>FR990008.1:5100000-9900000 GCA_905404265.1 Fabriciana adippe | reverse complement strand
AATATTATTCCGTTCTTAACTTAACTAAACTAAACTTAAGTTATCATAAAAATCATCTAAAAAAGCTCTAAGTTGAGAGCGAAACCAATTTAGGGCGATGTTATAATAAAATACATACAAAATCTCGACAATAGCAAATTATAATAGAAACAATCTACATAAGTAAAAATGGATGACCAAATGTGTTGCTAAGCGCAAAATTCGAAAACGGTTAGACCAATTCGGCTAATTTTTTTTTTTCAAATATTCGTTGAAGTCCAAAGAAGGATCTTATGAAGAGAAAAATTGGAAAATTTCACGAGAAAACGTAAAAATAACATTTTTCTTTTTGTAGATAGACTTTCTATATCTAAGATATAGGTAGTTTGTCTGTTTTTCAGTTATTCTTGGTTTTTTCAAATCTTCGTTTTTCAATCGACAAACAAGATCCCCAAATTAACTTTAATGGATTGGTTTATTTTGTGTTTCTATTTATTATAATCATGCCGATTTTTAGTTTATCTATTAAGTGCAAACAAACATACAAAAAATCATTTTTTCTTCTTTGTAATATTAGTATAGACAATAGTCTATCTATAGGGAATAGATAGACTATATCTATACTAACCATTAATTAAATCTATACATACATATAGTAAAATTCCAATTGAGTCGAATCTGTACATAAAATATTTTTTGGAAAATCTTATTGAAATAGTCTTTATTATTGATACAGAGACCGAATCTATAGTTTTAGAATTTTTGTCTGTCTGTCTGGGAACGCATCATGGTTAAACCACTGGCCAGATATTGATGAAATTATTGCGGGAAAATATCTCATCTCTGAGAAATCTATACTAACTCTTAAAACGTACCTAGACCCGAGCGAAGCGAGAGTGAATCGCTAGTTTTATATAAAATTCAACCCCAATTTCCCTAGAAAATGTACCTACATACATTTTAAATTCTCATGTTTACATTATAAAATCTAACCAAAATTATCTAAACTTTAATCATAATACTTTCTTAGATTTACGCGAATATTTGACATTTTAAATAAAACTATCTTTTCGGATTATTATACCCATATACCCACCGGTAGGCACTGTCTGTAACAAGTATATAACGCTTTTGAGATGTCTAATACCTTAGTCTCTCCCGTGACCATGATTGCTGTAAAGCATTCGAAACGTCGGGAACCAAAAATCAAAATAAATCCGCGAAATAATCCGAAAAGATAGTTTTATTTAAAACTTTAATCATTTTTGAGTAAGTGAGTGGTATTTTTTACATCTATTCATATGTACTTTATCTATCTACTTTTACTTACCCTAGGAGTATTGGGTGGGAAAGGAATCTTCGGTGTGTTGTACGTGTAGCCCTTGTTCGGTGGAAGATATTCGTTTGCAGCAAATACTGCACTTATAGCTGTACACGCTAGGAGGCAGGATAGCCACATCTGGAAAAACCAAATTATTCATAAACATAGTTCTCAATAAAGTTTACACATATAATAAAACTGTAACTGATGGCTGTCTGTGGCAGATGTTTGAGAAAAACTATTATTGGAGGTCTTTATTAACGCAATAGAATCCAAAACAATTTTTAGAATTTTTGTCTGTCTGTGTTTTGTACGCGTTAATCTCAGAAACAGCTTAATCGATCTGGGTGCGGTTTTCACTAATGTATTGTGATAAGTTTCACTTAACATTTAGTATTCGTTTTATTTCAACCGGCTCTTAAAGAAAAAGTTATGTCAATTTAAAGAATTACCTAGGGACGAACCCGAGCGAAGCGAGGATGAATCGCTAGTCTAAAATATTAGTGAAAATAGTGATTATAAAACGTTCTCAGATTTACGCGAATATTTGGCATTTTAAATAACTATCTTTGCGGTTTTTTTTTCGCGGATTTATTTAGATTTTTGAAAACGCCGAAATGCTGGGAACCAAAAATCAAAATAAATCCGCGAAAAAATTTGGAATGATAGTTTTATTTAAAATAGTGATTTTTTTTATTAAACTCTATTAAGCATTAGAAATATTTCATTGCCTTTATTTAAATGTTAGCCCTCGATGCTATTTAAATTACTAAATGTAACACTTTTTGAGGGTGATTAAGAGAATTGTGAAGCTAAATAAAAAAGTAAATTTTCATACATAAAGCGATAACGTTTTTCTCTCCATTAACATAGTCTAATTTTCATAATCTTTGGAAATGTTGCAGATATAATGAAAAACGTACGTTTTTATTTTAAAGAAATATTGCGTATGATAGAAGTTATTAGCATCTAAATATATGTATTTTTACTTAAAAACTCATACCTACCAAATATACAAAAAAAAATACACGAGATATTTATATATTAGATTATGTACCTAAGGAATGATCAAAAATAGCTTCATCGGTATGATAAATGAAACACTCAACTTTTAACATATAACACCACGAAGTAACCTTGCACTATAGCTTCCTTCGCATGCATACGATTAGTAGTGAATACTCAAGTACAATATGAATAAATCTATATTGCATGTAATATATCGACGTTACTATTATATATAACAAATGTACCAGGTATGCGAAGGTTTGTGTGTTTGTTACTTGTTTATGTCGCTCCCAAATCATGGAATACTTAATAACCATCTAAATGGATGTATATATGTATATATATATATATACATATATACATAGCTATATATAGCATATATATATAGCTTATATAATTGATGAAGAAAGGCTACTTTTTATATAAGACAAGTCGCAGGGAAAACTAGTTAACTGAATAAACTAAACTGAAAGAAGTTACTTTTATAATAAACTAGTGCTAACGCGCTCGCTTGGGAAACCGAGTGAAGCGGGTTCAAATCCCGGGTCTCGCACCTCTGATGTTTTCATGTGCAAATCATTTCCAACACGATATTGTCCTGATTGTCACTTGTCTTACAGTGAAGGTAAAGTGAGATGTGTGAGAGAAACTAACAAGTATTAAAGACATGTGTACTTCGTGCTTGGTGTCAGCGTGATGGACTATCGCCTGACCCCCCTCGTATTGAAGGGAGGCCTGTGCTCAGCAGTGGGATATTTAATAGGGCTGCATACAAACATACATTGCAATTTATTTTTTTAGTGTAGATTGCCTAATCCTGCCACTTGTAGACATCAACGGTCGCCAACATTTTCACAATTCAATTTTTTTTGTAATATATATATCTTTTATCTCGTTGATATCTTTTACATCACAAATTCTCAGACCGTATCACATTTACCGACAGTATCATATTTTAAGTCGGTCAAATTATTATCTTTCAATCTTTTTTTACTATCGTTACATTTTCCCATAAAATGCACAGCATTGTGTGTAAAGGACTTTAATAACTAATGTTTATGAGAAAAATTAAACAAAAGAATAATTCGCATACAGGTTTTAGTTTGGACATGGTAATGCAATTTAAAATATTATACGGCGTTTATTTAATTATTTAGATTATTTATATATATTTAAAATGATATTGTAGCGTCTGTATGTGATAATATTTAGATTACATGTTTGGATGGTTGTTTGTTACTTAATTACGCCAGAACGGTTGAACGGATCTGGGTGGAATTTGGCACAGAGATAGATTACAGTTTGGAATAGCACATAGGCTTTTTATCCCGGAAAAATGTACGGTTCCTGTAAGATAGATTTGTTTTTGGTTTTCTAGAGGCGAATCCGAGCGAAGCGAAGTTTAGCAGCTAGTATAATACATCTTTAGTATACATAGTTATTTAATAAGCAATGTATTGCCTATTCTACCTATATATTTTAAGAGATATGGTTAGTAAAAAATGATGAATGTGTAATTAATAATAGTTTCAAAGTTAGACTGCAGTTAAGCTTAAAGAGCCATGAAATAGAAATTTATTTTATGTTTTATTATATGGCTAAATACTAATGGATATCCGCGACTTTGTCTGCGTGACTTAAATATATGTTTATATTTGATTATAATTGAATATTTTCGATATTTAATATCTGAATTAATACTTGAATAGTTTTATCAAAATCGATTAACAGGTTAACAACCTGTTGTCATGGTATTGCTATGTTTTCCCATGAGATATTCATATACATATGTTTCTGCGACAAGGAGTCTTTATATATGTGTCATATCATCATCGAAATTAGTGCAGTAGGCTACCAGTACGTAATAAGGTACTTATTATTTTAATAAAAACATCATCTTTAAAAACACTTTAAACTCCTATGGGTTTTATAGAAGTTTTTATGGAACCATCCTTTTCATATGACGGAGTATAGAAATAATATAAAATAACTTCCTTTTTGAAGTCGGTCAACAAACAAACGAACAGTCATGGTGTAAAATATATTTTAATTGTATAATAGTAGTTGTGGTTACACAAATATGATAGATTAGTGTAATAAAGAAGCGTCTGGTATTCGAGAGAACAGTCAAGGATTGTACGATCTATTGTTTGTTCGTACCAACATGAGAATTCTAATACTTAGGCAATTTGGTATGTGACTGGAAATGAGGTCTGTTCCCAAGGCTTAGGATCAACGAAAGTTAAAAGGATGAAATACTTTAAATTTAGACTAGTTTGAACCGCGACTTCGCTCATGTTGACTGACAATAGCAAATTATAAAGGTTAATGTTTATAACGAGGTCATCCCACCTTAAAATTTAAACTTCTAAACTATTTACAATTCATTATTTTATCTTTCCAAGTTTTTTAAGAATTTGTCGTAAATCAGTTAGTTAGTGAGTGAGAGATATTTTTACTTATTAGTAATTAATATAATTATACAATACTTATTATACTAGCGACTCATCCTCGCTCCGCTCGGGTTCGTCCCTACTTACGTTTTAACGTTTAGTATAGATTTTTTTTGAGATGAGATATTTTCCGGCAGTAAAAAGTATCCTATATGTTGACCCGGATAACTAGCTATCATTATACGAAATTCCATCAAAATTTGTCTAGTGGTTTTCTCGTGATGCTTTCCCAGACAGACAGACAGACAAAAATTCCAAAAAACTATAGATTCGGCCTCTGTATCGATAATAATGACTATTTCAATAAAATTTATTTTCCAAAAAATATTTAATGTATAGATTCGATTCAGTTAGACTTTTATTATATGTATAAACAAAGTTTCTTCTTTAAACCTGTATCTATTCATGCATAAGTTACGAATAAAAAAAAAACGCTTATATGACTCTCACTTGTCAGTAGAAGTCCTGTTAATTTTTTTTCAGGCAGACAGTTTTCTTTTTAATTTTTATGCAAAATATGACATTGTAGTTCAACATATATTATTTAGCTTAATACTTTCTTATTTTCGCGAATATTCGACATCTATAATAAAAAATTAATAGCTGAATGTGTTGCTAAGCGCAAATTTCGAGAGCAGCTGAACTGTTTTCGCTAATTCTTTTTTTATAATATTCCTTGAAGTACGAGGATGGTTCTTACGGAGAGAAAAATTTAAAAAATTGCCTGAAAAAGTCTAACAACAACACTTTTCTATATTCCCATACAAAAGATTCGTAATAATACTTAAAAGTCAATTTGGACTTTAATACTACGCCATAAAGTTTTTTATATGGCTAACGCTGGCAAAAAACTATTTTAAATATCTATGTAAAACGTACCTAGTGACGAACCCGAGCGAAGCGAGGGCGAGCCGCTAGTTTTAAATAATACTATCTTTTCTTATTTATTCTAAATAAAACTATCTTTTCGGATTATTTCGCGGATTTATTTTGATTTTTGGTTCCCGACGTTTCGAATGCTTTACAGCAATCACGGTCACGGGAGAGACTAAGGTTTTAGACATCTCGAAGGTGTTTACTTGTTTAATTTTACAAAAATGATTTTAAAAATTCAAAAATGACACCAGAGTACCTTACAATATTTGTTGATTTTAATTCTAAACATTAAAAAAAAGTTATATAATGAAATATGTACAGTAATATTCTTTATTTAATTTTGGATGTTATTATTATAAATATTATATTTTTTTAAACTTTATTAATTATTAATATATTATTTAGTGTTGCTGTTACTGTAATATGGATAATACTATAATATGGATATTATGTATGTATTATATCAAAATAAATTCGCGAAATAATCCGAAAAGATAGTTTTATTTAAAATCTCATATATTCGCGTAAATCTAAGAAAGTATTATTTATTCAATCAAAATATTTGTAGAAAAACGTGAAGAAGAAGTTATTTATTCGCATTGAATTACAAAATTTAATTTAATGCCAATCTTTTAAACTTTAGGACATTTTGACATTAACCGCGGAATGGAATTACGGATAGTGCAACTCAACGGGCGTGGCGGGACACGATTAGACTTTAAAATAACTCTTACTTATTATCATCCTGTGACCATCTTTTATACCGATGAAATATCTAGTTTCAATGATATTGAATGATAGATATTGAGGTATATATAGATAGATAAATACTTTATTACACACACAAAAGGCTCAAGTAATGCAGTGGTAGCCCAGTGGTAACGCGCTCGCTTGGGAAACCGCAAGCGGGTTCAAATCTCGGGTCTCGCACCTCTGATATTTTCATGTGCGAATCATTTCAATCAAAAATCGTCATCAAAAATCTACAACAAATTGAATGCATTGATAAACATTCATCCTATGTCTTACTGGAAATGCAAAAATGAAGTGACTAAGTTTTTGCAAAACCTCAATTATGAAGAGACTGAAACACTTGTTTATGATAACTAATGAACATTTGTTAATTGGATATATATAAGATAATTTTTCTTTAATATATAAGATAATTTTTATTTATATGTTTATAAATGTAGCAGGAATATGTCTATTGTAGTACTTACTACTTCTACTATCAAATTTACCAACCTGCTTGTACTACCTTAACTATAAATATAAACTGAAACTAAACTAACATAATTATAATAGTAATTAATTCTACTAATATAAACTTAAATTGTACTTGTACTAACCTTAGAACATAACTGCCCCTATTGTCCAGAGGTGGGCGTAAATAGCTGCGACGCAGTTTATACTAATGCAGCTACTTACGATCTAACTATTTTGAATATGTATGTTATTATGTTCAATAAAAATCTTTAAATCTTTAAATCTTTATTTCTAACATGTTTACCACTTGCCTTACGGTGAAGGAAAATATCTTCTAATATATAAATTCTGGCTCATCCGTCAGATCAGATCCTTAGTATCAAACAGTATAGCTATCTATAAAATTTGGTAAGGATACAGTTATCTATAATAAATAAATACGTTGGGACATTAACACACAGCACCATCTAGTTCCATAGTAAGCTACGAGGCCTGTGTTATGGATACCAGATAGTTGATACACTACATATATAACTTTAAATACATACATATTATAAATATAAACATCCATGACTGGAATCCTCATATCGTATAGCTATCTGGATTACACAAACTTATAAGATTTTAAAGCGGCTTCAAACTAAAAGCATGTTTCACTTCAAATGAAGCTGAAGAAGCGTGATATAAAAAATCTGAGAAATGACATCAAAACCTTGAAGCACGGTGGGTAATACTCTATTTTTAACATGTTAGTTATTATGTATATCACATATTAATAGTATTTATGTTACTAAGGTTAAAACACTTAGTATTCTTCTCGTATAGTATAAAGATATCTATTATTAAGTGCATTCTTAGCACTAGCGCTGTATTGAATATAAAAAATACAAATAAATATTCTTAAGCAGCATATATATATATATATATATATATATATATATATATATATATATATTTATATATACACATATTTATTCGTTCTCTTTAGAATTTAAATCATTATAAACATCTGCCTTTTTATGTTTATTACTAGCGACACTCGCTTCTCTCGGGTGCGTCTCTGGGAAAGCGGATTTTCTTCACAATTTTATGGGTTTAAATTTTTTTGTGCGGAACCCTAATCCTTTTTCTAAAATAAAAGTAGCCCAAGTTACTTATTATAACATCAGCTAACTGCCGGTTAAAGTCCCATCAAAACTTGGTCTAGCCGTTTTGGAGATTAACCGGAACAGACAGATAAGAGTTGTATATACTTTCATATGCATTTAGTAAAACGCTGTTATTTTGACATTACATACAGACACTGTAATTTTATTTATTTGTATAGATACGTGTAAAAAATTACATTTAAATAGCTCTCCTAGATTTATATAATATAATGCTTAGATCTCTTTAAAGTAGTTTTCTTTTAGAGAAAGTGGATGTAACTTTTTCACGACTAAATCACTGAACAGATTTTGATAGAATTTGGTAAGGATAGAGACTGTTTCATGAAGACTTACATTATAGGTTACATATCAGTCCCTTGATGACACGTTTGGCTCAGTTTGTAGTGACCCAACTTGCTGTGCCAGAGGTCGCGGGTTCGAGTCCCACTGGGTGTATTCATTTGTGTGATGAGTACGAATGTTTGTACGCCTGTCATGGATGTTTATATTTATATGTATGTATTTAACGTTATATATGTGTCGTGTATCAACTATCTGATATCCATAACACAAGCCTCGTAGCTTACCATGGAACTAGATGGTACTGTGTGTTAATGTCCCAACATATTTATTTATACCGCTACACATGCAAACGAAATAACGGACAAAATATGTATATAAAATATATTTTTTTGGTCTGCGGTCAGATGTAGATGACCTTAGATGGCTTTTCGGACTTCATATCGTAACAACAATTATTTCTTGGGTAATTATGATAGCATCTAATGTGTGTACTTGACCTATATTGCATAATGTACACCATATTAGTTTAAATTACATAAAGATATTATTATGTTGTGTAAACCAATAGTTTCTAAAGGAATTTCATACTTGAATTGTCTTTTTAACGTTGAGGTTTGCAGATAGTCGATGGAAAGCGTGTTAGGTTTAAAGTATTTAATTATTTTAAAACTAGCGACTCACCTTCGCTTCGCTTCGGGTTCGTCCCTAGACAAAAACAAATCTATCCCACGGGAACCATACAATTTTCCGGGATGATATATAGCCTCAATAAATGGGCTATCTAATGCTAAAAGATTGTTTCAAATCGGATTAGTAGTTCCTGAGATTAGCGCGTTCAAACAAACAAAGAAACTCTGCCTCTTTATAATATTAGTATAGATATGTAACAAAATGAATGTAAATAAGTTTGTGTTACATTATTGGTAAAAATAATTTAAATATCTTGACTATTAGTAAAAGAATTTGTTCAATCAAGTTAGTTTCTCTGGAGTTTAACTTCAACATGTTAGCGCATAAGTTCATCTCTATGTAATACTATAAGTATAAAGGGCTATACTAATTATTAATAACTACACATTACTAGGATATGACATAGGATAGCTTTTATCCCGGAAATCATCCTTTAAGGGGGTGAAAAGAGGGGTGGTAGTTTGTATGGGGAATGAATCATTTCTCAAGTAAGGGATATAATACTCATCATATCTATGACGGCATATTTGGCTCAGTTTATAGTGACTCTACTTGCTGTGCCAGCGGTCGCGGGTTCGAGTCCCGCTGGGGGCATTCATTTGTGTGATGAGCACGAATGTTTGTACTCCAGTCATAGGTGTTTATATTTTTAATATGTATGTATTTAAAGTTATATATGTGTAGTGTATCAACTATCTGGTATCCATAACACAAACCTCGTAGCTTACTATAGAACTAGATGGTGCTGTGTGTTAATGTACCAACATATTTATTTATTATACCTATGTATATATGTAAATATAGTCTATTAATTCCATATTAAGCGTCAAAACGTACCTAGGGACGTACCTGAACGAAGCGAGGGAAACTTGCTAGTACATAAACTATGAAAGTGAGTCGAGAGTTAAAGCTAGTGATGCAATAAAATTCAAGCATAGTTATTACATAATTCAGTAAAGCACAATATCTTAAAATAACCAAAACATCAGCGAAATAAGAGGCGGGTCTAGTCTCATAACTGACGTATAACTGATGTATAATAAAACATTTTTTCTAAATACCATAATACTCTTCAACACAAATCATATCACGTTCGTGCACATTTATTCTGACAGGTTAATTATTATTGTAGATAACGTCCGTATATTGGTTACGACATCATAAGCTAGCCTTCGTACATGGGTTTGCTCGTATTATTGACTAATGATATTTTGATTCGCCATATTAGCCAATTATGGGTTGAATAGAAGTTATATGGCGTTTTCTTTAAGCTAGACCCTATTAATAGTTTAGAAAGATAACTCAGTTTTGACGAGAACTGGCAATTTTTTTATTTAATATATGTTGTTTTTTTTTATATGTTGGTACATTAACACACAGCACCATCTAGTTCCATGGTAAGCTACGAGGCTGTGTTATGGATACCAGATAAATATGAAATGTATGTAATTATATGTTTTTAATAATAAATATTGCGATGTTACACTCGCTTGGAAAACTAGGTGAAGCAGGTTCGAAACCAGGATATCATTTCTTTTTTTATTTATAAAATTATTTTAATATTTTTATTCACTGTATCGTTATCAAAATTCATATCTTTAAATAAATTCTGATTAAAACGTTATCCGAATTAAAGGCTTATCTCGAACCAGTTATTCATATTTTTCTTATTTTTATAGTAAAGCTACTTTCCAACTATCACTTGAAAGTAAAGTAAATAAAAGGCAACGATAATTTAGAGTTTTCTGTAAAAGGTTAACTTTCTGAAGAATTGTGTTATCTTACGTAAAATGAGCAATTTTTGTATATAAATTTATATCATGTATCTCGGAAACAGCTGTAATAATTTGGATCATCTTTTTTTTATATTTGCTTTTTAAGTTTATATATATAATAGGTGTGTTTTCTGAAAAAATGTAATTTTTATGTCGACACGTTCGGCTCAGTTTGTAGTGACTCTACTTGCTGCGCCAGCGGTCACGGCTTCGAGTTCCGCTGGGGGCTTTCGTTTGTGTGATAAGCACGAATGTTTGTACTCCAGTCATGGGTGTTAATATTTATAATATGTATGTATTTAAAGTTATATATGTGTAGTGTATCAACTATCTGGTATCCATAGCACAAGTATCGTAGCTTACCATGGAACTATATGATGTTGTGTGTTAATGTCCCAACATATTTATTTATTTTATTTATTTATTAATGTCCTTTGCAAAAAAAAATCAATTTTACAAAAAATACAAAAAAACACTGAGGACTTCCGTCGCGTCGCCCAGAAACTTGACTTAAAGACAGGTGATGTGACGTACTTAAAAAAAGATTTGCTTTTTAATAATATTATATTTGAAACTGATCTCTGTAATCTTTTAAAAATATTTGGTTTTGTTTTCCTTTCACTTTATACTTTGCTTTGTAAGATATTTATTATTTTTATATTATATGTTACATAATATAGGTCTATGGACGTCCGCTTCAAGACGTCCAAATATTTTTATAATTATTTCATTCCGTACGACATTATTTCTTTATCGCCCAGACCAAAGCGGTTTATACAACCTATTCTTTTAATAAGATTTTTGGAATATGCAATTTTTTGTTAATTATCAATAGTTTTCGAATTATAATCGAAAAACTAAATACCTTCTTTTTTCATCTTTATTTGTTTACAACTTTTGCAATTTTTTTACATGCTGAAAAATGGTTCGAATACATTGTTCTAAACGTCATTCCCGGTCCAATGAGCTATCTCTTATAGGGCGCTTTATCTCTATTTTTCACTATTTTCAACTTGTGTTATTTTCAACGTAGGCTACTTTTATTGACGTACCAACAACCAACGGAGCGTGAAAGTTAGCTGTAGATATTGAAAAGAACAAAGAAAAAAACAAAGAAAAAAATATTAAAATCCATGAAATTGTGAACAAAATACGCGAACCTAGGGAAGCACCCGAGCGAAGCAAGGGTATGTCGCTAGTTTATAACATAAATGAAAAATATTAAATTTAAAATATTTATTATATTTTATAAAATATATTACATAATATCGTATAACTTGTTAATACATTTTTTAATCTCACCCTCTACTTGTTTCTTATTTTGCCTGTGAAATTGCGATGTACCCAACGAAATGTTAAGTTAAACTTTAGTTAATGTAATTTCTCATATAAATGAACTATCGACTCACCCTCGCTCCGCTTGGGCTCGTCCCTAGTTACGTTTTAACGTTTAGTATAGATTTCTCAGAAACGAGATATTTTCCCGCAATAAAAGGTACGCCATATGTTGACCCGGATAACCAGCTATCATTATACCAAATTCCATCAAAATCTGTCCATTGGTTTTCTCGTGATACGGTCACAGAAAGACAGACAGACAGACAAAAATTCTAAAAACTATATATTCGGCCTCCGTATCGATAAAAATGACTATTTCAATAAGATTTTCCAAAAAATATTTAATGTACAGATTCGGCTCAAAATTTTATTATAACTATAGATTGTAATATTCTTTTGAGTAATAAAAAAAAGAAGACTTGACCGGATAGGCCTGATCCTCTTCGTATTGAAGGGAGACCCGTGCCCAGCAGTGGGATGTTAAAAAGTAGGTATACAATACAAACCTGACAGTAATTAGAACAGATAGTATATTATATATATATATATATATATATATATATATATATATATATATATATATATATGTACGTATAAATCTAAAAGCAATTAATATTTTGCTATTTGTTAATTGAATTTTCAAGACTTATAGATTGGTTAGCTCATTCTCGCTTCGCTTCGGGTTCATCCTTAGACAAAAAGAAATCTATCCTACGGGAACCGTACATTCAGTAACGACACGTTTGGCTCAGTTTATAGTGTCAATACTTGCTGTGCCAGCGGTCGCGGGTTCGAGTCCCGCTGGGGGCATTCATTTGTGTGGCACGAATGATTGTACTCCAGTCATGGGTGTTTATATTTATAATATGTATGTATTTAAAGTTATATATGTGTAGTGTATCAACTATCTGGTATCCATAACTAGATGGTGCTGTGTGTTAATACCTTAACATATTTATTTTATTTTATTCTTCCGGGATAAAAAGTAACCTATGTGCTATTGCAGACTATAATCTAAATCTGTGTCTAATTTCACTAGATCCGTTCAGCCGTTCTGGCGTGAAACACTAACTAACAATATACTTTTTTTTATTATAATTATAAATATAAATACCCATCACTGGAGTACAAATATTCGTGCTCATCACACAAGTCCCAGCGGGACTCAAACCCGTGACCGCTGGCACAGCAAGGTCACTATAAACTGAGCCAAACGTGTCGTCAAATGTCAGAACAGAGTGTGTAAAACCCAAAAACACTAAAATTCCCAGCTTAGGGTTGCCAAAGACTATTTCTTGATATATTACCAACACATAAATTATAATACGTACGTGATAATAACAATAATTTGTTATAAAATCGCGCCTGTTAGATTTTATAGATCATAAAATACTCCAATAAAGTACACATAAATCGAAAAGCAATTAACGTTTTCTTATGTTTATTCATTGAATTCCTAAGATATAGGCAAGATATATATATATATATATATATATATATATATATATATATATATATATATATATATACTAACTGTGTCGAATCTGTACATTAAATATTTTTGGGAAAATCTTATTGAAATAGTCATTATTATCGATACAGAGACCGAATCTATAGTTTTCAGAATTTTTCTCTGTGTGTCTGTGACCGCATGACGAGAAAACCAGTGGACAGATTTTGATGGAATTTGGTATGATGATAGCTGGTTGTCCGGGTCAACATATAGGATACTTCTTACTGCGGGAAAATATCTCATCTCTGAGAAATTTATACTAAACGTTAAAATGAGGGACAGACCCGAGCGGAGCAAGGATAAGTCGCTAGTCTTTGAATAAATCTCAAGAAAAAATCAATTCCTACTACCGACACTAAAGTAACATAACATATTATTATAGTTGTCACACGCGATTAAAAGTACATATTGTGCCATTTTCAAAATTACCGTGAGAGTTACGTACGCGTAGTCTTAAAAATTAATGATTATTTAATTGTATAGTACGTTAGGTCATTGCTATAACCGCAATGTTAGTGAATATTTAGAAATAGAAAAAAAGGCAGTGTTAGCCCAGTGGTAACGAGCTCGCTTCGAAAACCACGTGAAACGGGTTCAAGTCCCGGGTCTCGCACCTTTCATAGTTTGATGTAAGAAGCATTTTCAACATAATGTGAGGAAATATGCATGTTTGAGATTAGCTATGGCAACCATTAGGCTATGGTCACCCCTCATGGAAGGGATGGTACGGTCTGTGCTGAACGTTAAAAAAGATCTCGATTTACTATTATTTCTACATATTAAATTAATAATAACAATTTTCTTTCAGATTTTCTTATTAAAACACAATAATTATGACAGTTTAATCCTACTATCCTACTAATATTATAAATACGTAAGATTGTGGGGATGTATGGATGTACCTATACACGTGTAGATGTTTGTTACTCTTTCACGCAAAAACTGCAGAATGCATTTTAATGAAACTTTACAATAATATAGATCATACAACAGAATAACACATAGGTTTCTTTTTATCCCGGAAAAATGTACGGTTCCCGTGGGATAGGTTTGTTTTTGTTTTTCTAGAGGCGAACCCAAGCGAAGCGAGAATGAGCCGCTTGTATAGATATAATCTATTAAGAATAATATATGAAAAATCAATTAGCTTTTTTTTAAATTTTTTAGACACCTAAAACCTTAGTCTCTCCCGTGACCATGATTGCTGTAAAGCAATCGAAACGTCGGGAACCAAAAATCAAAATAAACCCGCGAAATAATCCGAAAAGATAGTTTTATTTTAAAATGTCGAATATCCGCTTAAATCTAAGAAAGTATTATAGTTTTCTTTTATGTATTAACATTTATTTACATATCACTATATACAAAATTTTTGTTTAGTTCTATCTATAATAATCCTCAGTCTGAGTTTATTCAAATACAATCAATTTAACAAAGTAGCGATCATCAATTGTTTTAATAGGTTAAAGCGACAAGGTTCTGATGCAAAACCAAGTTAAAATTGATATTATATAACATCATCGCAAACTGAATTCCAATGTAATGTTCACAAAAACCTAGTGTTTCTAGGTTCAAGGCGTGACCTTCGGATGCATCTGTTATTAATATTGCTCGTATCGTGGTCAATATAGAGATGTATCGTTAGTTCGATTACCGGTTGAGGTAGCAATGGAGAGTTTATAAGAGAAGCTACTTCTTATCCCTATTAGTTAATGCAATAGGTTTTTTTTAACAATCTGACTATAATACTTTCTTAGATATACGCGAATATTTGACATTTTAAATAAAACTATCTTTTCGGATTATTTCGCGGATTTATTTTGGTTTTTGGTTCCCGACGTTTCGATTGCTTTACAGCAATCATGTTCACGGGAGAGACCATGGTTTAAAATCTGACTATAATAAAGTTTTTTGAAAATAACTTGTACAAAGTTGTTTTACGCCTGTGTTACTTGAGATGTTTCGAATATGGTTAATATTGGGTTTCCAATAACTAGAATTCACTAACAATTTCTCTTCAATTAAAGTTCTAATATATATAACTGTAATTAAGCTGTCTTTTGTTGTAGATACAAGATTTACAAAGGATTTACTCCCTTTTTAACCGACTTCTAAAAGGAGGAGGTCCTCAATTCGATTGGTATTTTTTTATGTATGTACACCGATTACGCTGAGATTTATGATCCGATTTACGTGATTCTTCTTTAGTTTGATGCGAAATAGTTGCCATTTGGTCCCATAAAAATTTAACATAGTTTATAGGGCCAAACTGGCCCAGTAGTTTTCATTTTATTTGATTTGACAAGCCCAATACGTTAGAATCGGATTTGAGAGCCAGATTTTTTAGTGTTACTAATAAAAGCGAATTTAAGTTTGTCAGTCTTCATACTTTGCTACTACTATTATGTCTACACTAAAAAGGGAAAAATAAAAACTTTTAAAGAAAAAAATAAAAACCGACTTCAAAAAAAGCACTATAAAGTAAAAAATAACTGATTGGTAGGTTTCATTTACTATGGATACCTAATCAGATATTTTCGAAGTCGATGTGTTTTGATTTGTATCGGCTGGCACCGACTTCGAAAATATCTGATTAGGTATCTATAGTAAATGAAAACTACCAATCAGTTATTTTTTACTTTTTAGTGCTTTTTTTGAAGTCGGTTTTTATTTTTTTTCTTAAAAAGTTTTTTTTTTACCACTTATAAGTTAATTTAGTTTAATAATCTTATTTTACCGATCTCCCTCATGTCTTCTTCATTCTACATGACATTAGCTAAGTAATCTGTGCTCTACTGGTACGCTTTGAAGCCATTATGAAGAAAATTGGGTTGATTATGCAAACCCATTTGAGTTGAGCTTGTGCTTGAAAAGCGTCATTTTAATGTATTTTTTACTAGCGAAGTACTCTTGCGTTGCTTGGATAATGTACAAGTAATTGCTATTATATAATATATAGTCTATCTGTGTACTAAATTTCATCCAAATCAGTTCAGCCATTTTTGTGTGAAGGATCAACAGACATACACACATATAAATTATTGCATTTTTAATAAGAGTTCGATTTATTATTATAGAGGGGTCGTTAACACGCCTGACTGAAATATTTTTTACTAGCGATTCACATTCGCTTCGTTTAAGTTCGTCCCTAGATACGTTTTAACGCTTAGTATGGAACAGTTTATTATTATTTTTTTTCTTCGTGAATTTTTCTAATGTTTTAATAGTTATTCTGCTATTCGGGGTGAAGACAAATCCAACAAATGAAAGATCATAAAAATCTGTCCAGCAGTTCTCGAGTTATAAGTGTTGTAGCTAACCCGACTTTGTTTTTTTCTTATTGTCCGTTGTCCGTCTGTCCGTCGTTCAGAGGGCTGTATCTCATGATGCGTAATAGGTAAAGAGTTGAAATTTTCACATAGTATGTATTTCTGTTGCCGCTATAATAACAAATAATAAAAAAAAAATCGAGAAACATTTTTTTAACGTTCGTAATCGATCATCGAAGTTAATATACTACATATATAGAGTAAAAGTCATCGCAAGTTCGAATTCCGATAAGTTAAAATAAATATTTAAATTTTATTATAATATACATATATTTTTTGTACGGCACTCGAACGAATAAGTACATTTTATACTACAAGGATTTTAGATAAAAACTGTAGTAGAAACTAATAGGTAATATATGCATCTTAAAGAAAAACTATCATTTCTCCTTTCATGGTGTTTTTGAGGTCAAGCCTGCAAAAAACGTTAGTGAGCCAGTGTCATGCTACGTTTATTTATATTTAAATTCTGTACCGTCAGCAATAAAAGTGACTGTCAGTTTTATTGTTTAAATCTTTGGAAATTAAGTTAGACATTAGAAATGAATCTCTAAATAAATAGAATTTTATAAAATACTACTTGCATTTATGATAATCCCCCATTTGCTTCCCTCGATCTTATTTTTTTGAGCGGAACCCTAAAGTTTTTTCTAAAATAAAAGTTGCCTAAGTTACTCCCTATAACGTCAGCTATATGCCAGTGAAAGTCCCGTCAAAATCGGTTCTGCCGTTTCTGAGATTAGTTGGAACAAACAGAGAGACAGACAGACAGACAAAAATTATAAAAATTGTGTTTTTTTTGTACCGTATATAACATAAGAGGAGTTGCGAATGTGTTGTTGGCTCTTAAGGGAACTGATGACTCGATTTGAAGAGCCCCATATTATAGCACTCAGGGAAACCGTCAGGAGAAAGATCGTTCCACAATTTGCTCATGCGAGGTAGAAATCAACGTGTAATGTGTATTTAGGTTAATTTTAAAGTTATTTTTTTGCTAACACTAGCAATTTTGTTGTCTGGTGCGGTAACGACGACCGGTCAGCGTAATTATAGTTTTAGACCAACATTGTCGTGTTCTGGCGCATCTTAAGCAATTGCTACATATATACTTATATAACACTCATTTTGAAATGTCTAAATGTAAGAAAAATCTATTTGAACTTTGATTTTTTTGACGTTTTTGGCACAAAGTAATTTTTAAACTTATTTTCCACAAATATATGTATAAATGTACATTTATATCTTTATTCTTATTTATTTAAATATAATATACCTATATTCTAAATATATTTTTGCATTTAGATATTCACTATTTTTTTTTAAATAAAAGAAAATATATTAGATATGATTCTTGCTTATAGCATTAGAGTAGAAAGAGCAGTTCAAGTTACAACTGCATATAATCAATAGATTAAGTTTTTACTTAGACTATTATTGGCAAAATAAAAATTAAAATAAAAATTAAATTTAAGTAAGATTTTAAATCGTTTTTTTTTAACATAAAAATAAAAAAAGGAATGATTTCATCAAAATCGCTCCAGCCGGCAACTTTTTCAAGTCCATAGGAAACATAACCACATAGTTTAATATATAAAAGTATAGATACAAATATCACTTTAAATAACTTAAAGTATTTTAAAGATTTTTTTTTGTTGGGAGCTACGAGACTTATGTTATGGGTACCAGATAGTTGATACACTACACATATATAACTTTAAATACATACATATTATAAATAAAAAACACCCATGACTGCAGTACAAACATTCATGCTCATCACACAAATAAATACCCCCAGCGGGACTCGAACCCGCGACCGCTGGCACAGCAAACACACTACAAACTGAGCCAAACATATCATCAATACTATAATATACATATATATTTTAAAACTTTCCAATTTATTATAACAAACAAGTGCGTATATTATAGAGATTATTTTCATTTATATTTACGCATTGTCATAAAAAAAGCTTTCACCCACAAAACCCTATAAATAAGAATTATACCATTAAAAAGAACATTCTGAGATTAACTTTATCTTACACTTTATAAAACTTAAATATTTGTGCGAGTCTCATAAAAATAAAGGGTTCGCTTTCTGTTATTTGTTATCTTTATGATTAAATTTAAAATCGCGAGATCGAAAAATTTTGCAAAAGAATTAATTTATGTATTTCTTTTTTTTTAGACATCTATCCATATTATTCAGGCAGTGGTTGTGTTTATTTACGACATCACATTAGAAACCTCTAAAATAATCAGTGTTTCTCTACTATATTATGCATGTATCATACATATAAACCTTCCTCTTGAATCACTCTATTAAAAAAACCTCATCAAAATCCGTTGCGTAGTTTTAAAGATCTAAGCGTATATAGGGACAGAAGGACAGCGGGAAGCGACTTTGTTTTATACTATGTTGTGATTTTACTGACCAAAACACATCCAATAGGATTCGAATTCGCGACTTTCAGAGTATTGTCAACATCAGTTAAGTACATTCCCTACTGCGCCACTATCGTCATAATTTAAACGTTCAATAAACATTTCATCCCGCTTACAACATTATAATATGTACAATTGCTATCGTTTTTGCGTAAATATGCTATTTGATGTGGTAATGTGGTATATCTTAGTGTCATTAACTTATATGGGAATTATTTGAGCTTTTATACATACTATTTAACTAAAAAGCTTGAAAATTAATAATATTTTCCTTGGGAATGTAATATTTTCTAGAAATTATAACATTTTGAAAGAACTATTTGAAAAAAATTAAAGGCTAACATCACGCTTGTAAGTAACTAAGCCGAATCTGTACATTAATTATTTTTTGGAAAATCTTATTGAAATAGACATTATTATCGATACAGAGGCCGTATCTATAAATTTTTTTGAATTTTTGTTCGTCTGTCTGTGACCGCATCACGGAAAAAACCTCTGGAGGGATTTTGATGAAATTTGGTATGATGATAGCTGGTTATCCGGGTCAACATATAGGATACTTTTTACTGCGGGAAAATATCTCATCTCTGAGAAACCTATACTAAACGTTAAAACGTAAGTCGGGACGAACCCGAGCGGAACGAGGGTGAATCACTAGTATATAAATAAGCTACACAAGCGAAAGCGCGAGCAAAAGCTAGTGTCTTTATAGAGCTAAAGCCTGATAAAGTTGAAAAAAACAAACATTACGTTAGATTTTCGAGTATTAAAATGTAAATAGCTTCTGTTAAGAAGTATCTTAATTTTTTTGCATTTTTACGTGTAAGAAAAAGTAAGTATTAAGAAAAATAATATTTCAAATTGGATTATAAACTAAAGTATTTTTTAAATCATTAAAAATACGAAAATCCTCGCTTAACCAGACTAGAACAAAATATTTGACCTAAAAAAATATTTATCACGGGCGGGATTGAACACGCGACCTCTAACGTAGTAGCGATGTCTCATAAAACATATTCGATAACGAACGATTGGTTTTAATCGAATTAACAATTTCAATTAAATATTTCAAAAAACCAAACGTACAAAGCATAATCAATGAAATTTTATTAATCAAATTATGTTTTAACTTTCTAAAGAACGTTATTGATTTACAACTCTAAATAACAGTCCTATGATAAATCACGTCAAAGAGATGCTATCGAATCAATCATCGAATATCGATTAATTGCGTAAAACAAAATTGATTACACTCCAAATATCGATGTTACAGGAAATATTAGTTTCAATATTAATATTTCTTCATAATTTTTATTGATTTCAATGAAACACTTTGAAAGTTTAAAGTTTATTTGGCATTTTGTGATGTATTTTTTGGTAATCTAGTGAAATGTGGTATCTCTTAAGTAAAATAATATTTGAGACTGAATTATAAACTAAAACATATTTTAAAGCATCGAAAACCAGACTAGAAATGTTTGACCTATAAAAATATTTACCACAGGCGGGGTTGAACTCGCGTCCCCTAACGTAGGAGGGCTGTTTCATTAAATTGTACTCTTTGACAAACGAATTGATTGATTGATTGATTAATTATTAGATTAGTTAATCATTTTTTTAAGATTTAGGCGATTGTATGGTATTTCGAGGCCATTTCAATTTTTTCAAAGCTATTTTATATTATTGTGGGTAACACCGTCTGTAATAACTAGGTATTTAAGTTTTGAGACGTTAAAAATCTTAGTAGTTGCTCACATTTGCTTTATAATATTCAAATGTCGAGGATAAAAAATCTAAGTACAACACAAAATAATTTTCCTATATATTTTAAATAAAACTATCTTTTCGGATTATTTCGCGGATTTATTTTGATTTTTGGTTCCCGACGTTTCGAATGCTTTACAGCAATCATGGTCATGGGAGAGACTTCCTATATTTTTTTGCTATATATTCGTATTTCATTGAGATAAAAAAGTTCATTGGTCAGCTTTTTCCAAGAGTCTTTTGATAACAGTCGGAAAAAGGACCGTTTGGCAACTAAGTATATTTCGAGTTAATTAATCGTTTTTCCGTACAAAATGTATGAGAAAAGTTTTTGGTGATTTTTGTCATTTCTAGTACTCATACCCTAAATGGTCCGATAATCTTTTGATCCCTACATGAAATAGGATCGATTGACATAAAAAAAAATTTTATGGGATTTTAGCATTTTTTTTGCTGATTGTACATTTTTTCCAAAATCTGTGAATGCAGTTCAGAATATCTCAAAAACTTATAAATGGTCTTCTAGGAACGTTTTCCTGTAACTATAACAGTTAAGGTACCTGCCCTTACTGTCCCGTCTCAAAAATTCACCCTGTATATATTCATTATAAATATAAACACCCATGACTAGAGTACAAAAATTCGTGCTTATGACCCAAAAGAATGCCCTCATCGGGACTCGAACCCACGACCGCTGGCACAGCAAGTAGGGTCACTACAAACTGAGCCAAACGTATCAAACATACATACTATCACAGGAAATGGCTATCAAGTAAATAACACAATATTCGAAAATTAATTATTTCTATTACTAAACGTAATTCTAACTTTAATAGTTAGTTTATGAGGAATAACTACATTCCTCATATTTCACGAAGAAAAGACGTGTTGAAACATTAAATTAACAGCATATGTTTCAAACTATGTTATTATGATGTCTTCTAACTCCTGATATACATATATTATTAAACTTTTCAAGCAAAATAAAGATCTATGCATATAATAAAATTCTGAGTCGAATCTGTACATGAAATATTTTTTGGAAAATCTTATTGAAATAGTCATTATTATCGAAACAGAGGCCGAATCTATAGTTTTTAGAATTTTTGTCTCTCTGTCTGGGAACGCATCACGAGAAACCCATTGAACAGATTTTGATGAAATTGAGTATGATGTGATTGTTGGTTATCCAGGTCAATGCATCATGAGAAAACAACTGGAAAGATTTTGATGAAATTTGGTATGATGATAGCTAGTTATCCGGGTCAATCAACATATAATAAACTTTTTACTGCGGGAAAATATCTCATCTCTGAGAAATCTATACTAAACGTTAAAACGTAAGTAGTTTAACCCGAACGGAGCGAGAGTGAGTCGCTAGATATTTATACATATACAACTAACATTATTATTTCAAATAAAACTATCTTTTCGGATTATTTCGCGGATTTATTTTGATTTTTGGTTCCCGACGTTTCGAATGCTTTACAGCAATCATGGTCACGGGAGAGACTAAGGTTTTGGAGTATGGGAAAATTAAACCAACTCCAATAGAATTATATACATGAGTTTAATAATATGTAAGAAAATCTAATAATAATACATGACATGAGTCAACATAACTTTTTCTTCTACTTTTAAAACAGGCGAAACGAAATAAGATATACAAACTCTTTTAGCGTTTCGCCACATCACCCCCCCACGGAGTGAAAAAGAATTAACTAAAATCTGAATTTAACACATCTGCCAGACCGTGTGGTATATTGTTTTGTACGATGCAAATCATCTGGACCATTAACCTGTAAAGGGGGCGTGGATGTGATAGTAAGTGGTGTAGGTGTCTGTGGTGTTTGGCCATTTAGCTCTTGCTGGAAATGTTCCACAAATGCTGGTTTTACCCTATCTACACTAACTACTACATTTTTATTCTTGATGGCAATTGTGATTGTCTTACCATCACTAGCCCTGTCTATAATTTGGTACGGTCCAGTATATGGTGGTTGCAGAGGTCGTCGAATTGAGTCGTCTCGTAAGAAAACGTGACTTGCTGTCTTTAGGTCTTTAAAAACAAAAATTCTAGGATCCGTGTGTCTAGATGCAGGAATAGGGCGAAGTTTAGACATTTTGTCACGAAGCTGTGAAATAAAATGTGACTGATCTTCAAAGTTTTCAAGAGCTGATGGTGCGAGCATCTCCCCAGGTAAACGAAGGGGTTCACCGTAGAGCATTTCAGCTACTGTAGAATAACTTTTTCAAAGTCCACATTAATAATCACTCGAATTGCATAGCATGGAACTAGAAATCCGTCGCCTGCAGGATTATCGCACAAATGTTATGAGCGACAATTTTAAACAATGGCGGCTTGACATCCACAAATCGAAGAAAATTATTTTGTTTAAAATAACATATGACGAAATATTTATCATTTACACTTTTCTCACATAAACAGTTCACGACGCTTGTTAACACTTAATAGAACCATCTTCCAGGCATTATATGCGATAGATGAAGTGGCGATCTAAATATGTTAAAACTATAACATAATATATTTAGAGTGTAATTCGTCGTATAAGCGTTGTTCTGGAGAGGGTCACCACTTTGGAGTATGGGAAAATTAAACCAACTCCAATAGAATTATATACATGAGTTTAATAATATGTAAGAAAATCTAATAATAATACATGACATGAGTCAACATAACTTTTTCTTCTACTTTTAAAACAGGCGAAACGAAATAAGATATACAAACTCTTTTAGCGTTTCGCCACAAGGTGTTAGACATCTCAAAAGCGTTATATACTTGTTACAGACAGTGCCTAGGTGGGTAGGGAACCAAAAATCAAAATAAATCCGCGAAATAATCCGAAAAGATAGTTTTATTTAAAATGTCAAACATTCGCGTAAATCTAAGAAAGTATAACATTATTATATTAACGTTTTTGGAAGGGTTTGCGTGTTACTTAATTCTTCACTTCTGTAACAGTTCAACAGCTATTTGTGAAATTTTGCGTACACATAGCTTGAATTGTGTTATTATAAATAAAAATGTTGCTAGTAACATTCGGAAATTCGGCAAGTACTGAAAATATATGAAACTAGCATTTCCCGCGGCTCCGCCCGCGTTCAGATGATCAAAAACCAAATTCTTAGGTTTTACACATTAGTATACTCTTACATTATACACTACTTTCATTGCACACTGCATGATTGGTAAATAATGGCAGTGATTGAAAATGCCACAAAGGTTCCTCCGTTAAATTGAACTTTTTGTTTTAGCAATAACATTTATGTATGTCTATACTTATGTTTTGTTTGTTTTTTTAGTTTTTCACGATAAACTCTCAAACTACGGAATTAATTTTAATCATTTTTTACTAATCGACAGCTATAGATTAATTTAATATATAGCTGATTATTTAAATTACATAATGATAACTTTTCTTAATTAGCGCTAGTTAGTAATATTTTTAAAAACGATTATCAAAAGAAAGTGTAATAAGTAAATAATTCTAAGCGAATACATTTTTTTATTTCATATGGCTCTGCTAATATGATTAAAGTCGTAAGCATTTTATTGTGTCCTTTAAGCCTTTACCTTCCAAGAAAAGGTGTCAAGAAAAAGTGAAAAAGTTGAGGTATAACAGTTCCTAAAATACTTTTTCATAGTTTTTGAGATATGAAATATTTTTAGTTACCCGCTTTGGCAGTTTAACAGCCATAAACTTGTTTTCCATAAAATGTTATAAAATAATATAAATTGAACTTATTTTTACGGTGCAAAAAATGAATAAGTATTGTGGAAACGTAAATATTATTCGTATTTATTTTAGTGTTAACCATACAAAACACGTAAGTAAGAAAAACAACATAGCATTTTGCTATACGAAACCTAAAATGCGCGAGTTGGATTTACATTTGCCCAATTTTTATACTAAAAGATTAAAAAACATTAACATTATTTACTAAACAATAAAAATTTACAAATATTCTCATTTGAAAATTGTTTCGGCCAACAAAATATTACTAATATGTTACTAATTTATGAAGGCAAAAAGTTTGTTTTATTAAAAATTTAAGCACGGGCAGGGCCGCGGGTAATTTAGTAGTAATTATAGTAAAGTCATAGAAAGGTTATATCTGTACATTTTTTTTGGATAAAACTACGTATTTTAAAAACACATTGCGACATCTATTGTCAAATAGCTAAATAACACATAAATAAATTTTCATTAAAATAACTATTTTAATGAATAAAATAGCGCTGTTAATATTTCTTTTAAGATAAGTTTTTTTTAAATAGTTTTAACATAATATATAAGTAAGTTACCTTGCTAAAATATTAATAGCATCATCGTGCTTTTACTTTAACCAGTTTTTGTATTTTTTTCTAAGAAATGAGATATTTTCCTGCGGTAAAAAGAATCCTATGTGTTGACCTGGATAACCTGCTATTACCATACCAAATTTCATAAAAATCCCTCTAGTGGTTTTTCTGTGATGCGGTCACATACAAACAGACAGAAAAAAATCTAAAAACTATAGATTCGGACTCTATATCGCTAATAATGAATATTTCAATAAGATTTTCCGAAAAAATATTGAATTTACGGGTTCGGCTTAGTTACAATTTTATTGTATGTATAGTTACTAATTTATGAAGCGAAAAAGTTTGCTTTGCTGATAATTTAAACACGGGCGGAGCCGCGGGTGATTTAGTAGTAATTCTAATAAAATCGAAAAATGGTCATATCTGTACATTAATTTTTTTGGGATTAAAACTATGTATTTTAAAAACACATGGCGACATCTATTGTCGAATATCTAAATAACACATAAATAAATATTAATTAAAATAACTATTTTAATGGATAAAATAGCGCTTTTGATAATTTGATTTTCAAGATAAGCTATTTTTATAGTTTTTACCATATTTTGTAAGTTACCTTGCTAAACTGTTTACAAATAGTATCGTCGTGGTTTTGTTCCTACCAGTTTTTGTATTTTTTTTTCAGAAATGAGATATTTTCTCGCGGTAAAAAGTATCCTATATGTTGACCCGGATAACCAGCTATCATCATACCAAATTTCATCAAAATCCCTCCAGTGGTTTTTCTGTGATGCGGTAACAGACAGACAGACAGACAGACAGACAGACAGACAGACAGACAAAAATTCTAAAAACTATAGATTCGGCCTCTGCATCGATAATAATGTCTATTTCAATAAGATTTTCCAAAAAATATTTAATGTACAGATTCGACTTAGTTAGAATTTTATAATATGTATAGATATCTTTATGTAATTAAATGAATTTCCATAATATATTACTTTTGAATGTTTTTTTTTTCTGTTTATATAACTTTAGATTGTTTAATATAACAACTGAAATTAAAAGGACAGGGCACCGTCTGTTAGATCAGTTAATAATCTATATATAAATAGGCAAAGACGAAACAGTTCAGTACATTTTCCTCCTCTGTTTGACAATCGATTTTTTTTTATTTAGTAGCTATTGACGAGTTTTAGTGTTGTCAATAAAAAAATGATTATGGTCGAATTTCGATATTGGGCGAGCTCTAGTTAAAAAAAAAACGTGTGTGTGTACTTATGTACGCACGTAAGAAGTTATACTTCTTTGGCGTAACCAGAACAAAAATAGCTAAAGATTTCAGCTCGTATGTCACAACTCTCTGTTTGTAAAAGGAATGCAGCTAACTTCATCATGTCGCTTTTTGGCTGTCGGTGTGCGCGCGCATCGTAAGAATTTTACACTCATATTTTTTTCCAAACGTGCCAAAAGATGTTCAAAAATGTTTGAATTTAACAAAACTTACACTAATGAATCTTGAAGTATTATTTAGGTAGAAAACAGTACTTTAAGGACGTTTATAAAGCATTTCCACAACGTGACGACATCAATATTACGGTACATCACGATGCGTACGCGCAAATCGCAATAATGTATGTGATGACACTCAAATTACATTGGCTATGCTACATTGACTTATCTATGTTTTCTTTAGTTTTTGCTATTACTATTTATGGTATTCATAAATCATCAATCACATTTGATCATCACACCGTATTATAAATGCGAAAGTTTGTAAGTAAGTATGTGTATTTGTTACACCTTTACGCTGTAAACCATTACAAAATACAAAAAGTATAGGCCAGATCCTCCTAGTCCCTTCCCCACTTCTCTATGAAATACCTTTTGATGGGCTAAAATTTTCCGTAGGTCACTCAGGTATATAAGTTATCTTAAAATAGCAATAAATCGGCATCTACGCGTATAATTTTTAGAACATTCTACAACATTTTCAAAATACTGTACATGTCTTATTAAATATTAACTTTATTGCCCTCCCTTGCGTCGCGCAGTCGGGTAAAAAGGGCTGAATACACAAATCATTACTACATCTATTGTATATCAATATAAAAATTTAGATTCCGTTTAAGGTAGATTAGTTTCGAAATTTTATTTTAAATGCGCAATTTGAAATTGTTCATGAGGATAATCATAATAAGTCCGCTAATACAAACAATTATAAGTTAAACTGTGCAAGGAATAGCATTGTAATTTATTATTGTAATAATTTTGAATATAGACTTTGAATATATGAGAATATTATTTATATTTTTAATTTATTTTAAAACTGAGTTACAATACTATTATTTGCAAGTTTAAAAAATATGACTGTATAATAATAAATCTAAATATGTACCTGCTTTGCTGAGGAGTTCATTCTTAAACAGATCTGAAAAAATAAATTAAATCAAATTAGTAAAATAATAAAGTTATATATATATATATATATATATATATATATATATATATATATATATATATGTATGTATATATATACATATATGTATATCTACAATGTTGAAGTCCGTTCATTTGTCCGTACGTCAGTAATTTTGCTTGCAGATGATTACTGTGCTTGAAATTTGGTAGACGTTTTCTCAAAGCTTCTATATTTTTATGTATACATTATATATAGGTATTTATTCTAATTACATTACCTAAAAATACAAATAAAAAAATCGAGGTCACAAGTATGTAGACTAAGGATGACTTTTTTAATAACTGTATTAGATTTTTCTTTCCTTATCTACACAGTAAACAGTAGGCTATTTAAAATTAAACTACTTTTTCGGATTTCTTTGTGGATATATTTAGATTTTTGGTTCCCAACTTTGCGAATGTTCTACCAATTTTGGTAAGTCTAAAACTTTAGTCTTTCCCGTGACCATGATTGTAAGGCATTCGGAACGTCAAAATAAATCCGCGAAAACCGAAATGGTAGTATAATTTAAATGTCAAATATTCGCATAAATCTTTAGGATGTATGTATTTAGTCCTTTTTAACTTCCCACTGCTGGGCACGGACCTCCCTTCAATACGAGAGGAATCAGGCCATAGTCCACCACGCTGGTCAAGGGCAGATTGGCGGACTTCACATGTCTTTCCAAAACTTGATAGGTTTTCTCAAACATGCAGATTTCCTCACGATGTTTTCCTTTACCGTTAAGACAAGTGGTAATCATGTTGGATATGATTCGCACATGAAAATATCAGAGGTGCGAGATCCGGGATAAGGATTTGAACCCGCTTCACTCGGTTTCCCAAGCGAGTGCGTTACCACTGGGCTACCACTGCCTTAAAATTCATTTATTAGATAAAAAACATAACTATGTTATTCCAGCACAGTATTCAGACGGTCACTACAGGCACATATTAAATTATAACGTTATTGCTTTAACGACCGATCATAACGTTTAATGAACATGTTTTGTGCCCATTAGCAATATACCTTTATAGTCTTTAATCGATAATCATATTACTATTATATATTCGAAAGTTTGTATGTGTGTATGTTTGTTAGTTTTGTAGTGTTGTAGTAGTGTTGTAGTGGGATGTTAAAAAGGACTGAATACAAAGTGAATTTAATCTAATAAGGCAGTGGTAGCTTAGTGGTGACGCGCTTGGGATACCGAGTGAAACGGGTTCAAATCCCGAGTCCCGAACCTCTGATATTCTTATTTGCGAATTACCAACATGATTTCTTGTCTAACGGTGAAGGAAAATTTCATGAGGAAACCCGCATGTCTGAGAGAACCTAGAAAGTTTTCGAAAGACATGTGAAGTCCGCTTTTGGCCAGAGTGGTGGACTATGGCTTGATTATCGTCGTATTGAATGAAGACCCATGGCCAGCAGTGGGACGATAAAAATGGCTGAATACAAGTAGGTTAAGATAACATGTCATTCAAGAAAAAAGAGACAACCATTGAAGAAAACTAAAAAAAATAAATTGGAACGACTATTATTATTATATTTGGGATATAAAATTGGTTATTTCAGTACATATTTAACAAAAAAAAAAAACAAAAAAAAAAAAAAACGCAAAATTAGTTGAAAATCAGAGGTGCAAAAGGTACTGAACTGTTTAGTCTTTGCTTATTTATATATAGACTAGCGACTCATCGTTGCTTTGCTCGGGTTCGTGCCTAGGTACGTTTTAAATATATATAAATAGTTATTAGCCAGCGTTAGCTATATACATAAATGTAAATTTTTTTCCTCACTATTTCTGATGTTTTTATAGTTATTCTGACATTCGGGGCGGAGACAAATCCAACAAATCAAAGATCATAGAGATCGGTCGAGCCGTTCTCGAGTTATAAATGATGTAACTAGCCCAACTTTGTTTTATATATATGTACAATATATTAAGCAAAACGGTTATAAATTATTAAATTTTCTTAATAGGTCTATAAATAAAAATAATAACAAGAAAGCTATGAATATTCACGAGATAATTCAATACGTGATAGTTATAGCTGTAATTAATTAGAGAATGTATAATTTTGCTATAAATTAAATATATCATAACTCTATCACATCTATCTATACGTATAATAAAATTCTAACTGAGTCGAATCTGTACATTATCTGTATATTTTTTGGAAAATCTTATTGAAATAGTCATTATAATCTATGGTTTTTTTAATTTTTTTGTCTGTCTGTCTGTGACCGCATCACGAGAAAAACACTAGACAGATTTTGATGAAATTTCAATATATAGGATACATTTTATTGCGGGAAAATATCGCATCTTTAAGAAATATATGCTAAACGTTAAAATGTAAGTAGGGACGAACCCGAGCAGAGCGAGGGAAAGTCGCTAGTCTTACCTAAACACCTATGAACATTCGTTCCACGACATGTTTGGCTCAATTTGCAGTGACCCTACTCGCTGTACCAACGGTCGTGGGTTCGAGTCCCGCTGGAGGCATTCATTTGTGTGATGAGCAATGAATATTTGTACTCCAGTCATGGGTGTTTATATTTAAAATGTGCATGTATTTAAAGTCATGTATATGTAGTGTATTAACTATCTGGTATCCATAACACAAGCCTCGTAGCTTACCATGGAACTAGATAGTGCTGTGTGTTAATGTCCCAACATATTTATTTACTATTTTATTTATTTAAGCTAGCATTCCCCCCACTTTTATTTCTAACATATAAAAATCTTCTTTCTTAGACTCTTCTTCTATGGAGAATGACTCCACTCAAAAGAATAAGAAAACCAGAGTGCATAGAAGACAGTGGTAGAAGCTTGAAATCGTATTATAATTTAATTGTTATAATGAGGCAACAAAGAGCGTACATATGTGGAATTAGGAGCAAAATAAATACTTATTTACTTATAATAGTTATGTAGGATAAGTATCAAATTATTGTGTTATATTTTTGTTCAAAAATATTATTTTTAAAAGAGCGATTGTTAAGTTTCTCTTTAGTTCTTCTCAGCCTACATATCCAGTTGGTGATATCAGGAGGATTAAAAATCTATTAAATTATGTGAAAATAGTCTGTAGTTTGAATAAATAGATTTTGCGATTATTTAAAATTTTAAAAACATTTTCAGCTTTTTTTGCAATTTTATTTTTATTTTTGACTTTTCAAATGCTGTACAGCAAACATGGTAATGGGGAGACTAATGTTTTTGCAGTCATCAAAAGTCATAGTTATTATAGACGGTGTCCATATTTAAATTATACAATAATTTGGAAGAAAAGAGAAATGGAACTGGAGTACCATACAAATATTTATCTTTAAATTGTAAATAATGTGAAAATGGAATAAAAAAAATAATAAAAAAATAAAGCAGAAAACAAAAAAAATAGAATTTTATTCTAAATAATAATTTAATACAAAATTCTGTTTTAGTTTTAAAAAAAATTATCTTTACGGAGAGTCTCTCCTGTGGCCATGATTGCTGTAAAGCATTCGAAATGTCGGGAACCAAAGATCACAATAAATCCGCGAAAAAATCCGAAAAGATAGTTTTATTTAAAACAAATTACGTTTTAACGTTTAGTAAAGATTTCTCAGATATGAGATCATCATACTAAATTTCATCAAAATCCCTCCAGTGGTTTTTTTGTGATGCGGTCACAGACAGACCGACAAACAGACAAAAATTTTAAAAACTATAGATTCGGCCTCTGTATCGATAATAATGTCTATTTCAATAAGATTTTCCAAAAAATATTTAATGTACAGATTCGGCTTAGTTACAATTTTATTATATGTATAGATATCAAATATTGGCGTAAACTTAAGAACCTATTTTGTTTCTTTTTCAAATTAAATCAAAATAAATAAATTTGATTTAATTTATCCTTCTTTCATACAAAAATAACGTGTCAGATTGATATGATTTTTGCATACTTTATAAGGGCTTGAGAGTACCAAAGGGTACTTATTATTTACTTATTCACTCAGTACCTTTTTCTCCTCTGTTTGTCAATCGATTTTTTTTTGTTTAATAGCTATTGACGAGCTTTAGTGTTATCATAAATAAAAACAAATAAAAAAAAACAGTTTATTTCTTTTTTATATTATTCTCCAATTTTAACCAATGAACACACTACTAGGCCACTATTACTACGACTACTATATTATCTATACATATAATAAAATTGTAACTGATCGCTGTCTGTGCATGGAAGATATTTGAGAAAGACTATTATTGGGGATCTTTATTAACGCAATAGAACCCGACACAATGATTTTTAGTTTTTTGTCTGTGCGTTTGTGCGCGCTAATCTTGGAAACGGCTTAACAGATTTGGTTGCGGTTTTCACTAATGTATTGTGGTAAGCTTCACTTAACGTTCAGTATATGTTTTATTTGATTCGGTTCCTAAATAAAAAAGTTATGTCAATTTAAAGAATCATCTAAGGGCGAACCCGAACAATGCGAGGTTGAATCGTTGGTTAAATATATAAAACTATTTTAACATAGTATAACATTTCTGTTAATTATGTATATTAGAGTCCTCTAAAGTGTATTAAATATACATAAAAATTAATATTTTTAGCTAATAATGAACTTAATGTTGCCATATAACTAATAATAATAAAATTTTACTATTCTAAACAATGTTATTCTTTTGAGTAATAGTTAAGCAACATTGTCTGAAGTCACTAATTGGATGGTTTGAATAAAATCATTTTAATTAAATTAAGTGTTATTTAAGTAAAGAAGCTGCTTTAATTTCGTAAAGCAATAATAACATGAGAAAGATAAGAAAGATAAAAATATACTGAATATCTTACGCGGAAATCAAACTTACGTACTCTACATTGTATGTTACAATATGTCAATATCTAGTACACATAATATTATAATGATAGTATGAAAACTATTGAAGACTCTAAATTAGATTTTTAAACACTACAATTGTCTATACTGTAAACTATGTGCTACTGACGTTTTCCCGCGGCTTTGCCTGAATAATTTAATTTTTTCACTAAATTATAGCTTATATGTTACTCTGATGTATAAGCTATATTACTACAAAGTTTCATCGAAATCCGTTGAATAATGTTTACGTTAAAGAGTAACACACATCCATACTCACTTTTACGTCTATATTATTAAATAGATTTCATAGTTTTAGTTGATAATGAAAATTAATTTTTTCTCAATATTTTTTAATGTTGGTAACAACTAACATTTTACGGTTAAAATATATGTAGAGTTGCATGTTCGATATGCCAAAATCGTGCAGACAGTAAGGTCGTAGGAATGCATACGTTAATTGATCTAGACTCTAACTCAGCCTTAGATTTCAAACAGGTGAAAAGGTCTTATTTTTATAGCCGACCATTACTTGAAGCATGTAATAACAAATAATAGCTTGGCTATTCGATTTCCTTCGAAGTGTAATAAATCTTTAAGTTTTCATCAAATCCTAACATATTAATTAAATATTGTGTCTAATACAAAATAATCAAGTGCGAGTGAAATTTCATTTATATTTATTTATTTATTCATATTTGTGTTAAATTATATCTACAAAATATCTTATACTGTTTAGCATTTATCATAACCCTTTTTTTAATGTTGGGAAATGCATTTAGGCATATCACCTGCATACATACAGGTGGTTATGTGGGATTCACTGGCCAGAAAAGCCAGCATTATCCTCTAAAACCCAACAGAACCTCCCCTTATTACTCCCCCTTCTCTCCCTTTTTTAATGGGGCGTCACAGGATCGCCCCGAAGGTAGGCCTGCCGAAGCAGACCAAATAACCAAGGGGTTTAATAAAATATTATATATATCATTTGTCAGACAATAACAACGGTTACCATGGCAACGAACGTACGTACATATTTTCGTAATGGATTCACCAGCTTACCCCCCCAATTCAAGCGTGCATAAAGGAGTTTTATTTCAAAAAGATAAAGAAATAAAATTGTATGAGTAAAACCCCTGTTTAAATTTAGATATCTACGAAAAGAAATGTTAAATAAGATATCAATAAAAATTATAAAGATAATTTAAAGATTAGTTAGCAGTTTAATGTGAAGAAGCAGATTACCCCTATGGAAATAATTCTGCCGCCGTCCATGTTCATAACATATTAGTTGCTCTATTGTATCGCATTGTGCCTTATATGGTAAGGAACGCTGCTTTCTTTCATTAAGAACTATTCTTTGGGTGATTTGAAAATACGAGCAATTCTGGTATTTTTATTTATTTATTTATTTATACCAGCGATCTCGGAAACGGCTCTAACGATTTCGCTGAAATTTGGTATGTGGGGGTTTTCGGGGGCGAAGAATTGGTTCGGTTTCGAATCCTGGTCGGATATTCAAGTTTTTAGATTTAAAAAAAAAAGTGTACTTCTGGCCAAAAACTCCGAACGAAGCTCGATTGCCCAGGTACTGTGACTAAAGCTTCTAACTAAAAGTATGTTTTCTTCATACTTTCCTTTGTTTAGATTTCATCAAAGGTTCCTTGGGACATTTCACCTTTTAATGATTTGGTACATCTAATATATAAAATTCACGTGTCACAGTGTTTGTAACAAAACTCCTCCGAAGCGGCTTGACCGATTCTTATGAAATTTTGTGTGTATATTCAGTAGGTCTGAGAATAGGACGTAAACTATTTTTTATACCCCTAAGTGATAAGGGTGGTCTACCTTAGGGACGAAACCGAGCGGAGCGAGGGTGGGTAGCTAGTTTGATGTAAAAACCAAAGCCGCTGGTAAAGTTCTTTTCTACCTGTTCATACGTTAAAGCTTATTTTTTCCGACTCTATGAAAGATGAAAATTATTTGGTATTAATAGAATTAGGTGACCTTGTAAATGATGTCCTCCTGACCTTTTTTGGCTATGGTGGTCACTCTCACTGGGACTAGCCATCTGCGCAGGAGATATTATAGTGCAGCGCGTGTGAGGGAGCGCAGACACAAGTGCACTCTCTATTCCTGTCATTCTCATACTCCGGTAGGACGAAAATTTGACACAATCAGTGAGAGATCAGGCCCAAGACTGACGTCTTTACATGTCTCCGCGGTACGGGGATGAAGCTCCGCCAACTTTCCAATTCCAGGCAATTACTGAGACCTTCCTTGCAGAAAGAGTTAACTAAACTAGACCCGACCCGGGACTCGAACACAGGACCTCCGGATTTGCGTATGCTACCCACAAAACCACAGAGGCAGTCGCCTGGCCTTGGAAATAAACGTATAGCAAATATGAGATGGCAAAGACTTGAGTTTAACAATCTTATTTAATGATAGATATTTGTTTTAATAAACATAAGTATTCTAACGATTGTTGAGAAGTAGTAGTGCAAAGAACAGCTAATAGGACTACTATTGTAAATGCCAAAATTTGTATGTATATATGTCAGTCCTTCACACCGAAACGGCTGATCGTATATAGATAAAAATTGGTACACAAATATATATATATATATATATATATATATATATATATATATATATATATATATATATATATATATATATCACTAGTTACAATATAAGAAAGCGTTTCCCACTTTCTCTCTGTTGTATAAAAATAATTGAAAAAGTCTAAGAAAAAAAAAAGTTATTATTAATTTATTGTCCATACATACTTGTAGTATAAAGCTGTTTACATCTATCTGTTTGTCCGCTTACTTCTTCTAAACTATGCAACGGATTTTAATACGGTCTTCATTAATAGAAAGAACAATAAACGAAAAAAGTTTGTGTATATAATTTGAGAATATTTTGTACAAAATGACTGAGTAAACGGTATTTTGTCAAAAAAAAAAAACTGATTTCATACGTTCACATGGCTAACGCTGGCTAAACATTTAGGGATACGAGTACATCAAAACAATATATTAAAAAATTGTAAGTCTTAAAAAGGCCTACAGACAAGTCTCCTAAGGTACGTATACAATAACTATTTTGCTCTATATAAAACGTACCTAGGAACCCGAGCAAAGTCAGGGTAAATCGCTAGTTATGTTACTATTATATACAACAAGTATATGAAAATGAAAAATGTAAAATAAAATGGCAGCGATGAGTAAATATTTTTGGCTTTAAATTAAATTTTTAACCTTAAATAATAGCTCGTCTCGACAGTTCACGAACAAAGGCGAAATTAAACGTTTCGAAACAATCCCACGCGTTCATACAATAGTTATATTGCTACACTTACCAAAAACTATGTTTTCGCATAGACTACGGTTTCTTAAAATATGATTATAACTTATGTTTAGGATTTTGTGAATATTTTATGGGAGATGTTCGCGATATTGAATTATTATATATTTTACAAGTGATGGATCGATTTTGATAATGATAAGATTATTTTATAACAAAAAAGAAGCATCATATTAAAATTCCCTTAAAAGTATTTTAGATAAAACTATCTTTTCAGATTTTTTTTATGTTTATTTGGAGTTATTACAGTGCACTGTCTGTAACTACTACATAATACCCTTGAGACGCCTAAAACCTTAGTCTCTCCCGTGACCATGATTGTTGAAAAGCATTTGAAACGTCGGGAGCCAAAAATCAAAATAAATCCGCGAAAAAATCCGAAAAGCTAGTTTTATTTTAAAATGTCAAATATTTGCGTAAATTTAAAAAAGTATTACCACTTAAAAGTAATTATTTTACCCGTACTAGTGGTGTTTTTGTGAAATTTATATAGAATCGTATTTGAGATGTAAGATAATAAATAATAAATATAAATTAAAAAAATGGAAATGCAACATTAAAAAACCATTACACTGTATCAACTGAATGAATTTTTAAAGCATACTAGAGACAACCCACGCTTCGCTTCGGGTTCATCCCTAAACAAAAACAAATCTATCTCAAGGGAACCGTACATTTTGAGGGATGATATAGACGGACTATCTAATGCAAAAAAATTTTTTCAAATCGGATTAGTAGTTCTTGAGATTAGCGCGTTCAAACAAACAAACAAAGTCTGCCTCTTTATAATATTATTGTAGTATAGATTTCACCATAATGTACTATTTTACAATTACCCATCCATGTTTTTATGAGAAATACATTCTATCAATACAATTTTTTTTACTCAACGAAAATGGAGAATTAGTATGGAATATGGAGCTATTTCTTATATATATATATATATATATATATATATATATATATATATATATATATATATATATATATATATATATATATGTATAAATCCCACATATTTAATAAGAAAAATCAAAATCAGGTGTTAAATTCCTAACCACTGTTATTATATACTATTAAAGTCGCTCAATCGTAAAGCAACGTTGACCTAAAGTAATAACAGGATGGGTGACCATGAATTATTTTAATGTCATATCCTATACACCGCATTAGATGGTACGAATTTATTACATAGAGATTGTATCTTACGTCTGCAACCTGTCAAGGGCGCAACATTAGGATCTTAGGAGTCAATCCTATAATGAATTATTTATACTAAAACTAGCTTCTCACCCTTGCTTCGCTCGAATTCGTCGCTAGGTACGTTTTACATAGATATTTAAAATAGTTATTTGCCAGCGTTAGCCATATAAATTTTTCTGATGTTTTAATACTTATTATCCTATTCCGGACTAAGAGAAATCCAAAAAATCAAATATCATAAAAATTGGTCCAGCCGTTCCTGAGTTATAAGTGGTGTAACTAACATGACTTTGTTTTATATATAAAGATATAATATGTATGTATGTTTTTAAGTTTGTATTAACGTTATCTCAAAAACTATCAGTAAAATGTGACAAAACATTTGTACTTTCAATATACTTTTCATTGAGGTCCTTTAACTATAATTAAGCTAAATAACACGAGAGGAGCCGCGGGAAAGTATTACTCTAACAATATTTGTTTAGTTAAGATGTAGCTAAAGTAATAAATGAATTTACTAAAGGTTCTAATTTACGAATAATTCATTATTATTTTATTACCGCTTTATCTTTATTTGTGATTACCTCATTGGTCTTGTAGTTAGCATGTACGGCTGCAGATCGTGGAGAACTGGATTCGAAATCTTTATTAATAATAAATAATAAGAATAAATATGTTGGCATATTAACACACAGCACCATCTAGCTCCATGGTAAGCTACGAGGCTTGTGTCATGGATACCAGATAGTTGATACACTAAACATATATGACTTTAAATACATACATATTATAAATATAAACGCCCATGACTGGAGTACAAACATTCGTGTTCATCACACAATTGAATGATACCAGCGGGACTCGAACCCGAGACCGCTGGCACAGGAAGTAGGGTCACTACATACAGAGCCAAACGCGTCGTTATCTTTGAGTCAGGGTTAATAAAAAAAAAAAAATAAAAAAAAAATACTAGATTGTTCTGTCACGAAATGTTTAGTAGCTAGTTTGAGTTGTATATTGGCAGTGTCTCTTACATCGGAGAGTAAGTCGAGTTGTCATTTCACTGGAATGTGAGAGATGAAATAGAGAGTGACACTAATATTATCTCCCGCGTTGTTAGCTACACTGAAAACACCTCGGAGAATAATATTATTATTTATTAGCGACTCACTCTCGCTTCGCTCGGGTTCGTCCCTAGGTTGCTTCCCAAAACGAAATTAATTAATAAATTTGGTTTTAATTTTTTTCGTGGGACCCTATTTTTTTTTTCTAAAATAGAAGTTGCCTAAGTTACTCCTTATTACATCAGCTATCTGCCAGCGAAAGTCCCGTCAAAATTGGTCCAGCCATTTCAGAGATTAGCCGGAACACACAGACAGACAGACAGACAAAAATTGTAAAAAATGTTGTTTTGGTATATCGTGTATACATCCATATGCATTCAGTAAAAAGAGGTTATTTTAATATTACCAACAGTACTCCAATCCCAAGTACTTCAATTTTATTTATCTATATAGAATATAGATATTTGCTAACTAATGATCGCCATGTGGTCGAAATATCGACTGTAATTATAGTTAAGTTTAAGTTAAGTCGTTAAGTTTTAACGTTATTTAGGTAATTTTGCCAAAGTTATATAGGTAGCATTCCTTTCTCAATGAATTGACAATAAATAACTTGAGCTGGATAACCAGCTATTATCATACCAAATTTCATCAAAATCCCTCCAGTAGTTTTTCCGTGATGCGGTCACAGACAGAGAAACAAAAATTCTAAAAACTATAGATTCGGCCTTTGTACCGATAATAATGTCAATTTCAATAAGATTTTTCAAAATATATTTAATGAACAGATTCGGCTTAGTTACAATTTTATTATATGTATAGATTTATTTCGTGTATCTCGGAAACAGTTCTAACTCAAATTTTTTATGTACCTATATAAGGTTTTGCTTTTTAAGTTTATCTATATATGTGTCTTTAATGAAAAAAGGCAATTTTTATATGTTTTCCGAAACGCATTTTTACACTAAAAACTTACACTGACTTGAAAATCTTGTTATAAAATAAAATATAGCTGTGTTTTTTTTTATAAGTATTTACAAAAAAACTAGCGGCTTACTTCTTTCACGCCAGAACGGCTGAACGGATCTGGATGAAAATTGGCACAGATATAGATTATAGTCTGGAATAACACTTTTAATCCTGGAAAAATGTATAGTTTTCATGGGATAGGTTTGTTTTTGTTTTGCTAGGGGCGAACTTGAGCGGAGCGAGGGTGAGTCGCTAGTATTATAGATAAAAGCAAATGTCAACACTAGCGCCCACCCAGAAAGCAATACCTAATTCTATAAAATATAAGATTTTATGAGCAAACCTGTTATGTTTAGTCTAATGCACTCTGTACATATAATAAAATCGTTATTGACCATGTATATATAAATATAAATAAACATGTTGGTACATTAACACACAACACCATCTAGTTCTATGGTAAGCTACGAGGATTGTGTTATGGATACCAGATAGTTGATACACTACACATATATAACTTTAAATATATACATATTATAAATATAAACACCTATGACTGGAGTACAAAAATTTGTCCTCATCACACAAATGTATGCCAGCGGGACTCGAACCCGCGTCCGCTGACACAACAAGTCGGATCACTACAAACTGATCCAAACGTGCCGTCATAATATGTTTATCTATAGATATGTAATACTACTGTAGTTTTTAACTTTAAAGATGCAATAACTAACTATTGTAGTTGAGTTTTATTACATTTTTCATTGAAGTCCGTGTATAGTAAATGAATGTTAATTTTATTACAATACTCTTTCTACTACTCGTATATATAGATATGTATATCCGAGTACACACATATGTATGTATACAGATTATGTTATTGTATTTGATTTCGTAATGATATAATGATAATATTATATTTTTGTATGTTATATCAGACTAGTGACTCATCTTGGCTTCGCCCGGGTGCGTCCCTAGGTACGTTTAATTTTTTTGAGCGAAAACCTAATTCTTTTTCTAAAAAGTAGCCTAAATTACTCCTTATAATATCAGCTACCTGACAGTAAAAGTCCCGTTAAAATTGGTCCAGCCGTTTCGGAGATTAGCCGGAACAAACAGACAGACAGATAGGCAGACAAAAAGTTTAAAAATTGTGTTTTTCTTATAAGTCCGGTAAAGCGGCTATTTAGCGCATTTTAATCTGACTTAATTTGCAAATATTAAGATTTAAATATTTTTCTTAAATCAAATTAAAATATAGCCTATATCCGTCAGGGATAGTGTAGCTTTCTATCAGTATAAGAATTTTTGCAATCGGTTTAGTCGTTCCAGAGATTACCCTCTATATACAAAGTTTAACTCATTATCTAATATATAAAATTCCCGTGTCACAGTTTTCGTTGCCATACTCCTCCGAAACGGCTTGACCGATTTTGATGAAATTTTTTGTGCTTATCCGGTATCTATGAGAATCGGCCAACATCTATTTTTCATCCCCCTAAATGTTAGGGGTAGTCCACCCCTAAATTTTTATTTTTATTTTTTAGACAAAATTTTTAATTTCTATTTTTTTATGATACAACATACAAAAATACATACAATCCTCAATTTTCACCCTTCTACGATCAACCCTTATTTTTTAATAGCCATTTTAGTAATAGGAAATTATTTATATGGCAAAACAACGTTTGCCGGGTCAGCTAGTTATCTATACTAATATTATAAAGAGGTACAATTTGTGAGTTTATGAGTTTGTGAGGTTGTAGGGGATAATCCCTGGATCTACTGAACCGATTTAGATGAAATTTGGTAAGAAGATAGTTTAAGACTCTGGAAAGGACATAGGATACTTTTTATCCCGGAAATAATCTCTTAAGGGGGTAATAATGGGGATGAAAGTTTGTATGTGGGATCAAGCTAGGGACGAACCCGAGCAAAGCGAGGGTGAGTCGCTAGTAGTAGTATAAATTACTACTATAAATAGAAAAGTTTGTATGTATGTGTGTATGCTTGTTACTTCTTCACGAATAAACGGCTGGACGAATTTAGATGAAATTTAGTATACGGATAGACTGTGACCTGGAGTAATAATTAGACTACAGATCAAGGATAAGTCATAAGTAATATTATAAACTAGCGACTCACCCTTGCTTCGCTCGGGTTCGTCCCTAGGTTGATTCTCCATACAAACTTTCATCCCCATTTTCACCCCCTTAAGGAATGATTTCGGAGATTAAAAGTAACCTATGTCCTTCCTAGGACCTCAAACTATCTTCTTACCAAACATCTAAAACGGTTCAGTAGATTCAGAGATTACCCCCTACAACCTCACAAACTCACAAACTGTACCTCTTTATAATATTAGTATAGATGTAGATTGTAGACGTATATTGGTCTGTTTTTCCTTCTTTTAGGCAGCAAAATAAATTATAGTTTAAAAAACTAAAAAACACGTTTTAATGATGAACCGAATTAAAAAGTAAAAAATATTTTTTTAGTTTAAGAATAAAGTGATAACGAGAAAATTTAGTTTTTTTTAGTTTGACCTACTTACTATAAACGCGTTTTATTTGGTTTTTAAATTATTATTTGTTTTATATTTTTTTAATAAATTATTCTATTGTTAGCGGTCCTTGTTAAATGTAGGTACATTTTTTCCTACAAATGGCAAATTCATTTTTAATATGTTAGAAAAATGGTACAACTTTAATTTTTACATCATTGCAACCACATAATGTTCAGTCCTCTTGGAAGACAGTAGTGAGGAAATGAGGCAATCTCCTTTATCTACGACTAGCGACTCACCCTCGCTTCGCTTCGGGTTCATCCCTAGACAAAAACAAATCTATCCTACGGGAACCATACATTTTCCGGCATGATATATAGCCTATAGCCTTCCTCAGTTAACGGGCTATCAAATGCAAAAAGAATTTTTTAAATCGGATTAGTAGTTCATGAGATTAGCGCGATCAACCAAACAAACAAACAAACTCTTCAGCTTTATAATGTAAGTATAGATTATCTAGTGTTCTAAAAGAACCGTCGGTAGAATAATGAGTACCTATAAGGTGAGTTGCTATACAAGCATTGATATATAAAACATGTATCTAACACATTTCCTAACAAATATCTCTTCAAAAAGTGTCGTCGACATGTGATGTTAAGTCAAACTGAAGAATAACATTCAAAAATCGAAAGTTTTAATTTTCTAAACACAAATTCGAACTTACGCACACCACATAGAGTACTTTTTAAAAGAAATAACGTGCGTTTTAATTTTGTCATCCGAAAAGCAATGAACAAGAGAGGTTTGAAAAAACCGTAATTCAATTTCAAATGGTGCACTTATTTTGAGGACACTTTTGAGACGGTAATTGTGTATTTTGAGTTGTATATTCGTTTATCGACATCATCATTACATCATAACTTATGAATGTGATGCTTTAGTTATTTTTTTAATTTGGAATATTTAAAAAATCCTGTAATTTGGACTACTTTGCATTGTGTTTCAAATAAAATCCTGTTAAAAAAATTCTCTACTAGCGGCTCACATTGCTTCTCTCAGTTTCGCTTCTAGAAAAACATAAACAAATCTATCCCTCGGCAACCGTATATTTTTCCGGGATAAAAAGTATCCTATGTGTTATACCAGACTATAATCTATGTCTGTGCCAAATTTCATCCAGATTCGTTCAACCATTCTGGCGTGAAAGAGTGACAAACATCCATACTCACAAACCTCCACATTTATAATATTAGTATAAATTAATACGGATTTATCTATGCCGTCCTTTTTGCATTTTGGGGATTTTAATGAAAAAAAGGGCTTCTGCAGAAATGATTTCCAGTATTTAGAAAATATTGCAAAGCTTTAGACAGCATTTCTATGAGCGCTATTGAATAAGTATTGACGTTTAAATGATTTCTAACGACTTTTTCCCGCGCAAAGTTTAAAATCGAAATTATTTCGCAGTAATAATATAAACACGATGACAAAACGAGAAGTAAAGTCAGAATGATAATTAAAATTCATACTTACAAATACTATGTACTTTGCATTTCTAGTTTTAATCGAGGCTTTTAGTTGTAAAGTACCATCTTTATTCACAATACTAAATTATGGTTAGTTATACCACAGATTATATATAGGTTATACACTTTATCTAATAACTCAAAAAAAATGTTTTTAATTTTGAAATACCTACTGTTGTTATTTTTACCATAATAATTTAAATTAAACGTACTGAAATAAATTAAAAATATAAAATTGAATAAGGTTCGAATTTTTTTAACGTAAAAATATTTTCGCGCCTAAATCACCCATTTCATTTTATTAGAAAAATTGACAGTAAAATATCACAGATAATATTAATACAATATTATCTACATTTTAAAAATAAATTTAATTATATTTTTTTTAAATAGAAAAAAAAAATCTATAAAATTATAAAAAAAAACTTTACCCATTCACAAAAAAAAAAACATTAAAAAAAATAATATAATCACCTTAAAATTGCAAAACACACACACAACACCTTACGACTACGTTTAACGCACAACTGAACATCGTGAAAGGACGTTCATGTCTTATAATATTATCTTTGCAAGGATGTAAGGTGGGGATTTCCGGGTTAAAACTGATCTTATTATTTATGCACTAGTTCAATATTTCAGGTCTACTCGCATTTCAATGAGAAAAGAAACTCTTAAAACGCTTACGTAAGTACAGTTTAAAAGCATTAAATAAAAATTTAAAAAATAATACCAAAATGTTTACGTATTTATGTACATAATAATTAGTTGTAATATACTATAGTTATTTAAAAAAAAAATGCAAATTTATGATTGCTTATGTTTTCGTTGTTTTTGAATAACTCAATTAGTGTAGAGTTCAAAAATTTGAACTGAAAAATTTAACTTTGCACTAAATATTATTAAAAATTTAATTATTAATTAAACTCTTGTTTTTATTCAACGAGTGCGTAATATTTGGAATATTAATATATGAAACAGTAAAATTATTATAAAGACTTAATTTTAAACTCTTAGTGTTAATAACTTTACTAACAATATTAGGATATTCAGTAAAGTAAATTTTATATTTGAATTATAAATGGTACAGATTAAATCACCATGAGTTTGAAGACGATGATTTAAAACATAATCGAATTTCAGTGGTAAAAATTATTTTTTTTGGCATTGATTTTTCGCGAATTCTATTCTCGCTTCATGCAATTTTATATAAATGTTTATTTGATATACGAGTGTAATCAAAATTAAGAACTAGAGTTTTACAATAATGTTGTAGACTATTTAGATAAATAAATAAATATGTTGGGACATTAACACACAGCACCATCTAGTTCCATGGTAAGCTACGAGGTTTGTGTTATGGATAACAGATAGTTGACTACACATATATAACTTTAAATAAATACATATTATAAATATAAACATCCATGACTGGAGTACAAACATTCGTGCTTATCACACAAATGAATGCCCGCAGCGGGGCTCGATCCCGCGACCGCTGGCACAGCAAGTAAGGTCACTACAAACTGAGCGAAACGTATCGTCAGATAAAGCATATTTGATCCATAACATTCATTTTGTCCAGTATAAATATTACCGTTTTTTTAATTAAGTATGGAAATACTTTTAGGTACTAAGTCGCAACAATCTGATGAAATAAATTCAGCGAAATTATTACTATCGTGTGATTCTGTCGTTATTCTTATCATTTTTAAGTTTTCATCATCTATATTATTATTGTAAAGGGAAAAAAAAATATTTTTGAAGTAAAACTTCTTTACGCACTAGACTTGGGCGGTAAGCTGGTGAATGCGTTACGAAAAAATATACGTACGTTTGTTGCCATGGTAACCGTTGTTATTGTCCGACGAATGATATATAATATTATGCTCTTTCCTTAAATGATATTCTAATAATATATGATTGTAATACGCCTAATATGCGTTATTTTTAGTATCTCACCTATCCTAATTATTAAAAACATAAATTGAATTTCATAAAGAGTCCCGATAACCTACAGAAGTTTTACTTCTTGCGCGTGTACACATTCATACACGCACTCTTTAGTTTTTTTTGTATGTTTATTTGTTTGTTTGTAAGGGACAAACTAAAAATTTACTGAACCGATTTTGATAGTATGAAGATGGTTTGACACCCTGGGAAGGATATAGGATAATTTTTATCTCGAAAATCATCCCTTAAGGGACGAAAAGGGGGATGAAAGTTTGTATGGGGAAACTAACATTACTCAAAAAAGGAATATAAAACTCATCATACCTATATAGTATGCATATATGCTAATATATAATTTATTAATTCCATACTAGTGACTCACACTCGCTTCGCTCGGGTTCATTCCTAGCTTGCTTCCCAATACAAACTTTCATCCCCATTTTTACCCCTTTAAGGGATGATTTCCGGGATATAAACTATCCTATGTCCTTTCCATTGTCTCAATCTATCTTCCTACCAAATTTCACATAAATCGGTTCAGTAGATCCAGAGATTACCCCCTACAACCTCACAAACTCACAAACTTTACCTCTTTATAATATTAATATAGACTAACAGATAACACGTACGAAGCAAGGGTGAGTCGCTAGTTATTACATATAGTGAGTAAATGACTGTTCTTCTTAATTTTCACGCTGTATCGACACAGTGGACTACTTTTATACGTACAAACATACCAAGTCACGAGGAGTTAATTTTAGGTTACGAACCGCAACCAAAAATTAATACCTTTGTTAATTATGATTTATTTAAAATTTAAATATTTGGTGACGATCATATCTTTTCGAGTGATGTCTTAAATGAAAATGAAAATTAAACTTATATTAAAACTAGCAGAACTCGCGGTTTCGCTCGCGATCAAAGTAAGAAAAATACGAAATGTCATGCAAATATGTCCAAGGAATAAAAAGATTCAAATAAACTTTTATCCCCTATATAACCCCCGTGGGAAAAATAATTCTTTAGTGGATGCTTTCGTCATATGAGAAATACGTGTGCGAAATTCTAAGTTTCTAGCCTTAAGGGTTTGGCCTGTGCGTTGATACATCAGTCAATCACTTTTGCCTTTTATATAATATATAGATATAGATTAACCTTCTTTTTGAACGATTTTTTAGGTTTCTTTTGTAAAAAGAGCTATCCTTAAAAAAACCGTTTACGAAAAAAAATATAAGAAATCTGAATATTTATTATTATTATTTTTTTAAATATATAAATGTCAAATCTTTAAATATAATATATGATAATAAATGTAAACAAAATAATAAATCAGTCGGTTTGTTTATTGCCTTATAAATAATGAACGATGCCTTTCCTGTACAATTAAGTACTAATCTCAACTCGACATTTTGAATAGAAAAAAATATATATCTTTGCGTCTATGTATACATGTAGTAAAACTGTAGCCTCGAATGTCTGTACATCGAAAAAAAAAATGCTAAAAATCAAGTCAGGAGGATGTAAGAAGAGAAATAGAACAAATGTAGTTTTTTTTATTTTTTGTGTCTCTGTCTGTTTGTCTGTTTGTACAGGCTAATCTTCGAAACTGTTAGGTCAATTTGAATGAAATTTTGCATGGTGGTATTTTATATCCTCGGTCAATATTTTAGATACTTTTCATCCCAGAAAATTAAAGAGTTCCCGTGGGTTAGTTAAAAAACTATACTAACTTATACAGCTTAGTACATAAAAACTACTCATTGGATTTTAATAAAATTTTACAATAATATAGTTTAAACATCAGAATAATAAATAGGCTACTTTTTATTTCGAAAAAATGGATGGTTCCCGTGGTATAGATTTGTTTTTGTTTATCCAGAGGCGAACCCGAGCGAAGCTAGGGTGAGCCGCTAGTATTATATAAGCATATCTATGCCGATTGCTATTTTCTTTTTTAAATACTTGTTTGAAATTGATATAATTTAATTTTTAAATTTTTCAGAAGTGAAAACTTAAAACTAACACTTGTTATTTTTGGATATTCAAATGTTTATACAAAAATACTATTAGTTGAGCGCTGTAAGGCGTAAAAATTGTAAAATCTCGAAATGCAGGCACAGTCAATGAATCTTCATAAAAACTGTTCGACTGCATTGTTAAAAGCTCAAATAAAAAAGTTAAAAAAATTGTGCGATCTTGATTACAACAATTTACTGAAAAATGAGAGGGACAAGGGGGAAAAATGTTTATAAATTAATATTAATTTTTGAAATTGATTTTTGAGATTAAATTGTTAATATTAATTGTAAAAATTTCAATTTTATGCCTAAAAGTTATATTTGCATAGTAACTTTAATGTAATTTATGTACTAGAAAATTGTAGGTCTTAAAAAGATCTACAAAAAAGTCCACAACAGTATATGCATGTCTAACTCCTAAAGTACACTCGTAATACCTACTTTTATCTGTACATATAATAAAAAGTATCTTAGCGAAATCGATGTCCGCGTTTCACGCAAAAAAGTACTGAATCGATTTTACCTAAATTTTGTGCAGTGATAAGTTATTACTCGGGTCAACATTTAGGATACCTTTTACTACTAGAAAATCTTGCATTCCCGCGGGAAAACACAATAACTGGTTCTATCGAGTCGTTCTTAGAAATGTACATGTTTAACGCTGGCTAAACCTTAAGAGATACATCAAAATAATGTACTAGAAAATTGTAGGTCTTAATAAGGCCTATACAAAAATATGTAAAAGCATAAGTCTTTCTTCTAAGGTACTCTCGTACTACCTATTCATATCTATAAGAAAAAATAAATATAGCTGTAAAAAGAATGTACTATACTAGAAGTAGCATTTTCCCATGAAAATTTCCCATTTTCATGGGACAACCCTTAAAAAAAAGTAAGTAAGTATTAGCGGAAGGTTTCAAAAGGTAAACGTTTTAGTTTTTAGGATAAGAAATTAAAAAAATCTTAATACAGCGAAATCCATTTACTATAGTTGGGTTCCGAGGTATAAACGTAATTGCACTCGACTATATAGAAGAAAACCAATTTTCGCTTTTCCCAAATTTCTCAATTTCACGAAAGTTTTGCCAATTTCTTTTCCTGTAAATTTTTTAAATCTATTAGGAACTTTCAAAAAAAAAATATGTACAAATCAATCTAGCTCTCCCCAAGTAAACCGCTTGCCAACGAACAGCATTTATTTTTTATTATATGAATGTGCCATAAAGAATATTTGATTTGATTTCACCCGTACACATATACGCATATGTGTTGTTTGTATGTAACAAACCCTCGTATTTACTCGTATAATCCGATCCGTAGTGTGAGTAAGACAGGCTTAACATATTATCATAAAATACGGACTCTGTACGGGATTCGAACTTAATATATCCGCAGTAGAATTTTACACAGACACCATCCAATGCCACGCCGGTCGTTTAAAATGTACAATTGGATAATTTTCTCGAAACCTTTGAGTGTGATATTTCGAATGCGATTTGTAGGCTATCATATACCATAGTAATAAGACAAATCGTGACTTTTGATCTGTGCATCATTTTAATATTACAATTTGACGTAAATACTGTTTAAGTATCAACGATTGCGTTAAACTATTGTCCTCAACATCGTTTTGTTTATAATTTATATGTTAATAACAAAATTTTATAAGAGCGTTCGATTTTAGACAGCTGTAAGTATTAGTAAGGCAGTGTTAGTCCAGTGGTAGTGCGCTCGCTTGGGAAACCGAATGAAGCGGGTTCAAATTTCAGGTCTCGCGCCTCTGATTATCATGTGCTTATTATTTCCAACATGATTAGCACTTGTCTTACGGTGAAGGAAAACATCCTGAGGAAACCTGCATGTCTGAGAGAACCTAGCAAGTTTTCGAAAGGTATGCTCTGTCAGTCAGTTGGCCAGCGTGTTGGACTATGGCCTGAACCCCCTTGTAATAATAAATGTAAAAATAAATAAAGAAAGGCCCGTGCCCAGCCAGCAGCAGCCCAGCAGTGGGACGTTAAAAAGGCTGAAAATAACTTAAAGCACGAACTTTTAAGTAGTTTCAGTATTGCTAGTATAATATTTACTATCTCTTAATACATAGATCACATTAATTAAGCCATTTTAAATGTGTTTTTAACATTTTATATAGTTTGCAGTGTAATAACTGTTTAAGCTATAAGCTATGTAATGCAAAAAAATATTATGAGGTGAATTATTATGTTATTTTAGTTCTAAAAGCTAATATAAATTCATGTTTGGTTCAGTTTGTAGTGACCCAACTTGCTGTGCCATCGATTGCGGGTTCGAGTCCCACTGGGGGCATTTCTTTGTGTGATGACGAACGTTTGTACTCCAGTCATGGGTATTTATATTTATAATATGTATGTATTAAAGTTATATATGTGTAGTGTATCAACTATCTGGTATCCATAACACAAACCTCGTAGTTTACCATGGAACTAGATTGTGTTATGTGTTAATGTCCCAACATGTTTATTTATTTATCAAATCGTTAAAAGAACCAAGGGTCACCCGACCAAAGTGAGGTTAAATCACTAGTGCAAAAAATAAGTGTCAAATAATATAATTGAACCTATGCCTTCTACTCATTAGGTAGCATCGGTATCGCTGTCGCGATGCCAGACGGTCGTCATCATATCTAAATAATTAATTATTATAATTACAGTAATAATATGCATCCGACAGCAGATGAAGTATTTGTAATTAATATTATTGCCTATTATTATTTTATCTCATATAATTCTTGCAGTCTATTAGAAATAAAATTTAACCGTTTTAATGTAGTGTGTGGTCATAAATACACCACATTAAAAAAATAAGTAATAGCTTTTTATTAGCGAATATGTGGTATTTTAAATATCTACCAAACTATATTCTGTAATAATATTAATTCAAAATAATTTTGTAAAAAGTAGCTTCGTCGTCAAAAGTTTGCCATTGCCACAGTTGACAGTGACTTTGTTGTAAAAAAATCAAAATATTGGTACCAAAAAATCAAGATAAAAAACGTGAAAAAAATATTGTCATTTTATAATCACTGATTATATTCTTTTTATTTCTATCTTAGCTATATCCTAGGAGCCTTAAAGCAACTTTATGAAATCATAGTAGTAGTTTTTTTTTTTTTTTTTTTTTTTATATAGAACAAAGGGGCAAACGAGCAAACGATCCACCTTATGGTAAGTGGCTATCGCCGCTCATGGACATCTGCAAGAGGAATTGCGAATGCGTTGCCAGCCTATAAAGTATATGTGTAGTAGTAGTGGTAATAGTAAGAGAAATCTTATTTTGCGATGGATAAAATGTAATTGGTATAAATTTTGGGGGTTTAAACTATGTATGAAAATCATTTCAATACAATATTTCTCTGCTGTGTGAATAATGAATATGTCCGTCTCTCTCGTTTTTATATTATAATAATAATAATAATAATAATATTGCCTTTATTCAGACACAATTTTGTTACATATTACTAATTGCCCATATCACAATTAAAAAATAAAATTATGACTCTGGTGAGTCGACATCGACAACGGTCTGTTTGCCGCCATTGGCAAAGGCCTCCTCCATATCTTTCCATTTTTTTCTATTGAGTGCTGTCCTGGTCCATGTTTTCCCTGCTGTTGCTTTTATATCATCTTCCCACCTTAAGAACTGTCTCCCACGTTTCCTTTTTGCGTTTCTGGGATACCAGAAAACCAAAGTTTGGTTCCATTTTTCATTGCCTCTTATTATATGGCCAGTCCATGTCCACTTCAGTTTCCGAATCCTACATATTACATCGTCAACTTCTGTTCGTTTCCTGATTGTTTTATTTCTTATTCTGTCGCTTTTCTTGATATTGAGCATGCTCCTCTCCATCGCTGTTTGGCAGGTCTTTATTTTTGCATGTTGTGTTTTGGTAAGGGCCCAAGTTTGGCAGCCATAAGTGAGGACGGGTAGCACGCAAGTATTGTATAACTTTTTTTTAACAAACATTTTCGTTTCTTTATTTTTCATGACTTCTTTTAATGTCCAATAGCTTTTCCATGCGTTGCCTATTCTTGTATCTATTTCTTTAGACATTGCATTAGCTGTTGAGATCAGTTGGCCTAAGTAGTTGTTTTCCTTTACATATTCGATTAGTTCGCCATTTAGTATAATAGGGTCTTCAGTCGCGTTTGTCATGACTTTAGTTATCGAGGTGTTCATTGTTAGGCCAACCTTACGGCTTTCTCTTTCCAGGTCTACTAGCATGTTTTGGAGATGGATTTTTGTTTCAGCAAATATTACGATGTCATCCGCGAATCGTAGGTTGGTTAGTTGTTCTCCATTTATGTTTAAGCCGTACTGGTCCCATTTTAATTTCCGAAATATTTCTTCTAAGACGGCAGTGAACAATTTGGGGGACAAGGGATCTCCTTGGCGAACGCCTCTATTTATTTTTATTTCTTTACCCTGCTTTTCCAACTTTATCCTGGCTCTACTATTCATGTATACGTTTTTCAAAATTCTAATATATTTATATTCGACTCCTTGGTTTTTTAGACTTTGCCAAATGCTTTCGTGCTCGATTGAGTCGAAAGCTTTGTTGTAATCAATAAAGCCGCAGTAGAATGGTACATTGTATTCTTTGTTCTTTTCAAAGACTTGTCTTACTGTATGAATGTGATCGAGTGTTGAGTACCCCGCCCTAAACCCGGCTTGTTCTCTAGGTTGGTTCTCGTCTAGAGTCCTAGTTATTTGAAGAAGGATAACCTTTGCGAATATTTTGTATATATTGGACATTAGGCTGATAGGTCTATAATTGTTTATTTCGCTCTTGTCACCTTTTTTATGCAACAGTGTTATAGTCGAACTTGTCCACTGTGTTGGTATTATTTCGGTATGTAGTATGTCGTTAAAAATGTTTTTTAGTATAGGTGCGACGTAGTTTTTGCAATCCTTTAGTAATTCATTGCTAATTTGGTCAGGTCCAGGGGCTTTGTCTGTTTTCTGTGTTTCTATGGCTCTGGTTATCTCCTCTTCCAGGAAAGGTGGTACATTGTCGTTATTTTTTAGGTCAGTTTTGTCAATGTTGTTTTTCCTAGAATACAAGTCTTCGTAGAATTTAGTAGCTACTGATAGTATATCCGGTCTTTTATTTTTTGTCACGCAGTATCGATCTTTCTTCTTAGGGATCCAGTTTGTCTTGTCCTTTAATAGCTTAATAGCTCTCTTGATACCTCCAGTCTTAATAATATGTTTTTCGAGGATCGCAAGTCTTCGGCGTTCTCGGTCTTTTCTAATTTGTGTGTTTATTTCTTTACTTAGTTGTCCTATTTCTTGTCTTATACTTTTTGTTTTATTTATAATCTTTATCAGGTTGGACCTTTTTTCTAGAAGCTGATTAGTCTTATCGGACATATTTTCCTTTGCGTTTTGTTTTCTTTTACTGTTGGTCTTTGATTTTGTTGTTAATATTTCGTGTAGTACATTATATTTTTGTTGAGTGTTTAGATATTTAATAGATGTTTCTTTGAGGAAATTAAGTTTTTCTTTAATAGTGTCGATCGATATCGTATCATTTGAAATTAGGGATTTTACTTTGAAGGGTCTACTTAGGTTTGAACTTGATGATATGTTTAGACACGCTCGGAGCATTCTGTGATTGCTATTGAAATTGAGGTTTGCGATGGTACTACAATCCTCAAAAGATTTAACTCTGTTTGTGAGAATATAGTCTATTTCGTTTCTATACCGCCCGTCTGGTGATATCCATGTCCATCTCTTCGATGCTCTTTTCCTGAACTGGCTGTTCAGTAATTTCAAGTTATTTTCGTAAGCGAATTCTATTAATTTTTTCCCATTTCTTGTTCTTTTTCCTTTGCTATGAGGGCCAAGTATGATGTCTTCTCCATCTCTTGGTGTTCCTACTTGGGCATTAAAGTCTCCCATAACTATACAATTTTTGTGGGTACGTTCTTTGACAACAGTATTTAAGGATGAGTAGAAGGACTCAATTTCGAGAAGAGCAGATTGCTCTGTAGGGGAGTATATTTGGACAATAGACCATCTTTCTTTCTTCGGGGGTATCATTATATTCAAAACAGCAATTCTTTCTGAAATGCCAATTATTTCTTCGATAAAGCCCTTAAGCTCTTTCTTTATTAAGAAGCCTACTCCATGTCTTCCTGGTGTTTCTCCTTTGTAGTACATTATGAACTGATTATACTCTTCAATGGCCTCACCGTGTCTTCTTACTTCACTTAAGCCGATGATGTCCCATTTAATGTGTTGTATAGCATGTGTTAATTCTTGTAGGCTCTCTTCTGATCTCAATGAAAGTGTATTATACGTTGCAATATGATATACTCGTTTAGAATGGTGTTTTTTGTTTTCAAAATTGTTTGTTGTGGGCGTGGGATTATTTGGAGGGTAGTGGTCGCACTTCCCCGCGGTGACCGGCCGTCTTGGGGTGTATGCTTTAGTTGTTTTTTTGGGTAGATAGATTTCGTTAGTTTGCTTTTGTTTCCGGCTGTCGATGTCTATTAGCAGTTTTTTGACGTTGTTGGTAGTGATAGCGACGAGGATCTACTTCTCGCCACATAATCCAATATGTTTGTTTTGTTAACCTTCTTTGGCGCGGGTTTTGTTACTTGATTTGGTGATTTAATTGGAGAATCAGTGCGGTCTCTTTTCCTTTTGTCTCTTAAGTCCTCTTTAGGATCTTTGATGACTAATTTATCTTTCAAGAAATAACAGATTTTTCCCTTCGCTCTTTCTTCCTCCAGTTGGGAAAGTAGCTGTTTTCTCTTTTGAAGGATTTCTTTACTATAATCCTCTTTGATGTATATATCTGCATTAAGTTTCTTTTTATTCTTAAGGATTTCCTTTTTTCTCCAATTTGTTGTGAAATTTACCAGGATAGGACGTGTTTTGTTGTCGCTTTTTTCACCCAGTCTGTACGCATTATTTATTTCATGCGAATTAATGTGGATGTTCACATCCTCTTCAATGATTTTTATGATATGTTCGATTGGGGATTTTCTACGATGTTCCTCTTTTACACCAAAGAATATTAGGTTATTTTTTCTTCTTTCTTCTTCCATATATTTAATTTTGTCTTGTAAGTTTTTTACGTCTGTTTTAAGACTTTTATTTTCTTCTATAAGTGTAATTAGTTTTTCATTTATACTTTCTGTAACGTTTCTAGTGACCGCTTCTGTTATTTCCTTTGTTTTCGCTGCCATCTGTTCTTTCAATTTTTCCCAGAATTTTTCCATTTGATTTTCCATTTTTTTTTTCGTTTTTATGTTAGCAACACTGATTTAGAGTTGAAAACACTGATTTAGAGTTGACAACACTGATTTGTAGTTGACAACACTGATTTGCAGCTAGCAACACTGGTTTAAGGTATCTTTAGTAGTCTATGCTCTTTGGTAGTTGTAACTTTTGTTAGGTTGGTACCCTTAGCTGTCAAAGTCGAATGTGGCTTTTACTAACCTCTTGAAGCAGCGTAATGCAAATAAATGATTGCGATACTTTTACACTGCACTCTTCTAAATTACTTCACTTTATTTCTTAATCACTGTTTTCAATGTTTGTGACGTTAATAGCTTGTTCTGGTTGGTTTTTCTTAGTGCTTGTGATAACTTTATAGCGAGCAGTTACAGAGATGTTTTCTATACATCGTTTTTATATTAGCAACATTCATATAGATATGAATTTGATTTATACATATATTATGATTAAATAAGAGATTTACCCTAGTTTTGCTCGAGTGCATCCCTACAGCTATTTGTTTTTATAATGTATTATTCTAAATTTTTATTATCATAGCCTATATGTGTACTCAATTTCATCCAAAACTGTTTAGCCATTTTAGCGCAAAGTAGTAACAAACATTCACACATATGTACATATAAAAACTTTCACATTTATAATAGAAACATTACTAAACAAATAATATTATGTCATCATAAAAAAATCAAAAAAACTTAATAAAGAAATAAAAGATGATTAAAAGTTTAGCACATAATCTGACTGTAAGTGGGTCGTTTAGACCTCAACGAAGCGAGGACGGTTATTAATATGATATAAAGATTTAATTACGTATAATCTTTTAATTAGAAACCTCAGATCAGTATCATAATGGCAAGCATGCCTGAATGAAATTCTGTTACGTGATAAAATACATACTTTATATTAATACGTAGTATTTAAATGATCCAGATTCCTACATATGGCTTTATTAAGCACAAAGGTATGATTTTTAATACAATCATTTGTTTACAGCTTTTACTTATTTCTTGTTTGTTGAAGTATATATATATATATATATATATATATATATATATATATATATATATATACACATACATATATATATAATATGTTCGTCCCTGGCTTGCTCCCCATACAAACTTTCGTCCCCATTCTCACCCCCCCCAAGGGATGATTTCCGGGATAAAAACTATTTCACTCACTCACTTTTCATATCATGAGATTTAAAAAGAAACTTATTTTTGTAAAAAAAATGCTTTTTATTTTCTTCTATACAAAGCTTATTCTGACAATAACCACCACAAAAAAAAGTATATATATGTATATAACTATACATGAAATATTTTCTAACGAACTAGCAGAACCCGCGGTTTCGCTCGCGTTCGAATTACAAAAAAACAAACACTTTGGCTTTATGTTATAACTAATACTTTGATGGCAGTAATCATTTTCAAACGTGTAAGTATGATTTTGAATCGCGCATCGAGTGTTTCGTACAGCCGAATATCATGTTGCATTTATTAACATATTTACACATTGTTGTGTAAATATTTTAATAAACGCAACATGATATTCGGCAAATTACAAATTAAAATAATTTTTTTACGCTTTCGCATATATATACTTTTTATTTGCAAAAATAATTTCGTGCTTCATATTATTTATTAAAGATATTGTGGAAAACAAATTTAATTTTAGCGATCGTAGCTCAAATTATCCACTATCTTAAAAGATATTTAACGTACATAAATGTTTTCTCTAAATTTATTTTCTATAAAAGTTAAATACTTTGCAAGCACCAATACCGCTATTTTTTACACATTTTTTTTTCTTCATCTATCCATAATTAGGAAGACAGTACAATGATAAAACTCGCATACAATGTTTACGACTTTAGAACCATATAACTCGGCTTATACGGGTTTAATATAAACATTACCACCCCCTTTAACTTTTTAAGGGATGAATTTCAAAAAATCTATTAGGTATAAATAATACATACGTATGTTTTTTTTTTATTTTAAAGCTAAATACAACTTTTTAATTCACAATTTTATATAAATAAATTACAAATTTTACCCCCTTACGGGATGAATTACGAAAAAATTCTAAAACACGTGTTTATTTAATTAAATTGAAGGTTATTATTACAAAATTTTAAGTAATCATGATCATATTTTTTCCCATATAAACTTTATCACCCCCTTTTACCCCTGTAAGGGATTATTTAAAAACAACTTAATATACGTATTTTCTTTAGAGTTTATCTAAAATCCCCACTTATTTAGGCTCACTTACCATGTGATCAAAGCCACGAATCAAAATTAGTATAGATAAAAAAAATATATAAAAAGTAAAAATTTCGTGAGGAAAAATAATAATTTTCCATTAAAATAATAAATTATTATTACTGGCAATATAATTTAAAAAGCTTGCAAAATCTGTTATAACATTTGGTACTTTTTAATTGAGTTTGCATACGTTTATGGATGTCCATACTGTTATTACGAGTATAAAAGTTGGTAAATCAAACTTCAAATGTGGGCCGAAAATAATGTACAAGGCACAGTTTAGGGCCTATAATTATAAATTATTCACACTTATGAAATGCAAAAATTGAGGTTTATTACAAAATTAATTAGATATTTAGAATGTATGAACAATTTAGCATATTATGTAGTGTATATCGACCCGCCCTCGCTCTCTTGAAGCCGTAAAATCATCAATGTTTCCTGGATGATTAACGATTCAATTGTTTTGAAATGTATCTATTGAAATAAAACAGTGTTTGTCTGTAACTGAATATGGTGTAAATATCTCAAAAAATGTATTTGAATGCTTTAATATTTGTTTTCGGTGGTCTAGTGGCTAGCATGTACGACTGTAGATCCCAAGGTCCGGAGTTCGAATCCCGAGTCAGGTCAAGTTTAATAATTACGTATTTCTGTTAAGAAATTCTCAGAAATAGCCCGTAGTTGAGTAGTTGGCGGTGATTTACCCTTGTGTCTCAGAGAGCATGTGAACTATCAAAATTATTGCCCCATCAGGAATTGATCATGCACGTTGTGTCTGCGCGTACACTTGTGCTATATATATCTCCTGCGCAGAGGACAAGTTTCAAAAAATCATAAAAAAAATTACCTTTAAAACAATAACAGAACAAATATTCGGAATGGTAGATATATCACATAGGATTATATTATTCCCTCCCGGACAAATTCTAAGAAATCCGTGCGAATTTCCGAGAATTCAATTGTTATCTAGCACACCGGTGTGCTCGCGGTCCTCGAGGTGTTATAATTATTATAATTTTATATCGTATGATATAAGCGATGCCGGGGGCGAAAGCTAGAGTAATCTAAAAATATTGTTTCCATCAAAAATATGCATAGAAAATAAAAACACAACATACAGACAGAATTTGTAAATTTTTTTCATATTAATATTTAAAATTAATTACTCTAATTTAAGATGGCTTGTTGAATATTAAACAAAGTATGTTGACCTGGATGTTCAATTTGTGAAACTATTAGTATTTCTATTATTAAATTATACAATCTGGAAGACTGTTTTGAAATTTGCATATGTACGAATATGTATGCCTAAGTAATTTATATTTTAGTGAAGTAGGTTATTTTTTATCTAGTTATATCAAGAGAATGTATTTTTTTAATGTTAGCAAATTGATTTACGCATATCACATGTAGACATACAGGTGGTTATGTGGGACTCACCGCCTAGAAAAACCAGAAAAACCCACTACAATCCACAAAAACCTCCCCCGTATTAATGGGGCGTCGCAGGATCGCTTACATATTCAAACGCCGAAGATTCCACGACGCCCCGACGGCAGGTCTGCGAAAGAGACCACAACCACCATGGGGTTGCTCCAACAGTCCACTCTGCTATCAGAGAAGTAGCAGGAGCAACTCGCATGGTATGTACCGTCCACCGAAGTGGACCACCTCCCAGTGCGTTTCTTGGCTTCGCGCCCGGTTGAACTGCCCTACTAACTGGATGCTAATGAACCCCCCTACCACTGAACGCACGTTGAGTAGGGGGGGAATCTGGACTAGATATAAAAAATATGTGAAGATCGCCAATTGGCTATGACCCTACTCTATAGTATGGATAGTTAGTGAAGATTATAGAAAACAATATATTATACACAAAAATACAAACGTATAGAAAAACAATTTTCTACAAATCGCTTAAAGAAGCTATATCATTTAAGTCAACTTAAAAAAAAAATTAAACTATTCAAAAAAAAGAATATTATCAAATATATGTGTGCTCATTGTTTAAATTAATTAAAGCATTGATGCCTCATGTAATTTAGTATTATATAATAATATTAGTTCTATTTAGGATACCCTGACCTGACCTTCCGGAAGGTACCCTTGGTCCTTTTGACCTCTCCGTTTGCTGTAATACGTTTGTTTTTGTACGCTAGGTCGTCGACAAATCAACAAATTATATGTTATACAATAAAGAACCATGATTTTGAAATGATATAAAAATGAAATGAAAGTTAAATTTATAATTAGACATATATATATATATATATATATATATATATATATATATATATATATATATATATATATATATATATATAATAATAATAATCAATCAATTTTAAGTAAGATAGTGTATTTCAAATAAAACTATGTTTTTGTTATGTTTTATTTTGATTTTTGGTTACGTTTCGTTGAAAATATGAATAGTGTTATTTAAAACGTCAAATATTCGCGTAAATATACAAAAGTATTATAAGATAATGTAGTCTGTCTGTGAGGAAGCTACCACAGGCTCGGAATGCAGTTCTGCTATAAATTGATCTGATTGGTACGCGAGGTTGATTTTTGTGTCGGGCAAATACTTATGTATTACATAATATAGGGCAGTGGTAACCCAGTGGTAACGCGCTCGCTTGGGTAACCGAGTGAAGCGGGTTCAAATCCCGGGTGCCGCACCTCTGATATTTTCATGTGCGAATCATTTCCTACATGATTACTACTTTACGATTACCACATGCCTTACGATGAAGGAAAACATCGTGAGGGAACCTGCATGTCTGAGAGAACCTAGCAAGTTTTCGAAAGACGTGTGAAGTCCGCCAACCCGCCCTTGGCCAGCGTGGTGGACTGTGGCCTGATTCCCCTCGTATTGAAGGGAGGCTCGTGCCCAGCAGTGGGACGTTATTAAGGGCGGAAGACAAATACTTATATTGTATATTTAGAGAGGAGATCCCTAGGACTTGGTAAAAACGAACTGAAATGTAGTAGTGAAAAATTTCGCGATCAACAAATATTTATTTAAGCCAATATTGTAATTAAGTATAATAATTGTAATTTTCTTTATCTATAAATATATTAAGTGTTCTATAAAAAATGTCGTATACATATATACATATTTATGTCGTATATGTCGGAAATAACTCTAATGATTTGAATAAAATTTTGTATTTTTATTAACATTTTCTTATTGAACTTATTATCGATACAGAGGCCGAATCTATGATTTTTAGAATTTTTATCTGTCTGTCTGTCGGTCTGGGAACGCAGATTTTGAAGAAATTTGCTATGATCATAACTATTTATCCGGGTCAACATATAGGATACTTTTACTGCGGGAAAATATTTCATCTCTGAGAAATCTATACTAAACGTTAAAACGTAAGTAGGGACGAACCCGAACGGAGCAAGGGTGAGTCGCTAGTTCAATGAATAAATATATCGAGCGACCATGAAAGAAAATATATACCACTCGGGGTGGTTTTAAAGTGATTTTCGAGAGTTTCAAAATTGATTATTTCTGGCTATGTTCTGTACAAAGTTATCATGTAGGAGTCCTATTATATAATAATATTTAATTAAATATCAATTTGTCAAATGCAAGTATTATGTAATATCATATTGATTCATCAAAGCTATTTGACATTACATAACATTATATATGTAAAACATATTTTGACTCGTATATTTGTTGTTTTGATATAAATATATATTAAAATTCTATTTGTCTGTTAGTATGTTTGAAAGATGTTGAAGGGTCCATTTTGATAAAATGTTCATAAGATGAAACTGACCGCGACCTGTACTCAGTAAATATCTGGTACTTCACTGATAGCAGAGTGGACTGTGGTGCAACCCCGTGGTTGTTGTGGTCTGCTTCGGCGTAAGCGATCCTGCAACGCCCCATTAAGACGAGGGAGGTTTAGTTGGGTTTTAGTGGGTAGTACTGGCTTTTCTAGCCGGTGAGTCCCACATAACCGTATATCTACAGCAAGAGAAAATGCATTTCCCAACATTAAAAAAAAGGTGCCCTAACTGTATCCTATGTGTTATTCCAGGTCATATCTGTGTACTAAATTTTATCTAAATTCGTACAGCTTCAGCGTGATAACTAAAAAACATTCACATATTGTCTGATTAAAAAAAATATATGTATATTGCTATATACATATATTTTTTTTACAAACAGACCGACATTTATAACATGAATTTCAAAATCACTTCCGAACTATTTTTGTACAGCGATAATCTAACAATATACATTCCAACACCCTATAAGGCACGTCCTTCTGTCGAAAAATGCTTTGCTGGGAACAAATCTATGACCTCCAGCTGTCAATCACTCATCTGATGAATTAAACGGCATTGTTGAAGCTATTTGTCAGAATTGTCTTTAATGGAAACGTTGAATTATTATAATATCATAGTAAAGTTTATTTACTTTTAAGTACTAGTGATTGTATTCGGGTTTGTTTGCGGTGCTTTTATAGTTTAGAAGTTAAAGTAACAAAGGAGTACGGTAAGAGAAGTAAGGAGTTTTAAAAACATGGCAGATAATAATTTTTGGAATTAATGAACCAATTTTTTATCAGGAAAAATCCTAATTTAAGGACTAAAAAAATCATCGCAACATATTCAATACTCAAACCTAAGTTTTAATTTGGAAGGGTGCGTAGAAATTGCTTTTGAGTGTTTTTGTAAGATTAATTTTTCACTGAAAAACTAATTAAAATTTTAGAAGGCAATTTCAATCTTAATTTAACTCAATACAGTTATTTGAGTTGTTTGAAAATATGTAAGTATCGATATAGGACCGATCTACAAATCAGTGCCAATCGCCAATCACAATTCATTTTCGGTCCGACATTGGTCTGGTAAGGTAGTGGTAGCCCAGTGGTAATGCGCTCGCTTGGGAAACCGAGTGAAGCGGGTTCAAATCCCGGGTCTCGCACCTCTGATATTGTCATGTGCGAATCATTTCTAACATGATTACCACTTGCCTTACGGTGAAGGAAAACATCGTGAGGAAACCTGCATGTCTAAGAAAACCTAGCAAGTTTTCGAAAGACATGTGAAGTCCGCCAATCCGCACTTGGCCAGCGTGGTGGACTATGGTCTGATCCCCCTCGTATTGAAGGGAGGCTCATGCCCAGCAGTGGGACGTTAAAAAAAGGGCTGAATACAAGACCTCAGACTAAGGAATAATGTAGACAGATTGTCATAGAATTAAACATGAAGCCAAAAAATAATGTTTTAAAATAACTCAGTTTTAAAACAGTATACAAATATTAACAGAATACTCATTACTGTGATAAGTAAATAAATGTTAATAAATGTAAATGTCTAACAGATTTAATTAAAATAAAGAAAAAATAAATTAATTGTTAATTAAATGTTAAATATAGAAAGAACCAATGGCAAAAAAAACAAAAGATATAGTATTTTTTTATTATTCATATTTTCTTGTCCATAAATGTAAATAAAGGACTGGTATCCATATAAAGCTTCCCTTATCTATACTAATATTATAAAGCTGAAGAGTTTGTTTGTTTGTTTGTTTGGTTGAACGCGCTAATCTTAGGTACTACTAATCCGATTTGAAAAATTTTTTTGCACTAGATAGCTCGTTAACTGAGAAAGGCTATAGGCTATATATTATCCCGGAAAAATGTACGGTTCCCGTGGGATAGATTTGTTTTTATCTAGGGACGAACCTAAAGATAAGTGAGAGTGAGTCGCTAGTTACTAAATAAAAGTAAACAATCAATATGGCAAAATCGAGAATAGTAGCATAAACAGCGAATCACGCTACCTTTTTTGACTTTGACATTTATTTTAGTGGACTCTATATAATTCTTGAGTCTGACTTCAAGACTTACTAGAAGAAAATCAATAGACTCATCAAATATTTGTATTTTCCATACATAATAGAACAAATTATAAACTATTAAACGTCTATTAAGACGCCCACTCACGTCGAGTACCATTGTTAGGAATGCACTGATTCATCTGTAACCTTCAATCTGTGTGCAATAGTCTATGTGCTTTATATAATGTTGCGAAATTTTGTTTGTTTGTTAAAATTGTTTCTTGATTGAGTTTAAAAGGAAAGATAATTCAGGTGTATGTCGGGATAAATAAAGATACATGTTGGGACATTAACACACAGCACCGTCTAGTTCCATGTTAAGCTACGAGGCTTGTGTTATTGATACCAGATTGTTGATACACTACACATATATAACTTTAAATACATACATATTATAAATATAAACACCCATAACTGGAGTACAAACATTCGTGCTTATAACACAAATAAAGGCCTAAGCGGGACTCGAATCCGTGACCGCTGGCACAGCAAGTAGGGTTATTGCAAACCGAGCCGAACGTGTCGTCAAACTAGTTAAATATGTAATGTAGGTAATACTTTTAATTTTTATTTTTCTTTTAGTTTCGCATGTATTAATCATATTTGCCCGCGGTTTCACTCGCGTGAAAAACGGGGTGAGCTTCAAGGATAACTATGTCCAATCCCAGGGAGCACTCTATGTTCTTGTAAAATTTCATCGAAATTTGTTCAGCGATATATGCTTGAAAACATAAAGACAGTTACTTTCACATTAATATTATTTAATACTACATCATAGAAAGCGAATGTATGCTATATTTAAAAAAAATGTTAAAAAACGTCTGAATTAAAAGCAAATGATTTTATATACGATAGCAAACCCTTTAGAATGATGTGATTGCCTTTAAGATAGTTTAGATATATGTTGGAAAAAAAGTAAAAACCGGCCAAGTGCGAATCGGACTCGCGCACGAAGGGTTCCGTATCATTATTTATAAAAACGACAAAAAACCATGTCTGTTGTATGGGAGACCACCTTAAATATTTATTTTATTTTAATTATTTATTTTTCAAGTGAATATATAACGAAATATTCTGTGAAATTTCAAGTGTCTACCTGTTGCCGTTACCAATATCGAGGAAAAACGAGCAAAAAAATCACGTTTGCTGTATGGGAGCCCCCTTAAATATATATTTTATTCTGTTTTTTAATATTTGTTGTTATAGCGGCAATAGAAATACATCATCTGTGAAAATTTCAACTGTCTAACTATCACGGTTCATGAGATACAGCCTGGTGACAGACGGACAGACAGACACACAGACGGACGGTCAACGAAGTCTTAGTAATAGGGTCCCGTTTTACCCTTAACGGAACCCTAAAAAGGCAAATCTATAGTTCCGCTGAGTTTATTTCGACAGTTATTCTCAAGACTGGAGCATTTACACAATTTTTTTATGTAAAAGTATTTGACAAAATACATATTTATCTCAAATTTGAACAATTACATAGGACCATACTATAAGTATTTTTATATTTTTAGACAAAATGTGCATACAAACAGACAAACTTTAAATAAACGGGTTATCTGTCTTTTTAATCTACTATTTTGTACAGATTAAAATGACAAATAATATTTTGTTTGAACGCGCTTATCTCAGGAACTGCTAATCCGATTTGAAAAATTATTTTTGCATTAGATAACCCGTTTATTGAGGAAGGTTTCAGGCTGTGTATCATAATATATACAGATACATAAAATTGGAGTGTCCGTTTGTAATATTAAAATAACAGCTTTTTACTAAATGCATATGGATGTGTACACGGTACAGATACTAAAACAACATTTTTTACAATTTTTGTCTGTTTGTCTGTCTGTTTGTTAATTGTTGTTCGGTTAATCTCTTAAATGGCTGGACTGATTTTGACGGGACTTTCACTAGCAGATAGTTGATGTTACAAGGAGTAACTTAGGCTACTTTTATTTTAGAAAAAAAAAATAGGGTCCCACGAAAAAAATTTAAACTAAATTAATTAATTAATTTTGTTTTGGGAAGCAACCTAGGGACGACCCCGAGCGAAGCGAGGGTGAGTCGCTAGTATAATATATAGTCTATCTATTCCATACTAACTGTTAAAACGTATCGAGGAACGAATCTGAGTGAAGCGAGGGTGAATCGCTCGTTTTTATTATATCTTAAAAGATGTATACTTTTGCCCTCGTTATAATTTTATTACAAACCCACGATTTATGTCTTGTAAATGAATTGCAGTTATAAACATGCTCTTAAAGTAAATAAATAAATCAACTAAGGAATTGCTAAGAGGATCTCGTTTATTTATTTTATTTATATGCTATTCATCAGTGAATAATATTTCAATTATAGCAGTGATAACACAGTGGTTTCGGGCTCGCTTCAGAAACCGTGTGAAGCGGGTTCAAATCCTGGGTCGCACCCCTGATATTTTCATGTGCGAATCATTTTCAATATGATTACCTCTTGTGTTACGGAGTAGGAAAAGATGGCTGAAAAACCTGCATGTTTGAAAGAACTTAGCCAGATTTCGAGAGACATGCTTAGCCAACCCGCACTTAGCCAGCGTGGTGGACTATGGCCTGATTCCCCTCGTATTGAAGGAAGGCCCGTGCCCAGCAGTGGGACGTTAATAAGTTTCCCTCCATGAGAGAAACGTAAGTTGTGTTCTCGGTTTATGCACACCAATATTTTGTAGGTTTATATGACTTTGTATTAATAAACGAATTCGTGCCCATATACACTTTTTTTACGTTCTAAATTTTATTTTCTCATTAGTTACAGAATTTATTAAGGTAGGTTTTTATTTATTATCTCGTATGCTATAAAATGCCGTAAATATCCAAATCTACCCTCTGGCTTCACCGTTAGAACCTTTTCACTAAGTATATTGCTTAATAAAAAATATAATTAAAAAACGGTTTTGACTAACTTTCAGGCTCTCTAGTCACAAAAGCCAGTACTACGCACTAAAACCTAACGGAACCTCCCGCGCCTTAATTGGGTGTCACACGATCGCATACGCACTTACTACGACATCCTGACAGCTGTTTTCTGAGGTAGACCACAATAACCAAGGGGATGTTCCCATGGTCTACTATAGATCTATCAGAGAAGTACCAGGAGCAACCCTCATGGTTCACGGCCCACCTAAGTGGACACTCAAGGTGAACACACGTCGGGGGAACATCGGGGGTGAACACACCTTTTATTATCTAATACAAAAAACACCTAGGGACGGACTCGAGCTAAGCGAGGGTATCTTATTTTGTGGATATTCTTTTTTAAAATAAATTTTGAAGTCCATGTATCTTTTTAGTTAAAATATAATTATTTCCTATTCATCAAATATAATTACCAATTACCAATAAAAATATAATGTTTGTTATTAACTTCATTGATTACGAAAAGTTCTGTAATATCTTTGTGTGAGAACTTTTTTGTACCTGGCCTTTGTAATGCTATTTTTTAATTTAGTATCATTACGCTTTAATAATAATTTGATTGATTTGATAGTTGGTTGTATTAAGAAGGATATTGGTTTATATTTATTTAACTAGCGACTCAACCTCGCTCCGCTCGGGGTCATCCCTAATTACTTTTTAAGGTTTGGTATATATTTCTCAGAAATGAGATATTTTCCCACAGTAAAAAGTATCCTATATGTTGATCCGGATAACCAGCTGTCATCATACCAAATTTCATGAATATCCCTCCAGTGGATTTTCTGTGATGCGGTAACAGACAGACAGACAAAAATTCTGGCCTCTGTATCGATAATAATGTCTATTTCAATAAGATTTTCAAAAAAATATTTAATGTACAGAATCGGCTTAGTTACAATTTTATTATATGTATAGATATAGATAGATAACAAGCGTCTTCCTTCGCTTATTTTGAACGTTTCCTTAGATATATCTTTTATATTTATTATAATACTACTAATACTAGGTAGGCAATGTAAGCGCACAATACAAATCTTTGAATTTCTCGATTTTTCTGTACTATAATATGCATGTATTATACATATTAACTTTTTTCATGAATCATTCTATTGCTGAAAACTGCATTAAAATCCGTTGCGTAGTTTAAAAGATCTAAGCATATAAACAGCGGGAGCGACTTTGTTTCATACTGTATATAGATGACTAGTGACTTACCCTATCATCACTCGGGTACATCCCTAAACTGAGTACAAAATTTTATCAAAATCAACAACAACAAACACATTTACAAATAAACATACATATATATTTTCTGTTATCTCTTTATTAAACATCCTACCTTCTATCTAACGACTATTTTCTATATCTAAAGTTAAGTTAAAAAAAAAAGTTGCCTGGAAAAAATAGCTTTAAGGCAGTCTTTTATACATTTCCTTCCTATATTTGTGCATATTTTCTTTCATTTCTGGATCTTTAATAAAGAGTTTTATTATAACTAAAAAAATGTTTTAGTCCTTTTAGGGGTTAAATTTCGAATTCTATCAAAAGCCTAAATGCGTATAAATTTTCATATTTTTGACTTTAATAGTGAAGAAATTTCAATATTCACTTCATCCTCTACTTTCACCCCTCGTACGATATACTGATTAAAACTTTGGATTTCAATAGTTGTAGTATTAGGCAATTTTAAGCATTAAAGATTATTTCAATTTTGATCACTGTTCCTTAAAAAATAATGATTTTCTTCCTGTCTTCCAAACCCTTTTTAGCCCTTTTCAATTTAATCTGGCTTTATAAATTATATAGATATAACATGGGGTTCCATAAGACGCAAAATGCGTACATTAAAAATTTAAAGTGTAGGTGGACTTTATTTAATTGCGATCTATACATCATCTCCCTACGTAATTACGTACGTAATACCTTTATAATTTACGTCAATAAATAATATTTCAACTCAACGGTCCTTAAACATTATTTGCCGGAGATCAAAAATCTATGTAACGCATATAAAACTCAACGACTATCGATTACTAGCGACTCACCCTAGCTTGGCTCGGGTTCGTCCCTGAGTTGATTCCCCATACAAACTTTCATTCCCATGTTCTACCCTTTAGGGGATGATTTCCGGAATAAAAAATATTCTATGTCCTTCCCAGGGTCTCAAACTATCTTCATACCAAATTTCATCTAAATCGGTACAGTAGTTGTTGAGTTTATGCGTTACAAACATACAAAAGTACAAATCTTTTCTCTTTAAACTAGTAGTGTAGATATGAAACTAGCGACATGCCCTAACTCCGCTTGTCTTTCTTGTCCTTATCCTTAGCTGCCTTACGGTAACCTATATGGTTTTCCAAATCATTATGTATCTGTGTACTAAATTTCTTTCAGATACATATAGCCATTTCAGCATGAAGGATTTACAAACACACATACAAGCTTTCGTATTTATATAGTAGTAGTCTGATTTTGTTTTTATAAGAAACTTACATACTAATAGAAATAGATGGACGGACATTAAACTGTATAAATCCACTATAGACAAGTTGTTAAAATACAACTTAGTACTTTTATTCCCATTAAAATTCTATTTTTTATATAAGAATACTGAATCACTATTTCTAAAATAGATTCAATTCAATTCAATTTAATTCTTATGTTCAATGGCTTTTAGAAGTGCCATTTGGGCACCGTATTGGTAAAATAGATACAAAACATTGTATGGAAAAGACATATGTATATGTAAGCGATATGTCACCTGTCATAATATGTCACTCCCGTGTAGTTTTTGGATTATCTACTAGCGATATCGATTATTATAGAAAGGTACTTGTCTAAGAAGAAAACTTTAATTTTAGATGATTTATCGTATTTATAATAAACTAGTTTTTGACCGCGGTTTTGCTCACATGAAAAAGTAACAGATAGACTTTGACATTTATACGAGTAATATTGTATTCAGCCCTTTTTAACGACTCACTGCTTGGCACGGGCCTCCCTTCAATACGAGGGGAATCGGGCTATAGTCCACCACGCTGGCCAAGTGCGGATTGGCGGACTTCACATGTCTTTCGAAAACTTGCTAGGTATTCTCAAACATACAGATTTCCTCACGATGTTTTACTTCACCGTAAGGCAAGTGGTAATCATGTTAGAAATGATTTGCACATGAAAATATCAGATCTGCGAGACCCGGGATTTGAACCCGCTTCACTCGGTTTCCCAAGCGAGCGCGTTACCACTGGGCTACCACTGCCTATTTATAATATTACTATGGATATATTTATTATCTTAATATATTTTGTACAAAAATAAAATAACATAATACAACAAAGTTGATAACATAAATAAAACATAAGACGTCAAGTACTCATTCAATTAAAACTAAAGACTTCAACGCGCTCGAAGCTGAAATAAATAACCACAAAAAATATCTTTATTCGTTCTTTTTCTCACGATCTTTAAAAGGTACATCTAAATTTAGCAAATTTTACGATACTTCGTACCGAATTATGTAAATTGATGAGTTGAAAGGATGTAAGTAAGAAAGATATAAGAACATTTAGAATTGTCATCCTTATATTATATACTGATATCAAAAAGCTGTTTGCTTTTTTTTGTGTTTAAAAGCACTCAAAGTCAGAGGTCAGGTGCAGGACCGACGCGACACGTTCCCTCCGAGGACCGCCGATATAATAAAATTCTGAGTCGAATCTGTACATTATATATTTTTTTAGTAAATCTTATTGAAATAGTCATTTTAATCGATATAGAGGTCGAATCTATAGTTTTTAGAATGTTTGTCTATCTGTCTGTCTGGGAACGAATCACGAGAAAACTACTGGACAGATTTTGGTAAAATTTAGTATGATGATAGCTGGTTATCCGGGTCAATATATAGGATACTTTTTACTGCGAGATAATACCTTATCTCTGAGAAATCTATACTAACCGTTAATTGTACAGTTTATTGTACACTAAGAAAAGTACATGACGCTTACGCTCTACAAAATTACTCAAATATGATTATACCTTAGGGGTGATTTATTTTCTAAATTTATATGGCAATCCTTAAGCTCAACCGACTGTCTATGTACCTATAAATAGATAAAAAGAAGACATTTCAGTGCTTTATTCTCATCTGTTTGTCAGTTTCTTCGATTTCTATTTTTTTTGTTTAGCTATTGACGAGATTCAGTGTTATCAATAAAAAAAATTGGTAAACATTTTTTCTTATATAGATAAGTTAATTCTATTCATATATGTTTTCTTCAAATCTATACTTAATATTATAAAGCTAAAGAGTTTGTTTGTTTGGTTGGTTGGACGCGCTAATCTCAGGAACTACTGATCCGATTTGAAAAAATATTTTTGCATTAAGTAGCTCGTAGACTGAGGAAGGCTATAGGCTATGTATCATCCCAGAAAAATGTACGGTTCCTGTGGGACAGATTTGTTTCTGTCTAGGGATGAACCCGAAGCGAAGCGAGGGTGAGTCGCTAGTTTTCAATAATGATTATGCTCCAACTAATGGGCGATAAAAGTGTAGTAACGTATCTATTTATTATTAACTCTATACAATGATCTATACAAAAGGTAAGTAGCAATTTTGCATAATATTGTATTGGAATGTGAAGCACACTGAATCAAACGGCAGATTTATCGTCTTCTTTTACAAGTCAATATGGCCTTTATGTTATATTTACAATGTAATAGAAATAATTATATCTTTGAATCGCTGTATATTAGCCCTTAGAAGGGATAATGTTAATAATCAGCTATAGTCGAGATGAACCTGTGATTATTGTTACACGATGCATTTAAAGGTAGTACTTTAAAAATAAAATTGTTTATGGCTTATGTAGAACACAAATTATTTCTACAATTTTGACCTTCTTTGTATTTGCATAAACAATATGTAAAAATTAGGACGTTGAGTCTTTATTCTTATTAAATTTACTTATTTATTTTATTCGTTCGTTATTTTAGTCATTTCATGAGGTTAAATATTTTTGCGCGGAACACTAATTCTTTTTCTTTTAAATATAAGTAACTTAAGTTACTCCTTATAACATCAACTATCTGCCAGTGAAAGTCCCTTCAAAATCGGTCCAGCCGTTTCGGAGATTAGTCAGAACAAACAGACAGACAGATAGACAGAGAGACAGACAGTCAGACAGATAGACAAAGATAAAGACAAAAGTTTATAAAATTGTTTTTCATTTATTATAGTAAAATATATGGTAAAACTATAACCTGAAACACAGATTGTTAACCTAGTTCAAGTAGGTTCCAAATTGTATCATGCATTGTCATTTATTTTGTAAATAATTATATAACTTTGTAAAAGTATTTGAATAAAATTATTATTATTAAAAAAATACTAGCTATCGTTATAAATTCCAGAGGAGTTATATTTCTATGATGTATAATATAGCACGTTACTGGCAAGGTACTTTGGTATGACCCAAAACCCAAACCAAGACCCAGTAATAAAAAAAAAAAATTAAAAGCATTTTTAGTTATTGTCAATCGATAAAGTTCTTATAATTTAGCTTTTACGAAAAAAAAAATGTATAAATTAATAAATTAAATAAAAATAATAATAAATTAGTTATCTGTTTAACAATTCAGTCTTATATTATTAGTCATATGTCATCCTAAAGTAAGTCTATAGAAAATGCACAAGAAGTTGGTATCATCTTCTATACATATAATAAAACTATACATATAATAAAATTGAAACTGATCGCTGTCTATACATGGAAGATAATTGAGAAAAACTATTATCGGGGGTCTTTATTAACGCAATAGAACCCACAACAATCATTTTTAGAATTTTTGTCTGTCCGTCTGTGCGCGTTAATCACAGAAACGGATTAATCTATTTGAGTGTGGTTTTCACTAATGTAGTATTTGTTTTATTTCAATCGGTTCATAAATAACACAATTATGTCAATTTGAAGAATCACTGAGTGAGTGAGTCGCTAATCATAAATAAGAATCTTGAAAATGTGCTTCTAGATTTTAAATTAAGTTACAATTTTTTGTTAGCCATCGTATCTTATAGACCTACTTGTATAAAGAATTACCTTATTATAAATACATTACATCGAACCTAATGAGTAGTTTATTATATACTTAGACGATACATTATTAAAATTAGATTTAATTTTAAATTGAATGGATATTCTTCAAGCCTTGTTTTATAGTTGACAAGTTCTTAGATTATCTTCGATTTTGTATTAAGCTCAAATATATTCTATAATTCTAGCATAATTCAAGTGTCTAGTTTTTTATTTCTAGAAAATTGAAACTAATGATGTAAAGTATAGGGTTGAGCCCAAAATGTTTAATGTGAATCGATTTTTTCGCTGATTATGTGAATCGATTTTCATAATTTTGACGATACGTTTGACTCAGTTTGTAGTGATTCTACTTGCTGTGCCAGCGATCGCGGGTTCGAGTCCCGCTGGGGGCATTCATTAGTGTGATTAACACGAATGTTTGTACTCCAGACATGGATGTTTATATTTATAATATGTATGTATTTATAGTTATATATGTTGTAGTGTATCAACTATCTGATATCCATAACACAAGCATCGTAGCTTACCATGGAACTAGATGGTGTTATGTATTAATGTCACAACATATTTATTTGTTACTAGCAGAACCCGCGGCTTCGCCCACGATCAAACGACGAAAAAAATAAACTTTTTCGCAATACATACTTTATTACTTGCAAAAATAAGTTTGTGTAAGTTTTATTATTTGTTAAAGTATATATGAAAACAATTTAGAGATTGTAACTCAAAATATCCAGTATCTTAAAAGATGTTAAGCGTATATTTTTTAATTAATTTTACACTTTAGGTATTTAGCAAGCTGCACTATCTGTATTTTTTGTACATTTTTCTACTCCATCTTTCCAAAGTTAGAGGAAGAGAGTACAATGATACAATCGCATACAATGTTTACGTCTTTAGAATCATGTAACATGGCTAATATGGGTTTTTTAACTAACATACTAACAGGCTAATATTTACGTTATTTTTAAAGACCCAATGCTATGTACACTGAAGCTTACAGTCTCCCCCTTCTCCTTTTTTTTAAGTTACATTTATAAAGTGCCATTCTTATTTTGTTGTAGCTTTTTGCCCGCGGCTACGCTCGCGTGGACTGAAAAATTTGCTCAGTTTTAATTTCCATTGAATTTATGTGTTGTCATATCGAATTTTTAATATTATGTCTAAGAGTAAAACTCTAGATTCACTTAAGTTAGTCTACACTAAAAAAACCAACCACAAATATAGGTAAGGCTCTCTCCCTCGCACTCTAGGTCTGTTATAGTAGTCGCTACTGTGGCCAGCCGAAAAGTTATACATAATTTTCCTTTGGATTCGGAATAATTTCCGTTCTCTGCTTTATATCTCACACAGACAGTGTGCACTTACAGAGAACTTGAGCCATGTTACTCTATTTAAATATATTTAACAACTCAAACTTCACCGGCCAGTTTTACCCACTTAGAGGCTGAATTAAAAAAAATCTACAATACATGTTTATTTAATTGTATTGAAGAGCATTAATACCAAGTTTCACGTAATTCTGATCATAAAGATTTTTTTCCTTAGATAAACAGCACAACCCCCTTTTACCCTTTTAAGGGATAAATTTCGAAAAAAAAATGATATCTGTATTGTTTTAGTTTTCATTTTAAAGGTAAATACCATTTTCCGTGCATCAATTACAGAGTTTCATACAAACTTTCATCCCCTATTTGACAGCCTTATAGGATGAATTTCAAAAAATGTTAAAATACATATTTATTTAATTGTATTGAAGAGCATTAATACCAAGTTTCAAGTAATTCTGATCATAAATAATTGTTTGCCCATATAAACTTTATCACCCCCTTTTACCCTTTTAAGGGATGAATTTCGAAAAAAATGTAATACATACATTTCTTATTTTTCATCTTAAAGCTGAATACCACTTACCGCGTATTTCGCGATAAGAATAACACAGTTTCATACAATCTTTTATCCCCTATTTTACCCCCTTAGGGCATGAATTTAGAAAAATCCTTTCTTAGCGGATGCCTACATTGTATAAGGAATATGTCCTCTAAATTTCACGTTTCTACGACCAGCGGTTTAGGCTGTGCGTTGATCGATCAGTCAGTCAGGACAAAGCATTTTATGTATATATAGATTATTTATTACATATTTATAATTTCTTTTCAGAAATCGTATTTTCAGGTTAGTTAAAGGTCGGTCAATGTATACACAACTTCCTTTATGTTATAGATGTCTATGTGCGACGATAGCCACTTCCCATCAGGTCGATCTGCTGATTTGTCCCTTTCTTCTATAAATTAACCATCTAGATGTGATTCTACGCGTTGAACTTATTTCTTTGTTTAGTATGAACTTCTTAGAGATGAAATATTTTCCCGCAGTAATAATAATCCTTTATATGTCGACCCGGATAACCAGCTATCATCATACTAAATTTCATCAAAATCCCTCCAGTGGTTTTTCCGTGATGAATTTACAGACAGACAGACAAACAAAAATTCGAAAAAGTATAGATTCGGCCTCTGTATCTATAATAATGTCTATTTCAATAAGATTTTCAAAAAAATATTTAATGTACAGATTCGGTTTAGTTACAATTTTATTATATGGACACTAAAACATGAATCTTGGCTAATATATCGTAAGGAAAAATCTCAAACATCTATATCTTAATGTCTCCCTCGCCCTATAAAGAAACGGGCTTCTTTGATCTAACAAATACTTAAAAAATATGTGCAAAGAAATAATAATGATGAAAAAAATTTTTGCATTTTAGTAATACTGTAGGCAGTGGTAGCCCAGTGGTAACGCGCTCGCTTGGAAAACCGAGTGAAACGGGTTCAAATCCCGGGTCTCGAAACTCTGATATTTTCATGTGCGAATCATTTCTAAGATGATTACCACTTGCCTTACGGTGAAGGAAAACATCGTGAGGAAACCTGTATGTCTGAGAGAACCTAGCAAGTTTTCGAAAGACATGTGAAGTCCGCCAACCCGCACTTGGCCAGCGTGGTGGACTGTGACCTGATTCACCTCGTAGTATTGAAGGGAGGCCCACCCCCAGCAGTGGGACGTTAAAAAGGCTGAATACATACATACATACATACATACATACAATACTGTAATCTAGGGTTATTGTAATAAATAAAAATGGTCATGGCATTTCCTTCCTTACTTGCAATAAATATAATACACTGATGATATATTGTAAGCATAATCGGAAGTTTTGTTAGAAAAGGTCAATAAAAATGACTGCTAGCTATTCAAATACAATGTATGTATCTAATAATTGTGTATAATCTTACAGCTGTATAATTGATTGGATGTGATGAGAATGAGGTGTGATGAATGTCCATGTCTAACTTAGTGGTGAAGTGTGGTCTTTATTCAGTTAGTAAGTAGTTTCTAGTGTAAAGGTTTCGCTATTTTAATGTATACATATAATAAAATTGTAATTAAGCTGAATCTGTACATTAAATATTTTTTGAAAAATCTTATTGAAATAGAAATTATTATTGATGCAGAGGCCGAACCTATAGTTTTTAGAATTTTTGCCTATCTGTATCTATCTGTCTGTTACCGCATCACAAGAAAACTGCTGGACAGATTTTGATGAAATTTGGTATGATGATAGCTGGGTATCCGGGTCAACATATAGAATACTTTTTATTGCGGGAAAATATCTCATCTCTGAGAAATCTATACTAAACGTCAAAACGTAAGTAGAGACGAACCCGAGCGGAGCGAGGGTGAGTCGCTAGTATATAATAAAACAGTCATTAATTGATTATGATGGCCACACTGATGACGCGAATGCATAAATTACAGGTACCTTTATAAATCAGCCAGTTAAAAATCACGAAAATGGGCAGGCCGGAAAAAAAAAGAACTAAGGAAGAAATTCAAATAAAAATGGAAAGACTAGTAGAACAGAAAAATGGGTTTTAGGGGGAGTAGACATGGGTGGATGCTATCCATGATTTTTAACTGGAAAAAGGAAATATGTAATAGTTAAGAATAAACGTTTTCAAATGAATTGTAAGTTAGAATACATAAGTTTTGAAACACGATGCTGGCTTTTTCTGAGATGCTATACACTAGTTTGATTTTATTACTAAACTACTGCTGATATATTTTAAACTTACAAATACACTGACTTGAAATTCCATCAAAAATAATTTTCCATTGTTAGGTGTGCGTTATTTTTTCTAGAAATTCATATGTATATCGTACTTATAAGAAAAACACAATTTTAAAATTTTTTATAGGTCTGTCTGTCTGTCTGTTTGTTCCAGCTAATCTCTGAAACGGCTGGACCAATTTTAACGGGACTTTCACTGGCAGATAGCTGATATTATAAGGAGTAACCTAGGCTACTTTTATTCTGGAAAAAGCATTATGGTTCCGCTCAAAAAAATTAAAACGTGCACCCGAGCGAAGCGAGGTTAAGTAGCTAGTATTATAATATATAATAATATATTCACTAGAAATTCCTAAAGGCATTCGTTAAATACATGCCAATTAATATCCAACAAATATTTTTTAATATCACATTCACAAAATAACTTTTACCACTTGGCTTACGGTGAAGGAAAACATCGTGAGAAAACCTGCGTGTCTGAGAGAGCCTAATAAGTTTTCGAAAGACATGTGAAGTCCGCCAATCCACACTTGGCCAGCGTGGTGGACTATGGCGTGATCCCCCTCGTATTGAAGGGAGGCCCGTGCCCAGCAGTGCGACGTTAAAAAGGGCTGAATAGATAGAGAACTTAACTTTTAAATTAAAATTTTATAATTATTTAAACATACATAATTTATTATATTATGTTTAAATTAAAATATAACTATAAATAATTTACTAGCGACTTACCCTCGCTTCGGTTTCTTCCCTCGTTATTTTAACGCTTAGTATAGATTTCTCAGAGATGACATATTTTCCCTTAGTAAAAAATAACCAGCTATCATTGTATCAACAAAATCTTTCCAGTGGTTTTCTCGTGATGCGTTACCAGACAGACAGGCAGACAGGCAATAAATCTAAAAACTATAGATTCGTCCTCTGTATCGATAATAATGACTATTTCAATAAGATTGTCCAAAAAAGCATTTAATGTACAGATTCGACTCAGTTAGAATTTTATTATATGTATAGATTACAATTTTACTTTACATGTAATAAGCCCTCAAAGATCAAGTTCGGAAAAGAACCCTTAGAAATCCTTTTCCATTTTGATATGACCTCAATCCGCACTTTATTCTGTTATCCTGTATACATAGCGATTAGGATAATAAACATATGTATGTAGTTGGTGCTTATAGTAAGTACTTGTGTCAACACTTACGATGGCATATTGAAGTTTGAATGAGAACGGCCTTAGTTATTTATGGAGACAAGTTCTAGAATTTCCTTGAACACTGAATCTTACCTATTTGACCGACTTCGAAAGGGCGTGTTTTTGATTTTATAATAACACTAGCAGAACACTCGGCTTCGCTTGCGATCCAACTACGAAAAATACGAAATTTCATGTAAATATGTCCAAGGAATAAAAAGTTTCATACAAACTTTTATCCCCTATTTCACCCCCTTGGGGGTTGAATTTTGAAAAATCCTTCCTTAGTGGATGCTTTCGTCATATAAGGAATACATGTGTGAAATTTCAATTTGCTAGCCTTAAGGGTTTGGCCTGTGCGTTGATACATCACTCAATCACTTTTGCCTTTTATATAATAAAATAAAAACAAGTAAAATTTCCAAGGATAAAAATTATTATTTTAACAAGCACACACTTGTATGGTGTAGAAAGAATATAGTAACTATTATATAATATAATTTCAAACTTTCATCATCAATGTGGTATACATTCTAATACGTCAGTCATCCGTCAGTTTTTGCACCCTCGTATATTTGAGTATGTAGATGAATTAATTACACACAATAATTATATTTTTAAATCAACATGTTAAATCACTTGACGTTAAAGGTCTTGATAGAATCGCAACATTGAATTTACTTTGATGTCATGTTTATGTCCGTTCGAGCTAGGCTCATATTTATTTATATAAAATACTAAATTTATACTACGGCGTTATCTATATAGATATACATAAATATATACAGATAAAAAAGTGTCTGTTTGTAATATCAAAATAACAGCTTTATACTAAATGCATATGGAATTATATACGGTACTTGTAAGAAAAACACTTTTTTTTTAATTTTTGTCTGTCTGTCTGTTTGTTCCGGCTGGACCGATTTTAACGGAATTTTCATTGGAAGATAGCTGATGTTATAAGGAGTAACTTAAGCTACTTTTATTTTTGAAAAATAATCAGGTTTTCGCGCAAAAAAATAAAAATCCATAAAATTGAGAACAAATTTCGTGTACTTAGAAACGTACCCGAGTGAAGAGAGGATAAGTTACTATATAATAATAGCATATCCTTACAAAAAATATACCTTTTCTATTCTAGTGGGTAATTTACTGATTTTTTTTAATACAGCTTTTGCCCGTGGATCCGTCCATGTATTTTATTAATTAATTAAGTATTCTTAAGAATTTATAATATTAGTATGGATTTTATCTATAGGTACTTAGAGAAGTAATCATAGCGAGCAGAGTAGCGGGTTAAAGTTAGTCTATACATATAATAACATTCTAACTGAGCCGAATCTGTACATTAAATATTTTTTGGAAAATCTTATTAAAATAGTCATTATTATCGATAAAGAGGCCGAATCTATAGTTTTTAGAATGTTTGAATTTTGTCTGTCTGTCTGTTTGTCTGTTACCGTATCACGGAAAAACCACTAGAAGGATTTTGATGAAATTTGGTATGATGATAGGTGGTTACCCGGGTCAATACATAGAATACTTTTTACAGCAGGAAAATATCTCATTTCTGAGAAATCTATACTAAACCTTAAAACGTAAGTAGGGACAAACCCGAGCGGAGCGAGGGTGAGTCGCTAGTATTATATATAGGGATAATTTCTATATTAATATACAAGAAAAACTATACAAAATGACAAACAGACTTTGCATATATATAGTTAAAATTAAATAATTGTCAATAATATGTGGATTCCAAACACGCACGATGGTATCCAAAGGTGTGTCACTTACACGTTAAGCCACAAATTATTAACGTTTCTGTCAAAACATCTATACGTAAACACGTAAATTCTATTTATGCGGTATAATTAATCGTTTGGAATTATAAATTATTTTCAGTATAATAAGATATTATGTGTATTTGAAATAGAGGCAACAATGTATACTAACATAATATATAAAATATACAATTATAATTAAAATTAGGCACGTTTTATCAGTTAATCTATACAGATAAATAAAATTGAAGAGTCTGTTTGTAATGTCAAAATAACAGCTTTATACTAAATGCATATGGAATTATATACGGTACTTATAAGAAAAACACAATTTTTAAAATTTTTGTGTGTCTGTCTGTCTGTTTGTTCTGGCTAATCTCTGAAACGGCTGGACCAATTTTAACGGGACTTTCACTGGCAAATAGCTGATATTATAAGAAATAACTAAGGCTACTTTTATTTTAGAAAAAGAATTAGGGTTCCGTTCAAAAAAATTAAAACGTACCTAGGGATGCTAGTATGGCATAAATAGACTATATATAGTTATAAATCTTATTAAAATAGTTCTTATTATCTATACAAGGGCCAAATCTATAGTTTTTAGAATTTTTGTCTGTTTCTTTGTATGTCTGGGAACGCATCACGAGAAAACCACTGGACAGATTTTGATGAAATTTGGTATGATGATAGCTGGTTATCCGAGTCAACATGTAGAATACATTTTACTGCGGGAAAATGTGTCATCTCTGAAAAATCTAGACTAAACGATAAAACGTACTGAGTATGATACGCAATGTGTATGATCTTCGTCAATTGTGACTAGATTTCTGCAATTTTTTTATTAAATAGCTATCTATCTATTAGATAAATCTTTAATGTTGGAAAATGCATTTACACGTGGCACCATGCATACACTTGTACATACATACTCGTATACATAGGTGATTATGTGGTTCAATAAGAGGAGGATCAGACCATAGTCCACCACGCTGTCCAAGTGCGGGTTGGTGGACTTCACATGTCTTTCAAAAACCTGCTAGGTTCTCTCATACATTCAAGTTTTGCTCACGATGTTTTTCTTTACCGTAAGACCTGTACACCGTAGTGTTCATGATGAAAATATTTTGGTTTGTCTCGTTTGGCTCAGTTTGTAGTGAGTCTACCTGCTATGCCAGCGGTCGCGGGTTCGAGTCCAGCTGGGGGCATTCATTTGTTTGATGAGTACGAATGTTTGTACTCCAGTTATGGGTGTTTATATTTAAAGTAATATATCTAGTATCCATAACATCAGCCTTGTAACTTACAATGGAACTAGATGGTGCTATGTGTTAATTGTCCCAACATATTTATTTATTATTTTCAACAATTTTTTTGACTACCACTTGCTTTAAAGTTTGTCCCATGTAAATATGAATTCCATTTATCCAGGAATATTCAAGCTTTTTATTAGCAAACTTATTCTTAAAATCGATTCTGTATTTAAAACGATTTGTACACTTTGGCCTCCTAATAACCATTTTATCTAACATTTAACATAAATCATTTCGAGTAGTAAAGATGTGCAGCTATAGGGTGGAGCGAAAAAAACATTTTTTTCTTAACTTTTGAAAAAAAACAAAATTTTTGGAAAAAAAAATTGTAAGTTTGAGGTGGCCCACTGATTTTTAAAATAAACAATTAATTAAAAACTTTCTTTTTAAAAAATTTAGTTTTTTTTATAAGCTACAAATTCTACCCCCAAGCTAAGAAAAAAATTTTTTTTTCGCTCCAGCCTAATGTGCTATCACGTGTACAGAAGTAGAGAAGAAAATATTGATTATCGAGGTATTATTAGGCTATCTATTTCATTAATGTGTTTAGACTCGAAAGCTTTGAGATCATTATCCGCCCAACTACGAGTATATCACGATGCGGCAAAAATCGGTGAAACGTTACTCTCATTAATCGGCCTGACTTTCTAATAGGTATGACGTGTATAAATCAGCCAAATTATTAAATGGCGATTTCTTAAAAATCCTAAGGAGATTACGATCTGTTTTCGATTGAAATATACAAACTAACAAACACTTGTTATCTTTCTACATATAATAGTAGGAGAAAAGTGCTAATAAAGGGACAAGTTCAGAATGGGACAAATTAAATTTACGGCGCTAGGACCCAAGTAGTAAATTTTTGTTTTATACATTCTTGCAACATTTACTCAGTAACAATATTGAGTTTAATATCATTTGATTTTCAAAGCAAAGAAAATGGCGAAGCGTAGTTTAATTATTTCGTGAGTAAAATTATTTTATTAGTTGTTTGTAAAGTTTGTTTATTAAATTTGGCACCTTTCCCGTATAGTATTTATATAGTAATCTAATCTTATATTATAAGGATTTTGGATTATATTATCAGAATTTGTTTGTTTGTTTTGTTTGTTTAAACACGCTTATCTCAGGAACTGCTAATTCGATTTGAAAAATTCTTTTTTTCATTTGATAACCCGTTTATTGAGGAAGGCTATAGGCTATATATCATCATGCTACTACCCAAGGGAGCGGAGCAGTGATCATATATGTCAACAAGTCGGGCAGACTTCCATACATTATTGTAAAACTATGTATAATATACGGGTATTATAAACATACATAGCGACAAACCCGAGCGAAGCGAGGGTGACTATGTATAACATAAAGCCAAAAAGTTTTTTTTTTTAGATTGAACGCGGGCGAAGCCGCGGTTTCTGCTAGTTATGTATATAAAGGAAAAAAGGACAAAATGCATCTACTACATCTATTTACAATCCACAAGGAATGTACATCCGCGAAATAATAAACTTATTAATGAGATTAAATTTAATCTGAAGTAAAACCGGAACGATTCAATAGCCACTACCATATTTGGTCATATCCGCTTTTATAAATCCTAGATCATTTACAAATTAATACAGTCTCTTTATGGTGATAAAGTATGGTGACCTTTTTCTTAATGGCATTTTCTCGGTAAGGGAAAATTCTAGTTTTTACATCATTATACGTAAGCTGATGAAGAGTCATGGTTTTTTATTTAAATACTAGCGACTTACCCTCGCTTCGCTCAAGTGCGTCCCTAGGTACGTTTTAATTTTTTTGAGCGAAACCCTAATTCTTTTTCTAAAATGAAAGTAGCCTAATTTACTCCTTATAATATCAGCTATCTATCAGCTAAAGTCCCGTTAAAATTGATCCAGCCGTTTTGGACAGACAGACAGACAAAAAATGTTAAAAATTGTGTTTTTCTTATATGTACTGTATATAATTTCATATGCATTTAGTATAAAGCTGTTATTTTGACATTACAAACAGACACTTCAATTTTATTTATCTGTATAGATTGTATGGTATATACGTTATTCTACAGCTATTATGGATGTAAGTATTTGTATGAGCCATCCAAAGTATGCCTTACAATATTATTCTATCTATGATAATTTAATAATAATGCATAATATACATATAAAATTTTTAAAGTGACTCTGCTATATTTTTTTCTCTTTTTGTTCATCAGAATTGAAAAATATAGCAACAAATAAGGAGAAATTTGTTGAGTTTTTTATGGAAACAAAATTATTATTAATTATTATATAGAACAGATACAAAACTCATAAATCTGCTATAACAATTGTAATAATTTATTAATTAATAATTTATATTTTAATTAATTGTAATAAAAATATTAAATTGAGAATAAAATTGAGATAAAATGATAGAATTAATAAAGAAGAAAAATCCTAATCTAATTACGATATATTTTTTTGACGACATGTTCAGCTTAGTTTGTAACGACCCTACTTGCTGTGCCAGCGGTCGCGGGTTCGAGTCCCGCTGGGGGCATTCATTTGTGTGATGAGCACAAATGTTTGTACTCCAGTCATGGGTGTTTATATTTATAATAAGTATGTATTTAAAGTTATATATCTGTAGTGTATCAACTATCTGGTATCCACAACACAAGCCTCGTAGCTTACCATGGAACTAAATGGTGCTAGGTGTTAATGTTCCAACATATTTACTATTTATTATTATTATTTATTTCAAATACTTTACATAATTGAAATAAAACTTACAACATATCTTTTCGCATTTTATCGTGATTTTAATTGTTTCGTCCCATAGCTACGTTTCGAATGTTTTTCAATTTTAAAATGTCAAATATTCGAGTAAATCTAAGAAAATAATACAAATTACATAATATATATTTTTGTTATTAAACATCCTATATTTCCTCTATAACTAGTGCTCGTCCAGTGGTTGAAATTCAACTATTTTTTTTTTATTGATAACAATAAAGCTCCTTAATAGTTAGAAATAAAAAAAAAGAAAATCGGTTGAGAAACAGAAACGAAAAAGGTATTGAACTGTTTTGTCTTTGCCTAATTATAAAAGGTACTTTTTTTTGAAGTGAAACTTCTTTAGAATCGTTGTGATTTGAAACTCGATGAAACGGAAATGTGACACTAGAAAGAGACAAACACATAAATATATATGATTAAGCCGGCGAGAGAATGAGATAGAATACATTACACAGGAAGTAAAAAATAATACTGAATAATATGTTATGCAATATATGTTAAATAAAATGTAAACTTTTAAACTTAAAAAAAACTAAATTTATTACTTATAAAAATGAATATTTATTACTGTGGGTTCATCCCACAAATGTGCAAATTAAATAAAAGCTAATATGACTAATTGTTGCCATGGTAACCGTTCTCATTGTCTGACAAGTATATAATATTATATTCTTTCCGTATATGATATTCTAGAAATATATGATTGTAATATGCCTAATATGCATTATTTAATTATTGATTTGTTTTATATATAGTAATAGAAATTTGCGTCAAACATTTGCTAATAAAGTTACTCATTAAATTATAATATGTTATAATCATTAATTAAAAACTAATAAGTCGAATAATGATATATGATTATGGCAAATGAACGGAGTAATATTTAGTTCTACTAATGAAACTGGGTGTGATTTATCATTACACAAAGTTCAGGATGGTCGGCTAATGAGTGCTGTCAATCCGAAAAGTACGGTTAGCAAAAAAATAATGTATAATAAAAATGTAATGTAAAAAAATGTTTATGCCAATAAATAGTACATTTTCTACATTCTATATCGATAATAGATAATGTTTTTTTTAAATAAAAACATAATATATCTACTATTAATTAATTATTTAGTACTTAGGCGTGGCATTTTCTTCATAGAAAAGGATATGAATACATATAATAAAATTCTAACTGAGTCGAATCTGTACATTAAATATTTTTTGGATTATATTATTGAAATAGTCATTATTATCGATACAGAGGCCGAATCTATAGTTTTTGAATTTTTGTCTCTCTGTACTGTATGTCTGGGACAGCATCACGAGTAAAACCACTGGAAAAATTTTGGTGAAATTCGATATGATGATAGCTAGTTATCCGGGTCAACATATAGAATACTTTTTACTGCGAGAAAATATCTCATCTCTGAGAAATCTATACTAAACGTTAAAACGTATCTAGGGACGAACCCGAGGGGAGCGAGGGTGAGTCGCTAGTTTTAAATAAATTCGCAAATCAGCCAATATAAGTAAATATACGAGGGTCAGTTAAATCACTTCTATTTGAATATGTAACGTGTTATGTATTCCAGAATAATAGGTATGTTATAATATATATATATATATATATATATATATATATATATATATATATATATATATATACACACATAACAATTTGTTTGTTCATCTGTACATTTAGATTTAAGACGACCTCGAGTTCAGAGCAACTAGGTTACACTCTACTCATAAAATGTTTTATTTGCTATAAAAAATAATCTGAACATCCAAGTTACATTAGATCTTGCAAGGTAAAGGTACTTATTATAAATAAGTTTAAATTTATTTATTTATAATTATAATTATTTACAATTATAAATATTTATAATTATAATTAAGTAAACGGAGACAGGTTTGGCTCAGTTTGTAGTGGTGTACTTAGTGTGCAGGCGGTCGCGGATTCGAGTCCCGCTGGGAGCATTCCTTTGAGTGAATGAGCACGAACGTTTGTACTCCAGTCATGGGTATTTAAATTTATAATATGTATGTATTTAAGTTTATATATGTGTAATGTATCAACTATCTGGTATCCATAACACAAGTCTCGTAACTTACCATGGAACTAGATGGTGTTATGTGTTAATGTCCCAACATATTTATTTATGTATATTATTTATGAATTATAAGTGTATACTGAATCAGTTATTAATCTATATTAAAACTAGTGGCTTACCTTCCCTTTCATGTCCCTACATACCTTTGTATTTATTCTAATACTAGCGATTCACCCTCGCTTCGCTCGGGTTCGTCCCTAGGTTGATTCCCCATACTACTTTCATCCCCATTTTCAACCCCTTAAGGAACGATTTCCGGGATAAAAAATATCCTATATCCAAGGTCTCAAAATATCTTTTTACCAAATTTTATCTAAATCGGTTCAGTAGATCGCGAGATACCTTCTACAGCCTCACAAATTCACAAACTCACAAACTTTACCTCTTTATATTGAAGTGAAACTTCTTTACCCACGCTTAACTTGGGGAGTAAGCTGGTGAATGCGTGATGACAGCGTTACGAAAAGTGTGATCGGGTGAGGCGAACGTTTGTTGCCATGGTAATCGTTGTTATTGTCTGACAAATGATATATAACATTATATTCTTTCCTTAAATGATATTCGATAAATATATGATTGTAATATGCCTAATATGCGTTATTTTTAGTATCTCACCTATCCTAATTATTTAAAACATAAATTAAATTTCATAAGAGCACCGATAACCTACAGAAGTTTTACTTCTTGCGCATGTATACATTCATAATTTTTATTATTCTTTAATTTGTATTAGTATAGATGTACAGGTAAAGCGACCTCCTGGCAAATTTTATTACTAATAGAAACCTATGTGTTATTCCAGGTATATTTTTTGTGCTTAATTGTTTTCTTCATTATTTTTAGGATTCTGAAAATCAAAAGGAAAAAAAGGAACCTTATAAGATAACTTCGCTATCCGTTCGTCTGTCTCTTCTTTCTGAACGACCCTATTTCGTAGAAACGCGTAGTTATCAAGTTCAAATTAATATCCAATACTCAGGCAATCCCTTGGAGCAGTGAAAAAACTAATAAGTCAACGCAATCAAAAGAAGCGGCCGTTTATGCTGTATTTTGACACTCGTAAGGGAATCAAAACGTGTAGGGTAGGTACTTCACATTGACCTAGAATCATGAAAAGCAAGAAGCAATGTCTTTTTGTTTTTTTTTTTTTGCGACTATAAACTTATTTTAATATTTCATGCTAGGGAACCCTCAAAAAAAAAACAAAAAAAAAACGTTTTTTTTTATTTTTTTTTCTTTTAACTATACCTGAGAATCCTTAGGAAAAAACTGGTTTTCTGTACATTCAGGGTAAAAATAAGGAGGATTTAAATGTAGCGCAGCTACAATGTAACACGTTTAATAAATTTGGGAATTTGTAGTCGATTTGATCTAAGTTTTACTACTTATTTTAGTACCAGTACGTTATAATATTATATTATAAAGTCTTGTTGCTAAACAATTGGTAGAGCTTAACACTACATATTATAAAACGTCGTCTGTTTGTCTGTCTGATCGCGATAAACTCAAAAACTATAAAACGGATTTTCATATAATTTTCATGAGGTATTATCATGAGTTTAAGTGTATTATTCATGGCCGTTTCGTATAAATTGGCTGAAATATAACGATGATTGCTGAAGATGTCAAAAAAATCACGCCGAATAATAGCTTGGTTTGCGCCGTGTAAACAAATAAAGTTATATGAAATTTATAGCCGCAGCTTTCATAGCAGTTGAGATTCTTTATCGGTATGTACTGTCTAAGAAGTTTGGAATAAATCAATAAAATGTACGACAAAAACTACCCTAGCGATCCACCCAAGCGAAGCAGGGTAAGCCATTAGTTGTCTATAAATTGGCACACAAAAACAATATTATAGAAAAAAAACATGTAATTAATCAAATTATAGATAACAATAGTATCACTAAAGTAATTCATAATGTTCCATTCTTATTTGGAATTCTAAAAGATTCTGGCAAAAGCTATTACGAGTAAGGAGGTCTCATTGGTGGACTAGTTTGAAAAGAAAAACCTATTTAAAAAAAATCGCTATTTTAAATTAATTTCGACATTTCTTACAAAAATCATAACAATGGCAACCCAAATTAATTTGAGTTGCTATAAGCGAAATTTTAGCATAACTTACTTAGAAAACCATCCAAACATCCTCACCCCTTGCTGAATTACCATGCGAAATGAATACAACAATTTACATATTTTTTACGTCAAAAATGATGAATTCTCCTTCCCTCTTTAACCACTTTAAGGGATGATTTACCAAAAAGATTACGGAAGGGCATAGTTTATTTTTTTATTTTTTTTATTTGAGTAAGTCTAATACCCACAGACATACGTCCGTGCCTTTTTTTGAGCTATTTAAATATTTTGTTGTTATTCTTATTTTATTTTATTTGAGATGGATTCGTGCGTGTACAATTTCAGAATCAAAAGATGTTGCGAATAAAAAGAAAAGTTGAACAAAACTGTGGGATCTGGTGGACTTTAGGAGTCCACCCAAATGAGGTTAGTGTGTTATGTGCGAGGTTTTTAATAAAAGAAGAGAGGATCTTAAGAGAAAAAAGAAGGGCATAGTACTCACATTCGTTACATATGGAACACTTAAGCAAAATTTCATATTTCTAGAAGTGTCTAGACAGAAAGGGCAGACCCTGCACGCTTGTTTATCAGTTAATTTTATGTAGTAGATTGTTATTATGTGTTGCTTCAGTCAAAAATTTGATCATTATTCACTCTAGCGACCCCAATTATATTCTAGCGTACCTAACTTTAAATATAGACTCGACGAAATTGAGCTTATTTTAGATATATCTATGTGTGAAGTGAATATCTGTGTGTGAAGGTTATCTTCAGGCTTTTTTTTTTATGTTGGGAAATGCATTTACGCATATCACCTGTAGACATACGGTTATGTGGGACTCACTGGCTAGAAAAGCCAGTACTACCCACTAAAACCCAACAATCCCGCGTTAATGGGGCGTCGCAGGATCGCTTACGCACTCGACTAAGACGCCCCGACGGCAGATCTGTTGAAGCAGACCATAACAACCATGGGGTTGCTCCATAGTCCACTCCGCTATTAGAGGAGCAACCCACACGGTAACCCCTCCCCCCTCTCCCTCTTCTTCCCTCTCCCGACGAGGTGAGGTCTGAGGCTTCTTTCCAAACTGGTAGTAGACTCATGACGTTCAGTAAAAAAATTTAATAATTTAATGCTGAACAAAATATTTTGAATTTGAAAACAGTTACTGTTTTTTTGTATAAAAATTTGCACTACCGAGCGAGCGGATACTAATTTCAAAGAAATCCTTGATATTTCTAAATATATAAGCAAAATTATCGCAACGAGATACTTATTTATTTATTATTTATTTATTTATGTAGCATAAAATATATGTTATACAAAATAAAGTGACAGAATGTCGACAAAGAATAACTTATCTCTTTAAGAGATTTCTTCCAGAAACCCTTCAATAGTGAGAAAATAAGTTAATTTAATTTAGAGCGGTGTAGGTCCAGTACAGCATTAAACGGTATAAACTTAATATTAATATATAACAACTAAATATTATAATTATACAAAAATAAATATATTTATATACACATACATACATACAAACATATATATTTAGATACTCATAGAAAATAACAATATTTTTATTATAAAACATTTAAAAGTATATGTGTTCTTGCCCGAAGGCACAATTTAGTCATTATCAGTGCAAACGTAACTTCAATTACCGTATCTTTACATCGGAACCTATCTCGTTGCAACCAGTTTAAAAAGACCTCCCCATTTTAATGTAACTATTATAAAATGATCTCTATTTTGTTAAGCTTATGTTCGTAGTTAAAGGATGTGAGTGCGTGAGAAAGCTCAAGCTTTTCTGGGTATATAATTAAAGATGCCACAGTTACATAATGACGACCCGACGGACAATCGTGCTCGTGATAGTAAAGGCTAGTTGACTTGATTATTTATTTGCTTTATCTTATGTAACTACATATAATAAAACTGTAGAGGTCGAATGTCTGTATATCGAAAAAAATGCTAAAAACCGAGTCATGGGTGAGGGGGGTGTAAGAAGAGAAATAGAACAAATCCAGTTTTTTTTTAATTCTTTGTTTTTCTGTCTGTTTGTCTGTTTGTACGGGCTAATCTCCGAAACTGTTGGACCGATTTAAATGAAATTTTGTATGATGATACCTTATATCCCCGGTCAACATTTTACATACTTTTCATTACGAAAAATTAAAGAGTTCCCGTGGGATAGTTAAGAAACTATAGTAACTTATACAGCTTAGTACACAAAAACTACAGGTTGGATTTTAATTAAATTTTACAATAATGTAGTTCATATATCAGAATAACAAACAGACTACTTTTTGTTCCGGAAAAATAAACAGTTCCCGTGGGATAGATTTGTGTTTGTTTGTCTAGAGGCGAACCCGAACGAAGCGAGAGTGAGCCGCTAGTTTAAAATAAAATGCTAAGAGATGTAGGTAGTCATTTCTGTGACCATCTCGAACATTGATATACAAATTTCTTGATACATAATTAGCGTCTCAAAAGTGTCTTCAAAAAGATGTACATAATTCGAAAATATGCGCTTTTTTCAAATCTCTTTTGTTGATTGCTTCGGATGACAAAATTAAGACGCACGTTGTTTGGTTCAAAAAAGTACTTAATGTGGTGTGCGTAAGTTCGAATTTGTGTTTAGACAATAATTAGACTTAGTTATTTGAATTTATTTCTTTGGTTTGATCACATTTCGACGCCACTTTTGAAGAAATATTTGTTAGGAAACATTGTGTTTAATAATGAATATGTATAATGTCAATAATATATAATGTGAATAAATAGTGTTGTATTATAAACGCTTTTATTGGTATCCCTGGATCCTACATACAAATAAAAGTTTTGTGAAACTAATCTAACAAAAACAACCTTTAAACTATATATGGAAATTGATCGCTTAATTGCATGTAATTAAAAAGTAAACGAAATTAGAACTAAACTGAGTCAAACAATGCATTTCTTTCAACAGCTGACCTCAGTATTTCATCACAGATCATATCAATGATGTATAAACAAATGTCTTCCATCTATTGTTTTAAAACAATACATCCTTTCTACGTCCTTCGATGACTTTAGTTAATGGAGCAGTTATTGTATAAGCTTTGCACTTGGATTTGTTTATCAAATTTTTGTAAATAAATTTTAATGTATTCAGCCCTTTTTAACGTCCCACTGCTGGGCACGGGCCTCCCTTCAATACGAGGGGGATCAGGCCATAGTCCACCACGCTGGCCAAGTGCGGGTTGCGGGTTAATAATATTAGCTAATATCATACTTAGTGGTAACGTTCTTGCTTCGGAAACTAACTGAAGCGGGTTCAAACCCCGGATCTCACAAGTGTGAGATCTTTTCATCTCTGAATCATTTCCAACATCCACTAACTTTACGGTGAAGAAAAACATCGTGAGGAAACCTGTATATCTACGAGAACCTATTTTATGAAGGAGGTGTCCACCCACACTTGATCAGCGTAGGTTGTAGACTATGGCTTAATCCCCTTCGTCTTTAAGGGAGGCCTATACTGTATCCAGTAGTGGAAGGTTTGAAAAGGGTTGATTACTATTATAAAATAATGATATTGCTAATCTATACATATAATAAAATTTTAACTGAGTCGAATCTGTACATTAAATATTTTTTGGAAAATCTTATTGAAATAGTCATTATCGATACAGGGGCCGAATCTATAGTTTTTAAAATTTGCGCCTATCTGTCTGGGAACTCATCAAGAGGAAACAGCTGGATTGATTTTGATGAAATTTGGATTGATGATAGCTGGTTATCCGGGTCAACATTTACGGTACTTACGGAACGTATACTTTTTACGGCAGGAAAACATCTCAACTCTGTAAAATCTGTACTAACACATAATATACTCAAAACTTAAGTACAATTTTATTGACCTTTATTTTGTTAATAATTTTGTCGTAGTATATAGTGAAATACCTATTATATGTATTCAAATACTTATCTCGTATTTTACAAAAAAAAAAAAAACGCCCGGACAGGGACTTGAACCCTGGACCCTTGGATTAAAAGTCCAATGCTCTACCGACTGAGCTATCCGGGCTATATATGAGTACTAAAACTAACTACTTACTTTAAATAAAAAATAATCGTTGAATAAACGTTATACGAAATATAATACAATGTTAATCTTTATAATGTATAAAAATCGATGTGAGTATGTTCCCTATGGACTGCAAAATGGCTGGAACGATTTTGATGACATTTTCAGGCAATTTTCAAATTAGCCCAGTGGCTGATGTGAAGTTTGGTAGCGGGCGAAGGAATACCGCTAGTATTGGAAAGAATAAAAAAAAGTGCGTGTGTATGCAAAAATTAACCTACGAGAGAATGAGATGAATATAGAGTATCAGGAGTAGGATAATTGCAAGGTTTAATTATTTTGTAATATTTTTACTAAGTTTAAAAGTTATTTTAAATTTTATTTGATATAAATATACATTTGTCACACAATAACAACGGTTACCATGGTAACATGGCAATGTATTCTATCTCATTCTCTCTCCGGCTTAATTCTATATATTTATATGTTTGTCTCTTTTTAGTGTCGCATTTCCGTTTCATCGAGTTTCAAATGACAACGATTCTAAAGAAGTTTCATTCACTTCAAAAATATTTTTATTTATTTTGAAATATCCTTCAAATATCATTTTGGTAATATAATGTTGCAAAAATAATATAATAGATTAAACAATTCATAATTTCAAGCAATAATTTATTATTTCAAAACAATCAAATTGCCAATTGTTTCTCATACAATCGCTTGAATAAGCCACTGTCTTTCGAAAATAACGTGAAACTGTAATTAAAAGAGACTGTAATATCTTGTAGGATATACTCGTTTTTGAAATAACGAGTTCAGTTTAATTCATAGCTAAAAACATAAATATAATTGAGAATCAAACGAACTTACCTTGTGATGTTTGATTTCTATTGTCTTCTTAGTACTCACTAACAAGTTTTTTACTTTCTTTAAAACTATCCTCCGGATATGAGTACTGTTCTTATCCAATCGCTTGTTTTTCCCATGTTGATTTTACAAAACTTGTAAAATTGTTGTGATTCGGACAACACAAAAACGCGTAATGAGATATGAAACAAAATGTTGTGGTGGGATGTCGCTAAAGAACTAATTCAAAAAAGGTATAGTTTAAACTTTTTCTTTTAAGGAGCAAGACCTTTTAATAAAAAAATAACTCTAAAAGTGTGTCTAGGACAGCATCAATTTGGGGTTCTGCTGCTTGTAAACAATCATCTTCGTTCGAGACACTCGTATAAATTAATACTAGCGGTTCACCCTCGTTTGCTCGGGTTCGCCTCTAGGGATACAAAAACAAACATATCCCACGGGAACCGTACATTTTTATACATTAACAGGAATGTACTTCAAGTAAAACTATCTTTTCAGATTTTTTTCGCGGATTTATTTTGTTTTTTTTTTTACGAAAAGATGGTTTTATTTAAAACTAGCAACTCACTCTCGTTTCGCTCGGGTTTTTCCTTAGTGAAAAACAAAAATAAATCTATCCCACGGGAACTGTACATTTTTTCGGGATAAAAAGTAACCAGATGTGCTATTCTAGACGATAATTTATCTTTGTGCCAAATCCAGATCTGTTCAGCCGTTCTGGTGTGATTGAATAACAAGCATTCATCCAAACTTTCGTATCTATACAGATAAATAAACTTATAACAACTGTCTAACTATCACGGTTTATGAGATACAGCCTGGTGACAGACGGACAGCGAAGTCTTAGTAATAGGATCCCGTTTTACCCTTTGGGCACGGAACCCTAAAAAGGCACTGAACTGTTTTGTTTTAGCTTATTTATATATAAAGATATATTATTATTAGTATAAATGACCTAAGTATATAAATGTAAAGTACATTTAAGTTCATTTCTAGATCTAAATTATGAATATGTATTAACATACAAATGTATGTGCAAATTCGCGCTACATTAAATTTCAACGCAAATATAGCTTGTTTAACTTTAATGGCCATATTAATTAGCGACAGGGTTAACTTTTAACCTTTAATTAAGTTATAGGTTCTTTATATTATGAACTGAAATATTTTAGAGTAGCCTTTCCCTCTAGGTTATCTTGATCCGTTATATATTGGGCTAATAACACACGTTAGTTCCATGGTAAGTTACGAGGTTTGTGTTATGGATACCAGATACTTGATACACTACACATATATAACTTTAAATACATACATATTATAAATATAAACACCCATGACTGGAGTACAAATATTCGTGCTCATCACACAAATGAATGCCCCCAACGGGACTCGAATCCGCGGCCGCTGGCACAGCAAGTAGGGTCACTAGAAACTGAGCCAAACGTGTCGTCAAATATTGTCGTATTGGTATATTCAGGCGCCTTTCATACATATATTCTTACAGGTCTAACATAACCCTCTGTTATTCCTCTTCGCAGTCGGATAAAAATAAATAACTTAAAATTAAACATTTGGCAAACAATTTTCAATGCTTTTAACTAATATCGTATGAAAAAAAAACAATTCATCATAGTTAATAATGCTGTAAAAAATTCGACAGTATTGGACCTTGGACTTAATATTTATTGAGCGGCCTAATCATCAAGTTATGAGTAATGTTTTCAGTGCAGGTCAATGTCGGAGTAATCTTCCATAAATGTATACATATAATAAGATTCTGGGTAGAATCTGTACATTAAATATTTTTTGGAAAATCTTATCGAAATAGTCATTATTATCGATACAGAGGCCGAATGTAGTTTTTAGAATTTTTGTCTGTCTGTCTGTGACCGCATCACGAGAAAACCACTAGACAGATTTTGATGAGGTATAATGATAGCTGGTTATCTGGGTCAACATATAGGATACTTTTTACTGCGGTAAAATATCTCCGAGAAATTTATACTAAACGTTAAAACGTAACTATAGGGACGACCGCGAGCGAAGCGAGGGTGAGTCGCTAATATCTATATTATTTATATAGTCCAGTACTTTTTTCTTCTCTGTTTGTCAAGTGATTTTCATTTTTTTTTTGTTTAGTAGCTATTGACCAGCTTTAGTGTTATCAATAAAGAAAGTCTGGAAACAGTTTTTTTTAAAATAGATTTTTACCTAAAATTTAATTTATATATGTATGTTTTCATCAAATTTTCGCTAACGATTATTGGCCAAATTTGACTACTGGGTGAATGCTATATATGCCAGTACATCACACTATAATAAATAGTATAAAACAAAAATTTGTTTTCATGTCTGTCTATTCATACCTTTAGTTCTTCTAAAGAAGCAACGGATATGAATATTTTAGGTATAAAAACAGTTTGATGGGATACTTTTTTTTAATATCATTCAACGGGAAAGAAGGAAACGTCAGACTGTGCTTTGTGATAGGTATATCTTAGTCAAGAAAATATAAAAACTAATAAAAAAATAGAAATCTATGAAATTTCGTATTCTAATTTTCTACTGTTTTTAGGCTAATCCGTAGATATAGTAATTCACTTTTAAACAAAGTTGGGGATACAAAAAAATTCTAAAAATAACATATATACGGTCGAATTGAGAACCTCCTCCTTTTTGGAAGTCGGTTGAAAATAGCTTGCATTGTTCTTTGAAACAGTATAGTAGTTAATTCTTAAAGTACAAAAATGAAGTTATCTTCTACATGTATATGTACATATCAGTTTGTTAGTATGAATAAGTAGTTCGAGTGTTATTTTTAATTAAAAAGTCGCCCGAACAGGGACTTGAACCCTGGACCCTTGGATTAAAAGTCCAATGCTCTACCGACTGAGCTATCCGGGCTGTGTGAAACGTAATATATTTTTGTATCAATTATTTTAAATAAGTCCGCCTTGAGATTTGTTAAGGTATTGATATGAAACTTATATGTATTTGATTCAGACTGTTATTACCAATACAACAAAAGATTTTATTTTAAACATTTCTATATATTTTTATTTTTTAAATGCCTCGGTGGTGAAGTGGCTAGCATGTGCGGCTGTACACCCGGAGGTCCTGGGTTCGAGTCCCGGGTCAAGCCCAGTTTAGTTATTTAGTTATTCTTTCCGTTTAGTAAAAAATCAAAATATATTCGCGAAAAGATCCGAAAAAAATAAAAAAAAGATATTAAATATCAAATATTCACGTAAATCTAGCAAAGTCTACTTTTTCGTACTTTCTGAGTTAAGACAACTTCTAGTTTGTACAACTAACTTCTAGTTTAGAAAATGGGGTTGAAAGTTTGTATGGGGAATCAACCTAGGGACGAACCTGAGCGAAGCGAGGATGAGTCACTAGTACTTAGTCAAGTTACTTAGGTCTGTTTAGTTTAAAAAAATAGACAGCGCGTAATATACACAGAAAAAAAAAAACCCTCCTCTTTAAAATTAGTTTAAAACTGCACAAACTTTCATAATTATATTATTGATGGACTAGCGACTTACCCTCGCTTCGCTCGGGTGCGCCCCTAGGTGCGTTTTAATTTTTTTGAGCGAAAGTCTAATTCTTTTTCTATTATAAAATAAAAGTAGCCTAAGTTACTCTTATAATATCAGCTATCTGCCAGTAAAAGTCCTGTTAAAATTGGTCCAGCCGTTTCGGAGATTAGCCGGAACAAACAGACAGACAGACAGATAAAAAATAAAAAAATGAGTTTTTCTTATAAGTACCGTATATAATTCCATATGCATTTAGTATAAAGCTGTTATTTTGACATTACAAACAGACACATCAGTTTTATTTATCTGTATAGATGAATAAATGTTACAAGGTATAAACCATAAGTTTTTGCTTCTAATATCTTTACGCAATTTCAACCTCAAACCCATTAAGAGGTCGATCCATATATTAAGTGCAATGCTTTCACAATGAGAGTAAACGCTTAGTGAACAAATACTTCGTGATAGGCCATTTTTTATAAATTGTTTATTTGGATCATCTTATTGTTATTTTGATGCATTGAGATAGAGTACGAAACATCACCTTTAAAAGCCGATCCACACTATAGTGCCGAACACTTTTTCTGATTCTCTTTATAATTTAAGAAAACCATTAAACTTAAGTTTCTTCATTCTTCTATGAAAGGTTAATTATTTATTGTAATAACTAAAAAACACATTTTTATGTTTTTGTTTGAATACATATACTTACTGTTAACTTTAATTTTAATTTTTTTTTGCTCACTAATGTAAACTATTATTACTAAGTTATTATGTTGTTGTGTTATTAGAATGCAGTGTTGCTTATAATTAGGGCATCATTTAGTCTAGATGTTCTTTTGTTCATTAACATGTACAATTGTAAGAATGTATGCTCTGTTAGCGACCTATGCAATAAATAAATAAATAAACACAGACCGTTCTCGGTCTGTTATTGGTCTGGTAAAGTATTTTTATACAAGAAAGGTTACTGGAGTGTGGTTTGATCGGAACTTGACTCTTATGGGTAGTGTGAATGTACCTACTTATTGTTTTTTGTATAAAAATACTTTACCAGACCGATATCAGATCGTGAAAGAACCGTAATTGGTACTATAGTGTGGATCCGGCCTTAATGTTATAGTTAACATGCACCTCTGCAGATCGAGAGGTCCTAGTTTTGAGTTCCGTCGTATTATAATTGTTAGTGATTTTTCTGTTATGATATTCTTAGCAAAAGACCGGAGCTGAGTTTAGAAGTTGGCGGTGTTACGTTCTCGTACAACGGAGAGCATTTTAATTTTAGGCCTAGCGCCTTACGTATCAGCGGTCGTGACGAGTTGTCGTCCCATCAGAATAGAGAGTGGATGAATGTGAAAAAATATAATATACGTTGTGTAAAAAAATAAGTTTGTATTATGAATTACTCTCGCTTCACTCGTGTCCCCAAATGCCTTTTGTATTACAGGTTCATATTTACATACATGTATTCAGCTCTTTTTAACTTCCCACTGCTGGGGGTGGGCCTCCCTTCAATACGAGGGGAATCAGGCCATAGTCCACCACGCTGACCAAGTGCGGGTTGGCGGACTTCACATGTCTTTCGAAAACTTGCTAGGTTTTCTCAGACATGCAGGTTTCCTCACGATGTTTTCCTTCACCGTAAGACAAGTGGTAATCATGTTAGAAATGATTCGCACATGAAAATATCAGAGGTGCGAGGCCCGGGATTTGAACCCTTTTATTTACATTTATTTACATACATATAGCGCCACTTTTCGTAATTCCTAACAGTAGTCACGTGTTAGTCCAGTATACTAAACAGTTTTTGTTAAGCCATTTCAGCGTAAAGAAGAAACAAATATACGCACACACAAACATAGAAACTTTCGCTTTTATATTAATATTTTATACCTACATATAATAAAATTGTAACTGATCGTTATCTGTACATGGAAGATATTTGAGAAAAACTATTATTGGGGTTCTTTATTAATACAATAGAACCCAAAACAATGATTTTTATTTTTTCTCTGTTCGTTGGTTTGTCTGTGCGTTTGAGCGCGCTAATCTTAGAAACTTAACCGATTTGGGTGCGGTTTTCACTAATGTATTGTGGTAAGCTTCACTTAACATTTAGTATTTGTTTTATTTCAATAAAAATGTTTCTAAATAGAAAAGCTATGTCAATTTAAAGAATCATCCTATCGTATCCTACATAAAATTGGTACGATTATATCTCCACGAAAGATTATATATCTTCTAAATACACTTAGACAGTGTAGAGCTTTTATGTAATTCACTTTTAGTATTTAGCTTTAATACTATATTAAAAGCTATTCAACCAGATTGTCGTAAAATAAAAATAATCCACTTCTTTTTTATAGCCTGAAGGTGTATTAATGTAAAGAAGGTTTTGTTGTTATTAATACACTTTGCTTACTAAATTGTGTTGCAATTTTAAAGGTAACAATAGCACAAACAAAAAAATCATTTTTTTAAATGTAATATATTGGGACATTAACATACAGCATCATCTAAATTCCATAGTAAGCTACGAGGCTTGTGTTATGGATACTCTTATGAGTACTATATAAATGCGACAGTTTGGATGGATGTTTGTTACTCAATCACGCCAGAACGGCTAAACGGATCTACATCAGGCACAGTGATAGATTATAGTCTGAAGTAGTACATAGGCCACTTTTATCCCGGAAAAATACATGATTCCCATGGGATAGATTTGTTTTGGTTTTTTACTAGGGAGTAGGGATCCTAGTGAAGCAATGGTGAGGTGATGAGTGAGTAGGCTATAATTTATAAGGACATAATTATACATAAAAACGCAGGCGAAGCTGCGGGAATACACTAGTATACTAAGTTTTATAAAACACAAAAGAACTCTACATTTTGCATATTTTACTTAACACTTTGTATTATTATGTACATAAATAAATAAATATTTTCAAATCTTTCACCATCATTTAGTGAGCGAATAATAAGCGTTACCAATTATCGTGGCATTGTTGTTTCACATTTGACCTCTAATGTAAAGCGTTACATTTTTAACAACGATTGGAATTTGATGGCGTTAGTGCGGTGTTTAGAGGACTTGAATTTAAAAAGAAGTAGGTACTCGTATAAGATTTACTTAAACTAGATGATGCCCTGTGGTTTTGTCCGTATAAAATTATAAAAGAAACTATTTTTTTTTAAACAAAAAGTTACAAAATACTACTTCAACTAAAGTTGCTTTAACAGCCTGGGGATAGATGGACAGACAGACAGACAGACGGATGGAATAGCGCAGTCTTAATAATAGGGTTCCGTTTTACCCTTTGGGTACGGAACCCTAAAGATGAACATCGGTTTTCAAACAGATAAGAAAAAGGTACTGAAATGTTTGGTTTTAAGAATATATATACATAAATATGTCGTATACTATAGAGCCCGGATAGCTCAGTCGGTAGAGCATTGGACTTTTAATCCAAGGGTCCAGGGTTCAAGTCCCTGTTCGGGCGGTTTAAATTTTTATAAATATTTATTATACTTTATTTAAAAATGACACAAGGCAATGAGCAAACAGTATAGTGCTATATATATCCTCCTGAGACCCATACTATGTTTTTTTCTCCAATTGGGTTGATTTTTGGTGTGGGTGGAGGTTTTATAATAAGATAATTATAAAAAATAAAAATAAAAATCCCCTCCGTTTATAACGCCCAAAAAGGGGGGTATCATATATGATACCTTGGGTCTGAATAAAATTCAAATGCTTAATAATTGACTTTAATCTTTCTTTGTATGGAACAACAACAATGCAACAAACAACAACGCAATCGTAGCTTCCTCCAGTTTTTTGTAATATTCTGTCTGTTTTCAGCAGAAACTTCTGCTTCTTCTTTTTTTGATGAGGTCGTTGGTATTCTGGTACACGATTTTTCATAAGCGTGCCTACAATCTATTGCTACATTTTTTTCTCTTTTATTTTCTTTGAATGCTTGTTCTATTTGGGAAACTATAGGACGGATTTTCTAAAAACTTATCTACCTCTTTCATGGCATTAGTAACTTTTTGATCATCTACGATTTTATTGTTCGATCTTAGTTGGAAGTACCTATTTCGAATCATAGCTTTGGATACTAATGCAATTCTTGTTTCTTGAGCTCAGTACATCCTAATATGAGGCTAACCAAGAAGACCAATAACTATACAGCAGCTGATAAAAGCTGCCATTTCTTGAGCGGTAGAATTTAACGATTTCCCAATTCTAAAACTACTGCAAATATTGGTACATTCAGACATAGATTTAAGAAACTGAGGAGAAATATACCTCTGAAAATATTCATGACTACTACGAAGTGAAGGCAGTTCTGTTCTGTTTCAACGGAAGGTCACCTACATTATTATCAAAATCATCCGAAGAGACCTATAGTAAGTGGCGGTTTCTAGCTCTCCTGCAGCTATCTTGTACAAATGACGCTAGTGGCTAATTCTAAATCCTCTTCAAGGTTATCGTCCGCTAAATCTTCACAATCAGACTCGTTAGTGTTCACCAAGAACTCGAAAATTCGATGGTCTCGTAACCGTACAAAAACAGTATTTTTATCACTGAGTGCCCAAGGTATCAAATATGATATTGTTAAAAAAACATAGTAAATAGTTAAATATTCCAAGTTTTTTTCTCATATTTTAATGAAATTAAAGTTTAGACTACTAAATTCGTTATTTAAAACCAAAAACTCTTATTTTTATAGCTAAAATAAATGTTTATCTTGTCTGGAACTCGCTAGGTCGGTAGTTGCAAAAATTTTAATTTTCAAATGATAGTAAACAGTACGATTTCGATACACAATGAGCAATAGCTATCTGTATCCCATAGCTAGTACTAATTATTAACGTGGAAGAGCGTTACATTCATAAAATATCGTGAGGTGGCGCTGTTAAAAAAATATATATCAAGGTATCATAGGTGATACCGGGGGTCTCAAGAGGTTATAACAAAATAGTTGGTTTTTCTGTCTGTTATTTTTTAGAGTTTTTACCGACTCAAAAATATTGAGGTTGATAATCAATTCTAATATATTGTCTTTTTATAAGTTCTACTTGATATATTCTACAATTTTCATGATTATTGTTTCAACAAATAAGTTTTTTCAATCAATATACTTATAATATGTATGTATTTAAAGTTATATATGTGTAGTGTATCAACTATCTGGTATCCATATCACAGGCCTCGTAGCTTACCATGGAACTAGATGGTGCTGTGTGTTAATGTCCCAACATATTTATAGTCAATAGTTTTTCAGTCAAATGGTCAGATCAATGCATTTTGAACTCAAAGAGGACAAACATACGAAAATTCATTTTGATTTATATAGATAGATAGCGACTCACCCTCGTTTCGCTTTGGGTTCGTCCCTAGACAAAAGCAAATCTACCCCACGGGAATCATATATTTTTCCGGGACCATATATAGCCTATAGCCTTCCTAAGTTAAAGGGCTATCTAATACAAAAAGAATTTTTCAATTCGGATTTGTAGTTCCGGAGATCAGCGCGTTCAACCAAACAAACAAACGAACTCTTCAGCTTTATAATATTAAGCATAGATTATATTTTGCGTATACCAAGATAATATATAGATATTATAACATAAACAGCCTTGTTATAGTACTTTACATTTTGCCAAAGGGAATGTCATGGCCTTGGTATAGAAAAAAAAAATAAAGCAAGTGTCTAAACGTATTTTGATTAAGCCACAGCGTGATGAGACCAGCCTTGGTGTGAAATATCAAATCTACATTATGCATTACATTCTTTAGATTGCAAGATAACTAGAGGATGTGTAGCAAGTTTTGTACCTAGTTGCTTTGTTGTACACTAGCGCTATTTAACGGATTTACCTGTTTTTTTTTTTGTATATAAAATACGAAAACAAGATGTTACATCTATACAAATAAATAAAATTGGAGTGTCTGTTTGTAATATTAAAATATACCGCTTTTTACTAAATGCATATGGACGTATGCACGGTACATATACCAAAACAACATTTTTTACAATTTTTGTCTGTCTGTCTGTCTGCCTTTCTGTTCCGGCTAATCTCTAAAACGGCTGGACCGATTTTGACGGAACTTTCACTGGCAGATAGCTAATGTAATAAGGAGTAACTTAGGCTACTTTTATTTTAGAAAAAAATAAGTTCCCACGAAAAAAAATTAAACCCAAAAAAAAAAAAATAAAAAAAAGTTTGTTTTGGGAAGCAACCTAGGGACGAACCCGAGCGAAGCGAGGGCAAATCGCTAGTATTATAATAAAAAAAACATTTGACATTCTATTATTTGTGGAAAATATAAAATAACTAGCAGTACCCGCGGCTTCGCCCGCGTTCACAACTTTACAGGATCACCCGCTGGGCTAATCTGAAGATTGCTTGAACATTTCATCAAAATTGCTCCAGACGTTATAGAAATCGTAGGGAGCATACTTGGTTTTTTATATATAAAACAATAAATTATAATTTAATATCTTTAAAGCAAAGTATGTATGCTTTAAATGTTTGATTTTAAAGTATTCTGAGAATCCCTTCAATTTTTAAATTGTTTTTCTTTTTTCATTTTCTTAATATACATGGCTATATTATTGGTTTATTTAAAAAGAAATAGTATTTATATATTTAGATAAGATTCGTGAGTTCTACAACTTGAATGGCTCCTTATATACTCGTAACTATGTGCATAATAAAATATATCTATAAAAAACTAAGCTTTTAAGTTGAAATTATCTAGAAAATACAGAAGTATTGTTGTGTTAAGCTCATGTCACTATAAACATTTAAAAATAAAAAAATATATAAGGCAGTGGTAGCCCAGTGGTAACGCGCTCGCTTGGGAATCCGAGTGAAGCGGGTTCAAATCCCGGGTCTCACACCTCTGATATTTTCATGTGCAAATCATTTCTAATATGATTACCATTTGCCTTACGGTGAAGGAAAACATCGTGAGGAAACCTGCATGTCTGAGAAACCCTAGCAAGTTTTCGAAAGACATGTGAAGTCCGGCAACTCGCACTTGGCCAGCGTGGTGGACTATGGCCTGATCCCCCTCGTATTGAAGGGAGGCCCACCCCCAGCAGTGGGACGTTAAAAAAAGGGCTGAATACACACATTATTTTACAACTACCGCCATCTATTATTAAGTAGCATACAACTTTTTCTAAATTAACTAATTGAAAACGATATTTAACAAAATAATTGAATTGAATGATATAAATCATTTGATATATTAAAACTATTAATTATTATTAACTAATAAAATTCATATCAAAATCTGTTACATAAAATCAAGTGTCAAAACTACGTAATAAATATGTTTATGTTATATGTTATTGCGTGTCCGTTTTAAAACTTACATAATATATGAGAGTTTAAAATAAGATCAATCTGTCAGTATGTCCGTCACACGGTAGCATGGTTATGCCTCTTCACAACTTGTCAGGCTTTTAAATCTGATGGATATATTAATTGCTGCACAATTTTTTTATGGTATCCGAACGACCGAGATTCACTCGGCGTTTTTTTTTGTAACATTGGTTTTTTTTTCAAAAGACACCTATATAAATAAATTAAAAAAAGCAAAACGTTATGTAAATACAAAATTTCCTCCCAACGTACCTAACAGTAGCCTGTTATAATTCATTTTTACCATCCAAATCGATCCAGCCATTTTAGGAGTAACAAACATACAGACATACAAACTTTTATATTAATTATTGTAATCCGTTACTAGCTAGTAAGTCACAATATAAGTAAGAATTAAATCTATAATATATTTTACTTTACAAAACTTCCTACAACTTGACCTATAACCTTTTCGTACTTTACGTATAAAATACGAAGTAATCTCAATCGGAATCTGTATCAGAAATCCCCTTATTTGAAAAAAAGGTTAATTCATCACGTTTGTGGTAATTCTATGTAATCTGATTTCGTGTCGGTAAAGCAACATGTCCTTAACACTTCACTTATCTATATAAATAACTAGCGACTCACCCTAGCTTCGCTTCGGGTTCGTCTCTAGACAAAAACAACTCTATCCCACGGGAATCGTACATTTTTCCGAGATGATATATAGCCTAAAGCCTTCCTCGATAAATGGACTATCCAACACAAAAAGAATTTTTCAATTCCATCCAGTAGTTCCTGAGATTAGCGCGTTCAACCAAACAAACAAACAAACAATGAAACAAACTCTTTAGCTTTATAATATTAGTATAGATATCTTACGGTCTCTTAGTTAATCCAAAGAAGTCTCAAGCGATAATTATTGGGAGCATCAGGTTAAGGTGGAGAATAGATTGGAAATCAATTACTGCGATTATTTACTCTGGACACAGATCATATATAGAGTACTCTGGAGTTCCAATTTTTTACTGTGATATGGTACGGAACTTAGGTCTCTTTATGGATTGCAACATGACTTGGATACCTTATATCAATGTAGTTAGTAGGCGTATGCACTTCACTTTCCATTCTCTGAAGCGTCTCCATTTTTTTCTTCCCTTCAAACTATTCAATAAGATTTTGCAAAAAATATTAAATATACAAATTCAATTACAATTTTATTATAATATGTAAACATATGGTTATACTTGTATTCATAGATGGCGCTATTTAGATTTTATGAGTTTTTTTTTTGCGGTAAAAACGGTTGCAAAATATTTTTTTTTTTACATTTCATACGTTTAAATATGCGTACATATTTACAAAACAAAATTGTTTGACAGTTATTGAATTAACGCCATCTATCGTCTCCATAAGGAAACAAACATAGCCTGAACCGATAACTAATAATCCTAATTACTATTATTATTTCTTTATGTACCCGCTATAAGAACAAAATAGTTTATAAAAAAATCTGTTCACTGCAAAAAAATGAAGCATTTTAATGCAAGATACTATTGAAGCAGAGATAGATTATAGTCTGGAATAGCACATAGGTTACTTTTTATCCCGGAAAAATGTACGGTTCCCGTGGGATAGATTTTTTTTTTACAGAGCAAGGGATCGACATGCAAAAATTTGCAATAGCATAAGTCTTTCCCCTAAGGTACCCTCGCAATAACTATTCATATCTATTTAAAACTTAGGAACGCACCCGAGCGAAGCGATTAAGTCGATAGTTCAGTATAAGAATCATATTATCAATCTCTTACGTACAATACAACTAATTTTGAAGTTCTAAAGTCTTTAACAGATTTAAATAAATAAATAAATATACTGGGACATTAACACACAGCACCATCTGGTTCCATGGTAAGCTACGAGGCTTGTGTTATGGATACCAGATAGTTGATACATTACACATATATAACTTTAAATACATACATATTATAAATATATTTAATATACATATTCATCAACATATTTTATAAGTAAAAACAAACTAGTAACCTATTTTTAGTTAATCTAAAATAGATTTAGGTGTATTTTATGAGACCCACATTTCGAATATAGAGGATCAGCAAAGAAAGGCACGCCGTCAGTTCAAGGAGACGTACACATTCTATCGTACTACGAATTGTGCATCGAATATATGGAGTAGATATTACAAGATAACAAACTATTTGTTTTACAATCTATATATATATATATATATATATATATATATATATATATATATATATATATATATTAAAGATGAATTTGTCTAAGTCTTATGGATTGTATTGACGTTTCAAAGCGCATGTCTAATTTGAATCTCATATTATTTACCCATGTTGTAGATGACTTAATATCCCCATAAGGACTATATATATAAGGTATAAGACTTCAGTGTGTACGTTTTCTTTTGAATGCGACGTGCTAAATTGTCAACTGGTTAAGCCGGAAAAAACCGGTTTTGTTAACGGACAGCGCGTATGTGAAGCCGTCCATGAGCTGCACACACTACCCCTACAAATATAAGTGGGGACAAGCAAGGGGCACTTAGTATTTAGCTTTATTGATATAAATATTTGAACGTTGAAATACTTCCTTAATAGAGTCTATACAAATTTTGATACAAATCGTTAGAGCCGGTTCCGAGATACATGAAATAAATTTATATATATATATATATATATACAAGAATTGCTAATTTAATGTATATTATAAAGCTGTAGAGTTTGTTTGTTTAGTTGAACGCGCTAATCTCAGGAAATACTAATATGATTTGAAAAATTCTTTTTGCATTAGATAGCGCGTTAACTGAGGAAGGCTATAGGCTATATATCATCCCGGAAAAACGTATGGTTCCCGTGGGATAGATTTGTTTTTGTCTAGGGACGAACCCGAAGCGAAGCGAGGGTGAGTCGCTAGTATTATAATATTTCTCAGATGAACTCAGTTGCCAAACTTATCTCTTCAAAATATTTTTTCATGTATTGCAGTAAGTTGAAAATATTTTATAATCCATACAAATTTTGCCAATTTAAAATTGCAGCTGTATGAATCTGATGACATTACTTTTCTAGTACAATTGAGTTTTGTGCATATTATTTTTATTTTACACAATAAGATGATTTATACTTGATATAAAAGGGCATTTAATTAATGGATGACTTTATTAATTTCAATGTAAACCGATTGTTGTCCAAAAAACCAAATAAAAAAATTATAATTTACAACTATTGAGTTTTACATCTCCCTACAACATTATATAAGTTGAAAATAGGTAAGTTTTCTTAAGACATTTTATTATTGTAAAAATATATATTTATTTATATTTTATAAGAATGTTTATATTAATAAAAGTTAAAATAATACACTTAAAGAATAACATTTTGCTAAGAAGCTATGGTCTTTAATTTTTTTTTTTAATTTCCATAATGCAGCTAAAAAGTACATAGAGAAGTCATTCAAAAATTAAATCATTGTTATAAATTATAAAAAATATATTTGAAATAATTTTATAAAATATCCACTCCATAGATTTCCTAATAGCAAAGTATGCACTTCATTTGACCGGTTAACATTTTGCAAAGGTTAACTACACACATGCCACTTTAGAATCTCCTCCTTTATTTATATGGCGTTAAAGTTCAAAATCACATAAAAAATTATAACGACACCTGACATAGCTGTATAAAATGTAACTAAGTCTTATTTCAATTGGCATAAGGTCTATAATGAGATAGCAATTTCATTACTTTGCTTTATATTATATTAAACCGTATTACTGAATATTACTCTTAAAATACATGATTAGTTCATATTTTCAAAGTGGCATCTTATAATTTTTAAAACTGTACTACTCTTTTCCCATAACTCCGCGTGTGTCTAATTCAAACTGTTCTACAATTTATCCTCAAAAAAAAAGTCAATCTCACTAGATACCAAATATTTATAATATACTTTTTTTATCATTGGGAAATGCATTTACGCATACCATCTACCTGCATACGTACAGGCTATGTGGGACTAACCGGCTAGAAAAACCAGTACTACCCACTAAAACCCAACGAAATTTCCCCTTTCTTAATGTCAACCACGACACTTCGACGGTTGCGTACTGAGGCAGACCATAAAAACCAGGCTCCCACTGTTCCCTCTGCTATCAAAGAAGCAACCAGGAACAATCCACCATTTCCCTCGTTCCTCAAATGAATGCCCCCAGCGGGACTCGAAGCCGCGACCGCTGTCACAGCAAGTAGGGTCACTACAAACTAAGCCAAACATGTCATCAAAAATTGAAATGTCATACTAATTTTAAGATCTTTTCTATGGGTTTTCTTTGCACTTAGATAAACTGCAGCTTTTGTTTATTTTAATAGTAAATAATAAATTTTTACAGAGAGAACTACTTAGCAAAAGGCAACTTTTTTTAAACGACACGTTTAGCTCAGTTTATGGTGACCCTACTTGCTGTGCTAGTGGTCGCGGGTTCGAGTCCCGCTAGGGGATTCATTTGTGTGATGAGCACGAATGTTTGTACTCCAGTCATGGGTGTTTATTATTTATAATATGTATGTGTTTAAAGTTATATTAAAGTTATATATATGTGTAGTGTATCAACTATCCAGACTCAACAATCGTCACTATCATCGTAATAAGCGATATCTTTATCAATTTTGAGTTTTTGAATATCAATGACTGTAATTCTATATTTTTCCCAAAAAAAAAAAAGAAGTAACAATAATAACATTGAATTAATGTAAAAATCAGATATCATGATTTTTTTAGTGGCTTAGAGTTGCGTTAACAGACATCATGATGAACAAATAACGACTCACCCTCGCTCCGCTTTGGTTCGTTCCTAGTTACGATTTGTATAGATTTCTCAAAAATGAGATATTTTCTCGCAGTAATAAGTATCCTTATACAAAATTTCTAGCTATAACCATACAAAATTTCATCAAAATCTGTCCAGTGGTTTTCTCGTGATGCGGTGACAGACAGACAAAAATTCTAATAACTATAGATTCGTCCTCTGTATCGATTATAATGTCTATTTAAATAAGATTTTCCAAAAAATATTTAATGTACAGATTCAGCTTAGATACAATTTTATTATATGTATAGAAAAATGTATGTACGGACTAAATTTATAAAAATTGTACCACAGTTTCTAGATAAACGCTGACAAACAAACATAGTGTCACATTTAATTAGAATGTTAGTCTCGAGTGTAAATTACATTAGATCAGTTCCCACGGTATGCAACTCAAAGTGCCGACTAAATTACGCTTTAAATATTGCAAAACGATATCTTGTGGGATACCTAGTCTTTAATAATATTATATACAAGCGACTTACCTTCGCTTCGCTCGGGTTCGTCCCTAGGTACGTTTTAATTTTTTTGAGCGAAACCCTAATTTTCTTTCTAAAATAAAAGTAGCCTAAGTTACTCCTTATATTATCAGCTATCTGCCAGTGAAAGTCCCGTTAAAATTGGTCCAGCCGTTTGGGAGATTAGCCAGAACAAACAGACAGACAAAAATTTTAAAAATTGTGTTTTTCTTATAAGTACCGTATATAATTCCATTATATGCATTTAGTATAAAGCTGTTATTTTGACATTACAAACATACACTTCAATTTTATTTATCTGTATAGATGTATAATAATAATTAGTCAATCAGTTCTCTTTAATTTATCGTCTCATATAAATTACATATTAAATATCAAAACTAAGCTGTAGATCATCAGTTCGATGCTTGTTTTAAGTCAATTTTTAGGATATAAAAATATTTAAAGTGTTATTAAAATAAATAAAACAATATTTAACTTCATAATAAGTTTGTTTTGTTGTTACATATTAATGATTAAACTTATAGCTATGAAACAAACTTTCAGGTTATAGTTTACACTATAAAATATATTCGTGTACTAGCGACTCACCCTCGCTTCGCTCGGGTTCATCCCTAGCTTGGATATAGTTACATGGATATAGTTTTTTTTTAAGTATTAAAACCTTCCGTGGACCTTAGGGAATATACAAAAAAATAAATTAGCTGAATTGGTCCAGCCATTCTTGAGTTATGCGCTTACCAACATTCATTTTTATTTATATAGATTATTTCCTTTTTTTTTGATAGATCATGAGTGTTTACGAACAAAGGGATATTTATCGATAATAAGTAAAATTATAATTTATCTTATAACATTTATTATACTGAATCACAGAAGACATTTATTTTCAATAAATACATAATGATCTTACTCGGCTTTCGCTCACGACTGCGATTTATAATATAATTCATAAGCATTATAATATAATTTAAATAAATAAAAAAAAGTACAAAAACCTCTTAAAAATAACTAAATAATAATAAATAATATAATATATGTATTTAAACTTAATTAATTCTAGTAGCTCCATCTGTCGTGGAATAGGAAAACTATGAATAAAATCTCAATAATAACGTATACACAATATGTATAATATTATGTCTAAAACATCATTATCAGAATGTGTTAAGCTGTTTGCTTAATTTATTTTTTTTTTAATAAAAAAAATCTAATCTTAAAAAAAATCAATTTAATGCCAGTAACATTGAATGTACAATATGTCCCATAATACTGGAATTTAATTATTTATATTTTTTACTTTTGTTTATTTATTACTTATTACATACAAAATAAGTTATCTGTCTACGTTTAGTAATTAGATTAAAAATGATTAAAAAAAAAAATGGTAAACCAAATTTTAATGTAACTTTAAAGTTATCGATGGTGTAAAAAATATTATAATATTTTAAGTACAAAATTAAAATTAAATAAATTGTATAAGGCTATACAATTTATATTTTATAATCTTATTTTGAGTCCTATTTGCTTAAAAAAAAAACTTAAAAGAAATGTAAGTACATGGCAATTACAATTAAGGCCAGTGATTCCCAACCACATTTGGCTCGCCCCAAATATTTTTTTTTTCAAAAAGCAAAAAAAAAAAAATTTTAAACATTGTAAAAATATTTAAAATATTACGTATATTTGGAAATAAGTAAAATTATAAATTGTTGTGAGAAGAGAACATTGATTTATGAATTAGTAGGAAAATGAGTTTGCCAAAGTTAAACTTTAACTTACATTTTTCTTTAATGTTATAAAATATAGTGTCACCTGTATTTAATGTGTAGTATTTCTGCACTTTTTAGTGACTGTTTTCTTTCTCTTTAATTCATATTGATTGGGAACTCTGAATTTAACCATTTTCTTATTTATACATAACCGTGAGCAATAACTAAAATCATACTTAGCCTAAAATAAATTAATATAAATGTATGTATAATGTAGGAACATCGCATTATCATCGGCGGGTAACTCAGTTGGCCTTTATCTTGAATGTCTGAAACAATGTTATATTTTATTAAATAAGATATTATTGTGAGAGAACTAATAATAATATTATGCCCTTTAACAGAATTTCAGTCATGGCGGCCAATATTATTGACACGTGTAACATATACAGTAGTAAAACACACAAATATCTTCATAAGCATAAGTCCTCATAAGCTCTTGAAAAATTCTTTAACAGAAAAATCCTATATTCTTATAGCTTTCTTGATTCGACTGCGATTAGACCAAACTTCAAAGTGGTATAGAAACGAATTTAGTATAATAAAAGCAGATCTAGTAGTGAATTTGATTCCTAGTTAGAACGATTTCTTACAAAATAAATAGGTAGCACACAATTAATAATAAATCTATACATCATATTACAATATACATGTAATAAAATTCTAACTGAATCGAATCTGTGAATTTAAATAGTCATTATGATCGACACAAAAGTTGAATCTATAGTTTTTAGAATTTTTGTCTGTATGTTCGTCTGTCTGGGAACGCATCACGAGAAAACCACTGGACAGATTTTGATGAAATTTGGTATGATGAGAGCTGGTTATCCGAGTCGACATATACGATACGTTTTACTGCGGGAAAATGTCTCATTTATAATAAAATATACTAAATATTAAAAGGTAACTAGGGACGAACCAGAGCGGAGCGAGGATTAGTCGCCAGTGTCATATAAATATGGCATGTCTAAAATTTCTGTTTGGTGTAAAGAAAAGCTAATTTAAACTAAATTTGTAGAAATTTTACCTGTTTAAACTTTAAGAGGATATAAGAACGTTTCGATCACGTCTTTTCCGAATGCGTTTTTAGCCGTGCAGGTATATCCACCCATATCGTCCCATGATAACTCAGCTATATGAAGATCACCAGAGGGTAAAACCTGTAAAAAAAGGATTTTATATATTTTTTAATTACCTTTGCTTCATTGGTAGACAAGAAAAGTCTTTGTTGGAGCGGATATAGCAATAAGTTTGTCGATAAAAAGGTAGCTGAGATACCTTGACTTTGGCCTACCTTTTTGCATCGAAATTAAAGCTTAAAATATAAAAGAATATGGGCTTCTAGTACTTTACCTATGCTTTATTTCTAATAAGACAGTCAAATAAAACTAATCACTAAGAATTTCACATTTAAATACCTCATACGTTTTATGAAATTTAGATTTTTTATTTAAATCTTAAATACTACTTACCCTAAGCCTGTTGTTTCCATACACAATATCTCCGTTGTTGTCTAACCAGATAATTTGTGACTTAGTAGGGCTGTCTACACGACAAGGCAATGTCGCACTCGAGCCCGAATATTGGAATATATTGTTATAGAAGGTTGTGATTACAGGTTTTGATAGGATTATAGAAGTAAGTCGTTGAGGTTGATTTTCTCCTGAAAATAGCAAACGATTCTATATAAATATAAAATTTGTACTCGAAAAACGGAACATTAACACATCCTCAAGTTGATAGTATCTGTTATATTATTAGATGCCGTAGTAAAATCAAAAAGTTATAGGTTAGATGAGTCATGAAGTAATTTAGATGTAATTAATCTGGCAACCATTTTATATTTTTTGATTAAAATGGATCAAAGTGATCTGGTTCCTTAAAGGAGTAAATAGCAATTCCCTTATTAATGATATAGCTATAACTTCATAAGTGATTTTATTCAGAACTAAATTTAGAAAACTAATTTAAAAAATTAAAGCGTTTTGACTATTAATTTTCCTCCAATTGGCATTGTCTTTTGATCCAAAAATGACAAGTATAAATAAATATATATAGCAATATCGACAATATTCATTTTTATCCTTATTCTATATATGTATAAGCCTTTATGTATTATCTTAAGTACATCGTTATTAATTTTTACATTTACTACATACATACCAACAACGATAACTGCAGTAGAAGCACTAATCTCCAGAAGGCCAGAGGTCCCTACGCAAGAAAAGATGTCACCGTTGGAAGCAGAACGCACTACCAATTTGCTTGTCATTTCAGTAGGACTGAAGGAAGGTATGGAAAGAATTTCATTTACGTCTTCTTCAAACTGAAAATATTAGATATTTATTTTATTTTATTATTTAAATATGCATATTTATTGGGGTTTCGTTTTGTTTTTGCGTTACTAGTTTTAATCATATTTTAAAAATGCGACAAAATATAGAATGTTCAATTTTCATCTAGGTACTTAAACCTTGCACAAGAACCTATAAAATATAAAGTTAGAACTTACGTCAGTAATAGGCACACCATTTTTCATCCAATTAACGACTGGCGACGGGTTTCCTCTCATCTGACAAGTTAAAATAAGGGTAGTTCCTGGCAAATGCCTTACAGTTTCAGGAGGTGGTGACATTATCCTGATGTAATTTCGAATCGTACTATGCCGTGTGGTTGGTAATACTGGAATTAAGAAGATTTGGCATAAGTCATCATAAATAAAGTACCTGTATCTAAGTTGTTTAGACTAATAAACTAAAAACATATGATACATGAAGAAAAGTAACAAAGCACAGCTAAATTACAATGATATTTCATACATTTTTATGTTATTAATATTTATTTATTTTCAGAAAACTTTTCAGCATGGCATACTTTTTATAAGCAAAATTCATTCAATGTGTATAAAACAATGAAATTTCATTTTTTTTAAAGTTGCCTTTCGTCTTAAGAAAACTGATATTTTCAGGCAAATAAAATTATACCTAGAGCTTTCCAAAAGTTATTTTTGAGTAATTTAACAAATATTTTTTAAACTTGAAAAAATATGTTTTTGTTTTTATATCTATTTTGGAATAATTATCGAATGAAAATTCGAAAACAACCTTTCTGATAAAATTATAACGTTTTTTTCAAGAAGTCTTAAATAATTTGAATTGATATAATAGAATTGAATAAAAAAAACTAGTAAGATTAAAATTTCAATTCGTCTTATAAAGGCCATCGAGAAAAATATGGTAATACCATCACTTGTCACACTCTAAGAAATAGATGATCGAAAAATTCACCGCTATAATTTTTTTTGCGCGAAAAACTACATTACACTTTGTAATGGTCTGGAACTTTGTAATTCAATCACAATACCAGATGGCCAATTTATGCTGCATATTGTAGTAGCTACTTCTTTCTCTCAACACTAAAGAATTTGTTCAATAAATTTAAAAATTAATTTGATTTTCTCTGTCTCTAAATACAGGGAGCGGTTTTCCTTTTTTATCATCTCGTCGGTTAATCTTAATCAAGCAGCAGTTTTTTCATTAAATTAATATAAGCTCTTGAAGGTGATGACTTGATTCATGATCAGTTTATTAAAAAAATATCGTGATATTAATAAAAAATATCGTGATAATAAAGATATCGTCTAACGTACCGACACACAAAAAATACAAAATAGCCGCATATATGAGCCTAGGGATGATATCATCCGTACTTTTAGACGAATGATTTATAAAATTTTATTTGTAATGCTCTAGACAGCTGAATCTCATAACTTCCTCGTAGACATAAATGATATATGTATATATTCAATAAATTTCGTATGTTATTTTGTGACAGTTGATGTTTTTTTTTTGACTAATTCAATAAAAGTATTACTTTGCATAGCGATTTATAAAGTGTGTTATAAACTAAGCAAGCAATTATATTTCTATTCTAACGTTCTAAACGTTATATTTTAAAAACTTCTATTTATTCTTAAAAAATAATATATTTACGTATTTTCGCTAATATTCTCTATGTTAAGACACTTTTTTTATTTTTTTATATTAGCGATGCGCTTTTTTGACACATTCGCATAACCTTTTTTTATAAAAATATTACACAAAAACGCTTCCAGGCGAGTTTATGCAATTTTATCATTTATAATATTACCTATACAGATTACCTATACAGATCTGTCTGTATCTATACAGTCTGTTTTTAATGTAAAAATAAGAGCTTTATACTAAATGCATATGGAATTATATACGATACTTATAAGAAAAACACAATTTCTAAAATAATTTGTCTGTCTGTTTGTTCCGGCTAATCTCCGAAACGGCCGGACCCATTTTAACAGGACTTTCACTGGCAGATAGCTGATATTATAAGGAGTACCTTAGGCTACTTTTATTTTAGAAAAAGAATTAGAGTTTCGCTCAAAAAAATTAAAACGTACCTAGGGACGAACCCGTGCGAAGCGAGGGTAAGTCGCTAGTTCAGTAATTTAATAAAAGAAACATTTTACATACCATTAGGTACCAAATTATTATCCATTTCGACTTTGCCATTGATTTGAGCATATACGATGCATTGCAGCGACAATATCGCCACCGCGGAGAGTAGCGAAACTAAGCTGATCATATTTCACGATACTAGATGGCGTTAGGTTATATATTAAACCTGAAATAAAACATATATATCACATAAAAATTAAATAAATCATTATTTATTTTTCTTTACTATAAAAAATGTGTAATGATAAATAATATGGCAATTTGTTTTTATTTATCTTTTTATCGTCGTATTAAACGGATACTTCCTTATGATTTTTAAATGTATGTATGTAGTGATCAAAGTATACATAACACAAAATTAATCAGTGAAGTAAAATCTCTTTTTGGAAATTATTTTATTTTGATAAATTTAGGAACTACAAGCTTTTTTTACTTATTAAAAACTGTAAATACTCCGTTATTTAAAAAAAAAAATAGAATTAAGAGAAATATTTAATGATATAATTATTTTATAATCTATATACATATACATGTTATTTTATTTCATTATGAAAATTAACTAAAACTTAGTAGTTTTAGTAGTTAGTAGTAGTATTATTAGGAAAACTATTAAATACCATAATTCATTAATTTGAAGCTTCTTAAAACTTTACCGACACTTTTATCTTTTGTATAGTATATTTCTAAAATACCACATATTTCTAATTGTTGCAAAATGCGTTATTATAGCATATTAAATATGTTCTTGATAAAGATCAGAAAATTTTACATCTCACTTAGAAAAAATGATTTTTTTTAACATGACATTGGAATTTTTTGAACTCACTCTTTACATTTTTTACTTTACAAACCAATTTTTTTCAAAACTCTAAATAACCCGAGCGGTCAAAAAAAATAAGAAGAATCGGAAGGCAATAGAATTTAAAATAGTATGTAATTTAGAAAAGTTCATATTCTAACCGATATATTTGTAAAGAATATAAAAAATGATAATGTTGTGTGAAATATTCTATCAACATTCAAAGAATATGTAAAAAAATTAATTTAATAATATAAATAACCATAATAATATATAAAAAAACTATAATAATATAAATAACTATAATATCTATGAACAAAAATTAAAAATAACTAAAAAATAACTCTGCATGATATAATTCTAATTACGTACCTCAAAGATCGCAGAATCCAAGCACTTTTATTATATATTAGATGTTTTCTGGAATAGCGTTTTGAAACGAGTACGACACTTCAATAGAATTCATCCCTTATATATGCGCGCGATGTAGTTTCACACTACGCGATTTTTCGCCGAAGTAGTATAACTATATTATTATACCTATATTTTGAGTTTTATCTTATTTCAATTATATAAATAAAACGTTAATTCTCAAATCACTATTTATAATATAATAATTATTAGGCTTTATATAATATATAATAATATTTCTAATTATTAAGCTAACGCCTGACCAAATAAAGCGTTCATCGAGAACCAAACCCACGACCTTCATAAATAAGCAACATATCTAGAGTACTTATTTCATTTTTTTACAAATATTTAAAAAAAAAATTAAATAAGGCTAGTGGACGATGTCTTAAATATTTTACAATAATTGATGATACATTAAAAGATATTATTTTTTTTTAATTATTTTCGCATAAAAGTTTCTCTAATAGTTATTGCTAACTTGAACCAGTTATAACAAGTTCATTTTCCCTTAGAAGCAAATCATGTTATTTACATATATAATATTTATTTAAGATAAAATCAAACATCCATCGTGCGAGAAGTAAAGAGAGAAATTGTAAGTCATTGTACTTACTATTTATCAAATTAAATATTTATTCAAAGTAAACCTAGAAATCTATTAAATGTATATTAAATTTTGTATCATTATGTTTTACTAGCGGTTCACCCTCGCTTCGCTCTAGTTCTCGTTCGCCCCTAGATGATTCTTTAACTTGACATAACTTTTTTATTTAGGAACCGATTGAAATAAAACAAATACAAAATGTTAAGTGAAGCTTATCACAGTGTATTTGTGAACACCGCACACAAATCGGTTAAGCCGTTTCTTAGATTAGCGCGCACAAACGCACAGACAAACAGACAAACCGACAAACAGACTTGAACAGAAAAAAATCTTTATTTTGGATTCTATTGCGTTAATAAAGATCTCCAACAATAGTTTTTCTCAAATATCTTCCATATACAGAGTTACAATTTTATTATATGTATAGATAGATATATAAATTTCATTATATATATATATATATATATATATATATATATATATATATATATATATATAAATATAAAGTATACTTTTATTACGACTGGCAACCAGATGTTACATCATGTAAGAGAACAGTTAAGTATTTAATGAATCATATCAACTAGTTTTATGAATTAAAGTGAATGTACGAGCGGTTACATTGAAATATCGTTCGATGTCAATTAAATATTATATTATTTATGGCATTTTTCCTTATATAGCTTTGACGTTATTGCGGAGGTCATGAGTTCCCATATCTTATCCCGGTTTGGTTCATTATTTCATTTGAAGCTGCTATCATACTGCCATACTGCTGATAGTAAAACTTATATAAATATAAAGAAGGAATATTATTTCTAATAAATTTTGTTCTTCTTTTTCACCACACAGATATATTATCTCCTTTTTCTTGCTGAAAAATTCAATATAGAAAAAATACATGTCATTATAGAATACACTGCTATAATTTCAGCACTCTAGGTACAATGGTTTCATCTGAGTGATGAAGCATCAGTCAGGATAAGCATAAAAGATCAAATTCTCTTAAAAACAGTATCTTACTTTTCTAACTCTACAAAACTTTTTCCACGTTGCGATAAAACTACAAACAATAAACAAAACATAGTACGTAAGTACACTGCGTCACGTTCAGAAGCATGTCGTTACGTTGACGTCTTAAATATTTTTTTTAGAGTCATCGAAAACGTTCAAATCATTGAATTGATCCTACAAATGTTCCTAATAGAGTTTAAATCACTGTGTGCTCTTTAAAAGATAATGTCAGGAATTACACGACCGAAACTCACGCTACAACATGCCATTGATAGAATGTCAATTCGACGAAATACTACTATAAGTATGTTAAGAATCACATATCACTTTGTGTCAGAATTTAAAATATATAGATAGCTAGCGGTTCACCCTCGCTCCGCTCTGGTTCGCTCCTAGATGATTCTTTAAATTGACGTAACTTTTTTTATTTAGAAAGCGATTGAAATAAAACAAATACTAAACGTTAAGTGAAGCTTACCACAATACATTAGTGAAAACCGCACCCAAATCGGTTTAGCCGTTTCTAAGATTATCGCGCACAAACGCACAGACAAACCGACAAACAGACAAAATAACTAAAAATCATTGTTTTGGGTTCTATTGCGTTAATAAAGATCCCCAATAATAGTTTTTCTCAAATATCTTCCATGTACAGACAGCGATCAGTTACAATTTTATTATATGTATAGATATTTTTTTTATTTGTATACATGATACGTGTTATGTCATCATCATATTCACGCATTGTAGATATAATCTATAAGAAGCTGATCCTATAAAATAATCAAAAAATAGTTAGTACAGTTCCTACTTATATATTTAGATGTTAGTTACTTAATTACTCATAAACTATTTAACAGATTTGGATAAAAATTGGCATAAGGATAGATCATGTCCTGGGATAGCATAAAGAGTATTTCTTATTTAAGAAACGTTTATATTGGCTTTTATAATATTATGCTTAAAATTTATAACACTGAGATAATGCAATAATTTCTCATACGTTGCTTGCAAAGGCGTCATAGATGCGCGGAAATGAGACTGATCTGTACGTTTGTGTATTACGTATTAACCCCTGTCCCTCAAGTGACGTCATCGTACTACAGTAACAACCAGACGTAATAAGAATTTACTTTATTAAAATTGAGGAATTACAAGAAACATTAAAAGTTTGGAAATCCCCTTAGACATATGATACGATACTGCATGAGTAACATACTCGTATTTAAGAAATTAATTGCCACTATTAATGATTCTCGGTGAGTATTAAAAATCATACTTTTATTATAAATGAAATGTATTTGTATGTGTGTATATTTGTGTCTCCTTAACGCTGAAATGGATGAATGGATTCGGATGAGAATTTATTGATTACAAGTGACTCACTCTTCCTCCGCTCGGGTTCGTCCCTACTTACGTTTTAACGTTTAATGTAGATTTCTCAGAGATGAGATATTTTCCCGCAGTAAAAAGTATCCTATATGTTGCTATCCGGATAACCATCTATGACTATACTAAATTCCATCAAAATCCCTCCAGTGGATTTTCTGATGCTGTAACAGACAGACAGATAAACACACAGACAGACAAAAATTCTGAAAACTATAGTTTTGGCCTCTATATCGATAATAATGTCTATTTGAATAAGATTTTCCAAAAAAAAAAAAAAATCAATGTACAGATTCGGCTTAGTTACAATTTTATTATATGTATAGATGTATGGCACATAAAGTACTGTGGGTAATATATGCTATATGCATTGCTATGCTATGCTTATTAATACTAAAAATTCTAAAATAAGTTTATATGTATAATATTCCTTTTACTATACGTCTATTGGTTATCAAAGTCAAGACACATACGTATATCAACTAGCCGCAAACTATGATATTCTCAATTTTATAAATATTTACCTTCAACGGTAATCGAATCCACGACTTCCTTAGTAAAGTTTTAAGCAGTTTTAATTCCATGTAAATAAATATTTACAATTTTAATATTTACAAAATCCCCTAATGTGAGCCGACGTTTCGTCTAATGTTATACACTAGAAGTTGATTATTTCAGATCAACATTTAGGTACTTTCAAAGTTTCAAAAAGATCAATTTTGCTTACCATAGATACACTAAAATTATTTTAAGACGAAGTCTTATGTAGCACAGAGGTCGCCGATTCGATATTTAAGAGCCATTACAAATATGTAAATGGGTAAATTGTAACATTAGTATGTTTGTTATCTCTTGTCATCTCAAGAACTAATCTAATTATGATGTAATTTATCACGCACGTATGGTATGAAGAACGATATAGGTTATGTTTCATGGTTTTTTAAAGATAACTCAGTAATTTATGTAACAGTAGGTATTTGAAATATGTACAAAAAATAAAAAGAAAGACAAATTGCTAATCGAACTACTTATTATTACAATTTACTAGCGACTCACCCTCGCTCTGCTCGGGTTCGTCCCTAGTTACGTTTTAACGTTTAGTATAGATTTCTCAGAGATGAGATATTTTCCCGCGGTAAAAAGTATATAATATGTTGACCCGGATAACCAGCTATCATCATACCAAATTTCATCAAAATCGGTTTTCCCGTGATGTGGTCACAGACAGACAGACAAAATCCTAAAAATTATAGATTCGGCCTCTATATCGATAATAATAACTAATTAATGAGATTAGAAACGATTGAACCTACTATCTTAGGCCTAAATATTACTAAGTGAACTTACCACAAGGACATATGTACGTACTAAGATAATGTTTTATATACCACATAGTGTAATCGGCATTTAGTGATTGATATATTCTAACCTTGTGGTGTAACGCTTAGATATACATATGTACATTGATTTACGAAAGAAATGTATGAGACAAACATACACTAACAAAGATTGAACCTGCTATCTCAGGCCTATGTACTAATGATCATACCACAAGGACAAAGGAACAATTTAAGTATTAGAAAATTGTATATAATTACCAGTCAGCGGGGTGTGATATTGAGTAATAAAACTGATTAAACCTTATTTACGCTTATTTATCGAATTGATGGCGACTTGGGGGGTGATTGTCGATTAATTATAGTGCGTGTAAACATTTATTTTCGGGCTAAATTTTATTTTCTCTATATAAACACTAGCGACTTACCCTGGCTTCGCTCGAGTGCTTAAGTAACAGTACGTCTATATGTTACTCCAGGTCATAATCTATCTATGTACAAAATTTCATCCAAATCCGTCCAGCCGTTTCGGCGTGACTGGGTAACAAACATACGCACTTGCAAACTTTTAAAAAATAAGTACGGGTATATATTACCTTTTTGTATGTATTTTATACGATATCTTTGCATATTGTAGCATATTATCTTTGCATGTGTATTGTAAATATTTTTTTAAAGTAGAAAAATTAAAAAAAAATAATATTTGTCAGAGTTTTTTTTATCAACTACTGATTCTGATAACGTTTTCATTATAAAATGAAATATTATAAAATGAAATATAGGTATGTTGATTTATCATTTTTAGTTTTTTTTTTATTTTGAAAAACGTTTAATTAACCTATAATATCTAATAATTTTTTTAATTTAACATTTTTACTAAGTAATAAAAGCATTATAAAAAAAAACTAAATATTTATGGCATTTATGACATTGACATCAACATTTTTGTTATTACTGATTGATTTTTCAATCTCTTTTTTACACAACATTGGCGTTAATCTATACTCTACTGGAATTTGAATTGAATCGACCAAAGAGTATTCATGCGGCAAATACAAACTTAATAAAAGCACTATTATATTGACGACACGTTTGACTCAGTTTGTAGTGACCCTACTTGCTGTGAAAGCGGTTTCGGGTTCGAGTCCCGCTGGGGGCATTCATGCCTGAATATTTGTAATCCAGTCATGGTTGTTTATATTTATAATATGTATGTATTTAAAGTTATATATGTGTATCGATTATCTGGTATCCATAACACAGGCCTCCTAGCTTACTACGGAACTAGATGGTGCTGTGTGTTAATGCCCCAACATATTTATTTATTTATTTACTAGTATATGAGTGAAACGGTTTTCTTTACATATTTATGTACATAATATATAATACTATACTAACATTGTAATAAGCCATTACATTGGGCACTATAAAATACATCGCCCTAAGGCTTGAATGGAATTAAACACCCTTCACTTCTCTTTATTGAAAAATTATAAAATTATGAATATTATTCGATACGCTTTAAGCTGTCTATTTATATTGATATCCTATAATCTATAATATCCTTTTATTTTACGTAATGAGGGGGGCGATAAGACGTTGTATTTAGGCTTACCACACATGAACTGTCTTTGATAAATTTTAAATATTTATTGAAATTTTAGCTCATAAATGGTAAGAACAGATAAAATCGGTAATAATAAATTGCAAAAGTTAATAAACTGTGTCGCAATTATTGACACCCTACACAAGGATAATTACAAAAAAGAAAAATATATGTATACAAAAAAGAAAAAAAAAAGAAAAAAAAAAACAAAAATATAACACTTTTTAGCAAAATAAAATCATTTGAAATTAAATTGATTAAAACAAAAAGGTGAATCGACACTAATATTTTAGTCAACAATAAATATTAATGTCAAACTTCTTTCCATAGACCCAATTACTTTTCCATTTTTTCCATACTCTCAACTCTTATTCGGTGACTGTCTTTGAGCAATTTCCTATGGGTTACTCAAAGATGGATCCCGGCTGATGCGTCATATTAAACATTTCAAATTTTTAAAGAGATTTTAAATAAAACTATCTTTTCGAAATAATTTGCGGATTTATTTTGATTTTCGGGAACGTCGGGAACCAAAAATCAAAGTAAGATCTCTACATGTTAGACCTGCGTCCCCACGCATCACGATTTATGTGAGTTGAGTGTATAAGAGTACGAAGGTATGTGTGCGTTTGTATGTATTAGTGTGCCTTTTATTTCATTAAATTTTCTGTTTTCAATTTTATTTTATAAACTTGTATTTATTGAAACCAATTATTAACTGACAATGCTAAGTCATAGAGTATTAATGTTGCTGTGAAAATATTTAGAAAATAAAATATACAAATAAACGATGTTAGGTGATATTATTTAACATTTCAGTAAAATTTGGCATAATTGTATTTTAATAAATAAATAAATATGTTGGAACACTATCACACAGCACCATCTAGTTCCAAGGTAAACTACGAGGCCTGTGTTATGAATACCAGATAGTTGATACACTACACATATAGAACTTTAAATACATACATATTAGAAATATAAACACCCATGACTGGAGTAGTAGTATGAGAGTAGTCACCCATGATTATGATGTGTCGTTAGTTTGTAATCCGCCTTAGTCAAGATAAGCGTGGGCTGAAGATTAATGTATTAATTATAGTTCGTCAATACGCGTTCTCATGCACCAGACTATTCGCATTTATGTATTTATCTAATTAATCTATGTCTTATGGCTTATGGGAGGTCATGGTATTAGAGAGTAGACACCATATTTGTATGCATTCATACTAGACTAGAACGTCTTGCGTCTTTCAATGTATATGAGCCATAATAAATTAATAACAATTAACTGCCTCGGGGGTGTAGTGGCTAGCGTGTACGGCTGCACATCGGGTGGTCCTGGGTTCGAGTCCTGGGTCGAGTCAACTTTAGTTATTGAGTTTTTCTGTTTAGCAAGCCTAAGTAACAGCCGGGAGTTGGGAAGTTGGTGGTGTTTCACCCCCGTGCCTCGGAGAGCACGTAAAGCCGTCGGTCCTGCGCCTTAACTCTCACCGGTCGTGTCGAGTAGTCGTCCCACCGGAGTATGAGAGTGACAGGAATAGAGAGTGCACTTGTGTCTGTGCGCACATTTGTGCACAATAACATCTCCTGCGCATCTGGCCGAAATCGATCGGGAAGGACCATTATAACAATTATGGATAGTGATGTGGGTTTAAATCTCGAGTCTCGTTCCTACACGTATCAGTGCGAAATATTTTTTAACATGATCACACTAAAAAAAACATCGAAACATTGTTAGTAAACTTGCATGTATGAGAGGACCTAGCAAGTTTTCGAAAGACATATTAAGTCCACGAACCAGCACTTCGCCAGCATGGTGGACTTTGGCCTGATATCCCTTGCATTGAGGCTCTTGCCCAGCATTGGCAAGAAAACCTGCTGCATGAGAATGAGAATTACATTACGTAATAATTGTTTGTTATGTAAAATTAGATAAGCTATCAGTAAAAACAGTACACCCGATGAGACTTTCTATAGGAAATTTTAAAAACGTCTAGCTTTCATTCCCTAAAGATCATAGTTCGGTGTCTTTATTTTATAAATTTTAATAGCATTCTATATTATACTAGCAATTCTCAAACGCGTGAAGTTTAAATAGTCCTTAAGTTTTCTGAAATTTTCCAATTTTCTGTGCAATTTTCCTTTTTTTCTTTAGAAACCTTCTACAGAGTATAAGAAAACTTGAAAAAAGAGATGAATTAAATCGGTAAAGTCGTTCTCAAGATATGGCGTAACCAAGGGAAATAGGAATTCATTTATATTATTCATAGGGATAGGGATAAATTTGCTATCCGTTTTAATATAATAAATGTGAAACTAACTCTTTATGTTACCTCTTCACAATTATAAACATATAGATTGCGTCTTGGGGATGGAAATAGGCTACTTTTGATCCCGGAAATTGTCAGGATACGATCACTAAACCAACGTCATCTCTCCATCCGTCTGTTGGGATGGAAGATACACCTTTAATAGACCATTATTTATTACTAGCGACTCACCCTCGCTTCGCTTCGGGCTCGTCCTTAGACAAAAACAAATCTATCCCACGGGAACCGTACATTTTTCCGGTATGATATATAACCTGTAGCCTTCCTCAGTTAACGGGCTGTATAATACAAAAAGAATTTTTCAAATCGGATTAGTAGCTCCTGAGATTAGCGCGTTCAAACAAACAAACTCTTCAGCTTTACAATATTAGTATAGATATTATAGAAGATCATTAGTCTCTGTAAAAAAAATATATCATATATACGTATATTCATTAAAAGAAACAAAAACAATTCACTAATAAAAATATCACACAGCATACACAAAAACAAACATATCTTTTTCGTAGTCGGTAAAAAGACACTTCAGCCTAAATCTACCGAACTTCATATGAACGTGACCGTCCATAGCGTTTCAGAATTATTAGCATACGCTTCTTTAGTATTAGTTTAAAATCTAGATATCTGAATTTTGCTTAGGCTTTATTGAATTACGTTTAGGAACATTGTAGTCTCTTAGTAATAGGTTACTCGTGTATAGGCTTTCTAGTGTAATGATTACTAAATTGTGGCTAAAGTTTGTTGAACTTTGAAACAGATTAATTACAATGTATATTAATTAAAGATAATAATATATAATCTGTGAGATTAGACTCTTGATCTTTATCGATCATAGAATATGTTTAGATCAAAGTACCATACTATCATGTGTTTAGATATTTTTAGTTTTTCTTTAATATACAGGGTGAAACAAATCGATGGGACATGAAAGAAAAGTACATAAATATTAAAGTTATTTACTACTTTACCCAGTGGTAACGCGGTCGCTTGGGAAACCGAGTGTAGCGTGTTTAAATCCCGGGTCTCGCACCTCTGATATTTTCATATGCGAATTATTTTTAACACGATTACCACTTGTCTTACGGTGAAGGAAAACATCCTGAGGAAACCTGCATGTCTGAGAAAACCTAGCAAGTTTTCGAAAGACATACATAACGACACACATCGGGGGTTTATATTACGGATGAATGACGTTAGGATGCCCTTTAGTAGTTCCTGACGTAAGTCCTTTGAGCTATTTAGTTCTCACTGACTAATACACGGAAAGTCGGTCTACTATTATAAATATAAAAAAAATGTATGTGTGTATGTTTTTTACTCCGTCATATTGAAACGGCTGAATGGAATTGGATAAAATTTCGTACACAGATAGTTTAAAACCTGGAGTAATATATCAGGCACTGGTGGGAACTTAGGTACGCCCTGGAGTTAGGTTACTAGCAGGGACGCCTCGATACGCCTTTTTGCCGATACGATACCGATGGTCTTATAAAAACATCGGCGATACCGATACATATAACGATACGCTTATTGAATTCAAAAATGAAGGTAAAATAAATAAAAAACAAGTCAGGTCATTTTTTTTAATTAATTTAAAAAGAACTAATAACAGGACAAACTAAATAAAACCGTTTAAAACTATAAACAGGTTTAGATTAATGAATAGTTTTAGTAATTAAAATTAACATTGATGAGACTTTTGTTTAAAAAAAACAAAGAATTCTTAAGTTTTGCGGAGAAAGGCGATTTCGCAAATCTGTTTGAATAAGACCTGCGGTGGAAAAAATTTTCAAGTTTGAGTACAAGACGTCATTGCGCCAGAAAACGAACGGATCAGTGCCTTAAAACGCGGAAAAGTGTCGTTGAATCGGTCATAAAAATAAGGCCGATGCCGATATATCGGCAAACTTCAAGTATCGCCGATATATCGGCATCGGTATCGGTATCAGATGCATCCCTGGTTACTAGTAACACAGTATCTAATCCTATGACAGTACAAATGATGGTCTATTAAAAGTATATCTTCCATCCCAACAGACGGATGGAGAGATGACGTTGGTTTAGTGATCGTATCCTGACAACGTATGACACAAGTCCTCGAAGTTAACTAGTCTTCCCTCTGACTAATATACGTATGGAGTTACATATGAAGTTGTAACACAATATCAATTATCAATGACGACACGTTTCGCACAGTTTGTAGTGATCCTACTTGCCGTGCCAGCAATCGCGGGTTCGATTCCCGCTGCGGGCATTCACTTGTGTGATGAGCACGAATGTTTGTACTCGAGTCATGGGTGTTTATATTTATAATATGTATGTATTTAAAAGTTATGTATGTGTAGTGTATCAACTATCTGGTATCCATATCACAAGCTTCGCAGCTTACCATGGAACTAGATGGTGCTGTATGTTAATGTCCCAACATATTTACGGCTATATTTACATATATTAATCTAGCGTTGATTATATTTAATTATAGGTTACACAAATTGATAACAATCTAGGTGTGGGCAAGCATTAATAGTTCCAGTAATATTTTCTAACAGATACAATAATTTGTGACTAACGACCCGCCCTGACTTCTCTTATTTATCTCCTAGGGTTTTTATTTCTATATCTACGATATAGCATAGCCTATGTCACTCTATATAAAAATAATGAAAGCAAATGTTGATATGCAGCGGTTGTATATAAGAGCAAACTTGAAAACCCCTTATGTATTTATCCACAAGAATATTATAAACGCGAAAGTAACTCTGTCTGTCTGTATGTCTCCTTTTCACGCTTAATCCGCTGAACCGATTAAGATGGGTATGGAGATATATATACATATATAGACTATATAGTCTATGTATTTCATACTAATCGTCATAAGGTATGTAGGGACGAACCCGAGCACAGCGAGGGTGAGTCGCTAGTATTTTATATTAATAAGGATGTAGGATGCAAAGTATATATTATGTATGTCATTGCACAGAGATCGTGGGATCGATTTCCATACGAGTGGTTTGGTTCAGAAAGAAGCAAGCACGGCTCTTTAATCAAATAATTATATAAACTAGTGTTCCTCCAGTGCTCGAAATTCGATCATAATTACTGAAAATTTAAGGAAAACATATATTAATAGAATGTACCTATCTATAGTACAAATACCTATTTTTTCAATTTTTTTATTGATAGCACTGAAGTTCGTAAATGGCTACTAAAACAGAAAAAAAATCTGTTTACAAGTTGAGGAAAAAAATATACCAGACTTATATAATATACACATTTTGGGATTTATACAATCGATTAAACATTTTATGGAAATCGATCCTGCTATTTTTGGGCGATGCGACATAAGTCAGTCCAAATGTCTAAAAACTGTAAAAGCTATCAACCTCCATCTGTCTCAAACATAATAATAATTTCTTTAAAAAAAAATAGAATACATTGCCCTGTCATCTTAATATAAATGTTATTCTTTTTTTTGAAGTTATACTTCTTTTGGCAAGTTTGGAAAAAAATATCAGAGTAAAATTTTTACGATGCGCACGCACACCGACAGCCAAAAAGCGACATGATGAAGTTAGCTGCATTCCTTTTACAAACAGAGAGTTGTGACATACGGGATGAAATCTTTAGCTATTTTTGTTCTGTTACGCCAAAGAAATATAACTTCTTATGTGCATACATAAGAACACACACACACACGTTTTTTTTTTGTACAACAGTACAATTTAATGTTTATTAAACATATTAAGGACATCTTTATCATCATAATGTCAATTAAAAAATAAAATTCAGAATTTGATAATTACAACTCAAACATGTAGTAATAAAATTACTCGTACAATTTTAATTTTTTTTTTTAGTAAAAGTTAATTAAAAGAAAGTAGGCCTAGACTATTTGCATACTTTGTACATTAAAATATTAAATTAACCTAAATTGTTAACATTCCTCATGATATAGTACAATATCTATACATATAATTAAATTGTAACTAAGAAGAATTTGTACATTAAATATTTTTTGGAAAATCTTATTGAAATATACATTATTCTCGATAGTTTTTAGAATTTTTGTCTGTCTGTCTATCTGTTACCGCATCACGGAATAACCAATTGAGGGATTTTGATGAAATTTGATATGATGATAGTTGGTTATCCAGGTCAACATATAGGATGCCTTTTACTACGGGAAAATATCTCATCTCTGAGAAATCTATACTAAACGTTAAAACGTAAGTAGGGACAAATCCGTGTGGAGCTAGGGTGAGTCGCTAGTATGTAATAATAAATGAAATAAATATTTGTAATCGCTTCAGTCATTTTAGACATTATCCATAACGAATAAATAAAAAAATATATTTAATTTTCAGGTATAAAAGCTAAGATAAGGAAAAGGTATAAGTAAAAAAACACTCCGCAAAAAATCCCATTAAATCTATATATACATATAATAAAACAGTAACTTAGCGAAATCCATGTGCGCGTTTCACGCAAAAGGTACTGAACCGATTTTAACTAAATTTTGTGTAGTGATAACTAGAAAATTGTAAATCTCAATAAGACCTATAAGAAAAACTTGCAATAGCATAAGTCTTTCTCCTAAGGTACACTCGCAATAACTAGTCATATCAATTTTTTTTGTGACATTAACACACAGCACCATCTAGTTCCATGGTAAGCTACGAGGCTTGTGTTATGGATACCAGGTAGTTGATACACTACACATATATAACTTTAAATACATACATTATAAATATAAACACCCATGACTGGAGTACAAACATTCGTGCTCATCACACAAATGAATTCCCCCAGCGGGACTCGAACCCGCGACCACTAGCACAGCAAGTAGGGTCCCAAACGTGTCGTTAATTTGAAAACGTACTTAGGGACACACCTGAGCGAAGCGGTTGTAAGACAATAGTCTAATACATCAACACTTATAAAGTAAATCATTTTCTCAAATTGTTCCTTATACACGATAGGCCTAATATAATTTATCTCCAGCAGATAAGTTTCAAGTACGCTGTGACGACATGACACGCCCACGACTACTAGTGATGGGCCGTACCGATACTTTCTATTATATATTTATTTTATAATATAGGTCTAAATTCTTTATAATTTAAACCTATATTATATATTATTATAATTCTATAATATTATAATTTATAATAGGTCTAAGTTCATAAAAAAATTCTAATTATTACATCATTATACAATTATACGCACTTATAACTATAAAATAAGGTTCTCAAAATGTTAAATTTACGGGTTTTTCAAAAGTAAATTAAATTTTAAGTTGAAGTTAAAAATGGATGACTATTATTGGCTTACTTGAAATATAAGGGATAATATTTAATTTATTTTATTAAGTGTCTTGTTTTTTGGAACAACATAACTCCATTCCGAGCTTCTTCACGTTATGAGTATTGCTCTCATTTTACTATTATTTATATTTACTATGGGAAAAAATTAAACTCACAACTTCTCGAACGAAATTTAATCTTTTATTTTATTTGTACTTATTTCCTTCTAAATTGGCTTGAAGTAAACCAAAAAAATTATTGTATTGATTTAACCTAAACAGAAATCGAACCGACTGCACTAGTGGAACGCAAAAAGCCGTTTTACATTAAGTTTAGTGTTAATATTGTCATGTATTTAATATTCAATATTTTAAGTGTTTATTTAGCCTTACTTTTCTACGTGCAAGTTTCATTTTTAGTATTATAAAATATGACATTTCCACTTACGATTCCAGTGTTTTCAACTTTTCAGTGTTCATCCTTAAGGGTTACTATCTAAACCTAATAAATAAAAATAATAATTTATTTTTGGGCTGAAAAAAAATCCGATTTCATTTTGGAAGATTTCTTAGAAACTTGGGGTACTTAGTAGAATTTTATTGGGGCTTTTTTTGCGTTTTTTATTTTAATTTTTGAATAAAAAATTTTCTGAGCAAATAAAGAAAAAAAAATTAGTGTTAGGAACAATGTAAAGTGACATGTCTTCCTACTTATGTCATAGCAAGCGGTTATGAGGTATCATTAAAAAATTAATTATTAAAATTAAAAGTTATGGCTGTAGATAGACATTCGGTTTCCTCGACTGGGTTTCCTTAGGGGAATAATGTCAGACTGAAATAAATAAGAAAAAAATAAATATATACGTTGGGACATTAACACACAACACCATCTAATTATATGCTAAGCTACGAGGCCTATGTTATAGATACCAGATAGTTGATACACTACACATGTATAACTTTAAATATATACAATGTTATAAATATAAACACCCATGACTGGAGTACAAACATTCGTGTCCATCACACAAATGGATGCCCCCAGCGGGACTTGAACCCGCGACCGCTGACACAGCAAGTAAGGTCACTACAAACTGAGCCAAAGGTGTCGTCAATGTATTGATATCTTCGTATAATTTACACTATTTATCCAGATCCACTTTTACAAACGGTAAATGGGTAAAAGTTAACCAGTACATAACGTCTTTCTGACAGGTTTTATCTCCCAAAAATCTCATTGAGACTATTCATCAGCGCAAGATATATTTAGACAAATGTGTGTGTGATATGACAATTGCACTCTCGTAGATTATTTATATCTGCACTCTGCATTTCTTCCACTCTCCTACTTCATTGAGGAGATAATTCAACACAATCATTGGAAAATCAGCCAGACATCAGCTTTACATGGTCCTCTCTTTTATATGTCTACCCTGCAATGACAAAAAAATGACTCCTATATAATAGAAAAGATTACGATTTACTTTAACTTACTATTTTTACGTCAAATTAATGTAATTTTAAATATTTATTCGTTAAACGTTCAATACGTTACATTATATTGCTTCATACACTATTCACGACAATTTATAATGACCTTCGCTTTATATGGAGGAGCATTACGTACAGAGATCAAGGTTCAGTTAACTCAACTGAAAGGGAATTTGCTATTTATTACTATAGTAGTGTAGTATATTACTAATATGTACATACATACAAACGGACAGACGACATTTGTGATAAAATGAAAATTTAATAAAGAAATTATAGTGTCCAATTTTCTGCTACATATGTAGCTTGTGGCTTAGATTAGGAAAAAGCATCTACTAGATGGGTTTGTATGAAAATAAGCTATGTCAACAAATATGTTATGTACAGTTAATACAAAATTTACCTCAAACAAGGATAAAAGATTTAGGAGAGAGTCATAAACTGCACATTTTCGACATCGTAATAAGAATGTATAAAACAACGATTTTTGCCAAGTTATCTTGAACCAAATTGAAAACCCGTTTTATACTAAAATACATTAAAAATGTAAAGATAACAAGGTAACATCGTTATTATAAATTAACTTGTTCATTTGTTTTTACTTTTGACATGAAATCACCAAACCAAGTGCTAATTAAAATGTATACAAATAAAAATGGAAGTGTTCGATTGTGCAAAAATGTTAGTCACTGATTGCTTAAAAAGTTAGAGTCAAATAATTAATTAATTATAATTAACTGCTTCAGTGGTCTAGTGGCTAGCATTTACGGCCACAAATCCGAAGGTACTGAGTTCCAGTCCCGGGTCGGGCCAAGTTCAGTTATCGAGTATTTCTATCAAGAAATTCTCAGAATTTTGTTGAATTTTACATATAAAAATATTTTTGAAATTTACTTGAAACTATTGATAAAATTTATTTCACGGTATTTTCGAGATATATGATGAAATTTTAAAGCGTTTCATATAGTGTTATAAACATCAAATTCAACTGCCGAAGTCGGGTTACTCGCTAGTTATACATGGACGTTATCTGAACAGTTTTTATATTGTTTTTTTTTTTTCAATTTTACGACAAATATTTTATTAAAAATATATTATTTAGACAATTCTTGATTATTTTTCCTCAACACTTTACAGCATGATTCTGCAAAATTTCTCCATCTTATTATATGTAGTTGTAAAATAAAAAAAAAATCACATAACAAAAAATTATATATATAATTTTGAAGTATTATATTTAAATGTATCTACACAATAAATATTACCAATAAATTCTAGTTAAAAGTACGACTTAATTAAAAGGTCGGTATAGAACAAAAGGTGCGCAATGTCATCAATTTGACACACCGATTCCGATTATGCGGTATAATTGAAAATCGATACAATCGTGCTGCACCACTGTCAATAATATACATATTCTTCGGTTTAAGCTTACTGATAATGCCTTAGTCATATAATAAAAGTCGGCATTCCACTTCGAGCATTCGCGTACCAAAGACGTATTTTAAATATATCGATATCCGCTCATTTTGTGTTTCACGTCACTATTTCAAACCCTTTTGAATAGAACGTTGGACTTTTTTTTTGGATACTCGTGATTTTTAGTGATGTACACATATCTGTGAGGCACGTGTTCGATAGTAAAAACTTTTTTTATAACAAAATGTTAAATGTGTCCAAAATACAGTATTATATGTATTTCGCTATAAAGTAAAATTTGAAGAATTTAACGGCTACTTAGTTTAATGAAGAATAAACAAGGTAAGTCTATTTTTTTATTAATAATACTACTAACTCACCCTCGTTTTGCTCGGGTTTGTCCCTAGTGAAAAACAAAAACAAATATATCCCACGGAAACCGTACATTTTTACGGGATAAAAAGTAACCTATGTGCTATTCCAGACTATAATCTATCTCAGTACCAAACATCCAGATCCGTTCAGCCGTTCTGGCGTGATTGAGTAACAAACATCCATCCATCCAAACTTTCGCATTTATAATATGGGATTGCTATACATTATTTTTATTCTAGTATTCTTGAATAAAATTTAGGTTTAAGAAAGAGGTGTTTTTAATAAGAATAAAGGTGATAGCTTTACGTAACGGTTAAATATCTCTTTAATTTTAACTGCTGAATTGACTTGGATAAAGCTTTCACTAATTAAAGAATATCAGGCGATATTGGATGACGATTTAAAGCCACGGCTCACTGTTCGTAGTAATAAAGTTAAATTCCACGTATTTAAAACAATCGTAAAAATATATGTACATATACGTTTAATTTTTATAAAAAATCCATTAATTTTTATGGTAAATTTTTACGATCATTGCTATAATATCGTATTGGAAAAAGAAAGTATGTGTGATCATATCTACATATATATATATATATATATATATATAAAAAGAAAATTGATTTTATACTTATTTCAAACTAACTGCTGTTTTAAAAAATAGATATATCTAAATGAAATACTCGTAAAATACTTAATTTATTACTTTACTAAAATGTGATTTCTGAACATTAAGTATAAATGGGTAAAAATGCTTAGGTACTGAAAATAATCATTCACTGTGAAAAACAAAACTATCCCATGGGAACCGTACATTTCTCTGGGATAAAAAGTAACCTATACGCTATTCCAGTCTACAATCTATCTCTGTGCCAAATTTCATTCAGATCCGTTCAGCCGTTCTGGCGCGATTGAGTACGAAACTTCGATCATAGTAGATTTTAGCAACAAAAATAACAAATTAAAAAAATCTTAGACTCCTCGTTAACTTTTTTTCATACTGATGTACAATCCAATAAGGGACATTAACACATAGCACCATCTAGTTCCATGATAAGCTACGAGGTCTGTGTTATAGATACCAGATAGTTGGTACACTACACATATATAACTTTAAATACATACATATAATAAATATAAACACCATTCATTCGTGCTCATTACATAAATGAATGCCACCAGCGGGAATTGAACCCGCGACCGTTGGCACAGCAAGAGTCATTCCAACTGAGCCAAACTTGTCGTTAAATAAGGGTTTTACCAAATATAAAGAACCCTAAAAAGGAGAAAAACTGGAGTTGAAAGTAAAAGAGAAATAACATTTGTTGGCTTGATCCCCCCTCGTATTGAAGGGAGGCCCGTGCCCAGCAGTGGGACGTTAAAAAGGGGCTGAATACAACATTTGCTTAAACTCCTTTCCTACTTACATATGAAATTTGAAATGAAAAAAATTATGCGGTCGTTTTGAACGAATTGAATGCGTGTAAAAAGATATATTTAATTTAACGATAAACGATTAGATTATTTACAATCGAAACTTAGCTACAAGATTAAACGATACGTGGGATTGTGATAACAAATTATATACATATAATAAAATTCTGAGTCGAATATGTACATTAAATATTTTTTAGAAAATCTTATTGAAATAGTCATTATTATCGATACAGACGCCGAATCTATAGTTTTTAGAATGTTTGTCTATCTGTCTGGGAACGTATCACGAGAAACCACTAGACAAATTTTGATGAAATTAGTCGTAATGATAGCTGGTTATCCGGGTCAACATATAGGATAATTTTTACTGCGGGAAAATATCTCATCTCTGAGAAATCTATACTAAATGTCAAAACTTAACATAATAATATCTTCTGCCTAGTTGGCTAGTTTCAGTGAGATTGGCCGCCGTGGTCGGAATCGGTCAGGAGAACATCATAAAGCCATTTCCATACATAATGTTTTGTATTAATGTATGTATTGTATGTACGTATTCAGCCGTTTTTTTTAACGTCCCACTGCTGGGCACGGACCTCCCTTCAATACGAGGGGGATCAGACCATAGTCCACCACGCTGGCCAAGTGCGAATTGGCGGACTTCACATGTCTTTCGAAAACTTACTAGGTTTTCTCAGACATGCAGGTTTCCTCACGACGTTTTCCTTCACCGTAAGGCAAGTGGTAATCATGTTAGAAATGATACGCACATGAAAATATCAGAGGTGTGAGACCCAGGATTTGAACCCGCTTCTCTTGGTTTCTCAAACGAGCATTTTACCACTGGGCTACCACTGCCTTTTCTGTTAATACCGTGTGTAATTATTTTCTATAATTTGATTCTTTTATCCAAAACCCGCCGGTGGAATAATACAGATGTGTTTTTTTTATTTATAGCCTACATCAATAAAAGAAGAGCTTCTCAAATCGTTCGAATGTTTTTGTTTGTACAATACACGATATTATTTGACCTTTTTAAAATCGATTTTTTATGAATGCCTATAAAGGTTTTTCTATGATAATATCTTGAAATTTGTTTATCTCTAAAGGAACGTACTATTAGATTGATTTTAAAGTCGATGTTAGCTTGTAATCAGCCATTATTACCATCCCACTGCTGGGCCCTTCTATGCGAAGGGAATCAGGCCATAGTCTACCACTCTAATGTCTTTCGAAAACTTGTTAGGTTCTCTCAGACATGCAGGTTTCCTCACGATGTTTTCCTTCCCATTAGACATGTGATAATCTTTTAAACGATTCACATATAAAAATATCACAGGTGTGAGACCCGGGATTTGAAGATTCACTCGGATTTCCAAGCGAGCGCATTACCACTGGGCTACCACTGCCTTCTCTTCTTCTCACCTCTCTTGATGTTAGCTTAGAAAGTAACTATTGTATTTGATAATAATATCAAATTCGCAAACCAATTGCGCTATTCTTAACAATTTCTAATTTCACCATCTACGCGCTAATTTAGAACATTCCACCTGCATAATACTCGTATATTACTATATTAAAAATGGCAAGATTTACGTCTAGTGATTCATACTTCAATTAATTAAAACAAAAAAAAAAAAACTTAAAATAACTGTAAAAGTAAGAAAATAATGCTTCTATATAGTTTTACATATTGTATACATTAGACACATAAATTACTGTAAGAAATAAGAATCAAATTTACGACCTCTAACATAAAATGTAGTTCCAAGGAATTAATATATGTGAAGCCTTTAATTATAGCATACTAGCGACTTACTCTTGCTTCGCTCGGATGCGTCCTAGGTAAGTTTAAATTTTTTTGAGCGAAACCCTAATTGTTTTTCTAAAATAAAAGGAGCCTAAGTTACTCCTTATAATATCAGCTATCTATCAGTGAAAGTCCCGTTAAAATTGGTCCAGCCGTTTCGGAGATTAGCCGGAACAAACAGACAGACAGACAAAAATTTTAAAAATTGTGTTTTTCTTATAAGTACTGTATATAATTCCATATGCATATAGTATAAAGCTGTTATTTTGACATTACGAACAGACACTTTATCTATCTGTATATACATACGTATATATATATATATATATATATATATATAAGAAACGAAATATTAAATAATCAAGAAATCTAAGAAAATATAAATGCTAAAAAGAAACTGCTAGAAACTTGTCAGGTAAATTCCTCATAGGGAGCATAAGCACCTAACCTTTAGGGGATGAATTTCCAAAAAATTCTACAATTTTTTTTTCAAGTGGTTCGAATAAAAATCCTTTATTTTTAAACAACACAAACAGAACCGCGGTCAAATGTTAGTTATATTTAAATTTATGCGTTTTAATACATTTCAACGATTTAATAATATAACGAGGTTACACTACAAGTAGCAACCGGTATAAATTTGGAATGTATGAAACATTTACATTATATTCACATATGTATAATAGTTTTTTTATTTCAATTTATGTTAAAAAAGCTTAACAAAATTTTAACTGTTATTTAATTAAAAAACTGGTCAAGTTTGAGACGAACTCGCACACTGATGGTTCTGTACCACTACAGTATATGAAATTTCATTTACAAAATTAGCGGCTCACTCCCGCTTCGCTCGAGTTCGCCCGTAGCAAAACAAAAACCAACCTATCCCACGGGAACGATAAAAAGCCTATGTGTTATTCCAGACTATAATCTATATCTGTGCTGAATTTCATCCAGATCCGTTCAGCCGTTCTGGCGTGAAAGAACAACAAACATACATACAGACATACATTCTTACAAACTTTCGCGTTTATAATATTAGTAGGATATTGAGTATTATCGATGTTGCTTTGATTTACTTTTTTACTATTGAAATGACAGTCGTTTTGATGTTAGTTACGATGGATGGATGAAAAGACATGTCATTCTCAATAAATCATTCACGTCTATAAAATCAGAATTTATTAATTTATGTGATACATCTGTCATTATAAGGCTGGCCATACACGGACGCTTGAAGCAGCTAGTATCGATTGCTTCAAGCTGCGACCGCATAGCAAACTACAGTATTCTATGTACACACATACACGAAACCGCTCAAGCAGTTGCGACTGCTTCGGGCGGTGAAATTTCATCGTGCGGTCAAGCAGTCGCTAGGCATACACTGACTGCTCGAGCTGTCGACTGCTCTCGCACAGTTAACTCCGCCAGCGCTCTTCATTCCACATCGTCGTCTGAGCAAAAATAGCATGACCTGTTGAGCGGTTGATACCAACTGCTGCATTTGGTATCAACTGCTCCAGCAGTTATCAATGGCAGCTTCAAGCTGTTGACTATGATTGCAAGAGCGGTCCGTTTATGTTGATCACTGGCTAATTGCTCGAGTAGTCCGTGTATGGCTGGCCTTACTGACATTATAATAAGCATCCTTAAAATTATATATAGTAAATTCGAAGAAAATCAGCTATGACAGACGGATACACCAATGATAATAAGTATGTATTATATACGGAGCCATATATGATGATGATGTGATGTCCTCACAACCGATTTCGGCCACGGTGGCCAACTGCAGGAGATATTATAGTGCACAAGTGTACACAGACACATTTGGACGATAACTCGACACAACCGGTGAGAGGTCAGGCGAAGGATAGTAACTGGAACTTCCTTAACAGGAAGACTCTTTAAGTAAACTTTGCTCGACCCGGAACTCGAACCCAGGACCTCCGGATGTACAGCCGTACATGCTAGCCACTACACAAGTTATCAGTTAAAACCAAGCAAGCCATATACATAAAAACAGCTAAATTTCTTAAAATTAGTTTTCATAGCAGTTGTACACTCTCGATTAAGTTCAACATCAATGAAACCAAGTGAAGCGGGTTCAAATCCCGGGTCTCGCGCCTCTGTTATTTTCATGTGCGAATCATTGCTAACATGATTACCACTAGCCTTACGGTGAAGGAAAACATCGTGAGGAAACCTGCATGTCTGAGAGAACCTAGCAAGTTTTCGAAAGACATGTGAAGTCCGCCAACCCGCACTTGGCCAGCGTGGTGGTCTATGGCCTGATTTCCCTCGTATTGAAGGGAGGCTCATGCCCAGCAGTGGGACGTTAACAAGGGCTGAATACATGCATACAATGAACTTAATTCAATCTGATCTATATATTGATTTTAAATTACATATTAAAAAGTGTTTTATAAAAAAGGATTATTCTTTTAATAAAAGGGGAAAAAATGTTCAAGGAAACGCTCAACACGAGACACATTGGCATTAAATAAAAATTAAAAATCATATCGTCTAGGCGAGAATGTAAAAGTGAAGGAAGAAGAAAAGGAAAAATATAATTAAAACCAACATTTAAACATGACCTTGTCCGTTACATAATTACCAGATTTTTGCGTTGTTGCGAGGAAATGACTCAAGTAATGTTAATATTGGATAATTATATATTATATACTCGTAGCTTACCAAGCGTCGTTAGGGTGCATCCCTAGGTACGCGGATTTTGATTTTTTGCGCGGAACCCTAACTCTTTTTCTAAAATTAAAGTAACCTGAGTTACTTCTTATACTATCAGCTATCTGCCAGTGAAAGTTCCGTCAAAATCGGTTCAGCTGTTTCAGAGATTAGCCGGAACAAACCGACAAACAGACATTTTTTTTTAAATTGGTCTTTTCTTATATGTACCGTATATACTTTCATATGCATTTAGTAAAAAGAATGTCATTTGAAATTACAAACAGACGCTTCCATTTTATTTATTTGTATAGATTATATTCGTATAAGGTACTTTTTACGAATTTTTCCCCTATTTTTAAAGCCCGATTTACACACTTGGTAAGCCACGACAAGCCATTAAAGATGTAGTGAGGGCGTTTGACTTGGCTTGTGTAGGTTTGTAAGCACTTGTGCACTCTCAAGACTGAGGTCTTTTTTTCGGAATTGGTGGAAGACGCAGAATTTTTTTTTAATGCTAACAAAATTTTTGGTATTAGTATTTGGTAGTATCGAGAATAGCTCGCTAATTGAAATATAAATACATCCAAATTTATATTTGTAACAAGTATATAATGCCTTTGAGACATCTTAAACCTTAGTCTCTCTCTTGACCATGATTGCTGTAAAGTATTCGAAACGTCGGGAATTAAGAATTAAAATAAAAAAAAAATACTAGCGTCTCACCCTCGCTTTGCTCGGGTTCGTCTCTACTTACGTTTTAACGTTTAGTATAGATTTCTCAGAGATGAGATATTTTCCCGCAGTGAAAAGTATCCTATATGTTGACCCAGATAACCAGCTATCAACATACTGGATTTCATCAAACCCTCCAGTGATTTTTCTGTGATGCGATAACAGAGAGACAGACAGACAAAAAATCTAAAAACTATAGATTCGGCCTCTGTATTCGACTCAGTTAGAATTTTATTATATGTACCTATAGATGTTAAATATTCGGGTAAATCTAAGAAAGTATTATAATCTAATTCGCTGTCACTACAATAAAACAATATGCAGTCGTTGGCAGTAAAAGTTTCGAGTTTAAAGTGGATATAACAGAGAAATGAAAAAATCTGATGCAATAATACGTTTTTACTCTGTCATTCACATACTACGCACTTACTATTTACATGTGCACGTTACGCTTTCATTGATTAGTGTCTTACCGAATTCCAAAGTATTAAAACACTAGTGAGGTACCGAGATTCGCTTAAATACATCTCTTTTTTCTTCTTCTTCTTCTTTTTAACCGATTTCCAAAATGGAGGAGATTCTATGTTCATCTGTATGTTTTTTAATATGTATTCATATTTGGAATTCAGTGGCACCTTTTCGTAAATGAGCTATTAAAGGTCTATTTATGTATTAAATTTCATCCAAATTAGTTCAGCCGTTTTAGCGTAACAAACATATACATACAGGCTTTCGTATTTATAACAGTAGTGTAATATTTTTGAAATATTATTTCAATGTCTTTGTACAATGAAATTTTGAGTTAAAATAATTTTAGAAGAATAGTAAGTAGGTAGTATTAACTGCCTCGGTGGTGTAGTGGCTAGCAAGTACGGCTGCACATCGAGAGGACCTGGGTTCGAGTCCCGGGTCGGGCCGAGTTTAGTTATTGAGTCTTTCTGTTTAGTAAGCCTCAGTAACAGCCTGGAGTTGGGAAGTTGGCGGTGTTTCACCCCCGTGCCTCACAGAGCACGTAAAGCCGTCGGTCCTGCGCCTTAACTTTCGCCGATCGTGTCGAGTAGTCGTCCCACCGGAGTATGAGAGTGACAGGAATAGAGAGTGCACTTGCGTCTGCGCGTACATTTGTGCACTATAATATCTCCTGCGTAGAAGGCTAGTCTCAATGAGACTGGCCGCCGTGGCCGAAGTCGGTCGGGAGGTCACTATGTATGTATGTACGTAACTTATAATATTAATTAAGCTATTCTTGTTTACATTCCGCGTATCTCGGAAACAGCTCTAACAATTTGGATAAAATTTTGTATGTAGAGGTTTTGCTTTAAAAGTTTATCTTTATAGGTGTATTTTCTGGAAAAAAAAACACAATTATTATATCATTTCCGAAAAAAACAGGATTTTACGAAAAAAACAACGAGCCCAAGTAGTTATCAGATATAGATAAAACAACCAACGTTAAGACCATGATGCAATACAGATGTATAATTTTAAACTAGATGCACTCACTTTTATATTTAAAAAGTAACTATATAATGCGTTTGAGATGTCTAAAACCTTAATCTCTCCCGTGACCATGATTGCTGTGAAGCATTCGAAACGTCAGGAATGAAAAATCAAAATAAATCCGCGAAAAAACCTAAAAACCTAGTTTTATTTAAAATGTCAAATGTTTGGGTAAGTCTAAGAAAGTATTAAAAAGTGAGTATTACTTTGCGACATTTCTTCTTTATTCACTATCGACCTCAACCTTAAATAATATGTCAGTTTGAGGTCAACTTAATGCAGGGCTGGTGGAGTGTTGTTTCAAGCAAAATATTAAAACATGTAATAAAATTTCATACAATATTTGATATTTTCTTTTGTATTTGATTTTTTTATAAAGCAAACTGTTTAGATTTATTTATTACTAGAGACTCACCCTTGCTTCGCTTCGGGTTCGTCCCTAGACAAAAAATCTAACCCACGGGAACTGTACATTTTTCCGGAATGATATATGGCCTATAGCCTTCCTCAGTTAACGGGCTATCTAATGCAAAAAAATTTTTCAAATCGGATTAGTAGTTCCTGAGATTAGCACGTTCAACCAAACAAACAAACTCTTCAGCTTTATAATGTGATAAGCACGAATTTTTGTACTCCAGTCATAGGTGTTTATATTTATAATATGTATGTATTTAAAAGTCATATAATATGTAGTGTATCAACTATCTGGTATCCATAACACAACCCTCGTAGCTTACCATGGAACTAGATGGTGATGTGTGTTAATATCCCAACACATTTAAAAAAAAAACAACAACATAATATATATTTTTAACTAGCGACTTACCCTTACTTTGCTTTGATGTATCCCTAGGTTTCTATTGTATTTATAAAATTATATACAGACAGAGCTACTTTTAACACATCAAAAGATGCTTGTAAAAGAGAATTTTTTTATATATTTTTCTTTTTTTTTTTTGATTTAATTTGATTTAACCAAAGAAAGAGAACTATTTTGAACGTTCAGTCCAAAATACTTTAAAAAGTATGTAAAGATCCCTATTAATATAAAAAATGCGAAAATTTGTTTATTTATCCTTATTTTAGGTACGTTTTAATTTTTTGAGCGAAACCAGAATTCTTTTTCTAAAATAAAAGTAGCCTAAGTTACTCCTTATAATATCATCTGAATCTGCCAGTGAAAGTCCCGTTAAAATTGGTCCAACCGTTTCGGAGATTAGCCGGAACAAACAGACAGACAGACAGAGAAACAGACAAAAAAAATTGTGTTTTTCTTATAAGTACCGTATATAATTCCATATGCATTTAATATAAAGCTGTTATTTTGACATTACAAACAGACACTTTAATTTTATTTATCTGTGTAGTCGAACCGATGTATGTTATTTTTATGTTTGTAGCTTATAGATGTTAATCCCACTAGATGATATTCTTTACATAGGATATTAGGGTTTTCCAAGAAGCTACTCAAGGATAATATTAAAAAGAGTTAACTGTAAAATGTTAAGATTATATCGTCATTCTTCAAATCAATGTAGCAAATAAATGATGTCAAAAACATTTGCCATGTTAATATCTTATTTAAATGAAACGATTCTGCCTGATACGTGTTAATTATTTAATGCATACTAAGATATCTTAAATAAACATCAATCAAGTATTAAATCAAGGGTTTCCGGAATATCGATATTTTAAAGTACTATTTATAAAGCACACCAACTTCGAAAATATCTGATTAGGTATCTATTCTAAATGAAAACCCCCGTTTAGTTATTTTTTACTTTTCAGTGCCTGGAAGTCGGTTTTTTTATTTAAGTTTTTATATAAGCAAAGTAGTCAATTTGTGAGGAAGCTACAACTGGCTCGGAAGGCAGTTCTGTTGAAAAGAACCTAAGAGAAACTCAACAAATGCTCTTTTACATACCAAGTTACTGTGTTATTATTTTAGTATAATAACCTGAATATGAGTCAATATACCTTAATTCAGAAGAAGAACAGAATAATATGGTTTTTTCAGTAATAAACTGTTGAAATTAAAAGGTAAAAAGATTTTTTTTTTAATTTTATTATCTATATTAATATTATAAAGAGAAAAGATTATTTTGTTTGTTTGTTTGTTTGTATCGAATAGGCTTCGAAACTACTGAACCGATTTCGATGAAATTTAGTAAGATAGTTTGGGACCCTGGAAAGGACATAGGATAGTTTTTATCCCGGAAATCATCCCTTAAGATAACGAAAGTGGGGATGAAAGTTTCTATGGGAAGGCAACCTAGGTTCGAATCCGAGCGAAGCAAGGGTGAGTCGCTAGTAATATGTATGTATATATATATATATATATATATATATATATATATATATGTATGTATGTATATTAGAGGCTTACTCTCCCTCGGTTGCGTTGCGTTGCGTTACTAGGGACACATCTCTATGCGAGAAGCTTACAAAAAAGTCTTTTATATAATGAGGATTTTACCTTCAACATAGACAGAACAACTCACAAAAGTTTCATCACAATTGGATGAGCGGTTTAGGAACGCATAGAGAACACACATACAAACACACACAAAAAAATACATAATTTTTATAGATAAGAAAGTTTTTTTTCTTTTATTTATCACTAAAAGTTGACATCCCTACATTAAAAATGATAAGTCATCGTCCGTTTGACGTTTATAATCAGTTCAAGGACGCCACTTAAGCCATTACTTCTCAGAGGATCTATAGATCGTTTTAAACTGTGCTAGAAACTAGATCTTTGTGTCTTTTTTTTTCTATATTTAAGATCTTTGTCATTAAGACAACCATATCGCTTTATTAGGTCCATATATAAAAATTCTAAAATTAACTAACTACAAGATTATAATAATTATTTACAACTAGCGACTCGCCCTTGCTTCGCTCGGGTTCGTCCCTGGGTTGCTTCCCAAAACAATATTAATTAATTTGTTTTTTTTTTCGTGGATCTCAATTTTTTTTTCTAAAATAAAAGTAGTCTAGAATACTTCTTTTACATCAGCTATCTGCCAATGAAAATCCCGTCAAAATCGGTCCAGCCTTTTCAGAGATTAGCTGAAATAAACAGACAGACAGACAGGCAAAAATTGTAATAAATGTTGTTTTGTTATATGTACCGTGTATACATCCATATGCATTTAGTAGAAAGCGGTTATTTTAATATAACAAGCAGACACTCCAATTTTATTTATCTGTATTTTAGAACTAGATTATAACGTTACTTAGTTACTACAGAATCGGATGTCGCAAATATACTACATTCTTCTATAATAAAAATGTATAAGGGGCAATGGCTCGTTTTTCCCTTGCGAGAGAAGAAAACGTCGAACAAACTGACAGTTATGTGAAATTATTAATATACTAGCGACTTACCTTGGCTTTGCTCAGGTATATCCCTAGGTACGTTTTAATTTTTTTGAGCGTAATTCTAACTCTTTTTCTAAAATAAAAGTAGCCTAAGTTACTCCTTATAACATCAGCTATCTGCCAGTGGAAGTCCCGTCAAAATTAGTCCAGCGGTGTCAGAGATTAGCCGGAATAAACTGACAGACAAAAATAAAAAAAATAAATGTTTTTTTCTGATACATAAGTACCGTATATAATTTCATATACAATTATTATACAAATATTTCGACATTACAAACAGACACTTAAATTTTCTGTATATATATATATATATATATATATATATATATATATATATATATATATATAGCAAAGTAAAACCTAACCTACACCAAATATATATACTTATGTAAATAACTTGTATTTATTACTTATTATAGAAAATTTCACAGTACGCTTACTACAAATTATAAGAAATTTGAAACGCTTATGCTTAAAACAAGCGTTAACAATGGAGCGAAACAAACATTTTTTAGATATGAATGAAATGTGTAGCGAATCAGGTATTTAGTTGATTCATTTCTTGCTAGTCTCTTCTCACGGCTTGCCTTTTTTTTATTAAAAATAGGCTTACTCTTGACCTTCATCTTAGCTCGAAGGCATCGATAAGATCTAAGATGCAGCGAGTTTGCCCAAGAGAAGCCTTTTAATATGCACCTTAAAGAGTTTCAGCTCGTACACACTCGAAAAAACAGACACAGGCAGGGCATTCCACTTCTTGGCTGTGCGCATTATAAAAGATGATGAAATGCACTTAGTGCGAATGGTCGGAATGTCAACCAAGAAAGGATAGGCCTTATAACATCAACCCATACTAATATTATCCATAGTAGGTTCCTGGACGACCGAACTTAGCTCGGAGTTCTTTTTTATTATATCGTATTTTTAGATTAAAAAAGAAACTTAATACTTGAATAAATACAAAAAAAAAAAAAAACAAAAGTTAAAACTTTGTATCCGACCGGGATTCGATGCGTGCGTAAGAAATTATCGGCCATAATTTGAATGGAATATTGCGAAAGAAAACTGCATGAAAACTCGAAAACATGCGTTTTCCCAGACATAAGACTGCTCTAGATCGATTTATCGCTCCCGAAAACCCCCGCATACTAAATTTCAGCGAAATCGTTAGAGCCGTTTCCGATATCGCCGGTATAAACAAATAAATAAATAATTGCTCGTTTAAATATATTAGACTAATAAATGTGAAAGTACTGTCTCTACCGCTGAACATATTTCGATAAAATTTGGCAAGGACATAGATTGCGTCCTGGGAACGGATATAGCTTTTGTTTGATCCCCGCCCCACTTATCACGCGAGTGAAGCCGCGGGCAAAAACTAGTATCTTATAAATTGTGACATAGTGAAACATAAGTCTGACTTGAATAACTACACGGGAGGTCGTCACTTCAACTCCCAGACTAAGTAACTGCGTTCCATCCCAATATCCTATCTATATAAAATCCTTACTAGCATATAGATATTTGTCATAAACTCCATACAAACATGTCTAATTTCTATATCTGGCAAGAAAAACCACAGATATATAGGCAGTCAATTTATAAGTGTAGATAGGTCAGTACTCACTAATCTAATATATTTAAACGAGCGATTCTTGAATATTTATTTATTTATACCGGTGATCTCTGAAACGGCTCTAACGATTTCGCTGAAATTTAGTATGTTGGGGTTTCGGGGGCGAAAAATCGATCTAGACTAGTCTTATGTCTGAGAAAACGCGTGTTTCAGAGTTTTCATGCAGTTTTCTTTCGCATTATTCTACGCAAAATATGGTTGACAATTTCTTACTCTAGGGCATAAGCATCGTGGTCAAGCGGACAAGGTTCAAGATTGACAATTACAGGTGTTGTTGTTGTTTTGTTTTTGTATTTATTCAAGTTTTTAGTTTTTTTTTTTTACCTAAAAAATACGATATAACAAAAAAGAACTCCGAGCGAAGCTCGGTCGCCCAGGTACTATTAAATAATATGTGTAACCAATTTTTGACCTGCATTACCCATCAAAAATAAAAAATAATTGCCAATTTTTTAGGTATGTATGTATTTTTTCAGCCCTTTCTAACGTCCTTCTGCTATTCACGCGCGTCCCTTTAATAGAAATGGGACTAGGCCACTGGCTATAACCCACCACGCTTGTTAAGTGCGAGTTGGCAAACTTGACATGTCTTTCGAAAAATTATTATATTTTCACAGATATGCAGGTTTTCTCACAATGTTTTCTTTCACCATGAGACAAGTGGTAATCATATAGGAAATGATGAAATAAAAATATCAGAGGTGTGAGACCCGAGATTTGAACCGGCTTCACTCATTTTCCAAGTGGACGCATTATCACTAAGCTACCACAGCTTACTGGCCTTTAAGTACAACTTAAGAGATTATTTGATCTGTTATACCCAATTTTTATATCTTAAATTATGTTACGAACAAACAAAAAGCATATACATGACATTTTTACTATAGTTACACTTATGTAACTAATAAAATCACTTATGATTATGTAGGGCACGTTGGATTCCTAGAATGCTTTTTACGCTCTAAGCAATTTGATCATGTGATTTTAACACTAGTGTTGATTTGTGGAGACTTTCATCGTACGAACTTAATATTTGAAATATTATATAATATATATATATATATATATATATATATATATATAAGTTGGATGCGAGAAGCCGAAGATAGAACGAAGTGGCGTGCATTTGGAGAGGCCTATGTCCAGCAGTGGACGGATAGAGTCTGATGATGATGATGATGATATAATATAAAATAGTGCCTACGTCAAGTTTAAATTAGAATAAGGAAAAAAAACAACTAATTATATAATTACACTACAAATATTAGTAATTTAAAAAAAAACTGAATAAAAGTAAACAAAAAAAATATTTTATTATTAATAATAGTTAACTGATTAATTAAATTAAATATTAAAATTAAGAAAATAAAAATATTATTAAGTTAAATAATAAAATAATTAACTATAATATACATAACTAAATTACAAATATTAGTAAGTAATTAAAAAAACTGAATAAAAGTAAACAAAAAAATATATTTTATTATTAACTAGCGACTCACCCTCGCTTCGCTTCGGGTTCGTCTCTAGACAAAAACAACTCTATCCCACGGGAACCGTACATTTTCCCGGGATGATATATAGCCTAAAGCCTTCCTCGATAAATGGACTATCCAACACAAAAAGAATTTTTCAATTCCATCCAGTAGTTCCTGAGATTAGCGCGTTCAACCAAACAAACAAACAAACAAACAAACAAACAAACTCTTCAGCTTTATAATATTAGTATAGATTAGTATAGATAATTAACTAATTAATTATTAAAATTAATAAAATAAAAATATTACTAAGCTAAATAAAGTGCCTCTTTATCCGATAATCCGATGGATGAAATTATATTATTACTAGCGATTCACCCCTGCTTTGCTCGGGTTCGTTCCTAGAACGATTAGTATGGAATAGATAGACTATATATTATATGATATATAGCCTTCCTCAATAAAGGGTTTATCTAATTCAAAAAGAGTTTTTTAAAGCGGACTAGTAGTTTCTGAGATTAGCGCGTTCAAACAAACAAGCTCTGCCTCTTTATAATATTAGTACAGATTCGTCCAACTGTTGTCGGTTTTTGACAAATAACGGAGATTTTTTTGAGTTTCTACTAAAAAAATCCAATCATAACCTACATATTATAGAGGGTTATGAATATTTTTAAAAATATCGATAACTAATAATAATAATATTCTGTATTAAGTTCAGAATACACAAGATCGAATGAACTTAAATATTTTTATAGCTTTAAGAATGGTCTCGCTTTATTATAACGCAGAGACATTCTCCGAAGTAAATTGTATTTTTAGCTCCGTAGTTTTTACTTAAGGCGCTTTTCTTTTTTTATATAAAACTGGCGACTCACCCTTGCTCCGCTCAGGTTTGTCCCTCGTTACGTTTTAACGGTTAGTATAGATTTCTCAGAGATGAAATATTTTCTCGCACTAAAAAGTATCCTATATGTTGACCCGGATAAACAGCTATCATCATACCAAATTACATGCGAACCGACGGATGAATAGACAAACAGACAGACAACAGAGACACATACAGACAAAAATTCTAAGAATATATACATATAGATATATACATATAGATTCGGACTCTGTATGAATAATAACGACTATTTCAAGAAGTTTTTCTAAAAAAAATATATATTATACAGATTCGACCCAGTTACAATTTTATTATATGTATAGAAAAAATGAACACAAAAAATCTTAACTCCTTAGGTGTAGGGAGAGACCTTGGTAAAAATTAATTTTTAGCTTGTTAATTTATAGGTAATTTTCTTTTTTATTTGCACATGGAAACTCGTGCATATGAAAATCAATTATTATATTTTATTAAAATGTAAAAAAAGCAGAAATTCATGAAAAACCGATAATACTCAACCGTCAAATACTATCGGACGAATATAAGGAGGTAGCTAGCTACTAACTTTCGCGGGCGTTTATTGAATTTAGTTGTGAATCATACTAGCGTTTCCCCGCGATTCCGCTCGCGTTGTTTATTTATGTATCCCACTCCACTCTAAATTTCACATCATCCCCTATTTTTCTTCCCCAGAGGATGTACTGTCTAAAACTTAGAATTATAATAGCCGTAATTTTTAATCAGAAAGACTAGATATTTCTAATTTTAGTTACTACAAGCGACTCACCCTTGCTTTGCTCGGGTTCATCCCTACTTACGTTTTAACATTTAGTATATATTTCTCAGAGATGAGATATTTTCCCACAGTAAAAAGTATCCTATATGTTGACCCAGATAACCAGCTATCATCATAGAAGATTTGGTCAAAATCCCTTTAGTAGTTTTGCTGTGATGCGGTAACAGACAGACAGATAGACAGACCGACAAAAATTCTAAAAACTATAGATTCGGTCTTTTTCTAAATCGGCTTTGTTATGATTTTATTATATTACGTATAAATATAAGAGCCTATGTGGCGCAATGGCTAACGCGTTCGGCTGTTAACCGAAAGGTATGTGGTTCGACCCCACCCGGGAGCGTTTCATTATGAATCCTAAATTTTATATTTTTGTAATAATTATTAAATTGATATTTTTATGTCACTCATTTTCTTTTAGTTTAAGAACCCTTACTTACTCTCATTTATTACTAAAAATATTAAGAAAATAAAATTTTCTATATATATATATATATATATATATATATATATATATATATATATATATATATATATATACTTCCATCATCTTTTCATATAGGACCCACTCGCACTTGGCCAGTTTTTGAAATTTCAATACCAATAATCATATCTTGCGATATTTTTAATTATTCTAACAAACTTATACTCGACAGCACTAGCGTCTCACCCTTAGATGATTTTTTTAAATTGATATAACTCTTTTATTTAGGAACGGATTGAAATAAAACAAATACTAAATGTTAAGTGAAGCTTACCACAATACATTAGTGAAAACCGCACCCAAATCAATTAAGCCGTTTCTAAGATTAGCGCGCACAAACGCACAGACAAGCAGACAAACCGACAAACAGACAAACAGATAAAAAAACTAAAAATCATTGTTTTTGGTTCTATTGGCGTTAATAAAGATCCCCAATTATAATTTTTCTCAAATATCTTCCACGCACAGACAGCTATCAGTTACAATTTTATTATATGTATAGATATAAACTAGTCAGTGGGTTCAAGTAACATTCGACATTAGAATGGGGTCAACTGTTAGAAATCATTTCTAGTGCGATCTAGATTTACATTAACCATTTGAATTGGTAATAAACTCCTAACAGAACTACTATCATATCTCCAATATGATATCATTCATATCATTGCTAATAAGAAAAAAGATTCACTTTTCGATATCTATACATATAATAAAATTGTAACTAAGCCGAATCTCTACATTAAATATTTTTTGAAAAATCTTATTGAAATAGACTTTAGTATCGATATGGAGGCCGAATCGGTCTGTCTGTCTGTCTGTTACCGCATCACGGAAAAACCACTGGAGGGATTTTGATGAAATTTGGTATGATGATAGCTGGTTATCCGGGTCAACATATAGGATACTTTTTACTGCGGGAAAATATCTCTTCTCTGAGAAATATATACTAAACGTTAAAACGTAAGTAGAGACGAACCCGAGCCAAGCGAGGATGAGTCGCTAGTAATATATAAAATTCGATGTGTGTATGTATGTTCCCTATGGACTCCAAAATGGCTGAAGCGATTTTGATGAAATTTTCAGGCAATCTTTAGATTAACCTGGCGGGTGATTCTGTGAAGTTTGGTATCAATCGGAAGTTTTAACGCAGGCGAAGTCGCGGATACTGCTAGTAAGGTATATACATATATGTACTTGTTTCATACACTTCACAAAAAAAAATTGAATTCGCAGTTTCAAAATCTACATAGAGTATAAAATTTTTATAGAGCTGTGTATTACTTAATCTATGCGATTAGATATAATACGTTTTATTAATAATTCTAAGTAATCCAGCCTTGAATCATTTATATATTAATCTACAATTATTTAAAATGTCTACAAACGTCTAGACCGTTGAAAGTAGGTATCATTCACACTACTCTACTTCCCCGTCCGGTTAAACTAACCTTGTATCCAACAAAGACATAGAAAATATCTGTAGTTATTCTAGTTATAATAATTATTATATAAAATAGTTTAATATTATCCTCTTACTTAGATCAGTTCTTTCATACTTGTTTGGGAAACTGAGTGAAGCGGGTTCAATTCCCGAGTCTCGCACCTCTGATAGTCGCATATACGAATCATTGTCAACATGATTACTATTTGCCTTACGGTGAAGAAAAACGTCGTGAGGAAACCTGTATGTCTCAGAGAACCTAGCAAGTTTGCGGGAGACATGTGAAATCCGCCAACCCTCAGCCAGCGTGGAGCCAAAAATCAAAATAAATTCGCGAAGAATCTGAAGAGGTAGCTTTATTTATAATGTCAAAAATTCGTAAATCTAAGAAAGTATTAGATTATAATGTTATGTATGTAATGTACCTACGTTTTAATGGTTAGTATAAATTTCTCAGAGATGAGATATTTTCCCGCAGTAAAAACTACCGTAATATTGACCCGGATAACCAGCTATCATCATACTAAATTTCATCAAAATCTGTCCAGTAGTTTTCTCGTAATGCGTTCCCAGACAGATAGATAAAAATTCTAAAAACTATAGATTCGGCCTCTGTATCGATAATAATGACTATTTCAATAATATTTTCCAAAAAATATTTAATGTACGGATTCGACTCAGAATATTATATGTATAGATTATAATATTCAATAAAAAAATTACAATGATCAAAAATAATATAGTTATCTATTATAATAATTACTTTTGGATTAAAACAGTATACCGGCTTCAAAATGAATTCATTGTAATTAATTATCTCACCCACTAAGGTTGAAACCAGTTTTGAAATTTAAATAGAAAAAATATTAATATTATTTAACAATTCGCTAAGATATTCTTTATTAAAAAAAATATACACTCGATTAAGTATCTACTTCTCTGCAATAAATACCAGAACTACACTTTTTGAAGTCGGTCAAATAACTTTAAATACATACATAATGTTCTCCTGACCGATTCCGGCCACGGCGGCCAATCTCATTGAGACTAGCCAACTGCGCAGGAGATATTATAGTGCACAAATGTACGCGCAGACACAAGTGCACTCTCTATTCCTGTCACTCTCATACTCCGGTGGGACGACTACTCGACACGACCGGTGAGAGTTAAGGCGCAGGACCGACGGCTTTACGTGCTCTCCGAGGCACGGGGGTGAAACACCGCCAACTTCCCAACTCCGGGCTGTTACTGAGGCTTACTATACAGAAAGACTCAATAACTAAACTTGGCCCGACCCGGGACTCGAACCCAGGACCTCAGGATGTGCAGCCGTACATGCTAGCCACTACACCACCGAGGCATACATACATATTATAAATATAAACACCCATGACTGGAGTACAAACATTCGTGTTCATCACACAAATGAATGCCCTCAGCGGAACTCGAACTTGCGACTGCTGGCACAGCAAGTGGGGTCAGTACAAACTGAGCCAAACGTCACGTCTTCATTCCAAATAACAAAAATAAGATATTAATTACAATGTTAGGTCATATTGGAAGGATTCATAAAAACTAGAGTCAGTGCTTAGTTGAGTTTAGATTATAGGTTTAAGTCTAGAAATTAAATTGTAATGTCTTAACAGTTAAGATATTGCATTATAATTCGCATCACGTGCATTTCAAGGTAATTTTAATTTTTAAAGTAAAACTTCTTTACGCACGCTTGACTCGAGGATTAAGCTGGTGAATGCGTTACGAAAAGTGTGACGTTACGGGCGAGGCGAACGTTTTTTGCCATGGTAACCGTTGTTATTGTCCGACAAATGATATATAATATTATATTCTTTCCTTAAATGATATTCTATAAATGTATGATTGTAATATGCCTAATATGCGTTATTTTTTGTATCTCACCTATTGTAATTAATTAAAACATAAATTGAATTTCATAAAGAGTACCGATAACCTACAGAAGTTTTACTTCTTGCGCGTGTACACATTCATACACGCACTCTTTAATTACTTTTATTTTTATAATTCTGGCTTTTTTTAGCTTCAGTAAGAATTTATAATTTTACAGTTCTTATTATTAGTTAGTTGGTTGGAGGAAAAATAGTTATTCCCGGCAAGTTTTAAAACGAATGAAAAAAGAAAATTTAGGATTTAGATTGTTACGTTATTAAATATTTTTTTTTAATTTTCAATTAAAGTATATTTTCGTATTTCTTAGGGGATTTATTTTGCTGTTTCTGATACTGATAATTCGTTAACTGGAAAACTCAATAACTAAACTTCACCTGAAATGGGACTCGAACCCAGGACTTTAGGCTCTGCAGCCGCACATGTTAGCCACTACACCACCGAGGCAGATGTATTAAGTATTTAAGAAGGAAGATGACACTGATGTACTATTAAGGTGTCATCGTAAATCGACAATCATGTTAAGACTAAATCATATTAAGCCCCTAACTTGTTCCAGATTTATCTCCAATTGAAGTGGCTTAGAGCTAGATATATTTAGAATTTGTAAGATTTTACTATACAATTACATCAATGTTCACATTAAACTTTACACTAAATTGCACACTCGTAGTTCATATATATATATATAACAAAGTTGGGTTAGTTACACTGTTTATAACTCAAGAATAGCTGAACCGATTTTTATGATTTTTGAATTTTTGGAATTCTCTCCACCCCAAAATACAGAATAACTATTACAACAACTAATAAGCCCCCCCCCCCCCACCCTTTCCCCCACCACAACAAGATAAAGACACGGGGAGGGCGGGGGAGGAGGGGGGGGGGGGGTACATAATAGAGACCCATAAAGTAATGTTAATAATGACGTATGAACGTGACTAGGCACTTCTTTTATGATTTCTTTTCGATATCTACGTATCAATGTCATTGACCCTCTTATCATACGAACTGTACATATGTTGCTACATTAACACACAGCACCATCTAGTTCCATGATAAGCTACGAGGTCTGTGTTAGGTATACCAGATAGTTGATACACTATAAATATATAATATAACTTTAAATATGTACATACATGTTATAAATACGAGTATAAATTGTCATGACTGGAGTACAAACATTCGTGCTCATCCCACTAATGAATGCCCCCAGTGAAACTCGAACCCGCGACCGCTGGCACAACAAGTACGGTCACTACAAACTGAGCCAAACGTGTCATCGAAATGAGCTCCGACAGTGGAATAGTTATAGGTACTATTTCTCATACTTTAGTTTCATTTCGAATGAGTCATATTAGAAGATAATAAAAAAATGGTCAAGTGCGAGGCGGTCTGTTACACTATAGAAAAAAAATTGCGTGTTCGAAAAAATTAACAGATTTTAAATAAAAACCTAAATTAATTTATTTTGCGCTAGTAAACCTATAATATCACACATTTTTTCGACAGATTCTCCAGAGCTCTTGTCGAAATTTTCTGCTGAATCTTTATGGAAATTTATCTTTGAAGTGAAACTTCTTTAGAATCGTTGTGATTTGAAACTCGATGAAATGGAAATGCGACACTAGAAAGAGACAAACACATAAATATTATGATTATATAGGATTAAGCTGGCGGGAGAATGAGATAAAATACTTTACACAGGAAGTGAAAAATAATACTGAATAATATGTTATGTAATATATGTGAAATAAAATGTAAAATAACTTTTAAACTTGGCAAAAAAAAAAACTTAACTTATTACTTATAAAAATGAATATTCATTACTGTGGGATGAATGTGCATAAATTAAATAAAAGCTATTATGACTAATTGTTGCCATGGTAACCGTTGTCATTGTCTGACAAATATATAATATTATATTATTATATTCTTTCCGTATATGATATTCTATAAATATATTATTGTAATATGCCTTATATGCCTTACTTAATTATTGATTTGTTTCAATTTAATTGCGATATTTGTCAAAGAAGTTTTACTTCAACCGCGCGTAAAGGATACACGCATCCTTTTTTTTTTCATAACAATTTTTTTTTAAAGTTTTTACGTTTTACCGCGTTTCGATATTGTTTTAATAAATCCTCTTTTCCACGTGCAAGCTTTTTTCGATAAATTTTATCAACGGCGTTTTACGTCACGATGACGCGAGTCTTATCCTCGACATACATGCACATTCAAAGATGTAGAAATATGTGTCCGCAAGCATCAGATGCTCTAGAAATCTTTGAAAAAAAAAAGTAATAACTTTACGTAAAATTTCATATTAAATCAAAATGATTATTCACGCTTGTATATAGAGAAACGTCAAAAGTAGTACATTTAAAGTAAAAGTTAATCAAATTTATTGTATTCTTACGCTTTAAGGGTAGCTAAAATCTTTTTGGGGTAAAAAAATAACTTTTTTTTAACATTGGGAAATGCATTTAGGCATGATGTGTGGAACTCACTGAATAAGCCACTACTACCCACTAAAACCCAAAGAAACCTCCCCGTCTCAATGGCGCGTAGCAGAATCGCTTACACACTCAACCAAGACGCTCGAAGATAGGTCTGCCGAAGCAGACCATGGGGTTGCTCCAACGGTCCACTCTGCTATTAGAGAAGTAAAGTAAAAAAAAGCCGGACAAGTGCGAGTCGGACTCGCCCACCGAAGATTTACAATAAATACAATACATACATAAATGTACTTTGTAGTAAATCTGTTTAACTTTAATTTTCAACTTTTTTATTTTTTGGATTTTTTCCTTTATTTGTACTGTAAGACCTTTCTTTTTGTCAAACGTGATTCTAGGTCAACGGGAACTACTATATAGGTTCAAAACCCATAGGGTACTTCATGTTTACCTAGAATTGTCAATTTAGGTTAAAAGCAATTAAGGTAAATTTTGGTACCTACAAGTTTTCGCGAAAATCTAAATTTGTCCATATCTTTTTATTGTGTTGACTCAGGACCTTGATTTTCATACACCTAATAGGGACTATAAACCTCAGCATCTGGTATGCTGTGTATGTATAACATATGCGTTATTTTTAGTATCTCACCTATTCTAATTATTTAAAATATAAATTGAATTTCATAAAGAGTAACGATAACCTACAGAAGTTTTACTTCTTGCGTGTGTACACATTCATACACGCACTCTTTAATTTTTTTGAGATTTACTGTATTGCATTCGAAACATTGGAAACCAAAAGGCAAAATAAAAACGGGGAAACTGAATCTCCTTTTTTAAGAAATCGGTAAAATTTTCACTAGACACCCCTCTCTATTGCTCAATCAGTCCAACGGTAAATGAATGAGATTAGATTCAAGGATGGAATATATTTATCCCGGCTAAATGTATACGGTATTATTTATTTATACCAAGCCAATATGGTTAAGTTTATTTAAAGCGCTTTGAAATAATAAACAAAATAAACTTAAATGTCATCGTGCCTTTAGACAAGACGATTCCGTACATATTAATTTTTTTAACTTAGGATTCTTAAAAGAAGTATTAATTTTTGATAAAATAAAACATACATGTAACAGACAAATATAGAACCTCCTCCTTTTTGAAAATCATTTCATATTTTTCGCGGATTTATTTTGATTGTTGGTTCCTGACGTTTCGAATGCTTTACAGCAATCATTAAGACTGGTCTCAAACAGCCGGAATGTCTCTCTGAATTCATATTTTTAATTCATAATCTGGATTCTGGAACCGTCCCTCACACATCTTAAAAATTGAGATAGATGAGTAATCTCGTAAGTATGTACGTAAATATGGAAGAAAAATTGATACTCATCGCACTACTTTTATCTATTTAATAAAAAGAAAAGAAAACGAAAGCACTGGATTCATCCTCTTTATGTGAATAGAGTAAAAGAGAGTCAACACCCTGCCAGATTCTTCGAGTACTACAGGATATCTGTAGCATCATTTGACGAATTGATAAGTTTGATAAGAGATAAACTCACATAATTTATCACATATTTATCTCAACTCGTTTGGCTCAGTTTGTAGTGACCCTGCTTGCGGTGCCAGCGGTCCGCGGGTTCGAGTCCCGCTGGGGGCATTCATTTGTGTGATGAACACGAATGTTTGTATTCCAGTTATGACTGTTTATATTTATAATATGTAATAGCGACTCACTCTCGCTTCGCTCGGGTTCGTCCCTAGTACGTTTTAATTTTTTTGAGCGAAACCCTAATTCTTTTTCTAAAATAAAAGTAGACTAAGTTACTCCTTATAATATCAGCTATCTGCCAGTGAAAGTCCCGTTAAAATTGGTTCAGCCGTTTCCGAGATTAGACGAAACAAACAGACAGACAGACAGACAAAAATTTAAAAAATCGTGTTTTTCTTATAGGTACCGTATATAATTCCATATGCACTTAGTATAATGCTGTTATTTTGACATTACAAACAGACACTTCAATTTTATTTGTCTGTATAGATGTATTTAAAGTTATATATGTGTAATGTATTAACTATCCGGTATCCATAACTCAAGCCTCGTAGCTTACCATGGAATTAGATGGTGATGTGTGTTAATGTCCCAACATATTTACATAATCATATTTATAAAGGTGTAAGAAATAACATTTAGTTATCATTTAACTTTTTTAATTTAATATTAAAAAAAATAAACGAAGCGGGGTTAAAAAGCTAGTGTTTGAAGGATAACGTGACCTGCACCCTTAACAAATGTGTGAGTTGACTTTCAATAAGTGGCAATAGAAGTAATTTGCTATCAATGAGACCACCGCGTTTGAGATGCACTTGTTGCCACTCGGCTGCGCACAGAGTACTTAAGCAAGAGAAAAAGAAATAAAAAAAATGAACAATATAGGATTACAATAAATATTAATAAAAAAAGAAAATATACAAACAATCCTTACTAAATCTATAGTAATATTATAAAGCTGAAGAGTTTATTTGTTTGGTTGAACGCGCTAATCTCATGAACTACTCATTCAATTTGATAAATTCTTTTTGCTTTAGTCCATTTATCGAGGAAGGCTATAGGCTATATATCATCCCGGAAAAATGTGCGGTTCCCGTGGGATAGATTTGTTTTTGTCTAGGGACGAACCTGAAGCGAAACGAGGGTGAGTCGCTAGTACTCATATAATAATAGGAAGTCAACGGAGTCTGTCTATGCGTATGTGCTAGTCGAATCTGTACATTAAATATTTTTTGGAAAATCTTATTAAAATAGTTATAATTATCGATAAAGAGGCTGAATCTATAGTTTTTAGAATTTTTGTATCTGTGCGTCTGTCTGTCTGAGAACACATCATGAGAAACCCACTGGACAGATTTTGATGAAATTTGGTATTATGATAGCTGGTTATCCGGATCAATATATAGGATACAGTATACTGCAGGAAAATATCTCATCTCCAAGAAATCTATACTAACCGCTAAAACGTACGTAGGGACGAACCCGATCGAAGCAAATAATAAGTACCCGATCGAAGTAAGTCGCAAGTATTTAAAACTTAGATTTACGTATTTGACATCTATATAGATAAATATAAATTGAAGTGTCCGTTTGTAATGTCAAAATAACAGCTTTATACTAAATGCATATCGAAATATATACGGTACTTTAAAAAAAAAAACAGAATTTTTAAAATTTTCGTCTGTCTATTTGTTCCGGTTAATCTCCAAAACGGCTAGACCAATTCTAACGGGTCTTTCACTGATGTTAGAAGGAGTAACTTAGGCTACTTTAATTTTAGAAAAAGAATTAGGGTTTCGCTCAAAAAAATTAAAACGTACCTAGGGACGAATCTGAGCGAAGCGAAGGTGAGTCGCTAGATTTAAATAAAACTATCTTTTCGGATCTTTTCACGGATTTATTTGGATTTTTGGTTCTCGACGTTGACGATTCGAATGATTTACAACAATCATGATCACGGGAGAGACTTGTAAAGATAACTTACTAAATTCGTTAGTTTTTAATAAATATGTACCTACGTATATTTTAAGTCCTCTCACATAGCTTACTCTATACTCGCACAGTCAATTGGCTTCAAGAGACTGCATGGCGACACTAGATTGGAGTGCTTGCAATCATTTGATGGACTTTGGAACATTGCATCACGAATATGACTGGCTTAAATCTTAGCAATATCCATACTCGTGGATTTTGTATTCGTTGCCGTAGCTTTGTATGCCTGTAGTTATCTGGTATACTTCTGTTAAAAAAAATAATTAGCTTTACTTGTAAGTATTATCAATATAAATCATCTTGTAAGTCGATTTAAAATTATTGATTTTATTGAAATAATCATTATTACTGATACAGAAGCCGAATATATAGTTTTTAGAATATTTGTCTGTCTGTCTGTCTGTCTGGCGTTGTGAGAAAAACCCTGGACAGATTTTGATGAAATTTGGTATAATGATAGCTGATTATCCGGTTCAACATATAGGATACTTTTTACTGCGGGAAAATAACTTATCTCTGAGAAATCTATATTAAACCTTAATACGTAACTAGAATTTCTTTACAAGCTGTTACAAGTAAGTTACAAGCTATAAAAACACTTTAAAAGTATTTTTTCTTGATATGTGTATATACATATGTGCCTAATTATTAAAAATAAAAAAAACATGTGTGTGTGTGTGTACTTACGTACCCACGTAAGAAGTTATATTTCTTTGGCGTAACAGAACAAAAATAGCTAAAGGTTTCATCCCGTATGTCGCAACTCTCCGTTTGTAAAAAAGAAGCTAACTTCTTCATGTCGCTTTTTGGCTGTCGGTGTGCGCGCGTATCGTAAAAATTTTACTCTCATAATTTTTTCCAAACGTCCCAAAAGAAGCATAACTTCAAAAATATGTTCCACCATAAAAGACATCGCGTAAAATTCACAGAAAGGCATATGTTCATTCAAATTAAGATCAATTCCTCTTTTTTTGAAGTTGGTTAGATATAAGTCTAATTTTTAATCAAAAGACAGAAATATATTTATTTTATTAATATCTTACATCATCATACTTACTATTGCAAATGTAAATCCTTGAAATCCAAAACAAACCTTGAACTTACTTTATACAGTCGCTACTAGGGTATATTTTATTATTCTGTAGGATTCCGTGTATACGCTTATCTTATTTTCCTTTGAAAGTATCAGTCTTAGGATTTGCTATTTACGTTCTTTATAAGAAGAAAAAATACTCAATCAAATCAATCTCAAGAAAAAATAATCAATCTCAAGATAAATTAATGATTGTTGAGTCGATCTCGAGCAGTAAGGACTTGTGCCACCACACTACGTTTTTTGGTATGTGTTTACTAATTGGACTGCTACCATAAATTCAAAGCTAATTGTTACTCCTTTTTGGATTATTTTGGATAAAATTTAATACATAGTTTTTTTTGTTTTTTAATGTTGCAAAATGCATTTACGCATACCACTTTTAAACATACAGGTGGTTATGTGGGACTCACCGGCCAGAAAAGCCAGTTCTACCCACTAAAACCCAACAAAACCTTCCCCGTCTTAATGGGGCGTCGCAGGATCACTTACGCACTCAACTACGATGCCCCGACGGCAGGTCTGCCGAAACAGACCACAACAGCCATGGGGTTGCTCCACAGTCCATTCTGCTGTCAGAGAAGTACCAGGTGTAACCCGCATGGTACACTGCCCACCGAAGTAGGCGACCTTCCTGTGCGTTTCTTGGCTTCGCGTCCGGGCGAGCTGCCGGATGCTACTGAGCCCTCCACCACGACAAGGTGAAGGCACGTTGGGAGGGAGATCCATAGAACCCTAAAAAAGTCCATCCTAACATCAAACGGCAATATTTTTGAACGTATTAAAAGCAGCCGATTTCACAGAATAGACGTTATTTTGGCGCAAAAAAATAGTAAAGGTTGTTACTAGGTAGTTATTTCACCAACAAATTGAGTCATATTAGAAGGAAACATAGTAGATAGGTAGTTAATTTTAACTACAGGTTTAGGATTTCAAATTATCCTGTAATTAGGTAAAGTTACGAGTATATTACATTATGTTACCGGACTCTAACATAATTACTGGTGATAATAACGCCTTTCCAGTTACAAATTAAAAAGAGGATATATATTATTATCTTAATTTTTACACTATATTAATATCTAACGAATCGTTCTTCTATCTATAAATATGAATGTTTGTATTGATGTACATTTGTTGCTCCTTCTTTCTAAAATGGTTGTAATGATTTAGATGAAAAGTACTTTAGATTACTTTAAATTATAATATTGTATTCAGCCCGTTTTTTAACGTCCCCCTTCTGGGCGTGGGCCTCCCTTCAATACGAGGGGGATCAGGCTATAGTCCACCACGCTGGCCAAGTGCGGGTTGGCGGACTACACATGTCTTGACCCGGGATTTAAGCCCGCTTCACTCGGTTTTCCAAATAAGCGCGTTACCACTGGGCTACCACTGCCCCATATATACATATAGTGTGGGAATTACCTTAATTTCAAATGATTCATTTATAGAACTGAGATGGCACTTTGTTGCTATTTTTGTATTTTGTAAAATCATTTTATAGTTTTGTGGAGAGGTACTGTCTATACTCTATGACAACTGTAAATGACCTTAGAGACGTCTAAAACCTTTGTCTCTTCCGTGACCATGATCGCTGTAAAGTAAAGCATTCCAAACTTCGGGAAGTCAAAAATCAAAACAAATCGGCGCAAACATCCGAAAAGATTTATTAAAAATAACTTAAAAAAATTACATATCTTATAACTTTTTACCGTTCATTTTAGACATTTTTTTCATTTTCTGGTTATGAAATGAATTTCCTGAAAAAATATATATATATTTACTCACGTTTTACGTCCAAACACACTTCTAGTTGATTGATAAAAAATATTAAAAATATTCTATGAAAGATAGACGTTACTCTATCATCGGATGTACGACTACATATTATAAAATTGTAATTAAGCCAAATCTGTACATAAAATATTTTAAAAAATATCTGATTGAAATAGACATTATTTTTGATACAGAGGCCGAGGGTAGGTCGCTAGTAGTCTTATAAAAAGAACAAAATTACAAAATATTCTAAGAACGTATTTATAATTTACTAGCGACTCACCCTCGCTTCGCTTCGAGTTCGTCCCTAGACAAAAAAAAATCTATCCCACGGGAACCGTACATTTCTCTGGGATGATATATAGCCTATAGCCTTCCTCAGTTACCGGGCTATCTAAAGTAAAAAGAATTTTTCAAATCGGATTAGTAGTTCCTGAGATTAGCGCGTTCAACCAAACAAACAAACTCTTCAGCTTTATAATATTATATAGTATAGATTTCCATCATATAATTTCTAATCAAATACTAAATTATATTAACATAGTATCGTTATAAGCCACATATATGAATCCATTGACGTACATGCAAAACACTTTCCAGTTTCCACGATGCATTTGACCTATATAGAGTTGTCAGGCTCTACATGCGTCACATATCTTACTATCAAACAAGGTTTACTTTTCATTGTATATCTCTGAATTTTTTATTTATCACTTATAGAGTTCCCTAGTTATTAACTTATAGGTTTGTTATAGAGCTCCGAACCATAACTAAATAATCGCATATCCGAAATTTCATATCTGTAACTGAATTCGAAATAAGAAGTTGTAATCATTTCGCATTATTTTGGAGATGATAGTACTTAATGATAACTCAAAAAATTAATTGTTGATTATAGAAACCATGATGTAAAAAGAACGCTGAGCGACAGTGGAGGGAATGTGTTTGCGCACGGGGTGGCGGGTGCGGTCGCGTCCTAAAGTACTAAGTTATATTGTTTTATAATACACTAGCGACTCACCCTCGCTTCGTTTGGGTTCGTCCATAGCTTGGATATAGTAAAATAGATATAGTATGTTATCCTTAAGAAATAGACTGGCATATGTCTATGTCACGGACTTTTTTGTAGACCTTTTTAAGGTGTACAATACTGTAGTACATTATTTTGATCTATCTCGTAGGACAAGTAGGTAGTTCAGACAGCATTTGCAATGTTGCAAAAAAAATTGTTTATTTACGACATCACATTAGAAACCTCTAAAATTATCAGTGTTTCTCTACTATATTATGCATGTATTATATATATAAACTGTTCTCTTGAGTCACTCTATCTATTAAAAAACCCGCATCAAAATCCGTTGCGTAGTTTTAAAGATCTAAGCATACATAGGGACAGACAGCCGGAAGTGGCTTTGTTTTATACTATGTAGTGAAATGAAATGAATGAATGAAAAGAAATTTTATTCAAATAGACTTATTACAAGCACTTTTGAATCATCAATTTAAAGAGCGTCAGTGTAGTCTGTCCGTGAGGAATCTACCACCGGCACGGAAAGCAGTTCTGCTGAGAAGATTCGGCAAGAAACTCAACAGTGAAATTGTTTTATTGTAGAATCATAATAGGCACTCCTCCGTTGCGTACCCTTCATACCATCAATTTTATAGATAAATCGCTCAGGACGCAGGTAAACAGCCATCTTTTTGCTTGACGGGAACTATACATAATAACATAAAATCGAAAAATCAAATATTCAAAAGGATCCGAAACTATAAATATTATTAATATATCCATATCTATATCCGAAATTTAATATCCTAAATATTACTTATACATTGGAGTTCAAGGTTAAGCTAAAAACCGATTGCATAATCAAGAAGCTGCAAAAAATATAATATAATAAAAACAAAAGGCATCTAGGGACGCACCCGAACAAAGCTGGGGTAAGTCACTAGTTAAAAAAGAAGCTAGCAAAGAAAAACGATTACAAATAATATCAGACATTACGACATAATCGTTACGCAATGGCATAGTTTTTGTTGTTTTTTTTTTTGTCCAGAGCTTCAAGTTACTGCAAAAAGTAAAACAGGCCAATATCAAGGTAACTGACTATAGAAGTATACTCTGGTTTTGCTTGTAATTTTATTTTTTTTAGAAATGATCTGTAATATAAAAGAAATAGGGCTAAAAGGATTATGGAAATCAAAGCGAAAACTATAGTCGAGAAGTTACTGAGTGTGTTAGTTACTTCTTCCACTGATAAGTTTCAACCGTTTTAAGTAAATTTCGAAATCAAAGTTTTTTTCTTATTTAATTCCGGAGTTATTTATAATGAACAACTAGGCACATTTTAACAGTTGTTATGGAGATAGACCATATATAGATATAGAAAAGTAGTTATTTTAAAAATGAAAAAAAAATATATCCCTTATTTGAGAAATTGATGCCCCATAGAAATTTCCACCCTTTTCACCCCCTTAATGAATGATTTTCGGGATAAAAACTATTCTATATCCTTCACAGGGTCTCAAACTATCTCCATACCTTTCATCTAAATCGGTTCAGCACAGACAGAACTAACAGACAGACAGATCGACGGAATTACTTTTGCATTTATAATATTAGTGCGGATAATATAAACAAAAATACATACATTTTTTCCATTACATATAAGCAGAAGGTCATACCCTAACCAGTTTGAAGCTTACGTCATATTACATTACATTTTTTTTTTAGTGAGAAATGAATTAGCACTCGAAAGAAATGCTTTTGCCATGCCTTTTTTACCATCCAATGTAGATATTACATATATTTGAGGAAAATAGCTTATATCAATATGAACACAGAGTTCAATTTAGTTAACATTTGAAAATAATAAAATTACACACCGATATGTATAAGAAATTAAATGGTAATAAGTTATTTAATGTATATGGTTCCGCAGAAACTATTAAGAAGTCACAGTGACTGAAGAAAATAACCTTTGATGTTACTCCCACACAATTCCACAACATCCTACTAATATTATAAATGGGTTTGTGAGGATGTATGGGTGTCTGGATGTATAGATGTATGGATGTTTGTTATTCTTTCACGCAAAAACTACTGAATGGATTTTAATGAAACTTTACAATAATATAGCTGCATCAGAATAACACATAGGCTACTTTTTATCCCGAAAAAATGTACGGTTCCCGTGGGGTAGATTTGTTTTTGTTTTTTTAAAGACGAACCCGAGAGAAGCGAGGGTGAGACGTTAGTTTTTAGTTTAGTTTTAGATAATAATAACCTGATATGAATAAATACATTGATCCTAGAATAAACAAATGCAGAGGATCTTTTAGTATACAAGTGCGTCTGAGGTCACAAATAAATAAATAAATAAATATGTTGGGACATTAACACACAGCACCATCTAGTTCCATGGTAAGCTACGAGGCCTGTATTATGAATACCAGATAGTTGACACACTTCACATATATAACTTTAAATACATACATATTATGAATATAAACACCCATGACTAAGGCACTCTCTATTTCTAAAACTCTCATATTGACCTAGGAATATAAATTCACACGTTTGGTCAAAGACCAGCCTTCCAACTTTGGACTTTGCATTGAGAATTTCTTGATAGAAAAACCCAATAAAATACATAACTTAAACACTTGTTTCGACTTGTCACTGGACTAAAAAAACAGTTCTATGCAAATATACAAACTGTGGGCTTAAAACTGATATAAATATATTATTTTAAATTAGTTGTCACAGATTAATTAGAGTATTTTAAAAGGCTACTTGAACCCGTGGGTTTATTTAGTCAAAATAATCATTTACCTACTACGGAACTCGAACTCAAAACCAGGACATACCATTCTACACAGTTTTATTAATATACGATAATAAATGAATAATAAAAAGGATCCCTAATACTTTTTAAATCCGCAAAACGACTTTCATCGGCACTCGCCCTTCAAAACACACCTGCCAACTTTTTTGGCGCATTTTTTTACCCATCCCTCTTTGGACTGACTCATGGTAACTAACGCTTTCTTGTTATAAAAAAAAAACTGACAGTGTGTCATTTTTTTACTTTCTTACATTTTTTTGTGATACTTAACCGCTGGTGTACAGTTTTTGTGCCCACTTTTTTAATAAAATTTACAAGTCACTATATAAAATCTCAGAACTGCTCATTTTTTTCATTTATAATGACGTAATGCTTGGAGTTAAATAATATAAATGAACATTTCGTTCTAAGATTTATGTTATTTCGGCACCTGTTAGGAATAACATGATAACTGTATTATATTGTAGCAATTAAAAGGATTTATTAAAATTACAATAACTCTATACCTATAATAAAATTGTAACTAAGCCGATTCTGCACATTAAATATTTTTTGAAAAATCTTATTGAAATAGACAATGTTATCGATACAGAGGCCGAATCTATAGATTTTAGAATTTTTGTCTGTCTGTCTCTGTGTGACCATATCACAGAAAAACCACTAGAGGGATTTTGATGGAATTTGGTATGGTGATAGCTGGTTAGCCGGGTCAACATATAGGATAATTTTACTTTTTACTGCGGGAAAATATCTCGTCTCTAAAAAATCTATACTAAACGTTAAAACGTAAGTAGGGACGAACCCGAGCGATTCAGAGTTGCCATAATATACAGTTATAATATTGCTCGTTTAATTTTATTAGTAAATAACATATTACTTTTTAATACCACATATTTAGTCTATAAAAAAATTATATTATATTTAACCAGTTACCAACATATAAGTATTATTGATTGTTTTTTTTTTTGTTTAATTTGTTGAAACCGTTTAAAATTTTGTTTTAATTTTTTTAAGGTTTTTTGTTAGGAAAACGTATCTCCATCTGACCTTTAAATTGCTGTGATTTTTCTAGACATCTAAGAATAATAATAATACTTTCTATAATAATTAATGCTTTGTTTGAATTCGGAGGTCCTGGGTTCGAGACTAAGCAAATGCACTTGTGCCTATATTTTGTATATCATTACTAGTGTCTAACTATGATTGTATCCTTAATGTAAACTAAATTATTGTTTTATATATATATATATATATATATATATATATATATATATATATATATATATATATATATAGTATTGACTTCCTCGCCGGCACATTTCAGCAGCTTTGCACTTTGATACTTTGATTTGATATAAATGTTAAATTTGGTATATTTGTAAAAGTCCGTTACACACACAGATAGATTTTTTAATAAAACCTTTAATATTTTCCCTAATTTAAAATTCACTAACCAACAACATGACAATATTATTTATATATACATAAATTATTAGGTATAAATATAGTTTTAATTAATGTATATTTCCTTTTTTACAGGTAAATTCTGAGAAAAAATACAATGTGGTCATGGATTGCTAATAATCCCGTTTAATTGAAATGCGATATGAAATACTATACATGTATGTATTTTTATTTATAAGTATCTGTATGATTTTTAAAAATTTTGTCTGTCTCTTTGTTTCAACTAATCTCCGAAACGGCTGGACCAATTTTAAGGGGACTTTAACTGGCAGATAGCTGATAAGCCTTATAATAAGGAGTAACTTAGGATACTTTTATTTTAGAAAAATAATTAGAGTTAAAAAAAAATTGAAACGTACCTAGGGACGAACCCGAGCGAAGCGAAGGTGAGTCGCTAGTAAGTAAATAAATGTTAATAAATAAAAATAGCAAACAGATTTTATCATAATAAAGAAAAATAATTAAAATAAGCTAATATTATGCTATCTCTCTTCAAGGGAAAAAACAACTTAAGCTTAAAAAATATAAAACAATCTTAGTACTATTTTTATTATTCACGTTTTACTGTAAAAAAATATCCCTATATTAATTTTATTAGATACATTAGGTACCTATATATAAAAATTTTCTTATTCTTTAAAGAAAGTAAGCGATCTGTATAGCAAAATCGAGAGTTAGATAGTGTATATTTAGGTATTCATTGGAGCCAAATGAAAGCCCGACTTGCAGTAGTTATTCGTTTATTTCACACTAGCGACTCAACCTCGCTTCGCTCAGGTTCTTCCCTAGCTTGCTTTCCAATACAAACTTTCATCCCCATTTTCAACCCCTTAAGGAATGATTTCCGGGATAAAAAGTATCCTATGTCTTTTCCAGAGTCTCATAGTATCTTCTTACCAAATTTCATCTAAATCGGTTCAGTAGATCCAGAGATTACCCCCTACAACCTCACAAACTCAAAAACTTTATAATATTAATTTAAATGTTGACCATTAAGTGATTGCAAAGGAAGAGTATTACTAGTTTAATTTACATCTTGCCTGTTTCGCTGTTGCTAAGGAAAAAAAGAAGCGATGACATTTACGTATATGTGTAGTGTATCAACTATCTGGTATCCATAACACAAGCCTCGTAGCTTACCATGGAACTAGATGGTGCTGTGTGTTAATGTCCCAATATATTTATTTATTTATTTATACCATTGATTAGCGCCAGATTAACCATAATAGCAACAAACTATAGACACTTGAAACTTATACTTTATACTAGACTAGCGACTCACCCTGGCTTCGCTTGGGTTCGTTTCTAGGTTGTTTTCGCATGTAAACTTTCATCCCCATTTTCACTCCCTTAAGGAATGATTTCCGGGATAAAAACTATCCTATATTCCCAGGGTCTCAAACTAACTTCTCACAAAATTTCATCTTAATCGGTTCAGTAGTTTCGGAGCCTATTCGATGCAAACAAACAAACAATCAAATCCCTCCTACTTATAATATTACTATAGAAGTAATTAAGCTATATAATATATATTTAATAATTACAAATTATACCTACTAGAAATAATTAATATATATAATATATTACGTAAAACAATAGTAAAAGTGTTTGACGCAACAGAGAGCATATAAACAGCAAATCACGTTATTTTTTTTAATTTTGCCATTTATTTCGGTGGACTCTGTCTAATCATTAATTAATTATTAGTAATAATTATATAAAAATATTATTGATAATTTGAGGAAAACATATATGATTACAAATTACCGATCTATATAAAAAACTGGTGTTATTTGTTCCATTGATAACAATAAAGCTTATCAATAGCCAATAAACAAAAAAATCGGTTGACAAACAAAGGAAAAAAGGTACTTTTGTCTTTGACTATACTTGTATATACTTTGTTTATATATAGATAACTAGCGACTCACCCTCGCTTCGCTCGGGTTCGTCCTCCACTTAATTCCCCATACAAACTTTTATCACCATTCTCACCCCCTTAAGGGATGATTTCCGGGATAAAAAGTATCCTATGACATTCCCAGGATCTCAACTCTCTTACCAAATTTCATCTAAATCGATTCAGTAGATCCAGAGATTACCCCCTACAACCTCACAAACTCACATACCTTTTTGTAATATTAGTATAGAAGTATAGATGTCGATATTTTTTAACTATTTATAACTAGCGACTCACCCTCGACAAAAACAAATCTATCCCACGAAAACCGTACATTTTTCCGGGATGATATATAGCCTGTAGCCTTCCTCGGTTAACGGGCTATCTAATACAAAAAGAATTTTTCAAATCGGATTAGTAGTTCCTGAGATTAGCGCGTTCAACCAAACAGACAAACAAACAAACTCTTCAGCTGTATAATATTAGTATACATTTATAATATTCATTAGAAAAAAATATATATTTTAAATGAAATATTAACAGTAAATAACATATAATTTCAAATTGTGGCAAAGATTCCAAGTAAAACGGTTGTAGTCTTTAAGAAACACAGAACTTAGAAATAGAGGCACGAGTAAATTAATATAATTGCATAGCAACAGCTCGTAGTGATGTACATTAAGAAAGATTGGAGGTCGAAATAAAGATTCAACCTCGATATTTTAAAAGATTCAATCTAGGTCAATCTATCTAGATATTTTTTTCTTTATTATCTTTTAAAGTTTTACTTTAACTTTGACTTAATGTCGATAAAGTAAGGTCTGGAACATAACCACTTAATATGGATGAAAACTTGATTGAGTAATCCTTAAATATATTTTCTTATATAATTGAACAACGAAAACGAACTACGCTTCTTAAGACATGTACTATAGTATCTATATCATAAAATAATAAATAAATAAATAAATATGTTGGGACATTAACACACAGCACCATCTAATTCCATAGTAAGCTATAAAGCTTGTGTTATGGATACCAGATAGTGGATACACTACACATATATAACTTTAAATACATACATATAATACATATAGACACCCATGACTGGAGTACAAACATTTGTGTTCATCACAAAATTAATGACCCCAACGGGACTCGAACCCGCAACCGCTGGCACAGCAAGTAGGGTCATTACAAACTGAGCTAAACGTGTCGTCAAATATAAAAGTCTCATTAAAACATGTTCAGCAGTTTTCAAGTAATCCACGGTTGAACAAACAGACAAGATGATTATTTTTACGATTGTATCTATGACTCATATGAGTCATATCCCAAACAGCGAAAACACAATGTTTTCGATCAATATATTTAATTAATTTTATTTTATTTTCACTCTTATTTTAGTATTAATAACAAAATATTATGATTATGATTATAATATATTCATACCTATAAAAATAACTATTAAAAAAAAAGAATTTTATCATGTTTTAGAGTCAAGTTATGCATTATATTGGTTTTTCAATAATTTTTTGTTAGTACCAAGGTAATCCAACATTATGCCAAAATAAATGTAAAATATCGTTATTTTTTAATTTAAATTATTTAATTGATTACATAACAATATATAAAAAAAAATCAATAAAAAAAATAATATCTTTTTTATGTAACATTATAATGAAGCGATACTTTACATCACTAACAAATAATTTTAGTACCCATATAATTACTAGGTTTGCTTCATTTTCAACGCCCATACTAGATCCCATTACTCAAATTAAAGCAACAATGTAATAAATTAAAAAACTAATATTGAACCTTAATTCAAACATGCTAAGATTAACATTTATTTGATGGCAACACTCATAAATTTCCTTAGTGATGTGTTGATTTTTTTTATTTAATGACTCATCCTCATTTTTTTTTTTCCTTTTTTAAAACAGAAAAAAATATTTGATCGTGTATTTCGATACACTAGTTATCGGTATATGTTTCCCAAACTTTATTCATTACGTAGCTTCTTTAATAGGTAGATCTTTTTTCCTTGTTCTTTAACCACGCTGTGTAGCGTTAACAGAACATGTGTCCTCCTTCTACTTTTCTCTATCAATCATTATCTAAGCACATTCACCTTTCATACATAAACCCTCTTTCACACAGTCCAGTATATATACCTCCTCGGTCTACCTCGACTTCTATGTGTAGTCACTGGTTATATATTATACATTATGGACCTCCGCCGTAACAATCTGTTTGTTCTGACTAACCTCTGAAACTACAGTACGGATTTTCAAATGGTTTTCAACTATTGAAAAAAATATATATATAGAGAGGTAACAGACAATAATTTTTACATATGTTACAAATTAAACTAATCGAATAAACTCATTCCTTCTGATAACTTCCGTAATATGTTTTATAAGTACGAAGGGCATCTAGGGACGGTGGGTGGGTTAAATATAAAAAAAAACAATGTCAAATTTAAGTTATCTTAAAAAATATCATAATATTTACGTACTATTAATCGAATATGAGTTATATATTAATGTGTTATGTAACGATAAGAGTTTACGCGAAATACCTACATGGACAGTGATTTTTATTATCATTCATAAATTTTATAGATTTAATGTGAACACTTAACGGATGTTTAATCAATAGACTACCTAGACTCACCCTCGCCTTGCTCGGGTTCGTAAATAAAAACGAAAACAAATCTGTCCAACGGAAACTGTACATTTTTCCGGTAAAAAAATAACCTATGTGCTATTCCACATTACTATCTATCTCTGTGCCAAATTTCATCCAAATCCATTAAGCCATTCTGGCGTGATAGAGTAACAAACATCCATTCATCCAAAGTTTCGGACTTATAATATTTATGGGATGGATTTTTTTTATTTTATACATACATTATCATTTAGACAATAGGTATCTAAAATTAGAACCCAAGCAACCATTTAAATCATTTGTAAGTCCGCTCTATTGTTATCCGTAAATCTCTAAAACAGCTAAGCCCATTTATCGGGACTTCTACTCGTACTAACCACTAGAACTAGTGTAGATTTTTAGACAAAATAAATTAAATGAAAAAAGAAATGGTAGCGGAATACCTTACAATTTTGATACATTTTTCTTGATATAAAAAGAGTTTCATTTAAAATTTCGAATATTTACGTAAATCTAAGATAATATTTTGTCATCAATTAATTATTTATTATTTACTTTCGATGTCAAAAAAAAAATTGACATAGTTATAAAAAAAATTTTTTATGAAAAAATGTTTAACTCATCTGTCTTTAGTGTTGAGAGCCGCTGCCTTCCCCATATAAAAGAATAATATCGATTTATACAAGCTTAGTATACTGTATTTGTTCGCGAGGGACTTTTGGTTTTCGACGATTAAAAATAAACACATTGAGTTGGTTTTTAGTGATATTGTAAATAATCAAAAGGTAGGTCCTTAATAACTTATTTATTTTCCAATAACCGGCTTAACAATACTTATAAATGTTTTCTATGAAATAAACAAGAATAAATACCTATTACATATTACTTACTTAGATTTACGCGAATATTTGACATTTTAAATAAAACTATCTTTTCGAATTTTTTCGCGAATTTATTTTGATTTCTGATTCCCGACGTTTCGAATGCTTTACAGCGATCACGGACACAGGTCTCTTCCGTGTGTCAAAAAAATCCGCGAAAAAATTAAAAAAGATATATATATTTTTTAAATAAATATTATTTAATACTTTCTTAGATTTGCGCGAATATTTGACATTTTAGATAAAACAATCTTTTCGGATTATTTCGCGGATTTATTTTGATTTTTGGTTCCCGACGTTTCGAATGCTTTACAACAAACATAAATATTATTATTAACAAACAAGTACCTAAATATTAAATTAACCGAAAGTGTATATTTTTATTATTTTAAAAGAATCAGTAAATCTCTTTAAAATTAAAAAGCAAATAAAAATTATATATACTTTTATCAAGGCAGACGTAAGTACCTATAGGAATCATTGATGATCCAATGGAATGCTCTTTGTACAAAGTCTTTTTTAGTGATACGGCACTTTATAGTATATTTTGCATTACCTTAATTTGTACTGCTTAACAATAAAAACTTTCATCCCCATTTTCACGCCCTTAAGGTAAGATTTCCGGGATAAAAAGTATGCTATGTCCTTCCCAAAGTCTCAAACTATCTTCTTACCAAATTTCATCTAAATCGGTTCAGAAGATCCAGAGATAGCCCTCTACAAACTCACAAACTCACAAGCTCACAAACTTTATAATATTACTATAGATATAGCTGTAAATTAAAAAATATATATATTATTATATTCATACTAACGTCGTCGTATTTCTTATGCTTTCTTATGACCTAATATTTCATTATCACGTTTATATCCCTACGCTTACTGCTAATAAATTTTAATTATAATTTATTTAAATTATTTAAATTTTAAAGAAATTTTAATTTATTTAAATTATTTCTAATTCATAAGCATATGTGAAAATAAGAAAAAGAAACAAAATATACATGAAACAAAAAATGTTTAAATCAATTAGTACTAGGCTAGATTAGTTCGTCCAGTGGTTGCATTTCAAATATAATAATTTTTTTTAAATTTGAGGGAAACATTATTTGAATGGAGTTTAGTCTAGGGATGCGCCGAATATCGGTTCAACCGAATACGAATATTCGGTCCAAAGTGTACCGAACCGAACATTCGGCCGAATTATTCGGTTCATTTTTAGGTAGTAAACGTGTTTATACATGTCGGTATTTCTGATAACAGCTATGCAGTAAATGTACAAAATCTAACTTTTCTTTGTTGGAAAACAAATGTTGATTTAAGTATATTAAAAACAGATTTTTTTTTAAATATTATTTTAATTTCTCCATAAACGATGGTTACGCAAGGTAGTGAGTGTTTCATAGTATTCACATATTATGTATTTCTTAGTTTATAAAGCCTACCCTTTAATTTTTAAAATAATTATAAATCTTAACATAATACTATCAAAATATTCGGTAATTATTCGGCATTTTATACGAATATTCGGCCGAATACGTACAAAAAAAAAAGCGCCAAACGTACCAAATACGAATATTCGGCCAAACATTCGGCGCATCTCTAGAATTTACCTATCTATGTAAAAAAACTGTTTCCCATTTTTTTTATTGATAACACTAAAGCTCGTCAATACCTACTAACTAACTAAAAAAAAATGGTTGACAAACAAAGAAGAAAAAGGTACTTAGTCTTACGCAGTTAACTTACGCATACGCATTTTTCTTGAAATATGTATATGTATAAATTATACAATATGTATTCAGCCCTCTTTAACGTCCCACAGCTGGGCACGGGCCTCCCTTCAATACGAGGGGGATCAGGCCATAGTCCACCACGCTGGCCAAGTGCGGATTGGCGGACATACACGACACGACAATATACATATTTAAACAAATGAAAAAAAAAATATTTATATTATTATAAAATATAAAACTTAAGTCTTAAACTCGATTTATATTTAGTAAATAATAAATACGTTATCAAAAGTATAACAGACCGCACGAGAGCAAACTATTTGTATACAATATTTAGAGAATGATAACGTATGTAAGTCATTACTTTAACTCAAGATTATGTAATGATATAATAATCATAAATTAAAATATGTATATATAAATAACAAAATGTCCGTCTGTCAAACTAAATAATCTGTCTTTAAGGATTGGAGCAAGAAATTAACAGATTTGGAGGTATAATCGATTATACCCATTACTGACGACAGGTTTGGTTTAGTTTATAGTGACCCTACTAGCTGTGCCAATTAGCAAACTTAAATTTCTTAAAAGCTGCAGGTAAAAGGGTAAAGTGCCGTAAGCTGGGCCCATGACGAGTAGTGGAGTGAAGAAAAAGAAATCAACTTTCTATGGAAACGTGTTAGAAGTGAAACTACATTGGTTATTTATATTTCAAAACTGTAAGATTAATAAATTAATAAAACCTTTTAATATTGCTCTTAGAAAAAATATGATTTAAACGAACATCAGAAAGATTAAGATATTCCTACATCAATCGCATACACTTTGAGACACGAACCCGAATGAAGCAAGGTTGAGCCGCTAGTTATACATATTTTGCACATTTGAAAACAAATTAGTAAAAATAATATCTACCTAATCTTTAAAGATAGCAACGAAAAAAAATCATAATATTTATCATCTTTCAGACAATAACAACAGTTACTATGGCAATCTAAAGCCAGCGATTACTATGGCAACCATGACGGTTTTTCGTGACGCGACCTTGAAATTTTACTTTTATGCGCGTAAAGAAGTTTGACTTCCAAAATGTTTATCAAATATCCATTAAGTATTTTATTTATATTAAGTATTATTATATTTATGTTTAATTTTAGCTTTTTTAGTAAAAATACCAATAAATCAAAATACTATACTCTAAAGTCTAAACTGTTATAATACAAAAGTTTATATATGTATATTTATTACTAGTTCACACTAAAACAGCTGGATGAATTTGGATTGAAATTTTAGTATACAGATGGACTATAACCTTGAGATTCACATAGGCCATTGTTATTAATAAAATTAGCCAAATCGTGCCTGTTATATATACACAAGGCATTCGCTAAAAACGTCCCTAGGTTGTTTCCCCATACAAACTTTCATCCCTATTTCATCCCTTTAAGGGATGATTTCCGGGATAAAAAGTATCCTATGTCCTTCCCAGGGTCTCAAACTATCTTCTTACCAAATTTCATCTAAATCGGTTCAGTAGTTTCGGAGCCTATTCGGTACAAACAAACAAACAATCAAATCTTTTCTCTTTATAATATTAGTATAGATATCGAATATTCGCGTAAATCTAAGAGAGTGTTAATTAAAAAGATCGCAATCGAACAGAGTGAGTATATGTTACTAGTATATATTCGCTAGTAAACTAGAAAGATAGTAATCACTATTACAAAGAGATGATAAAAAAAATTGTCTTGATAAGATGCCATAGATACTTTTAAGAACAAACCACTTTTATTTAGCTATCAAAAAAAAGCCAAGCGAATACGAAGAACATATATGTATGTGAAGCGATATTATTAAATTATCTACTTTTAAATAGTTTGATTGAATTTATCTACAGACGTACATATCTATACTAATATTATAAAGCTGAAGAGTTTGTTTGATTGTTTCTTTGAAGCGAGAGTGAATCACTAGTTTACGATAAAGTCGTCTAGTAGTAGATATTTAATACAATAAAAACTACTGAGCGATCTATCAATCAGGTTACTTCATACATGTCGCATTGAAGAAAAATTAAAAGGTCTACGTGACTTTGAGCATGAGTCGCCTATTTTATTTATAAAATGTATTTACTACTTTATAAAACCTGCATGTCTGAGAGAAATCAACAAATTTTCGAAAGACATGTGAAGTCCGTCAACCCGCACTTGGCCAACGTGGTGGACTATGGCCTGATCCCCCTCGTATTGAAGGGAGGCCCGCGCCCAGCAGTGGGACGTTAAAAAGGGCTGAATATATACTAACTTTGCTGTTATTTTGCTAGAAAAATTGATAAAACTAAGGTACTAAGCTGATTTAAAAGAAAAAATTTCAATCAATTTTTATACCATACTAGCGACTTACCCTCGCTTCGCTCGGATTCGTCCCTAGGTAAGTTTTATTTTTTTTAAGCGAAATCCTAATTCTTTTTCTAAAATAAAAGTAGCATAAGTTACTCTTTATAATATCAGCTATCTGCCAGTGAAAATCCCGTTAAAATTGGTCCAGCCGTTTCGGAGATTAGCCGGAACAAACAATCAGACAGACAAAAACTTAAAAAATTGTGTGTGGTATATAATTCCATATGCATTTAGTATAAAGCTGTTATTTTGACATTACAAAGATACACTTCAATTCTATTTATCTGTATAGATTATATATATATTTTACTAGAATATGCCTATTTATCTGAAAAAAGTGCGTGAAAATAAAAAAAAACTCAAAATCTAAATAAAAAAAAGAATTAATTTGTCAATGACAAAAAAAATACAATTCAACTTGACACTCCTTTACATTTATTAGCTTTTATTTCATCCTAAGTTTCTATACATTAAAGAGGCGACTTCTTCAAAATTAGTATCCCTCCTCAGAACTACAAATTCAAGTTACGCCATACAAATTTTATCAAAAATTATTAAGCCGTTTGGCCTTGAAGACCAATCTGACATATTAATTTCGTATTTATAATATCAGTATAGGCTATATTTCTAATTATACGTCTAGATTACGATTCATTTAAAAAACGTGGAACCCTTCGAAGCAGGAAGGACGCCTCTAAATACTATCTCATCACATAGTGACGTTTACTTCTGGGAAGTGAACGCATTCCGACGGTCAATCTATGAATGACTCGGGGTGTCCATGGTTTTGTAAGGAAATTTTAAGGATAAAAATATTTTTAAAGTCAAAATGAATAAAATATAACTTTATTATTACTATCAACTTATGTTATATATAAAATAATATATATTCATTCTTTATACGTATGTATTTACTGACGACTTGCCCTCGGACTACTCAAAGGGAATGCATTTTGGCTTTTATTACTCTTAGTTGGTAACAAAATAATATGTTATGAATATTTTAACTCGTGTGTCAACTGATCTGACAATCCATTGTAACTCGTGTGTCAACTGATTTATGTATATGATCAATAAAAGTTTTCTAGTCTGTGATGAACGCTTGTGGTATTATTAACAGGTTATGGGCCGTGTGCGTTTTAAATACGAGTTTTATTGTAAAGAATAGTAAAAATGTCTACCAACTTAATTGCAAGTATAGCAAAATTAAAAGGAAGAGAAAACTACGACGACTGGGCATTCGCGGTGGAAAATTTCTTGGTTTTGGAGGGAATGGATCAATGCATACATATTGAGGATGATCCAAACGACGCAAAGGCAAGAGCAAAAATCATTTTAACAATCGATCCAAATTTGTACGTGCATATCAAAAATGAAGAGACTGCAATGGGATTATGGTTAAAACTAAAAAAACTATTCGATGATAATGGCTTCACCCGACGCATAGGATTGCTTCGTAATCTAATATCAATCCGTCGAGAAAACTGTGAATCTATGTCTCAATATGTAACTTCATTATTAGAAACAAGTCAAAGATTGAATAATACAGGATTCAAGATCAGTGATGAGTGGATTAGCTCTCTATTATTAGCGGGATTGCCTGACAAATATGAACCGATGATCATGGCGGTTGAACATTCGGGCATAGAGCTGACGGCCGACGCCATTAAATCCAAATTGCTAGATATAGATGACGGAAGTGACAATAGCGGAAATGCATTTATTTCGAAAGGTTGGCAAAATAAAAAAAGATACCAATTGCAAAATGTTAAACGTCAAATATCGCAAAACGTTAAATCAAATGTTAGATGCTATAAATGCAAGCAAATGGGACATTTTATGAATAAATGTGAAAATCCTCCAAGAAAGAAGGAATCAAATGCATTCAGTGCGGTATTTCTAAGCGGAAAATTTAGCCAAACTGATTGGTATGTTGATAGTGGTGCCAGTTGTCATCTTACATGTAAAAATGATTGGTTGTTCAATAACACAAAACATCCAGTAGAAGAGATTGTTATCGCCGATAAATCTAAAATTCCCGTTGAAAGCTGTGGAGATGTGCAAATAAGTACAGTCGTTGGAAATATAATATACGAGATTCCTGTCAGAGGAGTATTATATGTGCCGAATCTGGCGACAAACTTACTGTCAGTCAGCCAATTGATTGAAAAAGGTAACAAGGTGACATTTGAAGATAATTACTGTTATATTTACAATCGGAAAGGTGAACTCGTAGCCACTGCAGAGTCTACAGGAGGTGTTTATAAACTAAAAATCAAACAAGTTGATTGTTTATTGACATCAGTATCTGCAGAGTTGTGGCATAAACGATTTGGCCACATAAATAGTAAAGATTTGAATATTATGAGAGATGGTGCTGTTCATGAAATGTGGTATGCTGATAAGGCTCAGGTCAGTAAAACAAATTGCATCGTATGCTGTGAAGGGAAGCAGGCTCGGTTACCATTCATTCATACTGGTAACAGAAGCAAGGAGCTTCTCCATATTGTTCATGCAGATGTTTGTGGGCCTATGGAAGTCAGTTCTATCGGAAGAAAGAAATACTTTGTGTTGTTTCTAGATGACTACAGTAGAATGGCGTTTGTTTATTTTTTGAAAACTAAAAATGAAGTTCTTTCTTATTTCAAAACTTTTAAAACAATAATGGAAAATCAGACAGGCAAGAAAATTAAAGTGATAAGGACAGATAACGGGATGGAATTCTGCAGTAAGGAGTTTGAAAGATACTTACAGGATGCAGGAATTATTCATCAAAAAACCTGTCCTTACACACCGGAACAGAATGGTCTCTGTGAACGGCTTAACCGAACTGTGGTTGAAAAAGCCAGATGTTTGTTGTATGATGCGAGGCTATCAAAACGTTTCTGGGCAGAGGCAGTGAGTACTGCAGTATATCTGCGAAACAGATCAGTGGCATCAGGATTAAACAACAATACACCTTATGAGATTTGGACTGGTAGTAAGCCAGATGTTAATCATCTACGTGTATTTGGAAGCAAAGTAATGATACATATTCCAAAAGAGAGAAGATTAAAATGGGACAAAAAGGCAAGTCAGGGCATCCTTGTTGGATACTCAGATGATGTAAAAGGATATCGCGTTTACAATCCCAACAATGACAGTGTAACAATAACAAGAGATATTGTTGTGATTGAGGAGGGGATTGAGCAGAAACAAGATGAGATGCATATCAATATAAGTGACAATGCTAGTGATTTTATCCCAATAAAGGAAGAAAGACAATGTAAAGAAAATACTCAAGAAGTGGGGGTCATAAAAACAACAATAAGTCCAGGTACAGAAAGACAAGTACTGAAGGAAGAAGAGGAAAATACCAATTCTGAGGAAGAGGATTTTAAAGATTCCTTAGAAGTACAAGAGGTTAAGCCTGCAGAAGTGGTCGAGCCTCTGAGGGTTGTCGAGTCAACAACGGAATCAGTTATTCCTGCAAGGGTGACTTCTAAACGTATCCGTAAACAACCTGATCGTTATGGGTTAAGTAATGTGTGTGTAACAAGTGAATTAAGTGCTAGTGAAATAACTCTTGACGAAGTGTTGAGTGGACCTGAAAGTGAGCAGTGGAAACTGGCCATGGAAAGTGAAATTAAATCATTTGAGGACAATGATGCTTGGGAGTTAGTCGATATTCCATCTAGTGGTACAGTTGTGCAATGTAAATGGGTTTTTAAAAAGAAATTTGATAATAATAGTAAAGTTAGGTATAGAGCTAGATTGGTAGCTAAGGGGTTCACACAGAAGCCAGGTATAGATTTTGATGAAACATTTTCACCTGTTCTGAGACATTCAACATTGAGATTGTTGTTTTCTTTAGCAGTTCAACTTAATTTAGATACTTGTCATTTAGATGTTAACACAGCCTTTTTAAACGGTTTTTTAGATGAAACTGTATTTATGATGAAACCACCAGGTTTTAAGTGTAGTAATGATAACATAAATAAGGTTTTGCGCTTGAAGCGTGCTATTTATGGTCTTAAACAATCATCAAGAGCATGGTATCAACGAGTTGATGAACTGTTACAATCCTTAGGTTATAAAAAATCTGAATTAGAACCATGTTTGTTTACTAAGATTAATGAGAATGTTAAAATTATTATTGCACTATATGTTGATGATTTCTTTGTTTTTTCAAGTTGTCAAAATGAAACTAATAAATTAAAGAATAGTTTGTTGTCAAATTTTAAACTAAAAGATTTGGGTTGTATTAAACATTGTTTAGGAATGAGAGTAATTGTCAATAAACAAAAGGGTATAATTACCATAGATCAGGAAAGCTATATTGAAGAACTGTTGTTAAAGTTTAATATTCCAGAATGTAAAATTGCTGATACACCAATAGAATCTAAAATTAATTTAGAAAAAAGTATAACTTGTGATAAAAAATTACCCTATCAACAATTGATTGGTTGCCTTATGTATATTGCAGTACTTACTAGACCTGATATAGTTTTTTCTGTCAATTTCTTAAGCCAGTTTAATAACTGCTACAATGATAAACACTGGGCCTGTGCAAAAAGAGTTCTTAAATATTTAAAAAAAACTAAGTCATTTTGTTTGATTTTTTCTGCAAATGGTAATAAACAGTTAGAAGCATTTGTTGATGCAGACTGGGCTGGTAATATCATTGATCGTAGATCTTATACTGGATATTTCTTTAGGCTATCTAATTGTGCAATTTCATGGGAAACCAAAAAGCAGACCACTGTGGCTTTATCTAGCACAGAAGCAGAATATATGAGCTTGTCTGAATGTTGCAAAGAAGCAGTATATTTACGCAATTTAGTTTTTGAGATTACTAATAAACTGTATTCAATTCCTATTTTCAACGATAATCAATCTGCTCATAAGTTGTCTGCTAATCCGGTCTACCATAAAAGATCCAAACATATAGATGTGAGGTATCATTTTTGCAGAGAGCAAGTTGCAAACAATATTATAAAAATTAAATATTTATCTACAGCAGAAATGCCTGCAGATTTATTAACTAAAGGGTTATGTAAAAATAAGCACTATAATTTTTTGTCAATGTATGGTTTATTTGATAGAAAATAAAATATTCATTTATTTTGTTAAGTGGGGGTCTTAGTTGGTAACAAAATAATATGTTATGAATATTTTAACTCGTGTGTCAACTGATCTGACAATCCATTGTAACTCGTGTGTCAACTGATTTATGTATATGATCAATAAAAGTTTTCTAGTCTGTGATGAACGCTTGTGGTATTATTAACAATTACTAGCAGTCGTCAATGTATAAGTCCAGGTATGTAATGTATGTATGTAATAAAATTAAATTAAATTCAGTCTAACCGTTTTAGCATCAAAAAATTACAAACATACACACATATAAACTTTCCTATTTGTAATAGTTGTGATTAGGTCTACTTGATTACAAAACATCGTATAATCTATACAGATAAATAAAATTGGAGTGTCTGTTTGTAATATTAAAATAAGCGCTTTTTACTAAATTCAAATGGATGTATACCCGGTACATATACCAAAACAACATTTTTTACAATTTTTGTCTGTCTGCCTGTCTCTCTGTCTGTTTGTTCCGGCTAATCTCTGAAATGGCTGGACCGATTTTAACGGGACTTTCACTGGCAGATATCTGACGTAATAAGGAGTAACTTAGGCAAATTTTATTTTTTAGAAAAAAATATGGTCCCACAAAAAAAAATGAAACCAAATTAATTAATTAATTTTGTTTTGGGGAGTAACCTAGGGATGAACCCGAGCGAAGCGAGGGTGAGTCGCTAGTACATATATACACAAGTAGTAGATACATGTCTAATTGATTATTACGTGTTATTTGTTTATCTTTAATGATAAAATCATAAATTAATCATTGATTAGAGCCATTTGATTGATTGTGATAAAGTTTTGTGTTAAACAAAGCCATACTTATCAGAAAATAATGGTCTTGATGGCCAATCTCAATGAGATTAGCCATGTGCGCAGATTTTAATTTTTTTTTTGTGTACTTATTCCCTTGTTGAGTTCCCCTGAATGGTTCTTTGCTGTTTGGTCCTGGTCCTTTTCGCCTAAACCAGGTCTATGGCAGGACAAAATCAATCTAATCTACAAATAACAAAGTTAACAAATATAACATACACAAAAAACCACATTCATTTTTCAAAGTCATCCAGAAAGATATTTATAGATAGGTAGATAATTAAAAATACAAACACGGAAATAATATTTCTAGATATACATAGTATTAATATGTGATAAAAAATATCTATATGTAAAAATCTTATCAACTCTTGCATTATTCGATACGGTTGTTGACTTTATAATTATTACGACTGAAACTATATTATATAACGACGTTTAAATATATTTTACACCAAGGTGGAAAAATCCTTATTATAGACCATAATTTAAGAAGTTTTAAAGGATTAACTTCTCTATCTATTATACTAAGTCACCTAGGCACCGTAGCTTCTAAGCGCCCAAAACAGTTTAACAGTTGAAAGTTAAATAAAACTATCTTTTCGGATTTTTTCGCGGATTTATTTTGATTTTTGGTTCCCGACGTTTCGAATGATTTACAGCAATCATGCTCACAGGAGACAAAATTAGCACCAAAGTACCTTACAATATTAAAATTAACAAATATTGTAAGGTACTTTGGTGCCAATTTTCAAGTTTTTTGAATTCATTTTGTTATTTTGTGGGTAGGCTGTCTGTAACAACTATATAATACCTTTGAAACATCTAAAACCTTAGTCTCTCCCGTGACCATGATTGCTGTAAAGCATTCGAATCGTCAGGAACCAAAAATCAAAATAAATCCGCTAAAAAATCCAAAAAGATAGTTTTATTTAAAATGTCAAATATTCGCGTAAATCTAAGAAAGTATTAGTTAAAAGTTAACTTAATTTTGATATCCTTCTCTATAACTAATACAGTTATAAGGAAAAAAGTACTTAGCAAAAACTAAAGAGATTTAATGAGAACTGAAAACTAATTAAAAACGGCCAACGATCCGTCAAACAATGTCTTATGTTTTTATCTATTGTACATTTTACATTGACTTTTTTACATTGAAGAGTCGATTTCTTTGATTTTACATTGACTTTTTTACATTGATCAGTCAATTTGTAGATTCTTACTTCAGCCAACACGTCTCTCAGCTAATAAGACTCAGTATGAATTCAATGTTTATTTTAGGCAAACTTTTACTAAAAGTAGCCTTAAACTCAAACAAATCAAATACCCTGAAAAAGTCGTAAATGCGTGTATTTTTGTTGCTTCTGCATACTAAAATAGCAGGATGTATAAGGATAAAATTAAGAATGCAGATAGATTACGATCTAGAGTAATATATAAGGGGGGGGTCAAACCTACAAAAACGTTTTCAATTTTTTTCACATTTATCATGATAAATATTGATTTTAGAGGAAAATATTTCCACAATAGTTGTAAGTCAATAATTTTGGTATACATATGGATTTCAACGTGCTGATAACAAATATGTTATTCAAAATATGAGCATATTTCATTGTCAATGTCAAATCTAGAAAAAATATTTTTAATGTTTTTCATGTTTATCGTGTACAGCCTGTAGTTCGGGAGAAAATTAATGCTCCTTTAGCTTTATCATTAAGTTAGGTTAGATACCTAATCTTTCTTTTTTTATGTTGGGAAATGCATTTACGCGTACCACCTGTAGACATACAGGTGGTTAAGTGGGACTCACCGGCTAGAAAAGCCAGTACTACCCACTAAAACCCAACAAAACCTCACCCGTCTTAATGGGGCATCGCAGGATCGCTTACGCACTCAACTGCGACGCCCCGACGGCAGGTCTGCCGAAGCAGACCACAACAGCCATGGGGTTGCTCCACGGTCCACTCTGCTATCAGTGAAGTACCAGGAGCAACCCGCATGGTACACCGCCCACAGAAGTGTTTTTCTAGCCGGTGAGTTCTACTTAACCACATATATATAGTCTATAGGTAGTATGCGTAAATGCATTTCCCAACATTAAAAACAAAAGGTTAGGTTAGGTAAGTTTTATTTTTTAGTTATGTGACATGTCCGACTCGGATAACGTAAGTTAAAAAGGCTAAGGCGGGAGCGGGAGTGCCATAAACGACTAGAATTTTTAGAAAAAAAATCTTTAGTAGCTGTCCATATCACTAAGCGTAGTTCAGCTTTGAGTTTAACATCCATTGCATTTATCGCATTTTTCTGATAAAATATTAACTCTACACGAAAAAATTATTGAACATAAAATGATAATTTTATCATGGCCTACAACTTTGCATTAAATATTTTTCTCTGAAATTAATATTTATGACGATAAACGCGAAAAATGTTGAAAACATTTTTTCTTAATTTGACCTTGAAAATGAAATATGCGCGTATTTTGAATAACATTTTCGTAATCAACTCATTAATTTACATATGTGCACCAAATTTCAAATCAATTGGAGGTATGAGCGATTCGGAAGTTTATCCCATAATGTATTGTTAATAATAAAGTTTGTACGTAAAAAAATACCTAAACACTGCTATTATGACGATCTTGCATGCAAGTTTTCATTTCCTATTTAAACCCTTTAGCTGAGGTATTTAAAAAAAATCTCACCCAAGTTCTCACCTTTATTCAAAAAACTCTTGTACAAAATTTCATGCTTTATTCTTCTAGGTAGACCGTTAATCAATATAAGATTTTTAATATGCAGAATAAATATATACTTATTATACTGTAATATTGTAACCAAACATTATTTTTAAAAGAGCAACTGATGAGTTTGTACCGTTTCTTCATTTGATTTAATAGGTTGATACATATAGATCGATTTAGGATATATATTTATCATCATAGATCACTCTGTATAGTGTCATCATTAATAGTTTTTTATCAGTAACAAGTCTATTCATAGACATGAGTAGTTTTCCGTGACAAATATTTTTTAGTTCTTAATTAGCAAATGATAAAATATTAATTATCCAATTAACAATACTATACTGCGAAATGTACTTACTTAATCACTTTCTTAGCGTATGCTTACAAAAACAAATCGGAAATGATAACAAAGCGACACCATTTATTTTGTTTATAAATAGTTCTAAGCAAATGTTAGTGGAAAGCTTCATTGTTATTCCAAGTGCATAAACTTTTATTTGTTATATTTAGTTGTAAAGTCTATGCACACATGTCCAAGTTATCTAAGAGAAATGTTATTACAAGCAAAACATGGCGAAAATTATAATTTACAACAATGACACTGCCTCGGTGGTCTAGTGGATAGCATGTAATGTCACAGATCCAGAGATCCTAAATTCGAATCCCGGATCGGGACAAGTTTAGTTATTAAGTATATCTGTCAAGAAATTTTCAGTAACAGACCGGAGTTCGAAAGCTGGTGGTGTTCAACCCCCGTGCCTCGGAGAGCACGTAAAACCATCGCGTTGATCCTGCGCCTTAACTCTCACTGGTTGTGTTGAGTAGTCATCCCACCGGAGTATGATAGTGCCAGGCATAGAGAGTGTATATTATATCTGCGTGCACACACGCTGCACTATAATATCACATGCGCAGATGGCTAGTCTCAATGAGATTGGCCGCCGTGGCCGAAATCGGTCACGAGGACATTATTATTATAAGAGTATATCTATAGATAATTTGAAGCGTAACATCTTATTACGTTATTGATTGTGTAAGGTTTTTTTAATGGATTTCAAAAATGATGAGGCTCTCAATTCAATTAAAATGTTATACGTCACACGATATCTTAATAATTTGTATCAATTTAATTACTTATTTAAAGAATTGAGAAGGCTCTTAATATTCCTTTAATCTCCTTTTAATTTTAATTAAAAAACCAGACCTTAAGGTGATAACTTTTTCTGTTTATTTTGTTTGTGTATGTGGTTATTTAATTAAAAAAAATATATTAAACATTTAACACAGATAAAATATGTAATTTTGATTACTTAATATTGAGATTTGTCATAACTACATTGGCCGATAAGGGTGTATTAAAAAATGCAGAGTGTTTTTTTACTACTACACACTATTGGTAAACACATGGAGACATATATTCAATTGTAAATCTACATATTAAAAAATCCCTAATTATAATTAATCTATTAAAAATAATAACAGATAGATATAATAGGCAAATGTATTACTACTCGCTATATCCCTTGGACAGATTAGAGTGCCAAGAGCTACGATATTAACATTCTCATTCTCGCTATACACTTTGTAGATTTTTGAGTGATCCTAAGACTTTTGACCTGACTTTATAAAATCTTGAAATATCTGAACGAAGTAAGGGCGAGTGACTAGTATTTTATATTTCTGCCTTTTTGTGTACGTGTTTGGCATAAGAAGAAGCCGACGTCGCTCTCCGATCCATAAATTCTCGTTATCTAAAATTCGACCGATATCAGAATAAAACAAAGAAATACTTCCGCAATCATTTGTAATAATTTCTTAGAAAAATTATAAAATGACTTATTTTATAATATCTAGTAATAATTTGTAACTGAAGTGAAACACATCTTTTCTTATCTATATAGGTTATACGCTGATTTTGGACGAGTGATGACGTCTTACTTTATCAATTGTCATTGATTTTTTATCTCATATTGCATAATTGCAATCTACTACGCTCTACTTCAATATGAGTCGTACCATAATTAACATATTATCTTGAGTTTTTAAGTTTTATTCAATTTTATACATATAATTTCAATCTTACTGGTACAAGATACTACACATGGCATAAATTACCGCACGTGTCTAATTGAGATATTGAGCATTCTATAAATATTTATAATGTTATTTAAAGGTACATAACTTTAACACTATACCAATAAGTTACTTAAGTTACAAACTTTTTAAGTTAACTGTTTTTTTAGAAAAGTTGCGTCTTGCAATTATTTTACAACATTTAATTGTCAATTATCAATCAATTTTGTCAACTAGATAGACAGATCGTGAGACAATAAACGAAACTGTCGGTGTTAGAAAGAAACTATATCAATATAATGACTATTTTTATTATTTTACTAAAATTAGGTATTTCTAGTACTTTAAAAAAATCTAATTAGATTTATATCTGTATCCTAAATTTTATCAAAATCTATCCAGCTATTACAAAGTGAATGAGTAACAAACATACACACACAGGCATAAAAACCTGCATTAATAATATTTATTTATTTATATATTAAGGGATAACCAACAAAAGATACATTAATACAGTATGATACTTATATGCTAATAATTAGATGAAATGTTCTTTTAATTATAGGTTATCACAACATACACTATCACGTCAGTAACATTAGTGAATTTTAAAATAATTTAAGAACAAAGTACCAGTTTAATTTAAAAAAATAATGATAAGTTAATAGATAAAATTTAAATTAAACAATAAAATCAAATAATTTATGAGTAGCTATGATAATAATGTCAAAATTATAAAATTAAAAAATATGTCAATTCATAAATAAAAAAATACATAATCAGGTATGTAATAAAAATAAATTAGATAATAAAATTTAAATAATAAATACAATAATAAGAAAAATAATAAACAAAATAGTTGATATACAATCGATATTATATTATAAAAGTTATTTTTAAAATATACGAAAAAAAAATCCCTACTTAGGACAGTCCCATATCTATCGAAACCATACTCACCCTACCAGTTACAGGAAACACGTGGATATCGTACGATCTTACGTATGACGCAATAGAGGAACCAATCGACTCCCGACCGAGCATCGACGATAAGATTTTAGGGCGCGTCCCATTTGCAATAAAATTACTTATCTTTTTAAGAAAATTACTGTTTTTTATACTTGGACTTTGGAATGTGTCACTCGATATTTGTAAGTTTTTTTGAAGTGAAAACTTCTATAGGCAGATTTGGATGGGGAGTAAATTTAACTGTCTTGGTGGTGTAGTGGCTAGCATGTACGGCTGCACACCCAGAGGTCCTGGGTTCGAGTCCCGGGTCGGGCCAAGTTTAGTTATTGAGTCTTTCTGTATAGTAAGCCTCAGTAACAGCTCGGAGTTGGGAAGTTGGCGGTGTTTCACCCCCGTGCCTCGGAGAGCACGTAAAGCCGTCGGTCCTGCGCCTTAACTCTCGCCGATCGTGTCGAGTAGTCGTCCCACCGGAGTATAAGAGTGACAGGAATAGAGAGTGCACTTGTGTCTGCGCGTACATTTGTGCACTATAATATCTCCTGCGCAGTTGGCTAGTCTCAATGAGATTGGCCGCCGTGGCCGGAATCGGTCAGGAGGACATTATTATTAAATTCATGTAAGTCGTCATCGACATGGTCACGTGACGTGTCGACGCTAACACTCAGAGCGTCGATAGATGTCAAAACAAGATAAATGTAAACAGTTTTAATTTACAAATTTTAATTTAAGATCAAACAATTTAAATATCCAAAAATAACAACTGTTTGTTTATAGTTTTAAGTTTTCACTTCTGTCGACAGTACTCATGACTGCTTTTGTCATATTAAATAAGTAATAGGTACTTACTATACTATAGAAATAACTACTACTTAATAATTTAAGTAATTATTGAATATTCTTTGCTAATAACACTACTATTATATATGAAAATATTTGTAAGTGTTTTTGTTACTCCTTCACGCTATAACGGCTGGACATATTTAGATGAAATTTAATACAGAGATAGACTAAAATCTGGAGTTACATATAGGCTACTGTTAGAAATAAACTTTGCCAAAAGATAGCGCTGCCTGTAAATAATCTATACTAATATTATAAAGAGGTAAAATTTGTGTGTTTGTGAGGTTGTGAGTTTGTGACGTTGTAGGGCTAATCTTTAGACCTACTTAACCGATTTAGATTAAATTTGATAAGAAGATAGTTTGAAACCCTGGGAAGGACATAGGATACTTTTTATTCCGGAAATTATCCCTTAAGTGGGTGAAAATAGGGATAAATTTGTATGGGGAATCAAGCATCAATTATCTATAAATATAAACGGCACTTAGGTACTCTAGTAAAGCTAGAGTACCTTATAGTTTTTTTATTCATCATAACATTTTAGGTTTACAATTATTGGTATTAACATTACAAAAAATAAAAATGGCTTTACCAGGTTTATAACCAGTTTATCACCAAAATCCAAAACTTCTAAAAAAGTGTATATTTCTTGTAACACACGGGATAGCGGGATAGCCGATTATAGCGATGGCAATATCGGGATGTAGCGATAGCGGGATATAGCGATAGCGGGATGTAGCGATAACGGGATATAGTGATAGCGGGATGAAGCGAAAGCGGGATATAGCGATAGTGGGATAGCTGATTTATTGTCTTCTGCCTTTTTTTCATATCCCACTGCAGGACACGGATCTCCTTTCAATGCAAATAAAATCAGACCATAGTCTACGCTGGGCAAATCTGGCTCGGCGTACTTCGTATATCTTTCGTAAACTGGTAAGTTATAGATATGTAAGTCTCCTTACGATGTTTTCTTCACCGGGTAATTATCACGTTGAACATGAAAGCATCAGAAATGCCAAACCCACGATTTGAACCCGCTTCCCTGGTTTCCAAGCGAGCATGCTGCCACTGGTCTGCTACTGCCTTTTGTTTCAATACAAGGGTCCTCCAAATATAATTTCGAAGGTCATTCACATCGTTAATTTATTGTAATGATTATATACAAAAATGGTATATAATACAATAACTTTCTAATCTACATGCCAAAAATAGTTTTTTCAGGGTCATGTGTACTTTGGTGTTGAATTTATTTATATATAGATAAAAATATTTACATATTTTTTCTTCATGTTTCTTTATTTTCTTTACATTAGTTTAAACTAGCACTTACCACAGACTTTACTCATATATATTTTAGATTATTACTCACATAGACTATTATGACTCATATAGACTCATTAGACTTTACTCATATATTTTTTAGATTAAGTATACAGCAATCCTATGGAGTTCTACTTATGGGTTTCTACTATTCTTATAGAAAAATTACAAATAATAATTGTACTTATTTATTTAAACCGATTTAAACATAAATCTAAAAAAATGCACGATGATAATTTCTTGATTTCTTGAGATACTTCATCTATCTCTTCGTTGGATTCCTCTTGTAGTGGCAGTGTTGCTTCCCAACTCATTGCGAAATATTATCAAATGCAGCTATTATTTAGAATAATATTAAAATAGTATATCGATATTGTATTGTACTTAATTATTTCAATCATTGAGTGTACTGACAATAAAATTTAAAATAAAGTAGTTTGTCCTATGTCACTCTTAGGCATACACGGACCGCTCGAGCAGTTAGCCAGTGATCAACATAAACGGACCGCTCTTGCAGTCATAGTCAACAGCTTGAAGCTGCCATTGATAACTGCTGGAGCATTTGATACCAAATACAGCAGTTGGTATCAACTGTTCAACAAGTCACGCTACTTCTGCTCAGACGACGACGATGTGGAATGAAGAGTGCTGACCGAGGTAGATGTGCGAGAGCAGTCGACAGCTCGAGCAGTCAGTGTATGCAGACAATGGCGACTGCTTGACCGCACGATGAAATTTCACCACGCTGACAACCGCCCGAAGCAGTCGCAACCACGGAATAGGTAAAAACAATTCTGTAGTCGCAACTGCTTGAGCGGTTTCGTGTATGTATGTACTAGTTTGCTATGCGGTTGCAGCTTGAAGCAGTCGATACTAGCTGCTTGCTCGTGTATGGCCTGCCTTAGCCCTACAAATTATTTCATAGAAAAATTTACGGCCATATTATTGCACATTTACTGTCAGAAATCGACAAAAAGAGAACATTTTCATATTTAGTATAACATATGTATGTATATATCCTATATATCTAGTATTAAAAGTTAAGTTGCAAAGCGGATCTGATATTTTAGACTAGCCTTAAATGAGAATTAAACCTATAACAGGATATAAAAGGCTTACGTTTATTCCTGAAATTCAGTAAGAGCCTCCGTGGCGCAATGGTTAGCGCGTTCGGCTGTTAACCGAAAGGTTGGTGGTTCGAACCCACCCGGGGGCGGTGTTCCAAATCCTACGGCATTTTTTTTATTTTGTTACCAATATTTAATACATTTTAATGAAATCTTACTTAAATATATATTATACTAGCGACTCACCCTCGCTCCGCTCGGGTTCGTCCCTAGTTAGGTTTTAACGTTTAGCTCAGAGATGAGATATTTTCCCGCAGTAAAAACTATCTTACATATTGACCCGGATAACCAGCTATCATCATACCTTATCAAAATCTATCCAGTAGTTTTCCCGTGATGCGGAAACAAACATACAGACAAAAATTCTAAAAACTATTTAATGTACAGATTCGACTCAGTTAGAATTTTATTATATGTATAGATAATAAATAGCTTCGATTTTAGTATTTCAGATATTTTAAAATATCATCTGCCGTCTTCGTTCATGCAGTTGTAATACATCAATAACATACAATCAATAACAGAAGTTGCGCCAATATCACCATAGGATCACTTTCGCATTCTACCATGAGATTCTATCATGTACTTTAGGATTTATAATAACTAGCGGCCCACCCTTGTTTCGCTCGGGTTCGTTCCTAGGTTATACGTTTTAACGATTAGTATGGAATAGATAGACTATATATTATATATGTATACACATAGGTATGATGAGTTGTCATGGGTTGTATTATAACGTGTTTTCCCATGGGAATGAGATAATCTCCTGCGGTAAAAAGTATGTTACTTTCCAGCCATTCAACTATCTCCAAACAAAAAATCACGCCAATCCGTCACTCTGTTTCGACGTGAAAGAAGGACAAACAAAGTTCGAGAAAAATAAATAGAGCATGAATAAAATATAACATATTTTCCTAGATATTTTAAATAACCGAATTTGTTAGAGAAATTCTGTAGGTCACCAGTTCGATAATTTCAAGAAGTTAGGACGCTAGTTTCAAATAAACTCCAGATAAACTCACAACCTCTAATCTATACTATAAAGCTGAAGTTAGAGAAGAAAATATCATAAAGCTGAAGTTTGTTTGTTTGGTTGAACGCGCTAGTCTCAGGAACTACTATTCCGATTTGAAAATGTCTTTTTGCATTAGATAGCCCGTTAACAAAAATGTACAGTACCGAAAATGTACAGTTCCCGTGGGACAGATTTGCTTTTGTCTAGGGATAAACCTGAAGCGAAGCGAGGGTGAGTCGCTAGTGTCACGTAACAGAGAATCATATTCAAAGTTAAATATTATTGCTCTTACACGATAATATTACACGGATTTTTTCTTGAAATCTATATGTGGCCATCTCTAAAGTCAAACCTACTCACTAAAAAATTATCATGAAAATTGGTTCACAATTAAATAATTTGAGACAAAAAATGTGAGTGTTCTTTATACAAGACAAAAATACATGAAATTCTTATAGCGTATACATAATATTTACCTCAAGCGGTAAATGAATCTTATACCCTAAAAATGTAACTTCATTAACCACTGCACTCGTTACAAATGGTTTCCAACAAATTTTTTAGCTTCTAAATGCATACAGAATTATCGCCCACTTAAGCATGGGGAAAAATCCAATGCAAGCCAATTGTTTGTTTCAAACTAAATTATACTCTATGTATCTAAATATAAGGTATTAATTCATGTTACAGTACGCACATGTTAATTAATCTGTCGTCCGGCCGTCTGTCCGTGCAGTATGTCACGTAACCAAAAAAAGTATGAGTTTCCATTGTTTTCAACAGAACGATTTTGCATTATTTTTTAACTTTAAAGATTAGAAATTATTGAATTAGTATTCGTTTAGATATGAAGTACTAGTGGTTTACCCTCGCTTCTATCGGTTTCACCTCTAAAAAAAATAAAAACATATCTATCCCACGGGGACCGTATATTATTCCATGATAAAAAGTAGCCTATGTATTAATCTTATATATGAGCTATATTATTGCAAAGTTTCATTAAAATCCATTCAGTAGTTTTTGCGTGAAAGAGTAACAAACATCCATACATCTATACATCCAGACATCCAAACATCCTCACAAACTTTCGCATTTATAATATTAGTTGGATTATAACTTATCATTTGAACTTTGTGTAGTACTAAATCTTGCGTACGTTGTGGAAGTGGGTCCTCACACTGTTACTTAATCAGAGGTCGTTGGTTCGATTCTGCAAGGGACAAATAATTATGTTAATAATAAAATATATAACTGAAGACATCGCAACATATTTTAATATCTCAATTGAAATGGGACAAAATAGTATCTATGTTCTTAAAGAAAATGTATATAAATATATTATGTAAAAAAAATAATGTTAAACCGTTTTCACTGGCTCACGGGCCACGGCCACATCTATGTTACTAATTTGAGATCAATCGAGACTTTTTCAACGCAGACGCATAAAAAAATCTAGTACTTGTTTTCCTTATTTAGTGGATTTTTGAAGTAAAACTTCTTTACGCACACTTGGCTTGGGGGGTAAGCTGGTGAAAGCGTTACGAAAAAAATTACGTACGTTTGTTGCCATGGTAACCGTTGTTATTGTCTGACAAATGATATATAATATTATATTCTTTCCTTAAATGATATTCTATAAATATATGGTTGTTATATGCCTTATATGCGTTATTTTTAGTATCTCATCTATCCTAATTATTTAAAAGATAAATTGGATTTCATAAAGAGTACCGATAATCTATAGAAGTTTTACTTCTTGCGCGTGTACACATTCATACACGCACTCGTTATTTTTTTTTAATCCACACAAACGACTAATTCTCGCTATATATAGGCTACCCAAACGAGCGAATCGTTTGGGTAGCCTATATGCTATACTCTACTAAGTCGTAGTCTATCTGTATACTAAATTTCATCCAAATCTGTCCAGCCGTGAATAACAAACATAAATACATACAAACATTTATAATAATGGTATGATAAAAAATATATTATCAACAATTTTAGTAATAATAAATAAAACATTTATATTGTTACTAAGTGAAATGGAAACATTCTTCATATTTGGGGCGACCATTTTTTCCTTGTATTATCCCAGTTTTTGTTCAAACAGGTAAAAAAAGTAATCCTTATCAGTATCAAGTTTACGATTTCCTAGAGAATGAGTCTTTGGCCATAGACAATAGCTTTCTAACGTTCAATTTGGAAATACTCGTAATACGCATATCGTATTTTATCTATTTATTTAGTCCGCCAACTCGCACTTGGCCAGCGTGGTGGACTATGGCCTGATCCCCCTCGTATTGGAAGGCACGTGTCCAGCAGTGGGACGTTAAGAAGGGTTGGATATCTATTTAAGAACGATAAATTTCTAGATTTTTTCGTATGTTTGATTGGATTTTTAGACGTTTAAAGACTACAATTTTGATTACCGTATGCGACAAAAGTGTCGCCATCTGGAAGTGGAAAGGCATCCTTAAACTTAACTAAACTTGTACTTTATATCATGTAAAGATTATAGATTCGTCAGAACATACGGAGAGATGATAATAAAAATTGTTATAATACTTTCTTAAATTTATAAATATTTAACATTTTAAATCATATATAGGTACATACTATGTATATAAAACAAAGTTAGGCTAGTATTTATAACTCAAGAACGGCTGGACCGATTTTTATGATCTTTGATTCGTTTCCACTAGGAATAGCAGAATAACTATTTAAACGTCGGAAGAAATCATAAAAAAAATTACATCGCTATCGCTTATTAAAAACCGGATATGCGCGAGTCGGACTCGTACACGAAGGGTTCCGTACCATTATCTATAAAAACGGCAAAAAATCATGTCTGTTGTATGGGAGCAGCCCTTAAATATTTGTTTTATTTTAATTTAATTATTTATTTTTAAAGTAAACATATAACTAAATATTCTGTGAATATTTCAAGTGTCTACCTATTGCCGTTATCAATATCGAATAAAAACGAGCAAAAAAAGTCACGTTTGTTGTATGAGAGCCCCCTTAAATATTTATTTTATTCTGTTTTTTTTAGTATTTGATGTTATAACGGCAACAGAAATACATCATCCGTGAAAATTTTAACTGTCTAACTATCACGGTTCATGAGATACAGCCTAGTGATAGATGGACAGACAGACGGAGGGACTGCGGAGTCTTAGTAATAGGGTCCCGTTTTACCCTTTGGGTACGGAAATCTAAATACTATTTATATCTATTTTAAACGTACCTAGAAATGCACCCGACCGAGGGTAAGTCGCTAGTTTTAAATAAAACTACCTGTGTAGATACATGTAGAGAGTGTCGATTTTGACCGAGTTCAAAAAGGAGCGGTTCTAAATTCACCTATTATTTTTGTGGATATGTTACGCGACGCCTTTTTGTTTTGATGTTAATTATGAATCGATTTTCATAATTCAAATTTTATGAATATTTTAAATAAAATTATCTTTATCCGATTTTTTTACCAATTTGTTTTGAATTTTGATTTCCGACGTTTCGAATGCTATACAACAATCTTGATCACAGGAGAGACTTTTTTACTGTACAGTATTCGAAAAGTCGGGAACCAAAAATGAAAATAAATCCGCGAATAATCCGAAAAGATAGTTCTATTTAAAATAATGCACTTTTTTAGAGGACACCCTTGAGTTTGTTGTCCATATCATCATAGCATCTCAATTCGATCGGATTTAGCTTTCAAAGAGAAACGCTTCTTTGCGATAAATATGCAAAATGTCAGGATACTCCGACAATTGGTCAGCGTTGAGTTGTTAGCAATTGGTATGAATGACCTTGAAAATAACAATCTCGTCAAAATATTGACCAATTACTAAAAATCACTGACCATTTTTGACCATTAGCGACCAATTCAGACCACTTTTTAAATGGCCAAATTTCACCATTTGGGCTACTAAATAAATGAAACCCACTTTTGTGATGCTAATAGCTTTGACATTTTTGTGTATCTTGAGTTTTTGTATATATAATAAATATCATGGATAAAATCTTATACAATAATTATGTAATCAACTTATTTATATTATTTTTCTACTAATCTCACTTTTCATAATATTATATTTTTTCCTATAAAAACTCATCAAGCTGCTTTTCTTTACACCTAAATATAGAATCGTTAGAATTATACCGGCTTAAGTTGTTTTTTTCGAAAATCAATATATTATTTAGTAGCGATTTTTCTATTTTTATTATGTGAATAGGAATATTTATGCTTCGATTTCTTTTATTGGGTTTCCAGTATTTCGGCTCTATTAAAAGCCGTAATCAAAAGAATATTTTCGGTGACTGAAGAAGCTTTAAGCCTGTTTCTATTTTTACATACACTTCCTTCGAGGTAAACTCCTTATCAACTCGTGCCATTAATATCATGCCTTCGATCTATATTATGACAGTGTGAAATAGGCTAAAAATAAAACAAAAACTTAAAAAAACCGACTTCAGAAAAAAACACTAAAAGGTGAAAAATAACTGATAGGTTGTTTTCATTTACTATAAATATCTAATCAAATATTTTTGAAGTGGGTGTGCTTTGATTTGTATCGGCTGGCGCCGACTTCGAAAATGTTTGATTAGGTATCTATAGTAAATGAAAACTACCAATCAGTTATTTTTCACTTTTAAGTGTTTTCTTTTTTTTTGAAATCTTTTCTTTAAGTTTTTATTTTTCCCTTTTTAGTGTAGATATAGTAATTGGAAAGTAAAAAGAAAGTATTTTAATAAATTAATTAAATTGGACCAATCTGGAAGTATACACTTTCAAACAAAACAAAATTTGTACAAGTCGGTTAATAAATGACGGAGTTCTGAGGTAACAAACATGAAAAAAATACAGCCGAATTGAGAACCTCCTCCTTTTTGAAGAAGAGGAAGAGAGAAGAGAGAGAGAGAAAATAATGCGTATCTCTTCGCAAGAATAAAACCCGGGACTTCTGACGTTCTGGACAATGATATTCAAACATTACCTATTGCCATACGTTCAGTGTCGACGCATTACAAATACTAAGGTAATCTGTCGATCTGTCAGTCAATTAATTTAAAGCTAGATTTTCCTTATCTTATTGCCAGAAAAAACCCGCCCGCTGTGGGCGTTGATTATATGACTACATAGTAACAACGAATCTCGTGGAGTATTCCCATAAAACGGGAATTTTCCTACATAGTCCCTTCCTGTCAATTCCATTATCCCTTCCATTATCCTGTAAAATTATATATTTAGAGTATATTCAGAGGATAACTAAATATAAGTACATGACAATTCTCATCATAATGGTTTTCATATATAATCTATACTAATTTCTACGGTATAACTTTAGATAGATATTTATAAATAAATAAATATGCTGTGACATAACACACAGCACCATCCAGTTCCATGATAAGCTACGAGGCTTGTGTTATGGATACCAGATAGTTGATACACTACACATATATAACTTTAAATATATACATATTATAAATATAAACACCCATGACTGGAGTACAAACATTCGTGCTCATCACACAAATGAATGCCCACATCGGGGATCGAACCCGATCCGCTGACACAGCAAGTAGGACACAAACTGAGCCAAACATGTCGTCAAATATATGAAACAGTAAATGTAATTATTAATGATTCTCTGGTCTAACTACAAAGAGTTACTAACAACCAAATACGCTAACATCACACCCTAGCGCTAGTACTACAAGAGCGAAAGCTCCCTCACTCACTCACTAAACATGAAATCTCCAAAACGACTCGATCTGTAAAGAATGTTGGAAAAAAGTTTTTGTCACAGGATCGAGTCAAGGGGTCTAAAGACTAGTTGTAAGTTTATATGAAACACCAACGACTCACCCTCACTTTGCTCGGGTTCGTCCCCAGTGAAAAAAAATCAAAGAGTGCGTATATAAACGTGTACACGCACAAGAAGTAAAATTTCTGTAGGTTATACTACTCTATATGAAATTCAATTTATGTTTTAAATAATTAGGATAGGTGAGATACTAAAAATAACGCATATAAGCCATATAACAATCATATATTTATCGAATATCATTTAAGGAAAGAATATGATACTATATATCATTTGTCAGACAATAACAACGGTTACCATGGCAACAAACGTACGTACATTTTTTCGTAACGGTTTCACCAGCTTACCCCTCAAGTCAAGAGTGCGTAAAGAAGTTTTACTTCAACAAAAACAATGTGCTATTCCAGATTATAATACATCTCTGGGCCGAATTTCATACAGATCCGTTCAGCCGTTCTAACGTAACAAACATCCATCCAAACTTACGCATTTTTAACCGACTTCCAAAAGGAGGAGGTTATCAATTCGATTGGTATTTTTTTTTTTATGTATGTACATCGATTACTCTGAGATTTATAATCCGATTTGCGTGATTCTTTTTTTGTTTGATGCGGTTTAGTTGCCATGTGGTCCCATAAAAATTTTACATAGTTTGGCCGAGTAGTTTTCATTTTATGGAAAAAAAATTATGATTTTTTTTTGTTTACGTGGACGTAATTTTATGTGTGTTCGCGGATTGCTTCGTCATTCATGAACCGATTTTAATGATTTTTTTTTTGTTTGAAAGGAGATATTTCAAGGGTGGTACCATAATAAGGAGACCAGGATCTGATGATGGCATCCCAGAGAAATCGAGGGGAACCTTCAAAAATCGTAGTGGCGACTAGTGCGCTTGTTAATTTTTTTCATTAAGTATTTTAAAGCACTACTATTTAATGAAGGTCTGGAGTCGATCTGATAATGGAGCCGACAGATAGTCGAGGAAACTCCTCAACGATTTACAGCAATTACCTGGTGTTTGGGCTTGATTAATTTGTATTGATGAGAACTTTACACCTAGATGGGTTGTGGGTGTCATTAGGGGTCTGAATAAATGGCTTAATCGAATATGTTTTTAAAAATCTTTCTTCTTACAAATTACCTACACCAAAAATGGAAAAATAAAAACTTTTTAAAAAAAAATAAAAACCGACTTCCAGGCACAGAAAAGTAAAAAATAACCTAACCGGGGTTTTCATTTAGAATAGATACCTAATCAGATATTTTCGAAGTCGGTGCCTGCCAATACAAATTAAAGCACACCGACTTCGAAAATATCTGATTAGGTATCTATTCTAAATGAAAACCCCGGTTAGGTTATTTTTTACTTTTCTGTGCCTGGAAGTCGGTTTTTATTTTTTTTTAAAAAGTTTTTAATATTTATTATATATATCATGGGATAGATTTTACTGTAAAGATCAGTTGCTGGTTACATAATGATACTTTAATTTGAGTAAAATTTGGTCTTAGGTATAGATAAATAAAAGTACTCAGGCGGTCAAAGCTAGTCTATAATATACAGGTGGATTATTAAGACGGGACAGTAAGGGTAGGTACCTTAACTGCCATAGTTACAGGAAAACGTTCCTAAGAGACCATCCATAACTTTTTGAGGTATTCTGAACGGCATTCACAGATTTTGGAAAAAATGTACATTCAGCAAAAAAAGTGCTAAAATACCAAAAAATGTTTTTATGTCAATAGATCCTATTTCATGTAGGGATCAAAAAACTTTTCTCATACATTTTGTACGGAAAAACGATTAATCAACTCGAAATATTCTTTTTTGCCAAACGGTCTTATTTCCTACTGTGATCAAAAAACTCTTTGTGCCCAACTGAAGTTTGAGTACAGTAACTACGGTAAGTCACAAGGTCGTGTTTACTCGCAAGCATTTTACATAAGATAAATTTTCCAGTTTTTATTAAGCCGGTCTCGTGGCATACTGTATCTAGAAGCAAAAGTACCTACCTAAGTAGAAAATCATAGTTGCATATACAAATAAAAATTAAATAAAATTATATCAACTAAACGTGTATTTTTAAACACGATATCCATACAAATAAATTATCGGCTGCTACTTGCTCAGTACAAAAACGAGTAAACTTATCTATACGTGAGAACGGCAGCCATTTTAAGCAATTTATTTTGTAGATCACCTAAATGTTATCTATTTACGTTTGTATTTAAAAATACATGTGTAATTGATTTAATTTTTTTTAAATTCTTGTTTTAGAAGATTATGGATGCAACTAGGGTTTTCCCGTAACTATAACGGTTAAAGTTAACCCTTACTGTCCCGTCTCAAAAATCCACCTTGTATATTATACTACTAGACTAGCTTTGACCGCCTGAGTACTTTTATTTATCTATACCTAAGATCAAATTTACACTTTGCCCTTACTGTCCCGTCTCAAAAATCCACCCTGTATAAGTAAAGATATGGATGTTTTATGTTGTAATTATTCCAAAGTGCTCAAGTTGGAGCTTTGATGTACAGATTAGTTGTAACAAATTGTTATTTAATGAACTGCATTCACTTACAATATCACAAATTATAGAAATTATTAAGTCATTACTTGCATATATTTTGCTCCCATTAAAGTGTCATAAAATAGAGTTAGCTGTTAGTATAACTGCTGAGCTTTTTTTATTTATGTTTCATAGAAAATAGTGCTACATAAAGGCTTGCTACACAGACGGCATGCTTCACAAATTTTTAGCTTTCAATAAGTTTCATGTGTTCGTGTGTAGCTGCTTTAAAAAAGTATATTATCCACTATTTATTAAACTTTAAATGTTTTTTCATAAGTGTAATTAAATATATATTTTTTTTGAAGTGAAAACTTGTTTATGCAGGTTTGTTTGGATGGGGAGTAAATTCATGTAAGTCGTCATCGACATGGTCACGTGACGTGTTAACGCTAAAACTCAGAGTGCCGATAGATGTCGAAACCAGATAAATGTAAACAGTTTTAATTTATAAATTTTAATTTAAGATCAAACAATTAATTTGAATATCCAAAAATAACAACTGTTTGTTTATAGTTTTAAGTTTTCACTTCTGTCGGCAGTCCTCATGAGTCATGACTGCTTTTTTTTTTAAACTAAAATCTATATAGTACTTAAACTCTCAATACTTAACGATAGCTTTTGTATATTAATTTTGACACGTTTGACGACACGTTTGGCTCAGTTTGTAGTGACCCTACTAGCTGTGCCAGCGGTCGCGGGCTCGAGTCCCGCTGTGGGCATTCTCATTTGTGGGATGAGCACGAATGTTTGTACTCCAGTCATGGGTGTTTATATTTATAATATGTATGTATTTAAAGTTATATATGTGTAGTGTATCAACTACCTGGTATCCATAACACAAGCCTCGTACCTTACCATGGAACTAGATGATGCTGTGTGTTGATGTCCTTTATACATATTTATTTTATTTATTAGTATTAGTACCGGCCGCGGGGCTCCGCCGTGTTTTTTTTTTAGAAAACGTGTAAAAATTGCTTTTTTTTTTCAGAAAAGACACAGACTATATAAATAAACTTATATGATACTTGATCCAAATCGGTACAGCCGTTTCCAAGGTACACGAAATAAATTTATATTGTATAATTATACAACAATTACTTATTTAATATTATAAGATACTCGCTTCGCTCGGGCGCGTCCCTAGATACGTTTTAATTTTTTTTGAGCGAATCCCTAATTCTTTTTCTAAAATAAAAGTAGCCTAAGTTACTCCTTATAATATCAGCTATCTGCCAGTGAAAGTCTCGTTAAAATAGATCCAACCGTTTCGGAGATTAGCCGGAACAAACAGACAGACAGACAGGATGACAAAATTTAAAAAAATTGTGTTTTTCTTTTAAGTACCGTATATTATCTCATATGCATTTAGTATAAAGCTGTTATTTTGACATTACAAACAGACACTTCAATTTTATTTATCTGTATAGATTATGTAGACCTTTAGTTTGCCCCTAAGTAATAAAAAAAAGATATTGAGCTTTTGAAAAACAATTTTAATATTCTATCTGTAGGCGGTAGAGCTTTTCTCATGAAATTACTATTTTCATCGTAACTATTTTCATCGTGATTGAGCTTTCACAATTTCTATTTAATATAAAAATAGGGCAACATTTTATTTATTACTAACAAACAATATTGTTTATTATCTTTATTCAAAGTTATATACGTGTAGTGTATCAACTATTTGGTACCCATAACATAAGCCTCGTAGCTTACCATGGAACAATATGGTGCTGTATGTTAATGTCCCAGCATATTTATTTATTTATTTATTTATCTGTATTTACAAGCGACTCACCCTCTCTTCGCTTAGGTGTTTTAAATACTCAAAAGTAGGCTTTGTTACTTCCAGACAGTGTATTTGTGTACCAAATTTGATCGGAATTCGTTGAAGCATTTCAACATGAAGGAGTAACTAATATACTAGCGTTTGATCCTCGCTTCGCTCGAGTTCGCCTCTAAATACGTTTTAATCCCTCCCGGACAAATTCTAAGAAATCCGTGCGAATTTCCGAGAATTCAATTGTTATCTAGCACACCGGTGTGCTCGCGGTCCTCGAGGTGTTAACGGTCTGTATGAAATGTTAGACTATATATTATATACACAGGTATGATGACTTGTTGTGGGTTGTATTATAACGTGTTTTCTCGTGGGAATGGGATAATCTTTTGCGGTAAAAAGTAGCCTATGTCACTCTCCAGTCTTCCAACTATCTCCATACAAAAAATCACGCCAATCCGTTACTCTGTTTCAACGAGAAAGAAGGACAAACAAACACACTTTCACATTTATAATAGTATGGATAAACCGTGCCTAAAAATATTTCCAAACGCCTCCACAATTCACTAAAGTTTTATTGCAATAAGTTATCAGATTATTTGTATAAGGATGCATATAATACAAACTGATACGTACATTAATTTTTACATATGTATATAAATAATTATTTCAAGTTTTGTTAATTTTGTTACTTTTTCTCCCTCATTTCGATTCTTCTCGAAAAATTATCTGTACAAGGCGAAATAAAATCCTTGAACATATTCCGTTCGGCCTTTAAACGTTTACATATACATGAAGTTTTTGGAATGTACAGAAACCAAGCATGTATGAATAATAATAATGTTCACTACTATGAGTAGATATACTTAGAGAGGTAAGCTTTAAAACAAATCTCTTTGTCAAATTCCTTAATAAAAAAAAAAGAAAAAAAAATGGCTGCGTGTAACCTTTACGTGCGGTTGAAGTAAAACTTCTTTGGCAAATATCGCAATTAAATTAAAACAAATCAATAATTAAATAAGGTATACTAGGTATGTTACAATCATATATTTATAGAATATCATATACGGAAAGAATATAATATTATATATTTGTCAGACAATGACAACGGTTACCATGGCAACAATTAGTCATAATAGCTTTTATTTAATTTATGCACATTTGTGGGATGAACCCACAGTAATAAATATTCATTTTTATAAGTAATAAGTTTTTTTTTTTTTGCCAAGTTTAAAAGTTATTTTACATTTTATTAAACATATATTACATAACATATTATTCAATATTATTTTTCACTTCCTGTGTAATGTATTCTATCTAATTCTCTCCTCGGCTTAATCTCATATATTTTACATATTTGTCTCTTTTTAGTGTCGCATTTTCGTTTCATCGAGTTTCAAATCACAACTATTCTAAAGAAGTTTCAATTCAAAAATCAGTCCCTCACTTTTTTGCCATATAGATAAACCAGTACCTTTGAATCTTCTGAAAAATATACCACACATACATAAACATATATAACAAAATAAATACTGTGTAATCATATAATATAATAATCACTTAAAAAGACTGAATCGAATGGTAATTTTTTTAATATGTCCATATAAGGTTTTTAGGAAAATTGATAAAATCGGGGAAAACTTAAAGTGCTTTTCTTATGATAATTTTTTTACAAACTAAAAGATTACAAAGAAAATTGAAAGAACAAGACAATGTCTGTTGAGTCCACTAACTTAAACAAAATAAAAACATTTTGTTAAAGGAAATAGTCCAGTGTCCACTAGTAATGTAAGGGCCCAGTGGTGTGGTAGCCCAGTGGTAACGCGTTAGCTTGGGAAACCGAGTGAAGCGGATTCAAATACCGGGTCTCGCACCTTTAATATTTTCATATGCGAATCATTTTCATCATAATTACTACTTACTTTACGGCGAAGAAAAATATCGGGAGGAAACCTGCATGTCTGAGAGAATTTAACAAGTTTTCGAAAGGCATGTGTAGTCTGCCAACCCGCACTTGGCCAGCGTGGTGGACTATGGCCTGATCCCCCTCGTATTGAAGGGAGGGTTATGCCCAGCAGTAGGACGATAAAAAGGGCTGAAAAAATATGTAAGCTTAACACTAGGATATAACTTTAATTACCATTAATGTACATTGCACATATGAATCATTATCAAACACTTCAGTAAAGCTATCAAATTCTCACCGGTAGTGAGTCAAATCAGGCCAATTGTACTTTGTTTAGAAAACATCACATTCCAAAACTCTCTATTTCAGAATTTCATCTTAAAGCATTAAATACCTACTGGAATTGAGAAGTTACTAATTATAGACTCAATTGAATTCCTATTCAAATGTTTGTACTTAAATATATTTTGTCATTAGATAAAACTGTTATTGGATTAAACTTTAAAGATGGTAATAATAGTAACACATAAAATATTTTCAAGTTGTATAACTAAAGTAACCCCTTTTTTTAATATTTTAGGGTTTGTGGGTAGACACCGTCTGTAATAACTACGATTTTTGAGACGTCAATAACCTTAGTCTCACCGTGACCATTTTTGCTCTAAGTCATTCAATAATCGAGAACAAAAAATCAAAATAAAATAAAAACGTGAAAAAATCTTTTCAATTACAATGTCATCTATACTAATATTATAAAGCTGAAGAGTTTGTTTGATTGTTTGTTTGTTTGGTTGAACGCGCTAATCTCAGGAACTACTGGTTGGAATTGAAAAATTCTTTTTGTGTTTGATAGTCCATTTATCGAGGAAGGCTTTAGGCTATATAACATCACGCTACGACCAATAGAAGCGGAGCATAAATGAAAAATGTTGCAAAAACGGGAAAAAATGATTCCTTTTGAGAGCTTCCGTTGCGTGCGCTGCTTAAACGGTTAAAGTTACGCAAAAATTGTGTATGACGAAATTGTTTCCCTTTAAAAGTTCTAAAAACAAGTCCACGACAGCATATATCTATCTTTTACGGTTGACTCAATATAACCCTTTTTATGGTAATCAAATTTGTTCTTAAATAATGCATAATTCCGAAGGTGTTTTTATAAACATAATATTAATCCTTATCCAAATAAATACGTTATTCATCACAAGTATTTAATTTTGAACAAAATTGCCCTTGACATCATTTGATTTCAATGAATATCTTAGGAGATATCATAGTTTTAAAATATACATATTTAACTTTACGCGGACTATCATGGGTGAGCGCGCTCTCAGCCCGATGCAAGGCGAGTGCGGGGCGATCGCGAGGGGGGAGAGCGCTGGCCGCCACCCGGTAGCTCTGCTAGCAAAGTCACTATTCCACGCGGACGAAGTCGCGGGCAAAAGCTAGTATAATATATGCGTATCAAGTAAATTGTTTGTTTGTTTGTCCCTCACAACAATTTCCGAAGATATCACCCAACATACTCTAAAAACTTACCTCTGTTTTACTAACTTACCCACTTATACTTTTTAAAACATTACCTATTCAAAAGACCATATATTATAAGATGTTATCAGTACCATAATATATGAGACTAGCGACTCACCCTCGCTTCGCTTCGGGTTCCTCCCTAGACAAGAACAAATCTAGCCTATAGCCTTCCTCAGTTAACGGGCTATCTAATGCAAAAAGAATCGGATTAGTAGTTCCTGAGATTAGCGCGTTCAACCAAACAAACAAACAAACAAACTCTTCAGCTTTATAATATTAGCATAGATGTTAAAAAACATCTAACGGACTAACAGAAAAAATCCCTTGGATTATAATTTTGCCTATTATCTAGAAAGGCTCATGTATGAAAAAATACAGTAGACCAAAATAGATAAAACCATTATAGATATTTTTAATCTTAGAATAAAAAGTAAATAAGTTTTTTTTCTTATTTATAATTGAAACTCAGAGATTCAAAGTACACCCAAAAAAATTGATGATTTAACATGTCTATACTAATATCATAAAGCTGAAAAGTTTGTTTGTTTGTTGAACGCGCCAATCTCAGGCACTACTAGTCCGATTTGATATTTTTTTTTGCTTTAGATAGCCCATTAACTAAGTAAGTCTATATATCATTCCAGAAAAATGTGAGGTTCCCGTGGGATAGATTTGTTTTTGTCTAGGGACGAATCCAAAGCGAAGAGAGGGTGAGTCGCTAGTGTATTATAAAATAAAGTCGCCCGCTGTGTCTTTCTGTCTGTCTGAACGCGATAAACTCAAAAATTACCTAACCGATTTTCATACAGTTTTCACCAATATGATGGAGTGATTCATAAGGAAGGTTTTGATGTATAATTCATTAAGGTTTTGTTTAAATTAGCTGAAATATGACAATGATTGTTGACAATTTCGGAAAAAATCATGCCGATAATGTATCACAGCATTATTCCTCTTAAAAAGATCTTCCTATTAAACTGTAGCAACGGTATGTGCACGTGCATACCTAAATAAATAGACAAAAGAGTTCCTTTTTCTCCACTTTTTTCAACCTTTTCTCATTTTTTGTTGTACTAGCTATTGACCAGCTCTGGTGCTATCAATAATAAAAATTGGAAACAGCTTTTTTAAACAGAGAGGTAAAAATTCATATATAAATAAATAAATAAATAAATATGTTGGTACATTAACACACAGGACCATCTAGTTCCATGCTAAGCTACGAGGCTTGTGTTATGGATACCGGATAGTTGATACACTACACATATATAACTTTAAATACATATATATATATATATATATATATATATATAAAGTAGCATATGTGCTATTCCAGACTATAATCTATCTTTGTGTCGAATTTTATCGTGATCCATTCAGCCGTTCTGGCGTGATTGAGTAACAAACATCCACTTAAACATCTAAACTTTCACATCTATAATATTAGTAAGATAGAGCTACATCTCTTGGGGCTTAGTCAAAAGCTCACCTTTCCTGTTAACTGCGTTACAATAAGCTTTTTAATAAACGTATAATTAAGAAAAATATTAGCAATAGCCATCTTAATTAAAACCCAAAAATCTGTAACAAAACAGCTGTTCTATTAGTTTTGGCAAAAACGTATTTAATGAAAAACAAATTCTATCTCAATCAAACTATTTACATGAAATGAAATTTAAGTGTATGTTTGTAAAGCAAATTTTAAAATATTTTCTCTCCATCTGTCTGTTTGTTTATTTGTAGCCGCTATTTTTAATGAAAAATATGTACACGTAGCAAGACTCGCAGCTAGTATAAAACATGTGTCTCCGACTGCATAATACTATGTTCCTTCGTCAACTTGTTCCCTTCTTTTAAATTTGTCTTTACGCAGGCCGGTATTTCATTTTTGTAATAAATTTTACAAATGGCCAAAGAAAACTAAGATTTAAAAATATTACTAGCGACTCACCCTTGCTTCGCTCGGTTTCGTCCCTGGCTGCTTCCAAATATAAACTTTCATCCCCATTTTGACCCACTTAAGGGATGATTTTCGGGATAAAAAGTATCCTATGTCCTTCCCAAGGTCTCAAACTATCTTCTTACCAAATTTCATCTAAATCGGTTCAGTAGATCCAGAGATTACCCCCTACAAACTCGCAAACTCACAAACTACCTTTTTATAATATTTTAACACTAGCATTTCCCGCGGCTCTGCCCGCGTTCAAATTATCAAAAACCAAATTCTTAGGCTTTACACAATAGTATACTCTTACATACCTCTACCACTTTCATTGCGCACCGCATGATAGGTAAATAATGGCAGTGATTGACAATGCCACAAAGGTTCCTCCGTTAATCTCATATTTGATTTAGTAATATTGCACTTTTTGTTTTAGCAATAACATTTATGTATGTCTATACTTCTGTTTTGTTTGTTTGTTTAGTTTTGGACGATAAACTTTCAAACTACGGAATTAAATTGAATTATTTTTTACTAATAGACAGCTATTGATTAATTTAATATTTAGCTGATTATTTAAATTACATAATGGTAACTTTTCTTAATGTTAATTTGTCGCGAAACAGGGATTGGTTAGCGCTAGTTAGTAATATTTTCCAAATCGATTTTCAAAAGAAAGTGTAATAAATAATTCTAAGCAAATGCTTTTTATTATTTCATATGGCTCGGCTAATATGATTAAAGTCGTAAGAATTTTACTATGTCCTTTAAGCCTTTACCTTCCAAGAAATGGTGTCAAAAAAACTGAAAAAGTTTAGGTATAACAGTTCCTAAAATACTTTTGCACAGTTTTTGAGATATGGAATATTTTTAGTTACCCGCTTTGTCAGTTTAACAGCCATTAACTGGTTTTCCACTTATTTTTACGGTTGATAAAATGAGTCGATATTGCGGAAACGTACATATTATTCGTATTCATTTTAGAGTTAACCTAACAAAACACGTAAGTACGGAAAACAACACAGAATTTTGCTATACGAAACCTATAATGCGCGAGTTGGATTTGCATTTGCCTAAATTTACATTAAAAGATAAAAAAAAAATATATTAACATTATTTACTAAACAATAAAAATTTACAAATATTTTCATTTGAAAATTGTTTCGACCAACAAAATATTACTTATATGTTACTAAATTATAAAGCCAAAAGTTTGTTTTATTGATAATTTGAATACTGGCGGGGCTGCGGGTAATTTAGTACCTAGTAATTCTAATAAAGTCATAGAAAGGTCATATCTGTACATTATTATTTTTTTAGATTAAAACTACGTATTTTCAAATTTAAAAACACATGGCGACATCTATTGTCAAATATCTAAATAACACATAAATAAATTTTCATCAAAATAACTATTTTAATGAATAAAATAACGCTATTGATATTTCTTTTAAGATAGGATTTTTTAATAGTTTTAACATATTAAGTTACCTTGCTAAAATGTTAATAGTATCATCTTGCTTTTATTTTAACCAGTTTTTGTATTTTTTCTCAGAAATGAGATATTTTCCTGCTGTAATAAGTATCCTATGCATTGACCCGGATAACCTGCTATCACCATACCAAATTTCGTCTAAATCCCTCCATTGGTTTTGCTGTGATGCAGTTACATACAGACAGACAGACAAAAATTCTAAAAACTATAGATTCGGCCTCTATATCGCTAATAATGAATATTTCAATAAGATTTTCAGAAAAATATTGAATGTACGGATTCGGCTTAGTTTCAATTTTATTATGTGTATAGTTACTCATTTATAAAATCAAAAGTTTGCTTTATTGATAATTTCAACACGGGCGGGGCCGCGGGTAATTTAGTAGTAGGTAATTCTACATACATTCATACATTCATTTTTTTGGAATTAAAACTACGTATTTTAAAAACACATGGCGACATCTATTATCGAGTATCTAAATACACATAAATAAATATTAATTAAAATAACTATTTTAATGAATAAAATAGCGCTATTGATAATTTGATTTTCAAGATAAGCTATTTTTAATAGTTTTTACCATATTTAGTAACTTACCTTGCTAAACTATTAATAAATAGTATCATCGTGGTTTTATTCTAACCAGTTTTTGTGTTTTCTCTCAGAAATTAGATATATTACCGCGGTAAAAAGTATCCTATATGTTGACCCGGATCACCAGCTATCATCATACTAAATTTCATCAAAATCCCTCCAGTGGTTTTTCTGTGATGCGGTAACAGACAGACAGACAGACAGACAGACAGACAGACAGACAGACAGACAGACAGACAGACAAAAATTCTAAAAACTATAGATTCGGCCTCTGCATCGATAATAATGTCTATTTCAATAAGATTTTCCAAAAAATATTTTATGTACAGATTTGACTTAGTTAGAATTTTATAATATGTATAATATAGATTAATGAGTTTTTTACCATTATTCCTTAGCAAACGATTACTTTTAATTAAAAGTTGTATTATTTAAAATCACTCTTCAAAAATCTGGACTACAATCCACTATAGTCCACATCGAGTTCACAGTCAATAATGATAGTTGACTATGACAGGCTAAATAACTTCTGGTATTGGTTTTTTTTAATTTTTATCTTTAAGGACGATTTTCACTGGAAAAGTCGATTAGACGAAAATGACAAAGGCTAAAGTTATCCCTGGAAAGACATGATTACGTTGGAAAAAAGAATATAGAAACATGGCTCTAATAACATATTAATAAAACTTACTGTCAGTCAGTGGACGGCGGCAAATATCAGTGTCATAGAGTATTGCTAGCGCAACTCCGCTCGCTTAATTTATTTACGTATAAATGCTCCGCTCCTAAGTTTTACATTATCCCCTATTTTTAAAGTTTAAATTGTATTCAGCCCTTTTTAACGTCCCACTGCTGGGCACGGGCCTTCCTTTACTATAGGGGGTATGGCCATTCCGCCACGGCCTAGGCCTAGTGCAGATTGAGAACATGGAGTCACATGTCTTTCTTTATATGGGAGCCCCCTTTAAATATTTGTTTTATTTTAATTTAATTATTTATTTTTAAGTGAATATATAACTAAATATTCTGTAAATATTTCAAGTGTCTACCTGTTGCCGTTATCAATGTCAGACGGACAAACAGACAGACAGACACACGGACGGACAGCGAAGTCTTAGTTAGTAATGGGTCCCGTTTTACCCTTTGTTGAATACATACATATATACATATGTAGATTTGTTAACATAACGTGTAAGTAAACCGCGGATAAAAGCTAATGCAAAGCAAGTATAAACATGACCAAAATTTCAAGAAACATTGTTAAATATTTTTAATTTTGAGTTCAATCTCCATCCATCCATCAAGTCAGCTGAAACTTGCGGATGTATAACAGAGACTTTCACGCTATCAGACTATTTAGCGTTTTTAAATATTTACATTTGTTTACATTTCGTACGGATAATAAGCATGTGGCGTTGAAAGATCTTGTAGAAACAAATTGATTATTTGCTATTATAAAACTTGATTGAAAATCTTACTATATCTTCTGAAGTGAGAGGATTTTGTAGATTTTTCTTGGTATATTTTATTGCTATATTTTACTCGTGATTCCGTTTGAGAAGTTTGTTTATTAAAAACTAGTGATTTTCGCTTGCTTCACTCGAGTACGTAGGTAGATTTGACGACTCGATAAAAATATCGACTTTTCTTTGTATGCACTCGTATATGTACTAGCGACTTAGCCTTAAATAGATATAAATAGGTAGTGGTAGCCCAGTGGTAACGCGCTCGCTTGGGAAACCGAGTGAAGCGGGTTCAAATCCCGTGTCTCGCACCTCTAATATTTTCATATGCGAATCATTTTCAACATGATTACTAAGAATGTAAATAAAATAATAATTACAAAAAAAAATGTTTTATTTAAATGTGGTTATGATAGTCGATAAAATCCTTTAGACCCGTAATGTTGAATTCTTAAAATTTTGAACAAATTTTAACAGTCATAGCATGATTTTGGATCACTTTTGTGATATAGGTTCGATAGATCACCGGGAACCAACAAACTAAAATTTCTTTAACTTTATAAGTATTTTACTAATAATATGGATAAAATGTTAAGTTGCGAAGTCATTAATAAGGATCGTTTCTGAATAAGAACTGCAAAGCTTTGCCCGCAATCTTACATTTTTACTTCCTTTACTTACGTGTTAGCTAAAATATTAGGTGGATCGTTTTCTCGTTTGCCCTTTTTACGATAAAAAAATATATAATAATAATGACCTCCCGACCAACTTCGGTCACGGGGGCCAGTCTCATTGTGACTAGTTATCTACGCAGGATTATAGTGCATAAGTGTACGCGCACACACAAATCCACTCTCTATTCCTGTCACTCTCATACTCCGGTGGGACGACTAGTCGACACGACCGGTGAGAGTTAAGGCGCAGGACCGACGGCTTTACGTGGTCTCTGAGGCACGGAGATGAAACACCGCCAACTTCCCAACTCTGGACTGTTACTGAAACTTACAAAAAGACTCAATAACTAAACTTGGCCCTACCCGGGACTCGAACCCAGGACCTCCGGATGTGCAGCCGTACTTGCTAGCCACTACACCGAGACAGTAAAAAAATATATAATATGTATGTTTTGTTCAAAGTTTCAATAAAGATTATGTTCCAATTTGCCACTAGGCATACACTAGTGAGTACATATGTATAATATATATAACGTAGATATGTATATGTGTTTGTTTATTGCCGTTTGCATAAAATGTGTTTCTCAATATTTATTTTGAATCTTAAAATAATCCCATTTAAACTATTTTTTGGATGTTTCCACCGTTTTATGACGTATCAAAGTCACATATAAATTTCAGACGGATTCTACAAATCTATACATAATGATAAAATTCTAACTGCGTCGAATCTGTAAATTAAATATTTTTTAGAAAATCTTATTGAACTAGTCATTATTATCGATACAGAGGCCGAATCTATAGTTTTCAGAAATTTTGCCTCTCTGTCTGGGAACGCATCACGAGAAGACCAGACATTTGGACAGATTTTGAAAAAATTGGGTATGATAAGAATTGGTTATCCGGGTCAACATATAGGATACTTTTACTGCGGGAAAATATCTCATCCTTAAGAAATCTATACTAAACGTTAAAACCCAACCGAAGCAAAATAGGGTAACAAAAATGACATCGTACCTACTATAATACCATTTCTCTTTTGCCCTTAAAAATTGAAAAATTTTACTCGCATCGCTTATAAAAATATTCTCATCAAACTATATCTTAGAAATCGTTATCTTTAGCTACCAAAAGCTTTAAATAATTTCTTTCCTTGTGATATTGGTTTATTGCAAAACATAGCGAATGTGTTGGGACATTATCACACAGCACCATCTAGTTCCATGGTAAGCTACGAGGCTTGTGTTATGGATAACAGATAGTTGATACACTACATATATATATATAACTTATAACATAAATATAAACACCCATGACTGGTGTACAAACATTCGTTCTCATCACACTCGAACGGAACTCGAACCCGCGACCGCTGACACAGCAAGTAGGGTCACTACAAACTGAGCCAAACATGTGTATGTATAGTTAGATAGATAAGTAACACGTGTAAAATTAAAGAGCTTGGCTAGACGAATGTCAGACGTACGTCTATGGAACACAAATCATCTTCGAATGTAAGCAAAACATAAAGCTATCCGAAAAACTTGTTATATTAAAAAAAAAAAAAAAAACCTTCATCATGTAGCTTTATTAATTTGCTAAACATTAATACACGTCATATTGAAGAGCTTCCCGAATTATAATTTGCACGGTAAATAAATTACGCCTACGAAATCTATAGTAGTGTATAATCTAGGCTTATAAATGAAATCTATTATTGGCTAGCACGTCTACTGCAGATTCGGAGGTCCTGGGTTCGAGTCCCGAGTCGGACCAAGGTAAGCCATTGAGTTTTCTATCAAGAAATCATCAGTAACAGCCCGGAGTTGAGAAGTCGGCGGTGTTTCATTCTCGTGCATCGAAGAGAACGTATAGCAATCGGTTTTACACCTGATCTCACTAGTCGTATCAAATTTTATATCTTTCCACCAGAGTCATGAGAGTGACAGAATTTTCTGTATACCTCAAGAACATACCCTAAAATGTTCACCAGCTCTCGGACTTGAACTATAATAAGCACTATAGCTAATCGGCCCAAAGTCGAATATTTTTCAAGGTATAATTTTTAGTCAGTTAATGAGTGAACTTTTACTTTTATATATATAGATAGAATGTCCAAAATGTCAAAAAGTCTCCAAGACTTTTATAAACATATGGAGCACTTACACATTATAGCGACTCACCCTCGCTTCGCTCGGGTTCGTTCCTAGGATGATTCCCCATACAAACTTTCATCCCCATTTTCACCCCCTTAAGGGATGATTTCCGGGATAAAAACTATCCTATATCCTTCCCAAGGTCTCAAACTATCTTCTTAATCGATTCAGTAGTTTCGGAGCCTATTTGGTGCAAACAAACAATCAAATCCTTCCTCTTTATAATATTAGTATAGATTGAGCATCTTGTTTTTCTTCCTTTAAATTATTTTTTCCTTTCTTTAACTTTTTAAATATCTTTATAAAACTAACTATAAAGGTACGCTTAGTAAAAACATTTAAAGTCCCTTTTAAAATATTAATTCCGCCCTTAGAAACTGAGTACTTTATTTTATGTTGTTGTTAGTTTAAAGTTCAAGTTTCAAGTTAACCAATATACATATTATGTTATTACTGATTACGAAACAAGGTATTTTAAGAAAAGTTATAAAAGTTTTTTATTTTCGTTAAATAAGATATTATGAAAAATGTAATTAAAATGAAATCGCTTCTAGAAATCTAATAATTTTTAAATTCTTTCGTAATTACTCATAACTTTATATAAAACTATCTTTTCGGATTTTTTCGCGGATTTATTTTGATTTTTGGTTCCGACGTTTCGAATGCTTTACAGCAATCATCACGGGAGAGACTAAGGTTTTAGATGTCCCAAAGGCATTATATAGACCAATAAAAAAGTATTTTATTGGTCTATTGAAATAGTAGGTAATTATTATCAATACAGAAACTGAATCTATAGTTTTTAGAATTTTTATCTGACTGTCTGTAAGAATGCACCACGAGAAAACCATAGGATAGATTTTGATGAAATTTAGTATGATGGTAGCTGGTTATCCGGGTCAACATGTAGGATACTTTTTACTGCGGAAAAATATCTCATCTCTGAGAAATCTATACTAAACCTCAAAACGATAGTAAACGATAAGATCGTCAATCATATACAATGCATTGCAAACAGAACGATACAAAAAAGGGATACTTGTAAATAAGACATTTGTCACGTTGAAATTACGTATCGTACAGTACCATATTGAATATTTCAGACGGACCGGTCAAGGATAGGAAAAAACATTTCTAGTGAACAAAATGGTCGGCGTAGTGGGACACCCGGCAGCTACGAAGTTTCTTATGCCCTTGGCTTATAAAAAATGACACAAGTACTAGAGTATCATAAATATCAAGTAACATACATTGTATATGTTAAAGCTCATCAAAGAAAGGTCAAAGTAAATAAAAGCACACGATATTTTTACAATATACATTTCTTAACACTTATGAGGTAATGGTAGCCCAGTGGTAACGCGCTCACTTGGGAAACCGAGTGAAGCGGGTTCAAATCCCGGGTCTCGCACCTCTGATATTTTCATGTGCGAATCATTTCTAACATGATTACCACTTGCCTTACAGTGAAGGAAAATATCGTGGGGAAACCTGTATGTCTGAGAAAACCGAAAACCTAGCAAGTTTTCGAAAGACATGTGAAGTCTGCACTTGGCCAGCGTGGTGGACTATGGCCTGATTTCCATCGTATTGCAGGGAGGCCCGCGCCCAGCAGTGGGACGTTAAAAAGGGCTGAATACAATACAACACTTATGATAACCTAGTAACTTATAATGATGTCACATTATGAGTTGCCATTAGCTCATAATATATGTTGAGACATTATATGTTAAGTAAGACATTAACACACAGCACCATCTAGTCCCATGGTAAGCTACGAGGCTTGTGTTATGGATACCAGATAGTAGATACACTACACATATATAACTTTAAATACATACATATTATAAATATAAACACCCATGACTGGAGTACAAACATTCGTGCTCATCACACAAATGAATGCCCCCAGCGGGACTCGAACTCGCGACCGTTGGCACAGCAAGTAGGGTCACTACAAACTGAGCCAAACGTGTCGTCAAAACAATTTATTATTGTCAAAACATATTTATTATAAATATAATAATATTATTGTTATAAGTACTACTTATTTTTAGAAGTTCGTATAGATTTTTAATATATTTTTTTAAATTTTGAAATAAATGAGTTTCTATCGTCCATGTGATTTTTGCTCTCACGTGTTGAAAGACTTAATTCAATATTAATTTTAGTCAGACGTTTTACAAATTAGATAGATACCTATTAATAAAAGTTTTACTGTCAATTTACTTAAGTTCATTGTTTATTTGTGACTATTCATTTATATTCGGTCTAATCTGATCTTATGTGGAAAAAACACAAATCGAATTCATAAATTAGTCAGTTTTATAAAAAGATGTATAATTAGTTGGTTTAAAAAAACTTTTAGTTGCACACAGTTTTTTTAGGGTTCTGTACATAAAAAGGAACCATTCTCCCTATCCTACATATATATCCTATGACGGGCTACTAAGTGATTCTATCACTTTTTTGTCCGTCCGTATCCGTGGAGGTACCAAGTTGAAATTAATATCAGAAATCCTTGGCACTCTAAAAAAATCAAACATCTAAGTCATATTTTGACCTTCGACAAAACCTATAGGGTACTTCCTGTTGACCTAGAATCATGAAATTTGACAAAAAACAATCAACGTCTTATAGCACAAGTAAAGTGAAACACCGTTTCTGATGAAATTTCCATGCTGCTCTCTTCGCATATTATATGTGTCAACTTTTTGCTTAATTTAGCCTAATGTTTTCTACTCTAATTACGTGTTTCTTATTTGTCGAAACTTAATAGGTAAATTAGTGTATTTTTTATTGTAATACTGTTTGATTCCCTAAAATAAATAAAAATTTAAATTAAATTATAAATAAAAAAATCATCTTGGGATACGCCCTAATGAAACGAGGGCAATTCACTTGTATTCATATAAAATTCAGTAATTACCTAGCTATTTCAAGAGATTATCTACTATTATACAAGGTCATTTTTAATTTACTGAAGACCTTTTGGGAATATATTATTTACATCACAACAACAAAATCTGTAAGAAAAAAAATATTTCTTAAATTTTACAAAACTAAAATATTTTTTTTGCACCTTCTAAACGGTAATAGTCCAGCATTAGCAAAAGAAAGCGCGTGTCCGGTAGAGTGGGAGGGATGGAGGGGTACAGGAGGCAGCGCTTACTCATTTAAACTTGAACAGATGCTAGGACTATTGCCGTTTAGAAGGTGCAATAAAAATATTTTTATTTTAGTATGAAAATATTTTTTTTTCTTACAGATGTTGTTTTTATGATCTAAATAGTATATACCCAAAAGGTCTTCAGTAAATTAAAAATGACCCTGTATAAAACAAAAGAAAAGCTTACGGAAAAAAGCCAAGATTTCATCAGCAGTAGGTATATCTAACGTCGCGCTTTAGCTGCAAACAGATAGATTGCGAATTCTATGACATAACTTAAGATCTATTAGTACGAAAAAGAGGTGAAGCCGGGATAGACTACTAGTTATAAAATAAATCATCTCCGTCAATTTCTTTCTGTTAACTGATTAAATGACCGTGTGATTGGAGATGGATCAAAAGCTGATATATCCAGTGAATACTACAAAACTTTGGTTAATACAGTATAGCAACCAGTTTTAATGTAAGGATTAATGTCGAGGGTTTTAACGATAACGATTGTTTCGATGGTCGATTTTTTTTAAAGACTGTATAATACGTATGGCATGCGTTCGCATGATGATGATAGTGAGTTCAAATACCGGGTCAAGCAAATATGAAGTTATAGTAGGTATGAATCTTATTTTCAACATGATTACTACTTGGTAATACGGTGAAGGAAAACAACGTGACGTAACCTGCATGTCTGAAAAATTAGTTGTCGAAACAACGAAACCGAGCGAAGCAAGGGTGAATCGCTAGTAAATCCATACTAATATTATAAATGTGTGTTTGTTTGTCCTCCTCTTACCTCGAAACAGAGTGACGGATTGGCGTAATTTTTTTGTGTGTTGATAGTTGGAGGGCTGGAGAGTGACATAGGCCAAGGAAAAATAAATTATAATACAATACAAAAAACTATTCATGATCAGAATTACTTGAAACTTGGTATTAATGCTCTTCAATACAATTAAATACATACAGGTTTTAGCATTTTTCGAAAATCGTCCCATAAGGGGGTAAAATAGGAGATGAAAATGAAACCTACCCTTCTTAGTTTTTGGTTTTTTTTTGTAGTTTTAGCCGCAGGTTCTGCTAGTAAATAATTATGATCATAAAGATTCCAAACCAAATGTCATCGACATTGTCCAAAGTGGATACATGATTTATTTGTTCACGGAAGCACAAATGTGGAACGCTACGAGCTTCCCAGTTCTGAGCTACTAAGAATATTTTAACAGAATATCTAATTAACTGTTTTTAAAAATACTTCCTTAGATTTTCGAATATTTGACATTTATATAAAACTATATACATACATATTTATACATATATTATTTATCATAACATATTTATACATGTATTATTAATGTTTTCGGATTTTTTCGCGGATTTATTTTTACATTTGGTAACTGACGCTTCGAATGATTTACAGTAGAGCTCTCTTTCCAACTCTTTTTGGTTTAAACTAAAACTTGAACCTCGACCTCAACTGTGATCGAATATCGTGTACTGAATAGTGCCTTTCATATGTTGGGACATTAACACACAGCACCATCTAGTTCCATGGTAAGCTACGAGGCCTGTGTTATGGATACCAGATAGTTGATACACTACACATATATAACTTTAAATACATACATAGTATAAATATAAACACCCATGACTGGAGTACAAACATTCGTGCTTATCACACAAATGAATGCCCCCAGCGGGACTCGAACCCGCAACCGCTGACGCAGCAAGTAGGGTCACTACAAACTGAGCCAAACGTGTCGTCATCGTGTCGTGTAGATACTATAGAAAACGTTTTGTTGACCGATTTCTAAAATTCAAATTCGCATTTCGCATACAACGGCGATGTTGATCTCAGCTGAAGGGATTTTGCCGGAAACCGCATATCTTTCAATAATTGTCCAACATTTTAAAGTTTAATTAGAATAAAAAGTACGAGTGTAATGACCGCTTAATATCCGTATAGGCATTTTTTTATCATTTGGAGAGGCTTTTTATAGTAAGCAACTTTGAAGGTATAATAAATATGTTGGGACATTAACACACAGCACCATCTACTTCCATGGTAAGCTATGAGGCTTGTGTTATGGATACCAGGTAGTTGATACACTACACATATATAATTTTAAATACATACATATTATAAACTAGCGACTCACCCTCGCTTCGCTCGGGTTCGTCCCTAGGTACGTTTTACTGCTGAACTGAGCTGAACGTTGATAAGTCAGTCAGTGAGTCGCGAGTATTGAATAAAAATAGTAATTGCGAATGTACCTTAGGTGATAGACATATAATATTGCGAACTTGACAGTATAACTTTTTAAGACCTATAATTTTCTAATACATTGTTTTAATGTATCTCTGAAGATTTCTAAGAACGACGCGATAGAACCAGTCATTGCGTTTTCCCGCGGGAACAAAAAATGTGCCTGTAGTAAAAGGTACCCTAAATGTTGACCCGAATGATAAGCTATCACTATACAAAATTCAGTTAAAATCGGTTCAGTACTTTTTGCGTGAAACGCGCACATCGATTTGACTGAGTTAGTTTTATTATAGGTATGGATAAGAATAGGTATTGCGAGTGTACCTTAAGAGATAGACATATACTGTTGCAGATTTTTCTATTGACCTTTTCAAAATCTACAATTTTTTAGTATATTGTTTTGATGTATGTCTTAAGGTTTAGCCAGCGGAAGGTTTCTAAGGAGGACTCGATAAAACCAGTTATTACGATTTCCCGTGGGAAAGAAAGATTTTTCTGAAATAAAGGGTATCCTAAATGTTAACCCGAGTAATAAGTTATCACTTCACCAAATTTCGTTGTAATCGTTTAATTACTTTTTGCGTGAAACGCGTACAGACAAAGAGACAAACAGACAAACAGACAAAAAATTTAATAACTATTGTTTTGGGGTCTATATTGTATACATAATACGTTACAGTCATTGTTTTTAAAAAATATTTCATGTACAGATTTCGCTAAGTTACTGCTTTATTATAGTATATAGATATAAACAGCCATGACTGGAGTACAAACATTCGCGCTCATCACTCAAATGAATGCCTCCAGCGGGACTCGAACCCGCGACCGTTGACACGGCAAGTAGGGTCAGTACAAACTGAGCCAAACATATCTTCGAAGTTTAAACTCAGATCTCGTATTAGAAATACAAGATCTTCATGAGATCTGTGATGAAAACGATAAATATAGCTTTTACGTTTAAACGAGTTACGAATCTGACGTGTTTTCCGATGGCAATACCTTGCTGACTCCAAACATGGAGAACTTCTATAGTAATTTTCATCTTCTATTTGCTTTAGAGGAAGGAATATTTGTTAGATAAGAAACTCTTTTGCAAAATTTTCATTTTTCTAAACATAGCTATTTACGAGTAGACTGTGAAACAAAGACTGTCGGTGTTAGAGTTATTAAAAAGACTAGGTACGTTTTAACGTTTAGTATAGATTTCTCAGAGATGCCATATTTTTCCGCAGTAAAAAGTATTCTATATGTTGACCCGAATAACCAACTATCATCATACCAAATTTCATAAAATTCTGTCAAGTGATTTTCTCGTGATGCTTTCTCATTGTCAGACAGACGTAACAGAAACCCTAAAAACTGTAGATTCGGCCTATATCGAAAATAATGACTACTTCAATAAGATTTTTCAAAAAATATTTAATATACAGATTCGACTCAGTTAGAATTTTATTATATGTATAGACTAGCGACTCACCCTCGCTTCGCTTCAGGTTCGTCCCTAAACCAATCTATCCCACGGGAACCGTACATTTTTCCGGGATGATATATAGCCTATATTCTTCCTCAGTTAACGGGCTACCTGATGCAAAAAGAATTTTTCAAATCGGATTAGTAGTTCCTGAGATTAGCGCGTTCGACCAAACAAACAAACAAATATTTTGCCTCTCGAGACCTTGGTAATATTTTTACTTTTTACCCTCTCAGGGGACGAATGTCGAATAATCCGAATGATAACACGTATTGCTTACTTTTTATCTTGTGTGTTTTTTTAATTGAATTGAAGATCATTAAAACCAAGTTTAATAGAAACTTTCATGCCCTATTTTACCCCCTTAAAGAATTAATTTTGATAAAAAAGTGATACTGTAAACCTTTTTTCCCTAACTAAGTGCTCATATATCAATTTTTACATTTCTTAAAAAAAGGGCTGAATACACGATTAATGAAGATAGATATTTACAACCATTTTACATTCCATTTATAAATTCAAATTTTACCGCACATTTTGCCGCACGTTCGCTTTCTCTCTTTCTAGAGAGTGGTCAATTTCATAAAAGTATTGTTTACATAGAGAACTACGTCTATGGTGATAGCTTAACTCAAAGTAACATGTTACTAATTCGTACAATGTACATATGTTGTTGTATTCAGCTCTTTTTAATGTCCCACTGCTGGGCACGGGCCTCCCTTCAATACGCGGAGGATCAGGCCATAGTCCACTACGCTGGCCAAGTGCGGGTTGGCGGACTTCACGTATCTTTCGAAAACTTGCTAGGTTCTCTCAGACATGCAGGTTTCCTTACGATGTTTTCCTTCATCGTAAGGCAAGTGGTAATCATGTTAGAAATGATTCGCACATGAAAATATCAGAGGTGCGAGACCCGGGATTTGAACCCGCTTCACTCGGTTTCCCAAGCGAGCGCGTTACCACTGGCTACCACTGCCTGTACATATGTACTAAGTATATAAAATGCGCCATAGATTTATCATGTAAAAAATTTCAAGGCTCAGCGATACACGAGGAAAAATCGCTTGGCCTGAATCTGTTAAAATTGAATTTCATATTAGTCCAGGCGATGCGGTCCACTTTTTTTTTAATTTTCATGTTTTCTTATAATGGACGACATTAAAATATTATGTCAAATTAACATATACCCGAGATATTATAAACAATAATTTTGATATATATATATATATATATATATATATATATATATATATATATATATATATATATATATATACATATAATAAAATCGTAACCAAGCCGAATCTGTACATTTAAAATTTTTTGGAAAATCTTATTAAAATAGACTTTATTTTACAATAAAGAGGCTGAATCTATACTTTTTAGCATTTATTTTCGTCTGTCTGTCTGTCTGTTACCGCATCACGGAAAAACCACTGGAGGAATTGTGGTGAAATTTAGTATAGTGATAGCTGGTTATTCGGGTTAACATATAAGATACTTTTTATACGGAATAATATCTCATCTCTGAGAAATCTATACTAAACGTTAAAACATAACTGGGGACGAACCCGAGCGAAGCGAGGGCGAGTCGCTAGTATGTAATAAAATCATGAAAGATATACGTAATACATATGTAAGTAAAAGAAAATATATTCATAATTCGGCATATTTTAATATGTTGGGACAGTTCTTATACAGCTTAGGTCTGAACAGAAACATAAATATGTAGGTGATTTGGCAAAATCGATATATAATAAAATTCTATCTAAACCGAATCTGTACATTAAATATTTTTTGGAAAATCTTATTGAAATCGACTTTAGTATCTATATAGAGGTCGAATCTATACTTTGTCTGTCTGTCTGTCTGTCTGTTACCACATCACAAAAAAACCACTAGAGGGATTTTGATGAAATTTGGTATGATGATAGCTAGTTATCCGGGTCAAAATATAGGATACTTTTTACTGCGGGAAAATATCTCATCTCTGAGAAATCTATACTAAATGTTAAAACGTAAGTAGGGACGAACCCGAGCGGAGCGAGGGTGAGTCGCTAGTTAGATAATAAATATGTATAATGTTAGGGCAGCACCATTTAGTTCCATGGTAAGCTACGAGGCTTGTTTTATGGCTACCAGATAGTTATTACACCACACATATCTAATATATTTAAACGACCAATTCTTGTATATTTATTTATATATTTATTTATACCGGCGATCTCGGAAACGGCTCTAACGATTTCGCTGAAATTTGGTATGTGGGGGTTTTCAGGGGCGAAAAATCGATCTAGATTAGTCTCATGTCTCATAAGAAAATATAACAAAAATGAACTCCGAGCGAGGCTCGGTCGCCCAGGTACTATTACTTTAAATACACACCACCACAAACACCCATGACTGGAATACAAATATTCGTGCTTATATTCGTGCTCGCGCACAAATGAATGCTCCCAGCGGGACTCGAACCCGCGACCGCTGGTACAGCAAATAGGATCACTATAAACTGAGCCAAACATGTCATATAAAGTCCAACCTTTCAATGCGAGGGGGGATCAGGCGATAGCTCATACACTGGCAGATTGCAAATTGGCAGAGCTCTCATACGAGTATCTTTGTGAAACTAGTTAGATTATAAACAAAATTTTAATAAACTATAATGAAATCTCTCGTAAGCATCCTGTTATAGATATATTTTCAAACACAATGTACAATTTTAAAAAAAATCTTAAAGAAATCATTTAGTGTTACATTTCATTTTTTATTATTAATATTATTGTCATTTAGGTAGAGCATATGTACCAAATACGTTTTAATATTTAAACTTTAAAAATGTATACCTAGTTATAAAATACCTAGTTATAAAATGTTGTGCATGCCTTTAATTTAGAGTAATATACAAAAAAGAAATTGGTTAACGTTATCTTAGTAATTTAGTTTGTGTATGTACTCTAGTTGATAAGCCTTATTCAATAAATAATAAATAATAATAATAAATTATTTTAGACATGTCGATGTGTTCAAGGATAGTTTCATATAAACTGTAAGAAAAACATTTCGTGTGTGTGTAAATCACAGACGGTAGAAGTAAAACTTCAAAAAAGTAACCTACGAGAGAATGAGATGAATATAGAGTATCAGGAGTAGAATTATTACCAGGTTTATTTTTTTTATAATATATTAGCAGAATTTGCAGCTTCGCCCGCGATTACGAAAAATACGAAATTTCATGCAAATATGTCCAAGGAATAAAAAGTTCCATACAAACTTTTATCCCCAATTGCATTCCCTTAGGGGTTGAATTTTGAAAAATCCTTCCTTAGTGGATGCCTACGTCATAAGAGGAATTCGAGTGCAACATTTTAAGTTTCTAGCCCTAATGGTTTGGCCTGTGCGTTGATATATCAGAAAATCAATTTTGCCTTTTATATAATAAGATTTACCAAGTTTAAAAGTTATTTTATATTTTATTAAACATACGTTACAAATTATTCAGTATTTTTTTTTCTTATTTATGTCTGTGTAATGTATTCTATCTCATTCTCTCACCGGCTTAATCCTATATATTTATATGTTTGTCTCTTTCTAGTGTCGCATTTTCGTTTCATCGAGTTTTAAATCACAACAATCACCATTAATCAACAGAAAAACGATGTGGTTACAAAAAACTCGTAATTTTTTAATGTTTTTATTAAAGCTTGGAACATTTTTTTCAAACAAAATTATATATGCGAACTAGCTAAACTAGATAAGTTTCAACGTTTAGCTCAGAGAAGAGATATTTTCCCGCAGTAAAATGTATCCTATATTATGTTGACCCGGATAACCAGCTATCATCATACTAAATTTCATCAAAATCTGTCAAGTGGTTTTCAGACAAAAATTCTAAAAACTATAGATTCGGCCTCTGTATCGATAATAATGTCTATTTGAATAAGATTTTCCAAAAAATATTTAATGTACAGATTCGACTTAGTTACAATTTTATTATATGTACAGATAAATGATCAATTTCAAAGTAACACAATGACTTCTGAGAAAGAGAATGCAAAATTGCTATACTTTATATTGTAAGGAGATAAAACTATTATTTTTGTTTGATTAAAAAATTAACCCCAGTTAATTTCTATTATGTTAAAGTTTATGTTATGTTAAAACATATTATTTAATGTTTCATACTACAGAGCCCTCGCTGTGCAAGTCAGACTCACACTTGACCAATTTTTGTAGCTATATACAAACAGCGCCATATTTTGGTAAATTCTATAACTAACCGTATAAAAGTACATACATTAAATGAATATATTAATTAATATGAAAGACTAGCGACTCGCCCTCGCTCCGCTCGGGTTCGTCATTACTTACGATTTGACGTTTAATATAGATTTCTCAGAGATGAGACATTTTCCCGCAGAGAAAAGTATCCTATATGTTGACCCGGATAACCAGCTATCATCAAACCAAATTTCATCAAAATATGTCCAGTGGTTTTCTCGTGATGCGGTCACAGACATACAAAAATTCTAAAAGCTATAGATTCGGCCTCTGTATCGATAGTAATAATAATGTCCTCCTGACCGATTCCGGCCACGGCGGCCAATCTCATTGAGACTAGCCAACTGCGCAGGAGATTTTATATGCAGCGCGTGTGAGAGAGAGCGCAGACACAAGTGCACTCTCTATTCCTGTCACTCTTATACTCCGGTGGGACGACTACTCGACACGACCGGTGAAAGTTAAGGCGCAGGACCGACGGCTTTACGTGCTCTCCGAGGCACGGGGGTGAAACACCGCCAACTTCCCAACTCCGGGCTGTCACTGAGTCTTACTAAACAGAAAGACTCAATAACTAAACTTGGCCCGACCCGGGACTCGAACCCAGGACCTCAGGATGTGCAGCCGTACATGCTAGCCACTACACCACCGCGGCAGTCATGCGTATATCGATAGTAATGACTATAAGTATAAGTAATACAGTTTCGATTTCAGCAAGTTTAAATGTAAGTTTTCACATTTTATAACACGCGATTGCAGAAACTTTTAAGCACAAAGCGAAAATTTCAGTTCCATTATATAAGCTTGATGCTTAACAAACCCTTATTTAATCTATACATATTATAAAATTGTAACTAAGCCGAATCTGTACATTAAATATTTTTTGGAAAAACTTATTGAAATAGACTTTATTATCGATACAGAAGCCAAATCTATAGTTTTTAGAATTTTTGTCTGTCTGTCTGTCTGTCTGTCTGTCTGTCTGTCTGTCTGTCTGTCTGTCTGTCTGTCTGTCTGTCTGTCCGTCCGTCCGTCCGTCCGTCCGTCCGTCCGTCCGTCCGTCCGTCCGTCCGTCCGTCCGTCCGTCCGTCCGTCCGTCCGTCCGTCCGTCCGTCCGTCCGTCCGTCCGTCCGTCCGTCCGTCCGTCCGTCCGTCCGTCCGTCCGTCCGTCCGTCCGTCCGTCCGTCCGTCTGTCTGTCTGTCTGTCTGTCTGTCTGTTACCGCATCACGGGAAAACCACTGAGCAGATTTTGATAAAATTTGGTATGATGTTAGCTGGTTACCCGGGTCAACATATAGGATACTTTTTACTGCGGGAAAATATCTCATCTCTAAGCTAGACGTTAAAACGTAAGTAGGGACGAACCCGAGCGGAGCGAGGGTGAGTCTCTATTCTACAAATATATTGCGGTTTTAATACGTCTTCATTTGGAGGAGTTTTATTTAACCGACTTTAAAAAATAGGAAGTACTCAACTCGGACGTCTTTTGTGTATAGTAATATATTTTTTATCATTGTGAACCGATTTTTATAATTCTTATTAAAAAGGGTGGTGCCATACAATTTTAAGGGCAAATGCCACTTCTAAGGGCAGAAAGGTAAAGTAATTAGGTTTAAAATAATTCAAAAGACGGCATTTTTTTAGTTACAAAGTAATTATTCCATACTAGTGGTTTACCCTCACTTCACTCGGAGACTTCCCTTGGTACCTTTTGTAGCTCGAACAAAAATTATATAAGATGTGTGTATTCATATTTTGACAAAAGATCAGACTACCTTTAGTCAAATTTTATTACTAACATTATTTGAATAATTAATGTTAGCTCGGTATTCAGCCCTTTCTAACGTCCCGCTGCTGGGCACGGGCGTCTCTTCAATACGAGGATCAGGCCATAGTCCACCACGCTGGCCAAGTGCGAATTGGCGGACTTCACATGTCTTTCGAAAACTTGCTAGGTTCTCTCAGACATTCAGGTTTCGTCACGATGTTTTCCTTCACCGTAAGACAAGTGGTAATCATGTTGGAAATGATTCGCACTTGAAAATATCACAGGCGAGACCCGGGATTTGAACGTGCTTCACTCCAAGCGAGCATGTTACCACTGGGCATTAGTAACATTAATCTATGTATTAGGTACTCCAGAGTCCATATCATAGTCTATCTAAATGATTTTCATCCAAATCAGTTCTGTCGTTTCAACGTGAAAAAGGAACAAACAGACACACACGCATACATACAAGGATTTAATAGTAGTGATTAACTTTGAACTAGCGTTATATATACATATTTAGAAAGTTTATTTACCTTTGAATATATTCATATACGAATTGCGCATCTTCAGTGACCCGAACTTAAAAATGTACATATTTATGATAATCCGCCTCTAACACAACTGCGTTAATTTTTTTTTTTTTGCGTCTACACCATATTTTTTTTATATTTTTTTAGACTTATTTGTGCAGGACACTATTTAAATGATTTTTGGCATAGTAATGTTTTTTTTTTCGGGGTAAGGAAGGAAGGGGATGACTGGGGAAGAACCCTCTAAAGGAACTTCGATGTAAAGTAGTACAATCCCTTAAATAACGATTTTAGATATTTTATGGGGTTCAAAAATTATATTATCGATTTTTGATCTTCTTCAATAAAACTATTTTCCTGATTTATTTATATTTTCATGTTTTTTTACCAAAAACTCGAATGCTTTACAATAAATATAATCCCGCGAAGTCTCAGGTTTTTGACGTCTCAATATAGATAAAACAGTTTATTTTAGAATGTCAAAACTTCGAGTGAATCTTAGAACAGAGGAGGTACCCACTTAATTTGGGTGTATAGTCTTTTGTGTATCAAGATTCATTTTTATTAAAAACTTGTATTGACCAATTGTAATTTATGGAACTTCTGAGGAAAAAGATTAGTATCCTTTTAGATAAAACTATCTTTTCGGATTATTTGGCGGATTTATTTTGCTTTTTGGTTCCCGACCTTTCGAATGCTTTACAGCAATCGTGGTCACGGGAGAGACTAAGATGTTAGACATCTCGAAGGCGTTATATACTTGTTACAGATAGTGCCTACCCACAATTCACAAAAATGATTTTAAAAAATCAAAACGTTGGGAACCAACAATCAAAATAAATCCGCGAAATAATCCGGAAAGATAGTTTTATTTAAAAATGTCAAATATTCGCGTAAATCTAAGAAAGTATTAAGATTAGTAGCCATTAAAAATTTCCATTATCCATCTCCTGGCTCCTTCTTCAAATCATCTTGATGGTATCAAACACATACAATGTTTTAAATAGAGACAGTAAGAAGTAGGTTAAAATCTACTTTGAAGATTTCATTACATGTCTAGTTAGGAATGAAGCAAATAATGGCGTGCTAATAAAAATTACTAAAAGTCACGCGGACTTTAGCTAGGCTAGAGTGAATATTGGGACGCTACTTTACACTTGGGAGTGTATTCAACCCTTTTTAACGTCCCACTGCTAGGCACGGGCCTTTTTACTACAATGGGGATCGGGATATTTTTAAATAAAATAAAAAATATTATAAAGCGCATTGAACGCGCTCATCTCAGAAACTACTGGTTGGAATTGAAAAATTGTTTTTGTGTTGGATAGTCCATTTATCGAGGAAATCTTTAGGCTATATATCGTCCCGGGAAAATGTGCGGTTCCCGCGGGATAGATTTGTTTTTGTCTAGGGACGAACCCGAAGTGAAGCCAGGATGCAATCCGCGAAAAAATCCGAAAAAAATAGTTTTATTTAAAATTTCAAATATTCGCGTAAATCGAAGGAAGTATTATGGGGACAATTATGAGTACGGAAAAGAAGAAATAATAGTCTCCATACATACGAGTGTAGAGTCACGAACGTTTTAATATATCTCTACCTGCTGTCTACATTCTTTTAGTAGGTAGATTTAGATATAAGAGCTACGTGAGACACTACGCGTTGACATCCATTCACAAATTGCGTACCAATTTCGTTGAATTTAAAATTATCCTTAAACATTATGGAATAAAGAGTTATGTATTTGATTATTTAGAAAATGAGGTCATATACTTTATTTTTTATTTATCTATGATTTTAGTTTTTTTTATAAACATATCGAAAACAATAAAAAAACTTTTTGAGTAATAAGTTTTTCTTACTTATTCAAGCTGTAACGTATTTGGAAATTAAGAATAATATTTCACAAAATAATTAATCACTATACTTAATAGTATACTTAAAGATATCAAAAAATCTATTCGTAACATGTCACTTTTTGCCCGCGACTCCGCTTGCTTAAAACTGCTTGATATAAGCTATCTCCATTCTCAATCGCACCCAAATCGGTTCATTATTTTCAGCGTAAATAAGAAACAATTACAACATAATCACTACATAGTATAAAACAAAGTCGCTTCCCGCTGTCTGTCCTTATATACGCTTAGATTAAAACTACGCAAAGGATTTTGATGCGGTTTTTTTAATAGATAGTGTGATTCAAGAGGAAGGTTTATATGTATAATACATGCATAATATAGTAGAGAAACACTGATAATTTTAGAGGTTTCTAATGTGATGTCGTAAATAAACACATTTTTTTGCGCTTACATTGCAAACGCTGGCTGAACCCTACGAGATAGATCAAAATAATGTACTACAATATTGTACACCTTAAAAAGGTGTACAAAAAAGTCCGCGATGGCATATGTCTATCTCTTAAGGATAACACACTATATCCATTTGACTATATCCAAGCTAGGGACGAACGTAGTAACACGATTTGCTTTATCTAAACGCATTCATGGTTTCAAATAATAGATAAGTACATTGCTTGTAATTCAACTATTTATTATACTTGCGTTATTTTTACTTTATAATGTGGATTTTGTTACTTCGCCACGTGTCCATATTGTGGGGCATATACATTCATATGTATACATATATGATTCATAAATAACATAGAATCTTCCAGTTTCTCAAACTTATATACATATATGTAATGGTCAATTATGAAACAAATCTATCCTACGGGAACCGTAATTTTTTCCGGGATAAAAAGTAGCCTGTGTTATTCTGATGTATGAGCTATAATATTGTAAAGTTTCATTAAAATCCATTCAGTAGTTTTTGCGTGAAAGTGTAACAAACATCCATACATCTAAACAGACATACATACATCCTCACAAACTTTCGCATTTATAATATTATTAGGACTATTTATACTGTTCGCATTGATCTAAATTTGACCATAATCATTTTTTTTATTGATGACAATAAAGCTCAATACATTCGTAGATTTACGCAAATATTTGACATCACTACATAGTATGAAACAAAGTCGCTTCCCGCTGTCTGTCTGTCTCTATGTATGCTTAGATCTTTTTTTAATAGATTTTTTTTAATAGATAGAGTGATTCAAGAGGAAAGTTTACATATATAATACATGCATATTATAGTACGGAAAAGCCGAGAAATTCAAAGATTTGTATTTCATACTAATCGGTGAAACGTACCTAGGGACGAATCCGAGCTTTAAATAAAACTAACTATTCGGATTATTTTGAAATATTATATACGAAATAATCCGAAGAGATAGTTTTATTTAAAACACTAAAGCTCGTCTATAGCTACTAAATAAAAAAATATCGGTTAACAAACTTTGGGAATTTTTTTTGGAAAGTTCGGAAATTTGGGAAAACTAACACTTATTGCTTTTTTTATAATATTTTTGTCGGAATTTAGACATTTTTATATGAACAAGACAACTTTTGCTTTTGACAGATAGTCTGAAATGTTATTCTAGGTTGATTTCTATAACATTTACTCATCTAACTAATAATAAAACAGAAAATGCAAATGATGAGTTTTTGCTAGCTCTTCTCAGCAGAACTGATAAGATTACAGCTTCTTCTAGCTTATAAGATGTATTGAATTAAGAATTGTATCTACAGTCATCTTTATCTAAAACTAGCGCCTCCTCAAAAATGGCTCCAAATATATTCTTAATCGGACTTTAGGTACTTTCGAAGTTAAATGTTTTCAAACAAACAATAAAACAATAGCTAATTTATAAGCTGGAGATTGAGACTTTTTTTCCGTATATAAAAACTGTACTACTTGTACCCGTTTGTGATTTCCAAACGTCAAACGACTGGACAGATAGACATCTAGGCTACTTTTAAGCACCTAGGGACTACGCACCCAATCGAAGTTTTAACGACATTTTAAGGGTTAGTATAGATTTCTCAGAGATGAGATATTTTTGCACAGTAAAAAGTATTATAAATGTTGACCCAGATAACCAGCTATCATCATACCAAATTTCATCAAATTCTGTCCAGTAGTTTTCTCAACGTTCCCAGACAGACAGAAAATCCTAAAAACTATAGATTCAGCCCCTGTATCGATAATAATGACTATTTCAATAAGATTTTCCAAAAAATATTTAACGTACAGATTCGACTCAGAATTTTATTATATGTATAGATTTCTTGAGTTAAGTTTACTCGTAGAGTTCAAACAAACATTAACTTTGTAAAGTAATCGCTGTTAGAGTTGGTAGCATATTAAAAATGATAAAGCAAATAAATTGTCGTTTAAGTTTAGCTTTAATGGGCATGATTGATTGCGCTCAGTTACGTACTTCGATCAATTGACCGTGTATCATGAAACAAGTGAGAGTAAAATCAGTTATTTTTAGAAATGTCTATTTGTAACTTTAAAAAACTAATACTTTGTTAGATTTACGCGATTTTTTGACATTTTAAATAAAACTATCTTTTCGGATTTTTTCGCGGATTTATTTTGATTTTTGGTTCCCGAGGTTTCGAATGCTTTTCAGCAATCATGTTCTAGAGAGACTAAGGTGTTAGATGTCTCAAAGGTAGTCTCAAAGGTCTCAAAGGGGCTACTATTATAATATATATATTTGTAAGATTTAAAACAAATATATATTTATAAGATTTAAAACAAAACTATTGAATAACTATACGCTATATTTAGAAAAAAAATAAAAAAAAATATCAAAGAATTTTAAAATATAAATACATTATTAAAAAAAATTATCAAGCATCAAAATATCAATCGGTAACCGAGTTAAAGTAGCAAAAAAATAACATAATATTCTTAATTTTTTACGCAAGCTTGACTTGGGCGGTAAGCTGGTGAATGCGTTACGAAAAAATGTACGTACGTTTGTTGCCATGGTAACCGTTGTTATTGTCCGACAAATGATATATAATATTATATCCTTTCCTTAAATGATTTTCTATAAATATATGATTGCAATATGCCTAATATGCTTTATTTTTAGTATCTCACATATCCTAATTATTTAAAACATAAATTGAACTTCATAAAGAGTATCGATAACCTACAGAAGTTTTACTTCTTGCGCTAGTACACATTCATACACGCACTCTTTAATTTTTTAATTAATAATTCTTAATACTAGACACTGAAAGCTAAATTGTTTATTGAAGTTATTACTGTTCATAAAAATTATTTTAATTTTTAATATAATACTTATATGTTTACGCCATATAATAAATTATAAGCATTTTTTTTTTCTAAAAATGTTCTTTTTGATCACTTATGTAGTGCCCTCATCGACTTTACGATTTGGTATAACGAACTTTCTTTCGTAGAACTTTTATGTGTATTTTCTAAATATTTCAACATATTTTCATTGTAGTCGTAATATTATTGTAAAATATATTCACGATATGATGATTGTAGTGTCACATAAATCTCCTAAAAAGATTATATAAACGATAGTAAAAAAATTAAGTACTAAAGAACAAATTCTCTTTATAATTTTCAAACTGAGATATTGATTGATATAAAAAAAAAATTGAAACAGACAGTTCAGAAAATGACAGATTTTGTTAAACACATGCAACATTTTTATAAAGTTACAGTTACTTTATCTGAAAATTATATTTTGTTGTAAAACTGTTTTAGGGATGAGCTGTTATAAAATCGATTTATTCGCCATTGAATGAAAAATATAGTCGCAATATGAAACAAATATATTCACATATTTATAATATCATTTTAAAATAACGTGTATGACCTTTCTGATTCTTTTTCTTATTGGTCTACTACAACGTATGTCGTGGGTTCGATACCCACGCAAGACAAAATGTTAATGTACAGTACAGATAATTGTTTGTCCTCATTAAATAACGTACCTATACAAATTACGTATACAGTATACTATTTAGTAAAACTATCCAAGATGTTTTAAAATTCGATTTAAAACAGAGGACAAAGAAGAAATCACTTTCTACGTCACCTTTCAAAATGAAATAAAAAAAAAATGAACTCTAAGCTTTTACTAAAAACTTAAAAGGAAATTGCCTTCTTCTTCTTATATTTTTATATATTATGGTCATTTTTATATTTCATTATTATTTGTAATCTATTTATAATACTAGCGCCTTCTTCATGTTTCACTCGTAAATAATCTTTATAATAATTATGAAAATATATAAATACTCCAAGTCCATAACAATACAAGGTAGTGAGGAAAACCGAGTGAAGTGAGTTCAAATCCCGGGTCTCGCACCTCTGATATTTTCATGTGCGAATCATTTCTAACATGATTACCACTTGCCGTCCGGTGAAAGAAAACATCGTGAGGAAACCTGCATGTCTGAGAGAATCTAACAAGTTCTCGAAAGACATGTGAAGTCCGCCAACCCGCACTTGGCCAGCGTGGTGGACTATGGCCTGATCCCCCTCGTATTAAAGGGAGGCCCGTGCCCAGCTGTGGGACGTTAACAAGGGCTGAATACACACATAAATACATAACAATACACACATATATTGATTGGTTTATCATTAATTAATTATACATTACATATTTTTTTATCTGTACGTTATTTAAAAAAAATAACTTTAAATATAACATTGTAAATATGGCAGTATTTTTAATTAAAACTTTTAAAGCTTCATCAGAAAAGTTCTAGTTGCTATAACCGTATGTATGTATGTAGACGCCTATATATACGCTTACGCACCAGATCCGGCGTTTAGTTAGTTACGGCCAATGCCTTATTGCGTACGCGCCTATTTTTAAAAAGTGTTCGATTTTTAATTTTAAATCATAGAGAATCTTTTTTTTTCTTCGATTTTTTTTCGTGTCAGTGAACAAAAAATTGTGGTTAGGTTTTACTGGCCAGTGGTTTTTTTTAAAAGGTATTTATTTTATTTTTTATTTTGTTTTATTGTTTTCTTTTTTTGTGCGTTAAACTTTTTTGGGAATAATAAATATTTTTTTATTCTCTATTTAATTTAAAAATTAATAATAATTTTTGAGTTTAAATAGCGATAACTAATAAAAAACAGTTAGTTTTTAGATGTAAAAATTTGAGAGGGGAAAAAAATGACGCAACAAATACGTCGTATTTCTATTCTGCGTTTAGAATCTATTATCTATTGTGTAAGATAATGTAAACTGAGCCCGTAACAAAAGTGCGCACTTTCCAAAAATATATTCTTGTGTATGAATGTGGTAAATTTTTATTATAAAATTTTAGAAATTCTCTAATATGATACTTAATATTGAATTTCTAAAATTTTATAATACATTTACAAAACTTTTCAACAAAATATTTTTATATTATTATTTATTATAAATTACAAAAGTTCTATTTTTAAATTTTAATATGTCAACTAATTGCTATTGAAAAGTTAAACGTAAATTATAAATTATTTTACTTATTTAATACGTAATTAAATAGCAAGGAAAACTTTTCGAAATAAAAAAAAGCTAATAAATTTTAAATCAATTTAAAAAATATATTTAGTTTTAAAGGTTTTAGATTTAACCTAATTATATAAAGGTAATGTTATAGTTAGTTATAGATTATTAAAATAAGCCTGTTAAAATAACCGGTATTTTTTTAATTTATAAAAGGTTTAATTTATATAAGGAAAGTAGTTTTACTCAACAGAGAAATGAATAGATTTATGCTGCGAATATTTTTTTTATTATAACATTATTTATATCTGAAATTTTGACCATTACTCCTCGGTGTTTTAGATTGTAATGTCATTGTAGTAATAAAAAAAATTATTAAAATAATAAAACATTTCAAATATAATAATGAAACTACTTTTCAAATATTTGTTTTCCTTGTCCCCGACGTTTCTCAAATCAGAGGATTGTTTTACTCAATTTTTTTCTTAATTTCTGAACCATTTTTATAATGATTCTGTAATGAATAGGTCTGTTATATGTATGTAAGTGTCTCAAGAATTGTCTCATATAAATTTCCATAAATTATTCCACCCCCGAGCGTGAAATTTACATCACCTTTAACATCTCGTTTTTTAAAAATTTATTAAGTTATAATTTTTTTTATTAAATAATTATAAAAAAAAATAAAAAAAAGTAATTATTATAATATGTCATAGTGACAGTTCGATCTAATTCAATTTTTTTATTAAATGGCTATAACAGTTCGATCTGAGGACCACTTATGTACACGCGGTAACTAATTACGTTGTGTAATGTTATATTTATAAAAAGAATAATGTAAAATGTAATGTAATTCAACCACTTTAAGGTCTACTTTGCTGTACTAAAAACTGTATTATTAAAAAAGATGAATAGCGAGATGATCAAAAGATCTTTGATCTTTACGAGTTTTTGACAATCAAAAACACAAACTATTTATTTTGACATCAGATATTTTTTTTTTTATTACTAGCTATATATAAATCAATACAATATAATGAAATAAACCACATTATCCACCATACTTCTATCATAATTAAAAAAAATCTAAACAAAAAATAAATATTTGTATAAGATTATTTAAATAAAACTATCTTTTCGGATTTATTCGCGAATTTATTTTGATTTTTGGTTCCCGACTAAGAAAGTATTAAAAGATTATTTATTTAATAAGAGCAAATTTTAAAATGTCCGCTTAAAAATATATAACTTTCATAATATTCGTATAACAGAGATAAATAACCCACTTCGTTCCCAACAACTTCTTATAGTTATGTCATTATGTAAGAGTTCCTAGAAAATTAACTAACGGCAATTGATATTTCAAATATGTTCTATTTCAATTTGAAATGATAGACAATCTTTTTTTTCTTTTTAATTAGGTTATGCATGAAAATGATTTACAGCCAATATTTAAAATTGTTTTTTTTTTAATTGTTTCTCAATGATTTATGTAACAAAAAATATTTATAGTAAAAACTCCCTCAAAATTTTCTTATTTATTTCTATTGAACAGTGGACACAGATAAAAAATTACGTTTAGACTTAAAAAATGACTCAAAAAACCTCATAGATCTATTCTACATTCGGAATCTATTATTTTAATGTCACATTACGCGTAAAATTTGTTCGTAACACAAACTTAACTTACGCCATTTGATAATAAAAAATAAAGTAAAAATATTTATGAAATTTATTTAAAAGTTATATTTAATAAAGTTAATAATTATTATTACTATAGCATTAAAAGCTTAATAAATAACTGCCAAATAGCATTTATTTTTGGATGAAATAAATAAGTTCTGTTGAAAGAGAAAAAGTTACTTCAATTCTTGAATAGTATCCTTAATTCTTTTAAGAGCTATCTATTATTATTTTAAAGCATACACAGAAAAGTGCGAGTTCAACACAATATCTATTTAAAATAGCTTTATTTTATAAATATTTTTGCCTTTTTAAAAAATATTTTAAAATAAAAATAATTGTAATATTTTTTATATTTATTTAACAAATGCTAACATAAAGTGAACTAGAAGAAATGTTTCCGAAAGTTACAATTCAATATTTTTTGTTTCAGATAAAAGAATCTCAATAATAATGTATACTTTACTTATTTTAATCGCGTTGGCGGGAGTTCGAGCGGCAAACGTCAACAGGCATATGAAACTTTTAGACCTCGAGAATCACATACAGAGTAATGGTAAGTTCACTATATACTCAGTACCTTTACCATAAGGGTACATGGGACAAACTCATACGGAGGGCCCCCAGCCTAACGGGGGCCCCGAAAACACAACATATTCGTTTACATAGAAAAGAAATTCAATTTGTTATGTTTTACAATATGTAATGTAATGAATGCACTGTAATATACGCAGTTAGGATTTTTTTATTTTTGTAATTAATTTTTTTATTCCTATTCACATTTTTTTATTTTCTAAAGTGGCCCTGAATTATTGTGTGCCCAAGACCCTGAATAGCTTGGCTGACTGACTGACAGGGTGATAGAGTAAAAAAATCAGTACAAGTACTATTAGTAGATTTTTTGGAAACGGATCAATAGTTTCGAAGTTTGACAATCTATACATATAATAAAATTCTAACTGAGTCGAATCTGTACATTAAATATTTTTTGGAAAATCTTATTGAAATAGTCATTATTATCGATACAGAGACCGAATCTATAGTTTTTAGAATTTTTATCTGTCTGTCTGTTACCACATCACGGAAAAACCACTGGAGGGATTTTGGTGAAATTTAGTATAATGATAGCTGGTTATCCGGGTCAACATATAGGATACTTTTTACTGCGGGAAAATATCTCATCTCTGAGAAATCTATACTAAACCTTAAAACGTAATTAGGGACGAACCCGAGTAGAGCGAGGGTGAGTCGCTAGTTTTATTATATGTATAGATCTAATATTATAATAAATTTAACACGCAGATGCTGTGACGCACCAAATCTCCCCACTTTTTATGGCCATGTATAAACAATGTAAAAAGATAATATCATAATCAGGAAAATACCATAATTTTATTAAAAAATAGCAAAGCAATTATAATTTTTCATGTTCGTGTAAAGTTTTTTGTAAAATATAATATATAAAAATCCCCGTTTACTGCATGACGTAGTGCAACCAGAATTTTAGGTATAATCAGTTCTAACAAATTTTGTAAAATACACTATTTTAATCTGATATTTTCTTCACGCCACGAGAAAATTAGTTGAAACATTTCGATAATTACACGACGACATATAAATCTGACTGGCAGTTCCAGAGCACGGACAAAACTGACGATACGTTTGGCTCAGTTCGTAGTGATCCTACTTGCTGTGTTAACGGTCGCGGGTTCGAGTCCCGCTGGCTTTCATTTGTGTGATGAGCACGAATATTTATACTCCAGTCATGGGTGTTTATATTTATAATATGTATTTAAAGTTATATATGTGTAATGTATCAACTATCTGGTATCCATAACACAGGCCTCGTAGCTTACCATGATACTAGATGGTACTGTGTGTTAATGTCCCAACATATTTATTTAAACCCCCAAAAGCAAACTCCTCAGCTCATTATTTGTGATCAATTACTAAGCCATATAAGCTATAATTAGTAAAAATAAAGATAGTTAAAAAACATTTTTCTTTTACAACATACAGATAGATTTAAGTTATTTCTCTTTTACAGTAGTACAGTCACAGTCAAAACGTTTCCTAACGTTAACTAGGAGGCCTACAGACCGCAGTGCACACACTCCCGGAACTACCCTCGAGTTGACTTGTGAAGCCATTGGTGCCCCCGCCCCCTCAGTGCATTGGTTCAAAAATGACGCACCAGTATTTGAGGTAACTTACACTTTCAATTATAAATATATTAATAGATGTCCCAGAAAAGCTCAAAAAGCTTCTACGTAATGCCAAAGTTCAAAAAAACTTTTAAAGCACATTTGTTTGCTAAAGGATATTAAATCAAATGATTTTATAGAAGATATCTTGGAATGTGATCGCCTCCAGGCTATGTTAACGAGTATTATTGTAAATTATAATTGATTTAAAACAAAGTAAGGTTTTTTCCGAACTGCTGGTGTATTTGCGACGTTAAGTAAGAAATTGTAATCATTTGATATACTGTTTTTGAAGTAAAACTTCTTTACGCACGCTTGACTTGGGGGGGTAAGCTGGTGAATGCGTTACGAAAAAATGTACGTACGTTTGTCGCCATGGTAACATAATGATATGATGATGAATGAATAAAAAATGATATACAATATTATATTCTTTCCTTAAATTATATTCTATAAATATATGATTGTAATATGCCTATTATACGTTATTTTTAGTATCTCACATATCCTAATTATTTAAAACATAAACTGAATTTCATAAAGAGTACCGATAACCTACAGAAGTTTTACTTCTTGCGCGTGTACACATTCATACACGCACTCTTTAATTATTATTTTTTTTAATTATTATTTTTTTAAATTTAAATCGCCCTTACTCTGCCCAAATTTTCAGATCAGTAGTGTTATTCTGTAAGGCGTTTCACGTAACTCGACAGATGAATTCGCAGATGTAGGTCGTGTATGTTGTATAAGGTATAATAGCGGAAACAGCTGTCGTAGTACAGAGAAAGTTTTACAGAATAGATCAAACTGCCTGCTTTACAGCAATTTTCCTGCTTTTATATACTTCCTCCGTCTCTCCATCTCTCCGTCTCTTCTCCGTCTTCTTTGTTTGAAAAAACTTTGTCTAGCGTACACTGTACAGTGTACATTTGAATTCAGCCCTTTTTAACGTCCCACTGCTGGGCGTGGGCCTCCCTTCAATACGAGGCGGATCAGGCCATAGTCCACCACGCTGGCCAAGTGCGGGTTAGCGGACATTTAATTCACTATCATTGATATAGGGTATTAACAATAATAATTTGAATACATTTCGGATGAAAAATCCGCGATATTCGGTCCTTAAAGCATGCGTATATAATTATATAGCGGCAATAAGAAACCTGTTCAACCGTTAGTTTTCCAACATTCGACATCGTTTCAAACATTTTAACTACATAGTAACTAACGTCTAATTATTTTAGATTTCCCATCGATGTTACGTTTTTTAGGGGATGAATTTTCAAAAATTATTTCGTATTTTTATATTTATTTAAGAAACTCCTACGCAATGAGCAACATTCATGTTTCTAACCCAAATTGTTTAGAGTTTAAAAATCATTTAGTATTTAGTGTTAGAATTTAATTAATTAGGCTTTTCTTTTTTCAGTACGACAGAGAATCAAATGAAGTAATAGACACAAATGCGTCGTCCCTCGCTCGTGTCACTTCAACATTGCTCCTATCACGGACAGAACAACCAGCAATGTACACATGCCTCGCTGTGGCCGGACTGAAAACTGCAAGAGCGTCCACTTTTGTTTATACTACAGGTAACCTTTTGGAATCATAATTTACACAGTACTACACTAATAAGGATCCCATTCCATACAAAGAAATTGGATAGCGCTAATTCGGGCTATTCTTTGGACTGTTTTTGTCTCATAGATGACGCTGATTCGCAATCTGTCGAATTCATTTATTTTATGAATACGTACGTACTGAAATATAGTGAAATTATTTTGCTTTGAACAAAATACATTTTAGTTGCTTCAATCATTTTTTATGCGTGATAGATAAATAACTCATGAATATATGTTTTCAAAGGTTGCGTTGGTAGCGCCATCTATGAATTCGCAGTAAAAACTCACTCACATTTTAGCTAGTTTTTAAATTATTAGTAAAATTAAGAAATTTAATATAAAAATGCATTTTTTAACTAAGAGTACATTTTAAAACCAGAATATACCATTTTAGGATCTATTGATTCCTTTATTAATTTACACAAACATAAAAAATCGTAAAAAGTATACTTTTTTATGATTTTATATTTATTTATTTTTTTTTTTTTTTATTTATTTACGCACTATAGTGTCATCTATTGACAATTATTTGAAATTACTTTTCTGTTTCTGGCCAAAGTAACGATTATTTCAAACGTCACCATTATGGATTTTTAAAGCTAAGTTCAATAAAATATCTTACATTGAACTTAATCTATGAAAAATCGATATTCATAATGACCTATTTCGATAACTTACCCTATATCATTAAAACAGGCGATAGTAGATAGGTATATATTCTATAGAGGATATTTTAAAAAGGATATATGATTAAATTCATACTACTTTTTAAAATTTCTCATGTTTTGCAAAAACCCCATGATGTATTGGCTTAAAATATAACTAACATCTATGTTATAAAATAAATCTGTCTGTTCAGACCAAACACATAAGAGATCCATTATATCATTCAGTAAAGATTTACCCACACTTTGCTCGTTTGCGCCCCTAAGTAACTAACACTATATGTTTGACGATACGTTTGACTCAGTTTGTAGTTACTACATACGTAGGTACTTGCTGTGCCAGAGTTCGCGGGTTCGTGGCCCGCTGGGGGCATTCATTTTTGTGATGAGCAAGAATATTTGTACTCCAGTCATAGGTTATATTTATAATATGTATGTATTTAAAATTATATATGTGTAGTGTATCAACTATCTGGTATCCATAACACAGGCCTAGTAGCTTACCATGGAACTAGATGGTGCTGTGTGTTAATGTCCCAACATATTTATTTATTTTATTTACTTCAGGTCAAAATCTATCCGTGTACCAAATTTCATGCAAATCCGTTCAACTGTTTCAGTGTGAAGGTGTGACAAACATACATACATACATTATATTAGACTGATGTAGTCTTTCCTACAAATTCTTAAACTGTGAGTCACAAGCGTGAATAAATTGTGCGGAAGTTGAAAAAATTGAAGCGGCCGACGCCAAATCTGATAACGTATTACAATCTAAACCGAAATTCCTACTACTTTATGTACACGTGTCCCTTTTTTTACTATGAGTTCGCGACTCACCCTCGCTCCGCTCGGGTTTGTCGCTAGTTAAGTTTTAACGTTTAGTATAGATTGCTCAGAGATGAAATATTTTCCTGCAGTAAAAAGTATTCTATATGTTGACCCGGATAACCAGCTATCATCATACCAAATTTCATCAAAATTTGTCTAATGGTTTTCTCGTGATACGTTCCCAAACAGACGGACAAAAATTCTAAAAACTATAGATTCGGCCTCTGTATCGATAACAATGACTATTTCAATAAGATTTTCAAAAAAATAATTTATGTACTAACTAACAACACTTTTATATTTATATTAACTACTTATTAACTAAAAGTAACATTGTTATCAATACAAGTGATATTTCAACTTTAAGCGAGATTTTTTCCTAAAATTTACATAAGAATATACAAGGTATTTATCAAAAGAGATTCATTACATTCACATACAAACATAAATACACTCTAATTAGCCTCTTTCTTCTTTATAGTTGGTTAAGTTAGAATTAAAAGATACGATTCGAAGTTCATACGAAAAGAACGATAATAATAATAACGCCTTGAAAAATGTAATAGCAATCACGCATAACAAGGACATAAAAATAAAATTAATGTGCCACCAAAAACTTTTACAAAGGCTTTATGGAGTAGTATAAATAAATTTCATATCTTTATAGATTAGAGTCCAAAAAGTCAATTCATGTGTATATTTTATTGATAATTTTAGAAGATATGGTTAATCTATACTAATATTATAAAGAGGTAGTGTTTGTGAGCTTGTGACGTTGTAGGGGGTAATCTTTGGATCTACAGAACCGATTTAAATGAAATTTGGTAAGAAGATAATTTGAAACCCTGGTAAGGACATAGGATACTTTTTATCCCGGAAATCATCCCTTAAGGGGGTGAAAATAGGAATGAAAGTTTGTATGGGGAATCAATCTAGGGACGAACCCGAGCGAAGCGAGGATGAGTCGCTAGTGTAATATACTTTTGCGAGGATATAAAATTTAATGAATTTATGTAAAAAGTAAAAATTGTTAACTATATTTTCAATTTAACAAAATTAAATAACAATTTTTTACTTTAAGTAAAATTAAAAGTTGTACAAAATTGTGTGAAAAAACACTGAATGAAATTTTATAGTATTTCCTATTACTATATGTTAAAACTTTACAAGTTAATTGTATTCAGGCACTTTAAACGTCCTACTTACTAATGGGGGTGGGCCTCCCTTCTATACGAGGGGGATCAGGACATAGTATCACACTCACATCACACTAGCCAACTGCAGGCAGATTGAGCATATCATTCAAAAACTTGCTAGGTTCTCTCAGACATGCAGATTTATTATTATTTAATTAAAATCAATTATTTAAAAAATAATAATCTTAAGTATAAAAATAAACATGCTTTATCCATCTTGCAAACACAAACATGTGATAGATAAATATAACGTTCAGCCATGAATTTAAATAAATAAAATCGAATCGAGAATAAATCGATTTCAACCATATTGTTTCTTCTTGTCAACAGATGGCAGCACAGATATAACGGAGCGATCTAAATTAGTTCCCCTATCGCCGAGAATACTGGTTTCGTACAAAGTATTCGTGGATACAATAGGCAGTAATGTAGTACTGCCGTGTCGAGTGAAGGGTCACCCGCGGCCGGTGGTCGTGTGGAAGGATAACAATGGCGCAGTCATCAAAAAAAATAGTAGGATGAAGGTTAGTTCAATATAAATTCTATTAAGAACTCAGAATAAATAGAATATTACAGTTTAATTGAACTAACAATTAAACTGTATATTATTGCAATTAAAATTTTTAATTTATGAAATATAACTTTAAAAGACTTTTTTAACCGACTTCAAAAAAGGAGGAGGTTCTCAATTCGTCAGAACCTTTTTTTTTTAAATCTCCAACGTCATAAATTACAAACACTTGAATTTCATCTTAATAGATATCTTTATAGTTAAATTAAAAGAAACAAAGTATTAAACAATTGAGTCTTAATACAATTATGTATATGCTAATTTCAATGTTACTAAATTTATCTATTTTATTGAATTAAAACGGGCTTTAAAAATTTAAAACTCAAATGTTTCTTCTACTTGACACAAGATGGCGCTCATTAACGTAAAAGCTTCATTTGATTCAATTGATTTTTCCAATAGATGGCGCGCATTTTATATGCATTTTTGAAAGGCATTATTTTTTATACATTTACTTTCAAAGGTTATTTCTAATGTACGTTGCTTTATAATGGCTAATAATATAAAAAAGTAGAGATGCGCCGAATGTTTACTCGAATATCCGGTATGTTCGGTGTTTTTTTTTTTTTTTTCATATTATGTGTTTATTTTTGACCCCGATTCGGACCTCACTAAAAAAAAGTACAAGCAATTATACTTTTAACATTTCTATTTATAAAGATATTATGGGAAAATTTTACATTATTTTAAATTTTATATAAAAGAAAATCATTTAAATTTATACATATAATAAAATTATAACTCAGCCAAAATTTTTTTGGAAAATCTTATTGAAATAGATTTATTATCGATACAGAAGCCAAATCTATAGTTTTTGGAATTTTTGTCTGTCAGTCTGTCTGTTACCGCATCACGGGAAAACCACTAGACAGATTTTGATGTTTGGTATGATGATAGTTGGTTATCCGGGTCAACATATAGGATAATTTTTACTGCGGGAAAATATCTCATCTCTGAGCTAAACGTTAAAACATAACTAGGGACGAATCCGAGCGGATCGAGGGTGAGTTGCTAGTATAATATATTTTTAGTAAAAAATATATAATTATCACAGGTTCTTCGTTCGGGCGAGCTGGTGATCGCTACACTGCAGTGGAGCGACATGGGCGAGTTCATTTGCAAAGCCACGAATTTGTTCGGAAGCACGGAGATCAAAACTTTCGTGTATCCGGCGCGAGTAGGTAGCTTTAAAAAAAATATATATTTTAAATCTTTTTTTTAATATATCTGACTTAATATATACTTTATTTCACTCATAGATATTATTTTCTGACGACTCTTTTAGCTCAGTTTGTAGTGACCCTTCTTGCTGTGCCAGCGGTCGCGGGTTCGAGTCCCGCTGGGGGCATTCATTTGTGTGATGAGCACGAATGTTTGTACTCCACATGTGTGTTTATATTTATAATATGTACGTATTTAACTTTACATATAGTGTATCAACTATCTGGTATCCATAACACAAGCCTCGTAGCTTACCATGGAACTAGATGGTGTTGTGTGTGTTAATGTCCCAAAAAAAAAAAAGATATATTTTTATATCTTTGTGTACTCGATTCATTTCCTTTATATATTTATTATTCGGTAATTAAGTACATCTTTAATTAAAATAAAGCAAAATTTAAACTTCATAGTTGATTAAAAACGCTTACTTTTAATAATATTTAAAATCTTGAATTTTTGTATTTAATAATCATTATATGTTTCATATTATCATATTTCATTTTTGTTTCAGCCGAATGAATCCGACGGATAGGATAAGGATAATACGAAGTAAACCAAGTTCCTGTTGCTAGTTATGATAAGAGCGCTTCACACGCGCAAAGAGACGCTGCGATAAAAATAATCTGCGTATTGAAAATATCATATTTCCATCTTTAAATATAAACTTTAATATTTCTATTATGTATGGAATAAGGCAGCAAAATGTCTCGTTTTGTACTTATTTAAGGTTAACTTGTAAATAAAATTAAAAAAAAAAAAAAGCTTCCGCTGGACCGGAGGTTGGTTGTATTAAAAAAAAACAAAATGTATTATTTTTTTAATATTTATATAATTTTACTTGCCTGCTTTATTTTTAATAGCAAATCTTTGTAAGGAAAAATAGTTTTTTTTTTTTAATAACTGCGATTGACTATACATCATTACGAAACAGAAAAATACATTGAATTCTATTATATATAATAATATATATAAACTAACAGATTTTCATGTCGTTTTAACGTCATATTATCTATTTTGTACGACAAAATCATCGCAGCGTATAACCGTATCGTGTGAACGCACAACTGAACCGAATCTGCCTATTTTTTATTATAATTGTTGTAACTTATAAACAATAGCAACTGTAGGTATTAAACATTGTGATGTATAACGCCGTAGTAGACTGTGATTGATAGATATTGATATAAATAAAAAATCTGAAAAAACCAATTGTTGTATTATTCACTCTTTATATCCTGAAACGTAGTGATGTCTATACAGATAAATAAAATTGGAGTGTCTGTTTGTAATATTAAAATAACCGCTTTTTACTAATTGCATATGGATGTATACACGGTACATGTACTAAAACAACATTTTTTTTACAATTTTTGTCCGTCTGTCCGTTTGTTCCGGCTAATCTCTGAAATGGCTGGACCGATTTTGATGGGACTTTCACTGGCAGATAGCTGATGTAATAAGGAGTAACTTAGGCTAAGAAGCGAGGGTGAGTCGCCAGTTTAAACTAAAATTGCAAATCGACTTTCGAGACCATTCAATAAGAAAAGATACTTCCACTAAAAGATAGAGGGAGTTTGTACTGCTAATATAATGTGTGTTAAATTCTGGAAATTTTTTTGGTTCAACCGCGAAATTGGAAAACCCTTAAAATTACGCATAGTTAGAATTCGCTAAAACTTACTTTTATTTTAGAGTTCAAAAAGTATGCAGTAAATGCTACGCATGTATACTATTGGGATTGCTATTAAAAAAAACCATTGCTTATTAATAATACCTAGGACAAACAAACAAACAAACACTCGCATTTTAGTACCACTCTCACAGACGAAGTGGCAGCTATGCTGTCGCGTTTCGTCCGATAAATGAGAGTCCGGGAGGCCCACTCCCCATCCCTCCTCCCTTCCTCTCCCTCCCTCCCTTTCCTGAAAGGCCGGCAACGCATGTGCAAGCCCTGCAGTGTTGCAAATCTCCATATGTCCATGGGCGGAGGTGATCACTTCCCATCAGGTGAGCATCTTGCCCGTTTGCCCCCTTTGTGCCAAATATATATATGTATATATATATAATATATATATATAATATATATATATATATATATATAATATATATATATATTAGCAACAAATTCCTTGTTCTTCAAAGTCAATCAATAAACGACTTCGGATTGGGCAACAACAAATAAGCGATTGCGATCACGATCCAGATGCGATCATTAATCATTGAGGCTGTTAACTCCTTATTTAACCATCTTGATCTTTGATCTGTATGAAAATTTGTTAATTATATACTATATTATTTATTAGCATGATTTTCGACTTTTCTCGGGCATCGATTAATTATTATAAATCATATTTAAGTGGGTTTATATAAATAAATGTATTGGAACATTAATATACAGTACCGTCTAGTTCCATGATAAGCTTCGAGGCTTGTGTTATGGATACCAGATAGTTGATACTCTACATATATATAACTTTAAATACATACATATTATAAATATAAACACCGATGACTGGAGTAAAAACAACAACAGAACCCGCGAACGCTGGCAGCAAGTACGGTCAATACAAATTGAGCGAACGTGACGTTTAGAAAGATGGATAGGTTTAAAAAACGCCCTTTTAATGTCATAGACAACATTTTTTTATCGTGATGATTTTTTGTCAATTTTTTAATATTGATTTTTTTAAACTACAAAATAATCATTTTTAGTGACAAAATAGTAATTTATTTTAAAAAAATACTTATCTAGCTTTGACATTTTTTTTACTTAAATTTAGGGTAGGGGAGGGGAAGAGGGGTTATATTATTCGATCTTCGTCTATTACAAGCTTTTATTTTATTCCAAGTACGTATTATTACTATTACATATGTAATAAGTTAAATCGTTTTCACAATAGATATCAATAATATTTTAGACAAATGAAAAGCAAAACAATATAAATTAACATAAGGTAAATCTAAACTATTATTAAATGTAATAAATGTAAGCAATTCATACCAACAGACATTACAATTTTATTACCTATTAGTTATTAGTTATTACTTCAAGAAACATCAAACATTGTTCTATTTTGCAATTCAAGATCGATTTTTTATCTAGTGGCCTTTAAGACCTTACTACAGATTAAAAATATGATTATACTATTTTTAAACTAGCGACTTGCCCCTGGTTTCATCCACATACGTATAGGTGGTTGTGTGGAACTCACCGGATAGAAAAGCTAGTACTACCCACTAAAACGCTTACGTACTCAACCACGACACCCCGACGACTGCCTGCTGAAGAAGACCATAACAACCAAGTGGTTGTTCCCACGATTCACCCTGATATCAAAGAAGTACCAGCAACAAGTCTATCAAGACTATCACGACTAAGAAGAAGAGCCAGATGGTACCGCCCATCGAAGTGGGCCACCTCCCAGTATGTCTGTTGGCTTCACGTCCGGCTGGATTGCCGGACGCTAATGAGCCCCAAGGGCTATCATAATAGGGGGCTACTAGGTGAGCACTAATGAGGGGGGATCACCTACACTAGACTAGAGTAGGTGAGGGTTGCTTGTACTAATGCATCAATCGTGATTAAATTAAGAAAGCCAATAATATATCATTATAAAAAAAAATCATGTGAACTTTTTGCACATGCAAAATCGAACCCATAACATTCTAATCCTCATTGTGCCAATCAAATTTTAATCATATTATTTTAATTCCAAAATTCATAAAGAGATAAAGCAAAAGCGTGAAGATAGCAAAATTAGCGCGATCTATGAGTCGTGCGTGTAGATATTAATACGACACGACGTGTGGGTTATTCTCTTATAATATTTGACAACGTTTGGCTCAGTTTGTAGTGGCCCTACTTGCTGTGCCAGCGGTCGCGGGTTGGAGTCCCGCTGGGGGCATTCATTTGTGTGGTGAGCACGAATGTTTGTACTCCAGTCATGGGTGTTTACATTTATAATAGGAATGTATTTAAAGTTATATACGTGTAGTCTATCAACTATCTGGTATCCATAACACAAGCCTCGTAGCTTACCATGGAACTAGATGGTGTTGTGTGTTAATGTCCCAATATATTATTTATAATATGAAAAGATTTTTTGAAAACATCTAAACACTAGATAACTATGTTTTTAAGGTACCAATTTACCATTTTACCAGCTTATAAATAAAATAACAAATCAATTACGCAATTATAATATTACGCTCGACTTACGAAATAAGGGCTTTGCTCAGGTTCTTAACAAGGTGCCTATCTTAGCTAATTCATTTCATCCAAATCCGTCCAGCCGTTTTAGTGTGTAGAAGTGACAAACATACATACAAATTTAAATATACACATTACACACAATAGTTTAACCCAGTCATGGATGTTTATATTTATATTTATAATATGTATGTATTTAAAGTTATATATGTGTAGAGTATCAACTATCTGGTATCCATAACACAAGCCTCGTAGCTTACCATGGAACTAGATGGTGCTGTGTGTTGATGTCCCAACATATTATATTATTATTATATTACAATTAACTCCTGAAATATAAAAGCGATTGACACACTGTAAAAGGCATTTTTTTTCTGTATCGATAATGGTGATGTTATTCCGTCGTAGAACTTAGGGCTGTAGTTATCCATGCCCTACTATCTATACCTATTTTTAGCTACTGTTTGGATTTGCTTCTGGATTTCTCCTAAGGCCCATCTCTATAGATGTTCAGATGATAATTGGTCGACCAGGTCTTCTTGAACAAGCAGGCTGCCATTGCCACGCTACTTATCTAGCAGTTCCCTCTTCTCTTCGCAAAATATGCCCGACCCAATTAAAACTATCTTATTGTAAACCGGGAGTTGATGCATGCTTTATCTCTATTTGTACTTATGATTTTGTGTTTCAAAAAGGCATGTAAACTTTACTTAAAAAAAATAACAAAATTTTTATACGTCAAAACAAATATATCTACCCACTAAAATACAAAACTTATATGGTTTTGGGAGCTTTTTGTAAAACTATTTAAGATTTACACCCTACATTTTTTTCACTTACCTACTCGTATAACACAACCACTAGGTCGGCGAACGCCGAAAGAAACAACCGAGTAGCGCTTTTTCTTCCGAGCCTATTCACTGATACCGTCAAAACTATGATAAGTGCTAAAGATATTTTAAATACATCACATTTTTCCTGAAGAAATGCAGTCTGGTAATAAAAGCGCCCCGTATATCTGACAGAAGACACTTGCTCGCCGGCGCCATATAAAAAGCGTAAGGTTTATTATTATTGATCAACAAAATCTATACATATAATAAAATTGTAACTTAGCCGAATCTGTACATTAATTTTTTTTTTTCAAAATCTTATTGAAATAGACATATTTATCGATGTAGAGGCCGAATCTATAGTTTTTAGAATTTTTGTCTGTCTGTCTGTCTGTCTGTCTGTCTGTCTGTCTGTCTGTCTGTTACCGCATCACGGGAAAACCACTGGACAGATTTTGATGAAACTTGGTATGATGATAGCTGGTTATCCGGGCCAACATGTAGGATACTTTTTATTGCGGGAAAATATCTCATCTCTGAGATAAACGTCAAAACGTAACTAGGAACGAACCCGAGCGGAGCGAGGGTGAGTTGCTAGTTATTATAACTAAAATAATACTATATAATATGTAGATAACAACTCTTACCTGCATATAAAATAATGTAAATATTTATTTGAAGATGATAATTATACATATGGGTAAGTATGGTATTGTATTTATACTCAAAAATAAATATTGCATTAATTTAAGTTATTTGATGCATTAATTAATTCTAAATATTACATTTATATTTTCTACAGCAATAGTTCAAACCTGATAATAAGTATTATTTGGCCAAAAATCTTCCGCCCGAACAGGGACTTGAACCCTGGACCCTTGGATTAAAAGTCCAATGCTCTACCGACTGAGCTATCCGGGCTATATTCTATATCGCGTATAAGCTATTAACACTTTTACTATTCTTTATAGATTGTACGTTTAAATAGTAGTTTTTTTGTTCCAACAAGTGCTTAGAATTTATACTCTTTTTATATTGGTGTAACCGACGCTTGTGTTTTTGTTTGAATTTTTCGTAAGCATTTTAGGTAGGTACGCTTTATCGTCGTCGATTAAATTGATTTTAATTGATCTTTTTTATAATACTTTCTTAGATTTACGCGAATATTTTACATTAAAATAAAACTATCTTTTCCGATTTTTCCGCGGATTTATTTCGCCCGTGTCTCTCCAGTCTCTACCGTGACCAAGATTGCTGTAAAGCAATCGAAACGTCGGGAACCGAAAGTCAGAATAAATCCGCGAAAAAATCCGAAAAGATAATTGATCTTTTCTTTAATAACTTCATACAGACAAGAGAGAAAAAACTTATTCAAATAAAATGTAATAAAGTAAAATCATACTAATTCTAACCTTTATGTACATTGTACAAGTAAAAGTTTGTATGGAAACGGTTGGACGGTTTTAGATGAAATTTAGTATACAGATATATTATGATCTGGAATAACAATAAGCTACCGTTAGGCGTTAGTAAAAATTTGTCTAAAGGTGGTGCTACCTGAATACATCTAATATTAAAAAAACAAAAAGGTACCAGGAATATTTCAACGTAGATCAGCGAAGAGAGGGTAAGTTGCTAGTTGAAATTATACTTCTTTTGGCAAAATTGGTAAAAATTATGAGAGTAAAATTTTTACGATGCGCGCGCACACCGACAGCCAAATAGCGACATGATGAAGTTAGCTGCATTCCTTTTACAAACAGAGAGTTGTGACATACGGGATGAAATCTTCAGTTATTTTTGTTTTGTTACGCCAAAGAAGTATAACTTCTTACATGCGTACATACGTACATACACACGTTTTTTTTATTGTATATTAGTCTATTACAAATTTTGTTTTGTTGAAAGATTATTATAATATAATATTAAAAATTTTTAGAATATACCACCTTGCGTAAAATCAATCTCAAACATGCTCATTATGCTAAATCTTTGAACGTTGCTTTATTGAATGGTCAATTTTATGTTTCTCGTAATTCGCAAATGAGATGCGATTTCTATACGTCCTTGTGGGGTAGAAAGAGAGGACATTTACCTCTCTGTAGTGCATTTTCTACACACTTTATCTACTTTTGGGGCAGTTCTCAAACTCACTAAGCTCGGAAACCAAACCCGTAAGGTATGCTTGTTAACAGCGCCAATATGCTAGAAGCGCTTTCTATAATAATAATAACTAGCGACTTATCCTCGCTTCGCTCGGGTGCGTCCCTAGACACGTTTCAATTTTTTTGAGCGGAATCCTAATTCTTTTTCTAAAATAAAAACAACCTAAGTTACTCCTTATAACATCAGCTATTTGTCAGTGAAAGTCCCGTTAAAACCGGTCCAGACGTTTAGGAGATTTAAAACTGCGTTTTTCTTATAAGTACCGTATATAATTTCATATGCAGTAAGTAAAAGCTGTTATTTTGACATTACAAACAGACGCTTCAATTTTATTTATCTGTATAGAGTATAGATAATAATGTCCTCCTGACCGATTTCGGCCACGGCGGCCAATCTTGCTGCGCCTAGCCATCTATGCAGGAGATATTATAGTAACCCTTTTACTCTCAAAGTCCGATGGGACGATAGTTCGACACGACCGGTGAGAGTTAAGGCGCAGGACCGACGGCTTTACGTGCTCTCCGAGGCACGGGGGTGAAACACCGCCAACTTCCCGACTCTGGGCTACTACTGAGAATATCTTAACGAAAAAACTCATCAACAACTAATTAAACTTGGCCCGACCGGGATTCGAATCCTGAACAACCTCTGGATCTGCAGTCGTACATTCTAGCCACTTGACCACCGAAGCAGTTTCTATATGACATTAGCCTCACACAAAAATCAAACCAGTGACCGTTGACAACTTGAATAAAGATGAATCTGATTTCTATTTTTTTAACACCTGGCTCATATTAAGTAATCTCAAAATGGATCAAATGTCTGACATACTTTTCATCTTTACGTTATTTATATATATATATATATATATATATATATATATATATATATATATATATATATATATACACGTTCTTCTGTACGTGTGTAAATCAATGAATTTCTAAACCGCTGGACCGATATTGATGAAATTTTTTGTATGTGTTTGAGTGGGTGGTTGGATGGTTTAGATTCGCAACTGGACCGGGTAGTTGGCGCTGCGATAAGATTCCAAGAATATATTTTTTGAAGTAAAACTTCTTTACACACGCTTGACTTGGGGAGTAAGCTGGTGAATGCGTGACGAGAGCGTTACGAAAATTGTAACCAGGCGAAGCGAGGTTTGTTTCCATGGTAACCGTTGTTTTTGTCTGACAAATGATATACCTATAATATTATATTCTTTCCTCAAATGATATTCTATAAATATATGATTGTAATATGCCTAATATGCGTTGATTAATTATTTTTTTAGTATCTCACGTATCCTAATTATTTAAAACATAAATTGGATTCCATAAAGAGTACCGATAACCTACAGTAGTTTTACTTCTTGCGCGTGTACACATTCATACACGCACTTTTTATTTTTTTTATTTTGACTTTTTGTAACGAAAATAAAATGTTCGGTGGACAACGTATGTCGGGTCTATTAGTTTTATTATAAATAGGTATATATAGATTGAAGGCAGCTATGATCCTCCACTATCATTAAAGATGTATTTGTACGCATAAAACTGCTTTGGCGAATTCGTGCGAAAGGAAAATTATCTAGTGGGCTTATGTTTGTAGCGTGGTCTAAAACTAAAATCTATATATATATATATATATATATATATATATATATATACATGTATATATACATATATATAAAACAAAGTCATGTTAGTTACACCATTCATAACTCAAGAACGGCTGGAGCAATTTTTTTTATAGGTATTTGATTTTTTGGATTTCTCTTAGTCCGTAATAGGATAATAAGTATTGAAACATCAGAAAAATTAAAAAAAAAACTAAAGTTTATATAGCTAACGCTGGCAAATAACTATTTTAAATATCTATGTAAAACGTATCTAGCGACGAACCCGAGCGAAGCGAGGGCGAGCCGCTAGTACCTACATATATAGGACTGCAGTTAATAAGGTTTTTTTTTTAATTATTTCTTTTCTACCTAATGCCTTGTTATTCGTCGATTTTCCATTTTTCTTTCCTAATTTAAATTTGGTCAAATGATTTTATTTTGCTAAAACATGTTATATTTTTGTTTTTATATATTATTATTAGTTTTTGTACGTAGATATTCTTTTTTGTAATTATGCTGGCAGAGGGTGAGGATAATGGCGACGAAGTGTATTAACTTTTACAAATTTTATCGTTCTTATCTACATTTGCTATTTATGTATTGTTTCAAAAAAAAAACGTGACTTAAGACATATTTGGGAGACTTAATTCAATATAAACAATTAATTGTTTTGATGGGCTCTTAAAATGTATTTTATTTTTATGTGTATCCGTTATCTTCTAAAGAAAACAAAAAAAAAGATAAATATATAGGTAATAATATTCCAGCCTAAGCAATCTCTCTATTCAAAAACCGCATAAAACCGAAACTCTCTTTCTCACTCGAAACGGCTCGACTGATTTTGACAATACTTTCACTGATAACTAGCTGATATTATAAGGAATGACTTAGGCTGCTTTAATTTTGGAAAAAGAATTAGGGTTGCCATCAAAAAAATTAAAACGTGCCCGAAGCGAGGGTAAGTTGCAAGTAGTTTATAATTTTACTTGTACATTTATTTACTAAGATCTTACATCTTGAGCCATGCTCACAATAATTAATCGATACTTCACCGCTCCAAGACAACTCACGACTTGCGATGAGGCAACGAGAAATGTATGCATTGATTTAGATTTAGTACGGCGTCACTATGCAGTTATAGCACGACGCAAAACAAAATATTTGCACCTAAATCAAAACTAATTTTGACTAATTACTAAAAATAGAAATACATAATCATATATTGTATATACATATGAAAAGTTTGTTTGAATGAATGGTGATCTAGTAGCTAGCATGTACGTCAGATTCGGAGGTCCTGGGTTCGAGTCTCGAGTCCGAGTTTAGTTATTCTTCTGTTATGAAATTCTCAGTAACAGCCTTGAGTTGGGAGGCTGACAATGTTGTATCCCCGTGCCTCGGAGAGCACGTAGAGCTGTCGGTCCTGCACCTGTCTCTCACCGGTCGTATCGAAAATTCAGGTGTGAACCGGACTTTGAGAGTGACAGGAACAGAGAGTGCGCTTATGTCCGCTCGCATGACCCACTTCGGTGGTAGGTACTTTTCTGACAGCAGAGTGGGCCGAAGGTGCAACCCTTCAAGGTTGTGTGGTCCGTTTCGGCAGACCTGCCTTCAGGCGTCTTGGTTGAGTGCGTAAGCGATCCTGCGATGCCCCATTAAGACGGGAAAGGTTCCGTTGGGTTTTAGTGGGTAGTACTGGCTTTTCTAGCAGGTGAGACTCACATAACGTAAATGCTTACATAAATGTATTACTCAACATTCAAAACAAAAAAAAGGCATCGTACTACAATTTCCTAACCACTCTCCACTTAAGCCTAACTAACTCAAGGTCTATCAAATAAATAAAAAAAGGATATATTAGAAAATAAACATATAACAAAACAAAATAACTATTATCGGCTGAATGTATGTAGCTTATATCATCTATAACTAATAAGAGCAAGTTGAAATCTATACAGATAAATATAATTGACGTGTCTGTTTGTAATGTCAAAATAACTAATCTCTGTAAGAGCTGGACTGATTTTGACGGGACTTTCACTTGCAGATATCTGATGTTATAAGGAGTGACTTAGGCTAATTTTATTTTAGAAAAAGAATTAGGGTTCAACTCAAAAAAATTAAAACTTAGCTAGTACTAAAGTATAATTAAGTACACTACTAAATATATCACCGGAAGTACATACATATCTATACATATTATAAAATTCTAACTAAGCCGAATCTGTACATTAAATATTTTTTGGAAAATCTTATTGAAATAGACATTATTATCGATGCAGAGGCCGAATCTATAGTTTTTAGAATTTTTGTCTGTCTGTCTGTCTGTCTGTCTGTCTGTTACCGCATCACAGAAAAACCACTGGAGGGATTTTGATGAAATTTGGTATGATGATAGCTGGTTATCCGGGTCAACATATAGGATACTTTTTACCGCGAGAAAATATCTCATTTCTGAAAAAAAAATACAAAAACTGGTAGGAACAAAACCACAACGATACTATTTGTAAACAGTTTAGCAAGGTAACTTACAAAATATGGTAAAAACTATAAAAAATAGCTTATCTTGAAAATCAAATTATCAAAAGCGCTATTTTATCCATTAAAATAGTTATTTTAATTAATATTTATTTATGTGTTATTTAGATATTCGACAATAGATGTCGCCATGTGTTTTTAAAATACATAGTTTAAATTCCAAAAAAATTAATGTACAGATATGACCTTTTTTCGATTTTATTAGAATTACTACTAAATCACCCGCGGCTCCGCCCGTGTTTAAATTATCAGTAAAGCAAACATTTTCGCTTCATAAATTAGTAACTATACATACAATAAAATTGTAACTAAGCCGAACCCGTAAACTCAATATTTTTTCGGAAAATCTTATTGAAATATTCATTATTAGCGATACAGAGCCCGAATCTATAGTTTTTAGAATTTTTTCTGTCTGTCTGTATGTGACCGCATCACAGTAAAACCACTAGAGGATTTTTTTGAAATTTGGTATGGTAATAGCAGGTTATCCGGGTCAACACATAGGATTCTTTTTACCGTAGGAAAATATCTCATTTCTGAGAAAAAATACAAAAACTGGTTAAAATAAAAGCACGATGATGCTATTAATATTTTAGCAAGGTAACTTACTTATATATTATGTTAAAACTATTAAAAAAAACTTATCTTAAAAGAAATATTAACAGCGCTATTTTATTCATTAAAATAGTTATTTTAATGAAAATTTATTTATGTGTTATTTAGCTATTTGACAATAGATGTCGCCATGTGTTTTTAAAATACGTAGTTTATCAAAAAAAAATGTACAGATATAACCTTTCTATGACTTTACTATAATTACTACTAAATTACCCGCGACCCCGCCCGTGCTTAAATTTTTAATAAAACAAACTTTTTGGCTTTATAAATTAGTAACATATTAGTAATATTTTGTTGGCCGAAACAATTTTCAAATGAGAATATTTGTAAATTTTTATTGTTTAGTAAATAATGTTAATGTTTTTTAATCTTTTAGTATAAAAATTGGGCAAATGTAAATCCAACTCGCGCATTATAGGTTTCGTATAGCAAAATGCTATGTTGTTTTTCTTACTTACGTGTTTTGTTAGGTTAACACTAAAATAAATACGAATAATATTTACGTTTCCACAATACCTACTCATTTTTTGCACCGTAAAAATAAGTTCAATTTTTATTATTTTATAACATTTTATGGAAAACAAGTTTATGGCTGTTAAACTGCCAAAGCGGGTAACTAAAAATATTTCATATCTCAAAAACTATGAAAAAGTATTTTAGGAACTGTTATACCTCAACTTTTTCACTTTTTCTTGACACCCTTTCTTGGAAGGTAAAGGCTTAAAGGACACAATAAAATGCTTACGACTTTAATCATATTAGCAGAGCCATATGAAATAAAAAAATGTATTCGCTTAGAATTATTTACTTATTACACTTTCTTTTGAAAATCGTTTTGGAAAATAGTGCTAGCTAGCGCTAATTAAGAAAAGTTATCATTATGTAATTTAAATAATCAGCTATATATTAAATTAATCTATAGCTGTCTATTAGTAAAAAATGATTAAAATTAATTCCGTAGTTTGAGAGTTTATCGTGAAAAACTAAAAAAACAAACAAAACAGAAGTATAGACATACATAAATGTTATTGCTAAAACAAAAAGTTCAATTTAACGGAGGAACCTTTGTGGCATTGTCAATCTCTGCCATTATTTACCTATCATGCGGTGCGCAATGAAAGTAATGTATAATGTAAGAGTATACTAATGTGTAAAACCTATGAATTTGGTTTTTGATCATCTGAACGCGGGCGGAGCCGCGGGAAATGCTAGTGTATGTATAAATACGACCCTCACTTTGAAGAATAATTCTCAAAGCATATAGGGGAAATTCTATGGCAGTTCCAAAATGAATTATTTAAACAAAAGAAACCCCGCCCCCGGGTGGGTTCGAACCACCAACCTTTCGGTTAACAGCCGAACGCGCTAACCATTGCGCCACGGAGGCTCTTACTGTTTGTACAAAGTTTCTATAGCAGAGAAGATACTTTACTTTTTACGAGAATATTTTAAATAAAACTATTTTTTTTTCACGGTTTTATTTTGATTTTTGATTTCCGACGTTACAAATGCTTTACAGCAGTTACGGTCACGATTCACAGTAGAGACGTCTCCTCCACATTAAGAAAAAATAGTTTTATTTGAATTATTTGAATAGGAGATACTCTTAAAAGGCAGAATGATTTTTTTTTAAATTAGAGCACAGTGAACAAAAAAACTGCTCTTCAGTTAAATCGCCGGTAAATAAATAAATAAATATACAAGAATTGTTCGTTTAAAGGTATTAGATTAGATATGGATAGATTATATATTTATTAATATAAATGACCTTATCATTCTTTTAAGAAAGGTTTAACCCCTAAGGATAGTTTACTATGTGAAAGGTGACTTTTAAGCTAGTGACCTTTTGTAGTTATACCCAAGGCTTATATTAAACCAACCCTTTCTATGTTTCTCCACTATTTTACTTTAAAACTTTAACCCCTTATTTCGTAGAATTTCTTAATGAATTAAAGACACCATAGGCAAGTCATAAAATATTTAATAGCATTTACGTTCTAAAATTTTAATTGATAGCTGTAATAAGCGATTTAGACTGAGGAGAAGTCGGTTGAAATCGTGTAGTAAAACATATGTAACTAAAAGTAAAATGTCGAAGGAGATAGATTCGCGCCCGAACAGGGACTTGAACCCTGGACCCTTGGATTAAAAGTCCAATGCTCTACCGACTGAGCTATCCGGGCGGTACGTTTAGGTACTAAATATCAAGACAACTTGTACTATTTATGATATTTAAAGAATATTAATAAAAAAAAATCTCAATACACGAATCTTATTATTTATCAAACTGACTCGAGATTTAACCGGAAATAACATTTTTATTTTTTGCATAAAATAAATATTTTTGTTTGTTCTTTCCAAATAATAGTACAGAAATTTGAATTATATTCATGTTATAAAATAATAATTTTCATGGTCTAAATGTCTGTCTTTAGACTGGAGTTAGCGGGTTCGAGTCTCCTGATCAATTAATTGGTCATGTCAGGCCATGTGCCCTTCTATTTTTTAATGTGTATCATAATATTTCCTATGTATTTTATTATTTATTTATTACCCTAATTCTTTTTCTAAAATAAAAGTAGCCTAAGTTACTCCTTATAATATACGCTATCTGTCAGTGAAAGTCCCGTTAAAATTGGTCCTGCCGTTACGAAGATTAGCCGTAACAAACAGACAGACTGACAAAAAATTTAAAAATCGTGTTTTTCTTATAAGTACCGTATATAATTCCATATGCATTTAATATAAAGCTGTTATTTTGACATTACAAACAGACACTTCAATTTTATTTATCTGTATAGATTTATATCTAATTAGAACGGCAGTGCCATTTAAACTAACTAAATTCTACATACATTATAAATTATTACAAACGTAGAAGGAAAGAGACAAAAAACATTAGAAAGAAAAGTAAATACTATTTGGGTTCTGAGAATATTAATAACAGGGTTATTCAATATTCTTAGCATAACTTAGTTACCTACTCAAGAACCAAAGTTGGCCACTTGTCAATGAATGGGTCCCATTGAGCATTATTGTCCAAGAGCGCGTTGAATGATGTTAATGAACGCGATATAGGTGCCTTGATTTGGGCAATAGTACGAAATATGGAATAACGAAAAAAAATTTTTTCTGGGTCCAAGTTTACTAGTAACTTTGATGATAACTGATGATTCTTTAAATTGACATAACTTTTTTATTTAGGAACCGATTGAAATAAAACAAATACTTAATGTTAAGTGAAGCTTACCACAATACATTAGTGAAAACCGCACCCAAATCGGTTAAACCGTTTCTAAGATTAGCGCGCACAAACGCACAGACAAACCGACAAACAGACAAAAAAACTAAAAATCATTGTTTTGGGTTCTATTGTGTTAATAAAGATCCCCAATAATAGTTTTTCTCGAATATCTTCCATGTACAGACAGCTATCAGTTATAATTTTATTATAAGTATGTATAGATTGGGGCATGAATACGATACAGTTGAGCATGAAGATCCGGAGCATCAACGTCTCCTTGCAAAATTCGGCACATAGTTTTTAGTTGGTCGCAAGTCCGTCTGACTTCCAAGGAGTTGAAACCTAAGCAATCTAAAAGAAATTTGGTTGGGTATAGAAAAGGATAATATCCATAGCAACGTTTGAATAGGTATATCAGGAAGGCCTTTTGTGCCTTTTCTAATATAAGTCCATACTTTTTCTCGTCCGGTCCAGAGGCAGGCAAGCGATGTATTAAAAAATAGTAAAATCGCCATTCAATAGATGAATGTATCGCAGAACATACACAATAGGGGAATAATAATAATAATAATAATAAACTCTTTATTGTACACCAAGAACAAAAGAAAATAAATAAATACAGATGGATAATGTACAAGAGGCGGCCTTATCGCTAAAACAGCGATTGTGTGATTTTATTTTATTTTTTTATACAATAGCTAACATCGTTATATAATTATAAAAAAATATTCAGCTCTAAAAAACTAAAAGGTAGTATTAAAAAAAATAAAAATATCATACTGATACGGAACGGATATTTTGACGTCACAATATCATAGACAGAAAAATGACGACGCAATTTGTAGCGACAAAATCGCTAATCGCTCTGTTATGATATACTCTGACGTCATATTCGGTCTGACCAATGGCGTTGCGTTTCAATTACTTTGAATTTCCCACCTATATTTGCACTTTTAATAATTATCTTTTTAATCAAAAAGAAATATCATTAAAAGTCCTACTAATATTATAAACGCGAAAGTTTGTAAGAATGTATGTATGTATGTATGTTTGTTACTCTTTCACGCCAGAACGGCTGAACGGATTTGGATGAAATTTTATACAGAGATAGATTATAGTCTGGAATAACACATAGGCTACTTTTTATCCCGGAAAAATGGGCGGTTCCCATGGGATAGGTTTTTGTTTTCCGAAGGCAAACCCGAGCGAAGCGAGGGTGAGCCGCTAGTTATTAATATAAGCTTAATTCAAAAGCAATAAAGATTATAAAAAAAAATATTTCACCTTTATTTAAATCACACGTATACTCCCTATTCAATCAAATTCAAAACCTCAATTTTTTTAAGTCGGTTATAAATATATAGACTACTATTTTCATTTAAGTATCATATTAATATCTTCTAAATCATACTACAAAGACCTTGATCTGGAACGATATAATCGATAAAGCGAGTAATCGTGTTACATCTCGATTATCGTTACTCGTGCTTTCGAAATATTAGTGATGGGCTGAGAATTACTATTTCGCAAAATGTATGTATTTTTATTTTTATTTCTTACTGAAAAACATAAAATACTACTTTTTATTGTAAAAAAAAACCTAAAATATTACTTTTTATTGTAACTTCACGACACGATTGGCTCAGTTTGTAGTGACTTGCTGTGCCAGCGGTCGCGGGTTCGAGTCCCGCTGGGGGCATTCATTTGTGTGATGAGCACAAATGCTTGCACTCCAGTCATGGGTGTTTATATTTATAATATGTATGTATTTAAAGTTATATAAGTGTAGTGTATCAACTATCTGGTATCCATAACACAGGTCTCGTAGCTTACCATGGGACTCGATGGTGCTGTGTGTTAATGTCACAACATATTATTATACATATTATATGTAAAGTATCATAGATAGTAAAAGAAGAATGAAATTTATATTATTCAAAAATATTACACAGGTTCTACTTGAGTGTTTCTGTTTCTATAGAAAGTTTTCAACCCATATTATCAATGTAATATAAGCATTTTTACATTTTAATTGGTATATATGTATATAGATTCCGCCGAATAAAACGTAAAATTTCATTGATTAACAACATATAGTAAAAATGCCAAAATATGCAAATCCATATGCAAATAAATGCTATCTGTACTAAATCTTAAATATTAAATAGAGTAATTCTTGTTATACCTATATAAAAATAAATTCATGTAGGTATTTTGGAAACGGCTCTAACGATTTGGATCAAATTTTATATACCTATAGACTAGCGGCTCACCCTCACTTCATTCGGTTTCGTCCCTAGGTTGATACAAACTTTCATCCCCATTTTCACCCCCTTAAGGGATGATTTCCAGGATAAAAACTATCCTATATCCTTCCCAGGGTCTCAAACTATCTTTTTACCAAATTTCATCTTAATCGATTCAGTAGTTTCGGAGCCTATTCGGTGCAAACAAACAAACAAACAATCAAATCTTTCCTCTTTATAATATTAAAATAGATAAGGCTTTGCTTTTTGAGTTTATCTATGAAGTGGATGTATCTTTTTCTGAAAAAAAAAACACAATTTTTATATCTTTTCCGAACAAACACGATGTAACAAAAAAAACATCGAGTGAAGCACGGTCGCGCAGGTACCTACTAATAATAATAACGATCGATATTTAGAATTACTTTACACATCACTAACATTTTTATCAGTAATTGGCCTTCGATCTAATTATATATTATTATTTGGGAGATCGTTTAATAACACATTTTAAGAAAAGTTTCATCAAATTAGGTATGTTACATAACTTATCTATCCAATTTTTATTAATTAAGGTTTTTTTTATATAGTCTGGTGCAGTGCATGCAGCTAGTGGTGATGAATTAGAATTTATCGGTCTTAAGTTCGATTTCTTATTCAGTTATTTATTACTTATTATAATACTATTAGGTATAAATGGAAAATGGAGGAAAAGGAAATTTTGTATGTATGTGTGTATGTTTATGTTGAATCGGCTGGACGGATTTGGATGAAATTTAGTACAAAGATAGACTTAGACTTAAACTAGATATGACCTAGAGTAGGTCATATCTATACAGATAAATAAAATTGAAGTGTCTGTTTGTAATGTCAATATAACAGATTTATACTAAATGCATATGGATTTATATACGGTACTTATAAGAAAACCCAATTTTTTAAATTTTTGTGTCTGTCTGTTTGTTCCGACTAATCTCCGAAATGGCTGGACCAATTTTAACGGGACTTTTACTGGCATATAGCTGATAGTATAAGGAGTAACTTTGGCAACTTTTATTTTAGAAAAAGAATTAGGGTCGTTGCTGTACCTAGCGACGCACCCGAGCGAAGCGAGGGTAAGTCGCTAGTTTTAGTAATAAAATTTATAGGTAGGAACGTACCAAAGTGATGCGAGTCTAAGTAGCTAGCCACAAAATCATATCCTGGTAGAGTAAAGCTTCGTGTAAATAATTAATCAAATTTGTAGAGTTTTACTTAATTAAATAAAAATAATTAATTATTTAAAGGTTTCGAGAATATTAAGAAAAATATTTTTACATATTACCTATCTATGCTATTTTTATCGTATGTTAAAAAAATTTCTAGACTCATTTTTACTTAAAAAAAAAATGGCTTGGAATGCTTTTTATATTACATGTAAAATCTAACGATTTCAAACTGCAAAACAAATTAAATTAAAAATATTATTTTTTTTAATTCAAATTAAAAAAAAATCTTTAGCATAGAATTATTAAAATTTTACTATTTCGGAAAAAAAAAACAAAAAGAGAGAGAAGGACGATGAGAAGAACTGGCGAAAGAAACTCAGAGATACTAAAACTATTCATTTATTTATATTTTTTACCATTTGATATCAATATACATACTGTTTTAAATTAAAATTGAAAGTTATTTGTATAGTTTCATAGAAAATAAAGGTTAAATAAAAAAAGAACTTTTCACTCTGATTACAAAAATTCTTAAAAAATGCATAAAAATTCTTAGTTTTAATTAACTGCTATACTTTTACGCTCTATAATACCTAGCGACTAACGTGCGTTCATAGCTACATTTTAGGTTTTTTTTAGTAGGACTCTAATCCTTTTCTATACATATAATGAAACTGTAGAGGTCGAATGTCTGTACATAGAAAAAAAAATGCTAAAAACCGAGTCAGGGGATGTAAGAAGAGAAATAAAGCAAATCCAGTTTTTTTTTTCAATTTTTTTGTTTCTCTGTCTGTTTGTCTGTTTGTACGGGCTAATCTCCGAAACTGTTGGACGGATTTAAGTGAATTTTGCATGGCGATACCTTATATCCCCGGTTGACATTTTAGATACTTCTCATCCCGAAAAATTAAAGAGTTTTCGTGGGATAGCTAAAAACTATAGTAACTTATACAGCTTAGTACACAAAAACTACTGATTGGGTTTTAATAAGACTTTATAATAATATACCGTAAACCGGAGCTACTTTGACATAACATCTAATTTCATCAAAAGTCGATGTTTTGCAACCGCAGGGCTACTTTGACACCTAAAAAATTAAGTTTTGTGTTATATTTAGTGAAAGAGACCATAAAAGCGCCAAAAAAATAAAAAAAAAATCAAGGAAACCAACGGATTTACTAAGTTCTCGATTTCTTACAGTTTAATAATTGTTTCATTTGCTTATAACTACAAAAATAGACATACAAAATTAACAAAAAACTTCTTAAACTATATTCTTACCAAATTTCATCTAAATCGGTTCAGTAGATCCAGAGATTACCCCCTACAACATCACAAACTCACAAACTTTACCTCTTTACAATATAAGTATAGATAGTAGATTAGCTAAACGAAAACGAATCCGAGTGCAAAAGTTAGTCAGTTATAATTATTGCAAGTATTGCGAATATGTTTCATAGATAATGAGCAATATTGAAATTGATAAAGCTCGCTCTAAACGTAATAAGTAGAGCACGCCGCATCGACTTTCGGTGATTGTAGCGCTTGTGACATGGAGTATTCTCTACATAATCTTATTACATAAAATACTAGCTTTTGTCCACGGTTTTACTCGCTTAATAGATATGTCTATAAACATTAGCCTAAAATTAATAATTTATATTTAATTTATATTTTTATTACTTTACTAACGGACTTACATCCCTAGATACGCGGAGTTTGTTCTTAATTTCATGGGTTTTTTGCGCGGAACCCTAACTTTTTTCTTAAATAAAAGTAGCCTAAGTTTTTTCTTATAACATCAGCTATCTACCAGCGAAAGTCCCGTCAAAATCAGTCCAGCCATTTCGGAGATTAGCCGGAACAAATAGACAGACAGACAGAGAAATTTTTTTTAAATTGCTTTTTATTATACGAGATACTTTCATATGTATTTATTAAAAAGCTGTTATTTTAACATTACAAACAGACATTTAAACTTTATTTATCTGCATAGATGTATTATTACTATATGCCTATTTCAAAATTATCAGAGGATTTTTTTTATTTGTTGATTTTATCTAATTTCATAGTTTCACGATTTTTCCTCATAAATAGTAGCTCGGGTTCAAACTCACGGCCTCTAAAGGCCTATTATTATATACAAAATTACTATTGAGATTTTATTTCAATAATTGAAAGCTGGTTGCGTCTATGCGCAACGCATAACAATTTAATTTTGAAACTATTAGTTTTATTTAGCTAACTACCCTCTAACTTTTGAAATGTGGGTGGAAAAAAAAACTGGCTATTGCTAGATATATTTTTTTATATTTTTATATACCCAAAATTATTTCAATGAATATTATTTAGATAGAAAATACGCTGAGTACATTTTGAGAGACATAACGCGCTTTGTTAGATTAGATTTTGTTATTTTATTAGTCAACCCACAACTTAACTAAAGTAAAAAAAAAACAATAGATCATCATATTTTTTTAACAAATTCATGTTTAATTATAAAATCTGCGTATGATAGAAGTAGAGTAACATTTCGTCCGAGCTCCACACGCCATGGAAGCGCATCTCACGTGCGGTGTAGATGCGTCGTTAGAATCAGTATATATAGAGGATGTTACAAATTTTGCATCATTCAAAAACCATCATCTTATCTCGATACATCTGATATCGATACTGTTATAAAATTGTATATCGATTTTATTTTTATTGGAAATTTCAGGTGTGTTATACCTTTTATATATATGTTTTTAAACGTAAGCCAAACGTATCGTCAAAATATTATATATTATAATATTTTGACGATACGTTTGACTCAGTTTGCAGTGGCCCTACTTGCTGTGCCAACGGTCGCGGGTTCGAGTTCCGCTGGGGGCATCCATTTGTGCGATTAGCACGAATGTTTGTACTCCAGTCATGGAGGTTTATATGTATAATATGTATGTATTTAAAGTTACATAGTGTATTAACTATCTGGTATCCATAAAACAAGCCTCGTAGCTTACCATGGAACTAGATGGTGTTGTGTGTTAATGTCCCAACATATTTATTTATTATTTATTAATCTCTGATCTGTGATACTAAATTTATTCTATTTCTAACAAATAACTTTATAATTCACCATGGTTTTTTTTTATCGTGTGGCAATAATCGTGCCATTTTTATTTTTTATTAATATCAGTTATTTTTTGTTAAAATTTCAGTCAATCCCACCGGACTACGTTCATCAGAAATAACCATGAAGGTATTTTGTCATTTATTTAGTTTTGTGTAATGTTTCCTTTTAAACAAAAAGCTGAAGTAAGATCATACTACTCTGTTAATTCACTTTATCTTTTGACTTACCCATGTATGCAATTAACTCTATGGCGATATTTCTAGACCTTATACTTTTTCAAAAAAAAATCTTCTTAACTCAAACGCTCCTACAAGATCAACTTTTAGGATCTTCATTTTTTCTACGATTCTTTCCCTTAATAGTAAGGGTGAGTTCTAACGCCAATGGTTATTCTAATGCTTAACGTTTATGCTAACTACGAAAAAGGGATTTATATTCGGATGTACTTTTTTGTGCTTTGTACTAGACATGTTTATACTCTATCTATCTATATATCTATATATATATATATATATATATATATATATATATATATATATATTGTACTCTATGATGAGATATGTAGACCTCAAGGACAGTCCCATTTAAATCTCATTCATCACAATTAAACCGCCATAAGCGATGAGCCCTAAAGACGTTTAGGTTCCGCATCTCTGGTATTCTTATATGCGAATCATTTCCAACATAATAACCACTTGTCTTATGGTGAAGGAAAACATCGTGAGGAAACCTGCATGTCTGAGGTACCCAAACTACGACCTAGCCCCCTGGTATTGAAAGGAGAAGCCCAGCAATGAAATGATAAAAAGGGGCGAAATAATAAATAACAATGCTTATCCTTGAAGATGTTGAAATTAATGTCTTTTCTCCTATATTTGTTTTACTTCTTATATCTTCTATTTATATACAGTTCAAACTTATCTAGCACATAGGATTTTATAAAACAAAGTACCTCAAAGAAAATATTTTACACTCACGAATAAAATTAGTATTTGTTGACAAACCAACAAACAGACTTTCGTATTTTTGATATTTTATAATTGTCATATTTCCAGATACTCATAGTAATTGCTGTTCTCATCGCGTCGACGTTAGCGGAACCTCCGGTTAATAGGTAATATCAATCTATAGATATAATGTTTTTTTTATTGATAACTACTCTAATGTGCCACAAAGCACATTTGTCGTTTAGTTTTTAGACAAACACTAACATTTTTATTTTCTACTAGCGATTCACCCTCGCTCCGCTCGGGTTCGTCCCTAGTTACGTTTTAACGTTTAGTATAGATTTCTCAGAGATGAAATATTTTCCCCCAGTAAAAAGTATTCTATATGTTGACCCGGATAACCAGCTATCATCATACCAAATTTCATCAAAACCTGTCCAGTGGTTTTCTCTTGATACAGTCACAGACAGACAGACAGACAGACAAAAATTCTAGAAACTATAGATTCGGCCTCTGTATCGATAATAATGATTATTTCAATGAAATTTTCCAAAAAATATTTAGAGTACAGATTCAACACAGAATTTTATTATATGTATAGATGATCTTTAATTAAACGTTAACTATAGCTATGGTAATAAAAATGTCCATAAGTACATAACAATATGATATTAAATCCTTATTTATTTTCCTCTTTACTCCTCAGATACCTCCCTCCTCAGTCAAGAACATCGTTATCGACATCATACGGAACTCCTAACTTTGCCCAGCGACAGAATGGGGCTGGATTTAGGTAAGGAAATATATTACCCGTCTGATAGGTAAAGATTATTCTACTAATACATACTATAAATGTGAAAGTTTAGATGTTTGGATATTTGTTACTCAATCACACCAGAACGGCTAAATGGATCTGAATGAAATTCGTAACAAAGATAGATTATTCGATTATATGATAGATATTTCTTTTCAATTTCTATTTTACATATTTTGATTTTATAGGCGCCCATCTTCCACCTATGGAGCTCCCAAAACTCGTCCATCAAATCAATATCAGGCGCCAACCAACCAGTATTTACCACCTAGCAATCAATACTCAGCACCTAGCAGTCAATACTCAGCACCTAGCAACCAATACTCAGCGCCTAACAACCAATACTCAGCGCCTAGCAACCAATATTCAGCGCCTAGCAACCAATACTCAGCGCCTAGCAACCAATACTCAGCGCCTAGCAACCAATACTTAGCGCCTAGCAACCAATACTCCGCACCAAGCAACCAATACCAAGCTCCTAGCAATCAATACAATGCACCAAGGAACCAATATTTATCACCTAATGCTGGAATTCTAAATACACCATCTCAAGAATATGGAACCCCTGGATTTGGAAGGAGTAAGTGAACTGTTCTATTTATTTGCTTTATTTTGATTATTATTTTAATTTTTTTTATTGAAGTATCTGGTGACATTTGAAGTAATAAATAGTAACACCAAAGCCACTTAAAGAGCATGCTATTTTCTTATATAGCATACTCAATATTATTATGTGGGTTTGTTTACTTTTGTAAGTTCTTACTGTTAGTCTCATTTCAAAAAATATTTGCCTCCATCTGAAGAAAATGAAATCGTAGCAGTGCCTACTTTTCATTATAAAATAATTATAATTCTATATTTTGTATATATGTAAAGTTATTCAAATTCAAAATATTTTATTCAGCATTAAATTATTACATTTTTTTACTGAACGTCATGAGTCTACTACCAGTTCGGAAAGAAGAAGGCTCAGACCTGATTAGAACTGGCGAAAGAAACTCAGCGGGACTAATATCTGAAAATTTGAATCTGAAAATTCAATGCATTGACAGCACGTTTGGCTCAGTTTGTAGTGATCCTATTCCTCTGGCGCACCAGCGGTCGCGGGTTCGAGTCCCGCTAGGGGCATTCATTTGTGTGATGAGCACAAATGTTTGTACTCCAGTCATGGCTATTTATATTTATAATATGTATGTATTTAAAGTTATATATGTGTAATGTATCAACTATATGGTATCCATAACACAGGCCTCGTAGCTTTCCATGGAACTAGATGGTGTTGTGTTTTAATGTCCCAACATATTTATATTTATAATAACAGAGTTTTCGTATATACAGGTGCTCAAGGATCTGGTGCCTACAATCAGCAGAGCAGACAGTACCTCCCCCCCGGCGCGGGCGGAGGGTATGATGACGGAAGCAATGGGGTAAGTTAGGGGGTTACTATATAGTACCCTTACCTCATGGCTATTCGTGCATTTCTATTTTTTACTAAATTCCATTTTTTGAAGATAGTGTAAACGCGTTCTTAAAAAAGTTAGCTTATTAATTGCTAATTTGTCAATAATTAGTAAAATATTAAATAACGCGACTGACGAGCTCATTGTACCGTTTTCGTTCGCTTTGATTTTTTTTGAGTACCGCAATATAGTATATTTTTTTTCTTTGGACATATATTTTTTTTTGTTAATTTTACACAACTTCAATAACTAATGTCATCCATTGGTATTTATTTGAGTTAATTTTTCTTAAGTTCAGAGGTCAGAGGAGGTTTATATAAATTACATTATTCTATTTCATTTCAAGGAGCCTGCAAACTACAGTTTCGAGTATATGGTGAAAGACGAATACTCAGGCAATGATTTCGGACACCGAGAATCAAGAGTAGGGGATCGTGCTGAAGGCTTGTATTATGTACTTTTGCCTGATGGCAGGAAACAGGTAAATGCTTAATCGAACTATTAATATATCTATATGCGAAAGGTTAAAAGTTTAAAGTGTCGGATTTTCATATAAAACTATCGTATCCAAACGTCGGGAACCAAAAATCAAAATAAATCTTAAAGGTATTGATTTTTTTACCTACTTGAAGAGCTAAACAGATTTCTATGAAATTTTATATTATACTAGGGTTGATTCCCTATACAAACTTTCATCCCCATTTTCACCCCCTTAAGGGATCATTTCCGGGATAAAAAGTATCCTATGTCCTACCTAGGGTCTTAAGCTATCTTCTTACCAAATTTCATCTAAAGCGGTTCAGTAGATCCAGAGATTACCCCCTACAACCTCACACTTTACCTGTTTATAATATTAGTATAGATATGTTGACTTTCTCACATTTTCAACACACTCAAATAAGTCGCAATTAGTAGTCACTGGATGAAGTCTAAGTACTGTGTCAAAAAACGAACAAAGCTATTGAAAATATCTAATAAAATGTATATAATTGACACGTTTGGCTCAGTGTGTAGTGACCCTACTAGTGCCAGCGGTCGCGGGTTCGAGTCCCGCTGGAGGCATTCATTTGTGTGGTGAGTACGAATATTTGTACTCCAGTCATAGGTGTTTATATTTATAATATGTATGTATTTAAAGTTATATATGTGTAGTGTATCAACTATCTGGTATCCATAACACGAGCCTCGTAGCTTACCATGGAACTAGATGGTGCTGTGTGTTAATGTACCAACATATTTATTATTCTTTTATTATAATTTCCTTCCAGACGGTAGAATATGAAGCGGATCAAGACGGCTATAAACCAAGAATATCGTATGAAGACACCGGCGTGAGAGCATACGACAGAACCAACCAAGGCTACGACCAAAACGCCAGTGGACCTTATTAAATAACTAGAATAGTACTTAAAATCTTTTTTTAAAACAATATTATTAATACTAGCGGCTGACACTCGCTTCGCTTGGGTTCGTCCCTAGATGATTCTTTAAATTGACATAACTTTTTTTATTTAAGAACCGATTGAAATAAAACAATACAAATACTAAATGTTAAGTGAAGCTTACCACAATACATTAGTGAAAACCGCACAGAAATCGGTTAAGCCGTTTCTAAGATTACCGCGCAAAAACGCACAGACAAACAGACAAAATACTAAAAATCATTGTTTTGGTTTCTATTGCGTTAATAAAGATCCTCAATAATAGTTTTTCTCAAATATCTTCCATGCACAGACAGCGATCATTTACAATTTTATTATATGTATAGATTTGATCTATTTTTCATATTCTACAAAAATCTCATGTCTTTAGTCTTAGTATTCGGTTTAATTATGAGAAAAATATGTTTCGCGCGGGAATAAAACCTGCAATCGTCTTTTAAGTTACTACATTAGAAATAATTTATTTACTTTTCAATAACAATGACTAGGCTATGATAATGGATTTTGGGCTTTACGATATTAGTTTTAAGATATATTTTAATGAGGCCAGTATCACCAAAAATATAGTATCTTTTGTAATATATTGTGTATGTATCGACTTATTTTTCATATTGAATAAATTGCGCCATATTTTTGTAAATATTTTAATAAAACGCTTTTTTTAATATATTTTCTTTCTTTAAAAATCCTTTTAATATAAAGTTCTCATATTACTGCAGCAGTTTGAAAATAATTTTATTAATTTACTAGAGACTCACCCTCGCTCCGCTCGGGTTCGTCCCTACTTATGTTTTAACGTTTAGTATAGATTTCTCAGAGATGAGATATTTTCCCGCAGTAAAAAGTATCCTATATGTTGACCCGGATATCCAGCTATCACCATACCAAATTTCATCAAAATCCCTCCAGTGGTTTTTCTGTGATGCGGTAACAGACAGACAGACAGACAAAAATTCTAAAAACTATAGATTCGGCCTCTGCATCGATAATAATGTCTATTTCAATAAGATTTTCCAAAAAATATTTAATGTACAGATTCGGTTTAGTTAGAATTTTATAATATGTATAGATTCTGGCTTAAAAAACCTATACTCAATTATATACAGGTTGGAACAAATCAATGGGACATGGAAGAAAAGTACCTTAGAAGTTATCAAGATTTACTAAAAGGAAACGTTTCTTAAATTTCAAAAATAATAATAACTGCATTTAATTTAAAAAGAAAAAAGCTTACTTGAATTGATATATGCTAGTTGTAAGATTTCACAGTTTTCATTCATAGTAACATTCAATTTTCGTTCGAGAAATTTCATCCTCACCATAGATTCTATTATTTAAATCGATAAAATAGTGACGGTATACCTCTTTGCATTTTCAGTTGGTTCGATTACCGGTTCATGTCACCTCTTTAAAAAAATGCAGTAAATCTTATTTTTAAAAATAAAATCATGTTTTCGTTGCGTGAAACTTAATATTTTCAGTTTTTAAGACACTTTTCTTCCATGTCCTGTGCGTTTGTTTCATTGAATAAATTAATTAGAAATTCCCATCCCTCCCTTCTCCACTTCAAATCAAATGACACACAAACAAACAAAATATTATCATTTATCTATTATATGATTCCCCAATTATTTAATACCCACTATTTAATGTCTCAACATATTTCTTAATTCTGAGTCGAATCTGTACATTAAATATTTTTTGAAAATCTTATTGAAATAGTCAATATTATCGATACAGTTGCCGAATATATAGTTTTTAGATTTTTTTTCTGTCTGGGAACGTATCACGAGAAAACCAGTGGACAGATTTTGATGAAATTCGGTATGATGATAGCTGGTTATCGGGATCAACATATAGGATACATTTTACTGCGGGAATATATCTCATCTATGCGATATCTATATTAAACGTTAAAACATAAATATCTTTATAATAATCGCAATCGCAAATAAAAACGGGCAAAGCTGTAATCGATAGTTAAATTAATTATTCTGTTCCCACAAAGATTATTGATAAAATATTTTGTTATATTTTAGATATATATATATATATTTTTTTTTTGGAAACTCATCAATTGAAATGAAAAAGTGGATTTATATAATAAAATACAATTCAAGAAAAAGCACTTTTATTATTTTTGTACATAATTTATAGGATTTATAATAGGACTAGATGTATACAATACAATATTTTTTCATTTAATTTCAAATTAAAGTAGACAAAACATTTTATGAAAATATGTTATTCATAAATATAGGTAAAGTAAAGAAAAATCTAACAAAAAAAACGTGTGTGTACTTATGTACGTACGTAAAAAAGTTATACTTCTTTGGCGTAACAGAAGGTAAACGTAATGTTTTTATACATTTTTAGAGAAACGGAGAGTATATAATATTTATCCATATTGTCCGTTTTTAACACTGTTTATTTCTATTGTAAAGCTTCTATTCTATCGCTAAAAGAAAACTAAACAATATATTGCAATAGTTGCTAAATTATATTTTGAATTTGAACTTTAAATGCATGGGGAATAAAATTCAATTTTCAAATTATCTCTGTAGAGTTGCATGTATCGATAAGAAAGCGATATGTTGTCAGAATTTGTCAATACTATATATTTTTTAATTTTCTATTAGCGATATAGATGGTAGAAAATGAACTTGTCTAAGGAGTCTATAAAATATCTAATATTCATTCCTCGCATAGATTATTTTACAGCATATACTTAAAAGAATCTCAACACAACAAAAAAGTCATTTATGTAGACATTTTTTATTTCGAAAAAAGAAATATTGCTAAATACAAATGCAAGGTACAATTTTTAAGCCGCCAAAAAAAACTTCTTTAATAACTTTAAATAAATAATGATTGAAAAAAAAAAAAACTTTAAATATGAACCAAATATTAAGCTATGTATATAAAATAATAACTCAATTGAGTTTGAACATTTTTGACTTAGATATACATATATAGCAGGGGTGGCCAAGCTCCTTGATAGTCCGAGCCATCTTTCAAAATTTGAAATTTCGCGAGCCGCAATTAAATACGTATTTAAAAGGCATGCAAAAACCATATATATATTATTATTTCCTCCAGAGCACAATTTCAGCTGTCCGTTGCAATGAAAGTTTAAAGATTCAAAATCGGTCTGGAGTCTGGAGTCGGTCGATTACGCCATTGTTTTTATTCGTTCAAGCAATTTTCGATGAGTTCATATCATTCTTAACTTGGACGGAAATAAAATTTGTTACAACGTTGCACTTATTTATACTAATATGATAAAGCTGAAGAGTTTATTTGTTTGGTTGAACGCGCTAATCTCAGGAACTACTAATCTGGTTTGAAATATTCTTTTTGCATTAGATAGCCTGTTAACTGAGGAAAGCTATAGGCTGTATATCATCCCGGAAAAATGTACGATTCCTGTGGGATAGATTTGTTTTTTCTATGGACGAACCCGAAGCAAAGCGAGGATGAGTCGCTAGTTCTTTCATATTTGTTGTTAGTAATTTAAAAGACATTTTGAAACACATACGGAATGATATTTTTTTTAATATAATAGCACAAAAATGAAAAGGGAACTCGGATACATTAATCGAGAGCCACAAATAATCCTTCAAAGAGCCGCATGTGGCTCGCGAGCCGCAGGTTGGCTCCCCCTGATAAGAGGAGGATCCTGATAGGATAAGAGTCATATAGTGATAGAATCCTAAAATGGTATTATAACCCGTGCCCATACAATGTGCTTAAAAAAAGAAAACAAGAAGAAAATTAAACAAAATAAATGCTTTCATCATAAAAACTCGTCAGAAAAAAAAGGAGTCATGAAGACTGCAGACAGAAGTGAAAACCCTAAAACTATAAACAAATAGTTGTTATTTTTTGGATATTCAAATTAATTGTTTGATCTTAAATTAAAATTTGTAAATTAAAACTGTTTACATTTATCTGGTTTTGACATCTATCGGCACTCTGAGTGTTAGCGTTAACACGTCACGTGACCATGGCGATGACGACTCACATGAATTTACTCCCCATACAAACAAACCTGCCTATACAAGTTTTCACTTCAAAAAAATATTCATGATTTATTTATAAAAAAAATAATAAAAAATAAGGACTTAGACAAAATGTCACTCTAAAATTATTGAAGAATAGATAATTTAAATATTATATTGAAATCAATACTTCCATATTAATATTATAAATGCAAAAATAACTCTGTCTGTCTGTCTGTTAACTTTTCACGCTCCGCTAAACCGATTTAAATGAAATCTGGCATGGAGATAGTTTAACACTCTGGGAAGGACATAGGATATTTTTTTATCCCGGAAATCATCCTTTAAGGCGATGAAAAGGAAGGAGGGAAGGGGGGGGGGGGGGGGAGAGGGGGGAGAGCGGGGATAGAGGGCAGAGGGGGAGAGAGGAGGGGGGAGGGGAAGGGGTAGTGGTAGTGAAGGGGCGGGGAGTGGTAGGTGGAGGGGGGGGGGGGGGGGGAGATTGTATGGGAAACCATTCATTTCTCAAGTAAGAGATATAAAACTCCATCCATCTATATAAGATACATATCTTACTCTGAGATATTTGTATAAAATATCTATTGAAACATTATTTTTAATTTGTAAGGCTTTTTGTCCGAATGTTTTTATGCATTAAATAGGGCTGGACGGATTTCAATAAAACTTTTTGCATTGTATTCATATTCATATATTAAAAAAACAAATTAAAAACCGAAAAATTTCACATACATCAATAAACTAGATTAGAAATTACCACTCGACTTCTTTATTGTTTTATTTATTAATTTACAAATTTAATATATGAATTTAGTAGATATATGAGAGATCTTATTACCCAATAACAAACAATAATTAATCAAAAAGACAGTACTTCTAAAAAAATCTCGTAAAAACTAAAAAGGTAACATAAATCTCACAATGATTAAATAAAAATGACACGTTTGGCTCAGTTTGTAGTGCTTGCCGTGCCAGCGATCGCGGGTTCGAGTCCCACTGGAGGCATTCTGTTCGTGTGATGAGCGCGAATGTTTGTACTCCAGTCATGGGTGTTTGTATTTATAATATGTATGTATTTAAAGCTATATATGTAAATAGTATCAACTATCTGGTATCCATAACACAAGAAACTAGGTGATGCGATAGTGTGTTAATATCCAAACATATTTATTATTATATTATTAAAATTCAAAACGGTACACTTAATAAATAAATTAATTTAACAATGATCGAACCTGCGACCCCTCAAATATAACTTACAAATAATAATTATTTGACAATATTCATTCTAAACCCTAATTATAGTCCAGGAGACGCTCGTTTTTTTATTTTTGTTATTATTTAAATTATTTTCACAACACTAAATGCAAAAATCCCATAATCCCATAAATATTATAAATACGAAAGTTTGGATGGATGTTTGTTACTCGATCATGCGAGAACGGCTGAACAGATCTGGATGAAATTTGGCACGGAGATAGATTATACTCTGGAATAGCACTTAGGTTATTTTTTATCCCAGAAATATTTAAGGTTCCCGTATAATAGATTTTTTTGTTTTTCACTAGCGACAAATAAAAGCGAAGAAAGGGTTAATTGCCTAGTATTTTATATAAATATTTATGGTTGAATTGTTTTAATGAATATAATACTTTAATAAAATTGTCAATAAAAATATTATATGTAGAAGAATACTACATTCTACACCTAACTTTCCAATAATTATATGTTTCTTAGAACAAATAATATGAAAATAAGAGTAATCTATACAAATATATAAAATCAAAGTGTCTGTTTGTAATGTCAAAATGACAGCTATTTACTAAATACATATGGAATTATATATGGTACTCATAAGAAAAACACAATTTTTATATTTTTTTTGTCTATCCGTTTGTTCCAGCTAATCTCCGAAACGGTTGGACTGATTTTGACGGAACTTTCACTGGTAGATAGCTGATGTTATAAGGAGCTACTTGGGCTACTTTTATTTTAGAAAAAGAATTAGTGTTTCACTCAAAAAAATTAAAACGTACTCAGGGACACACCCGAGCGAAGCTAATGAACAATATATATCAGACGTCTCCTGGACTATATCTTGTCAAATTGGAAAACATTAAATATTATTATAATACATAATTTAAAAAAAATACGCATATAAAAATAAATTCAAACTTATGAAAAGGCTGAATCAGATCTTAAGAAAAAAACAAAAAAAAAACAATTATAGGTTACGCCTTGGACCTACAAGCTGATATCGAAGCGACTATTCGCCCGATGTACAGGTCTACGGGAAGCTTTCCCGTAGTTGGCCCATGGATCGATTGAATTTAGCTCAAGCTTTCAGATCCACGGGAAAACTTCCCGTACTTCTCACAATTTTCACCATGCATAATTTAAATAAAAAAAAAAATTGACAATTCAAAAGTGCTTGTAAGAGACTATTTGAATTTGATTTATTTATTGATTAGCAAAAAAAAATTACCATTGATATACAAAAACTCAAGACACAAAAGAAGCGCACATTTCGAAATTGTGCGCTTTTTTTCAAATCTCCATAGTCCATTGCTTTTCGGATGACAAAATTATAACGTTGTTTCGTTCAAAAATGTACTTTATGTCGTGTGCGTAAGTTCTAATTTTCATTTAGATAATTAGAACTTTTAATTTTTGAATGTTATTCTTTGGTTTGACTTAACGTCACATGTCGACGACACTTTTTGTGGAGATATTTATTTGGAAATATATATATATACTTATGTTTTTATATATCAATTTCTATGACATTCTCACTCAAATCATTTACAATAACAATACATGTTTAGATGTGGATGAGTCGCGCTTACACACGATGGCTCATTGTTGTATCTGAAATGAAAAAAAAAATCATAACTATAATATTAAATGAGCAATCCTTGTATATATGTCGCAGGTAAATTGTAAAAACCGTGAAACGAAAATGGAAATTAAACAAACAAATATATTTCCGAATGGGCTTCAATTTCAATTTCAGAATATATTTCAGAAAAAGAAAAAATTAAATCCTTAAATCTTTTATGCAACGACATCATTGTCAGACTTACACTTGCCCAATTCATTATATGCTACGAAATCGATGTTTTTTAAAACGTGTTTTTCAAACGTGTGTATGTACTTATATACGCACGTAAGAAGTTATACTTTTTTGGCGTAACAGAACAAACAGCTAAAGATATCATCCCATACGTCACAAGTCTCTGTTTGTAAAAGGAATGCAGCTAACTTCATCATGTCGCTTTCTGGCTGTCGGTGTGCGCGCGCATCGTAAAAATTTTACTCTCATATTTTTTTCCAAACGTGCCAAAAGAAGTGTAACATCAAAAATCCTCATAAAAATAAATAAATAATCAAAATACATACGCGTTAGTCCTCGATATATCCCTCGTATTAATCTCAAACTTATCCTCCTTCACTATATATGACAATGATGCTTCATATATACCGTGACCGGGACCGACTGCCAACTGGAAATAATAAGAAATAATTTTATATTTTATGTCTGGATGTATAGATCTATGGATGTTACTCTTAAATTGGGGTCGTCCATAAATCACGTGATGTTTTTTAGCAACTTTTTAACTCCCCCCACCCCCTTGGCGAGGTTACAGAATAACACTCCCCCCGAGCCCCCCCCCCTTTCCCCCCTATCCAATATCACGTGAATTTTTTTTTACAAAGTAAAAAAAATTATAAATCATTCGAAACGTCGGGAACCAAAAATCAAAATAAATCCGCGAAAAAATCCGAAAAGATAGTTTTATTTAAAATGTCAAATATTCGCGTAAATCCAAAAAAGTATTACATGAATGAATAAATGAATTAATGAATGAATGGTAGCTTCCTCACGAACAGACTACACTGACGCTTACATTAAATTGACGATTCAAAAGCACTTGTAATAAGTCTAATTGAATAAAGTTTATTTCATTTCAATGATACACCTACATACCTTGACCTGGTAGTCCTCCCTCTCCGGCCTAACTTTAGCCCCAAACTTCCCCACGTAGCCGTCAGTGTCCTTCGCCCCCACGAAAGTGAGCACTCCGTTATTAGGATTTTTCTTCATCACCCATATTATTGATTTTAGTGTACGTATTGCGCATTGCGACCTGGAAAACATATCAAAAAAAATTTAATTTTATGTAATTATTTATATTATCCATAAGTACTAATATTATAAATATGAAAGTGTGTTTGTTTGTTTGTACTTCTTTCACGTCGAAACAAAGTGATTTTTTGTGTGGAGATAGTTGGAGGGCTGGAGAGTGACATGGGCTACTTGTTACCGCGGGATATTATCTCATTCCCACGGGAAGACAGGTTATAATACAACCCACAACAACTCACCATATCTATGTATATATATAGTCTTATCTGTTCCATACTAACCGTCAAAACGTACTATTAGGCGGCGCACCCCTTGTGTCGTTTTAAAAAAAACTACTACTTTCACCACACTACTTTATCCAAAAAAATTACACTACTGATGTATATTTAAGATCTTCCCAAATATACTTGTATTGCCGCGACCGCGTCCCGAGTCTAACTGACTTTCTATTTTATTAAAATTGTTCAAGAGGGCATTTGCAATATCAGCATTTTTTCATAACTAAAGTTTTCCCATGTGAATAATTAAAACTGCTGATTGTTTTATATGGAAAACTTTGAAATAACAAAAAGGTTCTCATACGACTATTAAAGTGCTGACTAACTATACTTTACATGGGAAAGTGGGATATAACAGTACGTAGGGACGAACTCGAGCGAAGCGAGGATGAGTCGCTAGTATTGTTTATACTTATGTATACTAGTACTTTTGAATCGTCAATTAATTTTAAGATATTCAGTGTAGTCGGTCCTATTATTTGCTTTACCGACTTTTAAATATGAGGTGTTCAATTTTGTGATTGTGAATCGATTATATTTATTCATCTTTTAATTTTTCGTGTGGTACAAATAAATGTGGTTACCAAAAAACCGTTACATTTCATTGATTCGGTTAAAAACCCTAGATATATATATACATGTATACGACTACTTCTGTATACTCGTATAACTAAGGAAAATAATTAAGAGTACGCCTTTCTTCTATATTGTTATTAATTTATTTGTCGAATTTACAATGTAAATTTTCAATTCAATTCACTTGTCAATAGCTTCAAAGCGTGCCAGTAGAGCACAGATTAGGTCGCCAATCTCATGTAGAATTTATTTATTTATTTATTATAAAGGTTTACTAACTAAATTTACATAAAACATTAATTTAACATAATAATATTTCGCTATTTTTATATAAATTTAATTTAAATGTATGCACAGCTTTTTATAGAAGTACCTGTTTTATTTAAATTTTATGTGGCTACGAGTATATAAGGAGCCATTGAAGTTGTACAACAAACAAAAAGAAAAAATCTAATCTAATTATTTAAATACAGTTTCTTTTTAAATAAAATTAGGCTATCAGAAAAAATATCTATATCAATCACATCGCTGAAATATCAAATTGTATAATTTAAAGCTTCGTAAGAGTGGTGAATTGCAACCGTATCTATTTTTTGGTTGTGGAATATATACTAGTGGTTAGTAGTTAATAGCTTTTGCTGCAGATCTTGGTGTTTGAATGAAGAAGACATTAAAGACATTGATCAGTAAATGTAAATTTTAATACGATATAAACATTATAAAATATGTATATATTAGTGCGCAATAAAATGATCAATAAAACTCTTTATCAGTATCAATAAATCATTTTAATTTGCATTTAACTATTATTATTAATTTATTACTGTGCAACATTGTAATTTTATTACTTTTTTATGCTAAAAGACTAGCGACATACTCTGGCTTCTCTTGAGTATATTTTGTACTAGCGATTCACCCTCGCTTCGCTTCTGGTTCGTCCCTAGATAAAAGAAACCTATCCCATGGGAACTATACACTTTTCCGGGATGATAGCCTTTCTCAGTTAACGGACTATCTAATGCATCGTGAGGATACCTGCATGTCTGAGAGAATCTCGCAAGTTTTTAAAAAACATGCTCAGTTCTCCCGCACTTGGCCAACGTGGTGGACTATGGTCTGATCCCCCTCGTATTCAAGGGAGGCCCATTCCCAGCAGTGCGACGTTTAAAAGGGCTGAATACAATATTTGAAAATAGGAGTAAATTGAAGATTCAAAATTACCTACTTATAAAAATACATCAGAATAAATGATAATCTGATTTATGAACAAATGTAATCACAATACAAAACCTACAACATTATTCCTAGCAAGTACAATCAAAAACTCAAACTATAAGTAAAACTCACCGTTTAGAGTCAGTGAGTAAGTTTATATATGAGACCAGGGCCTGTGCAGTCCTCTCGTACATATAGTCTGATGTGGAGACATTCTGCCATGAAAGGCAGGAACACCAATGGGGTTCGATTCCCGCTTCGCTACATGAACGGTTTTTTGGGATCTGAAAAAAATAATCACACTATTAATATAAATGTGAAAGTATGTATGTGTATGTGTGTTTGTTACTAAGGAGTAAACTAATAAACCAAAACTAGTAAAAATTGAACAAATTTCTTTTCAATTGTCCAAATTTTTCGTTCAATTTTTAAATCAGTTTTGGTTGTTAGACCCCAAACCAAAAAGATTTTCGGTTTAAGGTTTCGGTTACGTTCTTTAACCGGTTAACACTCGGAAAACGGTTCTTGATGAATTTAAAATTCGGTTAAAATGATTTTTTGTGGGATTACATTCGGCGAATTTACTTAGGAATGAAATAATCGTTTTATTTCGACATTTTTTTATCATTATTTCGGTTTACTAAACCGTTCATTTTTATTAACCGGTTAATGAACGAGCGATGAATTAAATATTACATTACCGTAATTAACCGTTTTTCTTAAACCGGTTCGAAGCACTAGTTCATAATGACAACGGTTGGACACATTTGGATATAATTTAGTACAGATAGACTATACTGAAATCCTTAGTCTTTAGTACTTTTGAATAAATAATACATCAATTACTATTAAAAATCGAACCTACGACCTTTTCAATGACCTTATAAAAACTTTAACTTACCGTTTCTAACAAACTGAGGCCTCTCATCAAATCTGCTCCATTAACTTTGTAAGTGTTCCGATATTGCTCCATGTCCAATACATCTAATATCGTCGCGTGTATATCGTGTGGTGTCGTCAGTACTTGGGCATTTTTTTCCAAATTCCTTTGTGCATTCGGGTTATTTTTTATGAGGACATCTGGCAATCGTACCGCCATTAAAGGCAGCCGTTCTTCTAATTTACCTTGCAACGTGTCTCTGACTTTTGCGTATCTAGAGGGATGCGTGAAATAAATATTTAGTTAAAAATATATATATATATATATATATATATATATATATATATATATATATATATATATATATATTTCTATATAAATTTTCGATTCTTACGGTGAGAGATCAGGCACAGAATTTAAAAAGCACCGCCAACTTCCCATCTCCGGGCTGTTCAAAATAGCTGAAAAAGCCGGGAAATTCAAAGTAGCTGAAACGCACGCCATTGGTCAGACCGAATATGACGTCAGAGTATATCATAACAGAGCGATTAGCGATTTTGTTGCTACAAATTGCGTAATTTCTCTTTGTATATCATACTGTGACGTCACGCTAAGCGCGTGAAATGTGCTAAATTTTAGTTTTTTGGAGCTGGGTATTTTTTTACAATTATATAACGATGTAAGCTATTGTATAATTTTTTTAAAAAATCATGCATATACCGTATTATTAAACCAACAACATATAGATTTATTTACTTACTAGCAACCTCGCCTCGCTTCGCTTATTGTGAGCGCACCTTAAGCGTTAGACACACGCTACTGCGGAGTTTTCTAGTACATTGTTTTGATATATTATTATGTAAGGTTTAGCCGGCGTTAGCTCTAAACGTACGAAAATAGTTTTTTTGACAATACACCGTCATAGTTCAGCCATTTTGTACAAAATATTTACAAATTATATACAAAAACATTCCTCATTTATCGCTCTTTCTATTAGTGAAAACCATATCAAAATCCGTAACGTAATTTCAAAGAAGTAAGCGGACAAACCGAGGCAGACAGCGACTTTGTTTTATATACATAGATATAGATACAACTAACCTAGGCCCATGGTCCCCCATAACAAAAAGCAAGGTGTCCCTCCCTCTTCCAGACTCTAAGAACTGGGATAGAAAGTCCGCCGTATCTTCATCTGCTGTAGATATCATATTGAAGTCATCATGAGTTATATCTGCTATAAACGTGAAGCCGAAACGTTTGCCGTCGAGACGGAAAAACTGGAACAAAATCGGACAACTATTATAATTTATAATCCATACTAATATTATTAATGTAAACCCAGTGAGGGAGAAGAACTGAGCATAGTAATATTAATATGCTCAGTTCTTCTCCCTCACTTACGTAATGCTCGAATCTGAACTGTTCCATTATAGGCGAATGCTCCCGGTGAGGGACCGCCCTAAAAGAAATAAATATGTTACCTGATCAGTGATATTAAGCATAAGTTTATACTGGGGTGTGTCTCCGACACAATATTTGGTTTTGCTATTGGACCATTTCTTTCCAGCCCTAGATTCTTCTAGAAAGAACGATCTTAAATAGTGATCAGCTGGTTGGTGTTGGAAACCGTTGAATCTGTATTGAAATGTACCTATCCATGGCATGTCTTCGAAATATGCAGTGCGATACCTGGAAAATACACAGTATACCACTTTCTGGGATTTACGCGAATAATTGATATTTTAGTAACTCAGGTATTCAGCCCTTTTAAAGTCTCACTGCTGGGCGTGGGAATCTCTTTAATACGAGGGGGATCTGGCCATAGTCAACCACGCTGGCCAAGTGCGGGTGGACTGAACATGTCTTTCGAAAAGTTGCAAGGTTCTCTCAGACATGCAGGTTTCCTCACGATGTTTTCCTTCACAGTAAGACAAGTGGTGATCATGTTGAAAATGATTCGCACATTAAAACATCAGAGATGCAAGACCCGGGACTTGAACCCGCTTCACTCAGTTTCCAAAGCAAGCACGTCACCACTGGGATATCACTGTCTATACTCTATAGTAACTCAATATAATAAAACTCCTTAAACTTTAACGTTAGGCCCCTTTAAAACTAACATTTAGACATATCTACATATTCAAAAAGTTTTTTTTTTGTGTCACATTAAAAAAAAACTTACCCATCTTCCTTCAACTTGTAGAATAGAAACGGCACAATATCTAATGTGACGTCATTCATCTTTTTTCTCATCTCTGGCAGTTCTAACTCAGTTTTCCCACACAATATCGGAAACAAAGCTGCTGGTGTACCATCCCCTACTATGTTGTAGCTAAAATATAATAAAAATACTTGTTTGTTATAAGCATACTGTTTAATACTAAATTATCTAATCAATATGTATGAGTAAATAATGTAAATCCAATATTTTCTTAGATTTACGCGAATATTTGACATTTCAAATAAAACTATCTTTCGGAATTTTTAAAAGACGTAATTTATAAAAGATAAAACGTACTTACCCATTCAAAACAGTAGCACCAAGCGTTTCAGTCAAAACTTTATAACTTTTCGGCATTTTACGTATAAATCCATTTTTGGCAGTTGAATCGAAACCAAATATCAATACATTAAGGGTGTCTTCCCTGCCTAAGGGCGGGGTTTTTGGGGTAGAAGTTGATCTAAACCCTATACTATGCCCTATCCATTTTGATGGTAGAATGCTGGAAGTAACATGTTCATTATTTTTTATCCGACTTCCAAAAAGGAAGAGGTTCTATGTTCGTCTGTATATATTTATTTTATTTTTATTTATAAATACTTTATTGCACACACAAGGATGATACATAAAATGAAAGAAAAAAGAAAGATATCAAAAGGCATGCAATGGCGGTCTTATTGCTATGAGCAATTTATATATGTTTTTTTTTATTAAGCATTAGGATTATGGCTACAAAATATACAGGTAATAACTATTTTAATTTAAGAAATATACATTCTTAACATAAAAAAAAATCGAAATTAGTCTTATTAATTTAAAATGACAGGCAGAGAATGTTAAAATATTTTTAAACTAGCGGCTCACCCTCGCTTCGCTCAGGTTTGCCTCTAGACAAACAAAAACAAATCTATCCCACGAGAACCGTACATTTTTCCGGGATAAATAGTAGCCTATTTGTTATTCTGATGTGTGAACTATATTATTGTAAAGTTTACATTAAAATCCAATCAGTAGTTTTTGTGTACTAGGCTGTATAATTTACTATAGTTTTTTAACTATCCCACGGGAACTGTTTTAATTTTCCGGGATAAAATTATCTAAAATGTTGATTGCGGAAATAAGGTACCACGATGCAAAATTTCATATAAACCGGTCCAAAAGTTTCGGAGATTAGCCCGTACAAACAGACAAAAAAAAACTTAAAAAAAAACTGAATTTGTTCTATTTCTCTTCTTACATCCCCCTGACTCGGTTTTTTTCATTTTTTTTTCTATACAGACATTCGACCTCTACAGTTTTATTATATATATAGATATTCGTAAGGAATAGAAAATACTAAGTAGGTGCATGTCTTCAATAACGGTAGTGTAACAATTGTTCCCTAAAGATTAATTGCTTCGAGGCCTAAGAATATTTTAACATTGTATGTTAATTTATCACGTTTCAATGCAAAAGTGATTTAAATTCTAAAACAGAATTTTTATTACGTACTTTCAATATTGGCTAAAAATGTTACTAAAGTCTTGTCGATTATTCATTCAATATTATATTATCTATACATATAATAAAACTGTAGAGGTCGAATGTCTGTACATAGAAAAAAAAATGCTAAAAACCGAGCCAGGGGGATGTAAGAAGAGAAATAGAATAAATTCAGATTTTTTTCATTTTTTTTTTGTTTTTCTGTCTGTTTGTCTGTTTGTACGGGCTAATCTCCGAAACTGTTGGACCGATTTAAATGAAATTTTGTGTGGTGGTACCTTATATCCCCGGTCAACATTTTAGATAATTTTCATCCCGAAAAATTAAAGAGTCCCCGTGAGATAAGTGTACAGAAAAATGTACGGTTCCCGTGGGATAGATTTTTTTTATCTAGAGGCGAAACCGAGCAAAGCGAGGGTGAGTCGCTAACATTTAAATATATTTACCTGTTCTTATGCTTTCCCGTACATTTCACTTTGACATGATCACTTTTTGTCAGCACATAGGCGTCACTGCCATAAACATCGAAGGAAGGCCCCAAAGTATATTTTTGATCGCTTTCATATATAATATCACTGTATTTACAAACAATATCTTTTGTTGTTTTTAATATTTCAGGTACTACTTTGCATTGTGAATGCTGAAAATGTAAAGTTTTATATAAGCTGAGAGACGCACCCGCGCAAAGAGATACCCTCTCTAGTACTCGTTAGGGGCCATCCATAAATTACGTCACACGAATTTCGTGATTTTTTTACCCCTCCCCCGTCCTTGTCACAGCTGGTCACACTTGTGAGACTCTCCCCCTCCCTAGTGTGACGTCACATATTTTGCAATTTTATATCCATTTAAATTATTTTTTATTTATTATTTATAACATGAACATCAATTTAAACATTTCAAGAAATTAACAAAACAAAAAACGATTACTTTACGATTTGGAAATGTGACGTCACGAAATCTAGGACCCCTCCCATCCCCCTGTCACACAATGTCACACTTCGTCGACCCCCTCCCTCCCCCTTAACGTGTGACGTAATTTATGGATGGTCCCTTATTAGTAGTCGCTAACACAAAATAAAACTTACATAACATTTAACCCAATCCGTCCCTTGGCAAACCACTTTAGGCATTTCCTTATCGAATTGTGTCACTTCCTTGGCAAAGGGGTCTAGCTTAGGTATCACACATCCTGTGCCTTTATCTTGCTTTAGTGCCTCCTCTAACTTTTTTTCTATGTATCTGTTGAAGTATTAAATATATAAGATAGTAATACTTTCCTAGTTTTACACGAATATTTGACATTTTAAATAAAACTATCTATTCACGGGAGAGACCATGATTGCTGTAAAGCATTCGAAACGTCGGGAATCAAAAATCAAAATAAATCCGTGAAAAAATCCGAAAAGATAGATTTATTTAAAATGTATGATAGTATTTTTTCAATTAATTATTTATTTTTCCCAAAATGTAGAAAATCTTTAAAAGTATCTTTTTAAACGTATAAGGCCATTTTTCTTCTTTCTATAAATATTGAAATAAAACGAAGTATGGATATATATATTATAGTGATTTTGTACAGCAATTTTCGAACGTGACCGAGTATGATAAAACATATAACCTATAATTTCATATAGGAAATAAAAAAAAATGCTTTAGAGTCGGGGCGATATTGATAAAAAAAAAACTAAAAATGCATGAAGAGATTTAAAAAAAGAAAAAAATGCCAAAAAGTTACGTTATTTATTTACGTATTAGTATAGTCTATTCTATCCCATATAAGAATCCAATAACAAAAGTGCTATAGTACTAGAAAGGGCTTGTTTCCATGTACAAAGCCATCGATACCTACCAATACACTTATAACGTATTATTATATATAAATTAATTATCATTATCGCTGTGATTTCACATGTTTTTGTTACTCAATACACATGATAACACTATTTGCATGGCTAATACAAATATTTATATGACAGTTTATAATATGTTTTAACGCGACAAAAAAATAACATTCATGCAACATGCAATATTCTATTTTAAGAAGAACACGCTCAGAACGAGCAAATCCAATAAACACGACATCGACTAAAGAAATAAAATACTATATTATATGTATATATGTGAAAATCTATACTAATATTATAAAGCTGAAGAGTTTGTTTGATAGTTTGTTTGTTTGTTTGGTTGAACGCGCTAATCTAAGGAACTACTAATCCGATTTGATAAATTCTTTTTGCATTAGACAGCCTGTCAACTGAGGAAAGCTATAGGCTATATATTATCCCGGAAAAATATACGGTTCCCGTGGGATTGGTTTTTCTCTGTCTAGGGACGAACCCGAAGCGAAGCGAGGGTGAGTCGCTAATAATAGATAAATCATGAAACGTAGTCATAAATATATGAAAAATGTATTTTTTTAGAGGCGGATACCACTAACATATAGATGTAAAATATTTTTTCGTAACTATTGAGTCCCTTAATGTTCCTTGGAAAAATAAATAAAAGTCATTAGAAACTATATATTATAGATGCTACATAAATATATACATAGATACTTATTACTTAGGTATAATAAAAGGAAAAAAAAATTACTTACTCTATAAGCGTTTCTCTAAAAAAAAAAAAAATACTCAATTAATGCATTCATGCTTGAAGTTTACACAAAAACTTAAAAAAACTAACTACATACTAACATACCATAGATACTAAATCATAGCCCGGTCAAGTTAGACATGCAAGGTTAAAAAAAAATCACATACGAATGTTCGGAACACCATCATGAAATGTGAAATATCCCCATCGATCCGACATTTGCAAAAAAAAATCCAAGGTCAAATTTTACAAATATGGTTTTTTTTGCATTTTTCAGGCAAAAGGTAAGTTTTATCATAAAAATAGGTTAGACTAAAATTATAGATCATGCAATTATCTATAAAAATTGTCTTTAAACTTTTTTTTTAAGAGTCACCATTTCTGAGTTATAACGATTCAAAAAGTTATGTACATCACTGGAACTGTAATACAAGTAAAAATATTTTCTTTTAACTTGTATTGATTTGTTATGAATTTAAAAATAAAACTAGTTTTTCGGATTTTTTCGCGGACTTATCTTGATTTTTGGTTCCCGACGTTTCGAATGCTTTACAGCAATCATGGTCACGGGAGAGACCAAGGTGTTAGATGTCTCCAAGGTATTATATAGTTGTTACAGACATACTAATAATACCTTTGACTACAATTGAACTATATAATACCTTTGAGACATCTAACACTTTAGTCTCTCCCGTGACCATGATTGCTGTAAAGCAATCGAAACGTCGGGAACCAAAAATCAAAATAAATCCGCGAAAAAATCCGAAAAGATACTTTTATTTAAAATGGAAAATATTCGCGTAAATCTAAGAAAGTATTATTGTTATGAATTTTTGTAACCTTACCCCTATTTTCTGGGCTAACATGACCGGGTTGATCATTAAAGAAGTAGGTACATGCTATGAATGGCAAGCTTATTATAAACAAAAATAATTATAAAAAAAAATTATGAAATAATTATTATATTTTCATATTTCCTAAAATCTAAATGTGTGTGTTTTAAAATTCAAGCCAGATATCAGATAATCAATATCTGATATTTATAGAGCTCAAACTTTTAGATGAGTCACTGTAAATATATTGGTCCCAATAACATACAGCACCGTCTAGTTCCATGGTAAGCTACGAGGCTTGTGTTATGGATACCAGATAGTTGATACACTACACATGTATAACTTTAAATACATACATATTATAAATATAAACACCCATGACTGGGGTACAAATATTCATGCTCATCACACAAATGAATCCAGCGGGACTCGAACCCGCTATCGCTGGCATAGTAAGTAGGGTCACTACAAACTGAGCCAAACGTGTCGTCTTTACATTTGCATACTCATTATGTGTGAACTGAAAAAAAGTTATTCAATTTTTGTTTCAAAGGTTGTATTACCTTTAATCCTGTTACATTAAAAAAAAATCTAAACAAATTATTTTACTTTTCTTTTCTTTAGGGACATTATTTCTAAGCGTTCTATTTTATTCAGCCCTTTTTAACATCCCACTGCTGGGGGTGGGCCTCCCTTCAATACGAAGGAGGTCAGGCCATAGTCCACTACGCTGGCCAAGTGCGGGTTGGCGGACTTCACATGTCTTTCGAAAACTTGCTAGGTTCTCTCAGACATGCAGGTTTCCTCACGATGCTTTCCTTCACCGTAAGGCAAGTGGTAATCATGTTAGAAATGATTCGCACATGAAAATATCAGAGGTGCGAGACCCGGGATTTGAACCCGCTTCACTCAGTTTTCTAACCGTATTTTAAGAAAACTTTTAGTGATTAACACTATATAATTTTTTATGTTGTACACTAAAGAAATCTGATATGGCTCTGTGTTTGAAATAGTGGATTGAAATAAACACATGTTATAAAAAGATATTATACTAACTATTATAGTACAAAGCTATACTAATTTAATATATACATACATACATACAAACATACATAAACAAAACATTGCGTTTATTTATCTGCTACATAGACGTAGTGAATGAACTGAGCAGTACTCTCATGAAATTGACCACTCTCTAGAAAGAGAGAAAGCGAACGTGCGGACTATACCTGTCTTTTATTCATATATGAATTTAAAAATGGAATGTATGTATTTATTTTCATAAAATTATAATTTATAAAAAAATGTAATAAAAGAATGTAAAATGGTTACAAATATCTATCTTCATTAATCGTATTTCAGTGAATACAGAAGACTTCTGGCCGCACATTCGTTTTGTCTCTGTCGCGACCTTCCGCCATTTTTAGCTGGCAAAGAAACGCTCAGTCCACTTTCTTTGTCTATGGTCGGCTACTATGTTACCTTTAAATTGATTTCACAGAAATTTTATCTCATATATTTTTAATCTCAAAGATTTTTTTTCAGTAAACTAAAATATTCAATTGAATTAGTATACGGAAAAAAAACATTATTTTTTTTATAGGAAAAATAAAGCAGCATAAGCAATTATAATGATTGTACAAAGCAAAGAATTACCTTTTAAAATTACTAGGCGGAGGTATTTCTGTCACATTAGACAAAGAATTTTCAAGCTCAGATTTAATTGTAGTGCTAAAAGATATAAAAAATTACCAAGCAATTACAGGTGCGTATCTACTCTCTATATAAAAAAGAACATACATGATGTCTGTCCGTTTAAACTTTTCTACACTACTACTAACATTATAGCGGATTCAGCTCTTACATATTTACCCGACTGCGGCCAAAAGAAAGAGTTATACAAGCGTATTGTATATTACTTTTTCCAACACTAGGTAAAGGATTTTGATAAATAAGTTAGCTTTTTTGTTTGTTTGTTAGTTTTAGTACCAACACCTAAAGCGCATGCCACGTATTTCACAAAAATACGCAAAAAAAATATTATAATAAGAGGTAAATCCGCTAAAAGCACTTCAGTTTAATTATTATAAATAATAAATAATCGATAAACTAATGCAAACACTAACTTGCCTTCATTGATGCTTATATGCTCTAATAAAAAACATATTTTTAAATTGAAATTCTCATGAATTCATTTGCCACACTATATTATATTGGGATTAAATTAATATAAAAACATAGGAAGTACTAAATCGTTCCTACAAATATATACAAATAGCTAATTTCATCTATATACAGATAAATAAAATTGAAGTGCCTGTTTGTAATATCAAAATAACAGCTTTATACTAAATGCATATAGGATTATATACAGTACTTCTCTCGACTCGAAGTCGGTGCCAGCCAATACAAATCAAAGCACACCGACTTCGAAAATATCTGATTAGGTACCTATTTATTCTAAATGAAAATCCCTGTTTAGTTATTTTTTACTTTTCAGTGCCTGGAAGTCGGTTTTATTTTTTTAAGTTTTTATTTTTCCATTTTTAGTGTAGACGTAATAAGCAAGTGATTTGTAAGAAGAAAGATTTTTAATGAAAACATATTCGATTAAGCCATTTATTGAAAAACCGCTTGACCGATTTCGATAAAATTTATATGGGACCACCGGGGAAGAATACCCTTTGAAACAAAAAAAAAAATTCCAAATCGGTTCAGCCGTTTTCGAGTAATCCGTGAACATACATAAAAAAAAGAAAAAAAAAGATTCCGACGAATTGGGAACCTCCTCCTTTTTGGAAGTCGGTTAATAAAAGGGATAACTGAACGAAACTGACTGCTGAGAGGATAGAGGGCGAATATAATTAACACACTTCCAAAAAGGAGGAGGTTCTCAATTCGTCGGAATCTTTTTTTTAATGAAAAATCAGAAAAAAAATTGAGCATATCAAAACCCGTATGCAATTTCAGAGAAGCAATTAAATGTATTTTTCTCCAAACGTATTTTCTTTAATTATAATAAAAAAGATAATTAGCAAAAAAAAACATTAGTTTCTGAAAAATTAATTCTTAATTAAGAAATCTTATCAAGAAACGTTAATTAATAACACCTATAACTGTGTTATTAAGTGGTCATAAAACCATATCTTATGTATAAATTTTAAATTGTCTGTTTATTATTTTTTTCATCTATACTTAATAACATAAAGCTGAAGAGTTTGTTTGTTTGTTTGGTTGAACACGCTAATCTCCGGAACTACTAATTCGATTTGAAAAATTCTTTTTGCATTAGATATTCAGTTAACTGAGGAAGGCTATAGGTTATATATAATCCCGAAAAAATGTACGGTTCCCGTGGGATAGATTTGTTTTTGTCTAAGGATGAACCCTAAGCGAAGTGCGGGAGAGTCGCTACTTAACTCATAATACGAATATAACTACTCTCTTTCTACATACTGTAAAACAAAACTTGTAATATTAGAAAAAAGGGGTACATTACCATATGAATAAATATCTCTAGACAAAGACTAGATACAACCCCTAAAGTCTGAACCTATAAAAAAAACACAGAAAAAAAAACGTGTGTGTATACTTATGTACGCACGTAAGAAGTTATACTTCTTTGGCGTAACAGAACAAAAATAGCTAAAGATTTCATCCCGTATGTCACAACTCTCTGTTTGTAAAAGGAATGATAAATTAATTAAATAATTAAATAAGGCATATTAGGCATATTACAATCATATATTTATAGAATATCATTTAAGGAAAGATTATAATATTATATATCACCAGCGACTCACCCTCGCTTCGCTCAGGTTCGTCCCTAGCTTGCTTCTCAATACAAACTTTCATCCCAATTTTAAGGGATGATCTCCGGGATAAAAGGTATCCTATGTCCTTCCCAGGGTCTCAAACTATCTCTTACCAAATTTCATCTAAATTGGTTCAAAAGATCCAGAGATTACCCCCTACAACCTCGCAAACTCACAAACTTTACCTGTTTATAATATTAGTTTAGATTTGTCAGACAATAACAACGGTTACCATGGCAACAAACAGTTATCAGCTAACTTCATCATGTCGCTTTTTTGGTCGGTTAAAAAAACTGCTATACTTTTAAAAACTAATCTTAAATGATATTTCCCTCGTTATTCTAGAGCCACGTTATCTTTAATATTTACTGCTAAAAACCAAAACATATACGCCCACAAACTGATATAATTTACATTACTAATACAAACAGATATAAACTATAAGTTCATTATACCTTGTTTTAGCCTGACTTCAAAAAAAATGTACTCCATTCAATTGTAAGTTTTGTTTGTGTGTATGTCACGCGATATCTTCATAATTCTATTTTAATGAATAGGTTATACCTCAAGTGTAGTTACATATAAATTTAAAAAAAAACCTCCAGGATGGAATGATTATTTTTAAGTTATTTCGAAGCTTTTTAGATTAAACTATAAATAATTAATTCTATTATTATAAATACAGAGGCCGAATGTAAGGTTTTTAGAATTTTCTTCTGTGTCTCTGTCTCTCCGTCTGTGAACGCTTCACAAGAAAACCACGGGACCGATTTTGATGAAATTTGGTATGATGATAGCTAGTTATCAGGGTCAACATATAGGATACTTTTTACTGCGGGGAAATATCTCATCTCTGAGAAATCTATACTAAACTTCAAAACGTAACTAGGGACGAACCCGAGCGGAGCGAGGGTGAATCGCTAGTAATAAGAATAATCTTAAGCATAGATGCATCAATGGAAGCTCTTCTATAAGGTTTAACATATAAATAAAACAGTTAAAACAGACACACACCATCTAAAACTGTCAGTGCAAAAGTGGCTTAACGTTAAGACAATTGACTCAATGACATAAAGAACCTATAATAGTTAGGTCAATAGGTCTAGTCAATAATACCTATTAAACATGTGCTAAATTATATTAATAAATTAATATATTATATTTTTTAGGTATTTATTGGTATTCTTCTCAGCAAACCCTTTCATTTGATATCCATATCATGGGGGTGCATAAAAAACAGTCCGCCATTTTAGGAAGTCCGCCATGTAGGGGTCAGAATGACGTCACTTAGCTAAACATGACCATCTAAACTTTAGATTCTAAAGTAAACTTGTATACAAAATTTCAGCTCAATCGGTTGAGGGTAACATTTTTAAAATAATTGTATGTTAGGCCATTTTTGTGCCGACGCCATTGTAAATAACTAGCATACGTGTATTTTAGCAAAAGAATAGGTGCAAAAATTATTAAAGTTATTAAAAATAAAACTAAAAACATTACTAATACATACATACATTCACAAAGACAAACTTTAGCAAAGATCTATCTACAGATAACGTTTAGCCCGTTAGAAAAGAAATGTTACTGGCATTGCGTGCTAAACCATTGATCACGGGTTCGATATCTACCCAGACCAAATATATTATGTATTATTCATACAAATATTACATACATTAGCAGTTAACTCATGACAAGTTTGAGTACAAATATGAATAAAAATTTAGTTTTCTTTTTATAAAAAAAATAAAATACTTATCGTATTTATAATTCTTGTTTTATTTACTTTTAAAATACCTAATTAAAACAATGTACGCAAAGAACATAACAACCAAATCTTTAAAAATATTTCATAACAAACTATTGGACAATTTAAAAAAAAATACAGAAAGCTAGAAATTATATTATATTTAATATATTATATGTATATGAAGTAAAATAATCTATTAGATAACTTATCGATAACGCTACTTATCCACTATATGCTTTAACCGTATACGTTTATCAAACCAAGCGAAATCAAGCCAAATCAACTTTAAATCAGTTCGGTGAAATAAAATTTTATGACCGAAGAAAAATATTTCGAAATAAACTAAAGAAAGTATGAGTCACAGATAAAACCCGTTTCTTGCTAAAACACGTTTTCTCTATTTAAAACTAGTCTATACAGATAAATAAAATTGGAGTGTCTGTTTGTAATATTAAAATAACCCCTTTTTACTAAATGCATATGGATGTATACACGGTACATATACCAAAACAACATTTATTACAATTTTTGTCTGTCTGTCTCTTTGTTCCGGCTAATCTCTGAAATGGCTGGACCGATTTTGATAAGACTTTCACTGGCATATAGCTGATGTAATAAGGAGTAACTTCGGCTACTTTTATTTTGGAAAAAAATAGGGTCAAAAAAAATAAAAAAAAAATTAAAACCAAATTAATTTTGTTTTGGGAAGCAACCTAGGGATGAACACGAGCGAAACAAGGGTGAGTCGCTAGTTTTTACTAAATACCTTCGTTACAACTAGTACTTACTAGTTAAAACTAGAATATTTATATTAAAATTGATATAAAACTAGGCCTAACTAAAACCTTAGATAAGATAGCATCTGAATAAAAGAGTGTTTCCTTGTAAGTTTAAATTTTCTATTATGTGGGGATTTGGGGGCTCATTAGCGTCCGGCAACCCAGCCGGGCGTGAAGCCAAGAGACGCACCGGGAGTTGGCCCACTTCGGTGGGCGGTGTGCCATGCGGGTTACTCCTGGTTCTTCTATGATAGCAGAGTGGACCGTTGGAGCAACCCCATGGTTGTTGTGGTCCTACCTGCCGTCGGGGTATAGTGGTTGAATGCGTAAATGATCCTGCGACGGCCCGCCCATTTAGGCAAGGGAGATTTTGTTGAGTTTTAGTGGATATTACTGGTTTTTCCAGCCAGTGAGTCCCACGTAACCACCTATATGTATACAGGTGGTATGCGTAAATGCCATTTCCCAACATTAAAAATAAGTTGGGTTAAGAAATCGGTACAAAGGCAAACTGCCTCGGTGGTGTAGTGGCTAACATGTACGGCTGCACATCCTGAGGTCCTGGGTTCGAGTCCCGGGTCGGGCCAAGTTTAGTTATTGAGTCTTTCTGTATAGTAAGCCTCAGTAACAGCCCGGAGTTGGGAAGTTGGCGGTGTTTCACCCCCGTGCCTCGGAGAGCACGTAAAGCCGTCGGTCCTGCGCCTTAACTCTCACCGGTCGTGTCGAGTAGTCGTCCCACCGGAGTATGAGAGTGACAGGAATAGAGAGTGCACATGTGTCTGCGCGTACATTTGTGCACTATAATATCTCCTGCGCAGTTGGCTAGTCTCAATGAGATTGGCCGCCGTGGCCGGAATCGGTCAGGAGGACATTATTATTATTATTATATTACAAAGGCTAAATCGGGAGCTACGCTACGCTCCCGCCTTAGCCTTCTCGTTAGGATTTTTTTTTAATTTTAAACCCAAAACCCCCATGCTCATTTCTCTTAGTTTTGGGGCCCAACAAGTAACTACATATATAAACATTTTTTTTCGTCCAAAACACATTCTCAAAATTTTTTTCTTAATTAGAACTAGTTTTTACTGATAATAATTTTTGAATAATAGTAAATTCTAGTTAAATACGTTTTAACTAAAAACGGGTTTTAACTGCAACATATGCAATCTTATTCTGTGTTAAAAATTACTAAAATATAGTATGTAATGAAGGTAAAACCGCGGGCGATTACTAAGTTACAATATAATAATACTTTACCTCCTAGTAAGATTTAAGTCTTGCTCCCGATGCAGACTGTCGCTTAAAGAAATATAATAGAGTATGGAAAATATAAAAACTATTAAAATTATAATTTGATTTCTTCTGGAACGATACCATCTTTTCGACATTGAAACTGCCATCTGAAACAAAATATATATTACATACGTATATTTTTCTTTAAAATAATTTTGTTTTAATAGCAGATATATTTTGTAGGTTTTATTATTCGTTTTAAAATAACATTAAAAAAAAAATAACGACAAAAAACGAAAAGATTTTCAACCGACGAATGTATTTAAATGTGATTTTTTACTTGAACATAGAAAATAACAGATTTCTCACTTTTTGTCTCAATTATCCACTTGTTTTCATTGGATAACAAACATTTGTATGTTTAATACAAATTTCTTTGCAAAATGATAAAATCGAACCCATAACCTCAAGAAAAAAAAGATAATGCCCAACAAATACGCTAATGATGCTGCAAACATCCAACATTGACTTAAGAATGCAGTTCGAATGAGATTCTTCTCATGAGAAGAACCAATGATGTATTTAACTGCTGGTTTTTTTGGTAAATTTTGAAATCAGAGTAAGGACCACACTACCACACTATAATGCCGATCATATTCCGCTCTCAGCCCAATATCGGTCTTATAACGTATTTTTATACAAGAGACAATGAGTACAATCACACAGTACCTGTATTAGAGTAATTTCCGGTCAAATCACACTCCAACTTCGAGATTCGTCGAAAATAATTTGACTGGACGAGATATAACTTTTTATGACATGAATGATTTACATCCGACGTTTGATTATTGACAATTAAAACTGAATCGTGATAGAAATCTGATTGTAGTATGTGAACGTGATTAGATTTTACCAAGCCAGAAGGAACCACGATCGACTCTATAGTGTGGATCTGACCTAAGAACCACAAACGGTAATATTATCATACCTATATTCTATTTATAACAACCACAATGTATGCAGCAACGTAAACAGTATTTCATTACATCATATATCTATGAATTATGTACCTACATAAGATATAATAATATTGTTTTATAATACACGAGTCAAGTGTACACATTGAATAGTTGACATTGACAGATATTTAATAGATTTTCAATAATATTATAAAAGCCTAAAAGCCAAATAACAAAGAATTGAATTGAAATAATATTGCAAGTTCTGTAAAAACTTTTAAGTAAATCAACCGTTAAATTCGCAAACATACTGTTACTTCTTCACGTTGAAACAGCTGCACTTTGGATGCATATAAGTAGGTAACATATAGACGACTGTTTGACACCTAAGGACGCGCTCAAACGAAGCAAGGATAAGTCTATAGTTGCTAAATAAAACTATCTTTTCGGATATTTTCGCGGATTTATTTTGATTTTGGTTCCCATGGTATAATGTTAGTCTCTAACGTGACCATGATTGCAGTAAAGCATTCGAAACGTCGGGAACCAAAAATCAAGATAAATCCGCGCAATAATCCGAAAAGATAGTGTTATTTAAAATGTTAAATATTCGCGTAAATCCATAGTTCCTGCATAAGGCTAAGCGCTCATCGCAATAAGTGAAATTAAAAAACGATTGTTCCAACATACATATATTAATTAACATAAAGGTCTAAACAAGTTTATACATAGTTTATTAATTATTACCATTTCAAGTTACAAGTTACATCCTTACTTGACTGGACTAAAGGGGTTCTAAATCTATATATATATATATATATATATATATATATATATATATATATATATATATATACAGGGTGGTCCAAGAGGTGACGTCATAAAATTTTTTTTAGATTCCTCACATCTGGGTCTATCCGAAAATACCCCATGTATGTTCCGTGATTTTTCGTAGTTTAGAAGTTATGATTTTTTTAATGTTTATTTGCGATTTTCTACCGGAGCAAATTAAAAAAATCATAACTTGTTTAATAGTAAAAAAAATTTGGTTTCTTTTTCTGCAACATGATCGTCTTGAATTACTCTTTCACAAGTTATAATCAACTACACAACGTTCTTCGTTATAAGTTACCAAAAAGAGGGCCGAAAGTGAAAATTTTAGGTTTGAGTTGGACGAAGTTAAATTTTGAAAATTTTCTTAACAATACAAAATGGAAGTTTCATAGAGTCAAAGTACTTTTAAAAACTTCAACAACTTATCAGCTTGCCAAATAATAAAAAAAAGGTTGTTCTTAATAGGCGATTTTACGATAAAATCGACTTCCGAACTTTGTTAGGTGGAAATGCGTTAAGAAAAAAATTGTCCAAAAAAATTGTTTTAGCTATATTTTTCAACCTTATTGGGCGTGACGGCCCAATCAAATGGCCTGCACGTTCACTGGACCTGAACCCAATAGATTTTTTTATTTGGGGGTACTACAAAGAATTAGTCTATGCTCAGGATACTAACTCCGAAGCAGAAATGAGAATAAAATTGAGAGGAGCAGCAACAAAAATCCAAGAAAATTCGAGGGCTTGCCTTAAAAAATATTTTTTAAGACGTTGCCGATTGTGTGTCGAAGTTGAAGGGCGTTACTTTGAAAATCTGCTTTAATAAATTAATTTAACCTAATTTGTCTTATTTATTTATTTATTGATCCTAAAAATAAAGCAACATAACCATATTAATAAATAAAAACTGTTTTTTTTTTGTAACATTTTAGTTCATAACACAAAATGAGACAAAACTATTTTGTTTTACAAAAAAACAATTACATAAAAATGTGTCACTGATCGTTCAAATTGACATTATTTGAATGCTATTGACAATTCCTTGCTAATGTTGGTGACAAGGTTGAAAAAAATAGCTAAAACAATTTTTTTGGACAAATTTTTTCTTAACGCATTTCCACCTAACAAAGTTCGGAAGTCGATTTTATCGTAAAATCGTCTATTAAGAATAACCTTTTTTTTATTATTTGGCAAGCTGATAAATTGTTGAAGTTTTTAAAAGTACTTTGACTCTATGAAACTTCCATTTTGTATTGTTAAGAAAATTTTCAAAATTTTACTTCGTCCAACTCAAACCTAAAATTTTCACTTTCGGCCCTCTTTTTGGTAACTTATAACGAAGAACGTTGTGTAGTTGATTATAACTTGTGAAAGAGTAATTCAAGACGATCATGTTGCAGAAAAAGAAACCAAATTTTTTTTACTATTAAACAAGTTATGATTTTTTTTAATTTGCTCCGGTAGAAAATTCGCAAATAAACATTAAAAAAATCATAACTTCTAAACTACGAAAAATCGCGGAACATACATGGGGTATTTTCGGATAGACCCAGATGTGAGGAATCTAAAAAAAATTTTATGACGTCACCTCTTGGACCACCCTGTATATATAATAAAAAGTGCAACTGTTCGCTGTCTGTACATGGAAGATATTTAAGAAAAACCATCATTGGGGGGGTCTTTATTAACGTAATAGAACCCAAAACAATGATTTTTAGAATTTCTATCTGTTCGTGCGTTAGTGCGCGCTAATCTCAGAAACGGCTTAACCGATTCGGGTGCAGTTTTCACTAATGTATTGTGGTAAGCTTTACTTAACATTAAGTATTTGTTTTATTTCAATCCGTTCATAAATAAAAATGTTATATCAATTTAAAAAATTACCTAGGAACGAACCCGAGCAAAGCGAGGGTAAGTCGCTAGTTCTAAAATATATATTACAAAACTAAATAACACGTTTCAAACCAGAAACGTTAGTCTTTATAACGCTTAACCACATCGAGAGTCACGATCGCCAGGTGTATACAACTTGAATGAAAGTAAACGCACGTGGGAATCCCCTCTCAAAAGCATTGACGACGAATGAAAACAAATAACAATACTAATATGTGAATATAATACCCATAGAATTTAAGATCGTGTCACGGAAATTGTATAAATACCTTTGTTTCATATAAAGACTTATAGAATGTGAAGTATTGTAATAATCGGACTACTACTATTATTAATGTGGAATTTTGTATGTGTGTACGTTTGTTACCCTTGAAGCTTTCTTAAAATTGCTGGATAGAATTAGTTGAACTTTAGTACACAGATAGGTTATGATTTGAATTAACAAATAGGCTACTGTTAGGTACCTAGTGGTAGTAGACCTTTTTGGTTATGTGGTGACTCATCGGCTAAAAAAAACAGTACTACCCACTAAAAACCAACGGGACCATCACCGTCCTAATGGGATGTAGCAGGATCACTTGCGCACTCAACTACGACGCCCCGACGGCTGCCTGCCGAAGCAGACCACAAAAACCAAGGGGTCCACTGTCCACTCTGGTATCAGAGAAGTACCAAGAGCAACTCGCATGGTGCGTCGCCTACCCGCGGTCGCCGAGTGCATAGCATAATGCTATGCAAAAAAATATACCTATTATTATATAAAAATAAATAAAAGTGAATGTTGGTAAGCGCATAACTCAAGAATGGTTGGACCAATTGGGCTAATTTATTTTTTGTATGTTCCTTAAGGTCCACGGAAGGTTTTAATAAAGATAAAAAATGAAAAATTAACGAAAAAAAAAATTTAAATTTATATGGCTAACGTACCTAGCGACGAACCCGAGCGAAGCGAGGGTGAGCCGCTAGTATAAAAATAAAAAACCCGACTGGATAAAAACTAACTAAAAAGATGAAAACAAGTTGACGAAGGAATAAAAGCAAGATGTCTCCGACTGCATAATACTATATTCCTTCGTCAATTTGTTTTCATCTTCTTAGTTAGCTTTTATGCAGTCGGGTTTTTTATTTTTATATTTTTTTATTTACAACTTTTTAGTTTTTGCCAATTAGACATTAGTAAGTAATACTTAGTAATTTTTTATCCTAAATTAGTTTTTAAAATATAAGTTGTATATATTTTTGCGATTACCTCTTAAAAATTGGATTGGTTTAGAAGATTTTTTTTTGTTTAAAGACATAAATCCGCCATTTTAACTATCTTTATATAGCCTATGACACTTACGTTATCAAGTCGAATCTAAAGACGTATGAATCATCAAAATCGGCCCACTATTTGGTCATTTGGTCACTCATTTGTTCTTTAGAATGCCACATACGAATAAACATACATAATATATAATATACATAGAGCGATAAACACATTACCCTCCTTTGCGTCGCGTAGTCGGGTAAAAATTCAAATAACTGCAGGAAAGTACCTAAAACATTTTCCTATTTGTGTTATTTAGAAACACAGCTCATTATAATTTATTTTACGATAAAAATAGGTACTCAGTGATATTCTATTTAATTAAATGCATAACTAACAATAAGTTTTTACGATTATTAATTATTATTATTGAACAAGGCAAAGCATGTTATTCCGTCGCGGAATACTTTGCAGATGTAAACGTGTGGGACTATCTATATACAGATAAATAAAATTGGAGTGTCTGTTTGTAATATTAAAATAACCGCTTTTTACTAAATGCATATGGATGTATACACGGTACATATACCAAAACAACATTTTTTACAATTTTTGTCTGTCTGTCTATCTGTTTGTTCCAGCTAATCTCCGAAACGGCTGGACCGATTTTGACGAGACTTTCACTGGCAGATAGCTAATGTTATGAGGAGTAACTTAGGCTACTTTTATTTTAGAAAAAGAATCAGGGTTCCGCGTAAAAAAATTAAAACCCATGAAATTGTAAACAAAATCCGCGTACGGCGTACGCACCTGAGAAAAGCAGAGGGTATATCGCTATATAATTTAAATGAATATCTTAGGAGTAGCAAGCTACTATTTCTGTATAAACATAGCTAACCGTGAAAACGTACCTAGGGACGAACGCGAGCGAAGCGAGCGTGAGTCGCTAGTTATCATATATTATTGTATTGCAATAATGTAAACAAATGTAATATTTTACGAAAAATACTTTTGATATTTAACGTTAAATGTTTGTGTAATTACTAAATATGTTATGTGATGCTTAAGCCGTTTTTTTTTAGCAACAGTTTTAAATTAAAGAAAAACCATTAGAGATTTTAAGTAACTATTAGGATATCTGAGTCCGGGAGGCCCACTCCCCATCCCTCCTCCCTCCCTCTCCCTCCCTCCTTTTCCTGAAAGGCCGGCAACGCATCTGCAAGCCCTGCAGTGTTGCAAATGCCCATGGGCGGAGGTGATCACTTCCCATCAGGTGAGCCTCTTGCCCGTTTGGCCCCTTTGTCCCATAAAAAAAATCTATCTTTAATCTAATCCCTTTTTCAATAGTTTATGTAGAAAAGATATACTATATACATCGATATATGTTGGGACATAAACACACAGCACCATCTTGTTCCATGGTAAGCTACATACATATTATAAATATCAACACCCATGACTGGAGAACAAACATTCGTGCTCATCACCCAAATGAATGCCCCCAACGGGACTCAAACACGCGACCGCTGGCACAGCAAGTAGAGTCACTACAAACTGAGCCAAACGTGTCATCAATGGCTAGTCTTAACCAAGTCTTTATTATCTGCATTGCAGAAAAAAGTCATTTTCTTTCACTCAATCTATTTTTAACTTCTCTTTGTCTTTCCAGGTTTTAAAATTTAAAGTATTTTTCATTTTTCAATGCAAGCCGTGTTAAGATTACGAAAAGTACTTACGCGAGACTAAGTATTAGAATTTTGACCAAAAATCTATTTTTCGGTAAATAATGTGCTTTAATAATTCACTTGTATAGAAACTCGATAGTCTACACAGTTTCTCACGGTTTTACAGTTTTCGACGAAACAACTTCTTGTATTACACATCTTCCTCTTTTATAAGCTATTAACTTCAATATATTCTTAGACCTTTTTAGGAAGACTAGAAATATGTAAGACTAGCGACCAGTGGCGAAGGGTGAAATTTTAGCAGAGGTAAGCCGTTCCAAAAAAAAACAGACACAAAAACATTGATATACATATTTTATATATCAATGCAAAAAAAATGTAATTGTGAAGATATTTGTTTTTCTTAATAAGACTACTATGTTTTTTTTTTAAATGTATGTAAAATATTAAATAAAACAAATATTTAAGTGGGGCTCCCATACAACATATATGATTTTTTTGCCGTTTTTATAGATAATGGTACGGAACCCTTCATGCACGAGTCCGACTCGCACTTGGCCGGTTTTTTTTTTTTTTTGTTAAAATAAGAAGAATTGTGACAGTTAGTCAAAAATATCGCCTAGCATAAGTTTTAAATATTATTCATGTAGGTTTTGAAAAACTTCAAACGCAGACATCCATTATATTTAAACAAAAGGAATACCAACACTGTTTATTTGCCATTGAAATGTAAATTAAGAAACAGCACTTGTAAGGAACATTACAAAATACATTATATTACTCATAGTCTCTATTGGAAGCAAAATGGAAAATTTAGAATTATGAAGGTCACAGATCTGTGAAATTTCTGAATGAAGGTCGGTAGATTTATAAATATTTAAATCTATGTCTTTTAAACTTTTTCATGTTAAATGAAGATAATTATCTAAGTCTATAATGATATTCTAACACTATTGTATACACAAGTGTTGCTTTTTGACCCCCAAACTAACAATCTTCTTCATAAAAAATAAAAAATTAAAAAGAGTAGTTTTTCATGACATGACATGACATATATGCTTCCCCAGCCAGACATACAACTATTTAAATGAACATGAATCAAAAATATAAAGATCTCAAAGGAATATATACGAAATACACACAAGATGTGTTTACACTCAGACCCACACCTGATATAAAAGATGTATCTGTAATGACACAACTTTTAAATGAAAATGAAAAACATTAATTTAAAATGTGAACTTGTCTCATTAAATTACTTGAAAAATATAAAATCATTAATCGCATGAAATATGTGACAATCTCAAGCATGACAAATCTATTTTAAACGCGAATTAAAACAGAAAATTTCTAAAGATTTTCTACAGCATAAATTCCAACTGTAATAGCTTTACAAAGGCAATAAGTAATAAAGTAGTAATTCAAAATAAAAAATATTATAACATAAGTTGATAACGGTATAGTTAAGATATAAATGTTTTAAAATATAAACAATTTCAGTGTTTCAAATCATTTTAATCTCAAGTCAAAAAGACCTCGCTTAAGAATTATTTTTTTTTTAAATGTGCAATAATAAATGTGGAAACTATTATATATTCAGTAATTTGAATTTATATAACTTGGCAGATTGAACTTTAAATAACACTATTAAGCCTGGTAAATTATGTGAGTCCTGTGAGAAATTATTTACTGCAAAAATTTAAGTCAGGATGAAAGTTGTCAAGTATGTAGATAGTACATGACTAGAATAATTAAATCAGTAACGACATTGTTTTAGATTGATGTGGAAAATTTCCAACTTCTTTTGAGTTACAAAAGAAAGTGTCAGTAGCGAATATAAACAAAATCGATGGTTTCTTTTTTAATGTAGTACTTCATTACTCAAGTAATAACAATGTTCTTTTGTACTTACATTTATTCTCATGTGTACCATTCAAAATAAAAAATACCTACAACAATTATTATTGTTAAAAAATCATATTTCTAATCAGTCGTTTATTATCATTTCTATGAAATTCAATAACAAAAAATATTCAATCTTAGCTTTCCCTTTGAAAGAATATTTTAATAAATCCTTCAATTTAATAAAAAATAAAAATACACTCAGCGTACATTTATTATATTCTCCGCAAGAGACGACAGCCAAAAAAGATGAAAATATATCTCTTCATAAAGTAGAAAAGTGAGAGCTCGAAGAAATCGATATATATTATAACTTTCCTTTAAAATTTAAGACTTTTCTTTTTATATTAATATTATAAATTTTCATCAATAATAAAATAATAAAATGAATTACTTACGTGTTTATAAATATTCCAAAATACACATAACAAATATGTTCTCAAGCACACTGTGATTTTTAAAATATTTTGTAGGTACCTAAATAAAATTCAAATGTAAATATTTACATAACAATTTTGAATAAAAAACATCAGTACTATGGAATTTAATTCATTTTAATTTATTGCACACTTATCAGTAGAAGTGCGACATAAAAAACTGTCAATATTTTTCAACTTTCATTGAGGCTTGAGCAATGAGCTCCAATCTTTCTCTATGGCAAAGACAATATCCAATCAAAGAGAATGTCACCACTACGTTTTAATATCCAATGAGCAACGGAGATCTTGTTTGATTTCCTTAATTGAATGTTGCCAGAACATAAATATCACCACTCACGTATTTTTAAATATTAAACTTATAAAAGTTTTTTATTTTCTTATTTTCTTTTAGTGATGGGTAACTCATCATTTTTATATGAGGATGAGGGAGCACCTCATTTTACCTCGTGAGGTACTCATGAGGTACGCCTCATTTGAGGCGAGGCATCGTACGTCGGCGTATTCACCTCACGAGCCGAGCCCGAGCCGAACTCAGCCGATTGCCCGAGGCAGCGGCAAGCGAGGCAAATATACGCGTCGACTCACGAGTACTTACTTCATTCGCTGACTAAGCTAACTCAATCACTCAATACTCACTCGCGAGTCGCGAGTACTCGCCTCAATTTAATGTCAATAATAAATGACAAAATGTCAATGTCGATTTTTAAGTGAGGACGCGTGAACGAGTGAGGTGGTTCAAAGTTGAAATTCGAGTAACTCTTTCAATTTGCGATCACGAGTGCCTCAAATGAGGCGCCTCACGAGTGAGTTACACATCTCTGTTTTCTTTTCTTACGTAATATTTAAATCAATCCAGTGTATATCTAAACGCTGGTGCCTTTAAAACTATATGAATATTTTTAACATTTCATTCTAAGTAGGTATTAATTACATAATACGAATGTTATAATAAACACGAGAAACCGTACTGTTTATAATTGTTAAATATTTCTTTTATATTACTTTTTACTCTTAATTTTAAAGAACTTAGACTTACAGAGAAATATGTATAATGGCTGCAGTATGAATGAGCTAATGCGAAATTATAACTAGGGATAGGCAAGTGAAAAAAAATATCGATATTTAGCGTATCGACATTTTTAAACAGTATCGATAGTTATCGAGTGAAAAATATCAATATATCGTTAGTTCTCGCATGATTATTCATACATATTCCCTAAGCATTCAAAATTCGTAAAAAAGAATATACATGAAGGAAATAATATTTTTTATTAATGCTCGAGCCTAAACAATTATATACAATTTAATCAGACCAATAGTCATCAGATATGGACATTAGAAGCACCTTCTGTTTGATGTGCACGCCTGTCAAGCAGTTTCTATTGTCCGAAACTTTTGAATTGCCGCCTTTAAAATACGAGGGATGCTCTTGCGCTGAACTTGTCGTGAAAAGGCCAATATACTTCTGACGATACTGAAGTTAGCCGACGCGACGTCTAATAATTTTTGAAACTTTTTCAACACGATAAACTATTAAAAAGATGTATTTGAAAAAAATGTACTTATAGTTTTTTTTAATTTTCTACATGTGCATTTTTTTTTTTTGTAATTGACTTATTGAAAAAAAAAATGATAATTGTTAATTTTGAGATATCGAAAAGTTAACGGTGCACGAGGAGCGTGCGAGGAGTATCGACATTAAACACGAAACCAGACTTGCGTTAAAAAATATATCGAAATTGATATGAATTCGATACTCTCAAATAAATATCAAATATCGACATATCGCGTTTAAAAATATCGGCGATATATATCGATATCTTAATATATCGATATTTTTTGCCCAATCCTAATAATAACAGTATCCATTGCTATAATCTTGATAGAAATTTTTAATTTCTTAAAAATATTGCATATTTTTGTTTTTTTCATTGCAAACTGCAATAATAATATATAGGTAAGTACAGAATGTTAATTAGAAAAGAAGACTGAGTCATTAAATGTGTTATTTCATTAAAATTTAAGAAGATTTTATGGTAAATAAACGTTTTGCTTAATTTGTTTTCATTTGCAAATTACTATTTAGTAAATAGTAATTTGCAAAGGAAAACAAATTAAGCAAAACAAATTACTATTTAGCAAGTACTAGTAGTTATTGCTAACTACTATTGCAATTATTGAAATGTATATTGAATGATTAATAATAAAGAATACTGATGCATTCAATTTTTTGTTATATTAGAATTTAAGAAGCTTTTATGGTAAATGATAAAAAAGCTTTGTTTTACTTTTAAAAAAATTGTCTTGTTATATATACTAAGACTAAAAAATTAAGGGTGTCCGGCCTTTTTACCCAAATGTCCGGCTAAACAGGCTAGCCTGTCCGGCTTTTCAGTTTTAAAACCTAGCAACCTTGATACATTGCTCTTAAATACCGTGACTGTAGTCTCCATAATATGTGACCTTGACATAATATTTCTTCGTTAATTAGTGTGTATTTCTTTTAATTTGAGCTATGCGCCATATAAAGTATATCAGTGGCGAAAGGTGAAATTTTAGCAGAGATAAGCCGTTCCAAAAAAAAAACAGACTAAAACATTGATAATGTATACTAATGCGCATGCGTCATATAACAAAGATGGAAACTAGGCAGATATTTTCTATCTTTTTTTCCCTAAGCCTCACCGCCACTTAGTGCTAGTTGCCTACTCTATGCATATTATCTCTATGGATGGGATTTTCTCTCCCGGCATTATATTGTATTCATGGATGACAAACAAATATTGTATTGATTAGGTTTTTTTAATCTAGAACACCTAACTAATTACTTTTAGTTTTTAAGATTAATTTCAGTTATAGAAATTATCATAGATTAAGTAAAAATAGACATGACATACGTAAGAAGTGCGAAAAGTTTCTAATCTTGTGGTACAAAACGTAGTTACTATAATGTAATTTAATAATCCTTAATTAGAAATTTATTAATTACTATAATGTTCCATTAACTTATTAATCGTTAATACAGATAGCTAAATAATAATAATAATGAACACTTTATTGCACACCACACAAGAAATAAATAGAGAAGTGAAATATATAACAATAAAAAAAAGATGTACAGCAGGCGGCCTTATCGCTATAAGCGATCTCTTCCAGGCAACCTTAGGGTAGAGGAATCAGTATATTAAATGGTAGGCGGTGTACTTGCATAAATACTTACATCCATACAAACAGTAAAACGCAAAAATATAATCAGCATATTTAAGGTACATATTTCAAATAATTACATACATATATTATACTAAAACAAGATAAAGAGATAAATAATGCGTTTTTAGCATCGTCTTAAACTTGTCTAAATTATTAGCACGTCTGATGTGTACTGGTAGAGAATTCCATAGACGTGCAGCTTTCACAGAAAAAGAGTTAGTAAGAAAACAAGAGGAGTGAGAAGGAATTTTAAGGATAAGCGTGTCACTAGATCGTAGAGAACGAGCATGAGAATCCCTAAAAAGCTCGAAATCTACAGCAAAAAAATTTATACCAGTTTACTCGTCTTTAAAGAAACTTAGTACCCGAGATTTTCGATTAAATATTCAAAAGGCTTACTCACATTTTACTTCACATTTAAATAATTTAATAGGTATAACGAAATGCACAATAGTGACTGTGTATAGATACGTTTATATTTTAATTCATTATTTACATCGTCATAGCAATGTATAAAAAATCAATAATTAATAATTATAAAAACAAAATAAAAACAACTGCGTAAGAAGCGACTTAAAATAGGGAAACACGTTAACGTACTAACATAGACTATGGCATACATCTTTTATATTTGCTACGAGTCTTGGATTAGATAAGGCCGGAAGCGTTTTAATTTATAGCTGCTAAAACACCTCCATTTGCATACGCGCATGCCTCAACTATACTCTCGGCAGCATGCTAAATACTAAAATTGCACAAATAAATAAAGGACTTCAATAACTACAGAAGATAAAAAAACTGTTTGTTCTCTTCCGTGGCAATAACCACTATTTTTCACATGCTCAATACCATACAAATTATTGTTGTCAGAGCTTCCGACGTTACCTACATACATTTGGTTCTAAACAATGGTACTGGATATAGATTTTTTATTTTTTCCGCGCATATTTCACAAATTGTATATATTGTAATTAAATAATGATTAAACAAGAAAATAATTATAAACATAGTGACCGCTTAATAATAAAGATTTGATTTAAAATAAATATTTGAATAAATTATAAGCGACATGCATATTTTCTATTAGATAAAATTCGACTACAGACGGTACCAGAAATGACTTTTTTTCTTACATGACATTGTTATTTGTGGCCTCAAACCCACGACCTTATTATATAATGTTGTGATGATGAAAGATATATTGATACGTTTCACTTCCCTACCCAACAGACTAACGTACGTTTGTAAACTCAGTAAGTAGTTGTACACTGTAAAGTAGTGACGTTTGTTGATTGTTGTTATAAAAAACTTTTATTGGGTAAGTTTCAACTTAAATATAATTCCCTTTATTTCATTTATAGGTGGTATTTCTATCTCTTTCTTACTCTATGCTTACTCTCTACTATCTCTATGTTGTCTTTTTCATGATATGGGACATTATGCGAAAAAAATTGTATTCAAGTGAAGTCTGGCGTCCTAAAAGCTTTAAAAAGTAACAATTTAAAGTTTATCAAAAAGAATACTTGCTTTTGGTTATTTAAATATTAAATTTAAATTCTCAAGACCAAATGTATAATAATGATTGTTATTTTAAGTTCAATTAAGACATATTGTTATCAAACATTAATTATCTCATGACACATTCTTGAGAGTTCTTCTTCGCTTTTCCACAACTAGTTTCGATTATACCTTATTCATGTTCTCTTGGCTTGATTCTTATAGAAACCAATACAAGAGTAGGTAAGAACTATTTGTCTTATTAAAAAATGCTTGATACAAATTAAAAGGAATTTCCAAATCTTAAGAGACCATTTTTAAGAAAACTACTTTTCAGTACTAATTTTCCAATATGGCGTCGCGGTCGATCAAGGTTACTAACAAAAAAAAATATTAAGAGTATCAAAATTGTTTTGTTTTGACAAAACACATAAATATACTTGACCTTTTGTATCTGTTGTCCGGAAATAAAACAATATAAACATCATTTTATTGTTACATAAATCATTTGTTTCTTGCAATTAATTTAATTTTAGGTACTGACCGATAAAAATATACACCAACAATAGGAAGTGATTTTTTTTAACCGAATATTTCAGTTTATATCTACGTTTTAAATAATATGTGATAGATTAATTGTAATTTGTAGGGAAATTAGTGCTCCACCTGAAAGCCACCCTGACTTCACCCAAAAATTTTCTGTTATTTAAACTTTTTAATACTACTTTGTCTATGGTCTTAATTTTTAAACATTATTTTATATAGAAGGCCGTACTTTATGTAAGATATTACGACTTAGGTATATTTTTGCCACACTTTTTATTGCATTATTTTAAACCATTTGCTGATGAGCAACTCAACAACAACAACAACTCATGCTGTGTTATTAATGAATGAATTTTCAGAATCAGATTAGTAATTACAGAGATTATCCCAAGATTACAAACGTTAACATATAATGTATTAGTAGGTACCTGGGCGACCGAGCTTAGCTCAGAGTTCTTTTTTGTTATATCGTATTTTTTAAGATAAAAAAAAAAAACTAAAAATTGAATAAATACAAAAAAAAAACATAAGTAAAAACCTTGTATTCCGACGAAGACGCGATCCCAGGGATATGTGTTGTCTAACTTGCGCCTTGATCGCTTGACCACGATGCTTATGTCTGAGTGTAAGAAATTAACGAGCACATTCTGCGTAGAATTATGCAAAAGAAAACTGCATGAAAACTCGAAAACACGCGTTTTCCCAGACATGAGACTAATCTAGATCGATTTTTCGCCCCCGAAAGCCCCCACATACCAAATTTCAGCGAAATCGTTAGAGCCATTTCCGAGATCGCCGGTATAAATAAATAAAGATATAAAGATATAAATATACAAGAATTGCTCGTTTAAATATATAAGATTATAACAAAGATTTGCTTTATAAAACACTTTGTATTGTTAACAAATCATGTGTAACTCTGACCGGTTCCGGCTATTGAATGAGTTTTTGAAGTTATACGTACTTCTTTTGGAAAAAATATGAGAGTAAAATTTTTACGATGCGCGCGCGCATCGACAGTCAAAAAGCGACATGAGGATTTTTTTAGCTAATAGCTACATTCCTTTTACAAACAGAGGGTTGTGACGTACCTACGGGATGAAATCTTTAGCTATTTTTGTTCTGTTACGCCAAAGAAGTATAACTTCTTACGTGCGTACATAAGTACACACACATATACGTTTTTTTTTAAATACTGGAGAATCTTTTAATATTATAATTATATAATGTATTCAGCCCTTTTTAATGTCCCACTGCACTACACACGTGCGTACATAAGTGCACACGCACGTTTTTTTTATTATTTCACGAGCTTTTAACAAGAGGGTTGTACGTGCTATTTCCATTTCATTTGTAATCCAGAAAACCGTGATATTTATATGTAAATATTATCTGTTTATTATTACACGTTGGCGCATTGGTCTAGTGCTGCAGATCGGAGTACCTCGGTTTGAGTCCTAGGCTGGGCAAAGTTAATTATTGGGATTTTTTGTCCAGAAATTCTCAATAACAGCCTGAAGTTGGCGACGTTTCACCTCCGTACCTATGATCTCTCAACGATCGAGTAGAATTTTTGTCCCATCGGACTTTATCAAGCACAAGGAATAAGGTGTGCAATGTTTTTAAGCACTAGAATCTAACGACGTAGAACCATAGAAATCGGTTGGACCGTTTAGTAATCATGAGGGAACATAGTATCGGACGTACATACTCAGATCAAACACATAACTCTCCTTTGGGCTATGCCGCAGTCGATTAAAAACGTTGTTTTGCGACGTAATCGGTTATGTTAATAATACTCGTATAACAATAATATAGTAATTACTACGCAAAAATTGCGATTATATACTTTATCTCTATATTCTTCCAGTTGTGCAATATAAAATGATGTAGCATGCACCTACAATACAACGTACAACCTGACTAACATAAAATTACTATAGATCTAAATTACTGGTAAATAATAGCGAATCTATACATCTATACAGATAAATAAAATTGAAGTGTCTGTTTGTAATGTCAAAATAACAGCTTTTTACTTAATGCATATGAAATTATATACGGTACTTTACGAAAAACACAATTTTAATTTTTTTGTCTGACTGTCCGTCTGTCTGTCTGTTTGTTCCGGCTAATGGCCGAAACGGCTGGACTAATTTTAACGGGACTTTTACTGACAGATAGCTGATGTTATAAGGAGTAACTTAGGCTACTTTTATTTTAGAAAAAGAATTAGGATTTCACTCAAAAAATTAAAACGTGTCTAGGGTCTAAGTCGCTAATAATAACATAAAACCACTAACATTGTTTTTTATATTTGTCCAGATTTACTTGAAACCTAAAAATTAAATTGAGTTCTTTTTAACCCAAGAACTAAGACAGTAGTTCAAACATATTTTAGGGAGTTTCATATGTAAAATTTGTAACAGGCAAATGTGGAGCAGATCGCTAGTTTTATTATGCTACTGATAGATGTAGGTATATTAGGTAGACTACTTGGCAATAATAACTATATTGGTTTAATTTAGGATATTTTGAAATCACGATTATTATCTATACATACTCGTATAATAAAATTCTAACTGAGTCGAATCTGTACATTAAATATTTTATTTACTTATTGAAATAGTCATTATTATTGATACAGAGGCCGAATGTAAGGTTTTTAGAATTTTTGTCTGTCTGTCTGTCTCTTTGGCTGAACGCTTCACAAGAAAACTACGGGACCGATTTTGATGAAATTTGGTATGACGATAGCTGACTATCCGGGTCAACATATAGAATACTTTTTACTGCGGGAAAATATCTCATCTCTGAGAAATCTATACTAAACGTTAAAACGTAACTATGGACGAACCCGATCGGAGCGAGGGTGAGTCGCTAGTTTTATTTATATGATATCAGACATGTAGATGATAGATGTCTATACATATTACATATAATAAAACTGTAGATGTCGAATGTCTGTAAATTGAAAAAAAATGCTAAATACCGAGTCAGGGGGATGTAAGAAGAGAAATAGAACAAATCCAGTGTTTTTTTTTTTCAAATTTTTTGTTTCTCTGTCTGTTTGTGCGGACTAATCTCCAAAACTGTTGGACCTTATATCCCCGGTTAACACCTTAGATACTTTTCATCCCGGAAAATTAAAGAGTTCCAGTGGGATAGTTAAAAAACTATAGTAACATATACAGCATAGTACACAAAAACTACTGATTGGATTTTAATGAAACTTTACAATAACATAGTTCATACATCAGAATAACAAATAGGCTACTTTTTATTCCGGAGAAATGTACGGTTCCCATGGGATAGATTTGTTTTTGTTTGTCTCGAGGCGAACCCGAGCGAAGCGAGGGTGAGCCGCTAGTATATGTATATAATGATTATAATAGGTAACTACAGGCAGTTCAAGAACAAATTATATTCTGAGAATGTGAATGAAGATAATAATTTTGATTATTACTATAATTAGGTATATGAGATATACATCTTTATCATTATAAAGAATAGTCATTCAAATAAATAACAATAATATAATAGTATATAGACGTACATATGTATGTATGTATATAGTTTACCATATAATAAAATTCCATATCAAAGATAGGTATAACTCATAGTACGAGTATACTCGTAATTTCTTGTTTTTCGTTTTTATATGGTATTAATTGGGATGTCGACATCAGGTTATTTTGACTTCAATTTTTTAAGGCTTCATAAGTAATGTTTTGGTTTGATTTCAATATTTGAGAACAAAGTTCTCGAACTCTGTGCTCAGAAGCCCTGAAGAAGAATAGCCCTTTCAGCTTTTTGAAAGTAGAAGAAAGACAAAAAAAACTTAAAATTTGTCTCAAAACGATGCTACCGTTCCTAATAGGTAATGATGCTTGGGTCCATGAATATTGATCTAAAGATTTAGAAAAAAATTCTAACAAATTTCCTAAGTTGACATCTATTTTGTGGATTAGGCCAGGAATTTGGGCTTTTATGGAGGATATTTTACGTTAAGTTTAAAGTTTGGAACGAAAAGTGAAAGTATTTAAGGAGTGGTAGAGGCAGCGTGAGATTAAATAGGCCAATTTGATGGTATTGTCTAGAAAAAAAATTTTTTTTTCCTCTTCTAATGGGATGCTTTCATTAACAAGTAGAGCACCAAGGAGGCAAAAGGAATTTTCATAGGTTATTTTAACAATAGGAGTAATTTTTTTTTTAAATTATTAAATTTATATTTGAATAATTTAAATTTAATTAATTTATATTGAAATTCTTATTATTTTTTTTTTGGTATATATTATATTACTACAAAAAAATTAGGCTGTTGCTATTCTTCTGATAATCGGATGAATAAAAAATATATTATTCGTACACCGAAAAAATAATAGAATATTTTTATTTTTCAGGGGCAATGAAGATTTTGATAGTATTCGCGGCTCTTGCGGCCGTGACTTTTGCAGATAAACGGTGTCATGGCGTCTTCATAGATAACAGATACTATAATTTGGAAATTGTCAAAGAAGGCATAAACAATTTACACGATTTAGTAATCAGTCGCAATGATAACTCAGTTTATTTTACTTATGATGATTGGGATAGGACTCTATCGAGACGTGTCGCACATTTCGATTTGTACACTAAAAAAGCAACTGTAATAGACGGTATAAGAAACGCTACAGCTCTAGCAATCGATCAATTTTATGGTAAAGTGTATGTTGGTGGAATGGATGGCTTATACAAAATAAATAATTTAAGAGCAGAAAGACTGCCTCTACACGACAAAGTTATATCTATGCATTTTAAAGATGTTCTATACTTCATAAATGGGAACAAGGAAGCGTTTAAATTCGAAGACGGCCATGCCACGCCTGTTTCGGAGTTACGTGGAATTAAAATCGACAGACTTGTTATAAATGATGACGGCAATATATTTTTCACAGAAAATCAAATGTTATATAGAGTACAATTAGGCACACGCGCTATAAATACGCACGAGAAATATAATGTCAATGCTTTAGCTACTGACGCGTATTCCAGAACTTTTATATGCACAAAAGATGGTCTGTACATGTATAACAAGTATAAATTTGTCTTCGATAAAATGGCTGATTTGCGAAATCTTAAAGCTGTAACGTTTGATAAAATGAATGATCCGATTTACGCTGTAAATGATTTATTGGTGAAACTGACGACAAGTTCAGTTGGATGTTTTGAAGATTAATATTGTATTTTATCACAGACTAAGGAGTGATATAGACAGAATGTCACATAACTAAACATGAAGCCAAAAAAAAATAATGTTTTAAAATAATAAATGATGTTTTAAAATGATAATTCGTTAAATGTAAATAAAAGCCAATAAATACAAATAGCTAACGGATTTTATAAAGAAAAAAAAGCATATATTATGCTATCTCTCTTTCAAGAGGAAGAGAATTCATGCTTAAACAATACAAAAAAAAATGTATCATTGCATAAGTTATTCTCAAAAACTGTATATAATCCCCTTGAAGTCATAATATCTTTTTTATGTCCTAAATCTCAAGTGGTCCCCCTCCCGCGCTACTGTATTACGTAATATATGCCGCGCTGCGGGAAAAGATCAATAAAAAAATACTAGACCACTTATCTTAGTTCTATAAATTTTATTTCCTTATTATTTTATCTATTTGTAGGTGTAAAATACTAAAGATAACATTTAGTGTAAAAATAATAAAAGTGAAAAGAGTTAGAAAAAGTAAGAGACTTTTTTAAGAACATTTTTTTACATAAAATAGATTTTTATTTTTATTGAATTTTAGTAATTATAGAGTTAAAAGGTTATATATGATAAAAAAGTAAACATCTGTTTAAGTTATAAATAAAAAATAATAATAATAACAATAAACTAATCGAATTCAAAAGCAATTGTTTTTACCTAAAAAAAACGGACATGTATAGTGATGTGCCCCATAAGCATTTTTTTTTGTTCAAGAATAACAAATATAACAATGATAACTACCTACTGTAATTAATTATACTTTAATATAACTTTAGCGTAAATCTAAGCTTATATTAAGTTTTAAATAAAAAAACAAAAATAAATAAAAAAATGCGTTTTTTTTTTATTTAAATATACGACAGAATAAAATGACCATGTCAAAGTTTGACACGTTATTCCCAGAGTCCCAAATATTTATTGTATATTCTTGTTCTTCTAATACTATTGTTAAACTTTGAAATGTTCCTTCCATCATCTAGTTCACTAAGCTATAAAAAACATTCTATTTTTTCAAGGTTATGTTTTTAAAAGTTTTAATTATTTTTTCTATGACTCAAAGTTTAAAATCTAAATTTTCTTATCAATAAATATTTTTAATCAATCGTTAAAATACCTTATAAAACGCAGACGCTAATAGACACATCCATTTCATAGTGAAGATATATTTTAGTTTAAGATTATTTAATTTTAATAGTTAAATTTAATTCACGAAATAACATTTGTAAATATGTGTATTAGAATCTGTTGTCACTTTCAAAGAGTATAATATATTGTACTTTCTTGTGTCGACATTACTTTTTATTTTTTCTCTTGTTAAATATAAAACAAAAATTTTTTTTTATATTTCAATTAATAAATGAAATGTAAAACAAATATAATACAATTACAGCGTAAAAGAAAAAAAAATTGGCCGTCAAGGGGCGCCTTGCAGATGTGAAACATCTATGTTGATATTAGAAATCATCACAATTAATAAAAACTTATAACGAATATGTAGTAAATAAAAAAAAATAGAGTTTTGTTAATAAAATCAATTTATTTTTCTAATTATTTGAATTATAATAATAATTACTGAAAATGTGCAAGCAAATTTAAAAGAGACTGTTTTACAATGGAGCGTCTATTATATCGGTCGTTTTACTGCCAAGGCGTGCCAATAGATGTTTCACATCAAAAAAAACTATAAATATCTATGTTCAAATTAATTGTATTACATAAATAAAGAAGATTACTGGCCGCACATTCGTTTTGTCTTTCTCCTGCCTTTCTGACATTTTTAATTATCTATGACATTTTTATTTTTTATACTTTAGTCTTTACGGCTGGCAGAGGAACACTCATTACAAGTACTCTCTAATAGTTCATTATTCTACCTTCATAGACCACAGTCGTTTGTCAACCGTAACAGCTGTAAAAGCGGAAGTTGACATATACTTCCGGTGCGATTATCATCAGTACCAAGATAAATGGAGAAATAAAATTACCTTTTATAATTTGATTTAAATTAAACTTTGTATTGGTCGACATTGTTAGCATATTGACTGTAACATAATAATGTTAAATAAAGATATGAATATGTAATGTATAACAACTTTCATTTACTATTTTATATACTTGAATTTAATTAACTAGACCCCGCTGGTGCCTATAGGCACCACCTCGCCCACTGCACTTTTATCACTTTTTACACAGCGAAATTATTTTATTTTATGCTAAATGAGTGATATACGCAAACTTTAGAAGTTTTATCAACTATAATAAAATAAAATCTATACATATAATAAAATTGTAACGAAGCCAAATCTGTACATTAAATATTTTTTGGAAAATCTTATTGAAATAGGCATTATTATCGATACAGAGGCCGAATCTATAGTTTTTAGATTTTTTATCAGTCTGTCTGTCTGTTTGTCTGTTACCGCATCACGAAAAAGCCACTGAAGGGATTTTGATGATATTTGGTAGGATGATAGCTGGTTATCCGGGACAACATATAGGATACTTTTTACTGCGGGAAAATATCTCATCTCTGAGAAATCTATAGTAAACGTATGTAGGGACGAACCCGAGCGGAGCGAGGGTGAGTCGCTTGTTTTGAATAAATGCCGACAACGTTAAAAACAAACGCGTCAAAAATTGTTTAAATTTCAAGTGAAGTGCGTGCGATTCGCTATTGTTTTTGTGTAATTTAAAATCTTTAAACTAGTGAATTTGTGCCGTGAACGTATGAGTATTTACTGTCAGTATTCTTCGCCACTATTGAGGTACTAATAAGTGTGTAATCATGTTATAAATTAGTTTTTTGGTCCAACGAATTAGATCTTTAAAAATATATGGCATAGTTTATATTTTATTAACAATTTTCTAGCAATTTTGCAAGTTTTTACTTGGTATGTGCGCCATTCGGCCAAAAATCAATATTAGCTACTATTGTACACAATAAAAAAATTAATAACTCATCATAATTCAAAATTTACAGTAGCTGTTGGTACGGCCGTGGACCCTTCCAAAATAGAGAGGTCATCTGAGAAACGCTGCACAGCCGCCATTTTAAAAAAAAAAATATAAAAATTATATTTTACAGTCAATCATATGTACAATTAACTACTACCTTTATAAAATCCAATTATTTTATATTTTTCCTAAAAAAATAATCACGAAAATGCCTATTTTTTCGGCCTCTAGAGTGGTCTAACTCCTTTACATAGATGTTTCACATCTGCCGAGCATCCCGTGACGGCCAACTTTTTTTTCTTTTGCTCTGTATTATATTTGTTTTACATTTCTTTTATCAACTTAAATACAAAAAATATATTTTATAATTAAATAACAACTAAGAAGGTTAAATGATATAAAAAAAATATATATGTAATTGGCCGTAAATAAAGTTACTGTCAATAGAGAAAAAATAAAAGTAATGTCGACACAAGAAAGTAACATTATATACTCTTTGAAATTGACAACAAATTATAATACACAGATTTACAAATGTTATTTCGTGAATTAATTTTAACTATTAAGATTAAATAATTTCAAAATAAAATATATCTTCATTATGAAATGGATGTGGTTATTAGCGTCAGCTTCCTATAAGGTATTTCAACGATTGATTAAAAATATTTATTGACAAGAAAATTTAGATTTTAACCTTTGAGAGTTATACAAAAATTATTTTAAAATTTAAAAAACATAACCTTGAGAAAATAGAATATTTTTAAATACATAGTAAACTACTTAGATGATGGAAAGAACATTTTAAAGTTTAATAATTAAAAGGACAAGAATATTATATAAATATCTGGAGTAATATCCATTTCATCCATTTCATCATCTATCCTATCCAGGTCATTTTATCCAATCTTATATGTTAAAATAAACGCATTTTTTTTATTTAAAACTTTACATAAGCTTAGGTTTACGCTAAAGTTATATTAATAAATATTTTATTCCAAAAAATGTTATTATGTATATTGTATATAGTCAATTACAATAGGTATCTAGTTATCGTTATTATATTTGTTATTCTTGAACAAAAATAAAACAAAAATGCTTATGGGACAGAATAATCCATTATAATTTTTCATCTTAACTCTTAACCTGATATCAACAAATAGGTAACATAGAGTTAAATATATTCTTGGTGAACCGAATGGAATTGAATCTGTATCAAAATCGTATTATTAAAATTCCGTGATGCGTTTATTCTCAATTTTTCTACTAAAGAAGGATCTATTTGACCGATTTGATGATTTTTTTTATATACTTTTGGGGTCTTTTTGGGGTTTTGTTAAGGTCTTCTGGATGATTTTTAGTCCTTGTTGGACCCGGCAGTTGGCGATATTATCGAAATTCAAATTTTCAACAATTGTCTAACAGAATGTCTGCCAATCGGGTCCGCTACATAATATACATAATATAATAAATATTTTGCATATTTTTTGTAGTACATTCAAAGAACCATGTGTAGTGTGAAGAAGGATTATCGTTGTATTGGTGTTATTATGATCGGTTTGGTTAGTGTGTACATATGGAGTTGGTATATGTGTCAAAAAGTGATCGAAGAAACTTTTAGACAACCGTGAGTTTATGTCATTCACGGTGCTAAGTTTGTGTTAAATAAACCGCGACTTAAATTCTGTTAACGAATAAGTTACCAATAAAAGAACACTACCAAGAGCTAAGAAACTTAACACCGAAAATCTCAAATAGAATGAAAAGTATAAAATGTTTAAACAAAGACATCGTATATTTGGACGATCATCATTACAATGTGGCGCCATCTGTTACAGTATATAATGGCGACGTCAATAAAGTCTTCCGCGGTGCTAAGTTTGTGTTAGTTCTGGTTTATCTCAGAAACTACTGTATGGACTTAAAAATACGAAGGGCATCCAAGGCTACTTCACATATTATACCAGAAATATGCTATCAGAAATCGGAGATCGATCAGAATCTTATTTTTTGGGTATTTGCCAATAAAATTTTGTTTGTTTGGAAAAACATGATGATGAGAAAATTGTGAAACTGACTTTTTTTAAATATTATCTTGTCCACTTCAACAAATGTAAACCTCATTCCTCATATTAAGATCAAACGACTCAAAGCGTTACCTAACGTTATCAATGCCAAAAAGTCCTACCTGTCTTCAGATGATCAAGTATAATTGGACTAATATTTTAAATGTAAAAGTTTGTATGAGTGTCCGTATGTTTGTTACCCTTTCACACTGAATCAGTTGGACGGATTTGGGTAAAATATAGTACACTGATAGACTTATGACCTGGAGTAATGCCTAGGCTGCTGTAGGGCACCTAGATGCGCACGAGAGTAACTCTATAGCCTCACAATAAGTATAAAATATAATATTTTAATAGAATACCAATACCATCTTCGGATATAGGATGTCAATTTCCATACATTGATCCCTTTTCGCCGATCGCAATGAAATATCACACGGAAAAGCCTAAAGTTGTCTGTAATGGCGAAGACTGGGTTGAATGTAATGTAAGTAGATACTAAAAATCTTACCAATATCAACAAAACAAAAATTAGTTAAAGCTTAATTAAAGTACTTTCTGAGATATATTGCTCAGTTCATTGCTATTGAAAGTTTTTGGTATCTTCGATAAGTAAAAAATATAAGCAAAAGGGCTTTTTTGATTACTTTTCTTGGAGAATTCTTAAGATATTATAAATGATAATACCTATCCAGTTTTTTCTTATATCCCTATATTATACAACAATCAAAATAAACTAGACGGATTTCAATGGTGTTTTTTTTCTTACATACCTACTTATATCTCAAAAGATCTTTCAAACACTAAAAAAGTTTCTAAAATTGTCACGGCAATTACCTATTACATGAAATATATTACAGACTTCTAAAATAATTATTCATAGCATTATAATAATTCATCCCATGTTAACGTCCCACTGCTGGGCAGGAGCCATCCTGAAATGCGAGCAGAATATCCACTACGCTGGCCAAATGACAGATTTTGAGGGTTACAAGCGATTATAATCGCTCTATTGATAATTATCAAAAACTACTTGAGTAGTAGTAGACTAAGGTAGTGGTAGCCCAGTGGTAACGCGCTCGCTGGAGAAACCGAGTGAATCGGGTTCAAATCCCGGGTCTCGCCGCTCTGATATTTTCATGTGCGAATCATTTCTAACATGATTACCACTTTTACGATGAAGGAAAACATCATGAGGAAACCTGCATGTCTGAGAAAAACTCAGCAAGTTTTCGAAAGACATGTGAAGTCCGTGTGGTGGAGTATGGCCTGATCCCCCTCGTATTGAAAGGGAGGCCCGTGCCCAGCAGTGGGACGTTAAAAAAGCCTGAATGCAGTGGACTAAGAGCTAAGAAACAATTAAATGTGTATTATTTTATAGCTCTCAGAATGTAAAGTAACACCGAAAATCTTAAATAGAATGAAAAGTATAAAATGTTTATACAAAGACATCATATATCTGGACGATCATCATTACAATGTGGCGCCCCCTATCACAGTATATGATGACAACGTCTATACTTTGAACAAAAGTGATTCAGTCAAAATTTCGTGTTTTGGACATAATAAGTATGGGTAAGAATAAATAAGTATACATAATAATAATAATGTCCTCCTGAAAGATTTTGGCCACAGCGATCAATCTCAACGAGATTAGCCAACTACAGGAGAAATTAGGTATAGTGTACAAGAGTACGTTATTATTTAATTGTTTTCTTTTTTTAATTGGAGGGTTGTAGCCAAAATAGGTCAAGAAGACGTTATGCGCGCAAATACAAGTGCACTCTCTATTCCTTCTCTAATCTCTAATCTCCGGTTGGGACAACAATTCGATACGATCAGAGAAAGGCTAAATTTACTGATAGCTTTACGAGCTCTCCGATAAATGTGGGTGTAGCAACGCCAATTTTACACGAGTCCGGACTATTATTGAGAATTTAATGATTAAAAACTTAATATATATAATACTTGGCTCGGGAATCGAACCCAGGACATGCTAACCGTTAGAGTCTAATGGCTAGTTTTTCGCTAGTTATAAAGATAATATATATATCAACTCATTTTATTTCCAAGTTTTGGTTTAATATCGGCTCGATGGCATGGATACAAAACCGGCGTAAGACCTATTCCGTCCCGTAAAGTACCAACGGGAAGAGAAAATTCTATAAATATCCTAATATTTGGATTTGATTCAGCATCACATAATGGTGTTCAAAGAAAATTGCCGAAAACTTATAAATTCTTGATCGAAATGGGCGCTGTGATACTTAAAGGGTAAGTTTATGTATTAAAATTTAAAAGTTGTATATACATACATACATACGTACATACATAGGTCGTACACAGATCGTAGATAAATAATATAATGAAAAAGTCGAATGTTTTATTAAATGATTGAGTTTCATAATGTAATCAACTATTATTAACTATGGGGAAACTAAGTTAAGCGGGTTTATATGGCGGGTCTCGCACCTCTGATATTTTCATGTGCGAATCATTTCCTACATGATTACCACTTGTCTGAAGGAAAACATCGTGAGGAAACCTGTATGTCTGAGAGAACCTAGCAAGTTGTCTAAAGACATGCTCAGTCCGCCCGCCCTTAGCCAGCGTGGTGGACTATACCCTGATCCCCCTCGTATTGAAGGGAGACCCAGCATTTATAATTTCACTGACAATAAAAGATAATTAATTGATAAAAAATAATTTTAGTTCCTCTAAGTTTCTTTATGCAAATCTTCTAAGGACTAAGATTTTCTTTTCGAACTGTTGGCAGACTCATGACGTTCAGTAAAAAAATGTCATAATTTTGAATACGAAAACGAAATTGAATGCATGTAAAGCCTTAAATCTAATATATAGTGTGAGAACAAAAAAATTTCAGCTATAACATAGTAGGCGATGGAACTCCAGATGCATTGTTTCCCATCTTATCTGGAAGAACTGAGTTACAGCATCCCAAAGCAAAGCAAACATACTCTAAAAACATATATCTTGATCCGGATTTGTTTATATTTCACACAGCTAAGTTGGACGGGTAAGTTACAATCGTAAGTCAAAGTAATTTTAACATGTTTTTGTTTGTGATACATATGCATATGTACTACATAATATGTATGTGATGAGGGACAGTGCCCTGTATAGTGGTAGGGAAAACTAACTGTCCTAGAGAACTCTCTCTAAGAGTCCCAAATTAAAGAATGAACTGGTTTGACTTAAATTAAATAAATAAATATGTTAGAACATTAACACACAGTACCATCTAGTTCCATGCTAAGCTACGAGGCTTGTGTTATGGATACCAGACAGTTGATACACTACACATGTATAACTTTAAATACATACATATTATAAATATAAACAACCATGAGTCATGACTGGAGTACAAACATTCGTTCTCATCACACAAATGAATGCCCCCAGCGGGACTCGAACCCGCGACCGCTGGCACAGCAAGTAGGGTCACTTCAAACTGAGCCAAACGTGTCGTCGCATTGGTTTATTAGTAATTACTACACAGAACTTGATGTAGCAAAACCATGCGATTAGCAACGTGAATGAAGTTTTTCCAGCGAACATTTGCTCACGCGTTAATGATAGGCGCAACCTGGTCTTAACCTAAATTTTTATTTGTTCTATATACTTTTGTTTGAAACAAAATGCAAATCTTAAATGCAATTTAATTATATTTTCTTTCTTCAATCAAACCCTTCGTAGATAATGGAATCCTTCAATTTGTTATGAGCCTTCCAGTCGATCGATATATAAGTCGAAGGTCATGATAAAGAAACCAGTACTAAGTACTATAATTTACACTGTCAGTACAATTAGCAGTAATCTTAAAGCAATTAGTGTGAAACAGGGTCACATATATATAGCTTTATTGAATACTAATAATGTCCTCCTGACCGATTCCGGCCACGGCGGCCAATCTCATTGAGACTAGCCAACTGCGCAGGAGATATTATAGTGCACAAATGTACGCGCAGACACAAGTGCACTCTCTATTCCTGTCACTCTCATACTCCGGTGGGACGACTACTCGACACGACCGGTGAGAGTTAAGGCGCAGGACCGACGGCTTTACGTGCTCTCCGAGGCACGGGGGTGAAACACCGCCAACTTCCCAACTCCGGGCTGTCACTGAGTCTTACTAAACAGAAAGACTCAACAACTAAACTTGGCCCGACCCGGGACTCGAACCCAGGACCTCAGGATGTGCAGCCGTACATGCTAGCCACTACACCACCGAGGCAGTCAGAGGGTCACATATATATAGCTTTATTGAATACTAGTGACACAGTAAAGATAGATATATACAGTATTGTAACTCGGCCCTGTCCTGGAAATGGCCTACGCGCCAGTACAGCCGCACTCTACACAACGACGCGAGAGGGCTGACCGTCTACAGTGTTTTAATTTCATCTTGAGTTTCTTTCTAGCTTTGTGATTGCAAATATTTTATTTTTTATTTAAAAAATCTTATTAGTAAATTTAATTAAAAAATCTCAAATTTATAAGGGTGGTATGTGAGCCTTATAAATTTGAGATTGAAAAATATTTGCGCCTCGACTGAGACGTACGAAAAACTTTATTGTTAAATTTTATAGTTTTAAAAAAATCCGCATTCGGATAAACAGTTTAATTAAAAATACTTTAATTTTTATTTTTAATTTAATTAATTATTTTATTTTCAAAGCATACGATGTCTCGATACTTTTTTGTTTGACATTAGCGAAGTTACAGGAAAAATAAAATGTTTATTTTTGTATCCAATTATAAAAGTTACATAACATAACCATCTCATAATTTTCATATCCAATTATACGATCTGGCAGCCCTTTACGGTTGTCTACCGAGTGTTTACCAAACGCGAGGCGCGTAGGTATAACTCGATTTTCGACCGTTTGTATGAAGATGAAATACTGTATACCTATTACATTACCGTGCTAGTGACTTCCCCTCGCTTTGCTCGGGTGTCTTCACAGTATCAATGATTTAATACGCAGAGTTTAGTACTTAATAGAAGAGACATTATTTTTTATACTCTACCTCTGTACTGAGGTTTTTAACCCAAATCCCCAACAGTTTAGTTGTTCCCAACAGTCCCTCTGCTATTAAGTAATTTCGGACAGAAAAGCCCAAATGACGTTTGACTGTACCCGGGACTCGAACCTTGGTCTGTAGTATGAAATTAAAACAATAGCTTGCATTATAATCCTATAAGTTTTACACTCAGACTGTTTTTTTTTTTTTTGTGAACACAACTTTAAGTATTGCACCTAAGGTTCAATTTTCATTGTTGTATATTTATTTCAACTAGAATACTTACTTAAACACAATCGGTGACAGTTTTAAGAGAACTTTTGCATGGGATTGTGTATCTAGTACCTTTTTGATCGACGTTTTTTCTATATATTAGGTACCAAACGGCATATTATGAGGATATGCCTTGGATAGGCTCCTTTCAATATCGCTACAATGGATTTAAGAAGCGTCCGGCGGATCACTATTTACGGTCTCGGTTTCTTTTGGAGACCACGCGGTATTGGCAAGGACGCACCGTTCGGTACTGCTTAGGACCGATACCGCACTATATGTTTATGATGCAAATAACCAAACAGGTAACTCTATAGGTTGAAAAAATAACATGTTACTTTTTGTCTATTACAGTGTAAGTTTAGTAGAAAATTACTATATTTATCAATTCTTGAATGTTTTCAAAGATGATCACGCGAAAAATAATATTTTTCATTCAAATCTAAAATTTTAATTAATTATTTATTTTAAAAAACAGTGGGCCATCTCAAATTGTTGAGTATTTTTTTTTTTTATTTCAATAACTTTGTTCTTTTATAAGCTACAAATTCAACCCCCAAGCTAAGAAAAAAAAGCAAATTTTTTTTTTTTTGCTCCACCCTAATAATATATATGTGAGGCATATTTGAGATAAATAATTAATTATTAGAATGCATATAGCGAAGTACTTTATAAATTTTTGAAAGTATAATAATATACAATATATAATAGTTTATACAGTGTGTATATATCAATTTTGATGGAATCCATCGTATTTTATAGTTTATGAGTTTGAAGACAAAGCGTTTTTGCTTCACGTTCATAGCGGATATATCTCATGATGATTTCAATAAGATATCTACGGCTGATGAAGACACCGTAGATTTTCTTGCATATTTGAAAACTAGCGGATTATTGTATGACACTTTTGTTATAGTGATGGGAGATCATGGGGATAGGTAAGTGATAAATAATACACTCGTGAGCAAAAAAATCGACTCAGACGACACATCTGTAGTCGCAAGTCACTGGAAAAAAAACTGAAAGCAAATATATTTTTTTTCATAGTAAAATCTTAAAGCTGCTAGTATTAGCTTCAAAATGATATAAAATATTGTAAGGTTTATTGCTCACACAACCCAACAATATGTTGTGATCAGTAACCACCCTTTTTACGCTTGTTTACAATAGTGCTAATTAAGGGTTACTGACCCATATAAAAGGTTATCTACCTGACCCACCCTTATCAGTTAGCCGTCAAACGTCAACCGATACACATCTCCGTTATCAACAATCAAGAATTCTATCTGAAAATGGACACAACAAGCGATTTAGCAGCTCAAGCGATCACCCTATTGCGACAAGGCCAGAGTCAGCGTGAAGTGGCACGTGCACTGAACATGAGCCAGTCTGCTGTTTCCAGAGTTTACCGTCGTTACCAGGAGACTGGTGGCTTTAATCGAAGACGCGGTTCCGGTAGAAAAAGGTGCACGTCAGAGAGAGATGACCGATTTATTGTCAGCACATCGTTAAGAAATCGGGCCCTCACTGGCGTTCAAGTCCAACAAGAGCTCAGAGAAACGCGAGGAGTAGCTGTGAGTGGCTGGACAGTCAGAAGACGACTTAAGGCAGCTAGGCTTGAGCCAAAAAGGCCAGCTACTGGCCCCAAATTAACCCCAGACCACCGAGCAGCCCGCCTACGTTTTGCTAGAGAACATGTTGATTGGACTGACGAACAATGGAGCACCGTTCTCTTCTCAGACGAAAGTAGAGTGTGCTTGCATGGTAGTGATAGAAGAGGACGAGTCTACAGAAGACCTGGGGAAAGATTCGCGCAGTGCTGTATCAAAGAAAATGTTGCTTTTGGAGGAGGTTCCTGGATGGTGTGGGCCGGCATTTCAAGTGAGGCAAAAACCGAGTTGGTTTTTATTGAAACTGGCGGTCGAATGGGAGGATTGACGGCGATCCGATACATCGAAGAGATTTTAGAGGATCACGTCGTTCCCTACGCCGGTTTCATTGGCGAAAACTTCGTCCTAATGCACGACAATGCCCGTCCACATACTGCAAGTTCCGTCCGGCAGTATTTACAGGAGGTCGCAATTGCCGCTATGGACTGGCCAGCGCGTAGCCCGGACTTAAATCCTATCGAGCATTTATGGGATGATCTTAAAAGAAAAGTTCGGGCTAGAAATCCTGCACCAGACACGATGGCGGACCTCAAAGCAGCGCTAATCGACGAATGGAATAGCATCGAACAAGATCGAGTAAGGAAACTTATTCGATCCATGAAAAAGCGATTGGAAGCTGTTATTAGGGCCAGGGGGAGGGGGGGGGGGGGGCAACACTAAATATTAAAAAAATAATTTTAATTAAATTATTGTTTTGACGAATTTTACGTGGTATTTTCTTTACCGCCAACCATCACTTTTTTTATTGCTTAAGACTCCATCTCATTCAATATTTTTTCTTTACCAGAAAACATTTTTTAATAACAACATAGACCACTCATTTTAAAGCTAAAACAAAGAACTTTCAGATGTTAAAATCAGAAATATAATAAAAGCTTCCGATTTTTTGCTAGAGCTTTTTAACCGCAAGCATGCGTCCTGAGTCGATTTTTTTGCTCACGAGAGTAGTTTTATAATATGTTAATTAGTATGGAATAGATATATAATATATAGCCTATAGTCTTCCTCAATAAGCAAGCTATCTAATGCAAAAAGAATTTTTCAAATCGGATTAGTAGTTCCTGAGATTAGGGCGTTTAAACAAACAAAGAAACAAACAAACAAACTTATCCTCTTTATTATATAGTATACATAAATAGTCTTTTATTAAAAAGACTGGTACCACAAACTAGGAAAACCTAATATGTAGAGAGAAAAGGAAGGCAATATTATCATACTAGCGACTTACCCTCGCTTCGCTCGGGTGCGTCCCTAGGTACGTTTTAATTGTGTGAGCAAAACCCTAGTTCTTTTTCAAAAATAAAAGTAACCTAAGTTACTCCTTATAATATCAGCTATCTGCCAGTGAAAGTCCCGTTAAAATTGGTCCAGCCGTTACGGAGATTAGCCGGAACAAACAGACAGACAGACAGAGAGAAAAAAATAATTAAAAATGCTGTTTCTTATAAGTACCGTATATAATTCCATATGCATTTAGTATAAAGCTGTTATTTTGATATTACAAGCAGACACTTCAATGTTATTTATCTGTATAGATTTTCTTATTCATATGTGTGTGTGCGCGTATGCATGTGTGTATGTGGCCGGTCAAAGGTCACACCGCCAACTTCCCACCTCCGGGCTGTGACTGGGAATTTTTCAACATAAAACTTCCTATAATTTATTGTATCCTATAATTATGTTTTTCCTAATCCGGAACTGGAGCCCAGAACCTATGGATCTGCATCCTAGCCACTAGAACTTAGTTAATGAGATTACACCTTACATACAAATTGACAAACTTTGCCTCTTTTTATAATATTACAGTAGATAACATTATTTTTATTTTTCTATATATAATGTATGTTGCATTTGCAGATTCTCACCAATGCGAGCTTCATATCAAGGGAAAATGGAGGAAAGGATGGCATTTATGTCATTTTTACTGCCAGAAAAGCTCAAGAGTGAACGTCCGGACGCTCTAAGAACACTTCAAGCCAATTCTCATGTTCTAACAACGCCTTTTGACATACACACGACTTTGTTAGATGCTATGGGTTTATATAATCTCTCAAACAACTTCACAGTAAAACACTCTAAAATTCCAAGAGGAATGAGTCTTTTAAGGCCGGTGAGAGAGTTTTATTTATAATATTTTTACTAACATTTACATACGGACATACATAACACTTGATGTTGTTTTTGAGATAATAAATTTCAAATCCGATGCGCCTCGCAGGTATACTAAATACATAGACGAACACACTTTCATTTTATAATTTATATACATATATAATACATATATGTATGTATGTATTCACTATTTAGATCTTTTTAACGTCCCACTGTTGGGGGTGGCCTCCATGTAGTCCATCACGCTGGCCAAGTACGGGCTAGTGGACTTCACGTGTCCTTCGAAAATTTGCTCTTCACCGTAAGGAAAGTGGTAATCATGTTGGAAATGATTCGCACATGAAAATATCCGAGGTGTGAGACCAGGGATTCGGACCCACTTCAGTTGACTTTTTCAAGCGAGCGCGCTACCTCTAGGGATAGCAAAGGACGTATAGAATAGCATGGACAGAAAAAAAAAACCAAAAAAATTTTTTACATATAAGTACCATATGCATAATAAACTACTAATGTTGTATTAAGACAATACGTAATCATTATTTTAAATATTACAAAAATCATGCCGCCCGAACAGGGACTTGAACCCTGGACCCTTGGATTAAAAGTCCAATGCTCTACCGACTGAGCTATCCGGGCTGTATATGGTTAACTCAAATTATACATAACTAAATTGATAAAATAAATATGATATATTCACTATGAATATTCGTTGTGTAATTTCAAGGTTATTGACATTGCTTGTTTTGTACGATATAAGCGATTATGAGTAAGAACGTAAATTCGATTCTCGCTCTAGTTATAACCTTTGTATCTAACAACTGTTGACGTTCCATTATAGTTATCTTAGTAATCTATACTAATATTATAAATGTGAATGTTTGTGAGTATGGATGTTTGTTACTCTTTCACGCCAGAACGGCTAAACGGATCTAGATGAAACTTGGCACAGAGATAGATTATAGTCTGGAATAGCACGCATAGCGCTTTATATCCCGGAAAAATGTACGGTTCCCGTGGGATAGATTTGATTTTGTATTTCTAGGAGAGTGAGCCGCTAGGTTATTTATATTTTAAGGATCCATTTGCTTATCCTTTAAGGGATTTATAACCAGATTTTTTGTATAGTATTTTAATAAAACCCCTTTTAATGAGGTTACTCTGTCAAAAGATAAATATGTTGGGATATCAACACACAGCACCATCTAGTTCTATGGTAAGCTACGAGGCTTGTGTTATGGATACCAGATAGTTGATACACTACACATATATGTATAACCTTAAATACATACATATTATAAATATAAACGTCCATGACTGGAATATAAACATTCGTGCTCATCACACAAATGAATGCCCCCAGCGGGACTCGAACCCGTGACCGCTGGCACAGTAAGTAGGGTCACTATGGACTGAGCCGAGCGTATCGTCGAAAAGATGTAATTGTACATCAAATTAACCTTTTTTGTATGGGTTAACCTCTAGGTTACCCAATAAATAATAGGTTACTGTATAATGTGTTATCGAATAAAAAATGTAATACAATATTAGACTTTAAAATTATTACCAAAAAATTCTTATTACAATAAAGTAAAGAAAACTTGTAGAATGTTACACCTTCAACTTTTAGAATCGCTATATCTTAGGAATGGTGATTGCTAAGAAAAAAAGTATTACGACCATTTTCGTAGATAATTTTATAATACACAATTTTTGTCCAAACTATATTTTTGATGAAACTTACCGTTTTCGAGAAAACTCCAAAAAACCGAAAATTTTAACCTTTGACCTTGAATAACTTTTTTAGCACACATGGAATCGATGGGGATTTTAGTACTTTATTTCTACTGGTGTACCCAAGGTCTCTACCAAAGTTCAGCTTTGTTGGTGTTTTTGTTGTTTGATCACTATTTTTATGTCTAATTTGACCGGACTATTAATAAAATTAATACTTACTGAGTCCTAGTTCTACGATCTCTGATTTAATATATAGAATCAAAGTAAATTTTATATGTCTGGGTTTCCATATTTAAATGTATTACCTAGTATAGTATTATATGATCTGTGGTATTACTAAGTGATACTGTCGGTCCGTCTGTACAACATATTCTCTTTACAGGGCTAGTCTTTTGAGCGTAATAGATTTAAGTATGTTATTCTCATTGGTAACACGCTAGGTTAGAAATGCAAACGAAGCAGTTGCAATCACTCTTATTTAATGTCAAATGTTTATAAATATATGTATGTAGGTATGTTTGTTACTCTACTATTGGACTACTGTTAGTGTTAGAGGTAAACAGTGTTTAGATAAATTAAAAAAAAAAACAAACTCTTCATGTAAATTCGCGAGTCCAACTCGCCCTTGACAACTGTTTTACAAGCTTTTATTTAACTTGTAATGTTTGTTAGTTGGTATGTCTGTATGGGTCAAATCTTGCAAACTGAATTAAAACTACATCCTCTTATTTCACAGAGTTGAAATGTTGCGTGCTACCCCCTTTTTTCACCCCCTTAAGGAATAATTTCCCGGGTAAAAACTATTCTATGTCCTTCTCAGGTTCTCTAACTATCTTATTACCAAATTTCATCCAAATTGGTTCAGTAGTTTCGGAGCCTATACGATACAAACAAACAAACAAACAAAACAAATTATTCCTTTTTATAATATTAGAACAGATGATAATAATATATTTGCCGGTTACAATTTCTAGATACCAATATCACGTACTTGTGATGAAGCAGAAGTTTTGCCACACTGGTGTGTGTGTCTTAATGCTAAATGGCATAACGTTCCGTCTTCCGATACTCTGTACCAGAGAGTTATTCAATATCTCACTCAATACATCAACGATGCAACCGATGAAATGCGGTTAGTTTAACTTATATCTATTTAACTTGTTTAAACTTCACTTGTAACTAAGTGAAGTGTGAAGTGTTTATAGTCTATACATATTATAAAATAAAGTTCCCCGCCGCGTCTGTCTGTCTGAACGCGATGAACTCAAAAACTACTGTACGGTTTTTGGTATTGTTTTCACCAATAGATGGAGTGATTAATGAGAAAGGTTTAGGTGTATAATTCATTCAGTTTTTGTGTAAATTGGCTGAAATATGACGATGATTGTTGAAGATTTCGGAAAAATCATACCGTCTGGGAGCTTTACTGGCGTGCGCCGCGTAAACTAATAAAGTTATAGGAAAACAATGTAGTACAGAATTATTCGTCTTAAAAAATCTTCCTAGTAAACTGTAGCAACAGCTTGTGTACGTATCTAGGGACTTAAAATAAAAAATAAAGTAAAAAAAAAAGTTTTTTTTTTTAAATTGTAATAATTATAATAATAACAGCTAATATTAAATCAATAATATTGCTATATTTAATTATAATACTTATTAATATTTTTTTAAATGCTTAGAATTAAAATCAACAAATTTTGTGAGGTACTTTGGTGCAATCTGAATTTTTGAAATCATTTTGTAAAATTGTGGGTAAGCACTGTCTGTAACAAGTATATAACGCCTTTGTGACGTCTAAAACCTTAGTCTCTCCCGTGACCATGATTGCTGTAAAGTGTAAAGCATTCGAAATATCGGGAACCGAAAATCAAAATAAAACTGCGGAAAAATCTGAAAAGATAGTTTTATTAAAAATGTCAAATATTCGCGTAAATCTAAGAAAGTATTATATAACGTTTTTTTTTCATTTTAGCGAGCTATGTGCTGAGAGGCAGTTGGCATATGCTAAATGGGTGACGCGTCGAGCCGAAAAAGATGCAGCAACACAAAATATATATTTTCAAACATTGGTAAGATAATCTAATATTATTTAAACATAAATAATTAAAATTTAAGTTAAATGTTACATTGGAATTATTTTTGCGAATTTTAGCGTTTTTTTTTTTTTACTTTTGTAACTCTTTCACGCAAAAACTAATGAACGGATATTAATGAAACTTTACAGTAATATAACTGATTTATCACAATAATACATAAGATATAATTTATATAGATATCCATACTTCCATAATAATATTATAAATGTGAAAGTGTGTTTGTTTGTTTGTCCTTCTTTCACGTCGAAACGTAGTGACAGATTAGCATGATTTTTGTATGGAGATAGTTGTATGGCTGGAGAGTGACATAGGCTACTTTTTACCGCGGGAGATTATCTCATTCCCACGGTAAAACACGTTATAATACAACCCATAAAAATATTTATGATCAGAATAACTTGAAACTTGGTATTAATGCTCTTCAATACAATTAAATAAATATGTATTTTAGCATTCTTCAAAATTCATCACATAAGGGGGTAAAGTAGGGGATGAAAGTTTGTATTAAACCTACCTTTTAAAATAATGAATAAAACAATACGTATATCAGATTTTTAGTGCGAGCGAAGCCGCGGTTTCTGCTAGTAATACATAAATAAAGATTATTTTAAATGTGTTTAAATAAGTATTTTTAATAAATATTTTAAACTTTGCTAAAACATAAATTTTATATCTGACTTTATATTTTTATTACTATATGAATTTATTACAGATTAAAAAAAACAATAAAAATAATGATAGTATTTGTTTTCCACTCCAGATAATAATGACTCCAGGCCACGCAGTGTACGAGGCTTCACTACAATATAACGAACAGTTGGACAAATTTATCATATCTGACAAAGATGTTTCTAGAATTTCTGCGTAAGTCTTAGGGCTGATGCACACGATAACTTTTAGATGTACTGGCGCTTAGTTTACGAAAAGTGATGTGAAAAGGCCCTTATTCTCTTATTCTCTACTCTATTTATTAACGACACATTTGGCTTAGTTTGTAGTGATCCTACTTGCTATGCCAGCCCGGTCCGGTATCCGGTCTTAACGTAATTTTTTTTAAATGTGTGATTTGTTCCAACTTAAAGGATAGGATGGTTTTTATCCCGACTACTTCCTTTTTTTATTACAAAATTAACGATTTCCTTATGTGTGCGACTAGTACATATTATATAAGTACGTCATCGTACTCTTAAGTAGGTCTTTTAAATTTAGATTGATGTTTTTAAGTTATTTTTTTGTTCAAGCCAATTATAATTAAAGAGTAATAAGCTTATGAGATCATAAACATTGTGTACACTATACACAATGTATATGATATTTTAGGGTTCCGTACCCAAAGTTGGCAACAGAAACCTTTTACTAAGCCTCCGCTGTCCGTCCTTCCGTCTGTCAGAGAGCTGTACCTTATGAACCTTAATCGGTAGAGTTAAATTTTTCACAGAATGTGTATTTCTATTGCCGCTATAACAATAAATAATAAAAAACCAAGATGACGAATTTCAAAATGGCCGCCATATATAAAAAAATCGATTAGTACCTACATAATGTTAAGTGTTGTACGATGGTACGGAATCCTTCTTGTGCGTGTTCGACTCGCACTTGACCGGTTTTTTAACTATATTTTTTACTCGTAGGTACCGAGAGGAGCCGGCGTGTGTGAGCGCAACACACCCACACTTAAATAAATACTGTTATTGTAAAAAATGACTTAATAGAGCAATAAATCTAGTGTTTTAGGCCTAAATGATTATTTATATTACATTTACAAACATATTGTTTTTTTTTTTTTGCATAAGTGCAAAGATTTTTGGTTTGTTTTAATAATAATATATATTATGCATTTTGCTTTCATTCTCGTATACGTTAAAATTATCAATTATATTTTGAACGAGCTACTTACGCGGATTTTGTTGACAATTTCATTGGTTTTAATTTCAACCCCAATTCTTTTTCTAAAATAAATATATCTGCCAGTGAAAGTCCCGTCAAAATCGGTCTAGCCGTTTCGGAGATTAGCCGGAACAAAAAAAAATGACAAAAATTTCAATTTTTTTTTCTTATAAGTATCGTATATATGTACTTTATTGTGACACTGTAATTTTTTTTATTTCTATAGATAGAGATATGTTATAATTTTGGTAAAATGAATTAAAAAGACAAAATAATTTACCATGTTTTATTTTATTTATACTAAAATAATACAAAATATTTATTCACTAATAATACTCGTTTAGGTACATCGGTATTTAAAGTACTAGCAATGACTTGAAAGTAAGTTTTTCAAACATTGCCCTAAAACAGCATCAAAATCGATTCAGTGATATCCGGGGGGGCCGTAGACGGGCTTGAAGTTGTTACCGTTGCCATGGAAACCGTTGAGAGATCCAGAATATTCTGGTACATTGTAGTTGTAACCTGTAAATTATTTCATTGATAACAATTTTACCTCGAAAAGTATGTTTTTTCTACCTTGATTTTAAAAACTTTACTTATGATTTTTGCTTATGAACTTTGCTTTGATTATATGCTGAGATATTAATATATATTTTATTCAGACATTATTTCATCTTATATGTATAAAACACCATTTATAACTCAAGAACGGCTGGACCAATTTTTATGATATTTGATTTTTTGGATTTCTCTTAGTCCGGAATAGGATAATAAGTATTAAAACATCAGAAAAATTAAAAAAATATATGTATATTAAAATTTATATAGCTAACGTTGGCAATTAACTATTTTAAATATCTTTGTAAAACGTACCTAGCGACGAACACGAGCGAAGCGAAGGTGAACCGCTAGTAAGACAAATTAAAAGTACACTTAGGTGGTCTAAATCAATTATATACCTTGATTATTATTAGTCTCAGGATACCTCGCCTCGCCCTCGTACCTCACGTCCGCGTGGAAACCAGTCTGCCAGTCCGCGTGGTAGGTAACTGTTAAATAAATACACTTGTATTATGAATTATAATTACATACATTATTTAAAGTTATAAAGGTATGTGTAGTGTATCAACTATCTGGTATCCATAACACAAGCCTCGTAGCTTACCATGGAACTACATGGTGCTGTGTGTTAATGTACCAACATATTTATTTATTTATTATTTATTTATATTATGTCTGTCTTCTTGGTCTCTTATCTAAACATATTGATAGCATTTTCTACGCGGGATATCCAGCGGGAATCGAACCCGCGACCGCTGACACAGTAAGTAGGGTCACTACAAACTGAGCCAAACGTGTCGTCAATTTATAATAGTAGTGTGATTAATAATAATATATATAGCTTTACCGATTTGCGTCCGTCCATCAGGCAGTTGCACTCTATATTCCCCTCGCACGACGTTCCCATCAGAAACCTCCCTTCTGTCGTAATCGTTGCCAGACTTGGCGTCTTTCACTGAATATCCAAACTCGTACGATTTTGGCTGAAAATATATAAATTATTAATACTAATATATTTTTATGGATCTCACAATCAGTCAGAAAAAACCCTTTTGGTTTTTCCATTAATGGCGAAGGTTATCTGACATGATAATATGAAATTATTTTATGAAGCGGAATCCCATTAATTAATATCCGTATTAATATTATAAATGTGAAAGTTTGTGAGTATGTATGGATGTTTGTTACTCTTTCACGCCAGAACGGCTGAACGGATCTGGATGAAATTAGACACAGAGATAGATTATAGTCTGGAATAACACATAGGCTACTTTTCACCCGGAAAAATGTACGGTTCCCGTGGGATAGATTTGTTTTTGTCCAGGGACGAACCCGAAGCTAAGCGAGGGTGAGTTGCTAGTAATATAAACGCGAAAGTTTGGATGGGTATTTGTTACTCAATCACGTCAGAACGGTTGAACGGATCTGGATGAAAATTGGCACGGAGATAGATTATATTCTGGAATAGCACATGGGTTACTTTTTATCCCGGAAAATGTACGGTTCCCGTGGGATAGATGTTTTTGTTTTTCACTAGGGACGAACCTGAGCGAAGTGAGAGTGAGTTGCTAGTACATAAATATATGTATGTGAGTTTCCTAGAAGAAGCGACTATATCCCACTAAAACTGAAAAATCGTAAAAAGTCAACGTACAGTCATCGTCATATCGAAACACCTTTATTATATTTTAGCAAACCTTTTTAACATTTTCCGCACCCATATCCAATATTAAGTTTCTAAATCTAAGTGTATGATTTGAGAGTTGACTATGCCATCCTATTAAATACTTTTCCTATATTACCTATATATTATATAATTAGGGAGTGATAGCCCAGTGGTAAGGCGCTCGCTTGGGTAACCGAGTGAAGCGGGTTCAAATCTCGAGTGTCGCACCTCTGATATTTTCATGTGCGAATCATTTCCAACATTATTACAGCTTGTCTTACGGTGAAGGAAAACATCGTGAGGAAACCTGTATGTCTGAGAGAACTTTTACATGTGCAGTCCGTCCGCACTTGGCCAATGTGGTGGACTATAGCCTGATCCCCCTTGTATTGAAGAGAGGCCCGTGCCCAACAGTGTGAAGTTCAAAAGGGTTGAATACATTATATAATTATAATTTTAAAAGGTCCTCCTGTATTTAAAAAAAAACGTGTGTGTGAATTTAAGTACGCACGAAAGTAGTTATACCTCTTTGGCGTAACAGAACAAAAATAGCTAAAGATTTCATCCTGTATGTCACAACTTTCTGTTTGTAAAAGGAATGATAAATTAATAAAATAATTAAATAAGGCATATTACAATCATATATTTATAGAATATCATTTAGGGAAAGAAAATAATATTATATATCATTTGTCAGACAATAACAACGGTTACCATGGCATCAGCTAACTTCATCATGTCGCGTTTTGGCTGTCGGTGTGTGCGCGCATCATAAATTTTACTCTCATAATTTTTACCAAACGTCCCAAAAGAAGTATAGCTTCAAAACTTTGTGGCCATTACCAAAAATCGAACCCGCTATCGCTTGGTTGAATAATAAATGCCAGACCATAATATTTGTACGTGTTATATAATATATTAGTGCTACATATATTTATAACAGTTTTCAATAATTAATAATATAACTAAACAATTTATGTATCGGACGAGATAACCCCCGACATCAAGTTTCACGGACTTTATGGAATATAGAAATCTGTGGAGTTGGTATAAGAAATAAAAATATAAATCTGTACATATAATAAAATTGTAACTGATCGCTATCTGTACATGGGAGATATTTGAGATCTTTATTAACACAATAGAACCCAAAACAATGATTTTTTTGTCCGTTTGTCGATTTGTCTGTTTGTCTGTGCGTTTGTGAGAGTTAGAAACAGCTTAACCGATTTGGGTACGGTTTTCACTAATGTATTGTGGTAAGCTCCACTTAACATTAGTACAACATTAGTATTTGGGTTATTTCAATCGGTTCCTAAATAAAAAAGTTATGTCAATTTAAAGAATCATCTAGAGGCGAACACGAGCGAAGCGAGGGTGAGCCGCTAGTTACATAATATATTAGTTGTTACGTATAGCTTCGCAGTGAATTTCTATAAATTTTACAATAATGATAATACAAATAAAAATATAATGTAAATAACTACGTGAGCCCTTCTTCATATGAGAATATTTTTTTGTATTAATATTATTATGACATTAAAATTTCAATGTAAATAAAAAGTTTCATCGAAATGCGTTCAGTCAAATAATGTTAATTTAAAAAAAAACGACTAATCATTCCTAAAACACGAATTATTTAAATACAATCTTTTTGTGAAAGGCAATGGAAAATATCCAAAAAAGCGTGTGTTTGTGTTAATTGTGCTTATTTCTTAAATCGTCCCAAAACAAACACAAGCACAACATATTGGTTTCTATGGGAATCGAAGCTGCAACCAACGCAATTGCATCATCTTTAGGTGCGATTTTTTTCGTAAAATTTAAATAGAACCCTTAACGTATAAATGTTTAAATATCATCCGATCCCAAAAAAAAAACAATACATTAAAATCAAATTCTTCTCCTTCTCGTCTTTAAAGTCGGTCAAAAATAAGTAAAATATTTGTTATAAATACATTCTATAGCTTTCTATAGTCTCCAAATATATTAACATATACATAGATATGGCTATAAACATTTAGTTAAAAGTGATCATCACTCAAAGAACGTGTAAGTGTTACATGTGTATTAAAGCTTAATTGTTTTAATTTAATACAATATGAGTTTAAACTTAAGTTTCAAATAAGGTTAACCTCTAAATTCGTTGGTCACGGGTTCGATCCCAGCAAATGACAAATACGTACTTAGTTATTTTGACAATGTCGTCACTACTATTATAAATACGAATATTTTTGTGTAATTGAATTCATATGTTTGTTACACCTTCACGCTGAAACGACTGATCGGATTTGGATGAAATTTACTTTAAAGTTAACGGTTAGTATAGATTTCTCAGAGATGAGATATTTTCCCGCAGTAAAAAGCATCCTATATGTTGACCCGGATAACTAGCTATTATTATACAAAATTTCATCAAAAGTTCAGTGGTTTTCTCATGATGTGTTCCCAGGCAGACAGATAGACAGACAGACGAAAAATTCTAAAAATTATAGATTCAGCCTCTGTATCGATAATAATGACTATTTCAATAAGATTTTCCAACTTCCGACTCAGTTAGAATTTTATTATATGTATAGATAGACTGTGACCTAGAGTAAAATTTATAGGTTAGATGCTTTTGTATATATGTACATACGTACATATAATACGTACGCAGATGTGAGATAACAATACAATAATTTGATATTTAGGAGGTAAATAAGAAAACATTTAAATGAATGCTATTAAAATTTTCGCGTTTGGGCTCATTTGGATTGCTGTGACGTATCCCATACTATATTTTATATACTTAAATTTTTGTTTAACGCATGGTTTCAATGCTTAGTGTCATACAGGTGACACAATCTATACCTACAATATATATAAAAATCAAACGTTCGTTAGTCTCGCTAAATCTCAAAAACGGCTGGACTGATTTGAATAATTCTTTTTTTTGTTTTGTTGGGGGTATGTCAGGGATGGTTTAACTATAAAAAAAAAATAGGGAAACCCCAAAAGAACAGCTGGAAAATCGAAAAGTTCAGAACTATATATTTTGTATGGAATCACTAATTCGGATTGCTTTCAATAGATGGCGTTAGTGGCGGACCTATCATTTACAACAATGCGTCAAGTTTAAGTTAGAAAAAAATTATATGTATAATATAGGTTAGTCTATCTATTCCATACTAAAGTTAAAGCGTACATGCCTAGGGACGAACCCGAGCGAAGCGAGCGTCTTTAATAAAAATGGTAAAAATGGTGACCCAATATATATTAACTATATATATATGCAGATAAATAAAATTGAAGTGTCTGTTTGTAATGTCAAAATAACAGCTTTATACTAAATGCATATGAAATTATATACGGTACTTATAAGAAAAACTCAATTTTTAAAATTTTCTTTGTCTATCTGTCTGTTTGTTCCGGCTAATCTCCGAAACGGCTGGACCAATTTTAACGGGACTTTCACTAGCAGATAGCTGATATTTTAAGGAGTATCTTAGGCTACTTTTATTTTAGAAAACGAATTAGGGTTTCGCTCAAAAAAATTAAAACGTACCTAGGGAAGCACCCGAGCGAAGCGATGGTGAGTCGCTAGTCTATAGTAAACTAAGACTAGTGTAGTCTCATATAAGTCTATTTTATTTATCTTGCCTTTAGATCAATTGTAATAAAAACATCATTTTAATTACAGAGGTGGTATAAGTTAATGAAAACTAATTTACCAAATGAAAATTCCTCAACGTTGGATGTTATTCTAATTATTCACGTTGGTATTGTCTTACATTAGTTAATGGAAAGATGTAATGAAATCATTTTATTATTTAGCCTTGACAAAGTTGTATTATATCTTGGCTACAGTTATCTATCTATTTAGTGATCTATGGGACATTTTGGCAGATTTCAGTTTTTAGACCAGTTAAGTAATATTAATAATAATATATGTATTTATAAAATCCTGAATTTCATTTATATGTCTTGACCCCTTGCGGAACGCGTACAAGCCGGCGTATCACTTAATAATTGATTTCTTAGAAATTATCCATTATTTCTTAGAAATTAGCGAACATAGACATTTATTTTACACTAGCGACTCACCCTCGCTTCGCTCGGGTTCGTCCCTAGGTTGATTCCCCATATAAACATTCATCGCTATTTTTACCCCCTTAAGGGATGATTTCCCGAATAAAAAATATCCCATGTCGTTCCCAAGGTCTCAAAATATCTTCTTACCAAATTTCATGTAAATCGGTCCAGTAGTTTTTGAGTTTATTCGTTACAAACATACAAAAATACAAACCTTTACTCTTTATAATAGTAGTGTAGACTTATTGAATTTTATTTTAATAATTTCCAATTTTATTAAATTTCAGGTAAAATGAAATTTCTCGTAATTCTACTCAACATCGTCATAATTCAAGCTGGAGTTATTAAAGAAGAGAATATAATAGAAGATAAAAATGAAGAAGAACTCTGTCCTGGTGTAATAGTCAATGGCGTATATCATGATCTGGAAGAATTAAAATCAGGTCTGGATCGACCTTATCAACTAGCAGTAGATTATAGCACGAACACTTTATTTTTCAGCTACAGTTTGAATGAAAAAGACGATGTCTTCAAGACTGCGTACATAAATTTGAATACAAAAGAATTTTCCGACATCGCAGGTGTTAATAACGGCTTTGCACAAACTGTGGATCAAAATAATCACGAAGTTTATATCGGTGGGAGTGACGGTCTGTACAAATATAATATTAATACGAAATCAACTGAATTATTTGGTGCTAAAGGCACTAATATATGGAGTATTTACTTTAAAGATATTCTATACTATACAGGTTTTCCTTCACAATTCTTATACACTTATGTGAATGGTGAATCACAAAGGTTTAAAAATTTAGAAGACACTAAAGTAGACCAATTCGTAATTGATAACGATGATGTGATATTTTTTACTAATGCAACTGGATTGTTCAGTCAAGAGAAAGATACAAAGGATGCTGTTCTATACCAAGAATATCCCATTGATGGACCACGAGGACTAACTACTGATTTAAATGGAGACGTGTATGTATGTATGTTTGATGGAATATATAAAGTAAATGAAGATGATACCTCGCTTCAAAAATTACTAGACATAGATGACGCCTTCGGGATGGCATTCGATAATGAAAATAATATCATTTACTCGGATGCCACTAAATTGATTCGACTTAAACCTAATAAGGAAAAAGCCTGTTAACGCTAAGTACGTAAACTGTAACGTACAAAAATCTGGTACTGTTTCTTTCTTGATTGGAATCTTATGATAAAAGGTACAAATCATATTTGTGATTGAGAAAGTATAATAAAAAGCAGGTATTTTTTTTTTAATTCAATTCATTTTTTTACCCTATTTTGTATGTATAAATATTTCTTAGCCAGCGTAAGACATGTAAATTTTAATATTTTTTTCGTGAATTTCTTCATATTTTAATAGTTATTCTGCTTTTCGGGTCGGAGGCAAATCCAATAAATCAAATATCATAAAAATTGGTCCAGCCGTTCTTGAGTTACAAATGGTGTAACTAACATGACTTTGTTTTTATTTATTAGTAATTAAAGTTCTCTAAATAAACAAGATGCACTAAAATGAAAGTGATTTTCGTATACTAAAATATTTTATTGAACTTCTATCATCTGTTTAGAACGATCTTTGTCTTTAGTGGGCATAAAAATAATTGGTTGTAAAAAATATTACCTACTTCATTCAACACTGCGTGGTTTTCCCTTTTTTTATTCGGTTGGTTAAAACGAGATTTAGCTTTATTTTTAGTTTAAACTAGCGACTCATCCTCGCTTCGCTCGGTTTCGTCCCTAGGTTGCTTCCCAAAACAAACTTTTTTTTTATTTTTTTTTTTGTTTTAATTTTTTTTCGTGGGACCCTATTTTTTCTAAAATAAAAGTAGCCTAAGTTACTCCTTATAACATCAGCTATTTGCCAGTGAAAGTCCCGTCAAAATCGGTCCAGCCGTTTCAGAGATTAGCCGGAACAAACAGACAGACAGACAAAAATTGTAAAAAATGTTGTTTTGGTATATGTACCGTGTATACATCCATATGCATTTAGTAAAAATCTGTTATTTTAATATTACAAGCAGACACTAGAATCTTATTTATCTGTATAGATAATTTTAATGATACGCTATAAAGGGCAATTTTGATCTATACTAAATGCGCAATGTATCTAATTCTATTTAATTGGATAAGGAATAATACTGTATCGTTTAAAATAGCTACGTAAAACCCCATTATTTTTTAGTAATCTATTAAACATAAAATTGGTTATTGTGGGTTATCCTTAGGGGGGAGAAAATATATACTATCGCGAACTTTTCTGTAGATCTTCTTAAGATATAGGTACAATTTCGTTATTATAATTTTAATTTATCTCGTAAGATTTAGTCAGCTATACAATATAAGCGCCCAAAAAATATGTTATTTACGACATTATTACAATTATTTGAAATTCTCGACTTTTTTCTACTATAATATGCATATATTATACCTACGTATGGACCTTTCGGAAAAAATTATCTAAATGATAATGAAAATTGTATCAAAATCCGTTGCATGGTTTAGAAGGAGTTAAGGGATAAACAGACAGATAAACACAACGAGTTTGCTTTATGCTACTCGTATATATAGATACTGGATCAATCACAAAAATACAATAATATATTACAAATTTTAATGTAATACTATTCATATCAAATCTTTAAATATTTTAAAGTTATGAGTCGTATTTTGAATCAATCTCTTGAATTTAAATTAAAGTTTAAAACACAAGAAGAAGTGTAACGAATAAGTGTAGGTACTCCCTATTATAATGATGACTCGTTCTAAGCGACCTCTATGCTTGTTTACACCAATTTTCTCGCACATCCGTGATGACAAATACCACGTAGAATTGAAAAAAATCTAATAAAACCACATCGGCACTATTTCTTTTATAATAAGGGCCAAATTGCAGCAACGATTTCAACTCAACCGCAAAGGATAATTGGTTTTGAAAGATTAAAACATTTATTGGAGTCAGTTTTAAACGTAATCTGTCGTATTGTACACGTTATCCAAACAAAAAGTTTGATAGCAAGTGTTTTTTTTTTACTACAAACAAATTTTTCAAAGTACTCCAAAGTATAGTGAAAATTATGCGAAATAAACATATATATTTCAGAAGAAATAAAGGTATTTTACAACATTTTAGTTAAAATGATATTTGAATTTGAATTAAAAATGCTTCCAATAGTAATCTTAGCCATAATTATAATCAATGTTGAAGCAAAATTCACAATATATGTAACAGATACACCGATCCAAAAAATAGGGAGTAGATTATATAAGCAAGAATTATTAACAAACAAATTTAAAGACGTGAAGGAACTAGCATATGATTCTGAAGGTAAAAATCTTTACTTTATGTACATGGATGACATCCTACAAAATTCCGGTCGAGCTACCATCAATACAATCAGTAAGAAGACCAATAAAATTGAAGGAATTGAAAAGAACAAAGCGACTGCAGTAGATCCGGATACTGGTGAGGTCTACTTCGGATCAGAAGACGGTCTTTACAAATATAACCCTATAAGTCAACGAGCTGAATACATAGGGTTGTATAATATGAATATATTTAAAATAATCATAAGAAACAACGCAATGTATGTGATAGATGCGAATGACCATATGATATACAAAATATACGATCGAGGAACGAGAGCTGTGAAGCAAGAGATAGCGACAAGTGTTTTAGAATTCGACGTAGATTTTAAAAATAATATCCACTTCGTAACAATGTGCGGTGTTTATTGTGCTGTTAAAAATGAAGGAGTCGTCAAGAATAAGGATTTAAATGTAGTATACCAATTTCTTTTGGATGAATACAAAACATTTGGTGTGACAGAAAACGGTTTGTATGAAATAAACTGTTATAATGGAACAGCTAAGCACGTTGCAAACTTAGATTTTGTACCACGAAGCCTAATTTTCGGCGACTACGGCGATATATTTTACTCTACAGAAGACAATATTTATAAATTGAAACCGATTAATTCGTATTATCTATATAAGATACGTAAAAATTTTGATTAAAAATTACATTATTGGTGACTTTGAAATTTGCTTTAGTATTTGTTAATTTTTCATGACAATTAGAAAATAATGTTTACCAAAAAAAAAAAAAAAAACATTTTATGTATCTAAATTATTGAAAATTTAAATTATATAAAAGTGGTATACTTTATATGAATAGTTCTTTTATTTTCTCCAAAACATAAGAATTTTTTAGTGTTTACACTAGACGTTATTGAATTAAGGGTAGGTTGATACAAACAATAATGTTATCGATTGTATTTTATTTATTATCCTGCCAGGGTATATTTGATACAAGTAATGATGTTATAGATTGTATTTTATTTATTATCCTGCCTCAAATTCAGCGTTCAGTAACCGTTTAGTGTTTGTTAGTCCTTATATTTAACCCATTTATTTAAAAAAATAGTTAAATTCATAATCGATAATAAAATTAAAGTATAATATTTTTCTCATAAGGACGTAAATATTATGTACTAGCTACTCATCATTCATCCCTAGTGAAAAACAAAAACAAACCTTTCTCTCTCAATACGCTAACGCAATTCGAAGTCATTATTCTTCTGTCTGAAATCCTCCATTTTTGTTTTTAATTATATTTATATATTCTACTAGCGACTCGCCCTCGCTTCGCTCGGGTTCGTCCCTAGGTTGATTCCCAAAACAAAATTAATTGATTAATTTGGTTTGGTTTTAATTTTTTTGTGGGACCCTATTTATTTTTTCTAAAATAAAAGTAGCCTAATTACTCCTTATTACATCAGCTATCTGCCAGTGAAAGTCCCGTCAAAATCATCATCATTTCAGAGGTTAGCCGGAACAAACAGACAGACAGACAGACAAAAATTGTGAAAAAAGTTTTGGTATATGTACGGTGTATACATCCATATGCATTTAGTAAAAAGCGGTTATTTTAATATTACAAACTGACACTCCAATTTTATTTATCTGTGTAGATGACATTCACGTGATCAAGACGAATTTAATGACGCATGATTCATTAAAATCAGTTAAGCGTGTTTAGTAATTACGAGGAAACTTAGGATCGGACATACACGTATGTACAATCAGGTCCAACACATAACCCTTCTTTGGGCTTCGCCACAGTCGAGTAATTAATGAGAGCTTAATCTTTTTTTATTGGTTGAACCAATTATGATGATAATCTATACATATAATAGAATTGTAACTAAGCCGAATCTGTACATTAAATATTTTTTGGAAAATCATATTGATATAGACAATATTATGTATACAAATATACCTATAGTTTTTTTTAAATTTATGTCTGTCTGTTTGTCTGTGACTGCATCACAGAAAACCACTGGAGGGATTTTAATGAAATATGGTATAACGATAGCTGGTTATCCGGGTCAACATATAGGACACTTTTTACCGCGAGAAAATATCTCATCTCTGAGAAATCTATACTAAACGTTAAAACGTAAGTAGGGATGAATTCGAGCGAAGCGAGAGTGCGTCGCTAGTGTACTATAGTCCTGTAAGGACTTTATTTTAGGCACATTTAGTATTTTTCAGTAATATTACAGTATTAGTCACTGAGTGGGTAGGAGTTTGGAAATTGCAACGCCTCGCTTTACCACAACTAGGTCAGAATTAACGAATATGACATAAATGATTACTTCGTACGAGAATTGAATCAATTACCTACTACCAGCCCAAGCAATGTCAGGTTACATTTTTGTTTTTTAAATTGACGCTAAATTTAAATAAAAAGAAATTATATAGTATAGTTTTTTTTTAAGTATTAAAACCTTCTATGGACGTTAAGAAACATACAAAAAAATAAATTAGCCGAATCGGTCCAGCCATTCTTGAGTTATGCGCTCACCAACATTCACTTTTATTTATGTAGACTAGCGACTCACCCTCTCTCCGCTCAGGTTTGTCCGGATTATTATAGACCCGGATAACCAGCTATCATCATACCTCACCAAAATCCGTCTAGTGGTTTTCTCGTGATGCGTTCCCAGACAGAGAGACAGACAAAAATTCTAAAAACTAAATATACGGCTTCTATATCTATAATAATAACTGATTCAATAAGACCTTCCAAAAAATATATTCGACTCAGATTCGACTCAGTAATAACTCAAAGTAATACAATTAAATTGATCACCATTTCAATATAATGTACCTATTGGTTAATCTTTTTTTTATTTTTCGTTTTTTTGTAAAATAAGAAAAGAATTTTCGATGATGCGAAGACATTTTTTCCCGCCCTGCGAATTTTGCCGCCCCTAAAAATTTGCCGCCCTGGGCACTAGCCCCGAGTGCCCCTAGTGTAAATCCAGCTGTATTTCACCGAATGATCTATCCCTCTACGAGTATACCACAACAGTAAAGCTCTACATAAATCTTTACTTACCACTTCACTTTCGTGGTCATATCCATGCCCGGTTTGACCGTGATTGTGACCGCGGTCAACATTACCAGAGTTGAACGAGTTTGGAGGTAAATAACTGCTTGGAAGACTTAAACCTGAAATTATATAAGAAATAGTTGATAATAAAGGAAATTACAAATATACATACTTAATTATATATACAAAACATTTAATTATTATTATTGTATAATAGGGTGGAGAGATTTCTTTCTTAGCTTTGGGGGTAGAATTTGTAGCTTATAAAAAAAAAAAACAAAATTATTAAATTAAAAAAAAGTTTACTCAACATCTTGAGGTAGCCCATTGATTTTTAAAATAAATATGTTTTATTAATATGTATATTTATTTTGGAAACTTATTATATTTTATGTTTTGTAGTAATTCAATCTTACGCTAGACAAGTGGCATAAACGCTAGTAGAATAGAGTAATCAATGTATGGGACTGACATATGTTTACGACTTCAAATTTGACTCAACGTATCGCATTTGTAATTGGCTAATTGACTAATTGTTGTCATGGTAACCGTTGTCATTGTCTGACAAATATATATTATTGTATTTATTGTTATTGTAGAAAAGACTGCTAGGCGAAATAATCCTTATAATTAGTGAATTTTTGATAAAGAAATCCTAAAAATCCTATGTGTTGCTCGTATACGTTTAAATTTTAGTGCATTTCACAATGTCAAGATGAGGTTCACAAACAAAACCATGACTACGTCAAATTGTTATGGAAATTGCCAAGGCGTTAGCGTTTATCGAAGAAGAATCGATATGGAGCGTTTGCCACTTGTCTAAGCCTCCTGTTTTAAATAAATCCCGAAACGTCGGGAACCAAAAATCAAAATAAATCCGCGAAATAATCCGAAAAGATAGTTTTATTTATAATGTCAAATATTCGCGTAAACCAAAGAAAGTATTATGTCAATCTTACCAGTTTTTGGAGGTAGATAAGTATTGCTTGGTGCGTTGTATGAATTTAAGTTATAGTTATTGGGCTCGTAGTGGTAACCCTGGACTGGAGGCTCAGATTGTACGATGGCGAATAGACTCACACTGAGGAAAACCTAAAAAAAAAACAAAATTGTATTAAAATATATGCATCCATTCTAGTATTCGTCCCGTGGACGAAATTCGGCAATAATCATTTTTTTATTGATAACACTAAAGCTCGTGAATGGCTACTAAACAAAAAAAAATAGAAAGTCGGTTGACACGGTACTGAAGTATTTTTATCTTTGCCTATTTATCATCTATACAGATAAATAAAATTGAAGTATCTGTTTGTAATGTCAAAATAACAGCTTTATACTAAATGCATTATATGGAATTATTATATACGGTACTTATAAGAAAAACACAATTTTTAAATTTTTTGTCTGTCTGTCAGTTTGTTCCGGCTAATCTCCGAAATGGCTGGATCAATTTTAACGGGATTTTCACTAGTTGATAGGTGATATTATAAGGAGTAACTTAGGCTACTTTTATTTTAGAAAAAGAATTAGGGTTTCGCTCAAAAAAAATTAAAACGTACCTAGTTGATATATAAAAACATAAATACCTACATATTTCCTAACAAATATAATCTCTTTAAAAGTGGCGTCGTGACGTTAAGTCAAACCAAAGAATAACATTCAAAATGGAAAGTTCTAATTGTCTAAACACAAATTCGACCTTACGCACACCACATAAAGTACTTTTTTATACGAAACAGCGTTTTAATTTTGTCATCCAAAAAGCTATGTACAGAGATTTGAAAAAACGCATAATTTCGAATTGTACACTTTTTTTTGGGACACTAGTTGTGTATCTTGAGTTTTGTATCAATTCTATTTAATATATAGTTTTATATGATGTTTATAAATCTATACAGATAAATAAAATTGCAGTGTCTGTTTGTAATATTAAAATAACCGCTTTTTACTAAATGCATATGGATGTATACACGGTATATATACCAAAACAACATTTTTTACAATTTTTCTCTGTCTGTCTGTCTGTTCCGGCTAATTTCTAAAATGACTGGACCGATTTTGACAGGACTTTCACTGGCAGATAACTAACGTAATAAGGAGTAACTTAGGCTACTTTTATTTAAGAAAAAAAAATAGGGTCCCACGAAAAAAAATTAAAACCAAATTAATTAATTAATATTGTTTTGGGAAGCAACTTAGGGACGAACCCGAGCGAAGCAAGGGCGAGTCTCTAGTATATAAATAATACATTAGTGATTAGTCCTTTTTACCGACTTTACCGACTTCAAAAGGGGGGAGATACTCAATTCATCTGTATTACTTTGTGTAGTATGTTACGCGAAATCATCGTCAATTATGAATCGATGTTCATAATTGTCTTTTTAATACATAACTTAAATCTCTAGATTATTTGACTATATTTTTATGTAATGTATAAGTTATTTAGTTTAAAAACAAATTTCAAACGCCATTTCCGGGTCATTGCTACAGGCTCACAGACTTTACATTCGTAATAAGTTTTAGAACACTTTAAGTTAAATTAAAAAGCCGTACAAAAATTTCGATAAAGGACTCATTAGATGACTCTAGCAAAATCTTTCGCGGTCCACTCCATTGGTTATTTTTAGATTAAAATTTAAATATTTTTATAGTCTTATGAATATTATTATTTTTGTTTTATTACATTCTAGCGACTCATCCTCGCTTCGCTTCAGGTTCGTCCCTAGACAAAAACAAATCTATCCCACGGGAACTGTTAAATTTTTCCGACATAAAAAGTTGCCTATGTGCTATTTCAGAGTATAATCTATCTCTTTGCCAAATTTCATCCAAATCCGTTCAGCCGTTCTGGCGTGAAACAGTAACAAACAGCCATCCGTCCTCATAAACTTGCACATCTATAATATTAATTTGGATTGACATAAAAAATAAACAGACAGACATATTAATATACTAGCGACTCACGCTCGCTTCGCTCGGGTTCGTCACTAGGTACGTTTTAATTTTTTTGAGCGAAACTCTAATTCTTTTTTTTAAATAAAAGTTGCCTAAGTTACTCCTTATAATATCAGCTATCTGCCAGTGACAGTCCCGTTAAAATTGGTCCAGCCGTTTCGGAGATCAGCCGGAACAAACAGACAAACAAACAGACAAATATTTTAAAAATTGTGTTTTTCTTATAAGTACCGTATATAATTCCATATGCATTTAGTATAAAGCTGTTACTTTGACATTACAAGCAGACACTTCAATTTTATTTATCTGTATAGACTATAACATAAAACTTTTGATTTCAGAGCTAATTTGATTACTCCGTCCATTACCACCAATGTACCAGACTGTCGTCATACCATTTTTCAAATTTCAAAACATTTTATTCAGCATTAAATTATTACAATTTTTTACTAAACGTCACGATCTACTACCAGTTCGTAAAGAAGAAGCCTCAGACCTGAGAACTGGCGAAGAAATCTCAGCGGGACTATTTTAAATTACATTTAAAACGTTACATTTCCCATAGATCTACTTATGGGTGCTTTAGTAAATGCCGTAACTGTTAAGTCCATTCGATGGCGTCAGATAGAATGATGGGAGCATCGCTTGGGAACCGCTTCCGTACACATTGCAAGAACACAATAATAATGAAAGTGAAGCTATTATTAGATTGACTCGCATACGATGACCTAAACTAATATTTTTTTATGGGAATTTTATATTTACTGACTTATATTTCTCTCTTATCCCATATAGGTAAAAAAATTATGTATTAAAGATACGTAAGTACTATATGGTAAATTTTATAAAGTACTAGCGACTCACCCTCGCTTTGCTCGGGTGCGTCCCTAGGTACGTTTTAATTTTTTCGAGCGAAACCTTAGTTCTTATTCTTAAATAAAAGTAGCCTAAGTTACTCCTTATAATATCAGCTACATATCTGCCAGTGAAAGTCCCGTTAAAATTGGTCCAGCCGTTTCGGAGATTAGGGTTCGTCCCTAGCTTGGATATAGTAAAATGGATATAGTATGTTATCTTTAAGAGATAAACATATGGCATCGCGGACTTTTTTGTAGACCTTTTTATGGTGTACAATACTGTAGTACATTATTTGTATCTATCTCGTAGGGTTCAGCCCGCGTTTGCAATGTAAGCGCAAAAAATGTGTTTATTTACGACATCACATTAGAAACCTCTAAAATTTTCAGTGTTTCTCTACTATATTATGCATGTATTATACATATAAACCTTCCTCTTGAATCACTCTATCTATTGAAAAAACGCATCAAAATCCGTTGCGTATTTTTAAAGATCTAAGCATACATAGGGACAGACAGACATCGGGAAGCGACTTTGTTTTATACTATGTAGTGATGGTACTACATATTTTGTATGGCGTAGCGTAGAAGTTGAAATTGTGTTTTTGAAATGATTTCATCGAATTTGACTTAATTATGTTTTAATATTACAATTTATTTGCAAAATAAAATTTTTACCCAAAAAGAAAAAAGAAGGTAAAATATGTATGCAATGAAGGCATACATATTATATTCGATGGAAAATAATCACCATAGTCGACCGACTCTTAGCGGTCAATTACAATACAATTTTATGGATTATCCCTGACGTAATTATCAATGAAATGACGACACGTTTGGCTAAGTTTGTAATGACTCTACTATCTGAATACAAAATGAAAATATCCTTAGAGCCGTTTCCGAGATAAACTAAATAAATTTATATATACATACATAATATGTCAATTACTTACTTAATATTATAGGATAATATAGGAAAATTAAAGATATTTTCGTTTGTTAGAAGTGAAGTGAGAATTTATTAATATTTTATAATCTATTTTTCAAAGAAGTTTATAAGCTATCTAACAGCACGTTACGAACCTTAGAGATGAAAATATATGACTACATATATAACCGAGACTACATAAATCTGCGAGTAAAGTCGCGGGTAAAATCATGTTTATAAATCTATCTATCCCATTACATCCAGTCGACTGTAGCTTGATTATACTCTAGGTTTACCACAATCTCTTATAGCAAAGTTATTTTACTTATTTTGATTTTTCGTAACACGACGTCTTTAAAACAAGCTCATTCATTATAAGCTTGAGACAATTTTACTTAGGAGTTTTGTGATGTACTACTGATAGTAACTATTTCGCTGATAAGATTTGGTACATTTAAAAAAATATCTCGCCCGAACAGGGACTTGAACCCTGGACCCTTGGATTAAAAGTCCAATGCTCTACCGACTGAGCTATCCGGGCTCTACATATTAGAGTATTAATTTAGCAAATACTTGTGTGATGGAGTCCATTCTAAACTAAGTTTTAAATATTTATTTTATGTACTACAAATATAAAATAGAGTCGTATAAAATATTTTGTAGGTACTAATTTACATAATAAGACACATAATAAATTATTATTAAATACCCTAATATAATACTAATAATATTAGGTACCCGTTTATTTTAATTAGTTTTTCGAATGTTGCAAGCTTGCAGATTTGGTTACATTTTTGACCGACGAAAAAAAGGAGGTTCTTAATTCGACACGTATATTTTATATATTTTTTTTTTTATATTTGACCATGCATAACTTTTTACAGTGTAGTCCTATTTCGATGATTTTTTTTATTGGGTAGAGTTTATGTCAAAGTTGGTCTCATTTAAATTTGAAAAAAAATTCACTCCTAAGTGTAGAAAATAGGGGATTGACTTTTAACCTACTGAATTTTTCAAAGTACTTTTTTCTCACTTTACTATTACTATGTCTACACTAATATAAAAAATCGACTTCAAAAAAAAGCACTAAAAAGTAAAAAATAACTGATTGGTAGTTTTCATTTGGTATAGATACCCAATCAGATATTTTCGAAGTCGATGCCAGACAAATCAATGCACACATTTTCTATATCTATGTATCAGTGGCGAAGGGTGAAATTTTAGCAGAGGTAAGCCGTTCCAAAAAAAAAGACAAAAAACATTGATACAAAATTTTTATATATCAATCAATGCAAAAAAAAAGAAATGTAATTGTGAAGATATTTTTTTTATAAGGCTATTGTGTTTTTTATTGTTGTTACATGTAAAATATTCTAGCAAAATATATTTAACATTTAATATAATAATAAAACCTCATAAAATATTAATAACGCCATCTATGAAAAATCTTTACACATGACTTAGTACGAGTACTCGTAAGTGAAAGTACAGAAATTTGATTTTATTTTGTTTTCTTTATTAAAAGTACATATATTACAACCTATATTTTTTGGGATTTAAATGTTATTTTATCTTTTTTTTTTTTGTTAATTTTACATAAATATATTTAATCAATATATTTAATATAAATACCGCCATCTACTTAAATCTCATTGAACTACTTCGTCGTGCTTAGTAATGAAATTGATTTATTATTTTATTGTATTTTATTTATCACGCCAAATTGGACGAAAATTATGAAATAATTCACAAAGGAACGATAAGAAGCACAGGCTTTAATTATAATATCATATAGCAATACATCAGTTTTTAAAATGTCTGACTATCCTATTTAGTATTTAGCTTAACTAGTCAAATTATATTGTTAAATAATGTAACATATTTAAAATAACTTTAACATATTAAAATTCACTCTAAGCTTAAATAGAATCAGAATATAATAAACATGGAAAACTAAATACTTTCTAATTTAGCACATTCACACATAATTTAATTAAAACGTTTTATGAAAATATTTAGGTAACTCATTTCATGTAATAATTAAATCATATTTCAAACAAATGAGTATCTTGATGACATGCTTTTTAATTATTAAACAACTAAATTTAGAAAACTAAAGTCAATAGTATGCAAATTAATGCCATAATGGCTAATAGAACTTACCGAAATTAACAAATATGTGAGACACTCACAGTTCACAAAAAAACACAGCACAAAATGTCTATATTACACTAAAACCAAATTAAAACTCTATAAAACAAAAAATCTCTGCAATGCACTCGTAAACAATAACAATCCGCCATATTAATTTACATTAAATAATAAATCATTCAAATAATAACATTGCTCGTCTGACGCTTCGCTTGTCAAAATAGGGACGTTTTGTAATTTTTGACCAATCACAGGCAGGATAAGACGTAAAGAAGCAGCTTTTCGAGCAACAAAAATTTGATAAGTGCGCATGCGTAAAATACTAAAAATGAATGAAGTCACGTGACAATGTTCAATCCAAAACATTGAATGAAATACAATTTTGTATGAACGCGGTAAGCTAAAATACAACGTCTTATCGTCGCATTTCTTTGAAGAAACGCGTAAGCAGTTTGGAGCGCAAAAATGTATTTTGCGTTGCTTATGTGTTGCTTGTGATTTTTGCGTTATATTATTTTCAGAAATTGACTTAGTAATAATAAATAGATTTTTTATTTACTAATTATGTTAATTCAAAAAATAAATATTTATAATAAACGACGGATTATTGGATTTTTAAAAGGTAAGACGGTGGGAATCGTCTTGTATGGACCCTTCGCCACTGCTATGTATGTACATTGTATATATATAATATAATCTATTCCATGCTGACTGTTAAAACGTACCTAGGGACGAACTCGAGCGAAGCGAGGATGAGCCGCTACTTAGCAATATGAGTACTCGCTATTCCTTTATGTCTGTTTGTGCGTTTAGTTCGTTTGAACGATTCTCATGAATTTGATGATGATAATTCAACATTTGTAGTGATAGTAAAAATATCACTAGAAATGTGAAGAGTGAATGTATTATATATATTCAGCATTTTAACGTCCCACTGCTGGGCACGGACCTCCCTTCAATATGAAGGGGATCAGGCCATAATCCACCACGCTGGCCAAGTGCGGATTGGCGGTCTTCATATGTCTTTCGAAAACTTGTTAGGTTTTTTCAGACATGCAAGTTTCCTTACGATGTTTTCTTTCGCCGTAAGACAAGTGGTAATCGTGTTAGAAATGATTCGCACATGAAAATATCAGAGGTGCGAGGCCGGGGATTTGAACCCGCTTCACTCGGTTTCCCAAGCGAGCGCGTTACCACTGGGCTACCACTGCCTATAGAGTGAATGTACTATGTAGTATCCTAACAGGTGGCCTAATCCTAAGACGGTCGATATTAAGTTATAAAACATAATTAAAAAATATTATTTCCACAATATCATACAAATACCATACATTGTTAATTGTTTAGAAATATTGACAGACGTGAGATTTTCATACAAATTGTATGTAAATTGCTAGCTTCCATGAGAACTATTGTAAGCAATCTTGGATTCCTTCCTAGGTTAAGTCTCTCCCTGAATAAACGCTTAGTGTAATAAGTTTTACTTGGCTTTTATTAAGATTTTGACGCTGATATATAAATATATAAAGCATACACATAATTGTTAAATGATTTTAAAAATAAAATTTGTATTTAATCTATACAGATAAATAAAATTGAAGTGTTTGTTTGTAATGTCAAAATAACATCTTTATACTAAATGCATATGGAATTATATAATTATATAAGAAAAACACAATTTTAAAAATTTTTGTCTGTGTGTCTGTTTGTTCCGGCTAATCTCCGAAACGGCTGGATCATTTTTTACTGGCAGATAGCTGATATTATAAAGAGTAGCTTAGGCTACTTTTATTTTAGAAAAATAATTAGGGTTTCGCTTAAAAAAATTAAAATGTAACTAACCCACAGATATAGATGTAATAGATAACGCAAGTATCACGATTTGTATTGAAACCAAGCGTGCCGACTTTTTAACACCTACTGTGACGTCACAGCCGAAATTTAGTGACGGAAAATCCAAACTGATTCAAAGACATCGATGCCGCCGATTCCCCTCCGCCCCGCTACGATTCAGCTGGAGCCGCCGCCGTGATCGTTTCGCTCATACACATATATTTAACTTTTTTCCTTCAATGAAACTAATATTTTCAAAATGTATAGAACAAATAGTACTGTGTTTAGTCGGGAACCAGTCTTTCCGTCCCGTGGCCGCAATCCATTTTTCTTTTATGATTGGATCATGTGGGAAACTAAAAAAACAATTTTAAACACAATAGAAATTTATAAACACATTAAATATATAAACATACTCGTATATGTTGAAAGGATAAACAAAAACACATTGAATACATGAACCCTAAAAATATTACCCTCCTTTTTTTAAAGCTGTCGTTTAAAATTAGGTGATGCATGAGCTTGTTTTATCTACTAAATTGTTTTTTTTTTTTATAATATGTCCGTCCGATATCGATTATTATTGATATATGTTGTAGAACGAACAACACTAGTCGCTAGATTTGACAGAAGAATGACAAATTGCCTGTATCACGAAGTCGAAGCGATGCGCGACAGTATCGCTTGTTCCGATATTCATCGTCTCCTAACACACAACGTCAAATCAAACGTCCAAAGCAAACGCGGTAATGTAATGTGAATACCGTTTACTTAACGTTAATTTATAGTTATATATATTCTGGGACTCGCACACAGCTTGGAATACTTAAAAAACAGTTTTAATATGAATTTACGCATAATATAATTTTAAAATAACTTACCTGTGATAGGAAATATGTTCCTGCCTTTGGGTGCTCGAAATTTTTGGGCTATTGCAGTTAATTATCACACAACGAGGCATTTTTTGCGGCCGTCTGGCTGTAACAATGGACGCGCACGGACTGAAGTTGGCGGCGACCAACCTGGACGCTTGGTCGGGGTTCGGACACGCGAAGTACATGCATTTGCGTTATCTATATACATCTATATCTGTGGATGCACCCGATCGACGCCAGGGTAAGTCGCTAGTATTATATATTTGTCAGACAATAACAAAGGTTACCATGGCAAAATGACAATGTATTCTATCTCATTCTCTCGCCGGCTTAATCCTATATATTTATGTGTTTGTTTCTTTTTATTTGATTTTGAATGAATTCAATGATCAATAACAACATGATAACCTCTATGGGAACAGCAAGCAAACAATATATATATATACATATATATATATACATATATATATATATATATATATATATATATATATATATACATCGTAGTTCAAATTAAGTAAAATTGTAGGGAAAAGCTAGTTTTAGTACAATATGTGACAACATATGTGGAATAACCCATACCGTTCCAGTACATTAACAAGTATCAGTTATAACCGTAATTTGTAACGCATATTTAACTGATATCACCTCAATTATACTCTCGTTTCGAATCACGACATAACTATGAATGAATGGATGTTGTAATGTGGGGGATATTGACAAATTCACAAGCAAATTTAAACTCAACTAATAATAGCTTAGACAAGATGTCAGTTTATATTATGGAGGGTAGAAGTAGAACTAAGGATAACTATCTCTCGTATGAAAAGTGACCGCTGACAAGCAAACATGCATATTAATTTGAAGTAATAATAATTCAGCACACTTCACTCCGTTTAAAACTGCTAACTTCATATCACATCCACTTGCTACGCTAGCGCTATATCGGTGAGTTTCTGAATTGCAATTTGCTGCTCACCATTGGACACTCTTTCAACTTGTTTCCCATATAAGTTGGTTCTCCTTAGTTCAACCCTCCATAGTTTATAATCGTTGGAGGAAAGAACACCGGTTGCCGGTCGAGGTCGCGGAATATTATGTTACATGGAATATTAGTTCAGTCGAAGACATCAAGCGCCTTCGTACAACCTCTGTGGTGTTTACGCAGGTGCCAGGCAGGCAGGGAAAGTATGACGACGAATATTTTTGACATTTGGACGGAACGTATGATTTTCTGTTGTGTGTATAAAGTTTATTAATACTGACCTACGAATAAATAATAAGCAATCACCAAGCATGTCTGCTTGAAACCTCAGAAGTGATTCGTATTTTGAATCATACATCGTTTTGGTTTGAAGTAGGGCCACATTGTATGTGGAATTTGTTCTGAATTAGACTTTCTGACTTATTATTATTCGTAGTTACTGACAATGTAACGATTAAAAGAGGAAAAGTGTTTCACTGTTTTACAATTAATTAGAACATCAATCTGTAACAATTTGCCATATTAGAATAACCTTGACCTTTTGTAAGTCAGAACATATCCAGTAACTGGGCTATAAGCGCGTTATTTGAGAACGGCTGGACAGATGTGGCTGATTTTAGGCTGTTGCCATTCGTACTTAAAATACGAATAAAAAAAAATTATTCGTATTTTAAATAAAAACTACCTTTTCGGATTTTTTTGGCGGATTTATTTTGATTTTTGGTTTGGTTTTTGGTTTGTTTTGATTAAAATCAAAATAAATCCGCGAAAAAATCCGAAAAAAGCAGTTTTTATTTAAAATGTCAAACATTCGCGTAAATCTAAGAAAATATAATTATTCGTACTTTAATAAGACCAATAATAAATAAAGGAGGCTGTTGCTAATCGTTCGATACTTGGATACATAAAAAATATATTATTCGTCCTTTAAAACTACTAACCCAATTTTAAAAATTTCTTTCACTAATAGAAAGCTTCATTACCGCCGAGTGCTATAGGCTGTTTTTATTCCCATAAAGAAGTGTTTACTGTCAGAAATCACAATAACTTTAATAGAAGTCAGAAAAATTGGCCGTTAAGTTTTAGCGCATTTAAAAATAACTCAACGGTATAGAATTAAACAATAAAATGTATGACAAAAATAGCCTTAGAGACTCACCCGTGTGAACTACATAGCTAGAAGCATAGTAGAAATGTTGCTGGGTACTACAACGGAGGTAGCGAGTTCGATTAATGTAGATTACTTATTGCCAATTATCTAAAAGAGTCTTACCTTTATGTGGAACATTGTGTCAAATGATGAGTATCTGTAACAATTTAGGGTTTATTTAATAATAACTTATATGTATATAACTTATATTAATTATTATTATTTAATAATTAAAATATATGTAATGGTTAATTTTTAATAAAACTATCTTTTCGGATTTTTTCGCGGATTTATTTTGATTTTTGGTTCCCGACGTTTCGATTGCTTTACAGCAATCATGGTCACGGGAGAGACTAAGGTGTTAGATGTCTCAAAGGTATTATATTCGCGTAAATCTAAGAAAGTATAATAGTTAATAATGGTAAAATTCATTCGTCTATATCATAAAATATATTTTAAATTCATAACCACGACAATAGTGTTAAAATAAAGAGCTTAGGTTGGAGGCTGGAGCTTTTACTTTTCTCAAAACAGATATAAAACCTATTATTCTCCAAACTCTTCATATAGAATATTTCATCAAATTATATTTCGTTGTATTTTAAGTAAAAAAAAAACAGACTACAATTATATATGCTTATTTTTGTATATGCGCATGTCAACATCTAATAATGGTTAACGGCCGATAAAATTTACTACACAGACTAGCGACTAGATACGTTTCAATTTTTTTGAGCGAAACCCTAATTCTTTTTCTAAAATAAAAGTAACCTAAGTTGCTTCTTATAATATCAGCTATCTGCCAGTGAAAGTCCCGTTAAAATTGGTCCCGGAACGAACAGACAGAGAAACAGACAGAATTTTTTTATAAAAATTGTGTTTTTCTTATAAGTACCGTATATAATACCATATGCATTTAGTATAAAGCTGTTATTTTGACATTACAAACAGACACTTCAATTTAATTTATCTGTATAGATAGACTATAATCTGGAGTAACAAACAGGCTAAGCGATCCTGCAACGCCCCATTGCACTGCGGCGACGGATTCCACTGTGGGTTTTAGTGAGTAGGAGTCTGACAGTACCCTGCCGTCAACAAAAAAACACATAGGCTACTCTTATGCATCTAGAAGCGATAATCTGTTAGTTATACATAAACAAAACTACGCCTCCCTTAGTCAAAAGTATGTTTTTATTCCATTTGCTGTAGAAACCCTTGGTCCATGGAGTCAAAGTACTAAGCACTTCTTAAAAGACATAACACCTCGTCTTATCGCCTCTACTGGTGACAGGAGAGCTGGCGCATTTTTCGCCCAAAGAGCCGGCATTGCCATTCAGCGGGGGAATGCGGCTAGCATTCTTGCCACTATTCCACGCGTACGTTACTTGCACAGTAATAACTAAGTGTACATTTGTTTTGTATATATAATTAAGTATATTTGTAATTTTCTTTATTGTAAATAAAAAAAGGGGAACTCTCATTAACAAAAATGTATATAAAAACACATTCAAATGCCCTATAGCTTCCTGATGCATAACTTGATCGTTGAATCGAGCAGTCCAGAGTTCTGGCTAACGTGACAAGGATCTCGTTGTCGAAGACTGGAAAACGGTAGGATGAAGAGATGAAGTAATTAGTCATCTAATTATCACATAGAAAACAGATGAAAAAAAACTGTAAGTTAGGTTAACCCTTAATTACTCGCATGGATAAAATTACATAACTGCTCGCACGGGGTCTCAGGTGACCCCAAATTGTAGGAATTATATTTAATATATAATAAATAAATATGTAAATAAAACTATCTTATTGTAAAAGTTCTTTATTTAAACTAATACATTTTGAAGGAATAACATAAATCAAAATCTAATTATACAAAAACTATCAAAATTAAGAAACTAAAACATTTTCAAACTTTTGCATAGTATTAAAAAAGAAAACTGGGTAGATATAGTGGGCCTTGAATATATTTTTATTTATTGCCAAAGATCTTATTGATTGACTTGTTTTTTCATCATAAACAAAAAATAACGTTTTAGACATCTAAACCGTATCTAGGACGAGTGTTCGTACTTCACGCAAAAAGTTACTCGAGAGGTTTAATTATATTTTGCACAATAACGTTTATAAAATGCGACAGACAGCTATGAATACAAAATAAAATTTCAAAAAGATTACGAGTATATAGCCTATAGAAACTTTTTAAGTAAGGGCTGATATCTTAATAAACATTTAGGTACTAAAACTTGCTCTGATATATTTAAAAAGAAATTGTCATCGATACTTAGAAAATATATTTTTTTTATTAGAAAAAAAGAAATGACATTAAGATTATCATAAGAATTACAAAATCAAAAAAGTCTAAAAAAAATACTATAAAAAATTAAAAACTTGTATCAATACTAATATTATAAAACTGAAGAGTTTGTTTTTTGTTTGTGTGTTTGTTTGTTTGGTTGATTGAACGCGCTCATCTCAGGAACTACTGGATGGAATTGAAAAATTCTTTTGTGTTGGGTAGTCCATTTATTGAGGAAAGTTTTAGGCTATATATCATCCCGGAAAATAATCTGCACATAATAAAACTTATCAAAATCGATGTATGATATTCACGCAAAAAATACTGAACCAATTTTAACTATATTTTGTGTTGTGATTACTTATTACTCCGGTGACCGGCTCAACACTCAGGATACCTTTTACTACAGGAAAATCTTTCATTCCCGCGGGAAAACACAATAACTGGTTCTATCGAGTCGTCCTTAGAAATTTACATGTCTAACGCTGGCTAAACCTTAAGAGATACATGAAAACAATGTACTAGAAAATTATAGGTCTTTATAAGACTATTCATATCTACTTAAACGTACCTACCCGAACGAAGCGAGGGGAAGTCGCTAGTTTTTTCTAAAAATGTATATTTAACAGTGTACATACATACATATTGCGTACCATAAAAAAAATAGATTAAATGAAAAACCTTTTTCTCATTAAAAACAATGTTTATTTTTATCGCTAATATATTGCAACCCAAATGACAAATGCACATACATTCCCGAGAGTTACAATGTACCGGAATATGCTTTCATTAGACAGGGAAAGCCGTGCTAATTGCTATAATTACTGTTAAATATACTAACTAGGGTCTAGACTAAATTTTGTAACTGCTAATTATTAAGAACTATGATCTAATATCATTCAAAAAATCATGTTACTAGTGACTTGATGAAATCTTGCCATCTCTGGAAAGAATTAAAAAACTTAATACCAAGTAAAATTCCGCATTAAATTGGCTTAACCAATAATTAAATTTGAAATAATTAAAATAGATTTTCATTAACAACTAGCGGCTCACCCTCGCTTCGCTCGGGTTCGCCTCTAGACAAACAAAAACAACTCTATCTCACGGGAATCGTACATTTTACCGGGATAAAAAGTAGCCTGTTTGTTATTCTGTTGTATGAACTATATTATTGTAAAATTTCATTAAAATCCAATCAGTACTTTATGTGTACTAAGCTGTATAAGTTACCATAGTTTCTTAACTATCCCACGGGAACTCCGTAATTTTTCGGGATGAAAAGTATCTAAAATGTTGACCGGGGATATAAGGTGTGGTACCTTATATCCCGATTAGATTAGATTCGGCCTCTTTATCGATAACAATGTCTATTTCAATAAGATTATCCAAAAAATATTTAATGTACAGATTCGGCTCAATTACAATTTTATTATATGTATAGGTTTAGTCACGCACAAAACTTGCCAATTTTCGTTTGATGGGGACTTAGCTTAAAAAAAAGAAATTTTAATAATACAATAATAACCGTATATTCCCACGAAGAGAGATATTATCTTTGATTATATAAATAAGAAATTTCAAATAGTGTATTAGTTAATGAACTTAATGAAGACATCTTAAAAGCAATTTTGCCGTTCATGAGAACGGATAAATAAATGAATAATTATGATATTTTATCATATTTATCGAATACGGAAAAATTATCTACACTAATTTTATTAAATACTTTCTTAGATATACGCGAATATTTGACATTTTAAAAAACTCTATTTTTTCAGAATTTGTTGTGTTTTTTTAATTATCCAAATTGTAAAGAATGGGTTATTAAAAATATTAAATTATAAGGCTCACTTCATATGGCACTTCAGTGCCATTTCTCTTTTCTTATAAAGACAGACACCGTCTGTATGTGTATGTTATATTATATATGGAAAACAATACAAATGCTACTAATATTTAGGTTACGTTTAAAGCCGTATTTTCATCCCTCTTGAAAATTATAAATATTAGCTCTACAGTTCCGGGAGTTAAGCTATTTTTAAGGAAATTTCCTCTTCTTGTTGAATCTTTTTTTAGATTTGAAAAGTCTTAGTTAGTTTTTGAAATATTTGCAAAAAACTAAACCCCTTTTTTATTTTTAGTTAATTGTTTACAACTTTTGCAATTTTTGCTAGCGGAACTTGATTTTTTTCAAAAATCATCTACATGCCATTCCGAATCGAGTGAGACCTCATTCATATTTTTCCGAGACTGCTGAAAAATGTTGACCTTAAAGGCACTTGTTGACTAGACTATAAAAGGTAGTTCTAAGATAGGTTTAAGCCTTAATAAAAATATTCATCTCGTACACTGTCGCACATTAAAATGAGTACCTGGCGACCGAGCTTCGCTCGGTGTTCTCTTTTGTTATATCATATTTTTTAAATAAAAAAAAAACTAAAAACTTGGATAAATACAAAAAAAAAAGTAGAACTTTGTATCCAATATCCAATATGATCCATATAATGTTAATCTTGCACCTTGGTCGCTTGACCACGATGCTTATGCCCGAGTGTAAGAAATACGAACATAAATATCGAACATATTCTGCGTAGAATAATGCAAAAGAAAACCGCATTAAAACTCGAAAACACGCGTTTTCCCAGACATGAGACTAATCTAGATCGATTTTTCGCCCCCGAAAGCCCCCCCGTACCAAATTTCAGCGAAATCGTTAGAGCCGTTTCCGAGATCGCTGGTATAAATAAATAAATAAAGATATAAATATACAAGAATTGCTCCTTTAAATATATTAGATATGAATAGAACCACGGAATCTTTCATCTATTCTGTGAATAGAACGCGCACTAAGGAATAATATAGGCCGTATCATACTAACTAAATATGAAACCAAATAATAATGTTTTACAGTACATTGTTTTAAAATGGTATACAAAATTTGTATACTGAGTGATAAGTAAATAAATGTTAATAAATAAAAAAAACTAACGGATTTTATTATATTAAAAAAAATAAGCTAGTGCTATCTCTCTTTCAGGAGAAAGAGAACTGATACTTAAAAATACAAAATAATATAGTATTATTCTTATTACTCATATTTTCTTCTCAAAATATCTATTAATATCTTTATAAAACTTCCCTTACACTTTCGTGAAAGTAATCGATCTGTATGCCAAACCGAGAATAGTAGCATAAACAGCAAATCAAGCTACTATTTTGACTTTGACGTTTATTTTAGCGGATTCCATCTATATATTTCTTTAGTCTGTATTCACTGCTGCTTACTTACTAATTATCTACTGCTAAAAAGCTGTATCCAAAATGATAAATAAAATTTATTGATAAAATGTTTATCACGATTCTTTAAAAATAGACTTTAGTCTTTTGTATAACTCCAGTAATAATATTACTCTTAATTATAACTTCATTTCTTTCTGTTATTGTCATATGAAGGATACAGGCAAAGAAGAGGGAATGTCCTAATGAGAAAAAAGCAATTTAAAGTTCAGAATTAATTATAATATTTTTATATACCCTTCATATGCATTTATTCGTATCTATAGCTATTATTCTTTTAAAACCATAGATTAAAAAACTATAACAATACAATAAATACTCTTTGATTAAATATTTATAATTAATTAAAAAAAAGTTATAATATATTTCTCACCTTTCGAAAAAAAAAACAAAATATAACAATATAGAGTTCACTTTCAAACACAATACGATACAATACAACGCATCGGTTAAACTGAAACTGCTCTACAGATTTGCGAACTTGTTTTTATATACAATGTGCATCTTTGCCGGGTTTGACTGCTCTAGTTATTTTATGTATGGGGGCTTAAACTAGTTTACGCACGTGGCTGTACTTGCTTATCCGTATTAATATTATAAATGTGATAGTTTGTGTGTATGGATGTTTGTTACTCTTTCGCGCCAGAACGGCTGAACGGATCTGCATGAAATTTGGCACGGAGATAGATTATGGTCTGGAATAATAGATAGGCTACTTTTCCTCCCGGAAAAATGAATGGTTTCATAGGTTTGTTTTTTTTTCTTAGAGGTGAACCCGAGCGATGCGAGGGTGAGCGACTAGTTTGTCTTATAATCTAGAAAATTGTAGGTATTATAACACAAAGCAATGAAGATACTCAAATAATTTAGTATTTTATTAATTTTATGTAAGTATAAGGTTTAAAAAAAAATATTGTTAATGAATCCATACTAATTTTGTAAATGTGAAAGTTTGGGAGAATCCATGTATGGATGTTTGTTGCTCTTTCACGCCAGAACGGTTGAACGGATCTGGATGAAATTTAATCCAGAGGCAGATTATAGTCTGTAATAGCACATAGGTCACTTTTTATCCCGGAAAAGGTTTCCGTGGGATAGATTTGTTTTTGTTTTTCACTAGGGACGAACCCGAAGTGAGTGAATGAAGTGAAGAAGGTGAGTCGCTAGTTTATATATAAAAATAAAACATCGTGTGTAAATGTTTGTATTATTTTGTTTGGTTTAAATATAGTTAATCACCAAAAAAATTCGCATAAAGAAAATATATAGAAGCAATTATATGTATATCCATTGCAAGGGAGCAGCCTTTCTTTAAAATTAATTATCAATATTTTGTTAATTGAAATATTCGAAAAGCAAGAAAAATGTTTGGTTCAAAATACAATTACAAGTTCAAAATACTATTCAAGCTATAAAGAAACAAAATGGACGACAATGCTTTTTATTATTCCGCCCCTGCTTCAGGATTTTTTCATTTTCAGATATGGCCTGGAAAATATTATTAGTATATTGTTAATGACAAAGAACAATGGCAGGTCTCTATACAACGATTTACCTGATATCCATTTGAGGCGTCTTAAAATAAAAAAATGCTAAATCGATAGGGATTAAGTAACACAACTTTAAACAGAAAGATTTATTTTATTAGGAAGTCACAAAAAAAAGATATTTGCATTTTTATTTTATGATTTGCGGTTATAAACCTACCTAGCAATGACAGCTGTCACTGATTATTGTACCGAATAATATAAATTAAATATTATAAATTAAAAAAAGACCGTTAGCCTTACATATAAGTTACGTTTTTAATTTCTTTATCATGGATGAAACAAGGTACTACTTTGAGTCCGTTAGGAGAGTTTAGTATTAGTTGTAGGTATACACTGGCGAATGTCCGAGAGAATGCACTAGTCGTCGCATGGGGCAAGTAATCGGGTCCGTGGGCAAAGCGACAATTAAAACTTATAATAATCTAGAAAAATGGAACAGTAACAGCAAAATAAAACGTAGTAGTCAGAGGCATACGTAAAATCATGGATGACAAATAAAATATAAAATCTAAATAATATGTCAATATCAATTATCAAGTCAATCTCATTGTCATCTGTTGTGTTGCTATTACTATTATTTTAATTACTGTACTAACTGTAATAGCTTCAATTAAACTTATAGCTTAACATATAATGTTTCCATTAAATGTAAAGCTGTAAGATTAATGAACAAAACATAGATTATTATTTAATTATATACATAAGACTTTTAATAAAAATATTTTAAAGTAAATACGGCATTTCATTCTCTTTTGTGGCAACTATTTTTACATCATCTTTGACAAATGGCGAAGCCGGAAGAACATAAAAACAATCAATTAGTAGCTTATTATGTAAACATTTCTTCGTGGCTTTGTCATGTAAAACAAACGCCGTGAAAAAAAAGAGCAAATTAAATAATTCAGTTTTGTATATGTCCTAATCTTAGACGCTTCAAAAACGTTCAGGTAAAAACTTGCCATTGTTCTTTGGAAAAAGGTTACGTTGTCAGTATATATAAATAAAATACATATAAATAAAATTGAAGTGTCCGTCGTGAGTTCAAAATAACTATATTTTCTCAAGTATATAGAGTCAATTATTTGATACCAGTACTAAAATGACCCTTTTTAAAAATTTTATCTGTCTGTCTGTCTTTCTGTTTATGAGGAGTAATCTTTGGAACGGCTTCACCGATTGTAATGAGAGTTTCACTGAAATATAGACTCTAAAAATAACCTAGAAAACCCTTAAAATTTCGCAAAATTCGAATTCACGTTACTAAACTGCTAGGGACGAACCGAGAGAATCGAGGGTAAGTCCCTAGTAATATCTATCTATATATATAAAAATCAATTGCTGTTCGTTAGTCTCGCTAAAACTCAAAAACGGCTGGACCGATTTGAATAATTCTTTTTTTGTTTTGTTGGAGGTGTGTCAGGGGTGGTTTAAATATAAAAAAAATTTAGCGAAAACAAAAAAAAAACTGCTGGAAAATCAAAAAGTTCTAAACTGTTTAGTTTGTATGGGAATCACTAACCGTTAAAACATACCTAGGGACGAACCCGAGCGAAGCGAGGGTGACTCGCTAGTCCTAAATACAAAAAACACCTAAGAATGCAACCGAGTGAAGTGAGAGTAAATCGGAAAAAAAATACATATATTCCTTCATAAATTAATAATTTAACGTAATATTAATGAAAATTATAAAATAACTGCGGTAACTTGAAAGAAACAATTCATAAAAACGTGACAATATCTATCTGATTCACAGAGAGGCAATGACCTTACGTTGTTACGTCATTTGCCATAGTTTTTATTCACATACAATGCTGAACACTCGGGCTTTCTCGATATTAAATTATATATTTTAAATGATATCGTCCTTAGATATTCAATGATAAGCATTATATTTTTTTATTCAATGTATTTTTGTATTCAGTCCTTCTTTTTAACGTCCCACTGCTGGGGGTGGGCCTCCCTTCAATACGAGGGGGATCAGGCCATAGTCCACCACGCTGGCCAAGTGTGTATTGGCGGACTTCACATGTCTTTCGAAAACTTACTAAGTTCTATCAGACATGCAGGTTTCTTCACGATGTTTTCCTTCAACGTAAAACAAGTGATAATCATGTTGGAAATGATTCGCACATGAAAATATTAGAGGTGCGAGACCCGGGATTTGATCACGCTTCAATGTATACTTGTACGATTTTTTAGACTTTGCCACAAATTTAGAACTAGTTACCTTAGTTTTAAACAAAAGGGAAAAAATCTAGCAAATACGAGTCTGACTGGGCCATCGAGGGTTCCGTAGCATGAAATATGGTGATATGTTTTGACATACATACATACATCATTTCTTACTTTAAAAATTGGGTAACAATAGGTATACGCTAAGAATAGATGGTTGGATGGATTTTCAACCCCTAAGGGCACAAAAACTTTGTGTAAGAATCCAATATTTTTAAAGTTGCAGTAACTAAAATTGGAGATAATCTTTCTGATTAAAAATTACAACTATTCTAATTCATAAGTAATACACCCTCTTGGTGTGAAAAATAGATAAATAATATCAAGATTACAAGTCAAAGTCAAATATATAATATTTAATTAAGCTCTTGAAAGAAAGTAATTCTCTGCTAAGAATAGATTTTTTAAAATTCATCCCTTAAGGACCTTATTTGTTTTGTGGTTGTTTGAACGCATTAACTCGGACAGAGTCGCGGGCAAACGCTAATATAATACAAACACAGTACATAAAAAATATGTTTGAAGCCATAAAGAAAAACAAGTAGCAAAAACTAGGCATATTTTATTTTTTATGTTTCCTTATAATTTTAAGTAAACAGACAGTTATCTTTAGAATGGTGGCAATAAACGAAGTTTTAATGGGGAAAATATTTTTGAATTCTTTGAATAAAACGGACCTTCACATATCGGACTACTATGGCTGTATGTATAAATAAATAAATATAAATATGTTGGGACATTAACACACAGCTTCATCTAGCTCTATGTAAGCTACGAGGCTTGTGTTATTGATACCAGATAGTTGATACACTACACACATATAACTTTAAATACATATAATATATAAGCACAGTACAACCATTCGTGCTCATCACACAAATGAATACCCCCAGCGGGACTCGAACCCGCGACCGCTAGCACAGCAATGTATGAGCTATATTATTGTAGAGTTTCATTAAAATCTATTCAGTAGTTTTTGCGTGAAAGATTAACAAACATCCATACATCTATACATCCAGATATCCTCACAAACTTTCGCATTTATAATATTAGTATAGATTTTATGAAATTAAGATACTAATTAATAAACTCCTGACGTTCATTAAAAAAATGTGATAATTTAATGGTGAATACAATATTTTGAATTTGTGATTTTTATTAAGATTTTTTTATCTGTAAGAAATAAAAACAATCTAAAGTTTTTAAATCGATGAAGACGAAGTCGAAGAAGATAATATGTAAAACTAGCGACTCATCCTCGCTTCGCTCGAGTTCGTCCCTGGGTTGCTTCTCAAAACAAAATTAATTAATTATTTGGTTTTAATTTTTTTTTCGTGGGACCCTATTTTTTTCTAAAATAAATGTAGCCTAAGTTACTCCTTGTTACACCAGCTATCTGCCAGTGAAAGTCCTGTCAAAATCGGTCCAGCCATTTCAGAGATTAGCCAGAACAAACAGACAGACAGACACACAAAAATTGTAAATTTTTTTGTTTTAGTATATGTACCGTGTATACATCCCTATGCATTTAGTAAAAAGCGCCTCTTTAATATTACAAACAGACACTTCAATTTTATTAATCTGTATACATATATATTTTTAGAACTTACTAGCAACTCACCCTCGCTCTGCTCGGGTTCGTCCCTAGTTACGTTTTAACGTTTAGCTCAGAGATGAGATATTTTCCCGCAGTAAAAAGTATCCTATATGTTGACCCGGGTAACCAGCTATCATCATACCAAATTTCAATAAAATCTGTCCAGTGGTTTTTCCGTGATGCGGTAACAGACAGACAGACAGACAGACAAAAATTCTAAAAACTATAGATTTGGCTTCTGTATCGATAATAGAGTCTATTTCAATAAGATTTTCCAAAAAATATTTAATGTACAGATTCGGCTTAGTTACAATTTTATTATATGTATAGATAATTAGAACTTATAAAGAGCTAAGGAGCATATCGTATTCAGCCCTTTTTTGATATTTCACTGTTGAGCAAGAGCTTTCCTTTAGTACAAGGGGGATCAAGCCTATCTATTGAAAGACATTAGGTAGAATCATATATTAATATCTTTTATATACAGCCCGGATAGCTCAGTTGGTAGAGCATTGGACTTTTAATCCAAGGGTCCAGGGTTCAAGTCCCTGTTCGGGCGTTAATTCTTTTTATGTATGATTGTATGTTGGTGTCATGTTTTGTTGATAATCACACTACTATTATATAAATGTCCAAAGTTTTTATAATATAGAGAACGAGCTGGAGAAAAACTTAGGCTACTCGACCGGAGCGAAAGGCTACTGTTAGGACTCACCCGAGCGAAGCGATTTTAAGTCCCTAGTAAAATACTTATATAAAAACTATTTCTGATAACGAAATCTATACTAATATTATAAAGAGGTAAAGTTTGTGACGTTGTAGGGGGTAATCTTCAGATCTATTGAACCGATTTAGATTAAATTCGGGAAGAAGATAGTTTGAGACCCTGGGAAGGACATAGGATACTTTTTATTCCGGAAATCATCCCTTAAAGGGGTAAAACGTGGATGAAAGTTTGTATTATTAAGCAAGTTAGGGACGAACCCGAGCGAAGCGAGGGTGAGTCGCTAGTTTTAATTATAATTTACAAATTTTAAAACCTAACCTACTTATTAAAAAGAAGAATTATAAAAATAAAATCAAAAAAAAGGAAATTCTGCTATTACTCTTTAATTTTATTTAGTTAAATGCATGAAGCCTTAACACCTAATTTCCCTTTTCATGATAAATGCATAGGTCATTCATTATATTAATTATTAGGTATTAAATTTAGTGATGATTATAATTATACATATTATGTATAATAATCGCTAAATGTGTGATCTTATCTCGTGCTGATCTTTTTTATAGAGTATATATATACTCGATAAAAAAAGTTCTACTGAGTTATTTTGCAAGATAACCAAAAAATTAAACCAAAATTGGGACCAATTTCCTTTTTCAGATATAACTAAAAAGGAAAAATAGGTGTAAAATAAAATAGATAACAAATCTTAGTTATTTAGAGCAGGATGTCACGAATTAAATATACTTAGATTTAATCTAAAACACTTAACACGTACGCGATATGAACATACTAGCGATCCTGGCTTCGCTCGGGTTCTTCTCTAATAATAAACAAAACCAAATTTGTCCCACTGGAACCGTACTTTTTTCCGGGATAAAAAGTGACCTATGTGCTATTCCAGACTATAATCTATCTCTGTGACAAATCTCATCCAGATCCGTTTAGCCGTTCGTTCTGGAGTGAAAGAGTAACAAACATCCATACATCCAAACTCTCTCATTTATAATATTAATATTGGGATATCAGCACGCGACTCTACTCACTTAGTTTATTTATGTATATTTGCTCCGTTACTAAAGGTTTGTAGGGTAATGTCAAATAGCCAATAACCTTCATTATAAAATACTTTAGAAAGCAAAAGATTTTTTCGAATCTAGCTGGTAGTTCTAGAGATTAGTGTGTTTAAATAAACAAATAAAAACAATCTCTTCAGCTTTAGCTAGTATATATATACATACATATATCTCGTTCAAACTTCAGTGCCTTTTTTAGACTTATCTACAGTTTTTCACTCGTCACGTTTATAGTTTTGTATTTTTCTTATGTACATATTATGTTTTAAAAATAAACATTGTTGGAATGTAATTCGACCGGAATTTGACTCTTATTCATAATAATCCCACGACAAATACGAAAAAAATATCATTTGTTATTTTAAATTACTTAATGAAAAGATGTAATGAAATTAATTATTTTATTGTTTAGTTTATTATATTATTTCATCCCATCCCATAAATATTATAAATGCGTAAGTTTGGATGGCTGGATGTTTGTCACTTAATTACGCCAGAACGGTTGAACAGATCTGGATAAAAGGCATTGAGATAAATTATAATCTGGAATAAATAAATAAATAATGAATATGTTAGGACATTAACACACAGCACCATCTAGTTCTATGGTAAGCTACGAGGCCTGTGTTATGGACACCAGATAGTTGATACATTACACATATATAACTTTTTAAATACATACATATCATAAATATAAACACCCATGACTAAAGTACAAACATTCATGCTCATTACATAAATGAATGCTACGAGCGGGACTCAAACCCGCGAGCGTTGGCACAACAAGTAGGGTCACTACAAACTGAACCAAACGTGTCATCAAAATAATAACACATGTGTTATTTTTTTGTTTTCCCGGAGAAATGTACAGTTCCCGTGGGATAGATTTGTTTACGTACGTATATAAATGTATTATCTCATAGTATGAATGCACTCATTGTTTCTTGTATAGAAATATTTCATCACACCGATATCGAACCGAAAACAAGCCGTGATCGGAGCTATAGTGTGGATCAGTCCTAAGATTACTTTTGCTGCTAAGTAGTTTTGTGACGGTTTTTGTGACGGTTAGAGAAATTGTTCCCACGTCATAGGAAATAGAGTATAACATAACCATTTTTTTTTGTATGTCTTTATGTAAGAGAAAAAAATGCAAAAAGTACCTACCTATTTACATATTGCCATATGCCATACATTGCCATACAGATAAAATTGGAGTGTCTGTTTGTAATATTAAAATAACCGCTTTTTAATAAATGCATATGGATGTATACACGGTACATATACCAAAACAACATTTTTTACAATTTTTATCTGTCTGTCTACCTATCTGTCTGTCTGTTTGTTCCGGCTAATCTCTGAAATTATGATAACTAGTGGTTGAAATTCGATCCTAATATTATTTTTTATTACACTAAAGCTCGTCTATAGTTACTAAAGAAAAAGTAAAAACAAGCAGGTGAAGAAATTACTGAGCTGTTTTGCCTTTACTTATTTATATAAAAAAAGCCGTTTCTAATTTTTTTTTATTCATAACACTAAGCTTACACTAAGCACTAACTAAGCACTAACACTAAGCACTAACTAAGCTTGTCAATACTATAGCTTGTCAAAATCGGTTGACAAACAGACGAGAAAAAGGTAAACTGAAGGCTTAAACAAGTGGCATAAACACTAGTAGAATAGAGTAATCAATGTATGGGACTGACATATGTTTACGACTTCAAATTTGACTCAACGTATCGCATTTGTAATTGGCAGCCAAATGTTGATCTAATCTATTCGATGAAATGAAACGTCAGGGTAGTACATTAATCTCCATAGAAATTGAAGACAAGTGGCACTTTTGACAAACGAATTCGGCTGCTGGCGTACGACACCTATCGAACGCCAATACCTTGGAGACAACGCTACAAAATGGTGAATCACTGAATAATATATTAAATAATATATGTTAAATAAAATGTAAAATAACTTTTAGACTTGGTAAAAAAACTTAACTTATTACTTATAAAAAATAATATTCATTACAGTGGGATGAATGTGTATAAATTAAATAAAAGCTATTATGACTAATTGTTGTCATGGTAACCGTTGTCATTGTCTGACAAATATATATTATTGTATTTATTGTTAGTATAGCAAAGACTGCTAGGCGAAATAATCCTTATAATTAGTGAAATTTTTATAAAGAAATCCTAAAAATCCTATGTGTTGCTCGTATACGTTTAAATTTTAGTGCATTTCACAATGTCAAGATGAGGATCACAAACAAAACCATGACTACGTTCGATTGTTGTCGAAAGATCGAATAGATTGAGCGTTCGACAAGTCCTTGTACGTTTGGCTACCAAATTGTTATCGAAATTGCCAAGGCGTTAGCGTTTATCGAAAGAGAATCGATATGGAGCGTATGCCACTTGTCTAAGTCTTCTGTTTTGACTTTACCTTTCTATATATAGGTTGAGTCCACGATGACGGCATGTTTGTCTCAGTTTGTAGTGACCCTACTTGCTGTGCCAGCGGTCGCGGGTTCGAGTCCCGCTGGGGGCATTCATTTGTACGATGAGTACGAATGTTTGTACTCCAGTCATGGGTGTTTATATTTATAATATCTATGTATTTAAAGTTATATATGTGTAGTGTATCAACTATTTGGTATCCATAACACAGGCCTCGTAGCTTACCATGGAACTAGATAGTGCTGTGTGTTAATGTCCCAACATATTTATTTATTATTTTATTTATTTTTTAACGTCCCTCTGGGTTGGCTTGGGCTGGGCAAGGGCCTATCTTCAATACGAGAGGAATCAGGCCATAGTCCACCACGCTGGCCAAGTGCAGGGTTGACTCTTCCGAAAACTAGTGACATCAAAATCACATGCTTAATTATTTTATAACAAATCTGAGGGCTTCCGCAAGATAGGTAAAAAAAACTCATCAACAGATGCGGAGATTATCTCCTAAAATCTTGCAAATTCTAACTCAATTAAGACAAATCTCATGTAATTCATGTAATAGTGAATTAATTGGTACGGTCCTTGAAACTTTCCCCAAGCGTACATTTGCATACTTTTGCAATTATAACATTACGTGGGAGATTTGCTAATTGTTACACTTTTTATCGCCTGTGTAATATCGTTTGAAATGCACCGTTGTAAGATAACTAATTTAGTTTCGAAAAAAAACTGAAAATTGAAAGGTTAAGAAGAGTAAATACATCACACTGAATACTTTCTTAGATTTACGCGAATATTTGACATCTATACATATAATAAAATTGTAATTAAATCTGTACATTAAATATTTGTTGGAAAATCTTATTGAAATAGACATTATTAATCGATACAGAGGCCGAATCTATAGTTTTTAGAATTTTTGTCTGTCTGTCTGTGACCGATAGATTATAGTGATAGATTTTGATGAAATTTGATATGACTATAGCCGGTTATCCGAGTCAACATATAGGATACTTTTTACTGCGGGAAAATATCTCATTTCTAAATAAAACTATCTTTTCGGATTATTTCGCGAGAGACTATCTCTTCCGTGACCATGATTGCTGTAAAGCATTCGAAACGTCGGGAACCAAAAATCAAAATAAATCCACGAAATAATCCCAAAAGATAGTTTTATTTAAAATATATCACACGGAGTGAATTAATGTATGAATGTGTGTTTGTTACTTGTTTCATATCATCGGAATTTGACAGTGACAGGAATAGAGTGCATTGGTGTCTGCGCGAACATTTCGTCGCATTTTGTTCAAACGACCAATACTTACCAGTAGAGAATTTGTTTCTTTTATTTTAAAAACAAAGCTTTATTTTTAAGATTTATATACATACTAGCGACTCACCCTCGCTTCGCTCGGGTTCGTCTCTAGGTACGTTTTACTGCTGAACTGAGCTGAACATTGATAAGTCAGTCAGTGAGTCGCGAGTAGTGAATAAAAATAGTAATTGCGAATGTACCTTAGGTGATAGACGTATAATATTGCGAACTTCCCTGTATAACTTTTTAAGACCTACAATTTTCTAGTACATTGTTTTGATGTATCTCTTAAGGTTCAGCCAGCGTTAGCCATATAAACTTCTAAGGACGACTCGATAGAACCAGTCATTGCGTCTTCCCGCGGGAACGAAAAATGTGCCTGTAGTAAAAGGTATCCTAAATGTTGACTCGAGTGATAAGCTATCACTATACAAAATTTAATTGAAATCGGTTCAGTACTTTTTGCGTGAAACGCGCACATCGATTTAACTAAGTTAGTTTTGCTATAGGTATCGATAAGAATAGGTATTGCGAGTGTACCTTGAGAGATAGACATATACTGTTGTAGATATTTCTGTTGGCTTTTTCAAGATCTACAATTTTTTAGTACATTGTTTTGATGTATGTCTTTAGGTTTAGCCGGCGGAGGGTTCCTAAGGAGGACTCGATAAAACCAGTTATTGCGATTTCCCGCGGGAAACAAAGATTTTCCAAAAGTAAAAGTTATCCTAAATGTTGACCCGAGTAATAAGTTATCAGTTCACAAAATTTCGTTGAAATCGGTTCATTACTTTTTGCGTGAAACGCGTACAGACAAACAGACAAACAGACAAACAGACAAACAGACAAAAAGACAAACAGACAAACAGACAAAAAAATTAATAACTATTGTTTTGGGGTCTATATCGTATACATAATACGTTATAGTCATTGTTTTTAAAAAATATTTCATGTACAGATTTCGCTAAGTTACTGCTTTATTATAGTATAGATAACGTATTCGTATAAGAAAACAGTAATATCATTTAATAAAAATAGTTATAGCGAGTGTACTTTAGGAGATAGACATATACCGTTGAGAACTTTTCTGTAGAACTTTTTAAGACCTACAATTTTCTAGTACATTGTTTTGATGTATCTCTTAAGGTTCAGCCAGCGTTAGCCATATAAACTTCTAAGGACGACTCGATAGAACCAGTCATTGCGTCTTCCCGCGGGAACGAAAAATGTGCCTGTAGTAAAAGGTATCCTAAATGTTGACTCGAGTGATAAGCTATCACTATACAAAATTTAATTGAAATCGGTTCAGTACTTTTTGCGTGAAACGCGCACATCGATTTAACTAAGTTAGTTTTGCTATAGGTATCGATAAGAATAGGTATTGCGAGTGTACCTTGAGAGATAGACATATACTGTTGTAGATATTTCTGTTGGCTTTTTCAAGATCTACAATTTTTTAGTACATTGTTTTGATGTATGTCTTTAGGTTTAGCCGGCGGAGGGTTCCTAAGGAGGACTCGATAAAACCAGTTATTGCGATTTCCCGCGGGAAACAAAGATTTTCCAAAAGTAAAAGTTATCCTAAATGTTGACCCGAGTAATAAGTTATCAGTTCACAAAATTTCGTTGAAATCGGTTCATTACTTTTTGCGTGAAACGCGTACAGACAAACAGACAAACAGACAAACAGACAAACAGACAAACAGACAAAAAAATTAATAACTATTGTTTTGGGGTCTATATCGTATACATAATACGTTATAGTCATTGTTTTTAAAAAATATTTCATGTACAGATTTCGCTAAGTTACTGCTTTATTATAGTATAGATTATATAGATAAAATACATTTTTTGAAATCACGTATTTTTTTATTCATTTTTTTAGTATATTATGCGAGTATTTATATACAAAATTTCGGTGTGCGTGTGTTTGTAATTCTTCTCCTCTTAAATGGCTAAACCGATTTTGATGATTTTTAGGGTTCCGTATCTCAAAAGGTAAAAAAGGAACTCTTATAAGATTACTCTCTTGTCCGGTGTTACCACCGATTTTCTTAGGAACGGGTGGACCTAGCAAGTTGAAATTTATACCAGATACTGAGGTTTATAGTCCCTATTAGATGTATAAAAATCAAGATCCTGAGTCAACACGATAAAAAAATATGAGCAAATTTGGATTTTCGCGAAAACTTGTAAGTACCTACCAAAATTTACCCTAATTTTCAACTTTTTTTATTTTTCGAAATTTTCCCTTCCCTTCCCTTCCCTTTTCGAAATTTACTTGTGCTTTAAGACCTTACTTTTAACCAAAATTGGCAATTCTGAGTCAACCAAAACTTAAAAAAAAAAAAAAACCGACTTCCTGGCACTGAAAAGTAAAAAATAACTAAACAGAGGTTTTCATTTAAAATAGATACCTAATCAGATATTTTCGAAGTCGGTGTGCTTTGATTTGTATTGGCTGGCACCGACTTTTTTTTTTTTTTAACGGTTTTTATTTTTTTTTTTTAAAGTTTTTATTTTTCCATTTTTAGTGTAGACGTAATAAGCAAGTAATTTGTAAGAAGAAAGATTTTTAATAAAAACATAATATTCGATTAAGCCATTTATTTAAAAACCGCTTGACCGATTTCGATAAAATTTATATGGGACCACCGGGGAAGAATACTCTTTGAAACAAAAAAAAATTTTCCAAATCGGTTCAGCCGTCTTCGAGAAATCCGTGAACATACATAAAAAAAAAAAAAAAGATTCCGACGAATTGAGAACCTCCTCCTTTTTGGAAGTCGGTTAAAAAAAGATTCCGACGAATTGAGAACCTCCTCCTTTTTGGAAGTCGGTTAAAAAGTACCCTATAGGTTTTGGGTCGAAAACCTATAGGGTAATTCCCGTTTACCTAGAATCACCAAATTTGACAAAAAGCAAGGTCTTACAGCACAAATAAAGGAAAAATTCCAAAAAATAAAAAAAAGTTGAAAATTAAAGTTAAACAGATTTCCTACAAAGTACGGAACCCTCGGTGGACGCACTTATCCGGATTTTTTTATATACTTATGTAGTCACCTGGATGGTACTTACCTGTAGATTAACTAAATTGAAAAAAATAATTATCTGATCACAAGCGAGGTCTGTGCAAAACAACGACTGCCTACCGGATTTGCTGGAATTTATTTAAAATTTGCGACCATTAAGTCACATTCTTAATTTTATTAGAGTACTCGCTCTTATAAAACCAATTCCTTTAATTTTTTGTATTAATTTATATTTATATATCTTAATCTCTTACTTTTATCCCATTAAAAATTATAATACATATTATAATATTACCTATATAAAAATAAAATTATGTAAAATGAAGCGTTTATATTATTAGTCTACATAATATTTAACAACTATTTATATAGCCCGGATAGCTCAGTCGGTAGAGCATTGGACTTTTAATCCAAGGGTCCAGGGTACAAGTCCCTGTTCGGGCGTAAAATTTTTAGATATTAGATTAAATAGCAGCATTTCGTGTTATATTGTAAAATGATGTGTGGTCACTGATCAGTAAGCTCTTTGTTGTCTAAATATCAAAGACTCCTATTATAATATAAAGTTTTTCTGTGAATTCTATTCACATTTCTTTAGGTTTTTTTTTTTAATATAAACACTAGCGACTCACCCTCGCTCCGCTCGTGTTCGTCTCTAACGGTTTAGGTTTTAACGGTATAGATTTTTCAGAGATTACATATTTTCTCGCAGTGAAATGTGTCCTAAATGTTGACCCGGATAACCAGCTATCATCATATCGAATTTCGACGGACCAAATTGGACGACACGTGTTTCTCAGTTTGTATTGACCCTACTTGCTATGCCAGCGTTCGTGGGTTCAAGTCTCGCTGGGGGCATTCATTTGTGTCATGAGCACGAATGTTTGTACTCCAGTCATTGGTGTTTATATTTATAATATGTATGTATTTAAAGTTATATATGTGTAGTGTATCAACTATCTGGTATCCATAACACAAGCCATGGAACTAGATGGTGCTATGTGTTAACGTCCAAACATATTTATTTATTTATTGCTAAAATATTGGTCTACAATACGACAAAACAGAGTGGATTTTTTCTTGAAATTCCAACGGCGAAAATAATCTCATAATTTTCAAAGTCAGCCACAAAATGCAATTTTTTGTTGTTATTTCTCAAAGCGCATTACCACTGAGAGTCATTCGTGCGACACCAAAGTGACACAATGCGTACTGTTGGATTAAATAATAACTGGCAACACTTGTATAACAGAATTTCCTTGCAAATTTTGTTCTTGCAAACGTTTATTCATTGCATACTTATAAATATATTTTTAGTTTCTTCTGACGAAGTTACGTATGCTTACATCAAACATGGTCACCTTAAATATTCGCGTTTTAAATCTATACTAATGTTATAAAGCTGAAGAGTTTGTTTGTTTGTTTGGTTGAACTCGCTAATCTCAGGAATTACTATTCCGATTTGAAAAATTCTTTTTGCATTAGATAACCCGTTAACTGAGGAAGGCTACAGGCTATATATCATCCCGGAAAAATATACGGTTCCCGTGGGATAGATTTGTTTTTATCTAGGGACGAACTAGAAGCGAAGCGAGAGTGAGTCGTGTCATCTTATTTAAGCTGACTGAAAGAAACATCAAATAGAGATGCTTTGTCTCTGTAACACAAACTATTCCATATACATAATATGTATATTTATATTTAATAATCATTATTATTTTTGTCTGCAACACATAAACATTTCCTATGAATGTATGTCCACCATCGATTATTATAGTACCGTGTAAGGGTTCAAGCTTGAGCCCTTACAGCTTACTGACTGATAAACTTTCACATTCAAAAAATCAGTAGATTTTTCATTTCTTATAGTTTGTAACAATACATAAATCATATCCATACCGAAGGTCATAGAAATCACGAACAATAACATGTCGAAACGTAATGAGTTACTTATTAGATACAGATTTGCTTGTCTATTGGAAATTCGATCACGATTTTTTTATAATTACCATCCATTGATTGTGATTTATGAGAGAATGTACAGTGGAATCTGCTTTTTGAAACTTGTATGGCTCAAGTGATGCTAGACCCAGAGCTTACACAATAGTATGCTTACCATGATTAAGCTTAAAAAACGCTAAACCAAATCTATACAGATAAATAAAATTTGAGTGTCTATTTGTAATATTAAAATAACCGCTTTTTACTAAATGCATATGGATGTGTACAAGGTACATATACCAAAACAACATTTTTTACAATTTTTGTCTGTCTGTCTGTCTGTCCGTTTGTTCCGGCTAATCTCTGAAATGGCTAGACCGATTTTGACGGGACTTTCACTGGCAGATAGGTGATGTAATAAGGAGTAACTTAGGCTACTTTTATTTTAGAAAAAAAATAGAGTCCCACGAAAAAAAATTAAAACCAAATTAATTAATTAACATTGTTTTGGGAAGCAACCTAGGGAGGAACCCGAGCGAAGCGAGGGTGGGTCGCTAGTATTTAATAAATTCATATGGTATCTATTTCTATAGTAACTCTACTATTAAGAGCTGTATGGATTGTTTATTTTTTTTTTGTACAATAAGCTAATACAGCCAATTAAAGGAGTCAGGTTTAAAAAAAAAGGCAACCTTTTGAATTTTAAAGCTTACTAGCGACCTTGGCGTCGCTCCGGTACATCCATAAATGCCTAACAGTATGTGTTACTATGTGTTACTCCAGGTAATAGCTTCGCTAAATATACCATAGTGGTAGGCCAGTGATAAGGCGCTCGCTTGGGAAACCATGTGAAGCGCGTTCAAATCCCGGGCCTCGCATCTCCGATATTTTCATATGCGAATCATTTCCAATATGATTACCACTTATCTTATGGTTGAGGAAAACATCGTGCGGTAATCTGCTAGAGAACCTAGCAAGTTTTCGAAAGACAAGTGAGGTCCGCTAACCTGCACTTGGCCAACGTGGTGAATTATCGCCTGATCCCTCTCATATTGAAGGTAGCCCCGTGCCCTGCAGTGGGATATTAAAAAGGGTTGAATACATGTATGCCATTTTCCAAATAACCTTAAGCAAGATTTTAGGCATGTCATCATTGCTGTTTGCTACCTATTGTCTAATAGATATATATCTATTTGTGCAACATTTAATTATTTTCTTAATGATTATCTTATGTTGCGACAGCGATGGCTCAGTGACGCCATAGGGCTTTGTTTTATTTTGTTCCAATGTACCTAACTGTCAAAATCTATGAATGAAATAAGTATATATATATTTTTTTTAATTCAAAGTCACATTGGACAAAGTAATTCGAGCAATGCCTTACGACCTTTATTTGTTTAAATCCATACAGCTGTTTAAACAAGACAGTATGTCAAACAAATTATATGCACAATTTCGTATTGTATGAAAAACAAAAAACAAAAAAATAGCTACAACTATGGGTGCCAACAGAATAAATATTAAGATCATCCACAAAATCTTGTGCTTTTGCCTTATGAATAAAATGCGCAACGTTAATATTATATCTGTATTTCCATTTTAGGGATAACGGTGGGTCTTATCTAAAATCGTGCTTTAACTGCTTAAATCCTCCTTTTAAATACCTTTTATAAAAACCTCCTTTCAAGAAACCATCTTTACAAAACACTATCATGAATCTATTAACAAATAGAATTTGATGCTACCACAGATAATAACAAAATTGCGACAGAACAAATAAAACAACTAGAGCACAGATTTCAGATTCATTTCAACTACTTAATCCATTTCGTAAATGTACTGTTTAGTATGTATCTTTTATTTACATGCATCTTAATGATTTTACTGATAGCTTTATTACTTCCCTCATAATATCTTATGCTAAATACTTTCTTAGCCCTATCTCAAGTGAGCCTTATGCTTTATCAATAAGGAAGCCTTTCTGATTAAGATCTAATAATAATCCTCTAAAAATCAGTGAAGGTATTAGGTACCGTTTTCTTTCACAGTATCAAAGATAAGTAACATACTGATATACACAATGCCGGATTCAACCTTATCGCCGCTCCTGAGCACTGTAAAAAATGCCGCTCTATTATCGAAATTTTGCATAAAATTCATAAAGCTTTTTTATTTTTTTTTAAATACAAAAAAAATAATTTATAAATGAGATCAATTTTTCGAAAAATGGGTCTACTAGTTAATCTTTTTTGATTATTCATTTTTTGGAAAAAAAAAGAAAAGCATTTTCGATAACACGAAGATATTTTTTTTCCCACCCTCCGAGTTTTGCCGCTCCTAAAAATTTGCCGCTCTGGGCACTAGCCCCGAGTGCTCATAGTGTAAATCTAGCGCTGGATATACATACATATAAACATAACAGCGTTATACCGAATCTACATATAACAATGAGGCAGTTTGAACTGGGTTATTCGCTTTACTATTTTTCTTATGGGCATAGTATGTTTTGTCAAGAAATTAAACAGAGAGAGAACAATTTAACAACACGTTTGGAGTAGTTTGTAGTGACCCTACTTGTTGTGCCAACAGTCGCGGGTTCGAGTCCCGCTGGGAGCATTCATTTATGTGATGAGCACGAATGTTTGTACTTCAATCATGGGTGTTTATATATTTATAATATGTATGGATTTAAAGTTATATATGTATGTGTAGTGTATCAACTATCTGATATCCATAACACAAGCCTCGTAGCTTACAATGAAACTAGATGGTGCTGTGTGTTAATGTCCCAACATATTTATTTACTAGTAGAAATGGCGGCTTCGCTCCCGATCAAACTACGAAAAATACGAAATTTCATGGGAATATGTCCGAGGAATAAAAAGTTTCAAGCAAACTTTTATCCCATATCATCCCATATCACCCCCTTGGGGGTTAAATTTTGAAAAAATCCTTCCTTAGTGGATGCCCTCATCATATGAGGAATACGAGTGCGACATATCGGGAGTTGGAAACGTTCAAAACAATATCTGTCGAAATAAATACCTACTAAATTGTTATAAATAACTATACTATACTTATCGCTATTATATCAGTTATTAAACCAAATATGGACATGACAAAAACCCTTTGTTCTTCGACCATCGTCCGTTTTTTTACCACATAAATGTTGCACAATATGACCATTGTATTAAAATGAACTAATTCTTCTGCTAATCCTGACCTTGCTTTCTTCATAACGAAAGTATCTTCAAATATGGGCAAAATACAATAAGCCAAGCTGGTCTAAGTTGTAAGGTTATAGTGGAAATAGGAAAATAGAATTTAAAATAAAAAAAATGTGTGTGCGTGTACTTATGTACGTTCGTAAGAAGTTATACTTCTTTGTTTTTTTTTAGAACATTTAAATAATAGTTTGTTTTTTTAAATGTTTAAACTTTTTTTTAATTTTTTTCCGTATTCTTGTCAACAAACCCTTTCATTTGATATCTTTATCATGGGAGTGTATAAAAAACTGTCCGCCATCTTTCAAAGTCCGCCATATTGAATTTACGATGTCGTCACTTTCTTAATATTGTGTTTCGCTCAACAAGTTATGTATATAGAAATACTGGAATAAATATCTTGAATATAGACTTCACACTATGCTAAAAGGGAGATATAATCACTAACTTCACACTGTAGTCAATAACGACTAACTTCATACTGTAGTCTAAATCTGTCACATCGTAAATTTTTCTTTTTCCATAACGCGCCAAAAGAAGTAAAACTTCAAAAATAAATTTTTTTTTTGATGTAACAAACTGAAAAGTTACGTTATAGATTGTACGATAAAGACTACGTCAATTGAAATTTTTACAGTTGTTTTCTTCTCGATACGACAGCTAAATCGTATTATTTCTACTATTTATTAAAAGTTATTCTTTACTTACTCTTTTTTATTTTAAAATCTCATCACACGTTAAACAATAAACATACTCGTTGATGAATACATTTTGTTGTCAAAAAGCTAATAAAGTTTTACTTCCTATTTGCTTAAATTGGAATTGGATTTACCTAAACACACTATTATACTATGGGAAAAATGAATATAATAATATAGAAAATTATATCTATCTAATTTATGCCTGCTGTTCACTATAAAGACTCTAAATTATAGGTAATCCCATGAATAAAGATAGCTTGTATCATGTATAAACTATCTTTATTTCTCTTCCTTCCATCTTCCTTGCTCTTCCTCAGTAACTTCCATACTGACATTTAATTTTTATATTCAGTACTTATAAAAGTCTATTTGAACAAAGTATATAGATAATACTTTGATGATGATGTCCTCCTGACCGATTCCGGCCACGGCGGCCAATCTCATTGAGACTAGCCAACTGCGCAGGAGATATTATAGTGCACAAGTGTACGCGCAGACACAAGTGCACTCTCTATTCCTGTCACTCTCATACTCAGGTGGGACGACTATTCGACACGACCGGTGAGAGTTAAGGCGCAGGACCGACGGCTTTACGTGCTCTCCGAGGCACGGGGGTGAAACACCGCCAACTTCCCAACTCCAGGCTGCTACTGAGGCTTACTAGACAGAAAGACTCAATAACTAAACTTGGCCCGACCCGGGACTCGAACCCAGGACCTCCGGGTGTGCAGCCGTACATGCTAGCCACTACACCAGCGAGGCAGTTTGTCTGATAATACTTTATTGCACACACAAAAGAAGAATACAGAAGATGAAAAAGAAATATGACAAAAAGGCACGCAAAGGCGGTCTTATTGCATGCACAATCTCTTACAGAGAACAAACGAATTGTAATAATCTAATACCGAACAAAATATTTTGAATTTAAATTTGAAAAACTTACAAATTGACAAGTTTTCAATATTAATATTATAAAAAACGCTACATCTTATAACTATAATTGATATAGAGTCATACGGACGGACAATCCGCTTACATCGACCTTGCTCTACATTCGCTACTAATACCATACTTCACCATGAGATTATGTACTTACAGACTAATTTAGAAACCGTTTGCAAATGACGGATAAACAGATGGGTTGCCGCTGAAATATTTCAAATTTCATTTATACCATAGTTACATGCAGAACCTGACTTTATTGAAATCTGTACTTAATATTATAAAGCTGAAGAGTTTGTTTGTCTGTTTGGTTGAACGCGCTAATCTCAGGAACTACTAATTCGATTTGAAAAATTCTTTTTGCATTTAATAGCCCGTTAACTAAGGAAAGCTATAGGCTATATATCGTCCCGGAAAAATGTACGGTTCCCGTGGTATAGATTTGTTTTTGTCTAGGGACGAACCCGAAGCGAAACAAGGGTGAGTCACTTGGAAAATAATTCTAATTTCTATTTATTAAATTATTAAAATATTTATGGTATGATGAGTTGTTGTGGGTTGTACTATAACGTGTTTCCCGTTTGCTCCTAGTACTTCTCTGATAGCACCGTTGGAGTAACCCCATGGTTGTTGTAGTCTGCTTCGGCAGACCTGCCGTCGGGGTGTCGTGGTTGAGTGCGTAAGCGATCCTGGGATTCCCCATTAAGACGGGAGAGGTTCTGTTGGGTTTTATATGGATAGTACTAGCTTTTCTAGCCGATGAGTCCCACATAACCACCTGTATGTATACAGGTGCATAAATGCATTTTCCAACATTAAAAAAAAACGTTTTTCCCGTGGGATTGAGATAATTCCTGCGGTAGAAAGTAGCCTATGTCACTCTCCAGCCCTCGAACTATCTCTACAGAAAAAAATCACATATAATAAAATTGTAACTAAGACGAATTTGTACATTAAATATTCTTTGGAAAATCTTATTGAAATAAACATTATTATCGATACAGAGGCCGAATCTATAGTTTTTAGAATTTTCGTCTGTCTGCCTGTCTGTTGTTTCGACGTAAAAGAAGGACAAACAAATGAACACACTTCGCATATTTTGTAATATTATGTATGGATTTATATTAACGCTTGTCACGTGACTTTAAATACGAGAACGATTCAGGATAAAGTACTGAAAAGAGAAAGATTATAATGTAGATTAGAAATGGGAATGGAAATTGGGTGGAACTTTTATAAATTTTGGGCATCTTTAGAATTTAAATTTTTTTCAAGAATATGTAATTACAGACACTGTCTGTTACAAACAAATGAAGTACTCTTTTTTATATTGTGATATTGAACATTAAAATTAAATAATCTTAAATCTAATCCAAACGTAATAATAGAAACATTCCACAGTTTTCGCACATAAAGCGTTTTCACGGAAGACGTAGCATTACCGCAAGAAATTCCCATATACAGATGGAAATCAGACAGATTTATATGTGAAGATGCCTTTCCAATTAGGTAATATACTCGTACTTTGACGCAATTGTGGTCAGATATAAGATAGATGACCTGGATTCCTATAGAAGTTATAAGCTAAATACTGCCTCGGTGGTGTAGTGGCTAGCATGTACGGCTGCACATCCTGAGGTCCTGGGTTCGAGTCCCGGGTCGGGCCAAGTTTAGTTATTGAGTCTTTCTGTATAGTAAGCCTCAGTAACAGCCCGGAGTTGGGAAGTTGGCGGTGTTTCACCCCCGTGCCTCGGAGAGCACGTAAAGCCGTCGGTCCTGCGCCTTAACTCTCACCGGTCGTGTCGAGTAGTCGTCCCACCGGAGTATGAGAGTGACAGGAATAGAGAGTGCACTTGTGTCTGCGCGTCAGTGTTCGCAACCGTACGATAATTATCGTACATGTACGATAATTTCATGTCTGTGTACGATGTACGATAATACATTGCAAATGTACGATAATTTGTGAAGGTGGGATGGGTGAAAATGTTTGTGAGGATTAGGTAATGTTTTAGAAAGAAAATTGTTTGATTTTGTATTTTAAGTATGTAGTATTTGTAAGAAGGGAAAAAAATGAAAATAGTCTTTTTTTTTTTGTTTTTTTTTTTTGCTCTTCCGCTCGTAGGGATCGCATCCGGATGATAAGAAATTTTTTGTAAGTAGTCCTTTTTTTTTTTGCTCTTCCGCCTGTTGTAGGTGTAAACACATTCAGGTTGCTGACCGGAGAGAATCGGTTATTAAAAATTGGTTAGAAGGAAAAATTACGATTTGTATAAAAGTCGACTATTTTTGCACATTCCTAATATGTACGATAATTTTGGTCCATGTACGATAATTTTACGACCCTAGGTACGATAATTGCCTGACTTCAGGTTGTGAACACTGCTGCGCGTACATTTGTGCACTATAATGTCTCCTGCGCAGTTGGCTAGTCTCAATGAGATTGGCCGCCGTGGCCGGAATCGGTCAGGAGGACATTATTATTATAAGCTAAATTGTTTAGGTATACCTTTTTTTTTCTAAGACCACCTGACACTTGATTTGTCCTATTTTATTTATTGGTAAATAAACAATATAGTATTTGGTGTAAGGAAACCATGATTCGCGAATCGATTCGCACTTGGCCTTTTTTTTCTTTCAAATATTATTACGTATTTTAGTCTTTGTTCTACAGTCTCTTGTACATTTTATTCATAAAGTACATGAGCGACCAAGCTTCGCTTGGAGTTCTTTTTTGTTAAATCGTATTTTTTAGATAAAAAAACTAAAAACTTGAATAAATACAAAAAAAAACAAAAGTAAAAACTTTGTATCCGACTGAGATTTGAACCCGGACCTGTGATTGTCAATCTTGCACCTTGGCCACTTGACGATGCTTATGCCCAAGCGTAAGAAATTATCGAACATATTTTGCATGGAATAATGCGAAAGAAAACCGCATGAAAACTCGAAAACACGCATTTTTCCAGACATAAGACTAATCTAGATCAATTTTTCGCCCCCGAAAACGTCCACATACCAAATTTCAGCGAAATCGTTAAAGCCGTTTCAGAGATCGCCGGTATAAATAAATAAATATGCAAAAATTACTCGTTTAAATATATAAGATTACTGATTAGTTTATTCTTGTGTTTGAACCATATCGTAATCGTACCTTGAATCTCTTTAAGTAACAAATATTAGTTTAAATAAATGTCAGTAGATGGCGCTATAATAATAAGAAAGAAATGTAATTGATTATAAAATAAAATAAATAAAAACATAAATAAAAAAAAACAAGTGAAGATAAATAAACCCAAAAAAAACATCATCGTTATAAAAAAAATAACTAAAGCAAATGAAAATTAAATAATAGATTCGAATAGTCACGTTTTTTACATTTTATGAAATGCTTACGCGTTTTATTTATACCGGCGATCTCGGAAACGGCTCTAACGATTTTGCTGAAATTTGGTATGTAGGGGTTTTCGGAAGCGAAAAACCGATCTAAATTAGTCTTGTGTCTGGGAGAATGCGTGTTTTCGAGTTTTTATGCGGATTTCTTTCGCATTATTCCACGCAAAATATGATCGATAATTACACACAAGCATAAGCAAGATTAACATTTACAGGTGTCCGAGTTCGAATCTTGATCGGACACAAAAAATTTACTATTGTTTTTTTTTTTTGGATTTATTCAAGTTTATAGTTCTTTTTTATCTAAAAAATGCGATATAATAAAAAAAAAAGTACGAGCAAAGCTCAGTCGCTCATTTACTAATAATAAACAGAAAGTTTTTTAAAAATTAAACAACGCCATCTTGGATGAGAGACAAACATTATAAGTACTCAAATATTTGCTCATAGATGGCGTTATATGAATAAACATTATACAACAACTTAAGATATTAACATGCAAAAAGTTAAAAATAGTATTTAAAAATGTAAGCACTATATGTTATTACGTTGTGATATATATACCAAAATGCAAAAATAAAACAAATTGAGATGATTATGACCATTTCTAACAAACTCAACTACTTAATCTTCAAAAACCAAAGAACTTGATTTAAAAAGCATTTGTTTATTATTAGATTAGGTTATGCTTTCATATCTTTCATCAACTTTTGTATCTTTTATAGTTTTTTATACAATATAAATATACTATAAATAATAAATTGGGAACTACCACCATCTATATAAAATTTGAACTAATTACGTATTACGAGTTTTATTAAATTCACTAAAAAAGTTAATTTATAATATTTATCACAAATTTTTACTAAACAAAAGATGTTATACTTTAAATATAATTATAATTATTGATACTATAAAATAAATAAGATTTTATAGTTCACTGCTTACGCATTTAATGTTATAGGTATACATATTACTAACGCCATCTTACATCAAGTAGATTAACTACTGTACACGTGTCCGCGGTGTTCGTAAACAAAGGCGGCAAGCCTTTGTAAAATGTAGCTTCATTTTATTTATACAGATAAATAAAATTGGAGTGTCTGTTTGTAATATTAAAATAACCGCTTTTTACTAAATGCATATGGATGTATACACGGTACATATACAAAAACAACATTTTTTACAATTTTTGTTTGTCTGTCTGTCTGTTTGTTCCGGCTAATCTCTAAAACGGCTGAACCGATTTTGACGGGACTTTCACTGGCAGATAGCTGATGTAATAAGGAGTAACTGGGGCTACTTTTATTTTAGAAAAAAAAATAGGGTCCACGAATAAAAATTGAAACCAAATTAATAAATTATTTTGTTTTGGAAAGCAACCTAGGGACGAACGCGAGCGAAGCGAGAGTGAATCGCTAGTCAAAAATAATATTATTTTAATTTATGCACTGAATTTGTGCGAATGTATTAGTATAGATTATTATATATTTAAAATAATGTCGGTTTAAATATATACAAATATAGAAACATTCTTCAATGTCTCAAATATAATTCCCTAATAACTACCTCTAATAGAACTAGATTTTTTATTAAAATTTGTAATTATTATATTATGTAACTTTATTTATATAACATCTTAACTAACAGTTTGTTCAATAAATTTACGAATAAAATCAATTAAGAATATCTGTTATGAATGAAATCGAACTTATTACAAAGAGTATGAATAATTAATCAAAACACTTGTGGGTGTGTCGGCTCCTTTGACTACGCTCATAGAAAGCCGCCCGAAGGACAAAAATAAACATTCGTTAAGAAATTGTCCAAGAAGAAGGTGCTATCTAGTCTCAATTGAATTTTCTTTCAAATTAATATTTTATATGTAAGTAATAATTTTTTTATTAAGTTTATGATCATTTAATGGTAGTTAATATTTAAAAGTAAAGTTAAAGTCTCGCTTGCTGAGAAACAATGAAAACAATTTTAATATCTTCTGATTCTTTACTAATGAAAATAAATTTAAATTTTCACAAATCAATCGAATATTATTAGCTTTTCGAATAAAAAATACAATTCCTTTAGTTATAATTCATTCAATAAATTGCTAAATTTTAAGTAGGTATTTTATACCATTTTGCGTTCATTTATTTAAATTAAATTTAAAGAAAACGATAGGAAAGCAACACATACAATAAATTTAAAAAATATTTAACAAAGCTTTTAAAATTACTAATTTTTAAATTTAGTTTATTTTGTTTTATAAAGTTTTAAAATGACCGACAATAAACACGCCTTTTACAAAGTAAAACAAAAGATGGCCACTAACTACTTGTTTACATACAACGTGTAAAAAATAATATTATTTAAACAAAATGATTTTATTATAATGTTTCAGAATAACATGTTTCCATCTAAAAACATGGTGGACTTTATGGGGGATGTAAATAAACTTTTCCCAAGAACTAGAAGTAATGGTAAGTGGATAAAACAAAATTATGAAACTTTTAAATTTGAATATGAAATAAAAAATAATCGCGGAATAAAATGGCGTTTCTAATATGTGTATCATTAATTAATATTTTTAGAATAAATTCACATTAACCAAAGTCATGTTTAAGAATTACGTACTTGAGATTTTTAGTATGATCTAATAATTACAAAATGTTTTATAAAATAACTATGGGTCACGAAATACACTCTAAATAAATATCCAATGTTTTCTAATAGTGTTCTTTTGTTTTTATTATTTATAATATTTTTTATTGCAGTTTCTTTTGTGACAATTGTTAAAAGTATAAAATATTAAAAAAAGATTAAAGAATCATTTATGAAGTTTAATTATAATATATCATATTTTTCAGATGGAGATTTGTCATTTTACACATCACCATTCCAAGCTACAGGCAATAGGTCATCTAGTTCTACAGATTCCTTTTCCCCCGAGTCTTATTTTGATGTCTTCAGACATACAGACATGAGGCCTGAAACACCTAGAAATATATTAGATACAAGGCCCTTTGAATCACCAAATGTATCACAGTATGATGTAACAAATGTCTTTGAGAGACCTTTTGATAATTTTCAATTGAATGTCCAAGCACCTGACTTTGTTCCTTTTTTTGAATCTCCAATTTCTAGTCTTAACATTCAGACACGACACCAAAGACCTATAGTTGGCCGCAAGATACTTGGATCTCAAGCTAAAGCAGAGCCGATTAAAGATGTAAAAGAAAATGTGTGGCAAGCAATAGAAACTCAAAAAAACTATGAACTGTTTCCATCAGAAAATAAAGGATATGAATTTCGGACTCCGGTTAAAACCAATTCTTATAGCATTCAAACTAATATATCACCACAAAACACTAATATTTACAATCGGAGACCGAGTTACAGTTCGGAAACTCCAAAATTTAAACCATTCATTCCTGTATCTACAGCATCTTCATCTAAAGAAGATTTTGGGTCTAAAATGTGTACATTTTGTCGCAAAAATGGCGAAACTCCAATGGTTTATATGACACATTGTGTTAAAGAGAAAATTGGGAACAGGCATATCGTAACTTGTCCTATATTACGATCACACGAATGCAAAACCTGCGGAGCCTCTGGTGATAATGCACATACATTGTAAGTACTCATTTTTAAGACTATACATAATTTATTGAATTCACAAATATATCTATATTAATATTATAAAGCTGAAGAGTTTGTTTGTTTGGAATGTGCTAATCTCAGGAATTACTAATCCGATTTGAAAAATTCTTTTTGCATTGGATAGCCCTTTAACTAAGGAAGGCTATAGGCTATATATCGTCCCGGAAAAATGTACGGTTCTCTTGGGATAGGTTTGTTTTTGTCTAGGGACGATGAGTCGCTAGTATATCAATATATCAGTATAATTAATCAGTTATATAATTTAATATTTCTTCTAACTCTTCTTAATAATAAATATTTATATTTTAACCAACTATAGAAAGAGAAAGATCTTAATTTTAAGTTGATTTTTTTTCAGAACCTACTGTCCAATACTAAGAAGCACAAACAATGGTAAGCCACTACAGTCCACGACAATAACACTTAAGAATACTCGCATCAAAAGCAATGGTCGGAGAAGGTACTAAGATCCAAACTATTATTTATAAAGTATATTATGATTGCAAAAATATTCTTAAATTTTTTTTTAAATATTCAATGTTTTATGATTAGGCAAAATGCATGTTTTATGAGGAATAATTTCAAATTTAAATTAATGTCCACAAGAAAATTTAAGCGCCTAATATTTTTTGAACTATATTGAATTAAGAAATAAATAATAAAAATAAGCCTCATAGATTATATTAACTTTTAATGTCTTTTGTCTTGTAACGTTTTACTTTGAATGATTTTTTATTATTTTATTTTGAAAACATATGATATGACAAAAAAAAATTTAAAATATGACAAAAGTAGTAATTTACGAGTATAGTATTTTTTGCAATTTTATTTTTTAAATAATTTTAACAATCATGAATAATAACAGTAATGACAATATTATAATTTGACAAAAACAATTTTAAGAAGCATGAAAAATCTAAATGTTAAATAATAGTATACATTTTTTATTTTGACTTATCTCTTATTATGTAAGTTTCTTTTTAAAGATAATTTTAATTAATATTTAAACTTTGTTTTCTACACAATTTTTTTTAATTTTGACAAATACTGAATTTGTTATCAATATTCTGACGAAAACTTATCATGGCGATTTTTTCATTTTCTATTTTATAATTATGTTTACATATTTTATTTTTTCAAAACGACTAAAAATATATCAGAACTTACATTATTAAGACTATTTTAATAATAATAATTAACAAATGAAGACCTTGGTCAAAAAAAAAAATAATAAATAAAAATTTAGATGACCTTACATTATTTTTTTAATAAACTGTATTTGTGTAATATCTCAATATTTCTTATTAAAAGACTTATTTTTGAAAGGCTTTGTTATATAATTATAGATTAAGTAAAAAATAATAATTTACCTAAATGTTCTTAATGATATTAATTGAAAATGACTTGTTAGTTATTAATATGATCTCATATAATAGTAATGTTTTATAACTTTTAAGATATTAGGTAACTTGCACAAAATTCTTAATTTCAACATTATTTAGTAGTTTTCTCTTAAACTACATTTAAACCAGGGTTTCCCAACCTTTCTTCTGTTGAACCTCCACAAATTATAAAAAAATATTTTCATGCCCCCCCTTCATTTTTTTTATTATAATAAAACATTATTTTTATTTATTTTTATTTTAAGTTATACAAAATAAACTACACTCCCCTGATTGGGAACTCTGATTTAAAGGATTGTGCAAGTGCCTTTATAAGTTAAATGAGACTGAATTATTTAAGATGTCAGAAGATTGACTTTTTAATTTTTAATAATTTATTTGATAATAAAAGTTTTTAGTTCTTGATAAGGATTTGTATAAGCTTTTTTATAACAGTGTAACTGTTAGAAATATTTAAAAAAATATAATGTGATTTATAAGAGAGAAAAAAAAAACAAAAATTGTTTTCGATTACTAACAAAAAACAAAATATAAATATGTAAGCAAAAAGTCAAAAAATTGCATTAATTGAATTAAAAATAGAAATTCGACTTTTATTACACTGCTTTTTAGAAATTATTGCAAAATTATGAAATTTTATTATGAATTAGTGATGTAAGTAAATATAAGGTTGATTGAAAAAGAATTTCATTTTGAGTTGTTATTTTAATGGCATTTAATGTTACCTTAAAGGTATTTCTTCTATTTTAATTTTTAACAGTACATGTGTACTCAAATTTTAGATTTTATAAACAATTTGTATTTGTTTTAAGATTTTGATATTAATATATTTTTATGAAACAAATCACGTTTTTTATTAATTCTTAATATTGTTAATATTAATTCTATGCCCCTATAAAAGTGATAAGATTAAAAATGTTTTTACAGTACAAGTATGTTATTGTTGCACAAAGCAAATAACAATTCCAATTGTTTGTGTCCTCGAATGCCATTTTCCTGCATATGGCGACATTTCATATGTAAGTTTTCATGCATAGTTATAATTTATATAAGCCCGTCACTATCCGTGGCTTAACTTCCATAATAGTTAATCTGGGCAGAGATCAAAGCTAGTCTGTCACCTTGATCTATGTCATTGTCGAAGATCTATTTATGCGTGAAAAGGTAAGAGACAGTTACATTTAAAACTAGCGACTTTGCTCCGCCTAAGTTTAAAGCAGTAGCCTATGGGTTACTCCAACATAGTCTTATCAGTGTACTAAATGTTATCCAAACCCGACCAGCCGTTGGAGTAACAATCATGCAAACTACCTTTCGTATGTATTATAGTAACCAGCGACTCACCCTCGCTTCGCTTGGGTTCGTCCCTAGGTACATTTTAATTTTTTTGAGCAAAATCCTAATTCTTTCTCTAAAATAAAAATAGCCTTTGTTACTCCTTATAATATCAGCTCTGCCAGTAAGTCTCGTTAAAATTGGTCCAGCCGTTTCGGCTCCAGAGATTACGGAACAAACAGACAAAAAATTATAATTCCATATGCATTTAGTATAAAGCTGTTATTTTGACATTTGATAAACTGGTTTAAACGGAGTCTAAAAATTGCACATAATAAAATAATATACATAGTTAGAAATCATGAATGATAATATTTTAATTAAAAGTCATTGATAAAATAATTAATGGGAGATAATTTGACTACTTCAAATTAATATGGAATTCTATTGATTTTACTTTTAGAACATATTAATTTTAAAATATAATAATTCAACAGTTAATATATTAAAATTAAACTTATTTTCGAGCTAGTAATTTTGTAATTATATGCTTAAAAACAAATATTTAAAAAAATAAATCAAATAGTAAGGACGTTAATAATTTTCAAATTACATTTAAAAATTGTGAAATCCTGTTTTGTTATTTAATAGAATTAAATTATAAATTATGGACACTTAACTGATTTTTAGGATGATTTTATAAAATTTTAATTAAAATGTCACTTCCGGCTGATTGATATAAAGGTAACCGTTGGAAGGGGCAGTTTTTCTGGACAGACGTTCATTACGACAAAAAAGATACTAGTTGTTAAAATAATATTGAATTTATGTTGGCAAACTTATTGATCAAAATAGTGTTGAACTTGTGTGTAAAAAGTGAAAACATAAAGCGCTTTCCTGTGATTAGTTAAATAGTGGTAACATAAAGTGATCATTAAAATTGCATTGAATTTTGTTATATTGGATAGAAATACGAAAATTGAAGTAACATTATAAAACTTATAAAGTAAAAAGTGATAAAATAAAGCTTATTACATTGATTTACTGTGTTCTTATTTTCCTCATCTTGAAATTATATGGTCATTTATACACTGTTTTAACACATTACAAACAGATACTTCAATTATATTTATGTGTATAGCATTAAGAGCTCAATAGGTACTAACAATAAGTAGGCTAGTTAACTACTTACATAGATATCAAAGACAGAGATTTTAATTTTATTGATACATAATTAACAAATTGTTAAAAAAGGCTGCCACAATATAAGAACATAATTAACTGAATTTTGAACCAACAGAACTTGTATAAAATACGAACATACACTTGACTTACTTTGACTATAGTTTTATTGTCTTTCATTTAATTGTGTTAGCTTATTTGACAAACCTAAACCTATAGCTTGAGCTCTATAGTCTCCGCAATATAATGTAAAGCGGGGGTCATGTTAAGTGGTGTTGGGATATACATACGTACTAAGTAGACAAAACCAAAGACAGTACATAGTTTTTTGATAAAAAGAAATCTTTTATGATATACCGATGCATTTTAGGTAGCTTTTTTTTAGGTACTTTGCTTTAAGCATAACTCGTAAAAATTCGATATTAGACGATGAAGCTACATATAGCTTCTCTATTTTTAGTCACACCACGCTCAAAACTGTTTCAGTTTATATTGTGTTTCATAATACGCACGTCTTATTTGCGGTCTTTAAAATTCAATTACCTATAATATTTGTTGCGAAAAACTTTTCAAAAATGGCTGCTTACGATTGGCCTATAGATACGGAAAACTACCCAGTTATGCGAATTGTTTCACCACGTAATGTTGTTATGTGTGGGATTTATGGAATGTACGTATATTGTATTTTACTAATTATTATTTTAGTTTTTTGTATTTTTAGATTTCACTCATCATTATAATCTTCATAGTCTCTCACTTTTATTTGCCATGTTTCTAAATAGATGTCGCACTTGTAACCACTTGTAAAATTTTTATAAAACTATAATAACCCCTCTTAATGTTACTGAAATAATGAAAAAATAAATAAATATTAATTGGTTTTAGTAAAAATATAATATATTAGAGTTAGATTTGCATTTTCAATTTAATTTTCTTGTTGATGGCTCCATAGCAGGATTGGCATTATAAAGTAGGTAACCTCGTAAATGCACACAAATGTCATTTTCCTAGCCTTAGAACGTCAATTTAAAAAATCTTTGAACTTGACTCCATCAGTGTTGTTTTTCATTTGAATGGAAAACAACCGATCAATGTTTGCAAATTATTAGTGAAAAATAATAAATTATGAGTACAAATACTACAAGACCTGCATCGCCATCATCGCCAGCATCTCCATCGTCGCCTGTAGCTAGCCAAACCAAAACCGTCGTACAAGATGCGACTTCTCCAGATTTTATTTACGGTGGTCCCTTTATAGACGTACAAACTACGAGTCCGTTTCTAAATACCGCGACTCCTATAAATGTTCAATTACAGGGCACCTTCAAAAAGTAAGTAAGAATGATTTGAAAATTGTTCCTTTAAAAACAAGTATACATTTATATATTTTGTTATTATACATTAATATATAATGTGTTTTAAGTAAAGAAAGTAATAGTATTACAATTATAATGGAGTGTTATTAGATGGATTTACATTTAGTTTGTTAGATAATGTTTTAGGACTTGGGTATTAATAAGAAAAATTAAACATTTTATTATTGTAAATGGATAATAAAATCTTTTGTACGTCAAACTAAATTACTAATAAAAATCTTGTAACCTATAATTTTACCCTGTACCTAAGTCACTTTATTAAAAAATAACCTATAGAACATCTTTTATGGAGAAAATGTTTGCTTCATTAAAATATTATAAAACAAAGTTACATAAATACCATAAGCAAATACACAAGGGGAAATAACTGCTTAAGTGCAAAAAAAAGCTGTGCAAGAAGAATCAAAATATTATATAAAAAATATATAAAGCATAACCAATCGTCTCTTTATTTCAAGAAATAAGTTGTATCAAAAAAGGAATTACTTTAAACCATGAGTTATGTGACTTGTGATTGTAAATAATACAATGCAATTTAGAAATTACATATAATATCCTTATCATTTTTAATAAACACTTCAACTGTATATCTTAAATTATCTAAAACAATCTAAGATATAATAGTCTAGACAACAATAAGGGTTTAGTTAGACTCCAAAATCATATTACATAAGTATCTTTTTACTTGACTGAAGACTCGAAGCCCAAAGGAGGGTTGTGTTTTTTGTAGTATATTTAACAGCTATTAATATTCAAATATTGACTATATTTTTGATTTGTATGTCATGTATGGATTTATAGATTTATAGTTACCATTTTATAAAAATATTTTTAATTTCCAAATTTTCATTATAATAATTAATTTTGAATTAATATTTTTTTTTATTATTTCAATCATTTTAAAGGCAAAGCTAAACATAACCTTAATCATTATAAAAACCTATTATAAGTCAAATAATTTAAAAAATAGATTTTATTCACTTTGTATAGGGAAGTACATTTTGAGTGATGAAATACATAAGACAATTATAGGTGTTATAAATAATAGCAAAAATATCTTTATGATGACCATTTTTTTAATAAAATTTGCTTGAATATTTTATTATTCTTGATTCTTACAGTCTGACTCATAATTTCGACCACTAGACAAGAGCCCGGATAGCTCAGTCGGTAGAGCATTGGACTTTTAATCCAAGGGTCCAGGGTTCAAGTCCCTGTTCGGGCGGTTCTTTTTTTCTTTTTTTTTATATTAATAATTTATTTATTATTTTTTGTGTAAATTATTATCTCGTTTTTCGATTAAATTTTAAAATATTGCGCGTAATTTTTATTTTTATTTAGTGCAGAACCTGTGAACGTGACACCCGTTTCGATACTGTATTTTATTTCGATGCATAGTACTGGGAGCTCTACCTATATTTTTTTTAAATAATGAACGATATTTTAACCAATTTTAAAACGGCTGTATCGATTTTAATGAAACATTTTTATCAAAGACTAGCGACTCACGCTCGCTTCGCTCGCGTTCGTCCCTGGGTGCGTTTTCGCGGTTAGTTATATTTATACATAAATAGTAGATTGCTATTCCTAAGATATTCATTTAAATTATATAGTGATTTACTCTCGCTTTGCTCGGGTGCGTATGCCGTAAGCGGATTTTGTTCACAATTCATGGGTTTTAATTTTTTTTCGCGGAACTCTGTCTCTTTTTATAAAATAAAAATTAGCCTAAGTTACTCCTTATAACATCAGCTATCTGCCAGTGAAAGTCCTGTCAAAATCGGTCCAGCCGTTTCGGAGATTAGCCGGAACAAACAGACAGACAAAAATTGTAAAAAATGTTGTTTTGGTATATGTACCGTGTATACATCCATATGCATTTAGTAAAAAGTGGTTATATTAATATTACAAACAGACACTCCAATTTTATTTATATGTATAGATTGCAATTTTTTATACTTGCTAGTTAAAACATAGAACTATATACTATATATACTAGCAACTTACCCTAGTTTCGCTCGAGTGCGTCCCTAGGTATCTAACAGTAAACTATGTGTTGTCATGTTGGGGGGCTCAGTAGTGCCCGGCAATCCAGCCGAGCGCGAAACCAATAAACGCACAGGGAAGTGGCCCACTTCGGTGGGCAGTGTGCCATGCGGGTTGCTCCTGGTACTTCTCTGATAGCAGAGTGGATCATTGAAGCAACCCCATGGCTCCCGTCGGGGCGTCGTGGATGAGTGCTTACTGCGTAAGCGATCCTGCGACGCGCCATTAAGACGGGGGAGGTTCTGTTGGGTTTTAGTGGGTAGTATTGGCTTTGCCGATGAGTCCATCTCGTGCCTAAATGCATTTACCAACGTTAAAAAAGGTTATAGTCTTTCTGCGTACTTTTCATCCAAATCCATCCAGCCCTTACAGCATAAAGGAATTTCAAACATATAATTCCGATAATAATAATTACTTATATTTATTGTTTTCAGGAGTTTCGCTTATTACTCACTAAAGGAACGTTTGCCGATTATATTGACAAAAGTGATAGATTATTTGTCGCGGGAGAGTGGGAAAATAAAATCCGCTCATGGCGCTGTAAGTATCGATATTAATATTTTGAGGTTTTTAACATGGAGGGTAGAGAGAAGAACTATCTTACATGTGAGACAAGTAGAAAAAGTGTCCACTGTAAGCGGTAAATAACAGTTCAAAAACCCTCCAGAGTAGCGCTAGTGTAGCAAGAGGATATGATATGAATTTAGAAGTTGTAAGCGGAGTAAAGTGTGCTGAATTGAAAATTTTAATGTTTTGGGTGACTTGAGTAGTTATTAAAACTATTTACGTAATTCAAAATAATTTAGTAAATATAACCGAAGAAACTGTGGTGATATAAACGTAGAATGATTTATTTTTTGTGAATTTTTAATAATACTTATGGCGCTTTCTTTAAAATAAACTTGCTACCGTGGCGCCACCCTAATTTAATGCATGTCGACGGACACTTTTTCATCACGGAGATAGTTCTCCTTACCTCTATACCCTCCATAGTTCTAAGGGACAAAGGAAAATTTGTTTAATTATATGTCAATAGATGGCGTTATATGTATCGATTTGTTATTGTTTGTGTAAAATTAATAAACGTAAAAAAAAATTATCCCAAAAAGGTTAATGCTAAAGGTTAAAGGCTAAAGGTTATGCCTGTTAAAGATAGTCTAAAGGCGTTATTTAAATTATACTAACCAAACAAACAAACTCTGCCTCTTTATAATTATATTAATATAGATGAACTATTTTCTTTTACAGTCCGATGAGGATATACGCAGTCTCATTCAATACATAACAAAATTGAAAAACGATTTAGTAACAAACAAAAAGTATGATTTATTAACAGTAGATACGCCAGAGGCTAAAAAATGGAATGAATTTATTCAAAATTCAGATTGTCAATACTATTTTACTAATGTGTGGGTGTTCTCTGAGTGTTATGTGTACAGGCGGCTGAGGGAAGGATGTGAGTTGAGGTGAGTTTTTAGTGAGTTGAGTTAGTTAGTGTTTAAGTTAGTTTTTTTATATGTATGGTATATATAATTAAAAAAAAAAAAAAACTGCCTCGGTGGTGTAATGGCTAGCATGTACGGCTGCACATCCTGAGGTCCTGGGTTCGAGTCCCGGGTCGGGCCAAGTTTAGTTATTGAGTCTTTCTATATAGTAAGCCTCAGTAACAGCCCGGAGTTGGGAAGTCGTCCCACCGGAGTATGAGAGTGACAGGAATAGAGAGTGCACTTGTGTCTGCGCGTACATTTGTGCACTATAATATCTCCTGCGCAGTTGGCTAGTCTCAATGAGATTGGCCGCCGTGGCCGGAATCGGTCAGGAGGACATTATATATAATTAAATTATATATATATATATATATATATATATATATATATATATATATATATATATATATATATATATTTTAAAATTAGTGGGCCACTTCAAAATATTGAGTAAAATATTTTTCATTTTCAAAAATTTTTGCGCAAGCTAAGAAAGATTGTTTTTTGCTCCATATTGATACAAGTGTGGTTTGTACTTTTGAATTTTTTTTTTGAAATGACTACCCACCAGCTAAATTATTTTTTAGCAAAAAGTTAGGTATATAATTTTATTGTATCAATGTATGTACATATAATATATTTAAATATTGCTTAAAAAATCTCACCTCTAATGTAATAAATACTTTTTAAATGATTTCTGAAGTCTGTTTCCTTTTTTGTTAAAAAGTAAATAATAACAATTATTATTTTTCTATATCTTTTATAGTAAAACTCTCCAAAATTTCGATCCTTTCGATGAACAAAAAGAAAAGGCGTTTATGGAGAGCTTAGAGCCTATGTGTGTGGTCGCTGACAAACTTGTCACTATGTTGCCGGAGAGCGACAAGGATAAGAGGAAAAGTGATTTTGCTACTTTATTAAAGGTATAATATACTATATAATATGTATTTCTAACTGCTATTATATTCGTATTTTGCCCTTTATTTAGTCCCACTGCTGGGCGTAGACCTTCCTTTAATATGAGGCGGAGTTATAGTCCGTCACGCTGGCCAAGTGCGGGCGGACTGAGCATGTCTGATGTCTTTCGAGAACTTGCTGGAGTTCTCTCAGATATTCAGGTTTCCTCACGATGTATTCCTTTACCGTCAGACAAGTGGATTGAATTGATATTTTTAATCTCTTGAATAATTAAAACTGAATATGATTATTGGAAAAAATTGTCTATTTATATATATACATTTAAAAGTATTTTTTAACCTTCTTTAACATTAAATATTTAATTTTGCTTTTTTTTTCTATTTAGCTTTGTCTATGGGCCAACAAGTGTGATCTATCATTATCTTTGGGGGAGCAAGTGAATTTGAAGGACGATGCTAGTGTCACATCTAGAAAGTTATTAGACCCTTTCCAATTGGTTTTGGATCTTAAAGATAAGGTAATAGAGTCTAATTTAATTGAATTAAAATTGATTTAACATTTACCATAAATTATTAATTTTGTTCATATTTTCCAAGGTGTTAGTGGACGACACGGCGAAGATTTGCGATCAAGTTATAACCAAAGCTGAGAATATGGCCAAAACTATTGAAGGGGTGAGTTTTATAATCATTATTTTAAAACTAGCAAAGAGACGTTGTCCCAATTTCAATAAATTTTATAAAAAAATCTTGTTTTAAGGAAAAAAATATTTTACAAAAGTACCCACTTTTCGTACGCTATTAATTATTTATATGTAACTAGCGTCTCGCCCTCGCTTCGCTCAGGTTTCTAGATACGTTTTAACGGTTAGTATGGAATAGATAGGCTATATATATATATATATATATATATATATATATATATATATATATATATACACATATATATACATATTATATACAATAGGTATGATGAGTTGCTGTGGGTTGTATTTTAATGTGTTTTCCCGTAGGAATGAGATTATCTCCCGCGGTAAAGAGTTGCGTATATCACTTTCCAGCCCTCCAACTCACTTTTATCTCCAACTTACTCTGTTTCGTGAAAGTAGGACAAACAAACAAACACACACTTTCACCTTTGTAATATTAGTATGGATATAAAAATAAGTATATGATGAATTGCAGAATACAAGTGTTAAAGCGAAGTGCAGTTGTCACAGACTCGCGGCTTTAGCCGGAATGCCGACTTGCAAAATACAGGTTTTTTTTTTTAAATAATTCCATATAAAAAAATAGATAAAATATTATATTAGATGATTTGGCCAGTGAAATAGTAATTTTTGTGAATTAAAATAGTTCAGAATAGAGTGTAGATTTTTAGTTTTTTGGAATTTTAACTTTAGAGTTTTATTTTTTTGGAAGTGGATATTTTTTTACAATTATATATCGTGGTAAGCTATTGTATAAAAAATGAAAAAAATCACGCATATTCCGTATTAGGTAGTCATATTTCAATTTTTGTAGTGGAAAAGTACGTAGGGATATATAAAAATGTTGTGTTAAGTACGATATGTCTAACTTTTATTTATTTATTTTTTTGTTGTTTTTGTTATAAATTTAAATTAGGTACACAAAAAATAAAAAAAAAATAAAAAAAAATGTATAATACAAAATTAAAAAATATTTCATAAACTAAAATATATTTTAATTGTAAATTACAAGAATAAACAAAAAAAAGCTCCTCCACGCCGCCAATTAAGAGCTCAACATCTGATCTCTCACTGGTTGTGTCGAAGTAACATTATTATTATTATTATTATAAATTAATACATAAACTAGTTTTTACAGACGTAAGCAAGCAAAGCTGCGGGTATTAATTAGTTAATGTATGTATTTCAGTGCGCAGAAGAAGTGAAGACTGAGAAAGCGGAGGGAGAACAAGAAGAGCAGCCGGAGTATCCGCCGTGTCCTGCTAAAATGACTACACCACAGAGTGTTATTTTTGGTTAGTCTCTCATAATTATGTGTTCAGCCCTTTATAACGTCCCACTGCTGGGCACGGGCCTCCCTTCCATACGAGGTGGATCAGGCCATAGTCCGCCACGCTGGCCAAGTTGACGGACTCTCATAATTATAACTAAAGAAAATTATTTCCGACGTAATTTATAAATGGACCATATCAGTAGATTAATTACTTTTGCAAAATGTTCATAAATTATAGCCTTAAAGGAGTCTGCCCACTACCCCGTCTCATACCATGTCCGTGCTAGGAGCGTGTCAGGCAAAAAAATATTCTTTGTATTGAAATGTATGAGACTCTGCCCACTAGACCGTTCCGTCACCGACCGGCACCGTCGCGTGCCGTGCACGGAGCGTCAACAATTGTCGGCGAGAATATTTTGCCGGTGCCGGTACGCTCCGTTCCTGACACGGAACGGAACAAAACGGAACGGAAAAATTGTTGAACCGGTGAGCATACGGGTTATAAACGCGTATGATGACCGTTATAAGCCCGTTACGTATTGCCGCTTGTCTTGTAGAGATGGGCGATAATCGTTATTAAAGATGGGTTAGTACCGATATTTCTCAGGATTAGGTAATATTAATATATTCGTCTGGCAATTTTATAATATTGTAACTAATACTTCAATATTAGTGATATTTATCTCAGGTATGTGACTCAGTATCGTATTATTTATATTACGGATATGACACGCGGATGATACGCGGTTGATACGCGGATGATACCCGGATGATACGCGGATGATACGCGGATGATACGCGGATGCTACGGTCACTATAACCGTTATGTACGGGCATGATACGCTGTTGATTCGGTCTAGTGGGCATAGTAGTCCGTGCCGTGCTCGTTTCCGTGCCTGATACGTTCATAGCACGGTCATGGTATGAGACGGTGTAGTGGGCAGACTCCTTAAATTTTAATTTCAACCTTTCTATATTTTATCTTGAGAAATCAACGTAAAATAGGGTATGATTTCAAGTTTTTTTTTTAAAGTACTCTACTACAGGGGAAGCGAGGGTAATTCACTAGTGAAATATATACAAAAACAACATAGTTTAATATAATAATAATAATATAATTTCAAGAAATTTATTAATAACATAGTCCAATAACTTTCATATTATTTAATACTTAATTATGTTTATAGTATACTTATATGTGTATACGTATGTGCCAAATTTTTGTTTAATTTAGCCTTATGCTTTCTACTCTTTCTTCAAATTATGTGTTTTTTATTTGTGGAAACTTAATTGGTAAATGTGTTTATTTTTTTTTTTTAATGTAAATTGTCTGTACTATAATACTGTTTGTTTTACTGTAATAAATAAAATAATATAATAATTTGTTCCAGACATAGTGTGCGACAACTCCGGCTACGAGCTGTTCTCAGATCTGTGTCTCGCGCATTTCCTCATCAGTCAGAATATCGTCCAAAAGGTGAATTTATACTAATATTATAAAGAGGCAGAGTTTGTTTGTTTGTTTGTTTGGTTGAACGCGCTAATCTCCGGAACTATTAATCCGATTTGAAAAATTCTTTTTGCATTAGATAGCTCGTTATTGAGGAAGGCTATAGGCTATATATCATATAATATAGAGTCTATCTGTTCCATACTAACCGTTAAAACGTACCTAGGGACGAACCCGAGCGAGGCGAGGGTGAATCGCTATTATTAAAATAAATGAAGTATTGGTTTACGAAATACTTTCTAATATTTACGCGTATATTTGATATTTTAGATAAAACAATTTTCTCGGGTTTGCAATCATTGTCTCTCCCGCGATCATGATTGTCCAAATAAAATCAAAAGAAATCCGCGGAAACATCCGAAAATACAGTTATATTTTATTTAAATATTGGTCTATTAAATTAAAACTAAATCTTATTTCATTTATTAAAATAATTTGATTATCCTATACAGATAAATAAAATTGGAGTGTCTGTTTGTAATATTAAAATAAGCAATTTTACTAAATGCATATGGATGTATACACGGTACATATACCAAAACATTTTTTACAATTTTTGTCTGTCTGTCTGTTTATTCCGGCTAAACTCTGAAATGGCTAGACCGATTTTGATGGGACTTTCACTGGCAGATAGCTGATGTAATAAGGAGTAACTTAGACTAGGTACTTTTATTTAAAAAAAAAAATAAGGTTCCACGAAAAAAAATTAAAAACAAATTCATTAATTAATTTTGTTTTGAGAAGCAACCGAATGCGAGCGAAGCGAGGGTGAGTCGCTAGTAATATATTATAATTCAACAATATTGATATAAAAATATGTACAAATATTATTATTTTAGTTTTATAGAAACAAAGTAACAATATATACAATAGTATGAGATTTTATTATTATGTTTATTTACAGGTGAGATTCCACGTCAAGAAAATCCCATGGTTCGTCTCAGACGTCACTCCGAGGGACTTCAAGTGAGTTTGTTTTACTTTCTCTTACAAAATTAAATATATGGACGACAAAAATAATAACTTATCTAATAGTTAATTTCTCTTTAATAAACAGGTTATTCTTATAATATAAAAAAAAAATATATTTAAAAATAGCGACTAACCCTCGCTTCGCTCGGGTTCGCCTCTAGGCAAACAAGAACAAATCTAACCCACGGGAACCTTATTATAGGGAACGGGAACCTTATAGCCTATTTGTTATTCTGATGTATGAACTATATTATTTTAAAGTTTCATTAAAATCCAATCAGTAGTTTTTGTGTACTAAGCTGTATAAGTTACTATAGCTTTTATACTATCCCACGGGAACTCTTTAATTTTCTGGGATGAAAAGTATCTAAAATTTTGACCGAGGATATAAAGTACCACTATGCAAAATTTCATTTAAATCGGTCCAACAGTTTCGGAGATTGGTCCGTATAAACAGACAAACAGACAGAGAAACAAAAAAAATGAAAAAAATCTAGATTTGTTGTATTTCTCTTCTTACATCCCCCTGACTCGGATTTTAGCATTTTTTTTCTATGTACAGACATTCGACTTCTACAATTTTATTATATGTATAGATATGCTATATTATATATAATTTATCGCTTTATTTACTTCGTCGATCTCATGTAGAATTAAGAAGACATGGACGAGATTGTAAAATAATACTTTTGTTGTTGTTTATTTATTTATTCATTCATTTAATTTATTTTATTTATTTATTTATTTAATTAATTAATTAATTAATTTATTTATTTAATTAGGATCACCAACATGATATATACAAGTAACTTAACAAAAATACACAAATTGTACAAAGGAGGTCTATATCCAACTGTTATCATACTTATAGGTAACCACGACATGCATAAACAGTTTACACGGAGCATTTAAAAATTAAAAATTAACAGTACTATAAATTATAAAAAAATAATAATATTTGTTTTTACAGATATGTTATAAACGCGTGTGCTCAAGCAAGTTTTAGTAAGGAGTTGCCTCCGGAGCCCAAACCAGGTACTAACTAAAGATAACTATCTTAGTGACGTATGACTAGCGAATTACGTACGCGGATTTTGTTCGGAATTTCGTGGGTTTTAATTGTTTTGCGTGGAACCCTATTTTTTTTTATAATAATAAAAGTAGCCTAAGTTACTCTTTATAACATCAGCTATCTGCCAGTGAAAGTCCCGTCAAGATCGGTCGAGCCATTTCGGAGATTAACCGGAACAGACAGACAAAAATTAAGACAGAAAAATTAGACAAACAAAATTTTAAAAATTGTTTTGTTATTATAAGTATCGTATATACGTTCATATGCATTTAGTATAAAGCTGTTATTTTGACATTACAAACAGACACTTCAATTTTATTTATCTGTATAGATATCAAAATTGTTATGTACAAAAAAAAAACTAAACCTCCAAATATATTTAAAAGTGTTTATTTAAATTATTATTATAATTATTATAGAGACAGCCGAGGGCGAGAGTGTACAAGCGGAAGGGCCGAAGAGAGTGACATCAGAAAACTTACGCAACTTGGGCAAGGAGTGGATGAAGTATTATGAAGATGGGACTTTTGTTGTCATGGTAATTGTGGAATATGGTTTTTATTTTCTATATCTACATTAATATTAGGGGCCGTTCACGTATTACGTAAGCTTATTTTTAAGGATTTTATACTCCCTCTTCCCCTGTATGAGCAAAAAAAAGAAAATCACATACCCCATACACGATGTGACGTAAGATTTTTCTTAATTTATTAAATAATTTAAAAATTCATAAAATATTTTTTATTTAAGCTGAAAATATAAAATAAAAAAAGCCCGGCCATATTCGACCGATTTTCATGAAATATAGCTAAGAACACTCCCGACTAATTCATCTTCTTCTCAAACAAAAGAAACAGAATTAAAATCGGTTCATCCGTTTGGGAACTACGATGCCACAGACAGACACATATAGACACGTCAAACTTATATATATTTAAATTCCTCATATGTATTTTATTTCCAGTGCGATGATTTCTGGACATACCCCCTCGTGTACAAAGACATGAAGCAGTACGACCCCCAGCTGTACAGGAAGCTACAATTCGCCATCGCTGTACTGTTCAAAGGCGACTTGAATTATAGGAAATTGTTGGGGGAAAGGAACTGCAATCCGTGCTTGAGTTTTGAAGCAGCCTTGCAGGGTTAGTTTATAATATATTGTATTATTATATAGGTACTCGGATTTTGTTCACAATTTCATAGTTTTTAATTTTTTTTGCGCCCTAATTCCTTTTCTGAAATAAAATTAAATTAGCCTAAGTTACTCCTTATAACATCAGCTATCTGCCAGTGAAAGTTACGTCAAAATCGGTACAACCGTTTCGGAGATTAGTCTGAACTGACAACCACAAAAATTAAAAAAAGGTATAGGTACCATACATACTTTCATATGCATTTAGTAAAAAACTGTTGTTTTGATATTACAAACAGACACATCAATTTTGTTTATCCATATAGATGTATGTAATAAGTATCACATAAGTAAATTGCTGTATTTTTATTATCTATAAATATTTTATAATATTTGAAAAAAATATTATACAACGAATTTTAACTGTTTTCACGCAAATGTACTTAACTTTGAAATAACTATGTTTTTATAGTCGACCAATCGCATATACAATAAATATAATATTATGTTCCTTTATCTGGAATGCGATTTTGATGAACTTCGTGACAGCCCGGATAGCTCAGTCGGTAGAGCATTGGACTTTTAATCCAAGGGTCCAGGGTTCAAGTCCCTGTTCGGGCGGGTATTTTTTTTTTATATTTATAATTTAATTTATTGTTAGTAATATAATAATCTGTGAAAACAATTTTTTTGTGATATTTTTTTATTTTTAAATGATTAAAAAATATTTATAATATTAGAAACCCAATTAGAATTAAATAATAAAATAAACTTATAAATAAAAACATAACATTAAAAAACTAATTATTCACTATTACTATATAAATTTTTACTATATACTAGCATTGCCCGCGGCTTCGCTCGCGTTCAAACGTATATACGTATATATACACCTTTCTGTTTGTACGATCGCTACCAAACTTCACAGGATCACTCGCTGGGCTAATATGAAGATTTATATATATACAGATGGTATACAAAAATATATACAAAACATATACAAAAAATAAAAGCGTATTTTTTATGAATAGTTTATTATAATATATTAAAAATTGTTAAAATCACAGATTTTTTGTTTTTATTTGAATGCAGGATGTCTGTACAATATTTACCATACGTTAGTTCGCACATATTTATTTAATAAAATAGTTTTAACTATTTGCGAGTCAACGACATCTATTGTCTGTTCCAGCAAACAAAAGTAGTCCGAAGAATAGCCCGTATTAGCGCTGTCCAATATATTTGTATGGGATGAGGCCTCTGTACTAATATAATATTATAGCGACTCGCCCTCGCTTCGCTTCGGGTTCACATCTAGACAAAAACAAATCTATCCCACTGGAACCGTACATTTTTCCGGGAAGATATATAGCCGCCTTCCTCAGTTAACGGGCTATCTAATGCAAAATTTCTGAGATTAGCGCATTCAACCAAACAAACAAACAAACTCTTCAGCTTTATAATATTAGTATAGATTTGATCTGTGTTATAGAGAAGTTTACTAATATTTCTATGTAGAAATTGTATTAAAAGTGCGAAATAAAAGTTTTTTTTTTTAAATTATTTATTTTATTAGGTTTCATGCCGGCCCCTGTGATAGCCGTAAGGACGGTGAAGGCCGACCTCATCTGCGGACTGCCCAAAGGGAAATGGGAGCAGCTGAATAAAATAGACGAGAAATGGATGGAGAAAGGCGATTATGGGTGAGTTAAAGAGCTTTATTTTTACGTTGATTACTTTAGTTTTTGCCCGCGGTTTCGTACAAGTGTTTTATTTAATTTTTTTTCTAAATGTTTTAACAGCGCCATCTATTGATAGCTTAATGCGTTATTTTAAATGAAAAATGAAAATCCAAATCAATATGTTAATATTTCACATTTATACTATCAAGTTATCCTTGCTTCGTTCGGGTCCGTCCGGACAACACCTAAATGTAGTAGCTAATAGCTTATAATATGTTATTTCAGGTTATAGTCTACCTGTATTAAATTTCATCGAAATTGATCCAGTCTTTTCACCTTTGAAAGTAACATACTCGCATACAATGTTATATTTATATATATGACATAATATATATTTATATTCAAATGCACTGGTTTATGGGTGATTGACTAACAAACAACTATATATCTTAATAATCTTTCATATTTATCATACTGCAGCTACTCACCACAAGCAAATCTATCCCACAGGAACCGTACATTTTTCCGGGATAAAAAGTAACCTATGTGCTATTGCAGACTATATAACCTATCTCTGTGCCAAATTTCATCCAGATCCGTTCAGCCGTTCTGGCGTGATTGAGTAACAAACATCAATCTATCCAAACTTTCGCATTTGTAATATAAAATATTATATTATAGCGATTATAATTAATTAATATTTGTCTCGTTTCAGTGTAATTCAATTCTGTGCAAAATCAGAGGCTTTGAAGGTAGCAGATCGTCCCTGTGCAGAGTACGGAGAGACTTGCTCCGGGGACAAGTGCGGACAACACATATCATAATATGCTCAATGTCTATAAAAACCTTTACGCTCTATTGAAGTAAAACTTCTTTGGCGCTGTAGGAGATACCGCGATTACATTATAACAAATTAAAATATAAATGAAATAATTTTTATATAATTACTAGCAAAACCCGCGGTTACGCCCGCGTTTAATCTACAGAAAAAATTCTTTGGCTTTATGTTATACATATGTACTTATGTATATAATATTGTTCATACAAAAATACTAAAATTGCAAAAAAAAAAATGGTGGGTAGGAGGGTGAAAAATACTTTACGTCCTATTCTCATACCTACCAAATATATTAAAAAAATCATTGAAATCGGTCGAGTCGTTTCGGAGGAGTGCAACCACATACACCTTGGCACGAGATATTTATATATTAGATTAATAATAAATATTCATTTTTATGATTAGTAATTATTATAAAATTATTAATAATAAATATATTTTTATAAATAATATTTATTATAAAAATAGAAATATTAAAAATTATATATATTATTAATAATAAATTTGACTCTCACTTCTGCGACACTCATGTTTCCAATGTATTGACTTTACCCCTCAGTCACGTCCAAAGAAGTTTTACTTCAATAAAATACTCATTATTTTAATTAAAATATAATATAAAATCTACTTCTATTTTGAAAATTAATTATTGCACGTTGTTAATTTTTTATATATTTTTTTCTCATTTTTGGGATGTTTTTCTAATAAATAATAGATAGGATATTTGAATTACTATTGATATTAGAATAATTGATGGAGGTCTTTATCCGGTCAATTACATTTTGATTTGAATAACTTATTTATTTTAAATATGTTTACTTTTTTCCAGTTTTTGCAATATTTATTGTGACACCATTTGCTATAAAGCACTTTCTTTCGATGTTTTATATTTTATACAATGTTGAAATAAAACTCTTTGGAAATTATATTTTTTTTGTTTCATTTTTTATCCTATATAATGAGGTATGCGAAAATTCTTAAATTAGCCATTACATGAAGTTCAGGAAAATACGAATAAAATAAATAATTAACTGCAATATAACCATCTGTCTGATGAAAAACGTTTAAAGTACTTAGTCTAGTCAAAGTATAACCATAGATGATACAATAATATATCGGAGGAGAATTTAGTTACTTTTTTCTGATAGAATGTAAAATCTTATTATTGTTTAAAATCACTATTATAACAACAAAACCTCTATTTTAATATTCGATAATTAATTTGCGATTACATCAAGCTGTCAAGGGTTTTGTCAAGTTGACTTTACTTTTTCTCGGGCTAGCGCGATATACGAATCGATCCATCACTGGATAGTTTTTGTAGAATTGTATTCATAAACCAGAAATTAATACAAGTGCTTAAAAACAAATAATTAAAGTAATAAAGTTTCTAGTATTGTTGTTTTGTGTTTATACTATATTATTTAGTTTAATTTTTAATTTTTCAATTTAAATGTGGAGACTACGTCTCGAGCGGGGTTGAGACGCCATCATGACATTCGTTTGAAATACTGGTTTTAAAAAAAAATGTATGCTACTGATAAAAATAAAGAAATAAGTAAAAATGTATCTATCTATAATAGATATTTTTCATCATCATCATCATCATCATATTCAGCCTGCTTTCGTCCACTGCTGAACATAGGCTTCTCCTATTGCACACCACTGAACTCGATATTAGTTGATCATGGCGGATCATTGGAGAGTTGTTTCGATATTGAATGTAGAAAGTACGATCGGTGTCGAGAACCCGCTGCTCAATTAAACTATTAGAATTATCGTTTGTAATTTTTAAAATTATGATTTTACTTATTAAATTGTATTGAGCATTAAATACTCTATTATTTATCCGCAATAAGCCTCGAAAACGCCCACAAGACTAGTTACCACTAAAGATGATGTCGGTAGAATATGGATAGCACGATAAATATATTACTTACAAAATATTAACATATTCTGATTTATAGTTTGTTAAAAATCGTTTTTAAGTTTGTACTAGGGTAAAACACCCAGTAGTCAGCCTTTTAGTGAGAACTAAAATTTGATTCAACTGTATTTTAAATATTAAATACTATGAATAAAAACGACTTTTATTCTCCGAACGATTATTTATTAAATTTACTATAGAAATTAACAAAACATTATATTTATAACAGAATTATAGAAACAAATTATGGCACTTTTTACCAGTAGTCAGCCTCATTTATCCACAAGTCAGCCGTGCCTTACCCTGTAGTCAGCCTCTCACTTATTCTTGCATATTTAGCATAGTTTTTTTTATTATATATATTTTCATATAAGTCCCCAGCGAATTCAGTACATTTCAAATAATACCATGCAGGACAATTGTCACATCCAATATTCTTTAAGTCATTTATTTCTGTGTCGCTGGTCAATTCCTCTTCACAGTTTTTGCATCTTATTCTGTTTATTATACTTGTCGTATTTTTCTTCCTCTTTTAACTATTTTTGGAATTCAACAGCTTTTCCGCTTTCCGTTTTTGTAATTCTTCTTTCTTTTTTTGCCTTTCTTCTTCTTTTTTTGCCTTAGCTTCTAATCTTTTCATTTTGTTAATCAATGTATTTTTCTTTTTCTGTTCTTTCACTTCTTCTTTTTGCTTCTCAAATTGTCTCCACTCTTCGTAAGAAATAGCCTATTCTATTAATTGATTTTATCTTTTATGTTGCTTTCAATGCACAAGGCAAGGTCAAATGCATTCAAAAGCACTTGTAATAAGTCTAATTGAATAAAGTTTATTTCATTTCAATGCTTATTTAAAATGGGCTATATATTTTTTGATTTTACAACAACATTGAACAAAATATTTATTTTGTTTTAACATTGAAAATGTTTTTTTTGTCGCTTCGGTATAGGCCCGATTTTCAGCGAAAGTGCGACATCGCCCTGGTGTCATGGCTTTTGGGACTACGTGACTGATTGGGATGTCAAAAGACGCATCTTAACGAGGGCTACAAAATGCATAAAAAATTTTGAATAAACTCAATTACTTTTTTTTTTAAATCAAAATAGTGTGAAAAATGCGGTCGTTTTTCGCCCGGTTTCGCGCAGAAAATAATTCATATCTCGAAAACGAAATGAGATATCGAAAAAATGAAAAAAACCCCTAGAGATACGATTTTGGGCTACATTTAAAAAATCATTGGAGGTGCGTATCATGGCTGGGTTATTCAGAAGTTGTACCTTTGTGACGCAGAGTTTACGCCCGAAGAGCGCGTGAGCGCAATATAGATGGTGAATAAATATTTTCGAACATGATTATGTGTTTGAACGAAGTGATTCTTTATGAATAAATAAATATGTATTTAAACTAATAACTAACTAATATCTATACACATAATAAAACAGTAACTTAGCGAAATCTATACATGAAATATTTTTTTAAAACAATGACTGTAACTTATTGTGTACAGAATATATACTCCAAAACAATAGTTATTAAAATTTTTGTCTGTATGTCTGTTTGTCTGTTTGGGTGTGCGTGTTTCACACAAAAATTACGGAACCGATTTTAACTAAATGTTGAGTAGTGGTAACTTATTACTCGGGTCATATATAATATAATTTAATCCCATTTATAAAATATTATAATTAATTGAAATGTTATAAATGCGAAAGTTTGGATAAATGTTTGTTACTCAATCATACCAGAACGGCTGAACGGATCTGGATGGAAAGCACAGGGATAGATTATAGTCTGGTATAGCAAATTGATTATTTTTTAACCCGAAAAAGCGTACCTACGATTCCCGTGGGATAAATTTGTTTTTTGTTTTACACAAAACAAGCGATAGACTATCTATTCAATACTAATCGATAAAATGTACCTAGAGACGAACCCGCGCGAGGCGAGGGTGAGTCGCTAGTCTGTATCTATACATATACTAAAATTCAGAGTCAAATCTATACATTAAATATTTTTTGGAAAATCTTATTGAAATAATCATCATTATCGATACCGAGGCCGAATCTATAGTTTTTAGAAGTTTTGTCTGTCTGTCTGTCTGTCTTCGAACGCCTCACGAGAAAACCGCTGGACACATTTTGATGAAATTTGGTATGATATTAGCTGGTTATCCGAGTCAACATATAGAATAATTTTTATTGCGGGAAAATATCTCATCTTTGAGGAATCTATGCTAACCGTTAAAATGTATCTATACATATAATAAAATTCTAACTGCGTCGAATCTGTACGTTAAATATTTTTGGAAAATCTTATTGAAATAGTCATTATTGTCGACGCAGAGGCCGAATCTATAGTTTTTAGAATTTTTGTCTACTGTCTGTCTGGGAACGCATTACGAGAAAAGCACTGGACAGATTTAGATGAAATTTGGTATGAAGATAGCTGGTTATCCGAGTCAACTTAAGGATACTTTTTACTGCGGGAAAATATTTCATCTCTGAGAAATCTATACTAGACGTTAAAACATAACTAGTATATATATAAAAGGCTTTGTCCTGAATGACTGATAGATCAACGCACAGCCTAAACCACTGGTCGTAGAGACGTGTATTTTTGAAGAACTTATTCCTTATTTGACGTAGGCATCGGATAAGAAAGGATTTTTCAAAATTCATCCCTTAAAGAGGTAAAAGGGGATACCAAAGTTTATCTATAAAAAAATATATTTAAAATCAGAATTACTTGAAACTTAGTGTTAATGATCTTCAATTCAATTAAAGAAACACGTGTTTCATCTTTTTTATAAATCATCCCGTAAGGGGGTAAAAAGGGGGATGAAAATTTGTAATTTATTTGTATTAAAGTCTGTAAAATGCACGGAAAGTGGTATTTAGATTTAAAATAAATAATTAAAATACGTATGTAATTTGTATATTACATTTTTTTTCAAATTCATCCCTTAAAGGAGTAAAAGGGGATGGTAAGGTTTATATGGAGAACAAAATGTCTATTGATCAGAGTTATCTAAAACTTGGTATTAATTAACTTGGCTTTGTGAACGTGCTACACTGACCCCCAAAAACAACAATGCTACTGAATTTAATAACAAAAGTGATTTTGATTTCAATAACTTAAGTCCTTTGAAAGGCCAGAAATAAAATATAAGTCTGTCGTTTCAGTGATGCAAATGGATGAAGCAGTTCACTATCGTGTAGAATTCCTTAACAGTATTCTATCCTTCTGAAGGTTGGCACACCTGTTATGAATAAGCCATCAAAGCTGTGTAATCGGATAAGACTGCTAGTAATCTATAAAAAAATATTGTGGTCACTGTGTTTGCTGGATGTACTCGAGGAAAATCAGTATTCATATCTCGAATAATACCACTAATAACCTCTGACTATGGCTTTGAGTTTAATCTATCATAATTCCTCCTTAAAATTTGTATTGCAATAAGTATTAATAAATATCAGGGTCAGTTGTTAAAAGTAGCAGGTATGGACTTTAGAGATTTGATTCTCGCATGGACATTTTAACAGAACCCAGAACCAGACGGAACATCCACCAAAGTGGTATACAAAGAAGCTCTTAATCAAATTTTAATTCTTCGGGTTTTCCTAGTAATTAATATGTTATAAATGATTTAATTCAATTCATTTTCAATGTACCAGAAGGTCGTAGCAGACACGAGATCTGTGGATTTTTTTTATATTTTTTGGACTTTCATTTAGTGCGTATTGTATATTTTGTGTCTCTTCTTGTTAATATAATCGTAAAATATATCTGATTTCATCCAACCAGTTTCTGGCTTTCCTAACAACCATCCAGCAGACACACTGTTAATAACGTCTTTTGGTCTTTGGTCTTACATATGGAAAGACTAAGTTCGCCCTATTTTCTTCTGAAATAATATTATGGATGGTATTAAGGAGATGATCACATTTTAAAGGTAAGCCACATTTCGCTAACGCTATGCACCAGTCTTTCTAGGCAGTTTCTTCTTTTTTGGTCAGCACTGAGTCTGGTCACATTGTACCGGGTGTTTCTGGAACCTTTAAATGTAGTCGATCTTGTAGCGTCCCTCGTGGAACGCTAAAAACTAGACTGGCTTCTCTAATCTTCATCCCATTTTTAATCGTCGCCATAGCTTGTGTTAATTGCTCTTCTTTGTATTGGTGCATTGGTCTTTTCGACTTGATGGAATTTAAAAAAAATTTTTCATTCTAAAATAACCGTGCATAAATTTAACCCTAATTAAAAAAGCTTTAAGGTGCTATTTTGTGCAACAGGACTAACGACTGACTACTGGATTTGTACACCCATTGGTCGGCCCCTGACGTACAATCACATTTGTACGCGGCTGACTACTGGTAAAATACACTTTTCGTCTTATAAGAGATAAACCCAAAGTAATGAGCAAAATTGGGACTATACGCTCCATTAATTTCAACTACATATAAGAAAATCTCTAAAAAACCAGTAGTCAGCCGCTTATGGCTGAGCACTGGATTTAGTTTAAAAATTCGAAACTCAGTAGTCGGCCACCTAAATTACAACATATTAAACTAATAAAATGCATGTAATAGTTAATTTTATCACAAAATAAACATTTTATTGTAATACAGTATAAAAATCAACCGCAAATAACAGCAAATACACACAAAAACTAACCGAAAACTCGAACACGTTTTCTTAAGAAAAAAAATATAACAGCGACTCGTTTAGTCATGTCTTTGGCGGCATGGCAGTGCAAATGAACGATTGTAGCTCGTCAACCCAGTGGCGTAGCGTACGGGGGGCGGTGGGGGCCGCGGCCCCAGGCGGCATATTTAAAGTGGCGGCAAAATTTCACAATAAATATTGTGTACCAACATGAAATAGAAAAAAATAATTATTTGTCACAAAAATCACTACCAACATTCAATTCTACCGGGTTATTGCTAAGTAATTTTCATTGAAATGAAATAAATAGGAAAAATGAATAGGAATTCTGATCATGCCGCCCCCTATATAAGCTACTGGACTAAGATTACGAAAGACTTTTTACTTTTGAAATATAACGGTGCGAAAAAATTTAAAAAAACTTGACAAAGAAGAACTGCTTATTTTTATTATACAGTGAGATTATAACATCATTGTTATTACTTACTAAATTATAAGATCTCATAAATAAATGGCTCAAACGAAATCTTTAAAATTTTGACATCATCATCATCTTTCGTCCATTTATTTTACTCGGAAGTTCAGTCATTTTATTCGAAGACTAATAATAAATAATTTAAAAAAAAACCTTTCCGCCCTGGGTGAATCTTCATACGCAAAAGGCGTGAAAAGTGGAAAACATGCAAAATTATAACACACAGTTACATTTATTTAGTTATTTTAGTGTGATAAGAAGTAGGTAGTTATAGTTATTATTAAACAAAAAGCAAACTTTTTGCATCATTTTTGCAATTACTGATCGGTTATTTTTCCACGATTAACTTTGGTTAGTATAAAATTGAAAATATATATTTTTGAGAATATTCTGTGTTCGAGTCCAAGTTTAGACCAGATATAATAATTCGTTTTTTCTGTGAAGAAATTGTCAGTAACATCCCGAAGTTGGGAAGTTGACAATGCTTCACCTTACCTCAAAGAACGCCTCAGAGAGATCGTTTTTTATGGAACTCTTTTTCCGTGCCATTATTTGAGATTTTTTATTTTAATTCAGGCTAAATGAGCCCATCGTTGCAACTTTTAGGAGCTTTGAGAGCAGTTGTGCAGTTGCATAAGTTGGTACTGCGCTCTCAGGTCCTCTTTGTGTAGAATGCTGGCATTTTTGGTGTAGTATGCCAGAGGGAGATTTCCTCCTTTTCTCACGATGTTCTCAGGTGATGTTGGTTTGAGATCCCAACATTATTGGTGTAGGTTGCCAGCTTCCCGATTGGTTTCTTTTGCTTCCTATGCTGACACATTTGGTTTAAGATGTTAGCGTTCTGATTAACTCTTCGTCTTACCATCTTTAGTCATTGTAGTATATTATAGCCCTATTTAAAGGGTTCGGTTCTTCCTTCTTCCAACTTTTCTAGTTGCACGAGACCGTGCTTCACATTATAGAGCGCCATGTGATTGGCGGCGTTGCTCCATGGTTTGTTGTCCCTAATGTATTCTGATGTTGTAATGCTTTCAGCAAACCCTCTGTTTCCAAGTTCGAAAGGCTTGTCTGATATTTCACATGTTGCAATGTGCGTTTTCCCAGTTTCTCTCACAATCGCTATATATAGGCGTTATGCATGTGGTATCTGGTTTCTTTGGTTGGTGAGAGGTTTGGTGTAATAATCTGTCCCGTGTCGGCTCCTGTCCTATTTGTCTTCCTTGTAGTTTTCACTTTTAGCTTCACCAGGCTTATTGGTGTTTGGGGCCTTTTTGTGGCTTTGTTCACGTCCCGCTTCGTAAGCCTACTGTGATCACCATGGCAGGCATTTTCTGTTGCAGGCGTTCTGCGCTACTTTTCTCACGTCACTAGGATATGTTTCTGGGGATTTCCCCTGATCATATGCGTAGCAGACTGCCGATAGTATAAGCTGATGTAAATTATTTTCGTGTACGGCAGTTCGTTACGATGAATGAATTATATATTAATGGTAAATGTTCGACCTAATTCTTTAATTTCTATCCACAAGTCACAACCTTTGCTAGATGCCGTTACAAGGTCTAGTTTAACCTTTTCACCATTCCATCAGACAGCAGATAACATGGTATAATTCAAGCATATTGTACTCTCATATTATAATCTTACAAACTTCTTGAAGCACATGTGATTTACAGTTTCTTCTTTGATCGTTGTCATTTAATTACCAAACAATTTGTGATCCCGAACCTGTAGCATTATAGATTTTAACCTATTTTGCGCAATTAAATGCTTCTTGACTTGGAATAGCAAAAGCATCGGGCCTTATTGTTAAATAATTAATCCATAATAAACTGAATTCTCACTTGATCTGGTCGAATCGCTTGCCAAGTTATTAATCGGAAATGGTCCCGATTTATTGGCCTTAAATTAATTGCTAAAAGAAGATGGCGGCGAATTTGACTTCGGCCCCCGGCGGCATAAGTGCACGCTACGCCACTGCGTCAACCTGACGTGCTATTGTTTCCTAGGCATGCGTATTAGTCAATAAGGAAACAAGGATTCGATTAAACGTTATTTTAAAGATGTAAACAAATATCAACACTATTTATATGGAAATAATGTTTCTAAAGGCTGAGTACTGGTGCGGGGCTGACTACCGGGTGTTTTACCCTATGTGTTAATAGATGGCGTTGTTTTAATTTTGTATGACTTTTGTTCAAATCATTGAAATTAATATTTTAAATGGCGTTATACTTATTTGTTATCTGTTAGTGAAACTGTATAAAAAAATTAAGAGTGCATGTATGAATGTGTACACGCGCAAGAAGTAAAACTTCTGTAGGTTATCGGTACTCTAATACGTACTAAATATAATAACTAAATGATTAGGATAGGTGAGATACTAAATATTTTTTGGTCGATTTAAAAAGGAAAACAATATTCTAATATTCAAATAGTAAAGATGGTGTTAAGATAAAATTTTCATTCGAATGATGATTTAATAAATTATATACTAAAATAAAATGAATTTTATTCATTTAATTAAGGAATAAAAATAATTAATTAATTGTAAAATTATTTTTTTATAATTTACTAAGCCTTTTAGCATGTAGCATATCAATTTTAGGTATAAAAATAAAAGGTCTAAATTTATTCATAATCTTTATTGACGAAATAATTTCCAACTTACACACAACTAATATGTACAATTTTACATTACATTACAAAATGATAAAAAAATATAATTTACAATAAAGGACCAAGGAAAACGAACTATCTACAAAAAAAACCAATTTAACTTCACTATACATGGATGGCTCTTCGAGACATAATAAAAATATTAATTGATAAAAATTTAAAACAATTACTTAATTTAAGCGCAATAATTACGAAGCTAATAACATTGTCATAATTGTAACAAAAAATAAAATTGTAACAAAGTCGAATCTGTACATTAAATATTTTTTGGAAAATCTGATTGAAATAGACATTATTATCGATACAGAGGCCGAATCTATAGTTTTTAGAATACCTGTCTGTCTGTCTGTGATCGCATCACGGCAAACCCACTGGAAGGATTTTGATGACATTCGGTATGATGACAGCTGGTTTCCGGGTCAACATATAGGATACTTTTTACTGCGGGAAAATATCTCATATGTGAGAAATCTATACTAAACGATAAACGTCGCTAGTTTTCAATAAAACTATCTTTTCGAATTCTAATTTATTATTCAGCGAAAAAGTCCAAAAAATAAAATTTCATTTCACGTGCATTTCAAAACTTCATCTAACTCTCAGACATGTATATTTCCACATGATTTTACCTTTAATTTACAAACTAATTATTCTCATATTGAAATGATTCACTCATGATAATGATAATGATGATGCGAGATCCAGGATTCGAACCTGTTTCCCTTAACTGAATATAAAGGGCACTTAATATGATTTTTTTATTTTCACCAAACCCATTGCATTTCTGTTAAAATCAATGATTTTTCTATATATATTTATATACAATATACAGGTGGCACAAATGGATGGGACATGGAGTAAAGCAATGGCTTTATTAAAAAAAAAAAAAACAATAATGTTTAAAAATTATTAGTTGATTCGATTACTCGTTCAGGTGACATCTTTAAAAAATTAATAAATACAATTATTATTATTTTTAAAAATAAAGCAATATGTCCTTTGAGTAAAACTAGATAAATTTCAATATTTAAAGTATTTTCCTTCCATATCCCGTCCATTTGTCCTGCCCCGTATACTAAGGGCCGCTCCACACTATAGTGCCGACCATAGTCCATCCTCGGTCTGATATTAGTATGGTAAAGTATGTTTATATAAAAAACTTTGCTGAAGTATGTCTGTACCGGAACTTGATTCTTACTGATAGTATGAACACACTTAGGGCCGTCCACACTATAGTACTGATCGCGGTCCGATCTCGGTCTGATAAAATATTATTCATTTATTAAGAATCTCCAACAGAAGTAGATATGAAAATACAAAAAAAAAAATATAGAAGCTCTTTGGACAGTGTTTAAAATGTACCCCCAATTACTGGAGAACACAAAATGCACTAAAACAGTGTTTATCAAGTGAAAATTATATTGTTTCTTGTATAAAAATACTTTACCAGACCAAGAACGAAACGTGATCGGCACTATAGTGTGGAGCGGGCCTTGTACGGTGCAACCGTACATATCACAATTCAACATTTTACTCGTCACACATAATTCATTATTATTTTAATTAATACTTTCTTAGATTTACGCGAATATTTGACATTTTAAATAAAACTTGCTGTAAAGCATTCAAAACGTCGGGAACCAAAAATCAAAATAAATCCGCGAAATAATTCGAAAAGATATTATATTATTTTGATTCATAAAAATCAAGTCAATTCGCGTACCGCTAGCAAGTAAAGCTGCGCGTGCTCACGAGTCCATATCATTTTCATTATCATTTTATTAATAAGCCTACAGACAGTAGTATCAAGTGTTAATTTCAAACGTCTTTCATTTTAACAATCTTATAGAGTATTGGTTTACAAGGACCGGTACAGGCCCATAAGTAAAACGACAGTGGTTACGAGTTCAAAGCCACCCATCCACTGGAGCCGTCCGGGAGCTCCACCGGCACCAGCTGTATGGCGTTACTTGTCTGCAAATGGAAACAAAATATATATATATATATATATATATATATATATATATATATATAAAAATGTAATACTTTTACTTGTTTATTAAAAATACTATAAGAAATCTGATAAATATATGTATTTGTGTTTTCTTTAATTATTATCTTTCCTTGTTTGAATCAAAATCAAAATGTACTTTATTCAAATAGACTCTTTTACAAGCACTTTTGTATCGTCAATTTTACATTTTAAATTTAAATTAAATGTCAGTGTAGTCAGTCCGTGAGGAAGCTACCACCGGCTCGGAAGGCAGTTCTGCTGAAAAGAGCCGGCGAGAAACTCAACGGTTGCTCTTTTTTAATTAAAAACGCTGCAGAGTTTTTCGCTCATCTAACAGTAAAATAACTATACAAGAAAATTTTAATGGTTGGATGGATTTTTATAAAATTTTTGTTTGTAATGTTAAAATAACAACTTTTTACTAAATGCATATGAAAGTATATCTAGACTTATAAGATTAAAAAAATATATATTTTTTATCTGTCCGTTTGTTCGGGCTAGTCTCTGAAGCGACTCGACCGATTTTAACGGGACTTTCACTGGCAGATAGCTGATATTATAAGGAGTAACTTAGGTTACTTTTATTTTAGAAAAAGAATTAGAATTCCGTGCAAAAAAAATGGGACAAAATTAGATTCAATATATAATATGTAACTTTTTTTTATCACTATGAAAGGTAATGTATAAGATGAAGCGGGGGCAAGTCACTAGTAATAAATAGTAAAGAAATATAAAACTCATGTGAAATGAAAAATATTTTCTAAATATATGTATGTACCTGTTGTTCCGTGAGATGTTCCGCCGTGAGGTTATCTAGTATTGTGGCGTCCGTCTTGATGTTGCCCTCTATGTTATCTGTGATAAAGATTTCTCATTTGAGTAACGAAAAAGAAATCTTTACATATGAAATAAAACTATCTTTTCGGATTGTTTCGCGGATTTATTTTGACTTTTGGTTCCAGACGTTTCGAATGCTTTACAGAAAATGTCAAATATTCAAATAAAAGTATTAATATTAAAAAGTATTATTTCTTTATAGTTATGTAATAATCATTTCAATTTGAGAATATATGTAATTTTTAAAGAAATTAATTTATTTTATAAAAAAAAAACAATAGATACTCATGTTATTATCAAATATCAATGATAAAAATAACAACATAATATCTACTTACGTAAAGTAAGTAACGTTGGCTCTTCCCCCTCTTGTACAAGGTTTATCGTCGATTTTCCTGCAAAGAAAAAAAATCATTTAAATCTATACTAATATTATAAAGAGGAAAGATTTGTATTTTTGTATTTTTATGTGTGTGTATGTTTGTAATGAATAAACTCAAAAACTACTGTGCCGATTTCAAAAATTCTTTCACCATTGGAAAGCTACATTCACCCTGAGTGACATAGGCTATATTTATTGCTAGAAAAGATTAGGGATCCTTATTAAAACTTAAGGAACGTAACCCAAGGTGTAAAAAAGTGCCCTAAAATGTTTTTCGTGAACCGATTTTAATGAAACTTTACAATAATATAGTTCATAAATTAGAATAACAAATAAGCTACTTTTTATCCCGTAAAAATGTACGGTTCCTGTGGGATAGATTTATTTTTGTTTGTTTGCAAGTAATAAAATACAATAATAAATAACCAATGAGGGTCCAACATACCATCTTGCAAAAGTATCTTCTTATCACCGGTTATGAAGAACTTGGTCGCACTCTCGCCGTCTGCTGCTGAAAAACACGAGTTCATATTAAAATAAGATGGTATAGAACGTCATTTTTCTTATGAAAATTTGTGTTTTAATTTCTATTTATTGCGTCCTTTACTCTTTGCGAATATTGAAAATGATATATAACTTAACACGTATCAAAAGATACTATTTATCGCATTATTACTATGTAATATTTATGCAGGTAAAAATATGTACTATGTAGTGTGTACATACATTTATTATGTACATGTATTTATATGTATACTGGCGACTCACCCTCGCTTCGCTCAGGTTCGTTCCTAGGTACGTCTTGACGCTTAGTATGGAATAGATTTTTTTTCTATTTTTTTTTTCATGAATTTTTCCGATGTTTTAATAGTTATTCTGCTATTCGAAGTGAACACATATCGAACAAAACAAATATCATAAAAATCGGTTGTCAAAGATCATAAAAATTGTGGGTTGTATTATAACGTATTTTCCCGTAGGAATGAGATAATTTCCCGCGGTAAGAAGTAGCCTATGTCACTCACCAGCCCTCAAACTATCTCCACACAAAAAATCACGCCAATCCATCACTCTATCTCGACGGGAAAGAGGGTCGGACAAACAAACAAACACACTTTCACATATATAATATTAAAATTTAAATATTAATATCGAAGCTCACCGTCAGTTTTGTCATCTCCTTCTAACTGTAATTCTTCCGCCGCTTCATATATCTGTAATGAGATAATACATAAATTATATAATTATCCGTTATTCATATTAGAGATGAAATGGATATACCGTAACTATACCGGTATCCGTCACAAATAAACAAACTCTGCCTTTTTATAATATTAATATAGATAATTACAGTTCTTCAGTGAAAATCCAAACCGAAGGATAGAATAATAATTAATAACCTTTTAAGTTATTGGTGTGGCAAGCACTAACCTTGGATTGTCCTTTTTAATGTTTTTGGTAAGGATGGTCTATAGCATTCGACTTGCGGGTTGCAGTCGCAATCACGCAGAGGGCGCTACTCGCCTATATTCTGATTGGCGCGGTTGTAACGACACGCGCGGCTCATATCTATACTAATATTATAAAGCTGAAGAGTTTGTTTGTTTGTTTGGTTGAACGCGCTAATCTCAGGAACTACTGGATGAAATTGAAAAATTCTTTTTGTGTTGGATAGTCCATTTATCGAGGAAGGCTTTAGGCTATATATCATCCCGAAAAAATGTACGGTTCCCGTGGGATAGTTATTTTTGTCTAGAGACGAACCCGAAGCGAAGCGAGGGTGAGTCTCTATCATATATAAAGGCCCACACTGACACAGCAGGGCTTCTATTATTTTCCTATTACTCTCCTAACGCCAACTTATCCATGAAGTGCTAGTGAGCTGTCAAGGTGGCCACCAAGGAGATCAGCGAGCTGCACCAGGTAAGCGACTTGCTTTTATTCCGCATAGTTGTTAGCTATTACATCATCCGCCAGATACGTTTTTAGAGATTTTTTTTAAGGACAGTGTTGGGCCCACGCGTCTCCACGCGCTAGACCGTAATTTTTGTTCCCACACCGCAAAGAGGGCACGGCTATTTACACGCCTGCCACTCCAGTTATTTTATATAAATAATACAACTTATTCATAATCAATACTTACAGTTTCTGGAAATTTGTCCGACTTGGATGTGTCCACTATCACCGACTGTGTCGTTAGCACCTGCAAATAAATTACACACTGTAACACACACCTGTACATCGTTCATTGTATTAGTTCATTGTTATATATACAGGATGGATTTTTGAGACGGGACAATAAGGGCAGGTACCTTAACTGTTATAGTTACAGAAAAACGTTCATAGGAGACCGTCCATAACTTTTTAAGATATTCTGAACTGCATTCATAGATATTGGAAAAAATGTACAGTTAGCGAAAAAAATGCTAAAACACCAAAAATTTTTTTTTAATGTCAATCGATCCTATTTCATGTAGGGATCAAAAGACTCTATGGGACCAATTAAGGTATGAGTACTAGAAATTACAGAAATCGCCAAAAACTGTTCCCATACATTTTGTACGAAAAAACGATTAATCAACTCGAAATATTCTTTGTTGTCAAACGGTCCATTTCTTAATGTAATCAAAAGACTCTTTTGAGGCCAAATGAGTTTGAGTACAGAAACTACAGAAAGTCATAAAATCGGGTTTACACGCAGGCATTTTATGCAGCGGGCGTAAAATAAATTTTACAGTTTTTGTTAAGCCGGTCTCGTGGGATATTGTACCTAGAAGCAAAAGTACCTACTTAAGTAGCAGTGGAGCAAGGATGAGATAGTAATAATAAATATAAATAAATATGTTGGGACATTAACACATAGCACTATCTAGTTCTATGGTAAGCTACGAGGCTTGTGTTATGGATACCAGATAGTTGATACACTACACATATATAACTTTAAATATAAACATATTATAAATATAAACACCCATGACTGTAGTACAAACATTCATGCTCATCACACAAATGAATGCCCCCAGCGGGACTCGAACCCGCGACCGCTGGCACAGCAACTATGGTCATTACAAACTGAGCCAAACGTGTCGTCAAATAATAATAATAATGACTATAAATAACTCACATTGTCCGCTAGTTTAGTGACCCTCGGTTGATTCACCACTATAGATTCAGCCAAGTGACCCTGGAATTGAAAATAGAAATACAATTAAGAACAATTATAGTTAAAACTTTAACTGTTTATTTTAAACATTTTTATAAAAAATTAAACTATGTGTGTGTGTGTGTTTTGGTACTTTTTAATAATAATAATCGTTTATTGCAGGCAATTTTTAAAACCCATAATATATGAGAGAAAAAATGAAAATTACTATAAAAATTAAGAATAATATGCATTAATAATAATTATTATATTCATTTTTATTGTTTAATTAAATTCATTGAATCGCGTTTTCGAAATAGTTTATATTTTATGCCGTTCGGTCAGAAATCATTTGACAAAAATATATTTAGTTTGTTTTTTAATACTAATTGTAAGATCTTGAGAGTTAAAGCTATTTTTATACTTTTGACTTAAATCTACATCAATACAGTTTTCAACCATATCCGAAATATATTTTCTGATATGATAAGCATTCGTGTTGTTGGAGATTTTATTAAAATGCCACCGATAGCGGATAAACGCCATTTATCGTCAATTTGAGCAAACAAAATCGATTAGCCTCAATAGGGTTTAAATTAAGGCCATATAATCTCTTCTCTTCTCGTGACACCTGTAGTTCGGATTTACGTGCACGCCTGTACATACGGATGTATATAAAGGTGTGTATCAGTTTATCTGTGTGCGTGCGTGGAACATATATGAGTGTGCATGTGTGCGTGTGTGTGTGTGTGTGTGTATGTATGTCCGTCCGTGTGTGTGTGTCTGTACTGACGCTGGTGTTCATGTGGTGGTAGAGCAGCTGCTTGCGCATGTAGCCGGCGCCGCACACCACGCACTCGTAGGGCTTGCGGTCGCTGTGCACGAAGCGGTGCGTGTTGCGGTTGTCGCGCGAGTTGAACGACTTGCCGCACACCTGCACGCGCACACATACATACATACTAATATTATACATGCGAGAGTAAATGTCCATCCGTCTGTCTGTCTGTCACCTTTGCACGCTTAGCCCGCTGAACCGATTTAGATGAAATTTGGCCTTAGAAAAAACATAATATAGTTTTATCCAAAAAATCATCCCTTAAAATCATATCATATTATATTCGAACAAAAAAAAATAAACAAATACATATATAAACTGATAAATAAATTACGCTTATAAAAGCCGGAGGACTCAAAAAACTCAAAATTACTTTAAAATAGAAATATCACATCTAAACTTATTCTATGAAACAACAGTAATCGATATTAGAGTCCCATATTGAATGCAAATTACTTATTACAATCGAAATATATATTAATATATTAAAACGCTGATGCATAGTTTTAATTTGAGGGCAAAAGTGAAACAGTTACTCGTGATGGTACGCGACATCAGATGTTTTCTAGGCAACACATATAACATATAAATAAATAAATATATGCACAAACTAGCGACTTATACTCGCTCCGCTTCGGTTCATCCCTAGTTACATTTTAACGTTCAGTATAAATTTCTCAGAGATAAGATATTTTCTCACAGTAAAAAGTATCCTATATATAGACTTGGATAACCAGCTATTATCATAGCAAATTTCATCAAAATCTATCCAGTGGTTTTCTCGTGATACGTTCCCAGACAGTCAGTCAGACAGACACACAAAAATTCTAAAAACTATAGATTCGACCTCTGTACTGATAATAATGTCTATTTCAGTAAGATTTTCCAAAAAATATTCAATGTACAGATTCGATTCAGAATTTTATTATATATATATATATATATATATATATATATATATATATATATGTATGTATATATATATATAGACAAAGCGCGTGACCTCGCAGGTGTAGGGCTTCTCCCCGCTGTGTATGCGCACGTGCTTCTTGTAGTGCTCGGGGTACACGAAGGTGGCGCGGCACACCTCGCACTTCAGCGGCCGCTCGCCCGTGTGCGACGCCTTCACGTGGTAGTCCAGCAGCCTGCGGGCAGCGACCGGTCGGTGGCTCCCTCTGTACTGTACACTCCCCCCACCCCCCCTACTGGCCGCGGGCCGAGCTTCGGTGCGAGGGGGATCGGGCCATAGACCACCAGACTGGCCGAGTCAAGGCCAAGACTGAGCATGTCTATCGAAAACTCGCTAAGTTCTCTCAGACATACACATTCCTGCTCCTTTTTGTGTTACAAATTCCCACTGCTGTGCGTGGGCTTCCCTTCAAAGCGAGGGGGACAAGTGCGACCGGACTAAGTCCTTGGAAAACTTGCTAGGTTCCTTCAGATATATACATTTCTCAAGATGTCCTTCATCGTAAGACAAGTGGTGATCATGTTCGAAATGATTCGCACATCACACTATTAGATATGCAAGAGCCGGGATTTGAACCCGCTTCATACGTAACAGGGGCAACTAAGTGCATTATATAAATATAAGTATATATTATTACATTGCTGGGATCATTTTATGTTACAATAGGAGCCCAGCAAGCTGTGTATCATACCATGTTATAGTTTATTTGTATACTAAGTTTCATGAAAATTTGTGCAGCCGTTTTAGTTTGAAAGAATAACAATTATACATAAACTTTCACATAATATATATGCCTGGGGGCACGGAAGTTCCCCCGCCAAGTCGAGCATTATAGTAGTTCAATCATATCATATAATAGATTATATTATCTATGTACGAGATATGTTCTAGATTCCAATTCAATTTCTTTTATTTATTTTTTTCTATTTGTAACATTTGTAATCCCGAATAGCGTTTATTAGTATGTATGTGTATTGTGTATATATTGTATTTACTCGACAACACGTTTGACTCAGTTTGTAGGGACCCTACCTTCTGTGCCAGCGGTCGCGGGTCCGAGTCTCGCTAGAGGCATTCATTTGTGTGATGAACAAGAATGTTTGTATTCCAGTCATGGGTGTTTAAGTTTATAATTTGTATTTAAAGTTATATATGTGTAGTGTAACAACTATCTGGTATCCATAACACAAGCCTCGTAGCTTACAATGGAACTAGATGGTGCTGTGTTAATGTTCCAATATAACAAAAAAAAAACTCACCGCCTGCGCTTGAAGCGCTTGGGGCAGAGCGTGCAGTGGTAGCGCTTGTCGTCGAGGTGCGTGGCGCGGCGGTGCGAGTGCAGGTTCGAGCGCTGCGTGAAGCGCGCGCCGCACGTGTCGCACGTGAAGGGCCGCTCGCCTGCACGCACACACACACATACATACATTACACATACATTTCTAAAACTACTAAATACTTAAGATCTATTCGTTAAAAAATACTATAATATAATAAAAATAAAACATTTCATGTTTTGCCAAGCTATGTCGTAAGTCGTAACACACATGTTACACACGGTCAATCCTAGCGCAGTTCCGTCTTTACCATGGGACGCACGGGGTACGTGCCCAGGGCCCTCAGTCTCACGAGGTCCCCGAAAACATATTTATCTACATAGAAAAGAAAGAAGATCAATTTGTTATGTATTCCAATATATAATTAATTCACTGTAATATACGCCATCCGGACTTGTAATGTGCCTAAGACCCTGGATGGCTTAAGACGGCACTGCCTCAGCGAACCTTTGACGAGGTCAAGCGCAGCAGAAACCTAAATCCGATTGGTATCAAGATCGTATGATCGAAGACTAAATATTATAAAAGGCATTACTTGATGTAACATCGATCAATAGTTATTTAATTAGTTATAATTTAATTAAATTTGTACTGCTTTGCATCTCGTGACTGCAACCAAGATAATTCACAAAAAAAAAACATAAATCTCTAAAGTCGTTCAAAACTCAAAACCATAAAACAAACCAGTATGTATCCTCATGTGGTCGCGTACTTCGGCGCGCCTGGCGAAGGCCTTCCCGCACACGCCGCACACGAACGGCTTGTTCCCGGAGTGCACTACGCCGTGCACTTCCAGATTGTGCTGTGTGCCGAACGCTTTGCCTGGGGAGATTAAAAAAAACGTGTGTGTGTACTTATGTACGCACGTAAGAAGTTATACCTCTTTGGCGTAACAGAACAAAAATAGCTAAAGATTTCATCTCGTATGTCACAACTCTCTGTTTGTAGAAGGAATGCAGCTAACTTCATCATGTCGATTTTTTGGCTGTCGGTGCGCGCGCGCATCGTAAAAATTTTACTCTCATAATTTTTTCCAAACGTCCTAAAAATATAATTTCAAAAATTAACATCTGTCACTTGATTGTGACGTTCGAATATAGATATAACTTATCTATACAGATAAATAAAATTGAAGTGTCTGTTTGTAATGTCAGCAGCGTTATACTAAATGCATATAAAAAATATATATGGTACTTATAAGAAGAAAAGTATTTTTCAAAATTTTGTGTTTATTTGTTTATTCCCGATAATCTGCAAACCGGCTTGACTGATTTTGCCGGGATTTTCACTGGCAGATAGAATGATGATGTTAGAAGAAGTAACTTGGCTACTCTTATTTTAGAAAAAATGTAATCGAGGTTCCACGCAAAAAATTAAACACCAAATGAATTTTGAACAAAATCTATGTTATAAATTCAAAATTAATTTCCGCAACTTATTTCCTTTTTCTTTATTTCTCGACAAATGTTAATTTCGATATTTATTTATGACTTTATATAATATAATTAATAATTAATTGTATAAAAATATAATTGACTCACCACAAACGTTACAAATGAAGTCTTTAACACCTGAATGTGTTTTTTCGTGTTGATTTAAATTCTGAAGTGTGAAGAATGATTTGCCGCATTGGTTGCATTTGAAGGGCCTGGGACGCACCTGAGAAAAATAAATATTTTTTTTTTGTATAGCAATCCGTTTCCTATAATTAATCAATATCTAAGAGAAAATTAATAAAATCAGCTAAGTGTGAAACTGAGTCACCCACCGAGGTCAATCAAATTAAATGTGCGAAAAAATCCGAAAAGATGTTTTATTCAAAGTACCAAAAGTTCTAAAAATCTAAAAAAGTATCACATCAATTTGTTACTAAACTATTTCAAACGAAGTTATATGTAACGTACTTGTCTGTGTGTATGTGCGTGTGTGTATGTGCGTGTGTGTATGTACGTGTGTGTATGTGTGTGTGTATGTATGTGCGTGTTACGGAACTTGAATCGCCGCATCAGCTTTGCTGTACAAACATCGCGCGGCGACAAGACAAGGTCAGGCGCAAGTGCAAGCGCAGCAGTCACCTACATTTCATCAATGCCAATGCCACAACTTCCTACAATAATTGTAGTATAAAAGGCATTACCTGGCTGCATCTTTACTGATTCGATCTAACATCGATCGACAGTCATTTTAGTAGTAAGAACTCATAGTCTGCATTTCTTTGCATCCCCTGGCTATCCCCCCCCCCCCCCTCCACGTAATTTGCGCGCGTGTGTGTGTGTGTGAGTATGTGCGTGCGTATGTGTGTATGTATGTGCGTGTGTGTATATGTGTGTGCGTGCGTATGTGTGTGTATGTGCGTGCGTGCGTGTGTGTGCGTGCGTGCATGTGTGTATGGGTGTGTGTGACTGTGTGTGCGTGTGCCTGTGTGCGTGCGTGCATGTGTGTATGGGTGTGTGTGACTGTGTGTGCGTGTGCCTGTGTGCGTGCGTGCATGTGTGTATGGGTGTGTGTGACTGTGTGTGCGTGTGCCTGTGTGCGTGCGTGCATGTGTGTATGGGTGTGTGTGACTGTGTGTGCGTGTGCCTGTGTGCGTGCGTGCATGTGTGTATGGGTGTGTGTGACTGTGTGTGCGTGTGCCTGTGTGCGTGCGTGCATGTGTGTATGGGTGTGTGTGACTGTGTGTGCGTGTGCCTGTGTGCGTGCGCGTCTCACCAGATGGGTCTTGAGATGCGACTGGTGCGTGTACTTGGAGGCGAAGGTCTTCCCGCAGTGCGCGCAGGCGTGCGGCCGCGCGCCGCTGTGCACGTTCTGGTGCTCCGCCAGCAGCGTGCGGGAGCTAACATAAATGATACAATATCAATAATAATAACAATCTAATCTTATGTACGAGTATGTATACATATGTAGGATTATGATGTTCTGCCGTTTTTATCATCCCACTGCTGGGCGTGGACCTCCCTACAATACGAATGAATCAGGCCACAGTCCACCATGCAGGCCAGGTGCGGGCGAACTGAGCATGTTTTTCGAAAACTTGCGAAGTTCTCTCAGACATGCAGGTTTCCTCGCGATATTTTCCTTCACCGTCAGACAAGTGGTAATCATGTTGGAAAATAAATTGCACAAGAAAATTACAGAGGTTGCGAGACCCGGGATTTGAACCCGCTTCACTCAGTTTACAAGCAAGTATTTTATCACTGGGCTACCACTATCTCATAACACAGATCATATATAGAGTACAGATAGTGCATCCCATACAAATATTTGGACATCGCTAACTCACGCTATTGGACACACTATTTTTTTTGTCCTAAAATGATAATAGATGGCGCAAGTGAGAATTAAAAATAAGGCGACATCTAGCAACTCTAAATGATAGATGGCGTTAAAAGCTAAGGGTATCTATCCCCGAGCTGCCGCTGCGCAATGTTGTAGGTAACTATGTAAGGTCTCTCAAGGCTACTATGACAATTACAAACTATATTTTTAAGATATTGTCTTTGAATGCTACAAAACTTTTTATTATATTGAGCGCCATCTATGAACACAGTTTACATAATTATTATCAAAGATCGTGCTATCACAATGTAGTACCCATTATTGCCGCCAGAAATATAACGATATTATTGAATTTTATAAAACTTCAAAAACATTATACTTTTTTCCATTACTTCCTTTTTTCTTACTTTAGGTATTTTTTTTTAAAGTTAGAATATATGCTTTTCGCATTTAATTTTTTTCAAATTTTGAATTTAACATGAACATAAAAACAAATCGATACATACAACGCCATCTATTATAATTTTTTTTAACTAATTTCACTTTGTTCGTGATGTGACCCCATGCTCATAACCATTTAGAATATAAATTTTAGAAAATTATACAAATACATAAAAAATAATTAATTAAACTACCCATCATTAAAAATATATTTTCTTAAGCATACATTAATATAATCATATTTACCTATATTTCTTTTTACAGATGTTACACTCGTGCACTTTACTCTTATCTATGCTTGGCGAGTTCTTGGTGTTCCGCGCGTGCTCCTCTACAAACAAAATAATATAAAATATTAAAAAAAATATATCTTTTTTAGATTTTATCGTAGATTTCAACCAAAAATCAAAATAATTCCACGAAAAAATCCGAAAACATAGTTTTATTTAAAATGTCAAATATTAGCGTAAATCTAAGAATGTAATAATATATATTAAATATTATACTAGAAAAATAAGAAATATAAAATAACATATAATATGTTAGAGAATAATAAAAAAAAAGCAGCCATGAGGACTGCCGGCAGAAGTGAAAACTTAAGTATAAAAAAATTAAAGAGTGCGCGTATGAATGTGTACACGCGTAAGAAGTAAAAGTTCTGTAGGTTATCAGTACCTTTTATGAAATCCAATTTATGTTTTAAATAATTAGGATAGGTGAGGTACTAAAAGTAACGCATATTAGGCATATTACAATCATATATTTATAGAATATCATTTAAGGAAAGAATATAATATCACATATCATTTGTCAGATAATAACAACGGTTACCGTGGCAGCAAACGTACGTACATATTTCCGTAATGCGTTCACCAGCTTACCCCCCAAGTCAAGCGTGCGTAAAGAAGTTTTACTTGAAAAAAATAAATAAACAACACAAAATATAACAGAACATACCAATGTGAGCGACATATTCCGCCCGTTTCCTGACGACATGCCCGCAGTAGCAGACGTACGCGCGCGCCGCGTGCGCCGCCTTCAGGTGCGCCATGCACGCCTCCGCCGCGCCCACGAACGAACATTCTGGAATATTTATAATAATATTACGACATTAACACACAGCACCATCTAGTTCCATGGTAAACTACGAGGCCTGTGTTATGGATACCAGATAGTTGATACACTACACATATATAACTTTAAATACATACATATAAATATAAACACCCATGACTGGAATACAAACGTTTGTGCTCATCACACAAATGAATGTCCCCAGCGGGACTCGAACCCGCGACCGCTGGTACAGTAACTAGGGCTACTAAAAACTGAGCCAAACATGTCGTTGATTTTATAATACCACTAGCGAATCACCCTCGTTTCGCTTCGGGTTCGTTCCTAGACAAATACAAATCTATCCCACGGGAACCGTACTTTTACGGGATGATATATAGCTTATAGCGTTCCTTAGTTAACGGGCTATCAAATGCAAAAAGGATTTTTCAAATCGGATTAGTAGTTACTGAGATTGGCGCGTTCAACAAACAAACAAACAAACTGTTCAGCTTTATAATATTATTAGGATAGATTTTTTTTGTATTAATTTTCAATACCACTTTATACCACAAGATACAAGATATTACGTGTTATAAATAATTAAATTCTTTAATAAAATATAAATACCTTTTTTATCGTTTTTCTCACACAAAAGACATCTAAATTGTCCATCTTCATATGCCACTAACTGAAACGAAAATAATATATCATCAATTTTTTTCACGACAGAGAACATATTATATCCAAAATATATAATCTGCGCCTATTCCGAATATCACTCAAAACTGTTACAGAAATTTAACAAACAAATAAACACACACCATATTTCACATTAATGTAATAATATTACTGTATATGTATATATATATTAATTTACCGTATTGTCCACTTTCTGAACACTATCATCATCAGTCTTGCTCTCAACGGACTTCACTTGATACATCTCCCCGGACTCCACCTTTATGAAAGCACCTCCTAAAATGGTATAATATTATGATAAACCAGCTGTGCCTCGCGGTTTAACTCGCATTAAATTTGTTTGATTATAAACATTCGTTTTATAATAATGTAGGGAAGTCTGCCCGATTTGTTGACGTTTATGACAGCTGCTCCCCTCCCTTGGGTAGTGGCATGATGATATATAGCCTATAGCCTTCCTCCGTTAACGGGCTATCTAATGCAAAAAGAATTTTTCAAAACGGATTAGTAGTTCCTGAGATTAGCGCGTTCAATCAATCAAACAAACCAACAAACAAACTCAACCTCTTTATAATATTAGTATAGATACAAATACATAAAATTGAAGTGTCTGTTTATAATGTCAAAATAACAGTTTGTTACTAATTCCAGAAATATTTTAAATGCGAAAGTTTGGATGGATGGATGTTCGTTATTCAATCACGCCAGAACGGCTGAACTGATCTGGACGAAATTTTGGCACATAGAATAGGACTTTTTATCCCGGGAAAATGTACGGTTCCCGTGGGATAGATTTGTTTTGTTTTTCACTAGGGACGAACTCGAGCGAAGTGTGAGTGAATCGCTAGTATGGTGTACGCATTACCTTGCTCTTTAGCCGCTGCAATGATGGCGTTGGCAGTTTCTTCATCCCCTGACACTTGCAGTTCTATTTGTGATTCGTCGTTCGAGTCTACAATAAGAGCATAAAAAATATATAAAAACATATGTATATGAGAAACATTGTCTAAGTATCTGTATGTATGTTTGTAACTCTTTAGTCCAAAATAGTCTTCAGACAAAACTTTAAAAGCTCACAATTCAGTGTTTATAAAAGTCTATTTGAATAAACTTAAAGTCACTTCATTCCTACAATAGATACTACCAAAACCAAAGATTAAAAAAAAAAGGATTTATTGGAAAACTAACCCAAAAAAGAAAAAAGTTATTTGAGAAACCAACCTGTTTAGGAGTATGTATTCAGCCCTTTTTAACGTCCCACTGCTGGGCACGGGCCTCCCTTCAATACGAGGGGGATCAGGCCATAGTCCACCACGCTGGTCAAGTGTGGGCGGACTGAACATATTTTGCGAAAACTAGGCTAGGTTCTCTCAAACATGCAGTTGAAATTTTTTCCTTTACAATAAGACAAATGATAATCATTTTGAAAATGATTATTCGCACATGAAAATATCAGAGGTGCGGAACACGGGATTTTAACCTGCTTCACCCAGCTTCCTAAGCGAGCGGTCAACCAATGGTTTACGACTGTCTCAATTTATTTAGGAAAAGCTAAACATCAAAAATACAATAAAATGGCTACAATACAATACCTTGGCTATCCCCAGTGTCATTATTGTCCAAGCTGTCCGGCATTACAAGGGATATTTCACTATCCCCATACAAAAACTTCTGTCCCGACACCACCCGTAGGATAGACCCGTTGTCTCCCTCCACTACTATTGTTGCTGAAAAAGTAATGTTAAATAATGTTATGATTAATAGACATTTTCTCTAATAAAGAAATATTATAATTTAAAAAAAAAACCTCTGGAATATTTCAAATCCTAGAGGTTCTGAATTCGAATCCTGGATAAGGCCATATATATTCATTGGATTTTTCTATCAAGAAATTCTCAGTTACAACCAGAAATTTAATTCCTTACACAAAACCTCCATCCTTTCCTTTTTATCGACCACCCACGTCTTAATTTTGTCTATATAGTATACATTTACTTTATTAATGTCAAAATTTCTAATTTTTAATTATTACTACCTTCAAATATAAAATTTAATCAATAATAAATAAATAATAAATATGTTGGGACATTAACACACAACGCTATCTAGTTTCATGATAAGCTACGAGGCTTTTGTTATAGATGGAGTTGTCCCGCTCAGTGTTCAGGAAGTACCCCCCCCCCCCCCCCCCCTCCCTCTAAGTAGTCAAATCCGTCCCATATACAGCTTACCGTTAGAAAGAGCAATGAGCACAAATTAATTATCTGACCGTTTCTCTCACAGAGACTAATGAGATTTTACGAACATTGTGTTTTATAATTTAAAGAGAATAAATAGTTATTAGTGCTTTTACTGGTATCCCCGGATCCTTCATATATATAAGCACAAGTCTACTCACAGTCATCCCTACCATCCCCCTCGGGCAGTATCTGCAGCTTGCCCACCACGCACTCGCCCGCCGCGCCCACCAGCCGCACGTCCACGTAGCGCTCCCCGCCCTCCCCCTCCCCATCACCATCACCCTCCCGGTCACCCTCTCCTTCACCCTGCATCACTCCCACACCCACTTCCACCCCCTCTGCATGTTCCCTCTGGAAGATCAATACATTCGAAATTAAATTACTACAACTTTTTACTGAACGTCACGTCGACTACCAGTTCGGAATGAAGAAGACCTGAGAAGAACTAGCGAAAGAAACTCTGCGGGACTGATTTTTTTTTTATTAATCTTAATACATGTCTCCCCATCATCCCCCTCTATCACCATGAGTCCCTCCCCGAGTGATTGTAACGATACAGATAATCCATACATATAAAAAAAATTAAATGTATGTCTGTGATTTCAAAATAACTATGTTTTCGCAAGTTATTTAATAACTTATTCTAAATTATATATTTAGGATAAAAAATAATCCATTATAAATTGTTAATAAATATTTTTCTTGTTTGACTCATTGCTTAGTAAACCTACTACACTAGGCATGGTCACAGTGATATGTTATAGCCTAAAAATATTTAAATAATAGCAAAATCTATTGTTATTTGTGTGTGTACAAACAGACATGAATATATACTACATAGAATATTACCTTAATATGTTCTTCAAAGACCAATCTTCCATGAGCACTGTTTGATGTAAGCACAGCCAAAGACTCTGTAACATTATAATTATTACTAGAATGGTATACCAAATTAGAAATCAATTTTAAAATAATTTCTGACATATTTTATAAAAAATTATGTTAAAAAATATTTTTTCAAAAAAAAAGAAAAAAATTAAAATCCAAAAAAAAATGTCTATGTAATGTTCAATCTAACAAAGTTTATTTTCTTGGATTAACGTAAATGTTTGAAAATTAAAATAAAACTATCTTTTCGGGCTATTTTTTTTTGGTTCTCGACGTTTCGATGCTTTTTTACAGCAATACAGACATTAGAGTGCACAAACAAACAAAAAAATATCTAATCATTTTAGTTTTATAACATAACTAGCGGCTCACCCTCGCTTCGTTCGGGTTCGTCCCTAATTACGTTTTAATGGTTAGGATGGAATAGATACAATATACATATATATATATACATAGATATGATGAGTTGTTGTGGGTTGTATTACAACGTGTTTTCCCGTGGGAATGAGATAATATCCCGCGGTAAAAAGTAGCCTATGTCACTCTCAAGCCCTGCAACTATCTCTACACAAACAAATCACACCAACCCGTCGCTCTGTTTCTACGTGAAAGAAGGACAAACAAACACACTTTTACGTTTATAATATTTAAAAAATAGTACGGAAGTAATACAAACCTTCGTCAATCTCCATGGACTCTTCATTATTATCTACATCACTGTTGTCTAATGAGTCTTCTTGTTTCATCTTTTCCATATCATATTCGTCGGATTTCGTCAAAATGGCCGACGAAAGAAAATCTTTTGGCAGCGAATTAACATTAAAGCTCAAAATCGAACTCGACTTCGACGAAACAGGTTGAGCCAAAGTGAACGTCGAAGTTAAATTCGACGAAGTCAATATATCATCGGATTTCGTCGAAGTTGTGATTATTATTGGCATATTTTTCTGTTCTACTTTGTTCTCTATTGATGACATAATAATTTTTGGTTCGATCGTTGGATTTTGTATTGTTTTTTGTTTGGTTGTCACTGTGTTTATGCTTTGTGTCAGGACTGACGAACCCACTGTTACTTTTAAGTTTATATTAGATGAAGGAATTGTCATGACAGGCTGAAAAAAAAAAATGAAAAAATATATATATTTTTTTAAAACAAAATATATTTAGTAACAGTATGATGTTTTGAGACTTTAATCAATACCAAGAATAATTTAAATATGTGAAGATATTGAATAACAAATCTACAAATGAAAATGTCGCCTATGATTTGTTTGTTTTACTCAATTAGACAAAATTAAAAAAAATCTTTAATTCCATATTGGTATGGCAACTTATTAAAACCATCGTAAAATTACATAATAATAATTAAAATAAATTTATATTTACATTACCTTTAACTTTGGGATAGTAACACTGGGCCTAGATATTGGCCATTTTCCACCTTTTATAACAAAATCAGGCGGCAAAGGTTGTAATTTGGATGCTGGCAACACTAATTTCTTCACTTCCACCTTTTTAGTTATTGGGATAGTTTTTGGTATTTCCACATTGTATGTATCATAGCTTAAATTGTGTTTTGGTAAGCTTTTTTTGAACTGATCTAAAAGCTCTGCCTTTATTGCTTTTAACCTGAAAATAATATTTAAAAGAATGTTAGTAATATATTAGTTTATTTTATTTAAGTATAGTGTCCAACAGTAATCTATACTAATATTATAAATTAAAAAAAAAATCTTTTGACCTCTGGAACTACCAATTCTAATAAATTTGAAAAATTGTTTTGCATTTGATCTATTTATGGGGAAAATATAGGCTATATAACCGAGGCATATTACCATTCTTAGCATATATCATTTATAGATAAAATTTAATCTTTATAGACTACTAGCGATTCACCCTTGTTTTGTCGGGTTCGTCCCTAGGTATGTTTTAACGGTTAGTATGGAATAGATAGATATATATGTATATATACATATGTATGATGAGTTGTTGTGGGTTGTATTATAACGTGTTTTCCTGTGGTAGTGAGATAAGGAAGGACAAACAAATAAACACAGTTTCATGTTTATAATATTAAAGTATGGATACCCTTACTCTCGTATTTGGATTAAATAAATTCTTACCTGACTTGTAAAGAGTCATATTCCACCACTGCTTTCTGACATTTTTTGCAGATTATATTTGCATGGATGTTATCTTGTTTAATCTGTTTGTCGACTATGTCACCTATCATATCCGGAAGTTTTTTGCCTGAAGTAAGAGACACCTGGAAAAAAAATCATTAAAAATCTTTATTAATTAGTTAGTTAATCTGTAAAGATTTTTTTTTATAGCTTTTCTTTTATTTACACAAGTTTACAAACACACAATTGTGAAGAAATATTTCATTGTTATATAAATTACTAGCAACTCATACTTGCTTCTCTAGGGTTCATCCGGGACTGAACCGTAGATTTTTCCGGAATAAAAGTAAGCTATGCGCTATTCTAGACTATAACCTATCTCTGTGCCAAATTTCATCCAGATCTGTTCTGGCGTTTTGGCATGATTGAGTAACAAACATCCATCCATCCAAACTTTCGCATTTATAACAATAATGGAATAAATTGTAGTATAAATAAAGTTTATAAAATTACAGTTTTACACAATAACATTGACTTACATCCTCTCCAAATATACTACTAGCATTTCTTATAGACACCCCATTCCGAGTGTTGCAAATGAAACAGCAATTGTTCATCCTGAAACATTGAAATCATGATTAATTGTATAAGAATTCTAAACAAATGAAAATATTTGGGTCACACATTATAACCACATATTTAAATAATCTTTAAAAATCTTATTAGGATTTAATGTTTTATTTAAAATTTACTAATTATGTTTATTTGTTACTTTTTGTAAAACTATTACTTAGTATATAAATATACATCATATCAGTATTGATAAAAGAAATCATCTTAACTAAATAGATATAATTCATCCAGTTATGTAATATATTACATTCATTATAAATTATTAAACCTTTCGGTCTGTTATCATTGCTTCTAATTTGTTTACGTTCTTATCAGTTACTCTAATTTTAAATCTATTGCCACCATTATCAACATAATGTCGATGCTTATTCAGTGAAAAATAATATTTAATTTTTGTCAATCGTCAGCCATTTTGACAATAATATATAAAACATGGAAAGAGATGAAACAAAATAACATACTCGACGTTATAAATTTAAATACCTGATGGATATTTCAAGTTTTCATTGGATTTTATTAGTTTCTGAAGGTTTTCAGTAACTATTTTCTAAATAAGTTGTCAGCAATGATTTAACACAAGCAGCCACCATTACGTTTTAAATAGTTCCATTTTCTACCGCATGGTGCGCTAGATGTTTCCGCTCTATGAATGCAAATTCTCTATGGTTAGATAATGTGGCTAGTACACGTGGGGTTCAATAATTAAACGTATTAATTAATTTTATCAATAATAAAAAGTGTATTTATTTATACATGTATTTCTTTAAAAAATACTATTTTATTAACCAATCAAAATATTGTATTTTATATATAATATCCCTTTTTGTTTTAAAAAAAGAATCTAGTGTAGTCTAAGTTAATTAATTTTTAATTGTTAATTTGATTACTCATATTTCTCATATTAATTATACCAATATAAGCAATTATAGAATTAAGGAATATATGTTCGTATAAGGTGTCTTATGTATTTGGCAGCAAGTCTCCGCAAAATTCGTTTAAACCATTCAAAAACGACGGAATGATCAGATGTATGCCATTTTAGTTTCGGATTCCGATATTTATTGTTTACATTCGGTACGAATATTGGCTTTAACGATGCAATGGCTCGATTAGAACTAACCTATATTCAATGATGATTTTTCAAATTTTTATTTACTTTAGCATACATATTTATTCTTCATATTTTTTTTTTACTCCAGCGAAAAGTGCTCGTAAGCAATCCGTCCAACTGAATACTTAAGGATCAGGATGAAATTTGATATATTAACAGAGACTAAGACCTGGAGTAATTATCTAGATTCTAGGCAACTGTTTGCCACTCAAAGCGAAGCGAACGATAATAAAGTGGAGCTAGGGTAAGTCGCTAGTTTGATAATATTACGTGAAAGCTTGCCAAATTATTTTGACATTGTTATTAATCACGGCAAATGACGGAATGACAGCATAAAAGGCTTAGTTGGCTTGATATATGGATAGATCATTCTTGGATAAACATATTGGATAATTTTTATTTTGGTAATATACTTCTATCGAATAAAAACTTAAATATCATTATAACGACACCTTAGTTTTGTACTTTGTAATACATACCATGCGAAAAATCTTGATCAATCGTCGAGGCGGCATGCTTTTTAAAATTCAACTGCAGATTTCTTGTCAGTTTGTATTTTAAATGTCTAATTAACATTATTTTTTGGAAGAATAAAAAAACTGCTATATACGTATGACTATGTGTAAAAAGAAAATATATTTTTTTAATTGTCTATGGTTATTAAAAGAGCGGGAAAGTTAAAGGCGGCAATTTCAAACGATATCAGTAGTGTCCGTCATAGTTTATTGTAGGCGAGAATTTCAAACATTTTGTCAAGTTTACTTTTCAGTTTTCATTAAAAAAACTACAGATCAATCAAAAACAGTTTTTATTTCTATACAATTTACATTTTTCGCGACTTACGTGCAGCGTCCTAACATTAAATATAATTTACATAAACTTTACAATCAACGAAAATAGTTTCCCTGTTGAAAAACTCCAATAGGATCCCATCAAAAGCGACAAAGGCCACATAGAAACCAATAAATATTTATTGGTTTCTATGTGGCTTTTGTCCCTTTTGATGGGATCCTATTGGAGTTTTTAAATAAGGTTATAACGTAATAATTTACTATTTACATTTTCCACTCACTTTTTTCTTTTATTCATACTTTATACATGAACTTTGGTGCGAAAAGAACTTTACGGCTAAAATTTCTTTGTGACATATAACAACTTTATATATTACTTTAATTTGTAAATATATATTTGAGCAAATATAATAATGGCACGTCGTAATAATGAAGTAGTGTTGCTAATGTAATTGAAATTTTGAATATATAAATACGTCACATTATTGTCGACCATGAAGGAAACTTAAGTTTTAAGTGTTTATAGAACCCTACAAGTGAAAATATCAGTTTTATCATATAGTGAGTAAAAGAAACATGAAATTTATATCGCTTTAATTAATTCTCTATGAAAAAGTAAGTATAAAATTTGAGTTCCTTGAAGATATCTGTTGTTATTTAGTTTTTGTATCGAGTTTATGGTTTCTAACACTTGTGTTTGCGGGAATGTGCTAATTGGTAGTGTAGAAATGAAAGAGGGCTTGTGTTGACATGTATTTAATGTTCACTATGTACTATACCTAATACCAATGCAATAAACAAACTAAAATTAACCGTTACATTATCTTAAAGTATGTAAAATGCTAGAGTGCTTTCTGTTTTCGTTTTCTCAGACATGGTTTCGTGTGTGTGTTGTTTACAGATTGAGCGTAGTTTCCCAGTTTCTTGTGTAACACTGTAAAATTTTCCTAACATTCTTCTTTATTTTGAGTAAATTTTTACATTGTAACAAACAGTATAGCATATTTATTTTTCATACAATATTTATAGCACTTATATATATAAAATTATTACTTTTCAAAACAAATCGTTTTTCTTCCCTTATATACATCCAACACAAATTGTAAGCTATCACGACACCAATGTCCTAATGCTAAAACATTTATTTATTTGAAAATATCTCTAGAGAAAAAGATATGCATCTATTTACCTGATAACAATGGTTTATTTAGCTATTTAAGGGACTATTATTATTTTTTTAATTTGCACTGACTATAACACTGTTTACGCTATGGGGGGTAAAATCACATCCTAAATAACTCAGGTGTTAGAAGTAATTTACCAATAGTTAGTACGAAAGAGCATATCATAAACAGCTATATAGACATGCTACCACAATTCACATCATACCAATAATCTAATCTAGAAAGAACAAAAAAAAAAACAGCGTGAACATGGTTCCTCATGGTTTCCATTAACCTAATTCTAGTAACCAGTGGTTCAAAGTTTGCAGGAAATTCCACTCGCAAGGATAAATCCTTAAAAAGTTATTCTCGAACAGTTGCATATAAAACGAGAACATCTGCAAACTTTGAACTTTATTGATGTGCAGGCTATCTTAATGTTATCATTCGCCACATTTTTTATAATTTTTAAGAAAAATTTATAGAAAATCTGTTACGGTCATAATTTTTTCCACTAGTCGAATATAATTGACATCGCAATGACACTTACTACTAGCCTAGAAAGTGCTAATCTATTACTTATAATTACACATTTTGGTTCTTAAAAATGAATTTTAAACAAAAAAAAGTACACACTTAACTCCACGAAACTCATGCAAGTAAGAAACGTGCACACTCCAAGCATAAATCTAATAAGAAAGTAAGAAAGAAAAAAAATAAAACTCGAAACATCTACCTTATCAACAGTTTTTTTATTTCTTGTACAATTCACAACTGTCAAGTTTTCGTACAACCAAATTCTAACAATATATACGCAAAAAATTGAATTAAACCAAAACAATAATCTACATCTTGATAATTGCGTACATAAAATTCATACAAGTGGTAGTGCCATTCTCAAAATCCAAAATTAAAAACCCACAACAGTCGAGAGTGTAAGAAAAATTTACACCAAAATTTGACAATGACACTATACAATACGAAACTAAAACTAATTAATTAATATATGGGAATAATGCTTAGAAAACCTAAGTCGATAATAAAAATGCGTCCGCATTCAATGGGGTTGCCCCAGCAAAAAAAAAAATATATTAATAACGAAAAAATAAAAAAAACGAAAAGAAAATAAATGGAAATGTCGTGTTACTTGAAAACTCTGTGTCTAAAATTAACTATCTGTTAATGTCTTTATGAGTGAATTAAATCACAAAAATTATAATTAAGGAATTATAAAATGTTGCCATTGCGAGAATATTTTTTATAGCGTTCGAGTATTACATAAGCTCTAATCTGATGAACAAAAATCATGAATCTCGACAGTCATTTTTTTTTCTAGATTATATAATACTAGAACGTGTTTAATATCTGATTATTATGTGTAATCTGTATTACAATGGCAATATCCCCGTAACATTCCTGAGTGGTGTGCCAGTAGTGTGTTTGTGTGCCGTCCGTCTTGATATGTGTGTTTGTGTGTTCGCCGCCGTCGCCGTTAGCTAGAAGCAAATATTTGAATGTGAGTTCGTTTGTTTTGAGATTGTGCGTCATAGACGAAAGTGTCATTTTGACTTTGACATTTTCACATTATAATGTTGCCATGTGAAAGATTTGTGCTTTTATTTTTTTATTGAATTAGTACTCGATTTAGTAAGTTATTTGACCTAGTAAAAATTTTAGATATATTTGTCAAAAAACCAAACACAAATTTTCGTCTATAACGCGAATCTAAGGTTAATGTTTGAAAATTGACTAGTGAGTATTAAGAAAAAAAAACTATAAAACTAAAAAAACATCAAAATTAAAGCCGTCGCGGGACGCCTGGCAGATGTGAAACATCGAAACTATTTGGTATGGAAAATATGAATGACAGGATGGTTATTAAAGGCATTCAATATGACATATTTAAAAACAAACTATATAGATTTTTTTTAAAAGAAAAAAATCTTTATTTAAAAATACATTTTAATTTAATACCAAAAATTAAAAATTGAAATACGAGCTCAACGCGTTGAGAGAGAGGGTGGGTGGGAAGACCGGGAGAGAGAGTTACGAGCGCAGGGCGACGTGACGACGCTTCGTCACGCCAGTTACCAGTTTAACTCGCCATATTAGATGTTTCACATCAACAAAAAAAAAAAGCAAAAAAGAAAAACGGAACATATTAAAAATAAAGACTAGCGAGAAATTGACTTGGTTTCCGTGTAAAAGACATGTAGTTCCCCGATATACACTAACAATATTTATTTGTCATTTTGATATGTAGATGTCTTACAAGCTTTGTACACAACACACAATTGAACAATAAGAGCGGTTTTAGATCACTTGAAATATTACTAGAAAGAAAAAAGACGCCATTTTACATTTTATTTAATAATTAAAAAAAAAAAACAACTATTCGCTGTAATATTTCAAGCGATCGTTTACAAATTGACGTTTCAAAAGCAATGTACAGTCGAGCACGACATGTCTATTCTATTATAACTACAAAATATTTTAGCATTTAAGTACAAATCTAAATCGATTAAGCCTAGAAAGCATTCCGACCCCTCACAAAATATACGACAATAGTGCACGACTATACAATACATTATTTATCTACATTTTCAATAATATCTCGAAAATTGACCTCTCAGCCATCATTCTTACGGTGTTAGATATGTAGTTCTTTTCACGAGTATTTTATTAAAAAGCGTTTCAGGATTTCTTGAAATTTTCCAATCGTTCAAAAACTATATATGGAAAAAACATTTAATATTGTAATTTATTAAATCTACTGCGGTAAAATCAATGATTTGAAACTTAACGAGGCATAGACAATAGGCATCTCTTAAAACCTAACCATCAACTATTGAGACTGAGTTAGTGCTCACTTATATTAAGATAAAATAACATTTAATAATATCTCTTCACTTTAACTTGAGTATTTGATTGTACCACACAGATAATATACATAGAATGTAGTTTAAAAGATTAAAAATATGTATATTTTAAAATAGGCAAATTTTTAAATTATTTCTTTTAATACATAACTGTTATTTTATTTAAAGTAAAATATTTATCTTCTGTATGATTTTAACGTCAGGTACTGATTGTTTATTTACTTTCCGTATATGTTATCTATATGGGCTGTACAGTATCAAATATCAAAGGAAAAACAACTTTTTAAAATTATGTACATTTATCTATATTTAAAACGTTTAAAAAGTTTCTAACAATTTCAACACTTTGGCTAATATTTGGCTTAATACGAAAGAGTTTAATAATTAAAAAAAAAACAACAACAGAAAAAAAAACAAAATTGAAATACGTCAAATGCTCAAGTGTCAAACAGTCAAAAATGTATTTATAAATTACATAATTTCGGAAAGTGTACATTTTATATAAGAATATATAATCCGTTTAAAACAATGAAGAGGGTATATAGAAAAGACGCCATTTATGTTTGCCTGTCAAAATGTCAAATGAAAAACCAACGTTATTTACAATAATTGTAGCTGAAAAAAAGGAGTTTTTTTTTTTAAATTTATATTTATATACATACAGGTATTATATAATTTCTGAATGGAAAATATGTAAATTTTGTCAAGCAAACATAATATATGCCCTATGGTCCCTACTGTAAGTTTAAAATATATGGAATAACATTTATGATTGCATTAGAACCAACCCGACAAATCTGTCCAAAAACCATTTAACCATTAAACAAATTTGGAAAAAAGAGTTTGCATTTTTTAAACAATTTAGGCCGGCATCTGTTATATATGACAACATTATAGCTATTTGTGCATACAATTTATTAAAAAAAAAAAACAAAAACATTATTTATCAAAGCTGGTAACATTTGGCTTATTCAACTTTCCGACTCATATAATTGGTCCGATCCCTACTTTACATGTCTTTTTCAACACTTTGCGTTATATTCCATAGTAAATGGTGAAATTGTGACGCTATGAGTTTGTGGTACCATTTGCAATATATAAAAATATACTCATTTAGAATAAATACTACTTTACGGTTCCATGATTTATATATATTATTTATTTTTTGATAACAACAAAAAAAAAATACAAACTACTGAAAAAAATTAACTTTAAATATTCCTCTTAACAATCATATACAAAGAAAAAGTGAAAAACGAAGAACCATTAAAAAAGGTACCACAAAATCACAACGGGACAAATCCCCCAAATTCCAAAGGTACCAAATACAATCCTATACACATACGTACATACATACAAACATACATACAACACGACATCTTACTAGTAGTCCTGTTCGCCGTTGTCGTGTCTCGGCGCGTCTTGGCTTTGGTTCTTGGCCTGGCCCTTCCCTTGGCCGATTTGTCGCGACGATGAGAAGCAAAGTTTCATCACGAACGGGAATTTCGCGCCTGGAAATGTTTTATACGGGTTGATTATATGAAAAACATTGGTAGGTGGCAGCCCAGTGGTTACATTCTTCACTAGCTTGGGAAACCGAGTGAAGCGGGTTCAAATCCCGGGTCTCGCACCTCTGATATTTTCATGTGCGAATCATTTTCTAACATGATAGCCATTTAGCTTACGACGTTGTACTAAAGAAACCTGCATGTCTGAAATAACGTAGCAAGTTTGCACAAGATATGCTCAGTCCACCCGCACTTGGCCAGCGTGATGGACGATGGCCTGATCCCCCTCGTATTGAAGGGAGGCCCACCCCTAGCAGTGGGACGTTAAAAAGGACTGAATACAAAATATATAATGTTTGCTGTATTTTTTGATCAATATAACTAATTATTAACTAATTAAAATGTTATGTTTAGGGTTCGGATATTAACAATTTCGAATGAAATTTAAGAGTAAATCAAAACTAAGCGTGTTAACGGACAGAGAGACAAACAATTCATCATTAGCTATTTACCTGGATGCTGTATGGTAGCGTGATTGCACGCCATGATCGCCATCACCGATTGTGAAATGTTCTGGAACTCCATCAGGCCCGATGACGATCTGCAATACAAGTGATTATATTATGTAGAATAACCATTGATATATATAACCTAATATAATGTCCTCCCGACCGATTCCTGCCAAGGCGGCCAACCCCACTAAGACGAGCCGCCCTGTTGAAAAACTCCAATAGGATCCCATCAAAAGCGACAAAAGCCACATAGAAACCAATAAATATTTATTTAATCGCGGCTCAAAATTACTAACCTTTCACTCTTCAGCGGGAACTTGGATATGGTGTGCGGCGGCGTCACGCCGTAGTCCTGGAACACCTGCAGCAGCTGCTCGTCCGTCACGTCGGGCGGCGTGTTGAAGAAGTGCAGCACCTGGGGACGGGGACACATTTTTTTTTATTTTAGGTTTCCGTATCTCAAGTGGAAAAAAGGAACCCTTATAGGATCACTTCGTTTTCCGTCCGTCTGTCTGTCTGTCTGTTTTTTTTATATCTTAGTTACGACTGTAAGATATTATTCCAACCATGCTTTTTCTGGCATGAAAATGACCAGATACATGTATGGTAAATAACTATAGCCCGTCTTTTACTAACAACTTATTTTTACTAGACACTCAAGTACATTCCCTCATATTGCTCAAATTCGTCCCTAAATGGTTTTTTTTTGCCTTACAATTTATTGCTTTGTTTCAACAATTCAGTCATACGCCGATAATAATTAAACTCAACAGTTTTCCCCGACTTCAATTAAAATTATTACGGAATAAAAAATATATATGGAATAAAAAATAGCCTATAGCACTCAACCATAACATAGCTTCATGTTAGTGAAAAAAATTTCAGAATCGGATCAGTAGTTCCAAAGAATATCCTCTACATACAAACTTACTAAGAAACTTTATCTCTTTACAACAATAGTAAACATATGAATATATACATTTTTTTTTATTAAGATCATGTACTCAGTAAACTACTTAAATACAATAAAAAACATAACAATCTCACCTTGGACGGAGGTTGTATCCTATTCTTATGTATGGAGGCGGGTGTGAGGAACCGGTTGTTCTTATTGCCAACGTAGTCCTTGAAGGAGGGACTCTTGTCGGGCAGGGGGTACGGGTTCATCACCTCGGAGAGGTACGCTTGTTTTGAGAAACTGGGATGAAAAATAATAAAATATAACAATTTTAATATCCGTGGTCCGCCAACTCGCGCTTGGTTAGTGTGGTGGATTATGGCTGGATTCCCTTTGTATTGAAGGGAGATCCATACCCAGCAGTAGAACGTTAAAAAGGGCTGCATAAAAATTTATTATCTATGCACTAGCGACTTAACCTCACTTCGCTTGGCTGAATATGTAGTAACATATGTACTACTCCAGAGATCATAGTTTATCTGTATACTAAATCATCACCCAAATCCGTCCAGAAGTTTAAGCGAAAGGGAGTAACAAACATGCACACACATACAAACTTTCTCATATTGAGTATATTATATGATATTTTGAGTATTTTTTATGTAATTTAAAATAGTATCTCTATAAATAGAATTTTCCTGTCTTCCGAAAGCAAAAATTATTAAAAATATAAAAGATTTTCTAACACTTTAGAAATGTTTTTCCTCGAAGCGTATTTAATAAAAAGTATTTTAAAAACAGCATTACAATTATCTTAGCAAAATACAGACACATATCTAAATCGAATACATCCTCCTAACTTAAAATCGATTAAAAATATAATCATCAATCATACAATAAATAAAACCTACTAGTGATCGCCGCGTGGTTGAAAATCAACCATAATTCATTTAGTCATATATTTATTGTCTTGCGTATATTACAATATTAATCTATTCTCAATTTGACCACAGACTTTAACAATAAACAAAAGAGTATATATCCGTGTGTGTGTCAAATACATGGTAGTGTGTGTAATGTTTTTTTTATTGATTTAATGTATTTTTTATGGATAATTAAAAAAAAATATTAGCATTCTGCACTCCTTCTCTATATAAACTATAAGTGTGGGAAATTTCATACTCCTCCGTCCGTGCAATTTTCGTAAAAAGGGGTACAAAGTTATTGCTTATATACGAGTAGATACTAAATTTACTCACGCAAGTGTAAGAGTGTAGTCGCCGACGGTCACGTTGTTGAGATTCTGCACGCAGCGCTCGACCGACACACTGTCGCCCATTTGGACCATCGCGGTGCCCTCTTTTGTTTTCAGGAACTTTATCTGCAATATATCAAGATTATTTTTAAACTACTCTTTATAGACAGCCTACATACATAATAACAAAATTAATTCAAAAAATAGCACCAAAGTACCATACAAATATTTATTAATTTTAATATTATTATACATAATATAGACGTATGAAAATCGTTTCACAATTAGCGGAAATAGAAATATATACAAAAAAAAAAACAAATTGAGTACCTCTTGCTTTTTAAAAACCAATCAAAAATAAAGAAGCCTGCTAACACAATTCGTAGCCATTGAACAAAAAACCAACAAAAAAGAACTCACCCTAACAACATTTCCATACAAACAGCACAAGTTGAACAGTCTGTCCGCGTTCACAGTGTTGGGGTCGAGACCGTACACCATCATCACCGCACCTTGCTGTGGTGGACCACCCTGTAATATTTAAATAATAAATAATATATATATATATATATATATATATATATATATATATATATATATATAAAATCAGTCAAGTGCGAGCCGCAATCACATACCAAGAATTCCGTACCGTAACACTTTCTTAGATTTTCTTAGATTTGACATTTTAAATAAAACTATCTTTTCGGATTTTTTCGCAGATTTGTTTTGATTTTTGGTCCAATGGCAGCAAATATGATCACGGAAGAGACTCGTGACCATGATCATTTTATTTAAATTAAATAGATAGTTAAATCCAAAAATATAGTTTTATTTAAAATCACATGTATTTATATGACGTATGATTGTGATTACGATGAAGGGATTCTAAGGAGACACCCTTTAATTAGTTATATTTGTTCAATGTTTGTATATTCTAATCTTCCACTTATATTAGTCCAAAAGTAATAATCTTTTATTAGACCAAAAATAACTCAAAAAAATCAAAAGCATCAAATATACGTTATACGGTTCACGATGTGAAGACGGCGATATCAGTAAAAGCGATCTTTTTCAGGTAACCTCTCTAGGGAAGGATAACGGAGATTGCATGGATAATGGTTGTACAAAATGGGAAGAGATAAGAACACTATGTTTTAATGTTAACATCTATATGTAATAAATAATGCAATAACTCAGTCTTTTAAACATCCCACAGCTGGGACACGGGCCTTTCTTCAATAACATTGGGAGTCAATAATCACAATCAACTAGTTCCACTTAGTTTACTTAAAGAAGAGCAAACTCTTTAGGTTCTTTCAGAAAAGCAGGTCTTCTTACGATATTTTCTTTCAACATACGAGCTAGTGGTAATCATTTTGAACATGATGGATCATTAACATTCAGATGTGCGAGACCTGCGTTTAATCTTGCTTCGATTAGCTTCCGAACCGAGAGTTGGTAATGACCTACCCTGATAAACGCCATCATCATCATCTGCAGCCTGATTTCACTCACAGTTGGGCATCTTTATAGTTGAGCTACCACTCAAGGTCTCGTACTAACCTCGCCCAGGTCCTCCCCGCGATTCTTGTTATATTATCAGCTAATTTCGCTATTGGACGACCGACGTCGCTGCATATAGATGCAGAAACATCGGTCGCTCAAGCATGGCGGTACGGTGATAGCACCGTGCGTCCATGCTTGGTTTTTTACCTATCTAAATTACCCATTTGAATTTCATGATTAGATTCCCAACATCATTTACATATGTCCGGCTTAAGATCTTGATATTAGGAAGTTAGGAACATGGTCTATAAGCCATGTTTCATGGTTCTCTGTGCAGCTTTAACTCTGCACAGTCTTTTGCGTGAGCCTCCATCCTCAGCACCATAAGTCATGGTAAGTAGAACACACATATTAAAAAGCCAAATTTTTTCAAACAAAAAACGCCATTAAAATTATTTCACATTTACCTGATTCTGTGGCGGCATAGGCGGATGGTGCATAGGTGGAGGAGGCACGAAACCCTCACCGTATCCCTCTGGCCCGTAGCCGCGACCGTCGCGCTAGAAAAAAAAACCGTCAAACTGCATTGTACTGTAAACCATAGATTTGATAATTGTACAATGTTATAAAACTGGTTATTTGTAGAAGAATTGCACAGTCCATATCCACTATACTTTAAACCTTAAAGTATTATATCAGTGGCAACATTACTCATATTATTGTAAGCATTTTAATAAACGAGTTTCACACTCGCTAACGATCGTTACTGAGAAACACTAAAATTTAGGAAAAACAATAAACACTCTGATCAAGTCAACTTTTTATTGCATTCCACGGAAAATACTACGGAAATCACTTTAATGTTTATGGATGCTTATAAACTAAAACTTAATTTCAATTCAAAATTTCTTAAAAAATCACGCCCATATGATCGCTGCGTTGGGAGCAACGGAGATGAGAGTAGGATAAACCAACATTCACTTTCCCAGTTACCTTAATTTAGTTATTTATTTAGTAAGCAAATAGAATATTATTAAAAAAAGGGCAATTGTCTCGTTTCTCGTTGTCTCAGTAGAACTGCCTTCCAAGCCGGTGGTAGATTCGTCACGGACCGACTACACTAACATTTAAGTTTAAAAAAGTAGAATTGGCGATTCATAAATTATTTTTAAATAAAAAAAAAACCGCCTTCAAAAAATACACAGGAACTAAAAAGCAAAAAATAATTGGTATTTACACACGATTTCCTACCAAAACTTTTAAATCAAATTTATATTACAATTCCAGTACAAAAAAATCAACTAAAATAAACACTCACTTATTATAAACATTACTATTACAATATCTACGACAAATAAACTATTTAATACCTAATTACAATTTATAATTATCTATTTACACAATTATAATATGACAATTCTTGTCTCAATCTGTTATCTATTGATTTAAATAAAATATTATATGTACTAGACACCTACTGATGTGTTTGAAGTCGGTGCCAAGCCAAATATCAAATATGTCCCCCGCTAGTCGCTACACACCGCGCCTGCGACGGAATGCTCGAGCGTGGAGGGGAGGCTCGTGCTGAGCGATGCAACCCAAACGGGCAGACACGTGCGGGCAGACGTCGTTAACAGTCATCTCGAATGCAATTAAATTTTTGATGCGTTTTAGTGTTGTTGATGGGCTTTGTATGTTAATAAAAGTATTTAGGTATTTCATTAGAATTACGTTTAGTTATTAACTTAACCCTGTATAAATTACTTTATAAGTTAGTTTTAGTGTTATTAGTTAATTAAAGTATAAGTATTGTTTTTTTTTGTTATTATATGAGTATAAGTAACGTTTTTGTTATTTTTGGACTTGGCACCGACTTCAAACACATCAGTAGGTGTCTAGTACATATAATATTTTATTTAAATCAATAGATAACAGATTGAGACAAGAATTGTCATATTATAATTGTGTAAATAGATAATTATAAATTGTAATTAGGTATTAAATAGTTTATTTGTCGTAGATATTGTAATAGTAATGTTTATAATAAGTGAGTGTTTATTTTAGTTGATTTTTTTGTACTGGAATTGTAATATAAATTTGATTTAAAAGTTTTGGTAGGAAATCGTGTGTAAATACCAATTATTTTTTGCTTTTTAGTTCCTGTGTATTTTTTGAAGGCGGTTTTTTTTTTATTTAAAAATAATTTATTTTATGCTTTTTAGTGGTTTTTATAAAATTGGTACGTAGGTAAGAGTAGGTGGTACATAATGGGGAGGCCTTCCTTGGGTGCATCTCGTATGAGAAAGCGTCGAGCACTGGAGTCTGAAAATGACAAAGACGAGCGCCTAAAGCGCAATAGAGAAAGAAATAGATCACAGCGTCTCGGAGAGTCTTCCGAAGATCGTGAAGAAAGGTATTCTCAAATGCGCAATTATGTACAAAGTAAATTGTCAAAAGAAACAATAAAACAACGTGATCATCGGTTGTCTCTTATTAATGAAAGACTATCGAATGAGTCAGCGGAGCAGCGCAAGCGTCGGTTGACTCTTATTCGTGAACGACTATCGAACGAGTCAGCTGAACAGCGCGAGCATCGGTTGACTCTTATTCGTGAACGACTATCGAACGAGTCAGCTGAACAGCGCGAGCATCGGTTGACTCTTATTCGTGAACGACTATCGAACGAGTCAGCTGAACAGCGCGAGCATCGGTTGACTCTTATTCGTGAACGACTATCGAACGAGTCAGCTGAACAGCGCGAGCATCGGTTCACTCTTATTAGTGAACGACTATCGAACGAGTCAGCTGAACAGCGCGAGCATCGGTTCACTCTTATTAGTGAACGACTATCGAACGAGTCAGCAGAACAGCGCGAGCATCGGTTGACTCTTATTCGTGAACGAATATCGAACGAGTCAGCTGAACAGCGCGAGCATCGGTTGACTCTTATTCGTGAACGACTCTCGAACGAGTCAGCTGAGCAGCGTGAATATCGTTTGTCTTTGGCCAGATATCAATCTGCTCAAGTACTACATAGTGAAACAGCAGAAGAGAGAGCGATTCGTCTCACTAATATGCATGCCCGCGATAACAGAAGATTGGCGAATTCTGAACAGTTTAAATCAGCGATAAATGTGTTTGCTGATGTGGATTGCCAAATTTGCAAAAAAATGATTTATCCTCAGCAGCGTACAAGGATACCAACTACCAATCTAGGCAATTTACTTCCTGCTGATTTAATCGCTATAGGTAATATCATAATCTGTACTCGTTGTTCAAACAACATTAAAAAACAAAAGATTCCTGCTCAGGCATACTGGAACAAAATGAGTGTTTCAGATATTCCTGAAGAAATTGCCAATTTGACAGAAATTGAAAAAAGATTTTTGTTGAGAATTGTGCCGTTCTTACAAATTATTCGGGTACATAACCGATTCAGTCAGGATTGGTGTAAGGGGCAAGTTGTTCTTTTCGCCAAGGATATTATCGAATTGGCTGAGCAACTTCCGCTTCAACCACAACAAGCTGGGTTAGTTATAGTCACAGAAAACCTGGAAAACTTACAACGATCAAGGGAATTTCAGATTGATATGGTAAAATTGAATCAGGCATTGCAGTGGTTGTTGGTTAATAATGCACTTTACAGAGATGTTCGTCCGTCATTTTCTAATGTAATAGATCTCTCTGCAATAACACAAATTGTTGAGGCACCTGTAAATATTCAACCAGATTCAATAGTAGAGCCAAGGCAAGTAAATGCGTATACTAACATTGATGAAAATGTAGCTATATTACGAGGATATTTTCATCAAGGAAATGAAAAATTTAGCCCAGAATCACGTGGTAAGCAATGTACAGCCATTGCAACAGTCGCCTGCACCGCTTTTAACCTACGAGATCCTAATACATGGTGTAGAAGTGACATCGATTATATTGTTATATTGGGAGATAAGTTCTATCGTGAGTGTATTGTTGCTCGAGTTAACCCAGACGATCGCGAAGTAAATCGTGAGTACTTGGCTGTGACAGAGCTACTACCACGGATTATTTATGATGAGCGGGCTGTAAATCTTTGCGTTAATTATGAAGCAGCATTTAATGGTCATATTGAGAATGACAACAGTAACGAAGGATTCCCTAACTTAAAAAATGCTTTACTGCAATTTTTCGAGGGAAATGCTAATAAAGACGGAATATTAACTTGTAATGCTGTTACAGTTGCAGTGCATTGCAGACATGTTTCGGAAATGCCTTCATATTGGTTATTTGATTCCCATGCCCGCGGTGCTAAAGGGTGTAAAGCTCCATCAAGGGGTACGGCTTGCTGCATGCGATTTAGCAGTATAGAAAAGTTGTATGCCGTTTTGAGACGAAACTTATATATTTCTAATAAAAACAGTTCTACGAATTCCATAATGTTCCAAAACGTGTATTCCTTGACCCCTATAATGATTTCACCAGAAATAGAACAGTTGGCAAATCAGCCAGACGGACAGCCGATAATTGAGGATTCGGCCCAAAATGTCCAAGATCATATGCCGCTGTCTGATCATCGAACCCAATCCCAAGGTGTTAACCCAATCATGCCCGAAGGTCAGAGCGAAAGACATAACACAGAGACCCGATATGTGTATACAACCAGCATGATTCACACTATTGACGAAGGTGTTCCTGATTTAAATAACGTTGTTTCTGTCAATGACCGTGACCTAGAAACTGAAGTAAGGTTAGCAGAAATCACCCGTAAAACCGCTCCTCCTTTAAATTTAGAGCGAGAGCGAAGAATGGAAGAATTGGGTTGGTATTTTTTGTTTCCTGATGGTAAAAACGGCTTTGGAGAAGAAAGAGATATTTCGATTACAGCTCTGGACTATTTCCAAGCAAGGGTAATGGGTTCAGAAAAACGATTCCAGAGAAACGACTACCTTTTTTTTGCCTTGTCTGTTGTAGAATACTTTCGTGCCAAATCTAGCGTTTCTGTATCCTGTAGAATGCGACAGGGTCACAGGGAACGAACACCTCAAGGACTAGTGGAGAACATACACCTAACTATGAGAAATATAAGAGGATCTGCTTCCTATTGGAGACGGTGTTGTTCAGAATTGATTGCTATGGTTAGGAGCCTCGGAGCTCCTACTTGGTTTATAACTTTGTCTTGTAACGATTTAAATTGGTCAGATATGACCAAAGCGTTGCTAATTGCTGAAGGTGGTACTTTGCGTAACGCTGAAGCATTATCATTTCCAGAACGTTTGGCATTGGTGCAGAAATATCCAGTCGTAGTTGCACGCCAGTTCAGTGTACGAGTGAATGCTCTAATGCGTTATTTAAAAAATAATAACACTTGCTTAGGAGGTCCTGTTCAGGACTATTGGTATCGGATAGAATTTCAGAATAGGGGAAGTCCACATTTACATATGCTGTTATGGTGTGATGGGGTCCCAGATTTTTCTACTACAGAAGGCATAGCAGCAATTGATAAAATTGTATCATGCTCTTTGACCCCTGACGATCCATTGTTGTGCAGTTTGGTTAAAAATGTACAAATACACAAACACACAGCCACCTGTCACAAAAACCGCAATGATGGTTCATGTCGATTTGGATTTCCTAAAGCACCAGCAGACATCACAACGTGTATAGGTCCCGATGAAGCTCTGTCCAATAACGGCCGATTTTGTATTTTGAAAAGAATGCCCTCTGAGATCATGGTTAATAATTACAACCCTGAACTCCTTACCCTATGGGAGGGAAACATGGATATACAGCCATGTGGCAACGTTACGGCTGTCGCGTATTACGTGGCGAAGTATGCTAGTAAATGCGAACCATATGATACGGGCGAAGTAGTTCAGGAAGCAATTACGAAAGCAAAGAGAAGTGGCGGCACCGTATGGAAACAGTTGTTTGCCGTCTCAATGGCTATTCTTTCACAGAGGTTGGTCAGCGCTCCCGAATGTGCATACCGTCTTTGCCATCTTCCACTTAAAATGAGTAGCCGCAAAGCAGTATTTGTTAACAGCTGTAAATCAGAAGAACGATTCCGGTTGCTGCGTTTTGATGGAGATGAAACGGCAATTTACAACAATATTTTCGACCGTTACGTGCTCAGACCTGATGAGCTAGAGAACATAAGTCTCGCTGAATTTGCTGTCCGCTACGAGACTGTATCTTCTTTAACGTGGGCTGACGATGACGGCGACATAGAGATGCGACATGTTGAAAATCAACCATTGCGATATATTACATTAAGAGATAATTCACGAATGCGGATCCGCAACAAACCGGCAGTATTACGCACGCGGTATTATACTCTCAATAGTGACAAAGAGGCTTATTATTATAACCTACTTGTTTGCCATATTCCGTTCAGAGAAGAAAATCAACTCTTATCAGAAGGAGAATCTGCTAAAGAATGTTTTTTAAGACGACAGGGCGAATTGAGACCACTACTGAACGGAGTTAGCTCTGAAGAGTTTGCTCATGCAGAGCAATTAATACAGCAAGCACTCGCTCAAGCAGCCGCATTGAATGCCGTTCGTGATACGCATACTGATGGTACCCGAAATGAGCCACTTATATGTGCTGACGAACATATAACACATGACCATGATGACTACTGCGATGATCTCGATCAACGCGGAGCAATGACAGATGATGCATTTTTTGGCAATATACGTGGACTAAACATCCAGCAAAACAATTTATTCCAAAAAATTACACAAGCTATTCAAAACGATCTGAACGGGAATGGCGAAAGATTATTACTATTTATTACCGGTGGAGCAGGAAGCGGCAAGTCTTTCGTTTTGAAATTGCTGGTAGAGCATATCAAGCGATGTTATGCTCCTACCGTAGACTCATTGCTTAAACCAACTTTCGTGGAAGTAGCATCATTGACTGGAGTTGCCGCCCGTCAAATATTTGGTAAAACCCTACATGCCGTTTTCTATTTGCCAATTGAAAAGGGAAATACTAGGGCATACACTCGGATGACTGGTCACAAGTTGGAACAAGAAAGAAGAAAGTGGCGACACATTCATTGGCTAATCATTGACGAAATTTCCATGGTCTCGTACGAGAACCTTCGTATGATACACCTAAGACTGCAAGAATTTAAGAATAATGATCTCTTATTCGGAGGGTTAAATATACTGCTCTTTGGTGACATAATGCAGCTGCCACCTGTGAAAGGGAGTTGGTGTTTCATGCAACCAGCATGGTGCTCGGCAGAAGTCAACTTATGGCACCAATTTTATTTCTGCGAATTGACATTAAACATGCGACAACGAAACGATCAGGATTTTATAGACCTTCTCAATCATTTACGATTTGGAGAGCTGACAACTGCAGAATTAGAACTGTTGTGTGAAAGACGTAGGATCCCATTAACGGGGGTCTTTGCGGATGGTGCCGTGGTTCGCATCTATCCCACTGTTAAGCAAGTTGATGAATACAACAGCAAAATGACCGCTGCCAATGGAGCATTAAACCATATGTACAAAATACACGCGACAGACGAATCACGTGAAGCAGCAACCTACGGCAGAAAACCTCCGCATAATGTTATCCCCAATGATGTTAACAACTGCGGTGGTCTTTTACCGACGATACTTTTAGCTGCCGAATCTCGCGTTATGTTAAGGCGAAATATCTCCGTTTCGGATGGGCTTGTGAATGGGGCCATGGGTGTTGTAAAACAGTTCAAATGGCCCGCGTTACGCAGAAATCAGTTGGAAGAAGGTGAAATGCCAGACGCTGTTCTCATTAAGTTCGATGACGAGACAATAGGCAGCAGATTGAAAGATGCTAATGGCTTCGTTTCTATTTCCCCAATGTGTACTACATTCCAAGCAACTAGAGGCTATGGTGACGTTGAGCGTCGAATGCTACCTCTTATTTTATGCTGGGCTGTAACTGTGCATAAACTACAAGGTACAACCCTCGATAGAGCTGTCATAGACTTGGGAAGAAAGAACTTTGCGAAAGGACAAGTATATGTAGCTCTCAGCAGAGTCAAAACTTTAGAAGGAATAGCTCTATCTGATTTAGAACCGTCTAAACTATTAAGTAAACCCCACGATGAACGAGCATTAGCAGAAATGCACCGATTGAGAAATCTTATTTCTGACGAAAGGTAGACAGACACCGGGAGAGAACTTCCTCCTTTTTTGAAGTCGGTTAATAAATCAAATTTATATTACAATTCCAGTAATAAAATATCGACTAAAGTAAAGTAAACAAGAGTAATCTATTATACTATAATAAAGCAGTAACTTAGCGAAATCTGTACATGAAATATTTTTTTTAAAAACAATAACTGTAACATATTAAGTATACAACATAGACCCGAAAACAATAGTTATTAAATTTTTTGTCTGTTTGTATGTTTGTCTGTTTATCTTTTTGTCTGTTTGTCTCTTTGTCTGTACGCGTTTCACGCAAAAAGTAATGAACCGATTTCAACGAAATTTGGTGAACTGATAACTTATTACTTGGGTCAACATTTAGGATACCTTTTACTTATGAAAATCTTTGTTTCCCGCGGGAAATCGAGATCGGGAGTCCTCCTTAGGATACCTCGGCTGGCTAACCTAACGACATACATCAAAACAATGTACTAAAAAATTGTAGATCTTGAAAAGGCCAACAGAAAGATCTACAACAGTACATGTCTATCTCTTAAGGTACACTCGCAATACCTATTCTTATCTATACCTATAATAAAACTAACTTAGTCAAATCGATGTGCGCGTTTCAAGCACAAAGTAGTGAACCGATTTCAATTAAATTTTGTATACCTTTTACTACAGGCACATTTTTCGTTCCCGCGGGAAAACGCAATGACTGGTTCTATCGAGTCGTCCTTAGAAATTTATATGGTTAACGCTGGCTGAACCTTAAGAGATACATCAAAACAATGTACTTGAAAATTGTAGGTCTTAAAAAGTTATACAGAGAAGTTCGCAATATTATATGTCAATCACCTGAGTAAGGTACATTCGCAATTACTATTTTTATTCACTATTCGCGATTCACAGACTGACTTATCAACGTTTAGCTCAGTTCAGCAGTAAAACGTTACTAGGGACGAAGTGAGTCGCTAGTTATCTATAATCTATAAAAATATAATTTTTAATTAACTTCAAGTAAGCAGCTAAAAGTATCGTCGGTAAAAATGAATTTATTTAAAAACCGCTAAACCGATTTCGATAAAGTTTATATAGGACCACCGGGAAAGAATACTCTTTGAAACAAAAAAAGAATTTTCCAAATCGGTTCAGGCGTCTTCGAGTAATCGTTGAACATACATAAAAGAAAAAAATGAATTTATTTAAAAACCGCTAAACCGATTTTGATAAAGTTTATATGGGACCACCGGGAAAGAATACCCTTTGAAACAAAAAAATAATTTTCCAAATCGGATCAGGCGTCTTCGAGTAATCGTTGAACATACATAAAAGAAAAAAATGAATTTATTTAAAAACCGCTAAACCGATTTCGATAAAGTTTATATGGGACCACCGGGAAAGAATACCCTTTGAAACAAAAAAAGAATTTTCCAAATCGGTTCAGGCGTCTTCGAGTAATCGTTGAACATACATAAAAAAAAAAAAAAAAAAAAAAAAAAAAAAAAAAAAAAGATTCCGACGAATTGAGAACCTCCTCCTTTTTTGAAGTCGGTTAAAAAGGGCTTATAAAAGTTAATTTGTATTAAGTATATTTTTATTGATTGATTTGATATTAATTTTATATGTTAACTGTACCGGATGATGTGGCGGCGGCGGTCCATGCCTCTCTTTCATCATCCCGGGCGGAGGCGGACCGCCACTACCGAACTCCATATCTAGAAACAAACAAGAGAAAATTATATACATACAAAAAAAAAGATAATTTAAACCAATAAAATTATTCACCGAATGGCATTTAAATATATACATACATAGATAATACAATGAAAAATAATTCATTTCAATTAAATTCTTCACTTAGTGGCATTTTCTCGTGCCAGTTAAAACTTTAAAAAAAAAACATCTAACACGTATAATCACATGTTAATTAGTTGACCTTACGTGTCTCTAGTTTCGTCTTAAAGCCTTCATAATATAACTTTTATACTAATAATGCTTTCTCGTACATTTAAAAAAAAAGTCTACAAGTCGCTACATAAAAAAAAAAATCACGCATGGAGTGTAACAGTTCTATTATACAACTTATTTTAAACTTTGTACATATAATGTATTATTAACATAATATTAACATTTAAATTTCAAATTAATTCTACATAAAAACTGTACTAACTTCTTTATGTTTGTTTTAAATTATAATACATATGTATATGTATTTCAACAACGGCGTAACAAAAACGTACGTACGTATTACACATACAAATCGTGTCAATTTTACACTCATACAATTAATAGAGATAAATAAAACGTACTTATAAAACCGGGAAAACCATGGCAATGATGATGTCCTCCTGACCGATTCCGGCCACGGCGGCCAATCTCATTGAGACTAGCCATCTGCGCAGGAGATATTATAGTGCACAAGTGTACGCGCAGACACAAGTGCACTCTCTATTCCTGTCACTCTCATACTCCGGTGGGACGACTACTCGACACGACCGGTGAGAGTTAAGGCGCAGGACCGACGGCTTTACGTGCTCTCCGAGGCACGGGGGTGAAACACCGCCAACTTCCCGAATCCGGGCTGCTACTGAGGCTTACTATACAGAAAGACTCAATAACTAAACTTGGCCCGATCCGGGACTCGAACCCAGGACCTCCGGGTGTGCAGCCGTACATGTTAGCCACTACACCACCGAGGCATTCATCATAGCAATAACCAAATTACCATTGAATTTACATTAAACCTAACGCCGTAACGCCATTACAAAACAACCTGTCGCCTCGTAACGCAATAACAGGAATAATTAACGTATTCAAATGGTACCGGAAGTTAACCTAAATTATTGAGCCAATGGCAAATTGCATTTACATACATAAAGCTCGCAAAGCTCCAAAAGTCCCATACGCATTAGTAAAATTAAATATCGGCAATATTTGAAGTAATAACTTTATGTTAATAACATTAACGTTATATTACTTATATCGTTACCGTTAATTTTTTTGGTCTAGAGCTTTTTGGTAATATAAATAATGTTATTTTATTTACTTATACTTATTTAAAACTTCTATGGAAAATGTCTTGTTAACTTTTAGACTATTTATATATCACACAAAATAATAAAAGCCCGTGTTGTAAATATATTTAGACCGCAAATAAATAAAATTTTCAACAGCTAATTAATTAATAATTTAACGTTTCAGTAACAATTTAAATTCAATGTTTTTTTTACTAATAAATTATAATTTATCTTTCGTTATACGTACATATTTTAATCTATACACTACATGTACATGGAATATATTTGAGAAAAACTATTCTTGCGGGGTCTTTATTAACGCAATAAAACCCAAAACAATGTTTTTTATAATTTTTGTCTGTTTGTCTGTGCATTTGCGCGCGCTAATCCTAAAAACGGCTAAACCGATTTGGGTGCGGTTTTCACTAATGTATTGTGGTAAGCATCATTTAACGTTTAGTATTTGTTTTATTTCAATCGGTTCATAAATAAAAAAAATAATGTCAATTTAAAGAATCACCTCGTGACAAACGCGAGCGAAGCGAGGATAAGTCGCTCGTGGTAAATAAAGTTGACGTGAGCTTCAATGACATGTTATATGTATCTATCTATCTAATCTAAAATATTTAAACGAGCAATTCTTGTATATTTATATATTTATTTATTTATAGCGGCGATCTCGGAAACGGCTCTAACGATTTCGCTGAAATTTGGTATGCGGAGGTATGCAAGCGGCCAAGGCGTAAGATAAGTCACATAAGTCCGGCTCCGAATCCCGGTCGGATACAAAGTTTTCACTTTTGTTTTTTTTTTTGTATTTATTCAAGTTTTTATTTCTTTTGTCTAAAAAATACGATATAAGAAAAAAGAACTCCGAGCGAAGCTGGGTCGCCCAGGTAATTTTATATAAAAAGAGCCTTTAAATAACATTAATCAAACTACTTTACAATCTGGCGATAAACTACAGTGATATAAAGTCAACAATCGTGACGATCGGACAGACAACACATACATATACAACTTCAACACCATATAATATAGTTACTTTGAAATTAATTATAGCACATTTAGAAGGTAGTTGAAGAAAAGGTACATAGCTTTAACATCGTGCGATTTAATAGATATAGTAGTACAAACGTTCATACATACATGCAGAGGGTTTGGAAGGTACGTTGGTAAATGAAAGTCAGTTTGCATGAATTATTTATTGTGTAATGTAAGTATACAATATTTGACTTATGTAATAGAATGTTTGAAATAACAATGTTTTTTTTTTTCAACTAAGTATTTATGATTTCTTAAAATGGCGACGTAACATTTTTTCGTGGAAAACCGCCTTCAATTTATTTGAAAAGTAGCTCTTATATGGATTCAAGAGACAGCAATGATCATGAATAAGATAAAATGTAGAACCTTAGCAATAACCTTGTGGCATACTTGATGTTTCTGAAGAGAGTATTTAATTTTAGTATTATAAAATTATTATTTTTTTGTGGGTTCAATTCTCATATAAGATGCAAAGTTTGTGTGGATAAAATTTAAAAATATTTTTTCATATCTGCCTAGTATTTCGTAAAATTAGAGCGTTCAAACAAACAAAAATACAATCTGTTAAGTCTTATTTCAATATATGTATATAGAATACTCGTTAGTGTTTTTTTTCGAATTGAAGACGGTTTATGCATAGACAGATAAAGTGTGTTTTGTGTAGTATATATTACACATACAGCTACAGGGTTAGGTCCACACACACACTTAGTGTCTAAGGTTACATAGCTACGCATGAACAAACATACTGACATGCTAACATGTCTATCAACGTATCCTTTGGATTAACGCTAGCTCTACGTGACGCAACATACTATAAATTATATGTAATATCTTATATATATATATATATATATATATATATATATATATATATATATATATATATATATAATTTTAGTTATTATTTCCAAGTTCATTCTACTTCATCTATGACAAAAAAATCTCTAATTTATCTCTATGTAGAGTTAATAAATCTTTATAATTTTGAGTCTTTATACCTAGTATTTTTTTATTATATTTCACAGAGCAACTTTACTCTTATTGGCTGGGTTTTCTGTAACGTATGGACGTTAAAAACCAGCCAATGTACGTGAAGAATACATAAATATATGTATATGTATATGAAAATCTAAAAATAAACAATATTTTCTTTACGTTAAACTAATAGAGCTAGCGTTTTATTTTAAATCCATACATATTCATATGAATACAAACCATTTTGATCGCATGAGTGCTGGCTGTGTTGACTGCATGTGTCTTCGCTGCATGCTCGAGCCACTTGTGACGTCACTGTCGTAGCATCTGCTTAATTTTTACATCGAAAAATTATTCAAAACCCACCAACTTTTCATACATTTTCATACAATTTCTAATCTTATATGAATATGTTGTGTTTGTTTGAGTCACATTTCTCTTGAAGATTGTACTGTAATGTGTGGTCGCTTCTTTCGATTAACACTTTTGTAAAAAATAGTAAGTATGATGGAGAACCGTGTTTTATCACTAATTTATAATATATGTACGTATGTATTTCACACGATAATTAAATAGCGAGAAATCCTTAGTATAGTACAGTAACATACTCGTATATCTTCTATAGAAGATATAAATAAAAATGAATGTTCGTATGTTTGTTCGCTACGCGTAACTAAAACATTGATCTAATTGTGATGGGTGGGTTATTTTGTATACGCTTGCAAAAATTCCTGGCCCAAAAAAAAAATATATTTTTCTTTGGACGTTTGTTTTTTATGCGTCCCTAAACAATTCAAGCGGAAAGACGCACCCGGGCAAAGCGAGTAATACTACAATGAATGTACATACATATGTACGTACATCTAATTATGTACAATTTATACTAAATACATTATCTATGTTTACTATAATTATTGTCTCACACTTCTTCCGTTTCGACGAAACACCTATACATATTTATTGCACCTATATCACAAGGTTGTCTGACAGATATCGCTGTTTTAGGAATAAATCTGCTTTCCTACATTTTTCTTCACTTTTTTATTATGTAAATAGTACTTTATAAAACGTAATTATAATTTTTTCACTTCTACCCCCTTTTTAGGGGTTGAGATTCTACAACTTAAAATAATCGAACACTAGAAGAATTGCTAAGCTATTGCATAGATGAAAAAATTCTGACAATACGGTATATAATGTATTAAGACAGACAGCATTCTGTAATTGAATGAAAAGGAAAGGATGAATGTCGAGTTGTTTAATGTGGCTAGTACGACTGCTGTGGATGAGAGTATAACTAGGATTGTTCTAACTTTGCGTGCTTACGTCATATGTTTTGAGTTTCATGGACAGCTCTACACATGTATATATTCTGTTATTTTATGTACATGAATTAATATATACCTACATAATATTATAAAGCTGAAGAGTTTGTTTGTTTGTTTGTTTGGTTGAACGCGCTAATCTCCGGAACCACTAATCCGATTTGAAAAATTCTTTTTGCATTAGACAGTCCGTTGACTGAGGAAGACTATAGGCTATATAATATCCCAGAAAAATGTACGGTTCCCGATGGATAGATTTGTTTTTGTCTAGAGACGATCCCGAAGGGAGGCGAGGGTGAGTCGCCAGTTGTTAATAAACGATTATATTAATAAATAATAGGATTGACCTTTTCACGAAACAGAAAATTAAATATGTACTCTTTTTTCGTGTTAAATTTAACTCAGATTGAATTTCAATACGCGCAATATTCTGTTTACGCCGCTTTAATGCAATGAACCGCAACTTTCAATATCGGCCCGTCCTGTATGGGGCCATACACGAACTGATTTAATTGTTTAAAAGCGTGCTCGCGTCCGTGTAATTGCTTGAAAGCCGTTCAATTAATTTAATACGTATTTTATATTGGATCTTGTTAAAAATATCCTTTGTCCTATAGTTTGTTAAGAAAATGATATTTTCTTTTTTATTTGTTAGGAAAATATCTTTTATCCTATAATTTTTCAAGGAAATGTCCTTTGTTCTAAATCAACCATTTATTTGCCACGAATGAGACTCGAATCTGTATTTTCAGGCCGCTTAAAGGACACCATATCGCTGCTACCTTACTAATCGTTTTAAAATTATAAAAATCACACAATATATGTATGTACAACCATATATCATGTGGTTTCTATAGTATATGAGAACCATATAACTCATGTACGAGTAACCTATAGGATTCATCAACCCATAAAGTATCTCTATATAGAAATTCACGCCAATCCCTTTTCTCACTTGCTGTATAAAAGTATGACAAGCAAAAAAATACATATAACATTAGTAAGAATTTTATTTTCCATTTAACGCGAACGTTACATTCAAATGTTGAAAAATCGTTGAATCTTGAACTAACTTTTGAAATTCAGGATAGATCTTTGCATTATAAAAGCCATTACAAAAGAGCGGAATAGAGTACGTTTGTTAGTCTGAGAGCCGGCGGACGATTTCATGCGAGTATTTTTCTTCTTAATGTACACTATTCTATACTATAAATTGAATGAATAACAAGTTCATCTATTCTAATAATTATTGTCCAAAAACATGTGTATAAATATAATTTATTCACTTTTTTCGCATTGTTTAAAACGGTATGAGAAAAAAAGGAGACTTTATATAATTTTTTATATAACTTACTACTTTATATAACTCATAAAAAATTATGTACAAAAATAAGATTAAATTTTGCAGGTTGCACCTAAAATGGACTTATATTAATTAATATAAATTGCTTTTCTTTGTAGTTATTTTGTTTTGAAAAATAAACAAAGCACAATGCTAAGAAACAAGGTATGTAAATCTATCACGTAAAAATGTCATAAAGGGCATGTTGTTGGCAAATGTAAATATATCGTACACCATCTCTTGGACTATAATGGGTGAGAGAACGGTTTCAACTTAGAAAGAATCACTTTTCTCATTGTAATCTCCATCTTACAGAGATTGCAACTTATTTAAATTGCTTTATGAAGATTTTAATGTGCACTTAGGAAAGTAGGATAAGTGCAATTTGGGCTAAATAAGCAACATATTAAAAAAAATCTAACATTTAACAATGTTTTAATAGCAAGCTACTTCATCACAGTTAGGATAATTTTCGGGGTTCTGCGCGTAAAATAAAAATGTAATGCTTGTGTGACTTATATAAATCAACCACAGATAGGCTATATAATTATCATTTAAAATGTTTTCTGTTTTTTTTTCCACGGACAGATTTTTGGATTTTCTCATTTTTGGTTTCCGACGAGTGACCATCTTTCCGCCTAAATCTAAGAAAGTATTACAATTTACATGTCATTTGATCTAATTTCACTTCTGATTAATCAGTTAGTTATTCATTAAGTTAGTATTTGTTTTTTTTTTACACATGCATAAACATATGAGGCATTTGAAAGAAACTTCAACAGTCTCAAAATCAGCCCAGTAAAAAAAAAAAAAGATAACAATAACAGTATTTTATTGAGCAAAGCCAAAAATAAAATAATAGAAAGTATAATATTTGTAAATTAGCATAATGATGTGTTTATGTCGCAGCCAAATAGCTTTAATCAGACGTTCAATTAACAGCCTAGTCTCTTAACTAGACGGCGCCATTCAACTGGCGGCCTGAATGATATTCAGCCGTCAATCAAACAGCTAGGTAATTGACTTAGATCGATAACGTTTAACTACTTACTTGCCTAGCCTAATCATTTACATTAAGTTCATTTATAAATTTTTCATTTAATATTTGGATACTTTTAAGGGTTTTTTTTTTCTAAAAGTTCTTATCGTTTTTGGCACTCGTCGACTGCTATTGCGGCACATTTAGGGCCGTCCGTTCTCGGTCCGATATTGGTGTGGTAAAGTAATTTTATATAAAAAAACTTTGCTGTACCGGAACTTGATTCTTACTGATAGTGTGAATACACTTATTGATTTTTGTATAAAAATACTTTACCACACCGATATCGGATCGAGAACGAACCGTGATTGGCACTATAGTGTGGAGCGGGCCTATATGACGATTTGCACATTTACATTAATTGCTATACACTGTAATAACGTCCATTAGAGCTATTATGGCATAGACGTAATTGATTGAAGATAATATACTGAATAGAATAACTTGTTATTGTGCTTATTATGATAACATTGTCTTAAGCTAATCTCTGTATACATATAGGAATATTTCAACAACAAGTGTATCTACATCTACAAGAAGCAACATTATAGTTCAGTATTGAGATAATTTAAAAATAACCTAGGTATATATACTTTACAAATGACTAACCTCACTGGTGCTTGACAGTATGTGTATATGTTACTCCAGGTTATAGTCTAATACTACTGGTTACTAAATTTCACAAAATCCGTTTAACCGTTTCAGCGTGATGGACCAACAAATACACACACACGTAAACGCATAAGCCCACGCATGCGCACGCGCATACTCACACACACACATACATACTTTCGCATTTATAATAGTAATCTGAACACTTTTAAAGTTACTCCAATGCTGAGTAACAATCTTTCTCTTTGGAAGTGTTAGTGTTGGAGGCTATAAACATTGAACTAAGGTGCAACGTTATTTCTTGAATCTTGACTGACTTCAAAAAAGAGTAGTCCACTCAATTCGGGAGTATGTTTTTTGTGTGTAGGTATGTTACGCGATATCTTCGCCAATTGTGAATCGATTTTCACATTTTTTAATAAATAAAAGGGTGCTTTAAGAATATTCCGATTGATGAACATTTCTAGAAAAAATTACGCCTTCGTGACAATTTTCAATTTGATGAAGCCATTCTTAAAATCAATCATTACATTATATACATACACAGAGATAGATAGCCTATTTTTTGGTATATGCTGTTACGAAAAAACACTTAGGGATGCTTCTAAGTAAAGCGAGGGTAGAAAACTAATTATTTTCATTGAAAACCATAACTTCACCACTTTTCCATATAAAATCCTATCTACATATACTAATATTATAAAGCTGCAGAGTTTGTTTGTTTGTTTGGTTGAACGCGCTAATCTCAGGAACTACTAATCCGATTTGAAAAATCTTTTTGCATTGGATAACCTGTTAACTGAGGAAGGCTATAGGCTATATATCATCCCAGAAAAATTTACTGTTCCCGTGGGATAGATTTGTTTTTGTCTTGGGACGAACCCGAAGCGAAGCGAGGGTGAGTCGCTAGTAAATAATATTTTGATTTAGTCATGGAACAGTGTTCATCCGAAACAGTTCAGAATTATAAGCTACGAGTATTTACATATTTTGTAATTTACATAGCACTCCAGCAAGGAATTTAAACATTTGTATACTGTATTTGTGCATCACATTTCTATTTATTAGAATTCAACCAACGCTCACTTTGAATATTAGTTTAGATACAAAAGGGGGAGTTTGATTTGATTTTCTAATCTTGTTAATGCTATAATAAACATAGTACTTGTTACTATGGCTGGTGTATATATTTTACCATAAATCTACTATAAATTATGTTGTCGTGAAAAATCTGTACTAATATTATAAAGAGGTAAAGTTTGTGATTTTGTGGGTTTGTGAGTTTGTGAGGTTGTAGGGGGTAATCTTTGAACCGATTTAGATGAAATTTGGTAAGAAGATAGTTTGAGACCCTGGGAAGGACATATGATTTTTTTTTCGGAAATCATTCTTTAAGGGGGATGAAAATGGGGATGAAAGTTTGTATGGGGAATCAACCTAGGGACGAATCCGAGCGAAACAAGGGTGAGTCGCTAGTCCTGTAATAAACATATTTATTTAATATTTTCTTAGTAATATAATATGATTGGTTTGAGAACCTCAATTGTTACGTTAACAAAATTGTAGTTAAAGACCGTCATATGATAACTACATACTATGTAAACTATTATTTCAATACCTATAATCTAATGCATATTTATATATAATTACATCATTTTTGATGATTTAACATCGTTTTCAAATGGCTTTACCCTCGTACCTAAATATTTGTGGGTCATGGCTATAGGGCATCTAGTACCTATTGTTGAAATTTTTCACCATCAACGAAGTAAAATATAGCGCGAAACACACACAAAGAAAAAACAACCGAAAAGAATAATTATCCCCTCATTTTTTAAAGTTAGTTAATAAGCAAATTACCTTTTTAAATTAAATAAGCAAAAAAAAAAACAATAACAACAATGAATATATCCAGGATTAAATAGCTTGCTAAGTACATTCCTTAAGGAATTACAGAAAAATCAGAATTTCTCCACACATTGTATTGTAGCGCAAGTATAAAATATTTGCGCTACAATACATGAAATGAACGCATGTATGGCTAAAACTATTATAAATTAGATTATTGCGCCTGCAATTCAATGACGTAACTGACTATCGGAAATTTAATTTCGCCACACTATTTTAGGCAATATTGGGTTACTAAAGTTAGAATAGGTTTCAAAATTATCTTTAGACGTGACATTTCTAACACACTGTATAAAAATATCGAACTAAAAATGTATGAAAAAATGCCACTTCCACATAATAAATAAATTAATATGTTGGGACATTAACACAGCATCATCTCTGTAGTTCCATGGTAAGCTACGAGGCTTGCCTTATGGATACCAGATAGTTGATACACTACACATATATAACTTTAAATACCCACAATATACATATTATAAATATAAACACTCATAACTGGAGTACAAACTTTCGTGCTCATCACACAAATGTATGCCCCCAGCGGGACTCGAACCCGCGACCGCTGGCACAGCAAGTAGGGTCACTACAAACTGAGCCAAACGTGTCGTCAAATGGATACATAATGGAACATAATTTCTTATGAAAACCCAAACAGAAGCATTTATTAGAAAAAAAAGAATCATTAATATAAAAGGGAAATAGAAGTTGGCTTAAATATTTTTTTCCGTTTTATCGTCGTGTCGCGGACACGAGTGTTTTAAAATTTACGCGACACGACAGCTCTAGCGGAAATAAGAGATATAGTTTTACAATTCGCACTTTTATATCGTAGCATCCAGTACATTTAAAATTCAATGTATACTGAAATAGTTTTATAAGAAAAATTAACATGAAAATGTGTTAAGTTAGCTATGCACGTATTACATATACACAATGTATGTATTATAAATATGCATAATGTATATATTTATAATAATAAATAAATATGTTGGGACATCAACACACGGCACCATCTAGTTCCATGGTAAGCTACGAGGCTTGTGTTTTATGGATACCATATAGTTGACACACTATATATGTATATAACATTAATTACATACATATTATAAATATAAACACCCATGACTGGAGTACAAACATTCGTGCTAATCACACAAATGTATGCTCGCAGCAGGACTCGAACCTACGACCGCTGGTACAGCAAGTCAAGTCACACGGCTCATATAAATTGAGCCATACATATCGTCATTTTTATTTTTATAACTTTATAACTAAATGGTAGTGTAAACTATATTAAAACAAGAGAAAAGACAGTTGTCTTATTTCTAAAAACTATTTTAGGGTCTGTACTTTGTACTGTCAAGTCTACATACAATTTTGTTTCTATCCTAGACGGTAATCAATAAGAGAAATGTTATAATATATTTTTAATCTACCCTAACAATTACTTTAGGTCTAACAATTACTTTTAAAATTATAATTTTAAAGACTCTTAGGTCTAACAATTACTTTTAAAATTATTTTAAAGTAACAAAACCTTTTTAGTTAGAAAAAATCATGTGCTTTTTCAAGTTTTAACCTGCAAAGTGATTGCAATGATTGTGGGATTATATTATACACTTTGCCCTATATAAATCTTTTCACATTTAGAAGACGAAGGCTTTACGTTATCTATTCGACTCTATCAAAAAGCCTTATCCATGTCACTTTTAAATGGGTAGTACCCTTCTCTTGACATTGGCACTGGCAATACTTCAAATATTAATTTAAAAAAAAAACGAGTAAAATAAGAAGATCTTTTCGGGATTTATTTTAATTTTTGGTTCCCGACGTTTCCGAATGCTTTATAAGAATTATGATGGCCACGAGACTAGGGTTTTAGACGTCTAACAATTTATTATATACATAATTGTTACAGATAACTATCGTATCATATTTTTGTATCGTAATAGCCAATCGGTTATTAGTTTGCTAAATTACATTTTCCCAGTATTCCAATAAAACAAACTATAGTCTTCGATTTACTTAACATATTTCCACGTCAGTAATTCACTTTCCCTTCAATCAGGCCCTTTTTATTCGCACGAGTATCTCTTTAAAAACTCACGTAATAGGGTTATTCAGATATTCTACGGAGTCCGTTTGACGGATGGGATTAAATTAGCCGATATCCATGTTCGTGTCGTGGAGTGGCGGAGGCGTTGTTGATACGTTAAAGCGTAACAAATAAACAAACTCATTTTTAGAGGATTTATATTCTCTGGCTTATGACTTGATTTAATCTCTACTAATATTATAAAGAGGAATGATTTGATTTTTTGTGTGTTTGTTTGTACTGAATAATCTCCGAAAATACTGAACTGATTTAGATGAAATTTGGCAAGAAGAAAGTTTGAGACCCTGGGAAGGACAGAGGATACTTTTTATACCGCAAAAAAAACCCTTAAGAGGGTGAAAATGGGGATGAAAGTATGTATTAGGAAGCAAGCTAGGGACGAACCCGAGTGAAACTAGGGTGAGTCGCTAGTACTTTATATATCGGAATGAAAATAAGCCTAGATATCTCAAACGATAATTTACTTACTAGCGACTATAGACTAGTCTATCTGTGTAATTAAGTTTCATTCAAATTCATTCATTAATTCATTTATTCATATCATTCATTCATTTAATCGTTTCTTGAAGGAGTAATAAACATATACACATACACAAACATACACATTTATAATAGTCGTGTCATAATGGCAATGAACCGACTAAGAAGAATGACGAAGAAAAAATACTGTTATTTTTTCTTAGTGGGTAGTAAACCACTAGACTTAGAAAATTTAAATAAAAATATTATGCTTATATGATTAGGACACGGAGATATAACAAATTATAAAAAAAAAAAAATTGTAAACATGAAATACCTTAGAAGAATGAATGCTACACTAAGTAGGACTTCGGAAAACTTTGGAAGACTAAATTTTTGGAAACTTATAGAAGGTCAGGTTTCTTGTGAAAAAACCACCCAACAAGCGTGTTTTAAGGAAATGCCATTAATAAAAGAAAACAAAGGTAATAAGGGAAATAGCGTGAAGTTATGTAGGTATATATATATATATATATATATATATATATATATGTATAGATGTAAGTGTAGTTAGGATATACACAAAGTGCATGGTCAATATAACCAGTAGTTACCGTCTAGCGCCCGCATTTTTATCGTTTTCATACAGTTGGGCGGGAATGTCGCAGGTGATTTGCACTAACCGATTCGTTTGGATTTGAAAAATACTTTTCCTTTTTTTATATGCAATATATGGGGGCAGTGGTAGCCCAGTGGTAACGCGCTCGCTTGGGAAACCGAGTGAAGCGGGTTCAAATCCCGGGTCTCGCACCTCTGATATTTTCATGTGCGAATCGTTTCTAACATGATTACCACTTGCCTTACGGTGAAGGAAAACATCGTGAGGAAACCTGCATGTCTGGGAAAACCTAGCAAGTTTTCGAAAGATATGTGAAGTCCGCCAATCTGCATTTGGCCAGCGTGGTGGACTATGGCCTGATTCCCCTAGTATTGAAAAGAGGCTCTTGCCCAGCAGTGGGACGTTAAAAAGGGCTGAATACATATGCAGTATATTTGCAACGACATAAGCGATTTCAACTTCATTTCTCTTCTTCATTCAATTTGTCATTTAAATAGCCTTTATTTATTAATGCAGTAACAAGGAAGTTTGCAAAATTAGTGTAAATATTTATTTTTTCTATTCATTTATCTCGGTCTTTTTGATTTCACACTGTTGAGGCATAAATTAGAAATTAATAAATGCAATTAACTCGTATACCTACAGTTAAATATATCTATATTTAAATAGGCAAAGACTGTCAAACGATTTTTCGTTTTAAAATATAAATCTATTTATATATATATATATATATGTATATATATAAATATGTATATGTATATGTATATATATATATATATATATATATATATATATAAAAGGCAAAAGTGATTGACCGATGTATCAACGCACAGGCCAAACCCTTAAGGCCAGAAAATTGAAATTTCGCATACGTATTCCTTATATGACGAAGGCATCCACTAAGGAAGGATTTTTCAAAATTCAACCCTCGAGGGGGTGAAATAGGGCGGGTTTTGCTATTCATAATATATCTTTTTCTTAAATTTTCGGTTTAAAGGTCGAATTTCAACAACTGGACGAACACTACTTATATTAATTAGTCAAACTACATAATATCTAAAAGAACATTATGAATACACATATCCTACATACATATTAATGTTAATAAATATTTATTGCAATTTTCACTACTGGTATTTACTTTATGCGGAACACGTTTACTTTTAGATTTTATATTTTATTTTCCACAAGTCCATATTAATGGTAAAATTTGCATCGGCTTTTGAGTGAAACATAAATTAATTCTGTACTCAATTAAAATGTGTGCACTTTTTTAAATGGAAAAAGTACAAGTAGTCTAAGAGACTTGCATAATTAGCGACTCACCCTCGCTTCGCTTTGGATTCGTCTCTAGACAAAAACAACTCTATTCCACGGGAACCGTACATTATTTCGGGATGATATATAGCCTAAAGCCTTCCTAGATAAATGGACTATCCAACACAAAAAGAATTTTTCAATTCCATCCAGTAGTTCATGAGATTAGCGCGTTCAAACAAACAAACAAACAAACAAACTCTTCAGCTTTATAATATTAAGTATAGATTAACACGTCATATGTTGTATGTCTCTCATGAACTACTTACTACAATAAATAAAATTGTCTCTTCGGAACGGATTTCTTTTGATATTTGGTTCCCGTTGTTGCTTTACAGCCAGGGAGAATTAAGAAGTTAAGAATTAAAATCAACAAATATTGTAAGGTACTTTAGTGCCATATTTGAATTTTTGAAATCATTTTTGTAAAACAGTGGGTAGGCACTGCCTGTAACAAGTATATATAACGCCTTTGAGACGTCTAAAACCATAGTCTCTGCCAAAACCGTGATTGCTGTGAAGCATTTGAAACGTCGGGAACCAAAAACCAAATCCAGTCGAAAAAATCCGAAAATTACTTACTTACTATTTTGTAGGTCCAAAATTCGACTCCCTTGTGGGATAAATATTTGACGTACTCATCAAACTCAACATCATCGATCTGATTAAGATAAAATATGAAGCACTAAAAAAAATAGCAGGTATTTATCACTAGGCTCATACATATACCTACTGTTTATATAAAAAAGGAATGCCGATTGTTAACGTTCCTACGTAAAAGACAAACAAACATATTTTCAGCATTTACAACATTAGATATCCGACGATAAATCTAAACATTATACCTAGGATGGAGGAAAAGCAACTATTCGAGCAAAGTCGGTTAAATTAAAAAAAAAAACATGTACTTAACATAGTTCGTGACTGTAGTCACTAAACAAACGCTAAACAAACACAAGTTGTCAAATAAACATCCACTCTAACGTAACGCAACACAAATATTACAGACAAGTCACCCTTCACAGTTAAATGAACTCCATGGGAATACGTACGTATCTGAAGGTAATAACGTATCTTTTCATACGTATTTTTAACTTTTTTACATTAAATGCTCTGACATTTTAATAATATTTTGTGTTATATATCACGTTTTGTTGATATCTTTCACATTTCTATATACTAAAAACGAACTGCTATTCGCTAGTAGGTGAACATGTCACTTGAGAAATACTAGATTTTTATAATTGTTCGTAATGATTATAAAAAAGGACTGTTAATAATAATAAAAAAAGGTTTTTAGGGGGAAAGAAATGGAAATTGATCGGAAAACTGTTAAATTCGGGAGGAATTAAATGTGATTTTTTCTATAACTTTTTGCATGACCTAAAACATTATTAATAAAATTAAAATAACGTCTATTGGATCATCCAACTAAATAAAATAACTTGCTTAATAAAATGAAAATATATATAATAATGTCCTTCACATACATGTTTTACAAGCACTGGAATGACTCATTTAATCGTTGGACAGATGTCATCGGAACTTTTACGAGTGCTTTATTAAGGAAGGTGTCACCGTTACGAAACTTTTGCCAAAGACTACATATCGTACATAAAAATGTGTAATTAGTACACATAAAAAAAAATAAAAACCGACTTCCAGGCACTGAAAAGTAAAAAATAACTAAACAGGGGTTTTCATTTAGAATAGATACTTAATCAGATATTTTCGAAGTCGGTGCCAGCCAATACAAATCAAAGCACACCGACTTCGAAAATATCTGATTAAGTATCTATTCTAAATGAAAACCCCTGTTTAGTTATTTTTTACTTTTCAGTGCCTGGAAGTCGGTTTTTATTTTTTTTTAAAGTTTTTATTTTTCCATTTTTAGTGTAGACGTAATAAGCAGGTAATTTGTAATTTATAAGAAGAAAGATTTTTTTTAATAAAATCATATTTGATTTAGCCATTTATTTAAAAACCGCTTGACTGATTTCGATAAAATTTATATGGGACCACCGGGGAAGAATACCCTTTGAAACAAAAAAAGAATTTTCCAAATCGGTTCAGCCGTCTTCGAGTAATCCGTGAACATACATAAAAAAAAAAAGGAAGAAAAAAGATTCCGACGAATTGAGAACCTCCTCCTTTTTGGAAGTCGGTTAAAAAAAAACCTTAGAATTATACAAAAGTTACATAATGACAGATTAAAACTATTAAAATTAATATCCAATAGAGGTTGCATTATAAGCTAGCTTTAGTGAGTTTCTCGTTCGTTACGTTATCGTTCAACGAACTGTACAAGATCAGTGCATAAAAAAGTGTAAACATTCTAGTGGAGTGCTACAGGGTTTTTTTATTTTGTAATATCACGCGATGCGCCTTCCATACAATAAAAAAGCCTTTTTAAGGCGGGGATAGTTGAGCGATGTCGTTATATTCTATATACTTGTACATCACAATACATCCTGAGATGAGCGAACATAAACCTAACAGTTGCTCTTTAAAAAATAACTTGTTGGTCAGATTAAAAAATATATATATATTGAGGAAGGTCATAGTAGATAACCGTGAGAAGCAGGGATTATACATAAATAAACTAAGCGAGCAGAGTCGGTAGTAAAAGTTAGTAATTACAATATATCAAATACTTTTTTCACCGTACATAAAGATTCAAAGCTCTGATTGCAAGTCCATGCACGCACAGCCATTTCATAATGTACAGCGCTTTAAAATATTGTATGAATTTAAACTATCCAGGATCTAAATCCAATTATTTTCAATAGTCACGATAAAAATAGAATGTGTAAATGTGACGTGTTCACTTTATATAATGTACATTATATATATATATATATATATATATATATATATGTTGTATACAGCCTGACAGTTGTATGGAGGCACGGTCCGGGATTCAATGCGAATGGGATCAGACCATAGCCCACCACGCTGACCAAATGCGGGTTGGCGGACTTCACATGTCTTTCAAAAGCTTGATATTTTCAATACGATTTTCCATAAAATATTTAATGTACAGATTCGACTCAGTTAGAATTTTATTATATGTATAGATAGATAGATGTTATATATAATACTAGCAGAACCCGCGGCTTCGCCCGCGATCAAACTACGAAAAAAAAAACTTTTTCGCAATACATGCTTTATTACTTGCAAAAATAAATTTGTGTAAGTTTTATTATTTGTTAAAGTATATATGGAAACAAATATAATTTTAGCGATCGTAACTCAAAATATCCAGTATCTTAAAAGATGTTAAGCGTATATTATGTAATTAAAATTACACTTTAGGTATTTAGCAAGCTGCACTACCTGTATTTTTTGTACATTTTTTTGTACATTTTTTGTACATTTTAGATTGAAAAATTTGCTCAGTTTTAATTTCCATTGAATTTATATATTGTCATATCGAATTTTTAATATTATGTCTAGAGTCAACCACAAATATAGGTTAGGTTCCCTCTCTCGCGCTCTAGGTCTGTTATAGTTGTGGCTGCTGTGGCCAGCCGAAAAGTTACAAATAATTTTCTTTTGGATTCGGAATAATTTTCGTTCTCTGCTTTAAATCTCACACAGTTAGTGTGCACTTACAGAGAACTTGAGCCATGTTACTCTATTTAAATATATTCAACAATTCAAACTTCACCGCCCAGTTTTACTCACTTAGTGGCTGAATTAAAAAAAAATCTACAATACATGTTTATTTAATTGTATTAAAGAGCATTCATATCAAGTTTCAAGTAATTCTGATCATAAACAAATTTCTCCTTATATAAACAGCACAACCTCCTTTTACCTTTTTAAGGGATAAATTTCGAAAAAATAATAATATCTGTAATGTTTTAGTTTTCATTTTAAAGGTAAATACCATTTTTCGTGCATCAATTACAGAGTTTCATACAAACTTTCATCCCCTATTTGACAGCCTTATGGGATGAATTTCAAAAAATGCTAAAATACAAATTTTTTTAATTGTATTGAAGAGCATTAATGCCAAGTTTCAAGTAATTCTGATCATAAATAATTGTTTGCCCATATAAACTTTATCACCCCCTTTTACCCTTTTAAGAGATGAATTTCGAAAAAAATCTAATACATATATTTCTTATTTTTCATCTTAAAGCTAAATACCACTTACCGTGTATTTCGCGTTAAGAATAACAGAGTTTCATACAATCTTTTATCCCCTATTTTACCCCCTTAGGGGATGAATTTAGAAAAATCCTTTCTTAGCGGATGCCTACATTGTATAAGGAATATGTCCTCTAAATTTCACGTTTCTACGACCAGCGGTTTAGGCTATGCGTTGATCGATCAGTCAGTCAGGACAAAGCATTTTATGTATATATAGATTAGCGTAGACAATTTTGTCTAAAATTACAAAAATTACATGAAACGGCGCATCATTCAGTAGACGATTGTCGATATGTTTTGAAAGATATCGCCGAAATCTATGAATTATTTAAGCTTCCAGGGACTGGAAGCGTCACAGATTTGCGAATTTTCACGTTCATATTTCAAATTCACTTTGGTTTTTTAAATAAAACTAGTTTTCGGATATTTTCACGGAATTATTTTGATATTTGGTACCCGACGTTTCGAAAGCTTTACAGAAATCATGGTCACGGGAGAGGCTGGTCGGAGACATGGTCACTGTGGTTCTTGTTGTTATTATTTTTACTTTTTTTTACTTTTAATCCTACTACTATGCGCTATAATAACTTCTAACTAAAGGCTACACCTGCTTTAATTTAAAAGTTTAAAATTATTTCGCCATTAGGTGTAGAAATAATTAAAATTAAAATCGGTTGACAGTTCGCGTAGTTATCGCATTACGTACTTACAAAAACATTTACCCAAATCGACTGTCGTCTTTAGAATTCGGTCAAAAATAAATGAGTAGGTATATTTGTCGATCCTTCTATCACGGAACATCGGATTGATGTGAATATTTGCATAGAAATAGTGTGTGGGCCGGCGAGTATTGAAAAATACTTGTTATGCCCATACAAATGATTCCTGTAGGCATAAATATGTAAGTCACAGTCTTATTCTACAAAAAAAAATATAAAAAAAAGAAAAATTGACAACCTTAAAAGCCATTTACCTACAGTTTTCACATAACATTGAATTCAATGAAAAAAAATAACATTAAATATCTATGAACAATTTTATATGAAACTAGCGACTCAACCTAGCTTTGCTCGGGTCCTTAGGTTTTTGTTTTCACGGTTAGTATGCAATAGATAGACTCTATATTAAATATATACATAGATATGATAAGCTGTTATGGGTTGTATTATAACATGATTTTCCGTGGGAATGAGATAATATCCCGCGGTGAAAAGTAGCCTATGTCACTCTCCAGCCCTCCAACTATCTCCACACAAACAATCACGGCAATCCGTCACTCTGTTTCTATGTAAAAGAAGGACAAACAAATAAACAAACAAACAAACACACTTTCACATTTATAATATTAAGTACGGATTCTTAGAATACAATAGAAACATTGACACTATGAGTATTGAGGATTATAAATTTTCAACGCAATATGTATGTATCTACACAACTGTGAGAGGACGCACGGTTTACAATCGTAATATGTACGAGTATTGGAAAACGTACGAATGAATCTACGTTTGCATATTTCAAATCCATTCGCTATTCAAATTGATGTTTGAACGCAAAATCAATTACGCGGTTACTGTGAAAAGCTTTGATTATCACATACGTTGTGTGTCATGGGGGGGTGTCTTTGTTAACCGACTTGCAATGTAAAAGTGTTTGAAAAGTAGAAAGTATTTTATATAGATAAATAATTAAATTAAATTACAATAAATTTAAGATCTATACATATAATAAAATTCTGAGTCGAATCTGTACATTATTTAAATATTTTTTGGAAAATCTTATTGAAATTGTCATTACTCATTACTATCGATACAGAGGCCGAATCTATAGTTTTTAGAATTTTTCTCTATCTGTTTTTCTGTCTGTCTATCTGTCTATCTGTCTGTCTGTCTGTCTGTCTGTCTGTCTGTCTGTCTGTCTGTCTGTCTGTCTGTCTGTCTGTCTGTCTGTCTGTCTGTCTGTCTGTCTGTCTGTCTGTCTGTCTGTCTGTCTGTCTGTCTGTCTGTCTGTCTGTCTGTCTGTCTGTCTGTCTGTCTGTCTGTCTGTCTATATGTCTGTCTGTCTATCTGTCCGTCCGTCTGTCTGTCTGTCTGTCTGTCTGTCTGTCTGTCTCTCTGTCTCTGCCTGTCTGTCTAGGGACGTATCACGAAAAAACCACTGGCGAATTTTGATGAAATTTAGCATGATTTCCGCTGGTTGTCCGCGTCAACATATAGGATACTTTTTACTGCGGGAAAATATCTCATCTCTGAGAAATCGTTAAAACATAACTAGGGACGAACCCAAGCGGAGCGAGGATGAGTCACTAGTAAATAATAGTATTAACATAATTGCTCTACTTTGTAGAGTTATATTATAATGAAATATAACACGAAAGAGCTGTTGGTGTCTGTATATAATATTGTACACCAATAGTAGTAGGATTTTGAAATCTATTAAAACAACAATATATATTTTTTATTCCCGCTGTCTTTTTGGATTTACAAGCGTATAAAAAAGCCTGCACCATTGCCACTAACGAACTAAGCCATAGACAACAGAGCGATATAAACCATAAGATATATGTATGTATGTACAATGTACATTGTACATAAACCAACATTCGATAAAATATTTAAACAAAAACACACCTATTCCACGGGAACCGCATTTTTTTCCGGGACAAAAAGTAGCTTACGTGTTATTCCAGACTATAATCTATATCCGTGCCAAATTTCATCAAGATCCGTTCTGGCGTGAAAGAGTAACAAGCATCCATATATCCATACTCACAAACTTTCACGTTTATACTAATATTATATAGATATAGATATTTGATACGTTCATAATGTTCGATTATATTAAGTAGGTACATTCATTATGAAAATTAGTATTATTAAAAAAAAAAAACAAATACGAGCGAAGCCGAACGCAAAATCTTAGAATACATATCGAGCCACAAATTGCTCCAAAATGGTCTGGTTTTAAATTCAACACTCGAGTCTAAGGGACGGAGAAATATGAATGTATTCATGAAGTTATTCTTGAAATGGATTCGACCTAATTGATATTCTAATTTTATATACATTTGTGTAGACACTTATTATATAAAAAACATATATGATTTAATATCTAAGATATTAAAAGTGTAAATCAATTGCTGTTAGTCTCGCTACAACTCAAAAAACGGCTGGACAGATTTGAACAATTCTGTTTTTTGTTGTTTTGTTGGGAGTGTGTCAGGGGCGATTTAAGTACAAAAAAACGTGTGTGTGTACTTATGTACGCGCGTAAGAAGTTATACTTCTTTCGCGTAACAGAACAAAAATAGCTAAAGATTTCATCCCGTATGTAACAACTCTGTTTGTAAAAGGAATGATAAATTAATAAAATAATTAAATAAGGCATATTAAGCATATTACAATCATATATTTATAGAATATAATATTATATATTATTTGTCAGATAATAACAACGGTTACCATGGCAACAAATAGTTACAAGTATCAGCTAACTTCATCATGTCGCTTTCAGCTAGCTTCATCATTTCGCTTTTTGGCTGTCGGTGTGCGTGCGCATCGAAAAAATTTTACTCTCCCATTTTTTCTACAAACATCCCAAAAGAAGTATAATTTCAAAAACAGAAAAAACCCAAAAGTAAAAAAAAAAACAGCTAGAAAATCTAAAAGTTCGGAATTGTTTATTTTGTATGAGGTTGTGTTGCTAGTTAAAAATATAAAGCTGAAGAATGCATTGTTATTGATCTTCGAAACTCCCAATCTGATTTGATATATTATAATATTTTTAATTTAACTTATTTATCGAAGGAGGTTGTGTCTTATAATATTAACGGAGAAATTCTTGTATATTTATATAAATTTATTTCATATGTCTCGGAAACAGTTCTATTTCGATGAAATTTTGTATTTAGATAATGTTTTGCTTTTTTAGTTTATCTATGTAGGTGTACTTTCTGGATAAACACATTTTTTGTACCTTTTCTGAAAAATAGTCGGTCGATAGGTTATATATAGGATCTGGCACCAAACAACGATCTTTAGGAGCAGAGTAATTAAAGAAAAACAGACGAAGTGACATGAGCTTTACTTATTTATAAAAATGAAATTAAATCTTAGTACGATATTTTTTGTTACGTCAAGAGGTCCGTGCAGGAAATATTGTATACACTTTCAAATATTTCATTCAAAAATGTAACTTTCTTTTAAAGGATATATGTAGGACACACATTAACATGCAAGTTCAACTCGCACTTGGCCGATTTTGTGTTGTTTATATTATTTATTTCGTTAATATATGTATATTTTTTTACATATTTATTTAGTTAATATATTTAATAACAGTTAGCCAAACTACTTTAGAATCAGAAGCAGTAGGTGTATAAAAAGAAAAGTATCTGTATCTAAAGCGCCATTTCTGACTTCATCGCGTGCATCCAATTTTGCGCTTCAATGCATAGTAGCGCAATATACATATAATTAAGTTTCAAATAACACATCAACACCCCTTGTTATTATTATATATATATGTATGTCTATTAGTCATCTGTTATATTAACTGGCCGTGGGTTCGATTCCCGTACAAAGTACATGTTTAGGTTAGTTTAAAAAGATTAGTGATTTTATAACAGTTAGATAGCATCCATTATCTATTAAATCCCACGTTAATGTAAATTAAAAAAAAAACAAATATTTTCAAAAAGATACACATTTTTGTGTAGACACACATATATATGAGTGTTACCATAAGTAATTATTTTTAGGTTTTTCAAATATTTTTAAACCCTCTAGTCGAAGTTCCCCTTCCCTCCTCATACAAAGTTATTTTAACTACATTTAAAAATTACCTACTATTTCATTAAAAAGGTCTACACATTAAAATTTAATCAAAATATTAACTTTATGACACAAACAAAAATGTAAAACCACCCTTGTAACAAATTCCAACTATCTAAAAGCTTAACCAATAGTGATAGTGTTTTACTTTAAACATTAGCTATATGTGGTAACTCGAGTGTAAAACGACACTAGTCACCATAGAACGTCTATCGACAACAAGAGACGCGGAAGCATCCGAGCGAGAAATTAACAGAACGCTTTGTATAAAAGATCACTCGTAGTTTATAATGGCGTGTTAGTTTTTTAATATACCTACTTTTAAATTAAAATTAACTTTTCAGATTCTTTCGGGGATTTATTTTAAATTTTGATTCCCGACATTTCGAATGCTTTACAGCAATCATGGTCACGGGAGAGACTATACGGGGGAAATAAATCCGTGAAAAAATTTGAAAAGATAGCTTTATTCAAAACTAGCGACCTATCTTCGCTTCGCTTTTAATTACTTTAAACTTTTGCTTTTTTGAGCGGAACCCTAATTCTATTTCTAAAATAAAAGTTGGCGAAGTTATAGCCTATAACATCAGCAATCTACCAGTGAAATCCCAGTCAAAATCAGTTCAGCCGTTTCGGAGATAAGCCGAAACAAACAGACAGACCAAAATTAAAAAAAATGTGTTTTTCTTATGAGTACCGTATATAATTCATATGCATTTAGTAAAAAGCTGTTATTTTGACATTACAAACAGACACTTCAATTTTATTTACCTACTAGCGACTCACCCTCGCATCGCTCGGGTTCGTCCCTAGGTTGCTTCCCAAAACAAACTTTTTTTTTGGTGTTAATTTTTTTCGTGGGACCCTATTTTTTTCTAAAATAAAAGTAGCCTAAGTTACTCCTTATTACATCAGCTATCTGCCAGTGAAAGTCCCGTTAAAATCGGTCCAGCCGTTTCAGAGATTAGCCAGAACAAACAGACAGACAGACAGACTAAAAATGTAAAAAATGTTGTTTTGGTATATGTACCGTGTATACATCCGTATGCATTTAATAAAAAGCGGTTATTTTAATATTACAAACAGACACTTCAATTTTATTTATCTGTATAGACGTTAAATATTCGCGTGAGACGAAAGTCTATTTCTAAGAAAGTATTACTTTTAAGCTACTTAAAAAGTTATATCAACACTTAAAACTTACTTTAAATGTAAATATGCTGAATATTACATTTATTCACGTAATATATGTATAGGCACTTAGAATTCGTAGCTTTGCCCTTTGGTCTGAGAAAAGATCGCTGGCTTTATATTTTAAACTATGAGAATAGTGATATTCTACTTCTTATTCTACTGCTTAATCTATACTAATATTATAAAGAGGAAGGATTTGATTGTTTGTTTGTTTGTTTGCACCGAATAGGCTCCGAAACTATTGAACCGATTAAGATGAAATTTGGTAAGAAGATAGTTTGAGACGATGGGAAGGATATAGGATAGTTTTTATCCCGGAAATCATCCCTTAAGGGAGTGAAAACGGGGACGAAAGTTTGTATGACGAATCAACCTAGGGACGGACCCGAGCGAAGCGAGGGTGAGTCGCTAGTATTACAATATGAAAATATGTTTGTTAGTCTGGTTGTTTGTCGCTTACCTCAGTAATGCAGCACTGGATCGTGATTTTTTTACATATTAAAGAGTATGTTTGTATGTACTTATATATAGAGAACTTTGTATGGATATTAAAAACTAGGAACCAATAAAATGAAAGAGATTTCATAAGTGCCTACGTGACATTCTCAAGTACGCGGCAACGTGAAAGTTGCCTCGATACGGTCTAAAATTTAAAAAGTTTCAAAGGCTTGCACACAAGTTACACCGATACTAGTTCGGAATTCCTTCGAAACCACCAACAACTTGTCACTCCTCTCACGAGTAACTTCTTTGAGATGGCCACTAATTGATAACGTAACATCTAATATATAAAATTCTCGTGTCACAGTTTTCGTTGCCATACTCCTCCGAAACGGCTTGACCGATTTTGATGAAATTTTTTGTGCTTATCCGGTATCTATGAGAATCGGCCAACATCTATTTTTCATCCCCCTAAATGTTAGGGGTAGTCCACCCCTAAATTTTTTTTTCTTTTTTAGACAAAATTTTTAATTTCTATTTTTTTATGATACAACATACAAAAATACATACAATCCTCAATTTTCACCCTTCTACAATCAACCCTTATTTTTTAATAGCCATTTTAGTAATAGGAAATTATTTATATGGCAAAACAACGTTTGCCGGGTCAGCTAGTTGTTTTATAAACTTAGATTTTATCCAGCATACTTTTGTTTCGAACGAAGTAATTTTTGAACAATCCTATGTAGTCCATAAATATTGTCGACGTCCCGTTTGGCTCAGTTTGTAGTGACCCTACTTGCTGTGCCAGCGGATGCGGGTTCGAGTTCCGCTGGGGACATTTATTTGTCTAATGAGCACGAATGTTTGTACTTTGTACTCCAGTCATGGGTGTTTATATTTATAATATGTACGCACTTAAAGTTATATATGTGTAGTGTATCAACTATCTGGTATCCGTAACACAAGCCTCGTAGCATACTTTGGAACTAAATGGCGCTGTGTTAATGTACCAACATATTTAAATTTATTTATATTTATTGTATTCATATACGTAATAGATACTCTATTCCCAAGGAGGGTCGATGTCAGGCCGGCGGCCCGTCGTAAACCTTGGATGTACTAAGCCGACCCCAAGTGATTCAGAAATAGGGAGGATGATATGAAGTATTATTCGATTATACTGAGTGAAAAAAAGTGTTTGTCGCATATAAAATCAATGTGAAACGTGTAATGAAGTTAATTTTGCAAAAAAATATGATACAAAAAACGTATTCCTGTACATTTTTCTTAATTCGTCTAAATCTTACTGTAGAACTTATTCTTAGCCCACGTTTATTAAAATATCATTTAGGTTTACCTAAAAACTCGCAAAGTGCTAAAAACTAAGATATTTTTTATTACGAATATATGTATGTACGATGATATATATAATATACTTAGTTAAACTCCAATTCCATCATATTAATTCTTAAAAGGAAGACAGAGAAAACATAATAACTCTTCTTTTCTATCTCTTTTTCGCCAGTATACTCTACGCTATGTTTTTCTTTAACCAGTAAGAGACCAAAAAGTCTACCAATGATCAATAGCAATAAAAACATTTACCTAACGCGGGAAGTGAACATAAAATGTATTATATAAGGAGTTAAATTCAAACTCACTGTAGGGCTGTGGTCGTCCGCCGGTATATTGGGGTGACTGTAGCAGTGGTGCACTCCTCTGCGTTGGCTGGACATCTTCTGATACTGAAATAGATGAAATATGTATGGGTAAATAAAATTAATGCGAAAAACATTGACAACGGTGCGAAATATGCTTCAAATACACATAGGATCACCCAGAGATATATGTATGTACGTATCTATAACTATGATATAGAAAAAAATAATCATAATATATTTATAATAGAAGATATCACGTAATATACACATACACATACACATAGGCTACCTAATGTTGAGCACAGACATTCCTAACTTTTTAGCAATCTTTTTCATCCAAAAAATCATTTATACCAGTGTATAATACGAGTCACTTTAAAAAATATATAATAGTATAACTATTATTTATTTCTGCAAACTGGATTTATTACAAAACCTGTCAAAATCCATCAAAAATTTCTTATAATTAATCATAACATTAAATTGGGGTTCTGGTTTAGATAGGTATAGCGTTAAAAAATAAAAATATTCTTTTCATAGTACATTGGTAGTGCTTTTTTTGGACACAGTACATTCGATTCACAAACGATTATAAGTTTGTATCCTCTTTCACAGCCTTTAACAAAAAAAAAAAATATTGTATGATTTTAGCCATAACTGTAAAATATTCATGAATATGAATACGTTGGGACATTAACTACGATACCAGATAACTATACACTACACATAAATAACTTTAAATACATAGATATTACAAATAAATTCATAATCCATAATGTTATATCAACAAAAAATGCTTAATCCAAATGAAACTTCAAATGCACACTATTCAAATGTTATTTTCACGCAAATGTCCTAATGGAAAATTGATCTAAGTAATTTATACGGATAATACTTTTCTAGATTTACGCGTATATTTGATATTTTAAATAAAACTATCTTTTCCAGTCTCTCCCGTGACCATGATTGCTGTAAAGTGTAAAGCATTCGATACGTCGAGAACCAAAAATCTAAATAAATATCTATCTATCTATCTATAATCTAAATAAAATTCAAAAAGATAGTTTTATTTAATCCATAAGAACTACACTATTTTTTATAGTTCAAAAATAACAGTATTAATTGCTATAAAAATGAGAACGAAACAAAAAATACCAACAAAAACGACATTACAACATGAAATTTAGATGAGAAAACTAAAAAGCACAGATAAAACACAAAAAAAAGAAGCATTCTACACAAAAATTTAAAAAAAAAAAACTAAGCACTAGAGCTTCATTAAACTAACTGGGCTTAGTATTAACGATCACAGCTCAATTATAAAATGTCGTACAAATTTGAACGTTAACACACAATATAATAGGATACAATATTGCATTCACCTAACTTACCGTTATTTCAAACAGTCGCTATCTTCGCGTTGACCATCCCACCGTCACTTCCCTGCACATATAAAAAGACGAGACCACTCTTTATTCAATAGTTTTATTCTCCTTTAAAAACCCCATAGTTTATTTATTACAGCGTCAACGGTGCATGCCAATTTCGCCATAGTCAAAGCTACAAAATAACGATACTAAACAAAAATGTATATATCCGTTGTCGTTCCTCTGACTGTCTGTGTGAGACATTTTAGTGTCGTGTTTGATGTTTTTGCATACGTTTCTTCATATTGATGTGGTTTTTAAATATATATATTTTTTTATTTGATTCTTCACGTTTTTCGATCTCTCGATATAATATTTTTTTAAGAGTGTGTCTGTCTTTAGTTTTATATGTGCATAGAAGATTAGATATAACAATATTTACTGGTTATATACGAGTATCTTGTACATCAAAGCTCGGGTTAGGTTCACCAAAAGTTGCCACGTGCCGAAACAAAATAAAATATACTAAATATTTTAGCTTTTAAGCTCACTCATTGAAACAGTTTAAAAAAAGCGTTATTCACGACTCCGGCCGATAACGATTTCTACATCGCTTTGCATTTGGTCAACCTCCCCTTCGCCTCATGTGTACAATGTACATCTGTATGTTAATATACACTGTAGTGGATGCATTAAGAACTATGTAGAAAAAGCTAGACAGTATAAGTGACAAAATAAGTTTTAGAAGAGAAAAGCTCGTGCTAACGTTTCAGTCGGAATAATCGAGTAAATATCGATTTTTACCCAACATACGATTTATATTGTGGGTTAAATCATTAATTTTTAACCACTCTGAAACATCAACACTCATGTTATAGTGATTGTAAGCAATACATACCAGATGTGGAGTGCAGAAAGCTTTGCTGTACCTAAATCGATAAAATTTGTGTGTCATTCGGTCAATAACAATTCGATATAATTACTGTAGAACTAAAATTGTATTAATGAAATGCTCATTCCATATTTCAGGATTGGAAATATTCATCAAAAACACAAAAAAAAAAACGCCATCATACACTCTTTTTGAAATCGGTCAAAAAGATCGGTCAAAAAATGCCAAGAGCGAACCTGCAAGTGGCTATGACGAAAATTGTTATCGACCGAACACAGTGTGCAAAGCTGAAAAGTATATAATGCATTTGTACAAACAGTTTTGAAATGATGAATTCAAATGATGTTTAAAAGAACAGTGTAAAAGTTAAATAAATATTGTTTTTAAAGTACATATAGTAGGTAAATTTTTATTATTTTTTTTTATTTTATTTATCATTTATTTCAGGCAATATTTACACAAAGATCTTAAATATGTAAACAGAGGCCCATAGCATATATACCTTAAAAACTAACATATATATATATATATATATATATATATATATATATATATATATATATATATATAAGTGAAACATGAATTGACTCTAAGCACTGTTTTCATAAGTACGGAAAATCAGTGTACATATAATTTATTTAACAGGTTCGGAAGGAAATTTTCCGTTAAATTTTCTTGCTAATAGCTTTTAACTGAAAGATGTAATATTAGGTTAAAGCTTTTAAATAGGAGCTTGAATTTTGAAGTGAGTACGATGTGAGGAAATTATCTTGAATTCATTATGGTATATTAAATACACATATCGCCGTATATTTATGTTTATATGTAAATAAATACGTATATGTGGTCTAATAAATTGATACATGTACTAGATAAGCCCACTAAGGCAGTGGTAGCTCAGTGGTAACACGTTCGCTTGCGAAACCGAGTCAAACAGGTTCAAATCCCGATCTCGCACATATAATATTTTCATGTGCGAATCATTTCCAACAACACAACATTGTGAAGGAAAACATCATGAAGAAACCTGCTCGTCTGAGTACTAAAACCTAGCAAGTTTTCGAAAGACAGCTCAGTCCGCCCGCACTTAGCCAGTGTGGAGGACTATGGCCTGAACCCCCACATATTGAAGGGAAATCCGTGCCCAGAAATGGGATGTTAAAAAGGGCTGAATACATGCCTTTATTTCCATCAAACAACACATGAAATGGTATATAAATAGAAACGGAGTCGAGGACAAAAGTTAGTTTCAATTTGAGTGGAAATTCATTGTATATTTTACACGTGCACGAGAAAATTCCTCGAAAGAAACCTTGTTACTGGTTGCCTTCGAGTTTTAGCTTCTTAGAAACTTAGTTACGTACATTTAAGTTTTAATCAAAGAGATTTACAGAAATATTATGCTTTAGATTAAGACTGTATTGCGTTTTAATAATAAAGTAAAACTAAATAATATTCATGGAGGAGGTTTTCTTCTGATACAATGCTTAAAATATTTAAGTAGACTGTATTAAGATGGCTTTACGCTTTTAAGATCGCTAGCTCGAGTGTTTTAGAAGAGAATTGTTTTTTACATTATTATATTCTTAATATTATTTAGCACGATATTCCACGTGTACATATAGCATTCAATTACCATACAATTATTTTTAACTGCACTTTAAGATTTTGCTCACCGAGGCAGTTCATATATACGAGTATAACAGCATACACTAGTACACTAGATGAATAGCCGTTTTTGAGTTTTAGTGAGTTTTAGAGACTAACAAACGGTAATTGATTTATATATATATATATATATATATATATATATATATATATATATATATATATGTGTGTGTATACTTCATTCAATATTGATATTTTAGAAATATACTCATTGTTTGTCAAAAATTCTACCAATTCGGAAAAAAAACCCCTAAGGAGGATTACCGAAAAAACTCAGCGGATCTCTCTCTCTCATATAGTTATTTTTTAATACTCTAAGGTTCTCTTAGTAGTCTGTAGTAGTAAGTACATAGAGCTTTTTATACGATATCATTACCTAAGAGGACATTTTAAAAAAAATTGTCCGTTTGTCTTTCTGTTTGTCCGGGATAATCTTTGGAACGACTTAACAGGTTTTTATGGGACTTTTACTGAAAGATAGAGAAATTTGTAGGGCTCGTGTGTATCGTGAGAAACAAAAATTTTTGTAAACGTGTATTGGGTAATAAAATAAAATTATTTTTTCGTATTGAAGATTGGTGTTCATTTTTTCTGTGATAAATTTAGATTTTTTGTTTAGTATTTGCAATCTACGAGTATATGGGAATATACCTAACAAAGCCGTAACAGAATGTATGTACAAGGTACATATATACATATATAGTGTCCAATAAACAAAAATATACGTGCAAAAGCCTTCAAACGGTAGAAAGGCATATCCACACGAGTGTATCTCGTATAAATCTCCTTTTAGGCGTTATTTAGCATTCTCTTTGGCACAAGGGAAGTGGTAAATTCGAATTCCTTGTCTTCTATGGGTCGAATTCTATTTGGAAACTCATTTCAGTCGTGTGCGCTAAATTTGAGATATTGAGACTGAATACGGATTGTTCTTGTTGAACAATATTGGATTTGAACACGTTTGGAAATTTAAATATGACCAAGGACGCTTTAGGTTTCAGATTTATTTGGACTACCATACTATCTATACAGATAAATAAAATTGAAGCGTCTGTTTGTAATGTCAAAATAACAGCTTTTTACTAAATGCATATGATCATAAGACAAACACAATTAAAAAAAAAATTGCCTGTCTGTCTGTCTATTTGTTCCGGCTAATCTCCAAAACGGCTGGACTGATTTTAACGGGACTTTCACTGACAGATAGTTGATGTTATAAGGAGTAACTTAGGCTACTTTTATTTTAGAAAAGGAATTAGGAGTCCGCTCAAAAAAAAATAAAACGTGTCTAGGGATGCATCCGAGCGAGGCGAGGGTAAGTCGCTAGTCTCTCATAATATTGCTTAAATATTCATCTTTTTTAGAATCGCCCGTCAAAATTTCACCGTAGTGTCAACACTAAAATTATATCTTAAAAAAATCGACATACGTATAAGTGCGAAAGTTTGTATGTATCTACGTTACTCCTTTACGCTGAAACAGCTGGGCTGATTTGGATAAAATTTAATACCTAGAGTAACTCATAGTCTACTGTTCGGAACCTAGGCACGACTCAAAGCGAAACAAGGGCAAGTCGTTAGTAATAAGTATAAGTAAAATCTCCTTCTAATTTATAACATCTTTTCCCTTTTTCTTTTCTCTGTCCAAAGGTAGCCTGGAAGAGATCGCTAACTTAGCGATAAAGCCGCCTGCACCATTGTACTGTTGATGTGCTTATTTCCACTTTCATTTACTTAACTTACGTAAAGTTGTGTGCAATAAACACTATATCAAATATATCTATTTTTTCTTTTATTCTTTAAATACTTTGCCAATTTCAGGTAGGATGTATCCTTTTTGATGCGATATACATTACTTTAATAATATCATAGCAATTAGCCAGAAGTAAGAAGTGACTTATTTATAACTTAATATATAATGTTGTTATTAAAACAAGAAAATTTCATTGAACACAATATTTTTAAAGGGAATCGTCTCGCTAGTACGCTTTATTCAATGTTTTGACAGCGACGTCAGATTCAAGTCGTGGGCGGGATGTGGGCTGAAAGCTTAATGTCCATAATACTTCACAGTTACCTGGAAGCTGTTCAAAGGTATTATATATTGCACTAGTGACACACCCTCGCTCCGCTCGGGTTCGTCCCTGCTTACGTTTTACCGTTTAGTATAGATTTCTCAAAGATGAGATATTTTCCCGCATTAAAAGTATCCTATATGTTGACCCGGATAACCAGCTATTACCATACCAAATTTTATCGAAATCCCTCCAGTGGTTTTTCTGTGATGCGGTAACAGACAGACAGATAGACAGACAGACAAAAATTCTAAAAACTATAGATTCGGCCTCTGTATCGATAATGATGTCTATTTCAATAAGATTTTCTAAAAAAAATTTAATGTACAGATTCGGCTAAGTTACAATTTTATTATATGTAGGTATAGATTTATAACTATATTTTATAATTTCAATTTATGTATACCTTATAAAAAATTCTTCTTAATAAGATTATAAATGTGAAGTATGTTAGTAGTAGTTGTTGTTTTTTCTATATAGTTTATGGGTTGTGACATTATGACTTTTAATTTGAATTGATTGATTCTCGTGAAATTGTAATCTGGGATGGTTGGGAATGGGAGTCTTTCTAGTGACCATAATTGCTGTAAAGCCTTCGAAAAAAACATTAGTTGTTATCTGATAAAAAAGAAGTAAGAAAAAGAGAAGGCGGGTCATTAAAAGTTTATAACAATATTACAGGCAAAGTTATAAATAATTATTAACAATAAGTAATTTTTCATTCATTCATTAAACATATCGATTTTTAACCTCAATTTTCGATTTCAGGCATCGATTTGTGAATAAAACATATCCATCTAAAAACAACAGAATAAAAAGGTCAAAGTAAAACTAACAATCACGTATGTAACTGTATAAGCATATTATTATGTTCATGTATTCTAGCGCATTATTTATTCTGGAACGACCCGTGTCGGCCCCTTGTAGGATCGAGTTATACGAACAATTTGTGGGTTTTTCGATCCTTCCACAATGGCAGGCTATCAATCGCTCTGATACTTAACCTACGATATAAATGTATTTTTAACCTGTACTATACAATTCGTAGGCAGTGGTGGGCTGTGGTAGACAAGTGGTACCATGCTCACTTGGCAAATTACATGAAGGGTGTTAAAAACCAGGGTTTCATACTTTTGACATTGTGATATGCGAATCATTTTCAACATAAACTGCCACTTGGCTTTCAGTGAAGAAAAATCGTGAAGACATGTGTTATACGTCTGAGAGAACCTAATTAGTTTTTGAAAGGCGACCCGAGCCCAGCAGGGGGACGTAAAATGGATTTGTATGTTAAAAATAAAACATATACTTATACGTATATATATTTATTTTATAACATATATTTACTTGTAGAAATTGCAACATGATAAATAAACATATTTTCCCATAAAACGTAAGCGACCAACTTCCTATCCCGTCGATGACGCTTGAACGTAACACCAAAGTACGAGTATTTGATATGCACTCATCCTTCGGCTTTTTGATTTTTAACTGTGGAATATTTTCCATATCTAATTTTATGTCATTTTAGTAATATTTTTTTGTTTATTATTTAACTTCACGGGGGCGAAATCCCGCCAACTTCCCAACTCCTGGCTGTTACTGAGGCCTACTAAACAGAATCAATAACTAAACCTGGCTCAACCCGGGACTCGAACCCAGGACCTCCGAATGTGCAGTCGTACGTGCTTGCCATTACACCACCGAGGCAGTCAAAGCATCTATAATAGTAGACGAGTAAATACTTCTGTTCGTTTCTTTTAAAGATATGAAAAAATGTTTTTTTTTTTGGTTAAACTTGTAGTGTGATAATTTCATATAATCTATACATATAAAAAAATTCTAACTGAGCCGAACCTGTACATTAAATATTTTTTGGAAAATCTTATTGAAATAGTCATTATTACTGATACAAAGGCTGGTTATCCGGGTCAACATATAGGATACTTTTTACTGCGGGAAAATATCTCATCTCTGAGAAATCTACACTAAACGTTAAAAATTAACGAGGACGAGTCGCTAGTAATGATTATAAAACGAATTTTATTATGTTAATAATCATTACACATAATTCTTCCAAACTCAAATGCAGAGGAAAAACATTTTGTCAAATACAAAAATTGTTCTGTAAAAAACCCCATCTATATATACATTTCATTTATACGAGGACCCTTTGGGTTCACATTACATCGACACCGGAAACACAATACGCGTATATTGGTCGGTAAAGTTAATACTACATGTTGACAATTTAAAGGTATTCTTCGAGAATGTTCTCGATATTGAGTCGAATATCGAGCTTTGAACCGATTTTTAAAATAAAGTGTACATATATATTTTTTAAATTTTCAATACCTACATGTCTAGGCCAGGAGATTTTTTTTATGATACTATAAGGCATAGTTACTTATCAAAGTTAATAAATATTATGTAAATATAAATAACCTGAATTACAAACATTATTACCATATTAATTACATATACCGCCTAAGTTAATTAGACATTTAACGTAAAAAAACCTAAATTATAATGAAGGAATTATATTCAAGAACAAAAAAAAAATGTTTCACGGCTGAATACTGTGGGTAAGTGAAGTTATGTAGCATTTAAGACACCATTTAAGCTTCCATTTAAACTAATATATAAATAGCAAATTATAGAATTATACTTTATCTTCAAAAAGTTGCGAGAAATATTTATTTTTATCAACATGTATGTATGTATGTATGTATGTATGTATTCAGCCCTTATTAACGTCCCACTGCTGGGCACGGGCCTCCTTTCAATACGAAGGGGATCAGGCCATAGTCCACCACGCTAGCCAAGTGCGGGTTGGCGGACTTCACATGGCTTTCGAAAACTTGCTAGGTTCTCTCAGACATGCAGGTTCCCTCACGATGTTTTCATAGGTAATTATGTTAGAAATGATTCGCACATGAAAATATCAGAGGTGCGAGACCCGGGATTTGAACCCGCTTCACTCGGTTTCCCAAGCGAGCGCGTTACCACTGGGCTACCATTGCCTATTTATTAATATAAAGAATTATACATTTTAAAATTCTTAAGGTTGCGCTTAAGGTTTAATAAAAGGTTGCTTCATTGCGTACTATATAGTTTATGCGACACAAATAGTACGGTTCTTACTCCAACTAAAAGGAGGGGGGTATGTAATAATTCTATATATATAACTTTTGCATTTATCTACATACTAGCGAATTACCTACGCTTCGCTCTGATGCGCCCCTGCCTACCTAATATTAATCTGTGTGTTATTCCAGCTTACAGTATATCTAAATAATACCCCCCCCCCTCCCCGCCCCCCTAACGTGCGTTCACCTTGTCGTGGTGGGAGGGCTCAGTAGCGTCTGGCAATCCAGCCGGGCGCGAAGCCAAGAAACGCACTAGGAGGCGGCCCACCTCGGTTGCTGGTGTGCTATGCGGGTTGCTCCTAGTACCTACTCCTCTGATAGCAGAGTGGACTGTGAAACAACCCCAAGGTTGTTGTGGCCTGCTTCGGCAGACTTGCCGTCGGGGCATCGTGGTTGAATGCGTAAGCGATCCTGCGACGCCCTTTAAGACGGGAGAGGTTCCGTTGGGTTTTAGTGGGTAGTACTGGCTTTGCCGGTGTGTCCCACACCTCGTGCCTCAATGCTTTTCCCAACATTAAAAAAAAATCTAAATACTAATTTTCATCAAAAGTCGTCACTAAATTCCGTCCAGCCGTTTCATCGTAACGAAGTAACAAACATACACCCTCACAAAAAAAAAAAAAAAAAACTTTCTCAATTAAGTATAAAAGAGGCCCGAATGATAAAAATATCCGACAACAAAAAACGTTCGTTGTATTATTAATACTAAAAAGTAAAATTCCACACTATTTTAAAACATTTTGTTAAAAATATTGTAGTCTATTTGTGCAATACTTGTACGAATTATTCAGTATCCACTTCAGCGGAACAAGGCAAATAATAATATATCTAAACCCACATCGGTGTCGAGTTCAGTTCCTATTGCCTGACAGAGAGAAATCGAATCGCGATGTGTGAACACGATATCTATTTGAAATGTCCTTTTGTTTATCTTATTTACATGTTGAAATACCTGGGAACTTAGACAAAAAACATGATATAGCTATCTACAATCGATATCGCTACTAGAAGCCCAAAAATGTACAGTAACTGTTATTAAATCACTTAATAGCAATATGATTTCAATATATAATTTAGTTATGTTTGTCTAAGAGCCGGATACACCGTGACCCTCACCGATCTGTTAACCAGACGAAACATTTTTTTTTAAGTGTCAATAATAGATAAATACGCCTAAAATAGCTTGTCTATCGAAATCCTGACCAGGCTATTTTTGACACGACCGGTGGGAGTTAAGGCGCAGGACAGATGGCTTTACGTGCACTCCTAGGCACGGGAGTAAAGCACCGCCAACTTCCCAACTCCGGGCTGTTACTGAGAATATCTTAACAGAAAAACTCAGTAATTAAACTTGGCTCGACCCGGGAAAAATGAGTGAAATTTTGTATAACTAATAATAATAAGTCATGATAGTGCTCATTAAGTCAAGGGTATAATTTGTAAAAGGGGATTAATTATTTTTTGCTGGTACCAACTTTTCGTTTTCGCTTTCGATTTGATTACGTCCAGATATAAAAAAGTATTCCCTATTCACCATTATTAATCTAATTTTCAACCTGAATAACTATTATGAAGTTAAAGAGGCCGAAACTTACGAGTAAATCTGAAAAGCATAGATAGGTATACTTGAATTTTTATAGGGCACGTGAGACTTTCTTTTTTTCATAACAAAACGCGTTATCGTCCTTTATTTACGAGCACTTTTTAATATTCCGTGCCTAGTTACGGCGTTATTTCATTAAAAGTTTTAATGAGCGGGCCCCGTTCGCGATGACCCTAATAGCATTATAGGAGTGCCAGCTTAGGTTTCACCAGTTATGATATTATGCTTATTTACAATATGTTTGGAAAGTTAAAATACGGAGCAAATGTTTATGTTTGTTTTTTCAAACATTTCTAACGTTAGAGAAGCAATGCTTAATACTAATATTCGTAGTAGTGTGACAAGTTGAATGAAAGGTGTTTCTTAGGTATCAGGACTTCAAAGGTGGAAGGAAGCTTACTCAATGGAAGCTAAATTATCCATACTAATATTATAAATGTGAAAGTTTTTGAGGATGTTTGTTAAACTTTCACGCCAGAACAGCAGAATTTTTTTTTCGGAAAAAAATTGGCACAGAGATAGACTATAGTCTGGAATAGCGCATAGGTAATATTTATAGGATGTAGGTATATAAGTACATATATACATATGTGGAAAATTTACTCCATCACGTTAAAACGGCTAGACAGATTTAGATGAAATTTAGTACTCAAATAAACTATGCTAAGTCTTATGTTAGAAAAAAATGTCAAAAGGTGACGCTAATGATATATTATATTTAAACCGCTGCTCCACCGCTGCACTTTTGCGAGAGGGATCAGGTAATAGTCCACCGCGCTGTCCAAATGCGGTTTGTAGGACATATATATGTCTTTAAAATCGTTAGGTTCTCTCAGACATGCAAGTTTCTTCACGATGTCCTCACCGTAAGGGAAATAGGTAGTAGGTAATCATGTTGATAGTGACTCGAACATGATAATATTAGAGGGGCGAGACCCAGTATTTGAACCCGCTTCACTTGGTTTTCATAGCGAGCAGGTTACTACTGGGCTACTCCCGCTTTAAACTTAACTACTTTAGATCATTACGTTTTATTTGTATATCATACACCACAGTCACGTTTGCGTAATTTAAAATGTCAAAGGTTAAAGCAGACACGTGTCGTTGAAGCGCTTTCGCTATACGTGGGTATTATTTTGTATGCAGACGTAAATAGGATAGGTAATGTACATACATACATACATATGTATATAGTATACAACTTATACGCATTGCTGTCAGTACGAGTATCATTAAGAGATTTATTTAACTATTAGCTTAGTCACTTTATAGGTACGATAGTTTATTTCTTGCATATAGTAAATCACATTTGTATTATCTATATACAGATAATTAAAATTGAAGTGTCTGTTTGTAATGTCAAAATAACAGCTTTATACTAAATGCATATGGAATTATATACGGTACTTGTAAGAAAAACACAATTTTAAAAATTTTTGCCTGTCTGTTTGTTCCGGCTAATTTCCGAAACGGTTGCACCAATTTTAACGGGTCTTTCACTGACAGATAGCTGATATTATAAGGAGTAACTTAGGCTACTTTTATTTTAGAAAAATAATTAGGGTTTCGCTCAAAAAAATTAAAACGTACCTAAGGACGCACCCGAGCGAAGCGAGGACAAGTCGCTAGTTATTAATACAGACGTTTTTGTGTGTTTGTATGTTTGTTACTCCTTCACTCTGAAACGGCTGGACGAATTTGAATGAAGTACACAAATAGATTATGACCTGAATAACATATAGGCTACTGTTAGTAATAAAATTTGCCAAAACGTGGCGCTGCCTGTATATTATATTAGTAGCGACTCACCCTCGCTTTGCTCGGGTTCGTCCCTAGGTTGCTTCCCAAAACAAAATTAATTAATTTGGTTTTAATATTTTTTCGTGGGACCTACTCCTCCTCCTTATTACATCAGTTATCTGCCAATGAGAGTGCCGTTAAAATCGGTCCAGCCGTTTCAGAGATTAGCCGAAACAAACGGACAGACAGACAGACAGACAAAAATTGTAAAAAATGTTGTTTTGGTATATGTACCGTGTATACATCCATATGCATTTAGTAAAAAGCGGTTATTTTAATATTACAAACAGACACTCCAATTTTATTTATCTCTATTGATAAATATGTAAAAGGTTTTTATGGACGCCATCGCGTGAAACGAGAGTAGATATATCTGGCGGTTATTCCTATTGAAATTAAAAGGAAAAATTCCACCCCTAAGTAAGGAAAAAAGTGTTAACACGTTCATTGCCAAGCTGAAAATTGGGATTTCATGGGTTGCCCAAACAAATTTTTTTTTGCAAAGAAATTTCATAGCTACGTTCACGCGATATCACGTGATCGGCCATTTGGCGCGAACTTGCTCCACACGTCATCGCGTGATTGACAATGAACGTGTTAAAGTATAAACGAGTACAAGTTTTAACGTCTCACTCTTGGCCACGGGAATTTCCTTTAATACTAAAGCGACCAGACCCACAAAAAGAAACGAAATATTTACAGCCACTTTTACATTTATAAACAAAATTCATTTATATTTCGTAGCAAAATGCTACAATGACAGATAAAAAATAAACAAGAGTAAACCGTTTAACGTTCATATGCACAGTGGAGTAGCACGGTCTTTGACAGACCGCATCTCGTAGACGTCTACAGGCCGCGCTACGGTGGAAATTGTGCAACCGAGTTTGTGGTATTGAAAATTAACGTACGTTTGTAAAATGCACTTGGATTTTGTAAAATTTTACTACAAAATATATATTAAGATGAGTAACGTTATTTTTTTTATTAAATGGCTCATTTATTTATTACTAGCGGCCTACCCTCTTTTCGCTCGGGTTCATCGCTAGTGAAAAATAAAAACTATCCCACGGGAACCGTACATTTTCCGGGATAAAAAGTAGATTATGTGCTATTCCAGACTATTGTATAACGTATCCCTGTGCTAAATTTAATATATATTTTATAAATATTATAAATATATATTCCAATGACATTGACGACTAATAAAAAAAGAAAATGCGACTTTGATTTAGACTTTAAATGAAGCGAAATAAACAAACTTATCTGTTTGTTTTTAATTTAATTAGCTTATTTTTCTTATTTCTCTTAGCAAGAATAATTATAATCTTTAGTTATACTACAAGAAAAACAACCCTTAAAATACTCCAAAGATTCTAGAAACTTATAAATAAACAAATTCAACACATTTTGACACGAAAATGTAATAAAATAGGCCAAATAAATACACATGTCAAGCAAGAATCCGCGTCTGAACGCAATACAATAAAGGAAAAGAGGTTTTTACATATAATTGAATAAAATATTGGGCCAGAGTCAATATCGGTTGCGCGTTCTATGAATACTGATTTCTGTAACACAAAGACGGACGAAAAGTTCGGGAAAAATTATATTTTTTGAGGAAAAATTAATTTTATCTCAATTGAAATAAGGATAAAATAAACTAACTTTCAGCCGCGGCGCTACTTAGTTGTTATGTCGATAAGCAATAAGCTACATTACTCATAGATAAGTGTAGCTGCTTTATCAAAAAAAGAAGTTTTAAAGTACATTTATAATATATAGAGTAGACCACAAAGAAAAAAGGTCGGTTAGAAAATCTTTAATATCTTCAAAAGTACCTGACCTAGCTTTATGAAATAAAGGTTAAATTAAAGAATATTTAATGTTACATAAAATTTATATTATAATATTATAAAACTGAAGATTTGTTTGTTTGTTTGGTTGAACGTGCTAATCTCATGAACTACTAATCCGATTTGAAAAATTCTTTTTGCATTAGATAGCCCGTTAACTGAGGAAGGCTATAGGGTATATACCATCCCAGAAAAATGTACGGTTCCCGTGGGATAGATTTGTTTTTGTCTAGGGACGAACCCGAAGCGAAGGTGAGTCGCTAGTAATATATAAAACCTTTTTATTTATTATTGATAACTGTATACAAATTGAAAATGTAAAATAATGGTCGTTTTTATATTTAATACCAAAAAATTTAAAATATCTCTTGTAATACAATATGTATTAAGCTAACCACAACAAGGCCTATATAGGCCACACTATCAATGTGCGTGCCAAGTGTCATCACGATAGGTGGGGGCGTCGATATGCGCCAAGAAATAGCAAAAAAAAACATATTTCCTAAGCAACATGTAACAAAATAAAACGTCCTCCTGACCAATTTCGGTAACATATGAGGATATTACAGTGTTATTTCTTTAACTCTCAAACTCAGTGTGACGAAAATTCGCAATAAACAGACAAATCTGGCGCAGAAGAGTGAATCACTGCCAACTTCCAATCCCGATCTGTTACTTAGGACTTCATAAAGTTAAATAACTAAACTAATCCGACCCGGGATTCGAACCCCGGACCATCGGAACTGCAGCCGTACACAGGCTAGCGTAAGAACAACAAAACATTTTCTTACATAATAATATATACTACAATACCATCAAACCAATGAATAATAAACAACCTAACTTAAACCCAGGTTTCATGCTGGCTGCATATAAGACAGCAGTTGAAACACGCAAGACCTATATAACCTATTGCCCGTAGACTATAAATAATAGGCGATATCGACGTTTGCGGTTGAATACTAAAACGCTACAATTACTTGGAAATAAGTCACGATACGTCCACGTAACTATTGGTTTAAGCGAACATATCAATTTTAAAAGAGACGAACGGAACCCTTTTAAAATATTGACTTGCTAGTTGTTGTAATTATGAATATCTCTCTATTGTATATTTTTATTAATTATTCTTTTTAATGACTTGAAGCATACCAGATAGTGTATATTATTGTGTTTATAAAAATAGAAGATTTTCGAAGTTATACTTCTTTTAGCAAGTTTGTAAAAAATATGAGAGTAAAATTTTTACGATGCGCGCACACCGACAGCCAAAAAGCGACATGATGAAGTTAGATGCATTCGCTTTACAAACAGAGAGTTGGGACTTACGGGATGAAATCTTTAGCTATTTTTATTCTGTTACGCCAAAGAAGTATAACTTTTTACGTGCGTACCTACATAACGTACGTAATATGTAAGTACATACTTTTTTTTTAAATTAACCTAATAAATAATCCCATTAAATAATGACAGACACAAGGTTATTTTGCCTCAAAAGGTCAAGAAGAGCTATAATTTCGTACCCTTTCATTAAATCTATGTAAATTAAAACTCTCCTTGACCTTTTGATAGTAAAAATATACGATTTCTTACTTTAATATCATCAGAAAAAATCATAAAATTTACATTTTACTCCTACTACGGCTTACGTAAAATAAAGCTACGAAAAGTCGATATCAGAGTCAATCGTACAGCGATTACGGCTTCAAATATTCAGAAAAGTCATAACAACGTTTACTCGAAAATACAAAAAATACAATTCCAACTTCAACCGCAAAAAGTTTTTCCAAATTCCAAAAAAGGCACTTCTAATAAGAGAACCACGAAGGCACTTCATTACAATTCATTTAATTTGTACCCTTCTACTACTGTACATTTTCGATCTACCTACATACGGAAATTGACTTTCATTAGATTGTTTTAAGATTTAAATTCGAATGACAGCACGTAAATCCTATTTTATCTAACACTTTATTGGAATATCGTCTTTATTTTGTACAAATAGGGTTGAAAATCCGAGAAATACGGTCGTAGGGTAGTTGAATATTTTAGGGTTTAGAGTCACGTGATGCTACAGCATTCAATGTCGGTTTGCATCGTACGGTCACGAAGGTAGCAAGTATCTGGAACACAAGAAATACGGTGACAAATAAACCGATACCGAAATATTTAGAATATTGCTTGAAATCTGTCAAATGCAGGAGTGAACAAAACCTTTGATGTTATACCTTATAAAAGTTAAAGGTAGCACGCTTGAAGTGAAGTGAAGTGTTGATGTGAAGAGGAAATAAGAGCAGGGCTAATCTTTTGCTCTGACGAAACGTTGTGATTTTTTTTTAATCTTTACAAATATTAAAAACGTTAAATTGTGTTGGTCTGCACTCCCTTTTGTGCAGAAACAAATTGAAGTAACTATTATAGAAAGTACGTAAAAGAATGATACTAAAAAAAAGAGAATATATAAATTTTTTAGCAGCAAAGTATTCAAGAAACCCAATTACCAGTATACAAAGTAGTTCTCGTGGGATATTACTTTTTTTGATAAAGTAATAAGCGAGTAATATACCTTATATGTAAAAACTTATCTAACTTTTAAGACGTAGTAAGAGACTGAATTTTCCATCTAAAAATGCCAGTAGTAAATTTCATATTTTTATTCTAAAAATTTCATTGTAAATGTTTTTACTGCTATTGTAGCATGAAAATAGAAAAATTGTATCAAACCTAAAATAAAAACATTAAAGCGAAACAGTAATTTCGATATATCGATACAAGTCAATTGATATTGTTATATGAAACACTTCATTTAAGACGTGCCATCTTCTGTACTGCGTCTATATCGAGCGAATAGCGGTAACCGTATAGTAAATTACATTATTTTTTAGTAGGTATTTCTACCCCGTCATATCAATTTAAACAAAAGTCAAACAAAATATTGTTCTGTATCGGAAAACAATCACACAATATCTGCTGACATCTATATCTTCCTCAATCCATATGTATTGATCATACTAATACCATAAATATTCAGAAAAAAACATGATTAAGACATAAAAATGGGAGATCAATTATTATATGAAAGAACTTTTTCTTTTATTCCATCAATTATTTAAGTCTTAATAGATCTTATTAATATCCAAGTAGACACTGTAACCACACCCTGCCTCTAATGGACGGAAACGAAAGGGGGTGTCGTGAACGCTACGGAGGGGAGTAGAGGTAAGGAAATTGCACTTCGCAAGGTTTCCCTGACCTTATTGTATGGAAATACCGCATTCACGCGTACCGGTGAATCGGATGACGATAATTAGATGTTGAAAGAAAAAGAAACTCGATTTATTGCCTATCAATTTATGGTAATTTACGTTACGTCGTCTTGCGAAAAACAAGATGTCAAATTGAATTAATACAGGATATGACAGGGATAGGATATGACAATGGTAGCCCAGGTAATGCGCTTGCTTGGAAAACCGAGTGAAGCGGGTTCAAATCCTGCGTCTCGCACCCCTGGTATTTCATGTACCAATCAATTCTAACATGATTACCACTTATCTTAGGGTGAAGGAAAACATAGTGAGGAAACCTGCATGCCTGGGAGAACTTAGCAAGTTTTCGAAAGACATATGAAATCCGCCAACACGCACTTATTCATCGTGGTCTGATTCCCCTCGTATTGAAATGAGTCCTGTACCCAGCAGTGGAATGTTAAAATAAAGAGTTGAATACAATATAGGATATGAAATAAATACTTGACTGGTGAATTCTAAGCAAAGAACATTTTTCAAGTAATTACTACATTTGTATCTATACGAGAGATAATAAGAAATACGTTCTTTACATTTACTAAGTTAAGATAGTATGTGACGATGGGTAGTGCTCACTAAAATGAAGTTTTGGCTTAAAATACTAGAACATCTATTATTGCAATACATAAAGTCATAATTATTGAGTGAGAATCGCAACCAAATTACCGACATAGTCATATTAGCGATGACTTAGACTGAACCATCTACAATCAGTGAATTTAATTTACTATCAAAATCATAATTATTTCTGTAAATAAAAAATCTGAAAATATTCCATCTTTCATTACTCATTCTCATTAGTTACAATTCAAATTAGACAAGATTTTCATCCAAAATTCCACGGTCAACAATCATTATTTCACCGTGATTACGTTATCATCAAAATTTCGAGCACCGATATTTCTGTCGATTACAGACATTTCCAAACTGAGTGACTTTTGAATAAATCGGACGTAAAGATAACCGAAGCGTTAAAATATTGGGTGAATCTGGTTTACAATTTTCCTCTTCTGTCCGGTTGAAAACGATCGAGTCCGTTCGATAAAATAGAAAAATTTCAATAAAGTGCCGCACATTGGAGTTCAAATCAAATATTTTGTTACAGCCACGCGTCTAGTTGCGTGCTTGATAAACATTTAGATCAAACAGGATAACGTAATATATCCTTTATTGTTTGGGTTATAGGGACCATTATACTTTGGTATATCTATCGTTCAATCTTTGGTGAAAATAAATAGCCTTAGCAACTAACTATTGCGGATATTGGTTATTTTGTGTACAAATACAGATTTGATGACTCTCAAATATTTATTCTCGACGAGAAATAGAAGTATGACAATTTATTGTTTGGAAAAGTTTCTATTTTAACCGATTAAAGCTACTATTGTACTCAACTTTCATAGAAATAAGTTAGACATACAATAGTGGCAAAGTATAAAATCCCATACGGTATGAGCGATAGCATATTGCGATCCGCAATCATTGGAGACGAGCCAAAATGATCCGACGGCTTTGTATCGAGGGTAGTTCGAGATTTGCGACACTTGCCAAGTTGTAGATATTACCTGTCTGGCGTGGGTTCTTTGTAAATAGCGGCTTAATCTTAGGAGATATTGCATATTGTTTATTAGCAAATAAAATAGTGTAACTCCAAATAAGATAGAAAGGAAAGCTTAATAACCTTTTTATACATAATATATAATAAGTGAGTTATTATCCGTATCTTAGTAACTTATATGATAGATTTAGTAAAATAGCTAGCAGCCTTAGGCTACGTTCAGATGGCAAAATATTGACGCGCGTTTTCAAATCGTGCGTTTAGACACCTGGTATTTATACAACCGACCATATGAGCGCGCGTCAGCGAGCGTGAACGCGGCGCTCAGAGAAAAGTCTCTAAACGCAGCGATTGCGTGTTGACGCGCGATTTGATAAATAAATAACGTCCGTTTACTATTCAGTTGTGCGTGCGTTTTCATTGGATGAGTTGAAGCAAACATTTTAAAGTAATTAAAGAATTTAGATTAATTGTCTTTCATATTTGGACATAATGTCGCAACATATACATAAACCTGGATCTATTTTTCAAGATTGGGTGAACCCAATTTGTCAGTTTTCTTTTTTCATATATTTTTTTTTTAATATAACCAAAAAATAATCGCCTCTTCCACGTCTATTTGCTGGGCTCTACCAAATCAGACTGATGAGCACTCATAACGCGCGTTAGCGCTTATCATCTGAACTCTTTCTAAATTTGATCGCGCGTTGACGCGCATTAGCGCGCGTTACATGTGAACTGCACCTTAGTAAAAATATTGGAGTTAAAATTAAAAGTTACATGATAACCGTCCAGCGATGCTGTCAAGTTTTATATAAAAAGTAAGAGAAATATATTTTTTGTATTATCGTTGTGACGGTAAAGCTTAAAAATTGTAAGAAATGTTCAAATAAACAAAGGCTCATTAAAAGTTTCCATCTAATCGGAGCCCACGTTGGGCGCCAAAATGGCGTCGTAAAAACAAACGTAGCGGAACCAAAACAAAATTTGTGTTATAAAAATATTTCATAGTAATATGGCTTTTATAATGTTTTGTAGATCTTTCCTTGAGCCAAGTCCGCTTTATATATAACAAGACAGGTGAAGTATGGCCAGTTTACTTTGCTAACTTAAGTATTTTAAGTAACTAAACTTAGTTTTTAAGTAAACACATTCTACTTAAAACTTAAAACTACTTCTCACAAGTTGAGTTTTGCTTATTTTTCTTAGGATTAACTACATGGTCAACACATTCAACTAGGTGTTTATGGGATTCATCTTTGTTCAAGACAAAAATAGACATATATATCCAATGTATTTTGTGTCTTGGACTGAGAATCTTATTTGTATGACTGTACTTGTAAGTAGTATTACACTATAGTCTCAAAGTGATAGTGCATAAGCGTCTGCGTTTTAAAATTAGGAACAACACTAGAATAAGAGATTTAAATACGTAATATTATGTGATATTAGAATTATTTTGGCGTACGATAATCAAGCTATTATACCGTATTCACATATTTAAATTATTAAAATTATTCAACCACACCTAATATCTTAATATATAAAATTCCCGTGTCACGTTATTGGTCCGAGACTTACCCACTCTGAAACTCCTTATGGGATCTTAACGTATTTTTTTTTTAAATTGTGATTTGTTCCAACTTAAAAGATAGGATAGTTTTTATCCCGATTATTTCCTTTTATTTACATTATTTTATTACATATAATAAAATTGTAACTAAGCTGAATCTGTACATTAATTAATATTTTTTGGAAAATCTTATTGAAATAGACTTTATTATCAATGCAGAGGCCGAATCTATAGTTTTTAGAATTTTTTTCTCTCTGTGTGTCTGTCTGTTACCGTGTCACCAGAAAATCACTGGACAGATTTTGATGAAATTGGTGTGATGATAGTTGGTTATCCGGGTCAACATATAGGATATTTTTACTGCGGGAAACTATCTCATCTCTGAGAAATCTATACTAAGCGTTAAAACATAAGTAGGGACGAACCCGAGCGGAGAGAGGGTGAGTAGCTATTAAACTATAACATCGAATCGAAGTAATAATATCATATTTCGCATTCAAAGACATGGAAAACACGAATACATAAAGATTTTGCGATAAACAATATCTCATAGCAAATTTATATTTCTCAAGCACAAAGACTGCGCATTCGTGATCCCTATGAATTATTACAAGTTTCTACAACAGGTTTATTTCAACGTTTTCGAAGAAAATAGTAAAAGGAAATTTACCAACTAAATTTTTAGAATTTTGTACTGTTGTTTTGTGGCTTGGCTGTTGTGGCTTTAATGAAAGTCGCCGGACCAATACCCATGTGAGGTATAAGAATGTGGAATCTTGATACTTAATTGTATTAAAAAGTAAAATAAAGTAAAAATGTGCGTGTGTGTGCAAATCACACACGGTAGAAATGAAACTTCAGAATAAGATGAATATAGAGTATCAGGAGTAGGGTAATTATAAGGTTTATTTTTTTACCAAGTTTAAAAGTTATTTGACATAAATATACATTACATATTATTCAGTAATTAATTTTATTATTTTTCACTTCCTGTGCAATGTACTCTATCTCAAATAATTAAATAAGGCATATTACAATCATATACGTATTTATAGAGTATCATATACGGAAAGAATATTAATATTATATATTAGTCAGACAATAACAACGATTACCATGCCAACATGGCAACGTATTCTATCTCATTCTCTCGCCGGCGTAATCCTATATATTTACGTGTTTGTCTCTTTTTAGTGTCGGATTTCCGTTTCATTTTCGTTACCTCGAGTTTCAAATCACAACGATTCTAAAGAAGTTTCCCTTCAAAAATATTATTATTTTTATTTAAAAATAATAATTTAATGCAGAATATATAAACGTTTTTTATTAATTGTACATGTCTATACTAATATTATAAATGTGAAAGTTTGTGAGTATGGATGTATGGATGTTTGTTACTCTTTTACGCCAGAACGGCTGAACAGATCTAGATGAAATTTGGCACAGAGATAGATTATCGTCTGGAATAATACATAAGCTACTTTTTATCCCGGAAAACGTACGATTCCCTTGGGATAGGTTTGTTTTTGTTTTCCTAAAAAATATAATGATATAAGCGCCATATTAGCCTATTGCAAATCAAAAACAACTATATAAAATTCAATTAGTTCAATATAAAAAGCCTAATTATAAAGTATATCATTTGAATAACCAAAATAAGTTTAACTGAAATACGTCGCTATCTAAAGAGAAACAATGTCTTACACAAATCTTCTGTAACAGAAGCGATAGTAATTTCCGCGGTAATCTCTAAGACGTTTTAGAATCTGAATTAACACGAGTTCCGAAAATTCCTCGGATTTTTTTGTGCTATTAAAATTTTCTCCAGTAGGTACCTATATAAATAAGATTTTTTTACATGAAAAATTTGCATTTAACGTTAAGTGTTTTTGCTGGTATGTTATGGATGATGGCCAGGTTATGTTGTATTTTGATGCTTGACATTTTAGAATCGAAGCATGTACTAAATATGAAACTCTCTACATAAATGAAACTGAATAAATTTGTGTATTTGGAATTTTCATTTTTTTAAATAAAAAAATCATTTTTAAATATTCGAACTTGTGTCTTAATGAGATTTGAAAGAAAGCCTCAGTCCTGGGACGAAATGATGAAAGAAATTTTATCTGTAGAGATAAATAAAATTGAAGTGTCTGTTTGTACTGTCAAAATAACAGCATTATACTAAATGCATATGGAATTATAAGAAAAACACAATTTTCAAAATTTTTATCTGTCTGTCTGTTTGTTTCGACTAATCTCCGAAACGGCTGGACAAATTTTAACGGTACTTTCAGTGGCAGATAGCTGATATTATAAGCAGTAACTTAGGCTACTTTTATTTTAGAAAAAGAATTAGGGTTTCGCTCTAAAAAATTAAAACGTACCTAGAGACGCACCCGAGCGAAGCGAGGGTCAGTCGCTAGATTTTCGATATAATACTATCAAACAGCAGCCTATGTTCAGGTCATAGTCTATCTATGTACAAAAATTCATCCAAATCCGTTCCGTTCATCCAGATCCGTCCATCAGCCGTTTCAGCGTAAATTAATAACAAACGTACATACCTATAGATACATGCATACATAAACACTTCCGCAATTATAATATTAGTCAAATATATTTTAATTAATTATACATTGCATAATCTTGGAGAATAGACAAAATTATTTCTAAAATAACCCTTTTTACCCGACTGCGTCGAAGCCTAAGGAGGGGTGTGTGTATGATTTATTTAAGTAAATAGTCCTTTAAGTAAAATTCTTGGAGAAATGTATTAACAGTATTTACAGATGAGCATCCAAGACGGAGTCTATATTATCTAATATATTTAAACGAGCAATTCTTGTATATTTACGAGTATATCTTCATTTATTTATACCAGCGATCTCGGAAACGGCTCTAACGATTTTTGAAATTTGGTACGTGGCGGTTTTCGGGGGCGAAAAATCGATCTAGATTAGTCTTATATACGGGAAAACGCGTTTTTTCGAGTTTTTAGGCAGTTATCATTCGCATTATTCCACGCAGAATATGGTCGATAATTTCTTACAATCAGGCATAAGCATCGTGGTCAAGCGACCAAGGTGCAAGATTAACAATTATAGGTATGTCCAAGCCCGAACCTCGATCGAATACAAAATTTTACTTTTTTTTTTGTATTTATTCAAGTTTTTAAGTTTTTTTTTTGATCTAAAAAAATATGATATAACAAAAAAAAACTCCGAGCGAAGCTCGGTCGCCCAGGTATTGTATTTAAAATGAAGTTCATTTTGTGATGACGTATGTTGTGAAATATGATTTTGTTTCAGTTTGTATTACGTAAGTATCGTACATACATGCATTCTACCAAAGCATATAAAATATCATGCGTAGATATGAACATTTCGTAGCAAAACAATATTTAAAATCAATTCAGAATGTTTTAATATAAATTATAATAATTTTAGTAATAGCAGTTTTAAAAGCATTTCTTCGTAACATCTATTATTTCATCATAACCATAAATAAAACTATTTTTCAAATGAACAAAAATCTGATAATTAGTGTTCGTGTATTACATTGTATTTTAAATCGATCGTTTCAAACACTTCATTTAGTTCGTGGTTACAGATACTCTTCACTGCGACAATTTAGTTTTATTCACGATTATGAGAGCTTAGGAAAGGAAATATAACCATATATATATATATATATATATAAGTTTTTAAGTAGCACAATATATGATTAAAACTCCGTACATTGCAAGTTTTTTCCTGATTTATGAATTAATCTTTATATGTATGTATGTTTTATTTTATTCAGGATCTAATCTTGTACTGATTTATTATTATATATAAATCCTTAAATATTATATAATTTATTAAGGACTACTTATTGCCAGCGGCTTTGTTCGTGTGATAAGCGGGGTGGGGTTCAGGGTAGCCTATGTCCGATCCCAGGATGCACTCTACGTCCTTGCCAAATTTTATCAAAACTTCAGCAGTTTAAGCGTGAAAAAACTTTTTAAGAAAAAAATACAAACCGACTACAAAAAAAGCACTAAAAAGCTGATTGGTAGTTTTCATTTACTACAGATAGGTACCTAATCAGATATTTTCGAAGTCGGTGTGCTTTGATTTGTATCGAATGGCACCGACTTGTATATGTATATACAATGTCTTAAAAGTAGAGTTTTTCATTAACACATAACTCCTACTTGCTTCATTATAGGAAACGAAATGTAAAAAGAAAATAAAAAGGAAAAACGTAAAAGCCGAGTGCTAAAACGTCTATAACACTCTAGAGGGTCCAATTTAAAGTCAAAAACGAGTGGTGACGAGACGTCACTACTCAAGTGTCTGCACGAGCACAATCAAAGAGCCTCATGCCGCTCGCGCCGCTTAGGCTACTTTGTTGAATTTAACAATAACCGAAAATAAAACTACCTTCACGGATTAATTTAGATTTTTCGCTCCCGATTTTTCGAATGCCTTACAGCAATCATGATCACGGGAGAGACTTGAACTTGCTTTATTTAAAATGTGAAATATTCGCGTAAACATAAGAAAGTGTTACATAAATGAAAATTTTACGTTTAAAAACACTGCTTTGATTCCGACATAGCCTATGCATTCAGCCCGTTTTAACATCCCACTGCTGGGCAGAGGCTTCCCACTCCCACGATGAGGATCAGGCCATATATTATATAGCCTATAATTAAAAATATTTCTGTCCCTTTGGTCATACAAAATACAAATACTTATCCTGATTTAAGAGTAACTCTTGACAAGCTCGCAAAAATATGTCTGCTTGACTGTTCGATAATGTACAAATAACTTGATCATAAAGACAGCTATTCACGCTCATGCATGTGTGCTTACTTATGCTTCCTCATATATGTATGTAATTAAATACGTGTGTAGCCACCTCAAGATTCAAGTATAGAATGACAGTCTCGATGTAAACGAAGAAGGGGGATTTTTGTTCATTTTACTCTATTGATCGCACTAGGAAAGATTTATTAACGATTGGTTTATCTATGCGTATAATAAAATTGTAACTAAGACGAATCTGTACATTAAATATTTTTTGGAAAATGTTATTGAAATAGACTTTATTATAGAAAAAGAGGCTGAATCTATAGTTTTTAGAATTTTTGCATGTCTGTCTATCTGTCTGTCTCTCTGTTATCGCATCACGAAAAAGCCACTGGATAGATTTTGATGAAATTTGATATGATGATAGCTGGTTATCGGGGCAACATATAGGATACTTTTTACTGCGGGAAAATATCTCATCTCTGAGAAATATATACTAAATTTTAAAACGTAACTAAGTACGAATACGAGCGAAGCGAGGGTGAGTCGCTAGTCGATTATAAAATACATTATTTTTATACATATAAAAAAATGTTAAAGTTAATTTTCAACAATTACTAATATATAATTTTTTTATGTATATTAGTAAATCAAAAGCGTCATTTTTGAAAATTTGCAATGTACGGCGATTGAACGGGAAATGTAACAATTAAATGCTTAGATACTCACATGTGTAGTCCCAGCTGTCTTGGTCATTTTTGAACACGTTCAATCTTTCAGGCTGTAACAAAAAAATATATTGATATAATAACGAATCTATAAAACTATAATTAATGTATAAACTAACACACTTATAAAATAACTAGCGACTCACTCTCGCTTTGCTCGGGTTCAACCCTAGGTTGATTCCCCATACAAACTTTCATCCCCATTTTCACCCCTTCAAGAGATGATATCCGGGATAAAAACCCTCAACCTTCAACCCTTTTTAATGATCCTTAGTACCTACCTACGCGCCATTTGCAACTCGACCTAAATTTTAAGTTTTTTTTTTTTAATTTTTAAACAGTAATCATTATAACTTAGAAAAGTTATTGAAATTGATGCTTTATATATGTATTTTCAACTTATTATTTTTTCTCGTACTAATTGCAAGAGCTAAGTCACTTGGGTCACTATGGCTACAACTTATAATTGCAATATTTTATAGAACTTTGTGGTGTATATGATTTCTTTATTTCTTAACCCCCGACAAAAAAGAGGGGTGTTATTAATTTAACGTGTGTATACGTGTGTCTGTCTGTGGCATCGTAGCGCCCAAACGGCGGAACCGATTTTAATTTAGTATTTTTTGTTTTAAAGGTAATTTAGTCTAGAGTGTTCTTAGTTATAAATCAAAAAAAAAATCGTTCAATTATTTGAAGGCTATCAGCTCTTTTCTATACGGTAAAAGGGATATGAAAAACTTCTACAGATCTAATCCATTCAAAACATAGCATCCCGTTATGTCGTTACCTAAGCGTGTCGTCAAAGAAAATCATACGCTAAACGAGTTTTAACTCGTATTTATAGGAGTGAAACTTTATTACGAAGTTCGAAATTTTTCAATTCGATCAATGTAATGTATGCTAATTTCAATAAAATACAAATGGAAGCTTTTTAACCTTGTAAGAATTTACATCAAATAAATTTCAAAACAAAATCAGTTCCAATAAAACTTACAGACGCCACATATTCTATATTATGAAGCTCAAATGTTTGTTAATTTGTTTGTTTGAACGTTATAATCTCTGAAATCATTCGTCCGATCAGAAATTTTAATTCACATCAGGTAGCCTATTTTCTAAGATAGACTACCTAAAATAGCGCTTCAAAAAAAGCAGTTATATGTACATAGCACAAATGCTAGTCTATACAGATAAATAAAATTGAAGTGTCTGTTTGTATCAAAATAATAGCTTTATACTAAGTGCATATGGAACTATATACGGTACTTATGAGAACACAATTTTTAAAATTTTCGGTCTGTCTGTCTGTCTGTCTGTTTATTCCGGCTAATTTCCTAAACAATTTTAACGGGACTTTCACCCGCAGATAGCTGATATTATAAAGAGTAACTTAGGCTACTTTTATTTTAGAAAAAGAATTTGGGTTTCGCTCAAAAAAATTAAAATATACCTAGGGACGAAATCGAGCGAAGAGAGTGTGAGTCGCTAGTATATAATATATGCAATATGTATGCAAATACTCTACACTGCGCGATATAACATCCGATAACTAAACTAATGTACATCTTGAGCTCCAAAACGCTTTCACTCCAATACGTTTTGGCTTCAAACATCGCTTATACCAAGAATTTGGCAAGTGAAGGAGGTCAAGTTTTAATATTATGTAAGATATCCATTTAACTGCATAAAATGCATCTAGTAAGTGAAAAAAATAATTAAAAAAATTTAAAGAGTGTATGTATGAATGTGTACACGCGCAAGAAGTAAAACTTCTGTAGGTTATCGTACTCTTTATGAAATTTAATTTATGTTTTAAGTAATTAGGATACGGGAGATACTGAAAATAACGCATATTAGGCATATTACAATCATATATTTATAGAATATCATTTAAAGAAAGAATATAATATTGTATATACCATTTGTCAGACAATAACAACGGTTACCATGGCAACAAACGTACGTACATTTTTTTGTAACGCATTCACCAGCTTACCGTGCGTGCGTAAAGAACTTTTACTTAAAAAAAAAATCTTACATGATATCTCGAAATACTAGTAACTTATCCTTACCTTACTCTTATCCTAAATTTTGTTAGTAATCATGTTTATAAATACATTGTACAGTAGAGTGGAGCAACATTTTTTTGCAATTAAAAATATCTATAAGAGATTTAGTACAGACATAGAGTATAACCTGGTATAACATATAGGTTATTGTAAACGTGCAACGGCCGGACGAAGCCAGGGCGAGTCATAACACAACGACACGTTTATCTCAGTTTGTAGTGCAGTACTTGCTGTGCCAACGGTCACGGGTTCGAGTCCCGCTGGGGGCATTAATTTGTGTGATAATCACGAATGTTTGTACTTTAGTCATGAGTGTTTATATTTATAATATGTATGTATTTAAAGTTATATATGTGTAGTGCTTACCATGGAACTAGATGGTGTTGTATGATAATGTGCCAACACATTTATTATTTATTTATTACAATAATGCTATTTCGTTAAATAGTCTTTTGACTAATAAACTCATTATATATTAAAACAATACTATAAAAATAAAATATAAATAAATACCTAAATAAATATGTTAGGACATTAACACACAGTACCATCTAGTTCCATGGTAAGCTACGAGGCCTGTGTTATGGGTACCAGATAGTTGGTACACTACACATACACAACTTTAAATACGTACATATTATTAATATAAACACCCATGACTGGAGTACAAACATTCGTGGTTATCACACAAATAAATGCCCCCAGCGGGACTCGAACCCGCGACCGCTGGCACAGCAACACTACAAACTTAGCCAAACGTGTCGTCACCTAATCGTGAACGTTATATTGTATTTATAATATCTTATAAATACAAGACAACGTTCACTTACAACAAATAAATAAAACCTATTCATATGTGATTCTATTTATGTTATTATGAGTAATGTATGGAAAGTGGGTTGGGGAAAAATGTTTTGTTCAAATGACCCTCGGACGAATATATGATATCGTTTGCTTGATATAAATTACTGTAGCATTGTCTGGACGTTCACTGAAGATTAAGGCTAATATTTCATAAAATGAGAAAGAAATACGCTAGCCAATTTGCTTGATATTTTATATGTTACTAGCGACTCACCCTTGCTTCGCTCGGGTTTGTCCCAATGTCGCTTCCCAATATAAACTTTCATCCCCATTTCCTAAGTTCTTGCGCAATTTTCTTACTTTTTTTTAATGTACGAACCTTCTCCTGACAATAACAAACACAATAAAAAAAGAATTAGTGAAATCGGTCCAGCCGTTCACGCGTGATGGCGTGACCAAGGGAAATAGGGATTCATTTATATATATATATATATATATATATTTTATAGTAAAACTAGCGAATTACCCTCGCTTCGCTCGGGTGCGTCCGTTAATTGTTTTGCGCGTAACCCTAATTCTTTTTCTAAACTAAAAGTAGCCTAAGTTACTCCTTATAACATCAGCTATCTGATCTGACAAACAGACAGTCAAAATTTTTAAAAATTGTTTTTTCTTATAAGTACCGTATATACTTTCATATGTATTTAGTAAAAAGCTGTTATTCGGACATTACAAACAGACACTTCAATTTTATTTATCTGTATGTATATTATATCACATACAATATACACATACATATGTATGTAAGCAAATGATATAACCCATAGAGTTAATAAAACTCTCAACATTTTAAATTCTAACCATTTTAAGAATTGTGAGAATTTCTTAGAATGTTAAACTCAAACCGTATTTAAAAATTTAATTATTAGAGCGAATTGATATTAGCAATGCTTCTGTCTGTCTGAATATAAAAACAAAGATTACATCGCTAAAAAAAATATGTATAATACTGTCAATTTCGATTGGCTTCAAAAAGTAGGATGAGTTTCCAATACGACTGTACATATTCTTTGGATATATGTTACACAATATCTTTACCAATTGTAAATCGATTTTAATAATTATTAATTAAATCGATTTTTTGTGAATAAGTTATAAATACATACATATGTACTTGAAATAGAAAAGTAAGTAGGTACAACAAAAAATCCAAGAAAAAAATCATGACAGTAATTCTGATTAATATTTTATCTATAAAGGTAGCAATAGTGTTGCTTAATATTTTAACTTTAAATAATAGTAATCTAAATTAATAATTAACTTCTTTTAAATTACATATAAAACAATAATATTGCTTAAATAAATAATTAATAATTAATATTTTAAAAATTTTAATATTCTTTATGGTTATAGATAGTATAATAATAGCAACACTAAATAATATTAGTAATTAATTAAAGTTTTTAAAAAATTGTAATATTTATAACAATAATAGCTAAAATTAAGTACATAATATTGCTATATTTAATTATAATACTTATTAAAGTTTAAAATTTTTTTTTAAAATGTTTAGAATGAAAATCAACAAATATTGTAAGGAACTTTAGTGCTATTTTTGAATTTTTTGAAATCATTTTTGTAAAATAGTGGGTAGGCACAGTCTGTAACAAGTATATAACGCCTTTGAGATGTTTAACACCTTAGTCTCTCCCGTGACCATGATTGCTGTAAAGCATTCGAAACGTCGGGAACCAAAAATCAAAATAAATCCGCGAAATAATCCTAAAAGATAGTTTTATTTAAAAAAATCAAATTGATTTTAAGGTCATGGTGTTATTACTTCTCATGTAATATTTATGTAATATAGATAGGTATATATATATATATATATATATATATATATATATATATATATAAAGATTTATTTATACTAAAAATACGTTACTCTGTTTGTCCGATTGTTTAATTTTCAAAGTTGACAGACATAGTTTGGGTATATCGTTAGTATCGTTATACATGAAAAACAGTAAATTAAATAGAAAACACTTAAGACATATTACAAAGTATGAAAAATACTCTCTAAAATAACAGAAGCCAAAAACTCTACTAAAGCATATGATATAATAACTTTTATCTTACAGTCTCCGTTAATGTAATCCGGATGTAACTAGTTATTGTAAGTTTCGATGCCAAAATTTAGTATTATAACTTGTAATATATACTTTATATATTAACACAATATAATAAAATTTTGAGTCGAATCTATACATTAAAAATATTTTAGAAAATCTTATTGAAATAGACATTATTACCGATACAAGGGCCGAATCTATAGTTTTTAGAATTATTGTCTGTCTGTCTGTGCCGCATCACGGAGAAACTACTGAAGTGATTTTGATGAAATTTGGTATGATGATAACTGGTTATCCGGGTCAACACATAAGATTTTTTTTACTGCGAGAAAATATCTCCTCTCTGGGAAATCTATACTAAACGTTAAAACGTAAGTAAGTAAGGATGAACCCGGGCAAAGCGAGGGTGAGTCGCTAGTCTAATATAAAGTCTTCTAGTTTCGCTACGTACATTTTATACCTCTATCTCCCTCATAATGTAGGGTTTAAAGTCTATGTAAATGAAGTTTAGCGAGTAGATGCTTTATACTGGTGCTCATTTTGTATGCAAGGATTTTTGTTTTGTTGATTTTTGGTACCTATCTCTTTCATCTCGCGTCGTTAGAGAGTTATTTAAAAACGAAAAGAGATTCAAAAAAACACTTCCTGAACAATTGTTGTTTGGCGGAATCCTTTTTTATGAAAGGTTGCCTGGAAACATTTTGCTAGTGACGGTTTTCCCAGTCATTTATCAAAAATCCGAAATGAAAACTTGTAAAATGCATTACGTTGTAAAGCGACACATTCTACATTCGGTTTCGGTATGATGATCGGTATGAAACGTAACAAAACATTAATTTTAACTCAGTCTTGTACAAATGAAATACGTTGAAAATACGCACACGATATACGAGTATATCCTCAAAAAATACAGTTATTGATAGCCTATCAAGAGAACTCGTTTCAAATAAAATGTGTTTGTTTACTGTAATTATATAGTTCAAAGTCAATATTCAACATAAATTATATTTGTTAACAATATCATTGCCATATTAATTATATAGTACCTAGGCGACCGAGCTTCGCTCCGAGTTTTTGGTTAAAAGTACAATTTTCTTTTCAATTTGACTTAAAAAAAAAAACTAATAACTTGAATAAATATAAAAAACAAAACAAACGTAAAAACTTTGTATCAGATCCGAACCCTTGGCCGCTTGAGCACGACGCTAATATTCGAATGTGCGAAATTATTAACATATTTTGCGTGGAATAATGCAAAAGAAAACTGCATGAAAATTCGAAAATAAGCGTTTTCCCAGACATAAGACTAATCCAGATCGATTTAACGCCCCCGAAAACCTCCACATACCAAATTTCAGCGAAATCGTTAGAGCCGTTTCCGAGATCACTGATATAAATTAATAAATAAATATATAAATCAATATACAAGCATTGCTCGTTTAAATATATTAGATTAATTAGATATTTTTAATGATACTTCTATAGCCTCGCTACGTAAAAAATTAAAACAAATTGTTTAGTTTAACACAGACTCGGGAATTGAACTCACGTCCGTTGGTTTTAACGCGAGCGCAGTTCCACTGGACCAAACGGCTATGTATAATTGACTAGCCCAATATTAATCAACAAATATCAACGATCAATGATTGCACAAAATGAAGAAATATAAATATTGCACAGAATCAACATTCATACGAGTATGCGACCAATATTTACATACATATCCCACCAAATGTATAAACAAATAATAATATATGATAGCTTTGCAAACTTTATCAAATTGCATAATCAAGTGGCGGAGGTTAAAGCCGATATAAATTCATATATAGTAGGCTTTCTACGGTAACTTTGTCTGTCTATTTATCTTGCAGTAGCTACTCGCCCTCGCTTCGCTTCTGGTTCGTCTCTAGACAAAAACAAATCTATCCCACGGGAACCGTACATTTTCCCGGGATGATATATAACCTCTAGCCTTCCTCAGTTAACGGGCTATCTAATGCAAAAAGAAATTTTCAAATCGGATTAGTAGTTCCTGAGATTAGCGCGTTCAACCAAACAAACAAACAAAACAGAAAGAGTGTAGCCAAAACAGAAATAATAACACGCGAGAAAAACCGCGTGCAATAACTAGCTCGTGCAAAAAAAAGATAACATGCAACGTCTGTCGAAATAAACAAAAAGCATTTCGTACTAAATGTATGGAAACAAAGCGAATGAATATTCCAATTTATAGCTCGAAGGGCGGTACAGATAACGTAGCGCCAGTAGTCGCGGCTAAATGGCTATCATGGCCCGGGCATTCGTGAAAGGGATGCGCAGGCAACCAAGTTAAAATACAGTTAAATACGCAGTGAATATCGTTCACTGATAAGTTTTTTCTATTGGTTCCGTAAAGGTATATCGTTTGATTTATTGTTTTTAGTATAGATTTCTCAGAGATGACATATTTTCCCGCAGTAAAAAATATCCTATATGTTGACTCGGATAACCAGCTATCATCATACCAAATTTCATCAAAATCCCTAGTGGTTTTTCTGTGATGCGGTAACAGACAGACAAACAGACAAAAATTTTAAAAACTATAGATTCGGCCTTTGTATCGATAATAATGTCTATTTCAATAAGACTTTCCAAAAAATGTTTAATGTACAGATTCGGCTTATTTACAATTTTATTATATGTATAGATACTAGGAACTTATCCTTATTTCGCTCGGATTTTCTAAGAGCCTTACGCCTACGTATTACTCCAGGTAAAAGTCTGTTTGTTAAATGTCATCCAAATCGGTCTAGCCCTTTCAGCGTGAAGGAGTAAAAGGTACTTTTTAAGTGCATCTTTTTGAATTTTTATAAGCATGTCGTCTTGAAAATACTTATAAAGACGTGTGATACGAATGCAGCAACTCAACTAGTAGATAATATTAGAAACGGTTAAGTGTATTTTTTTTAATTTATTGAAATAGAGATAGATGAAATAGAGAAATTTGATGTAAATAAATCTATACTAATATTATAAAGCTGAAGAGTTTGTTTGTTTGTTTGTTTGGTTGAACGAGCTAATCTCAGAAACTACTGATCCGACTTGAAAAATTCTTTTTGCATTAGATAGTCCGTTAACTGAGGAAGGCTATAGGCTTATATAGCATCGCGGAAAAATGTACGTTTCCCGTGGGATAGATTTATTTTTGTCTAGTATTATATAAAAAGATGATCAAGAGATTTGCGTGAAACCTACGCGAACTCCGAAACACGAGTCAAAAAAGCTCCAAAAGCGAAGAACTTATATTTAATTAATAATTCCATTCACAGTTAACAACAGTTTTAAAGACTGCTACGGAACGCTAATAGCACGCTACATCCCATTTTCTGCGAGCTTCGAGCTTTTAAAGGTAATAAACGTTAAGAGTGAGATTAAAAAATGACATGTGTAAAAAATAAATTGAAAACTTTGTCAGTATTAGCTTAAGAATTAATTGGATTCAAAATACAACCGTCCTAATGTTTATGTACAATTAACTTAGATTTATAGGCAATCTTACTAATATTATATATATAAATAAAAGTTTAGATGTTTGGCTGCTTGTTACATAATCACGCCAGAACGACTGAATGGATCCAAAAGAAATTCGGCACAGAGATGGATTGATTATAGTGTGAAATAGCACATAGGCTACTTTTTATCCCGGAAAAATATAAGTTTCCCGTGGGATAGATTTAGTTTTGTTTTTCTAAAGGCGAACACGAGCTAAGCGAGGGTGAGCCGCTAGTTAATTATATTTTAATATTAATATTTAGTATCATAAATATGAAATTTGAAATTGTGAGGTACTCGTAGTCTTGCGCTTTTCGTTTGCGGATTTAAGTTCGAACGGAGGTAGCTTATGCCTTATACTCTAGATTATCACATATCTTTTATTCATGCACCTATTATGTAGGTAAAACCGCGGGCAAAAGCTAATATTTTATAAAGCCGACAAATAGAATCTTAGCAGGTCATGTTGTACTTTTCGCCTGTTAACATCAGTTTGCCATTCTTACAGGATAGCTCATTTCTAGACTAGGTAATATAGGAAACTATAATCACATAATTTAATGTATTATAAGGATTCTATGAAATATTTATTTATATAGCAAAAATACCAATCAAATATAATCAAAATATACTTTATTCAAATAGACTTTTACAAGTTCTTTTGAATCGTCACTTTTACATTTTCAAAAATTAAATTAAATGTCAGTGTAGTCAGTCCGTGAGGAATCTACCACCGGCTCGAAAGGCAGTTCTGCTGAGAAAAGCCGGCGAGAAACTCAACAGTTGCTCTTTTTAAATAATATTTATTTACAATATTGCCACGCAATAATTATAAAATAAAAACAAAGTCCCACACATAGGACACACTGTAGAACATACAGAGTGTAATTAGAGCATTATTTATTAGGGCATACAATTAATTAGGGGTTTCGAACTGGCTACCTTCATCACAAAGTACGTAGACTCTACCACAACACCTAGACGACTGGAAACATTAACCGAAGATATTAAAAGTATTTAATACAGCTTTCTTATACTTTCAACGTTATTTCAAATTATACCTACGATCTCCTTTCTCCGCTAGCGAGGCAATTATGCAAACTGCTTAAGAAGGAAATTATCTTATGTTAAAACAAACAAACTACCGCTACACAGTTTATGCGCTTTCTTAGCGGCACTTGCGTTTAATTATAATTTATAAAGTTACGTTTACTTATAAAAACGAATTTAATAATAACAGTCACGACCTGGATATTGGCTTAAAAGTTTAATTTGTAGCTTTAAGCTTAAAAAGTTTACATAGGTACAGGCTGTGATTAAACACTCCACCACTACTTCTATTAGACATAGATGATAATAAAAAATATTACGTAAATTGGTAAAAATATTTGTAGTAAAATTGAGTATCTCGTCTTTTTGAAACCGAAAGAGGAAAATGTTTGACGACATGTTTAGCTCAGTTTGTAGTGATCCTACTTGCTGTGCCAGCGGTCGCGGGTTTCGAGTCCCGCTGGGGGGCATTCGTTAGAGTGATGAACATGAACGTTTATAATCCAGTCATGGGTGTTTTATATTTATAATATTTATCAACCATCTAGTATCCATAACACGAGCCTCGTAGCTTACCATGGCACTAGATGGTGCTGTGTGTTAATGTTCCAACATATTTGTGTATATTTATTTATACGTAATAGGATTGTAATTATATCTTTGTGTGTGTATGTTTGTTACTCCATCACTATGAAACGGCTGGAGGGATTTAGATGAAATTTAATACACAGATAGACTATGACCTGGAATAACACATAGGCTACTGGTTAGTAGAAAGTATATAATAAAATTGATATACAGAAAGAAACCTAGGGAGCAAAAGAAACTCAGGTACCTGTCGAAGTTAGGGTACCTAACTACTTAGGTACCCTAACTTCGGTACAGTACCAAAATTCGTGTTAAGCCACCTTAACACGAATTTTGGTACTGTTTTCACTCATAGTGTTTCCCGAAAGCGAAAACAAAGAAAAAAAACAATAAATATTTATTTAAGATGTCCTCGTCCGCAATCACGTAATTTGTCATTATTTTATCTACCTAGAATAACAACTAATTATGCACGTAATAGCTTTTTATACCGTTCCTGCAAAATGCATAATGAAATATTTAATGACATCGATTTATTTTCCCTTTCTTTAAATAAGTTCAAAATTTTAACTAAAAGTGTCTGTTCGTGATCGTTTCCCTGTTCTTGTATATACTTTAATTTTTAATAAGCTAATCATGTATTTTACCTACCTTAAGAATTTGTAAACTGTGAAGACTTAATTGGTGTATGTAAAGGTTTTTATTTCTTTTGTTTATATGTAACTAAATACTGTTTGTCTTCCAAATAAATAAATAAATAAAAAAAAACTGCGTGAAGGAAAAATTATTTATAATTATAATAAATTATAACGTATTTTCATGTTTTTCTTCATGTAATAAATTTCACATTTTCTCTGTAAAAGCAAATAAGACTATCTGCATGATTTATAGTCTGGAACGGAGTAGCGGCCGGCGTAGCTGTAGCTTCCGATTAAGAAGAAATACAACACTCGAGGCTTATACCGCTCGTTAGTGTGTTAATGTATCTATTCTTATGAAAATGTAACTTAATAAATATATTTATATTTATAATATGTATGTATTTAAAGTTATTCGGTATAAGGGTTCGTCCCTACTTACGTTTTAACGTGTAGTATAGATTTCTCAGATGCGAGATATTTTCCCGCAGTAAAAAGTATCCTATATGTTGACCCGGATAACCAGCTGTCATCATACTAAATTTCATCAAAATCCCTCCAGTAGTTTTTGCATGATGCGGTAACAGACAGACAGACAAAAATTCTATAAACTATAGATTCGGCCCCGGTATCGATAATTTCTATGATAATTGAATTCAATAAGATTTTCCAAAAAATATTTAATGTACAGATTCGGCTTAGTTACAATTTTATTATATGTATAGATATATGTAGTGTATCAACTATCTGGTAGCTATTCATAACACAAGCTTTAACTTACCGTGGAACTACATAGATGGTGCTGTGTGTCAATGTCCCAACAACAACTACGAATAATAAAGCATGAGTTAAGTTACGTTGGAGTGAAATTCTGATATTTTATATCAACGTTAAAACGAGCAAAAACGCTATGTAATAATCATTTTTATAATTAAAATATTATAGCTATAAATCCATCATAATTCAAATATTTAGCAATAATCTCGTAATATACCTACTACATGTAATCTATATACCTATATATAAAAATCGATATGTATGTATGTTCCCTGTGGACTCCGAAACGGCTGGAGCGATTTTGATGAGTTTTTCAGATAGCCTTCTTAACCCAGCGGGTAATCCTTTGAAGTTTGTTAGCGATCGTAAGTTTGAACGAAAGCGAAGCCGCGGGTACTGCTAGTATTACATATAAAATCCTATATTGCTATGGTAAGAACGAACCGCTAAATGAGTAATAAAATGACCGCTTAATCAGTCTTACGTACATACGTACTTACTCTTACGTAAGTGTAAACAAAATTTAATCACTCTACGTGTTGCTTTAAACCTCGTTTTATTTATCTGATCTCTCTACTTGGTAATTCAAATGTTAAATACCATGGGAGATTATAATTTTTGATAAATAATATAATAACTAATCAAAACTTCAAGTGGTCGAAATTCGATCATAATCATTACTGAAAATTTGAGGAGAATATATTATATGAATTTGTACTCCAGTCGTAGGCATTTATATTTATAATATCTATGTATTTAAAGTTGTATATGTGTAGTGTATCAACTTCCTGGTATTCATAACACAAGCCTCGTAGCTTACCATGGAACTAGATGGTGCTGTGTGTTAATTCCGCAACATATTTATTTATTTATATTTTACTAGCGACTCACCCTCGCTTCGTTCGGGTGCGTCTTAATTCCTTTTCTAAAATAAAAGTAGTCTAAGTTACTCCTTATAACATTAGCTATCTGCCAGTGGGTCCCATTAAAATCGGTCCAGCCGCTTCGGATATTAGCCGGCACAGACAGACAGACAAAAATTTAAAAAATAATGTTTTTTGTTACGAGTACTGTATATACCTACCTTGCATTTGCATTTAGTATAAAGCTGTTATTTTGACATTACAAACAAACACTTCAATTTTATTGATATGTATAATAGATAACAAATGTAAAAGACACCGAGAAACGTATCAGAGCCAAGCCAAGCTAAGCGACTAGTATGTAATAAAATAGTCATTAAACCACCGGTCGACAGTGTAAGTAAAGTTAATCACACGCCGTCGCACGTCGCTTTGAACTTGTTTGTTTTGCACGTCATCGTCACGGCGCGACGAGCGGGCTATGCATGGCGATGTAAATATTTATCAACTATTATTCTAACATTTGAATAAATACCCTTATGTTATTGTGTTATTGTTTTGTTACATTTGTCTATTTAAGATCTAGCACGTGAATTTGTGAACACGTTGTAAGAGCATCTTATTAAGATGTACACACACATATATATATATATATATATATATATATATATATATATATATATATATATATAGAAACTAAAATCGGTCTGTTCTGAGCCATGGGAAGAAGTAGTAATTTTTCGTATTCATAGTATTTACTTAGATTTAAGTTTATATTTGACATTAGAAAAAAAACTATTTTTTTTTTTTTTTATCCTCATCATCAGCCCTTTGCAGTTGGACATAGGCCTCTCCTAGAATGTGTAATTTCTATGGAGGTTTTCAATAACATGTTTGCTATAAACTGTAAAGCATTCGAAACATGGGGAAACTAAAACCTAAATTAAAAAAAAATAAACTTTTCTAATTATTTCATATACCGGGATATAAGGTAGTTTATCAATATCGTTTTTGTACAAACTAACAAACAATTCATCGTGTTTACATGTATAATAAGTGCCCTCAAAACATAGTAACGAGTGTCCACAGCGTGTGTTAAATATGTACCCATCATTATAAAACCACCTAGTATGCGTGGAAGCCAATTTACAATACGAAATTCACGTCGTAACTCACATAGTATTCTGATACAACCACTACATGACTAGAATTCAACACACAGTGGTTTGTAATATGAGGTAATTATATTCCTATACATTATGTTAAAACTAAATATTTTATGTGTATATATATATATGTATATATATATATATATATATATATATATATATATATATATTAAGTATTGACAAAATATTTAGAATAAATATAATATACACGTACACACAATAAACTATACATAGATATATGTATGTATATAAAATGTCGGGTTAGTTACACCATTTATATTTCAAAAACGGCTGGACCGATTTTGATGATCTTTGATTTGGTGGATTTGTCTCCGCTTCGAATAGCAGAATATCTGTTAAAACATCGGAAAAATTCACCAAAAAATTTACACGGCTTTATAATTTAATACTGGCTAATAACTATTTATATCTACGAATATTTAAAACGTATGTACGTAGGGACGAAACCGAGCAAAGCGAGGATAAGTCGCTAATTTTTGTCATAACCACGAGTCCAAGCTTGGATCATTAAAAATAACGGTCGGTTAAACACACGCCGAAACGGCTTGGCTGATTTGTATGAAATTAAGTATACAGTTATTGTTGACTGGAGTAACACGTAGGCTACCGTTAGGAGCGAAGGGAGGACAAGTCTCTAGTAATCTATATGTCTGAATAGGCATTAATTATTTAATTAATGTCATTTTACGAAATCAAATATCACAAGAATATATTTCACTAGCGATTCACCCTCACTTCGCTTCCGGTTTATCCCTAGACAAAAATAAATCTATCCCACGGAAACCGTACATTTTTCCGGGATAAAAAGTAACCCATATGCTATTCCAGAGTATAATCTATCTTTGTGCTAAATTTCATACATATTCGTTCAGCCGTTCTGGCGTGAAAGACTAACAAACATCCTCACAAACTTTCATATTTATAATATTAGTATAGAGTTATGGATATTTTAGTTCATACTTTATTACTAACATAAATATTTCATAAATAAAGAATATTTTCATTTACTTTTTCTCATTTTCTATAAGTTTCTAAAGTACGCCCATGGGATACGTATATTATCATTCTAAAAACAACCCTAAGTCAATAAAGAAAAAAAAGAAAACATCTTTAGAACTTCCTACCATGTAATACGTCATAAAATATTGTAATAATACATTCAGACGGACAAAGCGATATATATAAATTAGTTTAAAGCAGTCTCCATAACAGTGGGTCGAATGAAAAGCGATTTTTCGTCACCTGTAATCTCCGCCTGAAATATCGGATAGCATTGTTAGAATGAAGAGGGGCGTTATTGTGTGAATGGCATCTTATACTGACATATTGAATAAAACTGCTTTTAAATTTACTTTTCGATATTTTTATATTATAATATTCGAAGCTAAATATTTTATCCATAGGAAGTTAGAAGGATATAGGACTTTCGACGACGCGTTAGGCTCAGTTTGTAGTGACCCTACTTGCTGTGCAAGTGGTCGCGGGTTCGAGTCCCGCTGGGGGCATTCATTTGTGTGATGAGCACGAATGTTTGTACTCCAGTCACGGGTGTTTATATTTATAATATATATGTATTTAAAGTTATATATGTGTAGTGTATCAAGTATCTGGTATCCATAACACAAGCCTCGTAGCTTACTATGGAACTAGATGGTGCTGTGTGTTAAAGTCCCAACCTATTTATATTTATGAATTTTGTATGTAAAAATCTGCTTGCAATACAAAAGATATGTTTATGAAAATGTGGATCATATCACCTAGATACTGTTTAGCTATTCTAAAAATATCGATGGTAGGCTTAATATATTATACTCATCCAAGAGTCTCCTTGACTTTAGAGTGCCATTAAAACATTGTATGTCAGTACAGCATATTACTATGTACATATATTCAAGAGTTTCTTGTAGATGAAAATGTGTGGAATTAAGATAAATTGACACGTATGCGGGATAGCTACTTTGTAGAATTAAATTTACTAAGTGTAGACTGTAGGTTTTACTAATCTATATAGATAAATAAAATTGCAGTGTCTGTTTGTAATGTCAAAATAACAGCTTACTTAATGCATATGAAAATATATACCGTAGGTACTAATAAAAAAAAACAACTGTCTGTCTGTTTGTTCCGGTTAATCTCAGAAACGGCTGGACCGATTTTGACGATTCTGTCACTGGCAGATAGCTAATGTTATAAGGAGTAACTTAGACAATTTTTATTTTAGAAAAAGAATCATTTCTCCACGCAAAAAAACTAAAACCCATGAAATTGTGAACTAAATTCATGTATAGGGGACGCATCCGAGCGAAGCGAGGGCAAGTCACTAGTAATTATCACTTAGAGTTCTCTTTCAAATATTTTTTTCTTAACTCCATCATCACATTAACTCGATGGTATCAAATTGATGTACTGTATCAAGAAAATTTGAAGTTTTAGTACAATATAGATCTAGGTTAAAATAAAACTTGCAAAATACTATAACAACCTCAGTTTCAAGTATAACTAACATAAGCGTGTTAAAAATAACTAAAATAAGAAATATAAACTGGTCAAACAAATAAGTACGGTTTTAATTTCACCCTATTTTTAAATAACTTAACAGGTTTTTTAGGTATATTCCACACAATAGTTAACGTCTCTTTACGACCCGCTAGCATGGAATATCGCATAGACGCATTGTCCGTAAAAGGACATGTTGAATAATTTACTATAAAGAAATGTAATGAATAACAATGCTCATATTTATCATCCCCGCATACATTTCATAGACGACACGCTTGGCTCAGTTTGTAGTGACCCTCCCTGCTGTGTCTGCGGTCGCGGGTTCGAATCCCGCTGGGGGCATTCATTTGTGTGATGAGCACGAATGTTTGTACTCCAGTCATGGGTGTTTACATTTATCATATGTATGTAATTACATTTATATATGTGTAGTGTAGCTTACCATGGAACTAGATGGTATGGTACTAGATGGTATAATGTCCCAACATATTTATTTATTATTTATTTACTTTATCGTCCCCGGTAGTGGTGGTGTTCATATCCCTTTGTCACATACGTCAGAGGTCTGGGGTTCAAGTTCCATTCTATTTTATTATAAATGCAAAGTTTGTATAGTGTATGTTTGTTTGTTAAAAGGCTGATTGGATTTACATGAAGTAAACAGATAGACTATGGGACTTGGAGTAACATATAGGCTACTATAGGAGAGTAAGTCGCTAATCTATATATTAATACGTGAAGAGAAAACTTTGAACCCCTTTTTAAGTTTATTGCATGTACGGAGGAGTATGAGCTTTGGCATAGTTAAAGTTTATATAGAGAAGGACTGCAGATAGCCAAAATTAATTGACTTTCTTTTACCCGCGAATCCGCTTGCGTATTTTATTTATATATAATTATTTCACTGCTAAAAGATGTAGCATGATGTTAGATAACCTTCATCAATATTATACGAGTACTTACATAATATATAGATGAAAAGTTTATTTGTCCATACGTGTAAATCTCTGAATCTATGGGCCTGTTTGAAAATTCTTTTGGATTTTATAGGTTATCTTTATAACTTTGAAAAAAAGAACCTCAATATCGATCAAACTTAATGAATTACATATGGTTGATTTTCAACCACGCGGCGCTCACTAGTATATTTTAAATATTACAAATATATTTCCGCGTGTTCTTTATACTTTTCAGGTATCATTATTGTATATGATTTACTAGCGGCTCACCCTTGCTTCGCTCGGGTTCGCCTCTAGAAAAACAAAAACAAATCTATTCCACGGGAACCGTACATTTTTCCGGGATAAAAGTAACCTATGTGTTATTCTGATGTATGAACTATATTATTGTAAAGTTTCATTCAAATCCATTCAATAGTATTTGCGTGAAAGAGTAACAAACATCCATACATCTAAACATCCAGACATACATACATCCTAACAAACTTTCGCATTTATAATATTAGTAGGATATTTAAGTACACCAGCTACAGTGTTTTCTTTGAACGGTTGTATTTACAGTTCCATTCCATGTTCCAACGAATTAGTAAAGAGCGCGGCGGACTCGCAAACGACAAGAAAATTAATGACAAAGTAGGGATACATTAAAATGAGAAATATATTCAGGACAAAAATATTTGAAGTTGACATTAAATAGCGTAATTCTAAACCAAATTAATATTATTACAAAGCAACAAAACAAGCCTTTTGTCGTGAATATAAAATTAATATATCAAAATCTACAAGTAGGTATGTTCAGTCAATTTTTATCTTTAAAGTGTGTTTTTTTATTAAAAAAAAACTTTTATTATATTAAAAGCCTATTAGACACGTTTTTAGCCATTTTCTTATTCATCTAAAACCATTAAAAATTCTCAAAAACAAATGACACAAAAAAAAAACAGAAAATTAAATAACTCATGAATACATTTTCACATTTAGAAACCCAGTTTACATCCGCAGGTGTAATATTACCCCCGACGGAAGTGCTCAAAACGGTTCTTTTGTGTAAACGGTGTCGCGGTCACTCCGGCCGTGGAGCGATTTGTCCTTTTCTAAGAGAACGTTGTAAATATTTATTATGGTGCCTTTATGTACGGTAACTCGACATTTAGTGAGCATATTTCTGCGTGATGATAATTTAGTAGACACCTTACGAATGGTGTTGTGCATTCGCCTTTATTTGTACAAGTTCCCTTGTGTAGTTGTTACCTACCGCTTAAATATTTCAACATAGTGACCCACAAGTCTCTCCCGTGACCATGATTACTGAAAAGCATTCGAAACGTCGGGAACCAAAAATCAAAATAAATCCGCGAAATAATCCGAAAAGATCGTTTTATTTAAAATGTCAAATATTCGCGTAAATCTAATTGTAAGAGAGTACTGTAGTGATAAATTAATAAAACTATCTTTTCGGATTTTATTGCGGATTTATTTTGATTTATTGGTTCCCGACGTTTCGAATGAAATAAAAACATTTGAAAAATCAAAATAAATTGTGGTGGTTCAAAATCAAAAAAAAAAGATGTTTGTTACTCTTTCACGCAAAAACTACTGAATGGATTTTAATGAAACTTTTCAATAATATAGCACATACATCAGAATAACACATAGGCTACTTTTTATCCCGAAAAAATGTACGGTTCCCGTGGGATAGATTTGTTTTTGTTTTTCGCTAGTACTTACATAAATTAATATAAATTTTCTATACAATTATAATTTATGCTTTCTATTGACAAAGGAAAAGTGAATAAAGCTATTTTTAAGCTAATATAAAGTAGCATGACATTCGAAAATTTCCTAATCGCCTCCTTTCTTGACCCAATGTATACCAAGCGGTGTCGTAGGGTCGAGACGCGATTTCTCACCCGAGGGAACGACATAAATATTTATAAGGGCTCTGTAAACGATTATTATACGTATAACTTATATTTATGTGTTTATTATTTTGACAAATTATAGCCACTTTTAAGAAGAACAATGTGAATATTTTAGGATTTACTTATATATTCATATTTATTCGTAAATTGCTATTATATTTTTGTAGATTTATTTATTATTTAAATTGCTTCACTTATAAATAATAATTAAGAAAACGACTTCGTAAATATTTCTTCATTGACTACTGACAGATACTTATTTGACTTACTGACAGACGCAAGCTAAATCTTGAAAATTAAAAAATGTACATACATACAGACAAACATACAATCACCTCGTTTTTGTAAGTCGGTTAAAAAAAGATATTTGAAAGACACACGAGAGAAGAGAAATTTTGCCTTACGCAACAAAGACGAGGCACTTATGACGGATTTTCGGAAGTTCTTTATATCGATCGATCAAGAAGTTATTCATTTTGAAGTAAGAAGCATAAAAGTTTGCATGAATACAATCGAGCACACTCTAAGTAAACTATAAAATCTCTTTACGTCTTTCCGTTAGTCGGAAACTACTTTGCGTCCGGTTTACCTACGTTCTACGTAGTTCTTTTTTATTATGGAAATATGTTATCACTTATGTACGTATGTCTACTATCTGATAACGTTACGATCTATTATACTAGCGACTCACTCTAGCTTCGCTTCGGGTTTGTCTCTAGAAAAACAACCGTACATTTTCTCGGGACGATATATAACCTATAGCCTTCCTCAATAAACGGGCTATCTAATGCAAAAAGAATTTTTCTAATCGGATTAATAGTTCCTGAGATTAGCACGTTCAAACAAACAAACAAACTCTACATCTTTATAATGTATTCAGCCCTTTTTAACGTCCCACTGCTGGGCACGGGCCTCCCTTCAATACGAGGGTGATCAGGCCATAATCCACCACGCTGGCCAAGTGCGGATTGGCGGACTTCACATGTGTTTCGAAAACTTGCTAAGTTTTTTCAGACATGCAGGTTTCCTCACGATGTTTTTCTTTATAATATTAGTATAGATAATATAGTGTTGAATAAGAATTTCGTTGGAAAAGTATAGTAAGTAAAAGAAAAATCTTGAACGATAACACAATCTTGACTGGAATTAAAGCTAAAATATAAGCTCAAAGCCACATGCAATCGCAAACACAGTTAATCAACATCCTAAAACAACCAACAAATATTCTAAAACAACGTTCCTCTACATAGGTACCTATTTCAGCTAAAAGATTGCACCAAGTATAAAAACAACAATGAAATCTCACTAATTTTGCCAATGCTTTCAAAAAATTCGAATTGTGTGTCAAAAAACAGAAAAAGCTCGAACGAATATCCTTCTGAGAAATACGGTACAATTTTTAAAAATTCTTTACTGGGGTAAATCTAGCGCTCGAACTGTCAAATGAAAGTAAAAAAAGAGCCTTAATGCGATAGAAACATTCTCAATTAATGCAATGGGTTTAGAAATTTCGATAATTGAGGGATACGAGGATGGTTTAAATGGAGGTTTTACAGACTTCGTATTCAGCCCTTTTTTAACGTCCCACAGTTGGGCATCGGCTTTCCTGTACTACAAAAGGAATCAGGCCATAGTCCACGCTGGCCAAGTGCGGGTTGTTGGACTTCACATGTCTTTCGAAAACCTGTTAGGTTCTCTCAGACATACGGGTTTCCTCACGATGTTTTCCTTCACCCTAAGACAAGTAGTAATCGTTTTGGAAATGATTCGCACATGAAAATATTAGAGGTGCGAGACCCGGGATTTGAACCCGCTTCACTCGGTTACCCAAGCGAGCGCGTTAACACTGGGCTATCACTGCATTTTCACACAAATACAGAGTTCAGTGGATTTATTTACAAGCTTAGCAGTTAGTTGCAGGAGTAGTAGTAATATCTATATATGAAAAAAGATCAAAATATCGATTCTCGTCGTGGTCTTTAATAACACCAAGTTTGATTGATAACAGAATAGACAGTCTTTAACCGACTTCCAAAAAAAAAGAAGAAGAAAGAAGTTATTTGTTTGGCCACAATATACCTATACACCAAATATATAGATATCTATCTAAAACGATCGTAGATAAGTTAGTCATTTTAAACGTATTAGCAAATCGCTACTCGCTAATCTAAATATTTCTATGAAACAAAAAGAACTGAAGACTCTATAAAAATCATGACGTCACCATAATATCAATGGGAAACTGGATAAGTGTTCGTGTAAGTGAGATCAGATAAAATATAGTTTATATCTAAAACATGAAACACGAATTAACACATAGATTCTTTAGAATCGTTGTGATTTGAAACTCGATGAAACGAAAATGCGACACTAGAAAGAGACAAACACATAAACTTATACACACATAAACTAAATATAGGCTTAAGCCGAGAGAATGAGACAGACAACATTGCCATATTGCCATGGTAACCGTTGTTGTTGTCTAACAAATATATAATATTAAGTTCCACTTCTACCATATGTGAATTGCACACACAAACGCACTTTTTCATTGACGTATCTATGAAGGGGAACTGTGGGTGAAAACTAGCCCTTACATAAAAATTGCATAGGATAATTTTGTATACGTTTTGTTGCCCGTAACGTGAGGCGTTAAGTGGCGAAGCAGCGTCGTGTCAAGTTCCGTATTGAGTTAGCTTTTACATGAGGGAACTCAATTAATGCAGAAAATTGGTTGCAAGCTACTCAGTTTTGGGTAACGAAAGATGCTTACAAAATATTATTCGAGGCTACGTGTATATAAGTTAATACAACAAAATACACAAAAATTGCGGTTTCTATAATAATAATTAAAAAAAGTACACATACATCAAAATCCCTTAAAAATGTACTACTCTATCAATAATGATGGAAAATTTTGATGTAATTTATATAGAACCAATTAGTCTGAATAGACTAAAAAAAGAATTTAAAAAAATGACTGATTATCGGGGAAGATATTTTTAACATAACACAAATAAATACATACAAACTGCGTATTTCTTTCTTTTTTGAAATCGGTGAAAAAGAACACCTAATTTTAAGCTCTAAACTTTGTTAGAAGTTAATCTTAAAGTTCACGCAGCGATGGAGCAATGGCTGAAAAATTTTGACAGAGACAGTTAATGGGCCGGTGGAGAAGATAAGTAATATTAATTTAAAAAAAAAAGAAAAATTAATTGATGACACTAAAGCTCGTCAATAACCCCTAAACAAAAAAAATATCGGTAAACACACAGACAAGATACTGAACTGTTTCGTTTTTACCTATTTATATATATATATATATATATATATATATATATATATATATATATATATATAAAGACTTTATTTTGAATTTGACGCTTATCTCACTTTTGCTTACTGGTCTCTATTTTTTTTATTACAACAACATTTTTTCTAAAAACAATTAATAAATCCAAAAAAATAAAATCAATAATTTTAAATTAACCAATTATTCTTAAAATACAACAAAAACACACACAAAAGAAAATAACTATTATATGTTATATGCTATAGTACAACTTGTAGATCTTGATATTTGACCACATGAATTTCCTGCACCTGGAGCAGAAGGAAACACGTTGGTTATGAGATGTTCCTACTCCATATGCATTGTTTAAGCTAAGTGATACGTTACGTGACGATACAATGAAATCCGTAGATACTTTACATACTATGTTCGTCATTATTCAATTATACTAAGTTATAAATATAATGATACATAAAATTAATGTAAGATAAAAAGGACAGACATAACTAAAAAAAAATGTATCGAAATATTTTTCGATGCAGTGGATATGAATTTTATTCATTTTTGTTTTAGATTTCTCAAGATGTAATGTCATGTAAGAAACATGTGGAAATTTGTTAAAACAATACATATTATGTTTCAAATTCAAATTCAAAATATTTTATCCAGCATTAAATTATTACAATTTTTTACTGAACGTCATGAGTCTACTATGTACTATATTATATGTTAAAATCAACAAACATATATTTAATAAAATACTTTATTAAATAAAAAGAAAACATACATATATGTAAATAATTATATATAAATAGTGTAGCGATTAAGAAAATATAACATGTTGTTAAGCTCGATTTAAAACGGATATAAAGTAGAGCTTGATTAAGATTCACGTTAAGTTTAATACAGCGTGTTAGCTACGTGACCCGCTACGTGACGCTACGATGATCTACGGCTGTGATACCGTCGCCGTAATGCGAGCCTTGACCTTAGGTAGCACGAGAAAATTAGGATAACTTTATTGATCCATCGAACTGAAAAGTTGAAACATTTAATTTCTAAAATTTATTCGTAATATTAAGACGTCGACGTTTTCTTAGTATTTGTGAAATCCACAACCTAAATTTTCATTTACAATAAATAAAATTATTTGATCGTATATCATTTGAGAAGGATAGAACAGTTTTCTTTGAGAATTTATGTTGTATAATAAATAATAAATATGTTGGGACATTAACACACAGCACTATGTAGTTCCATGGTAAGCTACGAGGCCTGTGTTATGGATACCAGATAGTTGATACACTACATATAAATAGCTTTAAATACATACATAATATGTTAATGTTTATAATATTATTATAAACATTAAACACCCATGACTGAAGTACAAATATTTGTGCACATCACACAAATGAATGCCCCCAGCGGGACTCAAACCCGCGACCGCCAGCACAGCAAGTAGAGTCACTACAAACTGAGCCGAACGTGTCGCGTATATGGGAATAGTTGGAATCAGATCAATCACATATTATAATTTAAATGCGAAAGTAAGCTCGTGGGGACGTACGTTCGTCCAGTTGCATTCCTAGACGCCTAACAATACCCTATGTGTTACTTCAGTTAATACGAACATTCGCATTTTTTCACAACTTTTTGCCGCATCACCAATTTCAAGCCAAAAAAATGTACTTTTTAAAAATCGTACTGAATACATATTACGACAAAAAACAATTTTTGTATTAACATGCTTTAAATTAATTATAATTAAAACATCAAACAATACATTCTTCACTAAATCACTAAATTATATGTTATAACTACAGAACCAAATAGAGGAGAAGCAACTACGGGAGAGCTATCAATCTTGCAAATACTCGACAGTAACCGAAGGCGATAAGAGGCCTTCCTGTTTGACTGACCGTAATATCGTGTTTCAGATTTGAGTGCATCCGGTACAAATTTACCAACTCTGAATTTGACAGTTTGGAATATTCCGATGATATTGTAAAGGACTAGTCGATATTTAAATCAAAACAAAACATATTTTGTCCAAATAGACTTTTACAAACACTTTTGCATCGTCAATTTTTATACTTTTTACATTAATTAAATGTCATTATGTCATATGTCATATCATATATTACGAAATGACAACCATCCGATACATAAAGTTCTAAATATCCCTGACCGCCCGCGAGGAAGAGGACCACCTGGTGGTCAAATATGCAGAAAGAGATCCAGAGAGACAACCTGAGTATGCAGACAAGCTAGAGTACAATTCTCTGGCGCAATTACACAATGAGACCCGATCCCAGCTAAACTGGGAAGAGGGGTGGACAAAAAAGAAGAGATTAGTTTAAGTCCTTAAGGAAGCCACCATCGGATATTTATACGAGTATCTATTAAGTACATATGTAATAATATATAAAGAAATTCGCTTTTGCTTCTTTAGATTTATTTATGAGATACTAAAGGTCCCATAAAAAGTAATTTTACGTAGCGAGATAAGAAGTAGTCTATGGCTTTTTTTAGCCCATCACATATTGCTTGGACAAACAATTTAATTCCACAAACAAATAGTCGCATTTGTTATAAGAATAACTTTTAAGTATTAAGTTTTAGTCAAACAAAAGAAAAAACTAAATTACAATCGATTCATACGTTTAGGCGCTAAGATGGCAGACAGCAGAAGACAGACAACAACACACGTCAAACTTATATTTCCCCTCTTTTTGCTTCAGTGGTTAAAATACGAATAAAATGTTTAATTTTAATACCACTCTAGCCAATCTGAAAATCACCGTTACAAACGTTCACGTCTAATTACTACTATTTACAGCTTAAAACCGTACGAAAGCTGCGCTTTTAGTCCCAACCTTCTATTTTGTCTTACGAAAATCGATTAGCCATCGAAACTTCTCGAAACTTGAAGCAACGCATATTGCCGCTTATGCATACAAAGTTTCTGATCGATTATTAACTTGGAAACTTTCTCGTTCCAATTAAGGAGAACCCGTAAAATACGTAACAAGTTAACAAAGCATTGGAGCTTAGTAGAAACGATGTAGTGTTTAATAATATTAACATTCACACTAAAGAATAATCCATACTAATATTATAAATGCAAAAGTAACTCTGTCTGTCTGTCTGTTTCCTTTTCTCGGTTTTTTAGCCCGCAAATCATTCCTTAAGAGGATATATATATATATATATATATATATATATGTATATATATATATATATATATATATATATATATATATATATATATACACACACACACACACACACACACATAAGGTATCTAGGGACGAAGCGAGGGTGAGTCGCTAGATATATATATATGGATGTCCGGCAAAATATATGTCGAAGTCAAAAAATAGCAGCGTGATTTGCTGTTTGTGCTACTTTTCTCGATTTTGCCATAAAAATCGTTTACTTTCTTTAAAGAATAACGGATATTTTATATTTGCATTAGTTAAATTAATATACAATTTTAGAGAATAAAGTATGAATAATGAAAATAATACTATATGTTTTTTTTTGTATTTCTTAAGCATAAGTTAAGGGGAAGAACCTCGTGAAGGAGATAGCATAATATTCGCAATTTTTTTTTCTTTATTATAATAAAATCCGTAAAGTAAATTATGCTACTATTTCCGATTTCGACCTTTTAATCCGAATATAAAAGTAATTAAGAGAGTCTGTACATATGCGTACAGACCTCTTACTTAGCCGACACTATACCAATTTGCTTTATACACGTACTAAAAACTACAAAAGGGCTGTCAAAATTGATTTAGTCAACCAATTGTAAGCTATTATCTCGCATATCCCACGTGTATACAGAGTGACAAGTATCGAAACTTAAGGACTCGACTACTTCGGGAGTACGAAGAGAATGACGACATTGAAAGAGGCGCAAGAGGTGCTCATGTACACCGATCGTGGCACTCCCTCGCTGCTTATCTCTCGAGGACTATGAGGTTTCGTCAAACGTGCATTTGTTTTAAAAATGTTTTTAAAAATTATGAATACTAAAAGTTAGAATGTGGGGACTACTCATATTTCAATGTGCATTTGAGACGAATGTTTTTATTGATCTTCTAGGTATTTGTTAACTTCTGTGTACAAATGAGTATTTTGAATAAAAATTTATACACACAGTGCCTGTGTATGCAAAATTATATGATAGCATTCATAAAAAAAAAAACATGAGTCATATAAAATTATAAGATACTACCGGCTCATCCTCGCTTCGCTCGGGTTCGCCTCTAGGGAAACAAAAACAAACCTACTCCACGGGAACCGTAATATTAATATAGATTCAAATTATATAAACGTTTTGAGTAAAAAAACAACTAACATTAAAATGTATGTATTGTGTCTGATTGAGATTGCTGTGCCTGGTAATAGATTGGATTCATGTACGGATTGGACATATATACTTATTATTATTATATACTCATACAATAATTATAAAATACATTTATTTAAATTGAATATAATTTAACAAATACAACACAAACAAAGTCGGTGACAAAAACTAGTATACAAAACCCACCTGTAATAATATTTCTTCAGTCGTAATTATATAAAGATTTCTTTTTAACATTTAAAATGATGCAAAAAGCAACGTATTTTCTAGGCCACGTTACACAAAGACCGGGTTTTCTTTAGGCTGAAATCCGGCAATTTGGTAGTCGAAAGAGACTTCCCTCTTTTTATAAAACAGTCTTAAACTTTTGAACTTCACAATTCCAAGTATTGAAGAGAATATTTTAGTACGGTTTAATTAATTCGTGCGAACTTAAAAGAATATTGCTATTACGTAAATATGATCTACACAAAAATAAGAATTTAAATGTAACTTTTATATTTCCATTATGGCGTATTTGTGTAGTTTTTTTTAACGTTGGAAAATACATTTACGCGTACCATCTGTGTACATACAGATGATTATGTGGGACTCACCGGAAAAGCCTAGTACTACCCACTAAAACCCAACAGAACCTCCCCGTGTGAATCAGGCGCTGCAGTATCGCTTAGGCACCCAACCACGACACCCCGATGGTAGGTCTGCCAAAGTAAACCACAACAACCATGGGGTTGCTTCAACAGTCTACTCTGCTATCAGATAAGTACCAGGAGCAACCCACATGGCACACCGCCCACCGACGTGGGCCGTCTCCCAGTGCGTTTCTTGGCTTCGCCCGGTTGGATTGCCGGCCGCCAGAATCAACCCAAATGAAATGAATATTTTAATTCATGAATATAAAGTCGAGTACAAAATAAATCAACAACCGGGAAGAAAGCCAAAAAGATAGTTTGATTTTAAACTTTTAAACTACTTAGGCAATACTTAAAGAAGGGAATTCCAGAATTTAAATTCGGCGGACTTTCCACGTCTTTCGAAAACATGCTAAAACTTGCTTACTTTCTCTCAGAAATGCAGGTTTCCTCACGATGTTTTCTTTCACCGTAAGGCGAGTGGTAATCATGTAACAAATGTTTTAAATAAAACTATCTTTTCGGATTTTCTGTCACGGGAGAGTCTCTCCTGTGACCATAATTGCTGTAAAGCAATCGAAACGTCGGGAACCAAAACTCAAAATAAATCCGCGAAAAAAATCCGAAAAGATAGTTTTATTTAAAATGTCAAATATTCGCGTAAATCTAAGAAAGTATTATGTGACAAATGATTCGCACATGAAAATATCAGAGATGCGAGACCCTATATTTGAACTCGCTTCATTCGTTTTCCCAAGCAAGCGCGTCACCACTGGGCTACCACTGCCATTTTTACTTACTCTTATTTTTTATCGCTTACTCTAGAAAATTACTGCTATAACGTCTCCCACCATCCCCTGTAATTCCCGTGAGATATAAAGTATTAAAGCAAAAAGTCACTAAAAACATATTACTAGTTAGTAATATGTAGTAAAGTTTAATTAAAACCACCTGACTGAAAATATAACAACATTATTCAAATTAAAGCTCTTACTTCGGTATTAGGTTTTGCCCGCGTCTTTACTCGCGTATTATTTACGAGCTATTTAGATATGTACATAATATACTTGATGCGCTTTTAAGGTTCCTAGCTTATTCATACTAATATTATAAATTTTAAAGTAACCTTGTCTGTTTGTTACATATTCACGCTTGAAACACTTAAAAGATTTTGATGAAATTTGAATAGAGCTTAAAATTGCATAAGAGGTCTGGCATAGGCTACCTTTTATCCCCGCTTCCCATGCGAATGGAATGGCGGGCAAGAACTTTAGCCAAAAAAATCATATCTGACTGTTAGTTTCAGAGATAAGCGTTCAAACAAACAAACAAAAAGCACAATCTCTTCAGTTTAATAATATCACTAGTAACTTGACTCAACTCATAATAAGGTCTACCATTAAACCAAACACATCAAGTAAATTAGCAGCTTTTAATAATTCAGAGCTACAGATCGAGGTCTGTCAGCGGTCATCATTTAAGCGTCAAGGCTTACCAAATAATTAATTATACATAAGGCTATTTCAATATATTGGAATAAGATCATCGACCAATAAGTTCAGGACAAGTCCTGATACGAGCAGGATAAATATATATATAATACTTTTTATTACTGAAGTTATACTTCTTTAGGCACATTTGGAAAAAAAATTGAGAATAAAATTTTTACGATGCGCGCGCACACCGACAGCCAAAAAGCAACATGACATGATGAAGTTAGCTGCATTCCTTTTATAGAAAGAGTTATGACACACGAAATGAAACCTTTAGCTATTTTTGTTCTGTTACGCCAAAGAAGTATAACCTCTTACGTGCGTACATAAATTATACGGTTGAGAATATCATAAAACACAGAATAAATTTACAAAACCGCCATTTTCGCGCACGTCGAAAAGAACCCTCAAGCTATACCCATGTCATCGCTTCAGATTGCTATTACATTACGTACTGAAATAACAACAATTTATTTTCATTAAATACTACGTTTGCTTCATAAATATAAATAATACAAATCCCGCCCCTACTTCATACATTTTGCACTCTCTATTAAAGCTTAATGCCGTAGAGGACTATATTGCCAGATCCGATCGTGTGTAAGGAACAATAAACTACACCTTAAAACTATATCTGATCCATGATTATACAAAATTCTGTGGTCTATCGGCGTTTAGGCTGGAACGTATTAAGTAGTCATATAGCGAGAAGACTAAAACAAATCCTTTGGGATTCCATGTGACACGTGCGTATACCGAAAAGTGTCGACATGACAGGTAAAGCTACTGGGACCACTTACTGTTTAACATTTACTGTAAACAAATAAAGTTATATTAAGGCATGACCAGAGATCGTCGGTTAAAATTCTGGGGCATGATGATCTGGACCAGAGATCGTCGGTTCAAATCTAGCTCTTATTTACAAATACATTTTAGTCTTAGCGAAATGAAGTTACCAAAAGGAGGAAAGTTGAGTTAAAGGCTATAAAGCTACTATTAGTAATATTGACGACTAAAATGATTTCAGATGTCCATCTCACATTTAAAAGCTTAATAATTCAAAACCTGAAAAGCTTAGTATAAAAATACACACACAACAATAGTAAGATGACACTACTAACATTTTTCTCTTTCCGCCCACGTTTAGTTTCTGTTTTGTATACAATAAAGAGTGCTATTATTATTATTTTTGTTTATAAAACTTCTTTATACTTATATTCTATTTCCATTATATTTTCTATTTTTTATTTTCTATATACTTGGCTTAGGGCCTAAGCCAAGTATATAGATATGTTATACGCTGTTGCTGACTACATTGGGGGTGATTCTCCGCCATTATCTGTTTGTAAAAATTTGCGAAATATTCTATACGTATTTAAAATTACAGCTTTTTGTAAGTTGATGTACGTGAATATGGATTTTAATGATTCTGGTGTAACTGTTTCGGTATAACTCCAGTTGTTGAAACAACTATCGGGACAATTACTACATTCTGCAGATGCCACATACGCATAATCTCATCATTTAGTTCTAAGTACTTTGTTTATTTTTCGGTTATTTTATTATTATTACTAGCAACTTACGCTCGCTTCGCTCGCGTTCGTCCCTAGATACGTTTTAATGTTTTTGAGCGAAACCCTAATTCTTTTTCTGAAATAAAAGTTGAATAAGTTACTCCTTATAATAGCTATCTGCGAGTGAAAGTCCCGTTAAAATTGGTCCAGCCGTTTCAGATATTAGCCGGGACAAACAGACAGACAGACAGACAAAATTTTAAAAAATGTGTTTTTCTTATAAGTTTCGTATATAATTCCATATGTATTTAGTATAAAGCTGTTATTTTGACATTACAATAAGACACATCAATTTTATTTATCTGTATAGATTTATTGGATAATAATCTTAATATAAAGTAGAACAGCTCATTAACATAGAAAAAAAATTAAACCCAACGCAAGAATCGAACTCATAATCCCCATCGAAAGCTAAGAGTTTGATCAAAACAGCTACATACTCGTAGTTTAAAAAATAACAACGTCAATTTCAAAAGACTGGATGGTGCGCCGTATTTCTTAAAAGAAAAAAAATCTCTTCACTCTGGGTAATTGTTATTCCCGTAGCAAATATCGCGTCGAATTAAAAGTTATAAAGGAGCTTAAGTATTTCCGTCTCGTTTGAAACGCTCTCTGTGACAAAGAAGACTCGCTTTAAATTCATAAGCGGTTAGGCATTTAGATTTTGTGCTTGCTCTATGTTAAATTTCTGCTAGCGAGTTAAAAAACGTTAAATGTTCCCGAAACTCCATAAGGAAATCTTATTTATTCATTTATTCCTGCTTACAGTTTCGCTTGCGTGTATATTTTTACTTAATCTCTTATAATTTAATGTTTGACTCAGTTTGTAGTGATTCTACTTGCTGTGCCAGTGGTCGCGGATTCGAGTCCCGCTGGGGACATTCATTTGTGTGATGATCACGAATGTTTATACTCCAGTCATGGGTGTTTATATGTATAAAATGTATGTATTTAAATTTATATATGTTTAGTGTAGCCACTATTTGGTATCCATAACACAAGCCTCGTAGCTTACCATGGAACTAGATGGTGCTGTGTGTTAATGTCCCCACATATTTATTTATTTATTTATTTATTTATTTATTTATTTATCATTATCTTGTATGAGAAGTATATGCATAGTCAAAAGTTATTATTATACTTCTTGTATGAAACCGTATAGTCAAGTCATTATTTTTCATCAATTATACAATCTCTTAGTGTAAATTAGAAATTCTTTCATCGAGTCAAAAAGAAAATGGTAGTAGATATTCCTGAGAAAAATGAGGGAAAGAAAGAACAAAAGTTTGAAGGAGTTTGGCCCTTTTTTTAACTAGTAACAAAACCGGAGCAGTATATATGTATGTATGTACATATATTTCTCTAATCTTCTTTATATTAGGTGAATTCGTGGGTGTATGGGACGTGGTAATACTATTTATTATTTACAAATATAGTATATAGACTATATATTAACTATTTATCTATATTAATATTATAAGAAGTAAAGATTAGATTTTTTGTTTTTTTTGTTTGTTTGTCTCGAATAGGCTCCCAAACTACTGAATCGATTTAGATGAAATTTTATAAGAAGACAGTTTGAGACCCTGGAAAGGAGATAGAATAGTTTTTATCTCGGAAATCATCTCTTAAGGGGGTGAAAATAGGGTTGAAAGTTTGTATGGGGAATCAACCTAGGGACGAACCCAAGCGAAGCGAGGGCGAGTCGCTGGTATACTATTATCATTGAATGTACATACATATTTAATTTCGAAGCTTTATAAATGAAAATAAATAAATATTAACTGTCAAATCAAAATTAAGTTGAAATATATATTAATTATCAATAAATTGTCGAAAAATAAGATCTAAATATACTAAAAATACTTAACTTATGTAGTTATATCATAATACTAATTATTATAAAATTATAAAGTCCACTAACCTTTGCAAATTCAATTTTCAATGTGCAGCATCCGGAGTAAATGTCGCAACCGTGGAGCGCTTCCTTGGCGCGGGTCGCAGACTCAATGCTCTCGAACTTGTGACCAGGAGTTAAGGATTTTTTTGGAAATTTTGACATTTATACATAAAATAACACACGATATTATTAATTTGATTTACAAATCGAATAATATAATCTATACATACAATAAAATTGAAACTTAGCAAAATCTGTACAAGAAATATTTTTTTAAAACAATGACTATGACGTATTGTGTACAGAATATATATAGACCCCATAAAAATAGTTATTAATTTCTTTGTCTGTTTGTCTGTATGTTTGTTTGTGTGTGCACGTTTCACACAAAAATTATTGAATAAAGTATACTCGCACTATTTATATCTAGTTAAAACCTGGACGTACCTGAGCGAAACTAGGGGAATTCGCTAGTATTAGAATAAATGTAAACACTCGAATCACATCGAATACTCTATAACATATTGATATTATAGAACAGATTCAGTAGTTTGTGATTTACATGTAGGTGTATATACATACATATGTGGTTAAAACTATGGCGTGTCGCTATTTACGAATAAATAAAAAACACCATTGCAATAACTATAACCATTTAACGTAGAGCATATACATAATACAAATATTTACTCTCAGTAGAAATCGAACCCGTTACAACCAACGATCAGGAAACAAAAACAATGATCACTAAGCCACAGTTATTACTGTATTATCTATACATCATATTTTGCTTAAACGCATGTTGATTAAAGATGCCTGCGAGCTGTTTTCATTTATTTAACTGATACCCTTTAAATATATTCATTCACTCACTCACTCATTCTCGTACCATTAACATGCCTATAGGCGCTGTGCAAGTTTTACAACAAGGAGGTTGTTGTATTTGATTATGGTAAAAAACAATAATAAAAACAAAATTGAAAATAAAATGTTTTTTTATTTATTACGTATTAAATTATTTAATATATTTAAACGAGCAATTCTTGTATATTTATATATTTATTTATTTATACCGGATCTCGGAAACGGCTCTAACGATTTCGCTGAAATTTGGTGTGTGAGGGGCTTTCGGGGGCGAAAAATCGATCTAGATCAGTCTTACGTCTGGGAAAACGCGTTTTTTCGTGTTTTCATGCGGTTTTTTTTTGTATTATACTACGCAGAATATGGTCGATAATTTCTTACACTTAAGCATAAGCATTGTAGTTAAGCGACCAAGGTGCAAGATTAACAAACACAGGTGTCCGAGTTCGAATCTCGATCGGATACAAAGTTTTTACTTTTGTTTTTTTTTGTATCTATTCAAGTTTTTAGTTTTTTTTATCTAAAAAATACGATATAACAAAAAAGAATTCCGAGCGAAGCTCGATGGCCCAGGTACTTAAGTATTATACGAAAAATCAAACCGCTGTAACAACTAACAAATTTCATGGCGGTTGTGGCATACCATTGTATACCTATTCACTTTTTATTTCACTCCAACATAGAAAAAAATGTCCATAGGATTTTTCCAATCAAAGTTACTTTTAATGCTACATCAGAGTTTGAAAAAGTTAGAAAAGCAATCAATCCAGAGTAGAAAAAAGCGCAGTTTGCACTAACATTTTAGTATGAAACCTACATACTCTGTAGCTTAAAACTTTCTTTATATACCATCGTAGACCAAATTTAAAATAAAAATCATAAAAATAGATTTAATGTATGTATATAATGTATAATCTATAGAGTAGGTAATAAAAAAAATCTAAAAGGCTAATTGAATACATTCTGCCTTTTAAAAATCGGTCAAAAATACAGCGCAAGTGTTAAACGTATATGACAGCCTATCTACATACATATGTATATTTCCGGTGAAAACGATAAGAGGTGCTATTTCTCATGGGAAATTCTTATTTACCATTACAATTCTATAGACTAAGGGCTTAATTAAAACTGTGGTTTTACAAAACATTACTTTCTGAACAAGGACTAATGGATGTCAAAACAAAGGTACACCGTCTTCAAATACAGTTAAAAGCAAGAGAAAAAGGGTAGAATAATTAAATTATTATACCCTTGGAGGTGAAATTTGTGTTTTTAAATTTATATAGAACCACCTTTGTGGTATTTAATCATTTAAATATATGAAAATCACTTATTAAGCGAAAATATTGCGTAACATACGCAAGAAATCGGACAAGTGCGATTCCGACTCTCACACCGAGGGTTCCGTTGCATGTATGCATGTATTCAGCCCTTTCTAACGTCCCACTGCTGGGCACGGGCCTCACTTCAATACGAGTGAAAACAGGCCATAGTCCACCACGCTGGCCAAGTGCGGGTTGGCGGACTTCACATGTCTTTCGAAAAGTTGTTAGGTTTTCTCAGACATGCAGGCTTCCTCACGATATTTTCTTTCACTTATTTTACACTCACTGTATTTCCTAGCATTACTATGAGAAACAAGGTTAGTTTTGCGGCTGAATCGCTGTGACGTACGGGCATACGGATAGACGGATATGGCGTAATTTTAAGGGTTCCGTTTCAGCCAATTGGCTACGGAACCTTATAAAATAATTACAGCGGAATTTAATAAAATTTACTACTAAAAGCAAGTATTATTCGAAGAGTAAAAAATAATCCAATCAGTGAAAACGATTGAAATGAAACAACACCTGCATTTTCACAATAGTTTTACAAACAAGCCACAATCTCTCAACGGGAAAACTAAATATAAAATAAACAGCAGTACGATGAGTGAATGGCACGAATTGAAATCTATACTAACATTATAAAGCTGAAGAGTTTGTTTATTTGTTTGTTTGTTTGTTTGGTTGGACGCGTTAATCTCAGGAACTACTGATCCGTTTTGAAAAATTCTTTTTGCATTAGATAGCCCGTTAACTGAGGGAGGCTATAGGCTATATATCATCCCGAAAAAACGTACTGTTCCCGTGGGATAGATGTGTTTTTGTCTGGAGACGAACCCGAAGCGAAGCGAGGGTGAGTCGCTAGTACTAAATAAGACTACTAAAAACTAACGTCTTTAAACCTCTATGATAAATTAGTAAAAACACAGAATTTTAGCATATTATATTTATTACATATGTCTCAAGTATATCGTGATTCACCATTATACAAGCTGCCTGCTGTTTTGTAAAATGACTAAGGCAAATTTTAAAACGTTCAATTGCTACTAAGATTGCATACTCTTCACTCATTCTGTATAAACCATTGATTTGGGTTGATTCCCCATACGAACATTCATCCACATTTTTACCCCCTTAAGAGATGATTTCCGGGATAAAAAGTTGTTTTGGTCGGTCCAGTAGTTTCGGAGCTTATTCGGTACAAACAAACAAACAAAAAAATCTTTCCTCCTTATAATATTAGTATAGATATAGATAAATACATTGTTATTGTACGTATGTTTTGGTTCATACAAATTAATTTTACGACTTTAGATCACGTAACGGAATTTCCTTTTCAAATACATATAAACATAAGATAAAACCCTATTTTTCTACATTTGTATGAATTTTAAATATTTCGTTAATAAAATTACATTGTAAATAGTCAACTTAGTAAAATGTAAGTCCGAGGTTTGATTCCGGGTTAAATAAATAAAAAAAAGAATACTCACATCAAGAAAAATTGACTTAATATACAAAATTACACCGACAAATAAGCAAAACTCACATCTACTAGTGACATACATATATCACAAGAAAAAGATTTCATTCACTCATTCGATCGTGATAAATAAGTAAAAAATTGTATAACGTGAAACATCTCAACACGTGTCTTCTATATATCATCGATAATCTTACGACTTAAATCAAACTGTGTATTTTTTTTATCCTATCCTCAAATCAGCGTCGCATTTTCTCCTCACAATTTAACAATATGACTAATGTCAGGCAATTTATATTTGGACGTAGTTATGCAAAATGAATCCAACCGACGAAAACCGTTTTTTGAGTTACTGTCGTAAATGGCACCCACATACCTATACATATAATAAAATTGTAACTAAGCCGAATCTGTACATTAAATATTTTTTAGAAAACCTTATTGTAATAGACATTATTATCGATACAGAGGCCAAATCTATAGTTTTTAGAATTTTTGTCTGTCTGTCTGTTTGTCTGTAACCGCATCACGAGAAAACCACTGGACAGATTTTGATGAAAATTGGTATGATGATAGCTGGTTATTCGGGTCAACATATAGGATACTTTTTACCGCGGGAAATGTAACGATGGACGAACCCGAGCGGAGCGAGGGTGAGTCGCTAGTCTACTTATATACGGCAAACAGATAAAATACCCAATATTTAAGAGGAACTTCAAAAAAAAAAAAACTACGGTCTTGTTATTTTGATTTACAAATTTTACTAAAACTCCTATTTCCTCAAAAGTAAGTTTTCGTGGTTGGATCTATTTTGCATAACTACGTCCATTTAAAGTTTGTCTTAACTTTTGATAGAGCTTATAATTCATTATAGTTTTTTTTCTGGATGATGGATTTTGTTTGAAAACCGAGAAAACGTGATATGTTTGAAGATTATTTAATAGTTCAGAAAAATTTGTTTCACCTATTTCAAAAGCAGAGGTGGTACTCGATTCATGTGATTTAATTGTTTATATTCGCCAATTTTATACTAATTTTTATATTTTTTTTAAATAAAATATGTTACATCCGGTCCCACATCAATGTCATAAACAATAGTTGGGGTATTTTTCAACACAATTACCACTTGCTTAACGGTGAAGGAAAACATCGTGGGGAAATCTGCATGTCTGAAAAAATCTATCCAGTTTTCGAAAGACATGTGAAGACCGCCAACCCGCACTTAGCCTTGGTGGACTGGGCTTGATCCCCCTCGTATTTAAGAGAGGCTCGTATCCAACAGTGGGACGTTAATAAAAGGCTGAATACACAGTTGGGGTATCTAGTAAAGAACAATTACTTTTAAAGTGATAATAGAGAGTAGGTATCGTACACAAAAAAACATACATCTAAATTGCACACCTCCTCCTGTTGAAGTTGTTCAAAAATCTAACAAAAATTTCATTCATTCATTCATTGGAATCGATCGGTGTTTCATTCATTATATCACCTTAGTTAACCTGTCGTCATCGCAATGCGCCCTCGCGTTTCGCTTGTCTGTGACAGGTTCGTAACAAATTTATTGCGGCTACACCTCCGTCGTCTGTCATAAAGCGAAATGCCTACGCCATCACTAAATTAGACATATTGTAGCTATTATATCTACTAATAACTTGACCGAAAATATTATTTGACAGAAATTCATTGACCAAACGTTCTGATTGGTTCATCTACACATATAATATACATAATTCTGAGTCGAATCTGTATATTAAATATTTTTTGAAAAATCTTATTGAAACAGTCATTATTATTGATAAATAAGTCGAGTCTATAGTTTTTTAAAAAATTGTGTCTGTCTGTCTCACGAGACATCTCATGAGTGCATCACGAGAAAACCACTGGACAGATTTTGTTGAAATTTGGTACGATGACAGCTGCTTTATCCGGGTCAACATATGGGATACATTTTACTACGGGAAAATATCTTATCTCTGATAAATCTATACTAAACGTTAAAACGTAAGTAGAGGCGAACCCGAGCTGAGCAAGGGTAAGTCGCTAGTTTGCCTATGAAGAAGTGTTAAAGTAGAACAATATATGAAATTAAATATAATATACCTACAAACATAAATTTCCTTATTCGTATTCTTATTAAATGTTTTTTATAGTACTATTATTTTCGAAATAAATAAATTTCAATTAGGACCTCTTCGGATTTCAAGGGATCGAAGGAACCCGATCCTTTGGAAAGCTTGTGTCCAACACGTGTAGAGAACATACATATATAGAACTTACAGTAAACCCCTTAAGAGAATGCTTTCTTTCTCGAACTCTACATGCAAAACTGTAGGAAACTAACTGAATTCACGTTGCAAAAAAAAACAGAACTGAGCGAACTAAGGCTTGCTAATTTCATATTGATAAAAAGAAAATTAATGAGCTGAAACAAAAACACTAGAACCATATATCCGTCTCTTTCATTCACTAATTAAATACGTATTTGTTTTCCAAACAATTTTCATTTTTACGACTTAAAACTCGTGTGAGCTTTCGATGCTTCTTACTCTAATACAATTAAGGTTCAAAATGATGTATTAAAAACGAAATTAACCGATATATTTTACGGCGGCAGTAAAGACGTCAACGTCTTTAAACCACAAGTGGGTAGTTCCATAACATTTATATTTGTAAGTGATTTGTTATTATTAGATATATCCTGATTTTAAAATTATCGCTATTTCTTTGTTCTCCTCGAATTATCTTATTAAGCCCTTATAAGGACCGGCAAAAGTCTTCACTCGTACTAAACAGGAGTATACGAACTTATTTATGTAACGTTATAATTATAATGTCATCTTAACAGTTTCCAAGAATTTCTTGGCATAAAACCAACATTACTCATTTAGCCTGACTTGAGAATCGAACCCGGGACCTAGTAAAACTACGTCACTAAGTCGAAGCTTTCAATTTACTTATATTATTTTATTCCACCACATACAATCTTCTTTTCAATTACACCCATAAACAAGAAAAAATAGAACGTACTTATAATAACATTACAATGAAACTTCAACCTTGTTACGTTAAACATTAGATTTATTATACAACAAACAAACTAGACAGGTATAAATGAGGGCGTATATTTATATAAAAAAGCACTATCAAACGTTAAGACGTGTTTATTTATGTACCCTTTTTACTGTTAACGATATGGCCCATTGCGGTTGAATGAAAGTGTGGGGGCGAGTTATAGCGGGTTTTATGTTAGACTAGCGACTCACCATCGCTTCGCTCGGGTTCGTCCCAAGGTTGATTCCCCATACAAACTTTCATCCCCATTTTCACTCCTTTAAGGGATGATTTCCGCGATAAAAACTATCCTATATACTTCCCAGGGTCTCAAACTATCTTCTTATTAAATTTCATCTTAATCGGTTCAGTAGTTTCGGAGCCTATTCGGTGGAAACAAACAAACAATCAAATCCTTCCTCTTTATAATATTAGTATAGACTAGTCACTTACACTCGCTTCGTTCGGGCGGTCCCTAGATATTTAACAGCAGCCTATGTGGTTTTCCAGACTCAAGTCTATCGATTTAGTAAATTTCATCCAAATCCGTCCAGCCGTTTAAGGGTGAAGGAGTAACAAGCATACACGCACACACACATACAAACTTTTGCATTTCTAAAAGTAATCCGTCAAATGAAAAAAATAAGTATTAGAAAAAAACTAAATAGCTTTAGAAAAGTTCGCGGTTTCCTATATATTATCAAAAAAAAAAAGACACACACACAACCGATATAAAAACCTCGCCTTTTACTGTCGGTTAAAAACAGGTTTCAAATAAACTGAAATGAACTAAAATGTCACATTCGATAAATATTTTGGTATACTTTTGCTACTCATAAATTACGACTATATTATATCGTTTTATGGAATAAGTATCAAATCAGCCATCTGCGGCTAGTAAAAAATATTTTTCCTAGGCAATAATCGAACCCACTATATATTTATACTGTAGCGACCATACAGTGTTTGATAAAACGTATGAACATTTCCAATACGCCTCGCTCGCACTACGGCTCTATCTCACAAAGACGATGAAAAATATAGTAGAGTTTATGATTGACGCCATCCTGAGAGGTTTGCATTATTTCATTCAGGTTAGTGGGCTTTTGTTATAATTATATTTAGGTGAAACTTTATTTGTATACAAGATTAGAGTGGGATATTTCATGTTATATTTTAAATGTTTATGTTTCAAACTGCCGTACAATTACTGAACGTGAGTTAAATAAGCAATTATTAATGTCTCTACGTGTGTTCATTAATAACAGGTTCGATTTCTGACCTAATCATGTAGGTAGCAATAGTAGATTACCAATTTCACCATTTACTGCCAATCTTTTTTTTTTAATTACGCCTAATTTAAAAAAAAATAGCACGCAAAAACACAACATATGTACGTACACATTTATGTTTTATATATAATTATATGCATGTATGTAAGTTTTAATATTTGCTAAAAGCTCGTAAACAGACATTTTTTCAAATAGATATCAAAAGGTAATAATAATGTATTATATTAGTATTATTTCTCATTGAAAAGGATATTCAACCATCGCCTGTACGCCATTTTTCTTGAACACGACGATCCTTTGCACTTGACCGTGAGGCGTGCTTATTGTGTGTATGACATCCTGCAACAAATGAAAAATTGTTTGATTAATAAAAAAAACTTCTAATATATCTTTCCATATTCTAAAATGTCTGATAAGTTATCTATAGTAAATGAAACCCCTTTTTCAGTAACTTTTTACTTATTTACGGTTTTTTTTTCTTATATCTGGAACTCTGTTTTTATTTTTTTTTACAGTTTTTATTATACTCGTATTTGATAATCCTCATATTATGATAAAATTTTAATAGTATTTAAACAGCTAGATGGATATTCATCGCATTCTACTAATATTGTAAAGAGCGAAAGTTTGTGAGGATGGATAGGTGAAAGGATGGATGGATGTTTTGTTTGTTACTTTTTCACGCAAAAACTACTAAACGGATTTTGATTAAACTCTACATTAATATAGCTTATAAAGCAGAGTAACATAAAGATATTCTTACGATTATTGTAATACATAATTGAACTACGCGTGTGGAGCCGCGAGAAAACGCTAGTACTAAGATATGATTCAAATTAAGAAATCGCATCCGAATCGATTTTAAACTACAATACCACAAAAAAGACAGGCAAACGTACATACAAAATTTACAACACCCGTCTTTTGGCGTAGGTGGTAAATAAAAAATACTCTCAGAAGGTTGATTAGAATATCATTTACACAATACATACATTGTTTACTTTTTTATTGTCGATATCGAGTATAATTGATTTCGATAATTATCGAGTCCTTGTCTGAGGATGAACCGGATTCATATTTTCTCATGCAGAGGCATTTAATAACTTTAATAGGTTCTTATTTTATCATTTAAAAATATGCTAAAGCAAATTTATTTGTCAGAGCATTCGAGAGAACTTGTACAAATATTTTTTTAACTAGCGATTCACCCTCGCTCCGCTAGAGTTCATGCCTATAGTTACGTTTTAACGTTTAGTATAGATTTCTCAGATATGAGATATTTTCCCGCAGTAAAAAGAATCCTATATGTCGACTCGGACGACCAGCTATCATCATACCAAATTTTATCAAAATCTGTCGAGTGTTTTCTCGTGATGCGTTCCCAGACAGACAGACAAACGTTTTAAAAACTATAGATTCGGCCTCTGTATCGATAATAAGGACTATTTCAATAAGATTTTCTAACAAACATCTAATATACAGATTCAACTCGGTAACAATTTTATTATACGTATAGACAGATATAGATTTAACATTTGTGCTTTACATAGAATGCAAAACGCCTAACTTTTGTGCACGTTGTGTTGGGCACGTTGTGGTCGACACAACGTGCCAACTCTCCCAAACAATGCACGCTTTAAAGCGAAATCAACAAAAAAATATTATTCACCATTTTGTTTGACATTATATGAATATATATACATTCATTTACATACAATTTCCCGTTGGCTCATTCAATTATATTCATTTGCTTGGTAATAAATAAATTCAATTCAGTTTATACAATTCAGTCTGAATAACTTAATAATTTGAATATATATTACTAAATCTATACATATAATAAAATTGTAACTGATCGCTGTCTGTACATAGAAGATATTTGAGAAAAAACTATTATTGGGGATCTTTATTAACGCAATAGAACCCAAAACAATGATTTTTTAGTTTTTTTGTCTGTCGGTTAGTCTGTTTGTCGGTTTGTCTGTTTGTCTGTGCGTTTGTGCGCGCTAATCTTAGAAACGGCTTAAACGATTTGGGTGCGGTTTTCACTAATCTATTGTGGTAAGCTTCACTTAACATTTAGTATTTGTTTTATTTCAATCGGTTCCTAAATAAAAATGTTATGTCAATTTAAAGAATCATCTAGAGGCGAACCCGAGCGAAGTGAGGGTGAGCCGCTGTTACATATATGAATAATATCAGTTGTAGCAAAATTGTAACGCGGTCGCTTGAAAAACTAATAGTAGCGGGTTCGAAACCTAGTCCAGCACCTCTTCAAGGAAGATTACAATGTGCAAATATTGCCACTTGCGTATACAAAGAAAACTTTATGTCTAAGAGAATCAAACTAAACTATAGACATATGAAATCCAAAGACAGCGTGATAGACTATGACCTAATCTTAATAGTAGACCATTAAAATGTCCGATTTTTTATTTATTATTAACTAGCGACTCAACCTCGCTTCGCTCGGGTTCGTCCCTAGCTTGATTCCCCATACAAACTTTCATCCCCATTTTCACCCCCTTAAGGTGTGATTTCTGGGATAAAAGTATCCTATGTCCTTCCCAGGGTCTCAAAATATCTTCTTACCAAATTTCATCTAAATCGGTTCAGTAGATCCAGAGATTAGCCCCTACAACGTCACAAACTCACAAACTTTACCTCTTTATAATATTAGTATAGATTTCAATCTAAGAAAAAATTAGCTTGACTGATTTATAGCCATAGCCTACTTTAACCCTGGAAAAATTGTTAAAGGGATAAAGGCCAGTTAAAAAGTTTTGAGATATTTATTTTCTCAAATTGTACTAAAACTTGATAGTTTTTTTTTTCTCACACTCTAGGGTTTCTGGTAGAGATGTCTTGAAAATATAAGTAATCCTTTGCACAGAAAGTATCTATTTTCCATACTTATATATATTTTTGTGGTACACAAATAAATAACTAAAAGGATGCTAGTAAACTATACATATAAAAAAATACTAACCGAGACGAATCTGTACATTAAATATTTGTTGGAAAATATTATTAAAATAGTCATAATTATTGACATACAGAGGTCTAATCTATAGTTTATAGATTTTTATCTGTCTGTCTGGGAACGTATCACGAGAAAACCACTGGACAGATTTTGATGAAATTTAGTATGATGATAGCTGGTTATCCGAGCCAATATATAGGATAACTAGCGACTCACCCTCGCTTCGCTTCGGGTTCGTCCCTAGAAAAAAACAAATCTATCCCACGGGAACCGTACATTTTTCCGGGATGATATATAGCCTATAGCCTTCCTCAGTTAACGGGGTATCTAATGCAAAAAGAATTTTTCAAATCGGATGAGTAGTTCCTGAGATTAGCGCGTTCAACCAAACAAACAAACTCTTCAGCTTTACAATATTACTAGCGACTCACCCTCGCTTCACTTCGGGTTCGTCCCTAGACAAAAACAAATCTATCCCACGGGAACCGTACATTTTTCCGGGCTATCTAATGCAAAAAGAATTTTTCAAATCGAATCAGTAATTCCTGAGATTAGCGCGTTCAACCAAACAAACAAACAAACAAACTCTTTAAAAAAACAACAGCTTTATAATATTAGTATAGATTAGTATAAATTTTTACCGCGGGAAAATATCTCATCTCTGAGAAATCTATAATAAACGTTAAATATAATTATACACGAACATTCTAAGCATAACATTACCCAACTTTGACTTCAACACCACCTACATTTGACCTAACAATCTGTTACATAAAGAACGATCAGATTACGTACAACAGTAATAATATAATTTACTTAAGGAACTTGAACATGAGATCAAGTGTTGTTGTTAACCTAACCTATTATATCAAAATATACTAAGTATTAAGTACCAATTCTAAGAGATAATATTTAAACTAAATGTGATTAAATTAAATATGTTGGGACATTGACACACATCACCATCTAGTTCCATGGTAAGCTACGAGGCCTGTGTTATGGATACCAGATAGTTGACACACACATATATAACTTTAAATACATATTATAAATATAAACACACATGACTGGAGTACAAAGATTTGTGCTCATCACACAAATGAATGCTCCCAGCGGGACGCGAACCCGCGACCGTTGGCACAGCAAATATAATCACTACAAACTGAGAAAAACGTGTCGTCGAATGTCGTCGAGTGATAACTCCTTTTATTAAAAAGAGGCATACTGACTTGAAAATAACTCAAAAGTTATTCCACCATAAAAGATGAGATTTTTTGTTGGATGATTATTTGTTTTTTTAAATGTATTGGACCACCTTGAGTTTTATAATATAACCTATTCATTAAAAAACACGCACACGCACACAAATAAAGCGTCCTCTTAAAGTCGGTTAAAAAATACAAGTTTAGTATGATTCAACATTTACCAATTGACGCGGGATCGTCCGTAGATGGTTTTAGTATATTATTTATTTTTTAAACTCGCTTTTTTTTACTTACATACTTTCATAAAAAAAAAATTGCCAATTTTTTTTATTTATTTGATTTTTTTTTTTAAATAAATCTACATATTTAATTTATGAGGGAAAACACTAAATATAAATTAAGGTCTCTGAAGACAAAAAAAAAAAACATTTACATTCATCCAGCAAAACAGGCGGAAGGCAGCTAGTCTATATAATGTATAAAAATCGATGTCTGTATGTACGTATGTTTTCTATGGACTCGTAAACGGCTGGAGCGATTTTGATGAAAGCGATTTTCAAGCAAATTTCAAATTAGCCCAGCGGGTGATCCTGTGAAGTTTGAAAGCGATTGGAAGTTTAAACGCGGGCGAAGCCGCGGCTATTGCTAGTTATTTATATAATATATAAATAATATTTAGTATTGAGACACTACCATTTCACAATGCACTTGAAATGTTGTAATCCAATATCGGGATCCGACAATATCCACTCGTAAGTTCCTTGAGTTTCAGACCACGTGCTAACTTCGAGGCGAGTTCTAAGCGGCTGTCCGAACAAATTGGAAAGCACGTGACGTCTCATTAAAGTGGGTAATGCAATCTTCTTCTTTAGATGAAAATTCTGAATTATAGATATATTTTTAGACAAGATTGGAAAATTTTCCCGCGTGACCTTTCATAGAAACGTATGTAGTTTCCATTGGCCCGTTATGCGGCAATACGTTTTTATTGAGCTATCATTATAAATATGAAAGTTTATGTGTGTTTGTACTATATATGTATGTGTGTGTATGTTTATCACTCTTTCACGCCAAAACGACTGTACAGATCTAGTAAAATTTAGTACACGGATAGACTATGATTTAATGGCATTAGTAGCCCAGTGGTAACGAGCTCGCTTGGATAACTGAGTAAAGCGCGTTCTTTATTTTCATGTGCGAATCATTCCTGACGTATTTATCACTTATCGTACGGTGAAGGAAAACATCGTGTGAAAACTTGCACGAGACTGACAGAACCTAGCAAGTTTTCGAAAGACAAGTGAAGTCCGCCAACACGCACTTGGCCAGCGTGGTGGGCGGGAAGGAAGGCCCGTGCCCAGCAGTGGGAAATTAAAAAGGGCTGAATACATACTATACAATAGACTATGGCTTGGAGTAAAACGTAGGCTACTATTAAGCCCTTAGGGACGCACCCGTGCGAAGCGAAGGTAAGTCGCTAGTCACTACATAGTATAAAACAAAGTCGCTTCCCGCTGTCTATCCCTATGTATGCTTAGATCTTTAAAACTACACAACGGATTTTGATGCGGTTTTTTTAATAGATTGTGTGATTCAAGAGGAAGGTTTATATGTATAATACATGCATAATATAGTAGACGAACACCGATAATATTTTAGAGGTTTCTAATGCGATGTCGTAAATAAACACATTTATTTTGCGCTTACATTGCAAACGCTGGCTGAACCCTACGAGATAGATCAAAATAATGTACTACAGTATAGTACACCTTAAAAAAGTCTACAAAAAAGCCCGTGATGGCATATGTCTATCTCTTAAGGATAACATAATATATCCATTTTACTATATCCAAGCTAGGGACGAACCCAAGCGAAGCGAGGGTGAGTCGCTAGTATTATATAAAGTAGCAAATAAGCTTGTTCAATGCTAATCAGTATACGGTAGAGCTTATGTACACTTGCAATACGAGGGTCATCATTCACGCGCTACTACCGGAAAGGAGGAGGAATGGTATGTGGGAGGAGTAATCCCCCCCCCCCCTCCCCTGAGAGGCTCGCCTATTTACATATGATGATATTTCTATTCATAGAAGTTGCGTATTATATGTAACGCTTTTTATATTCACCATACAAGAAAATATAACACATTAATAAAAACTTATGGACGGTAAAAAAAGCTCTACATTTTAGGATAAAACATACTTAATAAAAATTATTTATTCGTCTTACTGTACTTTCCAAATTGTTTAAGTTGTATTTTCCCTATGAATACGGTTAAGGTATAATAATACTATATAATGATTAAAACTTGTTGTTTTGACATTTTCTCCAAAAATTAATAAAAGAACCACAAATCGACCTCGTAGTAACCAATGTACGCACATACAAAGAAAACCGGACAAGTGTGAGTCTGATTCGCACACCGAAGGTTCCGTAGCATGAATAGAAACTTTTTGCTTTTTTTTGATGTTACAAATAAAAATACAGTATTCAAAATTTTTCTTTACTTTGGCTATAAGACATTGTTTTTTGAAAAAAATCATGAATTTATTTTAAGGATCAAAATATGCAGCATAAGCGGCTGTATGTTTTGATTACGTTGACTCAAGTTTGATTTTTTACAGCTCTAATAAATACCGCCACGCGTGCCTGAGAAAAAGGGTCTTGACAGACAGACGGACGGATAACGAAGTGATCCTATAAGGGATCCCTACATATCCACAAACACACAACCTCTTCTTAAGAGGTCGGTTAAAAAAAGAAGAATCTCATACGGTGTAAAAGCTTTATATTAAGCTTTAACAATATACTTAGTAATACGAGCACGTTCTAATAAACACAAAACGGGTCGAGATAAACGGCAAACCGTAAATGTTTGTAGACTATGATAAAATTTTATTATATAAATTTTATACGGAATAAATATTGCCACCCAATTATAGCACTGGCTTTAATGACACTTACGTTATTACAGACGACATCTACTCTCGAAATTATACAATAATTTGTTTCGAATGAAGGGTCAGGAATCAAAATTTATATAAAATCCGAAAATACAGCTTTATCACGACACGTATGGCTCAGTTGGTAGTGACGTTACTCGCTATGCCAGCGGCCGCGGGTTCGAGTCCCGCTGGGGGCATTCGTGTGATAAGCACGAATGTTTGCATTCCAGTCATGGGTGTTTATATTTATAATGTTTATGTTTAACGTTATATATGTGTATTGTATCAACTATCTGGTATCCATAACACAAGCCTCGTAGCTTACCATGGAACTAGATGGTGCTGTGAGTTAATGTCCCAACATATTTATTTATTTATATTTATTTATACACCTCGAAGGCGTCTTGCAACTTTGAGAGTTTTATGTGTGATTTGTAAAATGATAACCAATTGCTATTACGGCAAAAGAAAGCAACGGCATCTACAAGAGAATCTATACTAATATAATAAAATTGTAAGTGATTGCTGTCTGTACATGGAAGATATTTGAGAAAAACTATTATTGGGTATCTTTATTAACACAATAGAACCCAAAACAATGATTTTTAGATGTTTTGTATGTTTGTCTGTGCGTTTGTGCGCGCTAATCTCAGAAACAGCTTAATCGATTTGGGTGCGGTTTTCACTAATGTATTGTTTTATTTATGAACCGATTGAGTTCATAAATAAAAAAGTTATATCAATTTAAAGACTCACCAGTTCTTACATATATTTATTTGTTCTAGTTTTGGCAAGATTTATGAAGACAAGTCACACGTCAATTTTATATTAATCTGTCGATTATCTCTAAATAAAAACGTACGCGGACAAAACCTACCGCAAAAAAGAGTTTAACATTAAAATCTTTACCTAATTCTTTTAACATTATTATAACATAACTTTTCCAAAAACAATTCACATAGAAAAACAACTAAACTTTTTTAAGTAATTCAAAGAATTTCCTAAGCAATTGCCCATAAAGCCGACGTAGGATGTCAGATAGGATTTTTATTAAAAAAAACTCCGACGCCGTCACATGCAAATTTTATTGGTTCGGCGAATTTCAATTTACACAAGTGCCACCGCAATATCGAGTACTGCACGGGTGCAATATAATTACGATATGATTCTGTATTCTCCTTGGCATTAGGAAATATTATATCGGTTACCTTTCGAGAGCGTGAATGTATTTAACGTTAAAGATATTTTTCAATATGAGAAATATTTGCGATACAGTTTTACCATTTGCTATAAGTACTTTAATTAATCTGTTTCTACAAAATGTATTGTTCTAATTAACCGGCATAAAAAAAGCTTCTTGTTAGTTAAAGTTTATTACAACCATGTTATATAAACAGAACTTTGAAAAGTCTAAAACTTTAGTCTCTCCCGTGACCATGATTGCTGTAAAGCATTCGAAACGTCGGGAACAAAAATCGAAAAAATCCTCGAAAAAAAAAACGAAAAAATAATTTTATTTAAAACTAGCGACTCACCCTCGTTTCACTCGGGTTCGTTCCTAGGTACGTTTTAACAATTAGTATGAAATACAAATCTTTGAATTTCTCGGCTTTTCTGTACTATAATACTCATGTATTATACATATAAACCTTCCCCTTGAATCACTCTATCTATTAAAAAAATCGCATCAAAATCTGTTGCGTAGTTTTAAAGATCTAAGCATACATAGGGACAGACACACAGGGATTTTATACTATGTAGTGATGTCAAATATTCGCGTAAATCTAAGAAAGTACTAATATAAGAAAGGTTAAAAGATCTATAAATACATCACATAAAAACTCACAAGCATAAGAAAGTTAATTGAGTTAAAAAATAAAAACCATATTCATTCAAAAGAAAATATACAGCACAGATTGAATTAGATGAAAGATATAATACTCGCTTCTCATGGAACACTAAACACTTCTGCAATTACGTCGTTAAACATCAATCTCCGTCTGAAGCTCGGGCGCGAGCTTTTAATGTAAACAAATACGACGATTGATAGCTTACAATATTTAATCTCAATGATTATCAAAATAAATTGGAAGAGATAAATTTGTATAAATATAAAATATTTTATTATATATATAGATAAATATGTTGGGACATTAACACACAGCACCATCTAGTTCCATGGTAAGCTACGAGGCTTGTGTTATGGATACCAGATAGTTGATACACTACACATATATAACTTTAAATACATAGATATTATAAATATAAACACAAATGACTGGAGTACAAACATTCGTGCTCATCACACATATGAATGCCCCCAGCGGGACTCGAACCCGCGACCGCTGGCACAGCAAGTAGGGTCACTACAAACTGAGCCAAACGTGTCGTTGTATATAAATAAATATAAGAGTTAGCAATATTATTATGAAAATCAGAATATCTATAATAAATACATATAATAAAACAAAAACATATACATATAATAAAATTCTAGCTGAGTCGAATCTGTATATTAAATATATTTTTGGAAAATCTTACTGAAATAGTCATTATTATCGATATAGAGGCCGAATCTGTAGTTTTTAGAATTTTGTGTGTCTATCTGGGAACGCATCACGAGAAAACCACCAGACGGATTTTAATGAAATTTGGTATAATGATACTCGTAGCTGTTTATCCGGGTCAACATATAGGATACTTTTTACTGCGGGAAAATATCTCATCTGTAAGAAATCTATACTAAACGTTAAAATGTAACTAGGGACGAACCCGAGCGCAGCGATCGTGTAGTACTATTTTGTATACAATTAACATTATTATTATATTATTGGTTTAAAATTTAGCCGTTATATATATGGCTGGTTATTTTATTAAGAATAATCAACCACGCAGAACATATTCTTCTTCTTCATGCACGTCTTTCTCCGCACTTATAGTCCGGTCAAAATAGACATAAAAATAGTGATCAAATAACAAAAACTCCCACAGAGCTGAATTTTGGTAGAGACCTTGGGTACACCATTAGAATGTTCGATGTCATGTGCTAAAAAAGTTATTCAAGGTCAAAGGTCAATATTTTCGGTTTTTTGGATTTTTCTCGAAAACGGTAAGTTTGATGAAAAATATAGTTCAGATAAAAATTGTAAATCATAAAATTATCTACAAAAATGGTCGTACTTTTTTTCTTTTTACTACCAAAATTCAGCTATGTGGGAGTTTTTGTTATTTGAAATGTTTATTTTGACCGAACTATTAGACAATTTTGCCCGTTGTGCGTAAGCTTGTGCTATTTTATATGAGAATTATTCTTTACATCCCAGGGCAAGGCATACTACCATCCAAAAAGTTTGGGTCAAACATTGCTGTTTGGGGGGTCGTCTCTAAACGAAAGGCAATTCGACATAATTAAATCTGTAAGGTCATACTCTCCTAATCACAGCATTTGCTAGCTTAAAAGTTTTCACTGTGATATTTTTTTACATTTTCTACATGGAAATGAATTTAGGCACTAAATTTAGACACAGTTAAATTTTATTATTTAAGTTACAATTATATTACAAGTTTCCCGACATAATCACATTACAAAAAGCTTTTCAAGCACATAAGAGGTTTTTAGTAAGAGCTTGAGCGAAGAGTGCTAGCTAATCTATACTAATATTATAAAGCTGAAGAGTTTGTTTGATTGTTTGTTTATTTGTTTATTTGGTTGAACGCGCTAATCTCGGGAACTACTAATCCGATTTGAAAAATTCTTTTTGCATTAGATAGCCCGTTAAAAGAGGAAGGCTATAGGCTATATATCATCCCGAAAAAATGTATGGTTCCCGTGGGATAGATTTGTTTTTATCTAGGGACGAACCCGAAGCGAAACGAGGGTGAGTCGCTAGTTAACCAATAAAAGGCATACGTCATAGGAAGGGCTTAGTATTCTCCTCTTAACAATGTACAGAGTCTAGATTTATCCTAGATTAGTACTGCTATCCAGCGATCTTATCACAATTGGTTTTAAGTCAGTCGAGCGAATATTGATTACTATTAGTTGCCTTGACACTGCCTCTATCCATACTAATATTATAAATGTGAAAGTTTGTGAATATGCATGTATGGATGTTTGTTACTCTTTCGCGCCAGAACGGCTGGACGGATCTGGATGAAATTTGGCATAGAGATAGATTATAGTCTGGAATAGCACATAGGTTACTTGTTATCCCGGAAAAATTACGGTTCTCGTGGGATAGATTTATTTTTTGCTTTCCTAGAGGTGAAGCCGGTCGGCTTGGAAAGCGACGGAAGCGAGGGTGAGCCGCTAGAATAAAATAAACTTTTAGCAACTTAGTGTTAAAGTTAGTCAGGCAGCTATCAAAATTTATTGCAAACTTTCAAATAACATAGCTTAATTACTGCTATCAGTCCTTAACGACCGGGATAGATGATTTACGTTGCTTTCCGAGAAAAAGCGCCTACTCCTGTACCGAAAAACGGTTACTAAAGTTAAACAAAAATCAATGGAGATAGAATCCAGAGAAAATATCAATAAAAGAGGTTAAATTCCTAGATCATGTTAAACTTATTGGAGGTTTTATTCATGCTTTGTTTTTTAACACCCTAATCTATTTCGATCCTGACAGTTTCTTTCAATTTATATGTGTAATAGTTAAAAATTAAAAATATAAAAGTTCCATCGATATAAAAAATCTTTCTTTAGTAGAAAACCACACTGTATCTTATACATCGATTAACTTAATTATGTGTCTATGTAAAACAAGAACATAATCTCTAAAATATCCTTTTTTTACATTGACACACAGCACCATCTATGTAGTTCCATGGTAAGCTACGAACGAGGCTTGGATTATGGATACCAGATAGTTGATACACTACACATATATAACTTTAAATACATACATAATATAAATATAAGCATCCCTGACTGAAGAACAAACATTCGTGCTCATCACACAAATGGATGCCCTCAGCGGGATTGGAACCCGCGACCGCTGAAACAGCAAGTAGGGTCACTACGAACTGCACGAACCAATCATACGTACAGTCTATGACCTCATTGCTTTAGCACAGTCCAATAACAACTTAACTGTACAATAATATTATGTAACGTGGCAGTTAACTCCAGAGTAGCGTATACAGTTTCAAACTGTTACTGCTCAAGTTAGACTCCGCGGTGATCTCAAACTTAGCATTCGGTCTTGATGTTGCGATAAATCCTATCTTGCGGTTCCGTAAAGCTCCACAGTTCAAATGGCCGAGTTAAGTTACTATATAAATATAATGCAGTTACTTCTTTCCTAGATTAATCTTTTTACTGTCTTCAGCCCTTCTTTTTAACGTCCCACTGCTGGGCACGGGCCTCCCTTCAGTACGAGGGGGATCAGGCCATAGTTCACCACGCTGGCCAAGTGCGGGTTGAAAATCTTTTTATTAAATAAATCATTTAAACTATCTCGGTGGTGTAGTCGCTTGCATGTACGGCTACACACCCGGAGGACCTGGGTTCGAATCCCGGGTCGGGCCAAGTTTAGTTATTAAGTCTTTGTGTTAAGGAAGTCACAGTAACAGCCCGGAGTTGAGAAATTAGCAGTGTTTCATCATCGTGCCTCGGAGAGCATTTAGAGCCTTCGGTCCTGCACCTTACCTCTCACTGGTTGTGTCGAAGAGTCGTCTCACCGGATTATGAGAGTGACAGAAATAGAGAGTACACTTGTGTTTGCGGGTACTTGTGCTTTATAACATCTCCTGCGCAAGATTGCTAAGTCTCAATGAGATAGATCGCCGTGGCCGTTCTGGCGTGATTGAATAACAAACATCCATCCATCCATCCTCACAAACTTTCACATCTATACTGATAAATAAAATTGAAGTGTCTGTTTGTAATGTCACAATAACAGCTTTATAGTAAATGCATATGGAATTATATACGATACTTATAAGAAAAACACAATTTTTTATATTTTTGTTTGTCTGTCTGTCTGTCTGTTTGTTTCGGCTAATCTCTGAAACGGCTGGACCAATTTTAGCGAGACTTTCACTGGCAGATAGCTGATATTATAAGGAGTAATTTAGTCTACTTTTATTTTAGAAAAAGTATTAGGGTTTCGCTCAAAAAATTAAAACATACCTAGGGACGAACCCGAGTGAAGCTAGGGTGAGTCGCTAGTTTATAATATTAGTATGGATTTGCATGGATTAATAATAATTACTGGAACAATAAGCGAAGCGAAAACGTATTAATTGGTTTCCCTCGCTATAACTAAAATAGGTTAATTTGTTTGCAATCATAAAATATTCTAAGAACAATTTGAGGGCAAATAATATGTTATGCACTAAATAGTTAAATAATAGTTACTCAGAAATGTACAAACGATTTAGTTTGCGAACTGAAAAGTTAGTACGTTTTCCAACGATCCGAAACTTCACATCTGGTTTAGATGCTGTGATAAATTGTAACATGTGGCTTTGTTAGATGCACTGAGGTTTCATTTGAATGCATCTAATACTTATATACCAGCTATGAATACTTTGAATACTAGCTTTTGCCTTCGGTTCCGCTCGCGTGGTAGAATACGTCACTAAAAAGTAATGTTAATTATGAGTTATAACTATAGGCTATTTCAGAATATACTCATAAGGTAGCGTATAGTAGAAAGAAATAAAAAAACAAACAAACACACACCCGCTAAGTTAAGTACACCTTACGTAGGCATAACATGAGCATAATTGCCTGAAAAAGATTTTTTGATACACCATGATATGTTTTGTTTCTATAGAATACACTTTGTTACGATACTATGAAAACAACATAAAACCAACTGTTTAGAAGATATTCGAGAAAAACTCTTCAAGACGATCTTTAACCTCCCATAACTTTATTAGCAAGCGCCATTTGGTAATATATGCTGTTTTCATATTCAACGCAGAAACTAACTCTTGAATTTTATATTATAATATTATACATATGTACATATGTATAATTTGACACTTATAATTTTCTCGCGCCTCCGCCCGCGTTATTTAATTTTATAGATTTACTTCGTTCTCGTAGGTCGTAATGTGATGTAAATCTAATCTCAATAAATCTATGTATATATATAAAATAAAGTCGTGTTAGTTACACCATTTATAATTCAAGAACGGCTGGACCAAGTTTTATGATATTTGATTTTTTGGATTTCTCTTAGTCCGGAATAGGATAATAAGTATTAAAACTGCCGAAAAATTAAAAAAATATATTTAAATTCACATGGCTAACATTGGCAATTAACTATTTTAAATATCTATGTAAAACGTACCTAGCGACGAACCCGAGTAAAGCGAGGGCGAGCCGCTAGTAGGCTATGAAACGTAAAAAGCTTTTTTAAATCGGACCACCATACAAAGATTAGCACGTTCAAACAAACAAAGAAACAGACAAACAAATACTTCAGCTTTATATATTAGTATAATCTATACCGAATGAATTATTAAATCTAAGAAACCTCAGAAACCATTATTAACCAAACGAAAGATGTTAACATGTACATGAAACGCATAAAAAAGAAGGGCGACAAATCTTATAACACAAAAACACGTGTCGACGGGAGAATGTAGTGAATTCCAAAAAAACTTTCCAAACTGAATTATGTCTGATGGCGTGTCACTTGTTTATCCCAAAGTATTTGGAATACATTCAAAAGACCAAGAAAACCGAGGCGAAAACAAGAAAAAGTGTATACTATATAGAAATATTCTTTTCGACAGCCGCGTGAGATCAAAGAAAGATACGCGGTTAGAAGCCAGTGCGTAGATTTAGAGAACAGGCGAATGTCATAAATACTTCTTGTAGAGTTATTTATTCACTAGCAGTGTATTCAATGGGGTTTCAGATTTCCACGTTTCTAATTCCGATAATGACGATTAGGACGAGTGATTTCTACGCAAGCTTAAATCCCTTATTTATTCTTTTAGGGGATGGTATTTAAAAATCGTTTTTATATACGAAACTCTCCTGCAACATTTCATTTTTATAGACGATTTGTCTTTTTTATTACTGCGATATACAGGTGGGACACAACGGACGTGGAAATCTTTGGGGGATGCCTATGTGCGAGAGTGTTTCGGCTGAAACGAACGAACGATGGAACTCACCAGTCAGCGGACATTAAAACCTAGCATCCCCTCATCGGCGTAACGGCGAGTCATAAGTTGGTTATATATAAAATACCTTGGTCGAGCTGTTCATGCTAATGCAAGGCTCTGCTACAGAAGTGTCTTAATATTAGCAAAATAGCAACACAATACGTACATTAGTATGGTACTTATAATTTTAAATTCGTAATAGCATTTTGGCAAATATCTTTCCTTCTTGCTTCTTTAGTTACAAATAATAATACGAGTTAAGATAAATCATAATAAAAATATGACTATTAATTATTATATCTGTACTATTATTACCTTGGCGACTGAGCATTGCTCGGTGTTTTTTCGGAAAATATATAAAAATTGTGTGTGTTTTTCTTTGTTACAGAAAAGACACTCCTTTTTTAGATAAACTTGAGAAATAAAACCTTATCTAAATACAAAATTTGATCCAAATCGTTAGAGCCGTTTCTGAGATACACAAAACATATACATACATATATACAAGAATTGCTCATTTATTATTATAAGATGTAATCTACATAATATTATGCTATATTTATGGAACCATTGAGAGCTTTTTACTGCTTTATTTATTTATAACAGGTATTTTATTGAAAACAAACTCATTTTGTAGTAAATCGCATTTCCTTTTGTCACAATGCCGTTGTTTGCAGTCTCATAAGTTTAATTACATGGGGCGGGTGCCATAATTAAGTGAACCCGCGTAATAACGATGTTATAAACTTAAGTGTGTTTTGTTGCATCTTAATGTGCCATTGTTATATATAACTATTATAGAACTATTGTTAAAAGATGGTGAAAGATTTTTATATACATATCTATACTTAATATTATATAGAGGAAAGATTTTTTGTTTGTTTGTTTGTACCGAATAAGCTCCGAAACTATTAAACCGATTTAGATGAAATTTGTTAAGAAAATAGTTTGAGACCCTGGGAAGGACATAGGATAGTTTTTATCCAGGAAATCATTCCTTAAGAGGATGAAAATGGAGCTGAAAGTTTATATGGGGAAGCAACCTAACCAAACCCGAGTTATATATGTTTTCGGTACGTATCGAGTAAACTAAACTCGACTCGACAATGTGTTGGGTTAAGTCGAAATAATAATGATACAATTCAACAAACACTGTATGTAACGTAACATAATATAGACTCACATATACATATGTATGTATGTACGTGTTTAACTTTTGACTTACCATGGAATTTACTCAATAATTCACCATGATGAAAACCGGGTGTAACCACCCAAAGCTGACTGGGGCCGACGTAACTTAACCAACGAAGAAACAACAGCAAAGTCCATTCTTATGCAATATTAACCAGCTCTGTGCGCGAGACCCTTTTGTAATCTACGCGTTTCAATAATGCAGCTTTATAGCGTTCCTAGCGTCCAATCTACATGAAAATTTAAGGTAAGGTGGAAAATAGAATTACAGCTGTAATTTCAAATTATTCTTGAGATATTAAACTGTAAAAGGAGATGAAAATGTTTATGTGTAATTTGTTACGTTCGCTATCCGGCACAGTGGCTGCATACGGATAACGGTAGCCTATTGAGTTGGAAAGGTCACGAGTTCGATTAGTACATTTCCTTTTTGGTTTTTTTTTTCATTTTATTTTTTTTACAATACAAGGAAGAATTTCAATGAGGTATAAGTTAGTGTAGGATTTAAGCATTTTTTGTAAAAGATTTGGATAACTGTAATATAATACATGTGGGAACTTGTGATAAGGTCCGTGCTTAAATCATGCGCGTTTACCAGTAACTTAATTAACTTGAATATAAGTATCTTAGGTCACTCACTCAGTTCTTTAAAAAAGTCAAGAAGACTCAAGAAGGACTCAAGAAGTTCTTTAAAAAACAAATAAAGCTACATTTTTATCAAAACACTAGTTATTTTTTGCGGCCTTACCCGCATGGTAAGTCAATAAAAGGAGCCTATATTTTAATCCATAGTATAAACTATCTCCTTTTAAATAAATAATAATCCGAAAAGATAGTTTTATTTAAAATGTCAAATATTCGCGTAAATCTAAGAAAGTATTAACTATCTCCTTTTGAATATCACTCAAACAACGTTTAAGCGGCTAGAGTGAAAAAGTGACAAACACACATTCATTAATTTATACACACACATCATTGTTATCGTAATAAAGGAAATGAAAATATTTGTTTTAACTTAGGTTGCTTTAAGTTATCATTCTGCAAAGGACATAAGTCATAAAAATTAAAGAGTGCGTGTATGAATGTGTACACGCACAAGAAGTAAAACTTCTGTAGGTTATCGGTACTCTTTATGAAATTCAATTTATGTTTTAAATAATTAGGATAGGTGAAATACTAAAAATAACGCGTATTAGGCATATTACAATCATATATTTATAGAATATCATTTAAGGAAAGAATATAATATTATATATCATTTGTCAGACAACAACAACGGTTACCATGGCAACAAACGTACGTACATTTTTTCGTAACGCATTCACCAGCTTACCCCCCAAGTCATGCGTGCGTAAAGAAGTTTTACTTCAGTTACGTAAGTTAATATTCAAATTAATTAATCACAGCGAGAATCGAATATATAACCATCCTATCCAGAAAAAGCTGAGAACGAACTTTGCTACTGTACATGATGGTGTCCAATTAAAAAGAAAAATTTGACCTCTTACTCAGTTTAGTACTATTTAACTGTTTAATTAAGACATGCAAGCGGCAAAACGGGGACCCTATTTCATTTAACTTCACGTTCCACAAATCGAGTACAGATGTCGCCGTTCATATTGCAAATTAAGCTTTTAATTAACAAAATTTACAAAATAGAAAATATTTTATTCTATAAAATACCTCTTATACTCTACGAACCTAATATAAATCCTAGGTAATAAATCCCATAAATCCTAGGTTAGTTCAGTCTTGTTTCACTCAGGATCTAAGGTAATCTAATGTTATCTCTATTTGTTTCACTCTCATACTCCGGTGGGACGACTACTCGACATGACCAGTGAGAGTTAAGACGCAGGATAGACGGCTTAACGTGCTCTCCGAGGCACAGAGGTGAAACACCGCGAATTTCCCAACTCTGGGCTGTTACTGTGTATTTCGTGACAGATAACACAATAGCAATTTCAGCCCGATCCGGAAATCGAACCCAGGACTCCACCATCTGCAAGTCTTACATACTAGTGACTAAACAAACGAGGCAGTCAGACCTAATGTACAATATAAAACCTTAAACATATCATAATATCCCACAGGACCCACTTAGAAGATCTAGATTAAAGAAATCTATATCCCTCTTCGTATCATAGGCTGTGAATATGCCATATCCATCAAGATAGGTTAACAGATTCAGGTGTCGACAGGTAACATCATAATATACACGTACAAAATTTTTTACAACATATTCTTTATTCAATAAATTTTGCAAAGGGCTTAGCTTACAAAGGAAAAGGGCGGAAGTAAAATATCCTTTCTCATAAATCATAATGCAACGCATGCCCTTGCCATTCTCCCTGAAATCTGTACCGCGTATTAAGCGCAAAAAAAGTAACAAACAGACAGAATCATTATGTATGATGAATATATATATATAGTATGAACTAATATTTTACTATATACACATTAAACTATTACTAATAATATAAAGAAAAACAAAATAATTTCGAAAATTACTACAATAAAAGCTGCCCAAATGTGAGCAGAGCTTTCAATATAAGTTGCCGATGAGTTATGTAAGCCTTATTAGGCATTTAAATTAGTAAAATTATAACATATTTTAGTGGGATGGTACCCGACTCGCACTTGACAATATTTTTATAAAACCTTGAAGTTTTATAAGATCAATTTAATAATAATATATTTGTCGTAGTTCGAAGGAATTCCCAATTCCTCTCTCGGGAGTACACAAGCTGAGCGTTACAGATAAATTTGAACAAATCACGTTTCTTGTTGAAAATTGCGACAAAATCGTATTTTAAGGAGAGTTCTTGTTTTATTTAGGACATCTTTCAATAGAAAGCTTGAGGACGCTACATCAGACGGCATTGGTCTCTACTTTTAATCTTACAGTCGTTCTTTTATTATTTCTTTAGTTAAAATTCGTTAAATAATGTTTTTTATTTAACGTGCTTTATCGTCATCATCGTATCGTCGTATGAATCCTTCTATTTCCTCCACAGCTGGACACTTGTCTTTTCCAAGGCTTGCTTCATTTTTTGTAATTCATTTTTAAAGCAGCTGGTATTCGATGTTACTGATATCAAGCACTCTTGTCTAACTTCAATGATAACAAAAATATCTTATTACGATGCTCGGCGATAATCATACTTATTATTAATTTATCCCCTATATCACAACTTGGAAAAACCTTTACACGTTTTCCTTTCAAGTCATCTCTTCTCCTAGTATTTATCTTTATCCCTATCAACCTTATTCCCTGGAAAAATCGAACCCGTGACCTAAAGACTCCTTAGACTGTAAATAAAAAAAAAACGGTTCACCAAATAGCATTACTATAGTGAAAATCCCTAAATAAATAGAAAACCCAATGCTGTGCAAATAGCGAGAAAGGTAATAAATCAATTCGTATTTGCGATATATTCATTGAACCGTCGCTGTGTTTATTGTTGAGTGATATATGGAAAGCTGTAAAAACTATTCGTATTGTTTGGTGCACACTATAGTGACACTCTCATGTTACTGATATACTATATGCACGAGGCAAAAAGGCAGTGGTAGTCCAGTGGTAACACGCTCGCTTGGGAAACCGAGTGAAGCGGGTTCAAAACCCGGGTCTCGCACCTCTGATATTTTCATGTGTGAATCGATTTCAACATGATTAACAATTGCCTTACGGTTAAAGAAAACATCGTGAGGAAACCTGCATGTCTGAGAGAACCTAGCAAGTTTTCAAAAGACAAGTGAAGTCCGCCAACCCGCACTTGACCAGCGTGGTGGACTATGACCTGATCCCCCTCGTATTGAAGGGAGGCCTGTGTCCAGCAGTGGGACGTTAAAAAAGGGCTGAATACGTTGATAACACTAAAGCTCGTCAATAGCTACTACACGAAAAAAAGAAAATCAGTTATCAAACAGAAGAGAAAAAGAAAGTATTAGAAGAGAAAAAGATATTTGTCTATGCCCACTTATACATAAACTACGTTTAATTTTAAATAAAACTGTCTTTTCGGACTTTTTTGCGGATTTATTTTGATTTTTAGTTCCCGACGTTTCAAATGCTTTACAGCAGGAGTTCCTAACCAGGGGGGCACGCCCTCCTAGGAGAGCGTAGAGAGTGTTTATTTTGTATAACTCAAAAATAAATAAAAATCGTTAAAATAATGTATTTTCTTATATCAAAGAAAATAAAATAAAGGAGGGCATGAAAATATTTTCTATAATCAAGGGTGGCTTAACAGAAGAAAGTTTGGGAAACCTTGCTTTACAGCAATCATGGTCACGAGAGAGACTAAGGTTTTAGACGTCTCAAAACTCATGATATACTTGTTACAGTCAGAAGTTGTATTTAAAATGTCAAATATTCTTAAATTTGAGAAAGTATAACGTTTAATTTGTACTAAATATCTAACCCCATATATTAAAGCGAAGCAAAACCATTAATCTCTCTTTCTTTAATCGTTTACACAAATAAAGAATTAGAGAAAGACAAAAAAATCTTAAAATCCTATGAATCATTTGAATTTTAATTTATTCCCACTGACACAAATGATGTATTCGTAGCACTGACAAATTGTAAAAACAGTTTTTAGTGCGACAAAGTCCTAGAACACTTTACAGTCGACACGTGTTACGACCATGTCACAATATGTCACTAATGCACTCCGTACTTGTAAATCATTACTAGAAAACATATGTTCTCATTGTGCATCTATTTGCTTTTTGCTAACAGAAATCGGTTTAATTTTAAACCTTACCACTATAACAATAAGAGGCTACAACAATATAATTGACCGTTTCATACGTTTGCGACATTCGCAGAAAGTGCAGGAATTGTGCGTAACACGAAACGTACCAAAATAAATTTCAAGTGAATCAGATGGTATTTTATATATAACAAAGTGTTATGATTCGTAGGCGAGATAAATAACACATGTTTTCCGACGTCGTGATGTGTGTGATGGAATTTGGTGAGAAAAAAAAAAACAAAAAATGTTGATGATTGAATGTTTTTAAAGAACTTGTAGTAGCATCTAATAATTAATTATACATACAAATAAATAAAATTGAAGTGTCTGTTTGCACTGTCTTAATACGAGGTTTTTACTAAATGTTTATTAAGTTATATACGGTACGTATAAAAAAAATCAATTTTTAAAATTTTTGTCTGTCCGTCTGTTTGTTTGTTCCGACTAATCTCTGAAACGACTGGACAGACTTTGAATGGACTTTCACTGGCAGATAGCTAATGTTATAAGGAGCAACTTAATTTTATTTTAGAAAAGGAATGGAGTTCCGCTCAAAAAATTATAACCCGAACGAACCGACGATAGATCGCTAGTATTAAAAACAGTAATAATATATACAGCAAGGTGGCCTTTTGGCAAATTTTATTATTAACAAAAACTTAGAATACCTCAAATCATAGTCTATTTTGTACTAAATTTCATACAAACCTGTCTAACGGATCCAGCGTGAAAGCGTTACAAACACACACATAAAATAATATATTATATTTATATTATAAAGTGATAAAAGACAAATTAAATATTTTACCTCTATAGGATGTCTATGTAGAAATTTCAATTTTACATTTTTTATTTATTAAACGAATTCAAGAAAGCTTATGAATGTCGATACCATTCCTTACTAATACTAAATAATAAAAAAAGCAGTCACGAGGACCGCCGACAGGAGTGAAAACTTAAAACTATAAACAAACAGTTGTTTTATTTGGATAGTCAAATTGTTTGATCATAAATTAAAGTTTTTAAATTAAGACTGCTTACATTTATCTGGTTTTGACATCTATCAAGAGTGCCGTGTTATCAAAATAAATATAGCTGTTGCTTCAGAGGAGGAACAATTATAGATATTTTCATATGGTTTATATATCACCAAAAGACATGGGATGCGCAAGCGCAGTACTAAATATAAATGCAACTCAACACAATAACGAATATACATTTTTGTTATCTATGTACATAGGTATATACCTAATATCTGAATTCAATTCACTTAATTCTCTCCATCATTATCACTCACTTCGACAATATTCAAGCTATTTGTACTGTCAATCATTTGATTATATTCTAAAAACGATACAATAGGCTTATGGTAACTAAAATAAGAATTAACACGTCACGTGACCATGTCGATGACGACTTACATGAATTTACTCCCCATATAAAACCCGCCTATAGAAGTTCTCACTTCAATAGTATGTATTCAGCCCTTATTAACGTCCCACTGCTGGGCACGGGCTTCCCTTCAATACCCCCTGATCTGATCCCCCTTGTATTGAAAGGAGGCATTTAATAGTACAAGAATCTAAAACTTTCTGCCCAGTGCCCTTCAACATTCATTCTCTTTGAGCTTTTAGAATAATCACCAAATAATTTTGCCAAATATACGTGTATTATATATGAAAGCTCGCAAACAAATACTATAAATATGCATTAAAACAGTTAATATTTCACACAAAGCAAATCGACTGTGACGGTAATCGCGAATAAATATAAATGATTAAACGCATTAAAATCGCGAGATATTAGAGTTCGTATTTTAATACAGCTATTAGTAGCGACAGATATCGGCCGCGGCGGAGACTTTACGTTTAATTTAGTTAATTAATTAAATAGCTTTCATTATTTCAAATGTTATCATTACAATAATTATTAATTAGGGTAAAATTATGTTACACAAGCGACCCACGTTTTGACGCTTAGTATGAAATAGATAGACTATATATTATATATACAATATACCGTCGCTGTGCCTGCAAAAACCGACAAACGAAAATATTCAACTTTTCAGTAGAAACAAAAAACTATTTTTAACTTCTGCCAACGTATGTAGGAAAAAATTGAGTATGTACAAAATTATTTACGCTAGCCTTACAACATATCCCATCCTTAAATCCTATATTTTATTTCTTGTTTTCACAAAATAATTTTTTTAACTTAAAAATGATACATAGCTAGTTTATTTTGCGCCGCAAATACAGCTATGTGTTATTCTAACACATGGCGGGATTAACACAGCACTAATGCTCGAAAGAATATTATTTAAAAATACACATAGCGTTTTTATCAAAGTGATAAAAGGTGACTTTTATTAAAATACTAGATAATTAATTCGGTCCTAAGGTTTAGCTTGAAGTTAGATAACATAGAATTCAATAAATCTATGCATATAATAAAATTGTAACTAAGCCGAATCTGTATATTATTATTTTTTTTTTGGAAAATCTTATTGAAATAGATATTATTATCGATACAGAGGCCGAATCTATAGTTTTTTGATTTTTGTCTGTCTGTCTGTCTGTTACCACATTACGGAAAAACTACCTACTAGAGGGATTTTGATGAAATTTAGTATGATAATAGCTGGTTATCCGGGTCAACATATGGGATACTTTTTACTATGGGAAAAGATCTCATCTCTGAGAAATCTATACTAAACCTTAAAACGTAAGCAGGGACGAACCCGAGCGAAGCGAGGGTGAGTCGCTAGTAAGCTATAAAAACAAACACAAAATTTCAAATTGGACTGGTACTACCACAGATTAGTGCGTTAAAAAAATAAACTCTTCATTTTTATATATAAGTATAGATAGTCTTAAAAACAAATTAAAAAATCTTATACTATTCAAAATACTTTTTATTAAAGTAAAAACTTAAACTTAATCTTTTTCTGTATTTATTAAGACAAATACTATAATTCATCGCTCAGTCAACTACTGTATCATCACTTAATCAAGGTACTTTATTAGGCTATTTTAATTTTTTATTTTAGCATTTTACGAAAACTCAAACTTGACTATTGTCTGTGAAAGTTCTCATTCTTCACAAAATAATAAAAATAGCGTTCAAATCACATTATGATATGGAGGCAGTAGAAGCCCAGTAGTAACGTGCTCGCTTGGGAGACTGAGTGAAGCGGGGTCAAATCCCGGGTGGTACCTCTGATATTTTTATGTGCGAATCATTTCCATATCGGATAAAAGATACAAATGCACACTCTATTCTTTTTCCTCTCATACGCCGGTCAGTGGCACGGCAATTCGACACGACCGGTGAGAGATCTGGAGCAGGATCGATGACATTAAAATTAAAGCCTACGTAAAATGCAGAACAATAATGGTGCATAAATGTTTTTAACATTGCGAGTGATTGAATTTGTTTGTGTCAAGTGTATTTGATTACAAATATAAATTGGAAATAGGATACTGTAAATTAATTCTGCAGCGCCGCTGTGGAAGTAAATTCCAAGATTCAGAATGTCGTAGTATAATACGTTTCTCCGTCTTTATAATTTGTCCGTCTTGTAGGCGTGACCCTAGTCAAAGAGAAAAGTTCAGATAAAGAGAATCTCGTGATAGAACAACTGATTATAGAACACAGTAGATAGTGTACGCTCTTCACTTACTTTATATACTCCAACAGATTATATGAGCAGAATCTGGCTGGTGAGATCTGTCTCGCAGTAGTAAGTAAAGAGTGTACACTGTACACTGTCTACTGTGTTCTAAAATCAATGGTTCTATCTCGAACTTCTCTTTAACTGGTACATCACTCGACTCTATAGCCGATAACCTAATATTTTTATTATTTACGTCCGTCGAAAATAAGAGTTATTTCCTTTAAACTCTTAATTTTTTTGCGCTATTATATAAGCTATAATACAAAAAACAACTTCATTCTCTGTCACTCCCCCAATTTTCTTCGAGCTATGTAAATATGAACACATCTTTTTGATGGTTCATTTATAGTGTAACTTTTGTTTATAATGCTATGCCAATAATTTAGGGCAAACAGATCTGCAGGTCCAATGTAGCGACGCAATGCTTGGCAGACATTTCAGATGTGTGCAACGTTTTTTCGCTTCGCGAGCTTCATTTATTCTTGTGCTACGATTATGATAAGACTTCATCTTTATTGCCCTCTTTTTATGAAACATGTGTCACATTAGTTTTTGTGAAGCTTAAAAAATGAAATTTTATGTGATTCTAAATTCTCTAAGATCTTCTTTCTTTGTGCAAATAGTAGCAAATTTTTATTGCACCATGTTACGTACACATCTTGCTTTTTAGTGTATATACAGTTGATTGCAAAGTATCGTCGATGTAAATTCTAAGAGAAGAAGAGCGACAGTGACTAAGGACTTCAGATAACAGCTGTAATCATTTTTCAAGAGAATCAGTATAAATCAGTTCCAGCTTGGGGTCTAAGCAAAGGCTTTGCAAAGTAGTCATTCTCCGTCATGGAATATGGATGTAGATTTCTTGATCAGCAACCCAATTAGAAAATACGTCTTTTAAATCAAGTATGGCTAAAAAGAAATCTCTACATTGTGGACACCCTTATTTAAGTGTCATCTTGCCATCTTTCTTAGGCAAGCAATACCACTATTACGTCTATGTGTTGCTTCCTGTAAAATTTCTTTACTTTATGTTTTTTATTAGCATTCCTAACCTCTACAGGTCCAATAATATAGGCTTTCTTGGCTTCCTACGATTATATGACCAAAAGTATTGAAGTATTATAAAAGTGTTATAATTAAACAACTTTATGAGAAACTTAGCGCCAATTACATTAAACATCTTTAATTTATCTTGAATATTTTGCTATAATAGTTTGTATATTCGTCTTTATATCTGACTTACAAATTCTATATGAACATCAACGCCAAAATACAACACCTATTTAATTCGTTTCCTTTAATAGATTATAATATCATCATTAATTAACGAATGCAATGTTTACATTCCTTGTGTTGAAACTGTGTGATTATGCAGTTCGTATTAAAGTTTAAATAATTCAAACCTTATCTGAGGGCACAGTAGTGCCCCCGTCAAGTCGAGTAAAAATAGGCACGGCCGTACCATCATTTTCTCGCAGCCATTCAGGACATTTTCGACCTCCCTGTAACTTCGTTGTGCATAAAGCTAGAAGCCTATATTTTTAATGACTAAGAGAACATAATATAACTAGGTACATGCCAAACTACATTAAATTCAAACCTGCAGCTTAGAACTATGGCAGGTCAAAGTTCTCGTAATTTCGTCATTCACTCACCGATCATCAAGACTAAGGTAGACACTTTAGCTTCAAATTTTGAACTCAATTAGTATGTAGCCTATAAAGCAAATATAAACTAAAACATCCCGCAATTTCAATCCCATTTTCTAGATATGCAACAAACTACATAAATAACTTTGTAACCCGATATATAAATAGGTAAGCAATTACAAAGTTACTTTTACAGTTTATACTATAATTTTTCGTCACTACCTAAACGTATAGGTAGGTAAATAGTAGATATATTGTACAGTAAGTCACAAATGATGTCTCCTTTAATAATATATCTATACTATACTTATGATTCGGCGCAGCGTAGCGAAGGCAAGCACTAAGGCTAAATTCAGTTGAAATGGCTGTCATTCTATTTTTTTAAAAAAAAAGATATGTAACACTGATACGGTCTCTATAAAATATTGTTATTTAACTAAATAGGTAACAATTTATGACAAAATTGTTAGATAGATATTCCATAAATTATAGGTACTAATAAATTAACCGACTTGGTTTTACATTAGATCTTATAACTTTTTGCGGTAGAAGAACTGTATTGCGAGACTTGCATTTTTTTACATGCATTGTTTTTGATCGGATGCTTTACTCTATAATCTATACAGTAGCAAATTAATTCGAATTAACAAAAATGAATTATAAACTTATATCTTCAAACACATGGCTTGTGTCTAAGTAAAACCAGCTATGTGCTGCTAAAGGCGCGAAAAGTGTAACTTCCAGCATATTAAAAATACTCTATGTGCTTATAAGCACATATCGTTATTTTACATCCATTTTTGTTAAAAAAATACATAGGGCATTTTGCTATTTTTGGATCTAGTAGAGATATCACAAAATCGGTTTTTTTGGAAGATGCGGCTTACTGAGTACTATTAAATTATGCAATAAACTCATTTTCGCAAAAAAAATGTTTGTCGGTTTTTGCAGGCGCAGCGACCATACATAAATAAATAATAAATATGTTGGGACATTAACACACAGCACCATATAGTTCCATGGTAAGCTACGAGGCTTGTGTTATGGATACCAGATAGTTGATACACTACACATGTATAACTTAAATACATACATATTATAAATATAAACACCCATGACTGGAGTACAAACATTCGTGCTCATCACACAAATGAATGCCCCCAGCGGGACTCGAATCCGCGACCGCTGGCACAGCAAGTAGGGTTACTACAAACTGAGCCAAACGTGTCATCAAATATATTCATATATATTATATACATAGTGTGATGAGTTTTATATCCCATAATCGTGAAATGATTGATTCCCCACACAAATTTCTACCCCCATTTTCACCCGTATGTCTAAAAATAGGATAGTTTTTTGTTTTGTTTTTTGTTATAGGATTAAAGAATTATATCCTTTACTTGAATCCCATACAGTTAACCAAACGGTTGTTTTTTTTTTTATTAAAAAAATAACACAAAAATAGAAAAAAAAAATTGAATCACTATACCTACATAAAGATACGTGAGGCAAATTGAATTCCTAGCAGGATAACATTTAGGAACTAGTCGAGCTCGCAAAGTGTTTTCTTGCTGTGAGGATTACACCAGCACCGAATTCACTTTAGATGGTACAGAGGTAAAGGTGCCGTATGCATAATACTGAATCTATTTCAGGTTTAACTAGATAAAGTTGGTAAATAGTATATTTAAGGAAATTGCTCTTGTTTGAAGATCCTCTAACTTTTAAGAAATTGTCCCAACTAAATAATAATAATAATTATGAAAGTGCCTGGGCGACCGAGCTTCGCTCGGAGTTTTTGGCTAAAAGTACAATTTAATCTTTAAAAAAAAAACTTGAATAAATACAAAAAAACAAAAGTAAAAACTTTGTATCCGACCGGGATTCGAACCCAAGTTCTCCCAGACATAAGGCTAATCTAGATCGATTTTTCGCCCCCATAAACCCCTGTTTCCGCCGTTTTCGAGATCGCCGGTATTAATAAATATACAAGAATTGCTCGTTTAATATAATATCACTTCAGCACTTTTTAACGTCCCACTGCTGGGGCACACAAGATAGATTAGGTTACTTTCAATCAGGCTACATTCTAGCACTCTGGTCATGCAGATTGGCCACTTTAACTTATTGTATGAGTAACTTCTATCTGATGGTTTAATTTTTTTTTATTAACAACAAATCTATCCCACGGGAACCGTACATTTTTTCGGAATAATAATTAACCTATGTGCTATATCAGACTACAATCTCTGTGCCTTTCATCCACATCCGTGCAGTTGTACTGACGTGATTGAGTAACAGACATCCATCCATCCAAACTTTCGTATCTATAATATTAAATGGGATGTACTCGTATGTGATACGTAGTTACTTAATGGCATTCTCCACTTTTCTCACTTATACGTAGTACTAAATTATGAAAAATATCGATATATATATATATATACATTGCATTTATATTGTAGTCCTCATTTATTGACATAATATAACTTCAATAAAGCCATAACAAAATCAAATACAATGATTCGAAATAACAAAAATAAAATTTCAATTTCACGACGCAGGGAAGAGAAAAGTATCTATCTATAAATATACATATGTACACTTCATTCGAGTCCTTTGTTTTCAGAGTCGGGGATTACCCGTGACAATCTCGAGAGCGGGCGGACTTGCTGTATTGGTATTAGAAAAATAAGTTGAAAGGAAAAAGTAAAAATACAATGTTTTTTCAGTAAATTGCTGAGAAATATAGAAAAGTATTGCGATTCACTTACATTTTATATTGTAAGTATAGTAGCTAAGTAGTAGCTTTTCGACCGACTTCAAAAAAGAAGCGTGATACTCAAATAGAGTATATTTTTTTTGTTGTATGTATGTATGTGTATATATATTACCAAGATGCAAAATCGACTTTACGATATTTTTTTGACCAAAGACATTATTTATATAACAAAAATTCCCAGATAATAGTTGTATATTATATAAAAAAAATACTCATATTACATACGAAAAAAAATAACACCATCCGTAGTGTTTATAAACAAGAGGTTCTCTTAAAAATCGATTAAAAATTCCATCTATAAAGTACTACTACCTAAGTACCCTCTTTTAATGTCGTATTTTTGAGATACTTGCTTTGTTAATTAAGGATATCTTGAATTAAAATTTTATTTCTCACGTTTAATATTTAAAATTTGGTGAAATCTAACATTTTTATACCAATTTTGCTATTGAAAAGAGAATTAATTAAAAAAATATAATTAAAATGGATTTCTTTCCGTAGAATATTTTCAAATAGCGACTCACCTCGCTTCACTCGGGTTCATCTCTAGGTTAATTCCCCATACAAATTTTCATCCCCATTTTCACCCCCTTAAGAGATGATTTCTGAAATAAAAAATATCCTATGCCCTTCCCAGGGTATCAAACTATCTTCTTACGAAATTTCATTTAAATCGGTCCAGTAGTTTTTGAATTTATTCGTTACAAACATACAAAAATACATATCCTCCTTATAATAATAGTGTATTTTTTGAAATTAGCTAACTGGTTTTATTACGAAAATCTTGACCTCAAATGTATGAATATTATGTTAACATACTTGTTTCATATCGAGTTATTTTGCCATTAATTCCTTTTGCGAGTTCCATCATTTTCAAACAATAATAAACAATAAAGTTGAATTAACTTAATATTTATATACAAAATTATAATTATCGTAATGACATAACTTTGTAAACGCTTTAAACGAGAGAGACGTTCATCAACAAGCGGACACAGTGTTGCCGCTTAATAAATTGACCAATCGGTAGATAAAATTACAGTAATTGGATTCATTTGGAATGCAGGCAATTTATCAATTGTAATTATAATTTACAAACGGTCCGCCTTTGTTTGGTCACGAACCTCATTATGTATATCCCGTGCTTGAACACTCTAAATACTTCCGTCCCGACCTGCAAAAAGTTTGAACTGAATTTCTACAAAGTCTTATGCAAGATGCTAGAGTATATCTATTTTCATTTATAATTACAGCAAAACAAATAAATGAAGAGGTGTACTAGCATACATGTAATCAGCCTTTTTTTAACGTCCCACTGCTGGGCACGGGCCTCTCCACAGTACGAGGGCAATCAGGCCATAGTCCACCAAGCTGGCCAAGTGCGGGTTGGCGGACTTCACATGTTTTTTGAAAACTTGCTAGGTTCTCTCAGACATGCAGGTTTCCTCACGATGTTTTCCTTCACCGTAAGGCAAGTGGTAATCATGTTGGAAATGATTCACACATGAAAATATCAGAGGTGCGAGACCCGGGATTTGAACTCGCTTGATATGTTAGATACTCGTAAAAAAATGGAACGAAAACCGCAAAACCTCTCTGTCATTGGGAAAATAATTATAACGTTCTAACTAAAGATCTATTAGCTGCATCGTATTACACTTTACTAGTAACTATTCAGATTTTTCTTGAAATCGTAAGTATAACCTACTTATTTAAGTCGGTTGGTTATATGTATGTACATACAAACAAAAGACATAAACTTTCTGCCCTGGGGTAATAGATTTCATCTCATACTTGTGGAATGATTATGTGAACCATTGAAGTGACGAGATTAATATAAAAATGAATGCACCATTACGAACACTATAGCCCTATTTTGACAAAAACCTGAAAACCAAACGATAATAACTCTTTATATAACTCTCGAAAAAAAAAACAAACAAAATCAACAGACTCTAAAAACAATAATGCCAACTAAAAACAAAAAACAAAAAAAAACTCCCATGAAAACTAACTCAATTGAATGATCGAAAACAAATTGATCCAAATCCCCGTAAAATCCGACCTCGATAGAAACATAAACAAATGTTTTTATTTCTAAACCGTCCACAACAATAAAAATAAACGCGTGTAATAGGCTTAACTTTAGAAACTTCGCTCAAGTTCCAATGCAAGTCGAACGGAAGCTCGCGCGTTGTGTCGGGTGCGTCCGCTGAAAGTTGTGCTTAGTTCTATTATAGGTTATGCCTTGACCTTGACCGGAATAAATACTAAAACAGGGTCGTATCGCTTCTGTAGCAGCATTTATTATTTCATTCACTTCCCTTAGGTATATTTAAGACTAGCCTAGTAGTAATTTATTCATTGTTTGCCTCGTTGGTCTAGCGACCAGTATAGATCCGGAGGGCCTGGGTTCAAACCCCTTCGCGGTCGAATGCGCAAACGATCCCGTGGCCCTGTTTTTTGCATTAGGGATCACCGTGGTGGTTTTAGTGGGTAGTCTGTCGCGCTTCTCGCGGCAGGCGTCCTACACACCCCGCGCGCCCCCCGCGCTCGGGCACCCGTAAAGGGGTCGCCCCACGAATCAAAAAAAAGTTCAAACCCCTAGATTCAGGCCTAGTCATTGAATTTTTGTGTTAAGAAATTCTCAGTAACAAAACGAACTTAGAAAGTTAAGTTATTAATGCCGGCGGTCTTGCGTCCTTTTCTCTCACTAGTCGTGTCCAATGATCGTCCTACCGAAGTCAAAGAAGGATTAGGTTATAAGTTTGTATATACGTTATTTTTAAATTTCAGCGGACAGAGCCGAATGCAAATGTTAGTTTCCCATATTCGTATTACTATTGTTCATAGTAATCATACTGTAGACATATTTGTATGATAAATTTCATTCATTTGCAAATGTGAAATATAAAATATCATTTTAAACAAAAGCTATGTATTTAATTAACTATGTAACGTTTGATTGTGAAGGTTTGAATAAAAGGCAGCTCTTTGATGTGCAGTCTATTATTTCCCCAATACATTATCTGAATAAAATGCTTGAAACACATTTTATGACAAACAATAAAAAAACAGTCGGACATAAAATATTAATGGGAATATAGGGCTTTTATGGTATTTTATGATTTCGAGCGACTTAAAAGGCGGTACTAACATCAAGTCACTTTTTTTCTTCTTGCGTACACGTTAACGCCTTCTTCCTCAAAAAATCTTAGCTAATTCTTAACCAAAGATTTTCATTATAACTTTTAGTGAAAAAATAAATATAAATATGTTGCTTATACATTAGCACCATCACCATCCAAATAGCACCATCTAGTTCCATGGTAAGCTACGAAGCTTGTGTTGTGGATACCAGATAGTTGATACACTACACATATGTATATAACTTTAAATACATACATATTATAAATACGAACATTCATGACTAAAATATAAACATTCGTGCTCATCACACAAATGGATACCCCCAGCGGGACTCGAACCAGCAACCGCTGGCACAGCAAGTTTTTTTTTGCAAAGTTAAACCTCTCATCTATCAAGTATACCAATATTTAGATATAAAAGCTATACGGTACATGTGACATACCAACATTGGCACACTAAAAAAAACTAACGACTGCTAGTAAAAATTCACGGATGAATGAAAGCCAAGTGGAAATTACTATTTCCAGCGTAAAAATGCCAGATGTCAGTTATGAAATTAAACTTGATGGAAACAGCGTCACGTGCAATGAAAATCGTGAAACGGAATTATATCGCAACTTTTATTGCAGAAACCCACGACTGTGAAAAATTATATAAACGTAGATTTTAAAATCAATAATAAAATTTAAATATATGATTTGTATCTGACGCTACTCGTTTTATTCGGGGGTCAATAACCTTTTAATTATTTAATTTTTATGCTACACGCGTTTGCCCGACACATATAGTCCATTTTTTCTTACGTGTCCTAATTGGTAAACAAACACTACCATGAACGAAAATCACTTGTTTTCGGACAATCATACATTTTAGATTTGGTTTTATCGTTTATAACTATTTCAGAAACACACACGCTACGAATTACACTAATAAAAGCTGTTAATTATTGATTTAAACACATTATTTTTGCTAAAATTGAAATATTGACAGAACCAACTTCCACAGAAAAAATATGAACACAACATTTTGACGTTTCGATACGCTACTTTGTCTTTGAATTATAGAGATGTACATTTAGAATGAATTATCGAGAGTGAAAACTGAACTTATTAAAAATAACAATATCTTTAAATTACAAAGTACGATATTTTGTTCAAATTGTTATTAGGCTTAAAAATAGTAATATCTTCTGTAGAATATAGAAGATTTTTAATTGATTTTAATGAATTTATGCTTATTATTTATTTGTTATTGTAATTATTATTATTTCGTATCTTATTGCACAGTTTATTAAAACGGAGTGAGGGACTTCCGACCGCTTTTTGCTTTTTTAGGTTAAAGTTTTAAAAATGAGTTTATATTAAGGCCAAAAAAATCTTAAAAAAACTTTCACGTCATTGATTTTAAAATAGACAAGTGACATTTTGACAACTTTTATTAAAATTTAATAAAGACAATTATAATAAAAAAGTTATTGATGAAATGGCCGCTCATAAAAATATAATTGTTCTGCGCCTTCCGCCGTATCATTGTGAATTAAATCCAATAGAATTAATATGGGCACAATTAAAATCACATGTAGGAAAAAATAATAAAAGTTTTAAAATGGCTGAAGTCAAGGAGCTAGTCAGAGAAGGATTAAGAAAAATTGGTACGGCGTCTTGGATAAATTGTATTGAACATGTGAAAAAAGAAGAAGACAAAATGTTGCAGCTTGACGGCTTAATAGATGCTGCAACAGATACACCGACCCCTAATTTTATAATACATATATCAGAAGAGTCGAGTAATTTATCATCGGAATCAGACTAATAAAATTATTAAAATAACTTGTCGTATTATTTCTACCCAATACTTTACGTTCACTGCATAAAAATTAAAAACCATTAAGTTCAGTCATTCATTCGTCATGCACATCTCTATGAATTATCTCTGGTCACCTGTACGCCATATTTGTTTACTATTTAAGACACGTAAGAAAAAATAGACTATACATACAACATCTGTCATGTGCAGAAATCGAATCTACAACATCTGTAAACACTACCAAATAGAAAAATGTCATACGTCCTTGTCACGATCGTTTTACTTACATTAATATTATTACTTATATTGACGATACGTTTGGCTCAGTTTGTAGTGACCCTACTTCCTGTGCCAGCGGTCGCGAGTTCGAGTCTCGCTGGGGGCATTCATTTATGTAATGAGCACGAATGTTTGTATTCAAGTCATGGGAGTTTATATTTATAATATGTATGTATTTAAGTTATATATGTGTAGTGTATCATCTATCTGGTGTCCACTATGGAACTAGATGGTGCTGTGTGTTAATATCCCAACATATTTATTTTACGCTCGGGTGCTTCCTAAGGTGCGTTTTGAATTTATATCATTATATATGGGCCGTGCCACAATTTGACTTTTTTCCTAACAGTACCTTATGTACTACTCCAGGATATAGTCTTTCTCTATATAAAATTTCATACAAATCCATCCATCAATTTCTAAATAAATGAGCGACAAAGATATAAACTTTGTTATTTATAATTGTAGTGTAATAATTTCCCATAAATTAATAAAAGAATGCATTTTTAAAACAATATCAATCATCGTGTATTATCATATATATGTATATATACATATATATATATATATACATATATATATATATATATATATATATATATAATACATAAATATATTTATTTATAACAACTAATTACAGTATTGAATGAGCTCTATAAGCAATTAAAACTACTAAATTATAGAAAAAAGAGCAAGTGTAGAAAAAAGACAGCCCACTCACTTTAATTGTTCTGAAGAAATCATTAAAATAATAGCTAGAGACAAAAAAAAATGTAGAGCCATATAAATCATCTCTCATATGACGTATAAAAGTCACGCGTAGAGACGTCTTTCATTCAGCGTTGAAATGTTAATATTAGAAAAACGACGAAAATAGAATGACAAAACTAATTTACTAACGATTTAGTTAAATTTCGACTCTAATTACTTGTAATAAGAGGTAGGGAAGAAGTATTTTACAGGTTATATTGCATGCAAATGATTCATATGTATGTATACATATATTTCTTAGTGGTCTAGTGCAGCGGTTCCCAAATGGTAGTCCGCAGAACCCTAGACTTAGGTGGAAGTATCAAAGGGAATCCGACCCCCCCCCCACCCTCCTCCCCCCGCACCTCCTAACATGCGTTCACCTTGTCGTGGTAGTGGTACCGTAGTAGTGGGAGCTCAGTAGTGCCCGGCAATCCAGCCGGGCGCGAAGCCAAGAAACGCACAGGGAGGTGACCCACCTCGATGGGCGGTGTGCCATGCGGGTTGCTCCTGGTACTTCTCTGATAGCAGAGTGGATCGTTGGAACAACCTCATGGCTGTTGTGGGCTGCTTCGGCAGACCTGCCGTCGGGGTGTCGTAGTTGAGTGCGTAAGCGATCCTGCTATGCCCCATTAAGACGGGGGAGGTTCCATTGGGTTTCAGTGGGTAGTACTGGCTTTGCCGGTGAGTCCCACGCCTCGTGCCTAAGTGCATTTCGTCCGAGATTCGTCCGACAACTAAATAAAACTTTGTCAGACGTAAAGTATAATTTTAGTGCTATTATAAAATAAATATGTGAATAAAATTCATTCTTCACAATAAATATTATTATAAGTATTAATACATATTTTTCATTTACGATTTGTTCTTTCAAGTCAAACAAAAAAGTATTCTAACTACAACACAATCAGTTTAGTTATTATCAAAATGGGGATCCGTTAAAAAAATTATAATCAATTAGGGTTACGTAGCCAAAAAAAATGGGAACCGCTGGTCTAGAGACCATAGAATATAGGAGTACATACACAACGATAGACGATTATATATTTGCCAATAAATATTTGCTGGGTTGACGCCAAGTGTGACGAATTCATTCGCAATTTTATATAGAGAAAATATGTTTGTTTTTTCTACAAAGTGATCGTAGTTATAAGTTTGTTATAATTTAGCTAATAGCTTTTATTTTACGTTTGGCAGATGCGTATATTTTTATTCAGTTTCACCGAAAAAAAAGCAATAATTTAATATGGTCATTGAAATCGCCCGAATTCTTCAGACTTTCAGGGTATTCCCCGAATGTACGTCAGTAATATAGGTATATTACTAGCGACGCACCCTCGCTTCGCTTGGATTCCTCTCTATGTACGTTTTAACAGTTAGTATGGAATAGATAGACTATATATTATATGATATATAGCCTATAGCCTTCTTCAATAAACGGGTTATCTAATGTAAAAAGATTTTTTCAAATCGGATTAGTAGTTCCTGAGATTAGCGCGTTCAAACAAACAAAACAAATAATGCATAGATATGTAGTTTAAGACACGAATGATTTATTTCGTAATAGTAAAATAAAGATTATTATAGTATTTGTTGATACTTCTTACATGTATTTTGTATATACAATATACTACCTACTAGGAAAACAAAAACAAACCTATCCCGCGGGAACCGTGCATTTTTACAATACAGATAAAAAATAGCCTATGAGTTATTCCAGACTATAATCTATATCTCTGTGCCAAATTTCATCCAGATCCGTTCAGCCGTTCTGGCGTGAAAGAGTAACAAACATCCAGACATCTATATTCACTCACATTTATAGATATTAGTATAGTACCCATATGTTCGCACAAAAATATGTTGAACTGAGCAAAACATGACTAAACTAAATAATATATATCAAATAATCATTAATTTCTTGCATACCGATTTAACACTTAGCGCAAATAAATCCATACTTTTATATAACATTATAAATGTGAAAGTGTGTTTGTTTGTTTTTTTGTCCTTCTTTCACGTCGAAACAGTGGAGTTTGTGCGGAAATAGATGGAGGACTGGAAAGTGATATAGGCTACTTTTTATAACGAGAGATTATCTCACTCCCGCGGCATAACACGTTATAATACAACCCACAACAACTCATCACTCTTATCTATATATATAGTAGTCTATCTATACCACACTAACCGTTACTATATACATAGCATATAAATAGAACACCATTAGAAGTGCTTAGTTACAAATGCACCTGTGAAACCATTTGAATCATCAATCCTCCATATCAGATAGCGTCCGCACCTAACGCCATTAATTCATCTAAGCCAAAGTTAACGAGACAGACTGCTAATTGCATATAAATCACATTTATGATTCACGAAAACGAAAATATTTCATAAATCTATACAAATAATAAAAGCGTAACTGATCGCTGTCTGTACATGGAAGATATTTGAGAAAAACTATTATTGGGTGTCTTTATTAACACAATGGAACTCAAAACAAGGATTTTTGGATTTTTTGTTGTTTGTAACAACTTAACCGATTTGGATGCGGTTTTCACTAATGTATTCTTTTATTTCAATCTGTTCAAAAATAAAGAAGTTATGTCAATTTAAAGAATCACCTAGGGACGAACCCGAGCGAAGGGAGGATGAGTCGCTAGTTTAGAATAAATTTAAGTAGAGCTATGAATATATTAAAAATAAAAAGCGACCCAGACTTACACACATGTTTATAGGCATTAAAAAACTATCTTTTCGAATTTTTTCACTTATTTATTTTGATTTTTAATGTTTCGAATGCTTCACAACAATCATGATCACGGGAGATACTAAGGCTTGAGACGTCTCAAAGGTTCTTGCTGTTAAGCATTGGAAATGTGAACCAAAAATCAAAACAAAAAAAAACCTTAAACATATTACTTGAAATATTGAATAATCGAGTACATTTGAGAACGTATTATGTTTATAGACATTTAAATTACTTATAGATAGAACTAGCAACTCACCCTCGCTCCGCTCGGGTTCGTCCCTAGTTACGTCTTAACGTTTAGCTCAGAGATGAGATATTTTCCCGCAGTAAAAAGTATGCTATATGTTGACCCGGGTAACCAGCTATCATCATACCAAATTTCATCAAAATCTGTCCAGTGGTTTTCCCGTGATGCGGTAACAGACAGACAGACAGACAGACAAAAATTCTAAAAACTATAGATTTGGCTTCTGTATCGATAATAAAGTCTATTTCAATAAGATTTTCCAAAAAATATTTAATGTACAGATTCGGCTTAGTTACAATTTTATTATATGTATAGATAGATGTACCTTTTGAGATTTCAACGAGATAATTACCAAGCAACCGCTCTTTCAATACCCGACTAACACTCACAATATCTAATTATTAACTCGGATGCACATATACGGTGTTCTTAATTTAGTTTCTCGTCTCACTCTACCGGCAAGTGTGAACTTATCCTGTTAAAATAACGAGGTTAAAGCTAAATAATCTAGTATTTACTATATAATAGTTGAGACGGGTCTTATACGGGATTCCGTATAACGGACACGTGTAGGGTTTCTCTCAAGGCGCCTTGCTCAAACATTTTACAAGATAAAACAATGTAATTCTACAGAGATGTTGAAGAAAGCGAGTATTTTTTTTTGTAGTTGTTTATACTCTAGGGAATAGAACCTATGTGGCATAATGCTGTCGTTAATTTTATTTATTTCTAAGCTAGCGACACTAGCTAAATAAAGCTAAAATAAAGGGATAAAATACATTTACATTATATAAATAACTTTGATTTTATTATTTAAAACTATAAGATTATTTGCAAATTTTTATATAATATAATAAGTGGTCATAAGTTCGAATTCTGCGAGATGCTATTTGTGTTAAAGAAGGATGCGAAAAAAGTTTTAAAATCAAATATTAGTATAAAAATATTTAATTCAAACATAGAATTTATTAAGAAACATCTTAAAAGTCTAGGTAAAGTGTCTAGAGAGCGGACAGTGATGACGACGACGAGTGACATGAATCATTAATTACTTTTTAACTAAAAAAAGTACAGACACCGTCTTTAAAATCTCTTAAAAAATATTCTTCCACCTTTGCGGATGGATTATTACTCCTAGTATACATATCTATGTGTATTCAGCCTTTTTCTTAACGTCCCACTGCTTGGCACGGGCCTCCCTTCAATACGAGGGGGATCAGGCCATAGTCCACCACGCTGGCAAAGTGCAGGTTGGCAAACTTCACACGTCTTTCGAAAACTTTTTAGGTTCTCTCAGATATGCATGTTTCCTCACGATGTTTTCCTTCATCGTAAGGCAAGTGGTATCATGTTATAAATGATTCGCACATAAATATATCAGAGGTCCGAGACCCGAGATTTGAACCCGCTTCACTCGGTTTCCCAATCGAGCGCGTTGCCACTGGGCTACTACTGCATAAAGATATAGTGACAAACAATTGAAATACGCGTACGGGGCCGCGAAAAAACGCTAGTGGAATATAAAATCAAATAAAAATTCACAAATTGAAAGTTTAAACCATTTCGATGATTAAATATATCCAGTATTGCGATATACAGTGCACCAAACAAGAAATACAGACAAATGTCAAAAATAAGCGTAACTTAAAATATAGTTCAATCTCCCTCGTGCCTTCTCCATTCTACGTGAAACTGGCGAAGCAAGCTGTGCTCTACTTGCACGCTTTGAAGCCATTAAAAAGAAAATTGAATTGAATAAAATATCGTTTAACATAAACTTACGTTTCATTCTGTATAGTGTATAGTCTTCCATATATCCTAACTCAAAGGTAGTTTGAAAGAAATCGCTAAATAATGGCGAGGCCAATTCTCAGGCATGTTCTTTTAGATACTTTGTTTTTCCAACTTTATGTAATTACGTATGTATAATCTATACTAATATTATAAACCTGAAGAGTTTGTTTGTTTGATTGGTTGAACGCGCTAATCTCAGGAACTACTAATCCGATTTGAAAAATTCTTTTTGCATTAGATAGCCCGTTAACTGAGCTAGACTATAGGCTATATATTATCCCATAAAAATGTACAGTTCTCGTGGTTTGTTTTCGTCTAAGGACGAACCCGAAGCGAAGCGAGGGTGAGTCGCTAGTATAATTATGATATGTAGCGTACAATAAAGTTTATATGAATAAACTTAGGTATAACAACCGTTTTCAAGAATCATTTTTGGTTAATATAGCATACTGAAACCCAAAGTTATAATAAATAATAAGAAAGGTTAATTTAGAAAAGACAATCTAGAAGCCCGGGATGTAAAATATTCTATTTGCCGTTTTAATGTTGAACGTTAGTCTGTAAGTTTATCCTGATCCAGCGAGCTTAGAGGAGTAGCTCCGATCGGATCAAGTTTAGTTAAATAAAGGTTAGTATACACGGTAAGGCACGAAGGTTCAAATTACTTCTATACTTTAAGCGTATATATTTTTTATTTTATTATAAAAATGGATTAGATGTATAGGTTGATTGTTTTAAGCTCAAACTTTATTATCTTACTGGAATGACTACCTGAAGTTCGTAGGTTCGAATCCCGCTAAATCACAGACAATTGTCGTGATCTGTTTAATACAAACGTGGGGGATATCAACGATAGTAGACTTGCTTCCATTTGAACTATACCTAACGTACATACCTACAACATTAAAAAAAACATCGCTTTAAATAAATTAAGGAGTGTACTCTGTACGCATATACACTGAATGTATACTTTAGCCATACATAATCGTGGTCTATGAAATAAAAATTTAAAACGTATTGGTCTACAATAAATAAAACGTAGTGTACTCAAAATAAATTCAAACAAAGCATATCCAAACTAGATATCCAAACAAATCGTTTTCCCTAAATCTGTTTTTAAAATCAATACAATCTGTCCGCACTCGGAACGCAGACTGAATGGGAAGCTTTAAGCTTTAATCCGCAGAAGCTGTGACCGGGAATGATTTTACACCTTACAATTTCGAAAATATTTTCGTATTTCCATTTCTAGAAATGATTTTCTTGATCCAAACATAAATTAGAACACAGCAAAAATATGGCATCATATGAGAGAAAAGTAAAAGGTTTAGTTTTATAAATGTGTGTGTTTGTGTGTGTTACCTCGTAATTACTAAACGGCTTATTCAATTTTGGTGCAATTTAACAAATCTCACTTCAATTTAACCCTCTAATCTGCGTATTAAAACTATCACTAATAAACGAATGTAGGCTTTGCGACTGTCGTAATAGAGAACTAATTTATCTCGCGTTGTGTTAAAACCGATTTTAACTGGATCCCAGCGGTTGACCATAAGTGGTTTTAAGAGGTCCTTTAAATAATGAATCGTTCGGGATAAACAGGCGGCTGCCCTTCAGCCCTGTGAATGTTTAAATTGTAATCGGTATGGGGTCGTTATTAAAATTTACGACATAGTATTACAACGAGTGAAATTGTTATATTTTGGAGAGTATGATACTAACATCGTTAGTAAATTTGTTTGTGTGCAGGCACAGTAAAGTGTGTGTAAAAAATAGACGCAGGTCTATTTTTTTTCCTTATCATTAACACTAGCAGAACCTGCGGCTTCGTCCGCTTTCAATATACAAAAAAAAACTATTTGGCCTTATGTATTTATATAATATATATAATTTTACAGTAATGACTGGAAGTCTGCCCGATTTTTTGACATTTATGATTACTTCGCTCCCTTAAGTAGTAGTATGATGATATACATATAGCCTTCCTCAATAAAGGGGCTATCTAATGCTCATGTAAAAGATTTTCAAATCAAATCGGATTAATAGTTCTTGAGATTAGTGCGTTTAAACAAACAAACAAAGAAACGAACAAACTTCCTCTTTATAAAAATCTATACCATAAGGTATATGTTCAAAACTCTATGCCTAATGTCTTAAAAATTATAATAAAAATGTCGGAGTCAGACAAGCGCCATGTAATTTTACTAATCATTTCGTTAATTCTGTTTTTTTTTTTTATTCAATTTTGAATATAATAGAAATATGAAGTTGTATGAGAAATACACTTTTTTTTTTAATTTTTAAACTCAATATTTTATATACAACATATAGCAAGCTATAGACATGATATACTAAAAACAACAAACAAAAAATATATTTAATAAAAAACGTGTGTGTACTTATGTACGCACGTAAGAAGTTATACTTCTTTGGCGTAACAGAACAGAAATAGCTAAAGATTTCATCCCGTATGTCACAACTCTCTGTTTGTAAAAGAAATGCAGCTAGCTTCACCATGTCGCTCTTTGGCTGTCGGTGTGCGCGCGTATCGTAAAAATTTTACTCTCATGATTTTTTCCAAACATTCCAAACAAGTATAACTTCAAAAATATATATTTTTACAAAAAACTTCAAAAATATATATTTTTACAAAAAACTTCAAAAACAAAACACATCAATTGAAAAATAACTATGGACGCGCTCGAAAATATCGAAACAATACAAAAATATTGCACTTGTTTTATGGCAATATAAATTTCCGACTTCTGCTGGAGTACGCCATAAGATATATATTTCCAACGACTTTAATAACATACATAACATTTCGTTTTAATAGTGATAAAAACATCAATAAATACAACATTATTTGTTGATTACAATATTGTACACAATTATTATTTTAAAAGAGCAACTGTTGAGTTTCTCGCCGGCTCTTCTCAGCAGAACTGCCTTCCGAGCCGGTGGTAGATTCCTCACGGACTGACTACACTGACATTTAATTTAAATTTAATTTCAATGTAAAATTGACGATTCAAAAGTGCTTGTAAAAGTCTATTTGAATAAAGTACATTTTGATTTGATTTGATTTGATGTAACATAGTATAATATTATTATGGTTATCACCGAGCATTTCTGTTTTAAAAGTAACTTGATCAAAATTATAGTCACATTTTGTTTGTGTGTGTGTATGTTTGTTACTAAACACATACTGGTTAGTGCTAAAATATACCAAAAGTGGCGTTTATCTATATAAAATAAAAATGAATGTTTGTATGCTTGTCCTCTATGCTTTCTTAAATCATTGATTCGATGGTGATGGAATTCTGGTGGATTATTCTGTATACGCTTGTGAAGGTTCCTAACGCAAAAAAAAAGGATTTTTATTTGGACGTCTCTACGTGTTCCTAAACCATATTAGCTTAGGGACGCATCCGAGCGAAGCGATGGTAATTCGCTAATATTATATATACACTAGCGACTCATATTCGCTCCGCTCGGGTTCGTCCCTAGTTACGTTTTAACGTTTAGTATAGACTTCTCAGGGGAGATATTTTCCCGCAGAAAAAAGTATCATATATGTTGACCCGGATAACCAGCTATCATCATACCAAATTTCACCAAAATCGGTCCAGTACTTTTCTCGTGATGCGTTCCCAGACAGACAGACAAAAATTCTAAAAACTATAGATTCGGCCTTTGTATCGATAACAATGACTATTTCAATAAGATTTTCCAAAAAAAAAATTATGTATAGATTCGACTCAGAATTTTATTATACATATAAATAGAAAAGGCATCTAAGAGCGCATCCGAGCGAAGCCAGAGTAAGTCCCTAGTATACCATAAGCAACTACCCTTATTATGAAATAAATCTCATAACTTTTAAATTCCAACAAAAAAGTTATTACCAACTCTTTAGGCCTCTGCCTGCCCGTGTCATTACTATTCTAAACGGATAGACCGCTTTAAATAAGTTTTTTAATAGTCCTATCTGCATAATAAGCTTTTCGTAAGTTTATGTAATTTAAATACTAACTAACTAAAAGCTTCAAAATAAGAGAAATTTGTGCATAATTGCCTCACAATTACTTCTCTACGTCCAGCTATTTCATTTGGCACTACGTAATACCTTCTCGTACGTTACATGCAAATTTAAAAGGCGAGCTTATTTGTAATTTATACTTTCCCCGTGCTCACCGGCCGGCCGGTGGAGAGCGCTAGGGTAATTACAGACGGACGATACTTACAATTAGTATGTAATTTAATTAATTACATTATAAGAGTTTTAGAAATATTATATATTAAAAAAATACCTTTACTTTAAAACTAAGGCAGTGGTAGCCCAGTGGTAACGTGCTCGCTTGGGAAACCGAGTGAAGCGGGTTCAAATCCCGGGTCTCGTACCTCTGATATTGTCATGTGCGAATCATTTCTAACATGATTACCACTTGCCTTACGGTGAAGGAAAACATCGTGAGGAATCCTGCATGTCTGAGAGAACCTAGCAAGTTTTCGAAGACATACATGTGAAGTCCGCCGATCCGCACTTGGCCAGCGTGGTGGACTATGGCCTGATCCCCCTCGTATTGAAGGAGGCCCGTGCCCAGCAGTGGCACGTTAATAAGGGCTGACTGTCACAATTTAAATAAATCTTAATAAAAGTTACGAAAAATACAAGCAATATAGATTTTTTTTCTTTTTTGTCCGCCTATCCTAATATCTAAATCTCTAAATGATATGCACCATTCAGATGTCAAAACCAAACTTAAAGGGCATGTGTATATAAGCTTGTATGTGATACAGATAAGTATTTCTAACAAAACAAACTAGCATAGGCCCAAAAGTTTCAATCTCAATGATATACCAAGACGTTTTATAATAAAAACAGCAGCTTATTTGTAATTTATATCGTACACCACAAGGCGAGAGGTGAGATTAAGGTTGATTACACGAGAACGGCTTAACACAACTGTGCAATGTTAAAATGCTTTGCGAAATCTCTGTACAGTTGTGCTTTAAGCGTCGTATTACAAATGCAAGGTATAAAACAAAACGTTTAATATTTACATTTTAAAGTCATCACGAACTTGTAAGTTTTAGAAAGGAAATTTATTAGGAATAGAATAAAGGATTCGCTCATGTGGATTCGTAACTTGCTTCCATATGACACTTAATCAATAATAAAAAAAAAAAACAAACATAACAGCGTTGACTATTCAATTTACCTTCACAATACATACGCATACATAAAAGATAAGACAGTTTTATTTAAAATTTTAAATAATCGCGTAAATCTAAGAAAGTATAATATTGTATACAGTTTAGAGTAAAACAATTTACCTACATACATATATAAAAATCAAGTTTACTTTTAAAATAATGACAAAGAAACCGTCCCTTTGTGGAAAGCCTAAAATCCCATTCGTATAGCAGTGGCTCTACATTTTTAACGACCTCTCTACCAAATGCTCAACCCTTAAATAGAGGCAATAAATAAAGCATGGCGAGCACAGATTGTAAATTACAAGTCATTTGTGAAGTGTAAAGTGAGTAGTTTAAAGTTGAATTTTTACTTAAAGTTCAAACGTTATGTAAAGCTCAGCATTTTAAAAATGTTAGAGAGCACCAAATGAATATTTTATTTATTTATATGTGTGTATATATATATATATATATATATATATATATATATATATATATATATCAATACTAATATTATAAAGTTACAAAGAGGAAGGATTTTTGTTTGTTTGTTTGTACCGAATAAGCTCCGAAACTACTTAACCGATTTAGATGAAATTTAGTAAGAAGATAGTTTGAGGCCCTGGGAAGGACCATAGGACTATACTAATATTATAAAGAGGAAAGATTTTTTTGTTTGTTTGTACCGAATAAGCTCCGAAACTACTGAACCGATTTAGATGAAATTTGGTAAGAAGATAGTTTGAGACCCTGGGAAGGACCATAGGACATATAATTTTTATCCCGAAAGTCATCCCTCAAAGAGGACGAAAATGGGGATGAAAGTTTGTATGGGGTAGCAACCTAGTTATATATATTATGACAATTGTTATGACTGAACAAGCTTTTAAAAGTTTAGTATTAAAACTTAGTGTAGCTTAGTTATGCTTTTTAAAAACCTAAGTGATATTGAGTCGATTTTAACCTACTTCTAATAAATACATGAAATCTGGATGAAAAAACAAAAATTTCATAATTAGAATAGCTATTACAGAAAATTACATGCACACGAATGAAATCTGAGGAAAAATTCTGTGGAAAAAATCTTAAATGGCTGCAACTCGTAACCGCTTATGAATTTAAAGCGACTCGTCATTGTACGGAACGTTTCAAACGAGACGGAAGTACTTAAGCTCCTTTTAACTTTTAATTCGACGCGATATTTGCTACGGGAATAACAATTACCCTGACGCAAACATGCGAAATGGTAAATAACGTACAGTCAAATACGGATAAATATACAGTAAATGGTTTCGGCGGCATGTAAAAAATTAGAACAGAAAGCTCCGTCCAAAAGCTTAGAATAGAAAGCTTTATGAAAATGTAATGTAATATTATATATCTTTTTATAGGTATCATCTTCATACATGACTTCCGACATTACGAAACACGTTACTATTTTTTAATGGTTGACCAGTAGAAGATCTTACATTTGAAACTTGAGCGTATAATAATTTACGACTCGAGCTTGCCTCGCTTACATAAATAAATTCCGCGAGTTCACATTACTTGTTCAAACATCACTAATATTTACTACAAGATTTTTACATTTATAGTATTATAATACTTCCTTAGATTTACGCGAATATTTGACATTTTAAATAAAACTATCTTTTCGGATTATTTCGCGTATTTATTTTGATTTTTGGTTACCGACGTTTCGAATGCTCAACAATCATGGGCAATCAGCAATTATCAGCAGTATCTCCCGTGACCATGATTGCTGTAAAGCATTCGAAACGTCGGGAACCAAAAATCAAAATATATCCGCGAAATAATCCGAAAAGATTGTTTTATTTATAGTATTAGTTAAAATTAATTTTTTAATGACTGTGCGCTTGTTACGCTAAAAGATCAAATGTATCAATAACAAAATATTTAGATATACTATATAAAATACTAATTCGTTTGGTATTTTAAGCCTATCATGCTCCGTTTACAAAAAAACCGCAACGCTTAATAGATCATTATATAACTGATTACTGAAAACCGCTATTATGATGCTGATTTAGAATAATCCATGCACAAAGCTAATGTGCATCACAACAATTTCTATACACACTTATATTTTATGACTACTGTTTCCTGGGTACATATGTACATACATATGTGTATCTATACTAGAAGTAAAAAGAGGCAGTGTTTGTTTGTTTTTTGTTTGTTTGTTTGTTTGAACGCGCTAATCTCAGGAACTACTAATTTTTACATTAGATTGCTCCTTTATTAAGGAAGGCTATAGATTACATTATATCATATAATATATACTCTACTTGTTCCATACTAACCGTTAAAACGTACCTAAACGAACCCGAGCGAAGCGAGAGTGAGTCGCTCTTTATATTATAAATAGAAAAGGCTCCTTGGGATATATAGGAGCGAAGCGAAGTTAAGTCACTAATAACGTATATCTAATATATAAAATTCTCGTGTCACAGTTTTCGTTGCCATACTCCTCCGAAACGGCTTGACCGATTTTGATGAAATTTTTTGTGCTTATCCGGTATCTATGAGAATCGGCCAACATCTATTTTTCATCCCCCTAAATGTTAGGGGTAGTCCACCCCTAAATTTTTTTTTATTTTTTAGACAAAATTTTTAATTTCTATTTTTTTATGATACAACATACAAAAATACATACAATCCTCAATTTTCACCCTTCTACGATCAACCCTTATTTTTTAATAGCCATTTTAGTAATTTAATCATTTTTCCTCTCCGGTCGAAAACTGATCAATCGTGATTTAATGCAAGCTAGGGACGAACCCGAGCGAAGCGAGGGTGAGTCGCTAGTTTGTACATATAAATAGCATGTGAGTGATACTGAATTTTTCATACGCAATACATTAGGTATGATTTACATATAAACAGTACAATCCTCTGTTAAGCGAAGCGACGTGCTGTTATGACAATTTCAAATAGTTTATATTTAACCGCTAATTTAGCTATCAATTAACTGTATACTAATCAACTAACTGTACGTATTAAACTAAGTATCTGGGCGACCGAGCTTTGCTCGGAGTTCTTTTTTGTTGTATCGTATTTTTTAGATAAAAAAAAAAAACTAAAAACCTGAATAAGTACAAAAAAAAAAACAAAAGTTAAAACTTTGTATTCCGACCGGGACTCGATCCCGGGCATATGTATTGTTTGACTTGCGCCTCGCGCGCTTGACCACGATGCTTTTACCCAAGTGTAAGAAATTATCGATCATATTCTGCGTAGAATAATGCAAAAGAAAACCACATGAAAACTCGAAAACACGCGTTTTCCCAGACATGAGACTAATCTAGATCGATTTTTACCAAATCGATCTGATGATTATACCAAATTTCAGTGAAATCCTTAGAGCCGTTTCCGAGATCATTGGTATAAATAAATAAAGATATAAATTAAAAATAAAGGTTTAAATATATTAGATATGTAATAAACTAATGATATATGTATATTTAACATGCAGTCAATTTTTGAAAGGTTAAATATTTTAGTAACAAGACTAATAAAACTGTATTAAATATGTATGTATTTCGTCATTGTAATATCCTAAAAAAATATTCACCGAGATCCTTTAAGCCTCCTCTTATGAGAGGGGATTCGTATTTTCCAATCTAATCATGGAGTAATACTCTACGGATTTTCAAAGGCAATGAAAAATTATATATTTCTTTATCGTATTATTCATATAATACATTATAATAGTCTCCTTATAGATTCACTATGACTAGTTATGTGTGTAGGAAATATTAAAGTGCACAAGTGTGTACATACATACATACATACATAAAATGTACTCTCTATCCTTTAACTCTCAAAGTCCTGTCCTGTCTTTTGACACGACCGACCCACACTATAGTACCGTTCATATTGGCCTAGTAAAGTATTGTTACACCGGAAAAAATGAGTGCATTCACTGATGGACTCTGATCGACACTATATTGTGATTTGGCCCTTAAAGTTCAAGGGCAGCTGACAGGTACGACGGCTTCAGGTGCTCCCGAGACCCGGGTAACACCATTATTACCGGGTATTACTGAAAATTTCTAAACAGAAAAAAAACCATTATCTAACCCAGAACTTCCGGACCCGTACCCGTAGATGCTATAGCCGTTAGATTGCTTTAGTGTTTCCGTCATAAACTATTTAAATAACTTCCAAGAGAAAACAATATATGAACATATAAGTACCTCTATCCTTTCTCCCATATACATAACTAGCATTGCCCGCGGCTCCGCCCGCGTTCAGATGATCAAAAATCAAATTCTTAGGTTTTACACATTAGTATAGTTTTACATATACTCGTACCACTTTCTTTATGTATGATTGGTAAATAATGGCAGTGATTAACAATGCCACAAAGGTTCCTCCGTTAATCTCATAGTTGATTTAGTAATATTGCACTTTTTGTTTTAGCAATAACATTTATGTACGTCTGTCTATACTTCTGTTTTGTTTGTTTGTTTAGTTTTGGGCGATAAACTCTCAAACTATGGAATTAATTTTAATATTTTTTACTATTAGACAACTATTGATTAATTTAATATTTAGCTGATTATATAAATTACATAATGGCAACTTTTCCTAATGTTAATTTGTTGCGAAACAGGGATTGATTAGCGTTAGTTAGTAATATTTTCCAAAACGATTTTCAAAAGAAAGTGTAATAAGAAAATAATTCTAAGCAAATACTTTTTATTATTTCATATGGCTCGGCTAATATGATTAAAGTCCTAAACATTTTATTGTGTCCTTTAAGCCTTTATCTCCCAAGAAACGATGTCCAAAAAAAAAACTAAAAAAGTTGAGATATAACAGTTCCTAAAATATTTTTTCATAGTTTTTGAGATATGGAATATTTTTAGTTACCCGCTTTGTCAGTTTCACAGCCATAAACTTGTTTTCCATAAAATGTTATAAAAAAAAATGAATCGAACTTATTTTTACGGTTGATAAAATGAGTCGATATTGTGGAAACGTAAATATTATTTGTATTTATTTTAGTGCTAACCTAACAAAACACGTAAGAAAAACAATACAGTATTTTGCTATACGAAACCTAATGCGCGAGTTGGAGTTGCCCAATTTTTACATTAAAAAGTTAAAAAAATATTAACATTATTTACTAAAAAAATAAAAACTTACCAATATTTTCATTTGAAAATTGTTTCGGCCAACAAAATATTACTAATATGTTAGTAATTTATAAAGCTTGTTTGTCTTTATTTTACTGAAAATTTGAACACAGGCGGGGCCGCGGATAATTAATAGTAATTCTAATAAAGTCATAGAAAGGTCATATCTGTATATTTTGTTTTTGGATTAAAACTACGTATTTTAAAAACACATGGCGACATCTATTGTCAAATATCTAAATAACACATAAATAAATTTTCATCAAATAACTATTTTAATGAATAAAATAGCGCTATTGATATTTCTTTTAAGATAAGATTTTTTTAATAGTTTTAACATATTAAGTTACCTTGCTAAAATGTTAATAGTATCATCTTGCTTTTATTTTAACCAGTTTTTGTATTTTTTCTTAGAAATGAGATATTTTCCTGCTGTAATAAGTATCCTATGCATTGACTCGGATAAACTGCTATCACCATACCTTTCATCTAAATCCCTCCATTAGTTTTGCTGTGACGCAGTTACATACAGACAGACAGAAAAATTCTAAAAACTATAGATTCGGCCTCTATATCGCTAATAATGAATATTTCAATAAGATTTTCCGAAACATATTGAATGTACGGATTCGGCTTAGTTACAATTTTATTATGTGTATAGTTACTCATTTATAAAATCAAAAGTTTGCTTTATTGATAATTTCAACACCGGCGGGGCCGCGGGTAATTTAGTAGTAGGTAATTCTACATACATTCATACATTCATTTTTTTGGAATTAAAACTACGTATTTTAAAAATACATGGCGACATCTATTGTCGAGTATCTAAATACACATAAATAAATATTAATTAAAATAACTATTTTAATGAATAAAATAGCGCTATTGATAATTTGATTTTCAAGATAAGCAATTTTTAATAGTTTTTACCATATTTAGTAAATTACCTTGCTAAACTATTATAAATAGTATCATCGTGGTTTTATTCCAACCAGTTTTTGTGTTTTTTCTCAGAAATTAGATATTTTCCCGCGGTAAAAAGTATCCTATATGTTGACCCGGATCACCAGCTATCATCATACCAAATTTTATCAAAATCCCTCCAGTGGTTTTTCTGTGATGCGGTAACAGACAGACAGACAGACAGACAGACAGACAGACAGACAGACAGACAGACAGACAAAAATTCTAAAAACTATAGATTCGGCCTCTGTATCGATAATAATGTCTATTTCAATAAGATTTTCCAAAAAATATTTAATGTACAGATTCGGCTTAGTTAGAATTTTATAATATGTATAGATTCAATATACTTTACAGTTGATAGTTCTCGATTTGCCAAACTGTCACATAACTCCACTTACCTGAAAAGAAAAAAAAATACAAATTTAAATTGAAACTACACAAAAACAAAACAACCTACAATATGTTAAAACTCAGAGTTCGAAAAAAAATTCTCTATTACATTAATATATATATATATATATATATACACACACACACATATGTTTATATATATATATATATATATATATATATATATATATATATAAACATATGTGTGTGTATATATATAGTAGCAATATAGTAATAGTTCGAACAACTACATATTGTGCTGAAACACAGTCCAAATATATTATTCAAATACACGCTGTGTAGGAAACAAATCGAAACTAGCTCTTTGATTAACTATTTACATGTAATTCAGAAGGCACTTTTGTGTTGTTCGTGAAAGATATATGAAATTACTATCACAGCTACATACAACTTGTTTCCTCAATGAAGCAACATTAGACTGAGATAAAAAGGATATCTAAATAACATTACTTAGTTACTTAAATTGACCAGTACCTAGGCTACCGAGTATCTGTCGGTGTTTTTTCGAGAAACATAAAAATTGGATTTTTTTCAGAAAAAGCACGTCTAAAGATTAACTTAAAAAGCAAAACCTTATCTAAATACAAATTTTGATCAAAATCGTTAGAGCCGTGTCCGAGATACACAAAGTAAATTTGTATATACAAGAGACGCTCTATTAATAACAGTACCTGGGCGACCGAGCTTCTTCGCTCGGAGTTCTTTTTTATTATATCGTATTTTTTAAATAAAAAAAACTAAAAACTTGAATAAATACAAAAAAAAAAAACAAAAGAAAAACTTTGTATCCGACCGTAACCCGGACATCTGACAGACAGAGTTACATTAATAGAATCATTATTATCAATCATCGGTTTAAAATCGGAGATATACGAGCATTTTGTAACGTACACACAAAAAACATACATCCAAAATTACCTTTTTTTTAAAGTTGGTAAATTAATCGCTCTTATACATATACATATCTATAGCATTTATGTATAGAAACAATTTTCCCCCTAACGGATGAAATGTACGTCCGTACCAAAACCGCACGGTCTCTGGAGTGTACAGTACATTGTACACGTACAATACAATAGAGGATCCATCCCTTGAAGGCATGTCTGCAACATGAGAGTTTTGAGGAAATCAAAACAATCAAATGGAAACGCTCTTTAACTTTTAAGTGGGACACAAAAAAATCTCATTATAATTTTAAAGTATACATAAAATTAATTGAAGTACACGAAAATTTTCCCTTTCCCTTTCTTCCCAATCAACAGCAAATTTTATAATAAAAAAAAATATATATTTTCCCTAAAAAGAAGTCCTAAGAAACGAAATATTAGTAGGTACTTATGTGAAAAATAACATTTAACCATCGAAATTTCGCGAGTGCACTTTTTAGTTAGTAGTATTAAAAACAAATTGCTTATTCACGCGTTCATTATTCAGGTATATATAGCCACTTATTCACGCGTTAAGTCCCGTAGTATATAGTTTTTATATAAATACTAGCGACTCACCCTCGCTTCGCTTTGGGTTCGTCCCTAAACAAAAACAAATCTATCCCACGGGAACCGTACATTTTTCTGAGATGATATATAGCCTATAGCCTTCCTCAGTTAACGGGCTATCTAATGCAAACAGAATTTTTTAAATCGGATTAGTAGTTCCTGAGATTAGCGCGTTCAACCAAACAAACAAACAAGTGAACGAACTCTTCAGTTTTATAATATTAGTATAGATGGAACGCGATAATTTAAAAAATTAAATAATTGCTTTGTAGCTAGTTCAAGTATGTACAATGTACACCATCAAAGTAACCATCTCGTGTTTAGATCTAAACGAATCACAGACGAAGAACGTCTACAATGAGGCACGCTATATTTCTATTCTCAATCAATCAGACGCAAGTATCTATTAATACATGTTTGGAACCCGGAAGCAGTGTGTCGATGCTTGGCCGACGCGCCACTTTTTGTTTCAATTGCATTTGAAACACAATTGTTTCTAAAGTTTAAGTTACAAGAAGGCAGCGTTTTTGAAAATCAATTAGATTACAAAGCCGGTTGTACCTTTTACGTATGACTAGCAACTCACCCTTGCTTCGCTTCGGGTTCGTCCCTAGACAAACAAATCTATCCCATGGGAATCGTACATTTTACCGGGATGATATATAGCCTATAGCCTTCTTCAATTAACGGACTATCTAATGCAAAAAGAATTTTTCAAATCGGATTAGTAGTTCCTGAGATTGGCACGTTCAACCAACAAACAAACAAACTCTTCAGTTTTATAATATTGTATATATAAGATAATAAAAGTAAATGAAAATAACATGTCAAATGAATGTATCAATAAACCTAATTTATGACATTAAATATTAGAGTTTATGATTTCCAAATACTTCTTACTCATCTCATATGGTCTTCTTCTTCTCCCTGTCCATTACCCAAGTTATTTGGGGTCCACTGCCTCGGTGGTGTAGTGGCTAGCATGTACGGCTGCACATCCTAAGGTCCTGGGTTCGAGTCCCGGGTCGGGCCAAGTTTAGTTATTGAGTCTTTCTGTATAGTAAGCCTCAGTAACAGCCCGGAGTTGGGAAGTTGGCGGTGTTTCACCCCCGTGCCTCGGAGAGCACGTAAAGCCGTCGGTCCTGCGCCTTAACTCTCACCGGTCGTGTCGAGTAGTCGTCCCACCGGAGTATGAGAGTGACAGGAAGAGAGAGTGCACATGTGTCTGCGCGTACACTTGTGCACTATAATATCTCCTGCGCAGTTGGCTCGTCTCAATGAGATTGGCCGCCGTGGCCGGAATCGGTCAGGAGGACATTATTATTTGGGTTCGGCGCAGTAAGTTTTCCTTTTCCATTCTCCTTTATTACTCGTCACCTCATCATTCATCCCTTTCTCTCCCATGTCCTGTCTCACACAATCTATCTATCTTTTTTTCGGTCTTCCTCTACCTCTCCATCCATCTACATTCATTTCCAACGCTCTTTTCTTCACATGCGTTTCATTCATCTCATATGGAATCACAAAAACAAAGGTAAAAAAATGTAACCTATTACCGCGTTACTATGCCAAAGTGATATAGAGATACTATTTAAAATTTCATTAAAATCGTTTGAGCCATTAGAGCGTGAAGAAATGATAAAAACACACTTTGCTTCAGTAAGAGTCCCGTTACAATCGGTTAAGCCGTTCCAAAGATTACCCCAGATAAACAGAAATACAGACAAAAAATATTTGAAAAAAAAAACAGTTATTTTGCAATCACAGACAGACACTTCAATTTTATTGATATTTATTTACAGATATAGCAGACTAGCTGTGCCCCGCCGTTTCACCCCCGTTAAATTTGTTTGATTACAAACATTCATCATCAGTTTTACAATAAATCATGGAAGTCTGCTCGATTTGTTGACATTTATAATTACTGCTCCGCTCCTTTAGATAGTAGCACGATGATATGTAGCCTATAGGCTATAGCCTTCCTCAATAAACGGACTTTCTAATGCGAAAAGAATTTTTCAAATTGGATTAGTAGTTCCTGAGATTAACGCGTTCAACCAAACAAACACACTCAACAACAAACTTTATAATATTGGTTTATAATATTGGTATAGATATCTACTTTACTAAACTAAATAGATAGAAAAAATAGTATGTTATTCTTTAACTTGGACCATATACGACGTCTGTTTTTCGTAGCCGCAAAAATAGCCGGCGTTAGCTTTAATCGTGCTATATCTATCTGTACACGATCGATACTCACACTAAGTCCTATATAAATTAAACGTGTAGGATAAACGTTGGCATGTTTCTTCTTTTTATCATCTTCTCGATTGTATTATAGTTGTAATATATAAGATTAATATATTATGTAATACATTCTTATATTTAGATGAATATTTGATTTTGATTTATTTAGGTTTTTGGTTCCCGACCGTGTTTGGTTCAAATGCTTTACTAAAATCAGGGTCACAGGAGAGACTAAGGTTTTGGACGTCTCAAAGATCATTATATAGTTGTTAGAGACAGTGCGTATCCAAAAAATATATTACTATATCTTACTATGACTATTACTTCTGATGTATAAGATCTATATTATTTTAAAGTTTAATCAAAATTCGTTGAGCTGCTTTTACGTGAGAAGGTAACAAACCCACATCCTCACAAACTTTCGCGTTGATAATATTTGTGGGGGTATATAATATTATTAGTTTAATATTAAGTTATAATGTTAAATTAAACCTGTATTCAGCCCTTTTTAACGTCCCACTGCTGGGCACGGGCCTCCCTTCAATACGAGGGGGATCAGGCCATAGTCCACCACGCTGGCCAAGTACGGATTGGCGGACTTCACACGTCTTTCGAAAACTTGCTAAGTTCTCTCAGACATGCAGGTTTCCTCACGATGTTTTCCTTCACCGTAAGGCAAGTGGTAATCATGTTAGAAATGATTCGCACATGAAAATATCAGAGGTGCGAGATCCGGGATTTGAACCCGCTTCACTCGGTTTCCCAAGCGAGCGCGTTACCACTGGGCTACAACTGCCCGGCAATTAAACCTATTATAATAATATCATTAAGAAAAGGTTAATTAAAAGATAATGCTTACATTTTTGTCTGATTAGGTACTTATTTACATATTTCGTCGATACTTAACTATAAAAACTAGTGATCGCCTCGTGATTGAAAATCAACCATAATTCATTAAGTTTGATCGATATTAAAGTTCTTTTTTCAAGTTTATAAGAAAGAATAAGTGTAAAAGAAAGATTCAGAGATTTGCACGTACGGACAAACAAACTTTTCATTTTTATATTATGTAAGTACTCGTACAATATTGATGAAGGTTATTTAACATCATGCTACATTTTTAGCAGTGAAGTTATCATATATAAATAAAATGCTCGAGCAGACTCGCGCGTTAAAGAAAGTCACTAAATTTTATATTTTTGCATTCCTTCTCTATATAAACTTTAACTATGCCAAAGCTCCTACTCCTCCGTACATGCAATATGCTTAAAAAGGGGTTCAAAGTTTTTTATTCATGTATTAATATATAGATAAGTAGAAATAACATTCGAATATGATATTTATGATACATAAATAAAACCCATGAAGGGGGTCCCTATATAGGTACTCGCATTTTTCCATATCAATGGGAGTTGAAAAGCACGGTTCTGTATATGGCAGCATCATTTTTAAAAGTACACATAAAAAACAACTTAACGAATAACTTTTGTTCGAACCCTTCGAACATCGTACCAGAACCAAGTAAAGCACCAACCATTGTGTAAAAGTTAGCACAAACTTCACTTTGCAAACAATTCCTTATTCCATTATAAGTATGGGAGCAAAGCTGCTTAAATATACAAATGAAAACATACCAGATGTATGTATGTATGTATGTATGTATGTATGTAGTTTGAATAAACTATCGTTATAAATATGACATACATAATAATATCAAAATATGTATGAAATAAGTGGATTGGCTAAGAATAGTTTAATATAATTATTAAAAAAATATTTGTACGTATTGAGCACCTCTTTTTAACGTCCCACTGCTGGGGGTGGACCTCACTTCAATGCAAGGGGGATCAGACCATAGTCCACCACGCTGGCCAAGTGCGGGTTGGCGGACTTCACATGTCTTTCGAAAACTTGCTAGGTTCTGTCAGACATGCAGATTTCACTATGTATTCCTTCACCACTAGTGTTAGTTATGTTGGAAATGAAACGCTCATGAAAATATCAGAGGTACCACCCAGGATTTGAACCCGTTTCACTCGGTTTCCCAAGCGAGCGCGTTACCACTGGGCTACCGCTGCCATGCCATAAAGAGTATTTATGTTATGAATTATTGTATGTGATATTTTGACCGACTTCAAATATTGTGAATTATTGATATATTTTTTAATAACCTCAAAGATGATTGATCGCAAATAAATTCAATCAGTAAAAAATCTAAAGAAATTTTAACTTTTCTAGTTACAAATAAATAGTTTAAAGTAAGAAATTGAATAAGAGAAATAAAACAAAAACACCTTAAGAATAGTTTTAACTGCTAACTTCCACCCTTTGCGGTGAAATATTAAAAAAAAATTAAACACCAAAGAAAAAACAACAAAATTTCCACACGAATTGAGCATTCCCTCTTTTTGTGTAGTCGAACAAAAATATTTACTAGAAAATTTGATAAATGTATGTTACATTTATCAAACTTATCAAATATATCAAACTAAAAATTTCATATAGAAATTCCTTGACGCAGTGAAACTCGAACAACGGCTATTATGTAATTGGTTAATTGGCAAGCGTCCATGCAGTCGATATCCGAGTGTGGTATCAAATCTAGTCACATCCCGACTGCTTCTGATAAAATTTTATACGATATTTCTAAAAGTTATTTCGCTCTAATAGAAAAACATCCGTCAAGTTTATGACACACTAAAACTCAGATAAAGTTATATCAGTACCTAGGCGACCTAACTCAGCTTGTCTTTTTTTAATAAAATCATTTTTTTTTTCTGTTTCTCTTTTATAAAAACTACATTTTTTGGAATAGACAACTATATAGAAAAAATAAAATGCAATACCTCACCTGAATCCAAAATTTAATCCAAACCGTTAAAGCCGTTTCCAAAATACACGAAATAAATCTACTAATATCATAAACGTGAAACATCCGTTTAGGATACTTGGATGTTTGTTACTCAATTACACCAGAACGGCTGAACGGATCTGGATGAAATTTGGCACAGAGATAGATTATAGTCTGGAATAGCACATAGGTTACTTTTATCCTGGAAAATGTACAGTTCCCGTGGGATAATTTGTTTTTGTATTGTAGAGGCGAACCCGAGCGAAGCAAAGGTCAGTCGCTAGTATATAATATATATATATATATATATATATATATATATATATATATATATATATATACAAGAATTACTAATTTAATATTATATAAGATAAGATTTGTCAGAAGAATCATCTAAACTAACTACACACACCATGCGTCTTTCAGACGTTTTACTATATACATACTAGGTATACTTTAATTTTAAAAGAACAACTTTGTGTATCGAAATTGCTTAGATCATTTCCAAATCACCTAAACACACTCACATTAAAAATAATGATTTTTTACACGTAGAGGTGGAGTTTATCGTAAAATATGGGACATTTTCTTTAACAAAAGATTTATGAAAGTCGATTCCTAATTAGCACAAATATTATGGAATAAAGTGCACATAAAAACCCTTGCATAATAAGTAGGATACTCATGCATAATTAAGTATCCTCTTCCTTTTGAAGTCGGTTAAAATAACAAACGTCAAGCTTTAGTCCTTAAGCTACGTAGTACATAATATTTTTATGTACAGGATTTCTTTACATGTACGTGTATGTATACATATGTATATATTTTTTTCTTTTTGAATGATATGTTACACGTTATCTACAGAATGTATCACGACTCCTAGCCGTATTTCTAAAATACCTAACTACAATCAATTAATATTTTTTTAATTTTAAACATTTATGTTGCTACACCTTATATCATTAGTACTTTTTTGTGTTCTATTATATACATACATACATAAATATATTACATATGTATTATATATATATATATATAAATATATCCTATAATAGGTAGATAGTTCTAGTTTATTTTGATATAAACTCATCTTATTAAGGAAAAAGATCATGAAGATACATATAAAAATTCTTGATAGAATAATAAGTGTTACTTTATTAGAGATACGATACCCTAATTACCATTAAGAGTATGCGGGGGCGAGCTGTAAATGAAAACAAGCTGTACGCAGCCGATAGTAAATAATCTGTGTTTATTTTGTTTTACGCCTTCATTCATAGCTTTCAGGAGGAACGATTTATGTGGGCGAATATTTTTCAAGGTTATTTATATTATAATGAAATTAAAATTATTATATGTGTAATTTATTTTAATTTTTAAAAGATATTGATGGACGCCGGGACGGGTTTATTTATGACTAACGACATACTCTAGCTTCGCTCGTGTGCGTCCCTAGTTACGTTTTTTTTTTGAGCGGAACCTTAATTCTTTTTCTAAAATAAAATTAGCCCAAGTTACTCCTTTTAACATCAGCTATCTGCCAATGAAAGTCGCGTCAAAATCAATCCAGCCGTTTCGGAGATCAGCCGGAACAAACAGACAGACATAAAAAATTGTGATTTTCTTATAAGTAGGTACCGTATATAATTTACACATACAAATATTACAAACATACACTTCAATTTTATACATCTGTATACATTAAAAATATAATATAACATATAATATAATTAAAAATATATTTAACTATGGCCATCGTTTTAAAATTGTGTCGTTATCTCAGAATATGCGTTAAAGTCAATAACAGAAAAAAAGGCGGAAAAATATGAAAATCGATACATAGAATATCACATAAAATGTTTTATTAACCTACTACTGTACGATAACTGAAAGTTGATTTAATCCAATTTTACAATTAGAACGTCAAAAAAAACGTCGACGTCGAAGACATGAAATTAAATGAATCATATCCGTGGGAACTGCCACGTCGCTAATAAATTACTAAGTTGCTGGTAGCTTAACGTACGTACTTAAAAAAGCGATAAAGACACACATTCTGCATTCAATACTAATATTGTTTTATAGTTTGAAAAATTCTTTTTTATTTTAGATCATACTAGTGCCTGCCCGCGGCATCGCTCGCGTAATAAGCGGGGTTAAGTTTAATGGTGGCCTATATCCGATCCCAGGATGCAATCTATGTCCTTGCTAAATTTTATCGAAATCTGTTCATCGGTTTTAGCGTGAAAAGGTAACACACAAAGTTACTTTTAATAGTTACATTTATAATACAAGGAAGTTAAATGTATATATTAATACGTGAAGAGAAAACTTTGAACCCCTTTTTAAGTTTATTGCATGTACGGAGGGGTATGAGCTTTGGCATAGTTAAAATTTATATTGAGAAGGACTGCAGAAAGCCAAAATTTATTGACTTTCTTTTACCCGCGAATCCGCTCGCGTATTTTATTTATATATGGTTGATTTTCAACCGCGAGGCGATCACTAGTATTAATATTTATTAATACATATTTATGTATTATGTATACATATATTCTAGATTGTTATACTCAATCTGAGAGCACATCGCTAACGCAATCGTATACGAGGGACGGAAATCTATACTATACACAAATAGGCAAGGACAAAACAGTTCAGCACCTTTTTCTCCTCTTTTTATCAACCGATTTTCTTTTCTTTTTGACTTAATAGTCATCGACGAGTTTTAATGTTATCAATAAAAAATTGGTAAGAGTTTTTTCATTGAAGATGGGAATACACATACTTATTATACTTTCTATAGAATAACACCAAATACATATTTTATACAATAAATAAAAAATATTAAAATATTTTATTTATATTAATATATTATATACAAAACATGTAACTTTAATAAACAAATATCATACGAACAATAGTTAATATAAAAACAATAATTAATGTAAAATATTAATTACAAAGCAAACCCGGCGTAAACGCGTCGTTTAGCAAACATTCCATAGATGCGTGATACCTACGCGTCGCTCATCGCTTATGCCGTGGACTCGAGTCGCCGCTGCTTGCAGTTACTCGCTAACTACACTCGGCTTATGATATTGCGCTCGTTTAAGTAATTTTTCCACTGTTTTGTATGTTGATTAGACTTTAAATATCTTCTTTGTGACGTTTGTATACCTGTGACTGTCTGTATACTATAATTCTATCCCTTTATCCCTTCTGTGTTATTTGTGTAGTGAAATATACGTTTAGTTTAACCGACTAGTGACATTTTATTTTGTGTTCGTTTTACTGTAATTATCGAACTTATATATTGCACACTAGTTCCTACATAAAACATAACTACCAAAAAGTAAAACTTCTTTACGCACGCTTGACTTGGGGAGTAAGCTGTTGAATGCGTTACGAAAAGTGTAAATCGGGTGATGCGAACGTTTGTTGCCATGGTAACCGTTGTTTCTGATAAATGATGTATAATATTATATTCTTTCCTTAAATGATATTGTATAAATATATGATCGTAATATGCCTAATATGCGTTGTTATTTTTAGTATCTCACCTATCCTAATTATTTCAAACATAAATTGAATTTCATTAATTCACTTTCATACACGCACTCTTTAAACTTTTTTTTTATTTTGATAGGTAAATTCTATTTAAGTAGGTTATCCTCTTTTCAATAATAATTCAATAAGTGGGCGAAAATTTAGTTATTAATAAATAAACAAGACGATCGGAATCGCAGGCAAAAGTTAGTTGTATTAGGATCCATTACCTAAAAAAAAAAACGAAAAAAAGGTAACTTATCATAGTTAAATAAATGTCTTATGCATTACATTATTAGCAATAGTAGTAATGCCTTATATACTCGTAGAAACATAACGTAATGACCTAATTAACTTTAATTACACCATCTAAGCGTATCGGTTGTTTTGTGCGAAAGTATTGAAACCGTAGAGCGGATTTCAATGGAACTTTTTTATTGTACAAGTAATCTCAATTAAAAGCATAGCTTATTATGAGAATTAAAAAAATATATGATTGTGAATTGATTAAATAAAGTAAATTAAAACAACTAAGTTTGTAATTAATACTTTCTTAGATTCATGCGTATATTTGACACTTTAAATAAAACTGTCATTTCGGATCTTTTCGCTAACACATTCAGATTTTTGGTTCCCGACGTTTCGAATGCTTTACAGCAATAAAAGATAAAAAAGATAGTTTTATTTAAAACTAGCGACTCACCCTCACTCCGCTCGGGTTCGTCCCTGCTTCCGTTTAGTAGATTTCACAGAGACGAGACATTTTCCCGCAATCAAAAGTATCCTATATGTTGACCCGGATATCAAGCTATCATCATACTAAATTTCATCAAAATCTGCCCAGTGATTTTCTTGTGATATGTCTTGTGATTGTGGCAAAAATTCTAAAAATTATAGATTCGGCCTCTGTATTGATAATAATTTCAATAAGATTTTCCAAAAAACATTTAATGTACAGATTCGACTCAGTTAGAATTTTTTTATATGTATAAATATAGATGTATAAATGTCAAATGTTCGCCTAAATCTAAGAAAGTATTTAGAGATTTTTTACATGAAATTTTAATACAACTACTCTTAACGTACAACCTATTCAACAAAAACATGGAGAGATTCACAATCAATAAAAACATTACACTCAATACAAAATTCGACTAAATTGATATTCTCCCTCTTTGAAGTTAAGAAACAATAACCTTATATTTTTTATATGACAAAGTCAAAGTGAATAACGGATGTCTTGAAAGCTCTATAAGAATAATGAACAATCCGATGTTTATTTCGATACACTAGCGACTCACCTTCGCTTCGCTAAGGTTCGTCCCTAGGTACGTTTTGACTTAGTATAGAACAGTTTTTTTTCCAATATTTTTCGTGAATTTTTCTGATGTTTTAATAGTTATTCTGCTATTCGGGGCGAACACAAATCCAACAAAACAAAGATATTAAAAATCAGTCCAGCAGTTCTCGAGTTATATGTGTTGTAACAAACCTGACTTTGTTATATATATATATATATATATATATATATATATATATATATATATATATATATATCATCCATCGAACATCTGCCTAACAATAGTACTCGTAGGTAGGTAAGCTAACTCGTCCGAAGTAAAAAGACCAAGTCCATTTTTTCATAGTTACAGTCGTATCTATAATAAAGTTCTGATAAAATTAATTGGCTTTTGCTTATGTTACTATGAACTGGAAATTGACCTATAAGTAGAATATTCCCAAGGAGGGTTGATGTCAGGCAGGCGGCCGGTCGTAAAACTTTCGCCAAATCCTATCAGCAGTACGGAACATGTACTACGTCGATCCAAAGTGATTGGGAAATAAGACGGGAGATGATGAAGCGAACACCTGAATAGTTTACTAAAACGTTTGAAATAAAATTTGCCGTAAGTAGAACTAGAAACAGCATAGTTAGATGTGAACAAACAAACAAACCGAACCGCTTCAAAATATATACCTAATATTTAATTTAATCTATATCACAAATTAATTTTTTTCAAAGGCAGTCGCCGAACAAAAAAAATAGACACACATGAAGCAAATTCAACGAAGAAAATCACATTTCTAATAAAAATCATTTACAAAAGACAGAAACAATCTGAATCCTAGCGCACATAAAGCTATTGTAGTAGAAATGAAAATGTTTTAAAATCAAGTAATCACGAATACGACGAAAAATTCATCGCATGTAAAAATTTTACACTCGAAAATGTTGAACAAATCCAGACTAGATGAAAACAAAATTCAGTGAGACGATGTATGACAACGTTTATAGAACAGTGCGCCATGTATATATATTTTTTTGTGAAGCGAGCCTTAGTCGTGTGTCATATTTATTGCTAGCTTTTTACACACGGCTGAAAGTTAATGGGAAAAAAAAAACACATAGGATAAAAATAGAAACCATAGCATTCTAAAGTACTGCTTGGTTATAATTTAAGTACAACATATTCAGGCCGCTATGGTGGCCGAGTGCAGTTTTGCGGAATTCACTCGTTCGCTCAATATGAAATTTCAATTTTTAATCGAAGGAGTTTGACACTTAATTACATATCCTAGTGTTCGCCCAGCAGTCGAAATTCCTCCATAAGATTATTGAGAGAAAAACGTATATAAATAGGATTTAGTATATAAAAAAACTGACTATTTCCAAAAATTTTTATTGACAACACTAAAGCTCATTTATATATATATATATATATATATATATATATATATATATATATATATATATGTATATATAAATCCGTAAGTACTTAGGTTAAAAATATAATTTAAAATTTAAATAATACTTCTATATATATATATATATATATATATATATATATATATATATATATATATATATATATATATATATATATATATATATATATATATATAGAAGTATTTAAATTTTAAATTATATTTTTAACCTAAGTACTTACGGATGAAACCACAAATATGATTTCTTTTTCTGGGTTAAATTAATCAGATGCTGATATTCAATTCTGGCTTTCCCCAGTTCCTTTAGACGCGTATATTTTTCATTTGTGACCATTTAACATAATACCCGCTTTGTGAAAGACTGTGTAGAGCCGGATTTGAAAATGTACGCTTGGACCCACTCGTGCAATCCGAATAAAACGTACTCGTAGCAATGTTTTAAAGTAAAAAAGCTAAACCAACACGTACGCTCTTATTAATATCCGAATAGACATCAATATATAAACAAACTAGCGACTCACCCTCGCTTCGCTTCGGGTTCGTCCCTAGACAAAAACAAATCTATCCCACGGGAACCGTACATTTTTCCGGGATGATATATAGCCTATAGCCTTCCTCAGTTAATGGGCTATTTAATGCAAAAAGAATTTTTCAAATCGGATTAGTAGTTCCTGAGATTAGCGCGTTCAACCAAACAAACAAACAAACTCTTCCGCTTTATAATATTACTACTCACCCTCGCTTCGCTTCGGGTTCGTCTCTAGACAAAAATAACTCTATCCCACGGGAACCGTACATTTTTTCGGGATGATATATAGTTTAAAGCCTTCCTCGATAAATGGACTATCCAACACAAAAAGAATTTTTCAATTCCATCCAGTAGTTCCTGAGATTAGCGCGTTCAACCAAACAAACAAACAAACAAACTCTTCAGCTTTATAATATTATAAATATAATATAATAAGTATAGATTCATACATAGGTATGTCGGTCCGCTAAAATTTTAAACATTCTCCCTTGAAAACCAGTTAAAAAAGTCTTAATTACTCGCCAATATCAACCAACAAAGTAACAAAGCAAAAGCAACTATTAAAATAGCAATTTATATGATCGGTGCATGATAAATACAACAACAGATGTTAAACAAATGTAAACAGAGAGACAGCCACTTCACGCGTATCATAACATCCGGTCATTTCATGTACATTGTACACATCTTATAACGTGTTCAGTACCACGTACTTTATTACCTTCACTAGCGACATACCCTTGCTCCCCTCTACATACTTGCTATTTTTTTGAGCGGAACCCTAATTCTTTTTCTAAAATAAAAGTAGCCTAAATTACTCCTTAGAACATCGGCTATCTGCCAGTGAAAGTCCCGTCAAAATCAGTCCAGCCGCTTCGAAGATTAGCCGGAACAAACAGATAAACAGAGAGTGTTTTTCTTACAAGTGCCGTATATAACTTCATATGCATTTAGTAAAAAGATTTATTTTGACATTACAAACAGACGCTTCAATTTTATTTATCTGTATAGATTACGCTTCTACTTCACTAATTATTAAACTTATCCCGATGGTCTAGTCCCTTCTATGTATGGCTGCAGTTTAAATGATCCCAGGTTCAAATCCAACAGAAAACTGGGTTTGCTGAGAAACTCTTAGTAGTGGCCCGAAGTTAGTGGGTGAAGCTTTCAGTTGTTTACCTCATCTAACTGTCGGCCCACTGAGAATAGTATTCTGTTAGTGTTTCCTTACACAACCCTGTAACGTATAATATAAGTATTCCAGAATTAAGATGAATAGTATCAATGACTTTTAAGCCAAAGCTTTTAGATTTAGATTATAAAAGATTTTAATCTTAAAATTTAGATCCAAAACGTATCTCTTCAAGAGGATAAATGAGGTTTACGTAGGAGCTCGTTATTTTAGAAGTTAGCAAAGCAGTTTTTGCTGCAAATGCCACGACTTGTTTAATATAAAGTCATAATAATATTAGTTTTACTCAAAAGTTTAACACCTCTTGGTTAATTTCTAAGAAATCAATTGTTAACTGGACCACCGTTGGCTCGGCGGTCGTTGGCAGGTTAAGTAATTAAAAAAAAAAACTAACAAAAAGCTACCTAAAAATCCCTTCCAATCCGTTTACACTAACAAATCGACACAACTAAAAAACAGAAAATCCAGTCAAAGTAAGAGAAGCAGAAAAAACGAACTTCTTGAAAAAGCTAGAAGAACACTGAGTCAAAACGATATGCTTTCATTAAGCTTAAAATCTAATTCCTAAGAGACGGTAGAGCTACAATGTAACGCGTGTCGCATTAGCACTGACAGTGAACAATGCGGCTAGCGCGGGATTGTGGCGAGGGTTGGCATGCCATTCCAGGCTACGACGTGGCCGTGTCTTAGTACACGTATGCAGCTGTATGGCGTAAGGTATAAACTTATATCTAAATCTATATAAAATGCCTTAAACTAAGCATGTACTCTACATTATTTTTCTTATTAAAAAAAATATTTTAACAAGTTATATTTATCATGCTTCATTAATCGACTTCAACGAAAATTCTTAAACCCATTTTATGTACATTTTTTGCGTGTCATGTGATATCTTCACCATAGGCGTTGAAATTTTTACGATACCATTTTTTAATACTTCAAAGGTTATTTAGAAAAAAAATGACTTCCCTGAGAGTAAATTAATTTAAAGTCATTTTTTTGCCGATGTTTAAAGCTAAAAAAAATTCCGATTCAACATACATATGTCAATATAATTCAATTTTCAATCTCTTTTAATTTGTAACCCATTTTTCAAGGTTTTGGTTAAAAGATTGAAATAGAAAAGGTGACCATAGCAACCATTTATATATGTAACCTTATATTTCTTAAAGACTATAATGCAATTCGTATGCCATTAGTAGCGACTGGGGAACAATACTGTTCGCGCGAAATTGAGGTAAGAGTTCGCATACCATTCCAGGCTCGCAGTCTTTGTACTTCTATGTATGGCGCGAGGAATAAGACTTGTATTTGGGTCGAAATTGAGCAAATCTTTGTCTTGCATTTGTAATTTACATGTATAAAAATACAATTTATAGATAGTATTTACTCGTGACTTCGCTCGCATGTTACGACGATTAAAACTAGCGAATGTATTGATCCAAGACAAGACCTATCAAAATTTCTTCTGTTGAGTCGTTATAGAGTTAGAAGCCAAACGCAAACGCACACGTAATATTTAAAGAGGCAACAGATTCTAGCTGAATATATGTTTGTGAGATACGATAGGTCTGGCATAATCTGAAAAGATTCAAAGACCTTTAAATATTCAAAAATTAAAAAAAAAACGCACACGTGCACACACACACACGAATACATACACGCGCATAGAAAAACTTTTGCATTTAAAATTCAATAGTGGGAGTACTTAATATGTTTTCCGTTTTTTTTTTAAATCAGGCTATTAGGTGGAGTCGAGTCAATTAGCCTCTCAAGTCTATCTATGAATTTAAATCATCAGTCATCTTATTACTTACAAATTATTATTATTACTAAAATTAGGTTGAAAAATAAACCAAAATGGAGGAATACTAAAATTATGTATAATATGGGAATGGCTAAAATTATATATACCTAATATATATTTAATATTATTTCTATATAATCATATGTTTTTAAATAAAAAAAAAGATTACCTACTCAATAAATATATACAACAATAATAACCATGCATTTGCACCTCTTATAGTTTATACCAATCTTAAGTTTCGTAACGTTAATACCTGGAATTCATCTAGCTACGTTGACGGCTGTCTAAACACAGTCCAACGTAAATCCGAACGTAGTATAAAGTGGCAGGTTTAAGGTTTTACACTGTGACGTTTTGATAAGGCGTTGTAATTTAGTGTTTCGCTTGTTTTGATAAAATATAATTAGGTATAATATAACTAACTCTACTAGCGGCTTACCATCGCTTCGCTCCCGTCGTACGTCCCTAAGCGTCTTTTTTATTTACAACGTCATGTACAGGTACCATCTTATTTTGGCACCTTATATTACTAATAGAAACCTAGGTTTACTTTAGGTCATACTCTATCTGTGTTTTAAATTTCATTCAAACTCGTTCAGACGTTACAGCGCGAAGGACGAACAGATATACACACATACTCATACAAACTTACAAACTTTTTATAACAGTATCTAATGCGATTTCCACTAGAAAACATTTATTCGCGAGCTTGTAGTATAAGTAAGAAAGTAAAGAAAAAATCATGTATGATCAATACAAAAATCACTTCTTCGAGAACCAACGTAAAGACATTCAAACTAACCACCAGATTGCCATGAAAGGACCTCAATAACAAAGGAAATTAACTCATCCGTGGAAGCATTAGTCTGTTAGTCTATATATACCTTCTAACAGCACAATCGGGACCAAATCGACGGCGTCCAGATTGATGAATGCTGATATCTTTACCCTTTGGACGTCTTTAGATTACATAGATGTGTTCACTGTGAAGACATTTATCTTTTGATTGTCTGTTCGGCTATTTGTTTTAATTAAACATCATGTAGCGCTGTGGGTATTGTAGCCTGTAGGTCAGGTCTAGAGATCTAAAGAAACTACCGTAGAGAAGTTTTCTTCTCTGACAAAATTAAAATTTGAATGAGCTTCAGATAGTTCAATGAAATTAATTTATTATCAAGAAAAAACGTGTCCATTTAATAAGCACAATGAATTTTAATAAAATTGATCAGATTTAAAATTACTTATACATCTATCATCTACCTTCTTTTATGTAAATAAAATTTAAATGTTAGTATGTTTGTCCTCTATGTCTTCTTAAACTATTGATCTAGTTGTGATGAAACTCTGGTGTATTATTCTGTTTAAGCCTGCGAAAGTTCCTGGCGCAAAATAATCAATTTTCCTTTGGAGTTTCATCTTTTATGCATTCTTAAACCATTCAAGCTTAGGGACGCACCCAAGTAAAGCGAGGGTTAGTCGCTAGTTTATAAATAAATACAACCTTATTTTAACGTAAAGAGTGTTAAAAAATAAAAATTAGATACAAAGAAAATTTATTCAATGGATTAAAAAAATCTAATAGAAATACGAGTAGTACAAATATGTAATATACACGAAAAGACATACATACATACATTCAAACTGAGTACCAATTTCACATTTCAAGTTAACTATCCTTCACCGCACAGTATATGATTGCTATCAGAATATCAGAACACTAAAGATGGACTGCCTGCACACGTCCATTAGGCGATTTTAGACGATCTCTTAGACCAACTAGGGCTTTACGGGATCCTGTAATGACGCAATCAGAGCCAGATCGACGGCTCTTAGATTGATAGGTTCTACTTCAGGTCGGGTCATAGTTTACATATATAAACTGCTTAAAATATAGTAAGAAAAGATAATTTGACTGTATGTAAAGTTTAATATTCGGAAAACTTTTTAATTATTTAATGGAAAGCTTTTGTTTTGAACTTTTGCTTTGAATTTAACTTTTAGGTAGGTAAGTAAAAATGTTGCACTTATCAAACTGAATGGCGTTAGGAGTCCTATCCCAACATGATTATTACATATTTAATCTACTTTTTACAATATTTTTTTTTTTATAAACTAGTCATTGTAGAAGATCTATAGGCTATATAATATCATATCATAACATGAATTATACATGAATATACGTGCAAAGCTCCAAAGAGCCATAAAGAGTCTCTAAGCTCTCTTCAGCTTCACTATCCAGAAAAAAATGCATTAAAACTTAAAAAAACGTATATTGTTTTATATTAAAATACATTGAGCGACTTTAAAACGAAAGTTAAATCAAACTTCAAACCAAAATACATACAACGTCTTTTCTAATGACCTGCACAGTTGGACGATTAATTGATCGATAGTAACCACAGTTGAGTTTTACTTGATATCATCTCGAATAGATTCAATATCGTTTTGTTGAAGTTTCTCAAGATATTTTCATTTGTCAATATGGACATTTGAATGGAAAATCTTTCTCGAAACTTAAATTACAAATTTTGAGAACTATTTCTTTTGACACTATTACGTGGAATCAAAATGGTTGAAGTTTAATGAAAAAATAATAGAGATCCTTCAAACTGTTGAAAATTTAAATACCGAGCTTATTTATATCTGTAATTGCTACAAAAAGTTTTAACTCAAGAGATAAAATAGAAATTGTTACCTTTGAACTTACAGAAAGGTCAAAATTAAGCTTGTTTAACTTAAACTTTCAATACTATTAATGATTAATTACTGAAAAAAAGTCTATCTGTAAACAAAAATGTATCTATGTAAGTATTTATGTATGTATGTATATATGTTTGTATATGTGTATGTTTATATAATATAGATATAATTGAGGTTTGTAGTTTGTACCTACACCGCACTTTCTGGTAGAGATCTCTTAAAGTGATAAGTCATCCTTTGTACACATGGTTACTGTTTTCTATTTTATATGTATTTTTTAGTACATAAATAAATAAATAAATATAGTTCATCCAAATCCGTGTAGCCATTCCAGTTCAAAAGATTAACAAACAATTTTGGATTTGTAATAGAAGCGCGATTTTATTATCTACTAGCGACTCACCCTCGCTCCGCTCGCATTCGTCCCTATTTACGTTTTAACGTTTAGTATAGATTTTTCAGAGTGAGATATTTTCCCGCAGTAAAACGTATTCTATATGATGATCCGGATAACCAGCTATCATCATACCAAATTTTATCGAAAGCCCTCCAGTAGTTATTCCGTGATGCGGTCACAGACAGACAGACAGACAAAAATTCTAAAAACTATAGATTCGACCTCTGTATCGATAATGATGTTTACTTCAATAAGATTTTCCATAAAATACTTAACCTACAGATTCTACTCAGAATTTCATTATATGTAAAGATAGATGTACATATTAAGTACGTAAAATACAAGTTCAAAAAGGTTATATTAGGTGACTGTTTTTTTTTCTTGTTTTCAGGAAGTTTCTAGCATGAGCCATTAAGCGATAAGTTAGCAGATAATAAATCTTCTGGTAGATCGCCCCGGCCGGCCGCCGTCAAGTGACCGGTGATCGATTCATCTGGCGAAAAACTTTGCCAGATTTCATAGATTTAAGCACATACGATGCACTATCGGAACTAAATGTATTGTTCATATACTACAGTGTATTTTTGTTGGACCTTATGAGACCTATTATTATTTATTTTTATTACTAAAGCTAAATTATTTTTAATAAATTTTGAAAATTAATAAATTAAATAACTATTAATTTTCACATCCACTTGGTTATTTTAGTAATTTTAGAAAAAAAGGAAAAAACAATAATTACTAACCTCTTTACATTTAACTTATACATTAATAGCAAAGTTATCCACATAAATAAAAATAAAAATACTGTTCGTTACTAATGGCATAAAAAAGCGCTTTCCTGAGGATTTTTATGAACTCAAGAATCCAAAACTTTATTGAAATTTGGACAAAGTTTGTCGGCTCAGTTAGTTTAACTTTCTATTCCCCTTTATTATAAGATTTTCCACAGAAAACTATTAATTAAGATAACCAGAATACACCTATCCGATCTGTATAAATATCATAATATTATAAATGTGAAAGTTTGTGAGTATGGATGTTTGTTAACCACGCCAGAACGGCTGAACGGATCTGGATGAAATTTAGCAAAGAGATAGATTACAATCTGGAATAGCACACAGGTTACTTTTTATCCTGGAAAAATACACGGTTACCGTGGGATATATTTCTTTTGGTTTCTCACTAAAGACCAACACGAGCGAAGCAAGTGTGAGTTGCTAGAAAAAACATAAATCTTACCTACGTACTGTGTCTGTTGATATATGAATATAATTATCACATGCAAAACACTTTATATTAAGATTAAACCTTAGATCTAGTGTAGTTAATTAAAAGAAAATTCAAAAAAGCTCTCATACAGCTTTTTATACGAGCAATAAATCTCTATAGAACCGCTTAGGTGCTTACACTCCGGTGGGAAGTGGAGTGATCGATCTTTACACTTTTTCAGTATAATATAAGCTTTGCTGGATTAAGACGTTGCATTGACAAGATTACATTATCTTTGGCACAGTCGTTAATTGACTTCTGCTATTAACCAATTTTAAGTATCTTACTAATATTATAAATGTGAAAGTTTAGATGTTTGAATGGATGTTTGTTACTCATTCACGCTAGAACTTGTCAACGGATCTGGATGAAATTTGGCACAGAGATAGATTATAATCTAGAATAGCACATAGGCTACTTTTTATCTCGGAAAAATGTATGGTTCCCGTGGGATAGATTTATCACTATTTTTCTAGAGGCGTACCCGAGCGAAGCAAGGGTGAGCCGCTAGTAAATAATATTTTTTATATAGCACTAGCGTCCCTAGAAGCATTTGTATTAATATACTTAGCGCCACCTTTTAGCAAATTTTTTTAACTAACAATATAGCCTATGCGTTACACTAAGTCAGTCTATGTATTAAATAAAACTATCTTTTCGGATTTTTTCGCGGATCTATTTTGATTTTTGGTTCCCGACGTTTCGATTGCTTTACAGAGCACATGATCACGGGAGAGACTAAGGTGTTAGATGTCTCAAAGGTATTATATAAATCCAAAAAGATAGTTTTATTTAAAATGTCAAATATTCGCGTAAATCTAAGAAAGTATTATCAGTCTATGTAGTTAAGTAATATACACATATAAACTTTCATATAATTATAGCAGTAGTTTGATTACTTAAAAACATCTCGGAATGATTTTTTGTACTTATCTCTATGAAATATACATATAGAAAATGTATTGAAGTTAGTGTGGAAATCGATCCTGTGACCTTCGGCACCCACGAGGCAGTCCCATACAAATAGACATAGAATTGCCACGACAACGTTTTTATTAATAATAGACATGAAACAAAATTGTTTCACAACGTTGAATTGCATTTGATGTAAAATGTAACAATTCATAACATAAGCTCTTTGTCATAGATTTAGCTCGCAAATATTTTAACATTCAAATGAGATTTTAGCATTTGTATTTCATGTGTAAAAATATAATATTTTTATTACAATTTAGCCGTTTATTGAATTCCCACGTCTTTTTATGGGTCTTACGTCTCTCAAATAGGCAGATTTCCTCACTATGTTTTCCTTCACAGTATTCAAAATCAGACTTGTTAGATGCTTGGTTTGAAGACGTTTTAAGCGCGTTATCATTGGACTATCATTGACTTGATTTCTTTTTTTTATGACTTGTATTCAGCCCTTTTTAACGTCCCACTACTGGGCACGGACCTTCCTTCAAAACGAGGGGATCAGACTATAGTCCACCACGCTGGCCTAGTGCGGGGTGGCGGACTTCACGTCTTTTTGTTTTCCTTCACCGTAAGGCAAGTAATAATCATGTTAGAAATGATCCGCACATGAAAATATCAGAGGTGTGAGACCTGAGATTTGAACCCGCTTCACTCGGTTTCCAAAGCAAGCGCGTTACCACTGGGCTACCACTGCCATTTTGTAGCTTACTTGTAGGGAAATAACAGTCTAATAAAATATACTTTTATAATACAGCTACGTTTCCTACTAACCTGTCTAGTAGAAATAAATAGTTTGAACTTCCCGTTTCAACAATATTTAGTACTTATGGACTACAGTAGTTTGCTAAATCTATGTAATATAGAACTTAAATGGAGCACTAAGAGAATTCACTACTAAAGGAGAAAGACTGGGGTAACAATTTTTATAGATGTGAGCACGTTATATTCCCCCATTGTATGCCCCAAGACCCGAGCAGTATTGCTTGTTAGTATCTAATGCAAATAGACAGACAGACAATAATCTATACAGATAAATAAAATTGAAGTGTTTGTTTGTAATGTCGAAATAAAAGCTTTTTATTAAATGTATATTAAATTATATATGGTAGTTATCAGAAAAACACAATTTTTAATATTTCTGTCTGTCTGTCGACTGTCTGTTTGTTGCGGCTAATTTCCTAAACGGCTGGATCGATTTTGAGACTTTTACTAACATATAGCTGATGTTATAAGGAGTAACTTTGGCTACTTTTATTTTAGAAAAAGAATTAGGATTCCGCTCAAAAAATTAAACGTACTTAGGGACGCACCCGAGCGAAGCGAGGGTAAGTCGCTAGTTTATGATAAAAATCGAACTAATTTTATAATTAATTCCAAAGTTTATATGTGTTTATATATTTGTTGCACCACGCTAAAACGGCTGCACATATTTGGATGAAATTTAGTATACAGACAGACTATGACATGAAGTAACAGATAGGCATGGGGTATACTGAGGCAGGGTCTCACACGAGCGAAGCGAGTATAAATCTCTGGTTGACCCATAAACATTGGTTGTGTCTACAATAGTTACGATCAAATATCTAAATACTAGCGGCCCACCCTCGCTTCGCTCGGGTTCGCCTCTAGACAAACAAAAACAAATCTATCTCACGGGAACCATACATTTTTCCGGGGTAAGAAGTAGCCTATTTGTTATTCTGATATATGAACTATATTATTATAAAGTTTTATTAAAATCCAATCCGTACTTTTTATGTACTAAGCTGTATAAGTTACTATAATTTTTTAACTATCCCACGGGAACTTTTTAATTTTCCGGGATGAAAAATATGTAAAATGTTGACCGGGGATATAATGTACCACCATGCAAAATTTCATTTAAATCGGTCCAACAATTTCAGAGATTAGCCCGTACAAACAGACAAACAGACAGAGAAACAAAAAAATTGAAAAATATCTGGATTTGTTCTATATCTCTTCTTACATCCCCCTGACTGAGTTTTTGGCATTTTTTTTCTATGTACAGACATTCGACCTATACAGTTTTATTATATGTATAGATAGCGATAGCGCTAGGATAATCGATAGATTGTTTATTAACTTTAGCTGTACATAATTTTTATTATGTACTACGCATATGTACAAGAAACAAGTCACCACAACCACCTCTGTGTAGATAAATGTATCAAAAAATCAAATATCCTTCATTTTGAACCGTCGATGAGACACTTCAAAGATTTTCTTTGATAATGCGTAAGTCTAAAATGAGGCTACGATCCTCGCAGTCATCTTGCGCGATTATATTAATTTATTCGGCAGATTAAGAGCCATCTATCTATTGAAATTGGAGTGACATCAAGGAGATAAGTGCTTTATTGGATTTTCCATTTTAGGAGTGTATTAACGATTGACTTATTATTGAAGAAAAAACGTGATATCTATCATTAATACTATAAATTGGTGTATTTTATTATAATATATTTAGTATTTTTTTAACATGTATACTAATATTATAAAGCTGAAGAGTTTGTTTGTTTGTTTGGTTAATCGTGCTAATCTCAGGAACTACTAATACGATTTGAAAAACTCTTTTTCCATTAGATAGCCCGTTAACTGAGGAAGGCTATAGGCTATATATCATCCCGGAAAATGTACGATTCCCGTGGGATAAGTTTGTTTTCGTCTAGGGACGAACCTGAAGCGAAGCGAGGATGAGTCGCTGGTTAATAATAATCGCAGTCAATATGAATTATGTTACAAAGCCATTCTCAGCTAATGCAATTACTTTGTAAGACACCAATACTACAATCTAACCTCGTCTCGTACATTTTCTTCTTAAGACAATAATTCCTTCCCTTCTAAACTGCATTTAAAGGTTGACAAAATACAACAACTTCAATATCTTCTATAAATGTATATAAAACAAAGTCGGGTTTGTTACAACACTTATAACTCGAGAACGGCTGGACCGATTTTTATGATCTTTGATTTGTTGGATTTATCTCCGCCCCGAATAACAGAATACATATAAAAAAATTGGATAATTCACGATTTTTTTTTTAAATTTACATTGCTGACGCTGGCTAATAACTATTTATATCAATTTCAAACGTACCTAGGGACGAAACCGAGCGAAGCAAGGGTGAGCCGCTAGTTTTTATATATAACATCCCACAAAAGTCACAGAAAATTACACACCATTAAAAATGATACGCCAAAAACGTTCAAATCACGTTCCGTATTAACTACGTGTCCCCTACGAGACCACCGCAAGGGTGTTAAATGAGGCAATGTGTTAGAAAAAAATATTAAGCCGAAAATTGACCTTTGTCGGTACGAATCGCGAAGATTTATCTTATTATCTTAACGATGACATATATTTATGTAAACCTGATGTACTTTTGCTATAATCTATATATACATAAAATGCTTTGTCCTGACTGATCGATCAACGCACAGCCTAAACCGCTGGTCGTAGAAACGTGAAATTTGGAGGACATATTCCTTATACAATGTAGGCATCCGCTAAGAAAGGATTTTCCGAAATTCATCCCCTAAGGGGGTAAAATAGGTAATATAAGATTGTATGAAACTCTGTCATTCTTAACGCAAAATGCACAGAAAGTTGTATTTAGCTTTAAGATGAAAAATTAGAAATATATGTATTCGATTTTTTTATATAAGATATATATCCCTTAAGAGGGTAAAAGGGGGTGATAAAGTTTAGATGGGCAAACAATTATTTATGATCAGAATTACTTGAAACTTGGTATTAATGCTCTTGAATACAAGTAAATGAATACGTATTTCAGCATTTTTTGAAATTCAACTTATAAGGCTGTCAGATAGGGGATGAAAATTTGTATGAAACTCTGCAATTGATGCATGGAAAATGATATTTACCTCTAAAATGACAACTAAAACAATAAAAATATATTTTTTTTAAATACAGGTAGTAGAGCTTGCTAAATACCTAAAGTGTTAATTTATGCACAGAATATATGCGTAACATATTTTAAGATACTGGATATTTAGAGTTACGATCGCTAAAATGAAATTTGTTTTCCTTATTTTTGTAAGTAATAAAGTTTGATCGCGGGCGAAGCCGCGGGTTCTGCTAGTTCGCTATTAAATCTGTTATCTGACAAATAGTACGAAAATAAGAAAACTTTTTAAAATAAAAAATAAATTCTTAAAAAAAACCTATAGGCTTTCTGTTCATACTTAAACGTATTGGAGAGATCAAGTGAATTTACATAAAACCTAGGCTCAGACTTATCGTCTAAAAGTGTCATATGTATGTATAGTGTGTATATAACATCCAATCTTGTTGCTTTGATAAGCTCTTCGCAAGCAGCAAAGCTCTGCCGCCGATTTAAAAAAAAAATATCTTGAAAATAACTTATTCACAAAAAACAACTTTTAAGTCTACATAAAAGCCATTATTCTAGCCTAAGACATGGATTTTGAGTTTTATATGGAACTATCCTTGAGATTTAACATATAAATATGTTGGGACATTAACACACAGCATCTGCTTCCATGGTAAGCTACGAAGAATGGTGTTATGGATACCAGATAGTTGACACACTACACATATATAACTTTAAATACATACATATAATAAATATAAACAACCATGACTGGAGTACAAACATTCGTGCTTAACACACAAATGAATGCCACCAGCGGTATTCGAACCCGCGACCGCTGGCACATCAACTACGGTCACTACAAACTGAGCCAATCGTGTGTCAAAAAATAACATAGAAAGAAACATCTGTGAAAGCAAAAAATACGGCCGCATTCAAAGTTATAAATAAACTTGATCAAAAAACTAACGAACTAACAACATAATACATAAAGAACGACAACAAGATTTTCATGTAGCCAATGAAGCAGGAAACATGATTTTGTAACAACCCGCCTGGGAAATTTGTTCGCACGACATTAGGGGCTATTATGTGTTATTGTAAGCCTGCACCGTACCCCGAGACTTGTGGGACATGGGATTTGCTAGTTTTGTGTTATTTTGATTTTATCTTGAATGTAATATATTATATAATGTAACAGAGGTAGTGGTAGCCCAGTGGTAAGGCGATTGCTTGAAAAACCTAATGGAGGGGGTTCAAACAGGTCTCGTAACTCTTATATTTTCATGTACGAATACTTATTAACACGTTTTCCACTTGTTTTGCGAAGGAAAACATCATGAAACTTGTAATTGAGAGTACCTAGCAAGTTTTCGAAAGATATGTGAAGTCCGTCAACCTGCACTCAGCCAGCGTGGGGACGATACAAAAGTTAAATATAATATAAATATAATTTTTCAAATCGGATTAGTAGTTCCTGAGATTAGCGCGTTCAAACAAACAAACAAGTTACAACATTCAACATTCGTACTTCAAAGTCAAGTAACACAAAAGCTTGGTTCCATCCCACAATGCAAAAGCCAAAATATATTCTAAACTAAATAAACACCTAAAGCGAACAAACTGACATGAAAATAATTTACAGAAAGCTACTATGTAATAGTAAATGATAAATCTATTTAATTAGGTGTTGAAATCATTAACCTATCACTTTGTGAACACAATAAAACCTATTATAAATTCTATTAATATTCATACAAATAAAACCGTTAAATGTCAGTATCTAATGGCAGTATGCCATAGTAAAATGTCTCGAAGATGTAATGAGTAGGGCATTTCTCATTTTAAAACTAGGCATAGAGCTTAAGTATTTAAAAATTGCGATAATATTGCGAAGACTATTTCTACCGTGATTACATTAATTACTCACCAAAATATCAAGATAAACGTAAAAAAATCGACACCGTCACGCTTTGAAGCCATTAGTTAACAAGAAAATTGAATTGAATTTTTACAGTTCTATGAATATGTGGTCACACAAACTTCACATGGGTATCAATCCTGCTTTCTCTGATGTCAATGACACCGGATCGTATACATAGTACAACTACGACATGGTGGTACATAACAAATTTAGAGTTCTAAGTGTTTCTTAGTTACCTTTACAGCCTTAAACCGCTGAATAGATTTTAATGAAACTTGGCTTGGCTTGTAGATTCTATCATGGCGACGAATATAATAAAATAAAAATAAAAAAAAACTTATATTTCTTGCAATTGTTTGCAATTGTTCTTGCAATTGTTTGCTAGGGTTAGTAGTTTAATTATGTAAAAATGTTTGTTAGTACATAAGTGTCTAGATATTATATTATGATTAATAATTACATAGATTTCATTTGTTTGTATTTCTCGTTTGCAAGAACCCTTCTACAAGTGAATGCCTCCTCCAAGGCTTGCCAGTCTTCTCTGGATTGAGCTAGCTATCTTTAATCTCCACATCACACCACTCTCTTACACCGTGGAATCGCGTTCAAAAACTATTAAATTGTAAGTGTGTGTACTTATGTACGCACGTAAGAAGTTATACATACTTCTTCGGCGTAACAGAACAAAAATAGCTAAAGATTTCATCCCGTAAGTCACAACTCTCTGTTTGTAAAAGGAATGCAGCTAACTTCATCATGTCGCTATTTGGCTGTCGGTGTGCGCGCGCATCGTAAAAATTTTACTCTCACAATTTTTTTCAACCATGCCAAAAGCAGTATAACTTAAAAAAACTTACAAACGTATACATTTACATGTAAATAATATCATGTTATCCCTATAATACGAAAAGGCAAAAGGCATGAGGAAAGTTCGTAGACGATGCATTTAACATGAACTAGCTCGACGGCTCTCTTCATAGAATGAGAAAAAAAAGGTGTTCAAATTGCACACGCCGTTGAACTAGAGTCTCGCTTCCATACATTTTTAACCCGTGGCCGGTCATTTTTGAATAATACACTACATTAACTCGCACTTCATCGTATTTTCAACGTTCAACTGTAATTGAGTTGAAACATTAACGATAAATCAAGTAAGTAAATGTCATTTCTATGAACTGACACCGGTTATTATTTACGTTTAATGACTTATAAGTTATCTACGTATTCGTGTGAAAAGATAAAATTATTTTAAAACGATGATTATTGTTTTATACTTTTGGCATGTACCAGCTGCCGCCAGATGTCGCCGGTTCGACTCCCGATCGGCGTAGATCTATCGCTAACATGTATATAGATATATCGCTAACAGAAGTGACAATTTTCGGGTCTAATCAACAAAAATCACGGCTGTGGAAATTGTAAGTTATGTCGATCTTGTGTGTGTTTATCTATGTATTTATATTAAACTAGCGATATACCCTCACTTTGCGCGGGTCCCAATATGTATGTCTTTTTGCTATACATTTTTTTTTTCTTTATTTAAAACCGTTTAGGCAGCGCTCGATAAAACAATTTAACAGCTAGTTAATAATAATACATACATACATACATACAAATTAATATATTACTATAAATTTAAAACATGAATTCAAATCAATTGACAATATAAATTTTAAGGCAATTTTCCACCTGTACGGGTGCTATATTTAAAAAGATTTTGCTCCCTTATACTATTGTAATGAAAATAACCCACCTGATGCGGTCGGGTAAAAGTAAATACAATTTCCCTAGACTAGCAGAACCCGCGGCTTCGCTCGCGCTAAAACTCATCCCCTACTTTACCCCTTTATGGGATGAATTCCGAAAAATGCTAAAACACGTATTTATTTAATTGTATTAAAGAGCGTTATTACCGAGCTTCAAGTAATTCTGATATGATAGATGATCTGATAAGATGAATATTTTTGGGTTGTATTATACTCACACACTAATCCGATTTGTTTTTGAATTGGATAGCCCGTTCACTGAGGAAGGCTATAGGCTATATATATAGACGAACCCGAAGCGAAGCGAGAGTGAGTCGCTAGTATCATATAAAGCCATACTCACGACAAGTTGCCAAACTCTGAGAGCATCAGAATATCCTGCGAATGCTTTGGCAGGAGTCATTGTAATTGAATATATCAGGATGTGCCGATCACCGCCTCTAATGTAGCATGAAAAGGTATCGCGTATGAATAACTTCACTAATGCACTGCTGCTTTGTAATACGACTCTCTTGGTTGAACTTATTTTTAGACCGAAACGTTTCTTTGAAATAATATTCCGATTTTAATATGACATGACTATGATTTATAGTTATGAATATTTTTTAGGATTAAAACTCATATATACTAACTTTTGCCCGTAGCTACGCTCGCGTATTTAATTTATGTATAATTGTTATAATAATATATGTTACACCAGGTCATATGTATAGTAAATTTCAGTTTGAAAACAAACATACTTATAAATAACACCAGCGACTCACCCTCGTTTCGCTCGGGTTCGTCCCTACATGCCTTATGACAGTTAGTATGGAATACATAGACTATATATATATATATATATATATATATATATATATACACACACAAAGATCTACCCCCATTTTCAACCTCTTAAGGAATGATTTGCGGGGTAAAAACTATCCTATGTCCTTCCCAGGGTCTCAAACTATCCCCATATCAAATTTCATTTAAATAAGTTTAGCGGTTTAGGCGTGAAAAGGAGACAGACAAACAGAGTTACTTTGGCATTAATAATATTAGTATGGATAAAGAATATATAGTAATAAACAAACTTACGTACATCACACACTTTCACATTTACATAGCAGTACGGCATACAGAATAAAATCTATAATAATAATAATTTTTCAAGCAGATGTTTCGGTAATATTCTTATAGCAGTTATAAAGATCAGCATAGACGTTTTATACTTATAATAAAATGGGCAGTAATTTTTTATGGGTAAAATAATAATTTTTTGCGAGCACAGTGTCGCATAAAAACTAACAATACTGTAGTTTGCGAAATCTTTCTGCCGCGTAAGCTGGATTTCGATTTTCGTTGAAGTAAAAAATATTTTTTCCATGTAACTTAACTTCAATTCGTTTAAATTTTATTAAAAATAGAGTTCTAGTTAAAATTTATTTACCGCTGAAGGTGTCGTTAAATGTTTAAAACAGTAAGCTAAAACACACCCAAAGGATATCCTTTACACAAAGCATCTGCTGTATAACGAAAAAAAATAAAAAATCACAGATATTTTAATGAGAAAAATACATAAAAGGTCACAGAAACGATTAAGGTACCTGGATCAAAGTACGCACTAAGTAAATATTCGATCAAATCATCTGACGAATTATTTTAAAAAATCGTCCATCAATTTGGACGGGTATTAAACGTTAAACCGACAGGATGAAAACAAGATAAATTATATTTTCATAGGAAATATATCGATTGTAATGATTTGCAGACGTGAAAAATCTGCGCTTTACAACGAAGTTTTATAACTAAGAGCATAATATATTGTACCAGTGGCTTTGTTTAATTCAGTATAAAAAAAAATCATCATGAAAATCGGAACCCAATTGTCTGAATCATCTGAAGTCGAACAAAAATGGAACGAATTTCTTAGTTACTAGCGGCTCAGAAAAACAAAAACAAATCTATCCCACGGGCACCGTACAATCTTTCCGGGATAAAAAACCTATGTGCTATTCCAGACTATAATCTATTTCTGCGCAAAATTTCATCCAGATCCACTCTGCCGTTCTCGCGTGATTGAGTAACAAACATCCATCCAAACATCCAAACATCTATCCAAATATTCGAATTTATAATATTAGTAAAAAATAAGATCAATATAAGCTTCTAATTTTTGCAAAATCTACAAACTATGACTCATATGTATTAAAATTTTATAAAAATGTTTATGAAGAAAATTGAGAAAGTTAAGAATAATTTCAAGTAACACGCAGACAATAAATAACTATTACAAGATAAAAAAATAATTAATTCATATTGATTCGAAATATTTTCGAAGTCAAAGTTCATATATAAATCCTATAATTTCGTAATTACGTAGGTATTTGGTTTTGACAGCGCTGACCCATGAATTACAAGTCTGACCTTTCTAATGTTGTGGTATTATATCCCTGTTGAAGACCTTAAAGGTTAAACTTAATTAAAATTACCAACATGAAGTTAAGACAGTTATGTTATGTAATGTTATATGTTGGGACATTAACACACAGCACCATCTAGTTCCATGGTAAGCTACGAGGCTTGTGTTATGGGTACCAGATAGTTGATACACTACACATATATAATTTTAAATACATACATACATATTATACACATAAATACCCATGACTAAAGTACAAACATTCGGGCTCATGACACAAATGAATGCCTCTAGAGGGGCTCGAACCCACGACCGCTGGCACAGCAAGTAGGGTATATATATATATCTATATATATATATATATATATATATATATATATATATATCATATAAATATTTATGTAAAACAAACTACAAACTGACACACTTATACACTAATATAATACAATAAATATAACTACGTATAATAATAATCATGGTAATGCATATAAGGATAAAGACAATACGTACATACAAAATAGAAGAAAGAATACAAAATACATATTGTGTCACTTTCTACTCGTAGTCTAACGCTTGAATGGATTCCCCATACGAATTCTCATCCCCTCTTTCACCCCCTTTAATATTGCGACTAATTATTTTACCCTTTACCATCATTTTGACCTTTTTTGCGGTAAAAGGTATCCTTTGACCTTCTGCAATATCCAATCTATCTCTATACCAAAATTCATCAGAACTGGTCAGCGGTTTTAGCGTGAAAACGTAACACACAGACATACAGACAGAGTTACTTACGCATTTATAATATGAGTATGGATTTTCATCAACCCATCTACCATGAGAAAGGAGCCACGAAATCTGTTTTTAAGAAATGCTAGAAAAAGGACCATATGAAGTTGTATCACGGTTCATAACTATTCCCAGCAAATCAGAGATCACTAATTTCTTAAGAGTCCTTTGTATTTTTGCAGACTACAAGCTGTTTATCGCTACATTTTAAATAAGAAATCCTTTGCATTTGTAAAAATCTTTTGTTAATCTCTCGCAAGCCCAAGGGACATTCTTTCATTTACATTTTTATGTCTCTGGTTAAATAGGTTTACTTTCTTCACGCTTCATGTTTTTTTAAGACACTGCAAGTTACGTTTTGAAGCTCTACACATCTGTTTTAACCGAATAGTCAAAATGTAATTTTATATTAATGTTATGATATCTCAAAACAATGGTAGCCCATATAATGTGACAACGCGCTCGCTTGGGTAACCAAGCGCACCTTTGATATTTTCATGTGCGAATGATTTTTAACATACACTTGCCTTACGATGAAGGAAAACGTTGTGAGAAACCTAGCAAATTTTCAAAATATGTGAGGTCCGCCAATCCGCACTTGGCCAGCGTGGTGGACTATGGCCTGATCCCGCTTTTATTGAAGGGAGGCCGGCGTGCGTCCGATTATATTTCAAGACAAAAAACAAACATACACTCATACCAAACTTTCGAAATTATAATAGTAGCCTGATTAATTCATTATACTTTAGTTAAAAACAATTATATTCAGTGACATTTCGCAAACATTCTTAACACTGTAGAATTGTACATATAATGCACCTGGTCCTGTTCATACATTTGTGAACAAGTACATAGATACTGTTATAACAATAAGTAATACATAGTACGGTCTAGCCGAATGAAAACACGTGCTCTAATGCGTGTACATATTCCATCTATACATATAACAAAATTGTAACTGATCACTGTCTGTAGATAGAAGATATTTGAGAAAAACTATTATTGTCGATCTTTATTGACGCAATAGAACTCAAAACAATGATTTTTAGTTTTGTCTGTTTGGCTGTGCGTTTGTGCGCGCTAATCTTAAAAATCAAAACAGCTTAACCGATTCGGGTGCGGTTTTCGCTAATCTATTGTGGTAAGCTTCACTTAACATTTAGTATTTGTTTTATTTCAATCGGTTCCTAAATAAAAAAGTTATGTCATTTTAAAGAATCATCTAGGGGCGAACCCGAGCCAAGCGAGGGCGAGCCCCTAGTGAAGAAATAAATTACTCGTTGAGTGGACATCAGAAATATAAACCATTTTGTTATTTGAATGAAATAATTAATTTTATGCTCGATTTTCGCAGCACTATATAATGCAGATAAAATCGGTTATTCTATTTGTTCAGAGTATTTTATTTGTATGTAGGAAATAGAGAATCTTCAAACGTTTTCTTGTCATCATTGTTTCTTTAACAAAAAACTAGATCGGAATATCATGAATAAAATGTAACTGTACTACATTTCATTTATGAGTATAGGTATTAACTTTCCAATAGCATTACTTTTTATCTACACATATAATAAAATTCTAACCGAGTTGAATCTGTTAAATATTTTTTGGAAAATCTTATTATAATAGACATTATTATCGATTCAGAGGCCGAATCTATAGTTTTTAGAACTTTTGCCTGTTTGTCTGGAAACGCATCACGATTTTGATGAAATGAGAATTGAAATCTTGTATGATGATAGCTGGTTATTCCGGTCAACATACAGGATACTTTTTACTGCGGGAAAATATTTCATCACTGAGAAATTTATACTAACCGTTAAAATGTGTCTAGGGACGAACCCGAGCGGAGCGAGGGTAAGTCGTTAGTCTAGAAATATATACCGACTTCTAAATCATTTTTATAGTCATTCTACACTTTGCATTGAATATTTTCTCGGAATTTACATAACACAGCCTATTTATTGAAAAAAACATCCTGAAAATCGGATCGAAAAAATTTAATTCACCAAAGATGGGATACTTTTAACTAAAACAACACATATTACAAGCAGATAGATATCACATCTATTTATATACATAGACTATAATAAAATATTGTACAAACAAGTTTACAGTTGCAATGTTGTTCTTGTTACTCGAGCGCGTATCTCGAACAGATTTAATTAAAAACTTCGTTGATAATGTCATTGAATGGCTTATCTCCACGTTCGCTCGTGTAAATTCATTTTTCCATTATTCACACCAATTTCACTTTATATTAGCTGTTAATACGATTTTTATGAGATTTTGCAGATACTTAAGGCATCGGGTTTTTTAATACAAAAATTAAATAAGCTTCACGTAGTAAAAACTGTAATGCAGTACATTTTAGGAAAAATGGGAAAGACAAATAAAAATTAAATAAGCTTCACGTAGTAAAAACTGTAATGTATAGTACATTTTAGAAAAAATGGGAAAGACAAATCTTCTTGAAAAATATTGAATAGAAGAGGAAATACTAATTTCTGACTATTTCTAGGCATTGATATAGGCTATAAATATAATAGCCTACAAATCCTTCTAGACTTTAAGCATAACCTAAGCTTTTATTGGTTAAATTATAACAGCTTTTTACACTTAAATGTAATACTGGAAAATATATTTAATTACATTGTAGATATTACTTACATATATCTTCTCTTCAACGATACTCGAAAAATAGATGTCACATGAAGAGACTTACCTAAAACAAAAAAATAAAAATATAAAATAGTTGTTTTTTTTTTACATCATAAGATGTATAGTTAAATATACAGTTTATATTTTATAAATTACTTGCGACTCACCCTCGCTCCGCTCGGGTTCGTCCCTATTTACATTTTAACGTATAGTATAGATTTCTCAGAGACGAGATATTTTCCCGCAATAAAAAGTATCCTATATATTGACCCGGATAACCAGCTATCATCATGCCAAATTTCATCAAAATCCCTCCAGTGGTTTTTCTGTGATGCGGTAACAGACAGACAGACAGACAAAAATTCTACAAACTATAGATTCGGTTTCTCTATCGATAATAATATGTATTTCAACAAGGTTTTCCAAAAAATATTTAATGTACAGATTCAGCTTAGTTATAATTTTATTATATGTATAGATTAGCGATTTGACCTCGCTTTACTCAGGTGTCTCCCTAAGCTTGAATAGTTTAAGAACGCATAAAAGATAAAAGTCCAAAGAGAAACCTTTTTTTTTGCGCCAGAAACCTTCACAGATGTATACAGGATAACCCAACAGAGTTTCATCAAAATTGGACCATTGGTTTAGAGACGCGTAGAGGACAAACATTCAACATTCATTTTTATTTATATAGATAGAATATAGAAGAAGATAGATTCAGATATAATACTTATTCATTTCATTCAAAGCTAAATTGTCTGTAACAAAAATATTTTACACGAGGGCAGACACAGTATAAATCCAATTTAATCTAGATCTTTTAATCACATAAAGTCCAATAATCTCCAAAATCTAAGAAAACGCTTAACAAACACACATTTCATAATTGCATTAACATTTAATACGATTTTGTTTTCAGCGCACATGTTACGGATTTCATTGAAAGTACGGCAGTAGGGACGACATGACCGCAAATAAAACTGGGACAATATAATAAATATAGCGTACATAATTGCATTAGATTTTAGAACGTAAATTTAGTTTATTTACTGGTAAATCATATTACATTTATAATAAATGACAAAGTTTGTTTGTGTGTTTATAAATAAATAAATAAATAAATATGTTGGGACATTAACACACAGCACCTAGTTCTATAGTAAGCTACGAGGCTTGTGTTATAGATACCAGATAGTTGATACACTACACATATATAACTTTAAATACATACATATTATAAATATGAACACCCATGACTGGAGTACAAACATTCGTGCTCATCACACAAATGAATTTCCCCAGAGGGGCTCGAACCCACGACCGCTGGCACAACAAGTAGGGTCACTACAAACTAGGCCAAGCCTGTAATCGTTTGTTACTCCTTCACGCTAACACGGCTAAACAAATTATGAATGAAATTTAGTACGTAGATAGATCTAGAGCAACACAGCCAATTGTAAGCAAAAAAAAAGAATTAACAAAAGATGGCGCTGTAGGAATATCATATTTTAAACACAAAAGGCAACTAAGGACGCACTCGAGAAAAGCGAGAGTAAGTCGCTAACACTCTACATAAAGTCTGTATGGGCAAAATTATTTAGTTTACTACATAAATATTTAACTACATAAAGTTCTTAAACGATCGTGGTTTACGAAATTTGAAACTATAGGGAATAGCGGACAACGCCCCGAGTGTGAGGTCAATCTTGTTCTGAACTTATTTCGGACAGAGAAAACTGTAATTATTCTAAATCTACTAAAGGACTTTTAGTTTTTAAAAAATCCTGCAGATTTTGCTCGTTTAAAAAAAAACCCTCCTTAAAATATAATATTATGACACATTGATAGAAGAATACATTGATACTATATCTATACTAATATTATAAAGAGATAAAGTTTGTGAGTTTGTGATGTTGTAGGGAGTAATCTCTGGATCTACAGAACCGATTTAGATGAAATTTGGTAAGAAGATAGTTTGAGACCCTAGAAAAGACATCGGATACTTTTTATCCCGGAAATCATCCTTTAATGGGGTGAAAATGGGGATGAAAGTTTGTATCGGGAAGCAAGCTAGGGACGAACCCGAGCGAAGCGAGAGTGAGTTGCTAGTTGCTAATAAGAAATGAAAAGTTTCAAACGTACAGCTCAGTGTATAAAATACATTTTCATAAAGAATTTATTAACTTATGGAGGAAAAAATAGTGCCTATTTGGACCAAAGAATGAGTCTTAATCAAAAATTATTCACTTTAAAAGTTACTCTATAAACTGCCTTATATCAACGTACCACGCGAACGTAGCTTACGTCAAAAAACTAGTAACTTATATACACAAATTCAATAGGAACGAGTTAGAATTGAGTATATATATATATATATATATATATATATATATATATATATAAAGATTTACGGATCGTGCCTAAAAGTAGCCTATCGATGTACTAAATTTTATACAAATCGGTCCAGCCTTTACTACGAGTAATAAACATACAAACATACATACACATACAAATCTTCCGCATTTACCTACTAATCTACTCCGACTTCAATCAAATAAACAAACCAAAAATATCAACTATCTAGATTCCAGACAGAAAACAGTAATAGTGACTTTTCCCAACAAAACGATCACTAATGCTTAGATCATCTGAAAAATTCCAGCGTTCCTTTGAGTACTTTCAAAGTACACTGTCCACGAAAAAAAGGGTGGACTTATGGCGACTCTACACGTAAGAAGCTCTACTAAAACAAAGGCAAGTAGAGAGCACATTTACCTCGCTTTTGGGTTATTTAAAACGTTAAATGTACGAGCAAAGGGTCTAGTTTAGGCTGGAGTTGTTGCGTTGGAACAAATCCGATTAGTGTTGTCTCAAATGCTAAATTGTAAGATTCTCGAAATGAAGACTTTATTTCTTTAGTCTGGTAATAATATAATTGAGTTTTGGATATTATTTCAGTCTGCGACTATGGTTTAAACTTTAAAATTATTGTTTATTCACTGTAAATATACTTTTGGATGGCTTTATTGATCTATTCAAGCAGTTATTTTACTCATTTTTAGGGTTCCGTGCCCAAAGGGTAAAACAGGACCCTATTACTAAGACTCCACTGTCCGTCCGTCTGTCTGTCTATCCGTCTGTCACCAGGCTGTATCTCATGAACCGTGATAGTAAGACAGTTGAAATTTTCACAGATGATGTATTTTTGCTACTGCTACGAGTATAACAACAAATACTAAAAAACAGAATAAAATAATTATTAATTTATCACATACATTTTTGCTCGATATTGATAACGGCAACAGGTAGACGCTTGAAATATTCATAGAATATTTAGTTATATATTCACTTTAAAAATAAACAATTAAATTAAAATAAAACAAACATTTAAGTGGGTCTCAGGCTCAGGGGCTCATACAACAGACATGATTTTTTGCCGTTTTTATAGATAATGGTACGGATCCCTTCGTGCGCGAGTCTGACTCGCACTTGTCCGGTTTTTTTATTACCACAGATATGCTTCGCATTAACAATATTATGGAAGTTCTCCAAAAGGGACATTCTTTGACTTAATTAACAAATATCATCATACCGGTTACCTTGTTTTCGGAAAATGTTAATTAATTTAACACACACCTCGAAAGTTTATACATGTGTGTGGGTGTGTGTATCTTTGTTACTACTTGACGCTGAAACATCTAAACTGATTGAAATTAACTACACAGACTATTACTTGACGACACGTTTGGCTCAGTTTGTAGTAACCCCACTTGCCGTGCCAGCGGTTGCAGATTCGAGTCCCGCTGTGTGCAATCATTTGTGTGATGAGCACGAATGTTTGTACTTTAGTCATAGATGCTTATATGTATAACATATATATATATATATATATATATATATATATTTAAAATTATATATGTGTAGTGTATCAACTATTTGGTATCCATAACACAAGACTCGTAGCTTACCATGGAACTAGATGGTGCTGTGTAAAAAAAACCCTGGAATAGAATGCAAAGTGATGACAGCTAATATGCTAGTATGAGATAGAACAAAACAGTCAATGTAACAAAAATGTCATGAAAAAAATATTCAAATGTAATTTTTTTGTACGAGAAGAAAACTTTATATTATTTATAAAATTAATTCAAATAATACTTATTTAAACGTAGACATTATAAGGACAATGTATTTTATACATCTTCATTTTATTACCTAAAAGGGTCTCTATCAGACAAGACAATATAACTTTTAGGATCTTATGATGGAGTTCGAAGCGTTTGGGACTCGATTTATTTTATGTTTTCAAGACCATAGAAGTTGATATAATAGATGCTAAGGATTCGCCATTTCAATAAGAAAAACATATACACTGAAAATACTTTTGACTAGCGACACACCCTCGCTTCGTTCGGGTTCGTCCCTAGGTGATTCTTTAAATTGATAAAACTTTTTTATTTATGAATCGATTGTAATAAAACAAATACTAAATGTTAAGTGAAGCTTACCACAATACAACACTGAAAACCGCACCCAAATCGGTTAAGCCGTTTCTAAGATTGATTGATTGACACAGACAAACAAACAAAAATTCTAAAAATCATAGTTTTGGGTTCTATTGCGGTAATAAAGACTCCCTATAATAGTTTTTCTCAAGTATCTTCCATGTACAGACAGTAATCGGTTGCAATTTTATTATATTATATGTATATATAATTAATTAAACTACCAAAACTAACGGTTAACAAGACAAATAACGGAAATCAATACAACCTTTAATTTATCTGCCTAACTTAAATACATATAACCTAAAGTAAATAGTCTGGATTTATCTTCTGTAGTCAATTAACAAAACTAATGTTTGACAAGTAGTCGAAATCGGATCTAATCGTTATTGAAAATTTGAGAAATATATACACAGTATCTGAATAGAATTTACCCATAAAAAGAAAAAAGTTCCCAAATTTCTTTTCTCCATACAGATAAATAAAATTGGAGTGTCTGTTCGTAATATTAAAATAACCGCTTTTTACTAAATGCATATGGATGTATACACGGTACATACACCAAAACAATTTTTTTTTTACAATTTTTGTCTGTCTGTCTGTTTGTTCCGGCTAATCTCTGAAATGGCTGAACCGATTTTGATGGGACTTTCACTGGCAGATAGCTGATGTAATAAGGAGTAACTTAGGCTACTTTTATTTTAGAAAAGAAAAATAGGATCCCAAGAAAAAAAATTAAAAACAAATTAATTAATTTTGTTTTTGAAAGCAACCTAGGGACGAACAAGATCGAAGCGAGGGTTAAATCGCTTCATGTATTATTAGTTCATAATATTAAAGCTCGTCAACAGCTACTAAACAAATAAACTGAAAATCGGTTGACAAACAGAGGAAACAAAAGGTATCAAACTGTTTTGTTTAATACTTAGAACTAACGAGTCACCCTCGCTCCGCCCGAGTTCGTTCGATTAGATATTTTCCCGCAGTAAAAAGTATCCTGTATGATGACCCGGATAACTAGCTATCATCATAGTAAATTTCATTAAAATCTGTCTAGTGGTTTTATCGTGACGTTCCCAGACAGACAGACAAACAAAAATACTAAAAACTACGAGTATAGATTCGGCTTTTGTATCGATAATAATTACTATTTCAAAAAGATTTTCCAAAAAGATATTCAATGTACAGATTCGACTCAATTAGAATTTTATTATATGTATAGATAGATATAGATAAAGTATTTATTCATTCCGTAAATGACAAATCAAGAGACTCGGCTTCGGGATTGGGATTTATAATACTACTAGCCGTCACCCGCCCGCTTTTCTGGGGCGTACGTAAATGTTTCTCCTGAACTTCAGAGACCTTAATGTATTTAGGGTTTTCGCTTATAAATTAAATAATTTGGTTAAATAAAAATAAAAAAAAAAAACAAATTAATAAAAAAAAGTGTAACGTCGTTTGTTTTGTTGACGGGAGAAAATATTTATGAAAGTGAATAAAAAAAAAGATGAAGAATGTATGGAATTCACAAAATAAATAGCATAAAACCATCTATTTTTTGGTCAATGTCCCATACCGATAAGTTGTGTAGTTTTTACGTGATAGTGTGTCAAAGGAAAAATCATTTTATAAAAAAAAAAAATATTCCAGTTTTTTTTCTCCATTTTTTTCAGGATTTTGACTTTGTCTTTCCGACCTCGTAATAAACTCATGGCGTGCAGCATAGACTGTAATATTTTTTTAAAGCTGACGGATAACTTTGAATCTGGATTTTACTTTTTTCTACTTCTTCTAGCTTTCTACTTCTTTTATAGTCATTTAACATATGAACCCCGAGCTTTTATAATTGTTTGACAGAGAAATAACTCAAACTCAATAACCAAACTTAGCACGACCCGGGTCTCGAACCCAGGACCTCCAGCTGTAAAATCTAACGAGTAAACATCAAACCAGTTAATTAAATGATACAATATAATCGACAAACAACATTTTAATAGAGCTTAATTAATTACCAACCCTAACCGACCAACAATGCGCCTCACCAGCTATAATTAAACGTCACACGCTCGGTGAATTGTTCCTGTGCTGCGTCGCCATTTTGTTGTCGAGTCAACATTTTGTTAACTATTGCAATTTAAATTATATTATTACACAATATAATATATTACATGCCGTTGAGAATTGATGAACTTGTTTATTATAGTACGTGGACGAACGACCTTTGCTTGGCGTTTTTCCGGGGAACATAATAAAAATTGTTTTTTTTTTACAGAAAAGATGCCTATATGGATAAACTTAAAAAGCAAAACCTTATCTAAGTACAAAATTTGATCCGAATCGTTAGAGTCGTTTTACACAAAATAAATTTATAAACATACAAGAATTGCTTATTTAATATTATAAATAAAATAACGACTTACCCTCTCCATTCATGTTGAAATGGCTAGGCAGATTTGGATGAAATTAAATAGATAGACTATGGGTTGAAGTAACACATACGCTACTGCTAGAGGCCTAGACCTAGACATTAATACACAGCACTATCTAGTTCCATGGTGAGCTACGAGGCCTGTGCTATGGATATCAGATAGTTGACACACTACATATATATAACTTTAAATACATACATATTATGAATATAAACACCCATGACTGGAGTACAATCATTCTTGCCACACAAATGAATGCCTCTAGCGGGACTTGAACCTGCGACCGCTGGCACAGTAAGTAGAGTAAGTACACTGGAAACTGAGCCAAACGTGACGTCAGTATATAGTATATGTACTTACATACGATATTTACATAAACTAAGCGAGACTTTTTTATATAATAACACGAGAACATAGAACTCAGCCCTGCTGTATGTATAGGACCCATTGAAATGAAATAAATGCTTCAAATTCAGCCTATTCGATACAAGAAACCTCATTAAAAATCGTCTAGTCATTAAAAGCGATCCGTAATCAAACTGATATAAATTCTAAAATCTATTCAACTCATATACGTAGCTTTTCCCAAAAGTATCTTAAGCTTTCAATTTGTAACTTAAGCGTTGGGTCAAATTTTATTATTTACGTAGATTACAAAAGGGCGGCATCCAACTGTGCCGGACTGCTTTTTCAATGACTCTGGAAAAATATTGTTGGTAATACTGGATATATATTCTCGTAGAAACTTTACCACTCCTATGGGTGAAGAGAGAATGAAATAAAAATGAAAATGGTAAATTTAAGTTTAATTGTTTGCTGTTGTAGTCCAGTGTAATAAAATTTATTTTTATTATAGCTTTCTTATGAAAAGTTCATCAATTTTTATTTTTTAGAGGTTTACGTTCAAAAAACGTCTATCTATATCAATACGTACTGAGTTATATGACCTAACTAATGAATGCCCAGAACGCTTAATTAAAGAAATAATAAGAAGGCTTAATTTTTTACAGCTTTTTCTCTACAATGAAATAGGCTCCTTAAAAAAAAAAGTCTTTTCCTAAATTTCTTATTAGGTGTTCACACTTCGAATACGAAACGAAGGAATGATAAAGCCATAGGGTCATCAGCAACAAAGAAAAATTAGTTTAAATTTTCAATAAATGACATTATAATATGTACCAATTTTCTTTTTTTTTTCTTTTATAAAAAAATGTCTATTACGGTATTATAACTAAGTCTAATTAAAGGAAAATAAAAAAGTTATGCAATAAATCAGACCCCCCCCCCCCCCTTCTATGCTCGGCGTTGCTCTGCGTGATCGCATCAGAAATGAGGTGATCCGGCAGAGAACCAAGGTGATTGACATAGCCCACCGGATTAGCAAGCTGAAGTGGCAGTGGGCTGGCCATATCAGTCGCAGGACCGACAACCGCTGGGGTAAACGAGTCCTGGAGTGGAGACCGCGAACTGGCAAACGGGATAGAGGGCGTCCCCAGGCACGGTGGAGTGACGATATACGCAAGACGGCTGGCAGGAGCTGGATGCAAGAAGCCGAAGATAGAACGAAGTGGCGTGCATTTGGAGAGGCCTATGTCCAGCAGTGGACGGGTAAAGGCTGATGATGATGATGATGATGATTCAGCCCTTATTAACATCCCACTGCTGAGCACAGGCCTCCCTTCAATACGAGGGATTTGTCTTGAAGAGAGGTCCGTGCCCTACAAGCAATAGTCCACCAAGCTGGCCGAGTGCGGGTTGGCGGACTTCACATGTCTTTCGAAAACTTACTAGTATCTCTCAGACACGCAGGTTCCCTCACGATGTTATATCCTTCACCGTAAGACAAGTGGTAAACATGTTAAAAATGACTCGCACATGAAAGTATCACAGGTTCGAGGCCCGGGATTTTTACGTGCTTTACTCAGTTTCCCAAGCAAACGCGTTACCACTGGGCTACCACTTCTTTATTTATACTTATCATAGTAGATGTCATGACATCTGTAGTAAAAAGGAATAAAAATATTGATATTGATTTCTATCGATATACCATCAAACGTAGATACAACTAGCCAACAATAAAAGTACCGTTGACATTCCACGTGACAATCCTTCAGGAATATAACAAAATAAATCCACAAAGGATTGCGATGAAACACCGCCAACGCCCGCCAAGAAATCGAATGGCGGCGAGATTTATTTTCGCAGTGAAAATATGCCACGTCCCTATAGTGTTACAACCTTTCCTTACTAATGTTATAAATTGGAAACTATGTTGGTATGTTTGTCCTCATTTATACAGCGATGGAACTACGGATCGTCTTGATTTTTTTGCCTAGATATAGTTTATAGATCAATAAATTGAATGTAAACGGTGCATGTGTCAGCCTGTTTCAATTATTACTTTTAACTAAAAAGGTACATATGTATGTATATAGACCTTAAAAACCCACCCTTATCCTATCCTTTCCTTAATTAATCCACCCTTAGCAGCAGAATTTTATGCGCAAATTTATATGGGATCCTTTAGAAATAACCTTTTCATTATGAGAATAGGTTTACAATTTGTGAAGATAACGCGCTTATATTACACAATAACCAAAAAAAATACTCCATAATTACGTACATGCACCATTTTAAATCACTTATTTTCTTAGATATACGCGAATATTTGATTATATGTTAAATAAAACTACATTTTCTTTTTTTTTACCGCGAAAAAGTAAAAAAAATAGTTATATTTAAAACATTGAAAGAATTACTTAGCACCACCTGGATAATTTCCAAGAAATGAATTGTTAACTGGCACACCGTATGTCAGCGATCCTCAAAGGGTTAACGATGGGTTACTTCGGTTATTTTTGATATCTTTTATTAAATATAGTTGATGAAAAAACAATATATAATATTTTCATAATCATCTTAGCAACGTCATGGCAGCCCAGTGGTAACGGAATCGTTTGGAAAACCAAATGAAGCTGGTTCAGATCCCGGATCTCGCACCTCTGTCAGTTTCATGTGCGAATCATTTCCACCATGATTACCACTTGTCTTACGGTAGACCAAAACAACATGAGTGATAGTAAGTTTTAGAAAGACATGTGAAATCCACCAATACTCACTTAGCCATGGTGGCTTGATCCCCCTTATATTGGGAAGCCCAGCAGTGGGACGTCAAAAAGGGCTTAACACAATCATCTCACAAGAACTCTTAAAAATGAAAAAACAATCCAAATTCTTTAAAAGTTAACTTCGACTGAATAACGTATGAAAATCATACAAAATAAGATATAGCAAATCCACTTTCAGAATATGATATAATACGATTACTGTAATATTCTGGAACACAGCATATTTGCTTGCGGTGCGGACTTTGAGTTATGGGTGCATGGATGTAATCCCATTTATTTTGAATCCGACCGGTTTTAAGTTACTTTTCTGCTTTATTTCGCGTGCTCACTAAGTGAGGACACAGACTTTATGATTTAAGAGCATGAGCTGCTACTTACATATACATTTTGGAGACTAACTAGTATATATCATAGTACTTTTCTTACATATGTTTTGTCATAATAAAAACTCTTCACATTTATACGTAATACGACAAACAATTCGATTAAATTTTAACTGCCTCTTTAGTCTAGTGTGTAGCATGTATGGCTGCAGATCGATTTGAGTCCCGAGTTGGGCCAAGTATAATAATTAAGTTTCTCTATTAAGAAAGTCTTAGTAACAACCCAGAGTTAGAAAGTGTAGTATTATATAAATTACTAGCGACTCACCCTCGTTTCGCTCGGGTTGCTTCCCTATACTAACTTTAATCCCCATTTTCACCCCCATAGGGATTTCGGATGAACTATTCTATGTCCTTACCAGGGTCTCAAACTATCTTCTTACCCATCTAAATCGGTTCAGTAGTTTCAGAACTTATTCGGTACAAACAAACAAACACACAAACAAACAAAAAAATCTTTTTCTCTTTATAATATTAAGCAATAATAATTAGTCATTGATAATAATAAGTATGTTTATATTTGACACTCTAATTGCTTTGTTCCTATTACAGGAAGTTGGCGGTGTTTCATTTCCATGCTTCGGAGAGTATATAAAACCGTCGGTCCCTCACTGGTCGTGTCAAATTATCCCACCAGTGGATGAGAGTGACAGGAATAGAGAGAACACTTGTATCTCTCTATAATATTTCCTACGCAGTTGACTAGTCTTAAGTGAGATTGGCCACCGTGGCCAAAATCGGTCGGGAAGACACCACCGTTATAAAAGTGCAACATTTAAAAAACATTTCATTGCAAATATATATTATATTTTATATCTAACCTTTTTGGATGGATTTTTGACAAGGTTAGTGTTAAAAAAATAAAGCCTAAAACTAAGTTAAAATTGTGTATATACAGCGAATATACCTGAACTGTATAAAAAAACTCATGTTAAACTAAAGCAATTATAAATCCATAGTACAAAGGATATGCTTTAATTTCCGTTCCCACAACCCTTGCTCGTAACAATATGTAAGGAAAATAATCTAACCTAAATAATCATTACATTTATATGACCTGATGCTCCTCGCATTGAAAGGAGGAGCTCGTGTCCAGCAGTGGGACGTTAAAGAAGGCTGAATCTATACTACGTTTGTTTGTTTGTTTGTTTGTTTGTTTGGTTGAACACGCTAATCTCAGGAACTACTAATCCGATTTGAAAAATTCTTTTTGCATTATATAGCCCGTTAACTGAGGAAGTCTATAGGCTATATATCATCCCGGAAAAATGTATGGTTCCCGTGGGATAGATTTGTTTTTTTCGCTAGTACAACATAATTATTAAATGTTATTGCTGAGGGCATTCGAGTTGCATTACCCAAGTAATTTGCGATCGGAGTTCTGGAGAGAAATTGCGCATCGTATAATTATTCAATGACGATGAAATGCTATTAATGCTTTCCATTAGCGGCTATGCAAATATATGGAACATAATGAAGTGTTTGTACAAATATACTATAGGCAGTGGTAAGTAGAGCTTCAGCACGCGGCTTTGCACGTTTTGTAGGTCGAATGCGTATGTAATTTAGAAACTATAGCTTACGATTAAAAATAAAGAATTAGGCTCTTTTTACTTCCCACTTGATGAGAGAGAGTGCAGCACATAGTCCACCTAAGTTATCAAAATAGTGAACACATGTCAAAAACTAGTTAATTTCTCTTAGAGATTAAGTTTTCTTAAAAAAAAATACAAATGAATTGAGTACCTTTTGCTTTATGAAGTCGGTAGAAAAAAAGGCATTATTTATTTATATTATACCTACACGTTTTGTACACCGCAGTAATGACGTAAAAGATGAAAAATATATATCGATATGAATACGTTGAACACAGATGATTAAAAACGTTTAGCATTGACACGGCATAGAACACTACCATAGAATACACTATTAGGGAGTAGGATCTCGTTGTGTCCCTTTTAGAGCCGCCCTTCATAAATAAAGTAATCCGACGGATAAATCGACCAACCGCCGTACTAAAGCTAATCCGTTCATGTTTGTAAGAAACAAGTGTATGCGCCAGACGCTCCGTAATTGGAGGCATTCTGTAATCTATACTAATATTATAAAGCTTACGAGTTTGTTTGTTTGTTTGTTTGGTTGAACGCGCTAATCTCAGGAACTAATAATCCGATTTGAAAAATTCTTTTAGCATTAGATAGTCAGTCTTTTAACTGAGGAAGGCTATAGGCTATATATCATCCCGGAAAAAATTACGGTTCCCGTGGGATAGATTTGTTTTTGTCTAGGGACGAACTCGAAGCGAAACAAGGGTGAATCGCTAGTAACTTCATATAACTCGAAAGCTGAATCCGCGAACATACTCGTACTTCATACAATATTAAAAGCTATTTCCTGGATTTAAATAAGTGATAATATAAAATTAAAAGAAAAACACTACAATCCCGTGCGTTTGCAAACTCGACAAACGAACTACACCAAAATGCATAATTCCCACGAATTTTAGTATATTATAAAAAACAAGAAACAAATCCGTTACAAAATTTTAACTCAGTATTGAAATAATTTAAAAATAGAAATTATGATATTATCTATAGGTACAATGTTGTTCCTTGCAGGTGTCGTTACATTTGCAAGTTAAGAAATAAACATAGAATTAACTTAAAGTAAACATAAAATCGAACCTACGATCCTCGATCATTAACTATCTCGTAAAAAAAATGGCTTAAGGCTATATAAAAATAAACGAGTTTATATTAATATGTTTGTTCATTCAGAACACGTACGTTGCCAGTGTCAAGGCTCATAGGGCGTTTAGATATTTTTGAAACAAGTCACACGCTCATCCGCATTGGTAGTGCCATGGGTTATATATACGCCTACAGCACGCGTGTACATGCGTTATAATTCATACATTTAAGGTTTAGTGCAATATTAGGATATTACCGATTTTAAGCTTACATTTCCATAACAAAATGACTAAATAAGTAAGCGATAATAATTATTCACTACTATAAAAACACATGTTTCTCTCCTGTTAAAGCTTCGGCCTGATGTTCTTAAAAATACTCAAAATAAGGATGGCCCAATGGAAATTTCTAATCATAAAATTTGAAAGTTTAATTACTTTACGACCCATTAAAATATGCTGAAAAAAAAAAGTTTCTACATCGCTACGAAATCGAGTTAATTTCATCAAAAAAAGGCGATCCAAATATTCTCAGTCGAAAGTTTTGCCTGTAAAAAGATTAAGTGACAAAAGCGTGGCAAGCGCGCCGACAAAAAGTCGCCATTAAGCTTTCTTAAGTCCGCGAAAAGTTGCAAATTTGGGTCGAGTTTCAGTTAAAATTTGCATGTATTCAAAGTATATTTTTTTATCTGTCAATTACTAAGTTCTGCTATGTACAACGTACATACATACACATGTACGTATGTATATAAGAAATAATGAAGCGATATGAAATATCACATTTATTTGTTTTTCATTATATTAGTTAGTAAATATATAAAATAAATAAATATATTGGGACATCAACACACAGCACCATCTAGTTCCATGGTAAGCTACGAGGCTTGTGTTATGTATGCCCCCAGCGGGATTCGAAGCCGCGACCACTTGCACATCAAGTAGGGTCACTACAAACTTAGCCAAATGTATCGTCGTATAATAATTATTATTATTTATGTTACATATAAATTTAAAAGCGAGTATACCTTACTATAAAATGTAATTTTATCATCTACCGCTAATATTTATGTATACAATTTTTACTATTGAGATATTTAGATGTCAAAAATAAAAATTACACACTTTGAAGTCGTCTCCTTCTCGCTGAGACGGCTGGACGAATTTGGATGAAATTTAATGCAGCAGATAGGCTACTGTTAGGGAGCAAGGGACGCTAGTAATATTATATTTATACAAAAAGCAACTAGAAAACAATATGAAGTAGGTATCAAATCTACGATATAGCCGACTAGTAAGTGGCTGCGACCGCGTTCTAATAAAGTGTTTGAGCTTTAAACATTAATAAATCCTTAACGTATTCAGCCCTTTTTAACGTCCCATTGCTGGACACGGGCCTCCCTTCAGTACGAGAAGGATCAGGCCAAAGTCCACCACGCTGGCCAAGTGCGGTTTGGCAAATCCTTAATATTGTCTATAAAATTTCGCTAAACACTAACTAAATGGGTACAGTATAAAATTATTGCAACCATTCGTTGTACTATAGTGAGGGAGCAAGTAATGTCCGATATGACCGCAGATGACAAACAAGGGAAGCCGCAATCAAGCGGATGGCACCAGGACCAGTGTGGCCTTAATCTGTTAAAGCTCTAGCTCACGAATACTTGTATACATAAGATATAGTCTATACATATAACACAATTCCGAGTCGAATCTGTACATTAAATATTTTATGGAAAATCTTATTGAAATAGTCATTATTATCGATACAGAGTCCGAATATATAGTTTTTAGAATTTTTGTCTGTCTGTCTATCTGGAAACGCATCACGAGAAAAGCACTGGACAGATTTTAATAAAACTTAGTATGATGATAGCTGGTTATCCGGTTCAACATATAGGATACTTTTTACTGTGGGAAAATATCTCTAAGAAATCTATACTAACCGATAAAGCGTTGATAGGGACGAACCCGAGCGGAGCGAAAATAGTAATATTATAAAGTTAAGGAATTTGTTTTTTTTTATTTATTTAACTTGCTTATCTCTGGAACTACCAGTCAGATATAAAAAAAAAAATGTTACCATTTTTGAGTTTACTAGTTGTTCTCAGCAAATTCTCAAATTTCGATATCCTTATTTAGAATCTTTGAGTTCATATAAAAAAACCTATAAATAAAAGCACTTTCTGAAATTACATTAAACTGATGGATTTATTAAGGAAGATTAAATGATATCACGCGACAATCCTTTCGAGACGCGTCGTAAACGCGTCGTAATCGACGCGAGTTTTTCACTTCTAGTTTTCTATACGAACGTATAGTAACGTAATGGATGCATTTTTAAAGAATCGCATGGCATCATCGCATAATAAAAAAGCGCGTTTAAATTACATAGTGTATATAGACCCTTATCTGGATATGCAAAAGTCCAAATACATCCATGTAAAGCTCGAGTCCACATTAGTCGCCATTTTCAGAATACTTTGTAACCCATTTAAGTTAAAATTGGAATTGTATAATGAAAAAAACAAACTTTCAACAAATATGCTAATGACAGAAAAGTACAAAGGAAAGAAACCCCTGAACATTCATTCTTAATGTAACTTTTACACTTTATTCGAACAAGTGGAGATAGTGCCAAAACGAAAAAAGCACTTAGTTAAATTGCAAAAAAGTTTCCTTAGACGATATTAAAAAGTTTATAAAAATAGCAATATTTTAATAAATAAACATTACATCTATACTATAGGTTTTTTTTTTGGAATTACTAACTCGCTTATCAATCCTTCAAGTAGATATGCCCGACCTTTTGTGGGCCAAAAAATTATTCGAGCATTTTTTTTTTTATAATGAAAAATTTCTATCAAATTTACTAAAATTATAAAATGAAATCTGCACCAACAAAGCTTATCATATTGATCTCATAAAACTTTCGATTTTCACAGAAATTTCCAATACCGCGATGATCGAGCTTTCAGCCTCACCTAGACTATTTCAGCCACTATTCAGCCCCTTTATGAGAATAATGGTAAAAAAACCTTTCCGAGTGCTCTGTATCCTTTTAAAAGGAACTCCCATGAAAATTTCATAACAATAGTTCACATATGTCTAATCCAGCGGCATATGCGGCATACTGTGCATCGTCAGTCAGTCGACGATAGTTAAGCAGATGAGCATGGATGACCATAAGTACTTTAATATTACAATAAAATATACAACGTTCCTTACTTCTTTCTGTAGCCAAACGCATATGGAAAGATCATATTAAAACCGAACTTAGCATACTCTCATTAAACACAATGTTAGTTATTGACTTAGGTAAATGGTATTGCAGGAAATTTCCAATCAAGTTATATACATATGTAATCCCTTAATTTAAACGTAAAGGGTTCTCCCCTCTGTTTACATTTAGGAAATGAACAAGGTATTTTGTGAAAGGGAAACAATTATCACAATACTGAGAGCTTTTGAAGTTAGTTAACTCATTTAGATTATTTAATTACGACAAAATAGTTTTTTATACTAAACACTTAGATTGTCGGTACAAAAATTAAAAAAAAATATTTCGTTTAAAGTGTTTTTTAAATGTAATAAAGGATATACAATAATACTAGCAATTACACTAATTTATACATTTTTACTTTCTTAGATTTACGCGAATATTTGACATTTTAAATAAAACTATCTTTTCGGATTATTTCGCGGATTTATTTTGATTTTTGATGGTGGATTTTTGAAGGGGATTTTTGATTTGGTGATGGTTTATTTAAAATATCAATTAATGTAATTGAAAATTTACTAGCAATCAAAACTTACAATTTCCCCTTCATCAAATCGTACCGACACTTAACAATAATAATGAAAATTAAACCCCACTCTCCCTTTTAAATCACAAAGGCAAAAGCCTAAAACCCGTCAGCTGAAGATTATTAGTTCCCGAGCTTAAAATCGCCGCCCGGAACATTCAAAGTTTCGTTTACACAACTTTGGCATTTAACCGACAATGCGAATTTGATACGTTTTTCGGTTGAAAAGTTTGCGACGAGTGCAGACACAAGTATACTTTTGTATACTGTCGCATGTTGTTTCAGAGCAATATTAAATTTTAATATATTTGTGCTATACAAATTCTAGGGTACAAGTACAATAGATATGCTACTTAATTATTATAATTTAAGAATATAAAATTAAGAGAATCTTATTTTTAACAGGCTTTTTTTAGCTTTCAAATTCTTTTACTTAGTAGAATAATTTTACGCAAACAATTTGATCTGATGGATGATTCAAGAGGTGGATAATCAGACGTTTTTATGGTTATTAGTAAGAGAAAAACCTTGGATGTTGAGTTGATTCAATTAGTTTATACATTGGAATTAACCAAAACTATGATTTTAGTTTTTCTAAACTAAAATTACATTGTACTGTTACGTTATGTCAGAGCTTTACAAAAAAGCTTTTTTGTAAAAAAGCTAAGTATATATATACTTACGCATTTATACAGATACCTACATATAATATTGTACTATTTAGTAACACTTTTCTATGAAAACGTATCACGTGATCGACATGTGATCTTCAGTATGAATATTTGGCATTGCATGCAACAGGTCACCTCAAGTGGTAAACAACGAAATCTTGATACGTAAATATTATCTAACGTACTTATTTTTTATAGCTATAACATTTAAAACTTGGCTTTATTTGAACAAAATGCAAAAAAAAAACTTTAAAGGGCTAAAGTATAAACTTTTCTGTGAAATTCAAGCGAATTTTTTCATTGGAATTTCAAAAGGTCGACAATATCGGATTTTTTTCTAAAGTTCATTAAGAGACGCATAATTAACATTCATCCATAAAAGCTTAGATCGACTTCAAACGGAGGCGTATTTTAATTGTATGTACAACGTACTTGTACATATGTATATAATACGATATTTTCACCAGTCATGTTTTTTAATAATCTTTTTTTCATGAAAAAGGTATATCATTAAATACGAATTATTGTGGTTATATAAAATATTAGCGACTCACCCTCGCCTCGCTCGGGTTCGTCCTTAGGTTGATTCCCCATACAAACTTTCATCCCCATTTTCAACCCCCTAGGGATGATTTCCGGAATAAAAAATATCCTATGTCCTTCCCAGGGTCTCAAATTATCTTCTTACTAAATATCATCTAAATCGGTACCAGTACTTTTTGAGTTTATTCGTTACAAACATACAAAAATACAAATCATTCCTCTTTATAATATTAGTGTAGATAAATAAACAAATTAAACAAAATCACTCCTAAAAATTAAATTAAAGTATTACTTTTGAGTAAAAATGTATTAAATTAGTTTCTTTCAAGAATATTTTCTTATGAAATAACTGAATTATAAAACAGTTATAAAAAACAAAGCTACGTTTCAAACGAAAACAATTGAATTAAATAAACATTATAAAAATTATTTAAAATTCGAAACGCTCTATAATCTACATTTTTTTACTCATCTACACAGATAAATTGGTGATGTCTGTTCGTATTGTCAAAATAACACAAAATAATAGCTTTTTACTAAAGGCATGCGAAATTATATGCGGTACTTAGAAGACAAACACAATTTTTTAATTTTTTATCTATTTGTTCCGGCTAATCTCCGAAACGGCTGAACTGATTTTGACGGGACTTTCACTGGTAGATAGATGATGTAATAAGGTGTAACTTAGGCTACTTTTATTTTAGAAATAGGATTAGGGTTCTACTCAAAAAAATTAAAACGTACCTAGGGACGCATCCGAGCGAAGCGAGTTATAAAAGTGAAGCTCTTCTCTCAAAGCTAGTCTCTCAAATTAAAAAAATATATAAATAATCATTCAAGAAGAAAAAGCAAATCAAAAGTCACTGAAAGAAAATAATTAAACATAGATGAAAGGAAACAATCTGTTTTCATCAAGTATGATGAATTATGCGAAACGTTTGAAGTTAATAGATTTTTACACCGAAATAACTGAACGAAGCAAATTTAATATAAAATGAGTAAATTAAGCATAAATTATATTCTTATTTAAAAGCGTAAAATCTAGTGGATGGCTTCTTTCAAGATTAGTAATTTTGTTATCTATATCTATACATATAATAAAATTGTAACTAAGCTGAATATGTAGGTACATGAAATTTTTTTTTGGAAAATCTTATTTAAATAGTCATTATTATCGATACAGAGGCCAAATCTATAGTTTTTAGAATTTTTGTCTGTCTGTCTGTCTGTTACCGCATCACGGAAAAATGCACTGGGGGGATTTTGATGAAATTTGGTATGATGATCGTTAGTTATCCGAATCAACATATAGGATACTTTTTACTGTGAGAAAATATCTCATCTCTGAGAAATCTATGCTAAACGTTAAAACGTAAGTAGAGACGAACCCGAGCGGAGTGAGGGTGAGTCGCTAGTATATCAATAAATCTCTTGATAGGTATATTTTATGGCAACATAATTATCGAACATGTTATTTTTTCTTGATATTTGTAAAGAGGATGTTGGGGATCAATGTGTTCACCTTATGGTGGTGGTGGTGGTGGATAATTAGCGTCCAGTAATCCAGCCGGGCATTAAGATAAGAGATATACTGGTAGGTGGCCCACTTCGGTGGGGGGTGTATCACGCTGGTTGCTCCTGGTATATCGCTGATAACAGAGTGGACTGTGGAACCCCTTGGTTGTGTGGTCTGCTTCGGCATGTCTGCCGTCGGGGTATCGTGGTTAAGTATGTAAGCGATCCTGCGACACCCCTTTAAGACGGGAGAGGTTTGTTGGGTTTTAGTGATTGGTACTGGTTTTTCTAGCCGGTGACTTCCACATAGCTACCTGTATGTACTCCAGTAACCAAAAAAAAAAAAAAATTAAGAACAGAACATAAATAAAGGCGATGCTGGAGATTCCTAAGTCAACGTTGATTTTTTATTAATATAATATACTAATATAGTTAAAAGTGTATATGGTATGATACACAAACATACAAAACTAAGTATAAAACATTAATTAAACATTTCCACTCATAAATCGTTTTAATAAAGTCCTCTCACACCACTCGTAAATCACTCTCGCATTTGAAAGCTATATGTAAGAGCGTGGTATAGGAAATTGCCGTATCGATCCGGAACAGGTATCGACAATACGTTATGATGAATTGGTCTCCGATTCACCCATAAAGAGAGAGCTCCAGCATACGAGCTACGATGACATATTTTACATATATACATACCTACTTATATTTATTTAGAAAATGAAATGGAGCGATAGTGAATTGTAATTTATTTGGTACTAGCGACTCACCCTTGTCACCTTCGTCTCTAGCTTGCTTCCCAATACAAACTTTCATCCCCATTTTCACCCTCTTAAGGGATGATTTCCGGGATAAAAAGTATCCTTTGTCCTTCCCAGGGTCTCAAACTATCTTCTTACCAAATTTCATCTAAATCGGTTCAGTATATCCAAAGATAACCCCCTACAACGTCACAAACTCACAAACTTCACTTCTTTACAATATTAGTATAGACTAGCGACTTACTCTCGCTTCGCTCGTGTGTATTCCTGAGCTAGAATGGTATAAAAGACAAGCGTCCAAAGATTTTATTTTTATTTTTGGGCCAGGAACTTTCGCACGCTTAAACAGAATAACCCAACAGAGTTTCATCACAATCGGATCAATGGTTCAGGATAGCATAGAGGACAAACATACGAACATTAATTTTTACTTATATAGTTTTAAGTTATATTAGATTTTTAACCAATTTCAAAAAAAAAGAGATTCTCAATTTGGTCATAATATGTATTTTAAGTGAAATATCTGTAAAGAAAGTTCTAAGACAAACAATAGTACATATACAATGTAAGAAAATGTTGAGTATGTCCGTCTATTCGTACACGTTAATATTCGAAACGACTTATCCGATTATAAAGGATTTTGCATTGGCGTATAAGGAATTTGAGAGTGGGTTCGATAATGTGTGTCTGGAAAGCAAAGAATAATAAGGATGCAACCAATTTTAAATGCAATTCTCTATCTAAGTTATTTCCGTCATTGAATCATGCGAGCGATACCAAAATATTTTTTTTTAATAACTCAAAACCCCTTTTGTAGCAATCGGGTAATAATAATGTATCGTGTTATATAACCTAAACTCCACTAAACAGGTACATTGTAAGCGCGGAGCGGAAATGTCCCAGCGTCCGGCGTGCATATTCTGTTGGATCAAATGTTGAATGAATCATTGTTTACCACTGAATGGCCGGCTGTAATTCGTAATATACGTGCGACTGGTTTATGAGACGCTTTAGAAAATTGATGGATAATATTCTTCCTCAGGGCAGGCAGGCAGTGGTAGCCCAGTGGTAACGCGCTCGCTTCGGAAACCGAGTGAAGCGGGTTCGAATCCGGACCTCACACCTCTGATATTTTCATGTGTATATATTATAGTATATTATAGTATCCGTGAAGTTACCTATAGTAGCTTACCTGTTTTATATACTAATTTTAATTAATTAATTTACATATAGCCTGGTCATGATTTCGATAGACAAGCTATTTTAGGCGTATTTATCTATTATTGAAACTTTATAAAAAATATATTTCATCTGGTTAACAGATCGGTGAAGGTCGTGGTGTATCCGGCTCTTAGACCATAACGGGGTTTTTAATAGTATATAACCATTAAGGCTTCGTTGGTGCATTGGCTAGCATCTGTTAGGAGGAAATGATTATGTATAATTTCTAAAGTCCGTATTACTCAATTCAATGTCAGTGAAACATCTTAAATTCCCAACTCTGGGATATTACTGAGAATTTTGCTGACAGAAAAAACGAATCCAGGAAAACCGAATCCAGAACTACTGGATCTGTAGCTTTACATGTTAGCCGCAAAACAATTAGACGGTTTTGAATGGATAGCCTACTAGAGACTCACCTTCGCTCCGCTCGAGTTCGTTCCTACTTACGTTTTAAAGTTTAGTATAGATTTCTCAGAGATGAGATATTTTCCCGCAGTAAAAAGTATTCTATCATTTACCTAGCTACCAAATTTCATCAAAATCCCTCCAGTGTTTTTTCCGTGATGCGGTAACAGACAGACAGGCAAAAATTCTAATAACTATAGATTCGGCCACTGTATCGATAATAAAGTCTATTTCAATAAGATTTTCCAAAAAATATTTAATGTACAGATTCGGCTTTGTTAGAATTTTATAATATGTATAGATATTGGGGGACATATTATGGATTATCTTAGAATTTCTAGGCATACTACGAAGCTACACTGTCAAGACGTTACATAATTCCAAGTTAACTCGTGCAAGTTAACTAGTGGCCACCGTATATCCTGAGAATGAGTTATTGTTTACCAAGAGAATGGGCTCGACGTGCCTTGTAATCTGTGATGGACTTTACAGTTAATACCTTACACCTTTGTATCAGTTTCATTGATTATTCTGTATCAAAGCCATGTCAGCATCGCACATTTAGTACAAAACAACTTAATTATAAAACGTGAACATCTTAATGAATGTATTTTTTTAATCACGATGAGCTTTATACGTGCGTATACTTTTTACTTAAATCACAACTTCTAATATATTTAGAACATGAATCCATTTACAAGGGAAAAGAACATTTCTTTTAAGAAATATTTCATATTTTTATATGATGTTTTTGTGTCGTTAAAACAATGTAAGCTTGACGATAGACATACGACATTAACCCAAACAGAGATAATATATGTACTTATTAAAACTAAACGGATAAAAATATAACCATACCAAAAAAATTGCAGTATACAGCCCTTATTAACTTCCACAGCTTGGTAAGGGCCTCCCTTCAAAGCAAGAGGGTATATATATATATATATATATATATATATATATATATATACATTCACATATATAAAGTGGTCATACATATATTTTGAAGACTGTCTTACAGGTCATACAGGTATTTTCACGATGTTTTCTCTCCCATCGTAATGAAAGTGTTAAACATTTTGAAAATCATTAGAGAAGAACATTAATAATAGTAATATATTATTTAACTTTTAATTAACAGCAAGTAGTTATTTAAGACGAAAATCTTCTAATCTATCTAAGTAATACAAAGACACAATAAAAATGAGGATTTACGCGAGTTCCCAAGTTAATTTCAAGGGAAACCGTGAACAAGTTGATTCTAGCTTCTTACATCAGATCTAGACAAATAAGCGTCCTTTACTTTAGGATTAACATCAAGACAGTATACTTGTACTGGAAAGAGCGATCTTTAAGAAATATTCCAGTTTTATAAATGGATACTTCTTTTATTTGAGTCAAATTGCAGATTATCAGCTTTTAAAGAGATTGGTTTAACATTAAAGTTGATAATTCAAGATCAGATTTCGAACAGTCTCATAAAAGCTGAATAAAAGCTAGTATTGAAATGCCATCAACAATTAAACGTCTTAACTCTAATTAATATCGACATAGAAAGCGACTCACCCTCGCTTCGCTCGTACGCGTCCCTTAGTACCCAATAGTAGCCTATGTGTTACTCCAACCTGTTATAGTCTATCTAAATACTAAATTTCATTAAAATCTTGCTGTGCCAGCGGTCGCGGGCTCGAGTCCCGCTGGGGGCATTCATTTGTGTGACGAACACGAATGTTTGTACTCCAGTCATGGTTGTTTATATTCATAATATGTGTGTATTTAAAGTTATATATGTGTAGTGTATCAACTATCTGGTATCCATAACACAGGCCTCGTAGCTTACCATGGAGCAAGATGGTGCTATGTGTTACTGTCCCAACATATTTATTTATATTAAATCACTCTGTCGACTTTCCATTATTGATTGTGAACTAAACAGAAATAGAAACGTATGTAAACTTGCAACCATCAGCTACTGAGTACATAAAATTAACTGTATTACATAACGTTTTAACGCCAGCACATAAGTTGTTGGGTTTAACGCGAGTTGGCGTAACTTTCCCGGGACTTCCCACGTTTGCACCTACAACTAAAGACAGAGCTTAAACTTGGAAACTGCATTATTAATCTTATTAAGCAAATTGCTTTGTGCCAATTTTATTTATATATACATACATACACTAAATTAGCTTCGCTTCGGGTTCGTCCCTAATGAAAAACAAAAATAACTCTATCCTACGGGTACCATATATTTTTCCGAGATAAAAAGTAGCTTATGAACTATTCCAGATTATAATCAATCTCTGTACAAAATATCATCCAGATGCGTTCAGCCGTTCTGGCGTGAAAGAGTAACAAACATTCGTCCATCCATCCTCATAAACATTATGTTTAACAAACAATTACAAAATCTGTTTATTCTAATAGAATAAATCAAGAAAAAGAACATGTACCATCATGCATGTACTTTTTCTTAATGATTTTTACTCTATGTATGTAGTTTATTAACTTCGATGATCGATTACGAACGTTAAAAAAATGTTTTTTGTATTTTAATTTATATTTATTATTTGTTGTTATAGCGTCAATAGAAATATTTACTCTGTGAAAATTTCAACTCTCTACCTATTACGGTTCATGAGATATAGCAATCTGACAGATAGACGGACGGACGGACAGCGAAGACTTAGTAATAGGGTTCCGTTGGCATCATTCGGATACGGAACCCTACAAATTCAACTTCATAATACTGTACAGTACAAAAACAGGAGACGATCGTCTATTCATTTTAACGGAAACTGTCAAATGCAAGGGTTGTCAAAAATACCAATTTTCATGGCGAACGGTTTCAAAAATAAAGGCACTGCAGTAGAAAGGCCGTATCGTGGCAAGTTACAGTTATGCCCTATAGACGTTTACTGAATGTCATGTTGAAGCACAGTTTTCTCATCCAATGCTGCAATACCCTATGTATTATTGTTCAGGAAAAACATCCTAAAGTTTGAGATTGGAAATTTACGAAGTTCTATTTAATAAAACAGATTTCGTTTTTTTTGTATTTACGATATTACTATCATTAGATAATAATCAATACTTTCGCTCTAATTTTAGCACATTTGAATAATTTGTTTATTTAATATACTTTAATTTAAAAAAAAACTGCTGAAATTTCACCTCACCTCACTCTCAAGTAATAATATTGCAAGTATTTCTAAAAGAAAATTTTCTTAACTTATACGAGTAATACTAAAAATATACCTATATGTACGAGTGTTAGCATAATTATCATAATTTTTTACATCTTTTTAATTTAAATCATTATAATTTAAAGTCAAATGAAACACTTATTTCCTGCCAAGCTTGTAGAGATGGCAGCACCAAAAACTGTATTTAGTATGAATTATGATTATTAAAATAAAGTCAAAACATATACTCTTTAATTTAAAATACATATGTGGTGGTGGAAAACTTATAAGGTATAAAAGAGGTATTATGTAACAAGAAGGGCAGTGTATTTTCTGGAGTGAGTTGTCGTAATGCTGAAAGTTAAAGGTGTCATAGTGACGTGAAAAAAAATTTTTACGTATTTTAGCATTTTTCTCGTTGACTGTACATTTTTTCCAAAATCTGTGAATGCAGTTCCGAATATCTCAAAAAGTTATGGATGGTCTCCTAGGAACGTTTTCCTGTAACTATAGTATTTAAGGTACCTGCCCTTACTGTCCCGTCTCAAAAATCTACCCTGTATAATCATAAGCAAATAATCATAATATGTACATTATCATAAGCGAATAATCATAATACGTACTATATATACGTACTAGTGCAATGAATCAAAGGAACCGTTTAATACACACACGGTACTTGCTGACAAACGCTGTAGGATGTAAATTAGAGCATTTAGTTCCGCTCAAGACGCCGTATTAACGTCACACTAAAATTAATAATACATCGGTCCCTTGGTACATTTGACAAGCAAGGAAATCTCTCTTTTAGCCATTGTATTAAAAAAAAACTCGATCGATAGGGGTTTTTTGAACCCAAAATTCGGTTTAACGTGTTGAGGGACGCGGGAACACCGGTGGTTCAGTTAACAATTAATTGCTTAGAAATTATCCTGGAGTAGTTAAGGAACATTCAGATACAAGTACATAGGATGGTCTATTATTTATTCTCTCACAGTATAAGGAAGTAGTAATCATGTAAATGAGACTCGTCAATTTTTTACTGTCTGTTTGTACCTGAAAATATCCGTAAAGGACAAATCGATTTCGACGGATTCCCAGAGGTTAGAAATTTATTACTAGTAGTTTTCGGCCAAGGGTCGACCATGATCATTATAAAAAAAAACTGTTTCCAAATATATTTTATTGGTTGGTTCGTCCCTAGTTACGTTTTAACGTTTAATATAGATTTCTCGAAGATGAGATACCTAAATGTTGACCCGCATATCTAGCTATCATAATACCAAATTTCAAATCAAAATCTGTCCAGAGGTTGTCTCGTGATACATTTTCACACAGACAGATAAGCAAAAATTTTAAAAACTATAGACTCAGCCTCTGTATCGATAATAATGAATATCTCAATGAGATTTCCCAAAAAAAATTCAATGTACAGATTCGACTCAGAATTTTATTATATGTATAGATAACATTAAGGCTTATCAACAACTACTAAATAAAAAAAACGAAAACCCTTTGACAAACAGAGCAGAAAAAGGTACTGAACTGTTTTGTCTTTGTCTAATTACATATAGTAGAAAAGGTAATCGGATCTTAAATAGATTTGACCTACAGTGAAATGAGTAAAACGGTGAGCGATCTCCAACACAGGCACGGTATACTAAGAAACGATAACAATTCTGTTTCAGTGCTTCAAACGTTACAAGACCCTATTATAATAATGGCTGTAGGAACAATGTTAGATATCGGAACGGCGTTCGATGATAACTTTTATTAGACTTGGTTCGTGTTCATGGCAATGCGACTTAATTTTAGTGAAATGAGATTATTAAGAAAATCGTTCCAATACTCCTGGTTTTGCTTACAAATTACTCTTTTCCTCTAATTTTACGTGCCTACATTTTGACCGACTTCCAAGAAAGAGGAGGTTCCCAATTCGTAGGAATCTTTTTTTTTATGGATATTCGCCGATTACTCGAAGACACCTGAACCGATTTGGAAAATTCTTTTTTTGTTTCAAAGAGTATACTTGCCAGGTGGTCCCATTTAATATTTTTTAAATTAGCAAGCTGAAGTGGCAGTGGGCTGGTCACAGTTGTCGCAGAACCAATAACCGATCGAGTAGACGGGTTTTAGAATGGAGATCACGGCTCGGCAAAATGTATTTAGAGCGACGATAGACGTACAGTGGCTGGCAGCGGTTGGATGCGTAGAGCTGAAGATCGAGCTCAGTGACGTGTCATAGGAGAGGCCTAAGTTCAGCAGTGGACGAAAGCAGATTGAATATGATGATGATATTGTAAACACTTAAACCCAACGGAACCTTCCCCGTCTTAATGGAATATTGCATGATCGCTTACGCACTCAACCACGACGCCCCGACAGATGGACTATAACCGGGAATAATAAAATACGGTATTGCTAGTAACAAAATTTACTAAAAGACCCTGCTACCTCTATATAATATTCCAAATAACAAAGACATACAACACTGTAAAATAAAGAGCAGCAAAAAAACTACAAATATGATTCATACAAAAAAAACAGTATAACTTTTTCCAACAATTATTAACATGATTAGTCATCCAGCTAATGTCTCTTTGTTGAAATCCACCCATTATATGGACAGAAAGCAAATAATTGCAGGACATGACCCCACCGAACGCTAACACATGTCCGCCGGCCACAATGTCCGAACCGCAGGCTCATAGCTATTAATGTTACATATTATACCGACATCACAATACGATTTAGTTAAAAACATACTAACTAATACCTTAACTACACTTACGTATGATTAAAAGTGTTTGTTCGTGGTTTTAAAATAAATTAACCATATAGGCTCATGCTATTATTTGACCTACATACATGTATGTATAATATATTATAGGTGTATAATTAATTGATTTATTAATAAAAAATATTGGAAAATTGTAATTTCATGTTAATATTGTTGTTAGTAATGATAATATTGATGATGATGATCAAGGTTGTGGTAGTGGTGACGATGATGATGGCGACGGTAGTGGTGATGGTGATGATAATGATGAAGGTGAGAATGATGATCATAACAAAATTGTACAGAACACAGATCATTATTCGAATTACACCTTTAAATCCATAACTACTTCACAATTCACAAATAAAATGTTATTTTAATCAAAAAATTTATATTTTATATCACAAAAATCAAAAGATCATTATTAATAACAAGACTAACGAAGGAGCTACATTCTCAATTAATACCTATATAATAAGCATAGACGTGGAAAAGGATAGCAATATCTGGTTATACGATGAGTAATAGAGACAGAACATTATAATTTTGCCAAGTATTACACTTGTTGCTTCACCAGAAAGTGAAGGAACTCAATAAATATTTATAACATTAAAATCTAATTACTCCAAAAGCGCTTTTGTGAAACGCTTAATACTTAGTTGATTCGTTTAGTAACAACATTAAAGTAGAGAGAATTCTATCAATAAAATATATGCAAAACTGAATATTACTTTGAAGAAAATCTAAAGGATTTACATAATATTTTAGGATAGAATAAATTTAAACAGAATAAGTTTTCGTGATGGTGAATCAAATAGAGAATAGCTAATAGGTAACCTAGAAAAGCGTAGGTTTGAAACCTAGGTTTTGCACCTCTGAGATTTTCATATATTGATTGATTGATTGATATAATTCACCAACTGTAGAAGTATTACAGCTAGGCAGGTAACTTTTTTAAAAGCTTTCAAATAAAAAAAAATCTTCCACATGTCACAATCGTTTTCAGAGATACGACGCCAAAAATAGTCACACAGACCGACATAGGCGTTAAACTCATAACACCGCTTTTTGCCTATAAGTAAAAATCACAGTAAAGAACTTTATCAAACAATGAAGAGTCCAAACCATTAATTTTTCAATAAATAGAGAATTTCCCTACAAATCGTCCATTAAGCTCGATCCCGACATTAAGCTTTACAATGCTCGGTTTTCATGCTAATGTCGCAATTCCTGAATAAGTAGCCCTTTATTCGGGTTACTAAACTATGAGGTTATACCTATTAACATGATAAATAGGAAAAAAACAAGTAGTTTATGGTACAGAGAACCACACAGAATTCTTTATATTATGATTCAACAAGTGTGTGAATACTATCTGTATAATTTACCTCGGGCTGGCGTAGTTTATTTAAATACTCGTACATATTATACGTCCACTCCTATGGGACGTTGCGTGATGTTAGATAGCATTTCTGAATAAGTTATTATAGGCTGGTAGTTCCGGAGATTAGTGCGTTTTAACACACAAACAAATAAACATATGAAAGCAAACGAATTCTTTGGCATTATAATATCAGTAGATATTGATTGCATAAAGAGCTATAAAGTGTTGATGATCATACATTCGTATGTAATACCTTGATTATAACAATAAAATACAACAATAATGAATATTATCATCTTTAATTTTTGATTTACATTTTAAGTAAACTAAGCTAAGTCACATATTACTACCTCAGACCAAGGAATAATGAGAGTGTCGTAAAACTAAAAATGAAGCCAAAAAATAATGTTTTAAAACAGTATTCAAATGAAATTTTGTATGCTGACTGACTGATAAGCAAAAAAATGTTAATAAATACAATTATTATCGTTTTCTTTACAATAATTCTTAAAAAATACAAAAGAATATAGCAGTTCTTATTTTTATTATTCCCATTTTATTCCCAAAAATTATACTAAAGTATACTAACCTAATCCCATAATCCTATAAATATTGTATTATAAATGTGGAGTGGATTACTTACGAAATCATTACTTATGAAATGATTACGAATGGATTACTTTTTCAGGCCACAACGGCTGAACGGATCTGGATGAAATTTGGCACAGAGATAAGATTTATAGACTGGAACAGCACTATTGTTTTTAGTCTCGAAAAAATGTACGGTTCTCATGAGATATCCATACTAACCGTTAAAAGGTACCTAGGGACGAACCCGAGCGAAGTAAGGGTAATTCGCAAGTATCTATATAAACTCTTATTTTTTAAAGTAACCAAATCACGTTACTATTTTTGACTTTGACATTTATTTTGGGGGACGCCGTCTATATAATAATTCTTAAATCTAAAATGACAACAAATAAAACTAATCAACGTAGACAATTACAAGTATAAAGCCATAATTAGCTTTAGTCAAGAATTTTATTTAACTTAATCAGCTAAGTTTTACTATTGTTAAGTAAACTTTTGTACTGTGCTGTTATAGTGTTTATGCTATGGAAATGGTCACGGGTTCAAAGTCTATAAGTAGATTACAACAATTTTGATGAACTGGGCTAGTTTTAGACAGAGTGTGGTACATCTCCTGTGAAATAGACGTTTAAACCAATGTATACTAATATTATAGAGGAAAGATTTTTTGTTTGTTTGTTTGTACCGAATGAGCTCCGAAACTACTGGATCAATTTAGATGATATTTAGTAAGAAGATAGTTTTAGACCCTGGAAAGGACATAGGATAATTTTTATCCCGGAACGAAAGTTTGTATGGGCAATCAATCTAGTACGAACCCGAGCGAAATGAGTCCCTAGTATCAATATAAATGTTGGAGCTTATTTCTACAATGACAAATACCTATTATATTTTGACAATAAAAGAGATGACAACCAGTATTTTTGTGGTGTCAATTAAAACGTAACGGCGAGGCTGGAGAAGGTCACTAGAATTCACACAAACTCATCGTTATTCTCACTAAAGCTATCACTATACTTATATTTTTACCGTCATTTCAAAGTGTAACGAAAAAAAAACCCTTATTAATATTACATATACAAGTAAGCCCGCACTTGGCCAGCGTGGTGGACTATGGCCTGATCCCCCTCGTATTGAAGGGAGGCCCGTGCCCAGCAGTGGGACGTTAAAAAGGGCTGAATACATACATACATACAAGTAAATAATTTTACGACAGATATACGTACATATGAAGTGAAAAATGAAAGCACTTTTATGTGATAGACTCAAAAGCACTAGGATAAGTGCAACAAAGTTTGGGGAGCGCTGCAATAGTGAATTCCATAGCAAGGATACAGTATGACATAGTAGGCAGTCCATTAAGTCCTTTACATTGTCCTATTTGAAAGCCCTTCCTTGTCCAGTGTTCTATTGTGAAAGTGCACAATTTTAAAAAACTTTAGATGATGGACCGGTAGTGCTGTTTTAATTTGTACTTTAGTATGAGAATTTTTCATTTCTATGCTATAGCTAGGAAATAAGCAATCCCGATTTCTAATGTCATTAAATTCAGTTAAGCCGAAGAAATAACATGTATTTATTATGATCTTTCGCATTTATAGTACAGTATCAGTGTTCGCAACCGTAGGTACGATAATTATCGTACATGTACGATAATTTCATGTCTGTGTACGATGTACGATAATATATTGCAAATGTACGATAATTTGTGAAGGTGGGATGGGTGAAAATGTTTGTGAGGGTCAGGTAATGTTTTAGGAAGAGTATTGTTCGAGTTAATATTTTAAGTATGTAGTATTTGTAAGAAGGGAGGAAAAGGAGAATAGTCCTTTTTTTTTTTTTTTTTTGCTCTCCCGGCTGTAGGGATTGCATCCAGATGGTAAGAAAAAGTTTCAGCAGTTCTTTTTTTTTTTTTTTTTTTTTTGCTCTCCCGTTTGTGGAGGTCGCATTCGAATGATAAGAAAATGTTGCAAGGAGGTTTTTTTTTTTTTTTTTTTTTTTTGCTCGTCCGCCTGTTCCAGGTGCAAACACATTTAGGTCGCTGACCGTTCGACTGTTCAGTTGACCGGAGGGAATCAGTTATTAAAAATTGATTAGAAGGAAAAAATATCGATTTGTATAAAACTCGACTATTTTTGCACAATCTTAATATGTACGATAATTTTGGTCCATGTACGATAATTTTACGGCCCTAGGTACGATAATTGCCTGACTTCAGGTTGTGAACACTGTACAGTATTTATAGTACAGTGTGGGTATTTTTAAATATTTAAAACTAGAGACTCACTCTAGCTTCGCTAGGGTTCGTCCCTAGGTACGTTTTAACTGTTAGTATGGAACAGATAGACAGTATATTATATATATACGAGTATGTATGTATGTACATAGCTATGATGAGTTTTATATCCCTTACTTGAAAAATGATTGATTCCCCGTATAAACTTTCAACCCCATTTTCACCCTCTTTAGGTACGATTTTCGGGATAAAAACTATCCTATGTCCTTCCCAGAGTCTCAAACTATCTTCCAAATTTCACTTAAATCACTTCAGCGGATTTTCAGTTTATCCATTACAAACAAACTCACAAACTTACAAACTTTACCTCTATAATATTAGTGTAGATGTATCCCACCGACTGGATATTTTTGTTTTCTATAGTAGACGATATCTACACGAAACTCGTGAACAAAGCTTATAAAATAATATTTTCAAAACAATTTTTTTATCTCCTTTCATAAGCAAAGGGTATTTTTTTCTTTACATTATTACCAAGTTAAAAGGAAACTTAAACACGCAAAAATACTAGCCTAACACGTAGCTTCTTTTGTGGAAGTGGGTTAAAAATTCATTTTTAGTGATTGTTCATGTCATTACAGGGGAACGCCGTCAAAATTATAGCCATCTAGTCCCAGCCATTAGGTTTAAGCATTTATGAACGAGTTAGCCAGTTGGGGCTTAGTGTAGCTTTATATACTACGCATTTGGAAAATTCTTACAAAAAGTATCTATACTAATATTGTAAATGTGAAAGTTTGTATGTATGTATGGATGTATGTCTGTTACTCTTTTACGCCAGAACTGCTGAACGGATCTGGATGAAACTCGGCACAGAGATAGATTATAGTCTGGAATAACACATAGGCTACCGGGACCCGAGCGAAGCGAAGGTGAGCCGCTAGTAGATTTATACTTTTATTGAAGGTATATAAGGTATGCCTCGGCGGTGTAGTGGCTAGCAAGTACGGCTGCATATCCAGAGGTCGTGGGTTCGAGCCAGGTCGGGCCAAGTTTAGTTATTGAATCTTTCTGTTTAGTAAACCTCAGTAACAGCCCGGAGCTGGGAAGTTGGAGGTGTCTCACCCCCGTGCCTCGGAGACCACGTAAAGCCGTCGGTCCTGCGCCTTAACTCTCACTGGTCGCGTCGAGTAGTCGTCCCAACGGAGTATGAGAGTGACAGGAATAGAGAGTGCACTTGTGTCTGCGCTCTCCCTCACACGCGCTGCACTATAATATCTCCTGCGCAGATGGCTAGTCTCAATGACATTAGCCGCCTTGGCCGAAATCGCTCGGGAGGACATTATTATTATTATATATACTATATTTCCGCATAATTAACTCAAATCTAACAATAAAATCTGCTTTCAAACAGCACATTATATAAAAAACCAAGTTAATTTCTTCTAAAAACCAAAACAAAAAAATAAATAGTACAAGGACGTTAAAAAACTCAGCATTTAAGAAACAATTCATTTAAATATAAAAGTAATTTGCGAGCATATGCTAACCGAAAAACAAAGCTTAAAGCAAAAAGTTTCGTAACTAACATAATAAGCTCAAACAAAAGCTTATGTGCGGGGAGGAATAAAGAAAATAATTATAATAAATCTTTTTTTATACTCTTATTGTGGGTGTTTTGTTGTGTCCGAAACAATTAGCTGCAATGATTTGTGTTGCAGACATTAAGGACTTGAGTGTAGTGAATAAATAATAATGATAAATTACAGCTTCCGAAAAAAGCAAAACAATGTATGTAAAATAATAAAATTTGAATAAATACGTATCCACATATCTCATAATTTATCAGAAAATACAGCATTTAAATGAATAAATAAATAATATGTTGGGACATAAACACATAACACCGTCTAGTTCGATAGTAAGTTATGAGGCTTGCGTTATGAATACCAGATAGTTGATACACGAAACATATTTAGCTTTAAATACATACATATTATAAATATAAACACCCATGACTGGAGTATAAACATTAGTGCTCATCGCACAAATGAAAGCCCCCAGCGGGACTCGAACCCGCGACCGCTGGCACAGCAAGTAAGGTCAATACAAACTGAGCCAATCGTGTCGTCAATCGTCAATTTGTGTCCACTCCACTCGAAATCGCTTGATGTGTTAACACGTTCGTACGCGGTAACTTCGCTGAACACTATCCTGAAGCACTAAAAAAATCCATACATTTTTGGACCACGGTTATAACCGTACAGGCAACTTATCCATTAGAATATCCATAGTAAATTAACAGCACAACTTTAGTAGATAAAAATAAAACTACAATAATTAGAATTTTCTATTATTTATTGAATAATTAATTAATATGTTAAAATATCAATCATAGCCTCTGAACGTCATGTTTTTTTCGAGTTATCTTGATCGAGGAGCCTCATCAACTGAGTAAAAATTATGTGTATTCGAACATTATTTAATTTTTCCTTACTTTAAATAATTCTTTAAAATTTTTCGTTTTTTTTTTTTGTATTTTTAATTTTAGGTGAACATTAAAAACAAATCGATACATTTAACGCCACCTGTTATAATATTTTTTTAACTAATTTTTACTTTGTAATGAGACCCCGTGGTAAAACACACCATAACACATTGCAGTTTAGCAGTAGAGCTGCAAGCTGCTTATGGTGTATACCATGAAATGTATGAATATTTCACAGAATATAAGCTACTAAGACAGCACTGGTAAGTTTTAGAAAGTGAATATTTACAGCAATACCCGTACTCGCAATATATAATATAAAATCGACAAAAATTGTCATAGCCGTTACCGCCCGCGAACGTGTTAAAATGCATTCTAACTAATTGTAATTTATCCCTTTTTTATGTTTTTCATCTGGAGTTAATACAATAAGATATTTTACCTCTCCTTAAAAACAAAACAATGATTCATTCCACATGAAAACGTCGAAGCTTGAATTATCCGAGGGACGACAATAAAATGAAACAACTCTAACTATCCAGTAGGTGGTGCTGTTTCAAAGCAAAGCCGGACTCGGACACCGACGTTGTTTGCAGCAAGCTCTCTGCACTTCGTAATTTTGTATTGTATCACAGAATAAATATATGCTACTAGTTATTGTTCGCGACTCCGCTCGCTTGATAAATACAATCAAGCAAAATAAACAAGACTATCTAGGATATAAACTATCTATATTTCGAATATAATATAAATCCTTGAAGCCAATAGAGTGTGAATAAGTAAAATACACACATAGACGAACGTACGCACACAAGTTTTTGCTATTCATGTGATTTTATAGCAATACTAGAGACTCACCCTCGCTTCGCTTCGGATTCGTCCTTAGTCAAAAAACAAATCTATCCCACGGGAACCGTACATTTTTCTGGGATAATACCCTATGTACTATTCCAGACTATAATCTATCTCTGTGCCAAATTTCATACAAATCCTTTCAGCCGTAATGGATTTTAACGTTCAAAAATCAATGATATACCTACATAATATTATAACTAATAACAAAATAAGTTTGTTTGTTTATTCTTATTTCACGCAACACTAAAATAACAGTTGGCAAAAAAGGCCTATCCATTCAAATCGTTATTTTTCTATAACAAGAGATTTACTATGGCGCACATAAACTTGGAGAAATAAAACACCTATAAAATCGATACAAGTTTCACACCGGCAAAGGCGTATAGTTATAGTAGGTATCATTAAAACAAACCACTATAAAAGAGTATAAAAACTTACAATCTTGTAAAATATTCATATAGATATGAGAACTTCTATTACTAACATAACATTTTACGGTACGGGTGGAATAAAAATTTTCCAGCAACCTTTGAAAGTCTAAAGTGAATCCAGACACGGACCTCATTGTAGTCGACAAACGTCAACGTGTTTCTTTCACGTCGCCGTACGATACAATTGCTACTTCATCTACTCGTATATATGTATATGTGTGTGTATATATATAAATATATATATATATATATATATATATATATATATATATATATATATGTTTTGTTGTGGGTTTGTCAGATGTGTTTTAAGTAGGAAAAAAAGAGAAAAACAAAAAAAAACTGCTGGAAAATCAAAAAGTTAAGAAATGTTTATTTTGTATGGGAATCACTAATCGTTAAAACGTACCTACAGATGACCCCGAGCGAAGCGAGGGTGAGTCACTAGTGCTAGATAAAATTAGAGGACAACAAAAGTTTATTTTATGAAAAAAATCTATCACTGCACTGCTTTTTAGTTTACACACAACGCTTAACGCTAATCCAGATTATAATCTATCTGTGCCAAATTTCATCTAGATCCGTTCAGCCGTTCTGGCGTTGTAGAGTAACAAACATACATCCATCCTAACAAACTTTTACATTTATAATATAAGTAGGATTTACAAACACAAAGGCAGTGGTAGCCGAGTGGTAACACGCTCGCTTGGGAAAACAAGTGAAGCGGGTTCAAATTTTCATGTGCGAATCATTTCTAAGATGATTACCACTTGCCTTACGGTGAAGGAAAACATCGTGAGGAAACCTGCATGTCTGAGAGAACCTAGTAAGAAACCCGCCAACCCGCACTTGGCCAGCTTGGTGGACTATGGTCTGATTCCCCTTATATTGAAGGGAGGCCCACGCCCAGCAGTGGGACGTTAAAAAGGGCTGAATACATAGGTACATTACAAACACAAAATATTCCCTAAAAATCTAGACCATGGATAAATTTAGTAAAGACGTCTTACAAACGTAATTTCAAATAAATACCGTAAATAACTTAGAGAACATCAGTAAAATAAAATTTAAATACGCCATTTAATTCATACTTTTGTCTTTGAAATACTGATGAGGAACCGCAAGGCCTCACAGCAATTACGAAGTTTGGGATTGAGAACGAGACGTTTATGCAAAGTTTTGTTTCCCGTCCCTTTATAAGTGAAGATTGATATCGCTTCTATAATTAAAATTAAATTAGTTATTTTAACTCACGATTAGTATTTCAGTTTAAGAAAATCTGTCAAGTGTGCATCAGAGTAGCGGTCTGAGGGTTCCGTACCACCACACGAAATATTCTTGTTACGTATTTACTAACATTTTTATACTCATATATAAAACTCGACTGTGCGTGTGTTCGTAATTTATCCTCCTACGTTTAGGAGCAGCTGATTCACCCATTTTGATGATGGTTTTGATGTATTTATAGGTGACTAAATGGTTAATACTTTCTCAGATTTACGCGAATATTTGACATTTTAAATAACACTATCTTTTCCGTGGCCATAATAGCTGTTAAGCTTTCGATACGTCGGGAAACAAACAAAAACAAATCTTACGGGAACCGTACATTTTTCCGTACATTTTTAAGTTTCATTAAAATTCAATTAGTAGTTTTTGTGTTCTAGGCTGTATAAGTTAGTATGGTTTTTTTAACTATCCCACGGGAACTCTAAATTTTCCGGGATGAAGAGTATCTAAGATGTTGCCGGAAATATAAGTTTCGGAAATTAGCCTGCAAACAGACAGAGAAACAAAAAAATTGAAAAAAATCTGAATTTGTTCTATTTCTCATCTTACATCCCCTGACTCGGTATTTAGCATTTTTTTTTCTATGTACAGACGTTCGACCTCTACAGTTTTATTATATGTATAGACAGACTAGTAGGACCCGATATTATCGAGATCCTTCTTTTAATTTACCGATCAAACTAGATCTGTGACAGAACAACGTCTGCCTAATAGGTCCACTAGTTTACCGATTAAATATCACGTCATCGTAAATAACGTTGAATAACCCTTAGCGTACAAAAAGTTCGGAAATCCAAGTTTTTATAATTGGCTGTTTCACTTTAATGTTTGTAGATAGAAACAATAATTAAAGATTCATTTCATTTTTAAGAAAATGCAAAAACAGAGATTCCGTAACTGTAAAATTTAAATACAAAAGTTTAAATAAATACAGCTCACGGAGAGCGTACAAGCTTAATCGGTAATGGGGTTCCGTCCGAACTCTTTAGGTAAATTACGTTTGAAAAACGATTAACAAAACGTGATCAAGGGAAAGTTCAAGAAAATTAAAAATTAATTTGAGTGCGTTCAAATGCTTCTAGCCAAAATCTTCGAATATGTGATTGTTTCTTTCTGTACGCAGTAACAAACGTACAGATCGACATAATATTTTACATAGACATATTTTCAGGATCGTAATGCCTTGTAATCTAATTATTTACCGATTCCAAAAAAAAAGGATAAACTCAATTTAAGTGGATATTTATTTCAAACAAAGTTGGTACCTTTTTGTTTTATAATAGTTTTATAATAATAATTGATTCAGCAAGTTGCCTATGAAATTTGCTAAGAACAGATATTTATACAATACGAAAATATAAGAATCTATCACTTATGTAACACTAATGCTACACCTATACGTACACACGGACATCGGAGTCGTCTTAGGAAATTGGCCACGACACAACAGTGTTGCGCTAGATCTCTTGTATCCCCCTTAATTTGTCACTCGCAATTACTTTTCGGGCAAGATATACACGTTGGCCGATTTCGTCCGAAACAATACCATGTCTTTGCTTTAATTAATTAGCTTTTTCATTTGTTTGGCATCAAAAAATAATTATTTATCGCGTATTATGAGATTAACATCTAATCATTACATAAATACGTATATAACATAACACTTATTATTCGAAACGTCGGGAACCAAAAATCAAAATAAATCCACGAAAACAACCGTAAAGATAGTTTTATTTAAAACTTATAATTATTTTTCAACTAAAAACGTATACCGTCTTCAAAATCACTATTGCAAGGAACAATTCGACGTTTAAGAGTGGAAATTTATATAGAGACTAGTAGAAAACACAGATTCGCTCGGGGTAAATCTACACAAAAAGCTTTTCTTTGGCTTTATGCTATTAGTAATAATGTGTGGAAGTCAGTCCGATTTTTTAACATCTATGATTACTGTTCTGCTCTCTTGGATAGTAGCGTGATGATGCATAGCCTATAGCTTTCCTCAATAAATGAGCTATCTAATGCAAAAAGAATTTTTCAAATCAGATAAGTGTTCCTGAGATAGCGCGTTCAATCAAACAAACAAACAAACAAATAAACTCTGCCTCTTTATAGTATTATACTATAGATAGCCTATTCATTTAAAAGAGAATTGGGGAAAACAGTTCGCACTTGTCAAACTAATCGTGCGTAACACACCCAAAAAAACGTACAGCTGAATGGCGTCGGCACTGAACTGAAGGGTGTACAAAAAATAACCTCCATCATAACAACAAAATTGATAAGCCACAGCCTGGCTCTATGTCAAGATGTTATCGCCAATAGAAAATAAAAACTGGGGGGTTAGGTAAGATGGCATGTACATACTCGTATGTATGTAGGTACGATGGGACAAAGAAACAATTATATATAACAAATCATTAAAAAAATACTTTCTTTGAAGATGGATTTTTTTTAGGTGTATATGTAGGTACTTGAAATTTTAAATGAAACTGTCCTTTCGGATTTTATCGCAATTTTATTTCATACTAGCGACTCCGTCTCGTTTCACGTTTAGTATGGATTTCTCAGAGATGAGATATATTACCGGCAGTAAAAAATATCCTATATGTTGACCCGGATAACCACCTATCATCATACCAAATTTCATCAAAATCTGTCCAGTGGTTTTCTCGTGATGCGTTCACAGACAGACAGACAGACAAAAATTCTAAAAACTATAGATTCTTCTTCTGTATCGATAATAATGACTATTTCTAAAAATTTTCCAAAAAAAAAAATATTCAATGTACAGATTCGACTCAGAATTTTATTATAAAAGTTAGTAAAAATTATTATAAAGTTTCGCCTCGACGTTAGAGATTAAGGTTCCAGACGTCTCAAAAGTTCGTCAGGAACAAATATTAATATAAAACTGTAATAGAATCCAAAAAAAAACGTAGTTTCATGTACAATTAAAAAAAAAACACAGAATGGGTAAGATCGATTATAAAAATTACATTCGCGAATGAAACCAAGTCAATAGAGCGTAAAATAATGGGTACGATCTCCAACAGAATGGGTTTCGGTCGCAAAAAGTAATAAATGAACTAAGAATGAATGGGGAACGTTTGTTTCCATAACATTGGATCGCTCGGAGGTGCGATTAAATGCACTTTTAAATATAAAAGGTTCTCAATACAATTCAATATTTCTCCCTTTGTTTTCTTCGAAACAGCGATTTCATCTCAAGAGACATTCTTTTGCTTAATTTTTAGATTTTCTTTTGATAAATAATGCAGTAATTTAAAGTACTTAGGGTTTCGTATTTGATAAAGAAAAAAATAATTCGATTTGATCTTTCCCTCTGTCTGTCCGCAAGGACTCTTCTCACGAACAAGGAAGAGTGTCAAGTTGAATTTAATATCAAATGTCTACAATCTACAGTCTCTAGGAATCCACTCCAACTTCAATCTATACTTATAATATTATTATTAATATAAAAAGGCAGAGTTTATTTGTTTGTTTGAACGCGCTAATCTTAGGAACTACTAATCCGATTTGAAGAATTCTTTTTGTATTAGATAGCCTGTTTATTGAGGAAGGTTTTAAAGGCTATAGGCTATATATCATGATGCTACTACCCAAGGGAGCAGAGCAGTAATAACTAATATAATCTATAGTCTATCAGATATCAGAACCAGAAATAAAAATCGTTAAACATACTAATGTTCGCCAACCCGCACTTGGTCAGCGTGGAGGACTGTGGCCTTATCCCCCTCGTATTGAAGGGAGGCCTGTGCCCTGGAGTGGGACTTACCTATCATACAAGAAACACTATGTATGTCTATGAAAAAGTATCAGAGATAGCCTAGTAGTAATACGCTTGTTTGCAAAACCAACTTAAGCTGGTTCAAAACCCGAATCTCACATCTAATATCCCAAATGACATATGATTTAAATCCTTTCGATTTTTACTTTGAAGGAAAACATCGTGAGAAAACTACAAAAGAGAGACAAATTAGTTTCCGAAAGACATATGAATTCCGCTAACCCGCACTTTGGCGTGATGGACTATGACCTCATGCGAGGCATTAAAAGGAGCTCTATGCCTAGCAGAGGTCTGAATTATTCATTATCGTACAGCTCTCCCTGTACTTGTAGCACAAGGACAGCTATACGATAACCACTTCGAGCTCTTTCTCATCGCATTTGCAATATTAGAAAGAATTCCAACAAGTTACTTACAATATTTCATTTCAGAAGAAATGAGAAACGACGTCAAATTAATACCATCCAGTAAAGCTCATAAATCTCAGTGCTGGGAAATATAGAGCATCGTCATTATATTAGTAGTCATATATTGTAGCCATTTGTTATTATATCTTAAATCATAATATGGTGTAATACTTTACATTCCACAGGCATTTCATAAAAATGTATTATTTATATAACAATACTAGCTGCGCCCTACTGTTTCACCAGCGTTAATCAATACTGCTCCGCTCCCTAAGGTAGTAGCATGATGACATATAGCCTATAGCCTTCCTCAGTTAACGGGCTATCTTATGCAGAAAGAATTTTTCAAATCGGATTAGTAGTTCCTGAGATTAGCGCGTTCAAACAGACAAACAAACTCTGCCTCTTTATAATATTAGTATAGATTAGTATTAAAAATCGATCATAAAACTAAGTACTATAATATTGTTTTAAATGAATTTTTGATTATATAACTTACATATTCCTTCTATATATATATATATATATATATATATATATATATATATATATATATATATATATATATATACTCATTTCTAAGCTTTCTAACCATATGAAATATTGTAAAAAAATATTTTTTTATATATAAAGTACTTGTATGATTTATTTTCATAAGCTATCTATACGTTGTCAAAAATCCTTTTTTTACATTAAAACAACTAGGTACATTTGCTAAAATATGTAAGTTTTTTTTGCACAACCAAGGTATTCTGGTGAAAAAGTCTTTATATTTACCATACATTGTTTTTTTATTTATTTATACTTTGACTCACTAACACCGTCAACTTTCAGCCCCTACATTATGTTTTAAGCCATTTTTATAGGCTAAAATCATTCTCGATCATAAATGTAAAAACAACACGTAAATTCGCTCAACAGTTCTCGAGATTAGCCTGTACATACGTACATACGCACAGTTACTTCATTTTACATGCGTATTTGTGAATGAAATAGCATCTAATACTACCATTCTTTACGAAACTTTAGGTAAATAACCCTAAGTGATATTGAAAAAGTTGTGTTCTTTGAGTATGTCAATATGATCGACAGGCCAAGAGTCTAGACGGAAAAACATTAAGAGATCTATGATGACGTTTTTATGGAGTGAAATGGACATTTCACGCACTTTTTCTTACGGGGACAAGTATAACATATTTGGGGTAATATTTTTCCTCTTTTTGCGTTCTCCGTTTTTCACTATTTTACAAGTGTGTGTTGGACTATAGAAACTTTTACCCTTACTGGGTATCGAACACGCTTTCTTAGGCTGTGTAAGTCAGACCCATAAGGCACTACACTATTAGAGATATACCCATAAGGATACATACACTTAAAAACATTGCTAATTGAAATCACAATTCAATCACAATCAATGTATCACAATTCAAGGAATAAAAACATGTATGTTTTGTGTAACATATTATATATATATATATATATATATATATATATATATATATATATATATATATATAATATACAAAGGGATTTGTTTAAATTAGACCATAAATATTAAGTCAAGAGTAAAATGAAATACAACTAAGATTAAAAATAATATCTACTTACAAGATTAGGTGCTCTCAAAAATTAGTTGTCTTTGTCACATCCAGTAGGTACTTACCTGAAAAAAAAAAAAAAACGAAAAGTGTGATGAAAAATACTTTTATTTAGCGCTATTTGTATTTAAAATGTAACGTTTTATTTGTAAAATAATAATGCTTACAGAAATGTTTTACTTTTAAAGCACTATAAGTGACAATGAAAAATCCTCTAAAAAAAGGTCTTTGAGTTACAAGAATTTCCCAATATCCCGCGCGACATTCTCTATATTTTTACCTTAATTAAAAACCTTATTGGAGCTATTACAAACATTTTGAAAAAGAAATTAGTCAAAACGGTCCGTCCGCTAACAATTAATGAGCTTACTAACAAACAGCATTTCATGTAATACTTTCTTACGATTTATATTTGACATTTTAAATAAAACTATCTTTTCGGATTATTTGGCGGATTTACTTTAATTTTTGGTTCTAGACGTTTCGAATGCTTTACAGCAACCATGGTCACGGGATAGGCTAAGGTCACTAGGACAAGTCTCGTAGCTTACCATGGAACTAGATGGTGCTGTGTTAACGTCCCGACATATTTATTTATTTATTATATGTCACGTGCCAACATTTTTGCGGCACCAGTATGTCTTGGCACCTGTGGACAACCACGCGTCCGTCTCGACTGATTCATTCGACGATTAACGCATTACCGTTACTATGAAACACTTTGGTTGTCATAAACGTCTAAAATATTGAAGACACGCAACAATAAACAAGCTATTATATCAAATAATTATACAGATTTAACTTGATATAAAAACATCATGAGTTAAACTAACTAGATGTAATAATATTTAAAACTAGCTGTCATCATACCAAATTTCATTAAAGTCCCTCCAATGGCTTTTCTATGATGCGGTCACAGACAGACAGACAGACAGACAAAAAATCTAACTATATATTCGGCCTTTGTATCAATAATGATGTCTATTTCAATAAGATTTCCCAAAGAACATTTAATATACAGATTCGGCTTAGTTATAATTTTATTATATGTATAGATATACATGTAATTTGGCAAGTTATATTAGTTGTTTTCAGCTCTTTTTAACGTTATTGCTAAGCATGGGCCTCGCTTTTGATATGGGGTTCATACCATCAGATCCATCACGCTAACAAAATGAAGCTTGACGGACTTCACCTATCTTTCTAAAACTAGTTACTTAGGTTTTTTCGGACATACAAACCCACGATATTTTTCCTTTACCGTTAGGCAAGTGGTAATCGTGTTGAAACATTTTTCTTTTCAATACTTATATAGAATAGACATATAATTTAGCAAGCTAGGTTTCGCTTTGTACAGTTGAACACAATTATTGTATATAAATAGTAGGTATTGTATATAATAGTATTATATGTATTTAAAGGCTTTGATAGTATTGTAAATATTTCTGGTAAACTTATTAAATCTATACAGATAAATAAAATAGAAGTGTCTGTTTGTAATGTCAAAATAACAGCTTTATACTAAACGCATATGGAATTATATACGGTACTTATAAGAAAAACACAATTTTAAAAATTTTTGTCTGTCTGTCTGTTTGTTCCGGCTAATCTTCGAAACGGCTGGACCAATTTTAACGCGACTAGGCTATTTATTTTTAGGCTATTTATTTTAGAAAAAGAATTATTGTTTCGCTCAAAAAAAATAAAATGTACCTAGGGACGCTAGTACCTATATAAATAAAAAACTACATTCGGTTAGATTGACTCAAAGTAGTAATGCTTTTCGTAATATATATTAGTCCCATATAACAAACTAAATTGCGATCGAATAATTAAGGGGTCTCCACACTATAGTGCCGATTACAGTCCCCAATTAACTTTGGTGCAAATTGCAACCAAATACGTACAAATCTAATATATTCAAACGAGCAATTCTTGTATATTTATTTATTTATTTATACCGGCATTCTCGGAAATAAGTAACGATTTCGCTGAAATTTGGTATGTGGGAGTTTTCGGAGGCAAAATTCGATCTAGATTAGTCTTACGTCTGGGAAAACGCGTGTTTTTAAGCTTTCATGCGGTTTTCTTTCGCATTATTCCACGCAGAATATGGTCGATAATTTTTTACACTCTGGCATGAGCATCGTGATTAAACGACTAAGGTGCACAATTAACAATCGCAGGTGTCCGAGTTCGAATCTCGATCGGATACAAAGTTTTTACTTTTGTTTCTTTTTTTGTATCTATTCAAGTTTTTAACCGACTTCCAAAAGGAAGAGGTTATCAATTCGATTGGTATTTTTTTTTATGTATGTACATCGATTACTCTGAGATTTATAATCCGATTTGCGTGATTCTTTTTTTGTTTGATGCGGTTTAGTTGCCATGTGGTCCCATAAAAATTTAACATAGTTTGGCCGAGTAGTTTTCATTTTATGGAAAAAAAATTATGAATTTTTTTGTTTACGTGGACGTAATTTTATGTGTGTTCGCGGATTGCTTCGTCATTCATGAACCGATTTTAATGATTCTTTTTTTGTTTGAAAGGAGATATTTCAAGGGTGGTACTATAATAAGGAGACCAGGATCTGATGATGGCATCCCAGAGAAATCGAGGGGAACCTTCAAAAATCGTAGTGGCGACTAGTGCGCTTGTTAATTTTTTTCATTAAGTATTTTAAAGCACTACTATTTAATGAAGGTCTGGAGTCGATCTGATAATGGAGCCGACAGATAGTCGAGGAAACTCCTCAACGATTTACAGCAATTACCTGGTGTCTGGGCTTGATTAATTTGTATTGATGGGAACTTTACACCTAGATGGGTAGTGACTGTCATTAGGGGTCTGAATAAATGGCTTAATCGAATATGTTTTTAAAAATCTTTTTTCTTACAATTTACCTGCTTATTACGTCTACACCAAAAATGAAAAAATAAAAACTTTTAAAAAAAAATAAAAACCGACTTCCAGGCACAGAAAAGTAAAAAATAACCTAACGGGGGTTTTCTTTTAGAATAGATACCTAATCAGATATTTTCGAAGTCGGTGCCAGCCAATACAAATTAAAGCACACCGACTTCGAAAATATCTGATTAGGTATCTATTCTAAATGAAAACCCCCGTTAGGTTATTTTTTACTTTTCTGTGCCTGGAAGTCGGTTTTTTTTTTTTTTTTTAAGTTTTTTTAGTTTTTTTTTATCTAAAAAATACAATATAACAAAAAAGAACTCCGAGCAAAGCTCGGTCGCCCAGGTACTAAAAAACTAAATTGCGATCGACTAATTAAAGGCCGCTCCACACTAAAGTGCCAATCACAGACCCCAATTAACTTTGGCGTAAATCGCTTAAACCAAATGCAACCAATACGTACAAATATTATAAATATGAAAGCAGCTCTTTCTATCAGCCAAAGAACATTAAACAGACCAGTAAACACCAAAACGACGAGTTAATCGTTTTAAAGGTGCCCAATTAATATAATTATTGAAAATGTCACCCACCCTCTAATCGCGTCGCATACTTTGGCAGTCTATCTCGAGTATCGAGACAAAAAGTGAACAATGGTACGGTACCAATATAGCTACATACGTATATCGTTTACCTTTTATTTGATACATGCTAATAAAACGTTTGAAAACGTAATATTTGCCCACAATTACGATGAGTCTCCTAAGTTTACATAAGGATTACTAAAATAATTTGATTTATGTAATACTAGCGGATCACCCTCGCTTCGCTCGGTTTCGTGCCTAGATAAGTTTTAAGTAGATATAAATACTTAGTTACAAGTATATAATACCTTTGAGATGTCTAAAACCTTAGTCTCTTCCGTGACCATGATTGCTGTAAAGCATTCGAAACGTGGGAAACCAAAAATCAAAATTAATTCGCGAAAAAATCCGAAAAGATAGTTTTATTTAAAATGTGAAATATTCGCGTAAATCTAAGAAAGTATTAAATACTTAGTTATTAACCAGCGTTAGCCATGTAAATTTTAAATGCTTTTTTTCGTGAAGTTTTTCGATGTTTAGTTATTCTGCTATTCGGAGCGAAGACAGAACCAACAAAGCAAAGATCATCAAAATCGGTCCAGCCGTTCTCGAGTTATAAGTGTTGTAACAAACCCGACTTTTTTTTATATTTAAAGACTACACTCGCATTATGTGTAACTGTATTTTATCGCATAATAGTTTAGCCGCGACTCCGCTCGCGTACACAATCGGGCGGTACACCATTATGAAATCTATATCTGTGCCGAATTTCATCAAAATCTGTCCAGTATCTTTTATATTTATAACATTATTATGAATTTTCTATTTGTTTATCACCCAATGAAATTTGGCGCAAATCGCTTAATCAAATCTAACCATATACGAGTACATATTTTTTACTTTAAACGATTGGCAAAGTTAATTGAGACAAGTGAATTGTACCTATATTAAATACTAGCAGTACCCGCGACTTCGCTCGCGTTCAAACTTCCGATCGCTACCAAACTTCACAGGATCACCCGCTAATCTAAAGATTGCTTGAAAATTTCATCAAAATCGCTCCTGCCTGCCTGCTGTTTTAGAGTCCATTGGGAACATCCATACACATATCGATTTTATATGTATTAAATATACGTAAGAAGATAGATGACACCAGTCAGAGTTAATTCCATAAAGACATTACTAAAATTTATCTATTTCTTTAGCCCCAATTAACTTCGGTGCAAACCAAATGCAACCAATTCGTACAAAAACCTATACAGATAAATAAAATTGGAGTGTCTGTTTGTAATATTAAAATAACCGCTTTTTACTAAATGCATATGAATGTGTACACGGTACATATACCAAAACAACATTTTTTATAATTTTTGTCTGTCTGTCTGTTCCGGCTAATCTCTGAAATGACTGGACCGATTTTGACGGGACTTTCACTGGCAGATAGCTGATGTAGTAAGAACTAACTTAGGCTACTTTTATTTTAGAAAAAAAAATAGGGTCTCACGAAAAAAAAAACAAATTAATTAATTTTGTTTTGAGAAGCAACCTAGGGACGAACCTACAAACCTACAAATATTAAAGCAGCTCTCTCTCAGTAACGTTTAAATAGACCATTAAACGCTAAACCGACGAGTTAATCGTTACAATAAAGATTGTTAATTAATTATAATTATTGAAAATGTCACCCAACCTCTAATCCCGCCGCATACTTTGGCATCCCATCCCGAGTATCGGAGACAAAAAGTGAACAATGGTACGGTGCCTATAATAAGCTGATTATAAATATAAATCATTGCAGACAGTTGGCAATGGAAGCTGGTCGGGCGTCGGGAGGTGACGAATGTCTGTGACGCATCGGTATTGCATTGGGAGTATTCGCGATGTGTTTATGCTACTAATACATTATTTTTTTTGTTTATTTTCATTTTGTATCTAATGGAGTAGGCGGGCAATCAGAGTATATTAGTCATCTTTTTCCTAACATTTTCTCCTAACATCGCGATCGGTAAAAAAAATATGTAAATATTTATGAGTTTTATATTTATTATATACTAGCATCATACGTTTTAAGTAGATAAGAATAGTTACTGCAGGTGTACCTTAGGAGATAGACACGTGTGTGAAATGCACTCATATACAGATATACAGACAAATAGACGAAAAATCAAAAACTAACTTTGGAAATATATCTTTTGTACAAATTACGTAATGTTTATTGTTTTTAAAAATACTTCATGTACAGATTTCGTTTTATTATTTTATTATATGTGGAGACTAGTTTATAACAGAGCTCTGGACATGTTACAGAAACAGTATAAATTTCTATTATTGATTATATTATAACCGGATACAGAGTTTCAGAAATATTACGGCCGTTTATAAATAAACAAACGATTTAAAGAAAATTTATGAGTTTAACTCTTCATATTAGTTTGCTAAGATAGAAACGTACACTTAATATACATATTATTTGAATATACAAGCGAATTATCGTGATCTCTTGTACATCATTTGTCAAAATATTATTAGTAAGACCTTCTACAATATAGTATTGAATAAAATTAACAAAATATATCGAAACTGTAAACAAAATATGTAGTATAACAACTATTACCTCCTTGTATAACAAAGAATATATTAAAATAAAAAAAAACGTCATTTAAACATTTCCATTTAAAATAACTATTTCGATAACGGAAAGCGTCTTTTCCAATATTGTCGATATTGAGTTGTCGTTACGATAGTGAGATATGAAATCAATTTCATTTCCGAGTTCATTCACACGTCCGCGCACGGCGGGTATCGGTACGCGTCTGATGGCGACCGACGGTGACTGGGCGCCGGAAATTTGACATATTTGCTTTTTTTAAGAACTACCCTGCAATTGATATAGAATTTCCACTGGCAATGTTTTGTTATACGACCTTATTTTACCGACTTATTTAAGAAGAAGATACGACTTTATACAATAAAAAGATAAGGATTGAATCACGCAGTCTACTCTTATACCTAGCTACTTACCTGTATTTAATAATAAAATGTATGGTTTATAACTTTATAAATTTTCCTAGTTTTAAATTTTCCCATACACGAAAAAAAAAAGATTTTGTTCTTTCTTTCAAAAAAAAAAAGATTTCTTGAAAGAAAGAACAAAATGGCAAAGTATCTATTAAATTACTACTTACTATTTAGCGCGAAAATCGAACTGATAACTGATTCGATCAATGACACTGCCAAATTGCCATATAACATTCTTAATACATATCTAATAAAACAAAGCGACACCTACGTCTATGCACGGCATTATAAAATAAAGACAAATATTCACGAAGATATTAAAACATTTATCAGTTAAGCACTATTTAAATGAATCATACAATTTTTCATACAACTGGCGCTGTTCCAATAAGTAGTACTATGAACGTAAACAATCATAAAACAAGTGACATAGAGTTGTAAATTGAATGTTGACATCAAACACAAGCTCTGAGAATGATAGGCCGCTATGAGTAGTTTAGTAAAGACGAAAATAAAAATTATGAAAATATATTTTGCTAAGACTACTCTTTCCCACGGGTTCGATCATATAAAATTAAAAAAAGGTCTTCAATAAAGAGAATCTTATTCTGTATATCCTTGTTAGATTTTATAGCAAAAAAAAAACAAATATCACAATGGTCTCGCCTTTAAAAATAATTTATATAATACTAATTTTTGCCCTCGGCTTCGCTCGTGCAAGTGTGTGGGGATCAAAGATAGCTAAATCCGTCACCAGCATGCTATCTATGCTCTTGCCAAATTTTGTCGAAATTCAAACTGACAGAATTACTTCCACATTAATAATATTAGCTTTGATTAAGTTTATTGGGATTTCTATGTGAGACATCTTATTTTAACGTCTGAATTTCATCCTTCATGCCCTAAGCCGGCGTTTACATTTTTTTTTTGCCGCGGAACCCGAATCGATTATAATTTTTTTAACGGATCCCCATTTTGATAAAAACTAAACTGATTGTGTTATTAGAATACTTTATTGTTTAACTTGAAAGGACAAATCATAAATGAAAAATATTAATACTTATAATAATATTTATTGTACCATAAATATAACCTAACTATTAAATGTGACGAATGAATTTTTTTGTCAATTGAAAGCGAAGATCTGGAGCTGCATCTAGTCTGTTTCCCTACTTGCTTTAGGTTGCGTAAGCTCCGACGGAACTCGGAACCCCTATGACCCTTCAACGGAACCCTAGGGTTACACGGTCCACCATTTAGGAACCGCTGCCCTAAGCTATAGTGATAAACAAAAATCGCAAATCTACATACAAAACAATTTCAATTATATCCTACATAACATTTAACATAACTAATTTCCTTTTAACTTTATAACAAAACCGCCCTAAGCTAAATATGTACAATCAATTATGTCGACACAAACATCGACAAATCCTACTTAATACACAAAATGATTGAAATTAAACACTAAATACGTGTAACTAAACAAGCGGTGCATCGCGCGTCGCACTGTCTGTATTGATTTTACACCTATTTTCATGCACACTGTAATATGCAATAACGAAAATGACAAAATGAATAGACAACCGGATAATATTATATCACTAGCAAAACAAAAACATACCTATCCCATGGGAATCGTACATTTTTCCGGGATAAAAAGCCTATGTGTTATTCGAGGCTATAATTTATGTCTGTGCCAAATTTCATCCAGATCCGTTCAGCCGTTCTGGCGTGAAAGAGTAACAAACATAGATCCATACATACATTCTTACAAACTTTCGCGTTTATAATATAAGTAGGGTTCTGATTAATTAAAAAAAAACATAAAAATATCCATCAACCGTCACTTCGTAAGTGAGGTGTTTTATGGCCTGATCCCCCTCTATATATTTATTTATTTATTTTTAAAGGCTTACTAATTAAATTTACAGAGTGTTACAAGTACATGAGTTTAACACAATACTTCTTAAATTTTCGCGTTCCATAATTACATAATAACTAGCGACTTACCCTCGCTTCGCTCGGTTGCGTCCCTAGGTAACATTTTTTTTTGAGTGAAACCCTACTTCTTTTTCTAAAATAAAAGTAGCCTAAGATATTCCTTATAATATCAGCTATTTGCAAGTGAAAGTCTCGTTAAAATTGGCCCAGCTGTTTCGGAGATTAGCCGGAACAAACAGACAAAGAGACAAAAATTTTAAAAATTATGTTTTTCTTAAAGTACCGTATATAATTCCATATGCATTTAGTATAAAGCTGTTATTTTGACATTACAAACAGACACTTCAATTTTATTTATCTGTATGATTATATTACGGGACTTAAACGCGTGAATTCATAAGTGGCTATATACCTTAGTCCCGACGTTTCGACTTCGACTGAACTCAATTTTAATGCCTCTGTGGGAGCTCGAGGACATTATCCACGCGCATGAGACTGAGTGAATTTAGGGGATGATTGGCCCCTTGGATCGGTCTGTCTTCTTGTAAAAGGGTTTAAAATAGTTGTCTGGCGAACATATATATAAAAATGGAGTATCAGAATTTACGTAAAGTAATTATTTTGGGACCTTTAAAGCGTCTGCAAAGCAATACATACGGCCGACGGAAAGTATCTGGGATTATTGACGACTTATTTTTAACGATATTGTCTAAAATATACGTGAAAATCAGCTTGGAGAATTTACATGAGGTAAGTAATGTTTTTATTTACCTTGATTACCTGATACCTAGAAATTGGCCGTCTAACCAAGTTAGCATGTAGGCACGTGTTTGTTGTACATACTGACACTACTGAATCGTCCACATTTCGTTCGTCAGAAAATACGTGACGTCTGGCGGCTCTGGAATCTTGGGCTACTATGTTTGAATCTTTGATCAGTAAGAGTCTGTGACTGCCTAGAAATTTTTAGTAGCAACCCAGTTAGCGATATTGCATCCATGTATGTACGTGACCCGTAGACGTTAAGCGTCCCTGTCAAATTAACGGTTTTCGATCCCGTCAAAATATCGTACCGCGGAACTAATAATCAGGAAATAGAGTCTACAAATATTTATGCAGTATAAGATCAAAGTAAGTCGCTATGTCCCACAATGTTATAAAGACGTTTTGTTCTTAAAAGCTCTAGCTGCTAATGAAAAAAATATCTAGGCCAGTATTACGAGTAATAACATTTATCTATACTAATATTATAAATAGTTTGTTTGTTTGTTTGAACGCGCTAATCTCAGGAACTACTAATCCGATTTGAAAAATTCTTTTTGCATTAGACAGCCCGTTTATTAAGGAAGGTCATAGGCTATATAAGTATGTATCATATAATATATAGTCTACCTATTCATTATTAACCGTTAAAACATATCTAGGGACAATTCCGAGTGACTCATAGTATAACCATACACAAATATACATTAAAAATAAGAAAGAAAATGGAATATTAGCACTAATACATAAAAAAAAACAATAAAAAAAATAGGTACCAACTTGCCAGTAATTATAAAGACTAAGGCGTTAAATAGGTCGTTTTCAGTGTGAAAGTGCAGTGAACTGCAATATCGCGCTCGGTTCGCTTTGAATACCGCGTATTTATCAATCGATCGTTAGAACTCTTGATTAAAAACATCTTGGGCTTAAAGTTTGTGTGAAATATTTGTATTCTTAATGAAAATTATTGTATTTGAGAATATAATTAATTAACTTCACGTAAAATTACAATATATAATTTTATAACGAAACCTCATGGACGGCGCTTTCTATAATTTTATATGTAGATAGAGATATAAAGTTTTAAGACATCTGCCGGAAACAAAATGTTGAACTCAAAATTGCTTCAAGAAGTTTATTTAACACAAAATCTTAGCTACATTTCCTTGCTACTATTTTAATTATTTTGACTCCATTGACTCACCTGATTAATTGAACATGTAGTTATTATTTGATCGATTTTTTATTTGACTTAGGTATATTATTTGACTTTTATTTTTCTTACATTATTTAAATTAATTATTTCAGCTGACAGGTGTAGACTTTTACGAATCTTTGTTATTGTGTTTGAATGTATTTGTTAATTATATATTATGGATTTATTATAATTATGTATACTTTTGATTATGTTATTATAGCGAATGTTATGTACACTTGTAAAGACATACATATCTGATTGATGATTAATGTTTTCTAAATGTATACGAGTGTTTTAATATGTGTGTCGTTAGTGTACTTTTTAAATAAATAAATAAATAAATATATGTTACCAATTACGGTGAAGGAAAACATCGTGAGGAAACCTGCACGTCTGTGTAAAACTTAGCAAGTTTTCGAAAGAGATGTGAAGTCCGTCAACCCGCACTTGGCCAGCGTGGTGGAGTATGGCCTGATTTCCCTCGTATTGAAGGGAGGGCCATACCCAGCAATGGGACGTTAAAAAAGGGCTGAATATATATTACAAATAAAAATATAAAAAAAAAATCGATTTAACAAAATCATCTCTTGCAGATAAAAGATATCTTGATATTTCTTTTTTTATTTTAAAAGAACGTAATTGTGTAGATGTATACTGCCATTTTGAAGGGATTATTCAAGTATCAAACTTTCTAAAAATATATTCATTAAGTCCACCACTCAGCATCTCTCCTACTGTGTAGGCAGAGAGAAACATCCAACGCCTTTTCATCGGCAGTCACTCTACTAGACCGGTAAAGTAAGCATTTACGAAAAATTTACCTACGTGTAATATTGTGAAAAATTCTATGAATTTCATATGCAAGATAGATAAAATAGAGGCTGGATCATGTTGCAATTTTGAATATTTCTAAATAATAACAACTCATCCTCGCTTCACTCCGGGTTCGTCCTTAGTGAAAAACAAAAACAAATCTATCCCACGGGAGCCGTACATTTTTCCAGGATAAAAAGTAAACTATGTGCTATTCCAGACTACATCTGTCTCTGTACCAAATTTCATCCAGATCCCTTCAACCGTTCTGGCGTGAAAGAGCAACAAACATCCATACTCACAAACTTTCACATTCATAATATTAATCCATGCGGATTTATCATTCAAGTAATATTAAAATAAAATAAAAAATCCAAGCCATAGTCTTTCCGTGTACTAAATAAATTTCATCATACACAAACGTAAAAATCTCCATATTTAGAATCGTAGTACGAATATGATAACCTAAATCACTTATTACTATGAAATATTATTCAAATAATTAATCATCCAAGATATATCTTATTTATAAAAGGCAAAAGTGATTGACTGATGTATCAACGCACAGGACAAACTCTTAAGTCTAGAAAATTGAAATTTCGCACACGTATTCCTCATATGACGAAGGCATCCACTAAGAAAGGATTTTTCAAAATTCAACCTCGAAGGGGGTGAAATAGGGGATTAAAGTTTGTATGAAACTTTTTACTCCTTGAACATATTTGCATGAAATTTCGTATGAATTGAATACTGCAAAATAATAAGTTACGTATTTCAGCGTTTTCTAAAATTTAATCCCTAAGAGGGTAAAATAAGGGATGAAAGTTTGTATGAAACCTACATTTTTAGAGTGTTTTTTGTAGTTTTAGCGCGAGCGAAGCCGCGGGTTCTGCTAGTTTTTAATAGGCGAAGTAATATTTAAAACTCACCGTCTAAACACATATTAAACAGCACAAGCTCCGCTTGGCGAGTGCAGTGAAACGCAAGGGCGCGCACCGATCGCTTTGAATAAAACAATCGATCCGTTGATTAGAACCGTGATTAAAACGGCTTGATTAAAAAACGTCTGCGACGACAAGTAACTGACTTTCCAAATAACTGAACTTCATATACTGTATTGAAGGAAAATTTTTGAATACTATCATTATGCTATATTACTTTTATTAATTAAAAAGTTAAGATTTTTAATAACCACTTTCATAATAAAAGTACAATAGCGGTCGCGGGTTCGAGTCCCGCTGGGGGCATTCATTTGTGTGATGAGCACGAATGTTTGTGCTCCAGTCATGGGTGTTTATATTTATAATATATATATATATATATATATATATATATATATATATATATATATATATAGTTATATATGTGTAGTGTATTAACTATCCGGTATCCATAACACAAATCTCGTAGCTTACCATGGAACTAGATGGTGCTGTGTGTTAATGTCCCAACATACATACAGTATCCTATTTGTCTGTTCGTTTTTGTTGATTTGGATGAAATTTAACCCATTGGTAAACCCGAGCGAAGAAAGGGTAAGTCACTAGTATGTTAAAATGTCTACAATTTATTTATATATATATCTGTTAAAGCAAGTACACTTTTTTATGAAAATCTTATTCCTCATCCTCAAGGTTGCCTGGAAGAGATCGCTTCAAGCGATAAGGCCGCCTGCTGCGCATCTTTTCTTTGTGCAATAAATAATTCTTTATAGGTATAAATTTCTTATGGTGTATTATAAACTATTATATTGTTACAAAAGCGCTTCTCCCCAAAAAATACATACATATAAAATATATATTTAAAAAAAGTGTGTGTGTGTGTGCAATTCAAATATGGTAGGTGTGAAACTTCAGAAAAGTAACCTACGAGAGAACAAGATGAATATAGAGTATCAGGAGTAGGACAATTATAAGGTTTATTTTTTTTTTATAATATTTCTATTTTTCACCAAGTTTAAGACTTATTTAACATATAATATTACATTACATATCATTACGTATTATTTTTATTACTTTTCACTTCCTGTATAATGTGTTCTATCGCAAATAACAACGGTTACCATGGCAACATGGCAATGCATTCTATCTCATTCTCTCGCCGGCTTAATCCTATATATTTATGTGTTTGTCTCTTTGTCTCATCGAGTTTCAAATCTATAGTAGGTATTCTAGATATATTTAAGTGGTTTTACTTTCTTTCAAAGGCTTTTTAAATTAGAATATGATGAATATTTATATGTCGGTCCATCCGTAAAAAACAGGGACTAATAGCTAAGTTTCACAAACATAATATATACATAATACCATACGAGGTTACATTCAAACACTATAACATACAAAATTGCATACACAACGGCTGTACGTTCTCGACCAATTTGACCCATAACGCTATTTACAACAGTACAGTGTTCAAAAACTCAATTCACTGCAATACGAGAGAGAACATTTACAATGTATGTAAAATTTCATAAGTTCATTCAATCGAAGTAACGCGCTCTATCAACTGGATATCTGTGTTATATGCAAATTGGGACGTACCTACTATTATGTTTTTGCTCACAATTTGCCTTTACACTCATTCAACATAATATTTTGTGTGTAACATATTTGATGTCGCTCTAACTTCATCGACATTTGTCATGTACGAATTATATTTTATACATCCCTAGTTACGTTTTAACGTTTAGTATAGATTTTTCGGAGATGAGATATTTTCACGCAGTAAAAAGTATCCTATATGTTGACCCGGGTAACCAGCTATCACCATACAAAATTTCATCAAAATCTGTCCTGTGGTTTTCTCGTAATGCAGTCACAGACAGACAGACAAAAATTCTAAAAACTTTAGATTCGGCTTCTGTATCGATAATAAATAATAATGTCTATTTCAATAAGATTTTGCAAAAAATATTTAATGTATAGATTCGGCTTAGATACAATTTTATTATAGTATAGATATCGTTGTAATTTAATTACTAATACTTACTAATATTATAAATGTGAAAGTTTAGATGTTTGGACGGATGTTTGTTACTCAATCGAACCAGAACGGCTGAACGGATCTGGATAAAATATAGCGCAGAGATAGATTATAGTCTGGAATAGCGCCAAGTCTAGGAAAAATGTACGGTTCCCGTAGGATAGATTTGTTTTTGTTTTTCTAGAGGCGAACCCGAGCGAAGTGACGGTGAGCCGCTAGTTATTTATAACTAGAAAAATATTTTTTTTGAACTAAAATTAGGTTTTTTCATATATTTTTGATTGTAAGTAAAGAAGCCATACCCGGGCTGAAATGCAGTCCCACTGATAAAATACAAAGAGATTCAACACTCCTTTTAGAAAACCCAATATCAATATTGACTAAAGAGCAAGTTATATTATCTATTGAGTAGCATACTATGAGTAATGTTAAATGTAGTATGTTTTGTGTTGTTTTTTCTAAACCAGACGGAAATTGAATTTAAACCAGGATCTATAATCTTGTAGACAGAATCACTAAAATATAAAAGCGACTTACCCTCGCTTCCTTCAAATACATCCCTAGATGTCTTTTTGATGCATAATATGGTATACAGATAGCGCCACCTTTTGGCAAATTGTATTATTAACAGTCGCCTACGTGTTACTACAAATCATAGTCTATCACATACTATAATTCATCAAAATTCATCTAACAGCTCTAAAGCTTACACTAATGTAAAGGGATTTTCAAATCAACACATACACACATACAAGCTTCCGCCTACATCATAACAGCCCGAATATACCATATCCACAAACACACTCAAAAAAAACATACCTTCTATAAAAACCCCATACAAAATGAATATCATTGAACTTCAAAGCGTTATCAAACCCATAAATCGTGCTATTACGAGTTAATACTTTTTCAGTACATCGGCAATAAGACGTGTACCGGCCGTATCTTTCCCGTCCATTAGCCGATTGAACGGCGCACTTTTGTTTGCAGTATCGTATTGTTACGATTCACGTGGTCCAAATGCATAGAATTGCGCGTTTCTTTATGATTAAAATAGAAAACAGGATGTATTTATAATTTTATACCGACTTCAATAAGAGGAGGTTACACACATTTTCACTGAACCTAAGTCAAATCTGTACATTAAATATTTTTTTTTGGAAAAATCTTATTGAAATAAACATTATTATCGATACAGAGGCCAAATGTATAGTTTTAAGAATTTTTGTTTGTATCTGTCTGTTTGTAACTGCATCACGAGAAAATCACTGGAATAATTTTGATGAAATTTAGTATGATGATAGCTGGTTATTCGAGTCAACATATAGGATACTTTTTACAGTGGGAAAATATCTCATCTCTGAGAAATCTATACTAAACATTTAAACGTAACTAGTATCGATAGTATTTGTTGTATAGATACTAGTTTATATTTTTTGTAGGAACGTTACGCAATATCTATGCAAATTGTGAATCGATTTACATATATCGTTCTTTTTTTAATGAAAAGGTGGTCCCATATCTATACAGATAAATAAAATTGAAGTGTCTGTTTGCAATGTCAAAATAACAGCTTTATACTAAATGCACATGGAATTATATATGGTACTTATAAGAAAAACACAATTTTTAAATTTTTTGTCTGTCTGTCTGTTTGTTCCGGTTAATCTCCGAAACGGCTGGACCAATTTTAACGGGACTTTCACTAGCAGATAGCTGATGTTATAAGGAGTAACTTAGGCTACTTTTATTTTAGAAAAAAAATTAGGGTTTCGCTCAAAAACAAAAAACGTATCTCGCTAGTATAAAAATAAAAAAGCTTTGTATTTCTTGCATTCAAGTACGTTACAATACAATCTTAATATAGTGTTAGTATTTCTTATAATATAGATACATGGTTAAGACTAGCGATTTACCCTCGCTTCGTTCCGGTTCGTCCCTAGGTGATACTTTAAATATACATAACTTTTTTATTTATGAACCGATTAAAACAAAAAATACTAAATATTAAATGAAGCTTACCACAATGCATTTATGAAAACCGCACCCAAGTTGGTTAAGTCGTTTCTGAGTTTAGCACGCAAAACGGACTGACAAACAGACAAAAATTCTAAAAATCATTGTTTTGGGTTCTATTGCGTCTATAACAGTTTTCTCAAATATCTTCCACGTACAGACAGCGATGAGTTATACTTTTATCATATGTATAGATATAGATGTTAGTAATTTCATAGTTAAGTAAAGAAAGATAACAAGCCTTTTCAAACGTCACAGACACCTCCCACTGTGCCCCTTGGCTTCACGCACGACTGGATTGCCGGATGCCAAAAAGGGAGATAATTATATTCTGGAATAACACTATTTTTTATCGATGTTCCAATAGGATGACGGACGACACGTTTAGCTCAGTTTGTAGTGCTTACTTGCTGTGCCAGCGGTCACGGGTTCAAGCTGCGCTGGGGACATTCATTTGTGTTATGAGCACGAACGTTTGTACTCCAGTCATGGGTGTTTATATTTATAATATGTATGTATTTAAAGTTATATATGTGTAGTGTATCAACTATCTGGTATCCATAACACAAGCCTCTTAGCATACCATGGAACTAGATGGTGCTGTGTGTTAATGTCCCGAAATATTTATTTATTTTATTTAGCTAAAGCGAACAAAGCCGCAAGCAATAAACTAGTTATTAATAAAATAATATACGTATATGGATAAAAAAGTAACCTTAGATGACCTAAAATGATTTTCGGCTCAAAAAAATATTCTGTCAAATCAAATAAACCTTTTGTCCGAGTGTTGCAATTTGCAAATAAAAGACAATCCGACAGATACCCTCGTTATATAATTTTATTTCATAGCACGAAGAATGGCGAGATTAAAAAGCTCTATTTTTAAACCACAGAACGAAACTTATTAAAATAGATAACTAATAAAAATAGAAGTAAAGAAACGTAGAAGTAAAGCATTGATTATTATTATTATTTTCAGTACAAAATAACGACTAGCTTTTGAAAATGTAAAATAAAATCTCAAATTTGTTGGTAAATAAAGGTATCAAAGCTTTGATATTCAAAAAACCCACTTACAAAATTATTTAAATAATAATTGTAATAATCTCTTGATAATCGATTTAGGTCACGACATCCATTCTCACTAAGACTAGCCAACTGCGCAGGATATACTATAGTGGACAAGTGTACGCGGAGGCACAAGTGCACTCTCTATTCCTTATTAATCTTATATTCCGGTAGGACGACAATTCGTCACGACCAATAAGAAAACAAGGGCAAGGCTGATTGAAAGTTTTCGACTCTATCCGGGAATCGAACCCACGACCTGCCTATCTGCAGCCGCAATGCCACTAGACTAACGAGGCAGCTATAAATTCAACATTTAACACAATAATACAATATTAAATACATACTATAATAAGCTACTAGCGACTCACCCTCGCTCCGCTCGGATTCGTTCCTAGTTACATTTTCACGTTTAGTATAGATTTAAAAAGTATTCTATATGTTGACTCGAATAACCAGCTGTCATGATACCAAATTTCATCAAAATCTATTCAGTTTCTATTTCGTGATGCATTCCTAGACAGACAGACAGACAAAAATTCTAAAAATTATAGATTCAGCCTCTGTATCGATAATAACGACCATTTCAATAAGATTCTCCAATAATTATTTAATGTACAAATTCGACTCACTTAGAATTTTACTATATGTATAGATATTATTATTCGATAAATAAACAAAGTATGTGCACATGCATATTTTAAAGCAAAGTGGAGACGATAAAATTAGCCATTCGGAAAAGTCGTAGCCATTTGTGTCGCGTAAGCTAAACTGGGCGTTAAATAGTGGGGTTTATTTTAATAAAGTTGCTATGGTTTGTTCCACTAGAGCGAATGCAGGAACTTATTGTATACAAACTTTTATCTTTAACTTTGCACGTGTGTATGATAATTGTACATTTTCTTTCAATTTGTTTGACCATTTTATATTTTATTTATAAGTAATTACTTCAATCGTAATCTACCTCAATAAATCTATACATATAATTAAATTTTGAGGCGAATCTGTTCACTAGATATTTTTTAAAGAATCTTATTGAAAAAGTCATTATTATCGATACAGAGGCCGAATCTATAGTTTTTAGATTTTTTGTCTGTCTATCTGTCTGGGAATGCATCACGAGAAAGCCATTGGACAGATTTTGATCAAAATTTGGTATGATGATAGCTAGTTATCCCGGTCATTCTTTAAGCTACTTTTTATTATAGAAAAATATCTCATCTATGAGAAATCTATTATACTATCCGTTAAAACGTACCATGGGACAAAACCCGAACGGAACGAGGGTGAGTCGCTAGTAGGCTATAAAATGCAAAATTAAGGTTTTAAATATGACTAGAAGTCACAGAGATTAAAGTATTCAATCAGACGACTAAACAAACAAATAACAAACTTGAGCTTAATATATTTCATTATTAACTAGCGACTCACGCTCGCTTCGCTCGGGTTCGTCCCTAGGTACGTTTTAACGGTCCCATACAAAATAAACAGTTCAGAACTTTTTGATTTTCCAGCTGTTTTTTTTTGTTTTCGCTATTTTTTTTTAATATTTAAACCACCCCTGACACACCCCCAACAAAACAATAAAAGAATTATTCAAATCGGTCCAGCCGTTTTTAAGTTTTAGCGAGACTAACGAACAGCAATTGATTTTTATATATACATATAGATAAGATTAATGTATTCAAAATACTAATATTACTAATATTCAACTCGTCTCAGCCGAAATACATCCGTTGCTGGAAATAGGCCCCCCTTAAAATTTTCACGACTGCCGGTCTTGTGCCATCTGCATCCAATGGGTTATACTAATGGGCCGTTTACAAACGAGATGATCTATTATAATTTACTAACGACTTACCATCGCTTCGCTTCGGGTTCGTCCCTAGACAAAAACTGATCTATCCCACGGGAACCGTACATTTTTCCGGGATGATATATAGCCTATAGCCTTCCTCAGTTAACGAGCTATCTAATGCAAAAAGAATTTTTCAAATCGGATTAGTAGTTCCTGAGATTAGCGCGTTCAACCAAACAAACAAACAAACTCTTCACCTTTATAATATTAATAATATAATAATATAGTATAGATTAACGAATGCTTTTAAGCTCTATTATATGATGACAAGGCTTAACATACTGTAGTCTAAAGCGATCCAGTTAATGTGTAGATGACATAAATAAAGGTGTAAACTCGCCCATATCCATAGACACGAGTACTTCATGTATTATGCAGAGGCTTTACAAAATCGGTAAAATGCAGTAATGAGGTTCAAAGTGACATCACTTAGTATCTTCATTAAGAGTCACCAAGACATTCCACTTATAAAGTTAAGAGCGTTAATGCAAGATTAATACACATACGTGCGTATGTACATGATAAGTTGTATATGAGTAGTTAACTACTCATATACAACTCCAGTATCATTTGTCACAAGTCAGCCTTGACATAACTAAATAATTATAAACACATATTAATATTATTATAAAACTAGTGACTCACCCTAGCTGCGCTCGGGTTCGTCCATAGGTTGCTTCCCAAAACAAAATTAATTAATTTGGTTTGAATTTTTTTTCGTGGGACCCTATTTTTTTCTAAAATAAAAGCAGCTTAAGTTACTCCTTATTACATAAGCCATCTGCCAGTGAAAGTCCGGTCAAAATCGGTTCAGCCATTTCAGAGATTAGCCGGAACAAACAGACAGACGGACAGACAAAAATTGTAAAAAATGTTGTTTTGATATATGTACCGTATATACATCCATATGTATTTAGTAAAAAGCGGTTACTTTAATATTCCAAACAGACACTCCAATTTTATTTATCTGTATAGATTCATTCATTTAAATCTCAAACTTAGTGATGAGTCCTAGGCCTTTGAGCATGCATTTGCCCAGCAGTGGGATGATTTGGGAATTTATATAAACTTTAGTTAAATCGCTCGACCAGTTGAGCAATTATTCACCATCCATAATAACCGTGATTAAGCTTCAGTTAAGAGTTAAGAGAAAACTATTACTGAAACAGTTTTAATCATTTCAAACGATACTTTTATTTTTTCATACTGAGATCGAAATTGTAATCCCCAATTTAAACGGGAATCATGCCATAGATATAAAAAACTTTAAGTAAAATAAACATGTTAAATAAAATCGGTAATTCTAGGAATGCTCATTATTTCTTTCCTTTGTAAGATTACTCAAAGCGTTTTTTGGAATATCCAGCGCATTAGGTTTTAGTGATTTTTAATTTCAATAAAGTTAGCATTATGTCCTCGAAATACTCAAATATAATTTGCACGTTTTGTTTTAAATATCTTAGACGACGTTCAATGTGCATTTTGTTGTATGTAATGTTGAAAAATGATTATGTATACCTTTACAAATAAAACTATCTTTTCCGATTTTTTCGCGGATTTATTTAAATTTTGGTTCTCGACGTTTCTAATGCTTTACAGCAATCATGGTCACGGGAGAGAACCAAAAATCAAAATAAATCCGCGATAAAATCCAAAAAGATAATTTTATTTAAAATGTCAAATATTCGCCTACATCTAAGAAAGTATTATATGTAAACTTTATTAAAATAATTATATTTTCTTTCAATTATAATAAACACTTGATTTACATATTGAATTCATAGAACAAGGCCCAAAAGGCTAAAAATTTTTATCAAACACGCAAAAATTGCTAAACAAATTCAACGTAATTTGATTATGATTCTTATTTAGGTACAATATCTTCACATCTTATCTACAGATAACTCAGGTACAAATATTAAATACTACAAGAATCGAACTAATATCCTTAACCTTTGACACGGAACCCCGTGAGATTGTGAACACCACTAACTTCTCAAGTATGGGCTGTTACGAGGACTTTCATGACAGAAAAAAACCAATACCTACCTATAAATTTAGCCCTACACGAAACTCGAACTCACGACCCCCGAATCTGCGGCCGTACACAATAGCCACTAGACAAATAAGGCACTACAGGAGGTATAAAAATCCACCTCAAAAACTAAATCTACTATATACTAAATATACTCTAAAACTATCTATGTATGTATGTTTGTATATTCGTATGTTTATACCTACACCGCACCTTATTATTATAATTATTTTTTTTCTCACGCTCGAGGGTTTCTGGTAGAGATCTCTTAAAGAGATGTCATCCTTTGTACACATGGTTACTGTTTTCTATTATATATATATATATATATATATATATATATATATATATATATATATATATATATATATATATATATATATATATGTTTATGTATATACACAATAGAAAACATTTGGTACATAAATAAATAAAAGCATTAGAATTAAGCCTATTGCTTCAGCAAACATATAATAACAAAATCGACCAACCCCTCGGAACACGTCGCATGTCACCATCAAAACAGCTACAGTATAACGCGGACAATTTTTCATCGCCAACTGCCCTCCGTAGATAAGAGATGAGAAATTTCACAGCTCCTTAACTATGAAATTATTACACTAGCCATTAATTCTGACGTTTATTTCAAGACTCACGAACGTAAGAGTTAATAAATAACGTTATGATAAATGTTACTTGGAATAATTAATTACTATTATTAACATAATATTAAAAAAAAATTTTTGGGAGATTTTTAAAATTAAGATTACATGAGTGCCATACTACTTTCTTTTGATATTCTTTAGAATTATACTTATAATAGTGAAGTCGATCGTTTTCAAAGGATTGATACCACATGCTATGCGAAAAACTACATATAACCAAAAATTTTTAGAACGACAAGTTTAATGTGATTTTCTTGAATTTTCTTTCAAATGTTTCAAAGTCTGAATAACGTTCTCAGAGAATCTTGGAAAAATTTACCCTGAAAATCGGGGAAAAACGGGAAAGACTGCAAGTGCGTTTTTCTTTCGGAAAAAAATTAGTATTAATTAGTTAATAAATGAAAATGATTCCAAAAAAAATATTAAAAATTGCATAAAAAATATACCAGTGATTACAAAAAATAAAATTGAACGACATTACGATCTCTGATAGTATAAAAGTAAACTATAAAGTATAAACCAATGCATCTGTCCGGTCGATGGTCCGATCAGACTACTTAGGTTACAAGATGCAGGCACGTCCCATATCTAAACGATTATAAGCTAAAAGCTGCTGTCATTCTTTCGTACACGACATGTTTACTTAAATTAAGCCAATGTATGTCTGTCCGTCTTTCCATATGTCAGTACACGTCGATAACGAGCATTACTGAATATAGCACGTATGGTTTGTACTGTTTTATCTAACGATTTCGATTAAATTTCGTGTCTATATAAGGTTTTGTTTTTTAAGTATATCTATACAGGTATCCATTCTGAAGAAAACCCAACTTTTTATATCTTTACCCAAAAAACACTTAAATACAAACAAATAAATTGATAGACTCAGAAACCTAGCAAAATAATCAAAAACTTATTTTCTTAAACGAATGTAGCAATTTTTGGTTCATTCATTTGTTTGACATTGATTAACTAGATTCAAAGATCTATAAGATCTTTCACTTTTTATAAAAACAAAAAAAAAATCAAAATCACAATAACCAACAAGAAACGTGAGAGTTATTATTAACGTTATAAAACTATTGGCAGACATTTACCACACAGTTATTATAGATACTTATAACTTAAATATGTTAGCTGGGAGTTAGGATGTGATGTGAAACACTAAACAGTAATTACCTAGTATAGCTAAGCCATGCCCTAAATAGACTAATCTTTGCCGATCTCGTCGTCTCGTAAGTCTAAAAACCGATGTCAAGTTAAATCTCTGCTTATCGCACTAACAGGAATTAACTAAGTAGAAACTGATGAAAACTCAAAATATTACAAATGAATATGTTAATACCCCATTTATGTGTTGGGAAAAAGTTGTTTGAACGAAATTCGATAAATGTTACTATAATCTATACATATGTATAAAATTGAAGTGTCTGTTTGTAATGCTTTATACTAAACGTATATGAAATTATATACGGTACTTATAAGAAAAACACTTTTATTTTTTATTTTTGTCTATCTGTCTGTGTGTCTGTTCCGGCTAATCTCCGAAACGGCTGGACCAATTTTAACGGGACTTTCACTGGCAGATAGCTGATATTATAAGGAGTAACTTAGGCTACTTTTATTTTGGAAAGAAATTAGAGTTTCGCTCAAAAAAATTAAAACGTACCTAGGGACGAACCCGAGCGAAGCGAGGGTGAGCCGCTAGTACTACATACAATACTATGTACAATTGTACATATTATATGTATATATGTATATGTAAATTATAAATATAAAAGTAACTCTGTCTGCTACCTTCCCTCGCTTAAACCGCTTAAATGCAAAGATATAGATTGCATCCTGGGATCGGTCATAGGCTACCCTAGAACCCTTCGCTTATCAGACAAGCGCAGCCACGGGCAAAATCTAATACATATTATACTGTATACGGAGACATGAATATAATCTGGCATAGAAAAATATAATGCGCGCTTTGATTACCCACAGTGTATTTTATTATAAAATAACGAGAAAAAGTGTAGCGATAAGATTTATTTATTAAATCCAATTATTGTAATCATACTCTAATCCCAACTAAACTTTGTTAATTAACTCGAAGAAATCGAATATATACGAAACTTTACGTGTGTGTTTGTGTATAACTATAATATTAGTTATACCGTAACGCATAAACGACTAGACGAATTTGGATGAATAGGCAAAAGTCAGGCACGCCCAAGTGTAGCAAGAGTAAGTCGCTAGTATGAAAAATAAAATTTTCGTTTTGCCTTTCATAAAATCAATACAATCATTATAATTTCAAGTTTTAATTGTATTTTAAATGATAAACTAATATTATAAAGAGGTAAAGTTTGTGAATTTGTGAGGTTGTAGGGGGTAATCTCTGGATCTACTGAACCAATTTAGATGAAATTTGGTAAGAAGATAGTTTGAGACCATGGGAAGGACATAGGATAGGAATGTAGCTATCCATACAAATAAATAAAATTAAAGTGTCTGTGTGTAATGTCAAAATAACAACTTCTTATTAAATGCATATGAAAGTATATACGGTAGTTATAAGAAAAAAAAATAATTTTTAACATTTTTGTCTGTCTGTTTGTTCCGTCTAATCTCTGAAACGGCTGGACCGATTTTAACGTGACTTTCACTGATATTATAAGGAGTATTTCTGTCTACTTTTATTTTAGAAAAAGAATTAGGGTTCCTCACAAAAAAAATAAAACCCATGAAATTCTGAGCAAAATCCGCGTACTTAGAGACGCACCCAAGCGAAGCAAGAGTAAATTACTAGTATGTGTGATGTGATTTTTATCTCGGAAATCATCCCTTGAGGGGGTGAGAATGGGGATGAAAGTTTGTATGGAGTCACTAGTCATATGAAAGGGGGTGAAAAGGCATGGAAGGTTAAATGGAAAATCAATCGTTTCTCAAGTAAGGGATATATAATATATATATTATTTTTTCTTTTTTATAATACTTACCTACTTTTCTATACATATCCATTGTACATATATGTAAATAGTCTATTTTATACTTACCGTTATAGCGAACCCGAGCGAAGCGAGGATGAGTCGATAGTTACTTTAATAAGTAAAAACAATAATGTAGAAAAACGCGAAATTGCATGTAGAATATGAGAAAGTCCTATTAAAGAGTAATAAACGGACACTCAAAAAGCTTGTCACTTAATACTCTCTAAGTCTAATCTTAGCAAACACAACGACGTATACGTACGAGTAAGTAGGTACATTGTGCTTAAAACAGAACCGGTTTTATACGTTTTCATAATAATATGCGAAATTTCTGTATGTATGCCTGTTTGTTACTCTATACTGAAACCGCTAGACAGGTTTGAATGAACTATAGTATACAGGAAGACTATAATCTAGAGTAACACAGAGATACTTAGGGACTCACCCGACAAGAGAAAGTAAGTCGGTAGTTCACAACCAACTATGCGTAACGTGGAATACCTCAACCTTTTGAAGTCGGTAAAATACATACATATAATAAAATTCTAACTACGTCGAATCTGTAGATTAATTTTTTTTGGAAAATCTTAATGAAATAGACATTATTATCGATACAGAGGCCGAATCAATAGTTTTTAGAATTTTTGTCAGTCTGTCTGTCTGTGACCGCATCACGAGAAATCCACTGAACAGATTGTGATGAAATTTGGTATGATGATAGCTGGTTATCCAGGTCAACATAAAGGATACTTTTTACTGCAGGAAAATATCTCATCTCTGAGAAATCTATACTAAACGTTAAAACATAACTATAATAGGGACGAACCCAAGCGCAGCGAAGGTGTGTCGCTAGTACAGAATAAATACAAATACTTGTTACCATTTGCTATATCGAAGAGCATTTTACTTAATAGCATTCGATGGTCTTACCATTCATATCGGTCGTTGACTACCCTTTAAATGTCACGAAAACCGCAAAACGATATTATATTATATTAACATTTACTTCTAAATATTAATATTAAGGAGTAAGATAATGTACTTTCTTAGATTTATTCAAATATTTGACATTTAAAAAAAAAACTATATTTTCAGATTTTTTGCGGATTTTATTTAGATTTTTGTTTGTTGACATTTCGAATGCTTTACAGCAATCATGGTCACCATGACCTCATCAGTGATGTTTGATAGCCTTATTTAAAATTAACATAGGTATTTACCCTATTAAGGGGTTCCCTTGGGTTTTAGTGGATAGTATTGGCTTTTCTGATCGATGAGTCCCACATCCATAATAAACAAAGGCACTTACATAACACCACAGCAGATAGTAATTAAGTACATACCTGAAAAAATAAAAGAGGCAAAGTTAAGTTTCAAACACGAAAATAAAATGTAACATAATATTAATATCTAGTTAGTACTAAATAGACATACATTTAAGTATACATCTATCGTAAATTATGCGGGACTGGCGCAGATTCGATTTCCGCAAGCGGTAGAAACGTATTATGAAACTGTAATACTATAAATAAAAGAGTAAACTTGTTGGTTTGTCTCTTTGTCACGCAGTAACTAATTATTCGGCGTGATTTTTGGCATAAAGATAAGTTTAAATAAAATACGGGACCGCACGGGAGAGATCCATCTCTCATGACCATGATCGCAGTAAAGCATTCGAAACGTCGGGAGCCAAAACGTCAAAATAAATCCGCTAAACCGAAAAGATAGTTAAACCTATGAAAGTAGTATAAAATAGTTTATAATTTATCCCAATACATTGAGTAGTTCCAGTGATTTACGTATATAAACACTAAAATATTGAGAAAACTCCCTAGATACATAAACAAACAAACATTTGCTTTAGTTTTATATATATATATATATATATATATATATATATATATATATATATACACACAAAATTTTTAACTTTTATTTACGTTTTGAATTAAAAGTTAACAAAAAAGAGGTCTTAATTAAGCACCCAATAACCCAAGTGAGAATATAACTAAATAAATCCTCGACCTTCTCCAACCGCAAATAGAAGCTAATCAAAAAGCATCCATCAGGATTATATAAAGCTATCTTCCTTATTTACACAAAAAAACTCAACTTCACACCTTATAGCTATAAACATAAAGTCTTTTATCGCTTGTAAAATTTTCAATTACTTATACAGGAAATAAATATATAATGCAAATCTCTTCAGCCTTAAGAACATAGGAATAAGGTCTAAAATAGTATAGATAGAAGGAATATGTAGAATTGAAACACGTGGGAAGAACGATGCGCGAGTGAAAGTTCGCACTCGAAGCAAAAACCAACGTTGGGGTGTGGCTCAAGTTATAAGCAAAATTTTCATATATTTTTTATATCTATATAAGTCATTACTAAAGGTAATAAAAACTTTTTAAAAAAAAATAAAAACCGACTTCCTGGCACTGAAAAGTAAAAAATAACTAAACAGAGGTTTTCATTTAAAATAGATACCTAATCAGATATTTTCGAAGTCGGTGTGCTTTGATTTGTATTGGCTGGCACCGACTTCGAAAATATCTGATTAGGTATCTATTTTAAATGAAAACCTCTGTTTAGTTATTTTTTACTTTTCAGTGCCAGGAAGTCGGTTTTTATTTTTTTTTAAAAAGTTTTTATTTTTCCATTTTTAGTGTAGACGTAATAAGCAAGTAATTTGTAAGAAGAAAGATTTTTAATAAAAACATAATATTCGATTAAGCCATTTATTTAAAAACCGCTTGACCGATTTCGATAAAATTTATATGGGACCACCGGGGAAGAATACTCTTTGAAACAAAAAAAAAAATTTCCAAATCGGTTCAGCCGTCTTCGAGAAATCCGTGAACATACATAAAAAAAATAAAAAAAAAAAAAAAAAAAAAGATTCCGACGAATTGAGAACCTCCTCCTTTTTGGAAGTCGGTTAAAAATATCTTTTAAAGAATAATAGTAAACATCCTTTTTCGTATACAATTCATATTATTGTGACAATTAAGATTTTTTATTTTCGATTTTTCAATAACTTCACCTAAAACAATATTTATTACACATATCTAATATATTTAAACGAGAATTTTTTTTATACCAGCGATCTCGGAAACGGCTCTAACGATTTCGCTGAAAGGTGTGTGGCGGTTTTCGGGGGCTGAAAATCGATCTAGATTAGTCTTATGTCTGGGAAAACGCGTGTTTTCGAGTTTTCATGCGGTTTTCTTTCGCATTATTCCACACTGAATATGGTCGATAATCTCTTACACTTAAACATAAGCATCGTGGTAAAGCGATCAAGGTGCAAGATTAACAATCACACGTGTCCGAGTTCGAGTCTCGATCGGATTCAAAGTTTTTACTTTTGTTTTTTTTTTTTGTATTTATAACAGGTTTTAGTTTTTTTTTACTATCTAAAAATACGATATAACAAAAAAGAATTCCGAGCGAAGCTCAGTCGCCCAGGTACTGTATATTAATCTTACATTTTGACAAAACTGTCAAATTCTATTTTAAATATTGCTGTCATGATATAACAGATTATCGCTTGTGTTAATAGTTGGACTGTACTTAATAGTTGCAGCCGTTGGTATTTTAAAAAATAGCAGGTATTTTTATAATATAAAGTTCTAAAATTTTTTTGCACATTTTTCACCAAACAACCAAAACAACAAATGAATTTTTTCTTGGATCTAACAGATAAAACAATATAAGAAACTGAAAAACTGAACATCAATCTGTCAACTCACTTTTTTATACGAAGATTTTTTAACCCAAATTTTTACTTTTCTATACAATTTTTGAAACGTTTCTTTCAAGCAAACACAACAAAAGCAGAAGATATATACGAAACTGATAAGTGTAATTTTTGCTACTCCTTCACGTTGGCAGACACATAGAGACGCGCCCGAGCGAAATGACGGTATGTTGCTAGTGTATACAGATAAATAAAGTTGGAGTGTCTGAAAATAAACCGTATTAGACAAGAGTTAACATAAAAACCAAACCGTTACCGCTTGTATTTTACGACAAATTTTCCCACCCGTCGATCACGCTCAGTGGCATCAACATACATTTTTTTGCTTCTATTGCGAATATCGAAACGTAACGTGGAAATTACGTGCAACGGTTACGGGGTACCCGCTGGCGTGTAATGAGTGTAAACTAGATCACGTCACCGATTTTTTCTTACAAATTACTATTAAAAAATATTTAAACAGCGGTAGCCCAGTGGTTGTGCGTTCGCTTGAAAAACCAACTGAAATTCAAATCTCGGGTCTCAAACCTCTGGTATTTTTATGGTCGAATCATTCAGAACATGATTACCACTTGCTCTTAATACGGAAACAAGTATAAGAAATTGGAGAGAGGAATTGAAAACATTGTAAGGAAACCTGCATGTCTGAGAGAACCTAGCAAGTTTTCGAAAGACATGTGAAGTCTGCCAACCTGCACTTGGCCAGCGTGGTGGACTATGTATTGAAGGGAAGCACGAGATAATACATAATTACGTTATATTAAAACTAAACTAGACTAACGAACAGCAATTGATTTTTATATATACATATAGATAGATTAATGTATTCGAAATCCTAATATTCAACTCGTCTCAGCCGAAATACATCCGTTGCTGGAAATAGGCCCCCCTTAAAATGTTCACGACTGCCGGTCTTGTGCCATCTGCATCCAATGGGTTATACTAATGGGCCGTTTACAAACGAGGTGATCTATTATAATTTACTAGCGACTTACCATCGCTTCGCTTCGGGTTCGTCCCTAGACAAAAACAAATTTATCCCACGGGAACCGTACATTTTCCGGGATGATATATAGCCTATAACCTTACTCAGTTAACGGGCTATCTAATGCAAAAATAAATTTTAATTTAATGCAAAAACAAACAAACAAACTCTTGAGCTTTATAATATTAATATAGATTAAAAGTGAGTTAAAATCTTAAAACTTAACTCTAAACCCATCAATACCCGTACAACGTACATTTTGCCTTTAAACGTTTAAATTATTCACTTAAAGATAACTTCGTACTATATATAGATTTAACCTTCCACTTTCTTACTTAGACTATCAAGATGACGTCTGCGAGGTAATAGAAAATAAATAGCGTAGCGCTTAGCTTGAATCGAGATGTACGTAACACGCAGATCCACTTCATTACAAATCATGCATGAAAAAGGTCGCATTGAAATCCAACCAGCCATTTACAAATGATTCCCTATTAAATAAATCGACATTGTATGACTTGTAAAAATTATTGAATGTTGTACTTTGACTCCGTATAATTTACTTCGGGTTCGTCCCTAATTACGTTTTAACGTTTAGCATAGATTTCTCAGAGATGAGATATTTTCCCGCAGTAAAAAGTATCCTATATTTTGACCCGGATAACTAGCTATCATCATACCAAATTTCATCAAAATCAATCCAGTGGTTTTCCCGTAATGCGGTAACAGACAGACAGACAGGCAGAAAAAAAATCTAAAAACTATAGATTCCGCCTCTATCGATAATGAAGTCTATTTCAATAAAATTTTCCAAAAAATATTTAATGTTCAGATTCGGCTTCGTTACAATTTTATTATATGTAGGTATAGATTTTATTCTAGCTTTAGACCGCGACCGTATTCACTTAGATTATTTATATATAATAATTGATTTTTAAGGGTCGCATCGTGATATACAGTACAGTTAATCTACCTGTATAAATAAAAAAATCGATGTATGTATGTTCCTTATGGACCTCAAAACGGTTGAAGCGATTTTGATGAAATTTTCAGGGAATCTTCAGACTAGCCCAGCGGGTGATCCTGTGAAGTTTGGTAGCGACTTATAGTTTGAACGCGGGCGAAGCTGTGGATGGGAAAGCTAGACTATAAAGTTTGAAAAGAACTTTTTAAATCTGACAGATAGTTCCAGGGATTAGCGCTGTTGAACAAACAATTTAATAAACAAACTCTTCAACTTCATAACATTACTAAGGCGGCTCTAACCACGTCAGTAATTTTCTAGAAATACTCAACATTCGTAGGTCGCAATAAGATCTATGGAAGGAAGGAAGAAGGAAATCTAATACACTTCAATAAACAGGCTTTAAAGACAAAAGGATTTTTTCATATTGGGCCAGTAGATCTATAGATAATCGCGTTCAAACAAACAGACAGACAAACAGACAAACTGTTCATCTCTATAGATTAGTATAAATAATATTATAGAAATGACATAAATAAACTGTACCTAAAACACCGGTATTACCATCCTTGTTAACTGAAACTTCGAATGAACTTAAGAACTTGTGATAGCAAACTCAAAGTACGAGGGCAATATTTCTTATTTTTTATTACAGTGTTCTGTCTTTTGAACAAAACTTTTAATAGAATACGAAGCAACTTATATGTTATGAGCAAAGTTTGAAGACTCAAGACGGTTGGTGTAATTAATGACCTACTGAAATGTATGCACGTTCGTACTTGACATATATTTACCTGGAGTAAGATAATGTCACATGTTGCTTGCAGCTTCCTATCCCATTTTGCAAAGAGAAAGTCATCAGAATGTTAGATTTATATAATTTAATGTTAGATAAGCTACTTTATTTTTTTTTTTGACTATTTTTTAGCTATTTTGTTTAGACCATAGATGTAGAGAATGGACTGAGCAATACCGTAATGAAATTGACAAAGAGAGAAAGTGAACGTGCGGCCAATATTTTATTCCAATTTGAATTACAAATGGAATGTAAAAAAATATTATATTATTGAAAGTTATAATATTATAATGGAATATAAAATGGTTATAAATATTTATCATCATTAACCGTATTTCAATGAATATAGAAGACTTCTGGGAACATATTTGTTTCGTCTCTATCGCATTTTTCCGCCATTTTTAGCTGACGGCGAGTAAAGAAACACTCAGTCCACTCTCTAACTTTTATTGTAGGTATTATTAAATTACCCTATGTTGCTCGGACCCACAAAATATGTTAAAACGCACATAGATCCATTTCTTAGTTAGTGTAAAAGAAAAACAAGTTCAGAATTTAAATAATATGAGGGAAAAGTTACTGCCTGCTAATTGATCGCGTGTGTTGTTATTTAGTCTACAACCACTTAATACGAGGAAATCCTCATCCTCAAACTCAAGGACCTCTAACCACATCACTACTATATATGTCTGTCTGTCCGTGTAACATTTGACACATTTTAATACAACTTAGGTTAACTCGCCAACATTACAATAATACTAAAATTTAATTTAGTCATTCTCAACAAGAAAAATGATCAAATATCCATAAAAGCTTTTTAAGCTACAAATAGTAGCTTAACTTTCATTTCATTAACTTAACTTACATTACGATATTGTACAACTTCACATTAACATACATACATTCACATAAAATCTATAAAAAGTTATACCAATAAAAGCTAAGGGTAATTAAAAACAGTTGAAACACATAAAAATGCACCGCAGATAGGCTTTGATTCGCGCTTGCATATCCACAGGGGTAAAAGAGGTCAAGACTGATTACACGTACATCATGTACGATCTAACTAACACTGAAATCAGGCCACGAGTCTCTTAACAGATTTAGCATGATATTTTGATTTGTTGTTAAATTATTATTTTTTATTAGCATGGCAATGGCATTGGCATTTATCGGACAAAATATATTATTATACTTTATTGTATAATAAAAATTAAATTCGTCCGTTCGTTGGTAATCGCAACACTTACGAGTAACAACAGCTGGACTTATCAGATCAAGGTTTTTAAATATTCGTAATAGATTAAATATGGTTTCTAAGAAAAAAAAAATTGACGACACGTTTGGCTCAGTTCGTAGTGACTCTACTTGCTGTGCCAAATGTCGCGGGTCCGAGTCCCGCTGGGGGCATTCATTTGTGTGATGAGCACGAATGTTTGTACTCTGGTCATGAGTGTTTAAATGTATAATATGTATGTATTTAAAGTTACATATGTGCAGTGTATTAACTACCTGGTATCCATAACACAAGCTTCATAGCTTACCATGGAACTAGATAGTACTGTGTGTTAATGTCCCAACATATTTATATTTATTTATTTAATTTGAGGAATTCGGGAGTAACTGAAAGTGATATTTTCCGCATCATTTTTGCGACCACAAAGATTTTAATTAGTTTATTTAAATCAAGTAAAATAAGAAAGATAAATGGAGATAAAAAAAGAGTTATTTAATTATCTTTATGTAACTTATTTATGTAACTTTTCTTACTAATTTATGTAACTTTTTATCCCGGAAAAATATACGGTTCCCGAAGGATAGATTTATTTTTATTTTATCTTATATCATATTTATCAATTATTGTTTAAGTCGATGTACCTTTCAAAAAGTATTATCTAGTCAACATGTGAACAAGTAGAAAACTGAGCTTAACTAAAACTTTAAAGATACACGCTCCTCAATCTATGATGACCGATGCGTCCAACAAGAAGCCAATTTCTCGAATAACTTACTAGAATCGGGTCCGAAAGTAGAACAATATTTAAAAACTTGGCCGAGCGATAAGGGCCCGAGCTTAAACTGAGATATCGGAACTTTAAAACTTCTCACAACCGGCGAGACGTTTAATTCATCTTCGCTATATAAAATTTTCATTGCAATCCAAAATTAAATTCCTGTAAAACGAATACTTCAGGTATGAACGATTTAAAATTTAAAAATTAACTAGAGATCAATAACGATGTCTTTTATAATCTATACATATAATAAAATTGTAACTGATCGCTGTCTGTACATGGAAGATATTTGAGAAAAACTATTATTGGGGATCTTTATAAAGCGATATAAACCAAAACAACGATTTTTAGTTTTTTTTTGTCTGTTTGTCTGTGCGTTTGTGCGCGCTAATCTTAGAAACGGCTTAACCGATTTGAGTGCGGTTTTCACTAATATATTATGGTAAGCTTCACTTAACATTTAGTATTTGATTTATTTCAATCGGTTCCTAAATAAAAAAAGTCATGTCAAGTTAAAGAATCGTTTGTTTTTAATAAAAATAATGTGTTTATAATATAAACACTATAATCTCAAAGACATACATTTGTATATACATTTAGTTATATATTATATACAGAGACATGGTATAAAATATATAATCTAGCACCTAACAAAATACCTAAGCGTGTAAGCCTTACCTTTAATCACATCCAGTTTCTTAGAAACTGTTTAATATAGCAATAAATGTATTGCTTTCCAAGTTTAATAAAATGTTGCTCCCGATTCTTCACTAAAATATTAAGTAACTAATATTAAGAAGCGTATTTTGTAACGTCTAGTGAACTTAATTATAATTGGACAGTAAAAAAGAAAGCATAACGAACTTTCCAACCAGACACAAGTGAACACTGAGTCTGTAAAACGATTTACATCGTACAAGACTCGAACCTAGATCCTTCAGCTTAAAATGCTATCTAAGAGTCTACCTCTAAATTTTATATACATACCTTACTAGTTACTGTACTTTTTCCGAAATCATTGGGAACGTGCACCAAACAACACACCAAAGTTTTATTAACGATATAGCAAATTATTCTTTACAAACAAACAACACTGTTACAGAATATACATTTATTTTTATATCTGTATTTTAAAATAACAACCTAATCGGTATATTGATAATTATTATATATGCGAAAACTTGTATGTGTACTTGTATGTGTATGTATGTGCGTTAGTTACTCCTTCACGCTTAAACAACTGGACGGTGAATGAAATTAAGCACATCGATAGATGACCTGGAGTAATACCTAGGTTACCTATGGACTGATAGGTACCTAGGGACGCACCCTACCCTACGAATTTACCCTAGAAAACAAATGACAAACGGGCAATATCTGTCAAAGATCCCCCTTCGATTGTCATTAAAACCAATCTTCGAGATATAAAAATCTATTTTCTCACGATGGAGCAACTTTTCCTGTTATCTACCAAGTTCTTGCACCGAAGGCGTTTAGTCTTTCGGGAAGAGCGATAAGCCAAAATGAGGTTCGCGTTGAAATATTCGTTTTCTTGGATTTAAAACTAATGGCTACTACGTAAGGTAATTTATACTAAAATAGCTTTAGTTGTTCTCACACTAATAAAATATAGAAAATATTCAATGACCGAAAAAAATATATACACGCATAGAGAACCCCTCTTTTAACAGTCAGTTAAAAATCAAATATAATAGAAAAACTCTGCATAAAAATAGTATTCAGGCACATTCATTTTTAGCAATACCATATTTGGACGTATAAAGTGATCTAGTTTAGCTTTGAGGCAATCGCGAAGTGTACATAAAAACACTTTCAGCGTTTCCCGACTTACATAGCACGCCCGAGGGCAGACGCGATAACGGAAATAGACTTTATTTAAAGAGTACAATATTGATTTATGAACCGCTACAACCCGAGCAGCCTTTACGTTACATCGCTTAAGGTTATTTTTGAAAACTTCTGGCTAGAATAAAGCAAGAGTCTGATTCTACTTGCTATAAATACTATCGAAAGTAGGAGTCAGGTAAATAAAGATTGATAAATAGATTTTTAAATTGGGCAATCAATATATATAAAAATGGATGTATATATAATAAGGCAGTGACAGCCCAGTAGTAACGCGCTTGCTTGGGAAACTAAGTGAAGCGGGTTCAAATCCCGGGTCTGATATTTTCATTTGCGAATCATTTCCAACATGATTACCACTTGTCTTACGGTGAAGGAAAACATCGTGACGAAACCTGCACGTTGGAAAGAGCTTAGCAAGTTTTCGAAAGACATGTGAAATCCGCCAACCGGTACTTGGGCAGCGTGATCCCCCCTCGTATTGAAGGGAGGCCCACCCCCAGCAGTGGGACATTAAAAGAAATCGGCTGAATACAAAAATAGATGTGTATGTATGTTCTCTAATCCCTATGGACTCCAAAACGGCTGGAGCGATTTTAATGAAATTTTCAGGCAATCTTCAGATTATCCCAGCAGGTGATCCTGTGAAGTTTGGGAGCGATGGGAAGTATGAACGCGGACGAAGCCACGGGTTCTGCTAGTATACAATATAAAATAATATATAAAATGATTGCCTCCAAGCTATTTCAATGTTGGATAAAGAAATTATCTATATATATGAACTACGAGTACATATAAAGCCAAAGAGTTTGTTTGGCTGTTAGTTTACTCGTTAGTAGAAGTATCAGTACGATTTGAAATATTTATTATACATTCTAAAGCCTAGTTAATGAGGGAGGGTAGGTATATATAGGCTACCTAGCTATTACGCTACATGTAGAAGAAGCAATTACCCATAAATAGACTACGAGGTCGGTACTAGTTGTATATAAATGTAATATATTTAAACGAGTAATTCTTGTATATTTATTTATTTATTTACTTACACCGGCGACCTCGGAAACGGCTCTAACGATTTCGCTGAAATTTTGTATGTGGGGCTTTTCGGGGGCGAAAAATCGATCTAGATTAGTCTTATGTCTGGGAAGTATTTTCGAGTTTTCATGCGGTTTTCTTTTATTTCACGAAAAATATGGTCAATAATTTCTGACGCTCACGTATGAGAATTGTGGTCAAGCGGCCCAGGTGCAAGATTGAGAATCACAGGTGTCCGTGTTCGATCCCGGTTGGATACAAAGTTTATATTTTATTTTTTATTGTTTTTTTGTATTTATTCAAGTTTTTAGTTTCTTTTTTATCTAAAAAATACGATATAACAAAAAAGAACTCCGAGCGAAGCTCGGTCGCCCAGGTACTAAAAGTAAAGCAGTAAAACAAGTTTTTTTACCAGACCTTCTCAAGATTAAGGTTTTTTCTGAAAAGGTAATAGAAATTTTCGCTTACAGTTTATTTTTAAATATTTATGCGAATTAAAAAAAATACCTTGACTTTGGGATAAGTGTGCTTAAAACAAATACTTGACACCACCATAGAATATTTCCAAAATAAAAAAATTTTTAAGTTGATTTTCACTCTATTTTCTTTGCAAAAGGAACCATAGGTAGCATTTGTGAACTTAATAACTGTGCAATACCTATATCCATATAACATATGATATTAATATGAGAGCATCAAATATTGTTCGAGTATTTTATTAATATTTATTGAAGAAGGGGATAAATAAAGCTTACGCCGATCACTCTAAAGGTACTGGCGGTCCATTACATATGTACAAAATCATGACATACGCATGAAACCAAAGGCAAAGCCAAAAGAAAATAAACATACACAGATCATATTTGAAGCAATTTTGTCAATATTTCACCATTTTATTTAGGTTATTAAGTGAAAATTACTTATATTAAGTGATAAATAACACATCAATTTCCAAATATAGTAATTACATAATAGTAAACCACTCGTTGAAAAAAATCTTCAAAATTGCTTTGACATACATAAAAAATGCATAAACCTTAATTGAGAACCTCCTCTCCTCCTCCTTTTTGCAAATAGGTTAAAAAACAATAAACAAAACTAAATAAGAATTTGAGTACAAAAACATGTCCACACAAACGGCCGAAAGGCAGGCGTGATAACGAGAGTACGAGGTTAAAAAAATGGTCTACTGTGTATTGATTTATCGAGCGCCACTATCCGTACGAAGTATCTTAGTGGCGTTAATATATTTATTCGATGTACGTGTGTTTCATTGACGCTCCGTTTTCTTTACTTCTATATGGAATTTGATATTTTAAGGACGTACAGTACCTACACGAGTTCGATTTTCGTCTCTTGCAATTCAAAACATCGTGGTTTATAGAAAAATCGCTTGCCGTTTTTGTTAACACGCAGCACCATCTAGTTCCATAGTAAGCTACGAAGCTTGAATTATGGATACCAGCTAGGCGATACACGACACATTGTATTCAGCCTTTTTTTTAACGTCCTACTGCTGGGCACGTCCCTGCAATACGAGGGGGATCAGGCCATAGTCCACCACGCTGGCAAAGTGGGGTTGGCGGACGTCACATGATGTTTTCCATCACCGTAAGGCAGGTAAGGTAAGGTCATCATCATGTTAAAAATGATTCGCACATGAAAATATCAGAGGTGCGAGATCCAGAATTTGAACCCACTTCACTCGGTTTCCCAAGCGAGCGCGTTACCACTGGGCTACCACTGCCTCACACGACACATATATAAGTTTAAATATAAACACATTATAAATATAAACACCCATGACTAGAGTACAAACATTCGTGCTCATCATACAAATGAGTAGGTACCCCCAGCGGGACTCGAACCCACGACCGCAAGCACAGCAATTAGGGTCACTACAAACTAAACCAAAACTGTCACTAAATGTCAAATATTCGCGTAAATCTAAAAAAGTATTATTTTAGGTTTTTTAATCATTGTCCCATGGACTAACACTCGTTAGGTATACCAAAAAAGATCCTACAAAGGAGGATAACTTTTTATTTTCGCCTCACGTACATACCCGTGGCAATAATACTGAACCAACATACTTAACGTCGATATTAACCGATCAGCTAGAAATATATTGAGAACTAGTTTATATTTGCGACTCCGCTCGGTTGGTACGTTAATGAAAAATTTTAGTTCAGAATATGAGCTTTCTCAATCTCTTCGATTATCCATTAACTTCTCTGAGATAGCGTTAAAAATTATACACCACTCGTATTACGTAAGTCGCTAATTACACAGGACAACAAAATCGACTTATTTTTTTGTTGCGTGAAGTTTTTATACTGTTGTTTACTAATTTTGGTGCGCTAATTTTAAATCTACTCTCAGATTTTTCGTAGCAGCTCTAGTTTTTGAGATACAGGTACCGTCTTAAATTAAAAAAAGTAGTCGACAAGTTCTACCAGTAGCAGTCAACTAAACTAGTTTCTGTATAATATTCATTATGAGTTCCTCAAGAAGGACATGTTTAAATATTCCCAATTATTTTTGTGTTATTTGTGGCGAATATATGTACAAAAATCCCACTTAAAGGTGTCAGACTTCGTGAAAAAAGCAACTTTGACTACTTCGGGTTTCGATTGCCAACAAACGCCAAGCTCTGGATACCTATTTTGGTGTGTAAAAACTGCGTTGAGTCTTTGCATTTATGGGCTAACAAAAAAAGAGCCTCTTTCAAGTACAAAGCTGCAGTAATCTGGCGTGAATCATCTAATCATCATGTCCACTGTTATTTCTGGTGTTTCGAAAATTAAAGGAAAGGAACCTTTAACTGTCTAAGCCTGCATTAGAAATTCTAGTTTCCCGATTGAAAGAAAAAATCTGTTGACGAAAGAAACGCAATAATCGTATTACCGTAACAGGGAAAACAGTTTTATTTCTTTATTGAAGAAAACAATTTGGTAGTTATTTAATGCTCTACTAGTATCCAGATATCGTACAATATTTGCATATAAAACTGGGGTTAATAGAAATGTTAAAAAGAGGAACGCACTTTCACCAAGATACTAGCACTATGGAGGAGAGATATCAGGATTACTAGAACATAAATATGATGGCTGATTATTCTTGGAACATTCAGAATAGTACTCCTAACATACCTCACGCGAGAAAATCATATAAAAGACAATTTTATTCAGACTACGTATATTTAATATTTTTTTATATCTGAAACTATGTGCATTTTAGTATAAAATTGCGTCACCTCATATCTGTAAAACTAGAGCTGCTACATGAAAACGGTTTAGTTTTTTGAAATTAGCGTAGAAAAACTATTCAGATTCATGTACAAAACTTCATGCAACATACATGCTGTTGTCCTGTGTTAGTAATAAGCTACAAAAAAAAATCAAAACGTACATAAAACTTAAACTCTTTTACAAATATATGTAATAATTTCAATAATTCATATATAAATAAGCAATAATAAAACAGTTCAGCGCCTTTATCTCCTGCATCTGTCAACCGATTTCCTTTTTTTTTTTTGTTTAGTAGCTATTATCGAGTTTTGTGTTATCTATATCTATACATATAATAAAACTCTTGAGTCGAATCTGCACATTAAATATTTTTTGGAAAATCTTATTGAAATAGTCATTCATTATTATCGATACAGAGACCGAATTGATAGTTTTAGAATTTTTGTCTGTCTGTCTGTCTAGGAACACAGTCAGATCACTGGACAGATTTTGATGAAATTTGGTATGATGATAGCGGTTATCCGGGTCAACATAAAAGATACTTTTTACTGCGTGAGAATATCTCATTTCTGAAAAATCTACACTAACCGTTTAAACGTTCCTAGGGAAGAACCGGAGAGGAGCAAGGGTGAGTCGCTAGTCAATAATAAAAAAATTACGGTCGAATTTAAACCACTGGGCGAAAACTAATATGTATAATTATTCCCCACATAACTACACAACTAAATCCTGCTAATGTCTTGGTCAGTTATGTCAATTGCCACGTGAATAGGCTTCGGTATGACCTCATTCGACCCATATCGCCCCACCCACTGTGGGTATTATAGATATAGCGATATGGCAACATCATTTAAATAATATAATATTTTATCTATATATATATATAAAAGGTAAAAGTGATTGACTGATGTATCAACGCACAGGCCAAACTCTTAAGGCTGGAAAATTGGAATTTCACACACGTATTCCTCATGTGACGAAGGCATCCACTAATCCACTTTTTCAAAATTCAACCCCTAAGGGGGTGAAAAAGGGGATAAAAATTTGTATGAAACTTTTTATTCCTTGGGCATATTTGCATGAAATTTCGTATTTTTCGTAGTTTGATCGCAAACGAAGCCGCGGGTTTTGCTAGTTAATATTATAAAATAGGAATATCTAAGACTCGTATGAAAATTGTTATAATATATCGTATAACATAAAGACGAAGAAAACATACACCTGAATATCATCCTTTGTAAAATCGGGCAAAAATTCAACCTAAAAAGGCATAATAAAGCTATCAACCAAAGAAATTTTTCATTTGATAACTGAAACTATCCCTCTGCATATTTATTGCATATTTAATCACAATCAGTAACGCATTTTATGAATATATAAAATACCATCTTTACACGTATCAGATCTGATATCTAGTTCAAAGGGATTTGCTAGCGTCGCGACGCTACCAACGATCCCAGCAACATCACTGTTCCCTGCTCACGCTATACTCATTACTCCTAGGCTTAATTTAACATGCAAGCTTAGAATAATAAAATTTTTACTTTCTTGACAAAACTCGATAACGTTAAAGCTATAAAGGCAGGATAAAGTCAGGTAAGTAACATAAACAAATGTACGTTACACAATCTACTTTGAAATAGATATATCGATACCTGGTTATAAAAATTATACCTTTATACCTACCGCTGTATAAAGCTGTATATACATAGCTGTCAGTGGCGAAGGGTGAAATTTTAGCAGAGGTAAGCCGTTCCAAAAAAATAAACAGACAAAAATCATTGATACACTATTTTTATATATCAATGCAAAAAAAAGACATGTAATTGTGAAGATATTTTTCTTTTTTTTATAAGGCTATTGTGTTTTTTAAATACATGTAAAATATTCAAGCAAAATACATTTAACATTTAATATAATAATAAAACCTCATAAAATATTAATAACGCCATCTATGAAAAATCATTACGCATCACTTAGTACGAGTATTCGTAAGTGAAAATACGGGAATTTGATTTTATTTTTCTTTATTAAAAGTGTATTACATCCTATATTTTTTGGGATTCAAATATTATTATTTTTTTTTTGTTAATTTTACATAAATATGTTTGATCAATATAATATTTAATATAAATACCGCCATCTTCTTAAATCTCATTAAACTACTTCGTCTTTCTTAGTGATGAAATTGATCTATTGTTTTATTGTATTTTATTTATCAAGCCAAATTGGACGAAAATTATGAAATAATACACAAAAATGAACAATGAGAAGCGCAGGCGTAATATCCTATAGCGATACGTCCGTTTTTAAAATGTCTAAATAACCTATTTAGTATTTAGCTTAATTCGTCAAATTATATTGTTAATTAATGTAACATTTAAAATAACATATTGTTTTTCTCTCTAAACTTAAATAGAATCAGAATATAATAAACATGGAAAACTAAATATTATTTTAATTTAGCACATTCACATATTTTAGCATATCTTTAATAAAAAGTTTTATGAAAATATATAGGTAACTCATTTCATGTAATAATTAAATCATATTTCAATCAAGTAAGTATCTTGATGACATGCTTTTTAATTATTGAACAACTAAGTTTATAAAACTAAAGTCAATATTGTGCAAATGAATGCCATAATGGCTAATCGAACTCACCGAAATTAACAAATATGTGAAACACTCACTTTCCACAAACAAACAGCGCAAAATGTCTATATATTACACTAAAATCAAGTTAAAACTCAATAAAACAAAAAAATTCTTAAGCAATGCACTAGTAGACAATAACAATCCGCCGTATTATAAAATTTATATTAAATCTGAAATCATTCAAATAATAACATTGCTCGTCTGACGCTTCGCTTGTCAAATTAGGGACGTTTTGTAATTTTTGACCAATCACAGGCAGGATAAGACGTAAAGAAGCAGCTTTTCGAGCAACAAAAATTTGATAAGTGCGCATGCGTAAAATACTAAAAATGAATGAAGTCACGTGACAATGTTCAATCCAAAACATTGAATGAAACACAATTTTGTATGAACGCGGTAAGCTAAAATACAACGTCTTATCGTCGCATTTCTATGAAGAAACGCGTAAGCAATTTGGAGCGCAAAAATGTATTTTGCATTGCTTGTGATTCTTTGCGTTATATTATTTTCAGAAATTAACGTAGTGATAATAAATAGATTGTTTATTAACTAATTATGTTAATTCAAAAAATAAATATTTATAATGAATGAAGGATTATTAGATTTCTAAAAGGTAAGACGGTGGGAATCGTCTTGTATGGACCCTTCGCCACTGATAGCTGTAGAAACCCTTGGTTCATGGAATCAAAGAGCTAAACACTTCCTAAGAGACAAAACACTTCGTTCTATCGCCTCTACTGGTGAGAGGAACACTGGCTCGTTTTTCGCCCAAAGAATCGGCATTGGCATTCAGCGGGAAAATGCGAATAGCATTCTTGCGGCAATTCCAAGCGGACATGACTTGTATTATTACCTAATATTTAAGTGTACATTTAAATGTATAATTAAGTGTTTTGTAACAAAGTATTTCCGTTATTGTAAATTGGCCTGATTTAAAAGGCCATATTCAAAATTACTATAACTAAGTATCGTCACAATGTTATTTCTTAAAGTGTTGATATGTAGGTAAGTATTTATGTTTTACTAGCGACTCAGCCTCGCTCCGCTCGGTTTCGTCCCTAGTTACGTTTAAACGTTTAGTATAAATTTCTCTGAGATGAGATATTTTCCCGCAGTTAGAAGTATCCTATATGTTGACCCGGATAACCAGTTATCATCATACCAAATTTCAAAATTTCATCAAATTCTGTCCAGTGGCTTTTCCGTAATGCAGTAACAGACAGACAAAAATTCTAAAATGTATAGATTCGGCCTCTGTATCGATAATAATGTCTATTTTAATAAGATTTTCTAAAAAATATTTAATGTACAGATTCGGCTTAGTTACAATTTTATTATATGTATAGATGTAACTAATTACGAATCGTGCAGAATGCTTTCTGATATCTAAGGAATTCGGAATTTATTGATGATCTTGGATATAGTAATGTGAATTATTATGATAATTTGCATTCTATTAACAGAACATTTGGGATATTCCGTAATTCAGCCATTCTAACTTTTTTTACCGCTTTTGTTTGCTGAGTACAAGTTTTTGTCATATGCCTTATATTGCACATTCAAGCAAAAACATAAGCCTACACCTTGACACGTTAAATATTTTAAATAAAACTATCCAATTTTTAATTTTAAAAATAACAATTTTAACAATAACAATTTTACACCAATCATGGTCACGGGAGAGACTAATATTTAAGATATCTCAAAGGTATTACATTGTATCTGTTGTGACCATGATTGCTGTAAAGCATTCGAAACGTTTGGAACCAAAAATCGAAAAAATCCTCGAGAAAAATCCGAAAAGAATGTTTTCCTTAAATTTTATTCGCGTAAATCTAAGAAAGTATTACGTATAATATTTTTAGATTTAATTTGATTTTACTTATATCTTTAATCTTAAAAAAAAAATCCATCAAAAGGTTTTCCCATAAATATTATCTAGAACGTATGTAGTTCAACTTGAAAAGCCCAAAGTTTTCAGACATGCGGGCTACCTTCACGTATTCTTAATTTGAAAATTTCTCAACTTTATTTACGTCTCGAAGAGAATATACAAAAGAATATTAATTGGTAAATCCCAAGAATACATACATTAACGAGATAGTTTAGAATGTTGAAGTTACGACATCTTGTAATTAATTCAAATTTTTTTCACCAAATCCTTTGAAACGCGCGAAATCATAAATTACTGCAGGCTTAGACAAGATTCTTTCTACAATCTTTGACAAATATATAGAAACTAGCGACCCAACCTCCCTAGTTATGTTTTAACGGTTAGCTCAGATATGAGATATTTTTCCGCAGTAAAAAGTATCCTATATGTTGACCCGGGTAACTAGCTATCATCAAACCAAATTTCACCAAAATCTGTCCAGGGGTTATTTCGCTATGCGGCCACAAACAGACAAAAATTCTAAAAACTATAGATTCGTTCTCTGTACCGATAATAATGTCTATTTCAATAAGATTTTCCAAAAAATATTTTATGTACAGATTCATCTTAGAATTTTATTATATGTATAGATATAGATAACATGTTACGATTCTATAACAACGATTATAATCGTAATTTCAATACATTTTTTATCATTTCGTCTAAGCTTCACGTAACTCTATTCAGATTAAGAATAACATTACAGGGGTATAGAACAGTACAGTGTCAGACTAAAACATTACTCGTCTACATTTAAATATCGATTGTCACGTACAAGTCACCTAGTACGCGTACAGACCGGTACGAACGTAGCGTGACGCTTTTCTTATACATACGTACAAAAGTAAAGATAATTATTTATAGTCTTGACTTACTCTGCTTGTTATATCAATTATTATCATTTAACCAAATCTATCGCAACGAAAATTAACATTAAACATTGACAGTAAAGTTCACTTTTAATGGCATGGCATGGCAAACACAAAAATATATAATAATCCATACTAATATGTAATATAAATATGAAAGTGTGTTTGTTTGTCCTTCTTTCGTGTCGAGACAGAGTGACGGATTGACGTGGTTTTTTGTGTGGAGATGGTTTTAGGGCTAGAGAGTGACATGGGCTACTTTTTACCGCGGGAGATTATCTCATTCCCACGGGAAAACACGTTATAATACAACCCACGAGAACTCATCATACCTATGTATATATATATTATAATAATATATAGTCTATATATTTCACACGTTAAAACGTACTTAGGATTTACGCTAGAAAGTATACGAGTTTATGTTAATTACATACGTACTAAGTTTAATTAGATTAACAAGTACTTTGAAATTGTCAATTTAATTTTATATACTCCTACGGGATAGAATTTAATTGATATATTTAACTGATTAAAAAAGATACACAAAAACAACCACACACTCAAATCCAGTATCTACATACCTCCTTCTTAAAAGTGGGTTAAACTCAATCTAACCTAGATAACAAACAAAACTATAACAATATTATTTGCTAGTTAGTAAATTAATCCTAGATTCAATATCAAGTGGAACAGAAGACAGCGCATACATACATACATACTAATATTATAAAGCTGACGAGTTTGTTTGTTTGTTTGGTTGAACGCGCTAATCTCAGGAACTACTAATCCAATTTGAAAAATTCTTTTTGCATCAGATAGCCCGTTAACTGAGGAAGACTATAGGCTATATATCATTCCGGAAAAACGTACGGTTCCCGTGGGATAGATTTGTTTTTGTCTAGGGACGAACCCGAAGCGAAGCGAGGGTGAGTCGCTAGTGTACATATACATCGCAAATCTGTCAGTTAATTAGCTTGAAGCTTTAACGAATCGGTTTTATATTACCTGCCACGGCAACCGCATCTCATTAACATAATAAATTGTGCAATGAGTATTATTAAATAATTAACTTAATAAATATAATTATTGTAAGCATATACTAAATAGTCTAATGATAGAGGTCTCGCTTGAAAAGTTAAATGATGCGGGTTCAAATCTCGGGTCTCACACCTCTGAGATTGTGTTGTTAATATGGCGAAAGAATAAATATATGTTTGGGACATTAACACATAACACCATCTAGTTCCATGGTAAGCTACGAGGCCTGTTTTATGGATACCAGATAGTTGATACACTACACATATATAACTTTAAATACATACCTATTATAAACATAAACACCCATGACTGGAGTACAAACATTTGTGCTCATTACACAAATGAATGCCCCCAGCGGGACTCAAAACCGCGACCGCTGGCACAGGAAGTAGGGTCACTACAAACTGAGCCAAATGAGTCGTCAAAGAAAACATCGTGAGAAAATGAATGTACTCTGAGATATTTGAATGCTATTCACCAAAAACAAGGTCACGAGAATCAGTTTAAAATTTGCGGATATATCGCATAAAGTACACAAAACAACAGAAGCATACACTTGCTCCTTTTTTGAAATCCATCAAAAAGACTATTGTGACAACGAATGCCTCGAAAAATGGTAAACTCGTCAGGAAATAGCCAAATAACTTCATGAAGTCTTATATAAAAAAAAAAAAAACGTGTGTACTTATGAACGCACGTAAGAAGTTATACTTCTTTGGCGTAACAGAACAAAAATAGCCAAAGATTTCATCCCGTATGTAACAACTCTTTGTTTGTAAAAGGAATACAGCTAACATTGAGCTAACTTCACCAAGTCGCTTTTTGGCTGTCGGTGCGGGCGCGCATCATAAAATTTTTGCTCTCATAATTTTATCGAAACGTCCCAAAAGAAGTATAACTTCAATAATCGCATTTAAACTATGATAGTCTCTACAAATAGCTCATTTCTCTTTACGTTAAATCCTACATATTACTCACGTGTGTTAAGAATACCCCTTTTACTTCATTTGAAGAAGACCTTAATCCGTTATCAAACAAAATGTATTTCAAATAAATCCCATCCGTCTTTAGAAGACCCAAGCAATATGGCAAAGTAATTCTTCATATTAAATTGTTACCCTTAGGGGTCCAGCTTTTGTAATTTCATATGAAATTTAATATTATAACAAATGTATTTTTAGAGATAATCCTTTTCGTGACATGGTTCATGCAAGTTTTTTTACGAATGAATAATTAAAAACAAAAAATACATCATTTTTATATAATCAATACATTAAATATTTTTTGGAAAATCTTATTGAAATTGTCATTATCGATACAGAGCCCGAATTTATAGTTTTTCGAATTTTTGTCTGTTTGTCTGTTTGGGAACCCATCACGAGAAAACTACTGGATAGTTTTTGATGAAATTTGGTATGATGATAGCTGATTATACGGGTCAACATTTTCTTTTTACTGCGGGAAAATATCTCATCTCTGAGAAATTATTGACCGTTAAACCGTAGGGACGAACCCGAGCGGAGCGACGGTGAGTCGCTAGTTTCATATCTAATAACCTTAAATTTCAGATTTAGACTAAGTGTAATACTCTCAAAGTCAGTCAAATAAAAAGTCTATCTGCCTTAGGTAAACAAATTTAAAACGAATAAGTCTTGATGTATACCTAAAGCGAAAACGTATTGACGTAAATACAGTGTTTGGCTTCCCAAAAAATAACTTTTTAAATAAATCCAGTTCAAAATCGATTTAAAGGTAATGATTCAATCTGTAAGCGTTTTTTTTTTTAATTTATGCGGTATTCTAAATATTCATAAAAAAATCGGTTCACAATAATTACTGTCGAGGATTTTTCATACACTAAAAAAATACATATTAATTAAGTACCTACTTTAGATATTTTTGAAATTGATCAAAAAACTTTTGCTATACATACACATACATACATAATTCAAAATTGGAATTTTTTTATGCCAGCATATATACAAGTACTTTTGGATTTTAAATACAATAGTCTCCTCTGCTGTGACCATGATTGCTGTAAAGCATTCGAAACGTCGAAGACAAAAAATTCAAATAAATTCGCGTAAAAATCCTAAAAGATAGTTTATTTTTAAGCTAGCGACTCACCCTCGCTTTGCTCGGGTTCGTCCCTATACAAAATTTCATCCCCATTTACGCCCCCTTAAGAAATGATTTCAGAATAAAAACTATCCTATATTATTCCCAGGGTTTTAAACTATCTTCTTACCAAATTTCATCTAAATCGGTTCAGTAGTTTCGGAGCCTATCCCGGAAATCATTCCATAAGGAGGTGAAAATGGGGGTGAAAGTTTGTATTGGAAAGCAACGTAGGGACGACCCCAAACGAAGCGAGGTTGAGTCGCTAGCATGTCATATAATCGCATAAATCTAAGAAAATATTCCCTTGGAATTTTAGCTTATTGCAAAAATCGACCAGAGCAAACCCTCAAACAACATGAGGGCGGGCCAGTAATAAAACACAACTATTATACGTTTCCAATAAGCCGATTGAATCAATTGATCTACGTGGATGTTTTGTTGATCGAGGCAATTAGCAAATAGTGTAAGCTAATCACTTGATTAGCTATATTGTTATATTGTTACTATATCCGTGAATTTTATATCTATCGACACCCAGATTTAAATTCAATCTAGACAAGTCTTGTTAATGTTCCTATGAGATTCAATGGTTATTTTACTATGGTTTTATTAACCGCCAACGCGAAAAATGAAGAGTTATAAGTTTAGCATGTGTGTCTGTCTGTGGCGTCGTAGCACCCAAACGGAGCGTTCAGCCCTTTGCAAGTTACTCGTATCTGCAAGATACTCTTTACTAAAATACTGCAGACACGTCGTGCTTAGGCTCATTGAAATGATCTCAATGAAACCTATTCATTGAGATCATTTCAATGATCACAATAACCTTATTGGGTTGGGTTTTTTTTAATCTAAAAGTTATTTGTTGCTAGTATAGTGACGTCCTCCTGGTTCCTATGCAATAAATATCAGTTTCATTTTGCGCCATTACTTTGAAAAAAATTGAAATGACCACAACCTGCTTATATATATAAAAATATCCGAATCCCTTTCATTTGTAGAGTACAGTTATTTATTTGAGGTTCAATTTCGAAACAAGTCATGATTTTCACAACTTGACTTTACTTTGACGACATGTTTGGCTTAGATTCTAGTGACCTTACTATCGGTGCCAGCGGTCGATGATTCGAGTCCCGCTGGGCCAAGCATTTGTGTCATGAGCGTGAATGTTTGTACTCTTCATGGGTGTTTATATTTATAATATGTAAGTTATTAAAGTTATAAATGTGTAGTGTATCAACTATATATTTATTATCCATAACACAAGCCCCGTAGCATACCATGGAAGTAGATGGTACTGTGTGTTAATGTCCCAAGATATTTATTTATAATTAGTATGATCTCTATTACTTTCATAATAATCAATAACTATAAGACTTAATTAATAATTACATGTGTAATTCATAGTAGAAATTCCACCAGCGCAAGTTTGTCCCAAACAAGATTACACGATCATTTAACTATCGTAGCAGTAATTTTGGTAATATCTCCAAGTGAATCAATTTTCCAGTGGCTGAATTAAACGAAACGTTAAAATGTAGAGTTGGGCAAATGTAAAGAGAGAGCATGATAAAACTTAACATTACTACGAGTACTTCCTTACTAATAGTAATTTTAAATGCAAGAACATATTTACAGCATTATAACTACAAACAAAACAAAATTACATATATATATATGTACTTTGTTTTGTAATTTTGTATGTATGTTTATTTACATGAAGGTTTAAGTAAATTTTCTTATATTTTTTGTATCCTTCTCCATCGATTGCCTGTAATAGATTGCTTAAAGTGATAAGGCGGCCTTTGCACATGTCTTTAATTGTACCTTTTTCTATTTTCGTGTATGTAGGTACTATTTTCCTGTGCAATAAAGTGTGTAAATAATAATAATAGTACCTGGACGATCGCCGGTATAAATAAATAAATAAATATATAAATAAATATACAGAATTGCTCGTTAAAATATATTAGATAATTGTGAAAGTTTGTGAGGGCGTCTGAATATATAGATGTATGGATGTTTGTCACTCTTTCACGCAAAAACTACAGAATGGATTTTAATGAAACTTTACAACTGTATAGCTCATACATCAGAGTAATACATAGGCTACTTTTTATCCCGGAAAAATGTACGGTTTCCGTGGGATAGATTTGTTTTTATTTATCTAGAGGCGAACCCGAGCGAAGCGAGGGTGAGCCGCTAGTATGTATATAAGTCAATGCCCAGGCGTGCCCAGGCTTTTAACATGAACTTCATAAGTATTTCAAATCAAGCACTTAGATCATCGAAAATCCTTCAAAAACTTTAATAACATTCAAAAAACTGCTTTATACACACAAATTGTCTTCAAACCCTTATCCATGTATAACAGGAGTACAACTCTAGAGTACCTACTAACATGTGAGATCATTAAATTTCGACGTCTGAAAGTTTGTTGAGGAGCCGAGTGATTCAATTCTCACTCCAGATAACCTATCGTTATAACTTTCGAGGTCAGGTGTACCGGTGAAGCTCGATGCGAGCTTATACACATAGGAGCTTCCGCAGATTGCAGGTTTTCTATTATAGTTTAGGTTGTAATCAACCCGCTTTAGCGTAGGTAGTTTTCCACGATCGACGTGGCTATCAGAATACAAAATATATGTGCGAATGATAACTTTTAGTCACGTGACTTAGCTATAATATATATACACATTTGTTATTTTTCTATAAGAAATAGCGATTATATAATTCAGAAAAAAGTTTGTGGGCTTAACCACAAACTTTTTTATCGATTGATGTCGCATCATTATCATGTGCGCATTTCTATTTATTCCTAGTTAATATAAGTACGACTTAAACTAACTATAGAAACTTTAGCGAAAGTTTGCTATTACCATCTCCATGTTTTTATTTCAATAATATACTATAACATGCTGTATACATATATTTAATATGTATTTTTGGGAAGTTATGCTTGCCCACAATGCTTTTTTCTTGTTTATACTTATACGTATATATAAAAAATATTTCGTATATCTCGAAAACGGCTCTAAGGATTTGGAACAAATGTTTTATTTAGATAAGTTTTGCTTTTTAAATTTATCTATATAGGTGTCTTTTTTGAAAAAACGCATTTCTTTATATGTTTTCCGAAAAAAGCCGAGCCAAACTCGATCACTCAGGAACTCGATATTTATATGGTAAAAATAATTATTTAAATTGCTGTGTATAACACTGATTAATAACGTAATCTCAGAAAGTATAAATACTACAATATCGATGTATGCAGGCACATTCCTTATAAAAAGCAGGTATCCGCTATTGAGGAATTTTTGGAAATTCAACCCCAAAAGCGGTACAAAGGGGGTTGGAAATTTGTATGAAAAACCAGTATTCTTAAATTACTCGGGCAAAGTCGCTGGCAAATGCTAGTTAAAATATAGCTGAATTTAATACAATCATTGGAACAGATATAAGTTTGATGGAGTACATAATTCTCAATATCACAGTGAAATGTGACCTTTAAATTTAAGTACACAGAAGCAGGTAACTCACCTAATTTATTTCACAACAGACAGTCGGACACTATCACATACATAATGCATACAGCACGTTATTTCCCAAGGGTTGGACGGAATAAAAAATAAAACCAACCGTCACTTCTGATTACGTACGAACGAGACGGTAATTTTTCATTTGTTAGTATCCCGAACGTGAACTATAAGCTCTCAATAAGCTAATTAACTTCGCTTGAGTTAAAATTAACTTACATATATAAAATATACAAAATATGTATCTCAAAATCTCTACATCTATACAGATAAATAAAATTGAAGTGTCTATTTGTAATGGCAAAATAACAGATTTTTACTGCAAATGCATATGAAATTATATACAGTACTTATAGGAAAAACAAAATTTTTAAATTTTTTGTCTGTCTGTTTGTTTGCTAATCTTCGAAACGGCTAGACCGATTTTGACAGGACTTTCATTGGCATATAGCTGATAAGTAGTAACTTACGCTACTTTTATTTTAGCAAAAGAATTAGGGTTCCACTCAAAAAAATTAAAACGTAGGTACCTAGGGACGCATCCGAGCGAAGCGAGATTGTGTTATCTATATTAGCATTCCTTAGGTGAAAAGTATCTCAGATTCTTTGTGTACTTATGGATATTTTGTATTTACCATGATGGTTCTATATAGGTACAGGTGGTGCTGTAGTTGAGATTCAGTTTTTATTTTATTTTACATACATGCACACACGCCAATACGTAAAAATGATGCTATCAATCCTTGTCAAATTTCATAAAATCTATAGAATAGCTAAAGTGTGCAAAGACAACAAACAGACAGAGTTACCTTCACATTTTTTATATTAATAAAGATATTATATAGTGTAAATAGAGATTATAAATAAACTTTACTAATTTAAAAGCTCAAATAACAATTTAATGAATTAACGACACGTTTAGCTTTTTTATAGTGATTTGTGGTGAAAGCGGTTGCGGGTTCGAGTACCGCTGGGAGCATTCATTTGTGTGATGTGCGCGAATGTTTGTACTCCAGTCATTGGTGTTTATACATACCATATATCGGTATCCATAACACAAGCCTCTACCATGGAACTAAATGGTGCTGTGTGTTAATGTCCCAACATATTTATATAATAAATATAATTGTCCCAACATATTAATGAAATTATTTTTAAACACATTCATGTTATGTCAGAACGATGGATACAGTAAATTAATTCCTACATAAAATATCATAATTTCCCGACAGTTAATGTATTGAAATATTAGGATGTTTCATTATAATAATGTATGATTTATCTGACCGCGGACATCGACGGACAAAGGTCCATATTTTAACGAAAACATAATATAATAAATACATTTACATATGTATATTTGCTTTTGATGAAGATAATCGATTTGACTTACATAGTCCTTGACTATGTATAACAAATTTCTAAAAGGCTTGGTATTTGTTTATATTTTAACTGTGGTTAATAATGTGTTCCTTTCGATCTTTATAGTATACTAGCGACTAACCCTCGCTTCGCTCGGGTTCGCCCCTAGGTACGTTTTAACGGTTAGTGATTCCCATACAAAATAAACAGTTCAGAACTTTTTGATTTTCCAGCTGTTTTTTTTTGTTTTCGCTAATTTTTTTTTATATTTAAATCACCCGTGATACAGACCCAACAAAACAAAAAAAGAATCATTCAAATAGGTCCAGCCGTTTTTAAGTTTTAGCGAGACTAACGAACAGCAATTGATTTTTATATATATATAGATGTTGTAGGATGATTTGATAATTCGAATTTTCGCGGAAACCCTAGCGATATTGTGAAAACACGGATATTAGACAATGGTGAAAACACTTCTCAATCTTACTGGAAAAAAAAATAGGGTTTTTGCGAATACATGGGTCGCTCTAGTTCTAGTCGTTTATGGCGCCGTTGTTCACTGTTCTAACCTAACCAACCTAGAAAGAAAGGGTTCTTCCGAGTAAGACGTAGCTCCCACCTTAGCCTTCTCAGCCTACGTTATCCAAGTCGGACCTGTCCCATAATAATCAAAAAAAAACTTACCTAACCATTGTCTAACTATCCGTGTTTTCGCAATATCCCTAAGGTTTTCGCGAAAATTCGAATTATCAAATCATCCTACGACATATACCTACAAACGGAAATGTTAAAAAGTGCCACGTTGAAAATATAATTGAATTTTATGAATCTAAGCAAAAATCACAAATTCGAATAAAACTTTTAGAGTAACGTTCTTATATACAGTGTAAAGCTATGAATAAGTGTCAAACGGAAAAAAATGGATCGTTCACTCGATACATGAATAATTAATCATTTGCCTCTTAAGATGCTAAATATTTAATACTATTTTAGAAATCAGTCTATTCTTCATTTAATATATATTTAAATGAAATATATAGACTTTGACTCATTTCAGAAATTTTGTACTAAAATGTACCCAACATGGAAACAAAATAATGGACAAGGACTATAATCAGAAAATACGTCGCTAACAGGGCATACATACCTCCATTCAACCAACAAAAGAAAGATCTAGACTAAATGATGCCCTAACTATGAGCAATACAGTATTGTAATGAGACAACTACATAATAATTAATTAATGAATATTAGAATATTATTAGTGAGCAAAAATAAAATTTTAATAAAAAGTACCTATATAAAAAATAAAATACTATCCATACAAGCAAAAATTTACAGTAGAAATAGAAAGTTTTCAACAGTTCCACGGAAAAGGACGTGACAACCCATCTTGCTTGCACCCAAAACTTCCCCGCGTACAGCCTTAATTACCGAAAACAGCTACGTCTTCGGAATTCTCGCAACATTTTAACGTCAACTCGCCAAATTAATAACTGTGCAGTTGTTAACTAAAAGGCGGGTAGTTGCAGATTTCGTAAACTTACACACAGTTAAATCTTACCGCACATCTGCTCTCAGCCATCAGATTTTAACTGAATGTGTTTTGATGAGGGACAGAATACTGCCATTAGTGATAAGTTCGAAGATGTTTTAATTAAATAAATGGGGTACAATTTCGAATATATAAGAAACGCGCTTATTACTCAACTTCTGATATTAGTTTCATACATGCTTTATCAACAAATAAATCTATACTAATATTATAAAGCTGAAGAGTTTGTTTGTTTGTTTGGTTGAACGCGCTAATCTCAGGAACTACTGGATGGAATTGAAAAATTCTTTTTGTGTTGGATAGTCCATTTATCGAGGAAGGCTTTAGGCTATATATCATCCCGGAAAAATGTACGGTTCCCGTGGGATAGAATTGTTTTTTTCTAGAGACTAACCCGAAGCTAAGCGAGGGTGAGTCGCTAGTAATAAATAAATATGTTGGGACATTAACACACAGCACCATCTAGTTCCATGGTAAGCAACGAGGCTTTCGTTAGGGATACCAGATACGCTACACATACATAACTTTAAATACATACATATTATAAATATAAACACCCATGACTGGATTACAAACATTCGTGCTCAACACACAAATGAATTGAGCAAATGAAATCAGCGGGACTCGAACCCGCGACAGCGCAATAAGTAGGATCGTAACAAACTGAGCCAAACGTGTATATATATGTATATGTATATATATATATGTATATGTATATATATATATGTATATGTATATATATATATATATATATATATATATATATATTTTTAGTAAAATTCAGTATATTTAAAACACTTTGTTCAATCCAATATCAATTCAATATCTATCTCGAAATTAATAATGATCATTATCCCACTTAGTGTCATTAGCCGGAGTAGTGGCGAATTTAGCGTGCACAAACAGCTTAATCATTCAAAATATATCGTAACTAGCGACTCACCCTCACCTCGCTCGGGTTCGTTCCTAGGTACGTTTTAACGGTTAGTATGGAATAGACAGACTGATATGATATATAGCCTATAGCCTTCCTCAATAAACGGGCTATTTAATGTAAAAAGAATTTTTCAAATCGGATTAGTAGTTCTTGAGATTAGCGCATTCAAACAAACAAACAAAAAACAAACAAACTCTGCCTCATTATAATATTAATATAGATTATAAAACTACATAGTAAGATACTCAAAAATTAAAAACTCTCAGTCATACACAACTAAATCGCTCTCATATCAAGTAAACCAAAAGGTTAGTAAAACGCATGAAATCATACGACATGATAGTACCAATATGTGACAAAGTTCAGATATGTTCTTGAAGTAAAACTTTGTCGAAGCGGTGCGGCGACATTATTTCTTCCGGCTTACATGAACCAACTGTAACTTCTGGTCTCGACTTCTGGATAACAACTTGTAATGAGCTGTTATATTTAATCTTTGTCTGACAGAATTTTGCTGTAAAACTTTGTGAAGTTAAACCAAGCCGTAAGGAACATATTAAGTTTCTGCTGAATGAAGTTTCGTATGGGGATTAAATTTTAAACTGTCGTAAATTAGATTGTGGTAACCATCTGACCCAATACCAGCGAGTTCCAAAAACCGCGAAGGAAGGGAGTCCTGTGTTCAAATTTCAATATGGATAATCTAAATAAATACACGACGAAATACTAAAAGATAAATGTCAAATAATCGCGTAAATATGAGAAAGTATTGTAAGTATGAACTTTATTATTTTTCATACGTATTTGTTCGACAACTCATCCCGAGAACGAGTGTAGACGTAATGCGACGTACTATCTATGCTGAAAGTAATTTGAATCCGACATTATGGAATTTTGGTAGGATAAATATTATCAGAATCTTTTCGATATATCAAATGATCCTACTAATATTATAAACGCGAAAGTTTGTATGGATGTATGTTTGTTGCTCTTTCACGCCAGAACGGCGGAACAGATCTGGATGAAATTTGGCACAGATATAGATTATAGTCTGGAATAACACATAGGCTCTTATCCCGGAAAAATGTACAGTTCCCTTGGGATGAGTTTGTTTTTGTTTTGCCAGGGGCGAACTTAAGCGAAGCGAGAGCGAACCGCTACTAGTCTATAATAATATTTAAGTTTTTTACATTTTAAAATAACGATTAGCTAGATTCAAAAAAACCCAAAAATTTCCCCACAATAAGAAACAGCTAATGCCAAGGAAAAATGAGAAAGAAAGGTACATAAATAAAAATGATCACTTCCATCTTCGGAAGACATCTACAGATTTTGTTAAATTACTCTTATAAATGTGAAAAAGCGGTATGATGTCAAGATTGTTAATAGCTGGGGTAAACATTTCTTTGCGATTGTCTTCACCCCGGCTTTTATTCGCACTGATTTATTTCATCATCGTTACTGCCCTTTCTTTATACCGTAATGCTGTTAACGTAAGCTCGTTAAAGTATTTTTTTTGAATCATTTGAATATTTTTTTTAAATAATATAAGGGGGAAAAAGACAACTGATATAATAAATTCAATTTTAGTTAAAAATGCAGCATAAGGAACACCAAAGATAACGATTCAAACTCAGACGGTCTTGCAACACGTTACTCAACGCCCTGTATACAGTTAAGATACTGGGGTATCTTGACTACTAGTATTAGTGAAGAGAATATAAAAAACGTGTGTGTGTACTTACGTACGCACGTAAGAAGTTATACTTCTTTGGCGTAACAGAACAGAAATAGCTAAAGATTTCATCCCGTATGTCACAACTCTCTGTTTGTAAAAGGAATGCAGCTAACTTCATCATGTCGCTTTTTGGCTGTCGGTATGCGCGCGCATCGTAAAAATGTTACTCTCATATATACTTTTTTCCAAACATGCCAAAAGAATAACTTCAAAAATAACATGTAACCTTCTATTAACATCGTTAATACAGTACGTATATAAAAGCTACGTACGTACACGTTTTGTAAAAGGGACATTTCAACTTTTGAGTTCAACTATCAATATAAATATTGTCCTGTAAGGACAACTAATCTTATTAAGCATTATTAAATGCAATAATTTGTATGTATGTGTGTACGATTGTTACTCCTTGATGCTCAAACGGATGAACGGTTTGGACCAAATAGCACGTATACTAGCACCAAGCTTAAATATAAAAAAAACACCTAAGTCCCTATAAGCCTCTTTATAATCGTTAGTAACGAAATAATATTTGCCATTAAACCAGCTATAATTTCGTTCCACACCCTATCTACATATGTACTCGAATAACTCCCACGTGTCAACTGTGTAAAAACAACTTTCACACTAATCATCTACTAATCGATATTTAATCGAAAGTCTAGGCTCAAAAAGTAATTACACTTTAATTACTAGTATAGATAGTGTGTATCGTGTACAGTATAATATCGATCTTCTACAATATGTATCGCTGAGAAACCATAAAAAATATATAGAAATGACATATTATAATTTGACATTTCCTATTGTCTGTATGTTTGCAATTCGACGACACGTTTGGCTCAGTGTGTAGTGACCCTACTTGCTGTGCCAGCGGTCGCGGGTTCGAGACTCGCTGGGGGCATTCATTTGTGTGATGAACACGAATGTTTGTTCTCCAGTCATGTGTATTGAATTTTTTTAACATGTGTATTGTAAGTAATAATAATTGTAATCTATACATATAATAAAACTGTAGAGGTCGAATGTCTGTACATAGCAAAATGTTAAAAACCGAGTAAGGGGGATGTAAGAAGAGAAATAGAACAAATCTAGATCTTTTTCAAATTTCTTGTTTCTTTGTCTGTTTGTACGGGCTAATCGCCTAAACTGTTGGACCGATTTAAATGAAATTTTGCATATTAGTACCTTATATCCCCGGTCAATATCTTAGATACTTTTCATACCAGAAAATTAAAGAGTTCCCGTGGGATAGTTAAAAAACTATAGTAACTTATACAGCTCAGTACACAAAAAGTACCTACTGATTGGATTTTAACGAAACTTTACAATAATAGACTACTTTTTCTCGGAAAAATGTACGGTTCCCGTGGGATAGATTTGTTTTTGTTTGTCGCTAGTAATGAATAAACGACACATTAACACTTAAATAAAGTCATATTTAGCCCTTTCTTATTGTGTTGTTACTGAGCCCTTGAAAATCAAGTCGTAGTCTATACCACGTTGCGATTTGGCGGACTTCACATGTCTTTTCAAAACTAAAAAGGCTCTTAGACGTACAGGCAGCCTCTTAGACGGTAGGTAGTTATATATGTCAAATTAATTTAATACGATTCGGGGCATACAATAATATATAAATTTTTATTATTAAACTTACATTTTAATTTCTTAACAATTAAGCTTCACTCGGGACTCGTATCTAGGACTTAATAGTCTACACAACCACTAGGTCTACGAGACAATTAAAAACAAATAATATGCAGAATTCCGTTATGAATATAACTTTGTAATGAATTGATATTGAAATATAGGTCAGGTCAGTCGCGCGCCGTAAACATTAGAGCGGGCGGTAATTTGCATGCACATGTGTCTCTAAGATACGTTGTCTTCGAAGCTCAATCTCGAGTTGGCCTCCTTTGTCTTCGATATGAAAGATGTGAAATTTTTATTCCTATTATTCTTCATTGAATATTATCTAGTTTTATTATTTTTCTGTACTGCCTCGGTGGTGTAGTGGCTAGCATGTACGGCTGCACATCCTGAGGTCCTGGGTTCGAGTCCCGGGTCGGGCCAAGTTTAGTTATTGAGTCTTTCTGTATAGTAAGCCTCAGTAACAGCCCGGAGTTGGGAAGTTGGCGGTGTTTCACCCCCGTGCCTCGGAGAGCACGTAAAGCCGTCGGTCCTGCGCCTTAACTCTCACCGGTCGTGTCGAGTAGTCGTCCCACCGGAGTATGAGAGTGACAGGAATAGAGAGTGCACTTGTGTCTGAGCGTACATTTGTGCACTATAATATCTCCTGCGCAGTTGGCTAGTCTCAATGAGATTGGCCGCCGTGGCCGGAATCGGTCAGGAGGACATTATTATTATTATTATTATTTTTCTTACTTAAAATAAATTAATCCATATTTAATATTATAAATGTGAAAGTTTGTTTGTTTATTTGTCCTTCTTTCACGTCAAAATAGAGTGAGGGATTGACGTGATTTTTATTGCGAAGATAGTTGGAGGGCTGGAGAGTAGCATAGGCTTTTAAGCGCGGGATATTATCTCATTCCCACGGGAAAACCTGTTATAATACAGCCCACAACAACTCATCATACTTATGTATACATATAATATACACATAGGTATGATGAGTATAGTCTATCTATTCCATACTGTTTAAACGTACCTAGGGATGAACCAGAGCGAAGTGAGGGTGAGTCGCTAGTTAAACATATTTTTGAATGTGATGAAATATATTCTTACGTATGTTAACGTAGCTATCTTAAATTATTGTCTTCTTACCTTTTACTAGAAATTTGCACCTATGACCAAACTAGAATCGTACATACGATCTTACTTTGCCCATAAGACCTATATACTATATAGTCAGTGTCAGACCTAAGACTTAGACCTCCAGGTAGCAGAGGAAAAAAACCAACCTTATTATGCTAAGAATTAAAGCTTAGAACGAATATGTTTGGACTAAAATTTTGTAATAAAACCTTCATAATACAATCAAAGTACGTAACAATTTAATAACCTGCCTTTAGCAACATAACCACAAAAACGGTTTCAATCGAAAATCATAAATGCAAATTGAGCAGAGCTTATAAAAGCTTGCCATGAAAAGCCTAATTTCTGAACATTCATGACCGCAGTGTAGGAAATTCAAATTTGAAATACGTTATTAATCTTTCAAATTACAATTTTGTCTGGAATTTACGACAGGATTATATATTATTTGTATAAGTAATAAAAATTTTACATAATTATTTTTTAGCTAAAAAGGAGTATAAGTGCCTCGCTGTTATACGTCTGCGGATTCGAAGGTCATGGGTTCGAGACCTAGACGAGACCCAGTACAATTATTGAGTTTTTCTATTTAGAAATTAGGACTTGAAGAACACGTCATCCTTGTGCAAAGTATTCTAAAAATCGGTGCACAAATAGTGCATAGCATACATATAAAAAAAAATACACCATAATTGATTACTTTCCTATTTTTTGAAGTAGGTAGGTTAAAATGTATGACAAAATAAAAACATTATACATATTAATTAATGTCATCTATCTATACTAATATTATAAAGAGACAGAGCTTGTTTGTTTGAACGCGCTAATCTCAGAAACTACTAATCCGATTTGAACATTTTGCATTAGATAGCCCGTTTATTGAGAAAGGCTATAGGCTATATATCATATAATATAAAGTCTACCTATTCCATACTAACCGTTAAAATGTACATAGGGACGAACACGAGCGAAGCGAGAGCGAGTCGCTAGTCTATATTAATATTATAAAGCTGAAGAGTTTGTTTGTTTGTTTGGTTGAACGCGCTAATCTTAGGAACTACTAATCCTATTTGAAAAATTATTTTTGCATTAGATAGCCCGTTAACTGAGGAAGGCTATATATCATCCCGGAAAAATGTACGGTTCCCGTGGGATAGATTTGGTTTTGTCTAGGGACGAACCCGAAGCGAAGCGAGGGTGAGTCGCTAGTACAATATAAAAAAAATATATTACATTATCCCTTTAATCATTCCGGCAAAATCTGCCTAATTTTCGTCAAATCAATACAAAAAAAAATGATAAACACACATACATAAAAAAGGGCAAATAATGAAATATCTCAAAGCAACACCGTCTCACTTTCAGCATAGATTTATAAGCCAGCAACACCCGATGGCTAGAGGCGTATTCAGACAAACAACCGTCCAAAGTATTCAAACAGGACATCCCCCGGATGCTCCTAAAGTGCCTTACATTAAACGCGATACAATCTATTAGGGGTCAGCCATTGTTACTCCGGTCGTGATAGCATCAGCTTTTAGCGGTGACGAGTCAATTAATAATACTTATTTAAGCATTATGATTAGATTTTTTGAATCTTTATTCATATCAATGACTTAATTAAGTTTTAAAAACATCAAAGCTTTGATGAGTTCATACATTCGATATGTTGACAAATTTTATTTTGCCTTTTAAACAGACTAAAGAAAATTAGTTATGTAAATAAAATAAAATGAAAAAATACGCTTTCTTTATAAAAATCTACATAAAAAGAACTTAACTAGTTCTTGAAAAATGTATGAAGATCAACCTGAATTTCAACAGCGTGGGCTACGACATCTCACCCCCATGCATTAAGACCCATGCCCAGCAGTGGGACGTTAGAAAGCTCAGATTATTATTATTAAAAAACACATACATATGTGAATCTATACTAATATTAGAAAGCTGAAGAGTTTGTTTGTTTGTTTGGTTGTTTGGTTGAACGCGCTAATCTCAGGAACTACTGATCCGATTTGAAAAATTCTTTTTGCATTAGATAGCCCGTTAACTGAGGAAGGTTTTAGGTTATATATCATCCCGGAAAAATGTACGGTTCCCGTGGGATAGATTTGTTTTTGTCTAAAGACAAACCCGAAGCGAAGCGAGGGTGAGTCGCTAGTACCCAATATATCTAAATTTAGCATACACCAATGCTCATTCCATCTTCAGATCCCAATATTAAAACAAGTCACGCTTCAAACGTTTGTACGAGTGACCTTCCTTTACGCACAGTGAATAACATCCCGAGTCTAACTCAACAAGTTGGTTAACCGGGCGTAAACAGACACAGTAAACAACACCTGGGATAAAATAGCTAAAAAGCGAGAAAACTTTAAATTACTGTATTTTGTTTTAGTGCTGCTACTTTACTACGTCGATTCAATGCCTCTTTTTACCGACTTCGAGAAAGGAGATGTACAATTTTTTGTATCTGTATGTTTAGCGATACATATTTAGCAAAGTATATATAATTTTCATAGGATTTTCATGATTTTTTAATGAATACATTATCTTAATAAGCTCAAGGGATTCCCACATAAACGAGAAAAAATACCATTTAGTAAGGGTTAAATAAATTATTAGTTCCTAAGTCATTTTGAAATTCAAATATTATATTTTTAAATATATTTAAATAAAAAGTACATCACTATACGATTACTGCTAATTCGATGCTTCTTTCTATATTGACAAAGTAATAAACAAAGAATTTAGATAATTTAAAAAACCGGCCAAGTGCGAGTCTGACTCGCGCACGAAGGGTTCCGTCCCATTATCTATAACGATGGCAAAAAAAATCATGTCTGTTGTATGGGAGCCCCATTTAAATATTTGTTTTATTTTAATTTAATTATTTACTTTTTAAGTGAATATATAACTAGACTATCTGTTGCCATTATCAATATCGAGCAAAAACAAGCAAAAAAATCACGTTTGTTGTAGGTATGGGAGCCCCCTTAAATATTTATTTTATTCTGTTTTTTAGTATTTGTTGTTATAGCGGCAACAGAAATACATCATCTGTGAAAATTTCACCCAGCTATCACGGTTCATAAGATACAGCCTGGTGACAGACGTACAGACAGACAGACGGACGGACAGCGGAGACTTAGTAATAGGGTCACGTCTTACCCTTTAGAGTACAGAACCATAAAAAAAGGTACTGACGAGCGCCGGATTCGATGATTTATTGCTCATATTTAGTTAAGCAAAATTAACGAGATGAAGGATTTGATTAATTATTATAATTGCTAGACTGAAATGAAGACAAAAATAAAATTGATAAATTCATAGGGAATAAGAAATCGGACTTCACATGTCTTTTGAAAACTTGTTAAGTTTTTTAAACGTGCACGTTTCCCCGTGATGAATTCCTTCACCTTAAGACAAGTGGCAATCATGTTAGAAATGATTCGCACATGAAAATATCCGAGGTGCGAGACACGGGATTTGAACCCGCTTCACTCTGTTTTCCAAGCGAGCGTGTTACCACTAATTCACAATTTAGGTATTACTCGTACTTGAATAATACACACATACGTCATAGGTGCAAAATAGTGTACTATGAGTATTATTTTGCACCTATTGAGTACGTATGAATATTGTTTGAAACTTATACAAAATGAAAGTAAAATCAAAATCAAATTTTCATTTACATACTACACATTATCAATCACTTCTCCGTTGTGAGAGTAACCCAGTACATTCAGAAACCAAACATCATTTCAGTATTCAACAAGTAGCGACGCTAAATAAATACACCTTTAACCTTATAAATGTCTCAGCATATTTATACAGTAATATGAAAATAATACGAATTAATGGATTAAACATTTAATAAGAGAATGACACTATATCTTATAATATTAAATGAGAATTTTATGTATGTACATTTATTTCGTGTATCTCGAAAACGGCTCTAACGATTTGGTTCAAATTTTATATTTAGATAAGGTTTTGCTTTTTGAGTTTATAATAAGCCTTTTAAGTTTTTAAGTTTATATATAGGTGGTCTTTTCTGAAAAAAAAAACTATTTTATATATATATATATATATATATATATATATATATATATATTATTCTTTCCGATGTTATAACAAAATTGCCTTTAATATTATATTTCTATACAGAAAGGTTACTGCTAAGAAACGATTTTTTTTTTACTTCAATTCTTAAAAGGCCAGAAGGTAATAAAGTTTGTATCAAATAAACCGTACGAAGTCGGAACCGGTAGTTCGTTAGAGCGAATGTGTGGTGAATAATATATATTTTACTAGGTGCCTTACAGTCTATGTATTACTCCAGGACATAGTGCATTCGTTACAGCGTAAAGGAGTAACCGACATACATACATACAAACAAACAAACAAACAAACATTCGCATTTAATAACACATAATATATAGTAGTGTGACAAGTACAAACGATACGATTTTTGACAAACATAAGTACGACGTATGATCAATTCAATTCAATTCAAATCTCTTAGTAATAGTAACAAAGCATCTTACTTCGCCAGATTACTTCGCCAATGTCACTTAGAATGGAGCAGACAGATCTAAGATAGATTCCTATAGGCAAGAATCGTACCTACGACCTCCACTGTGCAAGTATAAAGTCAACGTCATCCAGAAATCTATATCTATAATACTGCATAAGTAACGACGGTTGTTGAACCTAATACTAAAACTTTAAATACAAAGATGTGTCTGAAGATGTTTTAACACTTGATGATTTACCTCTTACACAAAAACATATCGATATGATACTATTAGAAAATATTTCTAGCTCAAATAGAAACGATAAATTCCAAAAAGCAAATAAAACTTGCTAGTTATTTTTATCTGAAAACTGTAAACGCTTCTGCTCTCATACAAACTGCTCAAACACTCCCTTTGTTAAAACAATGAAATGGACGTAGATGCATCATATCGATATCTCAAACCTCCGGTCGTACAGGGTTTATCGTACAAAGCTTTTAGCACGCTTCATTTAACAGTGGATTTGTCACTGGCTACATGTTCTACGAGTATATCTATACATATAATAAAACTGTAGAAGTTGAATGTTTGTACACAGAAAAAAAATGCTAAACATCGAGTCAGGGGGTGTAAGAAGAGAAATAGAACAAATCTCGATTTATTCAATTTTTTTGTTTCTCTGTCTGTTTGTCTGTTTGTACGGGCTAATCTTCAAAACTGTTGGACTGATTTAAATAAAATTTTGCATGGTGGTACCTTATATCCCCGGTCAACATTTTATATACTTTTCATTTCGGAAAATTAAATAGTTCCTGTGGGATAGTTGAGAAACTATAGTAACTTATACAGCTTAGTATATAAAAAATTATGCACCTAATTTAGTAAAATTTGGCATGCTGATAGCTTATACTGGAAAAATGTACGGTTCCCGTGGGATAGATTTGTTTTTGTTTTCCTTCTCTAGTGCTTTATAAAACTATTTTTTCTCGCGGAATCTCTCGTGTGGTACGCTAATAAAAACTTATGATAGTCTAGCTAACATAAACAAGGTCTTTTTTAAAAAATCTGTCGAGTCATCGGTTTTATTAATTTAAATATTATATGCAGACAATTATAAAAATCTCTACATATACATATAAGAAATAAATTTTCACTCCTTATACTTTATTAATATTTACTTCATCAAACTATAGTTTATATTTATACGTTTACGTTATTTTAATTTTTAAAAGTGCGACTGTTGAGTTGAGCATATATTATAGACACAGCAGTCACGACGAACTGAATGCCTTTGAATACTTCAAACATTACATGTGGAATATTTCCAAGAACTTTCCATAATTTCACTTGACTTCTACGACGGATACGGTACAAGTAATTTTGTTTAACATCAACTTATAAGGCCGTATTCACTATAACAGTATAAGCTACTTATGTTTTCATTCTTTGTTCATTTCAGACTTCTTAATTTTGTAAAGCATATTATAACTAGCGGCTCACCCTCGGTTCGCTCGGGTTCGTCGCTAGGTACGTTTTAAATAGATATAAATAGTTATTAGCTAGTGTTAGCCACATAAATTTTAATTGTTTTTTTTTTGTTAATTTTTCAGATGTTTTAATACTTATTATCTTATTCCGGACTAAGAGAAATCCAAAAAATCAAAGATTATAAAAATTAGTCCAGCCGTTCTTGAGTTACAAATGGTGTAACTAACACGACTTTGTTTTATATATATATATATATATATATATATATATATATATATATATATATATATATATATATATATATATATATATTACTAATATTATTGTTTTTTATACAGTACAAGGTTATGACGCTTAATTGTGAATCGATGACAAGGACAGGTAATGCAAACTGTCGAGAGTTAGAAAGAAACACAACACTCCGAAAAAATCACCATCAGAATATATTTTTGAAACATCTATTCCTATATGTTCTTTGTTTTATATACGGATATGTAATGAGAGTGACAGTTTCTTTGGTGATCAATACGAGTACGAAGATAAGTAAGAATATTGAGAAAAAAACGAACGAAAAAATTAGGAGTAGGCGTGACACTCGAGTAACTACGTCAAAGTAATAGTATAAATATATATAGATTATAGATCTATAGTTTGTCTTTTCTTGTCAGCCGCCAAATTGGGAGATAATTTTGTTGATTATAATCGACATTCATACAGATGTCGCTTCGGAAGCTGCTAGCTGGTAACCACACATATCATACATAAAGTAGATAATAAATTCTGCATACCGCGGAAGTATCTCCCGAATAATTCCTGGCCATAAGATCTTCCGGCGCGGTTACCAAGTAGTTACAACTGCGCTCTAACTTGTCCAACTTTTAAGATTTAAAACCCGAATGGGGAATATATCACTGGGAGAGGGTTGCCATCGCTTGCAATAAACGATGAATAATGATTGTATAAAATATCTTTCTGAGAGAAAGCATGGGTTTTTTTCCCATTGACTAAACATACATAGTATAGTTAATATGTATAGTTACATTACCAGTATACAGTATATTACTACTATCTATAAATATAATAAAATTCTGAGTTGAATTTGTACATTAAATATTTTTTGGAAAATCTTATTGAAATAGTAATTATTATCGATACAGAGGCCGAATCTGTAGTTTTTATAATTTTTGTCTGTCTGTTCGCCTGTGACCGTATCACGAGAAAACCACTGGACAGATTTTGATGAAATTTGGTATGATGATAGCTGGTTATCCGAGTCAACATATAGGATACTTTTTACTTGAGAAATTTGTACTAAACGTTAAAACGTAACTAGGGAGTAGGGAAGAAACCGAGCGGAGCGAAGGTGAGTCGCTAATGTAGAATACTAGCGACTCACCCAATACAAACTTTCATCTCCATTTTTACCTTCTTAAGGGATGATTTCCGGGATAAAAAGTATCCTATGTCCTTCCCAGGGTCTCAAACTACCTTTTTACCAAATTTCATCTAAATCGCTTCAGTAGATCCAGAGATTACCCCCTACAACGTCACAAACTTTACCTCTTTGTAATAACAGTAGGTATAGATAAGACAATAAGCTTTTAATAAAGTCGGTTCCCAATCTCGGAACCATCTATCACCTATAATCTACCTAAAGTTGTCCTTAGAATGTTAACATAAACTCCATACAAATTATATCTAATTCCTATCGCTAGTAAACAAAGCTACATATAGATAGGTCCTTAGGAATCGTTATAAGACCAGTCACCCGATGTCTCTCCGGCCCATAAACCAACAAAGACTCTTTCACATATATATATACTCGTAATATAAGGAAACGCAGTATGGAAAACGACTTAAACGACGGCGTTAAAAATATTTTATGGTATATTTATGGCAGTCGTTGAGTTTAATGTACATAATGGCTATTATGCCGAAAGTTGGCGATTCAATTTTCTTATACGGCATATTTTTGAGAGGGTCTTGTTAATATGAGACAAGGCGAAATCTCCCAGAGAAAATTGGCTATTTTTTTATTAAATAATGAAAAATGATAATAACTAGATCCTATCTATGATTATTTCTAAGATTAAAATTTATATCTTACGCTATGTACGTAATATTTTTTGAATTTTTTTTTGAATTTGCAAATCATTTCCAACATGATTACCAATTGTCTTTCGGTGTATGAAAACATCTTGAGAAAACCTGCATATCTGAGAGAACTTAGCAAGTTTCCGAAGGGCATGTGAAGTCTGCCAGCCCGCAGTTGTCCGGTTTGGCTTGATGAACCCCCCCCCCACCTCTCCCCCCTCCCCCCGTCTGTAGAAGTGGTATGAGTAGCACTCTTTAATATTCTACACTTTTTTTGTCAATCCCTTTGTTTTTCCTACACAAATAGAAAATAAACAAACGACATTTTAATCACGTCTTTGACGGGCTGTCTTTTTCACGGTTTTCTTATAACTTCCTTCTTTTATTCTAAGTGGATATTAATATTTCTACTGATATTGATTTAGACATTCCTTACAAAAAGAAAAGTTATTTGTTTCCAAATCTTACTAATCTTACTCGTAAAAGATTTAATAAACTTAAATCTTGACTAATTTCATGAAAATATTTTTTATTTCATATAAATAAAGATTGTTCAGTAAAGTTTTCTTAAATTGCAGTATAAATCTTACGTCTTTCTAATATTATAGATGTGAAACTTTATGTTTGGATGTTTGTTACTCGATTACGCCAGAACGGCTTAACGGATTTAGATGAAATTTGGCACTGAAATAGATTATACTCTGGAATAGCACATAGGTTACTTTTTATCCCGGAAAATTGTACGATTCCCGTGGGATAGATTTGTTTTTGTCCTTCTAGAGGCGAACCCGAGCGAAGTGAGGGCGAGCCGCTAGTTATTTATCACTTCAGTAATAATAATCATTTCTAGGTAAATTTTCATATACCCACGGAATAGGTAAAAAAGGCTGGAAAGGTAATGTGGGCGTAACAGCCGCGCCGTAACTATGATTAAACAATCATACTTCAACTGATTCATGCGTTCACCGCTTGTAGTTCTTGTTTAGCGTGCGTCGGGAACGGAGCTACGATAAATAGTGTTATAATGCCGTGTTGCGCTATTATTACATGCAAGACAAAAAGTCAGACTTCGAGTATCGATCGAGGAGGTATATCTTTTCATCGGTAAGTCAAAGATAATAATGAATATCTCTTTAGTTTCAAAAATGTAGCAACGATTACAAAATTCAAAACAAACGATATTATATTACAATAAGCTAAAACAAAAACTATACATTGCTTGCTATGCATGCGCATAATCAAAGCAACGCGCGATCGTTGTCCGCAATGGATAGCGTTCTCTGCGAAACCCACACTTCTTTCATTGCTTGCATTGCGGTGATTCGCTTTTGTATTATAATAGCGATGTGCTTTTATTGTAAGACAAAATAATCGATAAGACAATGATTTTTGTATAATAATGTGATTGAACACTTTCTATGGCTAATTTAAAGTTTATATACAGGTTCATTTTAGAGATAAGGAAAAATCAATTTTATATATTACCTAAAAATATATCGTGCATGATTTGGTAATCTCAAAAAAATACTTTTAGGTTTCCTAAAGAACATTCCATAAAAGAACAATGGATTGACGTGACGGGCAGGTAAAACTGGTTTCCGACAAAGTCCAGTACCATATGCTCTAAGCCTTTTAGTGAAAATAATTTTATTATTAAAAAATGTTATTACATTTACTTAAGAATTCACTTACCATGTATGTAACATTAAAAATACATTTATTAGAAGTTAAACGTTGTTTTATTTTATTTTTAAATTGAACTAATCTAATTCATTTAAAAAAGTTGTTTTTAATAACTGTAAAAAAACAAATATTATATAAAATTTTAATACACTGACATAAATTATCGACAAAAATATCAATAGCATTTTTTCATTTTCAACCACTAGCGTACGTGTAATTTTATTTGCTTTTGCACAGCACAGACGCAACGATGATTATCTATGTGTTGACCAATTATAGGGCTGCGATAAAGGTTGCATATGTGTGCAAATGCTTGTGTTTATTTGACTTGCGCGTGTAGTAAAAACATCAAGAAGGGATAAGTGGCGACAGTGGTTCCCATACAAATTACGTGTGATTACCATTCTAAATCTTTCATCTATTCTGTGCATATACCTAACTGAGATATGTATCGATCAAATGAAAAATTCTAAAGTGCTACTGATTAAGCAGTCGATCGACTTTATTATCATTTAAGTAAATCAATTCAGGAAAAAAAGTTAAAATAAAGCCAGCCCTAATTTCATTCAAATTTGCGAAAGTCTCGTAAAGTACTGACAATAAGATGCTTTTCCATCGTAACTTTTATGACTTACTAGAGTTAAGATTTGTTTCGGCGGCTTATAATATATGTATGTACGGATGTTATATGCTATATCTATTCTTTATTGCACTTAAATAAAACAGAAATTAACATACAATAAAATTAGTTTGCAAAGGTGGAATTAAACGATCATCGATGATTGTTTAATGTGTACCTTTGAAGGATTGTAAAGAATCTACACTATAACTAGCATTACCCGTGGCTTCGCCCGCGTTCAAACTTCCGATCGCTACCAAACTTCACAGGATTACCCGCTGGGCTAATCTAAATATTGTTAGAAAATTTCATCTAAATCGCTCCAGCCGTTTTGACTCTATAGGGAACATACATGTACACATCGAATTTTATACATATACATAGATAACTGCGAAAGTTTATATGTTTGTTACTTCTTTAAGTTAAAACGGCTGGATAGATTTGGATTGAAATTTTGTACATCTGGAGTAACACAGAGACTCACTCACTCTAGTTTACACACAATATTGTAAGGTGCTTTGGTGCCATTTTTATATTTTTTGAATTCATTTTGTTATTTTATGGGTATACTGTCTGTAACAACTAAGTAGGTATATAATGCCTTTGAGACGTTTAAAACCTTAGTCTCTCCTGTGGCCATGATTGCTCTAAAGCAATCGAAACGTCGGAAACCAAAAATCAAAATAAATCCGCGAAAAAATCTAAAGAGATAGTTTTATTTAAAACCGCAATGCCTTCATCACTAGAAATCTCAGGTTCAATATACGAATGAAGATAAAAATATATTGATATCAACTTTTAGTAACAGCGGACAATCTTAGCAAGACAAGCCATCAGCGCGAGTAATACTGTAATGCACAAGTTTGTACATAAACTCAGTGCACTCTCTATTCCATAGTCCGAAGAGACCGTAAGTCGACATGACCAGAATCAAAATTCAGGATCGACAACTTAACACCGCTAGCTTATCAACTTCGCTTTTAAGACTTTCTTGAGACAAAAACCCTATAATCCTTTCAGACCGATCTGAGACTCGAACCCGGGACTTCTTGGGCAAAATCTAGCAAACCTAACATGGAGTAGGGTTAGGTTTGCATTGTATGTGTTAACAATACAGAGTTGGTGTCAGTTTAGACTAACAAAGTCTGACATTGCGTACCACCAGACCTTAGAAAAACACTTTATTCACTTTAATTATTCTAACCTTCAATTCTATAATATATGGAAATGTTGTTTTATCTATACATCTCTACAGATAAATAAAATTGGAGTGTCTGTTTATAATATTAAAATAACCGCTTTTTACTGAATGCATATGGATGTACACACGATACATACATATACCAAAACAAAGTTTTTTACAATTTTTGTCTGTCTGTTTGTTTGTTCCGGTTAATCTCTGAAATGGCTGGACCGATTTCGACGGAACTTTCACTGGCAGATAGCTGATACGATAAGGAATAACTTAGGCTACTTTTATTTTAGAAAAAAATAGGTAATAATTTTGTTTTGGAAAGCTATCTAGGGACGAACCCGAGCGAAGCAAGGGTGAGTCGCTAGTTAAAAATAAATCGAATGAAAAACGATCGGCGAAGTATATAAAAAACACACACATACACACCCGAAATAAATACCTCTTTCTTTCAAGTCGGTCAGAAAATAAAGTAATCTATTATTTTTAACGAAAATATAGCTTTAAATGACTACTATAGCTTTAAATTTGATATTATATTCCACGTATATTCAAGACATAACATGTCAAAATGCACAAAATTAAACATTGCGGCTATCGCATGAAAAGCGTAGGAACGGATAGATTGCATATCTGATAAATTTGCAATTTGACGTTAAAAATATGCACAAAATAATTTAAAACACAACCTTACTGAATTACATAATATATTATGATTAAAAAAACTTGTGTTAATCAAATGCAAAGTGCAAATACACATTAATTTTTTTATATAAATATATCTTTTCTAGTAATAGTTAACATATACATATATAGATATGTACTAAATTAGTCCTCAATATATTCCATTTAGGCACTAACTATAAAAAAGTCTATTTTTTAACACGATAAAAGTTTTCCTTTTATTTATTGTACACTAGCGACTCACGCTCGCTTCGCTCGCGTTCGTCCCTACGTACGGTACGTTTTCACGATTAGCTATGTTTATACATAAATAGTAGCTCGCTACTCCTAAGATATATTTATTTAAATTATATTGCGATTTACCCTCACTTCGCTCGGGTGCGTATGCCGTACGCGGAATTTGTTCGCAATTTCACGGGTTTTAATTTTTTTTTGCGGAATCCTGATTCTTTTCCTAAAATAAAAGTAGCCTAAGTTACTCCTTATAACATGAGCTGTCTGCCAGTGAAAATCCCGTCAAAATCGGTTCAGTCGTTTCGGAGATTACCCGGGACAAACAGACAGACAGACAGACAGACAGACAGACAGACAGACAAAAATTGTAAAAAATTTTGTTTTGTTATGTGTACTGTGTATACATCCATATGGATTTAGTAAAAAGCGGTTATTTTAATATTACAAACAGACACTCCAGTTTTATTTATCTGTATAGACTAGCGACTCACCCTCGCTTCGCTCGAGTTCGTCCCTAGGTTGATTCTCCATACAAACTTTCATCCCCATTTTCACTCCCTTAAGGGATGATTTCCGGGATAAAAACTATCCTATATCCTTCCCAGCGTCTCAAACTATCTTCTTACCAAATTTCATCTTAATCCGTTCAGTAGTTTCGGAGCCTATTCGGTACAAACAAACAAACCAATCTCTTTATAATATTAGTATAAAAGTATAGATAATAACAAGAAGCACTGTCAAATTCCTATACAAAATCAATCATGTATTTAAATATAAAAATATTTTACAAATGTGACATGAGTAACAGGAAAAAATACTTTACTGTAGATGAAGATTGAAGATACATTTCTTTACATACCTGAAATGGAAAAAACGATTTCATTAATATAAGCGTAATGAAAATTAAAATGTCAATTTAACTTAAAAATGTATTTTGAGATTCTAATTTGGACATTTAAGTATTTTAGCGCCTGTTAACGTCCCATGGGCCGCGGGCGTCCCCCTTCAAGCGAGGGGGACTATCCTATAGTCCGCCACTCTGGCCAAGTGCATGTTGGTGGGCTTCACATGTCTTTTGAAAAACTAGATAGATTCTTTAAGACAACACGTTTGGCTCAGTTTGTAGTGACCCCACTTGCTGTGCCAGCGGTCGCGGGTTCGAGTTCCGCTTGGGGCATTTACTTGTGTGATGAACACGAATGTTTGTACTCCAGTAATGGGTGTTCATATTTATAATATGTATATATTAAAAGTTATATATGTGTAGTGTATCAACTATCTGGTATCCATAGCACAGGCCTCGTAGCTTACCATGGAACTAGTTGGTGCTGTGTGTTAATGTCCCAACATATTCATTTATTTATATTTATTTTAAGACTTGCAGGCAAAGTGGTAAACAAGTTTAAAATGATCGCACTTCAAAATATCAGAGATGCGAGACCCGGTGTATGAACCCGCTTTGTTTCCCAAACGAACGCGTTACTGCTGTGCTATCACTGATAATAATTATTATTGAAAAGCATACCTAACTAAGGAGAAATTAATTTCTATTTCGAAATATCTTAATACTGAGTTACAATATCGTTCATGACAATCATCAAACGTACAATCCTAAAAATATGTTCCATTCTCGTATAAAAACACAACAAGGCAATTCAAAAGCTTCCCAGGTTTGATTTTTTATAATTAATCGAACCCATATATAATCACGCCTACCAATGAAAGGAAATGGAGCGTTTGTTGGTTTTTAACTCAATTACACCGTAACGCCAGCTCTGAATCGCGTTATTATCGTTTATTAATATTTAAAACGGCTTTATGGTACAGTAAAGGGGAAAATACACCTTCATTGAATGTGGATATCAAGTTTTATAAAACAATATACAAAATAAAATACATATGTACCTATGAATAAAAAAATACCAAAAGGGTAGGGGGAGGGTTACCATGTCGGTAAGGGACACGCCCTTTGCCATTGCTCTAAAAACAATATTTAAAACATTTTACAGATCCATAAATTAAAAAAGCATGGGTCAAACAAGATTAAGTAAAAAAAAAAACATAATTTTACAATGTACCTATATATATATGTATATATGTACATATGTACATACATATCCTACTAATATTATAAATGCGAAAGTTTATGAGGATGTATGGATGTCTGGATGTATAGATGTATGGATGTTTGTTATTCTTTCACGTAAAAACTACTGAATAAATTTTAAAGAAACTTAACAATAATATAGGTCATACATCAGAATCACACGTATGCTACTTTTATCCTGGAAAAAATAAACGGTTCACGAGGGATAGACTTGTTTTTGTTTTACTAGAGGCGAACCCGAGCGAAGCGTGAATGAGCCTTTAGTATATAATACGAACCTCTACAGATACACAATATCCATATAATTCAAGTACTCTTGATATGACTAGATCTACTTAGAATGCAGTTATTTTTAATATAATATACGATGTTATGATGTTCTTCCATTTACTTTGAGAGGAAGCAGTTTTCTTCTTATTCGATGAGACATGTACTAAGTTAATAGCTTTCAACGAGTGAATATTTTTAATCCTGAATAATAGTATTTTGTCGACTTAAAAAAATATATTTTTACGTCACAAATAGTAAACCAGATTCCCTATATAAACAAAATGTTAAAAAACATCAATTTCCATATTTTTAACTTAAAAAATGACAAACTTCTGTAGAAACGTACATTACCTATTTAAAAGCCTTCTTTAGTGTTTACCTTCTTTATGTGAGGGAAGCTCTTATATCTTTATTATTCTAGACCCAACTTAGATTATTAGTACTACGTACTCTATGTAACTCTACATCTATCTATACATATAATAAAATTCTGAGTCGACTCTGTACATTAAATATTTTTTGGAAAATCTTATTGAAATAGTCATTGTTATTAATACAGAGGCTGAATCTATAGTTTTTAGAATTTTTGTCTGTCTGTCTCTGACCGCATCACGAGAAAACCACTGGACAGATTTTAATGAAATTTGGTATGATGATAACTGGTTATCCGGGTCAACATATAGGATACTTTTTACTGCAGGAAACCATCTTATCCCTGAGAAATCTATATTAAACGTTAAAACGTAGTATAAAAAAAATAAAAATAAAATAAAACACAAAACATATAAAACATATGTATATTATAATAGTTCCCCACTAATTCCTTTATGAATAAACTAGTGCATTAGTCCTTGAAGACGTTAGCGTGAAATTGCTATATTAATAAATAATTTTCTGTTAAAAATTTACTTTGATGTTGTTTCGAGTCTAACCAGCAATTAAGTTTGTAGTACCTTGATAGTTTTGTTATTACCATGTTTGTTTTAAAGCTGAGAGGCTGAGCCTTATTAAGAGTTATAAAATTGCGTACTTTTATTTAAAAAAAAGAAACACTTTTAACTTCCTTGAGATAAAAAAATATTTCCTCACCGAGAGGAAATCGAACCTACATTATCTACCTGACAACGTGACTTACTTTTATCAAACTCGGCACACTAAAAGCACAGTCTATAAAACAATACAGTCATCCAACGAAGCCGTCTAGACAGGGCAATCGTGCGGGGTGGTGAGGGGTGAGACGCGGGTAGGCGAGCCCGAGCTGCATACATTTCTGCCGCCCGAATTAGTAAGCAGCTCGGGACACGACTTTAAGGGCTATCGCGCGTTTATTTTAATTTGTAAGCAATTAAAATAGTTCATACTACCTGTGCTATATTATATATTTTTTGCTAAAATTATTTATTAGGATGAGGATTTTTTACATAATTAAGTTTAATAACAGAAATTTCAAATCCAGTAAGTCTAGAAACCGAAAATATTTGTCCGTTGCCCATTTATGATAGGTAATTTGGAAATCTATTAATTACATTATATCGTATAAAACTAACTTTGCTAAAAAATTGAAAATAATGATAAATTAATATATAAATAAATTCAATTTGACTTATGTTATTATTGTATATATGTATATATATTTATATAGTATGTTGTAATTTGCTAGATTTAATTTATTTTTATTATAACTTAATTTATTTCATTCTAATTATCTAGTTATTCATTAAATTAATTATAATGTCACATAGAAATATCCATTTAATCAAATCAAATAATTGTTAACCAATTGTATATTATATTTTTTATTAAAGAAATAAAAGGCTTATTATTATTATTATATGAAATTTTGTAAAACTCTATTTGAATTTGCCTCCGCGAAATACCTTTTTGTATTCTTTGCTATGAAGAACTTCGATAAATAATAATAATATTATATTTTAATTAAATTACAAAAAAAAAAAACTGTAACAACCCTGCGTAATGCGAAGTACGCTACGCGGTGTCGGCTTTTCTTCAAACATCAAAGGCGATAGCCCACTGTTATTTTTTAGTACACTGTGCTAAAAGTTTTGACACGTGTTAGTTTACGTACTTATAGATCATTAAATAATTACAGACCATTAAAGTTAAAATTGAATTCGTAAGTTTATTCTGAAACCCAGAAACACTTAGCCATATAAAATTAACTATAATTTCTTTAACGATTAACACAAATAATTACTGTCTATAACGTACATCCTACCCATGTCACGTGGAATAACACGTATGTCACGTGTCTATGACACTTCGATTAAGCCTCGATTGTGTCTGTCACTGCGATGGAAAAGATTACATTATCTTTATATATTATATATACTTTATATAAAATACTATTGTATATTTTTTTAGCTGATAGAGCAGAAGAGGTCAAAGGTCAAGAAAATCGATTTTATATCGTTATTTTACCATTAAACATTTTGCTTTATTCGACTCCATATATATGTATGTTTGTATAAATAATTTTACATGATTACCACTTGTCTTACGGAGAAGGAAAACGTCGTGAGGAAACCTGCATGTCTGAAAGAACCTAGCAAGTTTTCGAAGGTCATGTAAAGTCCGCCCGTACTTGGCCGCATTGAAGGGAGCTCCCAGCAGTGGGACATTAAAAGGCCTGAATACAAGTACACTTGAATTGGTAGATATTTTATTATATCTTATGGCACGGGGTCCTCCCGGACTTCCCCAAAAATATCTTGATTCTTTCGCTGAATGAGGTTTGAATTAATTACTAAAGTTGTAAAGTATGAAAAATATCTACAAAGTACTTACAATATATTTCGTACGATCAAGTGTTCTTTAGATCGAGCGCAAAGAGCGTGAAGCGCTTAGTCGAAGCGACAAGATCATCTGTGTAGACTTTAGATCTTAGATCAAATTTAGTAAATAATGTACAAAGTCTTAGAGGAGAGTCTCTCTTGAAAAGATAGTTTTATTCAAAAAGTCCGTAAAAAAGCATAGGATCTATAAAACAATAAAAGCTTATCCAAAAAAGTATTAACTCGAGAACATTGAAGCCGATAAACAATTAACGTGGGCGGGCGCAAACAGGGTTACATAAATTTAATTTGGACAACCCAAATTAGCTAAATTTATACTTTATAAAATTAATGTAAAGCTATTTGGTAATAACGTTTCAGGGAATGAGATTAGATTTTGAATTTGTTATTTTTATATACAACTAGCAGAACCCGCGGCTTCGCTCGCGATTAAACTACGAAAAATATGAAATTTCATGCAAATATGTCCAAGGAATAAAAAGTTTCATACAAACTTTTATCCCCTATTTCACTCCATTGGGGATTGAATTTTGAAAAATCCTTCTTTAATAGATGGCTATGTCATAAGAGGAATACGTGTGCGGAATTTCAATTTTCTAGCCTTAAGGGTTTGGGCCTGTGCGTTGATACATCAGTCAATCACTTTTGTCTTTTATATATATATATATATATATATATATATATATATATATATATATATATATATGAGTTTTCAAATGTACGAATTTATTAGAAACTAGCGGCTTACCCTCACTTCGCTCGAGTGCGTCCCTAGGTACATTTTAATTTTTTTGAGTGGAACCTTAATTCATTTTTTAAATTAAAAGTAGCCTAAGTTACTCATTCTAACAACATCTGCCAGTAAAATTCCCGTCATCCGTCAGTCCATCCGTTTCGGAGATTAGCCGAAACAAACAGACAGCCAGAAAAACAAAACAAAAATAAAAAATCTGTTTTTCTTATAAGTACCGTACATAATTTCATATGCATTTAGTATAAAGCTGTTATTTTGACATTACAAACAGACACTTCAATTTTATTTACCTGTATAGATAAGAGTGATATTTATAGCCGATTTCGCCGTGAGATTTTTAATCAAAGTCATATTTGCAAAGTGAATACATTCCGAAGTTTACTTTTAACAATTTTGATTTCTGAGTCGTATATAGTAATTTCCAATTACCTTCTTCTATATAAATAAAAATGAATGTTGCTAAGCGTAGAACTCGACAACGGCTCGACCAATTTAGCTATTTTTTTTTTCGTATGTTCCTTAAGGTACACGGAAAGTTTTAATAAAGAGAAAAAATATAAAATAACCTGCCTACTCTTCTATACTTATGTATGTACATTGTACTTACCGTTAAAACGTATGTACCTAGGGATAAGCCCGAGCGAAGCCAGGGTGAGTCGCTAGTTAATTGGATAAATTTAAACAATTTTTTCTGTCAATTTTGATACTGATATTAGCTAGTATGCCACTTATTTGGATAGTAGATTCAAAATTTACTTTCATTCCACATTCACCAATGACTACACTGCCTTGAACTTAGCAAAATACGGTTTTCTAATGTAAGCGTTTGACAAGACTATGACACATTTCTTTTGTTAAAGTAGAACTTTGTTATAAAGCAAAGTGTAAGCGCGATCTATGAATTTCGCCGAATTTCGAATCTGTCTGTTAATCTTTTTGATTTTTAGGCTGAATCTTATGCACAACACAATGTTTATCTCTATAGAAACACATAACTCAACAAAAGTTTATTTTGTAACTTTACTGAACAATTGTCGTTAGACAAGTAGCGACATGTTAAATAAATAACACTTATTTATCTAAATTCAGTTATGTATTTCCAATGGCCTCCAAGTAAATTGGATATAATGTATGAACAGACGGACACGGCGAATCGAATACTTATTTGACATTTTAATTAAAACGATTCCCGTTTTATCCCTGAACATATCACATCACCCCAAAACAGAACAGCAGCAAAATCAACGCAAACGAATCCCTTGTACTTATAACTTTACAAAACGCTTTCAAACAACCCACAAATTAACAAGTTTAAAAAATTTACAATGAAAAATGAATTTCGCGACCTTCATCGCATCAACCAAATGCGTACGTTTCGCACATCAGACTTCGAATTACCTTTATGACGTTCCCTCAGTAATTATATCTGTCAGGTAGAATCGCGCTTCCAAAATACGCTTTTGGCTGTTTAAAAAACCGCCGAGTTTCAAAAGGGAAAATGATATTTCGAGTTTGATTGAGACGTGTGTGGAGGAAAACGTTACTTTGTAGGCACTTTCGTTTACAGACCCGCTCGTTAGATATTCGTAATGTTTTTTAACTACATGTGTCCTCATTTTAAGTTAACCATTAAAATTATGTTGACACAGTAACTACATGCATGTTCAGTCATGTATTTAGTTAACATTTTGTTTTAAGCTAATTCTATATGTGACGAACTGTACCACATTTTAATGGTACCCTTTCCATCACAACCAGCAAATAGATCAATTGGAATATGTAATCTTGCAAATTCTACTTCAGAGTTAGCCAAAATTATGTACGAAGCGAAACTAGATAATAATATTATAATTAATGTATAGATAAGAACATTTGTTTAACCTACCAGAGCAACACCACAAGAACCAGAGTCCACCACCAGAGTCACCCAAGTGACTCAGCTCTTAAAATTAGAATAAAAAATATAACTCTATATGAGTCTCAAATAATAACAGATTGACATGTTTAAAAAAAACTTATTATATCTTACACAAGTTATATATATATATATATATATATATATATATATATATATATATATATATATATATATAAGCAATCTACAACGTTTATGATATATGGACAAAGGACTTGTATAAAATACAACAGTCTTCCATTCTGCTTCACTTTCATGTGTTGCCAACACTTTTCAGTTCAAAACAATTTATTTACAAACACTACGAGTATATATACGTATATCATAAGCGGACAATATTAATGATAAAATTTATATATAAAATTTGTGTGTATGTTCATTACATCTTAAAGCTAAAGCGTTTGTATGAATTTGGATAAAACTTAGTACACAGACTTTGACCTAGACCCCAGGTTATAGCCGAAAAAAAAATGAGTGCGAATGTATTTGGTACATACAGTAACAGTTCTGCTTAGTGAAATTCGATATATACGTAATTCACATTAATCGTTAACAAACAGGCTATATTTCATCTTAGTACCTACTACGCGAGTAACGCCGCGGGAAATAATGATGTATATGAATTTTGAATATATTTTATACGAAGAAGTTAAGCAAGTAACATTATATCTTGAAATAGATAGAGGTTATACTCACGCGAGCAAACAGCGGGGCGTGACTCGAATAACGCCGACCTTATTTGGATGTTATTATAATAATTAACTTAATATCTAAAACAAAATTTAACTTACTTAATTATTATGGAAAATTTGATCACAGATGCTAATAAAATACACATATCGATAAAATATTGAAAATTATTTTGGCAGCGAGGGACTGAGTGAAGAGGGAGGGTCTCTGAACAAATAAAATATGTAAATATAACAGTATTGATATAAACGAAAATTGTTAGTAATGTGAACAATATTTTTCTTAATTTAAGTAGAAATAATCAACATAGTATAAGCATAGTATAACATCAAGAAATTCTCGAGTAATTTATTAGTGCTTATTATATATATAAATATATATATATATAAATTTGTATGTGTATCTGTTTATTGTTATTTCTTTACAATGTAGCGACTGAACGGGTTCGGATGAAATTTAATACACAAATATATTATTATCTAAAATAACACATAATCTACTGTTAACAATAAAGATGGCGCCATATATACTAGCGATTCACCCTCGCTCCACTCGGGTCCCGAAGTAAAAAGTATCCTATATGTTGACCTGGATAACCAGCTAACATCATACCAAGTTTCATCAAAACCTATCCTGTGGTTTTCCCGTGATGCGATAACAGACAGTCAGACAAAAAATTTAAAAAACCGTAGATTCGATAATAATGTCTATTTTAATAAGATATTTTGAAACTATTTAAGAGGCATATCACAATATGTACGGAGTTCTATGGTATTGAGTTCGAGCGGCCGACACATCGCCGTTTCTTGCGTTTTCTGCAGTTGTAATTACTTCTATGTAAAGTTTTATAATAAGTTATTTAAAAAAAAAAAGTATGTTATTACGTTTCGTTTGAACTGACGTATATTCTGGTATAAATTTTACTTAATAATATTAATGTTGCGAGGATATATTTACAGCTAATTCTGAACGTTTTTAGTAGTTTTTAAGATTTTGAAAAGGATTTTTTTTTGTAGAAATCCATTACATATTTTCAAATTCCGAGGCCACTTTGAACTCAACCACCATATACGAGATATTATTATATATTTTTCATTTCGTTTGCTTTGTACAGTATTTCAATCCATGAGCTTCAAAAAGTGTCGTCGCGCATTTTATTAAAAACTTGCTTCGGAATTTTGGCTTTATTTCAATTAATAATGAAAATTTGCAAAATGTGAGGCCGCTATGAACTATATTAATAATTATTCTCCATTATACAATAAGTCGAAATTGTCGAAGAGTTACAGTTTCTCTGAATAAGAACGTCAAAGATGGGCATTAAATTAAAAAATCACATTCGAGCTTAGTTACAATTTTATTATATGTATAGATATAGATTTATAAAATGCACCAGACCTGAACGAAGCTTGGATATGTCCCTAGACGTACATAAAAATCGAGTCTAACGTTCAATTCTATTTTGAGGCAATATGTTTATTCTTCACAGTGTATACGCCAAAGTAATATGTGGGTGTAATATTTAACTACCATTCTGAGATTTCAATCTCGCACGCCGTCTAAACACTCGGGCGTGACTTGAATGGAAAATGTGCTATTGAAAAGAGGTAATTTTGACGTGGGGCAAGAAAATTTTGCAAGTTTATAAATTTAAAACATCTTGGGAAACTGTATAGTTTAAAATTTTATATACAACATTTTATATTTATTGGGAGTGTTCTTTTGTCTTTAGAATCTTCAGATTCAAAATAAAATCAAAATACAATATATCTATTATTTATATCGCACTTTTTCGTAGTATATAGGTATATTTACGGAAATAGAAAATATGAGCTCTCATAACTTATTCATTTGAATATTAATTTAACTATTTACATACCATACATTGTACATCCATAGCACTTTGTATTGAACTAAAAGTTATGTATACACACCTACGGACTGAATAAAAGTAAGATACTGTTACTAATAGACCACTAAAACCACTAGACAGATTTTCATGAAATTTGGTATGATGATAGCTGGTTATCCGGGTCAACATATAGGATACTTTTACTGCGGAAAAAAATATCTCATCTCTGAGAAACCTATCTAACCCTTAAACGTCGCTAGTATACTAATGAAGTGTATACAACATAACAATAGTTTTATATTATAGACCTCGTATACGTATATAGAGAAGAAATGTGACAAATAATATAAAAGGAAAGTTTGAGTGTACGTGTTTGTATATTTGTTACTTCTTCACGCTGAAACAGCTAAACTAATTAGGATAAAATTGTGTAAACAGATAGGCTATAGTCTGGAGTAACCACATAGGCCACAATTAGGCTTAGTCTCGAGCGAACCGAGGTCAAGTCGCTAGTATGAAAATAAATTAAAATGGACAAACAGTATACAGTCATGTTTATATTATTATAACAAAAATAATAATCATATAACTATGTTTTCCATTAAATTTAGACAGGAAACTTAGAATAATTTCTAAGAAGTGGGATTTGACAAGAACCTTCTTAGCATACGCGCGTGATTTGAATACATTGAATATGGGATCATTGAAATTCGGCATCTGTAAATTTAGTAATCACGTTATAAGGTTATTGATAAAAAAAATCATTTCACAGTATTATAAAAATAATATCTTGTTTCGAACTTTTATTACTTTTATTATAAACTTGGTTTTACAGAAATAATTGGTATGAGGAATGAAGTTAACTATAAATATTAAACAACGGGCAAGTTCAAGGTTCGATTCTCGAACGCAGACAAAGTCTATACATATAATAAAATCCTAACGTTTTGTACATTAAATATTTTTTGGAAAATCTTATTGAAATAGTCATTATTCTTGATACAGAGGCCGAATCTATAGTTTTTAGAATGTTGGTCTGTCTGTCTATTTGTGACAGCATCACGGAAAAATCACTGGAGGGGTTTTGATGAAATTTAGTATAATGATAGCTGGTTATCCGGGTCAACATATAGGATACTATTCACTGTGAGAAAATATCTCATCTCTGACAATGAGAAATCTATACTAAACGTTAAAACGTACCTAAGTAGAGATGAACCCGAGCGGAGCGAGGGTGAATCGCTAGTAGGTAATAATATTTTTTCCAGTATATTACATACAAATTGGTCAGGACAACTTAGCGGTGCTCTCTTCTATCTACGAAGTATAGGCGCAAAGTACACGTACAATACGTGTTCTTGTAATGCACGAGAGTGCCAGAAACCCAAACAAAGTCCTACAACCAACCAAAAGGTCTTCCCCTTTTCTGAGGAGGTCTTTCCCCGTCTTTCTATTCTTTACTGAGACAATAACGCGTGAGGGATGCTATTGATAAAGCGAACGTGCATTATTAGACTTAATTACGGTCATGTTGGTTTCATACTTATATTACAAAAAATATCGGAGTAGACGCCAGGAAATTATAATTACTACTACGAAAATAGTATTTTCGTCACAAAAAATGCATTAAATATATCAAGAAGAACAATAAGTTTAGATATCATAATGAGGTTTGTTAATATTTTTAAAGTTAATGGACAAAACATAAACGCGCCTAAAAAAATTACATATCTGGAAAAAAATACTCAAAATATTATTAGTATCGAAAAGCTAAATAAGTAACATGAATTCACATTTATCAAAGTTTTAGTATTCAAGATTTATAGTACATTTTACAGCTGTTTTATCTTCGGACGCCTCGAAAAGGGTCCATTGTGAGGCAATCAGGGTTTCCATCTTAGTTTTTACGTTCGCCTACGTAATAAACTCGATGACGTACGATTCATATCGTATACGATATATTACGAGATAGTACACACTGAAATTACTTCAAATATAAAAAAAATGTATAAAGGTTGGTAATAAAGATTTACATGTTCGAGATAGGCATAGATTTAAAGTATTTCAACAAGAGTATACCAAAGAGTTTCATAAATCAGTATCTAAACTTAATATACGAGTATGTTTTAACTTTATATTACAACTAGCGGCGGCGAAAAACAAAAACAAATCTATCCCATGGGAACCGTACATTTTTTCGAGGTTAAAAGTAAAAAGATGAAAAGCCTATGTGCTATTCCAGACTATAAACTATCTCTGTGCCAAATTTCATCCAGATCCGTTCAGCCGTTCTGGCGTAATTGAGTAACAAACATCCAAACATCTAAACGTTCACATTTATAATATTAGTAAGACACGTTTATACAGAAAAAGTGTATTAAAAGAAAAAAATAGAAATTCCTTCAATGAGTTACTTTTATATCAAAAATACTATTTTAAAACATAATTTAATTTCAAAAACACATTTAGCGAACAAAATTAATCCTACCCTCATTTTGTAGATGGAGTTAAGAAAATATTTGCCATCTCGCTCTAATCTATAAAAACGTGACTATTAGAAGGGGATCGAGATCTTTGAAATAAATCGTTTACAAAAAGGCTTTAGCTTACAGGCCGATTAAAGATGAGCAAGATGTTGGTTGTGACACATCATTTTTGTATTTAAAGTAAAAAAAAACAAAACCAGGTATAGAGCAATATAATGTACAGACAATATTTATTTTTATTGTTAATAATAATAAATTAGATGAAGAATAAATTGAAGATCGAGCTCATTGGAATCTCATAAACGAGGCCTATATCCAGCCAGCAGTGGACTAAAGCCGGTTGATTATGATGATGGCGAAATAAATTAAACATAAATTGTAATATGTCTGTCTGTCATTTTATATATATATATATATATATATATATATATATATATATATATATATATATATATATATATATATATATATATATATAAACAGTTTCGGTATCTTAATAAAATTACTCTATATGTTTCAATAAAAAATATAATTGCTTACTAATATTATTTTATAATATATTCTTTCAATCGCCTCATACATTTCACCAGAACAGAAAATCAAATTAATACTGTTCAGCATACCCTATTAATTGAAATTCAATACAGCTTTTTAACAACTTTACTTTCAATATTAATACTTGTAAAATATTGTATTGTAGCTCTTAAAAAGTATAAAATTCAATTCAATTACAATGTAAATATAATAACTGAATTATATAGAAACAAATGAACAAATACATACTACATGTAATTAAAATAATAATTAATTGTAATAATTACATATAACACTTTCACGCTGCGTCCAACCAAGCGTAGCACGTATTGCGTAGCACGCTACTTCCTCTACGTATCGCATACGAGAAACGAAAAAAATCTCCTTTTATATAGTCATTTATTTATATCTATGAATATGTAGGTAAGTCGTATTTGGAAAATTATAAAGTATTGTAATTTACTATTATTTTTATACATACCTTTATAAACCGACTTCATATCTTAGTATATAAAATTCCCGTGTCACGATGTTTGTCCGCGATGAACTCCTAAACTACTTATTCGATCTTAACGTATTTTTTTTAAATGTGTGATTTGTTCCAACTTAAAAGATAGGATAGTTTTTATCCCGATTATTTCCTTTTTTATTGCAAAAGTAACGATTTTCATATCCGGAGAGGGATGACGGAGAGAGAACCTGAGAAACGGCTACCCTAAGCCAGAAACTATTCCCTCAAGCTAAAAAAAAAACAAAAAATTTATAAGTGCGCCACAGCAACGCTTGGCCGGGTCTGCTAGGCTACATAATATATAAATACCTAAGCAAAAACTAAACAGTTCAGTACCTCTGTCCCTCTGTGTGTCAACTGATTTTCTTTTTTTTTTATTAAGTAGGTATTAAAAGGTTAAAAAAACTGCACATAGTTTTTATTATATACAGATAGGTAAATTTTATTCATATATGTTTTCCGATTTTTCAATAAAGATTACGGTCGAAGTCGAATATCCACTACTAGACGAATACAATTACTAATAAATACATATTTTGGACATTCCACGTTTCATTTAGCTACACGCTACTCTAAAGATTATACTACGTACAGTTTGTATTGTACAGTTTGGGCCTTGAACAACCCCTACAGAACTACAAACAGTTTTACTGACGTCAATAGAGCATGTATACACCTATGTGAAGTTAGAAACTGACTAAACAATAATTAATTTTTATCAATTCTTTTAATCTTCTTCAATTTAGCTTGCATCATCATTATACACATGCTAATTGAACTTTACGATAAGTTCTCGCTGTCTCGTCGTTTGTACCCGTTTGTACCGTGGAGAAGTTAGCTTGTATCATCATTATACACATGCTAATTGAACTTTACGATAAGTTCTCGCCTTCTCGTCGTTTGTACCCGTTTGTACCGTGGAGAAGTTAGCTTGTATCATCATTATACACATGCTTATTGAACTTTACGATAAGTTCTCGCCTTCTCGTCGTTTGTACCCGTTTGTACCGTGAAGAATTTAGCTTGCATCATCATTATACACATGCTAATTGAACTTTACGATAAGTTCTCGCTGTCTCGTCGTTTGTACCCGTTTGTACCGTGGAGAAGTTAGCTTGTATCATCATTATACACATGCTAATTGAACTTTACGATAAGTTCTTGCCTTCTCGTCGTTTGTACCCGTTTGTACCGTGGAGAAGTTAGCTTGTATCATCATTATACACATGCTAATTGAACTTTACGATAAGTTCTTGCCTTCTCGTCGTTTGTACCCGTTTGTACCGTGGAGAAGTTAGCTTGTATCATCATTATACACATGCTAATTGAACTTTACGATAAGTTCTTGCCTTCTCGTCGTTTGTACCCGTTTGTACCGTGGAGAAGTTAGCTTGTATCATCATTATACACATGCTAATTGAACTTTACGATAAGTTCTTGCCTTCTCGTCGTTTGTACCCGTTTGTACCGTGGAGAAGTTAGCTTGTATCATCATTATACACATGCTAATTAAACTTTACGATAAGTTATCGTCTTCTCGTCGTTTGTACCGTGGAGAAGTTAGCTTGCATCATCGTTATACACATGCTAATTGAACTTTACGATAAGTTCTCGCTGTCTCGTCGTTTGTACCCCTTTGTACCGTGGAGAAGTTAGCTTGTATCATCATTATACACATGCTAATTGAACTTTACGATAAGTTCTTGCCTTCTCGTCGTTTGTACCCGTTTGTACCGTGGAGAAGTTAGCTTGTATCATCATTATACACATGCTAATTGAACTTTACGATAAGTTCTCGCCTTCTCGTCGTTTGTACCCGTTTGTACCGTGGAGAAGTTAGCTTGTATCATCATTATACACATGCTAATTGAACTTTACGATAAGTTCTCGCCTTCTCGTCGTTTGTACCCGTTTGTACCGTGGAGAAGTTAGCTTGTATCATCATTATACACATGCTAATTGAACTTTACGATAAGTTCTCGCCTTCTCGTCGTTTGTACCCGTTTGTACCGTGGAGAAGTTAGCTTGTATCATCATTATACACATGCTAATTGAATTTTACGATAAGTTCTCGCCTTCTCGTCGTTTGTACCCGTTTGTACCGTGGAGAAGTTAGCTTGTATCATCATTATACACATGCTAATTGAACTTTACGATAAGTTCTCGCCTTCTCGTCGTTTGTACCCGTTTGTACCGTGGAGAAGTTAGCTTGTATCATCACTATACACATGCTAATTGAACTTTACGATAAGTTCTCGCCTTCTCGTCGTTTGTACCCGTTTGTACCGTGGAGAAGTTAGCTTGTATCATCATTATACACATGCTAATTGAACTTTACGATAAGTTCTCGCCTTCTCGTCGTTTGTACCCGTTTGTATCGTGGAGAAGTTAGCTTGTATCATCATTATACACATGCTAATTGAACTTTACGATAAGTTCTCGCTGTCTCGTCGTTTGTACCCATTTGTACCGCTGAGAATTTGGTTTGTAGAGAAAAAAAAATACGTACATATAGTCATAAACTTGTTTATATATATATATATATATATATATATATATATATATATATATATATATATATATATATTAATTCTAATAATCATATAATCCTTTACAAAAGATATGCTTCCAGTTGGCATCAACAAAAATGTTGTATTTTTTGGTTGGCTGCTAACGATATGTATATTCGAAACCCCCTATTTCTCACCCCTTTGAGGTACAAACGATTTAAATAGCGGTACAATCCGGTACGAACGATATGCTTCCAGTTGGCATCAACAAAAATGTTGTATTTTTAACTTGGCTGCGAACGATACATATATTCGAACCCCCCTATTTCTCACCCCTTTGAGGTACAAACGATTTAAATAGCGGTACAAACCGGTACAAACGATATGCTTCCAGGTGGCATCAACAAAAATGTTGTATTTTTAGCTTGGCTGCGAACGATACATATATTCGAACCCCCCTATTTCTCATCCCTCTGAGGTACAAACGATTTAAAAAGCGGTACAATCCGGTACAAACCTAGTACAATCGAATAGAATTGATAAAAATTAATTATTGTTAAGTCAGTTTCTAACTTCACATAGGTCATGTATACTAGGTTTCATTCCTAAAATTAAAAAGTAGTGAATATTAATCTACACATATAATAAAATTCTTAGTCGAATCTGTACATTAAATATTTTTTGGAAAATCTTATTGTCATAGTCATTATTATCGACACAGAGGCTGAATCTGTAGTTTATATAATTTTTGTCTGTCTATCTAGGAACGCATCACGAGAAAACCACTGGACAGATTATTGCCAATACGTAATATATTGGATAGTTACTATGCAATTATTACAAGCGAAACAATATCCATGAAGGCATCTAAATATCAATACATGAAGAGAAAGCTTAGTACCCCTTTTTAAGAATAACAATAATGAATATAAGGCAAGTTAAATTTCATATGGAAAAAATATGTACAATGTTCATTGAAGGAAAAAATATGTACAATGTTCATTGTAAAATGTACAGGTATCTAATCCAAACATGGATCTATTCGGATTTTTTTGCGGATTTATTGTGATTTTCGGTTCCCGACGTATCGAATGCTTTACAGCAGCGGTCGGCAACACGCGGCCCGCGGGCCGCGTGTGGCCCACGAGGTGCCTCCATGCGGCCCGCGGCCCATGACTGTTTTATAAAGAAAAGTTTTAACGGTTTTTTTTTGAAGTATTTTGAATTTGTAATTACCGAAAAAATGAAAATGTTCCTCGTCTCATAAGTAAGCATTTAAGAGTCATTTTAGAAATTGTCATATTGAATGTTGTCGTTTTTTTTTTTTTTGCTCTCACAAGTGCGGCCCGCCTTTACCAGGTATAGCCCACCTTGTGGCCCCTGCCTGCTAAAAGGTTGCCGACCGCTGCTTTACAGCAATCATATTCACGGGCGAGTTTAGCGAAATACCAAAGATTGTAATAATTTTGTTACAATTTTGCTATATATTTAATCATTTTAGATCTATACTTGTCTATACTAATATTATAAAGCTGCAGAGTTTGTTTGTTTGTTTGGTTGAACGCGCTAATCTCAGGAACTACTAATCCGATTTGAAAAATTCTTTTTGCATTAGATAGCCCGTTAACTGAGAAAGGTTAACTATATTATTCCGGAAAAATGTACGGTTTCCTTGGGAAAGATTTATTTTGTCTAGGGACGAACCCGAAGCGAGGCTGAGTCGCTAGTACTAAACAAAAACAAACGTTTTACCTACATACAATTACATCACTACGCACATGTACATATATAAATATGTATAATACATACACACGATCGCACAGTCGTTTTGTTACGGCCAACGAAGCGTACCACGTAGATTACTATTAGCACGCAACTTCCTATGTCGGTAAATTAATTATACCGTGTGACATGTTAAGATACTGTCGTTAGGGGCTTGCAATGTATAGGCGAACTCAATTAGGCATAGTTTAATTATGTCGAAACTGAACTTAAAACGATAGTGTTAGCTGTTAACACCTTATTATAGTTACCTATTAAAGCACACACCTGTAAACTAACGAGATAATTTAAATATATAATAGACATTTACTACTATTCTATTTAGCCCTTTTAACGTCTCACTGCTTGGCACGGGCCTCCCTTCAATACGAGGGGGATCAGGCCATAGTCCACCACGCTGGCCAAGTGCGGATTGACGGACTGCACAGGTCTTTCGAAAACTTGCTAGGTCCTCTCAGACATGCAGATTTGCTCACGAGGTTTTCCTTCACCGTACAGCAAGTGGTAATCATGTTAGAAATTATGTAAAACGACCATGTAAAACGAGTCATTGATTCTAAAAGTACTTACAAGTCCACAAACAAAAAACAGATAGTCAGAAAAACGTAATGTTATTTAAAGATATAGTGTGTTACAATATTTTAATTATAATTTCCCCTAATTCAACGAAACCAAATAATCGGGGCCAAATAGTCGATGCAAATTGATATAATTTGTGGTTAACGTACTCCTACAATGTCACAATTTTAGTATATTATTCATAGCTTATACTACGAACTTCCTTTTCTTTCCCCGAACAGTAATTATAGTTTTAAAACTTAAAGAATCGCTGTGATTTAGTAATATGTATTCAGCCTTTTTTAATGTCCCACTACTGGGCACGGACCTCCCTTCAATACAAGGGAGATTAGGCCATAGTCCACCCCGCTAGACAAGTGCGGAGTGGCGGACTGCACATGTCTTTCTCAGACATGCAGGTTTCCTCACGATGTTTTCCTTCACCATAAGGCAAGTGGTTATCATGTTAGAAAAGAATCGCACATGAAAATATCAGAGGTGCGAAACCCGGGATTTGAACCCACTTCACTTGGTTTCCCAAGAAAGCGCGTTAACACTAGGCTACAACTGAACATAATAATATATAATAAATAGATAAATATGTTGGGATATTAACACACAACACCATCTAGTTCTACTGTATGCTACGAGGCTTGTGTTATGGATACCAGATAGTTGATAAACTACATATATAAAACTTTAAATACATACATATTATAAATATGTATGTATGACTGGAATACAAACGTTCGTGCTCATCACACGAATACCACAGCAGGACTCGAACCCGCGACCGCTGGCACAGCGTAAGAATTAAAATTAAGACAATTTACTTACACTTAGACATAAAACAAATCTCAAAGCACTTTACGTAAAGATAAAAAAAAACCTTATGACGTTACCATTATATAAACATACATACGTATCAGTCTCTACATACATACAAATAAATCTGTACGGACAGTTTATTTTTACGGGCAACACTATAGGGAGAGAATAAAAGGGGCTGCGATAACTTAACTCCTTGTCAGACCCGGAACAAAGTTTAACTCGACCCGAATCGATTAAGGTATTTTGTATATAAAATATTCACCATATACACGGATTTTGATAGAAACCAATAAAGAATTAGAAATTTTTTTGGGTTATACGAAAATGGTTCAATATTTAATAACAAAAACTTAGAATATAGGGTAATAATGTAAGAAAACACCATTTGAGTTGATTTTTTTTTTTTTCATGATTCAATGGACAGTTGATAATGAAGAGAACGCATAAGAAAAGTACATTAAGACACATACACTCTTCTTTCTTGAACTCAATTAAAAATATTACAAATGCCACAATCGAACGAGTTTAAATTGATTTTTTGAGATAGGTATATTGCTAGATAGACTAGGGGTTCGTCCCTAGTTACGTTTTAACCGTTAGTACGGAATAGATAGCCTTTCTCAATAAACGGGCAATCTAATGAAAAAAGAATTTTTCAAATCGGATTAGTAGTTTCCGAGATTAGCGCTTTCAAACAAACAAACAAACAAACAAACAAACTCTGCTTCCTTATAATGTTAGTATAGATAAAACATTGATTAAAACATATTAAATTCATATATTTAAAACTTAAAATTTCCATTTGTTCAGAATTTATCTTTGCATATAAAATTTACGAGTCACTCTATAAAGGGAGAGTATAAAACTTAACTCCACACATAACATAAGGGTCCCGGGACGAAGTTACTCCATCTTGTTTTATACCTTGCATGATTTGATAATATTGCGTACTTACCTATAGAAAATAATGAAAGTTGAATAGTTTATTCTGGGTTTAAATTTAAAATAAACTTGAAATATTTCACTATAACGTTCTCTGTGCTAGCAAATCGATACTAATATTATAAAGCTGAAGATTTTGTTTGTTTGTTTGGTTGAACGCGCTCATCTCAGTAACTACTAATCCGATTTGAAAAAATATTTTTGCATTAGATAGCCCGTTAACTGAGGCAGGCTATAGGCTATATATCATCCCGGACAAATGTGCAGTTCCCGTTGGATAGATTTGTTTTTGTCTAGGAACGAACCCGAAGCGAAGCGAGGGTGAGTCGCTAGTATATACATATGGAAGTACTAGTATATACTGTTTGGAAGAAGCTTTTTCCATATATATTTATGCTTGGACGACTTTAATATATGCAAAAGTTTCTATGTATGTGTGTACGTTTGTTAATGCTTTTCGCTGAAATGGCTGAACGAATCTGGATGAAATTTAGTACACCGATAGACCATAACCTGGAGTAATATATAGACTACCGTATAGACTTAAAGACAACTAGCTGCACGGGAGCGAAACAGGGTACTAATGCCGTCATAAGAAAGAAGGCCGTAACTAACAATTTGGTCAAAAATTACTTATATGCAGATTCGGAATGAGCAAAAAAATATGAATCCAGAGATAGCATAAGCATTTTAATCGTAACTACTTCAAAACTAGCAGCAATTTTGACGTAGTAGTAAGACAAAACTTCAAATATCTCAAAATCAACTTTGACGAAGTTACGGCCTTCTGGTAACGGATGGTTACTTATTATATTTATAATATTTAAAGAACATAATGAAAAGTCGATTTTCTGTAATAACTTCGCCAAGCCAAACGAATATCGTAATATTATAAATGCAAAAGGCTCTAAACGACACACTCGAGAGAAGTGAGGGTAAGTCACTAGTTTCATTTATTATGAACGCGAAAACGTATTTATTGCTTTTAATTTTCTTTATTACTCTCCCGCCATCGATCAAAAAGTACTTTTTTTGATCAATGTCCCTTAAACGCATCTTTGCTTGAAACAAAAACGTTTGCTCAATTAATACCTACCTCACATAATTATATTAATTATTATTTTTAAACGAACTCTGAACACGCTTTCTAACATTATATATATATATATATATATATATATATATATATATATATATATATATATATTGAGATAGAAAGATTAAACAAAAATTGAGTATCGTATCTCTTTCCGGTCAATGCGTCTTCTTAATTATACGCAAGATCACGAGGTATTTTTAAAAGCTTTGATGAGCGAAAACAAAAATTTAATACTCAAGAGATTAAAAAAGATAAAAAAAAATGAAATGGAGGTACTCGTAGTTCCATTTGGATTTTGTCGCAGTTTTATTTTATATTTTTCCGAACGTTCCGAATGGTTTACAGCATAGTCATGGGAAAGTCTCACTCTCAGTCAGTCTAGTGACTGACAAAAAATCCGAAAAGTTAGTTTTAATTAAAATATTCTTAAATTTATAATGTGTTTAAAGTTTAAAATATCAAATAGTCGCGTAAACCTAACAAAATATTCAATAAAAACATTATAATTTTCATTCCAATTGTAAAGTAAAATGATCTATTACGTATTTCAAATTAATTTAAAGTTTTTACTTTACAACACTAGAAGCTCTAAAACTTTGATCTTATTTCTTTAATGAAACAAAACTTCATAATCAATCATAATTAAATAGAACATTCGGGGCGATATCACCATTTGCGTACCAACTAGTACAAATTTAGTTTCAACAAACTTTCCATACATCCCGTACGCTTAGGCATATACCTACAAAAATAAATCCTAACAAATTAGATATAGAGCCTAGATCGCTTTGTGTTTCTAGGTTAATTATTATATAACGACCTCTCTGTAAAGTTGTCTCAAGAATATTCTCGAGTACTGTCAGTAAAGTGTCGCACAACTGAGACGATGACACTGACGAGATACTTGTTAAAATAATGTATTAACTCATTAATGTCCTGAAAATTATGATTTAGGGTACGTTTTAGTGGAATAAATAATAATTTGGCGGTAGTAAGGTAAAATAACACAAGTTGACAGACGTTCACAAAATCTCCTACAAGCTTAGTTACCGTGGAAAATCCAAAAGTTTGAAGTAATGCTACATTCGCAACAGCTTTCTTCTTGGACTTTTCATATAAGCTCTGAATTGGGATAGTGACCAGGGTTCGGAAACATGTTCAATTTTTAAACCGGTTTCGGTTATAGACCCCAAACCAAAAGGTTTTTCGGTTTAAGGTTGTTTAACCAAACGAGAAATCCAACCTTTCTTAAAGAACGAATGAAGAAATAACCATTACATTGCTTAAATAAACCGTTTCTTTAACCGGTTCCGAGCCCTGGTGCTAATATATCTATACATTCATAGCTTCATACTTTATCTATATATTATATAATTGTTTCTTGAATTGATAGATTGAATCTAAGCTCCTTCTTATCGCAAAAATATTTAAAGGGAGAAATAAGGGATGAAAGTTTATATCCATCATTCTCAACTTAAGGATATATAAAAATTCATATTTGTTTTGAAAAAAAAATAAGGAGTGTCAGCATCAGAGGGCTCGACAGTGACAAATGTGTGCTTGTGTTTACTTTCTAATGGTTCGTAACTAGTAATAAATAATAATAAATAAATATTTTGGAACATTAGCACACAACACCATCTAGTTCCATGGTAAGCTACGAGGCTTGTGTTATGGATACCATATAGTTAATACACTACACACATATAACTTTAAATAGACATATTATAAATATATACATATTATAAATATAAATACCCATGACTGGAGTAAAAATTCAAATGAGTCAGTCTCATCACAAAAATGTGTGCTCCCAGCGGGACTCGAACCCGCGACTGCTGGCACAACAAGTAGGTTCACTACAAACAGAGCCAAACGTTTCGTCAATAATATAATATAATAATTCAGCGTTCATATAATACATTCTTAGACTTACGCGAATATTTGATATTTAAAAAAAACTACTATGTAAAGATTTTATTTTACTATATTAGATTTTACTATATTTAGATTTTATTTAGGCTGAATTTCAGCTTTCGTCGTCCCACTGCTGGACATGGATTTCCCTCAATATAAGGCCTAAGCCCAGCACTTTGGTCAAATACAGGAAAGGCAGACTACACACTTTCTCGTATTCCTACAATCTACGTACATGCTTTCCTACATGCTCCTATACCTACACCTGAGATTTCATCCCCATATTTTCCTTAACCGTATTAGCAAGCGATAATCATGTTGAAAATAAGATCCGCACATGAAAATCTCGTTTCAGATGGTTTTCCAAGCGAACGCGTTACTAATAGGCTACATGATGGCTTTTAAAATATTAATTGATAATAATTCACTGAATCCAATTACATACATAATTATGATGAGTGAATTGAAACCCATGAGATCATGGGATATGATCGAGAACAAAATATGAAATATATGAAATAGATATGAAAAAATCTTTATGCATTAGATAGCCCTTTAACTGAGGAAAGCTATAGGCTATATATCATCCCGGAAAAATGTACGGTTCCCACGGGATAGTTTGTTTTTTTCTAAGGACGAACCCGAAGCGAAGCCAGGGTGAGTCACTAGTTTTATATAGTAAAATTCAAGTTTTCCTTTAAACTACTTGAATCCAAACACCGTTTAGGAAGTTTGATTACACAGAGTGCCGTAAAGCAACTAACTAGTTCGTTAGCACCTGGCAGCTGACGTAGTGTGCGATTTTTATTGAATTACTTTGTGCAATAAAACGGGTGTTTTTGTAGAATTCTTTGATAAAGTGTTAATTAATGGTAACATAACTTTTGAGAGGTCACGATAGTAATTTTATATTTATTTATAGAATATTGCTACCAGAACCGCCTACTTATATGTTTATTTTTAGTCCGCTAATGAAGATATGACCTCCGCCTAGTATTGAAGCGTTGTATATTATGAATATTATATACATTATGTGTATATAATATTCATAATATACAGACAGTGGTAGCCCAGTGGTAACGCGCTCACTTGGGAAACCGAGTAAAGCCGGTTCAAATCCCGGGTCTCGCACCTCTGATATTTTCATGTGCGAATCATTTCTAACATGATTACCACTTGCCTTACGGTGAAGGAAAACATCGTGAGGAAACCTGCATGTCTTAGAGAACCTAGCAAGTTTTCGAAAGACATGTGAAGTCCACCAACCCGCACTTGGCCAGCGTGGTGGACTATGGCCTGATCCCCTTTGTATTGAAGGGAGGCCCGTGCCCAGCAGTGGGATGTTAAGAAGAGCTAAATACATATACATTATGTGAAGCTCAAGCTTTTTTCTTTAAATACTCGTATAATCGACCAATTGCGGTGATTATTAATTATTATAAGTCAATAATTTAGCTTCTTTTCGATGTCCCACTGCTGGGACTACTAAATGCGAGTAATATTAGTAGAGTCACCACCGTAGTTTTCGTAATACCTTCACGTAGGTTTCCTCACGATGTTATCTTTCACCGTATTAGAATTATCATGTATTTTATAAAAAGATCGACCAGATAAAAGTCAAATATTTTTGATATACAATGATATTTTTGTCTTTTAAATATATTAATTGATGTATAGTTTTAGACACTTTACAGTTAACAATTTTACGTAGGAATGATTTTGCATTTAAAGAGTAGTGGAGTTAGAATGGAAATAGTGACTCTTCGCTAAGTCTTACATATCTACACTAATATTATTATTATTATAAAGAGGCAGAGAGAATAATATTATAAAGCTGAAGAGTTTGTTTGTTTGTTTGTTTGAACGCGCTAATCTCAGGAAATACTAATCCTGTTAGAACAATTCTTTTTGCATTAGATAACCCGTTTATTGAAGAAGGCTAATAATCTATCTATTCCATACCAACAGTTAAAACGTACCTAGGACAGATCCGAGCGAAGCGAGGGTGAATCGCTAGTACTAATATAATATTTAAAGCGTTCTCATATCGATAAAACTTATACCTACTTATATTATATGTCTGAAATTGAGTAAATCCTTCCTCAAAAAATCTTAACATTTTCATTGTTTATACTATATGTTAACACTTCTGGTACGTATTTGTGATATAAATTGCACATAACTTACAATAGTTCGAGATTACAAAATAAATCTACGAATTCCCAGGACGACCCGCGGGACAATGCTAGATAAATAACAATATAAAATCGACATAGGAAAAGCGAGCAATAAAAGACCGAGCCTTTCCGATAAAGTCGTTAACACAACGCGCCATTGATGTCGTCGTTTCAATATTTTAATTAATTAACGAAAAACAATTATTATTTACATAAATGTTGCAAGTTAAACAAGTTACGAAATTAAAATTTTAAATTATTTTTCAGAATACTCTATTTAAATTGTAACGTTTTCATACAAACAAGCAATGTTTACTGTATATTTGTTTATCAGTGCATGAGCTTACAAACTGATACATAAAAAATGCATAAATCGAAAAATAAAATACGTACATTTGTTTTATTTAGGTTCACGTGAAATTAATACGAATATCTAGCTTTTTTGATGTGAAAACTTCTATAGGCATGTTTGGATGGGGAGTAAATTCATGTACGTCGTCATCGACATGGTCACGTGACGTGTTAACGCTACTGACTGACGACTGACGTTTAAACTGACGTTTAAAAAATAGTAATTTACGAATTTTAATCTTAGATCAAACAATTTATTTGAATATCCAAAAATAACAACTGTTTGTTTAACGTTTTAAGTTTTCACTTCTGTAGGCAGTCCTCATGACTGCTCTTTTCTGTTAGTGGATGTATATAGACTTCAAAAATAAAATAAATTCTTCAAGCTTTCACGGTTACTGACAGAATTTTTATGATGCAAAACGGGATATTTACTATGTAGGTACACTGTGAACACTGTGTATAAACCAATATTGTCCAGTGGGAGAAGGGCCATCTATTACAAATATATGTACAAATATAATAAACTAGCGAGTCACCCTCGCTTCGCTTCGGGTTCGTCCCTAGATAAAAAACAAATCTATCCCAAGGGAACCGTAAATTTTTCCGGGATCATATATAGCCTATAGACTTCCTCAGTCAACAGGCTATTTAATGCAAAAATAATTTTTCAAATCGGATAAGTAGTTCCTGAGATTAGCGCGTTCAACCAAACAAACAAACAAACAAACTCTTCATCTTTATAATATTATATATAGTATAGATTTAAATTTTGATCATAGAATTTACACATAAGAAACTTACTATATAGAAACTTATACACACTGTGACGTGTGTATACTCGTGACCCTAGCAATAGCACCAAAGTATCGGGAGTTCATAAAATAAGTCAAAAATAAGGTAAATCTCCCATTTCACACAATAAAAACACAGAGAATTGATGTGCACACATACACATATGTATATATAATGTCAAGTCGTCTTTCCCTCGCATAATATATCATTCTACAACGATCAATCACTTAATTTAAAGTCAGAAATCTAATTCCTTAATATCATCAGGAAATTATTTAAATTAGCTCCTTATGAAGTATCAAATATCTATCTAATCTAATACCTTTAAACGAGCAATTCTAGTATATTTTTTTATACCGGCGATCGCGGAAACGGCTCTAACGATTTCACTGAAATTTGGTATGTGGAGGTTTTCGGGAGCGAAAAATTGATCTAGATTAGTCTCATATCTGGGAAAACGCGTGTTTTCGAGTTTTATTGCGGTTTTCTTTCGCATTATTCCACGCAAAATATGCGGTCAAGCGGGTCAAGCGGCCAAGGCGCAACATTGACAATCATAGGTCCGGGTTCGAATCCCAGTCGGATACAATTTTTTTACTTTAATTTTTTTTTGTATTTATTCAAAGTTTTTTTTATGTTTTTAAGCCAAATTAAAAAGAAAATTGTACTTTTAGCCAAAAACTCTATAGGTACTCCAGGTACTATATATAGTACGACCAACAATCTCTACACTTTTCACCCCAAATTTACTCAAAATAACAGATTTAAGAAAATACCTAGTATGTACATTCGACCCAATTACTAGAGAAGACGAATCCGTAACCAAGCGTGGCTAAAATATATTCAATAGATCAAAGCTCGTCAATTTCACAGTGAACGCTAACGTCGCACGGTTCACTGATGCAAGGAATGGTTAGATAGAGTCTCTTACCTTAGAGTCTAACTTTGAAGCTGAATAAAATATCAAATTAGGGTTAGCGAAAATCATAGACAATACAGATTATTTTTGAGTTATTTTATATTAAAATAATATAAAAAGATATTAAATTTTTACGATTAACATACTACTTACTATTCATACTAATATTATAAATGTGAAAGTTTGTTTGTTTGTTTGTTTTTCCTTCTTACACATCGAAACGTAGTGACGAATTGACCAGATTTTTTGTACGGAGATATTTATCTTTTTTACATAGTACTTTTTACCACCCACGGGAAAACACGTTATAATAAAACCCAAAAAAATATTTATGATCGTAATTACTTGAAACTTGGTATTAATGCTTTTCAATACAATTAAATAAATACGTGTTTTGGCATTTTTCAAAATTCATCCCATAAGGGGGTAAAATAGGGGATGAAAGTTAGTTAGTATGAAACCTATCTACGTATACCTTACCTTTAAAATAATAAATAAAACAATACGTATATCAGATTTTTAGCCTGAGTCGAGCGAAGCCACGGGTTCTGCTAATTATATAATAAGTGCGAAACGAAACGTGTTTGTAACATACACGCATTACTCCTTCACGCTAAAACGATTGGACGGATTTGGATGAAATTTAATTTACGTTAGTAATAAAATTCTCCAAAGGTGGCGCTAAACGTTTGCCTTAAAATAAATACATACATAATATATTATATGTAATAATATATTACATATAATTTATTTAAAGCCAATATTTCGTATGAAATGGTAAAAGGAGTTGAGGAACGTACCCGAGAAAACTGAGCTATACTATATAAATAGGTACATAACTAACCGTTTGCTATTTTTAAAGGAAATTTTAATTTTATTAAAACCGTTTGTAGCCGCTAACCAGCCTCTATAGAATGTACAATCTATTATTAAACTAGCCACAGCTAATAATAAAAAATGTAATAAAAGTACCCGCATTGTTCGTTAATAGATGTCACATTTGACAGCTGTCAAAACGTTTGACACACGTGTCCGGCGCGTTCCACGAAAAAGTTATAGATCATTTATGATACATCCCACATAGATTTTAGCATTTTACGAAGTCACGGGACTCGATTATTTTTAATTTCAGATTATATTTGGCAAATTAAAAAAAAAACATAAAATAGTCTTTACATTAGATCATTTTATTTTCTATTCTACGTGAAATTAATGAAGTATGAAAGAATTCGCATCACATTTATTTTAGTGTAAGACACACAAACCTAAGCATAAATTAAAATCTATACTAATATTATAAAGCTGAAGAGTTTGTTTGTTTGGTTGAACGCGCTACTCTCAGGAACTACTAATCAGTTTTGAAATTTTTTTTTTTGCATTAGATAACCCGTTAGCTGAGCTCATCATCCCGAAAAAATGAACGGTTCCCGTGGGATAGATTTGTTTTTGTATAGGGACGAACCCGAAGTGAAGCGAGGGTGAGTCGCTAGTAACAAATAAACATTTTAAATAAAACTATCTTTTCGGATTGTTTCGCGGATTTATTTTGATTTTTGGTTTCCGACGTTTCGAATGCTTTACAGCAACCATGGTCACGAGAGAGACTAAGGTTTTAGACGTCTTAAAGGCATGATATACTAGTTATAGACAGTCACTACCTACAATTTAAAAAAAAGAAAAATGAAATCATTTTTATATTCGCATAAATCTAAAGAAAGTATTAAACAAACGGACAATTAACCAATGAATTAATAACACGAAATGTCGTTTTAACACTTAAATGCATATTAAAAACAATGTAGCTCAAACAGTTTGTACAAAATCCTAATAAATAGTGTAAAGCCCATGTATTTCTCGAAACCGACAGAACAATATTTCGCAGCATCTTTAAAATGTCTGAGTGCAAGAGTTAAAAATGACTGGTATGTGTTGGAATGCTCAAAGGCAATTAAGGGTCTCCTTGCACTAGACGGCATCTGAAAAATTTGGAAATGAGACCATTTATCAAGATTTAAGTTGTTTAACAATGGGAATTTAAAATAACAAATACATTTAATAGTGTATAACGTACTAATTTATAACGTAATAATACTAGCGACTTCACCTCACTTCGCCTGGATACATCCCTAGTTTCATTTAGTATTTATAATATAACATTAGCGTTTTAAATAAAACTATCTTTTCAGATTATTTTAAAATATACAAACACAAAAAACCTTTCTTATTAGGTCCCCACTGTATACAGACAATTATGTTATCTTTCGTAATTTATTAGTCAGTCAGTAAGTTAGCTTTATTTTACACTAGCGACTCACTCTCGCTTCGCTCGGGTTCGTCCCTAGCTTCTTTCCCACATACAAACTTTCATCCCCATTTTCCCCCTTAAGGAATGATTTCCGAGATAAAAAGTATCCTATGTCCTCCCCAGGGTCTCAAACTATCTTCTTACCAAATTCCATCTAAATCGGTTCAGTAGATTCAGAGATTACCCCCTACAACGTCACAAACTCACAAACTTTACCTCTTTATAATATTAGTATAGGTATATAAATTACTTTTATATAATAAAAATTCAAGAGCATTTTCTAAATTATTCTTCATAGAATTTATATATATATCATAGATTTCTAAATAACACGCACAATAGCAGGGGTAATGAGTTATATCTGTACTTAAAAATCCGGCACGTACATACATGTAGTACATACATACATATATATATCTTCTTGGCCCACAATTATTTGCACTGTGGGTTCTTTGTATTTATCGAAGCGCATTTCGTATACAGATTTTATATTTTTTATGTGTAATGGAGAAGCTATTCAATTTGAATGAATGTTACATGATAATTTAATTAAGTCTGAACCGATTTTCATCATATTTCTTTGTATTAAGTAAGTTATACACTAGCGGCTCACCCTCGCTTCACTCGGGTTCACCTCTAGGAAAACAAAAACAAATCTATCCCACGGGAACTGTACATTTTTCCGAGAAAAATGTCAAAATGTGTAGAAAGTAGTCTATGTTGATTTGGTATGAAAGACGCTAAGCTAGACACTGTTTTTGTAATGTTTTAATTTCCCGCGGGAACCTGCCACTTTTAAGGGATATATAAATTTTATAATACACATTGTTTGACCGGCAACATAAGGTATCAGCATACCAAATTTTACTAAATTAAGTACATTATTTATTGTGTACTAAGCTGTGTAAGTTACTATCGTTTTTTAACTATCCCACGGGAACTCTTTAATTTTCCGTGATGAAAAGTATCTAAAATGTTGACCGGTGATATAAGGTACCACCATACAAAATTTCTTTTAAATCGGTCCAACCGTTTCGGAGATTAGTCTGTACAAACAGACAGAGTAACAATAAATTTGAAAAAAATCTGGATTTGTTCTATTTCTTTTCTTACATCCCCCTGACTGTTTTTTAGCATTTTTTTTCTATGTACAGATATTCGACCTTTACAGTTTTATTATATGTATAGATGTAGAAATAATACCTTCTGTCATTTTTATACTTTATATATGGTGGTCTAACATATAATGCAATTCATATGGGAATGAAAATTTCAAGAAAATATTCACTTGTCAAGGTTAAAAAAGTCGAATTTCAATTTTGAGTTAAACATTTTTAATTATGAAAGTAATTTTTACGAGCGATTCGCACATTTCAAATGTTTATTCATTATTTAGCACCGAGTTTAAAAAAGGTCATGAATTTAATTAGTAGAGTGTTTAAATTGTTTTAAATTATGAATATTTTAATTTAAAATACAGACAAAGGTAAATAGTACTTCTTAGAATACCTACACAATTGCAGTACAAATTTTGGCTTAAAAATAGTGTTCATTGCTGCTATTTACTTTAAAAGATTTTCTTTAATTTACTCTCGTACCTTCAAAAAAGAGTGATTCTCGAAGAAAGAATATATTCATATATGAATTTTACTACAACACTTTGTGTAAAAAAAAATACAATTAAATCAACTACATTATTTGTTATCGTAAGTATGGGCAATATCAATATTTACCCAACAAAAGAATCGAACCTTTGACCTCTCTGGTGTCTAAGGGAAAGTACACTTAAAATATTTTTTCTAAGCTTCATTTTTTGAATTCAATTCTAAAGTTACGTACCCGCGATCCAAATTATAGTAATTTTTGATAACCATTTATTTATGTGAAGACTTACCTGAAAAAAAAAACAATATTAAATAATGACTTTTAAATAAATATATACAAAGATAAACAAAATGGTAGTCTTTTTAATAACGACACGTTTGGCTCAGTTTATAGTGACCCTACTTGCTGTGCCAACGGTCGCTGGTTCGACCGAACCAGAACCAGAACCGAGTAAAAACTAATGCATGCGTGGTATCTACCTATGTATACTAATAGGTATTATAAAGCTGAAGAGATTGTTTGTTTGTTTGTTTGGTTGAACGCGCTAATCTCAGGAACTGATAATCCGATTTGAAAAATTCTTTTTGCATTAGATAACCCGTTAACTGAGGAAGGCTATAGGCTATATATCATCCCGGAAAAATGTACGGTTCCCGTGGGATAGATGTTTTTGTCTAGGAACGAACCCAAAGCGAAGAGAGGGTGAGTCGCCAGTATATACATATATAAAAATCGCTGTGTGTAGGTATGTTCCCTATGGACCCCAAAACGGCTGGAGCGATTTTGATGAAATATTGAGTCAATCTTCAGATTGACTGAATCATCCTGTGAAGATTGGAAGTTTGAGCACGGACGAAGCCGCCGTCACTGCTAGTATATTCCACTAATAATATCATCATAATTCATCCAAAAAGCCTAAATAAGAACACGACGAGGAAAATTAATTTCGCCGCGAAATCAAGCGCGAGTGGAAGTTTGATAACAATTATTTCTGCTGATATAAATTCGTTTGTTAATTAGTCTCAATCATAAATCAACGGTGTCATATTTGTTACTTCGAATCAAAGTTTCCTTGAGAACGTGAACATGAACATTAAATTATGAACATGTACATCAAAAATTAACGCAAGGCATATTTTAAATTAATATTTAGTAGTAACGTGAAGAATAAAAATTGCAACTTCAGTATCGACATATGTATGAAACATATTTTTTATACAATATACAGATAAATAAAATTGAAGTGTCTGTAATGTCAACTTATAGAGCAACAGATATCAACCGTACAACTTTAAGAATATTTATATCATTAATAGAAATATTTATAAGAAAACTTCTTATATACCTAATTTAAATTGTACAATTTATAACAATATTTTTGATGTAAAATGGGATATTTACAATTAACTTCATGAGAATACCTGTTACCATGGCGTTTGTAACAGTGACCGCGCGTGTAAAAATCCGCCATTTTGATTATTTTTTTAAAACGTCTAAGGACACTTGGGTTTTTCAGATGAATCTAACGATACTTTAACTGTCGCAAACCAACTAGCCGTTTGAATGATAGTAGGTAATAAAGAAATTTACAAACAAACAAACAAACATACATGATACGTGCGAAAAACATAATTCCTAGGCAATCAGGTAAAAACGGACATATAGCAATAAGTATCATGAGAAATTTCATAAGGGAAATTTGTATAAAAGTTGCAGAATCTTTCATTAAAGCAAGATTCATCTCATTTACATGAGTTATGAACAAACAATAGATCGCACACGAGTGTAACTGATCATAAAACTACTTTTGTCATCGTGTCAACATTCCAGCTATCTCATTAGGACCGAACGTGAGGCATCGCCGTAGAAATAATGTTACGCGTAAAGACCGTGCGTGAGGCCATTAAATAAGAATAAGATGCTTTTTTAACATTATTTAAAGCGTTTTTTACCCACGACGGACAACGCATACGACGACTGCATGATAACTTATGGTGTAAAATTGTAGACTGTAGACAGGCAAAGGAGTCGCTTCCTACTGTTAACGCCAAAATAACTAACCGCCTGATCAATCTCAGTAGACCTCAACTCAGGCAGATAACCGCGGCCCTAACTGGCCACGGACCATACAACAAACATCTATTCAATATAGGTTTAACTGACAGCCCACTCTGCAGGGCCTGCATGAGGGCAGACGAAACGGCTGCACATGTAATCTTGCACTGTCCAGGTGTAGCGGCGTACCGGGCTCAACATCTTGGCACCCCTAGTACACTCCCGGAGGTCTTCAGCAAGACGAAGAGATTGCTGAGATTCCTGGAGGAACTGGGTTGGCAAGAATAACAAGAGTGAATTATTTCCCACACACGCAAAATAGGCGCAAAGACGTCGAGTTGCGGAAACTAGCCCGTTTATACCATACCATACCATACCATACCATACCATACCCACCACGGAACGGAGACGGTATATGCGTTTGGGGTGAGAGGAAGTTTGTTTGTTTGTTTGTGCAAATCCTTGTTGCCATTTTTCTCCAAAACTACTAGTCCGATTTTGATGCAGTTTTTAGTTATGGGTTCGGTTTTGATTAGTGTATGTTCTTAGATAGGTGTTATGACTTTTAAAAGATTTATAACAAGGAATGATTTTAATTGTTCCCCAACTTTCGAGATAAAGCACAGTGTATTCACTGCAGCTCTATAACATTAATTCGAATACAATTTTTCATTTTAATTTTTTATGTAAAAATGAACGTTATTTTGCATTTTAAACTTTAAATTTAAAATAATTATACATTTATACACGATTTAGATTGAGTGACGAGTGACCCTAATTGCTGTGCCAGCGGTCGCGGATTCGAGTTCCGCTGGGGACATTCATTTGTGTGATGGGCACGAATGTTTGTACTCCAGTCATGGGTGTTTATATTTATAATATGTATGTATGTATTTAAAGTTATATATTTTTTGTTAGTTACATATTTTTTTATGTATACACTATACACATTGATTAATTTTTACACTTTTCTACTAATCTCAAATGAGACGAGAATAAAAATTGTAGGAAAACATAAGTAAACGTGTATAAGACTTAATACAAACGATTCCTATGAACTGCTAGATTAAGAAACGCTTATCTCTCAACTCTACACAGTAACCCATTTATAAATTTCTTGCTGCACTCATCCTTGATAATCACATGCCTTGGAGCTATAAAGCACCCTTCGCATAACGACTATACTATTATACATACATACGCATATAATACGTAGTACATAATAGGAGCCGTTTAAGTGATTCATTGGTTTCATTTTATGCGATATTAAACGTTTTACAGATTCCTTGGAAAATGACGGTAAATATATATTTTACGCATTTTCTAACGTTTTGTGTTTTATAATATAACGAAATAATATTAGTCCCGCTGAGTTTCTTTCGCCAGTTCTTCTCAGGTCTGAGGCTTCTTCTTTCCGAACTGGTAGTAGACTCATGACGTTCAGTAAAAAATTGTAATAATTTAATGCTGAGTAAAATATTTTTAATTTATGTTTAGTTATTGGCATAAGTAAATGCCTCACTGACAGATTTCGGCCAAGGTGGCCAATCTAAATGAAGTTAGCCTACTGAGCAGGAGATATTATAGTGCACAAGTATGCGCGAAAACACAAGTGCACTCTCTATTGTTGTCATTCTTATACTCTGATGGAACGACAATTCGACACGATCGAAGATTAGGACCGTGTTCTTCGAGACACAGGGATGAAACAACGCCACGGCCACCTTCCCAACTCCAGGGTTTCATTAACAATATCTTAACAGAAAAATCAATATCTAAACCTGGCCCGACCCGAGACTCGAACCTAAAACCTCTGGATCTACAGTCGTATATGCTGCTAGCTACTAGATCAAAGAGGCGGTTAATTGTTGCTATAAGTTTGTGTATAATTAATCAAATCTTCGCACGCTTCTTACACGTTATTATAATCCTTCATATACCTACATAGGATTTTTAAGTAGATTTAGTCAAAATTAATTATTTGAATACATAATTTGCCATCCCTTTTTACACTTTAAGGTGTCGATATTAAAATTATTATGCCAGGTTACCTATAATCTATATAAATAAATGTATATACGCGCATAACTTCCGATCGACTGCACCAAAACCTTTTGTGTTTGTTATTGTCAGGACAAGTTTTCTATAGCAGAAAATAAAAAGAAAAAAAAATGTTTACTAAAATAAGATTTTTTTTTAAATCTCCTAATATGAAAAGTGAATGAGTAAAATAGTTTTTATCCCGGAAATCGTCCCTTAAGGGGGTGAGAACAGGGATGAAAGTTTGTATGGGAAAGCAAGCTAGGGACGAACCCGAGAGAAGCGAGGGTGAGTCGCTAGTATACTATAATTTTTCAGGTCTATCCATTGGTCGAAAGTATATAATATACCTATCAATTAATATTAGAAGTTACTAAAAAGCTATTTTAATTAAATAGTTATATAAAACGTAAATACAATATCTCGAGTAAACCAATCACTGCGAAATTGTTTAAAACAACATAATAGAATCGATCAATAGTACCTGAATATTTCAAGGGGTTTCGTTTGAAAACCTCGGTTATTTGTTACGCAGTCTAATTGCTTTCTTCCAATTCCAACCTTATAATGGGGGATGTTGTGGGCTAAGTAAGGGCGCCAAATGATTTTGCACGAATATTTTAACACTATCCAAATTATTCATATCACTAATATTGTAAAAAAAAAAAAACAATTAAAAAAATAATTAAATATGAATTTTCTACTCTATAAAACTGCACAAGAACGCTTTACCATTTTAAACGTTACAAATTCGTTAAAAAGACAAACTCATTTTATTTTATAGAGTTTAAAACATCAAATCGACTGTAAGGCTTCGTCTACTAAAAAACAATGAAAGTAAATCGAATTAAATATACGTTACCTTCAGGAGTAGAATATTTTCAAAAATTCATATGCAATATTTGACTTATACACTAAAAAAATAATAAAAATGTCGAGAGGTGTCGTAGGACACCCGGTAAGGACGAAGATCTTTTCAATGTCTGCTCTTGGCTTAATAAAGCTCATAAACATTTTCACGAGTACTACGGATCCACAAACCTCAAGGAATAACCATAATATATGTTGGGCCCCATTATAGTGCATACGGACTCCTTTACACTTAGGCTCACCTGGTACTGGTGCTCTTAGTAAATGATAAAAAGTGTCGTGACGATCGAAATATTACATTTTTATCAAGCTCTCATTCGCCAAGTATGCCAAAGTATGCCGGCATACTTGACGAACAAAAAACGTACAACCCAATTGAGCACCTGCTCTTTTTTGAAGTCGGTTAAAAAGGTAATTCTACACATACTGTTATTACTCCCTCTATGTAAAGACATATAATATAATTCAAAATGTCGTCCGCATCCGCTTCCGCCTATAAGCTACGAACAAAAAACATCATTATTTAGTAGGTTCACGGCGGTTTTCTTGTCGCCTCTCTGTTTTACGCTGGTTTTAATTAAACCCATTTCTTTCGAGCCGAACTACAATTTTTCTTGCAATAAAATTTACGTTGTCGCCGCGGTAACATAATTAAACATCTATATAAGAGTCTACGTTGTTTACTTTGAATTTTAACGAGAATTGTTACTTGGAATCGTCTGAATCCGTTAGTTTTTCTTAATTTCCTTTAATAATTTATGTAGTTACCTATATTTCATTTTTTTTACAAATGGGTATGCTCGTTGCTCCTTTAGGTTATCACGGTTGAAGGGTTTTGGACAATATTTAGTACTGTAAGGCACCTTAGAACGCACCTGAGCGAAGCGAGCCTGAGTCGCTTGTATTATGGATACAAAAGTCATCTAGTGACGCCCCCGAGCAAAGCGAGGGTGAGTCGCTAGTTCGAGCTATTTACTTACGTATTCACAGCCATTTCAAACGCAAAAGTATGCCATAGTATAAAACACAAATAAAAACGGCGATAATATTTACGACATTATTGAGTAAAGACCACATTTTAATTATACTAGCCATAAAACTAAAAACATAAATACGCAACGTGTAACGTTTTTTACGATACGTCTGTCGAATAACACGATACAATTTCCGTTTATCCCACTGAAATCTCTATTAAGGTGTTTTACAGCAATTCGAATCGTTAACCGAATTACGACAATTATCGTTAAATTAATAGTTAATATTTTATTACTATTTTAATGGAGCGTAAATAGAAAACTTAATTTGATAACGTTTTGTATCATACGATATTATATATTGTTATTGCAATAGTTAAAATAACTTCTACATGTAATAGACATATCTGTTATGTATAAATAGGCAAAAACAAAACGGTTAGACACCTTTTTCTTCTCTGTTTGTGTACTGATTCAGTTTTTATTTTGTTTAGTAGTTATTTTATTTTTATTTTATTTTTTATTTATTTTTTATTTATTTATTTATATTATTATTATTGACGAGCTTTCAGTGTTATCAGTAAAAAACTTTTGGAAAGAGTTAGTTTTTTTATATAGACTTCTTAAATTCTATTCATAAATGTTTTCCTCAATTCAATAATGATTCCTTTTCAATAATAATTATTGTCGAACACTAGCATACATACATATAATATCTAATAACCAGTTACGGCGATGGAACCCTTTTGGAACCCTTAATTATATGTCGCGCAACGGCCCAGACATCACATACTACATATATATTTTAGGTTCTATATTGATAAAAATACAGAAGAAGCCTATTTAGGAATAGTGAGTAGATTTAAAGGGTTCCGCGTAGCTCGCAAACTGCCCTTTAATTACTAAGAATACGACATTCAAATGTAAACCTAACGCTAGCTACTTCACAAATGTACTTGTATACGGTTATCAGCTAAATCAAACAAGGTTATCGGTTAACCAAATATAATTGTTTTACATATAATAATTCGTCAAAAGGAAGACCATATTAAAAAAATGTACTTTCATATTCCTAAAAAGCATCCTTCCATCCAACATTCTTGGCAAAGTTGTCCATTTGTCACTACGACGGAGGTCGTCGGTTTGAGACCCGCTCGGGGTAATTATTTATATCGGTAATTAAATATCTGTAAATTTATAAATAATTTTAGTTAATACATAAATCTTATAGACAGATAAAAAAGGAAATAGTACGAAGAAATAAACCAAAATCCATCGACAATTAGAGTTGCTTGTTTGAACTCGTTATCTTGGTTATTCGGTGAGTGCTCCCTTTCGATTCAATAAGCTGAGTAATTGGTTAAAAATCATTTAGTCAATGTCGATACAACTCCAATGTTTTTCCGTTAGAAAACTTTACTGAAAGCCATCCAAAATAAATATTATCAGTCTTTGCGGCTGGAAAGAGATTATTTTACGCCATTATATATTTTATTTGACGACACGTTTGGCTGATTTTGTAGTGACCCTACTTGCTGTGCCAGCGATCGCGGGTTCGAGTCCCGCTGGGGGCATTCATTTGTGTAATGAGCACAAAAGTTTGTACTTCAGTCATGGGTGTTTATATTTATAGTATATATGTATTTAAACTTATATATGTTTAGTATATCAACTATCTGGTATCCATAACACAAGCCTCGTAGCTTATCATGGAACTAGATAGTGCTGTATTAATGTCCCAACATATTTATATTATATTTATTTTATTAAAATGATGATAAAAAATCAATATTTAAATTCTACTGTCTTTTCTGCTGAATTTTTAATTTGTTCGCTGACTCAATCATCCATTTTTATAAGTACATATATATTTTTGAATTTGAACAGTAGATATGTCTCTAACAGAGAGACAGACATGTAAGCGACGTAACCATGAAATACTAAAAAGTCTTCAAAAAAACGTATTATCTTAGTTCGTTTACCCCAGGTCGCTTGCCTCAAGTCAATCTATTGCCAAGAAGCGTCAAACGACTATGTCAATCACTGCTTTTAATTATAGCATACTTTCTTGTTACTAGACTGAATCATCGAAGTGTATCGGAAATATTTAAAACTAGCGACTCACCCTCGCTCCGCTCTGGTTCGTCCTAACTTACGTTTCAACGTTTAGTACAGATTTCTCAGAGATGAGATATTTTCCTGCATTAAAAAGTATCCTATATGTTGACCCCGATAACCAGCCATCATCATACCAAATTTCATCAAAATCCCTCCAGTGGTTTTTCCGTGATGCGGTAACAGACAGACAGACAAAAATTCTAACAACTATAGATTCAGACTCTGTATCGATAATAATGTCTATTTCAATAAGATTTTTCAAATAGTATTTAATGTACAGATTCGGCTTGGTTACAATTTTATTATATGTATAGATAACCAATTGTTATATATTTTAATGAGTTCACTCACCGTCACTTATATTCCAATTCTTTTGAAATACCAGGTCATAGTCCACAAAATTATTTCACAACACTATTTTACATGTATTTTAAAAACTATTTCGGTTCTCTCACATACACATGGACTAAGATCCGGCTGCAAGATTGCTACGTTCATAGCGTATTTAATCAAAATCAACTTTTTTATATACAACTAGTAACTCACCCTCGCTTCGCTTCGGGTTCGTCCCTAAACAAAAACAAATCTATCCCACGGGAACCGTACATTTTTTCGGGATAATATATAGCCTATTATAGCCTTTCTCAGTTAACGGGCTATCTAATGCAAAAAGAATTTTTCAAATCGGATTAGAAATTCCTGAGATTAGCACGTTCAACCAAACAAACAAACATACTCTTCAGCTTTATAATATTAGTATAGATAATAAAAGGGACAGTATGTTTTGACCGGGGTGCCTATTAAAATATGCTAGTATGATTAATTAAATAAATAATAATTGACTTTTTGGAACAAAATCGATGTTATTAAAACGAATTATATATATTCCACTTCACATGGAATGGTCACGTGTGAGACCTGAGGTTTGAATCCATTTCATTCATTTTCCTAACGAACGCGTTACTATTGGGCTACCACTGCAATTTCACAACATTTTGTACTGTACTATAGGTACTAGTTAAAAAAAAAATACACGTATTGCAATTGCAACACCAATTATGCAAAACAATTGTATGTCAGTCTGTGCATTCCTATGTCTATATTGATTATATTCACTTCAATATTTAAAGCATTAATTACTTTCTGTCCCTACCCTCATCGACCATAAGACACGAAGGTAAAAAGAATTCGTTAATGAATTAAAACTTTCTAACATGGGGGAGACTTAATGAGAGCGTTGCCTTATTTATTATATAAACCCTTTGTCGTGACATAGGTATTCCATAGTAATTCGTTAATTTTGCAAGCAATTAACGCAGGTGCTAAATCATAGAGATACCAGAAGTTTTACATTATTAAATTTAAGCTTACCATTTTCGTAAGAAATTGTTTTACTAGCGATTAATCCACGATTTGTTCGAGTGCGTCTTTTATTTTTTACCGTTAGGCAAATTTTATTATTAGCCTATATGTAATTCCACGTCACAATCTATCTATAATATATTAAATTTCACTCAAATCTGTCTAACCTTTTTATCAGGAAGGAGTAACAAACAAACATACACAATACACATACTTTCCTATATTATAATAGCAGTGTGATGAAAAGAGAACGTCAACGGTCAAGTCTGCTACGTCGGAGGCCGCAGGTTCCAAAAATTGTTTTTGTTTTTATCACTACATAGTATAAAACAAAGTCCCTTCCTTCCTTCGCTGTCTGTCTGTCCCTATGTATGCTTAGATCTTTAAAACTACGCAACGGATTTTGTTGAGGTTTTTTTTTTAATAGATAGAATGATTCAAGAGGAAGGTTTACATGCATAATACATGCATATTATAGTACAGAAAAGCCGAGAAATTCAAAGATGTGTGTTTCATACTACCCGTTAAAACGTACCTAGGGACGAATCCGAGCAAAGCGAGGGTGAGTCGCTAGTATATAATAAAAAACAAACGATCTGCCGCGATATCGCCCCTTACGTTGAATAAAGGTAAAAACGGGGTTGTGGAAAGATGAAAAAATACACATTATAAATTATATCGAAGAGTATGTTGCAATACGAAGTTTAACAAGAAAAGTTTTTTTTACTTTTTTTTCGTTTTCTTCTCTGCAACACCTTTAATATGATATCCATTAAGTGGGGGTGCATAAAAAAATATTTTCTATACAAGTTTAGCCAACCCTTTATCCATATCGTCATAGGAGTCAGTCGGTTATTTTTTATTTAATCTTTTTTTCTTCTCTTTGTTTTTTTTTAATCTTTTTACGTTAATTACATAACACAAACTTACTGACACTATACAGTAAGTAGTAAGTAACTCATTATTTCAATGGTCATATTTTAAATAACTATATATTATTTTGAAATGGGCGTTTAATTAACCATACGGCTTTTGAACACTAAATACTAAAACCCAGACATTCCAGTTGGTCCCCATTGAAATTCAGATCACAAAACGTTTTAGATTATTCGCTTTTGGCTTGCCATTACTACTTTGTTTTGAAGCAAATGACGATTGAGAGGCGAATTTATAAAAACGTCTCTATTTATGGAGTGACCATAAATTTTATTTTGATGGTTATTTTTTGATTATGGCAGATAAAAGTTTAACGTTTTAACGTATTTAAAGTTTTGACAGATTAGTTATTTTTAATCAGGTATCGAAAAATCCAAAAATCTCTTATATTTTGGAGTCATCCAAATATAGATACAACTAATATTATAAAGCTGAAGAGTTTGTTTGTTTGTTTGGTTGGTTGAATGCGCTAATCTCAGGAACTACTAATCCGATTTGAAAAATTCTTTTTGTATTTGATAGCCCGTTAACTGAGGAAGACTATAGGCTATATATCATCCCGGAAAAATGTATGGTTTTCGTGGGATAGTTGTTTTTTGTCTAGGGACGAACCCGAAGCGAAGCGAGGGTAAGTCGCTAGTACATAATACATATACAGTTATTTTGATGATGTAACTATTTTAATCGTGCCTACGTATTGAACAAATTAAATAATTTATCTAACCATTATCCTAAGTACATTAGAAAATCAAAGAAATTTACTGTTACAATTTTCGTCATTGTTTGACTGAAGCAAAGCTTAGAAACGAGTTTACATTTAATTAGTCGAGACTCGAGACCTTACGCAATATGTGAAATTAACAAAGACTGTAACGTTTGTTTTTAATTATAAAAAATTGTGTAATTGAAAAGGTTACCTCGAACTATATAACTGTATGTACTGATCATGCAGATAATAATTGTGATAGTCCAATGAAGAGACATTATAGTAGCGAACAGCACACTTTTTGATGACTGGTTTTCAACTTATAATTTACTCAGATACACAGAGCTGTGGAACTTTATACTTTCTTAGATTTACGTGAATATTTGACATTTTAAATAAAACTATCTTTTCGGATTTTTTCGCGTATTTATTTTTTGAATTCATTTCGTTATTTTGTGGGTAGGCTGTCTGTAACAACTATATAATACCTTTGAGACGTCTAACACCTTCGTCTCTCCCGTGACCATGATTGCTGTAAAGCATTCGAAACGTCAGGAACCAAAAATCAAGATAAATCTGTGGAACTTGAATTAAAATAACGTTCTTAAATGAATATTCAATTCTACCTAAATATCTTTAAATGAAAAACAAATAGAAATATAGAAATAGCAATGCGATGATACATAACTAAATCTCCTATGAGCTATTGACAGAAATTAAGACTCATAAATAGCACAGTAGGTCATACCTATAAATTATATTATGGACTTTCTTAGATAGATAGATAGATACTTTGTTGTACACCACAAAGAAATGTACACAAAAAGAAGATATACGAGATGATGCACAGGAGGCGGAATTATCGCTATAAGCGATATCTTCCAGGCAACCTTAGGACGTAGGAGTAATTATATGACTATAAGTACATACATACGTGCATAAATAAATACATACATAGATACAGACATACATACATACATACATAAATGTTACATACAATGTACTTTCTTAACAAAAGAATTATAAAAAAATTGTTTATTTACCTAAAATTCTTATTTTTATTGACAGCCAAGTGAATATTTAAGCTTATTATTAATTAATTGCAAATAAATATAATATTATAATTATAATAATTAATCAAAAAAAAAAAAGGAACGAGTAAACCTAATTTATCTAAAAGCTTTTACAAGACGCTTTTCATAGATCATTCATAATCATGATAATTATGTCGTTATAAGAAATTAGGGTTTAAATATTTCAAAGAAAAATTATGGTCGCCCTCGTCAAAATGGCGTCGTTTAAAGGTCCGCTACATAACGCTACGCTAGTTTTTACTTTCATTAAGTTTCGTTACATAACATTTTTGTCCATTAAATTATTATAAATAAATTAAAAAAGTGTAAAAATCAAGCACCAATACTTATTATTATTGGTATACTAGCTTGGATGTAGTAACATGGATATATTTTTTTTTTTAAGTATTAAAACCTTCCGTGGATCTTAAGGAACATACAAAAAAATAAATTAGCTGAATCGGTCCAGCCATTCTTGAGTTATGCGCTTACCAACATTCATTTTATTTATACATATCTATGTAAAATCATATTTCCTTATATTTTTGATTAGGTTTCTGTACGCGGGCCAAATGTGGTTTGGATTGAATCTTTTTGGATTTTTCGCGGATTTATTTTGATTTTTCATATCCAACGTTTTGAATGCTTTACAGCAATCATGGTCTGAGTCAAATACGCAACCATCGGTAAAATCCCAAAAAACTAGTTTCATTTAAAATGTCAAATATTCACGTAAATCTGAGAAAATATTGTTACAACTGTCTTTCCCCATACAGATAAACTAGCGACAAAAACAAATCTATCCCACGGGAACCGTATATTTTCCCGGGATGATATATAGCCTATAGGCTTCCTCAGTTAACGGGCTATGTAGTGAAAAAAGAATTTTTCAAATTGTATTAGTAGTTCCTGAGATTAGCGCGTTCAAACAAACAAACTTTTCAGCTTTATAATATTTGTATTGTATAAATTACTGGCAGATCATGACAAAGACATACCTGGCATACCCGCGACTTTTGCTAACCGTCCAGTCTAGATTTTACTTAAGCACATAAAATAATAACAAAATTACTTTTTCATAGACTTTTTAATTAATTTCATACTTACTTCATATCGATTAAAGGTTATAAATTTCCATGTAAATAACACAGCAACTTACCTGTAAAAAAAGAGGAAATACGTTAATTTATATACGCAAAGTTATTATAACATAAAGTGTTTAACGTAATAAGAATTAAACGATGTTTTAATATAGGCTTAATACATAAAGAACGCATAAGATTTGTACGTTTTTACTAGGGCCTTTTGCGTTGAGTTCGAGGTATGGAAAAAATTCATAAAACACCCATTTTTTGTCAACCGTATCTCTTCATGAACAGATTGACTCGAAGATATTATATTATAGTATTGTCAGCTAGAATTTACATCGCGATATTTTTTATATTGATACGATATTTAGAAGTAGGTAAAAATTTACCTCTGATAATAGCGAAGCTAACAAAGACGTGTTAAAGATGGGCGTACACGTGACTATTTTTCAACAATAATGAGTTAAACAAATAACAACTGAAATAAACTGGAGTAGAAGTGTAGCAAAATAAATTATTATAATATTACAAAAAAATAAGTTTTATACTATCAAAAAAATATTGCTGAACCTACGAAAGTTGTTCTTGTTGTTGTTCTTTGTCCTTACTAAAATATACTTTTAAATGTATTTTTCCCAATTTCTCCCATTTGCCGAGTAATTTTTTTTAATTTCGTCGCCCTATATACCTTATAAGGACTGTCACTACACAATATAGGTAGGTAATATAGAATATACCAAATCGGTTAAACCATTCTCTATTGATACGATTACTTGCGATCATTTCATTTTTATCCCATTAATATCCGTATTATTTCCGTATTAATATTATAAATGTGAAAGTCTGTGAGAATGTATGGATGTTTGTTGCTCTTTCACGCCAGAACGGCTGAACGGATCAGGATGAAATTTTGGCACAGAGATAGATTATAGTCTCGAATAGCACTTAGATTACTTTTATCCCGGAAAAATGTACGGTTTCTGTGGGATAGATTTGTTTTAGTTTTTAACATTATAATATATTTATTATACAACATAGATCATACTCCAAATTAAACTTAATACTACAAAAACTTTCCCAGACGTTGACCACCGACATTATTTCGGTCGATTACAATCATGTATAAGAATAGAACCGTTTTACTGCCTATAAAGCCGTAGTACGCTTATTCAAATCACTATAATCCCGTTGAAATTCAAAGTATTTTATGGCTTGCGGCAATAGCAGTAGAGGTTACAATTGCTTGGATTAGTTTAAGATGTTTCAATTAGTTTTGGTTAGGTACTTCATTCATTGTAACAGTGGGTGGACTGTTTGTAAATCGCTCGTAAAATGATGGAGAACATATTATTTTATACAAGTATTTAAGGCCGACTTTAAAAAATGGAAGTACTGAGTTTGCGTGTAGGTTTTTTTTATTTGTGCGCGTCACGACAGGCTATTATATACCTATGTATCTACCAATTGTGAACCAATTTTCAATGTTTTTTGTAATATTTGCGTAATAAATACCACAAGGGTGATTTATATGAAAAAAATTAAATATTTTAGTTTGGACATATTATTATTATAATTAGCTAGTTTTATACTAAGAAATTAGAATATTACCTGAAAAACGAAAAGACCATTGTCTGTCCAACCATTTTTCTAATAAATAAATCAACACAAACTCTGTGAACTATAATATTTAGCTTTTATTACATATTTAGCATTTTATATACAACTAGTGACTCACCTGTGCTTCGCTAGAGTTCATCCCTAGGTGCGTTTTAGGGGTTAGTATGGAACATATAGACTATATTTTATATATACATAGGTAGAAAATATACAGTTCTAAACTTTTTGATCTTCCAGCTGTTTTTTTTTGGGTTTTCCCTATTTTTTTTATACTTAAACCACCCCTGAGACACCTCCAATAGAACAAAAACGGATTATTAAAAATATATATATAGTCTTAGTACTCCTATTGTCCTAGTACTCAAATTAGAAAAGTCTTGAAGAAATTCAAAAGAAAAGAAAATCAACAGTTTGATTTTCTCTTGATCTTTAAATTGAATTCGGAACCGGCCATGTATATATAGCTACCTCACAAACTAACCAAACTCTCTCTAAAACAAGAAGGAAATGTCTTAGTTCTGATACAATTTGTTCAATAGGTATATCTCTTATCTTTTGTATTGAAGAAAACTATCAATCAAATCACTTCGAATCTGCTTTAATCATACAAAATTTCTTACAATTTGCTAACATATCACACGGAGAAACGGTTAAGTTCAAATGAAATAAAATTTAAAAAAAACCTTAAAGGAAAACTCGGCTACCGTCGAAAAGAAATTTTCTCGTGAGGCTCAAAAGCTTGAAATAAATTTAATTTCTTAAAATCTTACTTTGAGTTACATTGATGTAAACCTTTCAGAGACGAAACGTGTGATTTAGTAGAATACACTTCTAGTTCATACATCGCGAGTCTTTATATTTTTTTCCAAAGAGCAAAATATTTTGTTGAAAATTTGTAGATATTTATTTGATTTAAATATTTTCGTAATAAGACGAAAAATTATTATTTACTTTACTATCTACACAGATACCTAAATAAAATTAGAGTGTCTGTTTGTAATATTAAAATAACCGCTTTTTACTAAATGCATATAATATGGATGGATGTATACACGGTACATATAAAAACAACATTATCTGTCTGTCTGTCTGTCAGTTTGTTCCGGCTGAAAAAATCTCTGAAATGGCTGGACCGATTTTGACGGGACTTTCACTGGCAGATAGCTGATGTAATAAAGAGAAACTTAGGCCACTTTCATTTTAGAAATAAAAACAGGGTCCCACGAAAAAACATTAAAACCAAATAATTAATTAATTTTGTTTTAGGAAGCAACCTAGGGACGAACGCGAGCGAAGCGAGAGCGAATCGCTAGTTTTAAATAAAATTTAAACACATCCTAATTATTTTAGCTAAGTCGGTAAGTAAGTAAGACGGAATCCGTGTTCCATTTTATTGAACTATAAAAATTAATTACACATAAAGGTCTCCGTGAGACATAAAACGAGTAAAGTAACAGGGACTTAAATGCTACACCGGCATTTCAAATATAAGCGTAACTTTCCCTATAACCCTTTCCCTCTCTTTGGGAAAGAGCCCCATGCTATACTAGTATTTGCTTTTTGCCTTTAACTCGATGTTTTACGTATAATTATACTTATCTAATCGATTATAATCGATCAGATGCTTAACCTTAAAAAAATGTCACTTTTTTCAAGTAACATTTAGGTGCCAAGTTTATTTTTATTATTTATATTACACAAATAAGCACCTCAAATACAATAAAAACCGGTTAAGTGCGAGTCGAATTCGCACACGAAGGGTTCCGTACCATCGTACATATACTTTTTATTAATAGGACTTTTACTCTATGTATGTAGTATATCAACTTCGATGATCGATAACGATTACGTTAAAAAATGATTCTTGTTTTTTTATATTTATTTTTACATACTCTATGAAAATTTCAACTCTCCACCTATTACGGTTCATGAGATACAGCCCTCTGACAGACGGACGGACGGACAGCGGAGGCTTAGTATATATAATAGGGTTCCGTTGGCACTCTTCGGGTACGGAACTCTAAAAAAGGAAAATTGAGAGTTGACTATAAAAAAAATGTGCTCTGTGCAATTTTTTTATATTTGATAATAATACTTCCTACCTTGTCTTTAGAATTTCTCTCCATCTAATTTTTTCCAACAATTTTATTTTACGTAATTAAAGGTTCGTCACGTATTTTTAAAATACTAAGCCAATTGCAAGTATACGGGGGAAATTATTTTGCAATTAAAATTTAACCCTTTTTGCGATTTTATTTCAAAGGGTTTCCTCCCTACTCTATGGAATTGAAAGAATACTTCTTCAAAATTCAAAGTATGGCAATAGGGATCGTGCGTGCGTTTATAAAAATATTATATATTCTTAAGTTAAACAAAAAAACATTCATGTAGTTCTAAATGAAATAAAAAACTCAAAGTAAATAAAAAACGTTATTGAATGATAAAAAAATATTTAACTTTTCCTTAAACGTGGTTCTAATAATTACCTACTTTAAAAAAAATATACCGATTAAAAATCACTTCGAACTATTGCATGTTTAAGAGTGAAATTATTAATTTTAAAAATCAAAAGTGCGTGTATGAATGTGTACACGCACAAGGAAGTAAAACTTCTGTAGGTTATCGGTACTCTTTATGAAATTCAATTTATGTTTTAAATAATTAGGATAGGTGAGATACTAAAAATAACGCATATTAGACATATTACAATCATATATTCATAGAATACCATTTAAGGAAAGAATATAATATTATATTTCTTCGCTTCATTCTTCAGATATAATATAACCAGGTAGTCCTTTTAACCTACAAGGTAGCTTTCGCACACATTTAAGAGATTTTTTAAAAAAGTCGATACATATATCGATTTTTAAATCAATTCATTACTCGTCAATGTCTACATCCCTACTACTCAGTGCCGTCAGTCATTCTTTTTTCGTGCGAGGTAGCAAGCACACGTACACTCTTCGGGTAAAAAATTACAAAGAAAAGTGAAAATGTTCAAGAAGATATTAACTAATACAAACGGGAATTCAAAAAACTTAAGGAACAATAATTGTTTAAACGTCGTCGGATTCAAATTAAATCATCATTAGAATCCCTTTGGTATGTACATATTATCTATTTACGATTACCCACATTTTGTCGTCATATTTTATTAAACAGTGGTTGCAGAATTGCAATGGTAATAATTACCATATTATTCATAGCTTTGTAACGAATATTTTATGCTTTTAAGTAATCAGTATAATAAAGGAACTATAGGTATGGAATTCTTCACAGCCAGAGATCCACATTATCTCTTCTGTTAAGTAGCAATATTGGATCTGATAAACGTGTTAAAAGTATTTTAAAAATATTTAAATTAAAACCCAGCTTTCCACTGTTTCATAGTAGATGGGATCTACAATTTATCTGATTGGTATCGTTATAAGGAATATAAGGAGAGAAAAATTACGAATAAATTTGTAATTTTCTTAGTTTTATATACAGCCCAACGCGTACAAAGCCTTTTATTGACAAAATACGAAAATATGATATATTATATATATTGGAATTAATATACTAATCAAAAATATTATAAAGACGTAGGTAGTCGGTCGAGATTAACCAACACTAATTTTGCAGTATTTTCGAGATAATTTATCTCGATTCTGCATATATTCTGCAATATGACTTGAAGATATGATATGTTTGTTCCACAACATGACCGTCCTCCTAATATACTTAACCTCTTAATAACTGTAAGGCGTCCATAATTAGGCGGATAAAGCAGGTATTAATAGAGTGGTGTGGACGTGACGTCATCTAGCACACCAGCACGCGACGTTCCGCGACGTCCACACTTGCTGGACGAGGCGTCTCTGTTGATACTATAAGGAAGACGACCAGTCGTTTATGTATTAAAACGTACTTTGAAATTATTCGCGAAATTCTATAATCACTCGATTACTATAGATGAAAATAGTTTTGTTTGTGTAATTTTGTTTAATGAACAATTAAACTATATGGGAAATGTTTATTTTAGGGTATAAATTCTGATATTATATATTCTTAAATATTAGATATACATTTATAATCCTATTTTAAAGCCCGGCGGCTAACTGAAAGTTATCACGAGGGCCACATAGAATGATATAACCTTAAAACAAAATTTCTATTAAGATAATAATAAATAATGGGTGTCTCAATAAGAAGGCACTATTTAAACTTTGCGTCATTTCGTTAATCGTTTCGTGCATGTGACAACTTTGAAATTTGACAGCTGTTACCTAGATTATTAAAAATAAACCAGAAATAATTCCTGAGCTCAAGGTCGATAGCCCACGCGCCATCGGTGAGATACAGCTACATCTTTGTCAAAAAGTCATCGAAAACTTCGTGTTTTTATTTTTAAATGAAATAGTGCACTCTTATTGAGCACCTTATATAAGTATATTTCAATTACCTGGACGACGGCCGTATAGAATTGAAAATTATGAAATATATAATATATACCTTATATGGTAATATGTTCATTTTGAACATTTTCGCCTGGCGGTTAACCGTGCGTTAACACGATGGCCGTATAAAATTGAAAATTATCAAATATATAATTTATACCTTATATGTTAATATGTTCATTTTGAACATTTCGCCTGGCGGTTAACCGTGCGTTAACACGATGGCCGTATGAAATTGAAAATTATCAAATATATAATTTGTACCTTATATGGTAATATGTTCATTTTGAACATTTTCGCCTGGCGGTTAACCGTGCGTTAACACGATGGCCGTATAAAATTGAAAATTATCAAATATATAATTTATACCTTATATGGTAATATGTTCATTTTGAACATTTTCGCCTGGCGGTTAACCGTGCGTTAACACGATGGCCGTATAAAATTGAAAATTTTCAAATATATAATTTATACCTTATATGGTAATATGTTCATTTTGAACATTTCGCCTGGCGGTTAACCGTGCGTTAACACGATGGCCGTATGAAATTGAAAATTATCAAATATATAATTTGTACCTTATATGGTAATATGTTCATTTTGAACATTTTCGCCTGGCGGTTAACCGTACGGTAACACGATGGCCGTATAAAATTGAAAATTATAAAATATATAATTTATACCTTATATTGTAATGTTTATTTCGAACGTTTTTGCCTGGCGGTTAACCGTGAGTTAACACGACGGCTTTATTAATTTTATAACATGTTCAAAAAGTAATAACGACACATTATTATTTTGCAATAACCCACATAAGTTTTAACCTGGCGGTTAATTGTATGTTAAACACAAAGGTACCTAACCATCGTAATTTTCATTACTGAGCGACGTATTCTAGATCAAAACATTAATGAGGCTAAAATTAATGACAATTCGAAATTCCGATCAGGACACTTTTATGCCTAGCGCAGAAATTCGTTTTTCAAAAATGGTGGTCCCAATGTTGGTACAGTATTAGATACAGAAGTTCTCATAGCACTATGAAAGGAGACTGAAAATGATCCATTTGTTGAGGAAATTCACAGTACTTTGGCGCAAATTTTAGCCTATTCTTAAATATAATAAAAGAGGTTAAACATAATCTATTAAAAGATTAGGTACCTTTATTTTTACCTACTTATATATTTAAATTTACCTTCTGTTAGCACAAAAATTAAATAATGAGGCAATTTCTAATACCTCTCTAATCTCATTGACGATTGTCAAGAAGCTGATCAACAGTAGTACTTGTAAATGATAAAATTAAACGATAATTAAGTTAAAAAGTTACGATCAATATGGAATGCTGACGTTTTTCACTAATAAACTTAGCAACGTATACGTGGCCTGTCAGGAAAACTGGAACAGACCCCCGTGTTATCAGCAAAACAGCAGGAGAGGTGCAAAGGCCCGAGCAGAGGCCCTCTGAACCGCCAGATGCCAGCTCGGCAAATGTTCAGCGCTGCGCGCTCAAACAAACCGCGGCCGTCTGCATCTCGCCAGTAAGTCTGTACTTCACGCTAACAGCCTCTCTCACCATTGCTTACTTAATATTACAAACGTAATATAACTTTGTAATTTAGGTAGAATTTTCCCATATTGCTAGAATTTTAATTCTAAAAAAAAAAAAAAAAATTTATTAATTTAATTTTAATTCTTTCGTTGTTTACAACAACGCTAGTAACACAAGTTGATATACCTACCTTCAAATTTGTTATCTATTTTTGAGAAAGCAAACATGAGTACAGTAAATAACACTATGTGCAGTATTCAAATTGAAGAAGAATTCAATTTGAGAAGAAGAGAATTCAATTTGATCACATATGAATTTAGTAATATACCCTACGGCCTTTCAGTAGCCCATAGAACATTTACTAAAGTGTTGAACTCATTCATCAGGCTCTGTGTTCTTTGTATTAGAAATAACTATAATGAAAGCCAAAACGTTTCTTTAAAACTGTTACATTTTTAAGATTTTGCACTTTGAAAATTTTGTCACTTTGAAAATTTTGATTCATGTTTGGCTCATTAATCAACCATTTCTTTGCGAACCGAAAAATGTCATAAAACCATGAATATTTTTTAACAAAAAATATTTTACATTTGCAAAAATATTTAATCAGGAAATTTCATCAATTGAAGTAATATGCAATTGAAATTTGATGCACGTTATGCCGCTAAAGGTGTCTGGATCTATATTAAAATATAAGTATTATATATTATATAAAGATAATCGTTTTACAAAAGGTATAAAATTCTGTTTATTGTGAAACCAAGTTAAAACTTTGTCCCTCGTTAGAAGATCTAAGCTCGTGAAGTCACAATATATTAAAAATCAAAAAAGAAATATTTGGCTTAAAAACACGAAAGAAAATTTTAAAGCTGGAAATAATCTGAAAAAAAAAAGTGAATTGTCTAATTTAGCTCTTAATTGAATATTAATACAATTAAGAAAATCTAAAATTAATTTGTTTACTTCTATGGTTAGGGCCAAATAACAGAGCTATATTTTAATAGAAAAAAGATCCGTACTCTCTAGTTATTGATGCTTTCACAATAAACTAGAATACTAAATACTTTTATGCTTTTCTTTTTTTTCCAATTATTCTAAAGTATCTTCGAAATATTATATATGAAAATTCTTTTTTGTCATTTCAGGCCTGGCATCCGTTCATAACGATGGTGAATAAGTCTGAATTAATATGGAAACCTTTTATTGTGAAAAATCTTGTTACAGAAAGGTCTTTATTCTGGTTGCCGCGGTACCCACAACATGCGTTTACATGTTTACATTGTGCGGCATATATGTATAACTAGCGACTCATCCTCGCTTCGCTTCGGGTTCGTCCCTAGACAAAAATAAATTTATCCCAAGGGAACCGTACATTTTTCCGGGATGATATAACCTATAGCCTTCCTCAATTAACGGGCTACCTAATGCAAAAAGAATTTTTCAAATCGGATTAGTAGTTCCTGAGATTAGCGCGTTCAACCAAACAAACAAACAAACTCTTCAGCTTTATAATATTAGTATTGATATATCTTTTAAACTTTTCACATTATTATATTATATAGTTAATATAATATAGTTGGTAATACATTTTAAATTTACTCCCTTGATACTGGTTGATTTGATGGATATAAATACAAAACTTCTCTAAACATCTACCTGGTTATATTATATCTGAAGAATGAAGCGAAGAAATATAATATATGATCAAACGAACTTCTCAAGTGAAGTTCGATCATTATTATATGAGTCGCTTCATTCGAAGATATAAGGACCCCCCCAACCCGTTCCCGAACTTAGTTTTGTATTTATTGGTGGTATGAATCTCTAAAAGAATGACGGCACTGAGTAGTAGGGATGTAGACATTGACGAGTAATGAATTGATTTAAAAATCGATATATGTATCGACTTTTTTAAAAAATCTCTTAAATGTGTGCGAAAGCTACCTTGTAGGTTAAAAGGACTACCTGGTTATATTATATCTTCGAATGAAGCGACTCATATAATAATGATCGAATTTCACTTGAGAAGTTCGTTTGATCATATATTATATATCATTTGTCAGAAAATACAACGGTTACCATGGCAATGAACGTACGTACATTTTTTCGTAACGCATTCACCAGCTTACGCCCCAAGTCAAGCGTGCGTAAAGAAGGCTTACTTCAAAAAATCTATGAAAATGTATTCACAACTGTAGATAGAAGTCGAAGGATCCACATTCTTACAAACTATTTCAATGAACAGAAAGAAAAATATTACCAACCCGAAACAATAACGTAAAATTAAAACATACTTTAAAAGTCCCATATATGTATAGTCACACCTATTACATCGTATCTTGTCGTAAGAACTTTAATTAGTTCATGGCATCGTAACTATTCATTACGGGCTATGAGTGTAACGTTGAGATCGATAGCACCTATAGCTTAGGTAATTTGTTGTGACTGCGGTGTGGAGATATGGGCCTTACTAAGGGCTGTTACACATGCAGTAGATTAATATTTAAGCTTCCCATACGTGTTCCCTTATACTGTAAATAATAATGTTATGTAAGGTTTCCTACTTTTACGAAGGAACTGATAGGCTCAGTTTTCTATTTATAGTTCACTAGTGACTTACCCTTGCTTTGCTTGAGTGCGTCCCTAGATTATTATAATATTATTTTGAGTTTATTGTAAAGAAATGTAATTTATGCTAATAAAGTTCTTATTATTTTTTTATTATTAGATGCCTTAAAGTGCCTATGCGTTATTCCAGGTAATAGTCTATCTGTTCACTACATATCATCCAAATCCGTCCAGTCGTCCGTCCAGTCAGCGTGAAGTAGTAACAAACATACACACAAACGTTTGAATTTATAATACGTTGATTCCCCATACAATCTTTCATCCCCATTTTCACCCCCTTAAGTGATGATTTCTAGAATAAAAAATATCCTTTGTCCTTCCCAGGGTTTCAAACTATGTTCTTATCAAATTTCATCTAAATAGGTCCAGTATTTTTGGAGTTTATTCGTTAATAATTTACCTAATATATGTAAACCTTAATGATATCTTACGTTGTTATATACATAATCTCCTCTATAGCGAAACAATACGTGCTGGGCGACACTTAATACCGCTATTTGTCTTAGGCTGTACATGTTTAATCCGATTTCCTAGCCGAACGTCAGTTACAATATAATATAAGGCACATGAACTCTCTATGTCACGATGGACGTGATGAAATTTCTATTTATTTTTTATATTTTTCCCGATTATGTTTACAGTTATATTAAATAATAACAAATGTCAAACTCATATTTTAAAACCGTCTCAACCAATCTTCTTCTCTTTCTTTTTCCTGACCCTTTCCCAATTTTATTTAGGGTCGAGCCTCCTTGTGCGTATAAGCCAGGATGATCTTTCCTGGATTATCGACGGTGGGATATTTTATTTTTTCAGGTCTTTCTCTAGAGTGACCAGCCACGAGACCGTTGATCTGCTTCTACCTCTTTTTCTAGTACTGATGTTTAGCACTTTATTCACTGAGTAATTCTCATATCCTCATCACATCGCCGTGTGGACCAATGAGTTTGTAAATAATATTTCCTTGACATAATTATAATATTTGCAATCCCAAATAAAATATTCTCAATTTACCTGTTCTGTAGCCGAAGCCTAACTCAAACAATAATAGCAAATACGATAACAGACACCGATACGGCAATACAGTGATAACTTATAAGACGATCTTAATGGGAGACGTAGAGTACTCGAATGGTTCTAATATCTAATGGTTCTGATATCCGATAGATATAAAGCTATCGTTATGTTGACTATTAATATCAATAGACGAGAGGTAGTCAACTTTAGTATATATTTATATAGAAACTAGAGGCGCACCCTCGCTTCACTCGGGTTCGTCTCTAGACAAAAAAAAAAACAAATTTATCCCGCGGGTACTGTACATTTTTCCGGGATTAAAACTAGCCTATTTGTTATTCTGATGTATGAACTATATTATTGTAGAGTTTCATTGAAATCCAATCAGTTATTTTTGTGTGCTAAGTTGTATAAGTTACTATAGTTTTTTAACTATCCCACGGGAACTCTTTAATTATCCGGGATGAAAAGTATATAAGATGTTGACCAGGGATATAAGGTACCACCATACAAAATTTCATTTAAATTAATCCAACAGTTTCGGAGATTAGCCCGTACAAACAGACAAACAGACAGAGAAACAAAAAAATTGAAAAAAAAAATCTGGATTTGTTCCATTTCTCTTCTTACATCCCCCTGACTCGATTTTTAGCATTTTTTTCTATGTACAGACATTCGACCTCAACAGTTTTATTATACGTATAGACTACTAGCGACTCACCCTCGATTTGCTTGGGTTCGTCCCTATGCTCAACTATCCTATGTCTTTCCCAGGGTTTCAAACTATTTTCATACCACATCTAAATCGGTTCAGCGGATTTTTAGTTTATCCATTACGAACAAACACACAAAAAAAAAAACATTTTTCTTTTCTCTTTATAATAGCAGTATAGATTTCAAATAAGATGTTTCAATGAGTGAATACAGTAAACTATATAAGAAATTATCTCGAATACCTCAATACATTAAAGCTGAGCTATAATCTACTAATGCTCGGTTTCAATTAAAATGTATTGACATATTCTTACACAGTCTTTATAGCGATTTCTTTAGCAAAAGGCCATTTTCAGCGATTTTCATTTAATCATGACTTTCTAACCCGACGTAAAACCTAATTAACTAACTATTTATAAAACAGTTTAGTTATTTAATACACTTTTGATAGAAACATTTAACTCTAAGGCTCTGTACCATAAATGGTCCCGAGATAATCTGTACAAAGTTTCGCCATAGGAATGTTTGATATTAGTTAAGTTTGAATCTCTAGAGTTAAGTCCTTTATTATGTAAATAACGTCACTTTAAGTGTAATGAAGCAGAGTATCTGTAGGCCTATCTTAGTTAATGTAACACACCAAGACGGACTCATTTAAGGCGTACACTACATCGCAAATTATGATTAAAGCGTGTATTTTTTACGGTTATTCTTAAGGAAAAAAAACACGGTAGAATAAAAATTAGCCAAGTTGAATTAAAATAGAAAAAAAAAGTGGCAAAATTTTGGAATTTCTATTCTATTTTGAAGCTACGAGATCACAAACAGACGTACAGATGTCAAACTTAAAACACCTGACTCAAATGAATTTCCAAAAAGTAAACATCACATAAGATAAGCAAAACAGTAAAAACAAACTTTTGGTGTAACGAACGACTTCAGCAACAATCTGGGAAAAGTTAGTCTATTATTTGGAACAAGATAACATGTAAACATTACTAAATATTATGTAACGACCGTCTGTTGTACATAACTCTTACATAAAGCTGTTACTTTAAAATTTAAGCATCACATAAAGACCTGCCCTCATCGTCCTAAAATTTAAAAGAGCAGTCCAAAATATAATATCACTATACTGCTGATGTGTACCTCGACAAGAATATTACTGTCTATTTAATTTTATAAAAATATGTACAATGATACGGCAGCGGTAGCCCAGTGATCGGTAGCTCGCACCTCTGATATTTTCATGTGCGAATCATTTCTAACATGATTACCACTTGCCTTACGGTGAAGGAAAACATCGTGAGGAAACCTGCATGTCTGAGAAAACCTAGCAAGTTTTCGAAAGACATGTGAAGTCCGCTAATCCGCACTTGGCCAGCGTGGCAGACTACGGCCTGTTCCCCCTCGTATTGAAGGGAGGCCCGTGCCCAGCAGTGGGACGTTAAAAAAGGGCTGAATACATGTATAATAATATTGTAATTTTCTTATAATATATTCAAACTCCTTCTCTATGTATGTGTGTCTGTGTATGTTAATAACAAGTTTACACATTTACCACCTAAGTTTTCATGCATAGTACGCAATATGCATGGAGTATTTTAAAGTTTCATGTAATATTTTCTTTTAAAATTATTACCGGTGGTAGGACTCTGTCAAGCCTGAGGAGTCCGACTGGATGGGTACCACCCCCTTATCTATTTATGCTGCCAAGCAACAATGATTGCATTGTTGTGTTCCGCTTTGAAGGATAAGGTAGCCAGCGCAATCACAGGCAAGAGGCATATCATCTTAGCCCTCACAGTGACAACGCACTTGCGGCTCTGTATTTTTGTTACCTAAAACCTAAATGCATGAACCGTAGGTGTTAAGGTGTCTGCCCACTACCCCGTCTCATACCATGACCGTGCTAGGAGCGTGTCAGGCAAAAAAATATTCTTTGTATTGAAATGTATGAGACTCTGCCCACTAGACCGTTCCGTCACCGACCGGCACCGTCGCGTGCCGTGCACGGAACGTTAACAATTGTCATCGAGAATATTTTACCGGTGACGGTACGCTGCGTGCCTGGCACGCGACGTTACGGGACCGGTGCGCGTAGGCGGCGCAATGGTGAGCATACACAACACTAAAACCGTTATGTACGGGTATGATACGTTGTTGATACGTTCTAGTGGTGCCATGCTCGTTTCCGTGCCTGATACGTTCATAGCACGGTCATGGTATGAGACGGTGTAGTGGGCAGACTCCTTTATGGGCGACAAGTATTGCTTTCCATCAGGTGATCTGTCTGCTCGTTTTTCACTGAATCTCATAAAAAAAAGTGTACGTATATACTTAAACCTGTATAAAATTAATAAAATAACAAATATATGTATGTAAGGTTATAATAAATTAATTACTACATTCCACTGTCTCACACATGCGACACACTCGTAAATTTTGATAGCTGTAACACCGACCCGCTGATCCCATCTAGGGCGCCATAATGAGATAGATTACTGGAAGAATGTCCGGTGTGGATAAGATTAAAGGTCTTTCATGTAATAAAATATTAAATTCGTAATGGTATAAAAGTAATTAGCTTAATTATAAAACTTACATATGCACACGGTTCCTCATGCGTAGTTTATTCATGTATATTCACATCTATAGACCGTAGCATGATAAAAGCTTCTGCAATGAATATAGTCAAAAAAATCGCTATATTTTTTCACAAAGAGACTGACAATTTTAGAAGTTAGTCAATTTAAACAAACAAAACAACCCCTCCAGCTTTTTAATATAAATATATTTCGCAATATACATATATACATATGTATGTAGAATAAAGATGCAAAAAAACTATATCCATTACTTGCAAACACAAAAGAAAGAAAAACTATAACATCTACCATTGACTTTCACAATAAAAGTATTATAAAGAATAGTATTGTACAAGATACTAACACAATGTTTACTAGAAAGTAATATAATATAATATCGAGAGTAATATCCATCAAATATATGAATACCAAACATATTTGCTGATAGCTCGAACACGAACCATTTTCTAGCCCCATCTCGGGCGCCATTTCACGATAACCCGACGGAAGTCCGGTGTGGATAAGAGCGAGCGCCTTAAAGTATCGCTTGAAACTGTTATGTAAAAGATCAAAGCTTATCTCTTGGGAGCAGGAATTTACAAGTAGGCTTAAGGAGTACATTTTGCAATCGATTCGCATTAGTTACAAACTTAGTTGTCGAAGGTGTTACGTTTTGTAACAAGTTTTTCAAAGCAACATGTATCTAAATCTAACTTTACTACAAAAACTGGTGTTATTCGTTTCTATCTCACTACAAATACTGTGTTATTCGTTTGAAAAATAAATGAAATAGCAATTAGTATCGAAACTAAAAGAAAAAGACAGATGGAGCGTACACAAGATTGATAGAAGCCTGATATTGTATTATAAATAGATACTTAATCAAACCATTTTCTGTCCGTTACATATATCTAATATATAAATATCTCGTGTCACGGTGTTTGTGGTCGCACTCCCCCGAAACGGCTCGACCGATTTTAATGTTTTTTTTTTTATATTTGGTAGGTATAAGAATAGCTCGTAAAGTATTTTTCACCCTACTACCCCCCATTTTTTAATCGCATTTTAGTATTTTTGTACCTTACTGTTAGATTTCTTTGATAATTTTCTTTTGAAAATTGATAATTTTTTTAAACCTAGTCTAAAATAAACAAAGCAGTTATACAGTATTGCATAAAAAAATGAAATGAGAACCTCATCAGATACATTATAAAAGATTAAAACTAATTATAAGATTGAATTATTTTCTTTCTGACGCTGACAGATTCATTTGGATTTATTTATTGTTCTTTGCGCTCTGATTATCTTATTCTCTTCGAAAGTATCTAAATACTATTAAAATGAAAAGAGATTTCTTTGAAATTAGTACGATAAAAAATTATATTCAAATGGCTTCATACAAAACAAAGCTGAATTAGCCAAAATTGAGTTATAAATTTTTTAAATGTGGGGGAAGTCCCTGTGAATAAATAAAAAAAAAATGTTCTTCAAACAACAAGAACAAAACAATATCTTCAACGTAATTTAATTTCATCTCAATAACAGATAGATTGCCAGCGACAAAAGAAGACGACCGGAGACCGACTTTATTTGATTATTATAAGAGTGCTAGATATAATGAAATGGGTACAGCGCAGTTTCTATAACACGTAAATTACTCTCAATTTATAATAATATAAATTATGTTGAGAATTTCTTTAGATATATGACATTCCGTTTATATTTTCTTCAATTATACATAGAATAAAATAAATTTATTTGAATACTGACAAAATAAATAAAATATAAAAAAAAGAGTTTGTGTGTACTTATATAAGTATGCACGTAAAAAGTTATACTTTTTTTTTCTTTGAAAGAATTTAAATCATTTCTTTCTTTTCTTTTTTATTTTTACTATATATATTCATATACTTCTCAGCAAGCCCTTTCATTTGATATCCATATCATGAGGGTGCGTAAATAAAAATATTCCGTCAACTCAAAAGTAAGAACGCATTAGTCAAGTACAAGTCTAATTTAAATAACCTTTTTGCATATTATATCTTATTTATTGGGGAAGGGATTTATAGGCTATCTAGCAACTCGATAAGTACGGGGACGTAAACTAAACGTGTAATACATAAACGTGAGCTACGAGAGCACAGCCAAAGGCAAAAGGTAGTAATAGATACGTTTCTTACTTAACTTAATTCTCGATTATAATATAATTTCAAAACTTTCAATAAAGGTAGCATTAAACTTATTAATTAATTAATAAAACAATAACTGACGAGATTGTTAGTGAGTAGGTACCACTCAGACGACCCGTGACCATGAACGGCTGGAAAGTTCGTAATGTTCAATACAAGTGACTTATTCACGATTTGTTCAGGTGCGTTCCTGCCTTTTGCGATTTTATATAAAATCGATTTTTCTCTATATACATACATATATAATATACTAGCAGTACCCGCGGCTTCGCCCGCGTTCAAACTCCCGTCCGTACCAAACTTCACAGGACCACCCACCCGCTGAGCTATCTGAAGATTGTCTGAAAATTTCATCAAAATCGCTCCAACCGTTTTGAAGTCTATAGAGAACATAAATAATTTATATCTATGCCAAATTTCATCGAGCTCCGTTCAGCCATTCGGGCGTGAAAGAGTAACAAACATCCATACTCACAAATTCTCACAGTTATAATATTAATACGGATTAGTACCTATAGATTTATAGATTATTACTAAGCCTATGTTGTGTTATATTACTATTTGTAAGCCTAATGTTAATCCCAATTCATACTTAAAAGAAAAAACATTTTAAACATAATATAAGACCCAAATTAAAAGCCTCCACCATAAAAACATCATGGCGTTACATTATTAACCATGTAATTAAGAATTGAAGAGTAATTCATCACTCAAACAAGCATTGCCAATAACACAATCAACAATGGAAACAAACGTCGAACACCGTCTCATTGAAAGTGTACACTAGACGAAATTAAAGGGGCCACCCGTATTTGGGGAATAAATTAATTTGCCGGTAAGAACATTTGTCAGCGACTTTGCTGCGAAATCGAAAATCTATTGCTTGAAGGTGTGTCAGAATACCTGTCTCATTAACGAGATATTAACAACCTAGTCTCCATTTAAATAACTAATTGTAAGTGATAAATTGAATAAAAACTTAAAAAAATAATAATAATAACCGACTTCCAGGCACTGAAAAGTGAAAAATAACTAAACGGGGGTTTTCATTTAGAATAGATAACTAATGAGATATTTTCGAAGTCGGTGTGCTTTGTATAGGCTAGCACCGTATACAAAATATATACCGTCGATTTTTAGATATCCCACATCTATGGCACTTTATACACGCTTTAAGGTTTTAAGCCTAACCGTAAATGCATTTTTAGCAGTACGTTATAATATGTACGTTAATACTATTCGGAAGTGTGCTCGCTCGGAAAAGCGAGGGAAGCGGATTCAAACTGATAACACTGGTACACATTTTTCGAGCACTTGTTAGGTACCTTGATGTTTCAACGAATTTATTTGAAATGGAATTAATACATGGAGATAGCTTAATTCCTAGTAGATTGGCATTAAGGCCTTCTACGTACTTACTATGAGCCGAACCGCGGTACTTTTATATATTTCTTAGACGGATAATTTAAACTTGGTATTAACAATTTTAAACAGCATAAAACTAACAGCAGCTCAACGTATATTTTAATGCAATACGAGTAAATCTGTTTACTGGAATAATTGCAAAGCAAATTACTTATATTAAAGTGAAATTGAAAGTAAATTGGTTAAAAACGTTACGTTGAAATATTCATTGAATAAAGAGGCGGAAAATTTCTATTAGCCCGCTTTTAACAAGATTTACATGTTATATTAATACTTTTTAAATATCTTACTGACATTTATTTAAAGATAGTATTTATAGTATTGCATGTATTCAGCTCTTTTTAACGTCCGACTGTTGGGCACAGGCCTCCCTTCAATACGAGGGGAATCAGGCCATATTCCACCACGCTGGCCAAGTGCGGATTGGCGGACTTCACGTGTCTTTCGAAAACTTGCTAGGTTTTCTCAGATATGCAGGTTTCCTCATGATGTTTTCTTTCACCGTAAGGCAAGTGGAAATCATGATAGAAATGATTCGCACATGAAAATATCAGAGGTGCGAGACGCGGAATTTGAACCCGCTTCACTCGGTTTCCCAAGCGAGCGCGTTACCACTCGGCTACCACTGCCTATTTATTTATAGTAGGTATATCTAGAATATACGAGTAAGCTATCGTCAATCGAATTTTGCTCAGATCCGTTGAGGGTTTATATAATACTAGCGACAAAGCCTCGCTCCGCTCGGGTTTATCCCTACTTACGATTAAAGGTTTAGTATAGAATTCTCAGAGATGAGATATTTTCCCGCAGTAAAAAGTATCTATATGTTGACCCGGATAACCAGCTATCATTATACCAAATTTCATCAAAATCCCTCCAGTGGTTTTTCCGTAATGCGGTCACAGACAAATAGACAGACAGACAGACAAAAAATCTTAAAAACTATAGATTCGTCCTCTGTATCGGTAATATATAATTAATAATGATTATTTCAATAAGATTTTCCAAAAAAATATTTAATGTACATATTAGACTTAGTTACAATTTTATTATTTTTATTATTTATTATTTAGTATAGATAATTTAACATGTAGCGCTACCTTAAGTTAAACGTTATTACTAACAGTAGCCTATGTGTCCTAATTAAATCTACCTATGTGCTAAATTTCGAGCAAACCTATCTAGCGTGAAAGACTAACAAACATACACACACTCATACAAAATTCGCATTAATAATACGAGTAGTAGTGTTCTTAAATGCGGCTGCTACCTCAAAAGATATTTTTCATCAACAAATAAATATGATTTTTAAGCTTTGTTTTACTTATCCTAACGAACTACTAAATTATGAATCGTTATCTTTTAATTTCTCAAAAACGTACATTGTATTTATTAAAGCATTTACTATTTATGTTGTTCGAAAACATAGTTTTATTTCAAACTAGCGACTCACCCTCGCTTCGCTTTGTGTTTCTCCCTAGACAAATACAATTCTATCCCACGGGATCCGTGCATTTTCCGGGAAGATATACAGCCTAGAGCCTTCCTCAATTAACGGGATATCTAATGCAAAAAGAATTTTTCAGATCGGATTAGTAGTTCCTGAGATTAGCGCGCACAACCAAACAAACAAACGAACAAACTCTTCAGCTTTATAATATAAGTATACTCGTAGATGTCAAATATTCGAGTAAAAACATCTAAGAAAGGATTAATATAGATATTTTATAGCTTAAAACATTTACAATGTAGAGTCTGAAATGAAATACTTACAAAGTCTAACATCCCACAAAAACACCTGAACTCTAGATTCAATGAAACAATTGTCTAAGCCATTTCTCAAATAGCAGAAAATTACATGGAGAAAGGAATAGAAATATTTATACCGCTAACTCAGCAGAGCAAAATCCTTGGTTAAATTTACTTTGACACTTTTTTCTTTGATGTTCCATAAATTGTAGGGGATGCACGTTTATAATATATTTTATATACGTTTGGTTGTGATCGTATTGCGCAGTGGTAGTAGTCGTATTAGGCAGCTTTAACCCTAAAAGCTTGATGAAGTAAGGGTTGCGGGTTCGATTTTGATCACATTGATATTATAGATGCGAAAGTTTGTCTCTGTATGTACGTTTGTTGCTCTTTCACGCTGAAACGACTGGAGGGATTTGGAAGAATTTTTATATGCAAACAGACTATGATCAGGAGTAACACGTAGGCTACTGTTAGTAATAAAATTTGACAAAAGTCGGCGCTGCCTGCATACGATATTGTAAATATTAGATGGACCTAGAGATGCACTCGAGCAAAGCGAGTAGTCGCTAGTATGTTATATTCAACAATCAAACGTATAGGTGAAAAATCATAGTGGAATATAGTAAGAAAACCTTGAACAAAAACCATGCCTAGGAAATATATTCCCTCACTAAATAAATTTCTCGTATATTTAACCAAGAACTAAATTTATTTCTATTTCATATTCAGAGTAAAGAAGTTCGGATGAATAAACGCCACAAGTAATACATCACGGGACCGTCGCGTCGTCGGTCTCATAGACCGAGGGACGACTGTTAAAAAGTGTGATTGAGTTTAGTGAAACTTTGAAACTGTTTTACGTTGTTTTCTTAAGGAAATGTGATCCAATGTAGATGAAACGTACATTTTTGCTGTTGTCGTTTCATCAGCGAGTAAATCTATCATATGGTAGTGTATTATATATCAACGATTTATTTATACAAAGAGAATAACAAAGCTTTTATTCTCATTCTCATTGAACTTTTTATAAATAACTACCTAGCGATTTAAATATGTGTATACAGTCAAAACTATTTTTAGTCAATACTATTTTTGACTAAAGTTTGGTCAAAAGAAGTTTTGACTGCATGCTTTGGTCAATAGCAGTTTTGACTGGCATATCGCTAAAAACTCTTTATAAGTTAAGGGGGTAAGTAGGTAGAAGGTTACTCGGAAGAACCCTTTCTTTCTTTCTAGGATAGGTTAGGTTAGAACAGTAACCACAACGCACGAGAGTGCCGCGGCAGCTACAGGCGAGTGCCATAATTTTAAGAGTTTTGACCGATATGCCAGTCAAAACTGCTATTGACCAAGGCCTGCCAATCAAAACTACTATTAACTGATTTTGTCACTCAAAACTAGTTTTGACCACGAAAGAGTTCTGACTGTAATATATGTATATATGTACATAATTTATACTGAAAATAATAAAGATATCTGATATTTTATAATTACGAATTAGCACAGTGATAGCTTATAAAGCTTAAGCTGACAAACCAATCGTATTCACAAAGTCATAAATAGCATTAACATCTTCTTCAATTTACTATAGAAATTAACCAAGCTTGTGCTAGCTAGTTAGAGATTATATGTATATATTTGTTAAATCTTAAGGCCGTAATGCCTCAGCAAATTTGAGAGAAATTCCTTATATACATTTTTAACGTTGGGAAATGCATTTACGCATAACACTTGTACAACACGTATGTGCAGGCGGTTATGTAAGATTCACCGGCCAGGAAACCCAGTACTATCCACTAAAACCGAAGGGAACCTCCTCCATCCTAAATATGTCATCGTGTTGGATAGCTTACATCCTGGATCAGGACATCCCTACCACATATATTAGCTTAGAATAAACTGTCTGAGAAACTGTCTCACCCAGACCATTTTAGCTGTAAAGCATTGAAAACGTCGCCAACTAAAAATTAAAATAATACCACGAAAAATTGGCTTATTTAAGCATATGTTTCTACCACGCGAGCAACACCGCGGGCAAAACTATAATATAAACTAAACCAACCTCTCGATAATACAGATTGGCAAATCAGCATTTACAGGGTTTATAAATACAACAATAAAAATTCACTGGCATCCGGAAGCCCAACAATACATATGATATGAACAATATACGAACTGAACAATATATCGACAGTATTTGATAATGCTACGAGATAGATACCAGAAAACGTTTTGATGATTATGTGTTACAACCCCCAACACAAAAAGAGGGGAGTTATAGGTTCAACGTGTTTATCTGTGTGTCTTTTTAAATTTAGTTTTAGAGTTAGTTTGAAAACGGGCATAGACTACTATCTCGGTACATAAAAAAGCTCAGTTTGTAGTAACCTTACTTGCTGTGCCAGCGGTCGCGGGTTCGAGTCTCGCTGGGGGCATTCATTTGTGTGATGAGCACGAATGTTTGTACTTCAGTCATGGGTGTTTATATTTATAGTATATATGTAACTAAAGTTATATATGTGTAGTGTATCAAGTATCTGGTATCCATAACACAAACCTCGTAGCTTACCATGGAACTAGATGGTGCTGTGTGTTAATTTCCTAACATATTTATTATTTAATAATATATACTTCTATGAACTGCTGTATATACGCATTTAACCAAAATAAACGTACGTACAAGGTTCAATTACCGGTCGAACAAGTATCGGAAATACATCCATTATACAAAAGACGTGCGTATTGGAGATTAGCGACCCTTCAAAATATAAAAATGGGTTTTTGAATAATAACTGGATTCTTATTGTTGCCCTCGATTTGCTCCAGCATTTTAGTAGCTGAGAGGAATAACAATATTTTTATAAACGACTTAAGTACTTTTAACCGATTGTAAAAAGAGGAAGTTCTAAATACCTACGGCTTCAAAGTTTATGTTTGAATTTTCGTCGATCGTCAACATATTTTATAACTAGATACGTTAGATAGTTTACATATAGATATACTATATATTATATGATATATAGCCTATAGCCTTCCTCAATAAACGGGCTATCTATTGCAAAAAGAATTTTTTAAATCAGACTAGTAGTTCCTGATATTAACGCGTTAAAAAAAAACAAACAAACGTACTCTGGCTCTATAATGTTAGTATAGATGATTTTTTTCTGACTTTTAGTTTTAGGATAAATACGGTAAATACGTATTTGACGTCGGTTTTCATTTGCTCATGAACTCAAATAAAATTATTGGTTAAACAAAATTTTAAGGATAACATACTATATCCATTTTACTATATTCCGCTAGTTTCATGTATAAACTTAAGTTATGCATAATATCAACACTGTTCTAATGCATTTTGTGTCCACCAGTAATTGGGGGTACACTTTAAACACTGTCCAAAAAGCTTCTATTTTTTTTTTGTTTTTTTATATGTACTTCTATTGGATATCCTTAATAAATAAATAAATAAATAAATTAACTTAACTATTTGCTGATAGAAAGTCTATAGTGTGCGTTAAGCAAATTTAAACTTATAACGAATGAATGAATGTATGAATGAATGTCTTGATAACTTGCGTGAACAAATGAGAATATATAAAAACTCGTAAATATTAATAGCAAGTGAACGTCACATGTGATATATTACAAGCAAAGTGTGATGATATGCGTTGACACGAAGTTTCCAGGCAAGGTGACAATTAGGGTGACCATAGTGGAAACAAAAAAAAACAGATTCAGACTAAGTAAAAGCCATGACCTATCGCATCTCTAAGAATTGATTGACGACTTAGTAAAATAAAAACCGGCCAAGTACGAGTCGGACTCGGGCACGAAGGGTTCCGTACCATTATGTATAAAAACGGCAAAAAATTCATTTCTGTTGTATGGGAGTCCCTCTTAAATATTTGTTTTATTTTGATTTAATTGTTTATTTTTAAAGTGAATATATAACTAAATATTCTGTGAATATTTCAAGCGTCTACCTGTTGTCGTCATCAATATCGAGCAAAAACAAGCAAAAAAAATCACTTTTGTTGTAGGTATGGGAGCCCCCTTAAATATTTATTTTATTTTGTTTTTTAGTATTTGTTGTTATAGCGGCAACAGAAATACATCATCTGTGAAAATTTCAGCTGCTTAACTATCACCGTTCATGAGATACAGCCTGGTGACAGACGGACAGACAGACAGACAGCGAAGTATTAATAATAGGGTCTCGTTTTACCCTTTGGGTACGGAATCCTAAAAACTTGCATGTTTGAGAGAAGTTAATAATTTTTTTTAAATGTATATAAATTCCGACAATCTAATTTTAGCCAAATTAGTTTATTAGGTTAATGTCACTGTGTAAGCTCGTGGAATAGAAAACTGAAAGTTCTATTGAATTTCGACAGCGAAAAGTTCAATTGAAATTCTACTAGTCGTCTGATTAAACAGACAGACAAAAAAATATATAAACAAAACAAGAAATACATAAAAATCTATTTTAAATCATTTTAATTTTCCTATTTTATTCGAGTATACACGGCATTTTGTATTGACAAGGCAACTTTTAAAAAAAATGCACATACATATATGGCCACCCTCTGAGAACGCGAACTTTCTCGATGACAAATTGCCAAATCAGTCAAGTGTGAGCGCGAAGTGTATCGACGTCCAATGTATTACTTTACGTTCCTACACCTTAATAATTTATATATAACACTATTTATATAAGATTAATACAAAATATAATACTGTACGTTAGTAGTAAAAGTTTTAACTACGGTATATTCAATTTTCCGTAAACTAAATTAGCAAACTTTCTATTATAGAGTTAATTATTACAAAGTTTGTTTGTTTGAACGCGCTCATCTCTACCGGTCCAATTTGAAAAATTACATTAGCCTTTTCTAACCTAATTATTGAGGCTACAACCTATAAAGATATAGTAATGCACAATCGGAATACTCAGGTGGACTCGCAGGAAAACGCTAGTTATAAATATGTAAGTGTGTAATACTTTCTTAGATTTACGCAAATATTTGACCTCTATACAGATAAATAAAATTGGAGTGTCTGTTTGTAATATTAAAATAACCGCTTTTTACTAAATGCATATGGATGCATACACGATACATGTACCAAAACAACAAAGTTTGTCTGTCTGTGTGTTTGTTCCGGCTAATCTCTGAAATGGCTGAACCGATTTTGACGGGACTTTCACTGGCAGATAGCTGATGTAATAAGGAGTAACTTAGGCTACTTTTATTTTAGAAAAAATAATAGGATCCCACGAAAAAAAATTAACACTAAATCAATTAATTTGTTTTGGGAAGCAACCTAGGGACGAACCCGAGCGAAGTGAGGGTAAGTCGCTAGTTTAAAATAAAACTAACTATCGGATTTTTTCGCGGCGCGCGGGTTTTATTTTAAATGTAAGTATTTTTATGTCCCTTCTTTCACGTATCAAAAGTGATTTTGGACATAGTTTTGGAGCAGCAAGTGGTTTTAGTTATCGCTAGAATATTTGGAAACGGCCTATCTAAGCGCTATTTCACGTGACCAGAATATGTAATTCTCATATGTTCCTTAGTTTTCTATTGGCTACATAGATTATAGAAATGCGAAGGGGGGATTTTTAGAAAGTAAATGGCTAAATGCATATTGATTACAAAACAAACACTTCGAAAATAATAACTAATTAATAACTAAATCATTATTTGTGATTTAGGTTTCCCATATAATAAAAACTTTTTCTATATACATATAATAATAAATACGCGGTGTAACTAAAAATAGCCTCCTCCTTACTTTTCTACTACTACAATTTTTTTTTACATAGCAAGCGAATTACTTAACGCTAATCTCGCCGACATAGACCATACAATTTCCAAATACAAATATATATATATATATATATATATATATATATATATATATATACGGTCGAATTGAGAACCTCCTCCTTCTTTAAATAATAAATAAATATGTTGGGACATTAACACACAGCACCATCTAGTTCCATGGTAACCTACGAGGCCTGTGTTATGGATACCAGATAGTTGATACACTACACATATATAACTTTAAATACATACATATTATAAATATAAACACCCATGACTGGAGTACAAACATTTGTGCTCATCACACAAATGAACTCGAACCCGCGACCGTTGGCATAGCAAGTAGGGTCACTACAAACTGAGCCAAACGTGTCGTCGTTTTTGAAAGTCGGTTGAAAATTGCCACGAAATACTATTTCGTGGTAATTTAGTGGTAGCATAATACAAGAATAATATATTTATAAGTGCTTCCTCAAGGTCACCAAATAACTTCAAAATACTCAATAGATGTATAGTGACTCTATACATCTTGAAATATCACGCTACACATCCCTACTACGAATTACTATCGTAGAATACTCTTACTATAACAAGTAACGTGATATATGACTTGATGTTAAAATTAAATGTGTTTCTTTAAGAAAACACTTTGCTTGTTTTCTATACATATTATAAAATTCTAACTAAGCCGAATCTGTACATTAAATATTTTTTGGAAAATCTTATTGAAGTAGATATTATTATCGATGCAGAGGCTGAATTTATAGTTTTTAGAATTTTTGTCTGTCTGTCTGTCTGTCTGTCTGTCTGTCTGTCTGTCTGTTACCGCATCACAGAAAAACCACTGGAGGGATTTTGATGAAATTTGGTATGATGATAGCTGGTTATCCGGGTCAACATATAGGATACTTTTTACCGCGAAAAAATATCTCATTTCTGAAAAAAAATACAAAAACTGGTAGGAACAAAACCACGATGATACTATTTGTAAACAGTTTGGCAAGGTAACTTACAAAATATGGTAAAAACTATAAAAATAGCTTATCTTGAAAATCAAATTATTAATAGCGCTATTTTATCCATTAAAATAGTTATTTTAATTAATATTTATTTATGTGTTATTTAGATACTCGACAATAGATGTCGCCATGTGTTTTTAAAATACGTAGTTTAAAGTCCAAGAAAATGAATGAACAGATATGACCTTTCTACGATTTTATTAGAATTACTACTAAATTACCCGCGACTCCGCCCGTGTCCAAATTATCAGTAAAACAAACTTTTTGGCTTTATAAATTAATAACTATCTATAGTTTTTAGAATTTTTTCTATCTGTCTGTATGTGATTGCATCATAGAAAAACCACTGGAGGGATTTTGATGATATTTGGTATGGTAATAGCAGGTTATCCAGGTCAACATATAGGATTCTTTTTACCGCAGGAAAATATCTCATTTCTGAGAAAAAATACAAAAACTGGTTAAAGTAAAAGCACGATGATACTATTAACATTTTAGCAAGGTAACTTACTTATGTATGTTAAAACTATTAAAAAAAACTTGATTTAAAAGAAATATTAATAGCGCTATTTTATTCATTAAAATAGTTATTTTAATGAGAATTTATTTAAGTGTTATTTAGATATTTGACAATAGATGTCGCCATGTGTTTTTAAAATACGTAGTTTTAATCTAAAAAGAAAAAAATGTACAGATATAACCTTTCTATGACTTTACTATAATTACTACTAAATTACCCGCGGCCCTGCCCGTGCTTAAATTTTTAATAAAACAAACTTTTTGGCTTTACAAATTAGTAACATATTAGTAATATTTTGTTGGCCGAAACAATTTTTAAATGAGAATATTTGTAAATTTTTATTGTTTAGTAAATAATGTAAATGTTTTTTAATCTTTTAATCTAAAAATTGGGCAAATGCAAATCCAACTCGCGCATTATAGGTTTCGTATAGTAAAATACTGTGTTGTTTTTCTTACTTACGTATTTTGTTAGGTTAACACTAAAATAAATACAAATAATATTTACGTTTCCACAATATCGACTCATTTTATCAACCGTAAAATGAGTTCGATTCATAATTTTTTATAACATTTTAGGTTAACACTAAAATAAAAATAAGTTCCATTTATATTATTTTATAACATTTTATGGAAAACAAATTTATGGCTGTTAAACTGAACTGTAAATTCTTAAAGGACACAATAAAATGCCTACGACTTTAACCATTTTAGCCGAGCCATGTGAAATAATAAAAAGTATTTGCTTAGAATTATTTACTTATTACACTTTCTTTTGAAAATCGTTTTGGAAAATATTACTAACTAGCGCTAATTAAGAAAAGTTATCATTTTGTAATTTAAATAATCAGCCAAATATTAAATTAATCAATAGCTGTCTATTAGTAAAATTGATTAAAATGAATTCCGTAGTTGGAGAGTTTATCGCCCAAAATTAAAAGAACAAACAAAACAGAAGTATAGACATATAAAAATGTTATTGCTAAAACAAAAGTGCAATTTAACGGAGGAACCTTTGTGGCATTGTCAATCATTGCCATTATTTATCAATCATGTGGTGTGCAATGAAAGTAATGTATAATGTAAGGGTATACTAATGTGTAAAACCTAATAATTTGGTTTTTGATCATCTGAACGCGGGCGGAGCCGCGGGAAATGCTAGTAAATATATATATACACTCGTGAGCAAAAAAATCGACTCAGACGACACATCTGTAATCGCAAGTCACTGGAAAAAAAACTGAAAGCAAATATATTTTTTTCATAGTAAAATCTTAAAGCTGCTAGTATTAGCTTCAAAATGATATAAAATATTGTAAGGTTTATTGCTCACACAACCCAACAATATGTTGTGATCAGTAACCACCCTTTTTACGCTTGTTTACAATAGTGCTAATTAAGGGTTACTGACCCATATAAAAGGTTATCTACCTGACCCACCCTTATCAGTTAGCCGTCAAACGTCAACCGATACACATCTCCGTTATCAACAATCAAGAATTCTACCTGAAAATGGACACAACAAGCGATTTAGCAGCTCAAGCGATCACCCTATTGCGACAAGGCCAGAGTCAGCGTGAAGTGGCACGTGCACTGAACATGAGCCAGTCTGCTGTTTCCAGAGTTTACCGTCGTTACCAGGCGACTGGTGGCTTTAATCGAAGACGCGGTTCATTTGTCAGCACATCGTTAAAAAATCGGGCCCTCATTGGCGTTCAAGTCCAACAAGAGCTCAGAGAAACGCGAGGAGTAGCTGTGAGTGGCTGGACAGTCAGAAGACGACTTAAGGCAGCTAGGCTTGAGCCAAAAAGGCCAGCTACTGGCCCCAAATTAACCCCAGACCACCGAGCAGGCCGCCTACGTTTTGCTAGAGAACATGTTGATTGGACTGACGAACAATGGAGCACCGTTCTCTTCTCAGACGAAAGTAGAGTGTGCTTGCATGGTAGTGATAGAAGAGGACGAGTCTACAGAAGACCTGGGGAAAGATTCGCGCAGTGCTGTATCAAAGAAAATGTTGTTTTTGGAGGAGGTTCCTGGATGGTGTGGGCCAGCATTTCAAGCGAGGCAAAAACTGAGTTGGTTTTTATTGAAACTGGCGGTCGAATGGGAGGATTGACGACGATCAGATACTTCGAAGAGATTTTAGAGGATCACGTCGTTTCCTACGCCGGTTTCATTGGCGAAAACTTCGTCCTAATGCACGACAATGCCCGTCCACATACTGCAAGTTCCGTCCGGCAGTATTTACAGGAGGTCGCAATTGTCGCTATGGACTGGCCAGCGCGTAGCCCGGACTTAAATCCTACCGAGCATTTGTGGGATGATCTTAAAAGAAAAGTTCGGGCTAGAAATCCTGCACCAGACACGATGGCGGACCTCAAAGCAGCGCTAATCGACGAATGGAATAGCATCGAACAAGATCGAGTAAGGAAACTTATTTGATCCATGAAAAAGCGATTGGAAGCTGTTATTAGGGCCAGGGGGGGGGGGCAACACTAAATATTAAAAAAATAATTTTAATTAAATTATTGTTTTGACGAATTTTACGTGGTATTTTCTTTACCGTCAACAGACTCCGTCTGATTCAATATTTTTTCTTTACCAGAAAACATTTTTTAATAACAACATAGACCACTCATTTTAAAGCTAAAACAAAGAACTTTGAGATATTAAAATCAGAAACATAATAAAAGCTTCCGATTTTTTGCTAGAGCTTTTTAACCGTAAGCGTGCGTCCTGAGTCGATTTTTTTGCTCACGAGAGTATATATATATATATTGGAATATGCATGAGAGTATATATATATATATATATATATATATATATATATATTGGAATATGCAAAAATAGTTATACTTTACGTTTATTTATAGTGTGAAGTTAAAGGTATCTTAATCTTTTGATGAATACTTACGTGTCACAGTTTTATATCTTTTTTGTTATTCGAGTACAGAACACTCTTTGTATTTTAAATAAAACTTCTGGAATAAAAAATCATAATAAATCCGCGAAAAAATCCTAAAAGATAGTTTTATCTGAAAATGCCAAATATTCGCATAAATATAAGAAAGTATTACACTCTCTTTACGTTTAAATATGCAAAGTAAAACTTAAGAGAAGTACGGAAGAGTTACTATTTTTGTTTACAAAGATTTTCATTTTACATATTCACTTCAATTTTCTTATTAATGGCTTCAAAGCGTGCCAGTTGAGCACATATTACATACTCTAGACAAACAAAAACAAATCTATCTTACGGGAACCGTACGTTTTTCCGAGATAAAAAGTAGCTTATTTATTATTCTAATATATGAACCATATTATTGTAAAGTTTCATCATCCAAATTAAAGTTCCAATCAGTAGTTTTTGTGTACTAAGCGGGATAAGTTACTATAGTCTTTTAACTATCCCACGGGAACTCTTCAATTTTCCGGTATGAAAAACCATACAAACTTTCATTTAAATCGGTCCAACAGTTTCGGAAAATAGCTTGTACAAACAGACAGACAGAAAACAAAAAATTGAAAAAAACTGTATTTGCTCTATTTCTCTTGTTACATCCCCTTGACTCGGTTTTTACCATTTTTTTTTTCTATGTACAGACATTCGACCTCTACAGTTTTAGTATATGTATAGATTATAATTATTTCCTTAAACACCTGTAGCGACTGTAGTAAATTAAAGTCGAAGCAAAACATCGTTAGCATTGACGACACTTTAACAAGTTCAGTAACAACTGTCGAGATTACCAAAAGTAATATTTTTTGTTATTTGTTTTTGATTAAATCTCTTATGTTTCAACTTTTTTGAAGTTGTAGTACCTACTCCTTTTGGCAAATTTGGAAAAAATTATGAGAGCAAAATTTTTACAATGCGCGCGCAGACCGACAGCCAGAAAGCGACATGATGAAGTTAGCTGCATTCCTTTTACAAACAGACATTTGTGACATACGGGATGAAATCTTTAGCTATTTTTGTTTTATTACGCCAAAGAAGTATAACTTCTTACGTGCGTACACAAGTACACACACACACATTTTTTTTTATATAAACTATTACAAATTGATATTATATACTCGTAAAACTGACTTGTTACAATAATATTACTATTTAATATTATAATTACGAAAGTCTCAAATGATATGTTTGATATTTGTGCCAACATTCTTAATTTTATTTACTTTACGTTTTAATATGTTTATCAAAAGTCAAACTATACAATTTGATTACTATTTGCTTACGATATTTAAGATATAAAATAAATAATGTGATATAAAATGTTCCTAATATAGGTAAATGACTAATTTTTAAATCAAAATAATATGAACGTTTCATATAAACTATGACGTGAATAAACATGAATATCGTATTTATGTATATTTTGACTAGGAATTTACCATCGCTTCGCTTGCATGCGTCTTTAGGTGCCCATCAGTAGCCATTGTGTTATTTCAAGTCACGGTCTATCTGTGTACTAAATTTCATTCTAACCGGTCCAGCCGTTTCAGCAAGGACTAACAAACAAACTGTGGCACATATATATATATATATATATATATATATATATATATATATATATATATAGTTATTAAGGCTAAATTCTACTACTACAAGTCTACTAACACATATGTATGAATGTAATGTCTTGAAAATAAAGGTTATTATTATTGACGCTTAGTATGAAATAGATAGACTATTTATACATAGATATGATGAGTTTTATATCACTTAGGTATTTGAGAAATGATTGATTCCCCATAAAAACTTCCACCCCCTTAATGGCTGATTTCCGGGCAAAAAATTATCCTATGTCCTTCCCAGGGTCTCAAACTATCACCCTTCCAAATTTCATCTAAATCGATTCAGCGGATTAGGCGTGAACAGGTAACGGACAGACAGACAGATAATTACTTTCGCATTGATAGTATTAGTATGTATAGTATTCCGATACTTGAGGAGCTTTAGGATGATTCGAGTTTGATTGTGCAACGGCTGAGCAAAGTGTATTAACTAAGCGACTGCGAAACTTTCGTAAGAGTTGGAAGAATATAAAACTCCTACAAAGTTGCTACTCTCAATGAAACGTCGCATTTAAGGACACTTTTCAAGAGATAACCGATAGTTTGATATGAATCGGATGACAGCCATTGTTATATTATCTGTTTCAAAATGATGTGGCAAAACTATTTTTTATCAAAGTTTTCTTTTTTTCTTTTTTGGTAATACTACTAATATTATAAACGCGAACGTTTGCAAGAATGGATGTATGTATGGATATAAGTTTGTTACTCTTTCACGCCAGAACGGCTAAATGGATCTGGATGAAATTTGGCACAGATATAGATTATAGTCTGGAATACCACATAGACTACTTTTTATCCGGAAAAATGTAAGGTTCCCGTGGGATAGGTTTGTTTTTGTTTTGCTAGGGGCGAACTCGAGAGGAGCGAGAGTGAGCCGCTAGTATGTCATAAATCTCTATTAATCCCTCCCGGACAAATTCTAAGAAATCCGTGCGAATTTCCGAGAATTCAATTGTTATCTAGCACACCGGTGTGCTCGCGGTCCGCGAGGAGTTAAATACATAAATATAAATATGTTGGGACAATTAACACACAGCACCAACATCTAGTTCCATGGTAAGCTACGAGGCTTGTGTTATGGATACCAAATAGTTGATATACTACACATATATAACTTTAAATACATACATATTATAAATATAAACACCCATGACTGGAGTACAAACATTCGTGCCTATCACACAAATGAATGCCGCGAGCGGGACTCGAATCCGCGACCCCTAGCACAGCAAGTAAGGTCACTATAAATTGCGCCAAACGTGCAATTGATTTATAGATTTCTTTCTTCTTTCAGGTAGATACAAATTAGTGTGATTATTGCATGGACAAAGACCCGGCGAACAATATATGTACGTAAATTATAATTTTTTGACCGACTTCAAAAGAAGAAGAAATACTGAATTTAAATGTATTTTTGTGTAGATATGTGTGTTATCGCCATATATATAAACAAAAAAAAATTACATTATATTTAATCTTGTAGAGTATAAAAAATTGATTCTAAAAAAATATTTACTAGTAGTAAGCTACATTATATACTTACATTGCCTTTTTTATTACCTACGTACAAACTACAAGACGAATAATAGTAATAAAATGCATATCAAATTGTTATATTTTCACCTTAGTTAAAATAACAGTAAAGAGTTTTTAGGTAATAAGAACAATCTGAAAGTTTAATTATATAGATGAAATGCAAAAGTCGAAGGCACTTTCCATATGTCCCATAATTTAACTAACTTTACAAAAAATATGTTTCTAGACGATACTACATCCGGGGCCATTGAAGAAAAGCACGACACAACACAAAAGTAACGTTAAAAGAATCGACAGGATGGAAAAAGCCCATAACAATAAAAACTATAAACTTCTAAAAGTTCTCTTCAAAGTAACTGTTGCGGAAACATCAAAGTCGAATCAAACTTGAAACAACAATCAGAGCATTGGCAAAGATCTAGGAGGCGAGAGATATTATCCAATAATAACTTCACACGCCCGTGCGACTATTTGTTTTTGGACAGATTCACGTGACTACACGACAATGAATTTTCGAAAGACAAGCATCTATGTATTGCCTTATCTAAATCATTTTAGTAATATTTTTACTCTCGATTTATATGAAAGAAGATAGACAGTGGTAGCCCAGTGGAAACGCGCTCGCTTAGGAAACCGAGTAATGCAGGTTCAAATGCCGGGTCTCACACCTCTGATATTGTCATGTGCGAATCATTTCCAACATGATCCACTCGTCTTACGGTGAAGGAAAACATCGTGAGGAAACCTGCATGTCTCAGAGAACCTAGCAAATTTTCGAAAAACATGTGAAATCTACTAACCATGAACATACCTATTTTTAATGGCAACCCCATTGGTATATGTTCAGCAACATATTTCATTTGATAAAATATAATTTTTATCCGGTAGGCAGATGGGTGAAGGTCGAGCTTACTTCGTATCCTCGACTATTATAACCCTACAAATATAAATCAAATCGTAACAATAAAATGTCCACATAACAAAAAAAGAAAAAGAAAACCTACCTATATAGTGAAAAATAAAAACTAGCCAAGCGCAAAGGTACAAAAGGCCGCGTTAAAACAAATTCACAGGAGTTTGAAAGTCGTCATTTCCTAAACATTTACAGTAGAAAAAACCGAGTCAGACGGGACCGTAAACAATGTAAGTAAAAGCTTCGATGTGTAATGATGCGGATTGACTAAAAGTTGGCGCTTATTCAACAGGTCTCTTGCTTTTCCCTGTTTATAAAGTGCCTGTAATGTTTATATACGATATTTATTCTGCATTTTATCAGTTACTTCAAAGTTTTCCCCAATACTTTCTTAAAGGGCTTTTTAGATAAGGGAAGAGTTCTATTATGTGACAAGAGACATAATACAAAAATATGTATTTCTGAAAAGTATTATACTTGTCGTCTGTATGTCTGTAAGTGATAATCTCCAGAAGTTCTCTAGAAGTAAGAAAAGTATACTAAAATTGATTTTAATATTAAAAATCGCGAGTTGATAGTTAGACTTTATAGAAATTGCAACGCTATGTTAATGAATTGAAAACTCCGTACAAATTCATTTGAGTTTGTCACAGACATACTTAAAAAAGAACCTGTCATGACAGCGATCAATAATTATCTATATATGTATTAATACGTGAAGCAAAAACTTTATACCCTTTTTTACGAAAATTGCGCGGACGGAGGAGTATGAAATTTCACACACTTATAGTTTATATAGAGGAGGAGTGAAGAATGCTAATATTTTTTTAAACCTATGCATAAAAAATACATTAAATCAATTAACTACACACACGCATATATACTCTTTTGTTTATTGTTAAAGTCTGTGGTCAAACTGAGAATAGATTAATTTTGTAATATACGGAAGACAATAAATATATAACTTAATGAATTATGGTTGATTTTCAACCACGCGGCGATCACTAGTATAGTTAAATACCTTATAGTTGTATTGTATCCAACTATTTATTTAAAAAAAAAACGCCGTCACCAATCTCTCATGGATTGACTATACTTAAATTTAATAGAAATCATCTGATTTGTATCACATCATCATATTTAAAAACGCGGGATTTTTTAAAAAAATATTTATTTTTAAATACATTTCTATCAGTCAAGATTACATAAAGAAATCCTTTTTATTTTTTTATCCAAAATAAATATTATAAATGTGAAAATGTGTTTGTTTGTTTGTCCTTCTTTCACATCGAAACAGAGTGACGGATTGGCATGATTTTTTGTTTAGAGATAATTTAAGGGCTGGAGAGTGACCTAGGCTACTTTTTACCGCGAGAGATCATCTCATTCCCACGAGAAACTACGTTATAATACAACCCAAAGCAACTATTATATAATCAATATATTAATCGTTTCCAACCCTAATGGAAAAATTTAAAAACACAAAAAAAATGTTCTATATACCTTGATTACTAAAATATTCCATCCATTAAGAACATCAGAACGCAATTGTGCGTGTATTTTAATATCTAATGCTATAAAATGTCTTTTTTGTTCCAAAATCAAAACGACCACGCGATTCGGCCGCATTTTCGTGATTAAGAAATATAAATTAGGTCTATCATAATTCAAATTAATGGTCTGGCGTAATGAACAGATTATAACAATAATATGCTAATTAGAATAAGTCAGTAAAACAATTAAAAATATTTTACCATTCACACGTTATATCAACTCAAAGGCATTTTTTCTTATCATCCACACATGTGTATGGGATCACTTTTGAGATATAAACGTATCCAATATAGAAAGACTCATGAAAATCTGTTCAATCAGTGACGATATGATGTAAATTACACGCAAATACTAATGTATAAGACAGTGGTAGCCCAGTGGTAACGTGCTTGCTTATGCAACCGAGTGAAGCGGGTTCATATCTCGGGTCTCGCATCTCTAATATTTTCATGTACGAATCATTTCCAATATGATTACCACTTGTTTTACAGTGAATTATAACATCATGAGGAAACCTGCATGTCTGAGAACACCTAGCAAGTTTTCGAAAGACATGTAAATTTCGCCAATCTGCACTTGGCCAGCGTGGCGGACTATGGTCTGATCACCCTCGTATTGAAGGGAGGCCTGTGTCCAGCAGTGGGACGTTAAAAAGGGCTGAATACACTAATGTAAACACCTAATTTTAGTATTATAGATGTAAATTAAAAGAGGTGACGATGCCAATTTGTTGTCGAGACATTAGTTCTTCATAAAAAGCCATAACAAGTATCTATCATTACAATATTTCAGTACTTTCATTGAAATGTTTAACCAAACAATATAACAGTTCGATTTAAAGCAACCAAGTTAAATTTAAAGTATAGAATAAAATCTATCTAACATACCTTAGCCTTAATAAGAAGTTAGTATTACTTTCTTATGACCCTTCAAAAAAATCGCCAAAAAAGAAAACAAATACTATAGGAATAGCGAAATCGCACCGTGAATAGAGTCATTTAATTCAATACAAACTTGTATTTACAGTGCCAGACTTTTGGTAACTACAGCGCATAGTTTCAACTTTTATTACGGAATCACGTCGTTGTACGTGAAACGTCTACAAAACTTTAAAGTTTGGTACTGAGAACTAAAACTGTTCCTTCAATTGAAATCCTGTGTGATGCTATAAAAGTATTATCTGTTTAGAATTTTGAATCTTCTCGGGAAAATTAGATAAGTTTTAAACCGACTTGAAGTATGGAGGAAACACGCTCATATAAATTTGATCCAGACTGCCTATGAATTTTAAAAATGCACTTTAAAATATTCTATCCCACCCTTATTAAAGCCTTGGCAACTGCATGTGTAAGCAGTACTACGCCCTTGCTTCCTCCACAAACATCTATACAATATATAAATTAAAATAAAAAAAAAATATTTTAAAAACTTACTGGACATGATTATTCTTGTTTTAAAACTAATAAAAAATATTAGAAATATATGCGTTATTACAAACAGAAAAACAAACAAACATACTCCAATTTAAATACATTCAAAAAAGATATAGTTTTATGTAAAGCAAGGAAACTATAACTCAGTACTAAATCTACCATGTTATTGTAGCGTCAACACAAACTGCAAATATCTTTACGCATCCGGTTATTAATATTGCACTTTTATTAAATGCCGCAACGTGCACTTAAATTAATCTTGCGTATCATACTAATATTTATACATGTTAAAGATAGTATGATGCGTGTGTTTGTTACATCTTTATAATATGACGGCTTAAGTATTAATTCCGAATTTGTAGGTTTTTTATCTATGTACCATATAGGCGAAGCCGCTGGCATAAGCTAGCTTATGAAATATGTCAAAATGACATTTTAACTGAATTCATTTCTTTTTACCTTTTACTTACACCTTACCTTACAAAGTATTCTCTTTGAAATAACTAATAAGAAAATTGAATTGAATACTTTTTACTTATTTATCCATCGACAAACGAAATCTAAAACGAAGTGTCAAAACAATAATAATTTATATTTTGTATGGATTTTCACTCACGTAGTACGCCAATAAAAATAACTTACGTTCCTTAAGAAATTCGCTTCTTTATTAGCAGTATAAGACTATACATATATCCCTGTCATGCCTTATTTTAAAAATATTTTCCAACTTTTCCAATACATCTACGTATAACGTAAATTAGAATTAACAATGCATAACGATTTTTACTTAACACTAAAAATTCTTGTCTTAGATGAGTATTTTTTTACAAAATACTCCTTAACGTGTATAATCTTTATTTTTATGGTTTAGAGGTGTATAATCTTAAAGCTACTCACCACAGTGATAGGATAGGCCGGATTGATGATAGTGTAGAGCAGGATGTGGTTGGGTCGCGCGGGCGGCTCGCGCTTGCGACGCGGTTCACCCGACATGTAGTTGTTGCCATTACTCTGTGAACAAGAAAATTGTACATTATTTATTTATTTATTATGGAAACAAACAATGAGATGGTACTTAAAAGATACTAATATACAAAAATATATACGTCAGCTAAGTTTCCACTGATAGTAATTACATAAACACTAATGTAAATTGGACTCGTTTTCCGCAGTTAGACTCGCATTTGGTCTGTTCATCCTTGCTTCGCTCGGGTTCGTCCCTAGGTACGTTTTAATGGTTACTATAGCATACACTATATATATATATATATATATATATATATATATATATATATATGAACGATGTACATACATAGGTTTTTTTAAATTAAAAAAACAGACAGACAGACAAAAAATTTAGAATTGTGTGTTTCTTATAAGTACCGCATATAATTATTCCATATGCATTTAGTATAAAGCTGTTATTTTGACATTACAAACAGACACTTCAATTTTATTTATCTGTATAGATTACCATTATAACAAAGACAAACCAAATACAGTTCAACATAGGAACCTACCTACATAAAAACAAATAGATAATTATCTTGATATCTATTGATTATAATCAAGTTAACAAAAAATACAAACTTAAATCTAAAGTTATATAAGATGTCATATATATAAATAAAAGAAATTATATTTAAACATGCAGTGAGAACGATGGGATTTTCCATCGGCAAAAGTTTAAGGCTTTTCTATCAATTTCCACATACCTAACTTATACCTAAAAAAACATTAACTAAATTTAATTAACTCTTTTAGAACACAAATCAAAAATCGTTCCTCAATGTTCACTTGGTTATTTTACCAGGATTTATGGAAAGACAGACAAACAGGCAAAAATCCCAAAAACTATAGATTCGGCCTATGTATCGATAATAATGACTATTTCAATACGATTTTCCAAAAAATTTTTTGTACATATTCGACTCATTGTCTGTTAAAATTTTATTATATGTAAAGATTAAAAAGTATAACTTTATTACAATATTTAATGTATATATGTAATTTATTGTGATGGTTTGTTTGTTAGAAGTTCAGACTATACAATGAATTGCTCTTATATTAAATATAATCCATCCTCCGTGTATATATATATATATATATATATATATATATATATATATATATATATATATATATATATATATAATCTTTTTTTTAACCGATTAAAATTTAATCTCCACTGTGTCTTCTCCATTCCACATGACATTGGCGAAGTAAACTGTGCTCAAATGGCAAGCCTTTAAGCCACAGAACAAAGAATTGAATTGAATTGTCCATATACAAAAAATATTTCTGAACTTGTCCTTCTTTCAAACAACAATAGATCGAGGTGATATTTTACAATAAGATCGAACAAGTGCGTCTGAAAAAAGTCTATAATAAAAAATGTATGTATTTGTATCTGTACATCACAACATATTGGAAGAAATAAACACAATTATAAATTACACTGAGCGTCTCGAGTATGCAAGTCGAATCTTAATAAAAACAGTTGGGAGATAAAAAAAAAGTTCGCAAAAGAATACAAAATGGTTATTTATGTCGTCCGTCAGCTACACATGCCCTGTGATTCATTCTCATATAGCTGAATTATTCAGAAATGCTATCAATTCAATCCATAGAATGTATTATCTGTATATTTTACATTATTATAATATCACAGAAATTAAATTAAGTAATAGAAAAATAGTAAAAAAAATATTTGACTTTTTTTTTAAATATTTATAAATTTAAAATTTATTAATAAATCAAATATCCTTAAATTGAAAATAAATGCTTGCAAGTGCTTAACGAGCACTATGTAATATTATATATATATATGCCTGAAACAGGAATCAAACTGATGACCAACTTCACAACTAACTACTAATTTGAATGTAACCCATGACTCATATCTCTTCCAAAATAGATTTCTATTCTGAGTTCTTACTAAGTCCAATACATACTCAAATATACAGACAATAAAACCTGTGCGTCTGTCGCAATAAATATTCTAAAATGAGCATTTATCTATAATGAGAGCGTCTGATCTTTTTTTCGTTTAGTTTTACAAATGCCTCTCCTGCGCATACTAAATTTTATTATATTTTAATCTATCCTTATATTATAAAGCTGAAGAGTTTGTTTGTTTGGTTGAACGCACAAATCTCAGGAACTACTAATCCGATTTGAAAAATTCTTTTTGTATTAGATAGCCCGTTAACTGAGGAAGGCTATAGGCTATATATCATCCCGGAAAAATGTATGGTCTCCGTAGGATAGTCCGGACCGACTAGTCGGTCAATTAGTCGGCCTTTTTCCAACCGACTAGTCGGCTAGTCGGCAAAACGCATAGTCGGCCCCACTCAAATATTTATATATTTAATCATGGTGGTACCATAACATTTTAACACCTATAATATAAAAAAACCACATCCCCTACTAATGGAATCTCAAAACAAAATTTCACATAATAAACAAAAAGAAAAACAAAAAAAAGTGAACACTCCAACCACGTAAACACATCGCGTCACATCTTCGAGGAATATATCAAAATTTCCAGTAGGTACGCAATTAACCGTCCAACTGTCGGCGTGAATAAATCAAAACGTGCAGAGCACGTTAGCCACAGAGGTAATTGACGCGCGATATGGCATGACAATCATTTGACACACCGACTAACCCTGTTAGGATCGGAACTGTCCATTCCATTTGCTTTTGCTTCAAAGTAATCCATACTTATAAATGTAATCTATTATAACGGTAATGAACCAATATTGGTTTTAATTTTTGACCGATTAAAAAAAAAAGAAGAGTTGCTCCATTTGGTGATGAATGTCTTTGCCTATTGTGAATCGATTTTCATAGATGTTTTTTTATAAAATTTCAGAATTATTATGTTATTTAATACTTTCTTAGATTTACGCGAATATTTGACATTTTAAATAAAACTATCTTTTCGGATTTTTTCGCGGATTTATTTTGATTTTCGGTTCCCTGGTTGATTTTTGGGAACCAAAAATCAAAATATATCCGCGAAAAAATCCGAAAAGATAGTTTTATTTAAAATATTATGTTATTATTTGATATTTTTCATATTTAGGTTTAAAAATAAGTAAGTATCACGGGTACCATTAGGTACAGGGATAAAAAGTATGCTGGATTTTCCCGATTGCACCATTTCGTCAATAAACTAAAGCTATACGTTAAAAGTCAGAGAAACGAACAAATCAACTTACAGATTTTAATACTATTTGTTATATTATCAACGATTCTTAAAAAGTTCTTTATCAAAGCTTCAAAAAAACCAACAACAAAGCTAGAGCACTTTCTAAAATCATCTCTGCTGCACACACACCTACTCTATGATATGCAACGCGTCATTACCGTCACTCGAGCTGTCAAACCAAGCCGACAGGGACGAAGGTACGAACATAGAACGAAATGCGCTATTCTAGTATAATTTACTGAAATTAGAATCGCTATAAATTACCTTGCGAGCAGCGGTTAATGGATAATGCATTAGCATCTACCTGTTTTAATAGACAAGATGTTATGTTATTAAAAACATTGGCATGCTTGTAATGTGTGTAGGTGGATGATTTACCTTACTAATCTATTCTTCTATTTTAATATTATAAAAAAGAAGAAAAAATGGTTAATTTTTTGTTTGTATCGAATAGGCTCCGAAACTACTGAACCTATTTAGATGAAATTTGATAAGAAGATAGTTTAAGACCCTGGCAAGAACATATGATAGTTTTTATCCTGGAAATCATGCCTTAAGGAGGTGAAAATGGGAGTGAAAGTTTGTATGAGTGAGCATCCTAGAGACGAACCCAAGCGAAGCGAGGGTGAGTCGCTAGTCATTTATATACAACAACTCGAGATACACAATTAGTGACTCAAAAGTATCCTCAAATAGAAGCGCACAATTCGAAATTGTGCGCTTTTTTCAAATCTCTTTTGTTTATTTCTTTTTAGATGACAAAATTAAATCGCACGTTGTTTCGTATAAAAAAGTACTTTATGCAGTGTGCATAAGTTTGAATTTGTGTTTAGACATTAAGAACTTTCGATTATTGAATTTTATTCTTTGGTGTGTCTTAACGTCACACCGCACACGTCGACGCCACTTTTTTAAGATATATTTGTTAGGAAATGTGTATCTATGTTTTTATATATCAATGTTACTAATATTATAAATGTGAAAGTGCGTTTGTTGATTTGTCTATAAATGTTCTATGGAGCGAAAAAAATACGAGTAGATCGACGTAACTTTGGGTAGAGACTGCATTAGCTTTTTTTTTTATTTTCTCGCACATCAATCAAGCTGTTCTTGTGGAAATAACATCCCTTATATACTGCTAAAAATCGTTTTACGAACTACTTATTCTAACTACCTAATACACTACTAAAATACAAATAAATGGTATTATATATTTATTGAGGTTAAAATATAAAACTAAATAATAACCATAAGAGAAATAAGATCGTCAAACACAATGTAAGTACTATCACAAATAGGCAAGTCCCTTGGCCCAAATTGTGATTGATGTGCAAAAAGTGGGCCCAAAAATTATTTCAAACACTAATTTCCAGATACTTTAGTTTATAGCTAAATAATATTTGCTGTTCATCTACGAACAAATGTGGTAGAGTAAAACAAAATACAGTACGTAATATGATTAACATTTGATGTTATGATGAAGAAATAGGTACATCACGATTCACGAAGAAACTTGAGTCCAACACTATTAGGTCAGTGTGGTAGAGACCTTATTCCCCTTAACGTTTAGGTAAAACCCTTTTAAAGTAAATTCAGACCTTTTGAGGTCCAACTGTACGACGTTAATAGGGCTAAATTATAATAAACTAGCGAATAACACTTCGCTCAGGTTCGTCCCTAGGTAAGTTTTAATTTTTTTTGAGCGAAACCCTAATTCTTTTTCTGAAATAAAAGAAGCCTAAATTACTCCTTATAATATCAGCTATCTGCCAGTGAAAGTCCCGTTAAAATTGGCCCAGCCGTTTTGGAGATTAGCCGGAACAAACAGACAGACAGACAAAAATTTTAAAATTTGTGTTTTTCTTATAAGTTCCGTATATAATTCCATATGCATTTAGTATAAAGCTGTTATTTTGACATTACAAACAGACTCTTCAATTTTATTTATCTGTATAGATTAATCCATATAGTATCATCATAAATTGTTTAAATACTACGTATACTTGATTGGAAACATTTCAAATATAATATTCTATGAATCATGTCAAAAGTAGCGCTACTGAAATTGATAACAAACAATATACTATCAGCAAACAAACGTAATAAGGCGCTCCATGAATATTCATCTTCACGCCTATACCTAGAAGACGACCGGGTTATAGACTGTTTAAAGTTTTATTATTTATTTATATAACAAAATCTATACGTATAAAACGTATAAAAGTTGTTCAAGTTGTAAAACTCAATTATATATATATATATATATATATATATATATATATATATATATATATATATATATATATATATATATATATCTTCCGGACCTACTTGTCAATATCTTGGGATTTAATAAATACAAAAAAAACATATATACGGGCCGAAATAAAAACCTCCTCCTTTCTGGAAGTCGGTTGAAAATTAGCTAATTAGATACATATGGAATATAATACTCGTATAGGTTAAAAACAGGAAGTTTTGGATTTATATTATATACTTGTGGTAAACTCAGAAAATGGATTTGAAGATTATAATTACATTGATTACGTAAGATTTGACACAAAAATAAATAAAATAAACAAAGGAGAAGAATAATAAAACAATTATTTATAGAAGATGTAGCAGTATTGGTTTATACTACATAAATATAAACGACTGCTTTCACAAAAAAAATTAAAGAGTGCGTGTATGAATGTGTACACACGCAAGAAGTAAAACTTCTGTAGGTTATCGGTAGTCTTTATGAAATTCAATTTATGTTTTAAATAATTAGAGTAGGTGAGATACTAAAAATAACGCAATTTAAGCATATCACAATCATATATCTATAGAATATCATTTAAGAAAAGAATGTAATATTTTATATCATTTGTCAGACAATAACAACGGTTACCATGACAAACAAACGTTCGCCTCGCCCGATCACACCTTTCGTAACGCTCTCGTCACGCATTTACCAGCTTACTCCCCAAGTCAAACGTGCGTAAAGAAGTTTTACTTCAAAAATGAATTAAATGACAGTATAAGCATAGAAAGTTAATCCTTTTATGAAAGGCCCATTGATAAAACGCTTGTTCTGTCCGTCTGCTTCACTACTCAAGTGAAGCAGACTCAAACCTGAAGTCTGCACCTTATAATGTTTATGAATGAATCATTTTCATAATAATTACTAGGACTAATATGTTACACAAAAACATCGTAAGTAAACTTTACGAGGAGAACGTAAGTATTAACACAATTAAGCTAGCGTAGGTGGCCTTAATCCCCCATAGTTTTTAGGGCATCCCTGTTCCCAGCACGTATGCAGTGGAACGTTAAATAAAAGTTCTGAATGATTATAGATTGAGCCTTACACTAGATATTATAAATTAAAGTTGGGTTTGTGTTTGTTCGGGCTAATCTTACAGTGATTTTCATGAGGTTTCGCCAATAACAAGAGAAATTATCCAAAATATAATTTGCATAGGCTTTTTGCGAAGGAGTGCTCATTGATTTGTTTTTGTTGCAATCAACAACAGATTCAAGTAATAAAGGTATATAATACTTTCTAAGATTTACAGATTGTTTTAAGACTGGAGTGACATGGCTATTAAATACCAATACATCAGGTCGTTTGGTAACCACTAACCTTTAAGAGTAAAGTACCGAAGTTAATGACAGTTATAAATCAATAAGTATACACATATTAAATAGAAGTTTATTGCCAGCAAAGAAAGTTATAGAAACTTAGATCAAAATTCAAAATTGAATCTATACGTATAATAAAATTCTAACCGAGACGAATCTGTACATTAAATATTTTAATCTTATTGAAATAGTCGTTATTATCGATACAGAGGCCGAATCTATAGTTTTTAGAATTTTTGTCTGTCTGTCTAGGAATGCACCATGAGAAAATCTCTGGATAGGTTTTGATAAAATTCGGTATGACAATAGCTGGTTACCCGAGTCAACATATAGGATACTTTTTACTGCGGATAAATATCTCATCTCTGAGAAATCTATACTAAACGTTAAAACGTAAATAGGAACGAACCCGAGCGAAGCGAAGAATATATATAATTAACAGTTTAAATTTAACTTTAAGAGAACATCGCTTACCTCATTTTGTTTAACCGTTAGCGCACTTAATATAAGGAGCTCGTTAAGTGTCAGACATAACATACTCTAAAGCTAAACAATATCGTTAAGCATTTACGTGCTATAATATATGAAGCTGACGTAATTACAAAACTAATCTTATGTTATAATCGGTAGGTGATCACTTGGTTATTTGGTAACTTCCCACGGGCTTAATGTAGTTACCGACATTAATTGTTCTATCTGATTAAGTTAGATATTGCTTATTGGTTATAACAATGAATAGTAACTTAAAAATTGTTAAACAGTTAATTTTTATAAGAATTAGGGCATATATATTACTAGCGACTCACCCTCGCTTCGGTTCGGGTTCGTCCCTAAAGAAAAACAAATCTATCCCACGGGAACCGTACATTTTTCCGGGATGATATATAGCCTATAACCTTCCTCAGTCAACGGGCTATCTAATGCAAAAAGAATTTTTCAAATCGGATTAGAAGTTCCTGAGATTAGCGTGTTCAACCAAACAAACAAACTCTTCAGCTGTATAATATTATATTAGTATAGATGTGTATCAAAAACATAATATGTAAAAAGTTTGCCAAGCCGCAATCTGTAAGGATCATCGTAAGAAATTATGAGATCCCACGTAGAGCCAAGTCTGTCACTTTCTTGTGATAGAATGAATAACTTATTCAACAACATAACATTAAATCTAATAGGTATATTTAAACGAGCAATTCTTGTATACATATTTATTTATTTATTTATACCGGCGATCTCGGAAACAGATCTAACGATTTCGCTGTGGTAAGAGGGGGTTTTCGGGGGCGAAAAATCGATCTAGATTAGTCTTACGTCTGAGGCAAACGTATGTTTTTGAGTTTTGATGCGGTTTTCTTTCACATTATTCCACACAAAATATGGTCAACAATTTCTTACTCTCGGGTATACGCATCGTGGCTAAGCGGCCAAGGTGTAAGATTGACAATCACATATATCCGGTTTCAAATCCCGGTCGGATACAAAGTTTTTGTTTTCCTAGATATCGCCTCTAGCGAGCAAAGCGAGGGGGAGCCCCTAGGTATTTTTATAAATATGCTGTGTCGAAATACTTAATATTTTCAAGCAAAATCTCATCCAGTCATTAATAAGGACACCTCTCAGTACTGATATTAGAAAGTGATCAAAAAAGAAACGAAAGATTTCAAAAAGCCTACAACTTAGAAGTTCAATAAGTAAGAAAACGGCAAATGTTATTGAGACGCCGATCTAATTTCGACCAAATCTCGTTGGAATGAAATCTGAATATCTTATTTGCAAGTAACTTATAGAAACCCTCCTAACTTATTACAAAATGAGTTTGCGAGATAATTTTTTCTACATAATTAACAGACACTAAAAAAATTACTTCACGACTTTATATTTCTAACTAGCGACTCAACCTCGCTTCGCTCGGGTTCGTCCCTCGTTATGTTTTAAGGTTTAGTATAGATTCCTCATAGATGAAATATTTTTCCGCAATAAAAAGTATCCTATATGTTGGCCCGGATAACCAGCTATCATCATACCAAATTTCATCAAAATCCCTCCAATGGTTTTTCCGCGATGCAGTCACAGACAGACAGACAAAAAAAAATTCAAACTAGAGATTCAGCCTCTGTATCGATAATAATGTCTATTTCAATAAGATTTTCCAAAAAATAATTTATGTACAGATTCGGTTTAGTTGTAATTTTATTATATGTGTAGATTATGTTTTAACGGATTATTATTATTAAGTTTAGTTATACATCCTTATACACCCTTAATTTAAGATTTCAACTTTCAAAATCAAAAAAAAATGTAAAAGCTCTAGAAAAACTAGCTTTCGTCCCCAGATTAGTTCTTATGCTAACTTAGTAGAAAGGCTATATAAAATCTAGAATATAAGCTATCTCCATACCATAGAGCCATTACAGTATAAAAACTAACAAACAGACGCACTCACAAAATATTTTACAATAGCCTCTAGGTATACTAAAGCTCTAAAAGCAGCTTAATATCTAATTTTAGTATAACTAGTAAATGCAAATGACATATTCTGAATGGTATTACAACGTTATACCGGCTTCCAATATCTGGGGATTACAGTATTTAACACAAAGCTCAATAAGGATGATTGTGTTTCTCTTGTTAAAAACTTTTTGATATTTTGACTTCAATAATATAATTAACCCTACTTATATTATCTAATCTAATATATAAATATCTCGGTGTCACGGTGTTTGTGGTCGCACTCCTCCGAACCAATTTTAATATATATATATATATATATATATATATATATATATATATATATATATATAGTATATTTGGTAGGTATGAGAATAGGTCGTAAAATATTTTTCACCCTCCTACCCCCACCTCCCATTTTTCAGTTATTAGGGGCGAACCCGAGCGGAGCGAGGGTGAGTCGCTAGTATGGTTATATAAATTAACAAAATCGAAGAATTATCTAACATTTTTAATAAACATATATGCCTATTAAAAATTTATTATTAAATAATTAATATACACCAAATTTATAAGAAAATTATATATGTACATATGTAGTGTATCATTTTACTGTATTGAGCTAAAAAACCCCACAAGACATTATTTTTTATCAATATATAATAAAATATATGTACGTACATATATATATATATATATATATATATATATATATATATATATATATATATATATACGTAATTCTTCGTACTTTTGGACAATATAAAATCCCACAGTGCGGACAAAGTTGAAGGCACTGACTTGTCTATATAAATAATAAAATACCAATTCTACTGAACGCGTATCGAGGGGGCTTAAACCTTGACATTCTATAACGACGTGACACAACACTTAGTCAAAGTGAAGCAAAAGTTAAATACTCTTTATGTACACACAGACCAAAACTTTTAACGCTATATAAGATATATCATTTATTTTATTTTTAACCGACTTCAAAGGGAAGAGGTACACAATTCGTTTTATTTTAGCCAAATTTTGGACGAATTTTTATATTTTTATTTAAAGAATACCTCTCACTTTTAATGATTTTGAAGCCACTTAGTTATCTTTGCTGTGAACATAAATTTAGATATTTTATCTATTAACAAAAGTGAACTTATATTTCACCTTGATGTAACCTCTGTATAGATTTAGATATAGACAGCTACCATCGCAATGCTTTCTTGCTCTTTGTTCCTTTGTTATCGAAGAAAATAACGCCGGTAAGAAGCTTCACCTCAAAGCCCTATCGTATTTGGATTTCTCGCCTGACTCGTGTCCTATACCAATACTATATCTAAGATGATACAAAACCAACTCAATTGTGCACGCAATAAGGTTGATTTCCCTTTGTCTATTTTAGTAACTTTAACCTCAATATGTTAACATACCAGTTCATTGTACATGTTGGCGGGGAGGATAATGACAATCTACATATATAAAAAAATTTTCTGTAATCTCTAACTTTAGATACTTTAGAAACACACATTACTTGTACTTAGACCGAAGCTTTTTAATCGAGCTTAAAATTTACCTCTGAAAAGTTAATTTACTTGATACTGTATACCATTTTCAAACACAATCTTGCGACCTATAAAATATTGATTAATTTATAATTAATAATCGTGTCTGTTATTAAAACTCTATAAAGAGTGCTTATTCTATAGATAGTGTCAAACAAACAGATAAATATGAACTTTATTAATAGTTGAATAAAGAACAATTTACCGGCTCCTCAAAGGGAGGGATCATAACAAAACATGACATTATTCTTTGAAACTATTTGCCTTCAGAAAGTAAGAGCTTTATTCGGCAACAGTGCATTTAACTTTTGTAACAATTTTATATTAAAATTCCACAAAGTTTTTGGGAGTGCTTGCGACGTCTGAATAGCGGGGAAACGCTAAGGGGCTTCTTTATACTGTTATTACAAAATAATATAAAGTCCTTAAACTTAGAGCCTTCGCACACTGTAGACCTTATATAGTATTCAGCCCTTTTTAACGTCCCACTGCTGGGGGTGGGCCTCCCTTCAGTACGAGGGGAATCAGGCCATAGTCCAACACGCTGGCCAAGTGCGGATTGGCGGACTTCACACGTCTTTCGAAAACTTGCTAGGTTCTCTCAGACATGCAGGTTTCCTCACGATGTTTTCCTTCACCGTAAGGCAAGTGGTAATCATGTTGGAAATGATTCGCACATGAAAATATCAGAGGTGCGAGACCCGGGATTTGAACTCGCTTTACTCGGTTTCCCAAGCGAGCGCGTTACCACTGGGCTACCACTGCCCTTATATAGTTAAATTAAATTAAAAATCAATGTCAAGATGTGTGTATGTGCCGATAGCTTTATAAATCAGACGCTCTATTTGTTTCTAATATTTGGACTCGATTCAGCTTATGTTCTGGACAAATAAATAAATAGATATCCATGATATAAAAAATCCGACTTTCACTTAAATCTAACCTATCTATCAATCGATATACCTACTTACTAATGATAGGATTTTAATCTAAACTAATATTATAAAGAGGCAGAGTTTGTTTGTTTGAACGCGCTAATTTCAGGAACTACTAATCCGATTTGAAAAATTATTTTTGCATTAGATGCCCCGTTTATTGAGGAAGGCTAATAGAAGTACCTAATAGTTAGACTAATTTATAAAATTTTGCATTTATAACAGTGTGATCTTATTTAACTTTAAGTAGTCCCAAATATTTCTTTACCTAGCAAAATATTTCTTTACAAAAAGTTCAATGGAATTCCGAGTTTGTAAGAAATTTTGTTTATTGGTATTAAATTTTCTTATAATAAATTACCTTTGAGAAAAGGTTAAGCTTTATTTACAAAGAACTTTTCTTCATATTAACTTTTACGATTTTTTTATCTATACTATAATATTATAAAGATGCAGACTTTGTTTGTTTGTTTAAACGCGCTAATTTCAGGAACTACTAATTCGATTTGAAAAATTTTTTTGCATTACACTGATAGCCTTATTGGGGAAGGCTATAGGCTATATATCATCATGCTACTACCCAAGGGAGTCGAGCAGCTATCACTAATGTGAACAAATCGGGTAGACTTTCATATATTATTGTAAAACTATACGAGTATATAATAGGGACGAACCCGAGCAAAGCGAGGGTGCATCGCTAGTACTAAGAATATACACATTTATTTCCTAATTTTTATATGTTATATATATGTATAATTATGTTTTTTTTTTAATATCATTAGTAATGATAGAATATCGTTTTATCAAAATTGTATATTTAATGACAATATATCTATAAAAAATAAATTCTAACAGTGGTAGTATCCCCTTGGTAAGACACTTGCTTAGAAAGCCAAGTGAAGCGGAATCTGGATCTCTCATCTATGGTACATTCATGTGCAAATCATTTTAAACATAAGTACCACTTGCTAATACGGTCAAGAAAAACGTCTACATATCTGATAGAATGTCTAAGCGATATCCAATATCCATACTTCCGTATTAATATTATAAATGTGAAGTTTGTGAGTATGTATGGATGTTTGTTACTTTTTTACGTCAGAACGGCTGAACGGATCTGGATAAAATTTGGAAAAATATACGGTTCCCGAGGGGTAGATTTGTTTTTAGTAGTAATATTATAAATGTGAAAGTGTGTTTGTTATTTGTCCTTCTTTCAGGTCGAAACAGAGTGACGGATTGGCGTGATTTTATATGTAGAGATAATTGGAGGGTTGGAAAGTGACATAGGCTACTTTTTACCACGGGTTTAGATTATCTCATTCCCATAGTAAAACAGGTTATATTACAACCCACAACAACTCATCATCATATAGTCTATCCATTCCATACTAACCGCTAAAACCTACCTAGATACGAACCCGAGCGAAACGAGGGCGAGTCGCTAGTATATAATATATGTATCAAATCATATATAAACGTACAATCGTATAAATACAACAAATAAAAATAATAAAAAGCGTACAGAAACATTAATTACAACGAACAATACCAAAAAAGACAAAAAATATACAGTATAACATAACAAAGAAAGAAGATGATAAAAATGAAAAAACGATGAAATTAACGCACCCAATTCCCCCCTTTACATAACTCAATCAAATTTATGTGTTGAAAAATACTGAAAAAAAAAACCTTTGCTTAGAGGATTACATCTCGTTTGTTTCAATTTGTAACATTAATTGAGCGACTTGCGTAACAACGACTGTACAAATTTTTAACTACCATTAAAAAATATTGAGAATATTTATAAAAGTACGACACGCGTAATGACGTATATTAGATGATGTGCTTTTTCTTCAATATATCTTAATTATTAAAAACTAACATTACCAGCGGCTTCGCTCGCGTTCAAACTTCCGATCACTACAAAACTTCACAGGATCACCCGCTGGGCTAATCTGAAGATTGCCTGAAAATTTCATCAAAATCGCTCCAGTCGTTTTGGAGTCCATAGAAACAATTCAGTAACTATTGTACATGTATGCATATCTAAGGAATTTCCTCAAAAGAAGGAATAAAAAGCAAGTACAATACATACTGTATACATACATATCTCTATATATATGCTCTAAAGAAATAAGAGTGAAAAAGCGTAGGAAATATCAGCTAAACGGCTGAAAGGAGCCACTATGCAAAACAGCTGCGAAATATGAAGTAAAAACTCGTATTTGTCCTGGAATAAGGACAAGCCATTTCTAAATGGAAGCTTCACAGCGAGATAGATGTATTCGTAACAGTAAGAATATATTTTCTACGCACATTCAATATTATGATGTATTCTAATATATATATATTTTTCATATTTACTAATTTAGAGTTAGAGGGAGATCGCGGGTTCTATTCCAGACCTAGGTAAGTATGTACAGTAAAACCTATGCACATTTTCTGAACCTATATTATATATGTAAAGAATCATAATTAAACAACATTAAGCACTTAAATAATAACAATAATAATATAAAAAAATCTTTTAACAATAAATATATAGCTTCAGTAACAATTATTTTAAAACAAAACCACATTTTTCATTGCATAAGTACTTTATATTTTTAATAGTTAAAAAATATTAAAAAAAAAAAAGTTAAAACTCTATAAATAAAATGTGCCGCATTTTACTGTGAAATGAGAGTAAATTACTGATAGCAGTCTTAACGAGGTACCGAGTATTTTATAACGACATTTGTGTCGACCGGCGGCATTCATAATTCTGGAAGCAAACACTTTGCGCGAATATCTATTATATCTGATGGACTAATTAAAATTAAAAAAATATATAACTATCATTCATTTCGAAACAAATGACCTAGTTAATGAGTGGTTTGAGAGAAAATCATATTTAAACTGATGAAATATACATAATACATATGTTACGTAATGCCAACTTCTTTACGCAACAGGAAACTTCTTTACGCACGCTTGACTTGGGGGGTAAGCTAGTGAATGCGTTACGAAAAAATGTACGTACGTTTGTTGCCATGGTAACCGTTGTTATTGTCTGACAAATGATATATAATATTATATTCTTTCCTTAAATGATATTCTATAAATATATAATTGTGATATGCCTAATATGCGTTATTTTTAATATCTCACCTATCCGAATTATATAAAATATAAATTGATTTGATTTTCTTGCGGTTTTTACCAATAGAATAATAATTAATTTATGAACATGTTACTAAAATAAACTACCAGTATGATGATTTTTGTGAATTACCTAATTCGGTAAAGTTAATCGTTTCTGAGAACTAACACAAGATTTTTAAAACAAAAGAGATACACCCGAAGAAAGCAAGGATGTTTGACTCTTTACTTAACCAAAACTAATGGCGGAATCTAACCACCTTATATATTTCATGTGATCTACTACATATCTATCGTAAAAATCCTAACAAAAGCTCAAAACACTACAAGAAAAATCTACTTTACAATAAAATAACAGATACAATTAAACGCTTAACAAATAGAATAACGAGCTAATTCTCATGCAAACATTAAGGTCGTCAATATGCACCGCTGTTCGACATTACCATACACATATTAAGTACATTATTATCTTAAATTAATTATTACGATATTATTATTATACTGTTTATTATATTTTATTACTTAATAATGCGAAAATTGCTTTTAGATTTGCATATCTCGGAGCTGCTTTCGCGGAAACGATTATTTTGAAAATATCACTATTACATACATATATTTATACTGGTGACTTAGCCTCGTTTTGCTCGAATACATCCCTAGATGCCTAACAGTAGCCTGTGTGGTATTCTAGGTCATGGTCTATATACTACATACATACATATGTACTAAATTCCGCCCAACCGTTGCGGCGTGAAGGAGTAACAAACATCCACACACACAAACTTTCGCATGCATTTATAACACGAGTCCGAGTAAGTAAAATTTTAAAAACCCATGAAAATGAGCAATTTTGATCTTCAAAATAAAATTTTATACTTTTAGACAAGAAACATCAAAAAAAAATATAACAAATTTTATGATAATTTTTTTTATGTTGGAACATTAACACACAGCACCATCTAGTTCCATGGTAAGCAACGAGGCCTGTGTTATGGATACCATATAGTTGATGCAATACACATATATAACTTTAAATACATACATATTATAAATAAAACACCCATGACTGGAGTACAAACATTCGTGCTCATCACACAAATGAATGCCACCAGCGGGACTCGAACCCGCGACTGCTGGCACACCTAGTAGGGTCACTACATACAGAGCCAAACGTATCGTCATACAATTTGAACCACAGACGCAAAATGTAGGGCAAAATTACATACAATTTTTATTCAAAACACATTAGTTACAATAAATATTTTGTCTAAACTATAATAATAATAAAATGTAAAGCATTTAAAACACACGGTGAACTATCTATATGTACGTCGTCAGTAGCAGCGCTCGTTTGGCGCTCGCACAGATGCTCTCATTGGTCGTTATTACCCCGATGAGTATTTGAAAATTACTTTTATGGCTTGCACGTCTTACTTGAAATGTTAAATTCTATGTACTTCCAATTTATTTATGGCTCATGTACACTTTTGACTACTAATAGATATTAATCTTTACATAAAATAAAACTGTAGAGGTCGAATGTCTGTACATAGAAAAAAAATGCTAAAAACCTAGTCAGGGGGATGTAAGAAGAGAAATAGAACAAATCCAGATTTTTTTTCAATTTTTTTGTTTTTCTGTCTGCTTGTCTGATAGATTTGTTTTTGTTTATCTATGTATCTTTGTTTAGAGGCGAACCCTAGCGAAGCGAGGGTGAGCCGAGAGTATAATAATACTAGCAGAACCCGCGGCTACGCTCGCGTTCAATCTACAAAAAAAACTCTTTGGCTTTATGTTCTACAGCGACTGACCCTTGCTTCGCTCGGATTCGACACTATGTATTTGTGTAATATTGTCCATACAAAAATACTAAAATCGCGAGTAAAAAATACTTTACGACCTATTCTCATACCTATCAAATATACAAAAAAAATATTGTTAAAATAGGTCGAGCCGTTAGAGGAGTGAGACCACAAACACCGTGACACGAGATATTTATGTATTAGATTTAGTTTATACCTCTTCAGATTTCACAGGCTCAAAGGAACCCAGTCTTTTGGAAGGTTTTCATGGGGACAAAGTCCAATGCGTAGAAGCCCCTAAAGAGATTTAAGTTTGTTTAATGTGGCGCAACAGCCGGGATCCATCTCTTAGTAACTCATAAGAAATTGCTCAAAGATAGCCTACGGATAATGCGTAGGCACTATGGAAGATATGGAAAACTAATCAGGGTTATGGAATGGAGTTTAGATGAGCTAAAAGAACTTTGCTATTGGATGAGAGTACCGGACGTCCGGCTTCTATTGAGAAAGTTCTTCTTTTTAATTTATTATTATATTATGTATAATACTTCAAAGATTCTAAGAGAGAGTAAGAAGCATTCTTAATATTATATCAACAAAAACGTTCTTATTTATTTAAGCTCATTAGTTTGTTGTTATTTCGAAACTAATGCTACTTCAGTACAGAGATCTATAAGTCTTAAGTTATCAACATATAATTAAATGAGAAAAATAATAATGTGAGTCTGTTTTCAAATGCATAGTGTTTATTCCTTACACATCGTTTTCTAATATAGAAACTCATCATATAATATAGTATCGATAAAATATTGTTTTTTTTTTATTTTTATAGTTTATACTCGTACCTACTACAAGGTCCCTAAATTATACAGACATACATACATACATACATACATACATACATATAATTTCCATTTACCTACAAAACACAATCTATATTGTAACATACAATATATAAAAAGTAAAAACCTTGATTCTGTATACATGAATTCAGTATAGATCCATTATCAACTCGCAAACTGTGCAATTTGGCTTGAACGCAAGTTGTCGTAGGTCGTTGATGTCTATTAGCGTTAGAAAATTGTTTCGTGTCTTGACATGTCTTAATTATATTGTACGTAGAAAGATCACAAAATATTCGATAGAAAATAAAGCTGTCGAAATCGAAAAAAATAGATCGAATGTGATGAAAGCTCAATGGAATGTCGTTTTTTTTTCTATTTTATATATCTCTGAGGATTTCCCGGGATTATTTTTTTTTGTAATGTTATTTTGATCAGAAGTAGCTTTGAGAAATCAAGCTGTGATTAAATTTATGATTATATTATCAAAGTAATTTATAACGTCTTATCTTTACTTGTATAAACAAAAACTTATGAAAACCCCCGTTTAGTTATTTTTTACATTTTAGTGCCTGGAAGTCATTTTTTTTTTTTAAGTTTTTATTTTTCCATTTTTAGTGTAGACGTAATATAAGCAGGTAATTTGTAAGAAGAAAGTCGTTTTAATAACATATTCGATTAAGCAATTTATTTAAAAAAATAATTTATTGTTGATTTTTTAAAAACCGTTCGATCGATTTCGATAAAATTTAAATGGAACCACCTGGAAAGTATACCCTTCGAAACAAAAAAAAAATCCAAATCGCTTCAGACGTCTTCGAGTAACCGGTGAACATACATAAAAAAAAGATTCCGACGAATTGAGAACATCTTCCTTTTTAAAAGTCAATTAAAAAATAATATTAAATACGTATTTTCAAGTGGGTTAAAAAATAAACATTTCCATTCGAAACATACTCGAGTCAACAAAACGAGAACTATACAAACACAACACATCACAACAATAAGCCTAAAACTCATATAACCTCGGGTCAAACGGCCGGAAAGAGTTCTCTTGTAGCACAGGCCCTTCCTCGTTACCGACGCTATTCGTTTTAACGGTTCATTTTAGGTCATTATGTATGAGATTTTCACCATACCTTTTGTTCAATCACTTTGAAAAATCCTTCAATTACGTATAAAAAACCTAGCCTTATGACACGACTTTGCGTGAAATTATATGGGGAAAAAAGGAAAATGATCATATTTTGCCTGTATTGAGTTTGGTATAAAATGCAGTTTAAAGGGTTCTCTAACAATATCAATTAATATACGTTAGATTAGTAGGTAGGTACTGTCGTTTTTTTTAAGTTTTCTGTACTAGCTGTAAAAAAATATCAAGCAGATATCTGAATTTTAACAATGTATCGACGAAATACAGTTAACATGAAAATGCACAATACCTTAAATTAAAAACAGAAAATGATCCAAAAACTGATTTTCGTTTGAACACATTTAAGTTCGGTATAAAATAAATAATTTCAAAATAAATACACAGCTGATTGGATGATTTGTTACAGTACATTACCGTCGGAGAATAACATGGAGCGAAATTTACATGTTCAGATGCACACCACTTTATTATTCATATTATCTCGCGATTAATGGATCATATAAAATCTGACGCTTTTCGGGATGAGAAATTGGAAATTTACTATAGTGCAGAGATAAAGTATAAACCTATTAAATGCTTTATAAACCCTAGCGAGGTTCTTTCAAGCACAAGCCTCCAAGCCTTAGATTTTTAAAATAAACTAAAATTCCGCAGAAATTATTTGATGTACCGACATTCAGAGTGGTCTAAGTTACATTCCTTACTATCTCTATGTAAAAAAATTGTTGATATCATTCTCCAGCCATACGAAAGGGATAAATCAACAAACATACTTTCGCATTTACATTACTATTATTAATATTTAGTAAGTATTAATTTAATATTATTATTTAATATTTATAATAATAACAGCTGAAATTAAATAAATAATATTGCTGTAGGTACTTTTTTTTACAATAAAAGAAATTACAAATACACTTAATTATATATACAAAACAAAACAAATGTACACTTAGTTATTACTGTACAAGTCATGTCCGCATGGAATAGTGGCAAGAATGCTAGCCGCATTCCCCCGTTGAATGGCAATGTCGATTCTTTGGGCGAAAAATGCGCCAGCTCTCCTGTCACCAGTACTCAGTAGAGGCGATAAGACGAGGTGTTATGTCTTTTAAGAAGTGCTTAGTACTTTGACTCCATGGGCCAAGGGTTTCTACAGCACTTACTGTACGTACTTGCTGTACTTAATTATAACACTTTTTTTTTAAGTTTAGAATTAAAATCAACAAATATTGTAAGGCACTGTCTGTAACAAGCATATAACGCTTTTGACACGTCTAAAACCTTAGTATCTCCCGTGACCATGATTGCTGTAAAGCATCCGAAACGTCAGGAACCAAAAATCAAAATAATCCGAAAGATAGTTTAATTTTAAAAGTATTAATATACTATATAATTATTTAATCTTTGAGAAGCATATTGCGTTTATACATATATTAACAAACAAATTAAATCATTTTAGCATTATTTTATTATAAAGAATGAAGCTGACAAACTGTCCTGCTAAGCCGAAGGAAGCTTATTTTTGCCAAAAAAAAAAACAAATTAAAAAAAAGTTTAGACAGGCCATCAAATTAAATCTTTAACTAATTAACCTGTAAACAAAGCAATTAAAATTTATTTGAATCGACACGTACATTAATCGGCGTATTTTAACGCTCATTGAATCTCTACCGTCCAATGAGATAAAATTGGGTTCTAGTTCATTCGGATGTGAAATTCCAATAAACATACAATGAATTTCGATAAAAGAGCACATCCCATTTAATAATACTTATTCTTGTTTCCTACTACACCTAGATACCTTAATCTGATAAAATGTATAAAATAAATAAATAAATAAATAAATAAATAAATAATAAATATGTTGGGACATTAACACACAGCACCATCTAGTTCCATGGTAAGCTACGAGGCCCGTGTTATGGATACCAGATAGTTGATACACTACATATATATGTATAACTTTAAATTTTAATTAAATTAAAACACTTGTTCCAGGTTCCTAGTCTAGATTTTATAATACTCGGTACTCTCATTGTAGAACTTACAATCTGTAAACACATAGTTTCTACCAAAATGAATCTGATGCATCGATCAAAAAAGTACTAGACACACAATCAGCGACAAAAAATGTCCTCACCGAATGAGCGCTCATTTGAACATTTGAGCGCCATTTTAATTAAATATTTTTTTCTAAAAATAACTTTAAGTATTTCACTTAAGATCCAATTTATATTGTTGTATATTTAATTCAACTAGAATAATTACCTAAACACAATTGGTGACAGTTTCAAGAGAACTTACTTTTATTATTGATGATCCGATGACACTTCTTTTCTCAGGTCACAGATAGCGTAAAAAAAATGATTTTTTTTACTGTGAATTGGCCAGTTTTTTTACTTGGCTCAAGTTTATCATTAGTACTCAAAGGAAACAATCGAAGTACCATGATAAGAATTAGCCGATATCACTCTTCGACCCAAAAATCTTTATCTCGAGAATCACGAATATACCTTACTCCGTTGCTATGTAAAGAAGATTTTTACATTTATAGTATTATAATACTTTCTTAGATTTACGCGAATATTTGACATTTTAAATAAAACTATCTTTTCGGATTATTTCGCGTATTTATTTTGATTTTTGGTTACCGACGTTTCGAATGCTCAACAATCATGGGCAGTCAGCAATTATCAGCAGTATCTCCCGTGACCATGATTGCTATAAAGCATTCGAAACGTCGGGAACCAAAATTCAAAATAAATCCGCGAAATAATCCGAAAAGATTGTTTTATTTATAGTATTAGTGAAAATTAATTTTCTAATGACTGTCTGTGCGCTTGTTACGCTAAAAGATCAAATGTATCAAAAACAAAATATTTAGATATACTATATAAAATACTAATTCGTTTGGTATTTTAAGCCTATCATGCTCCGTTTACAAAAAAACCGCAACGCTTAATAGATCATTATATAACTGATTACTGAAAACCGCTATTATGATGCTGATTTAGAATAATCCATGCACAAAGCTAATGTGCATCACAACAATTTCTATACACATTTATATTTTATGGCTGCTGTTTCCTGAGTACATATGTACATACATATTTGTATCTATACTAATAGTAAAAAACGCAGTGTTGGTTTGTTTGTTTGAACGCGCTCAGGAACTATTAATCCGATGAGAAAATTTTTTTGGTATTAGATAGCCAGTTTATTTAGGAAGGCTATAGATTATATTATATCATATAATATATACTCTACTTATTCCATACTAACCGTTAAAACGTACCTAAACGAACCCGAGCGAAGCCAGAGTGCGTCGCTCTTTACATTATAAATAGAAAATGCTCCTTGGAATATATAGGAGCGAAGCGAGGTTAAGTCACTAAAAACATATATCTGTACATATAAATAGCATTTGAGTGATACTGAATTTTTCATACGCAATACATTAGGTATGATTTACATATAAACAATACAATCCTCTGTTAAGCAAAGCGACGTGCTGTTATGACAATTTCAAATAGTTTATATTTAACCGCTAATTTAGCTATCAATTATCTGTCTACTAATCAACTAACTGTACGTATTAAACTAAGTATCTGGGCGAACGAGCTTCGCTCGGAGTTCTTTTTTGTTGTATCGTATTTTTTAGATAAAAAAGAAAACTAAAAACTTGAATAAATACAAAAAAAAACAAAAGTAAAAACTTTATATTCCGACCGGGACTCGATCCCGGGCATATGTATTGTTTGACTTGCGCCTCGCGCGCTTGACCACGATGCTTTTACCCAAGTGTAAGAAATTATCGATCATATTCTGCGTAGAATAATGCAAAAGAAAACCTCACGAAAACTCAAAAACACGCGTTTTCCCAGACATGAGACTAATCTAGATCGATTTTTACCAAATCGATCTGATGATTATACCAAATTTCAGTGAAATCCTTAGAGCCGTTTCCGAGATCATTGGTATAAATAAATAAAGATATAAATATACAAGAATTGCTCGTTTAAATATATTAGATATGTAATAAACTAATGATATATGTATATTTAACTTGCAGTGAATGTTTGAAAAGTTAAATATTTTAATAACAAGACTAATAAAATTGTATTAAATATGTATGTATTTCGTCATTGTAATATCCTAAAAAAATATTCACCGAGATCCTTTAAGCCTCCTCTTATGAGAGGGGATTCGTATTTTCCAATCTAATCATGGAGTAATACTCTACGGATTTTCTAAGGCAATGAAAAATTATATATTTCTTTATCGTATTATTCATATAATACATTATAATAGTCTCCTTATAGATTCACTAGGACTAGTTATGAGTGTAGGAAATATTAAAGTGCATACATACATAAAACGTACTCTCTATATTTTAACTCTCAAAGTCCTGTCCTTTGACACGACCGATCTACACTATAGTGCCGTCTATATCGGCCTGGTAAAATATTGTTATACAGGAAAAAAATAGTGTATTCACTTATGGTCTCTGATAGACACTATAGTGTGGATTGGCCCTTAGAGTTCAAGGGCAGGTGACAGGTACGACGGCTTCAGGTGCTCCCGAGACCCGGGTAACACCATTATTACCGGGTATTACTGAAAATTTCTAAACAGAAAAAAAAACCATTATCTAACCCAGAACTTCCGGACCCGTACCCGTAGATGCTATAGCCGTTAGATTGCTTTAGCGTTTCCGTCATAAACTATTTAAATAACTTCCAAGAGAAAACAATATATGCACATATAAGTACCTCTATCCTTTCTCCCATATATGTACATAATGTACCTTAGATACACGGCTTACTCAAGACCGTGTACATGCCTCGTATTTAGTGGTCGATTAGTCATTAAGATAAAGGGATTTTACTAACTTCAAAGAGGTATACTTGCTACCTTCAAAGCTGAAGCATGTTATATTATCTAATATTGAAAGCGGAATACATGTACGTCTGTTTTTAATTAATTAAAACATTATTATATATGCGTAATAATAATGTATGTTTGTTACTTCTTCATATTGTAAAGAAATAAGTGTAAAATTCCTATCTTACATTGATTTAAAGGCTATTTTTGAGCAAAGCCGAAATCGAAAACAAGTTTGTATTAAACATAGAATTATGTACATTAGGGCAGGCATTTTTTCCTTTCATATTTCCCCTAACGACTCACCTCGCGACCAAATTTCATCCCCATTTTCACCCCCTTAAACAATGATTTCCGGCATTAAAACTATCCTATATCCTTTTCCCAGGATCTCAAACTAACTTCTTACCAAATTTCATCTAAACCGGTTCAGTAGTTGCGGAGCCTATTCGGTACAAACAAACAAAAAAACCTTTCCTCTTTATAATATTAGTATATTACATTTTTCTACATGGTTACCTTGTTACACTTTTGTGTATGCAATGTATATTTTTAATATAATAATCATTCAACTCAAATTACTGAAAAAAAGTTACGCTGTACAATTGAAAAAAAGTTACGCTGTAATAAGATTTTCCAAAAAATATTTAATATACAGATTCGGCTTAGTTACAATTTTATTATATGTATAGATTAATGAATCCATTCGTAGCGTAACATGAATGTGAGTTATAGACAATATTTCATAGAAGAGACGAGATAAGGCATGGATTACACGTGTACAAAATACATACATATATGTATATCTATGAGATTTCATTGACGGCTAGTTCGTTTTTACGGATTACGTACATGTATGATGAACGAAATTTATCTTATACGCAGTTGAAAAGGATATATTTAAAATCTCTAATGTTGCAGAGTTTGTCAGTGTACTGTCTGTCAGTACTACATAGATAAATGATATTACGTTATTACTTTTATCTGGCATAGAACTGAAGATTTTCGAATATACCATACCCTCTTGGCCTAAACGACTACCTAGAATATTAAAAACACTAAAAATACTTTTATAACTTTAATATATTCTGACCACGTAACTTGATAGATATCTATACTAATATTATAAAGCTGAAGAGTTTGTTTGTTTGGTGGAACGCGCTAATCTCAGGATATTCCGATTTGAAAAATTCTTTTTGGATTAGATAGCCCGTTAACTGAGGAAGGCTACAGGCTATGGAAAGACGGTTCCCGTGGGATAAATTTGTTTTTGTCTAGGGACGAACCCGAAGCGAAGCGAGGGTGAGTCGCTAGTACATACACATGTATCATTCCCATATTATTTTAGTTTTTAATTAGTGGAAAGGAATACAGAATCGATAGATGTATAGATCAGATATATAGATATATATAATGTCTATATGAACTTGTACACAATACTAGCAAGCATTTTGCATACTAACACGAATAATTACACCAATGAGGAATCGAATGCATGATATCCTATCGCAAATGACCGCTTGGGTAAAAACCCTTTGTTCTTATAAAGAAATCCAATTTGGGCTCCAATCCAAAAACATTAGGCTAAGATCTTGTTCTATAGATAATTTGTTCGTAATGCCTTGTCTAACAAGTGCAAATTTGGTCCTTCGAGCCGGATATTAGAAAAAAAAAACACATTTTAAGTCACGTCTGAGTATTTCTCCGTTGTAACACGATCTAACGGCGTCAAATTGTTCTATTTTTGGAAAGAAGATGAAATTTAATCTGTTGTTAAAACAAATTTTGACGGTGAACGACTCGGCGTTATTTTTGTTAGTCTAGCTATAAAAATTATTTTTTTTTTAAAGATTCAACCTACGTTCGTTCATCCTAGTTTAAAGTATTATTTAATTTAAATTTAATATGTTTTTTTTTTCACTTTTTTTTCCTTTTCTATAGAAACTAGGTATATATAGTAAAAGCTTAAAATAAAAACATTTTTCATGTTTTACAGAAAGCTATTTAAAATATTCTCATAATATACAGTTACATCGATAGTAGTTCCGAGACAGCATTTATTATTACTTCAAATACCGGTATTATAGTGGAAATATCATTATCACAAACCAAATTATAATTTTAAGCTTTAACTGAACAGCGTAAGTCTCAAATTTGTTTGTAGGTATATATATATATATATATATATATATATATATATATATATTTTTTAAAAACGACCCTAGCAAATAGAAAAACGGGGTTACCTGTAAACAAAATAACGAATGAACGGGCACGCCAATGAATCCTTTAAGTCCTGACTCATATAAAATTACACTTTACCTTATTTTAGGGGTGATGATTGTTTTTGCCCCAGTTTTTACATTATCTCTATTTGGTAAGACTTGTTTGGACAAAAGGTTTACATAATAAATGGAAAAATGACACAGTATGACATTATAAGGACTAAAATTGTATTTTTACGTGTACGGTTTTAACCCTCATTTCATACACTTGGGGTGTTCATGTTTAAAAAATGTTTATCAATTTGTATATTAATATTTAAGTCCGTAGTTTGACGTCATAGTTTATTATCACGTAAGTTGGAGAGTGTGTTGGATCTTAGCTTTATATAGGAAACTAGCGACTCACCCTCGTTCCGCTCGGATTCGTCCTACTTACGTTTTAACGTTTAGTATAGATTTCTCAGAGATGAGATATATTCCCGCAGTAAAAAGTATCCTATATTTTGACCCGGATAACCAGCTATCATCATATCAAATTTCATCACAATCTATCCAGTAGTTTTTCAGTAGTAACAGACAGATAGACAGACAGACAAACAAAAAATCTAAAAACTATAGATTCAGCCTCTGTATCGGTAATAAAGTCTATTTCAATAAGATTTTCTAAAAAATATTTAATGTACAGATTCGACTCGGTTAGAATTTTATTATATGTATAGACTTATTTTGACCTTAACAGATAATATTCGCCTCGAGCGAACATCAAACCCAGAATTTCCGCAGTAGGTATCGCCAAGAAACAATAGCGCCAAAGTGTCGTCATGAACTATATATATCAAATAAAAATACTTGCTTTCTTGGAAAATATGCCAAGAATTTTGCACACATTTCGTTATAATTCGCTTATGGGGAGCTACTATATAATGATATATGTACATAAAAGGGATTTCCGCTTACATCCTCGCCCGAGGGTCAAACAGAGCCTTGCCAAATCAACGGGATTCATTCTATTATCAAAAATGGGTGTATCCAGATAAGAAACGTGTTCGTTTTATATAAATTATCTTGAGGAGCGACGAAGGCTAACAATTATCATTAACAATATCAACAAAAATATTATAAAATTAGTATAACAATGTGATAGCAATAAATAAAATAAAATATTTACCTATCTTGAGATTGATCCAATATTCATATTTTGATATGATATTAAAGCAGTTATCAGAACATATAATATTTCACATTTAATTTCGATCGTCGTCTAGTATAAACAATCAAAAATTGTGTTTTGCACAAGTAATACCAATGTACTTGTTGTGACTTCATATAGCAACAGAGCAACAAATGGACGTGGTTTTACATAGAATTAGTATATAATGATGATGTCCTCCTGCCCGAATTTGGTCACGACAGCCAATATCACTGAGACTAGCCAACTGTGCAGGAGATATTGTAGTGAAGTGCGTATACGTGTAAACACAACGTACACTCTCTTTTAGGAAACACTCTAAAACTCCACTGGGAACACAATTCGACTTAAATCGACCAAACACTCCAGTGGGAACACAATTCGACACAACCGACGAGAGATCATCATGGTTTATGATTAGGATAGGGTACTTCTCTGATAACAGAGTGGATTGTGGAGCAACCCCATGGTTGTTGTGGTCTACTTCCGCAGGCCTGCCGTCGGGGCATCGTGGTTGAGTGCGCAAGCGATACTATCTTAGGTTTACGCGAATATTTGACATTTTAAATAAAACTATCTTGCCGGATTATTTCGCGGATTTAGAGACTAAGGTGTAAACATCTCAAAGGCATATATATACTTGTTACAGACAGTGCCTACCCACAATTTACAAAAATGATTTTGAAAATTTTAAAATGGCACCAGAGTACCTTACAATATTTGTTGATTTTAATTCTAAGCATATTTGAAAAAAAATTAATTAGTATTGTAATTAAATATTATTTATTTAATTCTGGCTGTTATTATTAAAAATATTACAATTCTTTAAAAAACTTTAATAATAATTAATCATATAATATTATTTAGTGTTGCTATAGTGGGTAAGAGTTATTTTTAAATAATACTAGTTCTATACTAAAATAAATCTTCCTACACTATAGCATATCTTTAAAACACGAGCAGAGAAACTTCACTGCGTGCAAACTCTTTGTTTTAGGCTTTAATTAAAATACAATTAAATAGTGGTTTTCCAACAAACAATAGCCTAATACACTTAAAATACACATAATGTTTACTTTTGTTTGGTTAATGACCATTAGATATCGTATTGCGTAGAAAAAAAGCTAGAGCAAAATATACTTCTGAAGATATGAATTTTCTATGTATATATAATTATATTTATTTATAATACACTTAGATTGTTACATATTTACACTTTTTACTACATTTATTACATACAGGCGACTCAACCTCGCTTCGCTCGGGTTCGTCCCTAGGTACGTTTTAATTTTTTTGAGCGAAACCCTAATTCTTTTTCTAAACTTAAAGTAGCCTAAGTTACTCCCTAAAATATCAGCTATCTGCCAGTGAAAGTCCTGTTAAAATTGGCCCAGCCGTTTCGGAGATTAGCCGGAACAAACAGACAGACTGACAGACAAAAATTAAAAAAAATGTGTTTTTCTTATAAGTTCCGTATATAATTCCATATGCATTTAGTATAAAGCTGTTATTTTGACATTACAAACAGACACTTCAATTTTATTTATCTGTATAGATTTAAATAATAATAAAAAGGGACAAACGGTAGTCTTTGTCGGCTCCCATTATGCAATTTTAGTTCAGCAGTTTAACTTTCACATTTAAAATAATTAAATTACTAATAAAATTATGGATTTAAAAGTATAACGAAACCAATCATAAATTACTTCATGCCTGACCGGGCCATACAAACAATTAACATAACCAAAAAGACGAAAAGATCAACATTCGTCAACTTAACAAAAACAGTTTAAATTTAATATTAGCGACTTACTCCCGATGCGCTCGGGTTTTTCCCTAGGGTGTCTGTGACTTCAGGTCTGGTCTGGCTTCAGGTCTGTTTGTGTACTAAACATTCAGCCATTTTAACGTAAAAGAGTAATAAAGACACACTTTCACATGTATAAACGTACACGATGCACAACATATCTTAAATATTCAACTTTTTTCAACAACAATGAACATAAAACCGCATCTTTATTAATTTCAATGAACAAAAACATTTCAACGACCCGATCATTCTAAGAGAATTGCTCAATATTTATTCACAGCCTTGTTGTTGTCGAAACAAATTAAGCTCTTAAGAAAATATTGGTGCTGCTAGATCGATTTAACCATTGAAAATATAATGGCTCCTCAAGGAACACTCATAAGTAAAAGGACTTGAGTAAAAATAGATGATTTATTATACAGTTGTATTTTAAGTTACAATACAAACAATTTGACATCTTCCCGTACTTTTAAGTGGTAGGGAATCTAGTACCATATCACTGCTCTTCTATCTATATATATAATAAAATTGTAACTAAGCCGAATCTGTACATTAAATATTTTTTGGAAAATCTTATTGAAATAGCCATTATTATCGATGCAGATGCCGAATCTTTTGTTTTTAGATTAGTTTTTAGAAGTTTTAGATTTTTTGTCCGTTTGTTTCTAACCGTATCACGGAAAATGACATGACTAGAGTACAAACATTCGTGCTCATCACACAAATGAATGCCTCATTCGTTTTTGCACTGAGCAAGTAGCAGCCGATAATTTACTTGTATGAATATCGTGTTTAAAAAAAAATACACGTTTAGTTGATATAATTTTATTTTATTTTTATTTGTCGATGCAGTTATGATTTTCTACTTAGGTAGGTACTTTTGCTTCTAGGTACAGTATGCCACGAGACCGGCTTAACAAAAACTAGAAAAATTGTGACTTACCGTAGTTTTTGTACTCAAACTTCAATTGGCCTCAAAGAGTCTTTTGATCACATTAAAAAATAGGACCGTTTGGCAACAAAGAATATTTCGAGTCGATTAAACGTTTTTCCATACAAAATGTATGGGAAAATATTTTGGCGATTTCTGCCATTTCTAGTACTCAAACCTTAAATGGTCCCATAGAATCTTTTGATTGATTGACATAAAAAAAAATTTTTCGAGTTTTAGCATTTTTCTCGCTGACTGTACATTTTTTCCAAAATCTGTGAATGCAGTTCAGAATATCTCAAAAAGTTATGGATGGTCTCCTAGGAACGTTTTCCTGTAACTATAGTATTTAAGGTACCTGCCCTTACTGTCCCGTCTCAAAAATCCACCCTGTATACACCTATGACTGGAGTACAAAAATTCGTATTCATCACACAAATGAAAGCCTCCAGCGGACTCGAACCCGCGACCGCTGGCACAGCAAGTAGGGCCACTATAAATTGGGCCAGATGTCTCGTCAAATATTACTTTTTACTGCGGCAAATTATCTCATCTCTGAGAAATCTATACTTACGTTAAAACCTAAGTAGGGACGAACCGTCCCTAGTTTGAAATAAAATTATCTTTTCGAAATATTCGGCGGATTTATTTCCATTTTTGGTCCCTGACGTTTCGAATGCTTTACAGCAAATATGGTCACTGGAGAGACTAAGGTTTTAGACGTCTCAAAGGCTATTATATTTTATATACATAAATCTAATAACGTATTACTGCTCTTTTTGTTTATTAGTCAAGCCAAATAAGCTAAAAGCATATTTACGATATTTGTCTGAAAATTGGTATTTTGTAAATATCTCGTTACCTTTGCCCAAAATGGAAATGAGATTTGAAATCATTAGGAAAGTTGAAGAGAACAAAATCCTTTACAAATTTGATCTCAAATAATATTTCATACAATCAACTGTTTTTCAGATAGGGCGTAAAGAAATACGAAGCACTTACAACTTATTACTTTCCATGGGAGCTGTTCAATGTCCCATAGGTCTAATAAAACAACAGGATTATCTGTATCGATAGCTTATCTACCCTTTCCCATCACCTCAAGCAATAACGCGTGAATGATAACAGCTGGTATTACAAGTGTTTAAGCGAAAAAAAAATGAAGAAGTTTTTGAGTACCTACTGCCTTCTGAACCCGTGATAGCTTCCATACAATACAGACCAGTCTATAGCTGTTTAAGTTTGGATGGTTTGCATTTCCCCACTACTTTTATTAAGTTGACTTGAAAAAAAACTAACGGAACGTCATTTTGACAAAAAAAAAATTAGGTTTTCAATTTACACATAGAAACAAAAACAATAAAATAGCACACATTTTAGTATTAGTACATAAAGAAATTGCCATTCTTAGTAACATTCAAACGAAAACGAAACTAGTAAAGATACGGGAAACATATCTACCGTCAGGTTAAACCAGACGGACTAACATTTAATTTAAATGCAAATAGTGGCAATTTAAAATTCTCTACTATAATAAAATGATATTTTCAAACGCGATATCTATACAGATAAATAAAATTGGAATGTCTGTTTGTAATATCGAAATAACCGCTTTTTACTAAATGCATATGGATGTATACACGGTACATAATATACCAAAACAACATTTTTTACATTTTTTGTCTATCTGTCTGTCTATTTGTTCCGGCTAATCTCTGAAATGGCTGGACCGATTTTGACGAGACTTTCACTGGCAGATAGCTGATGTAATAAGGAGTAACTTAGGCTACTTTTTTTTAGAAAAAAATAGGGTCCCACGAAAAAAAATTAAAACCAAATTAATTAATTTTGTTTTGGGAAGCAACCTAGGGTCGATCCCGAGCGACGCGAGTGTGAGTCGCTAGTTTAATGTAAATTTCAGAGTAAATCTTGAATATTTACTACAAGCGTTTTAAGCTTTTTATTTATTTTATCAACGTTTTCGAACAAAAAATATTCATATAAAATCAATTTCCCTTACAATAATGAATATCATGTATGTAGCTCACAACTTTTTCTGAGTCATTCTTTCTCATATATTCTTATAATTAAGTATTATCTTCCACAACTCGTTCTCACTGCTATAGCGTTAATAAGTTACATGATACATCATACATGAAATGTTTTCTATAATAAATATCGCCTTATTAAGCGACTAGCGACTCATCGACACTTACTCACGACAAAAACAAATCTATCCCACGGGACCTTTACATTTTTCCGGGATACTATATAGCCTATAGCCTTCCTCAGTTAACCGGCTATCTAATGCAAGAAGAACTTTTCAAATCGGATTAGTATTTTCTAAGATTAGCGCGTTCAACCAAACAAACAAATAAACAAACAAACAAACTTTTCAGCTTTATAATATTAATATAAGTATAGATGTACCTATAGTAGAAAACTTTGAAAATTACCAAAAATCCTTCTTCTAAATGTAAATGAAAGAAATTTTTAGTTCATTAATATTACGAGTACTTAAGGAATTTTATCATTTCCTCGTCAATCATTTCCTGTTTATTTTTTCCGCATATTGAGTTTCATAAATCACATATTCCGTAAATTACATTCCTGAAAGTTTGGAATTTTTGAACGCTCCATGATGTTACTACCTTTTTTCATCCAAAGGTAAAAACAGTTTAATACTGTGAGAATACATCCCTTTCTTCGTATTTATACCTGTATTTACTCTCTGACCTCTTAACCTCGTAGTTCCCTTATAGACTTAATTCTCCCTCCATTACGAGTGGAGGGTCTGTAATTATATCAGACGCATTATCAGTCCTTTTTTTCGTCTACGTGACGATTTTACTAACATTAACCTTGTTTGTTAGTTTTTACAGGGTGTTACTATTGTGTAAGCCTAAAGAATAGTAAAACTAAATAACAAAGATATTGTAGGTAAATAGGCTAAATTAATCTACATATGTACAAAAAATATATATAAATAAATAAATATGTTGGGACATTAACGCACAGCACCATCTAGCTCCACGATAAGCTACGAGGCCTGTGTTATGGATACCAGATAGTTGATACACTGCACATATAAAACTTTAAATATATACATATTATAAATATATATACCTATGACTGGAGTACAAAAATTCGTATCCATCACACAAATGAAAGCCTCCAGCGAACTCGAACCCGCGACCGCTGGCACAGCAAGTAGGGTCACTACAAACTGTGCCAAACGTGTCGTCGAATATCTTAATAAAAATATTTGTTGATTAAATATCAATAACTATTTTTATTACGATACATTTTTATTTAATACAATATTATCTATACATTGCTTTCATTCCATTGCTACTAGAAGGGGCCATTATATATTAGTGACCCTGATATAAAATAAAATGCCTATATGTAGATCCGCCCCTGTATATTAGCGAACCGTCACCCAACATGCATCGTGTAAGTAAGGAGGCAATACCCACTTTCGCCACAATTTTCCTAAACAGAAAATCTATAACACAAAATAAAGACAAAATCCTACAAAAGAATCGGCGGCCGCATATCATTGGTTTATTGAACTTGAACCAGTAATTTGCAATTCATCCCATTGTGAAGTACAAAAGCACTTTAAATTCTAAACTATTCGTGTTCAATGGAAGAGAATTCCCAAACCTCAAACGGTGTGCCTTTGTCCAATGTTTAAATAAAAGTGCTGCGTCGTGCGGTCCAATCGGATGTCGGGCAATTACATGGTCGTTTGGAAGTAATTATCTGTATACATTTAACGCTCGTTATTTATATCTATATAAATAAAAGTTAAAGCTAGTATATTAAATATAACTATCTTCTCGGACTTATTTTGATTTTTAGTTGCTTAATTGATTGATTTGTGGTGACCTTTGAGACGTCTAAAACCTTAGTCTCTCCCGTGACCACGATTGATCCGACTAACCCATTAATCCGATTGTGATGAAACTCTTGTGGGTTATTCTGTACACGCTTGCATAGATTCCTGGTGCGAAAAAGAAGTATTTTTTTTCTTTGGACCATCACATACATAAACAATTTAAGCTAACGAAGCGCGGGTAAGTCCTAGTTTATATATAAACTTAAAAAACTAAAATTAAAAAATATATTTCAAATGCCAGTTCGTTTATTTAAAATAAATATCTCTTAATTATCTAACAGCTAATATGCAACATAGCAATCTGTACAGATAAATAAAATGGAAGTGTCTGTCTGTAATGTCAAAATAACAGCTTTTTACTATACACATATGGAATCATATATATGGTATTCATAAGAAAAACGCATTTTTTTTTAATTTTTGTTTATCTGCCTGATTGTTCCGGCTAATCTCCGAAACGCCTGGAACGATTTTGACGAGATTTCCCCTAGCAGATAGCTGATGTTATAAGGAGTAACTTACGCTAATTTTATTTAAGAAAAAGAATTAAGGTTCCGCTTATTCGTTCCGAGAGTAAGTCGTTAGTAATATGTAAGAAGAGTATAATTTATGCAAGCTATTTTTATCGTCAACGAATAAAATATACCGTTTCCTTTTAAACGGAAATAGATCTACAGTAAAATGTGAATGAAATATTTTATCTTTGTTCTATTATGTATTTTGTTTCGTATTTTTAGAAATTCCCGTTATAATTAAAAGAAAAATGACCTAATTTACTAAAACAGCCCAAACTAAGCTTCTACATTGGACTATGAAAAATTATATTAATATGAACCTTCATTCATCACGTGAGCGCTGTTAATTAACAGTACTATAATTAAACACAAAACATCTTGAATGAAATTTTCTTCTCTTACTTTTCTTTCCTTTCATGAAAAATGTAAAATAATTAGTGAGAATACATTTTTTACTATTTTATGGAATTACATGTGGACTATAATATTTAAGCTTTCGAGTCTTAAAGCTCACATGTAGTTAGAAATACGGTTCAAGTTTTTGAACCACGTCCAAAGTAGTCTGCTTAAACTATAATTTTAAATAAAATTTATTTTATCTTTTATGAAGTATACATTTAATCAAATATTAGTATATATACGCCAAAAATATCCTAATCTCAGTTTGATTACATAAAAAGTTTTTTAACCTAAATACTTACATTTTATATAGTACTAGACTCACCCTCGCTTCGCTTCGGGTTCGTCCCTAGACAAAAATAAATCTATCCCACGGGAACTGTACATTTTTCCGGGATAAAATATAGCCTATAGCCTTCCTCAGTTAACGGGCTATCTAATTCAAAAAGAATTTTTCAAATCGGATAAGTAGTCCCTGAGATTAGCGCGTTTAACCAAACAAACATACAAACTCTTCAGCTTTATAATATTAAGTATAGAAGAACCCTTGGTCCGTAGTCGGAATGCTTCAAACAAAAAAAAACCTTCGTAAAATACATAACACCTTGTCTTATCGTATACACCAGTGACAAGAGGGTTGGTTCGTTTTCACTTGAAGAATCGACATAGCGTTTCTGAAGGGGAATGCTGTTGGCATTCTTACCACAATTCCATCCACGCGGACATGACTTGTAATGTCAATACATTTGATTTTATACCAAAATATTTATTTAACATAATATTTATTATTAAGTTTTCAGTAACCTTTTTTGATTTTGAATTATTAAAATTCAAAAAATCTGAGAAACAATTTATATAACACCAGTATTATAAATGCGAAAGTTTGTATGTTTGTTTGTTTGTCAAACGGCAGGACGGATTTACATAGATCAAACTAGCATTCAGACAGACCTGGAATAACACGTAGGCTACTGTTAGTAATAAAATTTACCAAAAGGTGCCATACGGGTATATAATAATATTATACACACAAAGGCGCCTAGGATCACATTCAAGCGAAGCAAGGATAAACCGTTAGTATTTAATTTATGTTCAATTTAAGTGTCATATTATATAAAAATATAAATAAAACGTTCACACGTTTATAACAGAAAATGTCCAAACAGAAGAAAAGTTAAAATAATATATTTAGAATTTTCTTAGGTAAAATTAGGTTTCCAATGCCTATAAAAGTAAAAAACACATGTTGAAAAATATGTAATCCTGATTTATATACTGAGTTCATAATAGATAATAAAGATTAAACTAGCCAGACTCTTCAGTTACCTAATTGCTAAACTAATAGACAGTTAGTTACATTTAGTTCAAGTCATACATTTTAATAAGACAGCTTCAATGGCGGAGTTGAGAATATAAATAAGGCCACAAGCTCTACACTAAAATCCTAATAATCTAATACAAAGTACAGCATTAGCGAGTTATATTTATCATTATCTCCTGCCCGCGGCTTCGCTCGCATTATTTATTTACAACTAGCGGCTCACTCTCGCTTCGCTCGGATTCGCCTCTAGATAAAAAAAAAAACAAATCTATCCCACGGGAGCTGTAAATTTTTCCGGGTTAAAAATTAGCCTATTTGTAATTCTGATGTATGAACTATATTATTGTAAAGTTTCATTAAAATCCAATCAGTAGTTTTTGTGTACTAAGCTGTAAAAGTTACTATAGTTTTTTAACTATCCCACGAGAATTCTTTAATTTTCCGGGATGAAAAGTATCTAAAATATTAACCGGGGATATAAGGTACCACCATATAAAATTTCATTTAAATCGGTCCAACAGTTTCGGAGATTAGCCCGTACAAACAGACAAACAGACAGAGAATCAAAAAATTGGAAAAAATCTGAATTTGTTCTATTTCTCTTCTTACATCCCTCTAAATCGGTTTTTAGCATTTTTTTTCTATGCACAGACATTCGACCTACAGTTTTATTATATGTATAGATTGCCCCACTCCTAACACTCATAACGTGGCGTTTTCTGTTTGTAGAAATCGGCAGATTACTGAATTGCACACTTTTTAAGCATACATAATTACCCCACCACACCTTAATCTGACGCGCTCAAGTATTTCTAACTTATCAAAATATTTTTTAAATATTTAGACACACGACCTTATAGAGGGCTTATTATATATGATGGAGGTACTCAACAGAGTCCAAGGTATCCCCCCTTATATTAATCTGCCACGCTTCAGTAAATCCCAAAAAACAAAAACTTACTATTAAACTTCAGGAATTTTTGGAAACATTGAAATTCATGTTGTAGATCTGTCTAAAACGTCTTATAAAACACATAATAAAAATACGAACAATAAAAAATTTTAAGAGGCGCACTTATCCATGATCTACGAAGGCAGCTTTTGTGATGCCGTCATTCGCATGTTGATATGAGGGTAGGAATTTAATATCGTAGTGTACACATGCTTTTATTACTAGGTCTTAGGAAGCGTTTGGATGAAAATGCAGAATGCATGTTGAACACTGCAAAAGTTTATGAATAGTGTTGTATAAACATAATATTTAGGTTGTAAAACGACCTTTTGGTACAGTTGTAGTGTTTGTTTTTGATGGTGGGTGCAGATTCGATACTAGGTAGCAGTAAATATTTTTATTTTAGACGTTTGTCTTATTTAATTATAAGTTAAAGCTCTTCCAATGAACCAACTCAGTTCGGAGGATATCAGAAAACTGGAAAGTGTAAAAATGAAAGCGAATTTTATCTATACTAAAATTATAAATGTGTAAGTTTATGAGTATGGATGTTTGCTACTCTTTCACGCTAGAACGACTGAACGGATCTGGATGAAATTTAGAACAGAGATAGATTATAGTCTGGAATATTACATAGGCTACTTTTTATCCGGGAAAAATGTACGGTTCCCGTGGGATAGGTTTGTTTTTGTTTTCCTAGAGGCGAACCCGAGCGAAGCGAGGGTAAGCCACTAGTATTCATATATGCGAGTGTTGTAAACTCCGTAACTTCGTTCTCCTTCATTTCTTTTAAATATTTTTTACATAGTAGGTGTATAGATTCCTTATCAACGTCCTTTTCAAAAATACAACTCCACTCCTCCAAGGTTCGCGTCTCATACACTGAACTTATGACAAAATTACATTTCATATTGCATAAATGAATCATCTAAACTAAACATGGCATAACTTATACTTCAATGAATGTTATCCAAAAATATTCAACTATTTCATGTTTACCGTACAATTTGTAAATACCCAATAATAGCGTTCAAATTAGGTATGACTTAGCTTCGGTTTACAAACAAGAACTCCACGGGCAGCCCAATTTAGTGGGACTATGTGAACTATTGTGAAATATTTGGTAATCACGTGCTTTTAATACATTCATTAGTTTTATAGGTATGTTTTCCATAATTCAACCATAATTGGCAATATCAAATAGAGTGATAGATAATAACTTATTAGTATGTATTCAGCCCTTTTTAACGTCCCACTGCTGGGCACGGGCCTCCCTTGGATACGAGGGGGATCAGGCCATAGTCCACCACGCTGGCCAAGTGCGGATTGGCGGACTTTCGAAAACTTGCTAGGTTCTCTCAGACATGAGGTTTCCTCACGATGTTTTCCTTCACCGTAAGGCAAGTGGTAATCATGTTAGAAATGATTCGCACATGAAAATTATTAGTAACCTGAATTATATATTACTAACGGCTTAACACACATAGGTTACCTTTTATCCCGGAAAATATACAGTTCCCGTGGGATAGATTTGTTTTTGCCTAGGGATGGACCTGAAGCGAAGCGAGGGTGAGTCGCTAGTAAGCAATAAAATGGTCGATCAAATCATTTGAAATACATACGTACATACAAACATACAGTGAATCTTATGTAACATTACACTATACCAAGAAAGTGTGAATCCACCGTTTTATTGTAAAGGCACTTTGGAGACAAAAGCATTTAAAATTTATACCCCACTGTAAAACAAATATCACAAAAGGTAGCGAGCGGTGCGAGTAAAGTGGCAAAGTAAACTGAGAGTGCATTCCTCAGTGAAACATTACGAGACAATTTGTAATAAACGTTATTTTTTATATTTCAAGTCGCGTTGTCGTCTTTGGCATGAAATACCCTAATCACTAGCTTTTATGCGAGTCTGTGAAATTAATGTATGAAAAAAGAACTAACTTCTAATACATAAATAGAAGGAGAGATTGTCGTATTACAGCAAAAATTTACATAGAGATGTTTTAAATTTCCCTACGGTGATTCTTTTGTTTGTTTTTTTTTTATAAATATGAAGCAGAATTGTATGTTACCTCTTTGCATTTATATTACGTATATATGTATATACATGTACCGTCTGTACGCAAACACTCGCTGGCTTGTGAAATGCTGATGACTTTATGATGATTCTAAATTTATATTTTTTTGCAATATATATATACATATATGTGTGTGCGTGTGTGCTTGCGTGCGTGCGTGCGTGCGTATGCGTGCGCGTGCACGTGTAATGATTTTAAAATACATAAAACTTTAAGGAGAACTTTTTTATAAAACCATTATATTTATAAGTAAAAAACAGCCCTGTAATAATAATAACAAAACATACGACGTTACTTTCGACATAGCATTATTTTAAATTGAAGTTTCGTTACAAAACCGACTCGGATTATGGTAGATGAGTCTTAGTCTTAATGTCAGGTCTTTTTTCTTGAATCCAGGAACTTTTGCTGCCTACACTGTAGTTTACAATCAATCGTTTTACAATTAGCATAAATATGAAAAAAAATATTCATCTTTATCTCGTTGCATGACCTAATACCGGAAAATACATAATCTATACTAAATAGACTAATATTATAAAGCTGAAGAGTTTGTTTATATGTTTGGTTGAACGCGCTAATCTCAGGAACTAACTAATCCGATTTGAACAATTCTTTTGTATTAGATAGCCCGTTTACTGATGAAGGCTATAGGCTATATACCATCCCGGAAAAATGTACGGTTTCCGTGGGATAGCTTTGGTTTTGTATAGATTCGAACCCGAAGCAAAGCGAGGGTGTGTCGCTAGTCTTTAATACATGTCCTAAGCAAAGTACTGAAAGTTGCACTAAAAAAGATCTTCTAGAATAGAAGATCCATTAGGTAACTTCATTAAGCGTTTCAACCGTCTTCATTGTATGTCAATTAAGCGTAGCTTGTAGTGATGGATCGATGCAATGACGTCACGTTCAATTTAGGCAAGGCATCCGATAGTGAGCTGTTACATTTTATGGTCCCACTAGTGTTAGACCTAATGTACCTACTAAAGGTATGGGAAATAATTAGTTTTCCATTAATGTAATTATTAAACCTTTTTCCTGTACTTACCAACGTATAAATATATAAAAAAATTGGAATAATGCAAGTCTGTTTATTGAATATATCATAAATTAATAGTAAAAAAAACATCTTTAAAAACAAGCTTTTATTTAAAAGTTCTAGAAAGAAGAAAATAAACTTTAAATTAAATCAAACCCATCAATTTACTTTTATTACACAACTTACATGATATAAAAGCTTATCGCGAGATTTACCTATTTTATAAAAAACATTTTTTTTTCTTAGAATTACTCGTCAAGATCAAATTACATATCGTATTCTGGTTCATCTACACAGGTTAAACCTCGCGACATGGTTTTATCTATACTATAATAAAGCAGTAACTTAGCGAAATCTGTACATGAAATATTTTTTAAAAACAATGACTGTAACGTATTATGTATACGATATAGACCCCAAAACAATAGTTATTAATTTTTTTGTCTGTTTGTCTGTTTGTCTGTTTGTCTGTTTGTCTGTACGCGTTTCACGCAAAAAGTAATGAACCGATTTCAACGAAATTTTGTGAACTGATAACTTATTACTCGGGTCAACATTTAGGATAACTTTTACTTTTAGAAAATCTTTGTTTCCCGCGGGAAATCGCAATAACTGGTTTTATCGAGTCCTCCTTAGGAACCCCCCGCTGGCTAAACCTAAAGACATACATCAAAACAATGTACTAAAAAATTGTAGATCTTGAAAAGGCCAATAGAAATATCTACAACAGTATATGTCTATCTCTCAAGGTACACTCGCAACACCTATTCTTATCTATACCTATAGCAAAACTAACATAGTTAAATCGATGTGCGCGTTTCACGCAAAAAGTACTGAACCGATTTCAATTAAATTTTGTATAGTGATAGCTTATCACTCGAGTCAACATTTAGGATACCTTTTACTACAGGCACATTTTTCGTTCCCGCGGGAAAACGCAATGACTGGTTCTATCGAGTCGTCCTTAGAAGTTTATATGGCTAACGCTGGCTGAACCTTAAGAGATAAATCAAAACAATGTACTAGAAAATTGTAGGTCTTAAAAAGTTATACAGGGAAGTTCGCAATATTACATGTCTATCACCTAAGGTACACTCGCAATTACTATTTTTATTCACTACTCGCGACTCACAGGCTGACTTATCAACGTTTAGCTCAGTTCAGCAGTGAAACGTAACCTAGGGACGAACCCGAGCGAAGCGAGGGTGAGTCGCTAGTATTATATAAATTGTGTAATGTAATAAATTTATGGGTTTAATTTAATATAGAGTTTCTTTTCTTCTTTTTAGGGCATTTAAATAAAAGCTTGTTTTTAATAATGTTTTTTACTATTAATTTGTTTATTATTTTATTCGTAATTTTCTCAACATACCGTTTCATACGATACTATAATACATACCATGATATCATGGAGGCGCATAAAAAAACATAATCCGCCATATTGGATTTAGAACGACATCACTTATCTAACCATGCATTGTCACCCAAACAAAACGTGTATGCAAAATTTCAGCTCAATCAGTTGAGGATAACTGCTTTAAAATTCAGTTGCAAGATTTGACGCGAACAAACATACATACAAACATTGCAAGTTAAATCAAAGCTTGAAAAAAGGCAATGGTAACCCAGTGATAACGCGCTCGCTTGGGAAACCGAGTGAAGCGGGTTCAAATCTCGGGTCTCGCACCTCTGATATTTTCATGTGCGAATCATTTCTAACATGATTACCACTTGCCTTACGGTGAAGGAAAACATCGTGAGGAAACCTGCATGTCTGAGAGAACCTTAGCAAGTTTTCGAAAGACGTGTGAAGTCCGCCACCCCGCACTTAGCCAGCGTGGTGGACTATGGCCTGATCCCCCTCGTATTGAAGGGAGGCCCGTGCCCAGCAGTGGGACGTTAAAAAGGGCTGAATACATGAATACATTGTAAAAATGTCAAGTACGAGTACTTAACAGAGACAAAATTTGCCATTTACAATATCTATAATATAATTTGACTGTATAGTTTAGCAGATAATGGAAAATGAAAATAAATCACGACTTGAGCTCAAAGATATCTAGGGACCTAAGTCTAGGTTATAAGGAAAAATATTAAAAACTTCCACTATAAAATAGTATTTCTATTTACTGAAGCGAATTTTGAGGGTATTTTAATAAAATAGAACATGTGTCGTTACTTCCTGGTCGAACTCTTGGGACGTTCGCTGCATTTAATTCAGCTGAGTTTCAAAGACATGATCAATATTTGTAGTGGAAATATTTTTCAATCTATGTCCTTGTCCCGGAGGAGCTCTCGGGTTCAGTTGAAAGCTTACTTTTAAGTATAAACTAATATTAAATCACGTAAGATTTACACAGTGAAAAATGTCACAGAATGGGTCTTAAATTTTCTATTCCCTTGTGTGATTTTATATTTTTTTTACATTGTATTTATTTCTTAATGTATTCTATCTTGTTCTTATTAAATAATTATTTAAAAAAATAAGAGATTTTATTAACTTGCATGTTATATTCTAGTATTTTATCATATCAACTAATACAGCTTGATTCTCCGCAGAAGTAAATTATGTAATAATGGAATAATGAATTAAAATGATTTTTTACTTAAACCACGGTAATGTTATATATCGAGTATTGTGATATAACATTGCCGTGTTCAAACTTATTAAGTAATAAGCAGTAGGTACTCAATATATTTTGTACCGGAGTATCAACAGATTTTCACGAGATGTTAGTAATCGTAATAAGCACGTGTCTGTAACTGTAACTAATAATAATTGCTAAAAAGATTCACCGAATTCAAAATCTCATTAATAGTAATATACCACTCTTTGTGATGGAAAACAATTGTATAGCAATTTATTAAAAACTAATGCATAAAATCAGTCTCTCCCGTGACCATGATTGCTGTAAAGCATTCGAAACGTCGGGAACCAAAAGCAAAAAAAAAAAAAATTCGCAAAAAAAATCCTAAAACAATTTTATTCAAAACATAAAACCAATTAAAAAACAGACGTCGAATAACAACCAAAAAAAAATAAACACCCGATTCCGAACACTACACTTTTTAAAGTCAGTCAATAATTAAGAAGAAAATATGGATGTTGCAGCAGTATTAGGCTTTTTACTTCTATTCTATTGGTATAGAGAAATAAAAAATCATGCATATCATAGTACGCCTTTTGATGTCGCTACTTTCTCTTCTTTTTTCGAATCTGTCACAAAACGTAATTTATAAAAAAGTAAATAAAAAGGTCTTAATTAAAAATGAATTAAAGGCAGTGGTAGCCCAGTGGTAACGCCCTCGCTTGGGAAACTGATTGAAGCGGGTTCAAATCCCGGGTCTCGCATCTCTGATATTTTCATGTGCGATTCATTTCTAACATGATTACCACTTGCCTTACGGCGAAGGAAAACATCGTGAGGAAACCTGCATGTCTGAGAAAACTTAGCAAGTTTTCGAAAGACGTGTGAAGTCCGCCAACCCGCACTTGGCCAGCGTGGTGGACTATGGCCTGATCCCCCTCGTATTGAAGGGAGGCCCGCCCCTAGCAGTGAGACGTTAAAAAAAGGGCTGAATACATACATACAATTAAAAATGTAAAAGTGTAAATAGGATGTGGATGTATTTGTGTGTATATATATTTGAGCAAACAAAAAGAATCCTTAGATAATAACACATTTAATACACTTCAATACAGTCTTATCAATTATACTATACCTATAGCACTAACAATATATAGCCAGAACGATTTGCTTTCAAGCACTAAGCCACGCGCCGGATGTATCCCATGCTAATATTGACTGTATCGAGGTCGAAGGTCTGATCCGCATGCACGATTCTGTACATACTCGTACGACCCTTATCTATTACGTTACTTGAAACATAATATGTATAATAGATACTGCCGATTGTTTAATCTGGCATACATTAATCTGGCATACCTACACTGTAATGTACGTGTGTATTTTGTCAATTAAATTTCAAAGATAACACTAGTGACTAAATCTTGCTTTGCTCGAGTGCGATCCTAGATATATATATATATATATATATATATATATATATATATATATATATATATATATATATATATATATATATATATATTGTTGGAGGTCATCAATAAAACACGAACATGTTCCATGCATTCTTATATTCAGTACTTTTATAATCGTCAGTACATTTGTCCGTATAAAGCTACCACCGGCTCGGAAAGCAGTTCTGCAGAGAAGAGCCGGCAAGAAACTCCACAGTTGCTCTTTTAAAATAATGAGTTACATAATTTAATTACAAACATTCCATGACTAGTCACTACAGGATGGTACGAGAGCTGCCCCTCCGTCAATCGCGGGGAAAACAAAAGAATCTCCGCGTTCTTTTTATTTTTTTAAATACATTCTTATCGGCCAATATCACATAACCACATGCCATAGACATACATAAATCATTACAAATTAACCAAATATATTATTTTCCATTAAAACGCTCAAATATAAAAGTGCAACCTTACAATATATATATATATATATACATATATATATATATATATATATATATATATATATTATATATATATATATATATATATATATATATATATATATATATATATATATAGAAGATATAGTATAAGTTCCCAGAAAGAATTGCAATAGGTTTATATAATATAGCCGGAACGTTTATAATACACCCCCCTTTCAAATAGTGAAAACCGTACGAAAATTCGTACAGATATATGAGATTAGTCTGAATAAACATAAAGTCAATCCTGTTGGGGACTTATTAAATGTAGCGATGTGCTTCAATGGTTGGGGCAAAAGATTGGTTAAGGACATATAGGAGTACAGCGGAAAGAAGGAAACGCATAGCAGGGAAAAGCCTCGAATGACTTTTGAAGACCAAGAATTTGTTATATACAGAAAAGGTAACAAGTCAAAAATGTGAGGATTTTTTGAAGAAGTGTAAGAGATATGTACATAGATATGATAGCGCTAGGTATACTTTAATTTGCCTGCAAAGGATATATATAACGTAAGCATAAATAAGTCTATGTATTAATTCAGTTCAATTCAATAATCTAGTTAATAGCTTCAAAGCGTTCTAATTGAGCACAGATTAGTTCGCCAATGTCACGTGGAATGGAGAAGACACGAAGGAGATTGCTCGTTAAATTAAGATTTTCAAACAAGTTTATAAAGAGTCTAGTATTAGAATAAATGGCAGAACCTAAGTAGAGTTACTATAAACTTGCAAAACTAAATCTTTTCTTCTTACAGTATTTAAATCCAAAGGAATCCTCTAGCAGAGCAGTCACAAAAAGCATTACACATGAAATGTATGTATGTTTGTCCATATAATAACCTTCGCATTAGTAACAGTACTGGAATAAATGCAAAATTGTATTTTTGGATCGCCTCATTTTCTCATAGCAACAAAGCAATGAATCGACATCACTTAATAGTGACTAGCGTTGGTGTCAAAGAACACCATTTGCCTACATTTTATCGAGTTCCCATGGGTTGTAGCATATTTTGGCAAAAATTACCTACTAGTTTTGTTATGTAAATAAAAACTAAAAGCGCTCACACAATGTACAAGGTGTCAAAATAATCATAAAGATAACCCTTATCACTAAATTCATAGCACCTTTATTCAGAAGCTACGCGGGGCAAGTGTTTATTTATATTTTCATAATCTATTCTGTTTTACTTCTGGTGTTATATTTAAAGTAGGTACCTGGGCGACCGAGCTTCGCTCAAATTTTTTTTGTTATATCGTATTCTTTAGATAAAAAAAGACTAAAAACTTGAATAAATACAAAAAAATCTACAACTTTGTATCTGATCGAGATTCGAACTAGGACACACCTATGATTGTTAATCTTGCACCTTTGTCGCTTGACCACGATGCTTATGCCTGAGTGTAAGAAATCATCGAGCATATTTTACGTAGAATAATGCAAAAGAAAACCGCATGAAAACTCGAAAACACGCGTTTTCCCAAACATGAGACTAATCTAGATCGATTTTTCGCCCCCCAAAAACCCCCACATACCAAATTTCAGCGAAATCGTTAGAGCCGTTTCCGAGATCGCCGGTATATATAAATAAAGATATAAATATAAAATAATTGGTCGTTGAAATATATTAGATAGATAGATAAAAAGAATATTTTTTTAATGAAACCAAGTTTTATTAATTTCTATTATCATTTATGTGATATAAAATAATTTACATGTAAAAAATTAATGATGCGAACGACGCGATATCGAATGTCTTCCTTTCTTTTACATTACATTCGAAAAAAATGGCTTTAGGGTTAGCAGATACAACTATAACTTGCCACGAGATGTTACCATAGGCGCATAACTTCGAGATCGTAGCCGTAAAAATTGTTATTTTTTTACTAACCTTGCATTTAACAGCATTTATTTTAAAATCAATGGGCGATTGCCTAATTAATGTACGAACTATGATACAGTGGTAATCTATATATTTAAAATTCGATGAATGAGTGAATGAATGAACTCTTTATTGTACACCCAAAAAGAGAAAAGAAAATATACAAAATATAGAAGAAGGTACAAGAGGCGGTCTTATCGCTAAAAAAGCGATTTCTTCCAGGCAACGTTTAGGTGTAGGAAATAGTACTAAGATAGAAGGGGCGCGAATAATAAATAGACAGTAGAAAGAGTATATATTTATACATATACGTTAAATTCGATGTATGTATATACGTCCCCTATTGACTCCAAAACGACTGAAGCGATTTTGATGCAGTTTTCAGGCAATCTTCTAATTAGCCCAGCGGGTGATCCTGTGAAGTTTAGAAGTTTAGTAGCAATCGAAAATTTGAACGCGGGCGAAGCCGCGAGTACTGCTAGTATTATATAACGATCAAGATCTATCAAGGTTTCACCTTTGCAAGTATTTTACGCCATGCATATGAGACAGGTGTTATTCTCTGCCGTACAATTGAATCAACCTTGTTACGTATCTGTCTCGTAGTGCTACGTATCTACGCGAAATATACAAGTGCAACGAAGTGGATAAAGATATTTTAGATGTTTGAATTATTTTCTTTCTTTTTATTTTCTTCTTTTCTTATCTGATATTTTTTGAATATATATATATATATATATATATATATATATATATATATATATATCAACCAAATTATATGCCCACCAGTTTTTATCCAAATCCGTCTAGTAGTTTCAGCTCGAAGGAGTAACAAATATACACATATGTACACACATACAAACTTGCGCATTTATAATAGCATTTGTAATAGTTGTACTACAAGCTATTTCTAATAGAATAAGACGATATGTGATAATCTAGAATAGAGAAATAATCCAATAAAGACGCTTCCATTTTAGGCCGGACGCATATTATAAGATTTTTTTCTGTCAGAAAATTTCTGATGCCTGCCGGTACCACTTCGCACACTCATCAGAAATTTCGCTCCAGCGAGTTTGACAATGAGTTTAGTTCGCGGCATCCGCTCGACAACTGATGCGAATGTCTGAGAAGTGTGCGGGGTCTAGTATAAAATATATATAAAACGCGCCTTCCGACGTTCTGATCAGAAAAAAATCTGACATCCGATCGATTGCATCCGGGACAGACATGTCAGAATTCTGATAGTATGCGGAGTCTAGACCAAAACATATGAGCAGAGTGCCTTCCGGCGGGCGTCAGAAACTATCTGACAGAAAATAATCTTATACACTATTTTATTCTTCCTTAGAACCACTATGTCCTAATACTGACAGGAACCACAGAAACAGTAAATAACCAATTATTAAGAAGTAGTTTCTTTAATACCTTTAATACAAAAAAAAACTTATAGATATAATTTAGAAACTGAAACTTCTCTAAAAACAAAATGAAAATATTAAACAAGTCAAATTCCCTTACTTTCCATATTGAAATAACAAATTCCTATACAATTACGTGTAACAGGGCACAACTAATATATAGTTTGCAATAACTTCACCAAGTAAACTGTACCTTGGGGACTGTTGCAAAGTACTCTATTAGTTCGTGTTAAACAAAAGATAGCGCGAAAGATATTTTAGAATTGGACAAGTAACGGCCATTGTTATAGAAATATACGATACAAGTACAATAAATATGTAAATAAAAATAAACAATTTTCTTCTGTGTTTTATAGTAGAATCTATACTAATATTATAAAGTTGAAGAGTTTGTTTGTTTGTTTGGTTGAACGAGCTAATCTCAGGGACTACTTATCCGATTTGAAAAGTTCTTTTTGCATTAGATAGCCCGTTAACTGAGGAAGGCTATAGGCTATATATCATCTCGAAAAAATATACGGTTCCCGTGGGATAGATTTGTTTTTATCTAGGGACGAACCCGAAGCGAAGCGAAGGTGAGTCGCTAGTATTATATAATACTATGCGTTTACCGCGGTTACGGCTTAATTTATATATTTATGTACAATACATAAATAAAAATACAAAAATGTATTATACTAATAATCATATCGTTTCGGTCAAATCAGTCTGATAGTTCCAGAGATTGTATTCAGCCCATTTTTAACGTCCCACTGCTGGGCACGAGCCTCCCTTCAGTACGAGGGGGATCAGGCCATAGTCCACCACGCTGGCCAAGTGCGGGTTGGCGTACTTCACGTCTTTCGATAACTTACCAAGTTTTCTCAGACATGCAGGTTTTCTCACGATGTTTTCCTAATGTTTGTTGTTTGGTAATCATGTTAGAAATGATTTACACGTGAAAATATTTGAATATACCCGGGATTTGAACCCGTTTCACTCGGTGTCCCAAGCGAGCGCGTTACCACTGGGCTACCACGACCCAGCCACACTCATGTCTTAATAAATCTATAATTTATTTTTATTAATGTTCTATTTCGAAACAATAGACTTTGCCAATATTACATTTAACTTAAAGGAATCCATTCACCAAACATGATACTTTTTATAAAAACTCGCTTCACAAAAATACAATAAACACCAAATTCCTTCATTCGACAACCAGATGTGCAAAGAACGATCTCATATCAGATCTTAGACTACATCAACTTAATGCTACGAAAAAGAAGCATTATTAAGAAAATGAATGTGTACGTATCCTGAGAATAACTTTCATTAAAAAAGTAAACTTGTAATAAACTTGAGACACGTAGCAGGACAAAGTGGAAAGCGCTCGCACGCGTTCGGGTGGCAATTTTGAAATGCCACGATATTTCACATCGGAATTTAATATCACCATGTTGTCCTGTTTACAGTTGCTTTTTAAACAATTTCCTTTTTGCAAATAAAATGTTATTTGAACAATATCTATTGTACTATTGGATATGGTTATAACAGATACTTGTAATTACGTCAAGACATTTTTAGTATTATTAAACATATTTTTATATTAATTTTCTTAAAAACAAAAAAAGAATATATATAAATCTCTGACTTTTTTCGCTAGTTCTTTTTATTATAGATAATTGCTAAGTCGACCCAAGAACGATTACAAATAATTATATTGAAATGCATTTGTCTTAGACTTAACTCACAAGAATTCAAGTATGTAAAACTCTATACATATAATAAAATTCTAACTGAGTCGAATCTGTGCATAAAATATTTTTTGGAAAATTTTATTGAAATAGTCATTATTATCGATACAGAGGCCGAATCTATAGATTTTAGAATTTTTGTCTGTCTGTCTGTCTGGGAACGCATCACGAGAAAACCACTAGACAGATTTTGCTGAAATTTGGTATGATGATAGCGGGTTATCTAGGTCAACATATAGGGTACTTTTTAGTGCGGGAAAATATCTCATTTCTGAGAAATCTATACAAAATGTTAAAACGTAACTAGGAACAAACCTGAGCGGAGCGAGGATGAGTCGCTAGTTATAATAATAAATTCTAACCCATTCTACTTTGTGTGAATCTGCGAGAAAGGTTACAAATGTTATAAAAGTAAACATTTGTAACCTTTGCTGTAAGATTCTATTGAAAGTTTTCAAAGAATATGTTTAACATACCATCTATTTATACCAGAGTTGAAAAGGCGATGCAAGAAAGCCTACACTCTTATCTCAAGGCGCATAAAGTCGAATATTTTATGACTGCATTACATAAGAAGACACACTGTGAATGTTTCTATTTCTAAATAGGAATTTTCGGTTTTATTTCTTTAATATGCCTGAAATGTCGTACGTATTTTCTTCAGGATCTAACAAAAAGCCTAGCTCCAATTTGTGACAGTAGAAATACAAAAAAATATCTAAACGTTGTCTTTAACAAAAGTGAAACAAAATAATATTCTAATCACATTAAGTGAAAATATCTATCTATACTTATATTAAAATTCTAACTGAGTCGAATCTGTACATTAAATATTTTTTGGAAAATTTTACTGAACTAGACAGTATTATCGATACATAGACCGAATCTATAGTTTTTAGAATCTTTGTCTGTCTGTCTGTGACCGCATCACGAGAAAACCACTGGATAGACTTTAATAAAATTTAGTATGATGATTACTGGTTACATATTGGATACTTTTTACTGCGGGAAAATATCTCATCTTTAAGAAATTTTTAAGAATTTTTGAGAAGCGTTAAAACATAAGTTGAGAGGAACCCGAGCGGAACGAGGGTGAACCGCTAGTTTTGTAATAAAAACAAAATTTACATTTTGCCATGCACATTTAACCCGATAAAATTTTAACTATGGCAAAAATAGTGGAAGCAATAAAGTAGATACTGCTAAGCGCTTAGTAAAATTTAATAAACCCAGTTAGAACGTTTAAGATAGCTAAGTTATTGGTCGTTAGAGATTGATGTGTTTAAAACGATATAAAATGTGGAGTGTATTTTAAAATGCGAGACTTTGTACAGTCGAGATAAACATGTATAAGGAATCTTAAGGTGAGAAATGGGGTGAACGTGTTATATGACGAGATACTATACATACATGTGTAAAGCTCATAACTTGGTAACTTATCGATACTGTAAGTTAAATCGATTTTAAAGCTTTATATAAAGTTATAAATGAATTTTTGGAATACTTAATATTTAATACTTACTTTTAGATTGTTATTTTCAATATTTTAATTAGCATATGCATATGTCTATCAATCCATTGTTCTTCTGCAGTTATTTCTCCTTATCACTTAACCTCTTATATATGAAGGTATGTATACAAATGTAACATTGTCTTACCTGAAACAAAAACAATATCATATTAATAAAGTTTAAAAAAATACAACCTTTGCAAAATAAATAGAATACACAGAAGAACATAGGCACATTCCATTTAGTTCTTTCATTTCCATTCCATCCTATAAATACATACACAATGCGTATTGCGATTATATAAACCCTACTTTCAGTACACTATATACATAATAATAACAACTCTTTATTGTAAACCAAAAAAAGAGAAAAAAAATATACACAAAATATAGTAAGTATCCTTTTACAGAAACTCCTTCATCATCACGGCTCCTCGTCTCTGGAACTCTCTTCCTCAAACTGTCAGGCATGCGAAATGGCTAAAAATTAAAAAAAAAAACGTTTAAAGGATCACTTTCACACACTTTGAAAGAGGATTCTTTGTTGAATGTTAGTATATATTATTGCAATCTTTATGAACTTTAGTATAATTCTTCTTAAACTTGCCTTTTTATTATTTTATACTTATATATATATATATATATATATATATATATATATATATATATATATATAGGTATAGTATTTATGTATGTAGTTATAGTATTTATTTATTATATACTCTTTCTACTGTATCTTTATTTATTATTCGCGCTCTAACTATCTTAGTACTATTTTCGACACCTAAACGTTGCCTGGAAGAAATCACTCTTTTAGCGATAAGGCCGCCTCTTGTACCTTCTTTTATATTTTGTATATTTTCTTTTCTTTTTTTGGGTGTACAATAAAGAGTTATTCATTCATTCATATATAAGATATCGCATAACAAACAGACCCGAATTGAGTACCTCCTCCTTTTTAAGTCGGTCAAATAGTCTCTGAGATGCAGTCAGAACCTAAGCAAAGGGCGATTCGCATGCCACCAATCCGCCTACTCCGGAACGGTTATAGCGTGAAAATATATGTAAATAAAACACGAATGAATGTGTTTAAGAAAATATAATTAACTTGTTTCATTCATGTAGTATAACATAATTGTTCCGCTTACTGTACGCTTTTTTAAAACAATAAGAACGAATGCAAAAAAATATGTTATGTTTCAATTTGCTTTCAACACGACAGTTAACTAATAGGTTTTCATTAATCTTCAGCTGTTATGCTTTACATCGCCTGTGTAATACACGCTTTACAAACAATCTCGCGCCTCGGGCACCTTATGCCGTCGGTACTTTGTCTCAACTCTCACCAGATCGTGTCGAAGTATTATGCTATCTGTCTTTGATAGCAAAAAGGCATAGAAAATCCACTTCAACACTCTAATTGGCAAACCAACTATCTCCATAAGAGCAAATTTTTCAAGACACACTTAAAACTTTTTAATATGTTATGAACGCTACTTATTAAAAAAGTCTAAAATACCGTTGGTAGATAATATCGTAAGCTGTCATTTTTGATACTGTAAAATCCTACTGAATTACTGTTGCGTACGATCTGAACCAAAAAATATTTTTTGACTAAGTGTAGAGTTAGCTGGTTAGCCAATTAATATATCCACTTGTGTATCCGCGAACACTTGTGCACTATAATATCTCCTGCGCAGTTGACTAGCATAAGTGAGATTGGTCGCAATCTTATTAACAATCAATATCGACATAAACGATAACGTAAATTCGACGAAACAGACCCTATCAGAACATAATATTTCTTTTGCACAAATGCGAAAATATTGTAAAACATGGTATTAATACGATAAGATCCATAGATATAACAAAAATGAATGATACATTACGTATAGTTATCTAGAATAAGTCGTTAAGATTACCGTCTATAACAAAAAATCGAAAAATCGTGATTTGGAATACTTTATCGAGGTGTAATTCGGAATGGAGACTATACTGGATTACAACAGAGGTTTCATTATCTTAAGTCGACGACGAGGACGAATGAAGACGCATTGAATAAAAACCAACTGCATAACGATATGAGGACAAAGAACTTAGACTGTGACTGAAACGAATAATTCAAAAGTACCAGTCGAGTATAGACACAGAATGGTTCGTACTAACGATTCATGCCATGCTTCGAAAATTTACGATTTCATATTTATAACTGATATAATTATGAACTTATAAATTAAATGTTCTCGACCCTCCTGATTGTTTTCGACCACGTGGACATTCTTATTGAGACTAGCCAGTACGCGAAGACAAAACGTGCAGTATGTGTCCTTGTCACTCTCATAGTCAGGTATGACCACTCGACTCGACACGACCGGTGAGAGTTAAAGCACAGGACCGACGGGTTTACACGTTCTCCAAGACAGAGGTGAAACACCGCCAACTTCCCAACTTTGGGCTGTTAATGAGGATTTCTTGACAGAAATACTCTATTAAGTAAAGATGGCCGGACCCGGGACTCGAGCCCCAGGATCTCCGGATCCGCGGTCGTACATGCTAGCTACTTAACCACCGATGCAGTTTTTTTAAATGCAACCTCTCCATATAAAAAACTGTATATGCGCCTCTGTGACTTTCTGGGGGTGTGGACGGAACTCTATTCCTTAAAGTACGCTGTTCGACTGCTCTCTATCATTAACTTTAAAATAAGTTACTAGTTACGAATCTACTAAACTCTCTTACGAAACTAAAAAAAAAGGATACAATAGAATGTATGTTATTCGGTCTCAATAATAAATAACTAAAAAAAATCAAGCAGGTCCCCATACAAAAACGATGTTTTAAGGTTATCTTTGTTTTAACACAATTTGAAACATCTTAAACTAATGCTTAAAAATAGAAAAGAATATAATATTATTTTATGTGTTCATTATTTTTATATATGTTTTTCTCTAAAATATCTAAATTTAAGACTAACACCTATACAAAATTTCTCGTATTCTTTAAAGAAAGTAAACGATTTGTATGGCGATATCGAGAATAGTAGCATAAAAAGGCAAAATCACTTCTATTTTGGCGGAACCGTCTAAATAATTCTTTAGTCTAAGGTTTTAACATATTTTCTTCGCAGGGTCGAAGATAATAAACTCCGGCCTACCGTCCGTCTGGTGACAGAGTACGGTCTACATTCACCTATGGAAATTAGTACTCGTGACCCAAAAATCACGAAAGTCAATTTCATTGTGTTTTTTGTACCTAATCTTTTCGCAATAACGCCTAGACAAAAACAAATCTATCCCACGGGAACCGTACGTTTCTCCGGGATGACATATAGCCTATAGCCTTTCTCAGTTAAGGGGCTATCTAATGCAAAAAGAATTTTTCAAATCGGATTAGTAGTTCCTGAGATTAGCGCGTTCAACCAAACAAACAAACTCTTCAGCTTTATAATATTAAGTTTAGATTTAATTTATTTATTCAAATAGAAAATTTTTACTCGTGAAGAATTACATTTTAAAATTTACATTTAATATCAGCATTTAAGTCCGTAAGAAACCTATAACCGGCTCAAAATACAGTTCTGCTGAGATGTGCCCGTTAATCTTTTAAAATATTTTTTGTTGTGTATAGTTACACTAACGGTTCCGAACCTCGTGTGTTCTTTCGGTTTGGTTGGAAATTTTAAAAAATCAGGATCCTGGAAGTAAGAACCATATCCACAAAAAACCCCATAAATTACACAATCAGTCAAGCCGTAGAAGTAGTATTACAATCACAACAGAATTCCATCTATATATCGTCGTTAGTCTCGCTAAAAGTCAAAAACGGCTGGACCGATTTGAATAATTCTTTTTTTGTTTTGTGGGGGGTGTGTCACGGGTGGTTTAAATATAATTTTTTTTTGCGAAAACAAAAAAAAACAGCTGGAAAATCAAAAAGTTCTGAACTGTTTATTTTGTATGGGAATCACTAACCGTTAAAACGTACCTAGGGACAAACCCGAGCGAAGCGAGGGTATGTCGCTAGTACTAACATATAATGTACATATAATTATTACTGACTATTTTTAGTGATATTGAAAAAGAACCCTTCCTTTACAGTAACTATAAAGAATTTTCAAATAAAATTAACTTAAAACAAAATGTATACAGCGCAACCCTCAATAAATATGGTTTATATACCCCACTAGAGTACACTCAACATATATTGTTCCCGCATTAAATAATATTTACAACCATATGCACGGGTATGGACAAAATATCGGCGTCTACACTTTAAATATATTTTCATTGTTCAAATATTTGTGTAAGGGGTGATTAGGGTATAAAAGGAGCTTTAAAAGCCTTACTAATAGAATAAATGCGACAGTGTTTTTTGAATTGTTTTTATACACCTAACCCTTAGTTTGTAACCTATAATGGTGCATTGTGAAGTCTAGGGATACAAATATGAAATATTGAATTATTTTAATTTTTAATCAGCTCTTTATAATCTACTAGCGACTCACCCTTGCTCCGCTCGGGTTCATCCCTATTTACGTTTTAACGTTTAGTATAGATTTATCAGAGATGAGATATTTTCCTACAGTAAAAAGTATCCTATATGTTGACCCGGATAACCAGTTATCATCATACCAAATTTCATCAAAATCTGTCCAGTGGTTTTTCCGTGATGCGATCACAAACAGACAGACAGACAGATAAACAAAAATTCTAGAATCTATAGATTCGACCTCTGTATCGATAATAATGTCTATTTCAATAAGATTTTCCAAAAAATATTTAATATACAGATTCGGCTTAGTTACAATTTTATTATATGTATGATATTAGATAAAGATGTTCGACCTAAGACTGTGAAGATTACAATCATGTCTGTCAAAGATGACATTCTAATAAAAGCCAACCGTACGCTCCTATCGTACCGTACGTAGGTAACGAGAAACTAAACCAAATATAAATAAAAAATATGCCAAAAAATATGGGAATGCCACATTATCATTTTCTGACATAACATTGTAGTTATCTTAGCCCTGATTTTAAGTTAAAATGAAATACATCGTTAAAATCAAACTATAAATATCGTTCGATAATATATTCAAGATTAAACGGTGGAGGGCTTATGAAAGAAAAAACAAATAAGAAAAGAAAGATGGCGGCTCGACTATTAAGTATTCAATGTATATTCATATCTGGCATAGTCGGGAATATCAATAAGCCGGCAAAACTCGTAGAAACAATGAGATTCGAAACTTTACAGGTTTAAGTTAAAACCAGATAGCGAAAAACCTTATACACTGACCATAAAAATGTACCTATACTAAATAGTCACTATATGTATTAACTATCTGTGTATTCCAACAACCTATATATAAAGAGGTTTTTTAACGTTAGGAAATGCATTTACGCATACCACTTGCATTCATACAGGTTGTTATGTAGGACACACTAGCCAGGAAACCCAGTACAACCCACTTAAACCTAAAGTCACCTCCAATCAACCACGACACCCCGACGGTAGGCCTGCCAAAGAAGACCACGACAACCAAGGGGTTTCTCCCACGATCCACTCTACTAACAGAGAAAGCACAAGAACAATCCGCCATACTTAAAGGAGGTTGCATTTATGTATTTATTTTATACAACCCTTGATTTCTTTCTTAAAAAGGTGTATGTTACGCGATGTGTTCGCCAATTTCAAATTGTAATTCATATTTTTTAATGAATGACGTTTTAACTCATGTAAATTATCTTACTAATATTATTAATGTGAAATTTTAGATGGATGTCTGGATGTATGTTACTCTTTCACGCCAGAACGGCTGAACAGATCTGGATGAAATTTGCCACAGAGATAGATTATAGTGTGGAATAGCATATAGGCTATGTTTCATCCCGGAAAATGTACAATTCTCGTGAGATAGATTTGTTTTGATTTTTCCAGATAAGAACCCCAGCGAAGCAAGGGTTAACCGCTAGTAAAAAAATATAAATAAGGGGTTCCATACCAATTATATAAGTAGTGGGGTTTTCACTTCGTGTAGATTAATAATATTAATTCCACCTCTAAGACTAAAATAAAAACTTTAAGGCGATTTTAAGTATGTGTAGCTTTATCATTTAAAATGTTATTAATTAAATAAGTAACGCGCCATAAGATAACTAGGAAATTGAGAACATACACCATGACCAAAACCTCATAAAACTATGTAAATACCACGCCATCACTTACAATCTAGACTATACCCAAAGAAGAAATTGCTTCGGGCAAGTTAGAAACAAAACCGGTGGAATTCGTTCACGAGGTAGATTTAATTAGTTGGAAGCTCAAATAAGATCTCGAAACTGAATGCATTGAAGTTTGTTATGCAATATTTGATTGTATTGGAGGGTTAGTTATACCCTTTAAAGTAAAACGTACTATTGAATTAATGTAATAACTAGTCAGTGACCGCGGTTTCACTCATGTAATTATGTTTTTTTTTCTTTTTTAAACCCATATTCTATAGCAGCGCCATCTAGCGATAAGTGTAGCTCACTTTTAAGAACTTAGTTTAGTTTTTGGAAGAACTTATGTATAGTAAACACTTGTTGAAAACACTTGTTTACTATACATAAACAATATTACGTGAATATAAGAAAGGAATATTGAAGGAAAAGCCCATTTTTTGACCTGACTGTACGTCTTTCGAAAACTTTTACAGGATTTTTTTTATTTTTTTTAACACAAGTTAAACCCGCTACTACTCCTTATGTTTGAAGTTTTAATATGATAAGTGGTATACGTCCTAGATGCAAGTAAAGCCTGAAAGAAAGTGCAGTACATACACACATACATATATGTACGTACCTACTTATGTATATCCTTTTATATCTAAGTATTTAACTAATTAGACTGAACACAAAACAACACGTAGATTATCACAAGTCGTTTATGGCATATTTAAATTAATTAACGTCGCTACATGACATTTACTATAGATATAAAGTCTGTACACTCTTTGCTATCACTCCTTACACTCAATACATGTAAAAATATAATTTACACATCTACAAATAAGGTCTATTATTTCTTGCTAATACAAATCCATCTTTACTGAAAACATATGTTCAATATCAGCGCATACAATTAAAATGCTACTCTATTGTTAAAGTTTTAGGGTTCAATGTCTATAAAATATTATATTAAGGCAAATTTGACTTTAACAGTCAATTATTTAACTATAATATACATTAAAGCATGGCAACTTTGTTTAACAGCCGTACAACGCAGCAACTTCATAGACTTATATAAATATTAATGGGACGACTTATTAAAGCAATTATTTACTCTGGGAATATTTCTAAATGTGTTGTAAACTTTATACAAAAGATGTTAACTAATGTTGGTATTACATGTGCAAATAAAAAATGGATAGTGGAAATGCAATAAAAAATATATAAATGGCGATACCATTTTCCATTTCTTATTTATATAATATATACAAATAAATAAAATTGGAGTGTCTGTTTGTAATATTAAAATAACCGCTTTTTACTAAATAAATATGGACGTATACACGGTACATATACCGAAACGACATTTTTTTTTTTTAAATTGTTGTCTGTCTGTCTGTTTGTTCCGGCTAATCTCTGAAATGACTGGGCCGAATTTGACGGAAATTTCACTGGCAGATAGCTGGTGTGATAAGGAGTAACATAGGTTACTTTTATTTTAGAAAAAATAGGGTCCCACAAAAAAAAAAAAAAACAAAAAAAAATCTGAAAAAAAGTTTGTTTTGTAAAGTAACCTAGGGACGAACCCGAGCGAAGCGAGGGTGAATCGCTAGTCATACATATACAATACATGCAGTAATTGTTTACTGTAATGTTAGACAGCTTATATACGACCTTCTTTAACCTTCCGTGAACCATGTGGGGTTTAATAGACCCCAGTAACACAAAAATCCTTGTAAATCTCTAAAAAATCGCTCGGCGTTTTTGACACTTTAAGTAGCTGGAGTTGCGACATTGCCACACCGCTTGGTGATAGTGGTTTGATAATCGCGTCGCCGACGTAACAAATACACGTGCGCAAAGTGCGTTCGGGTCTCACAGACCCCACGTGGTTCGGGACGTCGTCTAAAACGTAAGTAGTAATTTTATTGTGAAATGCAGTATTTCTAGAATATTTGTATTTATTTCGAATTATTTATCATTTATACACCTTTTGAGTACTTAACATTTGATGAAAAGTTGGTTGTCTTTCGAGGGAGATGTGGGTTCCGACTGGTTATGATGATGATATGAGAGATGTTGAATAATAGTATCGAAATAGGGAAAACCGATCGTAGAAGAAACTTCGTTCGTAATTCGGGAACGGCTTTGATTGAAGAACATTTGAAAAACCACAAAGATAATCTATGGATTCCGAAATATTCACGTAAGTGCTTACATACATGAATTGCTCAGTGAAACATTTTCTGAACCACCAGCAAAAATGCCGAGATCTAAAATAAGATGTTCAGAATGTGACAGCAAGAAAGATCGGAAAACCAAATACAGTTGTAAGCTCTGCGATATACCTATATGCTTAGAGCAGGGGTTCCCAAACTTATTTTGTCTACTGCCCACTTTGACAATAAATTATTTTTTAGCGCCCCCATTTTTTCACCTACTAAGAGTCCTCCTAGCTACATGAAATTACAAATCGCCCCCTAAGCCTCTACACAATGCCCCCATTTTTTCTCTGGGTCTCTTACCGCCCCCCTTTAGGCCTACAGCGCCCACAAGGGGGCGTTATCGCCCACTTTGGGAAAGAGTGGCTTAGAGCATGCTCACTTATACTGCAAAAATTGTACTAAATATAATCAGCCTGGACCTCATGAAGACTGACAAAATTAAGCTAATTTTGTCAATTTTACATGCCTTATAATACTAATTTTGAAAATTTGAGATATATGATAAGTGTTTAATTACTTTTTTATTGTGGATGTTAGCCCAAAGAAGTGGCTAAGTTTTAGTTTGCAAAAAATGACTATGTTTTGTTCCTTTTTGAAAAAAGATTAAAAATGTTGATTATTTTACTCGGTTTTGTTTTATTATTACGCTCAAATAGACAAAAAACAGTATTTTATAATAAAATAAACAAATAATCACAAATTATACATTCCTTGCTCTGATAATTCTTGGGGTCTGAGAAACCCCACATGGTTTGCGATGTAACATTTATGCACGTGGTTCACGAAAGGTTAATAAACACACTCCAAAATACAAAAATACAAAAGATGGTTTCAGAGATAAACGCAATTAAACAAACATAATAGCAAACACTATAGCTTTATACGTACAATAGAATAGATTAATAAAAAACCTTTAATTTTATGTGATATACATACAAATACATATGTCTCCAATACCCCAAACATAGCAAATGAATCTTTGAAAAAATTTTTGAAAAAAAAAAAACGCCAAATATCGACCGACCACATATTAAATACCCAGTAGCTTTTTACATGAAAAATTTTTCTTTACTTTTACAATTTTAATGAAAACATAAAAATAAACCCTAATCCGTCGCCATACCAACTACATTAGCTTGTATGACACATAAGTTAGTTATATAGAGGGAATAATTTATGGGGTTTAGAAGTTCCGTAGTTTTAGTGTTCTTTTATGGGATATTCGAAACGTTTACAGCGTGTTTCGCACGAAAGTTGCGCTATTATTTTAGTGAAAATGTTCATTACAGATTTAAGTTCCAAATGCCATATTACATATTTAGTTGTTATTATTGGTATAAAATAATAAATTTATTATTTTTACAAGCTTTTTTTCATTATTAACCTGCAACGACATGTTTGGCTCAGTTTGTAGTGACCCTACTTGCTGTGCCTGAAGAAACGGCTAAACCGATTTGGGTGCTGTTTTCACTAATGTATTGTGGTCAGCTTCACTTAACATTTAGTGTATGTATTATTTCAATCGGTTTATAAATAAAAAAGGTATGTCAATTTAAAAAAATCGCCGACGAACAAATGAGCAAAACGAAGCGAGAATGAGTCGCTACTTAATATAATAAAGCTGACGTATAAACAAATATTGAGATATTCATAAACACAAACAAAATGTACACGTTGACATGTTAGAACTTAGAAGTAAAGGAATGTTGCAGGAAATGAAACGAACTCGTACTCGGAACGTTACGTCCGGTGTACTTAAAAGATGCTACTTTTGAAATATTCCCTTACATTATATTTCTCTATTATACTAAAAATAAGTAAAAAGTATTTTTACACTAAAACGTTAATCTATATATATAAAAGGCAAAAGTAATTGACTGATGTATCAACGCACAGGCCAAAGCCTTAAGGCAAAAAAATTGAAATTTCGCACACGTATTCTTCATATGACGAAGGCATCCACTAAGGAAAAATTTTTCAAAATTCAACCCCCAAGGGGATGAAATAGGGGATAAAAATTTGTATGAAACTTTTTATTCCTTGGACATATTTGCATGAAATTTCGTAAGAATTGAATACGGTAAAAATAATAAGTTACATATTTAAGCGTTTTCCAAAATTCAACCCCTAAGAAGGAAAAATAGGGGATGAAAGTTTGTATCAAATATACCTTTTCAAAGACTTTTTTGTAGTTTTAGCGCGAGCGAAGCCGCGGGCTCTGCTAGTCTACAAATAAACAAAGTATCTTTCCTACAAAGTTACATCAAAACAAGTCAATCAATGTCATTAATTGTATTTAACTTTAGATTTTATACCACGGATTATAGTAAAGTAATAAAAATTCCTTAGTCTGTAATATTATCATAATAAGAAAACTTTCCTACTTATGATGCAATCTAGCACTTGGCTATCTAAAAAGTTTTAATGACTTAAGAAGAATAGATACAACATTAGTTTGTTTTAACATCAAAATGAAATTTACTTTATAATTAGGTTGAGGATATTCTAAAGGCTAAGGATATTCTATGGGATAAGGATATCCCATAATATAAGGATATATAAATAATATTGTAAGTGTGAAATTGTGTTTATTGTTAGTTTGTCACGCTTTCAAGTACAAGCATAACAACTCATTACCATATTTTTTTAAAGACCTTATTACTTATTAGGCACCGATCGGTCTAATTGGCAAATACTAAAAAACTGCAAATATATAATATATATTATAAAAATAAAAAAAAGCCGACTGCATAAAAGCTATCTAAAAAGATGAAAACAAGTTGACGAAGGAATATAGTATTAGGCAGCCGGAGACATACATACATTTTGTACATCTCGCGACAAGGATGAAACGTGTTTTTATCCGAATGCATAATGCTATATTCCTTCATCCATTTGTTATCAACATTTTTAGTTAGCTTTTATGTAGTCGAGTTTTTTATTTTTATAATATATTTTTTATATACAAAATTTCAATTCGATACAACAACCAGAAATAAACTAAAATCGACTTCATATATTATATATACATATTAAAAAATTTAATTTTCTAAATTACATATAAAACAATAATAATACTTTAATAAATAATTAGTATTTAATAAATAATTAATATTTTGATTTTCTTTGTGGTTAGACATATTATAGTAATAGCAACACTAAATAATATTGCATTATTAATTCTTAAAGTTTTTAAAATATTGTAATATTTATAATAATAGCAGCTAAAATTAAACAAATAATATTTAATTATAATACTTATTAAACTTTTTAAATATGTTTAGAATTAAAATCAACAAATATTATAAGGTACTCTGGTGCCATTTTTGAATTTTCAAAATCATTTTTGTAAATTTGTGGGTAGGCACTGTCTGTAACAAGTATATAACGCTTTTGAGATGTCTAACACCTTAGTCTCTCCCGTGACCATGATTGCTGTAAAGCAGCGGTCGGCAACCTTTTAGCAGGCAGGGGCCACAAGGTGGCTGGCTATACCTGGTAAAGGCGGGCCGCACTTGTGAGAGCAAAAAAAAAAAACGACAACATTCAATGTGACAATTTCTAAATTGACTCTTAAATGCTTATTTATGAGACGAGGAACATCTTCATTTTTTCGGTAATTACAAATTCAAAATACTTCAAAAAAAAAAACCATTAAAACTTTTCTTTATAAAACAGTCATGGGCCGCGGGCCGCATAGAGGCACCTCGCGGGCCGCGGGTTGCCGACCGCTGCTGTAAAGCATTCGAAACGTCGGGAACCAAAAATCAAAATAAATCCGCGAAATAATCCGAAAAGATAGTTTTATTTAAAATGTCAAATATTCGCGTAAATCTAAGAAAGTATCATGTAATCGTTTTATAAAAAAGGTTGTAAAAAATATCTATTTGTCATTTCCACAGTAAAATCTTTATAATTCTGCTTCAATTAAATATATATAACAAAAAACATAAATCATATTGTCTGTTGTAAAGTTGGGCCTACTGCAGCACGTGCACACATTTACGACCCAAGATGATACACGGTGGCCGTAACGACTTAAACAAGTACATAAAATATCTTAAGCGAATGACTCATTACTATAAAATCCAAAGATTACACGCAGTAATATGAAATGTATTCGCATGAAGTTAATGTGTGGTAAGACAAGTAGTGAAATGGGGAATTAGGTAATCTGTTGTTTTACGTTAAAAACTACAAAATATATGCTGTCAATTCTTCTAAGAGTAATCGTTATATAATAGAAATATAAATAAATCAATATTAAAAAAAAGATTTTTAAAAACAATTTTTTATATCATACATGTAAATAGTGTAATTGAGTTTGAGTTTGATGTAATTTAAAGTGTATTTTTTATTTTTTAGGTATTTATTCGTTTTCTTTTCAGCAAACCCTTTCATTTGATGTCCATATCATTGGGGCGCATAAAAAAAAATAGTCCGCCATCGTTGGGAGTCCGCCATATTGGATTAAGAATGACGTCACTTAACCATGCATTGTCATCTAAACTAAACGCGTATGCAAAATTTCAACTCAATCGGTTGAGGATAACTGCTTTAAAACTTAGTTGCAAGATTTGACCCGAACAAACATATGTACATACAAACATTGCAAGTTGAATAAAAACTTGTAAAAATACATGGTAATGACATATTATGATTCTATGGTATAACGATTAAATTTGTAATTTCTATACAATTTTTAAAATTTCTATTCTATAACGATTGTAGAATGACATCTCGCGTAAATGCCAAGGTTATTTTCGGTACAGATAAACAAAAAAATACGATAATTCAATAGGTTCATCAATGTCTATTTCTTTGTATCTGAAGAATATCATTAAAAATTATAAGGTTATCTATACATATAAATAAAATTGAGATGACTGTCTGCGACTCCCAAATAACTATGTTTTCTCAAGTACATAGTTACTTACAAATATAATACCAGTACCTAAACAACCATTTTTAATTTTTTTGTCTATCTGTCATTCTGTTTCTCCTTGATAATCTTCGGCTTAACCGATTGTAATGGGACTTTCACTGAAAGATAGACGAGTTTGTACTTTGTAGGGCTACATACAAAGTATGTTTTACTTCGGAAATATTTAGGCCAGCGTCAAAATCGAAAATCCTTAAACATTAGGTACTTAAAATTCAAGATTTACGATTTTACGGGAAAGTCCCCGATATCATGAGTCTATCTCCTAAAGTTAATCTATTAAAAACATACCTCGGGACGCACCCGAGCGAAGCAAGTATGAGTCGCTAGTTATATAATATAATGATTCAAATATTCTTTTAATATTTATAAAAATATATATAAAATACAAATATATATAAAAATATTTATAAAATACACGCTTAAAGTCAACTCAAGCACCAATTTACTATAAATATAGCTGACCTTATAAATTAACACAACGAGGTGAATATTTCATTGAAGACGTCTTATTCAGTGTACGGTCAGCATGATACGCAATCGTTAAAATTTATTTTGGCATGATTTCTGTATGTGAAAGTGTTTACGCCGTATGTTGGATGTGATTATTTGTTTTTGTTTGAACCAGATCGATTTATGGTTGGAATCGGGTAATTTTGTGCAAATTGAAGGATTTTTGCGGGCATATTATCTTTAATTAATTTAAATGTTAGGACCATAAGTGTAACTTACGCTTGTTTATAGTAACTTTTGTAAATAAATATTCGATTCTCTTAATATCAACGTGAAATGTAAATATTCTCGATTATACGCTTAATTAACCTCGCCTGAAGACTGTATTCGCGAACCTTTTAAAAGATTATCAAACTTAAATCCATCTATTATATGATCTACCAAAATTACTCAAATCTACGATATAACGCTTAATCTAGCTATCTATTTTTGACATAAACAAAAGATTCAAAAGCTGCATCATACAAAGCGTAGATAAATTCCACAAACCACAAACAAAATAAATTAATGCGCTAATTTCTCAACAAAACATACATTCTGACAAACTCGGACGTGTTTCATTATAATTATATTTCTTCGCTTCATTCTTCAGATATAATATAACCAGGTAGTCCTTTTAACCTACAAGGTAGCTTTCGCACACATTTAAGAGATTTTTTAAAAAAGTCGATACATATATCGATTTTTAAATCAATTCATTACTCGCCAATGTCTACATCCCTACTACTCAGTGCCGTCATTCTTTTTTCGTGCGAGGTAGCAAGCACACGTACACTCTTCGGGTAAAAAATTACAAAGAAAAGTGAAAATGTTCAAGAAGATATTAACTAATACAAACGGGAATTCAAAAAACTTAAGGAACAATAATTGTTTAAACGTCGTCGGATTCAAACTAAATCATCATTAGAATCCCTTTGGTATGTACATATTATCTATTTACGATTACCCACATTTTGTCGTCATATTTTATTAAACAGTGGTTGCAGAATTGCAATGGTAATAATTACCATATAATTCATAGCTTTGTAACGAATATTTTATGCTTTTAAGTAATCAGTATAATAAAGGAACTATAGGTATGGAATTCTTCACAGCCAGAGATCCACATTATCTCTTCTGTTAAGTAGCAATATTGGATCTGATAAACGTGTTAAAAGTATTTTAAAAATATTTAAATTAAAACCCAGCTTTCCACTGTTTCATAGTAGATGGGATCCACAATTTATCTGATTGGTATCCTTATAAAGAATATAAGGAGAGAAAAATTACGAATAAATTTGTAATTTTCTTAGTTTTATATACAGCCCAACGCGTACAAAGCCTTTTATTGACAAAATACGAAAATATGATATATTATATATATTGGAATTAATATACTAATCAAAAATATTATAAAGACGTAGGTAGTCGGTCGAGATTAACCAACACTAATTTTGCAGTATTTTCGAGATAATTTATCTCGATTCTGCATATATTCTGCAATATGACTTGAAGATATGATATGTTTGTTCCACAACATGACCGTCCTCCTAATATACTTAACCTCTTAATAACTGTAAGGCGTCCATAATTAGGCGGATAAAGCAGGTATTAATAGAGTGGTGTGGACGTGACGTCATCTAGCACACCAGCACGCGACGTTCCGCGACGTCCACACTTGCTGGACGAGGCGTCTCTGTTGATACTATAAGGAAGACGACCAGTCGTTTATGTATTAAAACGTACTTTGAAATTATTCGCGAAATTCTATAATCACTCGATTACTATAGATGAAAATAGTTTTGTTTGTGTAATTTTGTTTAATGAACAATTAAACTATATGGGAAATGTTTATTTTAAGGTATAAATTCTGATAATATTATATGTTCTTAAATATTAGATATAAATTTATAATCCTATTTTAAAGCCCGGCGGCTAACTGAAAGTTATCACGAGGGCCACATAGAATGATATAACCTTAAAACAAAATTTCTATTAAGATAATAATAAATAATGGGTGTCTCAATAAGAAGGCACTATTTAAACTTTGCGTCATTTCGTTTCGTGCATGTGACAACTTTGAAATTTGACAGCTGTTACCTAGATTATTAAAAATAAACCAGAAATAATTCCTGAGCTCAAGGTCGATAGCCCACGCGCCATCGGTGAGATACAGCTACATCTTTGTCAAAAAGTCATCGAAAACTTCGTGTTTTTATTTTTAAATGAAATAGTGCACTCTTATTGAGCACCTTATATAAGTATATTTCAATTACCTGGAGGACGGCCGTATAGAATTCAAAATTATCAAATATATAATTTATACCTTATATGGTAATATGTTCATTTTGAACATTTTCGCCTGGCGGTTAACCGTGCGTTAACACGATGGCCGTATAAAATTGAAAATTATGAAATATATAATATATACCTTATATGGTAATATGTTCATTTTGAACATTTTCGCCTGGCGGTTAACCGTGCGTTAACACGATGGCCGTATAAAATTGAAAATTATCAAATATATAATTTATACCTTATATGGTAATATGTTCATTTTGAACATTTCGCCTGGCGGTTAACCGTGCGTTAACACGATGGCCGTATGAAATTGAAAATTATCAAATATATAATTTGTACCTTATATGGTAATATGTTCATTTTGAACATTTTCGCCTGGCGGTTAACCGTGCGTTAACACGATGGCCGTATAAAATTGAAAATTACCAAATATATAATTTATACCTTATATGGTACTATGTTCATTTTGAACATTTTCGCCTGGCGGTTAACCGTGCGTTAACACGATGGCCGTATAAAATTGAAAATTATAAAATATATAATTTATACCTTATATGGTACTATGTTCATTTTGAACATTTTCGCCTGGCGGTTAACCGTGCGTTAACACGATGGCCGTATAAAATTGAAAATTATAAAATATATAATTTATACCTTATATTGTAATGTTTATTTCGAACGTTTTTGCCTGGCGGTTAACCGTGAGTTAACACGACGGCTTTATTAATTTTATAACATGTTCAAAAAGTAATAACGACACATTATTATTTTGCAATAACCCACATAAGTTTTAACCTGGCGGTTAATTGTATGTTAAACACAAAGGTACCTAACCATCGTAATTTTCATTACTGAGCGACGTATTCTAGATCAAAACATTAATGAGGCTAAAATTAATGACAATTCGAAATTCCGATCAGGACACTTTTATGCCTAGCGCAGAAATTCGTTTTTCAAAAATGGTGGTCCCAATGTTGGTACAGTATTCGATACAGAAGTTCTCATAGCACTATGAAAGGAGACTGAAAATGATTCATTTGTTGAGGAAATTCACAGTACTTTGGCGCAAATTTTAGCCTATTCTTAAATATAATAAAAGAGGTTAAACATAATCTATTAAAAGATTAGGTACCTTTATTTTTACCTACTTATATATTTAAATTTACCTTCTGTAAGCACAAAAATTAAATAATGAGGCAATTTCTAATACCTCTCTAATCTCATTGACGATTGTCAAGAAGCTGATCAACAGTAGTACTTGTAAATGATAAAATTAAACGATAATTAAGTTAAAAAGTTACGATCAATATGGAATGCTGACGTTTTTCACTAATAAACTTAGCAACGTATACGTGGCCTGTCAGGAAAACTGGAACAGACCCCTGTGTTATCAGCAAAACAGCAGGAGAGGTGCAAAGGCCCGAGCAGAGGCCCTCTGAACCGCCAGATGCCAGCTCGGCAAATGTTCAGCGCTGCGCGCTCAAACAAACCGCGGCCGTCTGCATCTCGCCAGTAAGTCTGTACTTCACGCTAACAGCCTCTCTCACCATTGCTTACTTAATATTACAAACGTAATATAACTTTGTAATTTAGGTAGAATTTTCCCATATTGCTAGAATTTTAATTCTAAAAAAAAAAAAAAAAAAATATTAATTTAATTTTAATTCTTTCGTTGTTTACAACAACGCTAGTAACACAAGTTGATATACCTACCTTCAAATTTGTTATCTATTTTTGAGAAAGCAAACATGAGTACAGTAAATAACACTATGTGCAGTATTCAAATTGAAGACGAATTCAATTTGAGAAGAAGAGAATTCAATTTGATCACATATGAATTTAGTAATATACCCTACGGCCTTTCAGTAGCCCATAGAACATTTACTAAAGTGTTGAACTCATTCATCAGGCTCTGTGTTCTTTGTATTAGAAATAACTATAATGAAAGCCAAAACGTTTCTTTAAAACTGTTACATTTTTAAGATTTTGCACTTTGAAAATTTTGTCACTTTGAAAATTTTGATTCATGTTTGGCTCATTAATCAACCATTTCTTTGCGAACCGAAAAATGTCATAAAACCATGAATATTTTTTAACAAAAAATATTTTACATTTGCAAAAATATTTTATCAGGAAATTTCATCAATTGAAGTAATATGCAATTGAAATTTGATGCACGTTATGCCGCTAAAGGTGTCTGGATCTATATTAAAATATAAGTATTATATATTATATAAAGATAATCGTTTTACAAAAGGTATAAAATTCTGTTTTTTGTGAAACAAAGTTAAAACTTTGTCCCTCGTTAGAAGATCTAAGCTCGTGAAGTCACAATATATTAAAAATCAAAAAAGAAATATTTGGCTTAAAAACACGAAAGAAAATTTTAAAGCTGGAAATAATCTGAAAAAAAAAGTGAATTGTCTAATTTAGCTCTTAATTGAATATTAATACAATTAAGATAATCTAAAATTAATTTGTTTACTTCTATGGTCAGGGCCAAATAACAGAGCTATATTTTAATAGAAAAAAGATCCGTACTCTCTAGTTATTGATGCTTTCACAATAAACTAGAATACTAAATACTTTTATGCTTTTCTTTTTTTTTCCAATTATTCTAAAGTATCTTCGAAATATTATATATGAAAATTCTTTTTTGTCATTTCAGGCCTGGCATCCGTTCATAATGAAGATGAATAAGTCTGAATTAATATGGAAACCTTTTATTGTGAAAAATCTTGTTACAGAAAGGTCTTTATTCTGGTTGCCGCGGTACCCACAACATGCGTTTACATGTTTACATTGTGCGGCATATATGTATAACTAGCGACTCATCCTCGCTTCGCTTCGGGTTCGTCCCTAGACAAAAATAAATTTATCCCAAGGGAACCGTACATTTTTCCGGGATGATATAACCTATAGCCTTCCTCAATTAACGGGCTACCTAATGCAAAAAGAATTTTTCAAATCGGATTAGTAGTTCCTGAGATTAGAGCGTTCAACCAAACAAACAAACAAACTCTTCAGCTTTATAATATTAGTATTGATATATCTTTTAAACTTTTCACATTATTATATTATATAGTTAATATAATATAGTTGGTAATACATTTTAAATTTACTCCCTTGATACTGGTTGATTTGATGGATATAAATACAAAACTTCTCTAAACATCTACCTGGTTATATTATATCTGAAGAATGAAGCGAAGAAATATAATATATGATCAAACGAACTTCTCAAGTGAAGTTCGATCATTATTATATGAGTCGCTTCATTCGAAGATATAAGGACCCCCCCAACCCGTTCCCGAACTTAGTTTTGTATTTATTGGTGGTATGAATCTCTAAAAGAATGACGGCACTGAGTAGTAGGGATGTAGACATTGGCGAGTAATGAATTGATTTAAAAATCGATATATGTATCGACTTTTTTAAAAAATCTCTTAAATGTGTGCGAAAGCTACCTTGTAGGTTAAAAGGACTACCTGGTTATATTATATCTTCGAATGAAGCGACTCATATAATAATGATCGAACTTCACTTGAGAAGTTCGTTTGATCATATATTGATGTTTCAAAAGGGGGGAAAAAAATAAAACATTTCTACCGGTCATTATCGCATACGTTAAATTTATTGGTAAATACGTGGTCCCGTGGGTGTGTCCGATGTCATCTGTCTACGCTACTCACCTGCGAGCATATCATTTAAGGCTCACTACAAACATGACGGGTAAAATGCAAATTTAATATATTTTAGTTTTAAATACATAGTAGTAATTTTTATTTGTATTCTGTTTCTGAATCAAAATAAAAATGATAATAATTTTAACAAAATTGTAAAATACATAAAACGCCTATATTAGCTTGAACCAGACCTGGATATGATTAAGATAATCATGTTTTCCACTACAATTTGACTTTTCCATATGATTAATGATTGGATGATAATCACCATTAATAAAATGTATCACACACGGAATGGAAAAGTACCTATACAGGATGTTTGAAATACATTAAGTAATTAACTTCTATGATCATAAGTCATAATATTTCCTGATCAAGGCATGAAAAAGTTAAGTCTTAATGAAGGCGAGGTGAAGGGCAAGTCTCTCATATAATTGTAACTAGCGACTCACCCTCGCTTCGCTCGAGTTCGTCCCTATGTATGTTTTAATGGTTAGTATGAAATACAAATCTTTGAATTTTTCGGCTTTTCTGTACTATAATATGCATGTATTATACATATAAACCTTCCTCTTGAATCACTCTATCTATTAAAAAAACCGCATCAAAATCCGTTGCGTAGTTTTAAAGATCTAAGCATACATAGGGACAGACAGCGGGAAGCGACTTTATTTTATACTATGTAGTGATTATCATGTAACCTAAAAAATGTACTAATATTATAAATAAAAAATGTAACTATCATTAAATATATTAATTCAAGTTAAAAATATAGGAAATATATAAGACAGTACGCTTCTTCATAATAATATATAATAAAAAATCTAATTGTATAGAAATTTTTAATGCCAACTATCTCCATACTAAACGTACAGTGCGCATATCGCCTACGACTGGCGTACTTCCAAGCCTCTGATACAGTGCATGCCACGTTGATTCATACGCGGGATTATTCGCAGCTATGTCGAGGGCCCGATTATCGTGCGCTTTCAAAATTGGATACCGATTGGGAATATTTTGCTAAGAGCTCATACGAATCATTCGAATCAAAATATATTGGTTCGAGATAAAAGGAAAATGTGAATTGAGAGTAATACTGTGGGTGAAGATTAAGGATGGAAGAACAAGGAACTAGTGTATAAATCTTATTTTCTTAGAATAAACGTTTCAGAAGTGCTTATAGAATAAATTTTATTATCTAAACTCTAACTTAAGCTAATGTCTGCGGTTGTGCTCGCTTATTTCGAAATTATAACCTATGATGAAATTATATTGTATAAATTATATGAATATTATAAGAGTGAGCGAAATGAGAACAAACAATATATTTGCATCGATTTTACTAATTAAAACAAAACTTAACTATATCCTTAGATCTATATTACATGCACTATAATATTATTTCCTATTGAATTCAATACAGCCGTTATAAGATAATTCGAAAAAAAAAACAATCGAACAGATAGTAGATGAAAAATCTAAAAACCGTAGAGTTGACTTGTTTTACATATGTAAAGTATGCATCTAACACAATATTTAAATCCATTATATCTAAACAAACCTTGGGTATATATGTCATTTTTATCATTTTGTCTGTTGAATACCAGTAATATATAAAAAAATCAGAATAGCTTGCAATAGTACAAACTTCAACATATAACCAAACACCGTAACATCTCTACAATGAATGGCATCGTAACAACAACAAAATCGCGCTAAATCCGTGTGTATCACCCACAAACAACCATTGACGAGAGAAACTCTAGCTTTGTGATGATTGTTTACATTCTAACGCCTTTGTCTGTAACCGTGCGTAGTCTCTACATGCTAGTATTATACCACCGCTTTAGTTCAAAGCTCAATTTAAACTATACGAAATAGTATTGAAGTGTTATAACTAAAAGCTTACCCGACTGAATCGATTTAATTCGGGTTTCGAATTATCTGTATGAGATAAATAGAGTCTCAGTCTAGAATCTAGACCTTACTGAGTAGATGTACTTTAAACTCTTATTAGAAATCTAATTCGTTGATCTTTGTCTAAAAACAAAGCACGCGCCAAGTTCTTTAATCCACAAAAACCATTAACTTAATCATAATATAAGAAAATGTTTGTAACAATGTAAGTATGTGTGTACACTGGCTTTGAATAATACTTTCTCAGATTTACGCGAATATTTGACAATTTAAATGAAACTAACACTTATCTATTTGAATTTTGTCACGTTTTTATTTTATATTTTTATTCCCTGTCCTTGTTACAGAGAAATTTTTTGACTTTAAAAATTATTATCTTGCTTGGAGGGTGGAATTTCTTTTTTAAAAATATATAAGACTACCCTTGAGGCGGAATAAATTAAGAATTTATACATATGCAAGCATTAAAAAAAGAAAAGATCTTAATTCTTAATCTTAGTCAAGAATTGTAGTACCTAATCTTCCTTGAAGTCGTTCAATCACTGATCATATAATGTGCATCTGCTTATTTAAAAAAACTTATGGGATTACAATGGAAGCATTTTACATGGGTTAGTTTTAGTAGATAAAATAATAAAGATTATTTCACATTTTATACACGAGAGTCGCGTTTATTGTAAAAATAAGCTCAAACAAAGCTTTATATAAAACTAAAACATCTATAGCATCGTAATATCCAAAGAAAATGTTTAATAATTTTTCACGGAGCGGCGTCTTTCTAAAGCGAACTCATTTATTATGTTTAAAACGTTTTAATACATTATCTACCTTCCCACAGCTCTGCAAAGTTGACATTGGACTCTTAATAGAAATAAAACAAACTACTACCACGGGGTCTCATCACGTACAAAGAAGAATTAATTCAAATAAATTTCAATAGATAGCATTATGTGTATCAATTACTCATTTAAATTCGTGCAAAATAAGTAAAAGATGAAAAATGGAACCGAAAAATGTATATTTTGGTTTTAAATTTTTTTTAGGAGTTAACAAAAACAAAAATACGCGCTCGTAAATAAAAAAAGACGTAATTTTACTAATTATTGAAAGATCTGCAATCAAACAATGGGTTTGTAGTGCATTCACAGATCGCGCTATCGCTCTTTATCATTTGTTTATAAAGGTAAAAACGTATAAAAGTCAACTTAATTTGTTTAATTAAATGCTACGTGACTTTTGCTATAGTTAACATATTTTAGTTTTTACGTATCTACACATTTAATAAAATTGTAACTAAGCCGAGTCTGTACATTAAATATTTTTTGGAAAATCTTATTGAAATAGACTTTATTATCGATACAGAGGCCGAATCTATAGTTTTTAGATTTTTTGTCTGTCTGTCTGTCTGTTACTGCATCACGGGAAAACCACTAGACGGATTTTGATGAAATTTGGTTTGATGATAGCTAGGTTACCCGGGTCAACATATAGGATAGTTTTTACTGCGGGAAAATATTTCATCTGTGAGCTAAACGTTAAAACATAACTAGGGACGAACCCGAGCGTTGTAAGGGTGAGTTGCTAGTTTATAATATAAAACAGTTATTTTTGTCGCTTAATATATATGTATGTATGTACATTTAATTAAATTGTACTAGAGGACATAACAAACTTGTACAATAACTTTGTATAAAAAAATACATGTATTTGGAGATATTTCATACGTATGAAGTCAAAATCCGTTTAAGAAGTTGTATGGATCATTATTACAAGAGAGAACGGCTGAACAAATATCAATGAGAATTTTACTTTTTGGTACGTAAATAGTAAATACCTATACTAAATGACAGTAGTAGCCGAGTGGTAACGCGCTCGCTTGGGAAGCCGAGTGAAGCGGGTTCAAATCCCGGGTCTCGCACTTCTGACATTTTCATGTGCGAATCATTTCTAACATGATTACCACTTGCCTTACGGTGAAGGAAAGCATCGTGAGGAAACCTGCATTCTGAGAAAACCTAACAAGTTTTCGAAAGACATGTGAAGTCCGCCAACCCGCCCTTGGCCAGCGTGGTGGACTATGGCCTGATCCCCCTCGTACTGAATAGAAGCTCGTGCCCAGCAGTGGGACGTTAAAAAGGGCCGAATACATATACTAAAATAGAAATATTCCACGTTTCATTTCACTTCACCTTGAACTCTTCGGCAGTCACGCGCCAATATTTACATAATATGTCATGTCAGTAAGTTATAACTAACAAAGAAATGTCTATATAATAAAAATGAACTGCTATGCGTTGGTAAGCGCATTACTTGAGAACGACTAAACCGATTTGGCTAATTTAGTTTATAAATATTCGAATGTAATAACTCTAATAAAGTTTATGGGAAAAACTTGGAAAAACTATCCGGGAAAATTGGGAAAAACTTTTTTAATATGTACAGATAGACATTTTTGTATGATCTCAAAAGTCACAAATTGTAACAGGACAAGACAATACAAGTACTGAAACACGAGCGAAACTGCTAACAGAAACTAGTCCAATAAATAACCAAAAAAAAAAACACTTTTCATTCAAAATTAAACAATTTCTAGCAAAAAATAAAAATATTAATCCATCACAGATTGTGTGTAACATGTCGCCTTAATCCTAATACCATAATATAACAGTTTTAGTAAAATAGTTCACAATTCTCATAAAGCACGGAACAAGTGTTGTTTACATAAATTTGAATGGATCACACTCACGCTTTAGAGCTTTGACTGTGTATTTTCAAGGTCATAACATTTTCATATATTACGAATTCGTATGAACGTATACGAGACGTTTTTTTTTTCATTAAATTCAATCTTGGCTTAAATCTTTTTGTTTCATCATAATCTCTTATTTTTTGACATTCCTGAAGATGTTATACAAATATTTAAAATCACATGTTTTAAGCTTATTAATAGATGTTTCAAACGTTATTTAGGTATATTACGTTTAGCAGCATTGTGTCTTTAGGCTTAGTTTCGATTTATTCAACCACGGAAATAATAATTATCGAATTTTATTGCAATGCTTAATAAAATTCATGCGTTTTTTAAATAAATTTACAAAAAACTTTAAAAGATTCACTTCTATTATAAATGCGAAAGTTTGTATTATAGTATACTAGTGATTTACCCTCGCCTCGCTCGGGTGCGTCCCTAGGTACGTGCACATAGCGTTGCTACAGTTTAATAGGAAGATCTTTTTAAAAGAAATAATTCTGTACTACATTGTTTTCATATAACGTTAATAAATTACGCGGCGCACGCCAAAAAAGCTCCAATTCGGCATGACTTTTTCCGACATCTTCAACAACCATCGTCACATTTCCGCCAATTTACACAAAACCTCCATCACAATCACTCCATCTGTTTGTAAAAACAGTATGAACAGACAGACAGACGCGGCGGGGGACTTTCTTTTATAATATATAGTAACAGTAACAGTAATTTGTAAGTGTATTTGTTACATCTTATGTAATATAACAGCTAAATGGACCTGGAATAATACAGAGAACAATATATTATGTATAATACCTACATAGAAACAGGTAACTAATAAACAGGCACAATTTTTTGATCGATTCGATAAACATCTGTACATTAACCGCATGTGTATGCAATAATGAACTGTTTGAAAGCATCATAACTAAATTATAAATTTACCGCCCACATACACGTCATTCGACCACCTGTATCCATTATGGCTCATCCATTGTTCAGAATCCATGCAAAATGGTAATAAACTGCTAATAAATTACGAAAAACGAAATTTATCCAGTCTTTTTCGTTAAAACCCAGTTTATAATACTAACTATACTTCCTAAATATAACTAAACCAGTTACTGAATAAACCTGACTCTTCGGACGTCTAGACAGAATCTACTTGGGATGCCAGAATAGTATATTCGTTGTATTGAAGCCTCGGGGCCTGAAACGTGACCCATATCTGTTTTAGTTCATCTTTCATAAATATTTCATACATGTGTTTGTTAAGATATCGAAATATATGGTATCTAAGTAATCATAATTATTCTCAAGATGTTGTTCAACGACTTTTATTAGTAGACTAGCGACTCACCCTCGCTCCGTTTGGGTTCGTCCGTAGTTGCGTTTTAACGTTTGGTATAGATTTCTCAGAGATGAGATATTTTCCCGCTATAAAAAGTATTCTATATGTTGACCCAAATAACCAGCTATTATCATACCAAATTTCATCAAAATCTGTCCAGTGGTTGTCTCGTGATGCGGTCACAGACAGACAGATCGACAGACTAAAAACTATAGAATCGGTCTCCGTATTGACAATAATGACTATTTCAATAAGAATTCCCAAAACATATTTAATGTACAGATTCGACTCAGAATTTTATTATATGTATAGATAATAATAGATAATATTATCTTCGGGGTTACGATGTGATTAAACAGCGCTATGAACGCTATTCACGTTTATCGCACTACTATTATAAATACGATAGTTTGTATATTTGTTACTCTACTCTGAAACAGCTGGACCGATTTAGATGTAATTTATAAAAAAGATAAACTATGATCGAGAGTAACATATAGGCTACGGTTAGTTATAAAATTTGGCATACGGTGGCGTTACCGTTACACATACATACTGTGATATTATAAATACCTCCAAAAGGTTCTTAGGGAAGCACCCGAGCAAAGCGGAGGAATGTCACTAGTTAAATTATAAAAAATGTCACTTTAAAAATAGGTAACCTTAAATGAACGTTCCGAATATTTAACAATTCTCACGGTCAGGGTCGCGCTGAGGACGACCATCATTTAAATCGCCTACTCATGAATATTATTGAGTTTTACAAGTCTTGATACCTAAAATCTTAGTTTATATAAAATAATCCCATGAATATTATATTAAATAACGTCAATGTCCAAAAAATATAATTTGGCTCTTTCTTGACCAGAATATGAGAGTATCCTCTCAATATTATTGTAGTCAGCTTTAAACAATATGTGCTATATTTATCTATACTAATATTATAAAGCTGAAGAATTTGTTTAGTTGAACGCGCTAATCTCAGGAACCACTAATCCGATTTGAAAAATTCTTTTTACATTAGATAGCCCGTTAACTGAGGAAGGCTATAGGCTATATATCATCTCGGAAAAATTTACGGTTCCCGTGGGATAGATTTGTTTTTATCTAGGGACGAACCCGAAGCGAAGCGAGGGTGAGTCGCTAGTCGTCAATAAAAACCAAATAGAGCTGCGAGCGAATGCTATTACTCATACCATAGGTAATCTATTTTAGCACTATCAAAAACTATAGAACGTACCATTGAAATTTGCGTAATTTCAATCATTACTAAAATCGTATCTGCCCGAATAATAAATACGTAATTTCAAAGGCGATAGATAAAGACACACGTTTTATAAATTACTAAATTACTAGTATTTGTCCGTGACTCTGCCCGCCTAGCTTAAAAATAACGGATTTTCAAACTCCCAAACTCGTTTTTAAGTTGAGTATGTATGTATATATTACATGTAAGTATGTGTGTATTTATGTATATGTGTGCATATATATTATACATATGTATATTTTTGTCTTATATATGTATTTATGTTTATTATTTAGTATTAATTGTAGAGCCCCGTCTATTGTTTCATTAATCCTTTCACCAAAGTTTGTCCGTAAGAGATTGCACATAGCAATGACTGCCATTGCATGCCTTTTTGTTATTCTTCTTTTAATCTACTGTATTCTTCTTTTGTGTGTGCAATAAAGTATTTATCTATATATCTAAAATAGGTTTATCCGTAATCTAAAATAGGTTTATCCGTAAGACTGTTAACGTATAAAAATAACGAAGGAGTCATAGATACTTCAAACGGGGTCTATGCCCCAACCATTATTAATCTCTGCTAATCGAGCATCACGCTCGGAATACCTGGCAAAGGTCGGCTATTTCTGTAACACTCAGATGCCCCTTGATTTATTCGCGTCGGTTCCTATATCATTAGTTTGAGATCGATCGAAGCTGAGCAAATCTATAGTACTTTTAAATATATTATGTAAATAATGGAATAGGGTTGGCAACTGGTGAAGCTGTGGTTATATTTACATTGCCATTACCCAACTTGTTACATAGAAGGTATAACTATCATTATTATGATAATTGCGAAAGTTTCTGTGTGTATGTTTGTTATCCATTTACGCCGAAACGGCTGGACGGATTTGGATGAAATTTTGTACACAGATAGTCTATGGTCTATACATACGTATGATAAAGTAAGTACAGAAAGGTATCAAAAGATCGCGCTGCCTGTATCTATATAATTTTATAAGTAAAAAAGGCTCCTAGGGACGCACCCAACGAACAGATGATAAATTGAGAGTAAAAATTATAATAAAATACACTAATTTCGTAGATTTACGCGGATATGATTGTTGACCGATTGATGATCCGAAAAGATAGTTTTATTTAAAATGTCAAATAATCGCGTAAATTTAAGAAAGTTTTAGATAAGGAGTTCCTAAAACGAAAATTAGAAGCTATCTTCATACAGCTTATTTACACTTATCCACTTGACAGGTAATAAATTTATTTTAATTAGTTCAATTTTGTTATATATCTCGCGATTGAAAAGCGGAAGACATCGGGGGCGTAGGAATGCAAGCTTGGCCCTTTTCCACTTCTGATTAGTAGTAATACACTTGGAATTATTTCTCACTTTAAAACATCAACAACTGTCTACAAGTAAATATAAAGGCGGTGCCTCACCGGGAGTATTCGCTTGTAATGTAACAGTTCAGATTCAGAGTGAGAGAGAAGAACTGAGCATTACTAATGTTAATATGCTCAGTTCTTCTTCCTCACTCTGAATCTGAACTGTTACATTACAAGCGAATGCTCCCGGTGAGGGACCGCCTTTAGTATTTGCCCGGACTTCACTTGTATTTAAAGTGTTCTTTTTTTTTCAAATTTCTTGGGCAACACCATCTCTGTCCGTAAGTCCAAAACTAAAGTCTCGTTGAAAAACTCATAATAAACATGAGCTCATTCTTCATTCAGCAACATTCGTATTACCAAGTATCATCTATATCTGATCAACAATTTACATATATGTATATGGATGACTCAGACATCCAACAACAAACAATATTTAAACAAAATCTTTTTCTTGCATCATCATCAAAGTTTTCTCGAATATTCTCTACGCGTAGCCTATAACGAGATCGAGACGTGTCGGATAGCTGTAACAAACCTTAATTGTGTTTAAAATGGATCGAAATAAATAAATTCATTATTACAGTGAAACCTGGATATATGAGACCCTCTGTTATTTATAATTACAATGACGTCCCGACACTTTTGCGTTGAAATACCTCTGTTGTTAGGAATTTTCAAACCTTTGTAACTGAGACTTGATAACTGAGATTTTTTCGATGTTTACGTCTATAATTGGGACTTTGCAAGCTTAATAGCCCGTGTAAGTGAGACGATTTATCAAGCTTAGACAAGTTGTGACAGTCAGACATGTTTGTTTACAAACAGTCTAATTCTTTCCATGCTTGCATTGTTTTTCAGCACTATCTAAGCGTTCGTACAATAAACGTGTAAAGTGAATAAGACGTCAAAACGAAAGTGTACCTAATTCTTTAATTTTTGTGTTTTTTTTTTTTTATATAAAAAGCAATATAATTTTATAACATATAAAAACGCACCTCTTTTTTACTATCACATCCACCTTTTTATATGAAAAATAATAGGTACATTTTGACATCTCATATTTGAGAAACTAGTTAAAGGAAAACCTCTATAAGTGATAAAGAATTTAGGTATCTTCAGATCCCATTTCACTGTATATTTATTTACGTTGTCTAAGAATGGAACCCGCGAACACCAATGTACAAGGCAGCGCTAGACAAAAACACACCACATAGGTACTATAACCGTCACATGCACATATATCCACTGACAATACTAAAAAAGTCCAAATATGCAAATTCTACTTTACCTTGATTGCAAAAAAGAAAGCATTCGTGGCACAATTAAATGTCTCTCAAATCAAATGTGACTCGCTCATACAAAATCAGGTCAGTTCTACATCCATTTACTATCTCTTTGAATCAACTCCAATAGTTTGGTCTTGTATTTCTGATAAATTTTAGTTTGATATTCGCTAGATTGAACGTATATAATTTATACCATATCTTCCACTTCCAAATACGTAAATAAACCTGTACTGTAAATATAAATATCTAGTTGCGTCAATGTTTTAATGAATAGCAAACACAATATTCCCAAATTACGCGATGACTGTCCAAGAAGCTATGAATTCGATTTCCACAAAGTTTAGGTTGTACTTTATATGATAATGATGTAAAGCTAGACTCATCCTAAATAGATCTAGATTTTCCATGAGTGTTCTGTAAGTAGTATAGAGTAAATATGCCTGAAGATCTCACCATGTTTTATGGTATGACGATCCTGCAAGTTACTATACACAAGAGTGAAAGAAATATAACGTGATTTAGCATCAGGATTGTACGAGCTAAACGTTTTGGTCCGAATGAAATATAAATCTAACACTACCCTCGCCCCAACCAATATACACCCACTAAAACCAGTTAGCACAAATTCAAACGTACCGCCAAATTAAATCTTAAAGTCAAACGTTCAGTTAAACCGTACCACAACCAACCAAATACTTTTATTTGGTTCAGGAATGCTATCCCACTTGATTTATTGGCACCGCTCGTAAATTCATTAGTTCCATTCAACCACTGCTGTGGAAGATTTACGATGATCTAAACTATGACGTCATGATTCCTTCGATAGCTTAAATGTTTGCACGTGATCCGGACCGCAGTCAGTTTGCCAATTTCACACTAAGAATTGACGGGCATGTATATTGTATAATAATATTCTGTGAAATGCTGATAACTACACGTAGCGTGCAAGAATTTTCATATATAGGTAACTGTTATTTGTGAGGAATGCACCACAAATAATTTTACTAAAGAGGGAAAAGAATTCGATACTTAATAATATTTTCTACTTATAACAATCCATATAAATTCTTAAATACCACATTAGTATATAAATACTTCTAGAACACATTCTTATGTGATAAATAAAAAAAAAGTGTGTGTGAAAAATAAAAAAAAGTGTATGTACGCACATAAGAAGTTATACTTCTTTGGCGTAAAAGAACAAAAATACCTAAACATTTCATCCCGTATGCCACAACTCTCTGTTTGTTAAAGGAATGCAGCTAACTTCATTATGTCGCTTTTTGGCTGTCGGTGTGCGCGCGGATCATAAAAATTTTACTCTCATATTTTTTTCCAAACAAACCAAAAGAAGTATTACTTCAAAAACAATTTAAGGGGAGTTATCGACATAATGTCTTAAGTAAAGCCAATACCAACCAAGCGAAAGTAAAACACGTGCTATAGCTTTTCAAACAAAAGACCGTGGTAATCAATTATAATAAATACCTGTAAAACTGTTCACACTAACCAATTATTCTGTAAGAAATCACACGTATTTAATATTTCCGACATTTTATTATATTACGTGATTTATAATTTTATAATTACAATATATATAAGAGATTACGATAATAATTAAAGTAAAAATCTACATTAGCCATTGGGTCAAATTGTTTATTTACACCACCTTTGTTTACTTCCACCGCTAAACCTAAATATATGAAAACAAAGGAAATGACAAAAATTTATTAACGAAGTGAAATAACTATGTTAATCTATTCTTGTCACTACTTTGGGTTGAAAATATTTTTTTCTAAAATCATCATTTATCGGAATGAACGCGAAAACATTACAAAAATATTGATTTTTCTTAGATTTGACTTTGAAAACAAAATTTGGGGGTATATTGAATACCATTGTCGTCATCAGCGCATCGAAATTCGCATGTATACCAAAATTCACATTAATCGGAGGTATGGGCTGTTCGGAAGTACTATAGCCTACCTATCAAATATCAAAATAATACAATGTATGTATGTATTCAGCCTTTCTGTATGTATCCAGACGTCCCACTACTGGACACGGGGCCTCCATTCAATACGAGGGGGATCAGGCCATAGTCCACCACGCTGGCCGAGTGCGGGTTTGCGGACTTTACATGTCTTTCGAAAGCTTTCTAGGTTTTCTCAGACTCACAGCAAGGGAAGTGGTAATATTGTTAGAAATGATTCGCACGTGATAATATCAGAGGTGCGAGACCCGGGATTTGAACCCGCTTCACCTGGTTTCCCAAGCGAGCGCGTTACCACTGGGCTACCACTGCCTATAAATAATACAATAACCTAATAATATTTATCGTTGACTCCCACTTCCTCAACATAACGGAAGAATATGAAATATGCGTAACGCTCACGCAAGCCCATCGTATTTCGACTAATCATGAGGAAGATAACTATCTGTAATTAGTTTAGAATTCCACATAACCGTTATGCAAGAAATGCCCAATGCTATTTCCTAAACAATTGTGAATGTGACTTATTTATTATATCAATTTATATTTTAACAATTGCTATACATACAGGCAGTGGTAGCCCAGTGGTAACGCGCTCGCTTGGGAAACCGAGTGAAGCGAGTTCAAATCCCAGGTCTCGCACCTCGGATATTTTCATGTGCGAATCATTTCCAACATGATTACCTACCACATGCCTTACGGTGAAGGAAAACATCGTGAGGAAACCTGCATGTCTAAGAGAACCTAGCAAGTTTTCGAAAGACATGTGAAGTCCTCCAATCCGCTCTTGGCCAGCGTAGTGGACTATGGCCTGATCCCCCTCATATTGAAGGGAGGCCCGTGCTCAGCAGTGGGACGTTAAAAAGGGCTGAATACATACATACATACATACCAACAATGAAAATTATTTTTATGTATTTTTTTGACTGACCCTAAAATTTGGTTCACAAATCATGTATGTAAATAAAGATTGTCAATTGATAGTTTAAGAGGTAATTTTAGGGGCAAATTGAATTATAATAAAATCGATCGATACCCATGTTAGCCTGAGTTCGACACTTATTTTTTCTAGTTAACATAGGTCCAGACTACATTACGTCTTGGTATCAACGACGATGAAATCACATACCTAAATTGCCACCAGCTCCTTAGCTGTGTGCTTGTAAACCAAACCCTACGTCAAACGAGTCCGTCCAATAATAAATATGTACAAAAATTTATGAGATGTGCATATGTTATTGCTTGGCACTTGTCCTCCATCTCTAATACCTCCGTAATTCAAACGACATATACATACATACAGTACTGAGTACTTTTACGTTTATTTATAGATACTACAGATAGTAATAATGTCCTCCTGACCGATTTCAGCCTCGACGAATCTCACTGAGACTAGGCAATTACGCATGAGACATTATAGTACACAAAAGTATGCGCCCGTAACACAAATGCAGTCTCTCTTTCCTTCACGTCTAAAAGTCCAATGAGACGACACTTCGACATGACCTATGAAAAGGTCATGCGTGGGACAGACAGACAACTTTAGGCGAATCTCCGAAGCAAGAAGTTTAATTACGCAAACTTTTCACCTCCGGACTAATGAGAACTTCGTAACAGAAAGCTCAATAACTAATCAAATATCTATATTTGGCTTATACTAAGATTCGAACTCAGGATCTCCGGATCTACAGCCGCAAATGCTAGCCACTAGCCCAACGAGACAAACAGATAGATCAATTTTCACAATAATATATAAAAAAAATTATTGACATTGTATGGTCTGAAAAAGGAAACTTGAGATTCCATTAGCATGAGAATCATAAAACGTGGCCACTATACGACACTGTAAAACAATGCCGTAACCAACAAAGTGTTCTTCCGATACATCTAATGCCAATAAATCGGTAAAGAACAGTGACATTGGCGACCCATTTTCTAAATTAGTGGTGGTAGTGCAAAGTAACACGTGCACCGCATGTTGGGTACGTTTCCATTGTTAGTAGATAATCTGATAGCAGATACGGTTTACTGTTTGGAGAAACAATCAAAATGATTATAAAGTGTTAATATTTTCTTAATACGTCCACTTGTATTAGTACTACGACGACAGGTTTAGATCAGTTTGTAGTGACCCTACTTGCTGTGTCAGCGGTCGTGGGTTCGAGCCCCTCTGGAGGCATTCATTTCTGTGATGAGGCCGAATGTTTGTACTCCAGTCATAGATGCTTATGTTTATAATAAGTATGTATTTAAAGTTACATACATATGTGTAGTGTATCCACTATGTGATATACATAACACAGGCCTCGTAGCTTACCATGGAACTAGATGGTGCTGTGTATTAATGTTCCAACATACCTATTTATATTTATTTATTTATTTATTATATACTTGAGAGAATTTATTGTACTAATTGTAACATGCCCAACATATCAAAAATAATTAAATGGCCAATGCATGATAATTTTTATTAACATTTAAAAATAGCCACTTAATAATTCATAATATATTAAACATTAAATAAAATTATATCAGAAGCGTGAACATATTTAGGCATGAACAATTTTCAAACGTATTTTAAGCTTAGCTGCTTCTCCCCAGACATACATATAATGTAGCTACGCTCAAAGATATCTTCAGAGCGCTTACCAACTTGATATCTGCACATTATTACACGCAATCTAAATCCATGTGCATTTTGTTATTTAATTCAATTTATTTACATCAACAATAATGTACTTTATAGAAAACCTTTAATTTTGTTATAAAACCTTAAAATTAAAATTCATTTATTAACGCTTTTAATCCGTCGAAGCGTTAAAACAAAAAAAAAATGTGACAGTCAAACAGACATACACACAAATGATTAGTTATTTCCTTTTGATGATCTTTAAAACCACACAAAAATCTTAAAAGAGACAATTTTAAACCAAGACATCAGAAGTTCGGCAACAAAGTATGTCAAGTAGTAAGGATTCTTATATAAATATAGATTTCAGGTCAAACGGCACTCATCGTTCACAAAAACTCGGATTGTCATAATGTGAACCAACTAAATTCTTATTTTAGACTAACATTTGCGCTCATTTGTCTTATTAATGGTAACGCTTGATGCCTGTCCGTCTAAGTCGCGACGATGTTTTCATCTGTGCCGTAGCAGAACCATGAAATTGGATAGTGTGGTGACAACAACTATATTCCATATCATGGCCTTTTTGACACTAATTGAGTTTTATCATTATATAACGTGTTTGTAATGAATAAATTATCATAACGTTTAAAAACTTTGTTTTAAACATTATGGTGATCTGATGTCTAAAAACAAAATTAGCAAATTTCCGAAATTACTCATTTTTATTAGTCATAATGGAACTTTTACGATTTTTTTTTCAACATTTTCGAACTTTGCAAGGACACATTTCCATTGAATTTATTGTATCTCATCTTCGCAACATTAAGAGAAAATATTATGAAAGTAAAAACGCGAGCCGCTCTTGTATTGGACATAATCCCTTTTCCTCTTTACTTAATAAATTCAATTCAATTATCTTGTTAATGGCTTCAAAGCGTACCAGTTGAGCACCGATTACTTCGCCAATTTCAGGTGGAATGGAGAAGACACAAAAAACATACATACAGACGAACATAGAACCTCCTGCTTTTGGAAGTCGGTTAAAAAGAGATTGGTTACTTAATTAATAACAATTAATCAATCTGGTTTACAGTACGATATCTGCCAAAACAAAATTTTGAAGACTATAGAATAATCATACACCGCATCATAATTAGAATGCTATAGGATTACGCTTAACTCCATTGTTTACTCCATTAAAACGAACATCAAAGAAACAATTTATCTGATGTTCTATCCAATTTGTTATTTCATAATAGAAATTTTAATATCTTAATATACGTTTTATTAAGTGTAACGAAATTAAAATCGTATTTGGGGGAGAATTAAAACATACGTAACATAGCCTAATATCCGAACTATGGTCGTCCAACAGCAAAATAAATCTTTTTCCAAATAAAAGCTTAAAGTATCCACACTAATATGATAAATATGAAAGTTTGGTTGTTTGTTTGACCTTCTGTCACGTCGAAACAGAGTGACGTATTGACGTGATTTTTTGTGTGGAGATAGTCGGAGGGCTGGAGAGTGACTTAGGCTATTTTTTACTATCTCATTCCTTCGGGAAAACACGTCGTAATATAATCCACAACATCTTATCATAATTTTGTGTATATATAATATATAGTCTATCTATTCCAAACTATCCGTCAAAACTTACCTAGAGACGAATGCGAGCGAAGCGAGGGTGTGTTACTAGTATACATATAATCTACTCACAAAAACAACGATCTTGTAACTTAATTATATATGGCGAAAAAATTTTTTATTAATTTATTCAATTTTCATTCAACGAACAGAACCAATAAATTGGTATCAAACTGAATAGCCCTTCCCAACGCGAGTGGAAGCTTCAAAGCTCTTAACTTACAACTGTACTGTAATTACTAAACATTCTATGAGCTTAAATAAGGTACTTGCTTCATTTTTGTTGCTAAGAGGAAATATTTTAAATAAACAAAGTAATAAAAGTATAAAAAGAAAAAAGATATTTATTTCATATAGCGATCCACCCTGACTTTGCTCATGTGTAAAGTCGTCTTGTGTCACGTCTACTGGTCTATTCAATACAATTAATTTAATATTGTTTTAAAAGAAAATCGTAGTAAAAAAATTAAAAAGTTTAAAATTGAAACAGAAAACAAACGTTAAATAAGACGCCCATTACATATTTGTCACTTTTAAGATATATATTTAGTACTTTTATACATACATACGTACATACATTTTTCTCAAACAAAATCAAACTAGCTTATTCCTCTTTTTTTGAGTTCGATTGTGTTGCTCGGAATTAGTAATAGTAATATAAGAAAAAAAGATTTCTTAAAGAAACTCTGATCTGATGATCTGATTTTTAAATATCGTCATAAAGTTTATCGCGATCATTAAAACATCATCTTTAGCGTGAGCTTTATATTATTGAATCAAGTTGTTTATTCTGCGAATATTAAATTAATCGAGCTATAGACTTTTCAATGGTTTCCAACGACCAAAGGGGAACAAAAATTTAAAATAAATGCTTCTCAAGTAAATATATTATATAGGATAATATTAACATTATACAATTATTAATATACTAGCTTCGCTTAGGCATATCCATGAGAAATGACTCCAATAGTCTATACTAATATAACAAATAACTAATATAACAAAGCTAAAGAATTTGTTTGTTTGGTTGAACGCGCTAATCTCAGGAACTACTAATCCGATTTAAAAAATTCTTTTTGCATTAGATAGCCCGTTAACTGAGGAAGGCTATAGGCTATATATCATCCCGGAAAAATGTACGGTTCCCATGGGATAGATTTGTTTTTGTCTAGGGACGAACCTAAAGCGAAGCGAGGGTGAGGCTAGTCTTAAAATAAAATGGCTGTGTTACACGGACAGACAAACATACAAATTATACTATTTTTACCTTTTGACAACGAAACTCTAAAAACATCTAAATAATATCGCATTATTCACTATAATACACAATAACAGAGTTTATTTTCACTCAACAAATTCGGGACCGATTAATCATTTGTATCAGGATAAAGCAAAGTGAATTAATGGTGGTTAGGCGTCAAAAGTATGATAAATTTTACATTGTTAGAGTAACTCTGTAACGTTCGCGCTGGGGTGATACTTTGTAAAAATTAATTACCGCAACAACGTTTTGCATTTGTTATACTTAATGAAAATCGATTTTTTTTACATACATACATATATTATGCTGGCTTCTCACGGCGCGTGATATTACGAGTCGCGCCGCGCCTGCTCGAGCCACGCGCCGTGTGAAGGCGGTGGCGCGGCGCGGCTCGGGCAGGCGCGCCCTGGCGCGTTCGATCCGCGAAATGTCGGTAACATCAAAGGCGCGGCGCGGGCGCGCTCGTGGAGGCGCGGGCGCGCGCGTGGCGGCGCGGGCTCGCGCTATTGAATACGTTCATTTCATCTCGACTCATTCGACGGTGAAGTACTCATATGTGTGTTTATGACACAATTGTGATCAAATGACATAATTGCCGAATTTTTAATTTTATATAAAAACGACCCATCTTTGTAGAACTCGAAAAGTGCAGAGCACGACAATAAAAATAACCAGCACGATGCCTGGATTAGAATACAAAGTAAATTAAAAAAAACTTTTTAAAAAAAAAATAAAAACCGACTTCCAGGCACTGAAAAGTAAAAAATAACTAAACAGAGGTTTTCATTTAAAATAGATACCTAATCAGATATTTTCGAAGTCGGTGTGCTTTGATTTGTATTGGCTGGCACCGACTTCGAAAATATCTGATTAGGTATCTATTTTAAATGAAAACCTCTGTTTAGTTATTTTTTACTTTTCAGTGCCTGGAAGTCGGTTTTTATTTTTTTTTTAAAAAGTTTTTATTTTTCCATTTTTAGTGTAGACGTAATAAGCAAGTAATTTGTAAGAAGAAAGATTTTTAATAAAAACATAATATTCGATTAAGCCATTTATTTAAAAACCGCTTGACCGATTTCGATAAAATTTATATGGGACCACCGGGGAAGAATACTCTTTGAAACAAAAAAAAAATTTTCCAAATCGGTTCAGCCGTCTTCGAGAAATCCGTGAACATACATAAAAAAAAATAAAAAAAAAAAAAAATAAAAGATTCCGACGAATTGAGAACCTCCTCCTTTTTGGAAGTCGGTTAAAAAAGGTACCATTCCGATAAATGATAAAAAAAAGAAAAGGGATAACTCAACTGTCGAAAGATAAAGATAGGTATGCGGCGCAGAAGCTTCAACGCGCGCCGCGCCGCGCCGTGAGAACGGGTGGCGCGGGCTCGTCCGTGGCGCGTATTTGTACGTACAAATCGACTCGACGCGGCGCGACTCGTGATATCACGCGCCGTGAGAAGCCACCATTATATGTATATGACGCACCCAATAAGCTTAATTGGACGTTAAATTAACAGCCTAGTCTCTTAACTAAACGAACGGTCGTCGAATCGAACGAAAAATCGAACGGCTAATAAGCTAGTTGGCTGCGACACGTATATATTATGAATAAATGTCCCAACACATTTATTATTATATTTATCCATTTATTATATTATGAATATTATAAAGACTAATAGCATCAAGAAAACCAGCCGGGTGTGAAGAAAGAAAATAAGAAAACAGACTGGATGCTGTGGGTTGCTCCTGGTAATTCTCTGATAGCAGAGTGGACCGAGACAGCAAGTTAAGCCAGCCGTTGGGGCGTCTGGGTTGAATGTGTAAGTGATCCCGCAGCGTTTGTCCACGGGGAAGGTACCGTTAGGTTTTAGTGGGTAGTGCTGGTTTAACGGAGAACCTTTTGTGGAGGCAGTATGCACTAAAACCATTTCCCAACGTTAAAAAAATATTGTGTTTAATAAACGAAAGATACATTTTATACAGAATTACAACTTAAGCAGAAGCCATGTGATGTTAAACACTCACTGTTTTGAATGACTCTCACGATTTACAACCGGTACTTTAGCTTACCTGTAAATGAAAAAAAAAATACTTATAAGTTTTATAATATATTATAAATATAATTTCTTAATATAAATGAGTAATAATATATATATATATATATATATATATATATATATATATATATATAAATATTTTTTAATACGTCGTATGGTTTTAAAATGTAACTTTAGCAATATTTCAAATGACAAAATAATAGTCTACAGAAATAAATGTAAAATTTGTATATAGACAAAAACACAATTGTCTCATCTTTCTTCATTTCAAATAGATCTATTCATTTTCCTTGAAAAAGGAAGCTTTACCACCACTCATTGAAGTAATTTCAAAAATGTTAGTTTATCTCACACTAATCTATACTAATATTATAAAGAGGCAGAGTTTGTTTGTTTGAGCGCACTAATCTCAAGAGCTACTAATCCGATTTGAAAAATTCTTTTTGCATTAGATAGCCCGTTTATTGAGGAAGGCTATATATTTATTATTATTATATATTAAATATAATTTACATCATAGGGAACGACCCGAGCGAAGCGAGGGACAGTCGCTATATAGTAAATAACAACATGTGTTTCTAACAAAATTTCCACTGTACAGCCATTTCTACCTACAATTTTAATATAATTAAAATAATCGTATAGGCTCGCGACACACATATTTACGTATATGACGAAAACATGAGGAAAATTTTCACAATATTGCAGGAAGAGGCAATTAAGCTAATTGCCACCCCAATTAGTTAGCGAAGATGGGTGATATAGGACTAAATTGAAAATACTTTATATATGGGTTAAGTTTTAACGGAATATAAAGCTTTTAGCGTTTTTTTGTTCATTCACAATTTTACAAGTAAGCGATGCGCTGAGAACTATCTCCTAGAAAGAAAAAAAGTAGAAAATACGGTATTTTGCTTCAGAGTAGGTACCTAAATATTATCTTTATTTTCGTGCTGCAACGGCTAAACGAATTTGAGTGAATTTAATAATAAAGATATCTTTTATCCTGATTTAACAACACATATGTAGGTTAGTACCAGTTACATACCGTAAGCGAAACCGCGAGCAAAACCTAGTAAAAAAGGTAATAAGCAAGTATGTTATATATGTTGTAGGGAAATTGTAAAAACCGATACTACACTAGTAAAATTATAATTACCCCGGAGTTTTGTTAATCATCTCTTTTTCTTATAATATCACAGAACAGTGTTAAGTATATTATAATATCACTAAGCACATTCAGTGACATTGTAAAACTATGAGATTTTGACAATAATACTAAATACATAATAAAACGATGAAACTTGAAACGGTCACTGATTGGTCAGATTTAGACATGTTTTTTGATGCACAGCATGACCGATAAGACTTAGTAAAAATACAAGTCACCCGCGACATATTTGAAGCCAGGAAATGAAGTACAGTCGCAGTAAGCCATACAATTAGTAACCGGATATCTTTAACCAATCACGTTCCTTATTTTGCATGACGATGACTAATAAGATCGCGAACGTTGTAAGCATAAATCATAGTAGCAACCCGTAAACGTCGCGAGACAAATACGAGCCCTTGGGCGATTATTCACACTTGAGATTCGCAGATTTAATGAAATATGACGCTAGATAGATATTATAGATAATACTCGAGCAATTGATATCTTCGAATAGAGAATTTTTCTTTATTTGTGTTGTCATTTCAAAATAGCTATCCCTATTGATTTCATATGGTCATTTGTACGCGAGTACTGCTAAAATAAGCCTTAAAAATTGTCAACATGTCTGTTTGTTTGTTTTCGAAATGTAACCAATACAAATAGAAATTCTATGGGTGGATATAGGATATTTTCAAAAGTGATGTAAGCTTCTTATTAATCCAAGTTAAATGTTTTAACGAGAATGTAGTTGTGATGATTTATATTTTATAATAAAGGTAGTTGCACACACCGATCTTGGGTAGTAAGGAAAAGTGTTATGATTTGACACTTGGACTTCAACTACCACAGAGAGCGGACGTGTGTGACATTGTGGATCAGTTATGAGTTTTATTTCATAATACCTATCTATAGTGGCCTTAGTAGTATATAGGTATCTTATATAGTATAAGATAAGTGTTCTGATAAATAAGTGACTGAAACGTCACAAGTGGCGACGAGTCTAAGGGTAAGTGCAATCATATTTTCTGTTATGGAAAAGGGAAAAGATAATGAGATAAATTTATAAATACACAGTAATATAAAGTGCCTTTAGATTTCAAATACCTAGTTAAACGAATTATTACATAACTGTAGTAGTTCATATTGACATCAAAATTAAAGTTTTAGCACACAAAATTTGAAGGAATTGTCGGTATAACCATAAAATAACTGTCATGAATCATGTTTATAATCTATAAATTTATAATTCTACTATTTTTATAACAAAGGATTATAATAATTATATATACTTTAATTTCTTATAATAAATGAATATTATTGGTTATAATATAATAAAAATTTGAATATACTCGTACGCTATATACTTTTTATGTGGCATTTTTCCAATTTTAATTATAATTTTAAATCATTTTACTTTAAATTCATTTTACATGAAAAATAATGTTAATCGCCTCTAAATGTGTATTTTGATTACTGTGTATATAAAAAAATAAATAAAAAGAAGTAGTAAATCGTCTGGAAAGTCAATTGGTACTAGTTCTATTAAGTAGTAAATCGACCGAAAAGTCAATTGGTACTAACGATATTAAAGTAGTATGTCATATTATAATGACTGGTACTAGATTAGTAGTAAACTGAGGTACTCAGTTGGTACTAAAAATATTAATTATATAAAATCAGTAGTAAACTGAGATACTCAGTTGGTACTAAAAATGTTAATTATATAAAATCAGCAACAAACTGAGTTACTCAGTTGGTACTCAAAATGTTAATTATATAAAATCAGTAGTAAACTAAGATACTCAGTTGGTACTAAAAATGTTAATTGTATAAAATTAGCAGTAAACTGAGTTAGTTGGTACTCAAAATGTTAATTATATAAATTCAGTAGTAAACTGAGGTACTCAGTTGGTACTCAAAATGTTTATTATATAAAATCAGTAGTAAACTGAGTTACTCAGTTGGTACTAAAAAATGTTAACACCTCCTGGTTAATTTCTAAGAAATTAATTGTTAACTGAACCACCGGTGGATCGGCGTTCGTTGACAGATTAATTATATAAAATCGTGATGCGTAAAAGTAGTAAGTCGACAGTGGTTCTGTTGATTGGTACTAATGATTGTGGATATTGCAGCGATATGACAAATCGGTTTATTGGGTAAATACCACAAACGTAATGTCTCAAATTCAACTTACCGAAACATTTGAGTATATGACTGCATCCGTAGGATTGCGATGGAGAAATGCAAGAGAGGTTTTGAAATATACTTATTACGTTAGGTGTTACTGATGCTGAGAAAAAAAGAGCTCTATTATATGATCATAACCATGGTTCGCAGTCACCTACTACAAGTATTAATAAAATCGATATTAAGCGCGGTAAATTTACAAATGAGTAGTGTTCGCGATGTGGAAATAAGAACCATAACAGTGATAGTGATACCTATTCGGCTAAATTTAAACAATGTTTTAAATGTGTATATATTGGTCATTTTAGACTTCAATGCAAAACTATTATTAAGAAGCGGAAGGTTAACAGCTTAACATATATTAAAAACAAAAAAGCAAGATATAGGAAAGGTAATGAAGAACAATAAAGTGACAAATTGGTAACTGAAAGTACTAATGTTGATTATATATTTCATACTAGCGACTCACCCTCGCTTCGGTTCGGGTTTGTCCCTAGACAAAAAATTAATCTATCCCATGGGAACCGTACATTTTCCGGGAAGATATATTATAGTCCATAGCCTACCTCAGTTAACGGGCTATCTAGTGTAAAAAGATTTTTTTAAATGGGATTAGTAGTTCCTGAGATTAGCGCATTCAACCAAACAAACAAACAAACGGACTCTTCAGCTTTATAATATTAGTACAGATTGGATTGTGTAATTGGTGATGTAAAAGTTGAAGTGATTATAGACTCTGGTAGCGAGTGTAACATTTTAAGCGATAATACTTGTGAATGTTTGGAAAAACACCATGTCAATGTTCATAATCAAGTATTAAGGCCGGAGAGGACATTTATGGCTTATGGTAGCAACAAACTTTTAAAAGTTATTAGATCATTTCAGAGTGAAATTCAAGCTGGTTGAAATAAAAGAAAAAAAAAAAAGAAAGAAAAATCTGATATATTTTATGTTATTGAGAATGGTACTCGTGATTTATTAGGTACTACTGCAATATCTTTACAAGTTCTTAAATTAGGATCGACATAAATTCTATAAATCAAAATAAATTTCCTAAAATTACTGATGTTAAACTAAATATTGCAATAGACAAGACAATTAAGCAGTTTCTCAGCCGTATCGTGGAGTTCCAATCCGTTAGAGGAATAAATTAAAAAAAAAAAGGAAAAAAAGATTGAATTAATAAATTTAGATATTATAGTATAACTAGTAGATAAACCATCCGGTTAGGTTCCTCCGATAATACCAGTATTAAAAACGATATAAGCGAGGAATCCAGGGACATAACCACTTTTATTACTTTATCGGTTCAATCGGTTAATGTTCGGTATATCATGTGCCCTAGAACATATCCAAAAACTACGAGAGAGTAGGTATAATACTACATTGCAAAGGAGTTGTAAATTTTATTGATGGCATTGTAGTTTACGGAAGAAATAAAACTGAACATAATTATTCTAGACTTAAAAACGCGTTATATATTAAAAAAAAAAGGTATATCCTTTAAACCAAAACAAATACGTGTATAATGAGGAGTATTAGTTTCTTGGGTCACGAACTGTCCGGTTAAAAGAGTGAAGCGTTTAGATAAAAGTTGAAGAAAATTTTAGAGAACCAGAAACTATTGAAGAAATTCTGAGTTTTAGGATTAATTAACAATGTAAATAAGTGGATACTTAATAGGGCTAAAAAATCGGAACTGATCAGAAGATAATTATTAACGTTAAAATTAAGTAAGAATGCAAAACTAAATTAATAAAAAAAAAAAAGAAAAGATGTCTAAGTAAAATTCATATGCTAGGATATTATGACCCAAATGATAAAACTATAGTTATGGCAGATGCAAGTCCTGTCAGATTAGGGGCAATATTGATACAATCTGACTAATATGGCTCACGGTTGTCGCTTACGAGAATAAAAGTTTGAGAGAGGTGGAAAAACATTATTGTCAAACTGGAAAAGAGGTTTTGGCGTTAGTTTGGGAGGTTGAGCATTTTCCCATGTATTTATATGGGAAACAAACTTTTGATTTAATGACCGATCACAAACCATTGGAAGTAATATTTGGTACGTGTTCGAAACCTTGTACCAGGATAGAACGTTGGGTTCTTCGTTTACAAGCTTATAACTACAAAGTAGTATACTGACCTGGGATTGCAGATTATTTTTCTAGTTTATGTAATACAGCAAATGCTCAACCTTTTGAAGACGGATACCATATTAATCAAATAGTAAAATATGTGAAACCTTGCGCTATTCGTCTACAATTAATAATTGAAGCATCTCAACAAAATAATGAAACACAACCTCTGAATAACAGACATATGTAATAAATTCTTACTGTGCGGATTAAAATGACAGTATTTCAAATTAATACTTTTCATTTATAAATGTATGTTGTAATAGTGTTGCGTAGTCTCTCCAGCATAATTTCTCAGAAATCCGTGCGAATTTCCGAGAATTCAATTGTTATCGTACACGCCGGCGTGTACGCGGTCCTCGAGGGGGTTTTCTTTTGGAATAATAGTAAACTAAATTAAAATTATTATTCTTAATTAATTTTGACTTTTAAAATTACATATAGAACAATAATGTGACTTAAATAAATAATATTGTATTTTTTGGTTATAAATATAGAAGATTACTAATTAATAAAAAAAAAAAAAAACTAAAAGAAAATTGTAATAATGATAATAGTAACAGCTAAAATTAAATAATATTCCATATTCAATCATAAAACTAAATTAAAATTTATAAAAATGGTTAAAATTAAAATTAACAAATATTGTAAGGTAGTTTGGTGACATTTTTCATTGAATTCATTTTGTTATTTCGTGGGTAAGTTGTCTGTAACAACTATATAATACATTGAGACATCTAACACCTTAGTCTCTCCCATGACCATAATTGCTGTAAAGCATTCGAGACGTCGGGAATCAAAAAATTTAAATAAATACGCGAAAAATCCGAAAAGAAAGTGTTATTTAAATTTCTTTGAAGAATTAGGAATCACAATTTATAATACTACACCATATTCACTGTAACAAAATGGCGGAGTAAGGCACAGATGTAATGGATAATAATAAAATAATGAAAGAGAAGGGAAAAGATTATGAGCATAGAAAAAGGAGAGCAACACCATGTGACATATTAATAGGAGAAAAAATATACGTTAAGAACATGATAAAAGGAAATAAATTAAGTACAACAATTATTCCAATACCACATACAGAAACAAGTGCCAGAGGAAATGAATATAGTCTAAGAAATGATGAGACTGGACAAGAGCTTCGGAGGAATATTATACACTTGAAAAGAATTGAAGGCGAGTGGAAAGTTTGTGGTAGTAATGAAAGTGCTGAAGGTGTGGATTTTAGTAGTTGTGAAGATTCATAATTAAAATAATATAATATTAATTTTACAAATTTAATACATGTGATTTTAATGTGCAGTTATGATAATTAAAAGATTAAAATAAAAACAAATATAAAAAGGAAGAGATGTGATGATTTATATTTTATAATAAAGGTAGTTGCACACACCGATCTTGGGTAGTAAGGAAAAGTGTTATGATTTGACACTTGGACTTCAACTACCACAGAGAGCGGACGTGTGTGACATTGTGGATCAGTTATGAGTTTTATTTCATAATACCTATCTATAGTGGCCTTAGTAGTATATAGGTATCTTATATAGTATAAGATAAGTGTTCTGATAAATAAGTGACTGAAACGTCACAGTAGTGAAGGGCGTAGAAAGCCAGGGCGGATCATTTGATCATCATAAAAAGAAAAAACTACTATTTTTTTCTAAACGATAGTTACTTATTGGGATCTCTAAGATAAAATCGGTGATTAGAGTCCCTATATAGATAAACTAGAGACTCACCCCCACCTCGCTCAGGTTCGTCCCTAGATTGATACCCTATACAAACTTTCATCCCCATTTTCACCCCCTTAAGGGATGATATCCGGGATAACTTTTTATCCCGGATATCATGTCTTTTCCAGGGTCTCAAACTATCTTCTTACCAAATTTCATCTAAATCGGTTCAGTAGATCCAGATATCACCCCCTAAAACCTCGCAAACTGACAAACTTTACCTCCTTATAATATTAGTATAGATAAACAAAGAAAAAAAAATAGATTTTAAAAACAATTTCTACCATGGCTTAAATATTAACCACTATTTATACACACACACACATACAAGCACGCACACGCACACACACGCACACATACACACAAACACATACATCATTACATCCTATTGTTATTTAGTTTTTATCAAATAGTGTAAATATTGTACGGAGGCTGGCGTTGATATCTGCAACGCAGTTTATACTTTTGCAGTATCATCATAGCCATTGTTTTACTGTATACATATAAGAATTGTTACCAAATAAATAAATTTCATTTTAATTTCATTCACCAGTCATGATCAAATACGATTTAGCTAAAAATAACAAATGATGATAGAGCTTATGTACTTAGTAAAAATAAAAGTCACAGTTCACTCACGTTTTTGTAATAGGTCAAAAAATTCTCAATGTGACATCGGTACAGTATGACGTATTGGTTGGTTTTATTATATAATCTTGCAGATATTGTGTAAAGTTTGAAGTGCAGACGAATTGGGGATTGTCCGTTAAAATAGGTTGCACTAACACCAGAAACAGGCAGATGGCCTGATTGTCTAAAAAATTTAAAAATTGGCGTGAAAACTTCTTTTGAAATTTGATTTCTCGAGCAGAAATTTTTGGAACAATTTGAAATTAGGTTAGGTTACTGGTTATTTTTAGCTTCATTTTCATGTTACTTAAGAACATATTATTTCATCTATACAATTTCATACATTTTATATCGTAAACTAGCGACTTACCTTCGCTACGCTAGGGTGACCCTAGGTACGATTTAATATTTTTGAGCGGAACCCTAACTCTTTTTCTAAAATAAAAGTAGCCTAAGTTACTCCTTATAATATCAGCTATCTGCCAGTGAAAGTCCCGTTAAAATTAGTCCACCCGTTTCGGAGATTGGACCAATTTTAACGGAACTTTCATTGGCAGATAGCTGATATTATAAGGAGTAACTTAGGCTACTTTTATTTTAGAAAAAGAATTAGGGTTTTGCTCAAAAAAATTAAAACTTACCTAGGGACGAAACCGAGCGAAGCGAGGGTGAGTCGCTAGTTTTAATAATATTTTTTTGTATATTCTTATCATTATTTTACGCTACTATTAAGAGTGGATTTTTTACTTTATTCTTCAATCCAATACACTTATTAATGGCTTCAAAGCGTGCCACTAGAGCACAGATTCCTTAGCCAATGTCACGTGGAGTGGACAAGATTTATATTTCCGAAATACCAATATTAAATTTAAAAATTTTGAAATTGAATTATTATTAGAACTTGTGAACTAATAAAGAGCGCGTGCTTTATCAAACATTCGTATATCGAAATCGAACACAGGCAATCGTCAAACGTGTACAGTTATTTCAACAGTAATAAATCAACTGTTGACACCAACTGACAGGATTGACTGATGACAGAAACAGGAATAGAGGAGGTCGGAATTTCTATTTTTGTCATGCAAAAATAATTCTTTTGTGTTAATTTGATGAACACTGTCCAATGGTCACATTTAAATTTTCTTCATAGTTAAATATCATATTTATTTAAAAACTAAAACGAATCTATCCCATAGGAACCGTACATTATTCCGGGATAAAAAGTAGCCTATGTGTTATTCTGGTGTATGAGCTATATTATTGTAAAGTTTCATTAAAACCCATTCATCTAAACATCCAGACATCCATACATCCTCACAATCTTTCGCATTTATAATATTAGTAGGGTATATATTTTAGAAAGTAATAATTTCTTTAAAAAAAATCGATAAATTATATTCAAGGCAGAATATTAAACGTCCATATAATCATGAATACCTATAAAAAGCACGCAAAATATAAATAAAGCTGTTTTAAGCTTTATAATATGTTTTTATAAGTTCATCGTACTATAGTATATTTTACCAGCTCAAACAAAGAAATTGAAGAAGTTTTCTTTCTATTAACAAAGTATAATATAATTAGTATGAACAAAACTAAAAGAACGTCCATTTTCCACCGACTGCTGCTTCAAAAAATTTTATTTTTACATCTGAATTATTAAAAACTATACTTTTTTCTACTTCAAAACCAAGTATTTTGTCATCAAGCCAAAAATAATATGACTAAATATGCTAATATTATATAATCTATACATAAAATAAAATTGTAACTGATCGCTGTCTGTACATGGAAGATATTTGAGAAAAACTATTATTGGGGATCTTTATTAACGCAATAGAACCCAAAACCATGAATTTTAGTTTTTTTATCTGTTTGTCGGTTGGTCTGTTTGTCTGTGCGTTTGTGCGCGCTAATCTTAGAAACGGCTTAACCGATTTGGGTGCGGTTTCACTAATGTATTGTGGTCAGCTTCACTTAACATTTTGTATTTGTTTTATTTCAATCGGTTCCTAAAAAAAAGTTATGTCAATTTAAAGAATCATTTAGGGGCGAACCCGAGCGAAGCGACGGTGAGCCGTTAGTTAACTTATAAAAACCTACTAAAAATCTTGAAAATTTTCGTATTTCAAGAAAATTATTGTTCTACCATATCCATTTTCATAGCGACACAAACGAACAATTCGTCACAAGCGATTCGACGCGGCCCACCAAGAATTTCCTTTGATTAGTCTCTAATCGCGACATTTCTGTGTAAAGATCAAAACAATTTATTAAAGGACAACACAAATTTAGAATAATTTTGGAAATTCAACATACACAAAGAATCCCGAATGAACGATTAATTATAACTAATAGTTTAAGTATTAAATATTATCAATCATGTGGAATTTAAAATACTTCTATAAAAAACGCTTTTGTATCCTAAGTTTATGAAATTCCAAGGAAACAGTTTGTAAGTGGAGGCGTCTATAATGAAGACCAAAATATTTACTCAATTCAGAATCGAACCAGAGACCTCCATTTTAGTAAACTGTGACAATAAAACACGTCCACTGCACCCTACACTACTAGTCAAATACATTTTAAACTAAAATATGCAAATCCGCCTAACAAGACTCGGTAAATAACTTTTGTTGGAAGGCAAAACCTGGAATTTCAACAAGTCCGATTAGCGTGTTACATTAAGTAACTGTTTCCGTCATTTTAGACTCCATTATGAAACGTTTTGTAACCTATAATAAAATACCGCGCCCATTTAATATGATAGTTCAATATTGCAGGTTAATTTGATTGAGACAGGAGATGAAAAAGGAATAACTTGTAGGGGGTAATCTCTGGATCTACAAAACCGATTTAGATGAAATTTCTTAAGAAGATAGTTTGAGACCCTGGGAAGGACATAGGATACTTTTTATCACGGAAATCATCCCTTAAGAGGGTGTAAATGGGGATGAAAGTTTGTGTGGGGAATCAACCTAGGGACGAACCCTAGCGAAGCGAGGGTGAGTCGCTAGTTTATTATAAACTGACAGAACTCGCGGCTTCGCTCGCGCTAATAAGAATAAACTCTTTGGCTTTATTCTATTGGTAATGTATGGAAGTCTGCCCGATTTGTTCACAGTTATGATTACTGCTCCGCTCCCTTGTTTAGTAGCACGATGATGTACAGTCTTGTTCAATAAACGGACTATCTAATTCCAAACAGATTTTTTTAAATCAGATTATTAGTTTCTCAAATAAGCGCGTTCAAAAAAAAACAAACAAACTCTGCCTCTTTATAATATTAGTAAAGATATATTGAAATTCAAAGAAGAATTTATAAGATATCGATAATAGAATTCTGATTATTATTATAAGAATTTATAATAATTTCTCAGAATAAATTAAACTTGCCGTTAAGCCTTCAGGTTATTCAATAATTAATTCTAAGAAAACGTCTGTTTGTTATCGTTAATAAAATAAAGCAAAAATAATATTATAAAACAAAAAACCCAACTGCGTAAATACCTAATAAATAAGTAGAAACATAGTATTATGTAGTCGAAGACACACATGCAACTAGAGTCGCAGCAAGTATAAAACATGTCATTCCTATGTAAATATTAGTTGTCTATTAGCGATATCGATTGTAGAAAGTCAACTTTTAAGGGATCAGGAACAAAAAACTAAATAGATAGCTATAAATGGCTAACAATTACTATGTTTCGTTGTGAACGCTTAGTTAAGCTAAACATTGAATGAATGAATGAAATAAATGAATGAATGAAATAAACTTTATTCAATTAGATTTATTACAAGTGCTTTTGAATCGTCAATCTGATGTAAGCGTCAGTGTCATTGAGCGTCACTAAATAAATTCGTAACATACCTAGGTTCAGAACCTAAATAGACGTAGTCGTTTTAAAACGTACCACGAGACAAAATAGATATCGGCTATACGAAATTTCCAGTCTCCTGTTTTTGTGTTCCAGACACTCTGTACTGAATATTCAAGTGAGTGTCGTGGAATGTCAACTCAAATTGCCTAGTATGAGCACTGAGATACCCAGAGGATATTTTGTTTGTACAAACATTCGATACAAAACGATATTGTCGACATTTTAATAAGAAATATAAACTTTGACAAGTATTTATCTAATACCTATATAAAAATGAGTCCCTATTTCCTTTGGTCACGCCATCACGCTTGAACGGCTGGACCGATTTCATTAATTCTTTTTTTGTCGTGTTTGTTATTGTCAGGAGAAGGTTCTTACATTGAAAAAAAATTAAGAAAATAGCGCAGGAACTTAGAAAATGGGGATGAAAGTTTGTACTGGGAAGCGAGCTAGGGAAGTGAGTCGCTAGTTTAAATAAAAATAAACAAAAATATGAAAATACGTTTGTAGAAAACTCCCTAAGACTATCACAAATTCCTTTGGAATTATGACATTTATATCTCAATTAACTCGCTACAGTTCGTCAACTTCTACACCATTCTACCGATCGCCATGAAAATTGATAGCTATATCCTATTTAATATCAATATGGTATACGAGTACGGAGAATATTTATGTATTTCCATTATCGCGGGCGGGTTCAAAGGCAAAGGTCAGTCCAATTATATTTATATTTAAAAAGAAAGTGTCTAATTTCAAAATAGCTACCAGCTTACCTCCGAAATAGCTTTCTCCCTTGGAAAACCAAATGAAGCTGTTTAAAATCTAAGGCCAGGCACCTTTGATATTCCCATAGACGACATTATTTTCGACTTGCCTTTTGGTGATGGAAAACATACTTCCTTGCATGCTTATACGGATCTACTGAGTATTCGAATGATACGTGAAGTCCGCATTTAGCTTGGTGGACTATGGCTAAGGCTCCAGGCTCTGTATCAGTTCTACTCTCATTAAAGGGAGTATTGTAGCTAGCAGTAGAAATTTAGAAGGAGCTGAATCTATACTAATATTATAAAGTCTATATATAATATTATAAAGCTGAAGAGTTTGTTTGTTTGGTTGAACGCGCTAATCTCAGAAACTACTTATCCGATTTGAAAAATTCTTTTTGTATTAGACAGCCCGTTAACTGAGGAAGGCTATAGGCTATATATCATCCAGGAAAAATGTACGTTTCCCGTGGGAAAGATTAGTTTTTATCTAGGGACGAACCCGAAGCAAAGCGAGGGTGAGTCGTTAATGTAATATAAAGAAAATAAAACAGCTGATGATATAAATAGGCCATACCTACCAGTTCACCCACCTACATGAAAGAAATGCTAACAAAAAAGATGTTCTCAATTATAATATACATATATTACTCATAAAACTCGAGTCAAAGTAGACATTAAAAAATAATTTACAACCTATAAAAAAGCTGTAATTCATACACGTCAACGTATTTATCATTTGGAAGTTAAGTTCATACGATGAGTTATGATTTATTACGGTCTCTTTAATTAAGTCTATGGGAAGAGGGACACCTGTTAAATCAATAACATTAAATATCTACATTACTAAACACATCCGATTGAATGGTACGGTCAGCAAATAAGTAAGATCGAACTGAATACCTCGTTAGTCTAGTTGTTAGCCTAAAGGGCAATACATACGAGTGTGTACATCTCGCGGCAAGAATGAAACGTGTATGTCTCCGACTGCCTAATACTATATTCCTTCGTCAACTTGTTTTCATATTTTTAGTTAGCTTCTATGCAATCGGGTTTTTTTATTTTTATAATATATTTATTTTTTAAGTTCTTATTTTTCCATTTGTAGTATAGACGTCATAAGCAGGTAATTTGTAAGAAGAAAGTTTATTGTTGATTTTTTAAAAACCGCTGTACCGATTACGATAAAATTTAAATGGGTGGTCCCAATTGGGAAGTATACCCTTTAAAACAAAAAAAGAAAATCCCAAATCGGTTCAGGCGTTTTCGAGTAATCGGTGAACATACATAAAAAAAGAAGATTCCGACGAATTGAGAACCTCCTTTTTGAAGAAATCGGTTGAAAATATAAATTTTTGGAGCGAGATGAGTTTTTGCATAGTTTATTGGTCTGAAAGCATTAGTATTAATTATTTATCACTAAGCGAATACTATAGAACGTCATAAAGTACCATATATGGCCAAGTTATTTAAGGACACGTTATTTGAAAGCGAGTTAAACAAAAGAATGTATAATGAAATAAGACCTATACCTATGTATCTATTATTTTGCTTAAAGTAATTATAATTTCTCTCTTAGATCTTTGATATTACTAGCTAACGAAGCATAATGTAAATCTTACTTTGTAAAAATTTTAAAATTTCCAAAGAAATCCAATTGGACTCCTGAAGTTCTTATTAAATCATTTCTTTTTTTGCAAACGGTACTCCACAAATTATTTCGTAGAAAAGTTTAATTACAGTCAGCAGGATGCAAAGGCACTGAAATTCATTCCGGTTCACAAAGTTAAATAAAATGTATAGCGGTTTAAGTTCACTTTAAACGGTTTATTTAGATATGAAAGTGTTTGTTTTATAAATTATATTTGAATTATACTTTGGTCCTCCATCCATATATGATCTTTTACTGAAAGTACAGTGCTGTGAAAAAATATAGACTCATATCCAATTTTCAAGCTGTCAAAACAAATGTTACATAAAATTTTTCAAATAATGAAATAACAGTTTGAGTATATATTTTTTCACAGCACTGTATATTCTCCATTTCAATAGACTAATATACATGTTTTTTTTTTAAACTTACTGAAGTTAGCATGAAGAAGTAGATTCTACTGGGCAAGTGATAATCTTTAAGAAGAATACCGTCTAGAATATTCTACGGTGGGTATATATCAAAGGACGAACTCGCCACGTCTATGTCACCTTCCTACTGATATCACACCACCTTCTCAATTTTTCTCCCTTGAAACGTTTGATACTGTCAGCGGTACATTTTAGTCTCATCACTTATGCGTCACTCTGAGGATATTGTATTTTAAACATTTGAGTTCCCGTTTCAACGTTCTTTTCGCTTGAGAATGTCATAATCTTAATAATATACTGAGTTCTTATTATACATTTACGACGGTCGCGATGTTGCGGTATTATTTATGTGGTTGTGGGTTCGATCCTTGCGAAAGTAAAAAGTCTATTGTTTTTTTACAGATTTTTCTGCTTGTAAAGTGTGTATTTGAATAGAGCCGACACTCTTAATCAAATTTATTCGCAGGTAATTACAGTAACAATCAATCTTTCGAATTAAATATAATATGCCCGTACAACCCCATTAATTAATTAATTAATTAATTAATTATATAATAATATAAATGCGAAAGTTTGGATGGATGTCTGTTTGTTATTCAGTCACGCCAGAACGGCTGAACGCATCTGGATGAAATTTGGACCAGAGATAGATTGTAGTCTGGAATAGCACACAGGTCTTTTTATCCCAGAAAAATGTACAATTCCCGTGGGATATACTTGTTTTTTTTTTCACTAGAAACGAACTCGTACGAAGCTAGGGAGAGTTGCTAGTGTTTCCATATAGCACTTGGTTTCCACATAACATTTCAGTATCATGGTCAACCAACTGTTTCTTAAATAAATTAACGATCGCGCAAAAACTACATATAAACTTGTTCAAAGTCAAACGTGTTTATGCATAAACACAAAGTAATCTCCTAATAAATTTCGATTAGATTAAAGTGTATTGACCTCAAAAATGCAACACAACGTGTAAACAAATGCGTTTTATGTTTTTCGATTGAATCGCAGCCAAAAAAAGACGACCTGCTATTTCTGTATTTAATAACTTAGCTGACACAATTACATATAAATATATAATACTTTCCTAGATTTACGCGAATATTTGGCATTTTAAATAAAACTATTTTTTCGGGAGAGAGTCTCCCGTGATCATGATTGTTGTAAAGTATTCAAAGCGACAGGAATATATAGATAGTGCCATCCAGTAGTCAATAAAGAGAGGGGTGCGTCTTCGTGGATGGCACATACTATAAAATCAAAACATTTATGAAAATAGATTTATTTAAAACTAGCAGAATTCGCGGCTTCGCTCACGATCAAACAACGAACAATACGAAATTTCATGCAAATATGTCCAAGGAATAAAAAGTTTCATACAAACTTTTATCCTTTACTTCACCCCTTTGGGGGTTAAATTTTGAAAAGTCGTTCGTTAGTCGATGCTTTCGTCATATGAGGAATACGTGTGTGAAATTTCAATTTTCTAGCCTAGGGCTTGGCCTGTGCGTTGATACATAGTCAATCACTTTTGCCTTATATATATATATATATATATATATATATATATATATATATATATATTGTAGGCATGCATATCATTCATTTAAATAAAGCCTATGGTCGCCGCTTTGATTTTTAAGTATTTAGATGTTTATTGCAGCGTGACCATCGCGTATTAAGTGATAATCACGATGATCGTTATTAGCAACGAAACGAGATTATTATGGATTTTTTTGGTGCAATAAAGATTATATAAATAAAATGGATGGAAGAGTACGACTTTTTATCTCCATAATCCATCTACGAGTATCTCCCGAAAAAATATAGTAATATTTCAAAAAAACCCACCAAGCATTTCTAGTCTTGCATATGAATAAACATTTAAAAAGTCCTTTTTATTAAATGTCGGTTGAAACTAATTCGCATTGCAGTCCAGACCGGGAAGCAGACTAGGAAGTAAATGGAAAGAATTCCCTGAAGACAGCGTAAGGCTGCAAGGCAGGCTGAGCGACGGCAAGAGCTGGCTAATTTAAAGTTGCAAATTTGTTTAACGTGTGCGATAACTTTTCTACTATTTTAAATGAAATACTAATATAAAAGCTTGAAAAAGTCCGACTGCGAAATATACCTCAGATCAAAGACACATATCTATACTAATATTATAAAGCTGAAGAGTTTGTTTGTTTGTTTGTTTGTTTGGTTGGTTGGTTGAACGCGCTAATCTCAGGAACTACTAATCCGATTTGAAAAATTCTTTTTGTATTAGATATCCCGTTAATTGAGGAAGGCTCTAGGCTATATATCATCTTGGAAAATGTACAGTTCCCTTGGGAAAGATTTGTTTTTTTTGTCTAGATATGAAACCGAAGCGAAGCGAGGTGAATCGCTAGTAATTAAATAAGACGAATTTAGTTATACATTAAAGGTTTATATTAAGACATAAAAAGCATTACCTACCATCTGAGCAGTCGGTAAAAGAAATATACCAAAATAGCCTCTATTTAAAATAAATGAATTGTGACTCAAAAGGTAAAAAGTTCGGACCGTCATAACGCCATCGTTACTTTGTTCGGTATCGTTCAAATTGCTGATAGCGACAAAATCATGGTTATTGGAAAAAAATCAAGCTTGTTAAGTAGTTTTAAAAAATCTCTTCAGAAAATAGTTATATTTTCTAATAGGTAAAAACCTTTAAAATAAATTAAAAAAAAACTTCTAAAATTCATTCAAGGAATAATAACATGTGAAAAGCAATGCATTTATCAGATGGCGATTGCCAATCAAAATTTGACTCTTATAATTAACTTCTTTTTTCGTAAAATTTGTTTATAGCATTTTACACTCAAGTCAAACAAGTTTACGTACATTTTAACTATTAAGAAATATATGACATTGATACTGCCGTCATAAGAAGGAAGGCCGTAACTAACAATTTGATCAAAAATGACTTATATACAGATTCGGAATCAGCAAAAAAAATGCTACTTGATAGTCTTACTCATAAACCTCTAAGTCTTATGAATCCGGAGATACCATAAGCATTTTAATCATAGCTATGTCAAAACTAGTAGTCATTTTGACGTAGTAGTAAGACAAAACTTCGAAAATCTTGAAGTCAACTTTAACGAAGTTTTTCTTATGACGGCGGAATATTAGTAAGCTTTGCTTAGCTCAGGCGCGGTTACATCAGACACATGTATCCCACAGGAACCTAACAATGTACCGGGTTATAAAGTTAAAGGTAACTTCCTATGCAAAAAATCACTGTTGCTTAGTTTATAATAATAATAATAATCATGTCCTCCTGACCTACCTATTTGGGCCACGGCGGCCAATCTCACCGAGACTGCAAGACATATTATATATGTATATACACAAGTGGGACGACAAAAATTCGACACGACCGGTACCGATCAAAAAAGTACTAGATACACAATCAGCGACAAAAAATGTCCTCACCGAAAGAGCACTCATTTGAATATTTGAGCGCGCTTTTATTTCTTATTTTTTTGTGAAAACAACTTTAAATTTGCATTTAAGGTTCAACTTACATTGTTGTATATTTATTTCAACTAGAATAATTACCTAAACACAATTGGTGACAGTTTTAAGAGAACTTTTGCATAGGATTGTGTATCTAGTACTTTTTGACCGATGACGACCAGTAAGAGATCAAGCGCTCAGTTACTAAATAGAAGGACCAACAAATACATTTTCACATTAATAACATTATTTAAGCAAGGATTCCAAGTTATTCTTCCTAGACATAGACATAAAAAACCTTACAATATAATTATTCGTGGGATCTTTGTTTCCTTTTATTAAATTTCTTATCAAACGTTTCAGTCTCATTCTCGGTCGCATCCCGAGAAAGAATGACTGTTTTGCATAATCTAATAACAACAAGTCGATTCCACAAAGTCCGTTGATGTCACTTTTGTCCGCTACTAAGTTTGTTCTATGAATACAATATTTAATAAGCTTTATATTCTAGCTTTTATGTTGAAAGCTAATTATATGCATTTATATCGTTACATTGTGAATAAAGTCACCGGAATGATAAAATATTAAAACGATTGATATGATATGATATTGATATGATTCTATGAAACGTTTTACCTTACACTTTAAATTATAATAGCTTATAGGTTATCTAGCCGATATTTATGAGAAACCGTTAATATTTTATATGTAAGTTAATAATTTTAATATTAAAAACAATATATATATATATATATATATATATATATATATATAATTTTAACCGACTTTAATGACTTCAAAAGTAATTTGAAACAAAAAAAAGTGTGTGTCTACTTATATACGCAAGTAAGAAGTTATAAGTAGGGTACTTCTTTGTTTTTTTTGGCACATAAATAAAAGCTTGATTTGTTTATTAATTATTTTTTTATAGTTTTTATTTTATTCGTATTCTCCTTGGCAAGCCCTTTCATTTGATATCCATATATGGGAGGGCATAAAAAAACATAGTCCGCCATCTTTGGTAGTCCGCTATATTGGATTTACAATGACATCACTTTGCTTATTGTGTTTTGCTCATCAAGCCCTTGCATTTGATGTCCATATCATAAAGGTTACTATGGAAATGATAAATCGCCATTTTGTGACGTCCACCATATTAAATAAAAAATGGCGGCATTTAGGTAATCGTGCATTGTCACGAGAACCAAACGTATGTGCCAAATTTCAAGTCAATTGGACACAGGGAAGTGGGTCAAATTAAACCTGCAAGATTTGATTACAGACAGACACCGAGATAGGTAAAACAAAATAAAAGCTTGTAATCATTTTTATTTTTATTTATATAAAACACGTGTTGTGTACATAAAAATACCGGAATAAATATCTTGAATCATCACACTGTATCTAACAACGACTAACTTTATACTGTAGTCTAAATCTGTCGCATCATAAAAAAATCTCTCTCGTCATTTTTTCCCTAACGCGCCAAAAGAAGTAAAAGTTCAAAAAATATTTTGAACAGGATACTATTTACTTGAGTAAATAGCTAATTCGTAACCTGCAGTTTAATTTTTCGTTACGTCACTCATTAAGATTTCTTTAAAAGCTATCTATTGTGTAGTGTAAAATATATAAAAGTTCCTAAAGTTTAAAAGTGAAAAAAAAATGGTTTGGTGTATTTTTAATAATTAAGAATATTTTTTTAATATCATCAATTTAAAACACAGATTTGTTTTACTTCATTTGGTTGAAAAAAATCAAGTAATGACATGCTTATCCATATATCCATTAGAGATAAATATAAAATTATCTATTAAATAGGTAGTTAATTTTGTTACAAAATGAGACTTTATACTGATCTTGAAACTTAATCCGATATTTGAATGTGCGCGAGTGCAAATCAGTTCGGTCACTAACCTCATCAATATAGGATATAATCCGTTTTTTTTTTAAATGCGCATGCGCATGTAATACAAAAGAGTAACATCTCATTTTTCAACTTTTTTAAAAATTGCAATAATGCAATATTACAACGAAAGTTGGGAGAAAATGACTATATTCGTTAATTCTTGAATGTTTTTAAAGATGATTAGTCAAAAAAAAAATCCATTCTAACCAAAAATTTTAATTAATTATTTTTTAAAATCAGTGGACCACCTCAAAATATTGAGTAATTTTTTTTTATTCCAAAAAAAATGTTTTTTATAAGCTATAAATTCTACCCCCAAGCTAAGAAAAAAAAAATTTTTTTCGTCCCACCCTAACATATAGCCTACAAGTCTTTCTCAATAAACGGGCTATTTAATACAAAAATATTTTTTTCAAATCGCATTAGTAGTTCCTGAGTTCAATGAGCAAATTTTGTAATATATATTTATATATGTACATTTATTTCGTGTATCTCGGTAATGGAAGCACGGTCGTCCAGGTACTTAAAACAAAAATAACCAACGTAGGTAATTCTGAATAGAAAAGTTTGATAAAACGATCAATGAAAAAACGTTAGTAGGCGGCGACTTCACACCCTCATACAAAGAAATAAGTGGGACTTTTGGCGTTTTGATACGAGTTAACTTATTATTATCATCTGATTCTGCCGAATATAATACCATATTTTTGGTGTCACCTCCTACCAAAAATATTAAAAGCGTGGTTGAAAGGTCAAAGGCTACATTAGGACTTGTACAAACATCTCAACAATTATTTTTCATTCCAATCTTGTATCTAACCCGCTCCGTCCTTGATATACAATAGACAATGCCAGTTAGACACACAGACATACAGTTTGTGTAAAGCCATTTAATTATATTTAATAACAGTATTTTTACTTCCTTAGCCTCTATATTATATGGCTTCACAAAGTTTAGGTCCTTCGGCGCATCTCAGAGCGGAATATCTACTTTGCATAATCTAATAACAACAACTCGATTCGACTTAAGTCTGTTTATGTAACTTTTTCGTTATGCCGTTTTTAGAATATTAATATATGTACCTTAAAGGAAAACTTTTATACTTTATCTTAAAATTATAACTTCATCTCTTAGTATATTTGATACCCACTATGTTTATATTGGTCTGAATATTAAAAAAGTTATATAAAATCTAGTAAAACCTTGACATATTTAAATAATTTAAAGAGACCTATCCCAAAAATATTTGGCCTTCGACTAAAAGTTACAATAAAAACAAAAAAAAACATTACAATGCGCTTATCACTTGTACTGTGACAGTTTGTAGGTAATGATAACAAACTTATCTAAACTTATCGAATTTCATTATAATTTACACGATTATTACATGAGGATTACGAGTCTAATGTCTTAAAAGTACATTAAACATCGATAAAACTCGATGATAAATAATGATAGCACCCACAAATATTTTATTATAACATTCTATATTGGTAACGTAAATCTGTATCTATTAGTTAAATGGATTCTGAATATTTCTTGGCATTTCGTGTTATGCCAGTTTGTTATGGTGTTGGCGAATTTATGGTCAATTTTAGAGATACGCTTAAAAGACCGAATGTTTATTTTATTGTTATTTGTTAGCACTGGCATTGTAACAAAACGATGTGCTTTAGTTTAGAATATATCATATACATACATACATACATACTCGTATAACTTATTATATTAGATAGCATGGATGCCTTTGGCGGGGTTATAGATTCAATGCTTCTTAGTTTCACGTCTCCGATTCGGTTAGGCGATTCCCAAAAATAATAATTCACATGAAGTTTGTATTAATTTAACATAATTATCTATACTAATATTATAAATGCGAAAGTTCATGAGGATGTATGGATGTTTGTTACTCTTTCACGTAAAAACCACTGAATAGATTTTAATGAAACTACAATAATATAGCACATAATAGGCTACTTTTTATCCCGGAAAAATGTACGGTTCCCGTGGGATAGATTTATTTTTGTTTTTCTTTTAATAATATTCATAATATTTTAATTTATAAGTGAAAAATATCACAGGTAAATCCAATACTTCGTACTTCATGAAATGACTAAGCCACAATAAATGGAATTTTTAAACACAACACAAACATATGAAATTACATGATCTGTTTCTTTGTTCCATGTTAATACGCTATTTTATGTACTACTTATTTACTGCGACACAGCTTATACTAATATAGTTACTATCGTCTTTAGCTTTTTTTGATGCAAACGAAAATACGTTAACCATTCGGAGCTTTTTGAGATTTTTTTTAAGCGTTAGGTACTTTAGATTTTTATCATTTATTTGACTTCATCTGATTTCATTTGAATCATCCTTCGAATTAAAAAGAATATATACATTATACATTTAACCTAATCTACAAATCCACTTAACAAAATCGCTACATCAAAGGCCCACACAATTCATATTTACATTTATAAAAGCTATTGAACAGAACTAAACAATAATTGCCATTATAACATTGAATGGTAACGAGTTTGTTCACTTCGCTTCTATATCATTAATTTTATTATTGCTATCGGTTTGCTTCATTTAACTACGAACACGATTTAAAATGTTAAATAATACATCATAGATACATATTAATAGAGATTTAAGATGTATTGAATATTACAGAGCTGTGTATTCAAATATTTGGGACTAGCAACTTACCCTCGCTTCGCTCGGGTTCGTCCCTAGGTTGCTTCCCAAAACAAAATTAATTAATTTGGTTTTTAAATCTCTTTCGTGGGATCCCCATTTTTTTTTTTCTAAAATAAAAGTAGGCTAAGTTGCACCTTATTACACCAGCTATCCAGCCAGTCAGCCAGCCAGCTATAGTGAAAGTCCCGTCAAAATGGGTTCAGCCATTTCAGAGATTAGTCGGAACAAACAGTCAGACAAAAATTGTAAAAAATGTTGTTTTGGTATATGTACCGTGTATACATCCATATGCATTTAGTAAAAAGTTTCATTTAAAACGTGTTCTTTATTCACGTTTAACTTCTGGTTTCTAAAAATATAATAACAAAAAAAAATACATACATACAGACGAACATAGAACCTCCTTTTTTTGGAAGTCAGTTAAATATATGTCTAGTGAAACCACACCCATATTGCTTTAAGCTTTAAACTTACTTAAGAAATTCCGTACTAAACTTTACCTACTGGGATATGACTTATGATAATTAGGACGTAGAATATCCTATCATATTTTATATGGCAGTGGATTGGCGTAAATGCACTTAATTACATCAAATGCTACCGGTAAGGTAAGACAATAAAGGTCGGCTGTTAGATAATAATTAACATTTAATGTAGGTTCTGTAATAATCGCTTTATTGTATGATTAATTATTTAGAAATTATTGCATATTATTGCAATTTAAGTCAAGAGACTAGATTTTTTGCATATTTATTAGGATATTAGCCTTTTTGACTGCCATAATATCTATTAGTGATGTAACGAATGTTTGATTTTCAATTTCAATATATATTATTATTGATAATATTCATCTCCAATATTCGCGAATACGAATACGAATGCGAATGGTGACTTTCAAACAAAGCGCGCGCAAAATGTTAAACAGACAGGTTTGACATTTCGTGTCGGCCATATTTAAACCGAACATAGCCGAGCCGATACAGTTTGAATGAGCAAAGTTAGTCACATAAAGTTCGATCGAAAAGATTTGTTGTGATTTGAGGTTAGTTTAATATTATTGCATTTGTCAAATTTAACTAATACCTATTCAAATTGACAAAGTGATATAAAAACATGAGTACAGTTGTATTTTCATTCCATATCAGTTCATTCCTTATATAATTTCTTTTTTGTTTGTCAAATACATTCACCAAGCATTCGCATCGTTTCTTGCGAAGACGAATGCGAATGTCAAAAAATATGCGAATATTCGTTACATCACTAATATCTATAAAACAAATGTGAGCCGACCTTGCACATATAAATCGTTTTCTATCGATATTAATATAATCGATATATGCATACTAATATTATAAATGTGAAGTTTATGAGGATGAACGTTTGTTACTCAATCACGCCAGAACGGTTGAACGGATCTGGATAAAATTTGGCACACAGATAGATTATAGTCTGGAATAGCACATAGGTTACTTTTTATTCCGGAAGATTGTACGGTTCCCGTGGGATAATTTGTTTTGCCTAGAGACGAACCGGAAGCGAAGTGAAGGCGAGTCGCTAGTCGATTCATTTTTTTTTTTTTTGGACAAAAAAGTTTTAAGAATTTAATAAGTAGTCGAACTCACTCTGGTGAATGTACCATACATTTATAACACAAACAAACAAAATATATATCAAAATCTCACTTGTATCGCATTAAACATAATGTAAACATTATGATTTAAAGTTTATACATAGATACATACGTATCAATAGTAATGCATGACTTACACAAATAGATACGCTTATACTATAAATAATAACGAATGTAGTAACTAATAGACGTGTAGGTGTAAATTCTTGCAAAACGTTGAAATGAAACATCAAAGATTAATTTGAATTTCGGTCAAGTACCAAAGAGTTATGCGCGTTAGGTTTAAAAGTTTTGAATGATTGTGAAAGTTATTTATATGTAGGTATTTCTCTTTTCTACTGCTAGTATATCTGGTAAGATTTGACGTGATCGTCTTAATAAAATCTAGATATCGAGACGTAGCTTGATCTAAGGCCTTGCATTGTTGCTTCATCTACATCAGCTTAACCATAAACTTCACTAAGTCACTATAAGATTTCAACAATGATATAAACGACAATGTCTTAATCTTCCCACTAGTTTTCACTATTTTATGACAACCACTTTCGCTTATGAAAACACTATTAAAATCGCTTAAGCAATTCTAGATTTAGGCCAGTAGATATTATTTGTTCTTTTAATTGTATTGCATTGTATTTCATGCATACTATAGCTAAAATAGTAATATATTGATATTAAAGGTGTCAACTAAAACTCATCCCCGCCGTGATTTGAACTACATAATATTAATTCTTAGAAAAAATAACTATGTATTTGATAATCTCTTAATAGAGATAAAATTTGCTCTTTTCAGTTTGTAATTTGGTTACTATTGTATATATAGTTTGGGAGATAATCTATACTAATATTATAAAGCTGAAGAGTTTGTTTGTTTGGTTGAACACGCTAATCTCAGGAACTACTAATCCGATTTCAAAAATTCTTTTTGAATTAGATAGCCCGTTAACTGAGGAAGGCTATATATCATCCCGGAAAATGTACGGTTCCCGTGGAATAGATTTGTTTTTGTCTAGGGACGAAGCCGAAGCGAAGCGAGGGTGAGTCGCTAGTAAAAAATAAAAATAAATTACGACTGCGTCGAGATTGAGTCGATTCATATGTATAATAACGCTTAAGATTATTAACTATTTGATTAAACGTTAAGAGTGTGCTAGATATAAAAAATACCTATATTTCCTTATTTTATAGACTATCTATCGAGGCAGGTCATAGGCTGTCTAAAATCATAATTAACGCAAGCGCAACCACTGGGAAAGAGCTAGTTCGAAACAAATAGCATTCCTCATATTCATTGTCACTATAATAATGTTTCTATCAAAACCATCCAATAGAGTCGGCGTAAAACTTGGCGCGTTCATGACCACGCCCCCTTGGCGCAACGTGCGCGTGAGTCATTTAATGACGGATGACACGCTTATTCTACTTGTGATTGAAGTTTTGAGATGTCCAAGAGTTATCTTTATATTTAATATATGATTTTATTTATAGATATGAAAATTTATATGTATTTTTACGTAAGAAATCTTTTATAGTATGATGAAGTATCTAATATAGTTATCAAAAAGCTGCTACGAGTAAGATATACAGTACCTATACCTAATATATTTTTCATCACAAATTTTTATTTTTAGCTAACACTTAATTTATGTAATGTATAAACTACATAATAAATCTTCTCTTAGGAGTTAAATAGGGGATGAAAGTTTGTTTGGAAGGTCTTCATTTTGGATATAAGAAATATTTAAATTAATGTTTGGTGTTACCTATGGGAAATCTCTTCAGGGTCATTGCATGTTAATAATATATAAAACGTATGCATTCACTTAATTCGAATTAAGATTTTGTCCCATTAAGATTATCGAAAAAGCTTTTTATAAGTCACTAGCGACTCACCCTCGCTTCGCTCGGTTTCGTCCCTAGTTTGATTCCTCATACAAACTTTCATCCCCATTTTGACCTCTTTAAGGGATGATTTCCGGGATTAAAAGTATCTTATGTCCTTCACAGGGTCTCAAACTATCTCCTTACAAAATTTCATCTAAATTGGTCCAGTAGATCCGAAGATTACCCACTACAAGGTCACAAACTCACAAACTTTACCTCTTTATAATATTAAGTACAGATTAGCCATCGCAAAAGTGAAGTGAATGAATAAATGAATGAAGAAATAAAGGAACAAGCCACTGTGTTATTTCTAAAAATATTAATAAATATTATTTAAATTTACTCGTGTTGCTATTTTATAAAAATAAGCGTGGAAAAACATTTATGATGATTCAATCCTATTTTTTATTTTCTAGTATATGAAGGCCAAATAACGAAGCAACAAAACTTTTGATAGATCGATATGATAAGTTGTATTTGTATTCAACCCTTTTTAACGACCCACTGCTGGGGGTGGGCCTCCCTTGAACACGCGGGGGCTCAGGCCATAGTCCACCACGCTGGCCAAGTGCGGGTTGGCGGACTTCACATGTCTTTCGGAAACTTGCTAGGTTCTCTCAGACATGCAGGTTTCCTCACGATGTTTTCCTTCACCGTAAGGCAAGTGGTAATCATGTTAGAAATGAGTGAATGATGTTAGAGATAAGTTGTATAGTATAAGATAATTTGACTTTAATTTATGGGAAGAAAACGATGTACAAGATAAATAGGTTCATTCATATTAAAATATCGGTATTTAAAGTTCACTATCAGTACATTTATCGACATTCCCAACCGTTCTTTACACGACACCATTATTGTAAAATACACAAAGGGGGAGTTTTAGTAGAGATTTGGATTGACTTCAGTTTGAGTTATATTCATTTGCATGTTCTCAGACTTATTGCTTTACATTTTACTTAACAAATGTTATCTAATTTACAATACATTTTCTTGATCGGGTCAAGTATACTTTTATGCATTGTATTGCTTTTAATATTACTTAATAAACTTTTTAACAAAAAAAAAATACTCCCGACTCCGAAATCACTTAAAAAAGCCGTTTTACCATCTTTTATATATATATATATATATATATATATATATATATGTGTGTGTGTGTGTATATATATAGGAGCATCCTTGACCTAATTATTATAAAGGAATTATAAAAATCGGTTAATGTATTAAACTTAATTAAACTAATTTATAAAATCGTAGCACTTACCACTATAATATGAATACCGTGCAAGGAATATATCGTGAAAACAGACTTTAAAAAAATACTTCAATAACTGGCACAGCATAAAACATTAACAAAAAATAAAAATATCTTTTCGGATTTTTCCGCAAAAACCCGCAAAGATAGTTTTATTTAAAATTTTCAAATATTCGCGTAAATCTAAGAAAGTATTATGAACAAAAAAATAATAATAGATTTTTTCATAATAACTTGTTACCAAAAGAACATGATAGCTGTAAAACATTCGAAACGTCGGGAACCAGAAACTTCGGGAAGAAATCCAAAAAGATAGTCTTATTTAAAAATACCTTACACCCTGTTCGAAAGCTAGAAACACAAAATATTCAAGACATTCGAGCCAACACAAGCGTGTGTAAGTATTTACGTCCACGTAGAATTTCTAGAACAAAACCACCGACAAAGACCACTAATTGAGTCTAATAATGAAGTCACGTGCTCTCATTTTCAAAACAACATCTACTTCTGAATACAGCTAACATTAATAGGATATAAAAATGAAGGAGGAAAAAAAGAAGTGCCTAATTACTGTTTTCTTTTCATGTTTAATTTCAAGATAAAATTTGAATGTTACTCATTCACAATATTAATTTATTATACAAAATTTAATATTGTAAATGATATTTTTTTAATTTTCCTGTTAAACTTGTATATAACTACTTGTAAAAGTAGATTTCCTTAAAAAAAAAACGTGTGTGTGTACTTATGTACGCACGTAAGAACATACTTTTGGCGTAACAGAACAAAAATAGCTAAAGATTTCATCCCGTATGTCACAACTCTCTGTTTGTAAAAGGAATGATAAGTTAATAAAATAATTTAATAAGGCATACTACAATCATATATTTATAGAATATAATTTAACCCTTTAACCGCCAACGTCTGATTAATCCGACAAATGTTTTCGTGTCCATTTCGCCAACGTCGTATATTTACGACCAAATACCACTGGAATTTAAATCTACTTTTTTAATTTCATTATGCTGTATTCTGTTAAAATAATGTTTAAATAGTAACAAGTAGTTAATTAAATGATCATTTAACAATTTATTACACTTTAGTCTTTACCCTGTGTGCTAAAAATAATGTCCAAAGTTATTAAGAAATACTGATCTTATATTGAAATTTTTTACGAATATCCAACGCCAATGACGGAAAAATCCAACCATAGGGAAGGGACGAAAAATAAGTACACGCACTCATGACTTGTACCTACTATTAGAAATTAATAAATCGATCAAAATCTTAAAACGCTTATTACTTTACTGGCTTAACAAAAAAATATCACCATGCTACGGCCAGCTAAAGAGACTGGGACTGTCGGTCTAGCAACTCAAAATTTTGCAATATGGTTTCTTAAGTGAGGTATCACGTAAGAGAGGATTTCTAGAAATTCCAACGGGATCGGGATGTAGGCGAGTTAGCTCTCGCGTAATAATTTTATAATTTCGTAGGGTAAGTAATATTTAGGTAGTTGTTAGTTATCGATAAGTAATCAATTTTATTTTTCACTGCTCTATTTGTTGTAAGTATTTATTTTTCGATTCGCAATGCTTGGCGCTTGTGGCACTACAACTGATATTAAGTGTGGCGGTTAAAGGGTTAAGGAAAGAATATAATATTTTATATCATTTGTCAGACAATAACAACGGTTACCATGGCAACAATTTTCAGGTAACTTTATCATGTCGCTTTTTGGCTCTCGGTGTGCGCGCATCGCAAAAATTTTACTCTCGTAATTTTTTCAAAACTTTCCAAAAAGAAGTGTAACTTAAAAAAATATTAAACCAATTAAAGCACTGAACAGATCAAACCTCGCTTTAAAAATCATTTATCTTATCGATAATGTACGAGAGCATCAATTTTAAACTCAACTTTTATTAACCTAGAATCTAAGTAGATGGTTTTATCGAATATTGAAATCAAAGATGATCGTTAAGCACAGTGACATGCTTCTAAATGACAGTTTAATATGAAAAGTTACAGGTTCAATTCTCTTAAAGGGCAAATGTTAGGTATTACCATATCTAAGTTAATAATAAGCTAAACTCAGTCAGCCCTATTTAACATCAGACTGTTGGGCACGGGCCTCCCTTCAATACGAGGGGGTTCAGGCCATAGTCTACCACGCTGGCTAAGTGCAGGCGGACTTGCCAGTTTCTCTCAGACATGCAGGTTACTTAGTAATGTCTTCCTTCACCGTATAAATATTAATAAGTTAAACACTAAGGGTAAATGTACAGTAGGGTAAAGAGTAAATGTATAATAGGGTAAAGGGTAAATGTAGAGTAGGGTAAATGACTAAGAAACCGGATTGATTAAAAAATCTTTATCAATTCATAAAAATATTAGAGAGATCGTTAAAACAATTTCACTGCGAATTTATTATTTAATTATACATATATTATATTTTTACTTTACAATAACAGAATAAAGTAAAAAAAAAAATTATACCTTAAGTAGAATACTTAGTTACCTTATATATACATATGTATTTGAAGCATGTGATTTTTTTAAAAAAATACACTTAAAATTACATTAAGATATAAGACAATGAAGCCATGAAATATATAATTGAATTGAATTGAAATGAAGTTATCTTTGCTTCATCCAAAAAAAAAAAATTAAAAATAAGCAAGTACGTTCGTTATTTATCTGTAAAATCATATGAGCAGATAAATACGTGTATTACTGTAGATTATGCCGAGATGCAGCTTTAAGTATGGTATACCGAATCGTCTAAATATGGTAATAGTTGCTATAAATTCCCAACAAAATGAGTTTAATGGGTTAAAGTATGCACTACAATGTGATTAATATCTAAAATAAAATATCTGAATTTTAGATATTTAATATATTAATTTAAACACACTTAACTTTTGGAAAGAAGGACGAAATAGCAAACACTTTCGCGTTTAAAATACAAACTAGCGAGTCACCATCGCTTCGCTCGGGTTCTTCTATGAAATACAAGTCTTTGAACTTTTCGGCTTTTTTGTATTATAATATACATGTATTATACATATAAACCTTCCTCTTGAATCACTCTATCTATTAAAAAGAACCGCATCAAAATCCGTTGCGTAGTTTTAAAGATCTAAGCATACATATGGACAGACAGACAGCGGGAAGCGACTTTGTGACTGACTTTGCGACTATGTAGTGATAAGGATTTCAAGCACTATTTCGCGAGAACCTTTTTCCTAGAATAAATATTTTATATGAGGCCTCCTTCGATATAATATTGATTAGAACAGATACTAATAAGAAAAAAATATGTTATGTAATATGTTTAAAGGAAGCTACTTTCGAGACACATGTTACGTCCTCCAACCCGTACTTGGCCCGCGTAGTGGACTATGGCCTGATCCTCCTTATATTGAAGGGACGCCCACCCCCACTTGTGGGACGTTAAAAAAAGAGATGCCTACGAGCAAAATCAAAACAATTACTGCAAACGGAAATCAAACTCAACGCTTGCAAACGCCAATCGATCCAACCACTTACAACGAACAAACTTACAATAATATAAAACGAAATAAAATTAGTAATTACAATATTAAAAACTTGAAAGCTCATCTCAATATATGCCATTCTTGATTTCAAAGTAATTAATAATAGACTGTGGCTCTTTGATCTGCAATTGAGCTTATAAATGCAAACTTCTTAATTTATTTATATCTGTCTCTTGTATTATTGAACAGGTTATTCCAGATTATCGACTTCCCGTGGCTTTACTTAGATTTCACCGATATAATCGTTATATTTAAAATGTAAAAAAATTATGATTCGGACTACTAATTTTAGATAGAAAACTAGCGACTCACCCTTGCTTCGCTCGTAGGTACGTTTTAACGGTTAGTATGAAATATACTATATCTATACATATAATAAAATTGTAACTACGCCGAATCTGTACATTAAATATTTTTTGGAAAATCTTATTGAAATAGACATTATTATCGATACAGAGGGCGAATATATAGTTTTTAGATTTTTTGTCTGTCTGTCTATCTGTTACTGCATCAAAGAAAAACCACTGGAGTGATTTTAATGTTTGGTATAGTGATAGCTGGTTATCCGGGTCAACATATAGGATACTTTTTACAGCGGGAAAATATCTCATCTCTGAGAAATCTATACTAAACATATATGTTAAAACGTAATCAGGGACGAACCCGAGCGGAGCTAGGATGTGTCGCTAGTATACTATATAGCTTATAAACTTCCTTAATTAACGAGCTATCTAATGCAAAAAGAATTTTTCCAATCGGATTGTTAGTTCCTGAGATTAGCGCGTTCAGACAAACAAAGAAACAAACAAACTCTGCCACTTTATAATTGTAATATAGTATAGATTACATTATAAAACTTCATCGTAATAAATAATTACAAAACATCCTATTAATATGATTTTACATATTACGCTTTACGAGAAATACACATACCTTACAATAAAAAACAAATTTGCTTCGCCTGTCTTAATTAACTTTCTATTTAATCTTTAACATTCTCCGAATATTGTATACCTTAATACTAACTTATGCTATAAAAAACCGTACACTAGTGATTCAGTTTAATGAAAAAGTAATCATTCCGTCGACATCGTAAAAATAATATTTTACGACATAATATGTACTACGTAATATGTATACATACATGGTCCAAGTCCAACCAGAATTATTAAGCTAACGCCGTCTTTCCATCCGTCTTTTTAAAAGACTGTCTTTTGAACTGTAATAGGTAATCCGATTGAAAATTTAACAAAATAAGTATTTTAATGGCGGATAACCTAACGTATAATAAAAAATCAAATATTTTTTTAGTCTTTGCTTTATCGTAAAAAAGCAATTTGTACAAGCGTGAAACTAAGTATGACTATAATGATAAGTTTAAAATATATTGTCAAATACTAAAAATCTGCTAAGTACATCGTGCAATAAATATTATTTTAGAAAATAAAGCATATAATAATGTATGTATTGTAATAATAATATTATATAGCTCAAGTTTATTTTCGTTTTTAGTATTCTTTTCGTGCCGTATCTTTTCTTTTATCCTACTATCCTACTAATATTATAAATGCGAATGTTTGTGAGGATGTATGGATGCCTGGATGTATAGATGTGTGGATGTTTGTTACTCTTTCACGCAAAAACTACTGAATGGATTTTATGGAGACTTTACAATAATATGGCTCATATGTCAGAATGACACATAGGCTACTTTTTATCTCCGGAAAAATGTACGGTTTCCGCGGGAAAGATTTATTTTTATTTTTCTTTTGCTAATACTTTCAATGTCATGAGTTATCTATCACAGTTTAAAATAAAGAAATTCTTCGACATGTCGATAAACAAAATTGGGATTAACTGTTGTACCGTATTCGTATGTAGTAACAGGTACAATTATTATTAAACCAAATATATTATTCTCAAAAATAGATATCATAAATGGTAAATCAATAATATTGTATTTTAGTTTTAACTTTAGTTAAAACGATTACTTTTAATATTGACTTATGTAGATTTATAGTTACAATAAAACAATAATTTAATTTTATAACATATTTGCGAGTTCTTTTATCAAAGTAAACAAATGAAATCGCTTTACGTGCTTGACATTAGTTCGAGACGTGTAAACTGTGTATGATAATAATTTGTTGAACGTTATTTAAGATGAGCAATACTCTTTCATATTTCACTTTCTCACAAACATTATTATTTGTGTGTTGTCGCATTAATCATTAAGTTCATTTCGTAAATTTATTAAATATAATGAAGTGGTTTAAAGTGAAAATAAGAGTATTGTTACGAGTACACAAATTTAGACGATTTTTCCCGCCCGCCACGCCAGACCTAATGACCGAGGTATGTCAATCACAATAATTGACAGTCTGGCATCCTGCTATTTTCGTACTTTCCAACGACATGCTAACGTTAAATACAACTCTGTACCGCAACAGCTAGTCTTTATATTACCCATCCATTATCATATGTCAATGTTGTAACCTCAAACTAACAAATCAACAAAATAACGTGGACGTCACAAAATGTTAACTCGCTTAAAATTATACAGCTACTCTAATCGTACATTATTCGTTGTTATCTGTAAATATATAAACATATTCTGTACATATATGGCAAAACATGAAAGCGGTTTCGGACAAAACACGGCCATTTTCGTCCATATAAATGTTGATGTTTGATATTTAAAAACATACCCTCTCAACGTCCAGATCAGTTCCTGTGCACAGTCTTTTACCACCACCACCGTTGTAAGCCATTGTACACCACAATAAAAACACAAATCACACCGAAACGCGTTTATCAAAGATCGAAAACGAGTATACCTCCTCCTCCAGAGGTTGCAAGCAGACTGAAAGAACGAATGGATTAAACAAGCCTCGAATGAATGAGAACGGCAACGCGGCGCGAAGTGTTTTACCATCGACAATATTTCTTTAACGTCACTGACTGTATAATAGATGAAAAAAAATTATATTCGCATAAAACAAAAATCTAATAATATTTAAAATAAATGTTTTTAATAACTAATATTATTTTAAGTGTTTTATTTCCATTTTTAAGGAAAAATTGTACGCTATTTGCCGATAATTTTTAAAGGGATTATACATTTAAAATATATGTAAAATGCTTTAAAAATGTACTACAATTATAATAAAATAATGAAAATATAATATCTCTATTCATAAATATTTATAATTATTAAAAAAGCGCTGTTACAATTATTGTAACATTTACCTAAAATTATTTAGCTATAATTTACTAAATAATCTATGGGCAAAACAAAACGTAAAACGTTCATTGAACTTTTTATTACTGTTTAATGTTTTGATATTTCTTTTATTTATTTTTTCGTAGTATTTTAAATTTCGATCAGGAACCACTTCGCAATATGGAAAATGGGTAGGGCTTTAGTACAAAGGCAGTTAGAAATCTATATATTTGAGGAGGGGGAGGGGTGTTGAGGGGTGGGGAAGGGCTTGTAGATCACTCCCATGCAAAAGAAAAGTGGAGGAAATGCATAGTTTTTTTTTTATGAAATTTAAAAAATCTCATTTTGAGGTTATGTTTTGCGTGAAATTCGATTTTTCTAATTTTCTAGTTTTATGGAATTAAGAGTTTATGGCACTCGCCGGCCGCTACCGCGGCACGCTCGCTTCGCTCGCTCGGCTCGTGCGTTGTTTTAACTGTTCTAACCTAACCTAACCAAAATCAGTCGGCAGTTACCCAAGTTCTAACCTAATCTTACTTGTCAAAATAAATAACTTAATTTAAAGGGCAAATTTTATTTGTATCACACATTTGTTATAATTTGTTATAATGATAAATCATTTATTTATATTAAAATACGCGTCAACTTATTATTTGTAAAATTAAAACGCATAATTAAAACTCCCTAAAATGGCAGCACTTCTGTCTTGCAAAATCAAAATGCACAATTAAAACTCCATAAAATAGCAACACTTCTGTCAAAAATACGTCAAATGCAATAAAAGAGTGCAGATTGAGGTTATAATTTATCAAACTTTGATATTTTTTTTTATTTCCGAAAATTGTTATTTGCTCCACTTGAAACTATGTGGGATTACTCAAGATAATAAGTACTTTGCACAATAAATAAAACCAAGAGTCTACTGCACCTCCCGGATACTAAAGCTGAGCCGGAAAATGAATCTGAGCCCGAAATTCAAATAGAATATTATGAATTACATGAAACAGATCAATTAAGTGATATTTTAAGTAATAGCGATAGCAGATCTTCGGTATATCGATATTATTGTAAATGTTTATATTTTTTGTTTTTTTTTTTCTTATTATATCTTTACTATATTTCGTATCTTCACAATACGTGATAATGGCAGAATGTTTTTCGCTTTTTAATACAATATCACTATAAAGAAAATTATTAAAGTTGCATTTAAATACACTTATATTAAAATGACACTTTAGGACTAAGCGCGTGTACTCTTAAGTGGCAAAAATACCTTGTTCCTGACGTTTCCACTGGGTTGCACTAGCAGCCAGCCATGGGTAGAGGTCTGCCCGTGACCACAGCTGGTGGCTTGTTTAGTCCCATAGTGTCATTTTCATAAAATAAAAAACATAAATTTGTATTGTTTCAGCTTCTAAATTTGGATGATAATATAGTTATATTTGATACAAAAGAAGAAAATGAAGCAAATACAACCAGCTCTGAAAGAAATGATAATGATTTAGTATGTATTTTGTTCTTTATTTGAAGCATCTAATCTATTTTTAAGATATTTATAATGCTGACTTGTTTTTTTTTAGAATACTGTTTCAAATATGCCATGTTGGCACCAGTCGATTGATAATGATGGAAGACTATTATGTAAGTTCTGTGAATTAAAATATTCTACAATGGAAACATTAAGAATTCATATAAAAAGAAAACATTCCAAAAATTATGCAGAGCTAAAAAAATCTATTTTACATTTCAAGAGGAACAGCAAACATGTTTGTCGAATTTGTAAGAAAACTTTTATTATGCTATCAGAATTAAAAACTCATGTCAATATCAGTCATAAGATTGAAGTTATTAAGTCATCATGTACAGATTGTGATGCAACTTTCAATGACAGTATTGAGTTATCAGAACATATGTATATAAAACATAACAAGGATGCAAATTTATTAGCATTTATATGTGAAGTTTGTGGTTATCGAACTATGAAGAGATCCCATTTTAAACAGCATTGTAATACTCACAATGAAAAAAAGCTACTGTCTTGTCAACATTGTGACTATAAAACAAACTCTACGTCAAATTTAACCATACACGAGTATATTCATACAAAAAATAAATCTTTTGCATGCAATTTTAAGAATTGTGATTATCGCTGTGGTTCTAAGGCTGCGTTAAGAGGTCACAGATTAAAACATTTTCCAGAAAAAAATATGCTATTTTGTGACAAATGCAATTATAAAACTGTTTATAAACATTCTTTGAAAAAACATTCAGACAGCCATGAAAGGAATTGTACGAGAGTAAAGTAACCATGGTCATAATTGTATGGCATTAATATAAAAACTAAAATTTACCTAATTCATTATGGCTGTTGGCAACACATCTAGTCTTTAAAGATCTTAGAATATAAAATGAAATATTAATAATATTTACTGCTTATTATTACTGATCTCATATGTTTGTGTTTTATATACCAAAGGATTAATTATAAGAATATATATTGATGTAATATCATTAGAAATAATAAAGGAAAATAAAACATATTATTTTTATTTCTGCTACTTTTTACATAATATAATATATAGAACAAATCAATACCTACATGTCTAATATGTACAATATTTGAGAAATCAGCTTAGAAAACAATTGAAATTATGCTTGGAAGAGTGTACTAAAATAAAAAGTACTAAATTGTACCACTTTATAATATAATGACACAATGTTCATTCTAGATATCTAAGAGTGATTTTTTTATTTAAACGAAGTTCACTTGATTAGTGTTCCATTTTTATATAGATTTGTAACCCTTTCTTTGAAATAACAAATTAATGTGGTGCAGGTTTATGACCATCAACATAAAAATTGCGAGTAGCTTTTGGTAAAGTCAGCTCCATGCCCTCCATTTCTTTTGTTAGTACAATTTGACAACCTGAAATGGTTTACAAAAATGTGTAAAAAAAAATATTTAGTTTAAAAGAAACAGTACAAGAAATTATTGAAACCATTTGTACTAATATAGTTCAATGAAATTATACAAAGTTCTAATATATACATATATAATATAAAGAGATTGCATTAAAGAATTTAACAAGTTTTATAATACTTTTTACCTAATCTAGAATTTTGTTTTAAAAATGGTGCCATATCTAACAAATCATCTTCTTTTTCCTCTGGTTCATTTAGTTTATCGAGATATTCCTCATGAACATATACATGACAAGTTGTACATGCCAAGGAAGCTTCACAAGCTCCTGGAAAAAATAACAAACAATGAAACAGGAGAGTAGTGAGAGTAGAGTGTATATATAAATGATGCAATTAAATTTTACCTTCCATTTCAACACCATATCTATGAGCTAAATATAAAACGTTATCACCTATTTTGCCTCTCACATTTGTCTTTTTGCCATCTTTGTCAATATATGTTATATTTACCCTGAAATATTTTTAAAATTTCCTTATAATCTTACAAAAATCAATATATCTAACACTGCTGCTGTTGTTTATTCTATAAATAATTATAAATATTTTACATTCAATGCTAATAATAATTTATTAATGTAAAATGATTCATATACAAAATGAACACTTACACTTCTGCCTCAGACTTTGGATCCTGCCACTCATATTCACCATGTTTTAAGCCTAATGGGAAACACATTTTAATTAATTTTAGTTAGTTAATTCATTAATAATAATATTTTTATCATTTTAATTTACCTGCAGTTACATTAAACCATTTTTTCTGAACTGAAGATACTAAAGGTACTGATTTCAATGCTTGTCTTATACGAAGTACCTTTATCGTTCGCAACATTATGATCTTTTAAACTTCAAATACCATTTTAATTTTTAATAGGGATAAAGTAGGAAAGAAGTCTAATCAAATATTTGTTTAGAGGTTATATATTAGCGCTATTTAAAATGAAATCATTTTGACATGTTATGACATCTACTGTCACAAAAGTCAAATTACAATAATTAAATATATTAAAAATAAAAAATATTTATAATATAATTAAATGTTTTTTTAATATATATTGTTTGATTTCATTTTCAAAACGATTTTTTTAAATAAATATTTTTTTGTTTTTTAAATAATAACTATTTTTAATAAAAATATTGACAGCAACACCTTATTAAACGTCATACACATTCTTGAAAAACGTCAATAATCACATCCATATTGCCCATTTTTCATAATGATTTTAAAAAATATAGATATTGATTTTTGCCACAAAGGCGTTGTAGACGAATAATATATTATAAATATGAATTTAGTTTAAGATTTTATTATAAATGTTGAATACGGCCATAGTATCTTATGTTGTGAATTTTGGTGATAGAATTTTATTATAGAAATAAGGTAAGTTTTACGATCTAATGACGTGTATTTCGCAATATCACCAAAGAGAAGAATTTTTGCTTGGGTACTCTCATTTTAAATTTGACATCTAAAAATGTTTAGTAATAAAGTTTTTTGTTATTATGTCACAAATGTATAACCAATTTTATAACCACCATAAACCCATGCTTTACTATATAAATAATATAAATTCTGTTGTCTCCTATTTATCTTATCTTTGAGTATTACTGTTGAATTACTTTTCTGTAACACTATCACTCTTATCAATTCTCTCAACTATAATATAGTGTTTATACTTAGTATCTAAGTAGAATCTAGTATAGAACTTATTAAGAACCTGTCTAATAAGATTTTACAATTAGCTTTAATATTGAATAAATATAATAAATGTGTATATACGACATAAAGTATAGTCAAAAAAGAATATAACCTACACTTTAAGTTTAAATTTTAAAATTTTACATATAGCTCTGTATTATCTTTAAAAATGTGACCTTTGATCACATCAATGCAAAAACTGTATTATGAACTCAATTTTTTATAGGTAATATGTTTTTTTATAATGCTACAATTGTTTTTGTTGAAACATTTTTTGAATAAATTGTAGTTTGGTAGTTTACTTATGAGCATTATGTTCTGTAATACTATCTTCATGATGAAATATATTGATCCAAAAATATGATTAAAAAGAACATACTTTTAATATATTTTGAATTAAGTATACATATGTATATTGTTTCATATCAATATAGATTATCCTTTTCTTTTTGGCTGACTTCTAAAAAGAGGTATTGCTTATTTCAGTCATAAAATCATTATTAATAATAAAATTTAATCTCTGGGAAAATCCATAAAAAAACCTATTAAAATAAATATTATTTATTTAATTATTTATAATAATAAATAAAAAATATAAAAGAATATTTTAAACTACATACTTTAATATTTATTAATGTTTTTTAGTATTGTATGGTAACTATTCTAATAAGAAATACCATTATGGTGTATAATTTCAATGTTTTTGTTACACAAACAAATGTATCAAAATACATCCATCGGTCCAAGTAAGCAAATAAGAGAATATCATAATATAAAATGTATACTTCTATTATAAATAATATAAAATTACACAAATTTAAATTATAATCTATTTTAAACGTATTCTACAACATTAAATTTTCATATCATACATATTGTATAAGGTTTTTTAGTAACTTCAATTTTAAAGCTAAATGTTTTATTTATTTCCGGTTTAAAACTTATGTTAAATTAATGTTCAGCAAGTATTATAACTAAATAAATACAAAAAAAAAAAAACAATAATGGCTTGTACCATAATTATATAAAATATTTTATTTACTAATTTTAATGTTTTTAAGCAAAGATTTTTTTTATATTGTGTGATATTCCATTTACCTTTTTCATCTTTAATATATATCTGTACTGCAGATTTTACACAGGCCACTTAAATATTTAGCGTAGCCAAAAATAATTTATTTACTAATCAATTTAGTAGTAGACTAACGACTCACTCGCGCTCCGCTCGGTTACGTCCCTACTAACGTTTTAACGTTTATATGTTGATCCGGATAACCAGCTATCATCATACCAAATTTTATCAAAATTCCTCCAGTGGTATTTCCGTGATGCGGTAACAGACAGACAAATAGACAGACAAACAGAAAACAATTCTAAAAACTATAGATTCGGCCTATATAGATAATGTCTATTTCAATAAGATTTCTCAAAAAATATTTTAATGTAGAAATTTAGCTTAGTTACAATTTTTGTTATATGTATAGATAACGCATGTAATTAATAGTAGCTGCTATAAAAATCTGTATTCTGAGAATAAAACGAAGAACAAGTGTGGTCTAAAAATAAGAAAAAAATAAACAACTTTTAAACTTTTCATTACAGGTTAGCATAATTATTAAAAATGTCACTAAAAGAAGAGAAGATAGAGGTAGAAGATATTAAAACAGAAAAAGATGATGAAAATAGAAAGGACCCGACATCATTCTTACCAGATGAGCCAATGACGTATGAAATAAAAGCAAAAAAGAAGAAAAAAAAGAAGAAACAAGAAGACCCATTTAAAGATATAGAAGAAAAAGTATCTTTGCCAATTACTACTGTTTTCGATCCAGCGGTAGAAATAGAAGAACCTAAGCAGGTCTTAGATCCAGAAGTTAATATAAAAGTTGAGAATATAGAAGTTGAGCTGGACTTTAATGATGTAAGTAACTTCCAAAATAAAACGTAGTTTGAAGTGTCTTATCTCACTCCGGACGGGTTCGTCCCTACTTTAACGTAATACGTTTTAACGTTTAGTATAGATTTCTCAGAGATGAGATATTTTCCCGTAGTAAAAAGTATCCTATATGTTAACCCGGGTAAACAGTTATCACCATACCAAATTTCATCAAAATCACTCCAGTGGTTTTTCTGTGATGCGGGAACAGACAGACAGAACAAAAATTCTAAAAACTATATATTCGCCCTCTGTATCGATAATAATGTCTATTTCAATAAGATTTTCCAAAAAATATTTAATGTACAGATTCGTATAAGTTACAATATGTATAGATATTTTATCAGTTAAACAAAGAACATTCACGTAGTTCTAAATGTAATTAAACACTCAAAGTAAATTTTATTATATGTATAGGTAAACATTCAATAATTTATTCATGTTTCTCCGTGAACAATTGAACATATTTGCTATAAAGTATTCGAAAAATCTGAAAAAAATAGTTCTTTTTTCGCTTTGCTCGGGTGCGTTCCTACGTACGCGGATTTTGTTTATAATTTCATGGGTTTTTTTTTTTTTGCGCGGAACCCTAATTCTTTTTCTAAAAGAAAAGTAAGTTACCCCTTATAACATCAGCTATCTGCCAGTGAAAGTCCCATCAAAATCGGTCCAGCTGGAACAAACAGACAGATAGACATAAAGAAAATAGACTTTTTTTTAAGTATCGTATATACTTTGATAGGCATCTAGTAAAAAATTGTTATTTTGATATTACAAACAGACAATTTAATTTCATTTATTTGTATACATTATTGTATGTATATGTCTTCCAAATTCCCATTACTTCATAACTTGTTGATCAAGTATAAGCTTGATCTCAGTTATGCATAGTTGTATTTTATTGCAGAATACTAAACAGGAACTACATAATAAGTTACATTGTAACAAATATTACACCAGGTTGTTAAAAATATCTTTACGACATATTAAACTTAGCAGTATTAACACAGTTTTATGCGATTTAGTCTTTAGAGTATTGAGTTTTGTAAAGTATTATTGAAATAAGGAAATACTAGGTAAAATTACATGCAGAGTAACTTTCTACTTAATCTATGCTATGCTAATATTATAAATGTGAAAGTGTGTTTGGTTGTCCTTCTTTCACGTCGAAACATAGTGACGGATTGACGTGATTTTTTGTGTGGAGATAGTTGGAGGGCTGAAGAGTGATATAGGCTTTTTGTCGCGAGAGATTATCTCATTCCCACGGAAAAACACGTTATAATTCAACCCACAACAACTCATAGTACCTATATATTATATTACCTACTAGCGACTCACCCTCGCTTCGGGTTCGTCCCTAGGCAAAAACAAATCTATCTCATATAAACCGTACATTTTTCCAGGATGTATGTAGCTTATAGCCTTCCTCAGTGAACGGGCTATCTAATGCAAAAAGAACTTTTCAAATTGGATTAGTAGTTCCTGAGATTACCGCGTTCAACCAAACAAACAAACTCTTTAGCTTTATAATATTAGTATAGATATATAAGTCTATCTTTTCCATACTAACCGTTAAAACGTACCTTGAGACGGACCCGAGTGAAGCTGGGATGAGTCACTAGTAACTTACTCTCGCTTCGCTCGGGTGAGTCCCTAGGTGCGTTTTATATAGATATGAATAGTTATTGCGAGTGTATCTTAGGAGATAGACATATGCTATTGCGGACTTTTTTGTAGGCTTTCTTAAGATCTACAATTTTCTAATACATTGTTTTTGATACATCTCTTAAATTTCTAAGGACGACTCGATAGAACAAAAATTATCTTAAATGTTGACCCAAGTAATAAGTTACTACTACACAAAATTTAGTCAAAAAGACATAGATACAAACAGATAAATTTAATAACTATTCTTTTAGAGTCCATATTCTGTACACATTACGTTACAAATATTGTTTTTCATAAATATTTCATGTACAGATTTCGCTAAGTTACTGTTTTATTATATGTATAGATGCGAAAGTAACTCTATGTCTGTTACAGTTTTACACTTAAACCGCTGAACAGATTTCGATAAAATTTCGCAAGGACATAGATCGCATAATGGGATGAAATTAGTCTATATCCCGCTTACTATGTGAGCGAAGACGCGGATGAAAGTCAGTCCCTTTAATCACGAAAACTCTTATAACTTCTTGCTATCGTCCTTTGTCTGCTTATTATTATTAGAAAACTAATTTATTTATATCTAAGTTATAAAAGTTAGTTCATAAAGGTTAAAAATATAACCTAATATTTATATACATAATGGTAACGCGCTCGTTACCACAGCGCTCGCTTGGGAAACCGAGTGAAGCGGGTTCAAATCCCGGGTCTCGCTGATATTTTCATGTGCGAATCATTTCTAACCTTACGGTGAAGGAAAACATCGTGACGAAACTTGCTTGTCTGAGAGACGGGACGTTAAAAAAGGGGCTGAATACACAATATAAATAAATATTTATCCATAGATTACTTTTATCATATAGCCTATTTCTTTGTTGCAGTTTGCAAACGACAATGGGTTAATGTTGGAAGGTCCTCAAAGTGAAGATAGTCAAGAACCAGCAGTTAAACTCGAAGAACAAAATCGTGAAGCAGTCTTGCTTACATTTGAAAGCATTATCACTGATAAAAGCGTTCTAGGGTTCGGTCCTATTGCACCGGCGCCTAACTATGTGTGCAAAGTTTGCCATCTAGTCTTCCAATCTACAAAAACTCTAAGGATGCATCAAAAAAGAAAACACAAAGTGTTCAGAAAAGCATTCAAATATATTTGCCATTATTGTGCAATGTCGTACGAGCAAAAGAACAGTTTGGTTGCTCATATTAAGAGGAAGCACGGGCCCGATTCAGCGAATGATGATGGGGAAGAAAGAACTTGTGATGTTTGTGCGTTGGTTTTTAAAGGAATGACTAGGCTGCGTATGCATATGAGAAGAAAACACGGTTCTTTTGAAGAGTCGTTCAAGCACGTTTGTCAGGAATGCGGGTTAACGTATGACAAATACAGAAGTTTAATCGTCCACGTACAAAGAAAACATTCAAATGAGAAAAAGCCAGATTTGGATCAGTGGTACAATTGTCCGTTTTGCCCAAAAGTGTTTACGAAACGCGAAACTTACGCACGACACGTCCAAAGGAAGCATAGAGTCGATGACGAAGATGATCAGAAACAAGAGGAGCCGCATAGTTTACTCGAAAACTTCAAAAATGAAGCCACAGGCGAAATATCGTGTAAAGAATGTCCATTAGTATTTTCGTCACTCAATTATTTAAAGTTACATATGAGAAGAAAGCACAACGCGTTAAAAGAAGATTTTCGATTGAAATGCAGGATTTGCAATCTATCCTACGATAAGATTGAGAGCTTAAAACGGCATATTCGGCGGAAACACGACAAAGCGTCGTATTGTGACGTTTGTGATAAGCAATTCGAAACGAGAGAGATGTATCTCAGCCATACACACAAAAGGATTATACAAGAATGCCATATCTGCGGCCTAATATTCGCTTCACAAGGCGGTCTGTGCAAACATTTGCGATGTACGCACAAAATTCAATCCCCCAAAACGATTATGTGCACTCTGTGCAATGAAACCTTCCACGATAAGCGACAGTTGAAACCCCATTACTTAAAAGTTCACCTAAAAGTGTCATACACGTGTGGATTTTGTAAGAAGGTTTTCAAAGCCAAGGAGAGTTACAGGCGACATGTTCTTCTCAAACATCCGTCAAATAATCAAAAATTAAACGAACAACAATGTGACCAATGTCCAGAGAAATTTCCAGATGAATTCGAACTATGTCGCCACATCAATATAGCCCATGGGAAAATGCACGATGGTGAAGTGGGACCTGTATCATTGATAGAAATAAAGAAGGAAGAGGTTGATATACCAGACACGTTCCAATGCTCAAAATGCCCGGAGAACTATTCAAGTTGGGAACAACTAAAGTTGCATTTCGAACAAAACCATCAAATGGTTTCCGAAACACAATGTCAAGTTTGCGGGGAAATGGTTCCTGGGAATGAATTAGAGAAACACTTTAAGAGTTTGCACACAAATACATCAGTTCGATGTAAATATTGCGAGTTCGAAACGTCCAATCGTGCGAGTATGACTCAACATATGTTGCGACACAAGAACGCCGTTACTCTCAACTGTGATTTCCCTGGTTGTAAATACAAAACTTATTACGAAGGTGCTATGGAAAAACATAAAAGAAAACATCGGGATCAAGGCGTGAAACTCCAGTGCACGCAATGTCCTTTCCAAACAATGAATAAATATATATTGAAATATCACGAAGAGGCCCATGTCACTGGGAAGAAAAGATATGCCTGTGACCAGTGCGATTATGCGACAATTTTACCAGCTAATTTAGTCCAGCACAAATATAAGCACTCTTCAGAAAAAAGGTTCAAATGTGAGGTGTGCCCTTTCGCTACAAAGTACAACACGTCGTTACGTTTCCACGTTAAGAAGAAACATTGTGATCTCCCAACATTCAGTTAAATGTTAATGTTTTTTAAAATTTAAGTATTTGGTGTTACGTCTTTATATTCTTGATTTATTAAATAATTGAAATTTTTTTGTTGATTTTTTTCATTTTAGTTCTTAAATTTTTTTTATTTTAATTAGGGGTTTTCAAATTTTTTAGGGTTTGTTGATTTATTAGTATCCGACCTTTCAGCAGATTTTTTTTAACACCCGAAAATGAACTTGAATGTTTGACTTTGAATGACTTTCCATACAAATTTTACCACACCTTCACCATCAAAATTCATAATATTGCAGAAATAAACTTAAAATTTTATAACAAACAAAATTAACAAAAACTATAAATATAGAATAGATGTATAGCGTTGTAAGTTCAATTAATATGCCTTCATTTGCTTATATGATTTTTCCTATGATGCAATTTATGCATATAAATTAAATTATTAAAATAGAAATTTAAACATAGGAAGTGAACAGATTATAAATCCGATTCTCCGTACATTACAAATACTTTTCATTTCATAAGAAATATTCAAAGAACCAGTAAAGTCATTTATTTATTATTCAATTTAATTCATTACTGACATTAATTACAACGTGTTTTTTTATTATACATTATAGGTAAGTTATAACGACATTAATGATATTTACAGGTGTCAGAGCAAAACAATACAATAAAAATAGATCAATCTTTTTTGTTTACTTATTGTTAGTTTATAGTAATAATAATATAATCGTATGAATAATTTAAATATTGTCCTTGACTCATTTACTGTTATTATTCTCTCCAACATTCCAGAATCACATTATGGCAAATTGTTAGCGGTTTTTATGTGGCTGTTATGGAAACTTACGAGAGCAGTTTAAATTACTGTTGATATAAACGGAGCAGTGGCAGTACAATTCTAATTATTTTTTAGTATATGGATATTTTAAGCTATACTGTTATCGTGACTTTCGTAGAACAGACTTTGGCCAAAATTTAAGCCATCTAAAAACATGCAAAATTTAACCACCGTGTTGGGATGAGGTATCATATAAAGAAAGTATCTAAAGTAATATATACATGTTTATAATTATTGTGGCACTCAACTCATTTTTTTGTTGCATTTATTTAAAAACTGTTTCTTTAAATAATTATTCATGGCAACATCGTTCTATGTAAAAAAATCCTTTGCAAATGGCAACACTTGCATTTGGCTGTCCATGATGTAAACTGTCAAACTGCCTATTTTATTTTAAAACACACCCAATTATTATAAGCTTCTGGTAACTTCTCTTTCACACTTCTTTGTGAATAGAATAGTTTGAAAAAGACCAAACTATTTTGTGTTTAAACTTTAATGTCGATTGTCGATTTTCTGCTCATCGAAAAGAAACATCGCGAAAATTTCTTAACTTTGTGTTTTGTGATTTTACGACTAAACATTAGTGTTTAGTGTAGAATAGAATTTACTTCTTGTTAGTTTATTCATGTGATAAAAACAAATTTTACTGTGTCCGTGTAAATATTTACACAGAAAATGACTTTACTTAGCCTACCTGTGCTTGTGCTAGAAAATATATTGTCCTATTTATCTTACGATGAAATCGCTAAGACCAGATTGGTAAGTAAATTTTATTTATAAGTATGATTTTTTGACTGAAGTCATCTCTTGTACTTTGCCGTTGTATAAATAGTTCTATAATTAACACCTCCGATCTCCTTCGAGAACCTGTCTAATACATGCCGTAACGTTTCTCTCTTGTTTGATAACAACGAATAAAAAATATTTAAAAACATGCCATTGGATTAAATACAATCATTAAGTTCTTAATTCCGGGATATGAGATAATTTTCGGAACAAAGAACTCTGAAGAAATGAGTCACTTTTTAATCTACTTTTTTGCTGTTTTAAAATTATATGAATTAACTTTCAGATTTTTTAGAATCGTTAATAATTAGTAATTTTATTTTTATTTTTCAGGTATCAAAAGCTTTTAATGAAATATCAATGCGTATGTTAAACAGAGGGTTTTTAATGATAGAAAGAAGACATACATTAGCTTTAAAAAGTGTTAAAGCACAATTACCAAGACGAGAGTCAGAAAGAAGGTAATGTCTCACTGTTTGTCTATATAATAATTTAAAATATGCAACATTGACGTAGTAAATTATGCCCAAATGGCACTCTAAGAAGCCACAAAACTAAAGAATTGAATTGAATAATTAAAAATAAGAATTAAATGATGATTGGTATTGAATATTATTTATACTGATATTATAAAGAGGCAGAGTTTGTTTGTTTGTTTGAAATCAATGAAATTAATCTCAGAAACTACTAATTGGATTTGAAAAATTCTTTTTGCATTAGATAGCCCATTTACTGATGAAGGTTATAGGGCATAGGCTATATATCATCATGCTACTATCCAAGGGAACGGAGCAGTAATCATACATGTTGACAAATGGGGTAGATTTCCATACATTATTGTAAAACTATATATATATATATATATATATATATATATATATATATATATATATATATATACACATATATATAATATACGGCGGCAGTTTAGTTTATGGGACGCGGCCCCTGGAGGAGTAGGTGGTATTTTCGGATAGGGGAGGTGACAGGGAGTCCAAATATGTAAAAATTCTTTTAAGGAAATGTAAGAGTAAAAAGTTATTGAGACTTAAAGTTGTAACATTTTCATACATTATTATGACATTACTGTCATTTTGACACTTTGAAATGTCAAAACATTACTTTCAATTGTCAAAATAATCTTCAGATCTATAAGTCAGATCTATCACCGAATTTTAAATTAACATAAAGCACTTATAGTAGCAGGGGTTCTGGGTTTGAAATAAAAAAAAAGACCTAACGAGAAGGCTAAGGCGGGAGCTGCGCTCCCGCCTTAGCCTTCTCCAACCTAAATTATCCAAGTCGGACTGTCACCTAATCGAAAATTAAAAACCAAAAATAAATAATACACTTAGATTTAAAAAATAATCTACTCACGTTTATAAATTGCATTCTTGTAATGGATATACAGTTTTGATTGCGTCATAAATGTATGTATGAAGTGAAAATAACATATTTCTATTTTAAAATCTTAATAATCTGACGATAATATTTATTTTTAATAAGCATAACTCATAACTAATTATTAAACGATAATCTGTTGTCATAAAAGCGGTAATGTAAAACAAAAATTGACAGTTTGTCAAAATATAAGGTCATTTTGTTTAGAATATTGTTATATGTGAAATTATTAAAATATTAATACAATAAAGCCTTAATTGTTGTGAAAATATGGATTGTATATAAAAAAAGGATGTTTACTATTCGTTAAAGGTATGTTTATCTTTTGTAATGACTTATTTAAGTATAAAAATGTATGGAATTGTTGCAATTTTAAGTCTCAATAACTTTTTACTCCTACATTTCCTTAAAAGAATTTTTACATATTTGGGCTCCCTGTCACCTCCCCTATCCGAAAATACCACCCACTCCTCCAGGGGCCGCGTCCCATAAACTAAACATGTGCCTAATATACATAGGGATGAACCTCAGTGAAGCGAGGGTGAGTCGCTAGTATTTGTATGTAAAGAATTATCTAGAACTGCTCATAGAAGAATAACAAAGGCATTTATTTTTACTGTCATAAGTTTGTAACTCAATTTTATTGCCATGTGGTTATTATTGTCTGGCAAGCCACTATTTTTTTTCACTAGTTTTCTTCATTACTTCTATAATAGTTTTAAAAATAAAAGTGCATAAACATGTTGTGTTAAAAATAAAGTAATAATATTTATTAATTTGTAGTTTGTAGAATTGAATGGGGACAATGTAACACATCATTTATTATGTTCTTAACTAGCGGCTCACCCTCGCTTCACCTCGGGTTCGCATCAAGGATGACAAAAATAAATCTATCCCATGGGAACTGTACATTTTTCCGGGATTAAAAGTAGCGTATGTGTTATCCCAGACTACAATCTATCTCTATGCCAAATATCATCCGAAACTACTGAACCGATGTAGATGAAATTTGGTAAGTAGATAGTTTGAGATCCTGCGAAGGACATAGGATTTTTTATCCCAGAAATCTTCCTTTAAGGGGGTGAACATGGGGATGAAAGTTTATGTGGCGAAGCAATCTAGGGACGTAGTAATTTGCTAGTCATTCATAATTTTATGTATTGTAATTTTAAATAAAATGCTCCAATAAAGTTTTTTTATCTAGCTTTTTTTGTTATCAACATGCCTATTGCACGAAAGGAAACATGGGAAATAATTAGTTAAAATATTATTTTACAGACATCACCCATTGGCTCGGCACTGTGACATCCTGACGTCAATAGAGACACGCATATCCATGCTCAATATGACATACTCTAAGTACATCGACAATAGTATATGTTGTTTTATACCGGGGAGGGTAAGTTGTGTTAATTACAAAAAAAAAAACTAATTACAAACACAACGTATTTGTAGTTGAATGATTTTTTATGTGTAAATCAGAGGCATGCTTCGGTCTTCCTTTCTTGAACCCCGGACGTCTGGATGTGTAGTCGTACATGTTAGCTACTAGACCACCGGGATTTCTGGTCACAAATACTCAATAATTGTACTTGGACCGACCCGGGACTCGAACCCAGGACCTCCGGATGTGTAGCTGTACATGTTAGCCACTAGACCACCGAGGCATGCTGATAATATAAATTAAATTATGAAAATAACGAAATTTTAGGTAATAGACGAGATAATACGCGTCCTACGTATAGTAGAAACGTCTAAAACACCACCAAGAGCCCATGAAGTGTTGCAAGAGTTACGGGATATTTCCAGTATGGCGATAGAGCACTTTGATGATAAAATATCTCCGGCTTTTAGAAAGAAATTGCAAGAGGGTGTACCGCCACCTACCCCTAGACCACCACAAGGTATAGAAATTTATATCAGTCTTATGGGTTTGGGTTTATATTTGATGTGAAAATAGTGATTTTTTTAATAATATATTATTTAGGGTTCCATAATATAATTACTACAGTAATACCCTAATTTGAAAGAAAGAATAGATAAGAAATTTCTTTTAAAATAATGTTTTTTTTTTTTTATTTATTTAAAATATTTATATTTGTATAAAAATAACTTTGCTCTGAGTCTGAATTATTTTTTTTAAGTCTCCATACATCCAATCCAATCAACTAAAGTGTTACTATAGTTTTAACATTAGAAATTAGTCAAAAAATATATAAATAAATGACTCTACTTAGGAATGCTATATTTAATACTTATATAAGATATTATATTCCAGTTAGGGCAGTTACTATGATCTACACCATAAGACATGCAATTTTATCTTTACTAAAAGTAAAAAAAAAAAATTTGTTGCCATTTTTTTTTTGTCAACTGTACTTGATTGATATTTGCTGTAAAGTATTCGAAACATCAAGAGTCAAAAAATAAAATCTCAAATAAAAACCCATTTGTTTTAAGCTTAGTCTCTTTTAAACTGTAAATAAATACCAGATCTACTTAATTAGACCCTGATGGATGTCTGTTTGTAATAAAATACCTTACGTCAGCAACTTAAACAACTGTCTATTATATATGGAGGGTAGAACTTCTACTTTAATATCTTCACTAATATTATAAAGCTGAAGAGTTTGTTTGTTTGGTTGAATGCGCTAATCTCAGGAACTACTAATTCGATTTGAAAATTTCTTTTTGCATTAGATAGCCCGTTAACTGAGGAAGGTTATCGGCTATATATTATTCCGAAAAAATGTGCGGCTCCCGTGGGATAGATTTGTTTTTGTCTAAGGACAATCCTGAAGCGAAGCGAGGGTGAGTCGCTAGTAAGAAAATATAATGACATAGTCACAGATTAAGGAGACTAACAATATAAGTTTTAGAAATGTGTCACAAGATGCCGCTAGTAAATTCTATATTTTGATATTTACAACACTATTTCCTGGAACGTGAAGCGACTAAATTGATTTTATTTTTTTTTCAGCGGTGCTAGCCCCAATAGCATTACGTCAAGAGATACTGCAGTTGAGAAGACGCTCCATATTAAATGCAAAACTGTCCCTTTATTTGGCATCGCAGTACAAGAAATTTCATAAACGGGTGAGACTGTTTTAATTTTGTACATTGTTTTTGAGTTATAGGGAATGTAATAGTACAAAAATGTATGTATTTATTTATGTAAAACTGTATTAATGACAAAACACTTAAGTCTTTACTATTATTATTACAAGTATTCATTATAAATTAAAATACTATTAAAACAGATAAATATTAATATCCAATAGCGCCATCTATTATCACGCAGTACAAACTTATTAAATAACGATTTTAAAATTGTATAATTATGGATATTTGCATTATTAATTTTTAAATATATAATAATATTTTTAATTTTTTAAATTTTATTTCCATTAATTGATTATTGGCATAAGCTTTCCAAATAATGTATAACAAATCGATACATAACGCCATCTATTGACATTTATTTGAACTGTTTTCGTAATAAGAAGTGATGTTTCTAATTTATACTATTATTTTAAATAATAGTTACTTTTAACCTTAATCCGAACAAACTATTCGTTTTGATGTAACAAATTCCAGATGTTAGAATACAAGAGGGTCGCTTGGGCTCAGCAGAAGCATATAAGAGATTTGCAGAAGAAACAAAAGCAACAGGACAATTGTATCGGTGAGTGTGTTTTTCTAGAATGTTCTTTAAAAACTATATGTCATAATTTTTACAATGTTCATATGTTATGTTTATATGTTCATATAATATCTCCCTCTTCCTTCTCCATTCCACGTGATATTGCCGAAGAAATCTGTGCTCAGTTGGCACGCTTTGACCCCATTAACTAGAGAATTGTATTGATTTTTGCTCGAGGTAGTGCGAAATACGATTTGGTGCATCACTGAGATAGCTTTTATTAGAATTGTATATGTAATGTATTTGAGTCCGGGAGGCCCACTCCCCCTCCCTCCTCCCTTCCTCTCCCTTCCTCTCCCTCTCTCCCTTTCCTGAAAGGCCGGCAACGCATCTGCAAGCTCTGCAGTGTTGCAGATGTCCATGGGCGGAGGTGATCACTTCCCATCAGGTGAGCCTCTTGCCCGTTTGTCCCCTTTGTCCCATGAAAAAAAAACGAAAAAAAAAAAATGTAAACTAGAAATTAATGCAAGCTTTAAATAATAAATAAATAATTGTTACATTCGTGTAATGAAATTTTTAGAAATTTTCCTTTATGTTTATAATAATATAATATTATTGTGTCAATTTCCAGCCGATCTCAAGAAACGTATAGAGGAGTGTGATATAAAATATTCAGAACTAACTCACACTAACCAAGCGGTAGGAGGCAAGGCTATAACTGGTAAGAATAATTATTGTACTACAATAAAATTAAGAGATCATTCAATTAATACTTTCTTAGATTTACGCGAATTTTTGATGTTTTGGAAAAGATAGTTCTATTTAAAAAGATCATTTAATCGTTAAACATATTATATTATACATTATTAGGTAGTGGTAGCCCAGTGGTAGCGTGCTTGCTTGGGAAATCGAGGGAAGCGGGTTCAAATTCCAGGTCTCACATACGCATACAAACTGACACATGTATTATGTACCTACTAGTGTCGAAAACAAATATCAATATTATGTTTAAAGTATATAAAGAAAAATTTAAATCATCTTCTAATTTAATATTATTATTATTATTAATAATTAAAAATCTTAAAACATAGAACATTAGTAGTAAAATTTTTACGATGCGCGTGCACACCGACAGCCAAAAAGCGACATGATGATGTTAGCTGAAAGCGACATGATGAAGTTAGCTGCATTCCTTTTACAAACAGAGAGTTGTGACGTACGGGATGAAATCTTTAGCTATTTTTGTTCTGGTACGCCAAAGAAGTATAACTTCTTACGTGCGTACATAAGTACATACACACGCATTTTTTGCACCAGGAACCTTCGTAGGCGTATACAAACTAACCCACCTGAATTTCATCACAATCAGTTCAATGGTTTAGGAATGCACAGAAAACAAACATACAAACATTCATTTTTATATAATAAATTAGCTAAATATTACAAAACGGTCACCCATCCATTAACAGATAATAATTAAAACTGCTTGCCCATTCCAGGTGTGCCAAATGAAGGTCCCTCTGGTTCTCAACCGTTAAGACATTTTGGAAGTCAGATCAAATTGGATCTATCTGTACTTCCCATCGGCACTAATAAGAGGAATCAAAATAAAGGTGAGTGTTTGTGTGTTTGTTTGTTTATAATATACTAATGCAGTGGTTCCCAATTTTTTTTGGTCGCAGAAACCTAATTAATCATGTTTTTTTAATGGATCATCATTTTGATAATAACTAAATTGATTGTGTTGTTAGAATACTTTCTTGTTTAACTTGAAAGAACAAATCATAAATGAAAAATATGAATACTTATAATAATATTTATTGTACCAAAAATATTATTTATTTAATGAATGTTTTTTTTTCACATATTTATTTATAATAACACTTAAATTAGGCTTCGTGTCTGACAACGTTTTATATAACTCTTGGACGGAACTCGAAACCCCTGTGACCCGTCCACGGAACAACCTAGGGTTTCGCTGATCACCATTTTTGCTGTACTAATGACTTACTCTCATTTTGCTCGAAAAAATCCTAGGACTTTTGTATTTATAATCTATACATCTATACAGATAAATAAAATTGAAGTGTCTGTTTGTAATGTCAAAATAACAGCTTTATACTAAATGCATATGGAATTATATATGGAACTTATAAGAAAAATACAATTTTTAAAATTTTTGTATGTCTGTCTGTTTGTTTGTTCCGGCTAATCTCCGAAACGGTTGGACCAATTCTTACGGGACTTTCTCTGGCAGATAGTTGATGACGCTAAGGAGTAACATAGGCTACTTTTACTTTAGAAAAAGAATTAGGGTTCCGTTCAAAGTCTTAAAACATATCTAGAGACGTACCTGAGTGAAGCGAGGGTAAGTCGCTAGTTATATTATACACATAATAATCATCTGTTTTATTTGCCTGCGTATATTACTTGATGTATTTATTAAAACATTTTTTCCATACAGAAATCGAACCTGAGACCTCCAGTGTAGCAGACAGTGCCGGTCAAGATAATCAATCAAGTATTAGTCAATGTATGCAGTCTTATAATGAAAATTGAATTTATTTGGACCATTTGGGATAAGTTTTAAATGCATTAAAACTATAGTGAATTGTTTTTTTTTTACTCAATTAAGGCTGTATGCGGATTTTTGAGGATTAATGAGGTTTTTGTTTATTTGTTTTTAATATTCACATAATAATATAATAAAGTTATTTTGAGCTTTACTTTCTTTGCACTCCCATACAAATGGTAGGTCATGTCTAATATTTGTTGGATGTTTTATATACAAGAAAAGGGGAGGCAGAAAGGAGAGGAGGGGGGGGGTGTCGTAAGCAATATGTATGTTGGTAAATAATATATGATTTTTGTTTCACAGCTTTGCCCAATATTAAGCCAAGGAAGTCGCTAATTAAACTACCCAGTGCATCAGATGATGACCCGGATTCGAACCCCGCACCCTCGTCAAGTACTATAATGAAAACTATCACAACTTTGGCCAAAATACGCGGAATCACCAACGAATTGAGGAGTTTAAATAATCTTTCTAAAACCCTCAAACGTCCATTGGAAGATGATGAAATACCATCAAAGAAATTAAAGAAAGATTAAATAAATAAATGTTTGGAAAATAATAAAATTTGTTTTAATTTTTCTTGTATATGTATACTCTGTATTGAAAAACTCAATGTAGCTTAGGTTAGTGTAAGAATATATTGTCATTTTTGTTATTCTATGATTTTTTTCAAAAAAAATTTAACATTATATTTTATGTTTAATCCATTGGCGAAGTGATCTGTGCTTAATAGTAGGGGAGCCCAAGGTGGGATTTTGGGATTTAGTCAAGCGCGGCAGATTAACATAACTACTATAAAGTTTATGTGCGACTTTTGCCTCTTCAGCTTATGGAAATCGGCAGATTATTGATTTGCACACTTTTCAGGACGTAATTAGCCTATCATACCTTAATCTGACGGTTTCAAGTATTTCTACCTTATTAAAATATTTTTTTAATATTTTGATCGGCTGCCCTAGACGCGCTGCCTTATATGGAGGACTTATATTATGTTGGAGGTACTCTACAGAGTGCAAGGTATCCCTCCCTATGTTAATCTGCCGCGCTTGATTAATTCCCAAAATCCCCTCTTGGGCTCCCCTACTATAAGGCACGCTTTAAAGCCAATAACAAGATAATTGAATTGAATTTATGTCAATAAGAAAACGACCTAAGTTAAATTAAGCCAGTATAAACAAATTTACATTGCTATTTTTTAATATAAACTATCTATTTATTATAATCTATAGTAAAATTTAGTAAATTATTAATTTCTTTTGCTCAAAATTTTATCACTATCAATTTTGACTTAGGTCGTTTTTTCACTCATTTTCTGTATAATAATATATTTTAATATAAATTGTAACAATATAATACATAGTTGTATAAAATCCATTTTAAATTAAAACACTAATTATCTAGTCTATTATTCGTGTACATAAAGAAAGGGATTATAAATGGCGTCGTAAATATAATTTTTTGCTCGAAAATGTATGTATTCTTTACCTGCCAGTAAATTGCTCAAGATTATCTATACTAATATTATAACTGTGAAAGTTTGTGAGTATGGATGTATGGATGTTTGTTACACTTTCACGCCAGAACGACTGAACAGATCTGGATGGAATTTGGCACAGAGATAGATTATAGTCTGGAATAACACATAGGCTACTTTTTATCCCGGATAAATGTACGGTTTCCATGGAATATGTTTGTTTTTATTTTCTTTGGTTATTATAATTAAACATTCATTGATGGCCCGCCATTACTAATCCCATTCTTTATATATGCGAATATACATTATCATTTAAATGTTATGTTTTGGTTTAAAATACATCTCTTTAAGAATTTTCTAATTCACATTGTTTTTAAAAACTGATTTTTATTTAATTCAATATCTTATGTTTAAAATCGTAACTCTAATTTTTAAATAATATCTTAATATATGGCAATATTATAATTGTCCAAAATTACAGATTTTTTGCAATTACTAAAAAATAATAGAAATTTTTGTTGTTTTTTTTTCTACTTCACGTACTCAGACTAAATAAATATTATATATGCCTAGTCCCCTAAAATAAATGTCAAAATTTAAAATAGTAGCGTATTTGCTGTTTATGCTACTATTCTTGATTTTACCATACAGATCGTTTATTTTAATGAATAAGGGATATTTTATATATGTATTAGTTAAATTAATATAAAATTTGGAGAATAAAATATAAATAATACAAATAATACTATATTCTTATGTATTTTTAAGCGTTAGTTCTCTTTAATTATATTATACTTATTTATTTTGTTTTCATATTTATTAACATTTATTTACTTTGTATGTTATTTTAAAACCTTGTTGGCTTCATATTTAGTTCTATGACACTATCTATATTATTTCTTAGTCTTAGATCCGAAAATAGGTTCATACATCTTTTGACTCAAGCACTTGTTGGCCAAAGTATTTAGACTTAAAATATGAATTACAGTTTTTATGTAAAACGAGTTAAATGTATGTCGTTTGGGTGGAGTATAATGACTTAGTGTATATTTTGTTTATTATTTAACGTATTAAATATAACTTTTACAAAGGTTTATATCCCTAGATGCGCCCTCTCGTGGTTAAATAATACATCCGTTTATGCGTTAACTTGGTAACGTACGCCATTTTAATTCCATATACGTTTTACGTTTACATTTCCCTTTCGTTATTAAAATGCCACTTTTAGTTACAAACAATTTTTCGTAATTATTGTATAATTATATTGCTAGAGTATGGCTAACGAAAGCGTGTCCTGGAGTTTTTTTAGAAGTTTTGATATGGCAACATTAAGCTGCCAAAGGCACGTCGAACTTCAGTCTCTAGTTGCCCTGGTTTTGAACGTTGGTAGTAACTGTATACCTTCTTCGTCATTAAAAATGGCATTTTTATTAGAACTTTTTTTTCATAATTATTATATAATTATAATTGTATTGCTATTAATTTATTAAATGTAATTTATCACATATGATAAGTAAGAACTTTCATGATTACTTAAAGTGATTTGAAAGTCCATCACTTGTTTGTATGATATATACTTTTTTTGTCATTCTCATTCATATCCAGGGCAGGAAACCCGTTCAATTTTTCTACCGGTTTTGGTCATTGAGCCCAAACCGAAATGCTTTTCTGTTTAAGGTTTCGGTTACGTTTTTCAACGTGTTAATTAACGGGTTAAAACCCGGAGAACGGGTTTGACGAATTTAGGTTCCATGATTGAAATTAACCCGTTAAAATGTGTTTTTCTGGGCTTACATTGAGCCAATTTTTGCTAATAATAATAATAATAATAATATCATTTATTTCAACCACCAAAGGATCATATTTTGTTAGTAAAGATACACAATAACCTAATGTTAGTAGCACACTTAACCTACTTAATCCTAAACCTTATCTAAGACAGGTTCGATTTGTCTATTAAATTAATGGTGAATTGCTTAGTAGAAAAATACATGTATGTTTTTTACTTATGAATCAATTAATCGGTTCATTTCGGTATCCTTTCTCTAAGAATAACCTTTAACCATTATTATTTTGGTTTACTAAACCATTCGTTTTCATTAACCGGCTAAAGAACGATTACATTACCGAAATAAACCGTTTTTTTTATCCGGTTCGGAGCCCTGTTTATATCTGAGAAACTGACTCGGGATGTATGAGGTCACTCAAATTTCTTTATTGTTAGTATGGAGAGGGCTAATTTATGGATTTAAATTTTTGATCTTTTTTTTATATATCGTATATCTATTAAAAGACAATTTTGGCGGCTCTTTCGTATATTGAGATTGGTATTAATTAAATTGTTTAAAAAAATAAATTTTTGGTAGACTTGTCTATTATTATTAAAAAAATTATTTTAGTATATCCGCCTATTCTATATTTTGTAGCGATTTTGCTATGTAGTATATATATGTTTGTAAAAATATAAACATTTTCTTACTTAGTAACTTATTGTGTTAAACAAAAATGAACTTTTATAGTTTTAGTTTTACATTAATTAGATATATATTATCTAGTAGATTATGTAACTGTACATTTATTTCTCAGTAAAATCATATAGATGATTAATAAGAAAATATGTTTTATTTTAATATGTTATTTTTAAATAAAACTAACTTTTCGGTATTTTTTGCGGATTTATTTTGATTTTTTTATTTAAAATGTCAAATATTCGCGTAAATCTAAGAAAGTATTGTTATTTTAAATAAAATCTTTTTGGTTTTTTTCGTGGATTTATTTTGATTTTTGTTTCTCGACGTTTCGGATGCTTTACACCAATCATGGTCATGGTCTGTCTCTCCCGAAAAGGTAGTTTTGTTTAATACTAGCGACATACCCTTGCTTCGCTCGGGTGCATCCCTAAGTATTGCAAGTGTACCTTAGAAGAAAGACTTATGCTGTTGCAGATTTTTCCACAGGACTTTTTAAGACCTACAATTATCTAGGACATTTTTTGATATATCTCTTAAGGTTTAGCCAGTGTTAGCCATGTCAATTTCTAAGGACGACTCGACAGAACCATTTATTGTGTTTTCCCGTGGTAATGAAAATTTTTCCTATAGTAAAAGGTATCCTGTTCATCAACCCGCATTTGGCCAGCGTGGTGGACTATGGCCTGATCCCTCTCGTATTTGAAGAGAGGCCCACCCCCAGCAGTGGGATGATATAAATAAAAAAGGTATTTTAAATGTCGACTTAAGTAATAATTTATATCATCCCATAAATGGACCCAAAGTACTTTTATCCAAACGTTTACTTAAAGAAATATTACAATACTTTGTAACGCCAAAAAGTTTTACTTTTTTTGTTGTATTTCACATCTTATTTTTTTTAAATAGTCATGGTCGTATACATTAATATTCATTTATTTATTTAAAATTAAATTAGGTTAGACATAATGATTATTTATCTTCGTGTTATGAAGAAATTAAAGAATTGGTAGGTGTTGCCTAACTTATTTTTTATGACACATGTGTAAAAGTCGCACACACCGGTAATATTGTCCAGTAGGTAATAATTATTTCGTGTTTGCAGAATTTAATTTACTTCATTGTAATAGATTTATTAAAAAAAAAATATACGGTCTCTATATTACAATATAGATTATTTTTTCATAGATATCTTGCTAATCTTTGCATTGCATTTCAATTTTATAAAATTGATGAATATTAGAAGAAACGTGAAATAAATGTTAGGTAATATGTCTGTGTGTTTGTGTTGAATATGTTACAGTCAAAACTACTTTTAGTCAAAAGATAGTTGATCAAAAATAGTTTTGACTGCAGGCCTTGGTCTATAACAGTTTTGACTGTTCTATCGTTAAAAACTCTTAAAAAGTTAAGGAGGTAAGTAGGTTGAAGGACGAAGGTTACTCGGAAGAACCCTTTCTTTCTAGGTTAGGTTAAAACAGTGACCACATCGACTAGAACTTTTAGAAAAAAAAAATGCCTGCAGTCAAAACTACTTTTGATCAACCTCTTTAGCCAAAAGCAGTTTTGACCAAAAAATAGTTTTGACTGTAACATATACATCACAATTCACAAACTGTATTTTTGATGTTACCATTCTATTTCCATATAAATATTATAATAATATATAATTTACGCTGTGATGTTAGGTACGGTCGTGTGTCTTATAAATTACCTGAGTGGCCGCGGTAAGACAATGTACTGCGAGGTCATTACAGACCACCGTGACCGTAGTGGCCTTAAACTGAGTGGCAGTAACAATAACATAAAAAGGCTATAATGCGTAATAGCAAATACCATTTATGTAATAAGAGAGAGCTGTGAATACCATAAAAGGGTAATTGTTAAATATTAAATATTGTTTGTGTTTTACTTTTAATTATGTAAGGTGTACTGCGTTATATATTACGCTGCTCTGCGTTTTAGTCTTTGATATTTTATTAACCGATTTCGATATAGAAAATGACTAGCAACTCACCCTCGCTTCGCTCGGGTTCGTCCCTTACGTTTTAATGTTTAGTATAGATTTCTTATAGATGAGATATTTTCCCGCAGTAAAAAGTATCCTATATGTTGACCCGGATAACCAGCTATCATCATACCCATCAAAATCTGTCCAATGGTTTTCTCGTGATGCGGTCATAGACAGACAGACAAACAAAAATTTTAAAAACTAGATTCGGCCTCTGTATCGATAATAATTACTATTTCAATTAGATTTTCCAAAAAATATTTAATGTACATATTTAACTCAGAATTTCAATATATGTATAGATAATTAGTTTTAAATTGATTATATAGATAATATAATATATAGGCAAGATAGTTTAGTAAATTTTTCTCATTTATTTGTCAACCAATTTTTTAATTTTTTTTATTAGTAGCTATTGACGAGCTTTAGTGTTATCAAAAATGTAAAAATCGGTCAAGTGCGAGTCGGATACGCACACGAAGGGTTCCGTAACATAATCGATGTTTTTTTATTTTGCGTAGCAGCCTTTTTGAAATTCGCCATCTTGGTTTTTTATTATTTGTTGTTATAGCGGCAATAGAAACAGTGGCGGCGTTAGGCGTCGGCGACGTCGGCGACCGCCGACGGCCTCGCGCCTGAGGGGACCTCGCAAATATAAATTTTAAATAATTAAAATTTAGTTATTTATTATTATTTATTTTCATACACTTGCCCGAGTGAAGTGAGTGAGTAGTACTTTACGGGTATTATCCAGAATCGTCTGGCAACACTATGAAAGTTAGGCAACGCGTCGTCGCGCGCGAGCAGTGTTGCCAGAAATTTTTTCGAGAGACCACTAGTGTCGACTCTGAAACCACTAAAAGACCACTAGCTCTCTACTCTCTACTCTCTCCGAGCTAAGCTAACTAATTCAAATATTTAAAATGAGGAGGAAAGGAAAGCAATAATGTTAAAACTATTTTAAATAAATAATTATTTTTAATCAAAAACGTTTTTAAAATTATAAATGGTTAAAAATTAATGATATTAAAATATTAAATCATTTTTAAATAGCATAGTGATTTCGAAAGCTTATACCGCAAAATTTACACCGAGGTACTTTATTACCTTTGGTATCAACAATAGCTTCTAACCAATCTTTTAAAATCACGCCCTGAAGCCAACAATCTCTAAATTTTTGCGAATACTTTTGTTTGCCAAGCATTTTAAATGAATATTACAGTAATCATATTCATAAAAAGTAATTTTTCACTGGATAATTTTCTTAAAAACGAAAATTTATTTTCTCATGAAGAAAGAACGAGCAAGACACGCTCAAAGAGAATCAGTTGAATATAGTGAACAACTAATTTTTGTCATTTTTTGATTAGCAATAAAACTCGTTTAGGTACTCATACATTAGTTTAACTGTAATTTAACATTTTCTTAACTGGGCAATATAGGAGGCTTCGCAAACCTAATTTCGCCGACATCCACGTGTGGTCTAGCGCCGCCACTGAATAGAAATACACACTTTGTGAAAATTTCAATTCTCTACCTAATACAGTACGGACGGACGGACAGCGAAAACTTAGTACCTAATAGGGTTCCGTTGGCACCTCTCAGGTACGGGACCTTAATAAAAAAATAATAATAACTGTATGTTTTCCTCAAATTTTCAATATTGAATATGGTTTTGTTAGAAGATTTCAACCACTGGGCAAACACTAGTTACTTATAATAAAATATATTTTATATTAGCGACTCATCCTCGCTCCGCTTGGGTTCGTCCCTTCTTACTTCTTAACGTTTAGTATAGATTTCTCAGAAATGAGATATTTTCCCGCAGTAAAAAGTATCCTATGTGTTGACCCGGATAACCAGCTATCATCATGCCAAATTTCATCAAAATCCCTCCAGTGGTTGATGCGGTAACAGACAGACAGACAAAAATTCTAAAAACTATAGATTCGGCCTCTGCATCGATAATAATGTCTATTTCAATAAGATTTTCCAAAAAATATTTAATGTACAGATTCGGCTTAGTTACAATTTTATTATATGTATAGATGAAAAAAAAAACAATTCATTCATTTATTAATCGTTTTATTTATACTTATTGCTTATGTTACCTAAATATGAGTATTTTACAATGTATTATTTACCATGACTGCTTTGACCACATTTATGTTATACCTTTTAAGTGCAACTAACAATAACACAGATTATACAGAGATTTAGATTTAGTACGTGTATTATAATCACTTATAAAGATATATACTTAGAAAATAAGTTTTATATAGTTGAAACATTTTTTAAAGCACCATTTTATAAAGCAAAAGCATATTATAAAAATAAAATAAATACAATGAAAATATATAATATATAATTTAATATTTAAAAGAGCAACTGTTGAGTTTCTCGTCGGCTCTTCTCAGCAGAACTGCTTTTTGAGCCGGTGGTAGCTTCCTCAAGGACTGACTACACTGACGCTCTTTAAATTAAATTGATGAATAAAGTATACTTTTATTTATGTAAAAAATTTAAAGATAAACAGGTAACTAAAAAGAGATACAATATTCCAGTAACGTTATAGTAATTTAAAAAAAATTAAAGGCGTATAATTTTATATATGTAGGTATATATATTGCACGAGATCCCAAATTTGGATAAAAAAATGTATGCAGCCAAAAATATTGCACAATCCCAGAAATAAAATATACATATATTAATAGTATATAATTAAAAAGAATATTCTATGTGCGTACATATGATATAGTTAGCGGATTTATATGGAAAGGATTTAACACAAAGACAAACTTACCAAAAAATGCATTTTAAATATAAAAAAGAGCGTGTGTGTGCAATTCGCAGATGGTAGAAGTGAAAGTTCAGAAAAGTAACCTACGAGAGAACGAGATGAATATAGAGTATCAGGAGTAGGATAATTATTATGAAGTTTATTTTTTTTATAATATTTTTTTACTAAGTTTAAAAGTTATTTTACATTTTGTTTGACATAAATATACATTACATATTATTCAGTAATTAATTTCATTATTTTTCACTCCTTGTGTAATGTATTCTAATTCAAATAACAACGGTTACCATGGCAACGTGGCAATGTATTCTATCTCATTCTCTCGCCGGCTTAATCCTATATATTTATGTGTTTGTCTCTTTTTAGTGTTGTACTTAGGTTTCATCGAGTTTCAAATCACAACGATTCTAAAGAAGTGTCACTATAAAAAGGTATAAAGTTACATCACTATTAGCATAGACATAGTTTATGGGCCAAATTTATTTCATAAGTAATTAAAATTAACATATTAAAGAATTATAATTTTAATTGCTTACACCAGATCTATCAAATATTGCAAATTTTATCCAAATGTTAATAGCCATAATTAAAAATTAACATTTTAATTTTATGTCATCGACTAGTAAAGAGCCGCTTATGTTAAAAAATTATACCAAATAGTGGATGAAGGTTTTTATTTTCTAAAAACATCGTATATATTTTTTATATTATCTGCTGAAGTAAAAGCGATATGGTGAAATAAAATGTGTTAAAAGTGGAAAATAAGTTATTACCGTAATACGGAAAGCGAAGTCTTAAATAAGAAAAAAATAAATAAAAATAAATAGAAAATGGCTAAGCTTTTTCGTCTCTATATATTTTAATTGTATTATGTGGGTACTTTCTGTATTATTTATTTACTATAACGCATCTTAATGGTTATTATAAATGCCATGGTTCAAACGAATTTCATGATGTCTAATGATTTGACCGTCTTCAAAAGATACATTACGAGATATCTACGTCAAATGTGAATCGATTTTCATAATTCTATCTCGAATTAATAGGTTATACCTAGAGGATGATCCCACATACAAAAATACCAATAATACTAACAGATAACGAAAATTTACGTCGGATGGAAATCGAACCTTAGGCGACATGTAAATATATATAACTAGCTAGCTAAAACTTGAAATGTTTTATAATTTATTATTTTAATAATTCCAGTTGTACCACATATAATATAACACAGATATCCCAATAGAAGAAATTGGATAGTTCTACCTTGGACTCTTTATGCTTATCTGCATAAGCTCTAGATAGATAGTCTGATGTTACAGTTAAATGAAAGAGAAAAATGTTTTATTAACTGCCATTTTTTACCCGACTGCGGTAAAGTCCAAAGGAGGGTTATGTGTTTGACTTGTAGGTATGTTCGATTCTGTATTCCATAGTAGATTTTTTTATTCGATAAACAACTAGATGTACCTCCTTGTGTAATACTTACGTAGTTAAATAGCTTCGTGACGAGTATTCTTATCTTATAGATACAAATTCAAAAACATTGCTTGGAATTAATTTTTGTTGATATTACGTAAAAAATAGTCCATCTCAATGAATATTCACCTAAGGTCAATAAATATGTTAAATAAGATTAAGATAGATAAAAATAGCTTTCTATTATATTTAACGTTAAAAGCATTATAATAATCTAGATCCTAGAGTCTATAGTAGTTTTACATTTTTGCATTCTAATTAGTATTCTCTGTCTAAAGATATTAAAATTGTAAAGTCGGTATGTCTGTACATGTAATTTTTTTGACATTTTTGATAATAATAATAATTAGGGGCTTGTTTATTATAAGTACTGTTTATGTAAGTATTATATACCATAAAAGACTTTAATTTTTTTCGTCTATATGTCTGTTAAGGCCTCACACAGGATTAGGTAATAATATTACATATAAAAAATCTTTCTTTTGTTTGCGTGTTTGCCCATTGTGAACTGATTTCACGATATCTATATCTAAAGAATGGTCTGGTGGTTACAAATGAATTTCAAGAAAAATCCATCGTAAGCGGGAAATAATATTTTTAAAATTGAATTTGAAGTGAGGGTCTACCTTTTCCTCGCTTGTATGACACGCGATCTTTGACAATTATTGAAAATAGATTTTCATATTTTTTTATCAGTGAATATGGTGTAAAACCACCAAGGTGTTCCAATAAACATTAGAAACGAAAATCTACTCTTTGAAGTGGAATAATCTCTTTAAAGTGATTTTGATGTCGTTTTACATTTTTTAGATTAAAATAATGATGAGTGACAACCATCTTAATTGCACAAGTATTTACATAATGTTCGCGAAAAATGTCATGTCGTTAAAGTGGCTTTCTAATAATTTCTCTTCTTGGCGGGAAATTTGTGTATATATTGTTACAATTGACATGACACGCCATTTTGTGTTTCGAAGTGATCGCGGTTGCACCACGGTAATTTGGTATTAGATTTGCATTATATTTAGTGCTATTAACGGAAAAATTTCACCAAAATTAGTTCGATAAAGTGTCAATTATATACATTTTCTTATGTACTTTTTATGTGTTTTAAGTAGTGTTAATAATATCAAGATTTTTTATAGGTGACGATTATATCCATTGCAAATTATTGTTTTTTTTTTATGTTATTTGTGTTATTATAAATAATTATTATAACAAAACTTTAATTATTTCTAGCTAACTATATTTAACTTATATTATTTTTAAATAAATAATCTATTTCTTGTGTTTTCTTTGTACTTACCTTATTTGTGTTATAAAATATAATTTTGTGTATTAAAAGTAGCCCATATCCAGTTTATTGTGTATCACTCATGGGGAAAGAAAAAAGGTTCCTACTTTAGTATAGAAGAAGGATGAATTAATTAATTTAACGAATTTTCTATTTTTAGGAACAGTGATCGGGTGAGAGTGACGCGAAGGCTTTTTTATAATTTAGATAACAAAATATACTTAATTTATATCAAGTCTAGATCTAATTTGTAAAGGAGAGTATTGTGGATGTATGAAAATTGGCCTAAAGGAGTCTGCCCACTACACCGTCCTTAAGTCAAAAATAACGGGAGGAAAAATTAAATTATATATGTTATATGTTATGGTATTTATATGTTATGGTATTAAAACTCAAATATTTTAATAAGATTTTAGCAATCCTCATATTTCTGTCTAGAAAATTACTTTAAGAAAAACCGTAGGTACTTAGGCTATCTTTATTTTCACTCCCAAATATACTCTCATTTACTGTAATTCGTAACTTATATCAGCATGAAACCCTTCAGGTCCCGCTGAATATTTAACCTGTTGCATTCTGCCATCTGGTAGCAACACATGGTATTGTCCTTTAGTGTTTTCTCCTGTCTTTGCTTCTCTATGACCGTAATAGTTACCGCTATCTTGATCGTGGACTCGATAACCGAATTCATAGTTTGCTGCGTAATGGAGCTGGAAAAAAATTAAAATTATATAAATTATCCACATTTTTTTAATTATCTATACAAATAAATAAAATTGGAGTCTGTTTGTAATATTAAAATAACCGCTCTTTACTAAATGAATATAACTATGACTATGTTGGTACATTAGCACACAGCACCATCTAGTTCCATGGTAAGCTACGAGGCTTGTGTTATGGATACCAGATAGTTGATACACTACACATATATAACTTTAAATATTATAAATATAAACATCCATGACTGGAGTACAAACATTCGTGTTCATCACACAAATGAATGCGCCCAGCGGGACTCGAACCCGCGACCGCCGGCAAAGCAAGTAGGGTCACTACAAACTGAGCCAAACGTATGTTAGTCTCGATAGTGTTGCAAATCAATATTTGGTTCTTACACCCAAATGTAAGCGGTTAAGTAGAATAACAGAGTCATAAATCAGCAATCTGCCACTTTCTACGTCGCAAATGAAATGGTATGAAGTTTTAAAGAGTTCTAAAAGCACGAAAATGAAAGCTCTTTTGTCTCTTTCTACGTTAAAGCTTAAAATAGCTTTAAAAGTAAATTATTTGTATATAATAATAATACCTATACAAATACAATGTAGATTAAATTTTGGTTAACATGAAACTATCCTAAATAATATGTATGACAATACAGTAAAAAAATATTTTTTTTTGTTTTGAAATCCTCAAACTAAAATTAATATCTATTAATTATAAAATAGTCTTTATTTATATTATAATTAATAATTTAAGCACTAAACTATTTGTTATATTTTTACGCAATAAAATATTTCATTGGCTTTCTAATCAACGTCCTTCCTTTATTACTTAAAAAAAAAAAACTAGTATGAAATAACTTATCTGTCTCCCGTTCTAATAATATAAACGATATTATCTACTAGCGGTATTTTAGATTTTTAAAAAGTAGTGTACAAATAATATTACAAAGTTTTAAGTGTCGCCTGAAAAATTTGCTTGCTTTGCTGGTTTGCCAATTAAGGTATCGTATTGTATTAGATTTTGTTCGAAGAGTTCTTTTGACATTTTATAGCCTACTAGCGACTTACCCTTGCTTCGCTCGGGTGCCTTTCTTAGTTGATGGTTTAGGAACGCATCGGCATAAAAACAAAAAGTCAAAGAAAAATTCTTTTTTTTAGGGCCAAGAATTTTCGCAGGCGTATATAGAATAATTCAGCAGAGTTTCATCACAATCGGATCAATGTTTTAGGAACTCATACGGGACAAACTTACGAACACATGACGACACGTTTGGTTCAGTTTGTAGTGACCCTACTTACAGTGCCAGCGGTCGCGGATTCAAATCCCGCTGGGGGCATTCATTGTGTGATGAGCACGAACGTTGTACTCCAGTCATGGATGTTTATATTTATAATAATGTTTATGTATTTAAAGTTATATATGTGTAGTGTATCAACTATCTGGTATCCATAACACAGTGACAGCTTAACATGGAACTAGACGGTGCTGTGTATTAATGTCCCAACATATTTAATATTTAATATTTGAATATACATTTTTATCTACACGTACAGAACCTTGGACAAAGTCTAATTACCATATAATATAAAGTATCTATGTAACTTTTAGGTAACATACAGATGGACAAAACCACAAATTAATATGAGCTAATATGATTATGATACTTCAGGGTATGTTAGATAATAACATTAGGTAACTCATCTCCAACGAATCAACTTTCTGTAATTGAAGATTCTATAAGCGTTATTTAGAAAGTAATTCCGTTCACGATTTTCAATTGATTTAGATCTTTTCTCTAGTATCTTATGTTTTAGATTAAGCTATGTGATATCTGCTTGCATTGTGATGGTCACGGGTTCAATTTTCGCACTGTCGATATTTGTGCTGATAAAGACGTTTGTTTTAATTTGGTATAGGACAAAGCGATTGATATCGTTTTTGTCCTACATGTTGTTTGTATTTTTGTGTTACTTATTATGTAACTTTTTGTTGCTATTTATTAAAAAAATATTTGTGTGAATTTTAGTATTATTTAGTAGTAGAGTATAAGTATATTGTATTTCTAGACCCTTTATATATAGGAATATAACCTCGCAATACGAATTTAGAGTAAAAAACATACAAATGATAAGGATTCATGTACACATAAAGCAAGTGTTGAAGAAATATTAATCAGTATAGATCGAGAATCTAAATTAATGACATCATTGTCCAAATGAATATGATGGAGATAACGATTTGAAACATTTTATAAAACAATAAATGTTAAAGAGAGAAAGTATCTATGTAACGTCTCCACGCTATAATTGCTCAGCAGATTTGGGTGGAATTCGGAAATGTGATAGCTTATAAAATATCCTGGATAAACTTATAGGCTATTTTTTAAAGATTTTACTTATTATAGGTACTTATTAAAAAAATATTACTACACTTATTAAAAAAAAATGTAAAATGTTTAGAATTATAATCAACAAATATTATAAGGTACTTTGATGCCATTCTTTTTCAAATTGTGGGTAGGCACTATCTCTAACAAGTATATAATGACGTTTGAGACGTCTAAAACCTTAGTATGTCCCGTGATCATGATTGCTGTAAAGCAGCGGTCGGCAACCTTTCAGCGGGCAGGGGCCACAAGGTGGCTATACCTAGTAAAGGCGGGCCGCACTTGTGAGAGCAAAAAAAACAGCATATACCATAAAATATGTCAACTACAACATTCAATGTGACAATTCCTAAAATGACGCTTAAATGCTTATCTGTGAGACGAGAAATATATTTATTTTATATATTTTTTCGGTAATTACAAATTCAAAATACTTAAAACGCATAAAAAGTTTTCTTTATAAAACAGTCACGGGGCCGCGGGCCGCATGGAGGCACCTCGCGGGCCGCGGGTTGCCGACCGCTGCTGTAAAGCATTTGAAACGTCGGGAACCAAAAATCAAAATAAATCCGCGAAAAAATCCGAAAAGATAGTTTTATTTAAAATGTCAAATATTAGCCTAAATCTAAGAAAGTATAAGATTTGATTTTAGAGCTAAGTTACATAGCCTATCGTTTATCGAGTTTCCTTCCTGTGTAGTTCCTATATAAAGCTTGAAGACGTTACGTTATTACATACGCTTTTATTGTATAAGGCATTAATTTAATGTTACATGTAGGTAGGTAATTAATTATACTTTCAATTTGTTATTCGTAATAAAATGTATATACAATAATAAATGAAAAAGTATATGTATGTATGTCTGTTTGTTAAATAATTATATAGTTGTATCATTTATTTTTGAAGTTAAATTTCTTTTGGCAAGTTTAAAAAAAAATATGAGAGTAAAATTTTTACGATGTACGCGCACATCGACAGCCAAAAAGCGACATGATGAAGTTAGCTGCATTCCTTTTACAAACAGAGAGTTGTGATATACGAGATGAAATCTTTAGCTATTTTTGCTGTGGAAGTATAACTTCTTACGTGCATACATAAGTACATATACACGTTTTTTTTTCTTTTATTTTTCACAATTGTCTTTTTATAGTAAAAATACATAAAAAAACTATCTTTCCATTTTATTTGATAATTTTTATGCTAGCAATACTTCTTAAGAGCTAATTAAGAGTATCGAATTTCATATCATATACGAGTATTTTAATTGCGTCTATTAAATTTACACAGCCCAATCAAAATGTATTCATTGGTTACTTTCGATTGCGAAACGTGATTTATGATATTAAGGCTCGAAACATACTAGCAATGTTAAATAAAATTTTCATTTACTTAAGACCAAAGTATAAGAACAACGATATATTGCCTCAAATAAGAATCGAACTTGTTACCGTATATATTCGGTATTTTTTTTTCATACGTGTATTTAAAAATAATACACAATAATGACATAGCGTTTGTAATACAACTTTATTATTTCTACTGTACTTAAAACTACATATAAATATTATAAATAACTTATGTGTATATTGAATAAATTAATATATTACATGTTAAGAATTAAATTTATGAAGTTTGAACAAATTCTTTTGGACATGCCTATAAGGATACCTTTTCCTGTACTTTCTAGGATACGAGTATTTTTTGCCTTTATTTTCTTTACTTAATTGATATACATCCAAGTGTCCTATATTTAAATTATGGTGACCGATTAGTTTTTTAAGTTGGGATTGAGTTAACACGTACACAGGTTCTAAATTATCTAAACTTATGGAACTTCCTGTTGATTCAAATTTATGGGGAAAGTAACTTTGATGGGAGCCGAAATGTGATGGGGAACCGTAAAACGGGACCCCATACGAAGTTGAAGGGGGTGTACCATATACGCTAGATAAAGGCACACGTCGGAAATGATTTAATCTATTAGAAAAACTACCTTGCACCTCACTTTGGTAACTAGATGGACCAAAATTCTGTGATTTCGGACCAAAATCGTAATCATCATAATAATCATCTTCATAAAATGAGTTTAATTTTTGATTAGATTGATTATAATCAAAATCGTAATCGTAGGACGCCTCACCTATCTGAAAGTTGGGTAAGTAAACGTCTAGGCTGTCGCGTTTCTTATTGAACGGATTTAGCCTAATAAGGGCTTCGGATGTAGGAGTGTCTGTGGTATTTGCTTTTTTTTCTGGCGAAAGAAATGGCTCGGTTTCTAACTTAGAACGCTTACTACGGACTTTACTACTTACATTGTCTTCATAAGCTGATGTTTCTGTACCATCCTCTAGTAAATGCTGAAGACCTGTTGGTTGGGCGTTATGATGTAGATACCTCTCACTCTTGTCACTATTTCCTTGTAAGCCATAGAGTAAATATGGATTATCTTTAGTTATAGTTTGACTTGCCACTTCGACTTTGTAATAATTATTGTTTTTTGTTGTTGCTGTTTCTATTTTGGGTGACCCAGTTGATTCTGAAAAACTGTTTGTTTGTTTGTTGTTTGGGTCTTCTATGTCGTCGACCTCTTCTGTTATGGGCGTATGATCTTTAATAACTGGTACGTAAGCACTAGCATAGACAGATTTTGTGCTGTCAATATTATGCATTTGAGTTGGATTTTTTAAATAATAATAAAAGTCTGCTGACACGTCCTTCTTAATTTCTTCATTTCCATCGGAATTTATTAGCGCAGTGAATTCTGTCAATTGTTGCTCAGGATTTTTAGCTAATAGTGAGTTAAGCGCTTCAATTTCTTGAACGGATGTAAATTTGTGATCTAACTGCTTTGCGTATGTAGGTTTTGTGTCGCTAGATATTGCTTTAGTGTATAACTTGCTAGGTTGAATCACCGGGTACGTCGAACCAATGTCTGAATTAGGTTTGACAGCTATCCCTTGATCAAATGAGGTTACGGGATACACATATACTGTCTGATACCTTTTTGGTTCTAATTGTTGATTATAAACAGCCGAACCATAAGATCTATGATTTCTATTTCTTATATCTTTTAAAGCTTCGCCTTTAGAAACTTTCACTGGGTCGATTCTTTGAGGAACGCGTCTAGGCAGTTCCTTTCTTTGAGTTTGCACTCTCTTTGTAGGTTGTCTCTCATTTTGACTGTCATCGTTATTGGGGACTCGTTTGTATTGTACCCTCTGCTTTGTTCTAGGTCTAGGTGATGATGATGGTGAAGCAGTTACAGGAATATCTTTTAATTTTGCTTGTTGTTGCTCAATTTCCAATTGATGATTTTCCTGTAATTCATGGTATGCTTTCATGTAGCTATCCATGGGACCTTTATTCCATCTTTGTAACTGAGCTTTGTGCTGTCTTATTCTTTCAGCATTGAACATTGCCTGTTGATTGCTTGCGTGGAGTCTAGCATTTTGTTTAGAATTACCAGCTAAAGGATTCCCATATGGCAATATAACTGGGTTATTAGATAGTCGTATATTGTCGTCTATCCTCGCTTGTTCATTTATCACTTCGTACACAGGCGCATTTGTTTCACTTGATAACGTCAAGTGTAATATGACTAGAAGGGTTATGCTTGATTGTATGTATTTGTAAGTCATCGTGACTGCTCTGGAAATAAAAAAAAAGAAAGTTAATTCATGATAAATACATCTACAATTTTTTAAAACTAGTTATGTTCAAATAAAAATAAAGTTAATAATAACTACATCGCTTATTTAAAAGTTTACTTTATGTTGGCATCATTGTACCTAGTACATATTTAATTTAAATTCTTGAAAAAAAAACGGAAAAGATAGATTTTTTTTAAATGTCAATAATTCGCGTAGATCTAAGAAAGTATTAAAATATACGAGTATATTATGTATGTACCACGAGCTAAAAAACCTAGTATATTTAAACGAGCAATTCTTGTATATTTATTTATTTATACCAGCGATCTCGGAAAAGGCTCTAACGATTTCGCCGAAATTTGGTATGTGGGAGTTTTTCGGGGCAAAAAATCGATCTAGATTAGTCTTATGTCTAGGAAAACGCGTGTTTTTGAATTTTCATGTGGTTTTCTTTCGCACTATTGCACGCGAAATATGGTCTATAATATCTTACGCTCGGGCATAAGCATCGTGGTCAAGCGGCTAAGGTGCATGATTGACACACAGGTGTCCCGGGTTCAAATCCTGGTCGGATACAAAGGTTTTACTTTTGTATTTATTCAAGTTTTTAATTATTTTTTTATCTATAAAATACGATATAAAAAAAGAACTCCGAGCGAAGCTCGGTCGCCAGGTACTATCATATTACGCGAATACAATACCAAGCAATAACTAGTAATGATTATGATCAATAATTATTCCTGTAAGAAGTGCATCATTATGTATACAATGACATAAATCTCCAAGGTGTTACCCATGCTTTGTTTCACACAATTATCTCTACATGTTAATTAATGTTAATCAGATATGTAATGATTATTTAACATTGTATTTGGAACAACTTGATTTATTTCACTCATGTTCATTTTACTGGTTTTACTCGTTTAAATGTTTTTAAATACTCATCTATACAGATAAATAAAATTGATGTGTCTGTTTGTAATGTCAAAATAACAGCTTTATACTAAATGCATATGGAATTGTATAGGGTACTTATAAGAAAAACACAATTTTTTAAATTTTTGTCTGTCTGTCTGTTTGTTCCGGCTAATCTCCGTAACGGCTGGACCAATTTTAACAGGACTTTCACTGGTAGATAGCTGATATTAAAAGGAGTAACTTAGGCTACTTTTATTTTAGAAAAAGAATAAGGGTTTCACTGAAAAAAATTAAAACTTACCTAGGGACGCACCCGAGCGAGGCGAGGATAATTCGCTAGTGTTAAATAAAGTATGTTAGATTTTATTACTAAGTGGATTTGAAATAGGCTGTTGCTATTCGATTTTAAAATAAGGACGATTAAAAAATAATTATTCGTACTATAATAGGACGAATAATAAATGGAGGAGGCTGTTGATAACTGCATTTCATTTTTCTTTATGTACCTAAATAAAACTTTGGTGATTACATAAGTAATTATAAAAACACCTTGTTTACCTTTGATTCATTGCCGACAAATTTGCTGTTATTGCTATATTTAGGAACTTCTAGCTTTAGACCTTACCATAATCACACATACCATTTCTCACTTAACCATTAAAGGAGGTCAGATTAGTAATAAATTTCGGGCGTTTAAAAGACTTTCACGTTCGTGTTTAACCGTTAAGATTATTCGTTACATGTATAATTGACCACGTAATTATGTTATGTAAGTGTTTAATGTGTACCCTTAGTTAAAACTAGCGATTTACTCTCGCTTCGCTCGGTTGCGTCCCTAGGTACGTTTTAATTTTTTTGAGCGGGACTTTAATTCTTTTTCTAAAATAGAAGTAGCTTAAGTTACTTATAACATCAGCTATCTGCCAGTGAAAATCCCGTCAAAATCCGTCTAGCCGTTTCGGAGATTAGCCGGAACAAACAGACAGACAGACAGACAAAAATGTTAAAAATAACTATTTTTGTTTTTCTAATAAGTAGGTACTGTATATAATTTTATATGCATTTAGTAAAAAGCTGTTATTTTGACATTACAAGCAGACACATCAATTTTATATATCTGTATAGATAAAATATCACACTACTATTAAAAACCGGTCAAGTGCGAGTTGGACTCGCGCACGAAGGGTTCCGTACCATTATCTATAAAAGCGGCAAAAAAATCATGTCTGTTGTATGGGAGCCCCCCTTAAATATTTGTTTTATTTTAATTTAATTATTTATTTTTAATGTGAATATATAACTAAATATTGTGTGAATATTTCAAGCATCTATCTGTTGCCGTTATCAATATCGTGCAAAAACGAGCAAAAAATTCACGTTCGTTGTATGGAAGCCCCCTTAAATATTTATTTTATTCTGTTTTTTAGTATTTGTTATTATAGCGGCAACAGAAATGCATCATCTGTGAAAATTTCAACTGTTTAACTATCACGGTTTATGAGATACAGCCTGGTGACAGACGGACAGACAGATAGACAGACAGACCGGACAGCGAAGTATTAGTAATAGAGTCCCGTTTTACCCTTTGGGTACGGAACCCTAAAAAATGCAAAATTTGTATGTACGTAATAAATAATCGTCTGCGATTTGCTGCGATTTTGTTTTTGGCCAAATTGACATATAAACGTTTTCGTAACACCCAAAAAATGTCGCATATTACTCTAACAAGCATTTTCATAACTTGTCGCGTTTCAGAAATGTAGCCGTTTTTGTATTCCAAATGGTAAAATAAATATTATGTTAAAACTAGCACTAAACAGTAAAAGTAAAAGACGAAGTATATAAAATTACCGACAGTAAATTTTTCTCTCATTTATAGATTATGCCAAAATGTTGGAAAAAAAAATCAGTAAATCGCGATTTTCTCCAAACTAGAAAATTTGAGTTATTTAGTTCTCCACTTACGCCGATGGTATGTTTGTAACTCTTTCACGCTGAAACGGCTGGACATATTTGGATAACATCAAGTAAACCTATAGACTACTAGCGACTCACCCTCTCTTCGCTCGGGTTCGACCCTAGGTTGCTTCCCAAAACAAAGTTAATTAATTAATTTGGTTTTAATTTTTATTCGTGGGACCCTATTTTTTTTTCTAAAATAAAAGTAGCCTAAGTTACTCCTTTTATCTGCCAGTGAAAGTCTCATCAAAATCGGTCCCGCCATTTCAGAGATTAGCCGGAACAAACAGACAGACAGACAGACAAAAATTGTAAAAAATGTTGTTTTGGTATATGTACCGTGTATACCTCCATATGCATTTAGTAAAAAGCGGTATTTTAATATTACAAACAGGCACTCCCAATTTTATTTATCTGTATAGATGACCGGGAGTAAAACATGCTTCTACGAGCTACTGTAAATAATCAATTTCGCCAAGAGATAGTTGATTGTTTTTCAAAATATTTATACATATATATTATATTGTATGTATTTAAATATCAAAAAAAGTTGATGTGATCGTATAAAAATCGTAAAATGCATCTAAAGACGCTCCCGAGCAAAAAGAGGGCAATTTACTAGTCTATATATACAGGGGTGGATTTTTGAGACGGGACAGTAGGGGCAGGTACCTTAAATACTATAGTTACAGGAAAACGTTCCTAGGAGACCATCCATAACTTTTGAGATATTCTGAACTGCATTCACGAATTTTGGAAAAAATGTACAGTTAGCGAGAAAAATGCTAAAATATGAAAAAATATTTTTTTATGTCAATCGATCTTATTTCATCTAGGGATCAAAAGACTCTATGGGACCATTTAAGGTTTGAGTACTAGAAATGACAGAAATCGCGATAATCTTTTCCCATACATTTTGTACGGAAAAACGTTTAATCAATTCGAAATATTCTTTGTTGTAACAGTAACAGTATTATGACATATGAACAAACATATAAAAACTTTTGCTCACTGTAGTGTAAGTTATGGTACAAACAAAATTGCATAATAAAAATCATCCAACGGTATTCAGTACGTTGACTCAACTTTCCCAACAAGTTTGCATGTCCGTCCGTGTTTAAACGATAGAGACATTGATTAAACAATTTCCGGACACAGAACCGGTCAAAGTCTAAGGATACTTAATAGTAAATGCTTAGCTTTTTTGCTTTAAACCACTTTCGTTAATGCACGTGTTAATTATAGTTATATCAATTAGAAGTGGAAAAGTTTAGTGATATTCAGTAGATGAGAATTACTTTCTTGCGTTTATATTGGATACTAGCTGGAAAACAAAAACAAACCTATCCCACGGGAACCGTACATTTTTCCGGGATAAACACTAGCCTATTTGTTATTCCAGACGATAATCTATCTCTGTGCCAAATTTCATCCGGATCCGTTCAGCCGTTCTAGCGTGAAAGAGTAACAAACATCCATACATCCATACTCACAAACTTTCACATTTATAATATTAGTATAGATTTTAAATAAAAATGTATTTTTGAACTTTTTCCTTGTTATTTTTTGTTCCAGACTTTTAGATGCTCTTTCGTAAAAAAAAAAAATAAAAAAAAAACTTCAATTAAACATTATTTAAAACCCAAATCTTTGCGCAAAAGTAAGCAAGCAAATGATATGATATTTATGATTTATAGACTGCAAATATTTGCATTATAATCGTAATATCGTGTCGTAATCGTATCGTAATAGCTAATTCTAAATAATTAGATCTAGGCTAAATAATTCATTGAATTCAATGTCAAACCCACAATTCCGACCGCGCCTGTTTAAAACGATATAATATATAATTTAAATTATTGTACAATTCAAACATGCAGAGTAATAACATGATTATTAAATAATTTGTGGTAATATTATTAGTTACTGCACGGTGGCTTGTGTATGAATAGTTTTAGGTTCGATGCCTGGTCTGGGTTTGGGAAATTTTTAGTGTTTGTTAGGCAATAATTTCTACTAGTGATCGCCGCGTGGTTGAAAATCAACCATAATTAATTAAGTTATATATTTATTGTCTTGCGTATATTACAATATTAATCTATTCTCAATTTGAACACAGACTTTAACAATAAACAAAAGAGTATATATGCGTGTGTGTGTCAAATACATGGTAGTGTGTGTAATGTTTTTTTTATTGATTTAGTGTATTTTTTATGCAAAATTAAAAAAAAAATATTTGCATTCTGCACTCCTCTATATAAACTATAAGTGTGAGAAATTTCATACTCCTCCGTCCGCGCAATTTTCGTAAAAAGGGGTACAGAGTTTTTGCTTCACTTATTAATATATAGATATTTCTTTCGTAATTCACATTTCGTATGTTTTCCACTTCTTTACGTTAAAAAGCTGGACAAATTTGGATGTACAAGGATAGGTATTGTGGTACAAAGTAGACTACTGTCAGGCATCTAGGGACGACTTGATAATTTTAGCTAAGCAAGCGTAAGTCGCTGGTAGTATAATATATTAAATTTTTTAATTATCCTTTCTTTAAATAAAAAATAATAAATATGAATAAAATTCAAGGAATAGGGAGAGACGAAAACGAGAGAGTTTTGTGCACTATAATATAAATATAGTCTCTGTGAGTCTATACGAGTATATTGTTACTAATCCATAACGAAGGTGACATAATACCTGACTGGGAGGTGGTCAACTTCGATGGGCAGTGTACCTACCATGCGGGTTGAAATGAAATGAAATGAAATAAACTTTATTCAACTAGACTTATTACAAGTGCTTTTGAATCGTCAATTTAATGTAAGCGTCAGTGTAGTCTGTCCGTGAGGAAGCTACCACTCCTGGTACTTCTGTGACAGCAGAGTGGACCGTGGGAGCAACCCCATGGTTGTTGCGGTCTGCTTCGGCAGACCTGCCGTCGGGGCGTCGTGGTTGAGTGCGTAAGCGATCCTGCGACGCCCCATTAAGACGGGGGAGGTTTTGTTCGGTTGTAGTGGATAGTACTGGCTTTTCTAGCAGGTGAGGCCCACATAACCACCTGTATCTGCAGGTGGTATGCGTAAATGCATTTCACAAGATTAAAAAAAAGGTGACATATTACTACAAAAGTCAGGGCTGATTATTTTTAACCGACTTCCAAAAAGGAGGAGGTTCTCAATTCGTCGGAATCTTTTTTCTTCCTTTTTTTTTTTATGTATGTTCACGGATTACTCGAAGACGGCTGAACCGATTTGGAAAATTCTTTTTTTGTTTCAAAGGGTATTCTTCCCCGGTGGTCCCATATAAATTTTATCGAAATCAGTCAAGCGGTTTTTAAATAAATGGCTAAATCAAATATGATTTTATTAAAAACAATCTTTCTTCTTATAAATTACAAATTACCTGCTTATTACGTCTACACTAAAAATGGAAAAATAAAAACTTTAAAAAAAAAAATAAAAACCGACTTCCAGGCACTGAAAAGTAAAAAATAACTAAACAGGGGTTTTCATTTAGAATAGATACTTAATCAGATATTTTCGAAGTCGATGTGCTTTGATTTGTATTGGCTGGCACCGACTTCGAAAATATCTGATTAAGTATCTATTCTAAATGAAAACCCCTGTTTAGTTATTTTTTACTTTTCAGTGCCTGGAAGTCGGTTTTTATTTATTTTTATTTAGGAAAGATACTAATATTTTGGTAAATATGTAGGTACATGTTTAGACCTGCTTACAATAATATTTTATCTATAATTTACCAATTTTCAAGCCGACCTCAATAAATATATTTACATACATATGTATTGCTCTTAATTATACTTTTACGAATACATTATTTTGAAAGCTTTAAATGTTTGATACTCTTGGTTTTTATGAACAGCTTATGTGTATACGGGTTGGAATACGAGATATGAATTAACATGGTTTTTGATTTAATATCTACAAAAAAAAAAAGAAACTGAATCTGTATAGAGTATTTTCGTATTTTGAAGTCGAATAATACATCCCCTACGTATCAATAACTTTCATAAAATTGCTAAAGCCATAATAATAATAATAATGTCCTCCTGACCGATTCCGGCCACAGCGGCCAATCTCATTGAGACTAGCCAACTGCGCAGGAGATATTATAGTGCACAAGTGTACGCGCAGACACAAGTGCACTCTCTATTCCTGTCACTCTCATACTCCGATGGAACGATTGCTCGAGGCGGCTGGTGAGAGACGGCGCAGGACCGACGGCTTTACGTGCTCTCCGAGGCACGGGGGTGGAACGCCGCCAACTTCCCAACTCCAGGTTGTTACTGAGTTACATACTATACAGAAAGACTCAATAACTAAACTTGGCCCGACCCGGGACTCAAGCCCAGGACCTTCGGGTGTGCAGCCGTATGCTAGCCACAACATTACCGAGTCAGTTTCTTTGTTTGGTTGTTTGGCGTGATTATTTGTGTGGAGATATTTGGAGGGCTGGAGAGTGACATAAGCTACTTTTTACCGCGGGAGATTATCTCATTCCCACGGGGAGACACGTTCTGATACAACCCACAACAACTCATCATACCTATAAATAATATACAGTCTATCTATTTCATACTAACCATTAAAACGTACCTAGGGACGAACCCGAGCGAAGCGAGGGTAAGTCGCTACTATGACATAAAGGTCGCAATGCTATTTGTCAAAATTCACCTCATGGTACGAAGTACGAATTGAGTGAATGATAATAACGTTTTTTTAGAAATTATGGTGTCGTGACGCCACGAAATTACTCAGAGAGTAAGAAAGTATCGATCTTATATACTAGTATTGTATTATATGATCTGTGCTAACTTTGTTTTAAAGACTTTGTGGTATAATACTTTCTTAGATTTACGCGAATATTTGACATTTTAAATAAAACTACCTACCATTTAATATAGTGATTCCTCTACCCTAAGGTTGCCTGGAAGAGATCGCTTATAGCAATAAGGCCGCCTGCTGTACATATTTTTTTTTATTGTTATATATTTCACTTCTCTATTTATTTCTTGTGTGGTGTGCAATAAAGTGTTCATTATTATTATTATTATTAACTATCTTTTCAGATTATTTTGCGGGTTTATTTTGATTTTTGGTTCCCGACATTTTGAATGTTTTGTGGTACTAAAAGTCCAAATAAGATTATAAAAATCATGCTTTAAGAGTTCAAGAACAGGTGTTAATCACTTAACAACAATTCAAAACAAATTATAACTCAATCTTCCAGAACAAATGTATGCAATGACATTAGAAGCAACAAAAAGTTCAACGAGAACTAATAGGTATTATCGGACCATTGCATTGGCAATACAGTCACGACATTGCGATTTTGGGTTCCGTAGATTATTTGATTTATTGAATTAGGTATTCATTTGCACAGCAGTCGTATTAAATAATTATGCTTATATCTGTTTGTCTCTCCCATGACTATGTTTGCTGTAAAGCATTTGAAGCATTTGGGGAAGAAATAATTCATCTATTCTAAATTATAGTTTAATTTAAAATGACATTTATTAAAAAAAAAAAACAAAATTAACCAAAATATTTATATAGCAAATAGTAAAATTTCATTGGGTTTAAAATTATGCATTAAATACTTTTTCGAAAAAAATGAATGAAACAGATTTTTGGGATATGATAAAAACCTAATTTTAATTGTTAGAATGTAATATTAAAATCTATACTTAATATTATAAAACTGAAGAGTTTGTTTGTTTGTTTGTTTGGTTGAACGCGCTAATCTCAGGAACTACTAATCCGATTTGAAAAATTCTTTTTGCATTAGATAGCCCCTTAACTGAGGAAGGCTATAGGCTATATATTATCACGGAAAAATAGTAATACCTGTGTATTGTCTGCTTTTTTTTATGTACGTCGACTAAAACGTTCTCTGCACATTTACATTTAAATATTTATAATTTATTAGATAACCCACAGTTTAAATGCTTCTTTAAAAAAGATCGGTTAGAAAAAGATATATGAAAAAGATACTGAATTGAGTAATGTTCTGTTTTTTGAAGGTTAAAAACAAGTTTTACATAAATAGAATACATACTAACATATTCTACAACTTAATCACAGTATTAATTCATATTATGGACATCATTGTACAGTTCAAAATGTAACTAATTAACCTGTTTTCATGTAATTTTCGTAATTTTTTACCTCTTTTTCCCAGCAAATGAATAATTGTATGGACTTATGAATAATCATTGTACATTATAAATCAAATAAACAAATCATGTGGGAGACCACTGTGACCATGTGTTTTTGTCATTGTATTATTGTGGCCAACTTCGTGGGAAAAAGTATTAGACGTTAAAATAAAGGGTTTCTTTCGTATTTTATGTTAATGGTACCCTTTTATATAAGAATACCATATGAGGTGAATGCTAATTTTACTATTCTTAATCTTCGTTTATTTTATTAGTTTAAGGAAACAAAATTTTACCAAGCACACTTTTAATTCTCTTAAGACACATTAAGACAAGGAAAAGGAAAAAGCCAAAGATCAAAAGAATCTACCACAGACAACATAATCAATTACATATGTACACAGATAATCAAATAAACATTTAACATTTTAGTGTTTATTAAAACATACGAAGTTCTAACAGCCTACACACGATAGGCAGCTGTAATAGAAACCACGGTCGTATTCGCCATATTATTGGTAATTGGTAGGGGCGATACAACTGATGAGAGAATAGGAATATATGAGGAGGACTATATAGGAGAATATAGGAGGAGAATATGCAGGACCGACGGCTTACATGCTCTCTAAGGCTCGGGGTTGAAACAGCACCAACTGCCAACTCTAGGCTGTTACTAACAATTTATTGCGACAAAACTCTAAAACTATAGGTACTTTGCCCCAGCCACGACTAGAACCCAGAACCTCCAAATTGAATACCGTACAACTTGCCACTAGACCAACGAGGTAGGTCAAGTTAATTATAAAATTATAATATACGGAATCATTTTCTTTAGAAATATATGTACCTTGGCACGTTTAGTTTCCCATAGTGTAGGCACTGTCTGAATTGTCCATGAAGCTTGAATGTTAAGCAAAAAACAAATTGTGAGGCAATTTTCGCGGTAACGCTTATTATGAGTACCATATGAGTTCTCTATCGAAGTTCGTAATCTATACAGATAAATAAAATTGAAGTGTCTGTTTGTAATGTCAAAATAACAGCTTTATACTAAATGCATATGGAGTTATATACGGTACTTATAAAAAAAAACACAATTTTTTAAAATTTTTGTCTGTCTGTCTGTTTGTTCCGGCTAATCTCCGAAACGGCTGAACCAATTTTAACGGGACTTTCACTGGCAGATAGCTGATACTATAAGGAGTAACTTAGGCTACTTTTATTTTACAAAAAGAAATAGGGTTTCGCTCAAAAAAAAATAAAATGTAGGTACGTACAGTATAGTGATATATCCTGGTTTGACTTAATATAATGATAAATTTTAATCTATCCTACTTAGACAGGGTGTTATTCTACAATTGTTAAAGAATAGAAATTTTAAATATATTATTATTTATTACCAATTTTCTTCGTATCTTCTATATCTATACTATAATAAAGCAGTAACTTAGCGAAATCTGTACATGAAATATTTTTTAAAAACAATGACTGTAACGTATTATGTATACGATATAGACCCCAAAACAATAGTTATTAATTTTTTTGTCTGTTTGTCTGTTTGTCTGTTTGTCTTTTTGTCTGTTTGTCTGTTTGTCTGTTTGTCTGTACGCGTTTCACGCAAAAAGTAATGAACCGATTTCAACGAAATTTTGTGAACTGATAACTTATTACTCGGGTCAACATTTAGGATAACTTTTACTTTTGGAAAATCTTTGTTTCCCGCGGGAAATCGCAATAACTGGTTTTATCGAGTCCTCCTTAGGAACCCTCCGCTGGCTAAACCTAAAGACATACATCAAAACAATGTACTAAAAAATTGTAGATCTTGAAAAGGCCAACAGAAATATTTACAACAGTATATGTCTATCTCTCAAGGTACACTCGCAATACCTATTCTTATCTATACCTATAGCAAAACTAACATAGTTAAATCGATGTGCGCGTTTCACGCAAAAAGTACTGAACCGATTTCAATTAAATTTTGTATAGTGATAGCTTATCACTCGAGTCAACATTTAGGATACCTTTTACTACAGGCACATTTTTCGTTCCCGCGGGAAAACGCAATGACTGGTTCTATCGAGTCGTCCTTAGAAGTTTATATGGCTAACGCTGGCTGAACCTTAAGAGATAAATCAAAACAATGTACTAGAAAATTGTAGGTCTTAAAAAGTTCTACAGAAAAGTTCTCAACGGTATATGTCTATCTCCTAAAGTACACTCGCTATAACTATTTTTATTAAATGATATTACTGTTTTCTTATACGAGTACGTTATCTATACTATAATAAAGCAGTAACTTAGCGAAATCTGTACATGAAATATTTTTTAAAAACAATGACTGTAACGTATTATGTATACGATATAGACCCCAAAACAATAGTTATAAATTTTTTTGTCTGTTTGTCTGTTTGTCTGTTTGTCTGTTTGTCTGTACGCGTTTCACGCAAAAAGTAATGAACCGATTTCAACGAAATTTTGTGAACTGATAACTTATTACTCGGGTCAACATTTAGGATACCTTTTACTTTAGAAAAATCTTTGTTTCCCGCGGGAAATCGCAATAACTGGTTTTATCGAGTCCTCCTTAGGAACCCTCCGCTGGCTAAACCTAAAGACATACATCAAAACAATTTACTTAAAAATTGTAGATCTTGAAAAGGCCAACAGAAATATCTACAACAGTATATGTCTATCTCTTAAGGTACACTCGCAATACCTATTCTTATCTATACCTATAACAAAACTAACTTAGTTAAATCGATGTGCGCGTTTCACGCAAAAAGTACTGAACCGATTTCAATTAAATTTTGTATAGTGATAGCTTATCACTCGAGTCAACATTTAGGATACCTTTTACTACAGGCACATTTTTCGTTCCCGCGGGAAAACGCAATGACTGGTTCTATCGAGTCGTCCTTAGAAGTTTATATGGCTAACGCTGGCTGAACCTTAAGAGATAAATCAAAACAATGTACTAGAAAATTGTAGGTCTTAAAAAGTTCTACAGAAAAGTTCTCAACGGTATATGTCTATCTCCTAAAGTACACTCGCTATAACTATTTTTATTAAATGATATTACTGTTTTCTTATACGAGTACGTTATCTATACTATAATAAAGCAGTTACTTAGCGAAATCTGTACATGAAATATTTTTTAAAAACAATGACTGTAACGTATTATGTATACGATATAGACCCCAAAACAATAGTTATAAATTTTTTTGTCTGTTTGTCTGTTTGTCTGTACGCGTTTCACGCAAAAAGTAATGAACCGATTTCAACGAAATTTTGTGAACTGATAACTTATTACTCGGGTCAACATTTAGGATACCTTTTACTTTAGAAAAATCTTTGTTTCCCGCGGGAAATCGCAATAACTGGTTTTATCGAGTCCTCCTTAGGAACCCTCCGCTGGCTAAACCTAAAGACATACATCAAAACAATTTACTTAAAAATTGTAGATCTTGAAAAGGCCAACAGAAATATCTACAACAGTATATGTCTATCTCTTAAGGTACACTCGCAATACCTATTCTTATCTATACCTATAACAAAACTAACTTAGTTAAATCGATGTGCGCGTTTCACGCAAAAAGTACTGAACCGATTTCAATTAAATTTTGTATAGTGATAGCTTATCACTCGAGTCAACATTTAGGATACCTTTTACTACAGGCACATTTTTCGTTCCCGCGGGAAAACGCAATGACTGGTTCTATCGAGTCGTCCTTAGAAATTTCTATGGCTAACGGTGGCTGAACCTTAAGAGATACATCAAAACAATGTACTAGAAAATTGTAGGTCTTAAAAAGTTATACAGGGAAGTTCGCAATATTATACGTCTATTACCTAAGGTACATTCGCAATTACTATTTTTATTCACTACTCGCGACTCACAGACTGACTTATCAACGTTTAGCTCAGTTCAGCAGTAAAACGTAACTAGGGACGATCCCGAGCGAAGCGAGGGTGAGTCGTACATAATATAATATGTATTAAGTAGATGTTTAAATAAACATTTCACTTCTAAGGCTGGTATAATGATTTTAAAGTTAGAAATCTAATTAGCAACCCTCGCTTTACTTTGGTGCGTCGCTAGGTGCTTATTGTATTTATAATAATCTATACTAATATTATAAAGAGGAAAGATTTTTTTGTTTGTTTGTTTGTACCGAATAAGCTCCGAAATTACTGGACCGATTTAGATGAAATTTGGTAAGAATACAGTTTGAGACTCTGGAAAGGAGATAGGATAGTTTTTATTCCAGAAATCAACCCTTAAGGGGGTGAAAATGGGGATGCAGGTTTGTATGGGGAATCAACCTAGAGACGAACCCGAGCGAAGCGAGGGTGAGTCGCTAGTCTAAAATAAAATAGGTAAATGAAGTAATCTGTGATCTACTGGCACGTTTTGAAGATGTTATTTTTAATTAATATAATTAGATGATAGTTTAAATAATTATTTAAAAAAACAATGATAGCCACACAATAGACACAAATTTCGACTCCAAAAGTTGAATAAATCCTTCATGGGCCGAGTACACCCATATATAATAAGATTCCATAAACTGTCTTAGATTTACCGTCTCAATTTAATCTATACTAAAGCTGAAGATGAAGATTATTACTATTATAAAGCTGAAGAGTTTGTTTGTTTGTTTGTTTGGTTGAACGCGCTAATCTCAAGAACTACTAATCGGATTTGAAAAATTCTTTTTGCATTAGATAGCCCGTTAACTGAGGAAGGCTATAGGAAATATATCATTCCGGAAAAACGTACGCTTCCCGTGGGATAGATTTGTTTTTGTCTAGATATCAACGCCCGCCTCCGTACAATATATAAACTATTTTATAAAAACTGAATAACAACAATCCAAATAACCCACGTGTTGGGTTACATAACTCTCTTATAGATTTTTTAAATTAAATTTTCTAAATTGTTGGTAAAACCTTCTTTAGGAATTATCATTAGAAACAAATAAATTAACGGGCAAAACCTAAGTGATTAGATCTGAATAGGTCACAGTATACATTAAGATTCCTTTAAATTTCAACACAAACATTCACTAGTAGGACTATAACATCCTCGATTGTAAGGTTACGGCTTGCAACCTTTAAAACGACTAAAACAATTATAGGTATTGAACAAAAAGAACTTTATGAGATTCGATTCTATACATTGGTATTTCAATAAACGAAGTTCATTGTATTTTTGTAGAAAATTAACTGTGAGTCTTGAAGTGATAAGCGGGTTCGAATCCCGAGTTTCACACCTCCGAGAATGTTTCTCAACATGATTACCACTTGTTTTATGGTAGAGAAAAATATCGTGAGGAAACCTGCATGTCTGATTTAATTATAGCAAGTTTTCGCAAGGCATTTGAAGACCGTCAGCCTGCACTTGACCAGTGTGGTGGACTATGGCCTGATCCCCCTCGTATTGAACAGGCCAGTGTCCAGCAGTGGGATGTTAATAAGGTCTGTATATATGAACACTATAGATAACACATCTATATATAAAAATGAATTTATTTTTTTGTTTGTTAAATTGTATCTAATTTGCAACTATGCATAGTTTAGAGGTTGCAGAGTAAGGCTATGTTTTATATTAATACAACAATTATGACATTTAGTAATACAGTAATATATTATCTACTAGCGATATACCCTGGCTTCGCTTGGGGTCGTCCCTATTTATGTAACATAAACCTATGTGCTATTCCAGGTTATAGTATAATTATGTATTAAAATTCACTTGAACCGTGCACCACGAAGGAGTAACAAACAAACACCTACAAAATTTTGCTTTTATATTAGTGGTCCAATTTTATTTAAATTTTAAATATTAATATATCACCATACTGTTTTTGATAATACTTTCTGTATTGGTTGTTAGCTGTCTAATAAAAATAACAATGAGTCGTGTGAACGTTACGCAAGATCTTGCCTGTGTATAAACTAAACCCACTATATTCTTAGTGTAGCGAGAAATTCTTATAATATACACACGATTTGACGACACGTTTGGCTTAGTTTGTAATGACCCTACTTGATGTGCCAGCGGTCGGGGGTTCGAGTCCCGCTGGGGGCATTCATTTGTGTGATGAGCACGAATGTTTGTACTCCAGTCATGGGTGTTTATACTTATAATATGTATGTATTTAAAGTTATATATGTGTAGTGTATCAACTATCTGGTATACATAACACAAGCCTCGTAGCTTACCATGCAACTAGATGGTGTTGTGTTTAACGTCCCAACATATTTATTTATTAACATACAAGTTTTGCAAACATCAAATTGTACTATTTAACGTTTGCTAAACATTTTATGACCCTAGTTGATTTCCCATACAAACTCATCCCATTCATGGCACTATAGTGTGGATCGGACGTTAGCGGTAAAGATTAAAAAACACTCTCACGAGATCCATATATTCACACATATAAATTTAATGATAGAATCGTGATAGCTACTTTTAATGTCAGTTAAAATATGCATATGTTACCTTAAAATTGTAAACACCGCTAAATTACAATCTATCTAGCGAGATTGTAAACTGTAGAAAGATTTTGTTTCGACAGTTTACAATCTCGCTAGATAGATTACAATATAGCGGCACTTCCAATTTTACGGTGACATATATAAATCCAGTTTTTTCTTATCTCCAGAACTTTCATTTTTAAAGTTAAGTAATTTAAAATGTATTCACGGAGACTAGGTTGGATCGATTAATCGAAATATCTCAGCTTATTCAAATTATCCAAATGAGCTTCCGACCGGATGACACCTGACATTCGTTACATCACTAGTTGTGTAACACATTTCCGGTATAGTGACGGATATTAAAATTGCTATGTCATTCAGTGTTACTTGAGTTTATACGTAAAGAGTATATGAAAACTTATAAGGTATCTTTCTCAATATTACAGCTATATAAGAGCGTGGGTTTGATTCTAATCAAACTAGCACGTTAGTACGTAGGTAGTTTTTAATATATATAAACAGTTATTACTTATTAGCCAGCGTCAGCCAAGTAAATTTTTTTTGTGATTTATTTTTCTGTTATTTGAAGCGGAGACCAATCCAACAAATCAAAAATCATGAAAATCTGTCCAGCCGTTCTTGAGTTATAAATGGTGTAACTAACCTGACATTGTTTTATATACATACTAGCGACTCACCCTCGCTTCGCACAGGTTCGTCCCTAGATTGATTCCCCATACAAACTTTCTTCCTCATTTTCACCAACTTTAGGGATGAATTCCGGAATAAAAAATATCCTATGTCCTTCCAAAGGTCTCAAACTATCTTCTTACCAAATTTCATCTAAATCGGTCCAGTAGTTTTTGAGTTTATTCGTTACAAATATACAAAAATATAAATCTTTCCTCTTTGTAATAGTAGTGTAGATAGATATTCATACTAGTGACTTACTCTCGCTTCGCTCGGGTGCGTTCCTAGGCACCTAACAGTAACCATGTGTTACTCAATCTGTCTGTGTCTATGTAGTAAATATCATCCAAATCCGTTCAGCCGTTTCAACGTAAACAAGTGACAAACAGACAGACACACATTTTCGCAATAATTATAAAAGTTCTTGTTCTGTTACATAAACACAATTTTTTATTGAACTGATAGAACATTTCTTTGATGGTAGTAGCGGGTTCTATTCTCAATAGACGTCGTAAAATCCGCTGATTATAGATTAATCGAATTATAAGATTATCGAGTTAGTTTAATGTTATACAAGTTTTTAAACTAGATATAGTTAATATTGTAATTTATAGTCTTACTGATATTATAAATGTGAAAGTTTAGATGTTTGGATGTTTGTTACTCAATCAAGCTAAAACGACTAAATGGATCTGGATGAAATTTGGAACAGAGATAGATTATAGTTTGGAATAGCACATAGGCTCTTTATTCCGGAAAAATGTACGGTTCTCGTGGAACAGATTTGTTTTTGTTTTTCTACAGGCGAACTCAAGCGAAGCGAGGGTGAGCTGCTAGTGCGAATATAAATATATTGCATTATGTAAATATCCGTATTCCTATGCATCCTATTTGTATCCGCAACTAGGATATAAATGAAATAAATAATGTAAATATTATTCAATATATAAAGGTGAATAAAGCCCATGTTATGCGACATAAGAGACTCCGCACACTACACACTTTGTACGAGGTAATAGTTTCGGGTTCATACTTACTACTTAGTATACACATTAATTCCAATAACTTGACTTAATTATCGGCCTATGGAAAGTCGGTAGTGTACGAAGACTCTTTATTCATATATTTCAAGGCTTGCAACTTTCTTTAAAGTTTTGCTTATAAAGGTTTTTTTTTCACTTATAAAAAGTTCAACTTTAAACTTTTACTCTTTGCCCTTAAAGATTATATAAAAAAATCTGAAGTAAATTAACGGGCTGTTATTGAAACTTGTAAAACCTTGGACAACGAAAATGTTAACATTTTTTGCAGTAAACGTATTTTATACACTAACTTTTAACCGCGGCTTCATCTGTACTTATATTTCTATTTATTCTATATCCGATGAGAGTAAATTATTGGAAAGTACTATGTTACAAAGTAGAAACAAAATAAAGTTTAAACGACTAAATAAAAAAAACATTTTTTTATTCTAGACTATTTGTGGCTATTCATTATTTGTAAAATAAGCAAGTATCATTTAAATTTGTTTAGTTAATATCAAGTCACTTCTGCCGCATCCCGTTTATGTCCCAAACATTTTTTTCGCAAGTTTAATATCATAAAATGTGCATTTTTCCAATTCCATTATTTTTAGAATTTGTTTTACTTTATCTACTTTTATTTTAAGATTTAACTAAATTTATCGAATAAAAATCAATTATAATTTATTCTTCGATATATTTAAAGAACACTACAACTAAATTTGTATGATTAATGTCACACCTAAACTAATCTACATTAAAAAAAAAACAAATGTCAACATAAATAAGTAGATTATAAAAACATATGTCAACATAAATTATTTTTTTTCGAACATAAGACTACAAAACTTTTGCCGATTAATGAATAAAAACTTAAAAAAATATACTTACATATATTTAACATCCGAATTAGCCAACAAAAATCACATTTAGCACAATAACACAGAAATTTATATATATAATATTATAATGAAATAATATTAATATTATATAAAGTAAATATAAAAAAAATCTAAGATGTCTGCTCGTTCGTACGAGAAGTACTGAAGTGATAGTTATAGTAGCATTTAAGTCAAGTTACTCTTTGGAGGTGGCATTAGGGAGATGAAGCTTTAATATAGCTTTTGACAACGTCTTTGCTTGTATTTTTTTCTTATTTTAAATATATGTAAGTAATTTAAAAAAATACTTATTATGAATATGGTCGTCTTATTTAAAAATTTTGATAAAATGTATTATTAAGATTAATCTTACATATTTCTAGGGACAATTCTTTTGTTTTTATTAAATAATAAAATATATAAAAAAGTAAATGTGCATTGTCTTGTCCTTTCATTATGTGAATTTCATATTTAATTCAAATTCGGAATTTTTTATTCAGCATTAAATCATTATATATTTTTTTAAAGTCACCAGTTGGGAAAGGATAAAGCTCAGCCCTGAGAAGACCTAGCCATTATAATTATTAAAAAATTATAACGTAATATATTAAAAAAGTCATTTATATTGTTTTTATTATTTATGCATGTATTTAAAAATGTTAATTTTTTTTTGTAGCAAGCAAAAGAAATTGTAGACTTATGTATATTCTTAAATAAACAAAATTATTAAAAAAAATGATTATTTCAATTTTTTTCTGAACTCTCACTCACTTAAAGTGTCATCTTCTCTCAATCTCACTCAACTCTAACTCAAGAGATGTCAAAAGAAAATACATAGTTTTATTTATACTTTTTCACTACGACATTGTTACGACATAGAAAAAATTAACAGTATTTCAAAAGAATCTGGCAAAAATCTGTAAAAACATCCAAAGTATAAATAAAATCTACAATTACGCATATATAATGCACATGTACTAATTTCGTAATTACGTAAAGTAAAATGATTCAATCTCATTGTAACATGAGAGAAAATGCCAATAAGAAACTATCTCTCAATCAATGTCTATGGGAAAATTCGAATCTAAAATACCACACTATCAGTATACAGTGAGTGCAAAAGGGTCTAACCCATTATTTGTTAAATTAAAAAAAATATAATAGAATAAAATATAAAAAATATTGATATATCTAATTTTACCTAAGTAGTATTTGTGTTTTAATGTTTAAATATAATTTTGACTAGTGACTCACCCTTGCTTCGCTCGAGTTCGTCCCGAGGTACGTTTTAATTTTTTTGAGCGAAACCCAATTTTTTTTAAATAAAAGTAGGCTAAGTTACTCCTTATATTACCAGCTATCTGCCAGTGAAAGTCCTGTGAAAATTGGTCCAGCCGTTCCCGAAATTAGCCGGAACAAACAGACAGACAGACAGACAGACATTTTTTTTTAAATTATAATTCCATATGCATTTAGTATAAAGATGTTATTTTGACATTACAAACAGTCACTTCAATTTTATTTATCTGTATAGATGTATAGATATAATACCTACACAATAATAATAATGCTAACCAAAAGAAAAAAAATATTGATAACACTAAAGCTTGTCAATAGCTGCTATAAGAAAAAAAGAAAATCTGTTGAATTAAACAGAGGCAAAAAAGGTACTGAACGGTTTTGTCTTTAATACATAGTATAAAACAAAGTCGTTTTATGCGTCTGTCTGTTTCTCCGCTTACTCCTAAACCACGCAACGGATTTTGATACTGTTTTCATTTATAGAAAGAGCGATAAACGAGGAAGGTTTATATATATACATATATATAATTTGTAAATATTTTGTTCAAATTGACTGAGGCTAGACGGAGTTTTGTCAATAAAACTGTTTTCTTATGATTACATAGCGCACACTGCCTAAACCTTTAGAAATACATCAAAATAATGTACTAGAAAATTGTAGATCTTAAAAAGGCCTACAGAAAATTTCGCGATAGGATGTGTCTATCTTCTAAGGTAGACTCACAATAACTATTTATATCTATTTAAGTTGTACCAAAGGACTCATCTGAGCGAAGCAAAGGTAAGTTACTAGTTATTTATTTATAATATTATTTACATGTTGCAGTAAACGTTGTAAAATTTTAACACAACTGTCAGTTGGCTCGTTGGTCTAGGGGTATGATTTTCGCTTAGGGTGCGAGAGGTCCCGGGTTCAAATCCCGGACGAGCCCAAGTTTTTTTGTATATGTAATATTATGTATTTTATTTTTAATTTATTATTTTATTTTGTAATATTTAATAAATATACTTTATATTTATTATTATGTGCCTTCGATTTTTAATATTATTTCGATGTGATCCTTTAAATTTAGATATTATTGTGGATGTAAAACTTGCAATAAAAATATAAAGGAAATTATGTGTGTATATTGTATGTGGAAATTTAACTTCATGAATAAAATCTTATTGTTATAATTAATACAATTTCTGATTAAAATAAGTTATTCTAAAAGCAAAAGATTTTTAGATTTCGTGAAATTTTAAATATTTTCCTTATAAAATTTAATTTTTATTTATTATTACTTAAATTTTAAGTTTATTGACAAAATTATACTTAAAATAACATAATTTATTTTAGTTTAATTTTCTTTTTACATATTTTAATACTATACGCCATCTATGTTTCGTTTTTATATTTAGCACGTAGTTCTTCAATATAATAACAGATGGCGCTGAGATATAAAACAATTTATCGCTTATTATTTTATAAGCACGCTTTCTATTAGCTTTCGATAAACAATAAATAAAAAAGAATAAAAAAAACTATACAATAATTATTTTATTTCAATTGTAAATGTAATAATTTATGAATATGTTAAGTAAAAGTATAGATAATATGACACTTATATAATATAACTAGCGACTCACCCTCGCTTTGCTCGCGTTCGTCCCTAGGTACGTTTTATTTTTTTTGAGCGAAACCATAATTCTTTTTCTAAAATTAAAGTAGCCTAAGTTACTCCTTATAATATCAGCTATCTGCCAGTGAAAGCCACGTTAAAATTGGTCCAGCCGTTTCGGAGATTAGCCGGAACAAACAGACAGACAGACAATAATTTTAAAAATTGTGTGTGTTTTTTTATAAGTATTGTATATAATTCCATATGCTACAAGTGCTATAAGTATAAAGCTGTTATTTTGACATTACAAACAGACACTTCAATTTTATTTATCTGTATGGAATAATATTATTAATTTAATATTATATTATTAGTAATTTTTTACCACCTCGGTGTAGTTGTTAGCACGTACGGTTATAGACCTGGAATTCCTATTTCCTGGGTTCGAGTCCCGGGTCGGTCAAGTTTAGTTATTGATTCTTTCTTTTAAGAAAGTTTCATTACACTCACATTTTTTTCTAAAATAACTAAAATGTACTAACCACTTTTCTTCCAATTAAGGTTTTTATGTATATTAATTGTGCTGTCTTTTGTTGTATGTGCAATGTTCATAAAGGATTTACTTATTTACATCTTACAATTTTCTTTATTAATCTTATTTTACCGACCAATCTCCCTCTTGCCTTCTCCATTCCACGTGACATTGGCGAAGTAATCTGTGCTCAGTTGGCACGCTTTGAAGCCATTGACAAGATAATTGAATTGAATAAAATTTGCAAAAAAGCACTGGGTGTTTGCCAAAGAAATGACCATAATTGTATTATAATTATCTATTATCTATACTAATAAATAAAATAGAAGTGTCTGTTTGTAAAGTCAAAATAACAGCTTTATACTAAATACATATGGAATTATATACGGTACTTATAATAAAAACACATTTTTTAAAATTTTTAACTGTCTGTTTGTTCCGACTAATATCTGAAACGGCTAGACCAATTTTAACGGGACTTTCACTGGCAGATAGCTGATATTATAAGTAGTAACGTAGGCTACTTTTATTTTAGAAAAAGAATTAGGGTTTCGCTCAAAAAAATTAAAACGTATCTAGGGACGAACGCGAGCGAAGCGGGCATGAGTCGCCAGTAATTATATAAAGAAAAATCGATGTTTCTGTATGAAGTCACAAAATACTATAAAGAAGCACCCGAGTCAAACGAAATTTACTCTCTCCTTTATCATAAAAACAAGATATACGAATATATAATTTGATTTATGAAAACGTGACCTAAAAAATCTAATGATTAATCATATTTCTAACTTATGAAATAATTACTTAGCATAAATATTTAAACTATGTGGGGCATCTTGCGTAACATGTGAAATTTCTACTTCGGCCTATAAACCAACCATAGGCTTCCTATACACTATGACAATATAAAGATTTTATCTGTTCGTATGGGCTTACGTAAGACGACGCGTATGGCTCAGTTTGTAGAGACTACTTCCTATGCCAGCGGTCGCGGGTTCTAGTCCCGCTGGGGGCATTCATTTGTGTACTGAGCGCGAATGTTTGTACTTCAGTCATGGGTGTTTACATTTATAATATGTATGTATTTAAAGTTATATATGTGTAGTGTATTAACTATCTGGTATCCATAATACATGCTTCGTAGCTTACCATGGAACTAGATGGTGTTGTGTGTTAATGTCCCAACATATTTATTACTTAAAAGGTCTTCTAGCAAGTTTTTGACTGACTTCAATAGAGCTATATGTTCTTTTTTGTTTCTTACTCTGACAAGGACCTAATTGGTTACAATTTAAGTGGTTTATTTGTTTTTGTTAAGTTTTTTAACAAAAATCCTTTTAATTAACATTTTCTTTTTATTTAAGTTAACCATTAGGTTACCTAATAATAATAGGTTACCTCATTTATGTGTTACCAAATAAAAAGTGTCATACAATATGAGACTTTCGAATTATTAACATAAAATACAAATTAGTTTGGAATAAAGATAGCTCAAAACGGGACAACGGACTTGTACGGGAATTTAGAACAAATAGATACATAACGAATATCATTCCTGTAACTAACTATTATGCCCCAAGCAAAGTTATACATAAAAATGAATTTCATTTTATCAACATTATGGTTTAAATTTCTTCATCACTCCTTAGAAAGAAGATAATATAATAAAATTGCAACTAAGCCGAATCTATAGGTACATTAAATATTTTTTGGAAAATCTTATTCAAATAGTCATTATAGAGGCCGAATCTAGAGTTTTTAGAATTTTTGTCTGTTTGGCTAGAAACGCATCACAAGAAAACCACTGGACAGATTTGGGTGAAATTTGGTGTGATGATAGCTGGTTATCCGGGTGAACATATAGGATACTTTTTACTGCGGGAAATTATTTCATCTCTGAGAAATCTATATATACATAAAATGCTTTGTCCTGACTGACTGATCGATCAACGCACAGCCTAAACTGCTGTTCGTAGAAACGTGAAATTTAGAGGACATATTCCTTATACAATGTAGGCATCCGCTAAGCAAGGATTTTTTTAAATTCATCCCCTAAGGGGGTAAAATGGGTGATATAAGATTGTATGAAACTCTGTTATTCTTAACGCGAAATGCATAGAAAGTGGTATTTAGGTTTTAGATGAAAAATTAGAAATATATCTATTAGACTTTTTTCGGAATTCATCCCTTAAGAGGGTAAAAGGGAGTGATAAAGTTTATATGGGCAAACAATCATTTATAATCAGAATTACTTGAAACTTGGTATTAATGCTCTTCAATACAATTAAATAAATATGTATTTAAAAAATTTTTGAAATTCATCCTATAAGGCTGTCAAATAGGGGATGAAAGTTTGTATGAAACTCTGTAATTAATGCACAGAAAATGGTATTTACCTTTAAAATGACAACTAACACAATACAAATATAATTTTTTTCGAAATTTATCCCTTGAAAGGGTAAAAGGGGGTTGTGCTGTTTATATGAGGAAAAAGTTGTTTATAATCAGAATTACATGAAATTTGCTCTTACTTACTCTTCAATACAATTAAATAAACATGGATTGTAGTTTTTTTTTTAAATTCAGCCCCTAAGTGGGTAAAACTGGACGGTGAAGTTGGAGTTGTTGAATATATTTAAATAGAGTAGCATGTCTCAAGTCCTCCGTAAGTGCACACTTACTGCGTGGGATATAAAGTAGAGCACAGAAATTATTCTTAATCCAAAGGAAAATTATGTGCAACTTTTCGGCTGGCCACAGCAGCTACAGTAAAATAAGAATGGCAATTTATATATGTAACTTAAAAAAAAGGAGAAGGAGGGAGACTGTAAGCTTCAGGTGTACATAGCATTGGGTCTTTAAAAATAACGTAGATGTTAGCCTGTTAGTATGTTAGTTGAAAATCCCATATTAACCGAGTAAAATCGTAAACATTGTATGCGATTGTATCATTGTATTCTCACTTTGGAGAGATGGAGAGTATAAAAATGTGCAAAAAATACAGGTAGTGGAGCTTGCTAAATATACGCGTAACATCTTTTAAGATACTGAATATTTTGAGTCACGATCGCTAAAATGAAATTTGTTTTCTTTATTTTTGCAAGTAATAAAGTTTGATCGCGGGCGAAGCCGCGGGTTCTGCTAGCCTACAATAAACATTAAAACGTAACTAGGGACGAACCCGAGCGGAGCGAAGGTGAGTCGTTAGTATAAACTAAAAAAAATCACCTCTGAGTATTAAATTTTAAGTGATTTTGAATACAGTTAACTTTTTTAGTTTAAAATAACTTTAATATGAAGTTATTGTGTTTGAAATTTTCAGCTATTTGATATTTCTATATAAATATCACATACTGTTTCTTGCTACGCGAAAGACGTACATACGACTAAAACATATTCGCATTCTTAATATTAGAGAGTTGTATATTATTAACATTTAGTTATCCGCAAACCGTTTGAATTGAAAATAAATGAATCACTGTTACTGAGGCGATTTCAGTAAAAATAGATACCGCCAAGACGTAAATATTCTGTTTTTATTCATATATTTAGATTTAATACGCGAGTAATGCCGAGGGCAAATACTAGTGCATATTAGTATGTAAATATAAATTTTAATTATTACACTGCCGTTTATCTTTACAAATATAAAATTCTGTTGAGCGTGTGTTTATAACTCCTCGCCTTTCACATTGCTTGCCCGATTTTGAAGATATTTTTTGTGTGCTTATTTTGGACGTCACGTGGTCTGTGTCAGGTACGTCAGAATGTTTTGTCTATGGGTAATAAATTAATCAAATAAATAAAACAACAAATATTGGAAAACCCATTCTTATGTCAATTTAATAATAAAATCCATTTCAGTCAAAATCCAATAATAATTAAATACTACTCATAAAGTAATCATCAGACGGACAGGGATCGTTACCATCGAGCGGTTTATATCTATATATTTTACCTTTAGTTCCTACTATTATATTATTTCTTGCATCGAACTCCATACCCGTAATTCTGAAGCCCAAATGACCAATCTTAATTGGCAAAATACTATCAGTAGTTAACTTATAAAGAGATCCCTTTACTGCTACGATTGCTTCATCATTGTTATTTAATTTCAATACATATTTGAGCTCGCGACTAAATCCCTTATATTGAACAGGTTCAAACAAGTCTTTGGATAAAAAATACAATTTCCCATCCACATACTCATAGAAAACATTGCCTTTAGTGTCTAAAACAAAGTTATATGCTTTTGGAATTTTGTCGAATCGTTTTACAGCAGCTGAGCCATTAACAAATTTGAAAATCTCTCTATTAGTCCCAATAGATATAAACATTTCGTTGTTTTTATCTATGAAAATGCTTTTAACGTCATCGTCTCCAATCGGACGTTCTGTTACATGATTGTAGTCGTACACAATAAGTCCTTGGTTGGTACCAAAATATATGTTATGTCGGTCTATTCCTACGCACTGAGCTATGATGTCGTCAGAAAGCGGTATCTCCTTGACTCCCAATGATCCATGTTTCAAGAGATGAAGGCCTTTGGTGTAATTTTTCTTATGTAGGATGAAGAAGATGTGTTCAGTCCGTGGGTCCACAGCAAGTCCTGTAGGGTAGCCGTCGATAGTGGCAATTAGTTGTCGTTTATAGAAATCAGTACCTATTTTAGTCTTGTCGCATTTATCGGCGCAAGTTTGTGAGGCAATTAGAAGAGCAATGGCTGTTGTTACTCGAAGCATGGCTGATGCATGACAGGCGTTGGTCTGAAAAAATATTAATACAGGTTAAATATGGTGCAAATGATTGGTGGTTTGGTTTTTTTGTAAAACTCCTTTAATAATATTAAAGGTTGCTTAGGTGGATGGAAGCTAAGTTTTGTTATAGTATTTTATTTTTTTAAATAAATGTGTATTTTTTCTTTGGTAGTATTTTTATTAGAAAGGTTTATTAAGCATCAATTTTACGTCATATCCTGTTTTTACTTTTTGTAATTGTCTTATAATTTAGTCTAGTTTTGTGTCTGTATAGATGCAGATCTTGAGGTCTTGGGTTCGAGTTCCATATCGAACATTGGGATTTTCTATTAAAAAATCTCATTAGTAGACGAGAGTTGAGAAGTTGACGTTATAACCCCGTGCTTCAGAGAGACTAAAGCTGTCGGTCCTGGGCTTAATATCTCACTAGACTTAAACCGTGAAAAAAATAGAGAGTGTACATCTTTCTGCCATGTCATTGGCGAAGTAATCTATGCTCAAATGGCACGCTTTAAAGCCATTAATTAACAAGATAATTGAATTGAATTGCAAAAAGGCGCTGGGTGTTTACCAAAAGATGACCACAATTGTATTATAATCTATACATATTATAAAATTCTAACTAAGTCAAATCTGTACATTAAAAATTTTTTGGAAAATCTTATTGAAATAGACATTATTATCGATGCAGATGCCAAATCTATAGTTTTTAGAATTTTTGTCTGTCTGTCTGTCTGTCTGTCTGTCTGTCTGTCTGTCTGTTACCGCATCACAGAAAAACCACTGGAAGGATTTTGATGAAATTTGGTATGATGATAGCTGGTTATCCGGGTCAACATATAGGATACTTTTTACCGCGAGAAAATATCTCATTTCTGAAAAAAAATACAAAAACTGGTAGGAACAAAACCACGACTATATTATTTGTAAACAGTTTAGCAAGGTAACTTACAAAATATGGTAAAAACTATAAAAATAGCTTATCTTGAAAATCAAATTATCAAAAGCGTTATTTTATCCATTAAAATAGTTATTTTAATTAATATTTATTTATGTGTTATTTAGATATTCGACAATAGATGTCGCCATGTGTTTTTAAAATACATAGTTTTAATCCCAAAAAAATTAATGTACAGATATGACCATTTTTCGATTTTATTAGAATTACTACTAAATCACCCGCGGCTCCGCCCGTGTTTAAATTATCAGCAAAGCAAACTTTTTCGCTTCATAAATTAGTAACTATACATACAATAAAATTGTAACTAAGCCGAACCCCTAAATTCAATATTTTTTCGGAAAATCTTATTGAAATATTCATTATTAGCGATATAGAGCCCGAATCTATAGTTTTTAGAATTTTTTCTGTCTGTCTGTATGTGACCGCATCACAGAAAAACCACTAGAGGGATTTTTATGAAATTTGGTATGGTAATAGCAGGTTATCCGGGTCAACACATAGGATTCTTTTTACCGCAGGAAAATATCTCATTTCTGAGAAAAAATACAAAAACTGGTTAAAGTAAAAGCACGATGATGCTATTAATATTTTAGCAAGGTAACTTACTTATATATTATGTTAAAACTATTAAAAAAAACTTATCTTAAAAGAAATATTAACAGCGCTATTTTATTCATTAAAATAGTTATTTTAATGAAAATTTATTTATGTGTCATTTACCTATTTGACAATAGATGTCGCCATGTGTTTTTAAAATACGTAGTTTTATCCAAAAAAAAATGTACAGATATAACCTTTCTATGACTTTACTATAATTACTACTAAATTACCCGCGGCCCTGCCCGTGCTTAAATTTTTAATAAAACAAACTTTTTGACTTTATAAATTAGTAACATATTAGTAATATTTTGTTGGCCGAAACAATTTTCAAATGAGAATATTTGTAAATTTTTATTGTTTAGTAAATAATGTTAATGTTTTTTAATCTTTTAATGTAAAAATTGGGCAAATGTAAATCCAACTCGCGCATTTTAGGTTTCGTATAGCAAAATGCTATGTTGTTTTTCTTACTTACGTGTTTTGTGTGGTTAACACTAAAATAAATACGAATAATATTTACGTTTCCACAATACCTACTCATTTTTTGCACCGTAAAAATAAGTTCAATTTCTATTATTTTATAACATTTTATGGAAAACAAGTTTATGGCTGTTAAACTGCCAAAGCGGGTAACTAAAAATATTTCATATCTCAAAAACTATGAATAAGTATTTTAGGAACTGTTATACCTCAACTTTTTCACTTTTTCTTGACACCTTTTCTTGGAAGGTAAAGGCTTAAAGGACACAATAAAATGCTTACGACTTTAATCATATCAGCAGAGCCATATGAAATAAAAAAATGTATTCGCTTAGAATTATCTACTTATTATACTTTCTTTTGAAAATCGTTTTGGAAAATATTATTAACTAGCGTTAATTAAGAAAAGGTATCATTATGTAATTTAAATAATCAGCTATATATTAAATTAATCTATAGCTGTCTATTAGTAAAAAATGATTAAAATTAATTCCGTAGTTTGAGAGTTTATCGTGAAAAACTAAAAAAACAAACAAAACAGAAGTATAGACATACATAAATGTTATTGCTTAAACAAAAAGTGCAATTTAACGGAGGAACCTTTGTGGCATTGTCAATCACTGCCATTATTTACCAATCATGCGGTGCGCAATGAAAGTAAAGTATAATGTAAGAGTATACTAATGTGTAAAACCTAAGAATTTGGTTTTTGATCATCTGAACGCGGGCGGAGCCGCGGGAAATGCTAGTTATCTATATATATATAAAGAAAAATCTATGTTTCTATATGAAGTCACAGGCAGACACATATTGTTCTGTAACATCTCCTATTTAGATGTAAGTCAGGTAAAATCCGTAAAAACTTTATATTTAATCCCCATTAATACGTTATTCATACACTTTTTATTGACAAAATACTCAGAAGTTAAATAAAGTTCATAATTTCATTTCGAAATTTTTTCTGGAAATTTCGTCACGTAATATAATATCTAATAGAAAATATCTCAAATTAACCTATTTATTTTTTCAATTTTCACTAAGATTAGAAATTGTAGAAAATTATTTTACCTGAAAATATTAAAGCGCACTCTCAAGAAGATTAGTAATGAACTGGACTTCACAGAGTCTTTATAAAACATAGCTATTGTGTCAGATGTCTGTCCGTTTGTAAACATACGTCGTATGACAGGATATATATTGAGGGTGTTGTGGAAAGTGATTTTTTTTTATGTAAAGATATATGAAAAATCAAAATAATTTTCATTTGAACCAAATGTAATTTGATTTTTATATTGAAAATCTATAATGCGAGATTAATTCTTATAAACTTAAAATTCTCAAAAACATGAAACGAAGATTTTCGATATATACATAAATACTCAGGTAAACGATAGTTTGGCCTTTATAAAATTAAATCGACAAAATTCGATTTATTCGCTAAAAATAAGCGATCAAAATTTCAATCAGGTATTGTACAATATATTAATGATTGACTTCTCTTTCATACTTATAACTACAAAATATTACTCTCATCCATATTACATCAACATAAAGATGAATTCACACTAAAATAAAAATCACATACACTGCAGGAGCTGGACTATGGCATATGCTCCTCGTATTGAAGGGAGGTTAAAAAAAAATATTATAAAAATAAGAAAAAGATGAAAACAAGTTAACGAAGGAATAAAATATTATGCAGTCGGACACATACACGTTTCATCCTTGCCGTGAGACGTATGCACATATTTGCTGCGCCACATAGGAACAAACATACATTCATTCATACATATGCACATACTACATACATAGATATTACCCTCCTCTGCGTCACGCAGTCGGGTAAAAAGGGCATAATGCACACATACTGCAAGAAAGTAAAACTTGATGAACCTTTGAAATAAAATTTAGTTATATTTTTAACTCAAGAAGATAATATAATTGTAAATGTGTACTTAAATATATTCTTTAAATAACATTTTTAGTATGGATATTATATTTTTACATTGATGATGATGTCCTCCTGACCGATTCCGAACACGGCGGCCAATCTCATTGAGACTAGCCAACTGCGCAGGAGATATTATAGTGCACAAATGTACGCGCAGACACAAGTGCACTCTCTATTCCTGTCACTCTCATGCTCCAGTGGGACGACTATTCGACACGACCGGTGAGAGTTAAGGCGCAGGACCGACGGCTTTACGTGCTCTCCGAGGCACGGGGGTGAAACACCGCCAACTTCCCAACTCCGGGCTGCTACTGAAGCTTAATAGACAGAAAGATTCAATAACTAAACCTGGCCCGACCCAGGACTTCCGGGTGTGCAGCCGTACATGCTAGCCACTACACCACCGAGGCAGTTGATTTACAGTTCCATTAACAGTCAGGTATAAATTGAATGAACACCATTAGGACATCATGTATATATTGTTTTAGATGTAATAGAAAAGAATGATGTAAGAATTACTAGTAGTAGAATTTAAAAATCAACAAAAGGGCTTCGAGGTACAGTAGTTTAGATTACGCCTTAGTTGTAAGGTAGCCCTTCAGAACGTCTGTTGGTTAGTAAAGGTAAGAATTTAATATATTAATATATGTAGATTTAATAAATAAAACATATAGAAGTATATCTAATTATCCTTTAAGTAATTTTCATTAAGCTTAAGTCACTCTCCTATAAAGTATATGCAAAAATCACAATTGATTTGTTGCTACGTTATAACATTCCTTGAACTTTATAATTGCCTCGGTTTAGTACTAAGCATATGTTATGAAGGTTTCAAATCCGGGGGACCTGGGTTTGAGTCCAAAGTCAAGTCTAGTATTGATTCTGTTGAGAAATCCTTAAAACAAACTGCAACACATTAATGAGAAGTAAGGAAATAACAATTGTCAGTAAAAACTCCCATTCGTTCCGTCTCCTACAATATGACGTAAAAAGAACAGAGTGTGCACTTGGATAAAGTAAATTAAATCATTGAAATCAAAACAGGCAGTGGTAGCCCAGTGGTAACGCGCTCACTTGGGAAGCCGAGTGAAGCGGGTTCAAATCCCGGGTCTCGCACCTCTGATATTTTCATGTGCCAATCATTCCTAACATGATTACCACTTGCCTTACGGTGAAGGAAAACATCGTGAGGAAACCTGCATGTCTGAGAGCAAGTTTTCGAAAGATATGTGAAGTCCGCCCATCCGCACTGGGCCAGCGTGGTGGACTATGGCTTGATTCCCCTCGTACTGAAGAGAGGCCCGTGCCCAGCAGAGGGACGTTAAAAAGGGCTGAATACAAATCAAAACATGCAATTAAAATGTTCACATAACAACTATTTAAAAATAAATCTATATTAAAATTATAATAAAACAATTCAATCGTTAAAGATAATTTATTCGCATTCCACTGTTCATTTACAGTTTGATCTGTTCAAGATATCACAAAAGTACACGAGGCTCTAGATATCTAGCCGCTATTATTTCTCAACATTACACAAGTACCTAATACTAAAAATATAAAACTAATAGTTGAAACAGTTCATATAATATATATTGAAATTTGTATTTTAATGTTACATATACGTAAATATTTATCATCGTAAGTCTTAAATAATTAATGAATTCTCTAACAAGCTCTTTTGAATTTTCGATAAGCGTTTTGTTATCATTTAACTCAAGATTCAGAAACTTCAAATTCATATATAATTCCATTTGTAGATAAATAAAACCTATCATCTAAGAAAGCGATGCCGGAAGGCACGAAGTCTAAATTCATCAACTTCTCAGGTATCACTGAATTCGGTTTCAACCAATATAAACCATCGTTAGCAGCCAAAATAACCCTATCGTTCTTATCGACTGTTAAAGCCCGAGCCGAATTTTTCGGTATACCAACAAATTCAATAGGCTCTTGAAAATCTTTTAATAAAACTTTAACATATTTTGAATCACATTCGTAAAAAATATTTCCTCTACTATCTACAGCTAGCATGAAGGCACAAGGTATCCCCACTTTCACTTTTTCATTTTTTTCCAAGTCTATCTCATACACTTCACTGTCAGGATATATTACTGCATATATTTTTCCATTATTTTGAGGTTTGAACAGCTGTGTTATATCTTCATTCAATAGTGCTATAAAATTAGCTTTGTTTGTATTATTTAATATATTAAGTCCATGGTCACTTGCTATGTATACTCTATTATATTTAATATCTACTGCAGCAGCTTGACCGTTCACATTATCAATTTTGATTGGCTCATTATTTTTTAGTATATATTGATCCATTTTTGTCTGTACGTCATCGTTTTGTAGTGTGTCTATATCTATTAAAGTAAATAATATGTCTTCAGTATTTGGATTGGCGACTAGATTTGTGGGAAGTCCCTTTATAGATAATATAGATTGTTTTGAATATCTAACTCCATCAAAAACGTATGAAAAATTTTCAGAGTAGACTGATGGTACAGCAAGTAGTAGTATTAATGGAAGCATTTTCTGGAACAAATTAAGCATCGTTTTATATTTTTTTTATTGTTTTTAGACTTATTTAGTTATAATTTATGTATAATATATTATTTCGGATAATGTTACCAGTGTTTGATAAACAAGCAAAAAATATTTAAAAAGTAACATAAAGTTAAATAATAACGACTTTTTCTTATTTCTTTTATTAATAAATCAAATCTTTAGCTCTAGTTCTTCATTTTTTATGTTATTTGTTTTCTCACAATTTTATTCTATATACAGACATTCTACCTCTACAGTTTTATTATATGTATAGACTAGCGACTCACCCTTGCTTCGCTCGGGTTCGTCTCTAGATTGCTTCCCAAAACAAAATAAATTAATTAATTTGGTTTTAATTTTTTTTCGTGGGACCCTATTTTTTCTAAAATAAAGGTACCCTAAGTTACTTCTTATTACATCAGCTATCTGCCAGTGAAAGTCCCGTCAAAATCGGTTCAGCCATTTCAGAGATTAGCCGGAACAAACAGACAGACAGATAAAAATTGTAAAAAAATGTTGTTTTGGGATATGTACCGTGTATACATAGATATGCATTTACTAAGAAGCGGTTATTTCGATATTACAAACAGACACTCCAATTTTATTTATCTGTATAGATATGGGCACTAATAAACATTTTTATAAGAATGTGTCCGCGTTCAAAGTTTATCACTCACTTACCTATCTTGTCACTTTATTTTTAACAATAAATAAAATACTTATTTAAAAAATTACAATAATAACACATACCTATGTTAATATAATGCTTGCTATAACCACGTCTGAAACACTACTGAATTATAACAACAAATAAATCATTTAAAATATCCTCAAAGTTCATCACCCTTATATCAAACTAGGACAAAAACACTGACAAGTGTGAAAATATTGCTAATATATAATATTGTTTTTAGTTATATGTACGTTTGTTTGTTTAATCGTTAATTCAGTTGTGTTTGGTTATATATAAGTTCTAGTAGGAAGTAGGAAATGTCTCGAACGTATCCATTATCGAAGACGTTATTTTTGACGGCGATTTTTTAATTATTTTCACTTAAGGCTTAAAATTATTGTTTAAAGTAAATTTTACTATATATCTTATCATACTAAGAATTTCAAGTCTTTCACTCTATGCCTAATAAACCATTAATACACTTATAATTGGAGATCATCCATACTTTATGTTATACAGACATTACTGACTTGATTTGAACTAGAGAATCGCTTTCACTTCGCTCAGGTGTGTCCCTAGGTACGTTTTATTTTTTTTGAGTGGAAACCTAATTCTCTTTCTATAATAAAAGCAGCCTAAATTACTCCTTATAAAAATCAGCTATCTGCCAGTGAAAGTCCCGTCAAAACCAATCCAGCCGTTTCGGAGATTAGCCGAAACAAACAGACAGTTAGACAGACGGACAGACAAAGAGACACAAAAAAAAATAAAAATTGTGTATTTCTTAAGTACCCTATATAATTTTATATGCATTAAGTAAAAAGCTGTTATTTTGACATTGCAAGCAGACATTTCAATTTTATTTATTTGTATAGATTATCTGTATATATTATCTGTATATATTATCTATAATAATTATAGAGTGTTTGTATTATCACTTTATACACTAGGCAAATAGCAGCGGAGACTGGAGGGTAAAAGTCACTGATAAATAAAGCTTATATATATTGTATTATTTAGTTGTAATCAAGCTATAAATATTCAGTTTCGTTCATTTTAGACAAATTGAGCTAAAAATATATCCCTCACGGCCACTTCTATAATTAAAAAAAAAACGTGTGTATGTAAGTACACACAAACGTTTTTTTTTTACTTTATTTAGTTATTTCTCTTTTTTATTTCATAAGTATGTACTCACGTAAGAACATACTTCTTTGGCGTAACAGAACAAAAATAGCTAAAGATTTCATCCCGTATGTCGCAACTTTCTGTTTGTAAAAGGAATGATAAATTAAATAAGGCATATTAGGCAAATTACAATCATATATTTATATTTATAGAATATCATAGTGTGCGCGCGCATCGTAAAAATTTTACTCTCATATTTTTTCCAAACGTGCCAAAAGAAGTGTAACTTTAAAAATAAACGATTTATTTAATAATAATAAAGAAGAAAACTATTAAAAGTAAACAAGTTGATGTCTATATAATACAAAAAAATATATTTTTTACATATTTTTTGTTACGTAGAAATGCTCGTAAATAGTCTTAGTATAATGGAAACGTTTGAATGCGTATACATTTAACGCTTTACTGCACTTATCGTGTATATTGTTGAATAATTAGATTATATAATTCAATAAATCGCATGTCTATTTAACGAATTCAAATAAAAATGATAATAAAAATAAGAATTCGCTTTTAGTAACATTTACATCCCATGGGCACATAGGATAGGGATAGGATACTTTGCTCCCGCCCTACTTCGGTGGGCGGCAGGAGATGGCCCACTTCGGTGGGCGGTGTACCATGCGGGTTGCTCCTGGTACTTCTTTGATAGCAGAGTGGACTGTGGAACAACCCTATGATTGTTGTGGTCTGCTTCGGCACACCAGCCGTCGGGGCATCGTGGTTAAGTGCGTAAGCGATCAAGATGAGACGGGGAAGTTTCCGTTGGGTTTTAGTGGGTAGTACTGGCTTTGAGGGTGAGTCCCACACTTCGTACTTAAATGCATTTCCCAACGTTAAAAAAAAGGATACTTTGTTGCCATGGTGGGAGTTCATTAGCGTCCGGTAATCCAACTGGGCGCGAAGCTAAGAAACGCACTGGTAGACGGCCCGCCTCGGTGGGTGGTTTGCCATGCGGGTTGCTCCTGGTACTTCTCTGATAGCAGAGTGGACCGTTGGAGCACTGTCCGGACCTTCCTCTAACGTCCGTATATGAAATGTAATCCGATTATAGCCAAAGATTTAAATCGAGAAGTAACAGTTTATAATTTGATAAGTATCTAAAGCTAATAAAACCGTGTCAAAATATTTTATTTAATATTTTTAAATTTCAATACTTATTATCCTATTACGGACTAAGAGGAATCCAAAAAAATCAAATATCATAAAAATTGGTCCAGCCGTTCTTGAGTTATAAATGGTGTAACTAACACGACTTTCTTTTATATATATAGATAGATAGATATATGTGATTTATAATTTAAGTACCTGGCGACCGAGCTTCGCTCGGAGTTCTTTTTTGTTATATCATATTTTTTAGATAAAAAAATTACAAACTTGAATAAATCCTAAAAAAAAAAACAAAAATAAAAACTTTGTGATTGTCAATCTTGGACCTTGGCGGCTTGACCACGATACTTATGCCCGCGTGTAAGAAATTATCGACCATATTTTGCATAATAATGCGAAAGAAAACCGCATGAAAACTCGAACAAAACACGTATTTTCTCAGACATAAGACTAATCTAGATCGATTTTACACCCCTGAAAACCCCCACATACCAAAATTTCAGCGAAATCGTTAGAGCCGTTTCCGAGATGGGCGGTATAAATAAATAAAGATATAAATAAATATACAAGAATTGCTCGTTTAAATATATTAGATTACATTAGATATTCCATACTGAGCTTATAGTAAGTTATATAACGAAAAAGTCAAAACAAATTGTATGTTTTGGTGTCTGTTCGTTATTTTTCGTCGGGATAATACAAGTTAGTATTGAAAGTTTGCTTCACTTATAAAAATAGTTTTTTTCTCGATAACCTAAAGTTTCGTGATTATGTAAAAAAAATATAATTCAAACTTATCAACTTTAAGTAAAATCGAATAAAATATATTATGTTACTGAGGTTATCTAGTTGTTACTTTATAACAACATGATTGTGTATAGGTAACTTTAAATGTACATATCATCATAATATGTACACATACATGTGTAGTAAAACCTCTAACTTCGGTAAAGCTTAAGATTTCCATTGATGAGATATTCCCAAAGTCCAAAATGACTGCATAAAACCATGTTCCTTTTACTTTAACTACTAAATAAACATATAAGTTGTATAATTTTTTTTTAATCGCTTTTTAAAAATCTGTATTTTGATACCCCACTCGATTGATTCCAGCGAAAAAAAAATTTTTTAGACACAAATTGGCGCCAAAGATCAGCCATTTTTATTTTTAATGATATCTATATGACACTCGCGTTATCAACAGCAATCCAACTATATATGAATCATCAAAATCGGTTAAGCTGTTTAATAATCACTAGGGAACATAGGATTGGATATACATACAGGTTAATCACATAACCCTCCTTAGAGCTTCGCCGCAGTCGGGTAAAAAATCAAGTTCTTATGTTACTTTCACAGAATTATTAAAGGCCGAATTTAATTAGTATAGTATATTAAAATACAAATATATTTTTTACTAGCGACTCAACCTTGCTTCGCTCGGGTTCATCCTTAGATTGCTTTCCAAAACAAATTTAATTAATTAATTTGGTTTTAATTTTTTTTTATAGGACCCTATTTTTTTCTGTAATAAAAGTAGCCTAAGTTACTCCTTATCACATCAGCTATCTGCCAATAAAAGTCCCGTCAAAATCGGTCCAGTCATTTCAGAGATTAGCCAACAGACAGACAGACAGACAAAAATTGTAAAAAATGTTCTTTTGGTATATGTACTGTGTATACATCCATATTGCATTTAGTAAAAAGCGGTTATTTTAATATTACAAACAGACACTCCAATTTTATTTATCTGTATAGATGTCTATACATCTATATAGATTAATACCTATAATTCGTCACGCTAAGTTTATGTTTGTTTCGACTTATCTCGAAAACCATTGTTCAAATTTTCATAAGGTTTTCACCTATAGAAAAAGGGATTATCTTATACATACAATACGTACATGGAATATTATACATACAGTATTTGTGAATTAAATCAAAGAATACTGTCCTTTCTGAGGTAACTAGTCTATATTAATATAATAAAGAGGAAAAAAAATTGTTTGTTTGTTTGTACCAATAAGCTCCGAAACTACTGGACCGATTTAGATGAAATTTGGTAAAAAGTTTGAGACCCTGGGAAGGAAGTTTTTATAACGAAAATCACCCTTTAAGGAAGTGAAAATGGGGATGAAAGTTTGTATGGGGAATTAACCAGCGAACCCGAGCAAAGCGAGGGTGAGTCGCTAGTGTATTATAAAGAAGAATGCACTTAGCTCCACCATAATTAATCAATTTTGCTTGTTTGTCGACTATTTTTAATATTTAAAAAGGCTCTCTTCAAAAAGGAAGGAGCCTGCTTAATGACCTACTAAAGTATCAAGTGTCCATTCATTCATTCAATCATTCTTGTTAGTTCTTATTCCAGAGTATTAAATTGTCTTATGTTTTTAAGTATATCGTGAAACTACATAACAGACAAATGTATTTATTTTGTTTCAGATACAATGGATCTACTCTGCTTTTTGATTCTGCTAGGCTATTCATCATTAGCGCTTTCTAAGTTCATAATATTCGAAGATTCAAACAAAACAATGTTCCGAACAGAGCAAATAATTTTTTCCTCAAACCATAATATTACTAAATTATTGGTTCCTGCAGGCAATTCATATATTCACGAACGAATTTCTGATATACCATCAATATTCTTTACTATATCCGATCCAAAACTGGAAGGAGGGAGCTGTATTTATGTGCTAGAAGAATTGGCAGCATATGAAATTTTAGAGGGAGGTCGAGATTCTACATCAGATTATAGTACTGATATGGTTGTTTATTTTGGTGCAAAGGACGGTGTTTACAAATATGATCCAGATACGTTATCAGCGAAGAAATTTGGGAAATTTCGCGACGATATAATTCAGATACAAAAAGCTACCAACGATACTATTTATTATTTGACTTCAAGCAACATTTTATATAAACTTGAAAACAACGGCACTTCTCGAAGCAAAGTGAAAGCAGTCACTTGCGCTACAGAATTCGTTTTGGATACGTCGGATATAATATATTTTATTTCATGTGATGATGGTTTACCTCGTATAGTTAAATCTGATGGAAATTTACTAACATATACACCGAGTGTTTCTGAAGATTTTAATGATGTTAAGCTTTTAAGACCTGCTTTTATTATGGAGAACTGTGTGCCGTTTTTGGGCGATAATAATTTGTACATGTTACATTCGAATGGTACGAGTGAGAAAAAAGATTTCACACTTAAAGAAGCCCCCACAGCTTACAGTATAGATGCGGCATTATATCTGGTAGCAGCATTAGATGGAAAAATATATGAATTTAACGTTATTGAAGTTATGTTAAAATCAATGTTTGGATTTTCTAATTTTCCCATCGATCTAACTAAAATTATTATGTCCATCATAGATAATTCTAGAGATGGTTTTTATAAGGATTGGGGTTCAATACTTGGTTATCAATAAGAAGTAGCATATACACCATACAGTATAATAAAAGCAAAGCATAATAACTTCATATTTAGTTAACTATTTACTTAAATACAATCGTTTTTTAATCCATATGGGATTATACACTAATGTTTTTCATTACCTATAATTAAAAAAAAATGCAAGTAATTAAAGGAAAAATGTCAACTAGCCTGTAACTAACAGTCAAACTCAATAAACCCTAAAAAATTAAATTTTAATAAAATGACATATTTTTTGGTTTATACTAATTGACAGAGGTTATTTATTTCTTAAAGAAATAATGTTTCCAATCCCTGTCAGGATTGAGGCGAAGGAGAGGTTTTCCGAATAATAAAAAACGGTGCAAATAAAAGTTAAAGAACTTAAAATTTTACGTAAAAAAACCCTATAAAATTGTTTGTCAATTTCTGAAAATTTTGGATCTCATATTGTTTAAAGTATCTTAAAATTTATTTATAAAAAGAAATTGGCTTTCAGAGCTCATATGGATAGACTATAATATGAAACTAATGAAAGGAAGCATTGTCTTAACTTCATTAAAAGCCTCCGTTAACAACGATTGGAACTCTCTTAAGATTCATTGTTTTTATAATAAATATCTTAAAAAAATCTAGTCTTATGTTAATAAATAAATAAATAAATCAACAACGTTTAGTAAATTTTATTAATCGATAATATTATTTTAATGGCGGCGGACATTAACTCTTGATGTCTTGGACATAGTACGAATATTGTCAGCTTTGTCACTGAGGTAATTGCTTAGCTCTTCCAAAGCGGAACCAATAATTAATTCCATAACATTAAATTCATAAATTTTCTTATCGTATGCGTAGTATTGTATCAGTGCTGCTTCCGGAGAGTAAGCAGTTGGTAGTGCTTTGGGTTTAAATTCAAATCCAATGCTTTCACTCGTTCCATTGGGATATAGGGCATATGTGATTGTATCTTGTACAATTAGTACACCATCGTCCATAATGAATGGTGGTCTTACTAAGTCCACACTTGATGGATTTTTAGGAATTCCCTCTATTTTTTTTACACCTTCACTTGTATGTACATACGGTATCTTATCGTCGGTCACGAAGAAAAGATTATCAGAATAGTCTACAGCAATTTGTTTTGCGTTCACAATGTCGGCTAACTTCTCTTTCTTCGTTCCATTTTCAGAAACTTTGTACACAATTTTGTCTTCAGTTAAAATGTAGATAACATCACCAGATCTCTCTTTGGCAATAGCTATGATACTATCATCGACTGTACCGTATTTTTTAGCTGAATTATGTTTTTGGTCGTATACGTAGATACCGTCTGAGGCTCCGAAGAAGACTAATTTACTGTCGTCTCCAGAAGCAGCCATATCTCGACCATTTTCTAATAATTTCTTCGCTTTTCCTTGGAATAGAGAGTATAAACCTTTATAATTAAGTTCACCATTATTGTTCACATCAGCTTCTACAAAAAATAGATAGAAATCTACTTCTTCACTTGAGGATGATGATGAGGATGAGTCCTCTTCATCGAAATTGAGTGAGTTTATAGGTAAAAGTAATTTGACAATGTCATGCTTTCCTTTATATTTGACAAAATCTTTCATATAGAAATCCTTAGTAATAATTAATTTATCGGCATTTGGGTCAATGGTGGGAGCGGCGTGGCAGAGACCAACAAGCAAAATAACTAAGAAACTCGTTAAAGTCTTCATTCTGGCTTCTGAAAATAAAAAAAAATAATTCTATGACTACACTTCTCCGTAGATGCCTTTGTACATTGAATCAGTTTAGTTCTTAATGCGTGCATCTTTCGAAAAGATCTGGACAGATTTTGAAAATCTTGTCATGATATGCTATATTTACATAAATCATTTCTTATTTCGAAATAGAAAAAATAGTTACAAAGCAAGTTGCAGGGTTGTATTGATTGTTATATTTTCAGAAAAATCTAGTAATGGACAACTATTGCTTTTAGAACATATATATTTTAATATGTAGGTATACTTTTGTTAGGTAAATAAACAAAAGTCAAGTCAAATGTTACTGGTGATAAGAATTAAAGATAACATGTAGCTGGCTAGTATTATATGATATTGACAATATTTAAAATATTATTACTTTATATAAAACGTGAAAATTAGTTTATCTATATATTAATACGTGAAGAAAAAACTTTGAACCCCTTTTTAAGCATATTACATGTACGAGCTTTGGCGTAGTTAAAGTTTATAGAGAGAAGGACTGCAGAAAACTAAAATTAACTGACTTTCTTTTACTCGCGAATCCTCTTATGTATTTTATTTATATATAAATATATAATATTAATGCTCAGTTCTTCTCCCTCATTTACGTAATGCTCGAACCTGAACTGTTACATTACAGGCAAATGCTCCCGGTGAGGGATCACCCTAAGATACGCAGCTTTCTTCACGTATATCATAAAGACGAAACAAACGTCGTGGTCGGACCATCGAGTGGTTATGTTATGTTAAACATAAGAATCGTATATGAAAATATCAGAAGTACGAGACACGGGGTTTAAACTCACTCCACTTGTTGTTCCCAGTGTGTTGTTAATGGGTTAGTACACAACCGAAGTACCTCTTTCTTTTTAAAATCGGTTAAAAACAAATATGTCAAAAAACACATATGTATGTATGTTAGACGGTTTACCTCTCTTCCAACGGATTGATGGAATATTTTTTATATTTTACTTAATAATAAATATACTACATATTCTACGTACATACAAACTTGACATTGTCTTAATTGTATAATTATATGAATTTAAAGTTTATATTATACTTTTACACGTTAGAATATAAATGAAAAATGCACGAGACTTTCTTAGATTTACGCGAATATTTGACATTTTAAATAAAACTATCTTTTCGGATTAGACTAGACAGTCTCTCCCGTGACCATGATTGCTGTAAAGCATTCGAAACGTCGGGAACCAAAAATCAAAATAAATCCGCGAAAAAATCCGAAAAGATAATTTTATTTAAAATGAAAAATGTATGTTTTAATTTATATCCTGGATGATATTATTAGACATAAGTAAATTACATTTTGAAAAAAAGGGGACGTAGTTATAAATTTCAATATTTAAACAAATATTAAAATAAACAATAATATATAAATAATTAAAAAGTATTTATTTGATTTATTATGAAAATATTTTTGAAGATCAATAAAAAAAAGTTATATAATTTTTTAAAAAAGTTGTTTCAATATTCATGAATAATATTTCAAATATTGAATGCTATTCAAATGCCGAAAGCAAAAACGTCCTAAGTGAATTTTTAAGGAATAAATTAAAATTTATGATCCAACTTACCGGTCGACGAAATATTGCAGAATGATGGATATGACAACTTAGTTTACATTATATATATGTTGATATTATTACTCTTATCATTATCGTTAATGGATTCTTCAACGCTCAAGACATTTATGTTAAACTATTTATAAATAAATATTCCGTGAAATAGGTGTTTGGTAAATAAAAAAATGTTTTCTTGGAATTATATTAGCATGTGTTTTATTTTTACATCTTAGTTGGAAATTAACTATAAGAGTACACCTGCGTCCTAAAAGTTTGACTGATTTGCTTTAAGTTAAGATCGATGAGAATATTTTTTGTTTCGCCCATGTATGTATGTGCCTTTGTCGTCACTTAATTATTTCGTGGTGTTGATAATATCTAAGGCAGAAAGATGTTTTGGTTAAAGCAGTACATATATAGTTTTTTCAAAAGCAAAAGGATAAAAATCTCACATTTTGACTAATTCATAAGGGTTATAGAATAAAGATAGATAACTAGCGAGCTAGTGAGTCCTCTCCTTCGTCTTGACAACTGATGTCTATTTTTGTAGGAACACCCCCAGGAGTTCAGAGATGTTAAGGAATTATCCCTATAATGGCAAAGTGTTTTGACAATAATATTCAATACTTTAATTAATAAGGACTACTCTCATATTTACTTTTCATAAAAAAATTATAAACTAAAATTAAACAAAAATAAAAGAATAAAAAGGACGCGGATGTTAATTTGTTTTCCCGCGTTTTTTAACAGAGATATCGGTACCAACTTGTAGTGACTAGTCATAAGTTGTTTGTAATACTTTAAATAATTATTATTATAAATTATGCAATTTATTATTTAAAGGAGGAACTGTTGAGTTTCTGCTGCTGCTGTTCTCAGGCGAACTGCTTTCTGATCCGGTGGTAGCTTCCATACGGACAGACATACTGACAATTATAAAAGAATTATATATAAGAATATATGTATGCAAACCATATCTCGAAGTTTTATTAGTGTCATCCTGCAAAGGTCTTTATTCAAGATATTTATTCAGGTATTTCTATAAACACAACTTGATGAGTGAACCATAATAAGCAAAGTGACGTTATTGTAATTCCAATATGGCGAAAAAAATTTTTTAAGCACAAATTGGCGCTTAAGATCCGCCATTTTTATTTTTAATGATATCTATACACCCTATGACATTCAGGACAGGAATTTAACGATGTATGAACCGTCAAAGTCGGTTTAGCCGTTTAACCCTTAACTACCTACCACATATTTTTGTCACACAACCACCTAATAAACGTCTGTGGGACCCCGGATTAAATTATTATAAAAAATGGTAAAGAAAGAGTTTTTTACCACTCCAGGATAATTTCTAAGAAATTAATTGTTAACTGACACACCGGTGTGCCCGCGTCCCTCAACACATTACTTAAAAGTCATTTTTGAAACATATTAAACTCTTTATTTTAAAAAAGGCGTATGAAAATCAACATTATTTTGTGTTGATTTTCTAATAATAATTATCAATATCTCTTATATTAGGATTACAAACGAACATATTTCGAAAATGAGATCTATAAAAATTATTATATGACTAAGAACTTTTTATAACTTTTTTCAAATTTTCAATAAACACTCAACTTAGAAAAAAATCGCATTAAAATCACAAACAAAACAAAATTGCGGACTCTCAATTTATAATTTTTCTCGACAGCTACAACACAATTTGCTTGAGCATTCAAGGCAAATTGGTGCTTTGCATTTGAACTTCATATATTGTGTTTTGCGTTTTTTTTTTGTGTACGTGCGAAGGTTAAACAGTTTTTACGAACCGCCAACTTTTCTTCAGCACTGCTGTTCCTTGGAACTGCTGCTAGGTCTGATTTTCGCGGAGGATGCGTTGAATACCGATTCATATTATCTCGTTGCATTTTGATATTAGTTTCACGACGTTGCAAGTAGTACGGCCTCGTCATACTTTCAACCTTTTGTCTTGGGGCTGAACAGATAGGTCCACGACGTTTGAGGCAGAAATGTCATATAAACAGTAGAATAGAGCATCTTTCAGCGCAGTTCAGAAGGTCTACGCCAATTTTGGTTTGATTATAAAATAATATTATCTCCGGTTTGTTGGTAGTTTCATCGACATTTGGCATGTAGTGCGTACTGGAAACTGTGATGACTGCTTTATTTTGTTTCGACACATATGATGATATCTTTTGATGATAGTTGGCATGAATTTTGAGGGAATCTAGTCAAAAGTAGGTTATTTTATTGTAGGTAAAGCGATACTATTGCTAGATGTACAGGTATCAAAACTTGACAGATTACCGACGATTGTGTTGGAAAAACTTTGTCGCTTACTACTTAAATTATTCGCTGCATGTATAATAGATTGTGTATTAGACATTAATGAATAAAAATTATTTCTAATTATATATATTTCTAATCTATTTCTAAGTTCTCGTTAGTGTCAGTCATTTTGTGGCAATTAAGAATTATGTACTAAACAAAGTAATATACCTGATTAAAGATTCTCTATACAGTATAGGTACTATAAATACTTTAAATAATTTGGTTCAGTTCCTCAGAGCTACTTCTGGAATTACAATTAAATCTCCACACGATACACACCACAAGTCGGTAACAGTCGAAAGGCCTTAGTGATTCACTGGTATTTCATTTATGGTCACGGCACCAATTTCCTTGTTTGGGCAACAAGTAAAACTTAAAATTTTCTTCCAACAAATCAGTTTATTACATTTACAATTATTGTAAAAATAGTGTGCGCGTGCGCCGGCTCTGTATCGTCTCGTTAGGAAGAGTAATGACGGCTGCCGGATTGACCTATCACCTCATCTGAGCGTTAGATGCGTGAACATTTAGTATAACAAAAGTAAAGAATAATAAAATCATAGTTAACTATCTACTTAAACAGAATATACTATTGTTTTTCAGTGTTATTAAAAAAATATAAGTATTTGATATTTAAGGAAAATATTATCAAAATCGAACTTTTAATAAAAAGTTTGATTTTTTGGTATAATAAAATTGACAGTGCCAATAAAATTTAAAGGATTTAAAATTTTACATAATAAAAGCACTACGAACTTGTTTTATATGTTTAAAATTAATAAATGGTAAAGTTTTGGATCTTATATTGTTTAAAGTATTTTAAAACTTTTTTATACACAAAATTGGCTTTCAGAGCTTATATAGATAGATTGTTACCTAATTATTATATGAAACTTATGAAAGGAAGTATTGTTTTATCTTCATTAAAAACATCCATAAATAATAAAACTCTAGTCTTATGTATAATAAATAAATAAAAAATCTACGTTTAGTAAATTTTATTTATCGATAACATTATTTTAATGGTGGCGGATATTAACTCTTGATGATAGAGCACGAATATTGTCAGCTTTGTCACTGAGGTAATTGTTTAGCTCTTCCAAAGTGGATCCAATAATTAATTCTATAATATCAAATTCATAAATTTTCTTATCGTATGCGTAGTATTGTACCAGTGCTGCTTCCGGAGAGTAAGCAGTTGGTACTGCTGTGGGTTTAAAGTCAAATCCAATGTTTTCACTCGTTCCATTGGGATATAGGGCATACGTGATTGTATCTTGTACAAATAGTATACCATTGACCATAATGAATGGTGGTCTTACTAAGTCCACCCTTGATGGATTTTCAGGAAGTCCCTCTATTTTTTTTACACCTTCACTTGTACGTACATACGGAATCTTATCGTCGGTCACGAAGAAAAGATTATCAGAATAGTCTACAGCAATTTGTTTTGCGTTCACAATGTCGTCTAACTTCTCTTTCTTCGTTCCACTTTCAGAAACTTTGTATACAATATTGTCTTCAGTTAAAATGTAGATAACATCACCAGATCTCTCTTTGGCAATAGCTATAATACTATCATCGACTGTTCCATATTTTTTAACTGAATTATCGTTTTGATCGTATACGTAGATACCGTCTGAGGCTCCTAAGAAGACTAATTTGCTGTCGTCACGAGAAGCAGCCATATCTCTACCATTTTCTAACAATAATTTTGCTTTTCCTTGGAATAGAGAGTATAAGCCTTTATAATTAAGATCACCATTATTGTTCACATCAGCTTCCACAAAGAATACATAGTAATTTCTTTCTTCACTTGAGGATGATGATGAGGACGAGTACTCTTGGTCGAAATTGAGTGAGTTTATAGGTAAAAGTAATTTGACAATGTCATGCTTTCCCTTGTACTTGATAAAATCTTTTATATAGAAATCCTTAGTTATAATTACTGTATCGTCATTTGGTTTAACGCTGGGAGCGGCGTGGCAGAGACCAACAAGCAAAATAACTAAGAAACTCGTTAAAGTCTTCATTCTGGCTTCTGAAAATAAAGAAAAATAATTCTACAAGTATACTTCTCCAAAGATACTTTTGCACATTGAATCAGTTTAGTTGTTAATGCGTGCATCTTTCGAAGAGATCTGGACAGATTTTGAAAAACTTGTCATGTTATGCTATAATTACATAAATCATTTTTTATTTCAAAATAAAAAAAAAACAATTAAGTGACAGAGCAAGTTTCAAGGTTGTATTGATTATATTACATTTCCAGGAAAATCTAGTAATGGACAACAATTGGTTTCAGAACATATATTTTAATGTGTAGGTATACTTTTGTTAGGTAAATAATCAAAAGTCAAGTCAAATGTTAGTGAAGATAAGAAATAAAGATAATTAGTAACTGTCTAATATTATATGATGTTGACAATATTTAAAATATTAATACTTTATATGTAACATGAAATTTGGTTTATTTAATTTAAAGTATGAGTGAAAAGATATAATATAAACAATTGTTCCGGGGTTAAGTTGTTATTTTATTGAAGTAAAACTTCTTAAAGTACGCTTGACTTGGGGAGTAAGCTGTTGAATACGTTACGAAAAGTGTTAGTGTGATATATAATATTATATTTTTTCCTTAAACAATATTCTATAAATATATGATTGTAATATACCTAACATGCGTTATTTTTAGTATCTCACCTATTCAATAAATTGAATTTCATAAAGGGTACTGATAATCTACAGAAGTTTTACTTCTTGCGCGTGTACACATTCGTACACGCACTCTTTAATATTTTTTTTATACTAGCTTCGCGAGGGTTCGTCCCTAGATACGTTTTAGTGGTTAGTATAGAATAGATAGTATATATATTATATTTGTATATACATACACATAGGTATGATAAGTTGTTGAGTGTTGTATTATTTATAACGTGTTTTCTCGTGGGAATGAGATAATCTCAGAGTTATTCTGTTTCGACGTGGAAGTTTGACAAATAAACAAACAAGCACACAACTTTCATATTTATAATGTAAGTATGGATAATTAAGTAAACTAGTGTCTGCCCTATGGACGAAATTCGACTTTAATCATTATTGAGAATTTATAAATAATAATAATAATACTAATCTGTTTTGTCTTTGCCTATTTATAAATACAGTAGCGGCTCACCCTCGCTTCGCTCGGGTTTGTTCCTAGGTACGTTTTAACGGTTAGTTTGGAATAGATATACTATGTATATTATATTACTACTTCGCCCACTTGGGTAGTAGCATAATAATATATAGCTTATAGCCTTCCTCAATAAACGGGCTATTTAATGCAAAAAGAATTTTTCAAATCGGATTAGTAGTTTCTGAGATTAGCGCGTTCGACCAAACAAACAAACAAACTCTTCAGCTTTATAATATTAATAATATATAAGTAATAAGTATAGATTAATTAAATGACTTTAAAATTTTTTATTATACATTTACACGTTAGAATATAAATGAAAAATTAGTGTTTTAATTTATATTCTGGATGATATTATTAGACATAAATAAATTACATTTTGAAAAAAAAGGGGCGTAGGTATAAATTTTAATATTTAAATGAATATAATAAAATAAACAATAAATTTATATAAATAGTATAAAATATTTATTTAATTTATTTTGAAAACGTTTTCGAAGATTAATAAAAAAAAGTTATACAATTTTTTTAAAAAGTAGTTTCAATATTCATGAATAATATTTTATATATTGAATAGCAGCCGAAAGCAAACACGTCCTAAGTGAATTTTTAAGGAATAAAATAAAATTTATGGTCCAACTTACCGGTCGACGAAATATTACAGAATGATGGATACGACAACTTAGTTTACATTATATATATGTTGATATTATTACTCTTATCATTATCGTTTATGGATTTTTCAACGCTCAAGACATTTATGTTAAACAACTATTGATGTTTATTCTGTGAAATAGATGTTTGGTAAATAAAAAAATGTTTTATTTGGAATTATAATAACACGTGTTTTATAGGAGACTTTATATCTTAATTGGAAATTAACTATAAGAGTATACCCGCGTCCTAAAAGCATGACTGATTTGCTTTAAGTTAAGATTGACGAGAATATTTTTTGTTTCGCCCATGTATGTATGTGCCTTTGTCGTCACTTAATTATTTAGTGGTATTGAGAATATTTAAGGCAGAAAGATGTTTTGGTTAAAGCAATACAGATACGGTTTTGTCAAAAGCAGAACGATAAAAATCTCACATTTGATGATTGACGTGTGTTACGAGCCGACAAGTAAAGGGCGTTGACTTAAAATTAGACTAACTTGACTAACTCATAAGGGATATAGAATCAAGATAGATAACTAGCGAGCTAGTGAGTCCTCTCCTCCTCGAGTTCAGAGACATTAAGGAATTATCATTATAATGGCAAAAGTGAAATTATCTTTTCGGATTATTTCGCGGATTTATTTTGATTTTTGTTACCCGACGTTTCGATTGCTTTACAGCAATCATGGTCACGGGAGAGATTAAGGTGTTAAACATCTCAAAGGCGTTATATACTTGTTACAGACAGTACCCACTATTTTACAAAAGCGATTTCAAAAAATTTAAAAAAGGGCACCAAACTACCTTACAATTTTTGTTGATTTTAATTGTAAATATTAAAAAAAAATTAATAAGTATTATAATTAAATATAGCAATATTATTTACTTAATTTTAGCTATTATTATTATAAATGTTACAATTTTTAAAAAAACTTTATTAATTACTAATATTATTTAGTGTTGCTATTATTATATTATCTATAACCATAAAGAATATTAAAAAAATTTAAAAAATATTAATTATTTAAGCAATACATATACATATAAAACAATAATATTGCCAAATCTCAACGTTTTATAAGTGTCGTCCTTCAAATGTCTATATTCTAGATATTTATTCAGGTATTTCTATAAACACAACTTGATGAGTGAAACACAATAAGCAAAGTGACGTTATTGTACTTCCAATATGGCGAAAAAAAATTTTTAACACGTTCACTGCGGCAATAGGTCGAATCAACCCGATACGAGACTTACCCGTGGTGCGGCACGAAAAATCTGTGACTTACCGCTGGTGCGGGATAGATATCTCTTTCATTTTATGAAATAAAAAAGGGACTTTTAAAGTTTTATTTTTACCTCTTCAAATATTTGACATAGATACAGAAAAAATATATCAGATCTATTCGACCCTATAACGACTAGCAGTAAACATTTTTCGCTAGGTGCGGTTATCGGGTCTTTCAGACCTGATGACCCGATGACCCGATAGCAGCACCAGATTTCGTGTTCGTCACACTAGTGTTGCACATAAGTTAGCAACGTCTAAATCGTTATCGACGTATCGTAATTATTGTTACAAGTGGTAATGAGTTTTGACAAAATGAAGAGGTCGAGATGCAGAAAAATGCTTTTGACGTGTGAAGGTGAAGTTGAAAGGAATAATAAAACCCGGAATGAAACTGTAAGTCCCGGAATATTTACTAGTCACACGCAAAGTCAAAAAGGTTAAATCTTTTTGCGAAGTATGAAAAAAAAACCATTTGTTGTAATGAAAAACATATTTCTAATCTTTTTAATTGTCGATAAGTATCTTTTATTTTAACAAAACTTACTATTCATCTTATCGTTGTTTTACTTGTACAACACTAATCTTTTATCGATACACTTTACAAGCAGTGCGGATATCGGGTAAAAACGACCCGAAAATTTTGACAAATCGTTAACATAAGTTACAATAGCCGCATTTTGTTACGAATGTATAAATATACGAAATGATTATAAAAAAATATGTTTCATAAAGAAAATTTAAAAATATCATTATAATTGCTTCAAAATCCACTTCTGAATACATGTATACCGAACAGATATTTTCGACCCGATAACGCACTCCAAAATCGTCATGCTTCAGATCTTAGGGACCTTATATAGCACTAGCTGAAAGTCATCTAAAAATCTTAACGCAGTGAACGTGTTAAGCACAAAATGGCGCCTAAGATCCGCCATTTTTATTTTTAATGATATCTATATAACACTATGACACTCAGGACAGGAATGTGGACAGGACAGGAATTATGAACCGTTAAAATCGGTTTAGTCGTTTAACCCTTAACTACCTACCGCATATTTTCGTCACATAACCACCTAATAAACGTCTGTAGGACCCCGAATTAAATTATTTATTATTGTACAAAAAGGTTAAGAAACAGTTTGTTACCACTCCAGCATAATTTCTAAGAAATTAATTGTTAACTGACACACCGGTGTGCTCGCGTCCCTCAACACATTACTTAAAAGTCATTTTTGAAACATATTAAACTATTTATTTAAAAAAAGGCGCATGAAAATCAACATTACTTTGGGTTTAATTTCTAATAATTGTCAATATATCTTATATTAGGATTACAAACGAACACTTTTGGAAAATGAGATCTATAAAAATTATTACATAACTAAGAACTTTTTTATAACTTTTTTTAAAATTTCAATAAACAGTCAACTTAGAAAAAAAATCGCAATTAAATCACAAACAAAGCAAATTGCGGACTCTCAATTTATAGTTTTTCTTGACAGCTACAACACAATTTGTTTGAGCATTCAAGGCAAATTGGTTCTATGCATTCATATATTGTGTTTTGCGTTTTTTTGTGTACGTTCAGTTAACGTAAGTTGAACAGTTTTTACGAAACGCCAACTTTTCTTCAGCACCGCTGCTCCTTGAAACTGCTGCTAGGTCTGATTTTCGCAGAGGATGCGTTGAATACCGATTCGTATTATCTCGTTGCAATTTGAAATTGGTTTCACGACGTTGCAAGTAGTACGGCCTCGTCATGCTTTCGACCTTTTGTCTGGGGGCTGAACAGATAGGTTCACGACGTAGAAATTTGAGGCAGAAATATCAAATAAACTGTAGAATAGAACATCCTTCAGCATATTCCAGAAGGTCTTCTTCAAGTTTGGTTTGATTATAAAATAATATTATCTCCGGTTTGTTGGTAGTTTCATCGACATTACATACTGGAAACTGTGATGACTGCTTTATTTTGTTTCGACACATATGATGATATAGTGAAATCTTTAATAAACCCAAAAACAGTCGAATCAATCTTTCGATGATAGTTGGCTAGAATTTTGAGGGAATCTAGTCAAAGGTAGGTAATTTAATTGTAGGTAAAGCGATACTATTACTGGATGTACCTACAGTTATCAAAACTCGACAGATTACCGACGATTGTGTTGGAAAAACTTTGTTACTTACTACTTAAATTATTCGCTGCATATATAATAGATTGTATATTAGACATTAATGAATAAAAATTATTTCTAATTATATATATTTCTAATCTATTTCTAAGTTCTCGTTAGTGTCAGTCATTTTGTGGCAATTAAGAATTATGTACTAAACAAAGTAATATACCTGATTAAAGATTCTCTATACAGTATAGGTACTATAAATACTTTAAATAATTTGGTTCAGTTCCTCAGAGCTACTTCTGGAATTACAATTAAATCTCCACACGATACACACCACAAGTCGGTAACAGTCGAAAGGCCTTAGTGATTCACTTGTATTTCGTTTATGGTCACGGCACCAATTTCCTTGTTTGGGCAACAAGAAAAACTTAAAATTTTCTTCCAACAAATCAGTTTATTACATTTACAATTATTGTAAAAATAGTGTGCGCGTGCGCCGGCTCCGTATCGTCTCGTTAGGAAGAGTAATGACGGCTGCCGGATTGACCTATCACCTCATCTGAGCGTTAGATGCGTGAACATTTAGTATAACAAAAGCAAAGAATAATAACATCATAGTTAACTATCCACTTAAGTAGGATTACTATTGTTTTTCATTGTTATTAAAAAAATGAAGTATTTGATATTTAAGGAAAATATTATCAAAATCGAACTTTTAATAAAAAGTTTGATTTTTTGGTATAATAAAATTGACAATGCCAATAAAATTTAAAGGATTTAAAATTTTACATAATAAAAGCACTACGAACTTGTTTTATATGTTTAAAATTAATAAATGGTAAAATTTTGGATCTTATATTGTTTAAAGTATTTTAAAATTTTTTTACACACAAAATTGGCTTTCAGAGCTTATGTAGATAGACTGTTACCTAATTATTATATGAAACTTATGAAAGTAAGTATTGTTTTATCTTCATTAACCCTAGAACTACAAACCCATTTTTTTTACCTGTAAACTACAAACCGGGGTAAATATCTACCCCACGCGTCTTTTCCTTGTAAAATCGTTCCGAAAGCAGTTATCTGACTCATGAATACGTGATATTTTATGTTTTTTCATGCCAAAGAGAATGGTGAAGATTAAATTCAATTTTATTAAGGTTTAGTTGGCGAAAAATCGATTTGAATAGCTAAAAGTGCTGAAAAATGGTCAAACCGTCACTTAACAAACAAAAATTTATAACTATTTTTCTAAACAAACGATTTTCAAATTTTAAACGGGATTTCAAAGAGGACATACAAGGCTTTAAGAAAAAAAAATACCATCATGAGGTTTTGCCAAAAAACTCTATTTATTTGGGACTCTGAAAATTCAAAAAAATTGAGAATCTAATCTATGGAGAAGTCAAATAAAAATCCATTAAATATTGGTTTTCAAGAATATATTTCGGTATCAATCATGCAAAATTAAAAAATAAAAAGGAATTTAATACACATAAAAAAATATTCAAAAGTAAAGTTACGATTTGGCTTATTCAAAGATACCACAATCGCTGCAGTAGATTACTCGGTCGGTCGGTCAGTCGCATGCAATTTGTGCAATATATTCGCGTTTTGCGATCCTCGATCGGGGATACAAGCCCCATCGGGCCTGCTTTTTTGGTGACTTATTAGCTGGTTGAAATTTTTCATCGAAAAAAATCAAGATGTTGTTTCTTAATTCCCGGCGAAGAGAAGATCCTGTGGCTCCAAAATCGAGTTGACCAAACTTTTTATAAATTATCTTCGGTTCATGCTGACAAAATCAACGATGAAGTTGTAAAGGATTAAGGCGTCGATTCCTCCTTGGTCAAGCATATTCATCCATATCCTTATAGGCCACCGGAGAGTTTTACATTGCGTGAAGTACTGTAGTAAAAAAATGGAATGTATGTCAATTTTTTTCTCCTCCCAGTGTATGGGTACTTAAAATATGAAAATAAGGTTAAAATACATAAATTAAATTTATTTTAGCTAGAAAGAGAAAAATAACTTACCTACACAAAACAGTAACGGGAGCTACAAACTGGGGTAGATATCAACCCCACACGAGCCTCACGTCTTCATTCCGTCACAGTTAACAAGAAACTAAAGGGTCTCGCAACCTCGTCCTATCGTTAGAACCTTGAACTAAATTATGGTATAGGTCTTATGTCGATAATGTCACTAACTAACTCAGAAATGTATTTCAAAGTTTACCTGGGGTAGATATCTACCCCGGTTTGTAGTTCTAGGGTTAAAAACATCCATAAATAATAAAACTCTAGTCTTATGTATAATTGTGACAAAGTCGAGATAAAAGTGAACAATACTAAAATTGACTACCAAGATGAGTACATTTACCTAGGTCAAATTATTAGCATGAGAAACCTGCACGGAAAAGAGATACACCGCAGAATAGCCAACGCATGGAAACGTTTTTGGTCTCTCAGAGAAATACTGAAAAACAAAAAATTTAACATAAAGCTTAAAAAGAAAGTGTTCGATTCTTGTGTTCTGCCTGTGTTGACTTACGGCTGCCAATGCTGGGGTCTTACAAAAAATCAGTATGAAAAACTTGCCTTATGTCAGCGCGCTATGGAGAGAAGTATGCTGGGAATTAAGAGAAAAGACAGGAAAAGGAATACAGACATAAGGAACATGACAGGGGTGGCAGACGTCTCGGTAAGAATCAGGAGGTTGAAATGGAAATGGGCTGGTCACACTTTAAGAGGAAAGGACAAGTGGAGCCAAAGGGTTACAATCTGGTATCCAAGGAATGGGAAGAGGAAACGAGGACGGCAAAATAAAAGGTGGAGTGATGACATTACAAGGATAGGCGGAAAGATATGGACGAGGTCCGCCAAGGATAGAGCGTTGTGGAAAGAGTTGGAGGAGGTCTATGCCGAAGGGCACACAGACCACAACTAATATAACACCTATGCAACTATGTGTATGTGTGTGTGTGTGTACATGAGTGTATGTATGTGTGTATATGTATGGGTTTGTAAGCGTATGTAAATGTATGTGTGTAAGTATGAATACATATATATACTACTGCTGGTGTCAAATAGTTTCTATTATTAGGATTAAGCACAGTGTTATTATAAGAATGTTTCAGGTCTGAATAAAAGGCTTATTTATTTATTTATTTATTTTTATGTATAATAAATAAATAAAAAAAATCAACAACGTTTAGTAAATTTTATTTATCGATAACATTATTTTAATGGTGGCGGATATTAACTCTTGATGATAGAGCAGGAATATTGTCAGCTTTGTCACTGAAGTAATTGTTTAGCTTTTCCGAAGTGAATCCAATAAGTAATTCTATAATATCAAATTCATAAATTTTCTTATCGTATGCGTAGTATTGTATCAGTGGTGCTTCCAGAGAGTAAGCAGTTGGTACTGCTGTGGGTTTAAAGTCAAATCCAATGTTTTCACTCGTTCCATTGGGATATAGGGCATATGTGATTGTATCTTGTACAATTAGTACACCATCGTCCATCATGAATGGTGGTCTTACTAAGTCCACACTTGATGGATTTTTAGGAATTCCCTCTATTTTTTTTACACCTTCACTTGTATGTACATACGGTATCTTATCGTCGGTCACGAAGAAAAGATTATCAGAATAGTCTACAGCAATTTGTTTTGCGTTCACAATGTCGGCTAACTTCTCTTTCTTCGTTCCATTTTCAGAAACTTTGTATACAATTTTGTCTTCAGTTAAAATGTAGATAACATCACCAGATCTCTCTTTGGCAATAGCTATGATACTATCATCGACTGTACCGTATTTTTTAGCTGAATTATGTTTTTGGTCGTATACGTAGATACCGTCTGAGGCTCCGAAGAAGACTAATTTGCTGTCGTCACCAGAAGCAGCCATATCTCTACCATTTTCTAATAATTTCTTTGCTTTTCCTTGGAATAGAGAGTATAAACCTTTATAATTAAGTTCACCATTATTGTTCACATCAGCTTCTACAAAAAATAGATAGAAATCTACTTCTTCACTTGAGGATGATGATGAGGATGAGTCCTCTTCATCGAAATTGAGTGAGTTTATAGGTAAAAGTAATTTGACAATGTCATGCTTTCCTTTATATTTGACAAAATCTTTCATATAGAAATCCTTAGTAAGAATTAATTTATCGGCATTTGGGTCAATGGTGGGAGCGGCATGGCAGATACCAACAAGCAAAATAACTAAGAAACTCGTTAAAGTCTTCATTCTGGCTTCTGAAAATAAAGAAAAATAATTCTATGACTATACTTCTCCAAAGATACTTTTGCTCATTGAATCAGTTTAGTTCTTAATGCGTGCATCTTTCGAAAAGATCTGGACAGATTTTGAAAAACTTGTCATGTTATGCTATAGTTACATAAATCATTTTTTATTTCAAAATAAAAAAAAAAAACAATTAAGTGACAGAGCAAGTTTCAAGGTTGTATTGATTATATTACATTTCCAGGAAAATCTAGTAATGGACAACTATTGGTTTCAGAACATATATTTTATTATTTAGGTATACTTTTGTTAGGTAAATAATCAAAAGTCAAGTCAAATGTTAGTAAAGATAAGTATTAAAGATGATTAGTAACTGTCTAATATTATATGATATTGACAATATTTAAAATATTAATACTTTATATGTAACTGAAATTTAGTTTATTCAATTTAAAGTATGAGTGAAAAGATATAATATAAACAATTGTTCCGGGGTTAAGTTGTTAATTTATTGAAGTAAAACTTCTTAACGTACACTTGACTTGGGGAGTAAGCTGGTGAATGCGTTACGAAAAGTGTGTGATATATAATATTATATTATTTCCTTAAATAATATTCTATAAATATATGATTGTAATATACCTAACATGCGTTATTTTTAGTATCTCACCTATTCAATAAATTGAATTTCATAAAGAGTACCGATAACCTACAGAAGTTTTACTTCTTGTGCGTGTACACATTCATACACGCACTCTTTAATAAATTTTTTTATACTAGCTTCGCTCGGCTTCGTCCCTAGATGCGTTTTATGGGTTAGTATAGAATAGATAGCCTATATATTATATTTGTATATACATACATAGGTATCATAAGTTGTTGAGTGTTGTATTATTTATAAAGTGTTTTCCCGTGGGAATGACATAATCTCTGAGTTACTCTGTTTCGACGTGGAAGAATGACAAATAAACAAACAAGCACACAACTTTCATATTTATAATATAAGTATGGATAATTAAGTAAACTAATGTCTGCTCTATGGACGAAATTCGACTATGAAAGGTTATAAATAATAATAATAATACTAATCTGTTTCGTCTTTGCCTATTTATAAATACACTAGCGGCTCACCCTCGCTTTGCTCGGGTTTGTTCCTAGGTACGTTTTAACGGTTAGTTTGGAATAGATATACTATGTATATTATATTACTACTTCGCTCACTTTGGTAGTAGTATAATAATATATAGCTTATAGCCTTCCTCAATAAACGGGCTATTTAATGCAAAAAGAAATTTTCGAATCGGATTAGTAGTTCCTGAGATTAGCGCGTTCAACCAAACAAACAAACAAGCAAACTCTTCAGCTTTATAATATTAATTATAATATATAAGTAATAAGTATAGATTAATTAAATGACTTTAAAATTTTTTATTATACATTTACACGTTAGAATATAAATGAAAAATTAGTGTTTTAAATTATATTCTGGATGATTTTATTAGACATAAATAAATTACATTTTGAAAAAAAAAAGGGCGTAGGTATAAATTTTAATATTTAAATGAATATAATAAAATAAACAATAAATTTATATAAATAGTATAAAATTTTTATTTAATTTATTTTGAAAACGTTTTTGAAGATTAATAAAAAAAGTTATACATTTTTTTTAAAAAGTAGTTTCAATATTCATGAATAATATTTTATATACTGAATAGCAGCCGAAAGCAAACATGTACTAAGTGAATTTTTAAAGGAATAAAATAAAATTTATGATCCAACTTACCGGTCGACGAAATATTACAGAATGATGGATACGACAACTTAGTTTACATTATATATATGTTGATATTATTACTCTTATCATTATCGTTTATGGATTTTCCAACGCTCAAGACATTTATGTTAAACAACTATTGATGTTTATTCTGTGAAATAGATGTTTGGTAAATAAAAAAATGTTTTATTTGGAATTATAATAACACGTGTTTTATAGGAGACTTTATATCTTAATTGGAAATTAACTATAAGAGTATACCCGCGTCCTAAAAGCATGACTGATTTGCTTTAAGTTAAGATTGACGAGAATATTTTTTGTTTCGCCCATGTATGTATGTGCCTTTGTCGTCACTTAATTATTTAGTGGTATTGAGAATATTTAAGGCAGAAAGATGTTTTGGTTAAAGCAATACAGATACGGTTTTGTCAAAAGCAGAACGATAAAAATCTCACATTTGATGATTGACGTGTGTTACGAGCCGACAAGTAAAGGGCGTTGACTTAAAATTAGACTAACTTGACTAACTCATAAGGGATATAGAATCAAGATAGATAACTAGCGAGCTAGTGAGTCCTCTCCTCCTCGAGTTCAGAGACATTAAGGAATTATCATTATAATGGCAAAAGTGAAATTATCTTTTCGGATTATTTCGCGGATTTATTTTGATTTTTGTTACCCGACGTTTCGATTGCTTTACAGCAATCATGGTCACGGGAGAGATTAAGGTGTTAAACATCTCAAAGACGTTATATAATTGTTACAAACAGTACCCACTATTTTACAAAAGCGATTTCAAAAAATTTAAAAATGGCACCAAACTACCTTACAATTTTTGTTGATTTTAATTCTAAATATTAAAAAAAAAATAATAAGTATTATAATTAAATATAGCAATATTATTTACTTAATTTTAGCTATTATTGTTATAAATATTACAATTTTTTTAAAAGCTTTATTAATTACTAATATTATTTAGTGTTGCTATTATTATATTATCTATAACCATAAAGAATATTAAAAAAGAAATAAAAAAATATTAATTATTTAAGCAATACATATACATATAAAACAATAATATTGCCATATCTCGAAGTTTTAAAAGTGTCGTCCTTCAAATGTCTATATTCAAGATATTTATTCAGGTATTTCTATAAACACAACTTGATGAGTGAAATACAATAAGCAAAGTGACGTTATTGTAATTCCAATATGGCGAAAAAAAAATTTTAAGCACAAAATGGCGCCTAAGATCCGTAATTTTTATTTTTAATGATATCTATATAACACTATGACACTCAGGACAGGAATGTGGACAGGACAGGAATTATGAACCGTTAAAATCGGTTTAGTCGTTTAACCCTTAACTACCTATCACATATTTTCGTCACATAACCTAATAAACGTCTGTAGGACCCCGAATTAAATTATTTATTATTGTACAAAAAGGTTAAGAAAGAGTTTGTTACCACTCCAGCATAATTTCTAAGAAATTAATTGTTAACTGACACACCGGTGTGCTCGCGTCCCTCAACACATTACTTAAAAGTCATTTTTGAAACATATTAAACTATTTATTTAAAAAAAGGCGCATGAAAATCAACATTACTTTGGGTTTAATTTCTAATAATTGTCAATATATCTTATATTAGGATTACAAACGAACACTTTTGGAAAATGAGATCTATAAAAATTATTACATAACTAAGAACTTTTTTATAACTTTTTTTAAAATTTCAATAAACAGTCAACTTAGAAAAAAAAATCGCAATTAAATCACAAACAAAGCAAATTGCGGACTCTCAATTTATAGTTTTTCTTGACAGCTACAACACAATTTGTTTGAGCATTCAAGGCAAATTGGTGCTATGCATTCATATATTGTGTTTTGTGTTTTTTTGTGTACGTTCAGTTAACGTAAGTTGAACAGTTTTTACGAAACGCCAACTTTTCTTCAGCACCGCTGCTCCTTGAAACTGCTGCTAGGTCTGATTTTCGCAGAGGATGCGTTGAATACCGATTCGTATTATCTCGTTGCAATTTGAAATTGGTTTCACGACGTTGCAAGTAGTACGGCCTCGTCATGCTTTCGACCTTTTGTCCAGGGGCTGAACAGATAGGTTCACGACGTAGAAATTTGAGGCAGAAATATCAAATAAACTGTAGAATAGAACATCCTTCAGCATATTCCAGAAGGTCTACTTCAAGTTTGGTTTGATTATAAAATAATATTATCTCCGGTTTGTTGGTAGTTTCATCGACATTTGGCATGTGGTGCATACTGGAAACTGTGATGACTGCTTTATTTTGTTTCGACACATATGATGATATAGTGAAATCTTTAATAAACCCAAAAACAGTCGAATCAATCTTTCGATGATAGTTGGCTAGAATTTTGAGGGAATCTAGTCAAAGGTAGGTAATTTAATTGTAGGTAAAGCGATACTATTACTGGATGTACCTACAGTTATCAAAACTCGACAGATTACCGACGATTGTGTTGGAAAAACTTTGTTACTTACTACTTAAATTATTCGCTGCATATATAATAGATTGTATATTAGACATTAATGAATAAAAATTATTTCTAATTATATATATTTCTAATCTATTTCTAAGTTCTCGTTAGTGTCAGTCATTTTGTGGCAATTAAGAATTATGTACTAAACAAAGTAATATACCTGATTAAAGATTCTCTATACAGTATAGGTACTATAAATACTTTAAATAATTTGGTTCAGTTCCTCAGAGCTACTTCTGGAATTACAATTAAATCTCCACACGATACACACCACAAGTCGGTAACAGTCGAAAGGCCTTAGTGATTCACTGGTATTTCGTTTATGGTCACGGCACCAATTTCCTTGTTTGGGCAACAAGAAAAACTTAAAATTTTCTTCCAACAAATCAGTTTATTACATTTACAATTATTGTAAAAATAGTGTGCGCGTGCGCCGGCTCCGTATCGTCTCGTTAGGAAGAGTAATGACGGCCCCCGGATTAACCTATCACCTCATCTGAGCGTTAGATGCGTGAACATTTAGTATAACAAAAGCAAAGAATAATAACATCATAGTTAACTATCCACTTAAGTAGGATTACTATTGTTTTTCATTGTTATTAAAAAAATGAAGTATTTGATATTTAAGGAAAATATTATCAAAATCGAACTTTTAATAAAAAGTTTGATTTTTTGGTATAATAAAATTGACAGTGCCAATAAAATTTAAAGGATTTAAAATTTTACATAATAAAAGCACTAACCATGTTCAGTGGGCCGTTGACTCTTTTAAGCCTCATAAGGCGGGAGGGGAAGACGGGATAACACCAATTTTACTACAGCAAGGGTCGAACATCCTCCTTCCCCACCTGATCAAAATCTTCAGAGCGAGCTTCGCCTGGGGTTATGTACCAGAAAAATGGACTCTTGTCAGGGTCATATTTATACCTAAAACTGGTAAAAAAGACTATAGCCAGCCAAAGTCTTTTAGACCAATAAGCCTTTCCTCATTCTTACTTAAAGCAATGGAGAAGGTGATTGATAGGTATATACGAGATGTAGCCTTGACCAAAAATCCAATTCATTTCAACCAACACGCATATCGTAAGGGTAAATCAACTGAAACTGCCCTTACAAGTCTTATAGACAAAGTAGAAAAAGCGTTAGAAGATAAGGAAATAGCACTCTGTGCATTTCTAGACATCGAAGGTGCTTTTGATAACTCTTCTACGTTGCTGTTGATAAATGGGCTGACAACCAAAAATGTCGACCCAACAACGGTAAGATGGGTAAAATCTATGCTCACTAGCAGAAGAGCCAAACTAGCCCTTCACGATACAAATATACACATATCCACAGCAAGAGCATGTCCGCAAGGGGGAGTGCTGTCCCCACTACTGTGGACCCTTGCCGTGGATGAGCTATTATACAAACTGGCAGGACTCCACATTGATGCGCAAGGCTACGCAGATGACTTGGTAATCATAACGAGGGGTTTCTGTCAATCCACACTTTCAAATATACTACAAAAGGGACTCAATACTGTCAGTGACTGGTGTGTCAGAAGTGACCTATCAGTAAACGCTGACAAAACAGTCATTGTGCCCTTTATAAACAAGCGACGGCTAGACAAACTAGTCATGCCAAAGCTTAATGGCAAACAAATTACATTCTCCACACAAGTCAAATACCTGGGACTAACTCTAGACCAAAAACTGACGTGGAACCCACACCTAGCCACAGTTTTGAGTAAAGCTAAAATGGCATTAGGAATGAGCGGCCGCATGCTGGGCGGTAACTGGGGTTTATGCCCCAAAACCACACTTTGGACTTATACTGCCATTGTGAGGCCAATTGTCACCTATGCATCGGTAGCCTGGTCAAATAAGACTAAACAGACAACAGTCATTAAAAAATTAGATAGCCTACAAAGAACAGCCTGTCTAATGACAACAGGAGCCATGTCCACGTGCCCTGGTCAGGCACTAAATGCACTACTCGGGTTGCCACCTCTACACCTGTTCATACAGAAGGAGGCACAAGCCAGTATGTACAGAGCTAAAATCCAAGGCAAAACTCAATGGCTCTCACGGAAAATGAGGACTTTACAAGACTCACTACAAGAGATGCCGCTACTTGGTATGACAACTGATGCCATGCAAATGCAGCACTCACTTGAAAAATATTATACAATTGAATTTCCGTCAAGGGAGGACTGGACTAAATGCCAGATATCCTATAAAAACGGATCTCTAGTCTGGTATACAGACGGTTCTAAAATAGGAGCAAAGACTGGCTGCGGGATACATGGAGAGCGACCGAGATTCAGCAAAAGCGTACATCTCGGACAATTCGCCTCCATTTTCCAAGCTGAAGTCTACGCCATCCTAGAATGTGTAGAAGCTAATCTATGTAAGCACTACACAAATCAAATCATTTATATAAATTCGGACAGCCAAGCTGCACTACTAGCATTAGACTCAAACACAGTCTCATCTAAGTTAGTAGAGCAGTGCATGGACCGATTAAACCTCTTAGCAAAAAGGAATAAAGTAGTGTTAAGATGAGTACCGGGTCATGCAGGGGTAATCGGCAACGAATGTGCCGATAAGCTTGCTAGAGAAGGAGCTCTTGGCATGCAGCAGGGTCCCGAGCCCTTCTGCGGAATACCCAAGAGCTTAGCTCAAAGAACCTTAATGATAGCATGTCTTAAGACTGCAAACAAGGACTGGAATGAATCAAACGGAATGATTCACTCCAAGTCACTAATTAAAGCCTATGGCAAAAGGTTTAACAACCTTATGCTAGCGCTTAACAGAAAAACCTTACGAAAACTGGTAAGGACTTTCACCGGACACTGCTGCTTAAATAAGCACATGTTCAACCTAGGGCTGAGCGAAACGCGAACCTGTAGAGTATGCATGGAGGCAGACGAAACGCCACTTCATCTTCTATGGGAATGTGGACCGCTCATGCACAAGCGTAGCATTCATCTAGGAAAACGATTTCTAGGCCTAGATGAACTAAAAGAGTGCAACCCTAAGAAAATCCTTCAGTTTTTAACAGCTGCAGGGTTTAATGGTTCACTCTAGCATAAAATGTGGCGATCACAATAGACCAGAGATGGTCGCAGTGATATAATACAGCCGCAAAAATGAAATAAAAAAAAATAATAATAAAAGCACTACGAACTTGTTTTATATGTTTAAAATTAATAAATGGTAAAATTGTGGATCTTATATTGTTTAAAGTATTTTAAAATCTTTTTTATACACAAAATTGGCTTTCAGAGCTTATATAGATAGACTGTTACCTAATTATCATATGAAACTTATGAAAGGAAGCATTGTTTTATCTTCATTAAAACATCCATAAATAATAAAACTCTAGTCTTATGTATAATAAATAAATAAAAAATCTACGTTTAGTAAATTTTATTTATCGATAACATTATTTTAATGGTGGCGGATATTAACTCTTGATGATAGAGCACGAATATTGTCAGCTTTGTCATTGAGGTAACTGCGTAGCTCTTCCAAAGCGGATCCAATAATTAATTCCATAATATTAAATTCATAAATTTTCTTGTCGTATGCGTAGTATTGTATTATTGCTGCTTCCGGAGAGTAAGCAGTTGGTACTGCATCGGGTTTAAAGTCAAATCCAACCCTTTCACTCGTTCCATTAGCGTATATGGCGTACGTGATTGTATCTTGTAAAATTAGTACACCATCGTCCATCATGAATGGTGGTCTTACTAAGTTCACACTTGATGGATTTTCAGGAATTCCCTCTATTTTTTTTACACCTTCACTTGTATGTACATACGGTATCTTATCGTCGGACAAGAAGAAAAGATTATCAGAATAGTCTACAGCAATTTGTTTTGCGTTCACAATGTCGTCTAACTTCTCTTTATTCGTTCCACTTTCAGAAACTTTGTATACAATATTGTCTTCAGTTAAAATGTAGATAACATCACCAGATTTCTCTTTGGCAATAGCTATGATACTATCATCGACTGTACCGTATTTTTTAACTGTATTATCTTTTTGATCGTATACGTAGATACCGTCCGAGGCTCCGAGGAAGACTAATGTGCTGTCGTCACCAGAAGCTGCCATATCTCTACCATTTTCTAACAATTTCGTTACTTTTCCTTTGAATAGAGAGTATAAGCCTTTATAATTAAGATCACCATTATTGTTCACATCAGCTTCTACAAAGAATACATACAAATCTATTTCTTCACTTGAGGATGATGATGAGGACGAGTCCTCTTCGTCGAAATTGATTGAGTTTATAGGTAAAAGTAATTTGACAATGTCATGTTTTCCTTTGTACTTGACAAAATCTTTCATATAGAAATTCTTAGTAATAATTAATCTTTCGTCATTTGGGTTAGCGTTGGGAGCAGCGTGGCAGAGACCAGCAAGCAAAATAACTAAGAAACCCGTTAAAGTCTTCATTCTGGCTTCTGAAAATAAAGAAAAATAATTCTATGACTATACTTCTCTATAGATGCTTTTGCACATTGAATCAGTTTAGTTGTTAATGCGTGCACTTTTCAAAAAGATCTGGACAGATTTTGAAAAACTTGTCATGTTATGCTATATTTACATAAATCATTTCTTATTTCGAAATTAAAAAAATCATTTAAGTGACAGAGCAAATTTCAAGGTTGTGTTGATTATATTACATTTCCCGGAAAATCTAGTAATGGATAACTATTGCTTTCAGAACATATATTTTAATGTATAGGTATACTTTTGTTAGGAAAATAAACAAAAGTCAAGTCAAATGTTACTAATACTTTCTTAGATTTACGCGAATATTTGACATTTTAAATAAAACTATCTTTTCGGATTTTTCCGCGGATTTATTTTGATTTTTGATTCCCGACGTTTCGAATGCTTTACAGAAAGCATGGTTAATTTTATTTTATTTATCATTTATTTCAGGCAATATTTACACAAAGATCTTAAATATGTAAACAGAGGCCCATAGCATATATACCTTAAAAACTAACATATATATGTATATATATTTATAAACTATTTAACACGTAGCGTAGACATCGACGTGTGAGCTGTGTCAGCGGGCAAACGACCTCGGAACTTCCGAAATACGACGCCCTGCGGCCAGAAGTCCTCCTTCATGAAGGTTGGCAGATGATGAGTAGGCACTCTCACCAAAAACGAATTAAAACTCGTTTTGTGACGAGGTACCAGCCGTTCAACCCTCAATTTGAAGCTGGACTTCTCCTGGACGTAGTCTACGACATCCTCTACCTTCGTAGACCAGTGCAGTCGGGACACATACAGCGGCGTCGATGGTACGGCAGGGCGCAGCAGATGGTCTGGCTGGTTCGGAGCTGTGCCACAGATGTTACGGCATGAGGGCTTCTTCTTCTTCCTCTCCACTTTAATGAAGCCCTCCTCGTCAGAGTGGTTTTTTCTCGACGCCGATGGTGGCACCTGTTTGACAGTTGGTTTGCTCCGGCTCTTCTTTTTCCCTCCATTCGAGGGCCGCTTGCTTGGCGGGGCTGGTGCAGCGGCGGGGGCGGGCGCGGCTGCGGCTGCGGCGTATGCACGCGGCGGGGTCATGACCGCGCTCGCACTCGACACCGTCTGCGGGGCCGGGGAGCGGCTGGCGGGGAGAGAGACTAAGGTGTTAGATGTCTCAAAGGTATTATATAGTTGTTACAGACATCCTACCCACAAAATAACAAAATAAATTCAAAAAACTGGAAAATTGGCACCAAAGTACCTTACAATATTTGTTAATTTTAATTTTATACCTTTAAAACACACTATCCATTGTTTTTTACCTTAGTCTCTCCCGTGACCAAGATTGTTGTAAAGCATTCGAAACGTCGAGAACCAAAAATCAAAATAAATCAGCGAAAAACTTCGAAAAGATAGTTTGTTTAAAATGTCAAATGTTACTGATGATAAGAAATTAAGATAACGTATAGCTGGCTAATATTATATGATAGTGACGATATTTAAAATATTAACACTTTTAAATATGTAACGTGAAATTTAGTTTATTCAATTTAAAAAATGAGCGATAAGATATAATACAATTAATTGTTTCGGGGTTAAGTTGTTAATTTATTTTCTACTAACTCCGTTCGGTTATGATACGTTTTAGTGATTAGTATGGAATAGAAAGACTATATATTATATTTGTATATACATAGGTATGATGCGTTGTTGTGGGTTGTATTATAACGCGTTTTCCCGTGGGAATGAGATAAAAATAGCCTATGTCACTGTCAACTGTCTCCACACAAAAAATCAAGCCGAATGACAAATAAACATACAAACACACAACTTTCACATTTATAATATTATAATTATGGATAATTAAGTAAATTAGTGTCTGTCCTATGGTCGATATTCGACTATAATCATTATTGAGAATTTATAAATAATAATAACACTAATCTGTTTTGTCTTTGCCTATTTATAAATACACTAGCGGCTCACCCTGGCTTCACTCGGGTTCGTTCTTAAGTACGTTTTAACCGTTAGTTTGGAATAGATATACCCTGTATATTATATTACTTCTTTGCTCTCTTGGGTAGTAGCATGATGATATATAGCCTATAGCCTTCCTCAATAAACGGGCTATCTAATGCGAAAATAATTTTTCAAATCGGATTAGTAGTTCTTGAGGTTAGCGCATTCAAACAAACAAACTCTGCCTCTTTATAATATTAGTATAGATTTGAAAATTCAATGTAGTTTTTTTTAAATAAATGTGTTAATTGTAGATTCAATTTATTTGTTACAAAAAATTTGTTTAATAATATTCTCTTTTAACATCCCACTGCTGGCCACGTCCCGTTGGCCAAATGCATGGCATGTTGATGAGAACATTCTTACATGATATGCATGCGGGTTGGTGTACTATACACACTATACATCTTTTGAAAGCTATAGTCCTCTCAATCTAGGTACTCTCAGACATGCAGCTTTCTTCACGTATATCGTAAAAATGAAACAAACGTCGTGGTTGGACCATCGAGAGGTTAAACATAAGTATCGCAAATGAAAATATCAGAAGTACGAGACACGGGGTTTAAACTCACTCCACTTGTTATTCCCAGTGTATTATTAATGGATTAGTGCACAACCGAACCGAGTATCTTTTTCTTTTTAAAATCGGTTAAAAACACAAAAAACACATATGTATGTTAGACGGTTTACCTCTCTTCCAACGGATTGATGGAATGTTTTTTATATTTTACTTAATAATAAATATACTACATATTCTATGTACATACAAACTTGACATTGTCTTAATTTTATAATTAATTAAATGACTTTAAAAATTTATATTATACATTTACACGTTAGAATATAAATGAAAAATGAATGTTTTAATTTATATCCTCGATGATATTATTTTTTCATAAATAATAATTTTAATATTTAAACAAATATTAAAATAAACAATAATATATAAATAATATTTATTTTAAATTTTTTTTTAAGATTAAAAAAAAAAGTTATATAAATTTTTAAAAAAGTAGTTTCAATATTCATGAATAATATTTTATATATTGAATAGCAGCCGAAAGCAAAAACGTCTTAAGTGAATATTTAAGGAATAAAATAAAATTTATGATCCAACTTACCGGTCGACGAAATATTGCAGAATGATGGATATGACAACTTAGTTTAGGTACTTTATATATATATATCGATATTATTACTCTTATCATTATCGTTTATGGATTCCGCAACGCTCAAGACATTTATGTTACACAATTATTTATTCCTATTCCGTGAAGTAGGTGTTTGGTAAATATTTTTTTTTTATTTGGAATTATAATCACATGTGTTTTATTGGAGACTTTACATCTTGGTTGGAAATTAACTATAATAGTACACCTGCGTACTAAAAGTTTGACTGATTTGCTTTAAGTTAAGATCGATGAGAATATTTTTTATTTTGTTTCGATATGGATATTAAATGAAAGGACTTGGTGAGCGAAACACTAAGCAATATGACGTCATTGTAAATCTAATATGCCGGACTTCTAAAAATGGCGGACTTTTTTTATGCACTTTCGTGACATGGATATCAAATGAAAGGGTTTGCTAAGAAGAAAAAAGAACACTCTAAAAGAGTAAAACATTTTTCCATTTTTTGAATACATTTTGTTATTTTGTGTGGATAGGCTGTCTGTAACATCTATATACTTTGAGACATCTAACACCTTAGTCTCTTCCGTTACCATGATTGCTGTAAAGCATTCGAAACGCCGGGAACCAAATCTCAAAATAAATTTGCGAAAAAATCCGAAAAGACAATTTTATTTAAAAGGTAAATATATAAATTTTATTAAAACGTATACATAAAAAAAATAACAAGCTTTTACTTAAATGCTCAAAAAAAAGAAAGAATTATAACTTCTTAAATGCGTACATATGTACATACACACTTATTTTTTAACAACTTATAGTATATATTTTGTAATCGCATTATAAAAACTTGTATTTTGATATCGCACACTATTGATTTGGGTGAAAAAAAAATGTTAAGCACACATTGGCGCCTAAAATCCGCCATTTTTATTTTTAATGATATCTATATACCCAATGACGCTAAGGACAGGAATCTAACGATGAGTGAACCGTCAAAAGCGGTTTAGCCGTTTAACCCTTAACTGCCTACCACTTACTTTTGTCACGCAACCATCTATAATACGTCTATAGGACCCCGGATTAAATTATTTATTATTGTAAAAAATGGTAAAGAAAGAATTTGTTATTAATTAAAAGTCATTTTTAAAACATATTAAATTCTTTATTTAAATAAAGGCGCATGAAAATCAACATTACTTTTGTTTAATTTCTAATAATTGTCATTATCTCTTATATTAGGATTACAAACGAACATATTTGGAAAATGAGACCTATATAAATTATCATATAAAGAAAAGAACTTCTTTATAACTTATATATATTGGTGCTTTGCATTCGAACTACATGTATTGTGTTTTGAGTTTTTTTTGTGTACTTGCAGGTTGAACAGCCGAACCGCCAACTTTTCTTCAGCACCGCTGCTTACTTGGTTTTGCGTTGGGTTCATAGTCAAATCCAATGCTTTCGCTTGTTCCATTAGCGTATATGGCGTACGTGATTGTATCTTGCACTAATAGTACACCATCGTCCATGATGAATGGTGGTCTTACTAAGTCCACACTTGATGGATTTTTAGGAACTCCCTCTACTTTTTTACACCTCCACCTGTACGTACATAAGGTATCTTATCGTCGGTCAAGAAGAAAATATTGTTAGTATAGTCTACAGCAATTTGTTGTGTGTTCACAATGTCGTCTAACTTCTCTTTCTTCGTTCCACTTTCAGAAACTTTGTATACAATATTATCTTCAGATAAAATGTAGATAACATCATCAGATCTCTCTTTGGTAATAGCTATGATACTATTATCGACTGTACCGTATTTTTAGCTGAATTATGTTGTTGATCGTATAAGTAGATACCGTCTGAGGCTCCGAAGAAGACTAATTTGCTGTCCACCAAAGGCAGCCATATCTCTGCCATTTTCTAACAATTTCTTTGCTTTTCCTTGGAATAGAGAGTATAAGCTTTTATAATCACGATTACCACCATCGTCTACATCAGCTTCTACAAAGAATAGATAGAAATCTGTTTCTTCACCTGAGGATGATGATGAGGACGAGTCCTCTTTGTCGAAATTGAGTGAGTTTAGAGGTAAAAGTAATTTGACAATGTCATGTTTTCCTTTGTACTTGATAAAATCTTCTATATAGTAATCCTTAGTAATAATTAATCTATTGTCATTTGGGTTAAAGCTGGGAGCGGCATGGCAGAGACCAGCAAGCAAAATAACTAAGAAACTCGTTAAATTCTTCATTCTGGCTTCTGAAAATAAAGAAGAATAAATGTTTTAGTTTCAGATCAAAGATATTTATTAAAGTTTTGTTTAATAATATTCTCTTTTAACATCCCACTGCTGGGCAGGTCTCGCTTAATGCGATTAGGCGATAGTCTGCCATGTTGGCTAAGGCATGACATCTTGATGAAAACGTTGTTACATGATACAAATACGGGTTGGCTTACTATACACATCTTATGAAAATTATTTAGGTTTTCTCAGACATGCAACTTTTCTCATGACCTTTTTTTGTCATAAAAATAGTAATGTTGAAAATGAGATTCACAAATGAAAATCTCAGAAGTGCGAGATCTGTGGTGAACCCACTCTACTTGGTATACCCAGGTAGCGTGTTATTAATCAGTTAGAAATAGAATTATACAGAAACTGTTAATAAATGTCTTAATTTTTTTTTTAAGTTACTTAAAAGACTTTTACCATAAATAGAGGGTGATAAAATTGGCGAATACATCGAAAGATATACACACAAAAAAGCACATTCGAGCTGAGTACCTCTTGCTTTCGTTCGTTTCCTCGCTTTATCTGTCTTTCAACACATTGATCGATTTTTTTTCGTATTTTTTTGTTTTGCAAAAAAAGGACGTAGGTATAAATAATATTTAAATTAATATTAAACTAAATAATAACTGACAAAATTTAAGTAACATATAAATATTTATTTAATTTATTTATTCATTATAAAAATATTTTTGAAGATTAATTAAAAAATATTCAATACTCATGATTTTTTTTTAATTTTTAAATAACAGCCGAAAGCAAAAACGTCCTAACTGAATTTTGAAAGAATAAAATAAAATTCATGATCCATCTTACTTGTCGACGACATATTGCAGAATGATGGATATGACAGCTTAATTTACATTACATACTCGTACATATTGTAATCAAAATAAGGGTCGATATAAACAAAATATGCTTAATACCGATAGGGCTGGTACAAGTCAGGAGTAAAATTTAAGTGGAATGTATATAAGATCAAGGGTGTGGATAGCGGGAATAAAAAGCACGCCTACCTTGTTGGAGCTCAGCGCCAGGCCCTCAGCTTCAGCGATGACGATGATGACAGCAGCGGTTAGATGCTGATGGTGGTGATAGTACACATGGGGGCACACATCACAAAACACCCGAATAATGTTCCATGCAAATTATAGCAGGCGCGCGCGAGTTTAGATCTCTAGACTCAAGTGGTTAATTACGATTATGTACGTTATGTTACGGTTATATTCATCAGCGTATATTAAAATTACAGGCGTGCATAAAAGGAGGAAAGCGGGTTGGAAATAAAAATTATAAAGATATACTATTAGTGGAAACGATTCTTAATGGATTCATTAACGCTCAAAACGCTCAAAATTATTTATTTTTATTCAGTGAAACAGATGTTTGGTAAATAACAAAATTATTATTTTTTCGGAGTTAAAGTCACATGTGTTTTTATTGCAGAATCATCTTGGTTGGAAATCAACTCCAATAGTGCACCTGTGTACTAAAAGTTTGATTTATTTGACTTAAGATGAGTTTAATGAGAATATTTTTTTGGTTTGCTCATGTGCCTTTTTCGTCACTTAATTATTTAGAGTGGCTTTGGGAATGTCTAAGGCAGAATGTTCTTGTTAAAATAATACAAACATGGTTTTATCAGAAGAAGAACGGTAACAATTTCACATTTAATGACGTATTTTTTGGTGCGAGCGCACAAGTTAAGGACGGTCACTGACAATTAGACTAACTAGCGCACAAAGGATATAGGATAGAGATATTTATGTATATATAATAAGCACTGATCTAATTAAATTAACTACTGATGTAGTGAGTACTCTCTTTCTTATCAACAATGCTCGTCTTAAAAATATTGGTACATACATACTTCGACTGGTAATTCTAAGTCCTTACTTGCCTTGTCTGGCCTCAACTGATATCTATTTTGAGAAATTTGGATATTTTTTTACAGGGAAGAGGGGGAGGTGGGGAGGGGGGGGGGGGGTTGTAGCGATAAGAGCACCTTTATAGAGTTCATATATTTAGCATTCGCAGGATTTTAGAGAAAGTAATGAAAGAAAATGGCAAAAGTGTTTGGACAATATATATAGTTAATAATTTGATTAATTACTTTTTTTAATATATTTGCTTAAAAAAATGTTACTTTAATATATTTTTTTTAAGAAATAACTGTATATTATTTTAATTTGTGATTTTGTTAAGCTAACTTTATGGACAAGGACCTTTCTAATATTTAAATTATAATTGTGAACTATTAATATTGTACATACTATTATACTAGAGATTTGTTCTATCTATATAAAATTTTATCGAAATCAGTCTAGCTCTTACAGCATGCAGGAGTAATAAACACACCCACAAGCACTTGCACATACATAAAATTTCGCGTTTATAATAGATTACAAAGCTGACTAAATTGTTCATTAGTTGTTTGTAAGAATGCACTTATCTCTGAAAAATATTTTTGCTGTTTATTAAGGAAGGTTATATAGGTTATCTATCATCATGTTATGGGTTATTATTCTTAGGTCTAAAGTAAGTAGGAAAGTTCCTACATTAAAAAAAGAGTATTTAAGATGAAATTATCAAAATAATACATTCTTCTCAGCAAACCCGTATTTAAGACAACACTTTAAAATGTTTGCTAAGTCTATTTAAAGTATTATTTTTCGAGTTTTATATTTGGAGTAGAGCAGTAAGTAAATAAATAAAGTCAATATCGATGGCACCCAAAGTTCAAAGCGTATAATCACGTGTGGGATTCCCCAGGGATCAATAATAGGACCTTTGCTATTTTTAGTGTATATCAATAATATTCATGAAATAAGCTCACATGGTCATGTACCTTTGTATGCGGATGACACATGTTTGTTTTACTATACAACAAATAATGTCAAATGCTCAAGATGATCTAAACAAATTATTTTCTTGGTTTTAATGTAATCTCCTTACAATTAATATATCGAAAACATGCGTCATTTTTAAAATTTAAAAACAAAATTATCCCTCCTGGGCCATGCCCACTAAAAATTAATAAAATAGTTTTACAGGAAAAAAAAATGTGAAAAATATCTACGACTTAAAATGGATAGTTGTCTGACGTGGAATGCCCAGATCGAATACATACGAACTAAATTATCATCTCTTACTGGCTCCCTTCGACGAATTGTCCGGTGTATTCCACGCCAGATATGCTATACAATCTATAATTCTCTTGTAAAATCTCACCTACTTTACATGATAGAAGTATGGGGCAATGCTACCAAATCTAAACTAAATTACCTCTGAACACTACAAAATAAAATTATCAAAATATTATTCAATTACAATTTTTTAATCCCAACTTCAGAAATATTCAAAAAACTAAACTAATGATAGTAAAACAATTATACATATACAATACCTGCATTCTAGTCAGGAAAATATTAAATAGCTCACTCCATACTATATTACTTTATAAAGCTAAAGCAAATAACAAAACGTTCCATGCGCTCGCGTCGTGCAAGTTTGTTAGTTTTACCTAAAAAGAATAAAATTCGAAAAAAAATGTTTACTTACAAGGGCGCACAGTATTATAATGATTTATCATCTACTCTAAAAAATGTAACCTTTTTTAATGCTGTAATCATAAAAGCTGTATTTAAGACTAAATTATCGGAATACATTTTTCAAAACTACCCACCTTGATCTATAAATACATTAAATGAGTACTAACTGACAACTGTCTATATAATCTGATTATATATATTTACTTTACGATCGACACTTATCACTAACTAAATTTATGTTTCCATGTAAATGGCAATGTGTCTTTTTATGGAAATAAATATCTTTAAACCGTAGTTACAAGCGGAGACCCTTTTATTTAAAGTAGGGAAATGCATTTACGTTATATCTTGGTAGTCATGTGGTTTTCACCGGCTAGAAAAGCCAGTACCACTTAATTAAAATCAACGGAACCTCACCATAACTAGCGGAGACCCTGGAAAAAGCTAATTTTTCTATAAAATGGTCTTAAATACAGTAATTGTATCCGAGAACACCTTGCACCACACCCTCGTGGAATGCACCGTTTGGCCTTCCCAGCGCCATGTTCTGATGGCGGTAGTGGGTTTTAACCTTTCGTTGGGAAGTGTAGTGCGGCCATGCTGCGTGACGCGAGGTCCTGGTCGGCGATGGTCCTTCTGTGAGACCGTCATCTCACTGAAGGAGACGGCGGAGTGGGAATGCAAGTCTAACGCCTTAGCAGACCCTCTTTGTCGCCGTCGGCAGAGGGAGAGGAGGCGCCGATATGCGCATCTTCTCCCGCCATCTTAGAGGAGATATTGTGGGGAAGAGGGTAGAGTAGCCAACAACAAGGATCTTTTTCCCCTAATAACAAAGCGACAGCTATTCTATAATTAAAGCTTATTTAAATAAAAAAATGAAAAACAATTATCCAACTTAAAGTAAAAATTTATTTGTAAAATCAAATGCTCACAATATATCATAATATAAAATTCGTATATTCATATTCAATTTAAGGCAACGTCATGGATTGATATTTTATTATAAAACAATAACATAAATTAGTAAAAATGTCAAGTGTCAGCCATTTTACACCTTGAGATTTTTACATTGGTCCACAGTTTCTAAATAAAATGAGTTTTTTTTTTGAGAAAACCGATGATTTGGGCAATTATTATTCATCGCATCTCCCAAAAATGTAAAATTATAATGAATTAATGATATTTTTTTATGATTGATAAGTTATTTTTATCCAAATAACCTAAGCTTAATAAAATGTAACGTAAGGTAGTTTTGATTTGAGATTTGAAATTAGTACTATAAAAGAAATTAATTATATAACAATCAAATGAAAAAGTATCCACACATACATTTTGGCACGAATTGTTTTTGCTAACAAAAGAATTAAAATGTGTTGTGCTATAAAAATATACTTATACGTATTTATGTGTAAATGATTTCAAAAATAGTAAAACTACACAAAAAGTCTATTTTAGTACTTATACGTTTTTGCTTTCGTCTGTTTGATGAAAATTAAAATAATAAACTTTTTAACACAAATTTTATCATTCCAAATTCAAAGCAAACATTCAAAGCGTATAAGTAATTGCAATAAATGAATCAGCAAAAAGCATGTTAAGAAAATTATTAAAATAAAAAAAAAAAACAAAAAATAAAAACATTTTTGAGTTGAGAATAAAAATAAATAAAAAAGCAAATAAAAACATATATTTCTTTTTATTAATATTATAGTTTAATTTAATTTAATATTCGTGAAGATTGTTAAAAATTCTAATCTGTTAATCTTGCTGATTCATTTTTTGAACTTAAAAATAGTAAACCTTAAAAAACTAAGGAATAAGGAACCTTATTTTAAACAATTATTGCCGTTTTACTTAAATATTGTACTTTCAACTAAAATATTAACAAAAGTTTACAACAACAAAATTTTGCGAAACAAAAAAAAAAACTTTTAAGTAACGTTTATTGCAAAAAAAGAGGCAAATGGAAAAAATAACAATGTTTATTGGAAATTAATATAAAATGGTCCTACTTTGAATGGACGAGATTAAGAAACTCTTCCCTGGTCTTGGGATCGTCGCGGAAGACTCCTAACATTGTGGAAGTAACAGTCTTGCTGTTTATTTTCTGGACTCCTCTCATCACCATACACATGTGTCTGAAACATTATTATAAATATATAATCTATATGTACGTGTCTTTGAACAGAAAATGGGAAAATAATACCTTAAGTAATTGAACTGGTAGCCTTTGACATATTAAAAGTGTATTTCTAATATTATTTTCATTGACTTTTGTTTGGAAGAAATAAACGAAAAAAATGTCAAGTTAATATATTTTATATTTTCGTAGCGAGCTAATACTATTTAAGTTTTAACGTTTAGTATAGATTTCTCAAATGTGACATATTTTCCCGCAGTAAAAAGTATCCTATATGTTGACCTGGATAACCAGCTATCATCATAACACATCAAAATCTGTCCAATGGTTTTCTCGCGATGCGGTCACAGATAGACAAAAATTCTTAGAACTATAGATTCGGCCTCTGTATCGATTATAATGTCTATTTCAATAAGATTTTCCAAAAAAAATATTTACAGTACAGAGTCGGCTTAGTTACAATTTTATTATATAATATATAGATTACATACGAGTATGTTGGTAAATTGAAAGTATTTATTCCTCTGTTAAGGAAGCGCATAGTTTGAGTCCAGCTTATTTAATTTAAATGTAACTTTTTTATTAAAATTTATGAAAGCGACATCATGTGGCTTTTCGTGCTTGAGCACTAATATACATATATAGTAATATTTTTGAGCGGAACCCTAATTCTTTTTCCAAAATAAAAATAGCCTATGTTACTCCGTATAACATCAGCTATCTGCCAGTGAAAGTCCCGTCAAAATCAGTTCAGGCGTTTCGGAGATTAGTCGGAGCATACAGACATACAGACAAAAATTTAAAAAATTGTGTTTTTTTTATAAGTTCCGTATATACGTATAACGTAATACGTATTCCGTACATATACATATATGTATAGCGACATGACAAAGTCAAAAATAGTACCGTGTGTTTCTGTTTATGTAGTATAAATAAATGTATAGGTATTGTTGATTTTGCCATACATATCGTTTACATTCTTCAAAGCATAAGGTATAAGACGATAATTTCCAATTTTTGAGTAGAAAATTTGAATAATTAAAATGAAATTATATTCTTTTGTATTTTTTAAGTATTAGTTCTCTTATAATTTAGCTTATTTATTATTATTTTTCTTTATTATAATAAAATTTTGTCGCTATTTTTTTGTATTAACAGTTATTTACTTATCACAGCAATGAATATTCTATTAATATTTTAATTTGTTAAAAAAAAAAAACACTTTGAATTCAAAAAGACCGATAGAAAGTAATCCAATTGTGTTAAATCACATGATCTAGGAGGCTTATTCTGATCACCGAAACAAGGAAGTACATGAAGAGGAAACGTCTCATGCAACAGTTGACGAAGTTAAATTATATACCTTGCATATTTCATAAGAAACTGTAATAGCCAATAGCAAACTTTCAATGTTATTGAAATATTTTGAAATTGAAAACGTACATTTTTTTGATGAAGTGCTCCATTTTTACTAACCATACACTCCCAGCTATCAAACCGCTCTTTTTGTTTGCCAACACTTGTCGTGCAAATGGCGGCAAATTCAATTTATTTTTGAATTTTGGGACAACTTTTACTATTGTAAACACTGTACGGCTTTATATTTAGTTGTATGACACTATCTATATATTATATTCTTTATTGCACAAATAAGTTATAAGAAAATAAAATGCATAGAAAGTGACGTGTACAAAGGTGGACTTATCTCTATAAGAGATCTCTTCCAGTTAACCCATGCGTGAAAGAGAAAGTGCAGAAAAAAAAGTAATGTATATAAGTATAACACATAAATAATACTTAAATATATATATATATATATATATATATATATATAATATAAGATTAATACATAAATACAAGTATAGATATGTATATATACATGTAATCTAATACATACAAAAACTATATAAATATATATGTACATAAATGCTAACCAGAAAAATAAATTATTCAAGATTGAGCTAGAAAATGCTTTTTTCTGTTGGCTATTTATATTGTTCTTTAGATTGAGTAATATATACTTACACTCCCTCAATGACTACAGCAACTCCCGCGGGTCTGACCGCCTGTGTGACGGCCACAGCTATTTGTTTTGTTAAACGCTCCTGCACTTGAAGGCGACGGGAGTAGATTTCTACGATTCTGTAAAATATGTTTATTTGTTAATAGCCTTTTTTGTGAAAGTTATTCTTATTTTTTTTTTGTTTTATTTTCTGAGCATTTTTGTTCTTTATAATTTTTTTTCTTTTGTTTTTTTTTTAAGATTTGTTTAATAATAAATGTAATAATGAAATTTGAATGTTTTTTTTTTTAATTTAAAGTGTATATATGTATAATAAAAAGTACAAGGTAGTATTTACTGCAGTAAAGTTTTCTATTTTATTTTTATTTTAAAAATGATGAATGTTAATTGAACCATGTGCAATGGAATAAAAAAGAAGAAAAAATGACAGTCATTGGGTATTTCCCGCGCTTTTGTACACGTTGTAGTGTAACGTTAAGATGGAATAGAAGATTGATTATAATATATGCATAATATAAATATTTAAGTATTTATATAAGTGTATTAATAATAATAATAAAAAAAAACCAAAAAAGGAAGAAATTAAAAAAAATTAAATTCTCACCGAGCCAATTTGCTAAGTCCCAGGATTTTTCCTTGTGGTAAGTATCCGATCGACACTTTCCCATAGAAAGGTACGAGATGGTGCTCGCACATAGAGAACATTTCTATATCTTTTACTACCACCATTTCATCAGTGTCTTCATCAAATATCGCGTTGTTTAGGACCTCTAAAAATGTTCAATAAAATGTTAAATGTATGTACTTTGTAATTTTTCTAAGCTTTCATGCTTTGACTTTGGCTTAAGAAAGTTGACTGATTTCTAAGAATATTGTTTATGATATATTATTATAAATATAAATAAATAAATATGTCGAGACATTAACACACAGCACCATCTAGTTCCATGGTAAGCTACGAGGCTTGTGTTATGGATACCAGATAGTGGATACACTACACGTACATAATTTTAAATTTAACATATTATAAGTATAAACACCCATGACTTGAGTACAAGCATTCGTGCTCATCACACAAATGAATGCCCCCAGTGGGACTCGAACCCGCGACCGCTGGCACAGCAAGTAGGGGGTCGCTACAAACTGAGCCAAACATACCGTCTAATTACTCCAGGTAATAGTCTATCTGTGTACAAAATTTCATCAAAATCCGTCCAATCGTTTCAGCGTAAAGAAGAAACAACAACACATACAAACTCATTTATGTATATATAATATTAGTCTGATTATAAATATTAGGCTATATAATTTATATACGTCTAATTAAATAAAGTTCAATTTCATTGACACGGAACCCTTGTCGCGTTAGTTCAACTCGCGCTTACCCGATTTTATAAAAAAAGAAATAAATGGCTGAAAAATTTCTATTCGAAAGCAAGAAACAGTTTCATATTATTTAAATAGGTCTCTTGACCTATATGGCGTTTACAGTGAGATCTACTTAGTAACTGAGAATAATGTTTAAATGCCTATCGTTCGCTGAAAATCGTCTAGCACAATCAACCATGCTGAATATTGCGGGTTCGATGTCTGATGGTACATTTATTAATATATTTTTTTATATCTATACTTCATACAGATAAATAAAGTTGAAGTGTCTGTTTGTAATGTCAAAATAACAACTTTATACTAAATGCATATGGGATTATATACGGTACTTATAAGAAAAACACAATATAGTTATTAAATTACCGTCTAAACTCTGGTCGTATCCTTTGGTAAAGAACAACATGGCTTTGGCGGCGCGTTCTGGAGTCTTTAACAGTCCTTGTCTCTCAGGATCTTCGCCTAAGCCTAGAAATTAAAAAAAAAAAAAATAACACTAACCAAGATATGATGATGATGTAAATAAATAATAAATGTTGCTATTTGACATTATAGGTCTATTTTATATAATCTATGGGAAAAATTTGGTATGATGATAGCTGGTTATCCGGGTCAATAATAGGATACTCTTTACTGCGGGAAAATATCTCATCTCTGAGAAATCTATACTAAATGTTTCAACGTAAGTAGGGACGAACCCGAACGGAGCGAGGACGAGTCGCTAGTATAATATATGTATATCAAAAATAAGTGAAATATGCTTTCACGATGGCAAAGTCTAATAATTATATTTTGCAAGACCCCAAATTCTTAGAAAGTATAAATATTACAAACTTGAAATTTGGCATGTAGATTTTTCATAGGTAGAAGATATCCACTAAAAAAGGACTTCTAGAAATAAACCCCTAAAGGGGTCAAAACGGATTGGAAGTTCGTATGAAAATCCGTTTCTGATTTTCTAACGTGATGCAACAATAGGTCCGGTTATCGGAGTGACATTGCGTCAATGTTTTTGTAGGCAATCTTTGTTATTAATTATAAAAAAAATCTATATTATAAACTATTACAGTAACTGAGGTTTAATGTGCCACTAGTTATTAACTAACTTTTTGTTCTTGGCTAATATCCCGTTTGATAGAATAGACCTTATATTTCTATTGGATTCTCAAATTAATCAATATTGCTTCGTTGTTATAATATCAATAAATATTTTCGCATTTAATGATAAAAAATATGCATATAGTAAGCAAATATAAAGGATTTCTAATAATCTAAAAATAAAGCTTTACTGGAGATCGCAGGCTGAATTCCTCAGTAGTCCTACTCTGCCTTCATGTATACCACCTATATATGTAATGACGGATTATCTTATCTTAGGTTTGAATCCTGGGTTGGGTTCAGACTATTTAGACCCACAAAGATCATGCACATGCTTAAATGTGTTTGTGCACAAACTATATCACTATCTCTTTCTTGCAACATCATATTCGTTACTGGAACGAAAATTTGGTTAGGATTCGTTATAGAAGATTTACTTTAGTTACCTGTTAGTAGTAGTCTATATGAGTTAGCCATGTCAGGGAGTAACGCTTCTCTGGTTGGTGGTCTGTGGTCCAACTCCAAGTCATGGTGGAATGTACAGTTTTCATGACCTGTGGACAAAAGAACATATATGTTAGCAAACAAATTATAAAAAAATATTTCTTATATAATTAATATATAGTACCATGATATAGACACACATATATACACACATAATGTACATACATTGAAAACAGTTTAAATAAAACTATCTTTTCGGATTTTTTCGCGGATTTATTTTGATTTTTGGTTCCCGACGTTTAGAATGTTTAACAGCAATCATGGTCACGGGGGAGACTAAGATGTTCATTAAGGTTAACCTTCGTAAGGTTAAAAAATGTTCCTTGTATTTTTTATTTTTATTTATTTTCATTATTTGTTATTATAGCGGCAATAGAAATACATACTCTGTGAAAATTTCAACTCTCTACATATTACGGTTCATGTGATACAGCCCTCTGATAGACGGACGGACAGCGGAGGTTTGGTAATAGAGTTCCGTTGGCACCCTTCGGTTATGAGACCCTAAAAAAAAGTTGGCAAAAGCCATATTGTTTTTAACCCCATTGAACTACTTCTTTCAATCAAAGGATAAAAAGGTCAATCCTTGACCCAAATGTGCTTATTTTAAAAAGAGAGATAATATGTTATTTATTTCAACTTACCTACAATGTAAGGAAAATAATCTATAGTACAATAAAAATGTAATGCTGTTAGTTGTTAAGCGTTCACTTGAGAAAAGCTAAACTGACTTGGTTATTTTTTTAAATATTCGTTATTGTTTGAATAAGGATTTTAGATTAAAAAAAGAAAACGGAAATGGTGCCCGGAAATATAAGAAATTCGAGAAATTAAATTGTTTTTGAAGTAAAACTTCTTTAGAATCGTTGTGATTTGAAACTCGATGAAACGAAAATGCGACACGAGAAAGAGACAAACACATAAATATTAAGCCGGCGACAGAATGAGATAGAATACATGACTAATTGTTGCCACGGTAACCGTTATTTGTCTGACAAATCATATATAATTATTATATTCTCTCCGTATATGATATTCTATAAATATATGATTGTAATATGCCTAATTTAATTATTAATTTATTTTAATTTATTTGCGATATTTGCCAAAGACGTAAAGGCTACATGCAGCCATTTTTTTTTACATTTTGTATGATACCCATAAATAAATAGACAAAGACAAAATAGTTCAGTATCCTTTTCTCTTCTGTTTGTCAACCGATTTTCTTTTTTTTTGCTTAGTTGCTATTGATGATGATGATGATGGTAGTGTTACCAGTAAAATAAATTTGGGAACAGTTTTTTTATTACAATGATAGTATTTAAATTTCTACTAGAAGGTAAAAACAACAGTAAATAAAATATAAAATTGGACCAGGACAGTCTATCGGGTCAGCTATAGGTATAATAATAACTATTACAGAGCAAAATTTGATAAAAAAATACATAAACTAGATACATATTAAGTATTCCATATTTTTTCTAGCTACACGTAAGTATAATTTGTTCGCTAAAACACCTTTTTATTCTCAAGGTGACAGAATGTATGAAAATATTCGTATACATTATTAACTGTCGTTTGTTGCTGTTTAATACAGATATTAGTAATATAATAATATACATATGTCTAGTTATTTGCCGCAGCTTTTAAAAGTAGCCTATTTGTTATTCTGATGTATGAGCTATATTATTGTAAAGTTTCATTAAAATCCGTTCAGTAGTTTTTGCGTGAAAGAGTAACAAACATCCATACATCTATACATCCAGACATCCATACATCCTTAATAAATTTCTCATCTATACAGATAAATAAAATTGGAGAGTCTGTTTGCAATGTCAAAATATCAGCTTTTAAGCGGAACCTTAATTCTTTTTCCAAAATAAAATTAGCTCAAGTTACTCTTTATAACATCAGCTATCTGCCAGTAAAAGTCCCGTCAAAATCAGCCCAGCCGTTTCGGAGATTAGTTGGAACAAACAGATAGATAGACGAAAAATTTAAAAATTCTGTTTTTCTTATAAGTACCTACCGTATATAAATTCATATGAATTTAGTAAAAAGCTGTTATTTTGACACCACAAATAGACATTTCATTTTTATTTATCTGTAATAGTAAATAGAAATGTGATATGCTGACTGTTATGAGACATACGAGTATAACGTAATTAGTTCAGAAATATCAACATCTTATGTTATTGCCAGAGGTTGATAAATAATATAAATAATTAGCCCCTGTTTTTATGGATTATTATTACAATGATATAAATAAATAATAAACAAATATAAATATGTGACGTTAATATGGGACATTAATACACAGCACCATCTAGTTCCATGGTAAGCTACGAGGCTTTTGTTATGGATACCAGATAGTTGATACACTACTCATGTATATAACTTTAAATATTATAAATATAAATAGCCATGACTGGAGTACAAGCATTCGTGCTCATCACATAAAATATGAATGCCCCCAGCGGTACTTGAACCCGCGACACCTGGCATAGCAAGTAGGGTCACTACAAACTGAGCCAAACGTTCAATTTTTCCTAGAGACATATTTTAAGTTGGAATTTAAAGGTATTTAGGAGCCGTTGTTTTTTGTTAACTAGTGATTGCAACGTTTGGTGGAATTGAGTATTAATATTTTTACCCGCGACGGCCACGGAGTTTAGATTAGTATGGAGTTAGGTGTTTGTGTGTCTGTTACCATTTTTCTCAGAAACGGCTAGGCCGATTTTGAAACAGCTTTTTGCTTTGTATAAGTCTCATTCAAGAGCATGTTCTTACCTACGTTTTATATGCTACAGTAGCAAGGACCGGTACAGTATACACGTGTTTCTCCAAAACGGTTATTTTTGTTTAACTACTCAAGTAAAAATAAGGCAGGCAGTTTGATGTTTAAATGAATAAATTTCGTTTACTATTAAAATTTTAAAAAGCCAGTAATAAAACATAAATTAATAATAAAAAAAAGCCCACGATGGAAAATAGTGTCATGAAAAAAACTTTTAATGAAAAAATTCAAAAACCTACGACATTTCGCCGTCCATTCAGCCGAAACCTATGTTGTAGACAGACTATACAAATTAATAGTCCGATCAAAATAGACATAAAAACAGTGATCAAATAACAAAAACTCCCACAGAGCTAAATTTTGGTAGAGACCTTGGTAACACCATTAGGAATAAAGTGTCATAAGTCCCCATTTATCCCATGTGTGCTAAAAAAGTTATTCAAGGTCAAAGGTCAACATTTTCAGTTTTCTTGTTTTTGGATTAAACGGTATACCCAAGGTCTCTACCAAAATTCAGCTCTATGGGAGTTTTTGTTATTTGAAATGACTATTTTGACTGGACTATAAGTAGTATGTGCCAGTATCTTTAATGTTATTTAAACTAACTTTTTCTGATTATTTGAAAACTTGTATCAGTGTTTCTTGACGCAAATATTAAAACAATTATCATTAAATATTATATTCAAGGATTATCAAATTATACTCACTTCCTACAAAAGTCAAGAAACCCATTTACTTTAAAAAAAACATCATGTAGACTTTATATTTATAATACTTTTCATCTTTGGATTATATGTTTATGTATATAATGAAAACGTTAACTAAGATTATATACCTACAATAGATTGTTTTGCGAAAATATTCCACGCATTAGGTACCTGTCTGACTGATGAATTGCTAGTAAAATCTAGAAATCTTTATCTATTCTAATATTATATGGAGAAAAAAAATGATTTTTTGTTTGTTTGTTTGTACCGAATAGGCTCCGAAACTACTCAACCGATTTAGATGAAATTTGTTAAGAAAATAGTTTGAGACCCTGGGAAGGACATGGGATAGTTTTTATACCGGAAATCATCCCTTAAGAGGGTGAAAATGGGGGAGAAAGTTTGTATGAGGAAGTAACGTAGAGACGAACCCAAGCGAAGCGAGGGTGAGTCGCTAGTATGAGTATAAAGATTTTAAATTAACATTAATATTACTAATAAGAATATGATATTTGAGAGTTAAAGCACATTGATTTAGTTTTACACCAGTATTGTTACATCCAGTACTCGACTTAATTAGTGAAACTTTATCCTAAGAAAAACATAACATGTAAAAAATCAAAGTCTCGCAATAAAGTTCTTCTACCGCAAAAAGTTTTGAGATTTAATGTAAAATTTAAGTCGGTTAATTTATTCAGTACCTATATATAGAAGCATCTATCCAACAACTTTGTTATAAATTGTTATCTAATTATTACTCAGTTAAATAGCAATATTTTATAGAGACAGTATACTCTATATTAGATGTCTTTATTTCTTTAATAAATAGAATAATTTGGCCGTCGGATGATTTCTAGATTAAAACAATCATCTAGAGGAATCGAACCTGTGACTTTAGGTGGCATATGTAATGTGGTAACATTTTAATCATCTCCATTATCAATATTTCACTACAAATAAAAATAAGCTCGTATTTCGTTACTTGTAATAAATCTTTCCTGAGTCTGATGGTATACGCATTACGCATGTATAATATATTAAAACTCCACTAGGTGTTTAGATTTCTCCTTTGTCTCAGACCTTTTTTAAAATTTGAAGGAAAAATTAAAAATTAGTAAAGCTTATTACTTTATTCAAGACTAGCGACTTACCCTCGCTTCGCTCGGGTCCCTAGGTACATTTCAATTTTTTTGAGCGAAAATCTAATTCTTTTCGAAAATAAAAGTAGCCTAAGTTACTCCTTATAATATCAGCTCTCTGCCAGTGAAAGTCCCTTTAAAATTGGTCCAGCCGTTTCGGAGATTAGGAACAAACAAACCGACAGACAGGCAGACAAACATTTTAAAAATTGTGTTTTTCTTATAAGTACCTCTTTTATTTTGACATTACAAACAGACACTTCAAGTTTATTTATCTGTATAGATTTCTTTTATAGGTTGATAGAATCGGTAAAAGAACAACTGTTGAGTCTTTCACTTACTCTAGTAGAACTGCCTTTAGAAATAATATTGTACCCGTAAAATAAAAAAAAAAAACGTTTCCGATGGACCCACTATTAAGTAAATAAAAGCATCTGAAATAAATCAAATTTTTAATAATAGATGGCGCTGATAAATTAGATCACGTTAGAGTTACAAAAAGTACTTGATGACACGTTTGGCTCAGTTTGTAGTGACCCTACTTGCTGTGCCAGCGGTCGCGGGTTCGAGTCCCACTGTGGGCATTCATTTGTGTGATGAGTAAGAATGTTTGTATTCCAGTCATGGGTGTTTATATTTATAGTACGTATGTATTTGAAGTTATATATGTGTAGTGTATCAACTATCTGGTATCCATAACACAGGCCTCGTAGCTTACTATGGAACTAGATTGTGTTGTTTGTTAATGTTCCAATATATTTATTTATTTATAGTACTGATAACATTAGTGTCACACATGTTTTCTCTATATGTGAAATTGGCGCAGACATCTGTGATCAATTGAAAAAATATTAATCCAATAAGTAGAAAATTAAATTGAACTCAATAGTCATGTTTCATAATTAAATATTTTAAAACAAAAATCAATTTTTAAAATATCGACTTCAAAACAATAAATATAATTATTATTCAATTCTTAAGGCCGGAATGTTTTTTTTTTAAATTATGTATAGGATGAAGACCTACATCTTATTATGTCATTCTTTAAAAAACAAATATCAAAAATTGATTGAAAAAAAATTTGAAAGAAAAAAAAAAAACGCCAAAAAATCACTTATTTATTTCAGTCTAATATTAAAATCGGTTAAAATGAAATAATTGACTTTTAAAACCCTCATAAGTTATTCATATACAAAAAAATTATACAAAGTGTTAAATCAAATTGGCCAATTATGGTTTGTAATTTTAAACCAACGAGTTCATTAGTTCTGATGCAATGATGACAAGAATTTCAAAGTTGTTTGAAAGTTCAAGTCAGCATTTTTGTGTTAATTTAAGTTTTTGACGATATTAGCTTAATTATATGGCACGATACTTTGTATGGCGCCGCCCTGCTCGGTTTCGTCCCAGATTATCTATAGATTTCTCAGAGATGTGATATTTTTTCGCAGTAAAAAGTATCCTATATATTGTCCCGGATAACCAGCTATCATCGTATGAAATTTTATCAAAATCTGTCCAGTGGTTTTTTCGTAATGCGTTTCCAGATAGACAGATAGACAAAAAATCTAGAAACTATAGAATCGGCCTTTGTATCGATAATAATGATTATTTCAATAAGATTTCCCAAAAAATATTTAATGTACAGATTCGACTCAGAATTTTATTATATGTATAGATTATAATTTCATAATTTATTACTCTTAAATTACTGAGGAAAAAAAACACAAAAAGCTGTAAGAGATTTATATGGGATCGTAATAGGCTAATTTATACAGGGTGGTCCAAGAGGTGACGTCATAAAATTTTTTTTAGATTCCTCACATCTGGGTCTATCCGAAAATACCCCATGTATGTTCCGCGATTTTTCGTAGTTTAGAAGTTATGATTTTTTTAATGTTTATTTGCGAATTTTCTACCGGAGCAAATTAAAAAAATCATAACTTGTTTAATAGTAAAAAAAATTTGGTTCCTTTTTCTGCAATATGATCGTCTTGAATTACTCTTTCACAAGTTATAATCAACTACACAACGTTCTTCGTTATAAGTTACCAAAAAGAGGGCCGAAAGTGAAAATTTTAGGTTTGAGTTGGACGAAGTTAAATTTTCAAAATTTTCTTAACAATACAAAATGGAAGTTTCATAGAGTCAAAGTACTTTTAAAAACTTCAACAACTTATCAGCTTGCCAAATAATAAAAAAAAGATTGTTCTTAATAGGCGATTTTACGATAAAATCGACTTCCGAACTTTGTTAGGTGGAAATGCGTTAAGAAAAAATTTGTCCAAAAAAATGGTTTTAGCTATTTTTTTCAACCTTGTCACCAACATTAGCAAGGAATTGTCAATAGCATTCAAATAATGTCAATTTGAACGATCAGTGACACATTTTTATGTAATTGTTTTTTTGTAAAACAAAATAGTTTTGTCTCATTTTATGTTATGAACTAAAATGTTACAAAAAAAACAGTTTTTATTTATTAATATGGTTATGTTGCTTTATTTTTAGGATCAATAAATAAATAAATAAAACAAATTAGGTTAAATTATTTTTTAATGCAGATTTTCAAAGTAGCGCCCTTCAACTTCGACACACAATCGGCAACGGCTTAAAAAAATATTTTTTAAGGCAAGCCCTCGAATTTTCTTGGATTTTTGTTGCTGCTCCTCTCAATTTTATTCTCATTTCTGCTTTGGAGTTAGTATCCTGAGCATAGACTAATTCTTTGTAGTACCCCCAAATAAAAAAATCTATTGGGTTCAGGTCCGGTGAACGTGCAGGCCATTTGATTGGGCCGTCACGCCCAATAAGGTTGAAAAATATAGCTAAAACAATTTTTTTGGACAAATTTTTTCTTAACGCATTTCCACCTAACAAAGTTCGGAAGTCGATTTTATCGTAAAATCGCCTATTAAGAACAACCTTTTTTTTATTATTTGGCAAGCTGATAAGTTGTTGAAGTTTTTAAAAGTACTTTGACTCTATGAAACTTCCATTTTGTATTGTTAAGAAAATTTTGAAAATTTAACTTCGTTCAACTCAAACCTAAAATTTTCACTTTCGGCCCTCTTTTTGGTAACTTATAATGAAGAACGTTGTGTAGTTGATTATAACTTGTGAAAGAGTAATTCAAGACGATCATATTGCAGAAAAAGAAACCAAATTTTTTTTACTATTAAACAAGTTATGATTTTTTTAATTTGCTCCGGTAGAAAATTCGCAAATAAACATTAAAAAAATCATAACTTCTAAACTACGAAAAATCGCGGAACATACATGGGGTATTTTCGGATAGACCTAGATGTGAGGAATCTAAAAAAAATTTTATGGCGTCACCTCTTGGACCAGCCTGTATAATCTTTAAATTAAATATAATTATGGCAATTTACAATTTTAAAATTACAAAATGAAGCTGCTGACATTAAAACATATTTCGCTTGCAAGAAAATAAAGGAATTAGGTACATGTCCATTGCCCACGTGGAATTTTAATAAGGACGCCTCGGATAATTACTTACTACATGGCATATACCTACCTTTGGCAAAAAACTAAAAAGCCTTCTTGGTAGAGTTTAATATTGGTAAGAAGATTTTCACATGTCGAGTCTATTTGGCTACAATATATAATAATTTTTAACTTTTTTTTTATTTTTATATATAATTATTTTTTTTAATTTATTTATATATACATATTTAAAAATATTAAAAAAGTAAGAAAAATGGCTCACACTTTGTCCCGCCTCGTAACATGAAAAAAATCGTACTGGATTTGAGTAAGTATCTTAGCAGGTTTTTTAGACAGGTATATATATAAATAAAATACGTATTTCTAATGGCTTCTAATAGGCCAATAAAAGGCTAATAAAATGTAATTTGATTTAAATACAGTTAAATTAAAATCAAATAAAATAATAATCAATATAATTAAAGATAATATTAGTATATCTTAAAATTCACTGAATCACTGACAGATAACACAGATCGTAGGGTTTATGAAAATTCATCCCCTAAAAGGGGTATAGGATTTGTAGGGTCAAAAGTTTGTATAAAAGTTCGTCATTTTATAAGTAATATGGAAATTGATGTTTAAGCTCAAAGCTTGGGTTAGTATAAAAATGTTATAATATTACTACATAGGTACTACATAGCGTTTTAAACGGAAAAATACACGTACATAAAATTTTTAAAGAACGTGACCACTATCTTAGGATAATATTAATTATAGTAATAATAATTATATATTATAAAATATGTTAAACTCTAAAGACATGCAGGAGTTTGTTACTCAATGTGCAGATTTTGATGAAATTAGGCACATAGATAGATTATGTTTTAAGCTAAAGCATGTAGTATCCAATAAATCACCAAGACAAAAACTTTAAATATATATACAATGTAAATGGAATAGTAGATAAATATGATTCTAAGCACATATTTAGTTCTAAAGTTAACAATAGATGGCGCTGATTAGAAAGTCAAAAGAAAATAAAGAGTTTGTATATATTCAGCCCCTTTTAACGTCCCATTACTGGGCACGGGCCTCCCTTCAATACGAGAGGAATCAGGCCATAGTCCACCACGCTGGCCAAGTACTGGTTGGCGGACTTCACATGTCTTTCGAAAATTTGCTAGTTTCTCTCAGACATGCAGGTTTCCTCACGACGTTTTCCTTCGCCGTAAGGCAAGTGGTAATCATGTTAGAAATGATTCGCACATGAAAATATCAGAGGTGCGAGAGCCGGGATTTGAACCCACTTCACTCGGTTTCCCAAGTGAACGCGTTACCACTGGGCTACCACTAAGAGTTTGTATATTTGGACAGAATCGCGGGTAAATACTAATTTTATTATTAGTAACTAAATTAAATATAATATATGAAGAAACTGACCGGGTGTTGTGGACGTCCTTGGTGTCATGGGTGTTCCGGGCACTTCCAATTCGCTATCGTCATTGTGAAAGCTTTTCAAAGCTTCTGGAGCTTTCTTATATTTACTTACAAACGATTTTGATATATCTCCATTTTCTTTATCCTCAGATATAGAATTTCTTATTGATCGTGAACTTACGCGACGTATCAAAGACGAAGGTGGAACTACATCGTTTAAATCTTTTCCGTTTACTGCCATTTTGTTTTCATAGAGTCTAAAATATTTTTTTTAAAATTATTATTCTGCTATGGATTGCGGTTATTTTAATACGTCCGTTTGTGTCAGCGTCTTAAAATTAAATGCGAAATAGGTTATCTGTTACATGTTGTGCGATAACCTCATGCTCTTCCTTGGTCATTGTCTTTTAACTTTTTTAATGTTTAAGTTATGTAATCTTTATATGTTTTTGATAATTTAATTTATTTTATCTACATTGAAACAAATTTTGCCATATAATAGATTGTTAGACTAAATAAATTTATTTTTCAACGAAAACATTTTTAAATGATATTAAATTTTTATTTATATTAATAATTTATTATGTTTCACATTTTTGTTTTGTGTTTTAATATAATTTTTGATGATTTGAGAACTTTTGTTTTTTTTAATAATTTTTTTTTTTGATTTTTTGTTTCCAACGTTTCGAATGCTTTTCTGAAAACAGCCACGGGAAAGATGAAAGAAGATGGTTTTTGAGGTTAAAAGTTACATTAATATTATTATTTCTTTTGGTAAATGGGTTTGGGTGTTTGATAATTTAAGTGACGCGCAAAGATACGGAGACAAACAAAAAGTTTTATAGCCGATGATTTGATTTTCGAAGTTTAATAAATCTATACTAATATTATAAAATTGAAGAGTTTGTTTGTTTGTTTGGTTGAACGCGCTAATCTCAGGAACTACAAATCCGATTTGAAAAATTCTTTTTGCATTCGATAGTATGTTAACTGAGGAAGGATATAGGCTATATATCATCCTGGAAAAATGTACGGTTCCCGTGGGATAGATTTGTTTTGTCTAGGGACGATACCGAAGCGCAGCGAGGATGAGTCGCTAGTATATGTATATAATATATAATACTAGGAACCCTAGCTTTACATCCGGTTCGCCCCTAGACAAAAACAAATCTATTCCACGAGAACCGTACATTTTTCCAGGATAAAAAGTAATATATGTGCTATTCCAGATTATAATCTATATCTGTGCCAACTTTCATCCAGATCCGTTCAGCCGTTCTGGCGTGAAAGACTAACAAACATACATCCATACTCACAAACTTTCACATTTATAATATTAATATGGATATATTTCTAACTTTGATTTTTCTGCAATTTTATCTTATGTATTGATGATGAGATTATTTAAGATAAGATTAATAGTCTCATATTTAAATAAAATCTTGATACAGTTCGTGACTGTGCTCTCGTTAACTTAAGTTTCTAGGTCGAAGCTATCAATATATGTATTTCTAACCAATCTACCTTGCTCTAATAATATATACCTATAAAACAGTATCGTGACTTAATTGACAGACTTAACATCTGTACATGTGTGTCCCACTGTTGGGGGTGGGGTGTTTAATACGAGGGGGATCAGGTCATAATCCACCACGCTGGCCAAGTGCGGGTTGGCGGACTTCACATGTCTTTCGAAAACTTGCTAAGTTCTCTCAGACATGCAGGTTTCCTCGCGATGCTTCGCTGTACCGTAAGATATGTTGGAAGTTTTCCAAGCAAGCGCGTTACCACCGGTCTACCAGTGCCTTTTAAAACCCTATTATAACCTAAGTAACTAGACATTTAAGCGATTTATTTGCTTTTCTAGGTAAACATTCAGTACAATTAATTTTAGTACAATTTGACGACACGTTTGGCTCAGTTTGTAGTGACCCTACTTGCTGTGCCAGTGGTCGTGGGTTCGAGTCCCGCTGGGGGCATTCATTTATGTGATGAGAACGAATGATTGTACTCCAGTCATGTGTTTATATTTATAATATGTATGTATTTAAAGTTATATATATGTAGTGTATCAACTACCTGGTATCCATAACACAAGCCTCGTAGCTTACCATGGAATTAGATGGTGTAGTGTGTTAATGTCAAACAAAAAAATATATACATATATTAAAGTAATCCTAAAAACGAGCAAGTTTCCACAGATATTTAATACCTATCACAATATGATATGTAAAAATTTAGAATATAAAAATAAAAAAAATAACTACATGGTACTTATAATTAAACGAATTAATTAATTAAGCACTTATGCAATTAAAAATAATATTATACATAAAAGCTATGTCGAAACTACCAATTAAAAATTAAGTTTTAGAATATTCTTGAAGTTATACTTCTTTTGGCACGTTTGAAAAAAAAATATGAAAGTAAAATCTTTACGATGCGCGCGCACACCGACAGCCAAAAAGCGACATGATGAAGTTAACTGCATTCTTTTTACAAACAGAGAGTTGTGACATACGGGATGAAATCTTTAGCTATTTTTTTTTGTTACGCCAAAGAAGTATAACTTCTTACGTGCCTACATAAATACACACACACGTTTTTTTTTATTTTTATGTAATTAAAAACACAATATAATTAAAACTATTTTTTTTTTATTTATGACATAAAAAAAATTGCAAGAAGTAATTTAAAAAAAGTTTTATTTTGTTGTTGTTATTGTAATGTATACCTAATATAACAATAGCAGAGTATATTTTATATAATTATTTTTTTTGATTAATATAAAAAAAAATCTATTTAAATTGAAAAAAAACTATTTATTTTATATTATAAGTGCCTATATCTAAATAGGCAAGGACAAAACAGTTCAGTGCCTTTTTTTCCTCTGTTTGTTTAGTAGCTATTGACGAGTTCGAGTGTTATCAATAAAAAAAATGTTTTTTTTTCTTTTTTTTTTATATAGTTAAGTTAATTCTATACATATATATTTTCCTGAAATATATACAGATAAATAAAATTAAAATGTCTGTTGGAAATGTCAATATAACAGATTTTTACTAAATGCATATAAAAATATATACGTTATGCACTTATAAGAAAAACACAGCTTTTAAAATTTTTCTCTGTCTGTCTGTTTGTACCGGCAAATCTCCGAAACGGCTGGATTGATTTTTACAGAACTTTCACTAGCTGTTAGGTGATGTTATAAGGAGTAACTTAGGCTACTTTTATTTTAGAAAAAGAATTAGGGTTCCGTTCAAAAAAATTAAAGCGTATCCAAGGACGCACCCGAGCGAAGCGAGGGTAAATTGCTAGTTTTCAATAATGATAATATCGAATTTCAATCACTGGACGAACTAATCTTTACATATAATAAAATTGTAACTGATCGCTGTCTGTACATGAAAGATATTTGAGAAAAACTATTATTGGGGATCTTTATTAACGCAATAGAACCGAAAACAAAGATTTTTAGTTTTTTTGTCTGTTTGTCGGTTAATCTGTTTGTCTGTGGGTTTGTGCGCGCTAATCTTAGAAACGGCTTAACCAATTTGGGTGTGATTTTCACTAATTTATTGTGGTAAACTTCACTTAACATTTAGTATTTGTTTTATTTCAATCGGTTTCTAAATAAAAAAGTTATGTCGATTTAAAGAATCATCTAGGGGCGAATTCAAGCGAAGCGAGACTGAGCCGCTAGTGTAGGTAATAAGTTCAAACTTTAAAATTGATTAAAATATATATGAAGCGTCGTAATACTTGCTGTAATGTAATATAGAGAGTGAACTTAAATGTGACTCGACTATAAATAAACTATACTTTCGGTTTCTGTGGTTATTCATGGCTTGTTGTCTGCTGTTTTATTAAATGTATTAAAGTTATTTCACTATATTATAAAAGGATCAAATCTGTTTGTTTGTATTATTGATATATTAAATCATAAATATACATTTCCTAAAAAATATCTCTTCAAAAAGTTGGGTCGATATGACGTTAAGTCAAATCTATACGTATAATAAAATTCTGAGTCGAATCCGTACATTAAATATTTTTTTTGGAAGATCTTACTGAAATAGCCATTATTATCGATACAGAGGTCGAATCTATAGTTTTTAGAATTTTTGTCTATCTGTCTGTTTGTGTGTGACCGCATCATGAGAAAACCACTGGACATAATTTGATTGATGATAGCTGGTTATCCGGATGAACATATAGGACACTTTTTACTGCAGGAAAATATTTCATCTCTGAGAAATCTATACTAAACGTTAAAAGGTAACTAGTGATGAACCCGAGCGGAGCGAGGGTAAGTCGCTATTAATTATATTTGTAATGGAAGTAAAGTTGCGGGTAAGAATTTTAACGAATGACATTAAAATTCCAACAACACGTTTAAATTATTTAATTGGCTGCCATATCACAAAAAATGTTATATATATATATATATATATATATATATATATAATCTAACAATCGACGATACTTACATTAATAATAATCTATATAGATAAGTGTCTGTTTGTAATGTCAAAGTAAAAAATTTTTACTAAATGTATATGAAAGAATACACACATATATGGTACATATAGGAATAATAGATTCTTTAAAATTTATATCGGTCTGTCCATCTGTCTCTCTGTCTGTTTATTCCGGCTAATCTCAGAAACGATAAACGATAACAGAAACCGATTATGACGGGACTTTCACTGGCAGATAACTGATATTATAAGGAGTAACATAAGCTGCTTTTATATTAGAAAAAGAATTAGGATTCCGCTTAAAAAGACTAAAACGTACCTAGTTTGAAATAAACTTATTTAAATAAAATTAAAATGGCTTATTATAAGTAAAAGCTGTTAATTAACACATGTTCTTTATTAGATAAACTTCGTTTAATATTATAAAATTTCAAAACTTATCCGGTTTCTCATACCATGATATTGATATTGACCTCCTTATGAGAAGTGAGGTTATGAATGATACAAACAAATTTAGACTCAATTCCATCAAAATAGAAGCTATTTTTCAAGGTTAAAACTTACGCTAGTATGCTGTAACTATAACAATATCAGAGTAAATTGATGGTTGACCTTTCAACGGCTTAGGTAGAGATAGAAAAAAAAAATGTTCGTTTTAAATATATTTAAGGCTAAATTAATATGCAAATGTAGATGCAAATTTTATTACTAGTAGTAATTTAGTAGTATTATCGATATAGAGGCTGATTCTATAGTTTTTAGTATTATTGTCTGTCTGTCTGTCTGTTTGTTACCGCATCGCGGAAAATCCACTGGAGGGATTTTGATGAAATTTTATATGATGATAGCTGGTTATCTGGGTTACCATATAGGATACTTTTTACTGTCGGAGAATATCTCATTTCTGAGAAATCTATCCTAAACGTTAAAACGTAAGTAGGGACGAACCCGAGCGGAGCGAGGGTGAGTCGCTAGTTTATAATATTATCAATTACAATTTAAAATGGAAAATTGAAAATATTTTTAATAATATAATAAATATTGAAGAATTTCCGTTAAGTGCTCTATATCTGCAGGCTCTTTAAAATTTTTATTTGACAATTTCATTCTTAGCATGTCTTGGACTCGCATTTGGTCTTGCAGTGGGACTATAACATGACTGAATTATTCTTACGTTTTAACGTTTAGTATGGAATAGATAGATTATATATTATTTATATACATAAGTATGAGCAGTTGTTGTTTGTTGTATTATAATTTATAACTTGTTTCCCCGTGGGAATGAGAAAAACTCTCATGGTAAAAAATAAACTACATCACTCTCCAGCCCTCCAACTATCTCCACACAAAAAATCACGCAGATCCGTCACTCTATTTCGACGTGAAAGAAGGACAAACAAACACACTTTCATATTTATAATTATAATAATATAAATATAAATTATTCTTAATTACGAACTCTATTTTTGCTAACTCTACTTCAGATATTAAACAACAAAGACGATACGTTCATGTGAATTCTGTAACATATTGGTTATAAAGGCGACTTATATTGCACTAGCTACTCACCCTCGCTCGGGTTCGTCTCTACTTACGTTTTAACGTTTAGTATAGATTTCTCTGAGATGAGATATTTTCCCGCCATCATGCAACCAACCAGCTATCATCATATTGAATTTCATCAAAATCCCTCCAGTGGTTTTTCTGTGATGCGGTAACAGACAGACAGGACGACAGACAAAAATTCTAAAAACTATGGATTTGGCCTCTGTATCGATAATAATGTCTATTTCAATAAGATTTTCCAAAAAATATTTAATGTACAGATTCGACATAGTTACAATTTTATTATATGTATAGATTACTCAAACTCAAAGCAATTTTATACTTACGAGTAGCCCTCAAAAAATAAAATCTTAGTAAAAATATTAGTTTTGAAAGTAAATTTCAAATTTTAATGTATTAACGGTTTAAAATAATTATTTTTGTAATAAAAAAAAAGATTATTTTAATTTATTAGACCTTTTGTAAAATATGCTTATTTAAAATAGAAAGTGTATGGAAAGTAGAGCATACTGTTATTAAGCTAAGGGGACAATCTAGTTCAGAATACGAATTGATCTTAAACGTGGACGAAATTAATTTTATTTTGGATTTGACACTCAATAAGATGGAAGGTTATCATAATACTTTCTTAGATTTACTCGAATATTTGATATTTTAAATAAAACGTATCATTTCGGATTTCTTCGCGGATTTATATCAATTTTTGGTTCCTGACGTTTCGAATGCTTTACAGCAATCATGGTCACGGGAGAGACTATGGTTTTAGACGCCTCAAAGGTCATTATATATTGTCATTGCACTGTCTATAACAAGTATTTAATAACCTTTAAGACGTCTAACACCAATGTCTCCCGTGACCATGATTGCTCTAAAGCAGCGGTCGGCAACCCGCGGCCCGCGGGCCGCATGCGGCCCGCGAGGTGCCTCCATGCGGCCCGCGGCCCGTGACTGTTTTATAAAGAAAAGTTTTTATGTTTTTTAAGTATTTTGAATTTGTAATTACCGAAAAAATGAAAATGTTCCTTGTTTCATAGATAAGCATCTAAGAGTCATTTTAGAAATTGTGAGATTGAATGTTGTAGTGGACATATTTTGTGGTATACGTTTTTTTTTTGCTTTCACAAGTGCGGCCCGCCTTTACTAGGTATAGCCACCTTGTGGCCCCTGCCTGCTAAAAGGTTGCCGACCGCTGCTCTAAAGCATTCAAAACGTCGGGAACCAAAGATCAAAATGAATCCGAAAAGACAGTTTTATTTAAAATAGAAGGTTATATTAGACTTTTTCACAGCTATTATAGAGTAGATTTTTACTCAATCAATGTAAAGTCAAAAAAATCACAAAAATAACATCCATACCTAATGTTATCATTTTCATATATTAATACAAGAACATCGTTTAAAATATTTTCTGAAAACAACTGTACCATATAGATAGATAAAGTAATAAATAAATAAATATGTTGGGACACTAACACACAACACCATCTAGTTCCATGGTAACCTCTCATGTGTTAGACTGTGCTTCTGAAGCAGTGTGTCAAAATAAACGTCAAAAGTTCGTGCATATTAAGCACGCTTATCATTCAAATTCCGCATCCTCTATGTAAGTGAATAACATTTTTCAAATCTTATTTGTATCGCTCTAATTTTCACACAGTATACTCAAATAAATAAGCATAGCATAAGACTGAAGACAAAGTTTATAAAATACACCATTATTGAGATATAATCTATACAAAGTCGCCCCTCGGTTTCGTCGAAACGCGCGAGCCGTGTGCATTGTTCGCGTGTTCTTTTTGTGATAATATCTTTTGTGTGTGGAGTGAAAGTGATCGTAAAATGGATTTACATTATGACTAAGTAAGTAAAGATCAATATTAATTACATGATTAGGACAATTGAATAAGATTTTGTATAGAAATAGTGGTTTTAACAAACATCGCCGCTATTATTCGCGGCAAAATGGCGTCATTCTCGTCGATATTTTTTGTTAACTTTATTATAAACATTGTGTATTATATACGTTATATATAATATATTATACACGTAGTCTATTATTTTTATGATCTTTACGAAACATTTAATTTAAAAACAAATGTAAAAATAATTCGTATTATTGTAATAAAAAAATACCATATTTTAAAAGATGTCTACACAGATGGGGTATTCTATTTGTTTACTTTAGAAATATTTCAATATGGAAGCGTATAATATTATCGTTGTGCTTAAAACATTGTCATTATAATCATATTTTAGGAGGTCAATTAGTGTTTAAAATAAATGCAAAGAATTTTTCAATTATTGCGAACATTTGAAAGACCTTTTTTTTTGTTTTTAATTTCAAGTGCTTGGCTTGTAGTTTGATTTATTGTAAACTAAACACTTCAAACACTTGAAACTCTGTCTGTAACAAGTATGTGGATCGTATTACATAAAAAGTTATTACCCTAAGCCACTTGACCTACAGTGTTTTCGATATTGAAAAGTAAAGGATTTTATTATTTTATTTCACTCGCGCGGGTGAAAAAAAAGGGTGAAATTTTCTAAAGCTTGTGTGGTGAAAAAAATATATGGAGAGGTGTATTCTTTTTGTTTATTAATGTGAGATAATACAGTTCTTATGAAATAAAAAAAAACAAAAATTTGAAATAATGGTTTTATTTTTAAGTTATAAAGGTTTTTAGGTAGATTTTTGGGTAACATCGGGTTCCCTGACTTCCAGGTCTATTTACTAATACATTGTAAGGCAGTTTTTATTGTGGTTTTTTAAATGTGTTAGGTTATTTCATAACGATTCCAACGATATAAGTTACTATAGCTCCCATACAAAACTTTACAGATGTCGTCATTTTAAACACCCGCGAGAAAGTTTTAGGGGTTGTTTAAAACCACCCTACACGAAGCTGCATTTTTGACATAAAGCTTCATAAGTGGGCAACACAAATGAGAGGGTAAGCTACGAGGCTTGTGTTATGGATACCAGATAGTTGATACACTACATATATACCTATAACTTTAAATACATACATAACTATACATATAATAAAATTGTAACTAAGCCAAATCTGTACATTACATATTTTTTGAAAAATCTTATTGAAATAGACATTACTGTCGATACAGAGGCCGAATCTATAATTTTTAGAATTTTTGTCTGTCTGATTGTCTGTCGGTCTGTGACCGTATCACGAGAAAACCACTGAACAGATTTTGATGAAATTTGGTATGATGATAGCTGGTTACCCGGGTCAACATATAGAATACTCTTTACTGCGGGAAAATATCTCATCTCTGAAAAATCTATACTAAACGTTAAAAAACTAGAACGAAACCGAGCGGAGCAAGGGTGAGTCGCTAGTTAAAAATATAAACATCCATGACTGGAGTACAATATATACATAGATGCTGACTAATACAAAACAAAAGATTTTAGTCACATACGCTGTTAGAAAAACAAATAAAATTAGACCGCACTTGCTAAAATGTGAGTATACAAATGATTAAAATTAAGTATTAACATAAATTTAAAGATTGAATAGATATATTATAGAAGAGCCTCTTTTTAACCGACTTCCAAAAAGGAGGTTCTATGTTTATTTCTATGTAATTTTTTTTTAAATATTTAAAACTGAGGTTAAAGCTGCGAGTTAGATTTAAGGTTAATGAACTTTATAACAATAATGCAGTTAAAGTATGTAGTGAAAGGATTTGGTATCAGAAAGGATATCTTTAATTTTATAGTTGAATAATAATAATTGTTTTGAATATTTTTGGTAATTATTACTAGGTAATAATGAAGAATTGAAATATAATATAAATAATGGGTTCATTTTCTACAGAAATTATAAAGACAGACTAAATTAACCTTGATATGTTACAAATTTAACAAAAAATAAATATAAATATGTTGGGACACACAGCACCATCTTGTTCCATTGTAAGCTACGAGGCTTGTGTTATGGATACCAGATAGTTGCTACACTACACATATATAACTCAAAATACATACATGTTATAAATATAAACACCCATGATTGGAGTACAAGCATTCGTGCTCATCACACAAATGAATGGCCTCAGCGGGATTCGAACCCCCGACCGCTATACAACAAGTAGAGTCACTACAAACTAAACCAAACGAGTCGTCCAATATAATGAAAATCGGATCACAATTCTCGAATTTATACACAAACGTACGAACGTACATAAAAAAATCACGACTTTTATATGACACCATTCGGTATAAATAAAGGTTATTAAGTATAATATTCGTTTTTTTATAAGCAAAAAAGATTTTAAAGAGTTATGAAATGAATATGAATATGAATTACAGAAGCTTTCAGTTTTTAATTTTAGATAGAGAAAGAAAGAGAAGTTAAAATTTTCACCGTAAGCATAAAATCGATACTGTACATTCGGCTCTTTAAGATTTGAATATTTATTTGTCTTTCTGGGAACGCTTCTCATGAACTACTGAACAGATTTTGATGAAATTTGATATGATGATAGCTGGTTATCCGGTTCAACATATAGGATACTTTTTATTACGGGAAAATATCTTATCTCTGAGAAATCTATACTACACGTTAAAATGTAACTAGGGACGAATCCGAGCGAACCCAAGGTGAGTCGCTAGTACTATTATAATAATAGAAACAGTAGTGTTATGACCAAAATTTTGTAAAATTTCAACTATTCGTATACATTAGTATATTGTAAGTAATTCTAAGTACCAAATGACCTTTAGATAAAGTGAATGCTTGTCCTTATTCTAGTAGTGGACCCAACTCCCAAGCATTATTTGATTTATAACGTTTTTACGATTTAAGTTTAATATTTTCAATACCACCTTGAAATTTACGAGGTTACATTGCACTTGTGTTTTTTTCCAAAATTTCAATTGGCTTATTCGTTTTGCGGAACTCATTTTTATTGTTTTTGATATATTTTTTTTGTAATTTTATTGGCAATTTACTTTAAGGAAATGAGTTTGTTTAATACTAGTTAAGACACGTGATGTCGCTTAAGTATTACGAAAAAAAGCTTACGTCTGAATCGGATAGTCGATTAAGCTTTCTTCTATACTATACGTGAAAACTTTTTTCTTTCCTAGTATAAAGCTTATATCACTCATATATAAATCCTCTTTACGCTAATAGGTTACGTTAAAATTGATCTAGCTATATAGGATACGAGCGAATAGACTAACAATTACAATGGCTGTTAGAGTTTTGTTATTATATGAATTAAATGTGGGTAAGCAATTTTTAAACAAACTTTGAATAATTGTGAACAAAACTGTACTAAAAATGTTTGGGTACATCAATTTGAGATAAAAGATCTCTACATACATTTATAGAGTTGCTGGTATACGTATATTGTATACTACTGTAGAATAAAGTTTAGTCTGTACTGTACTAGTCTACTCTACTCTACTGTACTGTACTGTAGAGTAAAATTTAGTCTAGTGTAGAATAAAGGTACTAAACATTAAATTAATATTTCTACCTTTTTATTATAATTTATTCTTTAAAAAAAATATGAAAATCGATTCTAGATCTATTTGTGAAGAACACACACACAAACATACAGACGAAAATAGCAAATAGCAAAATGTGGTCACGTGCTCGTTTGGGAAACCGAGTAAAGCGGGTTCAAATCCCGGGTCTCGTACCTCTGATGTTTTCATGTGCTAATCATTTCCAACATGATTACCACTTGTCTTACGGTGAAGGAAAACATCGCGAGGAAACCTGCATGTCTGAGAGAATCTAGTAAGTTTTCGAAAGACATTTGAAGTCCGCCAACCCGCACTTGGCCAGCGTGGTGGACTATGGCCTGATCCCCCTCGCATTAAAGATAGGCCTGTGCCCAGTAGTGGGACGTTAAAAATGGTTAAATACAGTAAAAATATAATGTATGATATTTTATTTTACGTTTTTCACAGTAATTATTGCACAAGGAAGAATGAAATACGAATATTTTATTATTTTAAAATGCATGGTCGATTTTTATGAAGTCTGAATTATACTAAAATAAACCAAAAAAGCTCCTTAATTGCTCTTTTTGTAATTGGCTGTTTCCACAATTTTTTATATGAGTAAATATATGTAATGGGTCTACCGGAAAATTCTGTCCATTTATATGACAGCAATTTTCGATATGTAAGCACATGTTTATTTGAAGCGTGTTCGGTTCTCTATTTTCATCGCTTAATGTAGACATACTAACGTAGCAAATTAAGTGAAATAAAATTAATTCACGTTAGTCTTAAGTGTGCAACGATAATGTATTCATGGCGACAGATAAAGTTCATTTACACCGCTATATTTTCGTACGAATTTTAACGAGGAACAAATGTTATAGAAGCATGTACATATTTATTGAAAGTGTTTGGTGAAGGTACACTTACTGATAAGGCATGCAGAAGATGGTTTGAAAAATTTGAAACAGGTGATTTCGATCTTTCTGATAAGCCATATTCTGGGCGACCATCTTTGATCGACGACGATGTAATTAAGACCATGTTGGAGAAAGATCCTTTTTTGACAACATCAGAGATCGCAGAAAAGCTTAATTCAGCTCAGAAAACCATTTCGGAACATATTCGGAAGATAGTATTCAAGATGCGTGCCACATGAATTAAGTCAGAAGAATTTGGATGATTGAGTCGTTGATATGCATATCTCTGCTTAGTCGGAACAAAATCGTGCCCTTATTAAACCGGATAATAACTAGAGATGAAAAGTGGATTAACTACAAAAACATTGTAAAGGAAAAGGGCATATTGTGAATCCAGAAAACCCAAGCCTTCCACCTCTAAACCAAATTTGACTTTGAATAAGATAATGTTGTGTATATGGTGGGACATTTCAGGACCAATACATTGTGAGCTATTAAAACCGAACGAAAAGCTCAATTTGAAGAAATATAGACAGCAACTGGATAATTTACAGACAGCATTCCGAGAAAAGAGGCCGGTGATGTTCAACAGGAAGGAAATCATACTGCACCATGATAATGCCAGACTACATGCTGCTTTGGGGACCCGTCAAAAAATTGCAGAACTAGGCTGGGAAATTCTGCCACATCCACCATATTCCCCGGACTTAGAACCCTTCGATTATCACTTGTTTTTGTTCTTACAGTTTTTTTTGAAGGGCAAAAAATTCAAAAGTGGAGAAGATATCATACAAGCACCGGTTCAATTTTTCGCATCAAAAGGAGGTTTTTTTTTTTCAAAAATGGGATATATAAATTACCCTCACGTTGGCAAAAAGTCATTAATAATAATGGCAATTACATGTATTATTAATGTTTATTGACAGTAAGAAAAAAAATGTATTTTATTTTATTCCAAAAACGGACAGAACTTTCCGGTAGACCATATACTTATTTTGTTGTAGTTTAACACAGTCACTTTTAATGCTTTTGAAAAATAATCAAATTTAACCAATTCAAATTAGTTAAAGGATATATTTAACAATACTGTTAAATTATAAGTAAAATATAACTAAATAATGTAAACACACTGTCGAAACCCTTCAGTTTTTCTCAGATACTTTTCAAAATTTGACACTTCCAAAAATGTATGACCCATACAGAGGCTTATTCTAATAATACTCGATATATTGACATCCCTAAATAATTATTTTTTCATACGACAATACAAAATGAAATAACTATATATATTAAGTATTAACTAAAGAAATTGATTGCATATTAGGCTTTTTTCTGTTTGTTTGTTTGTTTGATGTTTTACCAAAAGCTGTCTTTAGTATATTATATACATAATGTATTGATTAATTTAAAAAAAAATGGCAATGCTTACAGTTGAAGTTTAGTCTGCGTGTCTTCAATAAACTGTTTATTCTATTGTCTATTGTTATTTTTTTTTAATTTGTTACTTTGATTTGAAAAATGAATTTCATTAAAAACTTCTTACAGATCAATAATCATTTGCCAAGATTAATAAAAACAACAAAACGTTAAATCAATACATATAATAAAATTATAATTAATTGCTGTCTGTACATGGAAGATATTTGAGAAAAACTATTTTTGGGTCTCTTTATTAATGCAATGGAACCAAAACCTAAAACAATGATTTTTAAAATTTTTGTCTGTTTGTCTGTGCGTTTGTGCGCGCTTATCTCAGAAACGGCTTAATCGGTTTGGATGCTGTTTTCCCTAATGTATTGTGGTAAGCTTCACTTAACATTTAGTATTTGTTTTATTTCAATCGGTTCCTAAATAAAAAAGCTATGTTTATTTAAAGAATCATCTAAGAACGAACTCAAGTGAAGCCAGTCGCTAGTAATAAATAAATTTTTATTTAGAAGACAATTGGTTTAATTTTTAACCTTTCTACACATATCAATAACGTTATTTATTTTGTTTACATTCAACATAAATATTTAATCTGTTTATTTATAACAGCATTGCTTTAATTTTTAATATTTTTTTATGTTATTTAATCGATTTTTTTTATTTATTTTTATATAAATTATTTGGATACGGAAATTTGTGAGTCCGCAGTTCACTAAACCAAGGTTAAGTATATTTCCTACTTACTTTATTCACTTTAGACACAAAAAAATAACAGCAATCCTCACTTATATCAAAAGGATAAATTTAATATGTACGTGTGCACGCTAAGACGTGTTATGGCTGACTGAGCGTGAAGCGAGCAACAGATGACTATAAAAACCTTGCGCATGTGAAAAGTGGAAAATCAATAGGACCTGTTGAGTTTCGCGGTTTTATTCACGTCACATCTGAATTGTTTGTTTTTGATAGTCTATGGTTTATCGTGTTTTTTATTTTCATCTAAATAGGCAAAGACAAAACAGTTAAGTTCCTTTCTCTCATCTGTACGTCGACAGATTGTTATTTATCTAGTAGCTATTGACGAGTGTTAGTGTTATCTATACTCTATACAGATAAATAAAATTGAAGTGTCTGTTTGTAATGTCAAAATAACAGCTTTATACTAAATGCATATGGAATTATATACGGTACTTATAAGAAAAACATAATTTTTAAAATTTTTGTCTCTCTGTCTGTTTGTTCCGGCTAATCTCTGAAACGGCTGAACCAATTTTAACGGGACTTTCACTGGCAGATAGGTGATATTATAAGGACTAACTTAGGCTACATTTATTTTAGAAAAAGAATAAGGGTTTCGCTCAAAAAAATTAAAACGTAGCTAGGGACGAACCCGAGCGAAGCGAATGTAAGTCGCTGATTATATGGTCGAACTGCGACCACTTGGCAAACACTTGTATTTTTTAATTATCTAATGCAATTACTACACAATTATGTACTTATGTGTTGATCAGTTATATTTTTATGATATGCATACTGTATATAGATATAGATTTAAATATACTGTAAACTTTTTAAAATGGATACATTATATTAATTTATCTAGAATAAATTATGTGGAAAATATTACGTTTTATTAATAAAAAAATATGACATTACATAGGTAGGTATGTACATTGTACATATATGTTGTGATTCATTTGTTGTAATTAGGTTTCCGTGTAGAGACAATGTTATTTTTATGATAATTATGTGGTGTACATTTTTTTCTATATATTTGGATAGGCCAGGATATTTATATTATAGTTTTTGCATGCGGCTCTGCTTGCATAGTTTGTTTATATATAACTAGCGACTTACCCTATCTTTGGTTGTGTGTCCTAGATGCCTAATAGTAGCCTATATACTCCAGTTCATAGTCTATCTGTGTACTAAATTTCATCCAAATCTGTTCAGCCATTTTAGCGTGGAGGAGTAAAAAACATACACTCACAAATAAATATGTTGGGACATTAACACACAGCACCATCTAGTTCCATGGTAAGCTACGAGGCTTGTGTTATGGATACCAGATAGTTGATGCACTACACATTATATATAACTTTAAATACATACATATTATAAATATAGACACCCATGACTGGAGTACAAACATTTGTGCTCATCACACAAATAAATGCCCCCAACAGGACTTGAACCCGCGACCGCTTGCCCAGCAAGTAGGGTCACTAAAAAACGAGCCAAACGTGTCGTCCAATACACACATAGAAACTTTTGCATATATAATATGATCGAATACATAGTCCCTAAGCGTCATAAAGTTATATGATAGACTATAACTATAATAACATAAACTTTATCTATAAATAAGCTGTATAATACTTTCTCCCGTGATCATGATTGCTGTAAAGCAATTGAAACGTCGGGAACCAAAAATCAAAATAAATCCGCGAAAAAATCCGAAAAGACAGTTTTATTTAAATAAGCTATATAACGCAAAAAAAAAAACAACAATCGTCTGGTAGTTCCCGAGATAAGCGCATTAAAACAAACAAATAAAAATACAAAAGCAAACAATCTCTTAAGTATTATCATATTATATTAAGCGAGCAATTCTTGTATACCTACAATATATAAAATTACTTCGTGCATCTCAGAAACGGCTCTAACGGTTTGGATCAAATTTTGTATTTAGATTAAGTTTATCTATATAGGTGCCTTTTCTGAAAAAAACTTAATTTTTGGGTCTTTACAGAAAAATTACCCAAGTACTAATATGATTATAAACTAGTGACTCACCTACGCTCCGCTCGGGTTCGTCCCTTGGTATGTTTTAACGGTTAGTATAGATTTCTCAGAGATGAGATATTTTCCCGCAGTAAAATGTATCCTATATATTGACCCGGATAACGAGCTATCATCATACTAAATTTTATCAAAATCTATCCTGCGGTTTTTTCGTGATACGTTCCCAGACAAACAAAAATTCTAAAAACTATAGATTTGGCCTTTGTATCGATAATTTAATGACTATTTCAATAAGATTTTCCAAAAAAAATATTTAATGTACAGATTCGACTCAGAATTTTATTATATGTGTAGATAGATGAGAGGAATATTTTAGTATAACATCACATAAGACATTCCTAAAAAACATCAAAAATTCACTCCCTTCTCTGCCACGTTGCCATAATACGTCACATCTACTGTAAGTCCCTAATAAATACAACGTGACAAAATTTAGATATTTTTCTCATAGTCTTACTAATATTGTAAACGCGAAAATCTGTTTGTTTGTATGTACTTCATCCAAGCATATAAAGGATATTTTTCAAAGCAGAACTTAAAATATCTTCATTAATATAGATTTTTAGTTTTAACCCCATACGGAAATCGAACGCACTACCTTCCTAAGAACGCATTGCATCATAAACATTTTTCAGCTTACTTTTTACATTGATATAGAAATACATAAATAATGATAAATCCAATATACATGCGGGTGTCATATTAAAATTGTCATTTAATGAGTTATTTTGAGAGAGTTATTCCGCGTATATGTGGGATTCCCCTAGACCTAAGGCAACAGAACAGGTAAGGGTAAAACCCCATAATGCGTAGGCGCATTGCGAAGAAAGTCTTGTTAACTTTGTAACTGGTAAGTATAATATAATTATTTAAAACAAGTAGTTTCTTACTCTGACTTTACTTACATATTATATTTTATTATTTATTGTATTGGAAGTAAAACTATGATAGTAATATTCAATTCAATTTCAGTTAAATTTTTTGAACCATTGCAATGTTTAGAAGTAAAAAAAACAATGACTGACAAATACTCAACTATATAAAAACAAATAATACTGTTTAAATAACATAAAATCTAAGTGTCAGTACTAAAAGTGTTTTATCTATTATTAAATCTATAGTACAAAAAACATACAATGAAACTGAATACACCTCTTTTTTAAAGTCGGTCAAAGACGCCTACGTATATACCCAAGGACAAAAGCGTTAAGACGTAAAGAGGTAACGAACAAACACTTATGTTAGCATTCACAATTCCAAAAACCAAAAAAAAAAACCGATATTGCTAAAAGCACGTCTGACGTCAAACCTAATTTATTCATTATATGCGCACGCGTCGAAAAATATTTGATTTGTCATAAAAATGTCAGATAACGTAACATTTCCTATTTGGGTAGTTTCATAGGCTGTTTTAAAATAAACTCGTTTTCATATATTTCCTTATAAGGTTATTGATCTTGATACTGTACCAAAAATATAATATGCCTTTATATATATATATATATATATATATATATATATATATATATATATATATATATATACATAGTGCACTTTCTATTCCTGTCACTCTCATATCTCTCTCTAGTAGGACGACAATTCGACACGACCTAAGTCCGGGGTGTTACTTGAACCCAGGACTTAAAATCTGAATCCGTTCATGCTAATCACTACACCACCGATGCATTTTATTAAGATACTGATATATGTACGTCATTAATTAGTACGGATACCTTCCGGTAACTAAATGTAATATTAATACCTTTTTGATTATATATTTGCCTGATGACATTACAATAATGACGCCTATAAATAAATGGGGTTTTTGCTCAAAACCTAGTAATTTTATTCATCGAGATCACAATATTGATTGATGTGCTAGTGATTAGGTTGTACTTTATATACGGGTAAATGCTGAATATTATGTTTAAACTAGTCTTAGCCCTTGGCTCCGCTTGCGTTATTCATTTGGATATGACTTCTCCGCTCCGCTCCTATATATCGTAGAGTTTTAAAAATTTTTTTTTTATATATGTTGGGACATGAACACACAGCACCATCTAGTTCCATAGTAAGCTACGAGGCTTGTGTTATGTATACCAGATAGTTGATACACTACACATATATAACTTTAAATACATACATATTATAAATATAATACACCCATGACTGGAGTACAAACATTAGTGCTCATCACACAATTGAATGCCTCCAGCGGGACTCGAACCCGCGACCGCTGGCACAGCAAGTAGGGTTACTACAAACTGAGCCAACGTGTCGTCAAAAAGTGCTGTAAGAGTAACCTTCCGCAATAAATTGGACTATTATAATAAATGTGAAAGTTTCGTATGTGTGTACGTTTGTTACTATTCCTTCACAGTAAAATAGCTAGCTGGATTTTAATTCAATTTATCATACAGGTAGATTACATCCTGGAGTGCATAGACCACTGTTTGGTACCTTGGCGAAGAATGGGTGGTTATACAATATGGAATGAATCATTAAATTCGGTTTAAGTTTTAAAAAAGCTTTCAAAAAGCTCTTTGCTTTTACATATAAGTATATAAAATAATTATCTTTTGCATTTCCGTTCGTTTACTCGTAATGGAGGATAAAAAAGTCCTTTAATGTACCGGGATACAGTTACTAGATTGTTCGCACATGAAAATATCAGAGGTGCAAGACCCGGGATTTGAACCCGTTTCACTCGGTTTTCCAAGCGAGCGTGTTACCGGGCTATCACTGCCTTAATTTATTTAGTGATTGTGGTAATTACCTGTATACAGAGATTACGTACAAACAAAACTATTTCTTTTAACAAATTTTACTTTATGTAAATAACTAGCGACTCACCCTCGCTCTGCTCGGATTCGTTTTAACGTTTAGTAAAGATTTCTCAGAGATATTTTCCCGCAGAAAAAAGTATTCTATATGTTGACCCGGACAATCAGCTATCATCATACCAAATTTCATCAAAATCCCTCCAGTGGTTTTTCCGTGATGCGGTAACAGACAGACAGACAGACAGAAAAAAATTTAAAAACTATAGATTCGGTCTCTATAGCAATAATAATGTCTATTTTAATAAGATTTTCCAAAAAATATTTAATGTACAGATTCGGCTTAGTTACAATTTTATTATATGTATAGATTTATGTTTAGAATAAGATAAGCATTATTTAAGTATTGAATTGACAAATCAAAAAGGAGGTATAGGTATATAGATATATAGGTATATAGGTAGGTATGTTACTACGTGAGTCCGTTACACCACATCTTTGATAATTGGTAGTCATTTAATGTTTTCTTAGACTTACTTTATTTAAAATGGGAGTCGATTTTACGCGAATGTTTGACATTTTAAATAAAACTATCTTTTTGGAATTTTTCGCGGATTTGTTTTAATTTTTGGTTCCTGATGTTTTTAATATTCTATTGGTCTGTTGGAAATTAGGATAAGCAAAAAAATGAGTGAATGTAACCTTTACGCGCGGTTGAAGTAAAACTTCTTTAGCAAATATCGTAATTAAATTAAAACAAATCAATAACTAAATAAGGTACATTAGGCATATTACAATCATATATTTCTAGAATATCATATACGGAAAGAATATTATACTATATATTTGTCAGACTAACAACGGTTACCATGGCACCATGGCAATGTATTCTATCTCATTCTGTCGCGGGCTTAATCCTATACCTATATTTATGTGTTTGTCTCTTTTTAGTGTCGCATTTTCGTTTCATCGAGTTTCAAATCACAACGATTCTATAGAAGTTTTATTTAAAAAGATTGCATATCCCTATCATCTCATATATTGAAATTAAAAAAGATTTAAAACTTTCATATAGGCATATAAAAAAGTTTTACTATAAGCCTATAAAAGCACTGTAAGGTCTCTTGAAAACTAGAATAATACGCTACTAGTGGTAGGATGAAATTACAGACGAAGGCTTTTAAGCCACTTCAACTGGGAGTGATGAGGTTGTAGTCCAGTACAAGTTGTTAAAGTGCTATGTAAAGCTATATTTTAATAATGTAAAAAATATTAAAAATTTTATATTTTACACGTGTGGAATGAGACAAAAGATTAAAAATGCTAGCTTTATAGCTAGTACTAGCGACTCACCCTCGCCCCGTTTGGGTTCGTCCCTAGATATGTTTTAACGTTTAGTATGGATTTCTCAGAGATCAGATATTTTTCAACAGCAAAAAGTATCCTATATGTTGACCCGGCCATCATTCTACAGCCAGCTATCATTATATCAAATTTCATCAAAATTTCTCCAGTGGTTTTTCCGTGATACGGTAACAGACAAACAGACACAAGAATTCTAAAAACTATAGATTCGCCCTCTGTATCGATAATAATGACTATTTCAATAAGATTTTCCGAAAAATATTTAATGTACAGATTCGACTTAGTTACAATTTTACTATATGTATAGATGTAAAAATATGGAACAATAGACTACATATTATAGTATATATATAGGTACAAAATATACATATAATTCTGAACTTTTCGAGTTCTTTTTTCTGAATCATTTTATGGGTTTTCACTATTTTTTTATACTTAAACCACCCATGACACAAAAAAAAATTATTCAAATTGGTCCAGTGGTTTTTAAGTTATATATATATATATATATATATATATATATATATATATATATATATAGATAAAAAGTACCAAAAATAACATTTTTTGTAAATCAAAGATTAAATCCTGTTATCGCAGTTTATAGCAATATTTTATGTGTGAATTTACCTTAAAACTATTAATTTTAAGCTTATTATATACTAGCACTTACATCCGATTTTCTTTGCATGGTTAACAAGAAATGACAACATTTTTTTATATATTTAGTGAAACTTTAGAAAACCTTGTAACCCTTTAAATCCTACTAATATTATAAATGCGAAAGTTTGTGAGGATGTATGGATGTCTGTATGTATAGATATATGGATGTTTGTTACTCTTTCAACCAAAACTACTTAATGGATTTTAATGTAACTTTAAAATAAAATAGCCCATACAGCGGAATAATACATAGGCTACATTTTATCCCGGAAAAATTTACGGTTCCCGTGGGATAGATTCGTTATTGTTTATAGGCGTTTTAGGCGAACTCGAGCAAAGCGAGGGTGAACCGCTTGTTACATGCGTTGCCTAGAAAAGAATCGCTGACGTCGCGCACCGTCATGAATCGCCGCTACACGTGTGGCCCCAAATTAATAAACAATAAACTTTGTATAAAAATAAATATATGCGAAAGAAGAAAAATCAACGAATACTCAAAAATAAATAGTTCTATTTATAATATTAAGCAATTCTTGTATATATATATATATATATATATATATATATATATATATATATATATATAAATTTAGTTCGTGTATCTCAGAAACGGCTCTAACGATATGGATCAAATTTTGTATTTAGATAAGGTGTTGCTTTTTAAGTTTATCTACATAGGTATATTTTCTGAAAAAAAAAAACGCAATATTTATATTTTTTCCGAAAAAAGACGATTTTTTAAAAAGAAAAAAAAAAACGCCGAGCAAAGCTCGATCGAAACTGTTATTTTAAACAAACAAACATTTAAATATTTAGTATAATATTTTTTAAGTTAGTGTAATGAGATTTAGAGAAAGTTTTTTAGAGCAAAGAGTTTGATTAACTACAGGACTCTATGTAAAAATTGATGCATGAAATAAGGATCGTTTATCAATAAATATACTTTAGTTAGTCTGCTTTAAATAACTAAAATATAGCTAAAAGTGAAAAATGTAAGCGCATCACTTGTAACGGCTGGACCGAGTTGGCTATTTTTTTTAAATGCTTGTAACACTTCGAGTAACACTTCGAAAAAGGATGTTAGGCAAAATCTTATTTCCCAGAAAAATGGAAAATTCAGGAGATACTGAAAGTACTTTTTCTATAGAATTTTTGTACGATCTCAAAGACCTAATAATTTATTGCTATTGGGTCAGGACGTCTGTCGGGTCAGCTAGTAACAAATATACTTTTAAATTCTTATCTACTCTTATATCATGAAATCCTCCTGTTTAACCAGCATATAATGTACTAGCGACTCACCCTCGCTCCGCTCGGGTTCGTCCCTACTTAAGTTTTAACACATGCCAGTATAAATTTCTTAGAGATGAGATATTCTCCCGCAGTAAAAAGTATCTTATATGTTGACCCGGATCAGCTATTATCGTACCAAATTTCATCAAAATCTCTCCAGTGGTTTTCCCGTTACGCGGTCACAGACGTATAGACAGACAAAAATTCTAAAAACTATAGATTCGGCCTCTGTATCGATAGTAATATCTACTTAAATTAGATTGTTACAAAAAATATATAATGTACAGATTCGGCTTAATTACAATTTTATTATATGTATCTATACATAGATATAGATAAATAATACAAACATTTGCATAGATTATGAAAATAAAAATGAATCAACATACGAGTATACCAGTATGAAAAGCCTTTATATCTTAAAATGAAACGTAAGTGAATTAGATATTACGAAAACAAAAGACCTAAATTGTGGTAAATAAACCAATTGTATCATATGTCGTATTGAGAAATAGTTATATGATATTGGTCATTGACATGCTTATTTTAAACTAGTTAATGTCTCTAGCTTCGTCTGCTTGAGTTATTATATAGTCTATGAACACTATGTTTATTCAATTCAATTCAATTTAATTCTTATGCTCAATGGCTTCTAGGATCGACTATATTTATGAAAGCTAATGAGCTAATGAGGGCGTTGGTGTGAAATTAGGGTTTTTCTTTTATAAAAAAAACCTCCTAACCTCTCTAACACCACTTCATGTTTCGAGATATTTTTATTGAAATAAAAGCATGAAATATCCACAACAAAAATCAACTCCAATTTCTTTCAAAAGTGACGCTTTACAAGATGGCGATGTTAGTTCTGATTTCCGCCACGTACCAAATGACCATGTAGCACTGTGTTTTTTTTGGGAGCACGTACAGTGAGGAGCTGAAGCCAATAAAAAAATGAATACCCTATACCTTTATAGTACCTACCAGAAATGGGCCGAATGTGGCTTGAACCGAATACGAGCTTTGGCCGAATATTCGGTGAGGATTATTTTTTTTAGCCGAACTTTGGTTCAATTTTGACTTTTCTCAGAGGCAGGAAATATATATTTCTGCCAGATAAGTCAGTCTTTGGTGTTTTTACACCATAACTTGCCTCTAGTAAATTTTAAATACGATCAGATAGATAAGAAGAGAATGTTGAAAATACCCTTTAATAATTAAAAATACCTAAGGTTTCTGAGTGTTTAGTTTGTGAACCAAAAACGTGATTTTTTTTCAATTTACGAATTGTAATTAAGACGTTTGTTAGAATACTAAGTTTATTTAATTTCGTCTGTTTAATTAAGCAAAGATTTTTTAGACTGTTAAATTAAGAAGAATGATTTAATTTTATTTTTATCGCATACGAGTTAAAGTTTATATGTTCCTAACTAAAATAAATGACCATGAGCATATAAAAGAATTTTATTTTACCATTATGACAGACATTCTATCTATTAATTTCAAACTGAATTTTGGCCGAATACCAAAGTTCAGCTCAAGCTGCCGAAATTCGGTTAAACCGAATGTAAAACGAATTTCGGCCTATCCCTAGTACCTATACATATTACATGGATGGACAAAGAGACATACGAGTAAATATCCTAAAAACTGATATTTTGATTTCTAATAACAATTTGTAATAACTAAGACTTGTGTGACGTCAAATACCTTAGTACTGTGACCATGTTTTTGTAAACCATTGGAAACTTATATCTAAATTAAATTAAAAAGTTTTCAACCCGTTAAAAATAAATAAAAAATAAAAATAAAATAAAAATAAGAATAAAAATAGCCTTTATTCTCTGACCAGTAAAATTTCCTTATGACTAATAAATTACTTTTTTTTTTTATTGATGGTCAGGTCGTCTTTCGACGTAGGCCTCCTCTAGCTCACCCCACTTCCCATCTCTTCACCTGTCTTCCTCTGCGCCTCTTTCCGTTCCTTGGATACCATACTGTTATTTCTTTTGTCCATTTTTCTTTCTGGGATCTCATCATGTGTCCTGTCCAGCGCCACTTTAATCTTTTTATTCTAGTGGTAACATCTGTTACTTTCGTTATTGCTCTAATTTTTGAGAGCCTCCATTTATCCTGTAGCTTTATGTTAAGCATGCTCCTCTCCATCTTATGTTGACACACTTTAAGCCTTTGGTTGTTAAGTTTTGTCATTGCCCAGGTTTGGCATCCATATGTTAACACCGGTAAGATGCACGTATTGAAATTTTACGTTTTCCTGAGATTGGTATAGATGGGCTCTTTAGTATTTCTTTTAAAGACCAATACCGTGACCAGCTGATGGATATTCTTCGGTTCAGTTCTTTGGACATTTGTTGTTTTGGTGCTATTAGTTGTCCTAAGTATACGTATTCTTCTACATATTCTATTTTTAGGCTGTCTATGTATATATTTTCTTTATTTCCATTCGTCATTAACTTTGTTTTTGACAGGTTCATTGAAAGCCCAACTTTTTCGCTTTCATATTTTAGTTGTTTTATCATGTCCTGAAGTGTTTTAGAATCTTCCGCAAAAAGTACCAGGTCGTCAGCAAATCTTAGGTGGGTGAGTTTACTTCCATTTACATTAACGCCATAATTGCTCCAGTTTAAGTTCCTAAAGATGCTTTCCAGTACAGCAGAGAAAACCTTGGGTGAAAGTGGATCTCCCTGTCTGACGCCTCTTTGGATTTTGAATTCCTCTCCCACTTTTTCTAGATGAATTTTTGCTGTACTATTACTGTAGATTTCTTTTATTATCCTCACGTATTTCTTGTCCACTCCTTGATCTATGAGTGATTTATATATAGCTTTATGTAATATTGAGTCGAAAGCCTTCCTATAATCTATAAATCCGATGTAATAATATTTTCCATATTCATTATATTTCTCTATGAATTGGTTGACCACGTGAATGTGGTCGATCGTAGAAAAATCACTCCGGAATCCCGCTTGTTCCCTTGGTTGTTGTTCGTCGAGACATTTTGTAATACGACCCAGTAAAACTTTCGAAAAAACTTTATATATATTTGAAATTAGACTAATAGGCCTGTAATTTTCTATATTGTGTTTGTCACCTTTTTTATGCAGTAGAATAATAGTCGAAGTGGTCCATTGGTTTGGTATTGTCTCTTCACATAATATCTTGTTAAATAGTTTAGTTAGTGGTGAGAGTATGACATCTATTAAGCCTTTCAGTAACTCATTAGTTATTTTATCATCACCTGGTGACTTTTCATTTTTTGGGACATGATCGCTTTCCTTATTTCGCTGCTTAAAATCGCTGGTACTTCTTCTCTTCCGCTGTCTTTTTTAATGTTGAACTCCTTGTCTGATCCGTGGTCATCATATAAATTTCGATAGAAGTCTGTAGCAGTTATAACAATTTGTTTTCTATGGGATGTTATGTTGTCCTTTCCGTTTATGTCTTTTCCCTTTATTTTTGCTACCCATGTTTTGTGATCCTGAAGCTGTTTCAGAGCTTTTTTGATTCCGCCGGTTTTTTCTACTTCTAAATTAATCCTGTGTAGTTTTTTATCTTTTTTGTGATTTCTTATGCTTGTCAAAATTTTTTTGCTAATTTCTTCTATTTCTTTTCTTTTATTTTTACGGTCGCTAGACATATTTCTTCTTTGTTCGATAAGTTCTTTTGCTTCTATTCCAAGTTTATCCTCTTCCTGGTTTTGTCTTTTAAGCTTTGAGAATAATTTTATGAGTGTTATTTCGAATTTATTATAGTTTTCTTGTATTGAGCTTTCGCTGTCTATTTTAGCTATATTTTCTTTAAATTCTTTTGTTATACTATCTGAGAGTGGTAGCGGTATGTAAGTAAAATTATTCTGAATTTTTCTCCTTGATTTTTTTATATCAGCTTTTAATGCTCCTCTTACCATCCTATGTTGTGTTTATCATATGTTCTTTCTCTTGATTATTATAGTTATTGGGGTTTATATATTTGGCTAGAGGGTTTTGGTCGAACTCCCCACGGTGACCTGCCGGCTTGGGGATTAAAATTGTGTTATTTGTGCTTGTAGTGTTAGTTCTCTTTGTGCTATTTCCATTTCCAGTTGCTAATTGCTATTGTTTGCTAATTGACGAGAGAGAGTTGGATCTGGATCTCATTATATCAAAAGCATTTGCTCTGTTGACTTTGTTCGTAGGCTTTGGAGTATTTTTCTTGCATGACGTTTCTTGAGGGCTGCTAGTTGGCGATCTCTTTCTTTTCTCGGTTAGCTTGTTTTCCTTTACTATCAACTTGTCATACTTTATAAAAGCAAAATTCCCTTTTCTTCTCTCTTCCTTTAATCTCCCTTGTAATGAGCGTCGTATTTCAAGAATGTGCTTGGGGAAGTCTTCGGTGATGTAGAGGATTTTAGATTTCTTTTTGTTCTTTAATATTTCGGTTCTTTTCCAAGTACTAGAAAGTGTAATAGTTATAGGTCTTGTTTTTCAACCCGTTAAAAACTATTAAATTCTCTACGTCATCTTGACTAAGCTCTTTGATACGAATGATTACCACTCTAGGCAAAATATGCGAAAAATTAAAAAAAAAAAACTTAAAAGATTGTTTTAAAAATAATAATAATAATAAAATAATATTTAAAATTAGATATAATTAAGCAAAAACATTATGCATTCAGATATCATGCTTAGGTATTATGATTATAATTATTATTCAATTACGATAATGTTTTATTTATATTTTAAGTTTCTTTCAATGTTATGATTTATGAATATTGTATAAATTACTAATCTATTGCTCTCGTTTGCCTCAATGGCGTCCTTAAGCAACTTTTCTAACAGAGTAGGTATTATTCAATCAATTGATGTGACATGAATCCAAGTGAAATGAATTGGAACCTCCATCACACCTTTTATAGTTTCATATCTTAACCAATTTCAAGATACCACTAGCCTTACAGGCAGTGGTAGCCCAATGGTAACGCGCTCGCTTGGGAAACCGAGTGAAGCGGGTTCAAATCCCGGGTCTCGCACCTCTAATATTTTCATGTGCGAATCATTTTTAACATGATTACCACTTGCCTTACGGTGAAGGAAAACATCATGAGGAAACATGCATGTTTGAGAAAACTTAGCAAGTTTTCGAAAGACATATGAAGTCCGCCAATATGCACTTGGCCAGAGTGGTGGACTATGGCCTGATTCCCTTCGTATTGAAGGAAGGCCCGTGCCTAGCAGTGGGACGTTAAAAAGGGCTGAATACACTAGCCTTACGGTGAAGGTATACATCGTGAGATAACATGTTTGAGAAAATCTAACTACTTTTCGAAAGACATGTGAAGTCCGCCAACTCGCACTTAGCCAGCGTGTTTTGGTATGAATAATGCTTTGAAGGCAGGCCTATACCATATCGTGCCATAAAATATCTCTTTATAAAACATCACGATCTGTTGCACATTTGCTGCATAATAAAAGTATTTTTCTCTCTTGCGTTTTTGAAGTATTATTTCTCTTGGCATGTTTGGAAATAATTATGAAAGTAAAATTTTTACATCGCGCGCGCACACCGACAGCCAAAAAGCGACATGATGAACTTAGCTGAAAGCGACATGATGAAGTTAGCGGCATTCCTTTTACAAACAGAGAGTTGTGACATACGGGATGAAATCTTTAGCTATTTTTGTTCTGTTACGCCAAAGAAGCATAACTTCTTACGTACATAAGTGCACACACGTTTTTTTTCTTTTTATTCCCTTATGATCTCTGCTTTTATGTAATATTTTTTTTTTTTACATTTTATGCGGATTGTAGAATAGAAATAAATGAATTAAAATTTGATAGAAAGATAGACGGTCCAGAGGTCTCACTAAGTCGACATTGCTTCCATAATCGTTATCGGTGATAGATAGCCCAAAATCGCTTTAAAAGTATTCTACCTTTGTGATGGATTATTGAATGTTGATGTGAAACATCTATTGGTGCACCTCGGCAGTAAAACCGACTCGATGTCGTGATGGCAAACAGCATGACGCTCTATTACTTCTACGCCACCGCAATCGACACCTTTGTGAGTGCGCGTACATTTATTATACACTTTGTTGCTTCTCTGTGTTAGGGTTATTAATTTATATATCGAATTTATACTCTGTAATTATAAAATGTATTTTATGAATGGCAGTTGACACTTGACAATATTTTTCGTTATGAACATTATTAGATTATTTAGTTTAGTTTTACTTCATATTTGATGGAAAGCAGTACAGTATATACATTAATTACGAAAATATCGTCGTTTTATTGGCCATCCCGTCATCTGTATGAGCTGAGAAATGTTTCTATCACACTATAGTATACTTGACAAGTTTACCGTTTGTATACACGTTTTGAATTTTTTAAATAAAAAAAAAATCTTTAAAAAAAATCTGCATATTTTCTTTTTAATTATTTCATATTTACTGCTTTTAAAAACCATCATGTCATGTATATTTGCTATAAAAATAGTTTCGATGTTTCACATCTGTCAGGCGTCCCGCGTGGGCTAAAAGTGTTTTTTTTTATTATTTTTTTAGCTCCTGAGTAAGTAGTTTTAAGTTTTTTATATCTTTTTAGTTAAAAAAGTAAATATTATTGTGCAATTCTGTCGGATAACTTGGCTCTAAATTTTAATTTATAATCTACAGTTTATTTCGTTTAATCACTCAGTAACCTCTAGTTATGCAATAAGGCCTTTGGATCAACGCCTATGTTCATTTTACACCAAAACTGGTTCAAATACTAAAAATAAAAATATACCCTTGTACCTATTTTTAACCAAAAGTTATTATTTTAAGCGATCAAAAATGAAGGTTACTCACAAACTTTATATACAACAAACTTGTTAATTTAAACATAATTATCTATATACACTCGTGAGCAAAAAAATCGACTCAGACGACACATCTGTAGTCGCAAGTCACTGGAAAAAAAACTGAAAGCAAATATATTTTTTTCATAGTAAAATCTTAAAGCTGCTAGTATTAGCTTCAAAATGATATAAAATATTGTAAGGTTTATTGCTCACACAACCCAACAATATGTTGTGATCAGTAACCACCCTTTTTACGCTTGTTTACAATAGTGCTAATTAAGGGTTACTGACCCATATAAAAGGTTATCTACCTGACCCATCCTTATCAGTTAGCCGTCAAACGTCAACCGATACACATCTCCGTTATCAACAATCAAGAATTCTATCTGAAAATGGACACAACAAGCGATTTAGCAGCTCAAGCGATCACCCTATTGCGACAAGGCCAGAGTCAGCGTGAAATGGCACGTGCACTGAACATGAGCCAGTCTGCTGTTTCCAGAGTTTACCGTCGTTACCAGGAGACTAGTGGCTTTAATCGAAGACGCGGTTCTGGTAGAAAAAGGTGCACGTCAGAGAGAGATGACCGATTTATTGTCAGCACATCGTTAAGAAATCGGGCCCTCACTGGCGTTCAAGTCCAACAAGAGCTCAGAGAAACGCGAGGAGTAGCTGTGAGTGGCTGGACAGTCAGAAGACGACTTAAGGCAGCTAGGCTTGAGCCAAAAAGGCCAGCTACTGGCCCCAAATTAACCCCAGACCACCGAGCAGCCCGCCTACGTTTTGCTAGAGAACATGTTGATTGGACTGACGAACAATGGAGCACCGTTCTCTTCTCAGACGAAAGTAGAGTGTGCTTGCATGGTAGTGATAGAAGAGGACGAGTCTACAGAAGACCTGGGGAAAGATTCGCGCAGTGCTGTATCAAAGAAAATGTTGCTTTTGGAGGAGGTTCCTGGACGGTGTGGGCCGGCATTTCAAGTGAGGCAAAAACCGAGTTGGTTTTTATTGAAACTGGCGGTCGAATGGGAGGATTGACGGCGATCCGATACATCGAAGAGATTTTAGAGGATCACGTCGTTCCCTACGCCGGTTTCATTGGCGAAAACTTCGTCCTAATGCACGACAATGCCCGTCCACATACTGCAAGTTCCGTCCGGCAGTATTTACAGGAGGTCGCAATTGCCGCTATGGACTGGCCAGCGCGTAGCCCGGACTTAAATCCTATCGAGCATTTATGGGATGATCTTAAAAGAAAAGTTCGGGCTAGAAATCCTGCACCAGACACGATGGCGGACCTCAAAGCAGCGCTAATCGACGAATGGAATAGCATCGAACAAGATCGAGTAAGGAAACTTATTCGATCCATGAAAAAGTGATTGGAAGCTGTTATTAGGGCCAGGGACGGTAACACTAAATATTAAAAAAATAATTTTAATTAAATTATTGTTTTGACGAATTTTACGTGGTATTTTCTTTACCGTCAACCATCACTTTTTTTATTGCTTAAGACTCCATCTCATTCAATATTTTTTCTTTACCAGAAAACATTTTTTAATAACAACATAGACCACTCATTTTAAAGCTAAAACAAAGAACTTTCAGATGTTAAAATCAGAAATATAATAAAAGCTTCCGATTTTTTGCTAGAGCTTTTTAACCGCAAGCATGCGTCCTGAGTCGATTTTTTTGCTCACGAGAGTATATATATATATATATATATATATATATATATATATATATATATATATATATATATATATATATATATATAAAACAATGTCATTTTAGTTACACCATTTATAACTCAAGAACGGCTGGACCAATTTTTATGTTATTGGATTTTTTGTATTTCTCTAAGTCCGGAATAGGATAATAAGTATTAAAACATCAGAAAAATTCAAAATATATATATGGCTATAGCTGGCAAATTACTATTTTAAATACCTACGTAAAACGTACGTAGCGACGAACCCAAGCGAAGCGAGGGTGAGCCGCTAGTTATATATACTTTAGTATTACTACAAATAAAAATAGAGTGACTATAAGTTATTGGGTTTATCGGAAGAATTAAATTTATTAACTTGCAACTAAATTTGTTAACGAAAAGCTAACTTAACAAGTTAATTTTTAATTAATTAAGTTAAATAGCTTAACTAGTGTTCGTCTGGTGGTCAAAATTCGAACATAATTAATATTAAAAATGAGGAAAATACATATGAATTTACATCTTTTCAACACGTTATTTTTCTGTTAAATAAGAAAAGAGAAGAAAATCGGCTGACCGAGGAGAATAAACACATTACCCTCCTATGTGTCGCGCAGTCGGGTAAAAACGTACTGTACTGTCTTGTCTATATACAAAAACCGATTGACAACAATAATTTAAGCATTCTATTAGTGGTAATTGTTGAAAGTTATCGTGTCTAAGCCTAAAGGACTCGAGACAATATTTAGATCAAAATTAAGTATAAGTAGCGATTTACTGAATGTACTCTCTATCGTATAGTAATAATTTCACAAGTTAACTGTTTGGAAAATTGTCGCGTTTCCATTATATTATGTATATCTTTCTAGCCCCTCAATGTGCGTTCACTTTGTCATGGTGGGGGGTCTCAGTGGCGTCCGGCAATCCAGCCGGGCATGAAGCCAAGTAACGCACTGGAAGGCGGCCCATCTTGGTGGGTGGTGTACCATGCGGGCTGCTCCTGGTACATCTCTGATAGCAGATTGGACCGTGGGAGCAACCCTATGGCTGTTGTGGTCTGCGTCGGCAGACTTGCCGTCGGGGCGTCGTGGTTGAGTGCGTAAATGATCCTGCGACGCCCCATTAGAACAAGTGGAGGTTATGTTGGGCTTAAGTGGGTAGTACTGGCTTTTCTAGCCCGTGAGTCCCAGATAACCACCTGTTTGTATACAGGTGGTATGCGTAAATGCATTTCCTAAAATTAAACAAAAAAGCTATACCTTTCTAAGCTAAATATTAGTATTCATTTAGCAAAATATGTTAAAGCCCACCTTACTACAAGACAAAGGCTAACACCGGGCCCCGATACCTTTTCTATTTGTGGTTTTCCGTATTATATAATAGATATAATCTTTTTATATATTTTTATATCATATCATCTTAAATTTTTCAATTAGTTATTTAATATTATTATTTATATTATTAATATTATAAAGCTGTAGAATTTGTTTGTTTGTTTGGTTGAACGCGCTAATCCCAGGAACTACTAATCCGATTTGAAAAATTATTTTTGCATTAGATAGACCGTTAACTGAAGAAGGCTATATATAATCCCGGAAAAATGTACAGTTCCCGTGGGATAGATTTGTTTTTGTCTAGGGACGCACCCGAAGCGAAGCGAGGGTGAGTCACTAGCTTGGTATTATATAAATTGCAGTTTGTGCTGTTTAAACATTGGCATTTTCGCGCTATCGGAATTACGTCACAAGTTTTGCGTATGCCCATGTTTTAGATGATTTCGAAATAGCTATTATATTATCAAGGATGCTAAAATTGTAGTAATTAAATATAAATATGTTGGGACATTAACACACAGCACCATCTAGTTCCATGGTAAGCTACGAGGCTTGTGTTATGGATAACATATGGATAGTTGATACACTACACATATATAACTTTAAATACATGCATTACATAATATAAATATTAACACCCATGACTGGAGTACTTTCGTGCTCATCACACAAATGGATGCTCCCAGCGGGACTCGAACTCGCGATCGCTGGCACAGCAAGTAGGGTCACTACAAACTGAGCCAAACATGTCATCTAATTAGAATCGTAGTGTCGTTATTAAAATTGGTACTCAGTAAAGTATCTATTTAAAGTTATACTTTGATATAACTCCATACAAATAATGTCAAATTTCTATCGCTCTAGTAAGCAAAATCATAGATAGGTATATTATAAGTAGCATCAAGCACTTCAAATGTCAATTATAGAAGTGTTGACAGCTTCTGACGTCACATTTAGCTGTAAACAATGGTGTTGCGTTTTGCAATTATTAACTTACCGCGCATATTTTGCACCTTTTACATTTACTTAGTTATGTAATCGATGATTAAAAAATAAAGTAAATTTTTACGTAAAATGTATGAATCTACATCTAATTTAACTTTAAAATGACCAACTTTAATAGAGAAACCTTGTTTAAGAGCGGTCTATTATCTATACTAATATTATAAACGCGAAAGTAACTCTGTCTGTACGTCTGTTATCTTTTCACGCTTAATCCGCTGAAGTGATTTAGATTAATTTGGTATGGAGATAGTTTGAGACCCTGGGGACGACATAGGATAGTTTTTATCCTGGAAATCATCTCTTAAGGGGGTGAAAAGGGGGGTGAAATATTGTATGGAAAATCAATCACAAAGAGTCCTTTGATCACATTAAGAAATAGGACCGTTTGGTAACAAAGAATATTTCGAGTTGATTAATCGTTTTTTCATACAAAATGTATGGGAAAAGTTTTTGGCGATTTCTGTCATTTCACTAGAAAGTGAAAACTAACTCAAAAACTAACTCATACCTTAAATGGTCCCATAGAGCCTTTTGATCCCTACATGTAATAGGATCGATTGATATAAAATCATTTTTTTGGTATTGTAGCATTTTTTTCGCTAACTGTACATTTTTTACAAAATCTATGAATGCAGAATATCTCAAAAAGTTAAAGATGGTCTCCTAGGAACGTTTTCCTGTAACTATAACAGTTAAGGTACCTGCCCTTACTGTCCCGTCTCAAAAATCCATCCTGTATACATAGATATATAACTTTATACGCTGAAGCGTTTTGATGAAATTTAGTCCACAGATACTTTTAGAGTCTTGATAAGTTACTATATTAAATAACAATTTCGAATTAATGTTATATACCAATTGTAACATTGAATCAACAATTAGAGGTCGTTTTATAATTTTCAAAATACGTATGACCTTAGAGTAACCTTGCACGATTCAAAAATTAAAACGGAAGATTGCGATCTCAAGAAAGGAACTAATTATCTTTCAAGGTTACGACTTTTTTAAATAAATATATTATTTAACAAGCGAATTATCCTGACTTCGCTTGGGCGTGTCCTGAGATACCTTTTTTTTGTTTTCGCTGGAGAAACCCATCCGGTCCGGGGACCCTGCCGGCCATCAATAGGCAGGGTACTGTCAGACTCCTACTCACTAAAACCCACAGCGGAACCCGTCGCCGCAGTGCAATGGGGCGTTGCAGGATCGCTTGCGTACACACTACAACACCTCTGCGGACGGCCCGAACCTCGCGGGATCCCGATCCCCCCGCAGTAGCTCCTCTAGGTGTCCTGAGATGCCTAACATAAGCCTATATACTTACTCCAGATCCAGCTCCAGATGTTACTAAATTTACATTACTTAATTTCATATATATCTGTCTAACCATTTTAGCACAAAGGAACAAACATACGTCTATAGAAACTTTTGTATTTATAATATCATTCAAATAAATGTACGTTTGTAACAAATAAATATTGGATGAAATAGGCAGTTTAAACAAAAGATAAATAATATTTCCTTAGATTTACGCGAATATTTGACATCTATACATACCTATAATAAAACTGTAGAGGTAGAATGTCTGTACATAGAAAAAAAATGCTAAAAACCAAGCCAGGGGGATCTAAGAAGAGAAATAGAACAAATCCAGATTTTTTCAAATTTTTTGTTTCTCCTTTTCTCCTATTTGTCTGTTTGTACGGGCTAATCTCCGAAACTGTTGGACCGATTTAAATGAAATTTTGCATAGTGGTAACTGCCTCGGTGGTGTAGTGGCTATCATGTACGGCTGCACATCCTGAGGTCCTGGGTTCGAGTCCCGGGTCGGGCCAAGTTTAGTTATTGAGTCTTTCTGTATAGTAAGCCTCAGTAACAGCCCGGAGTTGGGAAGTTGGCGGTGTTTCACCCCCGTGCCTCGGAGAGCACGTAAAGCCGTCGGTCCTGCGCCTTAACTCTCACCGGTCGTGTCGAGTAGTCGTCCCACCGGAGTATGAGAGTGACAGGAATAGAGAGTGCACTTGTGTCTGCGCGTACATTTGTGCACTATAATATCTCCTGCGCAGTTGGCTAGTCTCAATGAGATTGGCCGCCGTGGCCGGAATCGGTCAGGAGGACATTATTATTAGTGGTACCTTTATATCCCCGGTCAATATTTTAGGTACTTTTCATCCCGAAAAATCAAAGAGTTGCCGTGGGATAGTTAAAAAACTATAATAGAAAAAAGAAAGGATAGTTTTATTTAAAAAGATAAATATTATTCTTTACTTAGTCTAAGAACAAGAAAAAGAAGTACATTAATATGTATTAGAAAGAGAGTGATCAGTGTGTTTGTTCCAGGCTGTGACGGCTCAACTGATTTTAGCAAGATACAGCTTATTACGTTGTTATTTTTATGGACATAAATGAACTACCGAACGAGAGAGAATGGGGGAGGGGGGGGGGGGGGGCAACTAACAGTTCATAAAAGTTTGACCTAGTGTCATACTGATAGCTAATGTGGTATAATAAAGTTTATTCACGATGTCAAATGAGAGATAGACAGTGAAACCTTGATTTGGATTCACTTTATCTTCAATTTTTTTGTTAAATTTTAGACAGTAGATGATAAATCTGGGTTTTTTTATACAACTGTCACAAAAATCATTTATATACCACTAGCGACTTACCCTTGCTTCGCTCGTGCTCGTCCCTAGATACGTTTTAATGGTTAATATGGTATAGATAGACAATAAACGGGCCATCTAATGCAAAAAGAATTTTACAAATCAGATCAGTAGTTCCTGAGATTAGCGTATTCAAACAAACAAACAAATAAACAGATTAGCTCTACAGATAATGCCACCTTTTAGCAAATATTACTAATAGTAACATCTAGGTTGTATGCTGCTTCAGGTCTATGTGTATACTAAATGTCATCCAAATTAGTCCAGCAGTTTCAGCCTGATGGAGAAACAAACATTCACACAAACAAAATTTAAAATTACTAATAGTAGTATGATAATAATCAAATGGAAGAATACTTTTTTTTTTAGATTTGCGCGAATATTTGACATTTCAAAAAAAAAACATTATTAAAAATTTTGTGGGTAGATGGATATATACTGTTTGTACTAACTATATAATAACATTTGACACATCTAAAACCTTAGTCTCTCGTGACCATGATTGCTGTAAAGCATTCGAAATGTCGCGTCGGGAACCAAAAATCAATATAAATCCGCGAAAAAATCCGAAAAGATTTTATTTGAAATCAAACAAGTCATAGGTTTCCTGCGCAACAGATTGAGTTACAACGGTTTTCAAACTTTAATATTCTGTTAATATATACAGTAAATATGTAGCTTAAGTGACGTCAAGAAGAGTAGGTTTGATTAAAATTCCATTAAAAGTATCTTTATGACCACGTTTATTCATTTCTGAGGGCCGATTTTGAAATTGGTTATTAGTCAGATTTATTGATTAACGAACGACTCACGCTCGCTTCACTCGCGTTCGTCCCTAGGTACGTATTAATTTTTTTTAGCAAAACTCTAATTATTTTTCTAAATTAAAAGTAGCCTAAGTTACTCCTTATAATATCAGCTATCTGCCAGTGAAAGTCCCATTAAAATTGGTCTAGCCGTTTCAGAGGTGAGCAGGAACAAACAGACATAATTTTTAAAAATTGTGTTTTTCTTGTAAGTACCGTATATAATAATTCCATATGCATTTAGTATAAAGCTGTTATTTTGACATTACAAGCAGACACTTCAATTTTATTTATTTGTGTAGATTTGTCATTACTAGGCGCAAAAAAACAAAAATATGTCGATTTTGGTGATGTTCGCATGGTAATTATATTAGCAGCTAGTGGTGGTGTTACGCTATGCCGGAGGTCAGAGGTTCAAGTTGAACCCGATATTAACTTTTATATTTGCCAATGGCGTACGTTTGACATGTCTATATATGGTTTAATAAAGCCCAAAATTCGGCAATTAACTTGTGCATTGATAGTAGCCTAGTTACCTCTTATAAAACGTTATTTTGCTCTCATGATTACTTAATCAGTTATAAAATATTACGTCTGTTATCATAGAAATATCATATTTTCCAACAGCAAGAGTAACTTATCTCTCTCCAACCCTACAACTATTTCTATACAACTTTTACCATAATTTTGACATAAAAATGAGAACAAACGTATAAACATATTTTTTTAAATATTATTATATTATTTAAGTATGGATAAATAATATCATCAATAAATATTATCAGACAATGAACTCGAGACCTTCAGTGTAAGAGGCAGCATTTTGACACGTGTATATTCTAATTTAAAAATATGATAACTTTTGTAACATTTAATGGCGAAGAAATGAATCTTATCATAGTTGACCTAACGATATTATGTCTTCATCACGTAGTTCAATGATTAAGTAATTATTAGATACATTGTAAATTGTGATATAGCGTGAAGAATATTCTAAGAAAATGTATTACTTTTCAAAGTTTTTTTTTTATCGAAGTTAACTTTGTTTTTTTCTAATAGTTTTCAGTCCTAAGCACTAAAAAATTGATACTATTAAATATTTTTTTTCGCAAAAAGATGATTTTAAATATTTTTTCTTTTTATAAGTTTTGATAATCATTTATCTTAGGTTATATTTACTATGAGGATGGCTGCAGGTGGATCCTCGTTTGGATTAAGTTATTCTGTGGATAAAATGGTTGTTGTTTGTCTGTTACTTGAGCTGATTCTAGATTTTTTTAATAAAAAAATTGATACTTTTAAATATTATGTTCACTAAAAATTGCTTCATAAGTTCTGATAAGGTTATTTTTACCACGAGGATGGCTGCAGATAAATCCAGCCAGTATGAAGGTTCGTACCCAGCAGTGGGGCGTTAAAAAGGGCTGAATACATACAAATAATAAGCTATCAATAATTAGCTTACTAATTTTATTTATATAGGAGCCTATCTTTTACTCAAGGTCTATTTCTATTTCATCCAAATTCACACAGCGGTTTCAGCATGATTGAGTAACAAACATGTATACATACATAATACTTTCTCAGATTTACGCGAAATTTTGTCATCTATAAATATAATAAAACTGTAGAGGTCGAATGTCTAAAAAAAATATGCTAAAAACCGAGTCAGGGGGATGTAAGAAGAGAAATAGAACAAATCCAGATATTTTTTCAAATTTTTTGTACAAAAATGTACGGTTCCCGAGGGATAATTTGATGAGCTGCTAGTTTTAAATAAAACATTTTTTTCGGATTTTTTTGCGGATTTATTTTCCAAACCAAAAAATCAAAATAAATCCGCGAAAAAATCTGAAAAGATAGATTTATTTAATATATATATAGATATATATATATATATATATATATATATATATAATATATATACATGCATACAAACTTTCCAATTTAAAAAAATACACAGTTTGGTAACACCACTATATTTTTAAACGGGACTGTCTCTAAAGAACTTATGGTATGGTGTTACGAAGTCATCAAAGAGTAGGTATTACAAACATTATTTAATAAATCCTTGATGGTAATTAGACCGTATCGCGGAGATCTAACTAAGCATAAACTTGCGAATCACAACGTTTGTTTCAGATAATTCATTATTTCAAATGATTTATTATCCTAAACCTTATATTTATTTTAAGCTAGCGATTTACCCTTGCTTTGTTCGGGTGTCTTTTGTAAATTTATATTATTAGTAGCGAATCAACATTTCACTCGCCCATTCAATTTTTCTCGGGTTCGACCCGAGTACGTTTTAATGCTTAGTATGGAATAGATTAGAAAAGATTCGCACATGAAAATATCAGAGGTGCAAGACCCGGGATTTGAACTCACTTCACTCGGTTTCCCAAGCGAGCACGTTACCACTGGGCTACCACTGCCTTAACCTAATGCCTAACGTGATTACCACTTGCCTTACGGTGAAGGAAAACATCGTGAGGAAACCTGCATGTCTGAGAAAACCTAGCAAGTTTTCGAAAGACATGTGAAGTCCGCCAATCCGCACTAGGCCAGCGTGGTGGACTATGGCCTGATCCCCCTCGTACTGAAGGGAGACCCGTGCCCAGCAGTGGGACGTTAAAAAAGGGCTGAATACAAATACATACATGGAATAGATAGACTATATATACATAGGTATGGTATAGGTGATGAGTGTTGTACTTACTTACTTGAAAAATGATTAATTCCCCATATGATATTCCCCCCTTATGGGATGATTTCCGGGATAAAACCTATTCTATATCCTACCCGGGGTCTCAAACTATCTCCATACCAAATTTCATCTAAATCGGTTCAGCGGATTACGCATAAAAAGATAACAGACAGACAGACAGTTACTTTCGCATTTATAATATTAATATGGATATTTAGGCAGCGCCGCCACCAGACAAAAACGCAGTTTAGAAACCGTTTTTTACTTAACTTATGTGGTCTTTTAGTTCAACTTGCATGAACATGTGAAACATGATACAGCTAAGCCCTACGACTTAAGCCCTAACTCAACTACATCACTAATTGACCTGGTTAAAACAATTTACATTATGTTATTGACATACTAATTGAATAATATGTGCAAATATTTCTAATCTTAATTGATTTTTTTAATAATTTGTTAGTCATATACATAGTGTGCTTAATCAGAATCGATCTTTTGCAAAATTAACTCTCCTGCAGCGGGTGTATTAGAAAAAAATAAGAATATAATTATTTTATATATTGAGACATTAATACACAGCACCATCTAGTTCCATGGTAAGCTACGAGGCTTGTGTTATGGATAACAGCCACCAGGTAGTTGATACACTACATACATATAACTTTAAATACATGTTATAAATATAAACACCCATGACTGGAGTAGAAACATTTGCGCTCATTACACAAATGAATGCCCCCAGCGGGACTCAAACCCGAGCCGCTGGCACAGCAAGTAGGCTCACTACAAATTGAGCCAAACGTGTCGTCAAATATCATATAACTAGCGACTCACTCTCACTTCGCTCAGGTTCGTCCCTAGGGACGTTTTAACGCTTAGTATGGAGTAGACTTTTTTTTCAATTTTTTTCGTGAATTTTTCCCGATGTTTTAATAGTTATTCTACTATTCGGGGTGAAGACAAATCCAACAAAACAAAGATCATAAAAATCGGTCCAGCAGTTCTCGAGTTATTAGTGTTGTAACAAACCCGACTTTGTTTTATATATACCTACCTATAGATATGAATCAAGTAATAATATCGTATCGTATCGTATTCAGCCCTTTTTAACGTCCCACTGCTGGACACGGGCCTCCCTTCAATACGAGGGGAATCAGGCCATAGTCCACCACGCTGGCCAAGTGCGAGTTGGCGGAGTAATAATATATCAACAATATATATTAAATAATATGAAATTAGGGGCTCATACTATACAAAGAAATATTCTACAATCGTGAAAGAAATCTAAAAAAAAATCTTTGAGAAGGACATATTTTTAATCTATGATAGAACGATTAAATAATATTTTCTTAGATTTACGCGAATATTTGAAATTTTAAATAATACTATCTTTGTGGATTTTTTCGAGGATTTATTTTAATTTTTAGTTCCCGACAATTCGAATACTTTACAGCAATCATGGTCACGGGAGAGATTAAGGCAGGCAGTTGTTACAGACAGCCTATACAAAAAATTACAAAATGAATTCAAAATTTCAAAACTACAAACACTTTTTGTAAAATAAATCCGTGAAAAATGCAAAAACATAGTTTTATTTAAAACAATTAAATAAGATATACTTAGTCTTGTTTTAATTCTAGTGAAATAGCGACAACACCATTGTGCGATACACAATATTTTATTAGACTGGAAGAATTTTTTTATAGGGATAAATTCATCTTTGCTAATACCATTTGTATTTTTTCAATTGAAATAAACAATACTTTTTTTTTTATTGAGATCAAACAATAGGCATTAGATAGGGTTTTATTATAAAATCGTTTAAAGATTATAAAATTTTAAAAATTGTATTGAAATGAAATAGTAAAACGTTATGTCTTTAAAGCATTTTAAATTATTCCTACATATGTTTTAGATATCTATTCTTCAGAGATTAATAGAATGACATGTTTCTAAGCTACCAGATTTTAATTTTCATACATATATAGATAACGCTTGAGAAACCTTTAAAAACAAACTTATATGTAAAAATTGCAACGCTAAAAGCATTATAGTTTGAGATTTGACATTTCTATATAAAAATTATTGGCGACTCTCCCTCGCTTTGATCGGGTTCGTCTCTAGTTATGTTTTAACGTTTGGTATGGATTTTTCAGAGATGAGACATTTTTCCGCAGTAAAAAGTATCCTATATGTTGACCTGGATAACCAGCTATCATCATACCAAATTTCATCAAAATCTGTTCAGTGGTTTTCCTGTGATGCGTTCTCAAACAGACAGATAGACAAAAATTCTAAAAACTATAGATTCGGCCTCTGTATCTATAATAATAGTCATTATTATCGATTTCAATATTTTTTTCTAAAAAATATTAAATGTACAGATTGGATTTAGTTAGAATTTTATTATATGTATAGATTATTAACTTTAAATTAACGTTAATAATCACGTTGTTATTACTCATAAGTGAAACAAAACAAGGCCATGTAAGTCTAATTCATTATTTATATTAGAGAAAGGCTATAAAAAGATTAATTGTAAGGTCAAAAAGAATAATACATTTAAAATCTAAATCTGATTCAACGAACCGGAACGATTGCGTAATGGCATACTTATATCTAATCATATTAAGTGTCAATGTCAACATAATTGCCTGATTAAAAAAGTTTAAAAGCTTTGTATACCACATTTTGCATGAGTTGATTCAAAATGGCTTTGAGAGGCATTTTTTCTAATATAAAAATACGTTAGACTAAGGAATTATATAGATAGAGTGTCATTTAACTAAAAATGAATCCAACCTATACTATTTAACAATAATCTATACTAATATAATACTATAAAGCTGAAGAGTTTGTTTGTTTGTTTGTTTGTTTGGTTGAACGCGCTAATCTCAGGAACTACTAATCCGATTTGAAAAATTCTTTTTGCATTCGATAGCCTGTTAACTGAGGAAGGCTATATATCATTCTGGAAAAATGTACAGTTCCCGTGGGATACATTTGTTTTTGTCTAGGGACGAACCCAAAGCGAAGTGAGGGTGAGTCGTTAGTATATTATAATGTTTTAAAACAGTATACAAATATTATGGTATCTCTCTTTCAAAAAGAAAATTATGCTTAAAAATATAAAAAAATATATTTTTATTATGCATATTTTCTTCTAAAAATTGTAAATTAACGACTAATACCTAATAATATAAACATTTCTCTTATTATTTAAAGTAAGTAAACGATTTTAATAAAAGAATTGTAGCATATTCAATATAATTAAATTTTTGACATTGACATTTTTTTTGGCGGGCTACGAAAAATAAAAAGGTTTGTTTATTGATTTGTCCTTTACCTATGCAGTAGCCTAGCAACGGATTAACGTTGTTTCTTTATAAAGAGACTAGAGACTCACCCTCGCTCCGCTCGTTTTCGTCTCTAGTTACGTTGTAACGTTTAGATTTCACAGAGATGAGATTTTTTCCTGCATTAAAAAGTATCCTATATGTCGACCCGGATAACCAGCTATCATCATACCAAATTTCATGAAAATCTGTCCAGTGGTTTTCTCGTGATGTGGTCACAGACAGACAGACCGATGATTGGTGATGATTCGGATTCTTTATTGACAATAATTACTATTTCAATAAGATTTTCCAAAAAATATTTAATGTACAGATTCGACTCAGAATTTTATTATAAGTACCTATAGATAATTTTTGAGTCGGTGAGTAAAAAAGTCTACATGGTTCATAAATCATAATACACTATAGAAAAAACTTAGGTACTAGGGACGCGTCTGATAAAAAGTTAGAAGTTACATCTATAACAAGAATAAGTAGCACTTTCGTTAAATTATTATTATAATTTAACAACCATTTATTATTGATTGAGTTATTATTGTAAATATAATTAATTTTGTTTCGTGTCTCCGTTTTGTTCCAGATTTAGTTTATATGATTTTAGTTTTCTTGTTCTTAAATGAAGTCTAAGATATTATTAAATTTTATTTAATTAAAGTTCTTCGTTAAGCAAAAAATAGATTTAGTTGCGATTTTCAATAAATTAATTATATAATTGTGTCATGTTTCACTGTCATTTCAACGTAATTTTATAAATAATCTATACAGATAAATAAAGTTAAGCGTGTCTGTTTGTAATATTAAAATAACCACTTTTTACGAAGTGCATATGGGTATATGCACAGTAATATACCAAAACAACATTTTTTACAATTTTGTCTGTCTGTCTGTATGTTTTTTCCGACTAATTTCTGAAATGACTCGACCGATTTTGACAGGACTTTCACTGGCAGATAGCTGATGTAATAAGGAGTAACTTAGGCTACTTTTATTTTAGAAAAAAAAATAGGGTCCCAAGAAAAAAAAATTAAAAACAATGAAAAATTTAATAATATCCAATTCAAATAGGGAAGTTGTATACATACATTATATTTTTTCAACTATATATTTTTTCTATTTAAACTATAAGCTATATATAATATACCTAGAGACGAACTCGAGCGAAGCGAGGTTGAGTCGTTAGTAACACATATAATATATAAACTTTTATATATCAAAATAATTAATTTACGAATATTTCCTGTTTGAGTCATCACTACACTATGAGTATTAAGTAAAATCCCTCATGGAAATAGTAATGGATTTATGTAAACGTAATTTAATTTTAAATGTAATTTAAAAAATAATCATTTTTTTCCATACAATAAATTAAACACTTTATTTCTGAGTAATGCTGTGTCATAATCATATAAAGTAATAAAAATATTATATCGTTTTGTACGACTAAAAATTAAAGTAATATATTAAATAATGTACTTATAAATTAAATGTACCTAATATATGTATAACTATGGAAATATATACATTCTGTTAACTCAGAAGGTTTATTGTACACGTTTTAAGTTAATTAAAAGTTTTAAATCAATATAACATAAAAATATTATAGCTAAACAGCACGACTTCAAAAATTTCAATTATTTATTCTTCAGAATTATATGTTCCCTAAATTCTCATAATTATGAGATCAATATGAATATAAAAAAAATATAAATAAAAATAAAATTACTTACTTTTTTCAACTTTCTTCCCATTTTTGGCGACGATCATGGAACCGTTTCCGTTTCCGTTCTCCAGGCATCCAGCTACAAGCTCCTTCATTATCACAGTTAGAAATTAAAAAAAAAACAATAAAAAAGGCGCTCGTTTCGCGCGCTTTCCAACGTCACTTTGACACTACCAGTGGCAATGGCAGCAATTGGAGCGGGGAACCGTTTATGTTACGGCCAAGGTAAGCTCGATCGCAATAAAAAAAACTAGATTTACCTAAGCTTAGGCTTAACTTTGTTAAATTGTTTCAACAATAAAATAAAAATAACTTGGACGAATGTATTTATACTCTTCGCTTATATATTTTTTTTTATACAGCGTCTATGACAGCGGTTGAAATAAAAATGGCGTTAACAATTAATTTTCGTTTATTTATATATAAGCGTTGTAATTTTTTTGTTGTTCAATATTGTGTAATATTAGTTATATAAATCGATTTAATTTTACAATGATAATTGTCATAGTGATTAGTGTTGTGTATGAAGGAAAATATGTGAGTTATTGCATCATATTTTTTTTTGTAAATCAAGACTTTAGAAATACCTATTCAGTTTTGAGCTAAATCTAAGAATCACATGAGAAAATATAAAAAAAAAACAAGATAATATATTAATGAACGAAAAAAAATTAGATAACCGATAGCCTAAAATGTTACCGCTGGACATTAACTGATAAAAAAATGTATTAACAGAACTTCATCATATTTAAAATATGATCTTTTTGATAATTTCTTTAATAACAAGAATTAATATTTGAAACTTAGATATATTTTTTATTTTGTTGTTTATTGTTTTTGTAATCGATCAAGTTGGGATAATTGAGGATTATTTGTTATACATATATGTATGTTATGCTACATACCAATTATTGTATATAAAATAGTTGTTTCTACTTCTAGATTTCAAATGTAATAAGTTAAATATTTTATTACAGATGGTTACTAAATTTATGATGTAACTGATGATTACATTTAGGTAGAATAATGTTTTATTTGCCCCTACCCCCCACCCCCCTCTTCCCCTTCTGTCCCCACCCAAAATATACAGTGGGAGGTGACCCACTTCGGTGGGCGGTGTACCATGCGAGTTGCTCCAGGTACTTCTCTGACAATAGAGTAGACCGAGGGAGCAACCCACCGGTTGCTGTGGTCTACTTCGTTAGACCAACTGTCAGGGGCACTGTAAGATGAGGATGGTTCCGTTAGGTTAAAATGGGTAGTACAGGCTGCGGTATGTATGCAGGTGCATAAATATGCGTAAATGCATTTCCCAACATTAAAATAGTTTTTATTTGGAAACAATATGGTGGCCTACTTAACTACATAAAAAAATCAAAACCGTATCAAATGAATATTATTTATATATATATATATATATATATATATATATATATATATATATATATATATATATATATAATCAAGGTCAACATTTATAACCCATCGTTAGATTAACATATCAGCCATAAATAAACCGTGATTTAAAGCTACAGTAATGTATATTTTTATAAGTTTTCTATTGCTATTATCCATTTTAGTATGTTAAGTTGGTTAAATTTTGCGTATAAATCGAATCCATGACCTTCGGCATATCGTGGTATGCCACTACTGCACCAGATAACATTGCGTATACATTAGAATATTGTATTTAAAATTGTACGTCATTTGCGTCATTGTGCGCACTTTGATTCAAGGTTTTAGACTATATTGGGTCTCGGTGATATAAATTTCATTGAAGTTATTATAAACTAATATCGACTTACCCTCGCTTCGCTCGAATACGCTAATACTAGCCTAGGACCTAGTCTAGGTCATAGCTTACATGTGTACTAAATTTCATCCAAATCTGTCCAGCTGTTTCAGGGTAAAAGCTTAACAAACATACATACATCATACAAACATACAACCTACAAACTTTTGTATGAATAATGTTAGTGCAATAGAATTATAATAAGCGTGCTTATAATTTTTTATTTAGTATTGCAGTAAAAATGATAAAGTAGCATATTTTTTTATGAGAAGAGGTATTTGGAGTATGTTTGGGTGGCAATAGTCATTAAAAAATGTCTTTTGAAATCAAATAGATAAGTTTTGATGGGATTTTTATACTATACTAGTGACTCACTCTCGCTCCGCTCGGGTACGTCCCTACTTACGTTTTAACGTTTAATATAAATTTCTCAGAGATGAGATATTTTTTTGCAGTAAAAAGTATCCTATATGTTGACCCGGGTAACCAGCTATCATCATACTAAATTTCATCAAAATCCCTCCAGTAGTTTTTCCGTGATGCGGTAACAGACAGACAGACAGATAGACAAAAATTCTAAAAACTATAGATTCGGCCTCTGTATCGATAATAATGTCTATTTAAATAACATTTTTCAAAAGATATTTAATGTACAGATTTGACTTGGTTACAAATTATTTTATTATATGTACAGATAAGTAGTTAATGTGGATGAAAAACATAAGTTTTTTTCAATTGCTAGAATAAATACAGTGATTTTAGATAATCGATTTTCAATTATTGTCTAAGTTGGTATGGAAAAATAAATTTGAACATTAATAAACTGTGCATAGGAAAATGTTTAGCATAAATACGGGTATTTCTATAACTCATTGGGAAGGACTAGTTGTGATGTGATTTCTGAGTATTGTGACGATTTTTTAGACAACTGACGTTAACTGTTATTATACCATATGGCATACAACTGATATGTGTTTGCTATTGCGTGGAAAGTCACAAGTTCGATTTTTGCGTAGTGCTATTTTTAACATTAGCCATTGAAGTTAAACTCAATACGCAACCGGACTTGGGTAGTATCACTGGCATCTCATTTCTTTCCATTCTCTTCTAAATGAGTTTCTCTATATCTCATAGGGCACAAATACAAAAAAGAAATATTGGCTATATTAGAAAAATACTTGTTGTATGCCTATGTATCTAGTGTTTTTCTAATAGGTGTAATTGCTGGTCTATTATTCAGCAATGACTTAACATTACTGGATAATATATCAGCTGACAAAATACAAAATATATGCAACGTTGCTATAATATGAGACCAACCTATTATTACATACATCCCTAGCAAGATAACAGACTAACATTTTACATTAATCATTTGACGTACAATGATATGTTCCTCGGGCCTACAAAATATTTCTACGCTTGAAATATTGTTTACGTTGCTTCGAAAGAAAGATAATGCATCAAGAAATTTTCGTATTTATTTAATATGGATTTCATAAAAATAACGATATATTTCAAGTCTAATATCATGAGTATGATTAGATAATTGTAGGCATGTTTTCTTTGCATGTACTATCATATCATAATTATATAAGTTTGTCATAACATTAAGATTTTTTTCTATTATATCTTTTCACGGGTTATCGTATACTATTGACATTGATCACACCCGGTGTGCGTTCACTTTATCGTGGTGGGGGGAGGGTTCATTAGCATCCCACAATTCAGTCGGGTGTGAAGCCAAGAAATGCACTGCGAGGCGGGCGGTCTACTTCGGTGGGCGGTGTACAATGCGGGTTGCTCCAGGTACTTCTCCGATAGCAGAGTAAACCATGGGAGTAACCCCGTATGATCTATTTCGGCAGGCCTACTTATGGGGCGTCGGTGTTGAGTGTGTAAGCGTCCTGTGCATCCCCATTAAGACAGAAGAGGTTCTGTTGGGTTTTAGTGGTTAGCTAGCGGGTGTGTCCTACATAACCACCTGTATTCATGCAGGTAGTATGCGTAAATACATTTCCCAACATAAAAAAGATCATATCTAACCGTAAGCAATCCTGCGACGCTCCGTTAAGAAGGGGTAGGCTCCTTTGGATTTTAGTGGATATTACGGCTTTTCTAAACAGTGAGCTCCACATAACGACCTGTATGCAAGTTGTATGCGTAAATACATTTCCCAACGATATATTGTACGATACATACAAATAATCATATACTTCTGAGATAACGTTTTAAAAAGAACAATGTTTTTATAAGCAATTAACTTAGAAATGTATATTTAACGATCTCGGCTGCTTATTAATTGAATAGCCCTGTAACAGTTTAGTGACTCGATTCTCGATGGAATAAGCCTTTTATTATCCATTATGTCTGAAGAGGGAAAATACTAAAATTAAGAAGTACTTATTAAATAATGTATATCGATTTCAATAATTTATATATACTTAGTGTAGGTACTTTAAAAATAATTGAAATTAAATGATGACACGTTTGGCTCAGTATGTAGTGACCCTACTTGCTCTGCCAGTGGTCGCGGGTTCGAGTACGGTTGGGGGCATTCATTATGTGACGAGCACGAATGATTATATTCCAGTCATGGGTATTTATATTTATAATATGTATGTAATTAAAATTATATATGTGTAGTGTATCAACTATCTGGTATCCATAACACAAGCCTCTTAGCTTAACATGGAACTAGATGGTGCTGTGTGTTATTATCCCAGCATATTAAAAAAAAATATTTCTCCCTTAGAGGGTGGATTTTTTCTTGTTTTTTGTATCATAGGATCTTGAGGTACAATTTTATTAAAATAGGTGTTGCACTAACCTAACATCATGCTTAATTTTCATATATTAGGTTTATGCTGTGGATTTACACTTAATTATATAAGTCTCAATTATTTTAAAAAATCTGACAGTGTAACTCTACCTTCTAACAAAAGAATATCCAGAATGGAATTACGTTTTTTTTTAATATATATTTTTGTATATTATATTATACTAGCGACTCACCCTGTAACCTATGTACTATTCCAGACTATTTCAGACTAGAATCTATCTCTGTACCAAATTTCATCCAGATCCGTTCAGCCGTTCTGGCGTGATTGAGTAACAAACATCCATCCATCCTCACGAACTTTCACATTTTTAATATTTAGTATGAATATGTATTTAAGAAACTGTTTTTTTTTCTTTTAAGATAATTTATTTTTTCTTATAGTATTAGTTTTTTATTTATATTTACATATGTATATAAGATATATTATTAGTTCTGTGATGTAGTGATTCATCATTGCAAAGTTGTAAATTAAAACAAACTGTCTAGTCCAAAACTTCCCCATATACATACGTAAAATACTGTCGCATACAAACAGCAAAAATTCCATCCGACAGGGATTTATTTATTTCTAAGAAACGCAATTTATTTTAATTCAAAGGAAAACCGCAATGATTAAACTTTTAAATGAAAAAGTATCTTATTCTCAAGCAATGAAAAAATTAATTGCCCAGATTTGGGTTAACGCTATTGAATAATTAAGGTCTATGTCGCTTGTTTATTTCAATTGTTGCTCGACTGTGAAGGAAAAAATGTGAGTGTTGTTTTTATTTTTTGTTGTATTTTTGACTAACGTTAAAAAAGGAAGTTCTAATGTGTGTCTTTTTGTATTTTACACGATATCTTTATGAATTGTTAATCGACATCCATGATATTTTTTTTTATTAATTAATTAATACGTTCTAACTTAACAATCGTCCAATAGGAAAAAATAATAATAATTATACAATTTAGATTAATATCAATGGCATAGTAAGTGCCACGAAAGATGAGACTTGACATACCACGTGGTTTCCCTTGCGCAGAAGACGATTTATAGGTCACTTTAGCAGTACGAGGGCTGAGGCGGGAAGGGATCGGGCATCGTCGGGGCATCGAAAACTGTGCGGGAGGCGCGGTACGGCGCTGCGCATGCGTGTTAGTTGCCTACCGTTCTCCTCACCCCGTGCAACTCCCGCTTGACTCCGCAATACAGACGAGTGCAACTTGTGTTTATTTTCTATTTTGTTGTATACGAGTGCAATTTTGTAAAATTTTGATTATGCCTCGAGATAAAACATTAAAAAGACAAATTAGGAAGATAGTTCACGCAAAGCAAAGAAGCAAAGCAAAGAAAAACAAAATTTGAAGCAGCTACAAATACGCACCGTTGCCTCCTTGCGTATCATTTCATAATAAATATTGTTCATTATTTTAATATAACATTGCTATGCACATTATTCCGAATGACGTCGAAAAATCCCTAAAATAGATATAGAAATAAACTATAGATAACTATTTCGTACACGACTGTACCTGCGCATGCTCCCCACTACTGATGCTCGTCAAGTCTCATCTTTCGTGGCACGTATTATACAGCCTATAAGGTAATGCGCCAGTTTGAAAAACCAAGTGAAGCGTGTTCAAATTCTGGGTTTTGCACGCCTGATATTCTCATGTGTAAATCATTTCAACATAAACGGTAGAGGAAAACATAATGATGAAACTTATATATTCGTGATAACCTGTTTTTGAAGAGCGTGTTAAGACCGCCATTCATACTTAGTTTGCGTGGACTATGGCTTGATCCCCCTCGTATTGAAGGGAGGTCCGTGCCCAGCAGTGGGATGTTAAAAAGGGCTAAATACATACATTTGAAGTTAAGCTTGGAAGGTCTAATAACAAGTATTATTACAATAGCTAATTAAAGTCATACTTTTTCTTCGAAACGGCTAGACAGGATATCCTATTGAAATGAAATGTTCTCCACCTTGACTACGTTGTCTAGTCACCATACATATAATAAACGTATTCTTGTATAAATTATTTATTGGTATAACAAATTATCTATATATAAATACAAAATAGTTCAGTACCTTTTTCCCCTCTGTTTGTTCATTGATAAAAATTGGGAACAGTTAGTTGTTTTTTATATAGTTAGGTAATTTATATTCATATATGTTTTCCTCTCTATAATAACTATGGTAATAACTATGGTATAATATGATAATAACTATGGTAGAATTTACCACCATTAGACGACACTAGATATTATTAATGATTTTTTAATACATACATAGCTCTTTCGAAGATTGCAGGTCTTTATTTCTACGTGGCACTTTTGAATCACTCACTCTCAAACGCCGTAAACACTGACCTGTTTTAGAAACCTGGAGTGCCACAATTTCCTTAAATTTATATTAGAGACTAGCGACTCAACCTCGCTTCGCTCGGGTTCGTTCCTTGGTTATTTCCCCTTACAAACTTTTATCCCCATTTTCACCCTCTTAAGGGATGATATCCGTGAAAAAAAAATCTGAGTACTTCCCAGGGTCTCAAACTATCTTCTACTAAATTTCATCTAAATCGGTTCAGTAGTTTTGGAGCTCATTCGGTACAAACAAACAGTTTAAGTTTCATTTATTACTTCAAAAGTATACAATTCAATTATAGAAAAACATTAGTTTTACGTGAGTAACATTTTAAAATATTTTATTCCTATCAATCCCATTTACCTATTGTCCCCCTGAAAGCGTGTTCGCCTTTTCGTCATGCCAAGAGTGTGCAGCCAAGACATGTACGATGGGCATTCGGAGGTGATGTATTTAGTTGAGTGCGTAAGCGATCCTGCGACGCTCAATTAAGGCGGGGGAAGTTTATTGGGTTTTAGTGGGTAGTACTGGCGTTTCTAGCCGGTGAGTCCCACATAACCATCTGTATGTCTACAGATGGTACGCGTAAATGCATTTCCCAACATTTAAAGAAAAAAAGCTCTTCTAGCATAGCGTAGCGTAGTGAGACACCACATAACAATCTTTTTTACAGGTGGTATGCGTACATAAATACATTTCCCAACTTTAATAAGAGGTAACCATTGTAACCAATCACTCTAATATTATGATTGCGAAAGTTTGAGAGTAACTGATTGGTGATATTACCAAAAAAGTATTAATAAGTATATACTTATTAGTATTTTTTTATTGTACCTACTAGGCGAAGTCACAGGCAATAAGTTGTTATAGTCAAAATATAAAACTTGGCTAAATAATGTATTTAAAAAGTATCTATACATATAATAAAATTCTAACTGAATCGAATCTGTACATTAAATATTTTTTGAAAAATCTTATTGAAATAGATATTATTATCGATGCAAAGGCCGAATCTATAGTTTCTAGAATTTTTGTCTGTCTGTCTGTTTGTTACCGCATCACGGAAAAACTACTGGAGGGATTTTGATGAAATTTGGTATGATGATAGCTGGTTATCCGGGTCAACATATAGAATACTTTTTACTACAGGAAAATATCTCATCTCTGAGAAATTTGTACTAAACGTTAAAACGTAACTAGGGACGAACCGAGCGGAGCGAGGGTGTGTCGCTAGTATTATATAAATAGTAAAAGTGTAAAAACATTTTGTTTTAAATACATAAGGAAGGAAGGGTGAAATTTTTCGCATAAACTCTTATCACAGTATTGATAACCCTGAATCTAAATTATTTGACCTCTAAGTAATATCTTATACCTATTTATTATTATATAATTGACCGTGGAAAATAAACAATATACAAAAAGTGATTGTAAAGTTACAAGTTAGAGTTAATGTTATTGGCAAGTTATATAATGTCAGACCTCGGTTAAGGCTTTGGCCTTCTGTAGGAGAAGTGTTAGAAATAGGCTCGAATTTTGATATTATAGTTTTATAATTATGTACCTGTTATATATCTTCAAACGAAATTAAATTCATCCTAAGAAATAATTCATATTTTGTACAACGTAAATGCTTAAAAAATCCTTTGAAAAATGCCTCCAAATTACGATGAAAGCTGTTTTTATAAGAAAAACGCTTGTATAAGTAAAAGGCTGTTGCTATTCGTACTTGAATAGGATGGATATTAGTAAAAATGTTACTGTCATGTTTTTTCCAAACGTGCCAAGAGAAGTATAACATCAAAAATAAGCAAAAAGTTTTACGATATTACACAATATTTGAGAATATTATTATTATTGTTAATTTGGCAATTTAAAGTAATCCAATTATGTTTAAACGATTTAACTCATACGAATTAAAGCGTCGTTAAAATGCCATTATTTTTCTGAACTGATATAATTATGTTAATAATTAATAATTAAGTTATTTTTCAAGATGCTATAAAACAGTTAAAATATAATTGGTAACCACTTAACTTAAAAATTAACTAACTTTTGCTTCTGACATTTGTTAAGTTTATGTAGGTACTTATAATTTTATTGTTACTAGCGATTCCACCTTGCTTCGTTCGGGTTCGTCCATTAGGTCCTTTAGGTTCGTTCTTTAAATTGAGATAACTTTTTATTTATGAACCGATTGAAATAAAACAAATACTAAATGTTAAGTAAAGCTTACCACAATACATTATTGAAAATTGTAACCAAATCGGTTAAGCCGTTTCTGAGATTACCGCGCACAAACGCACAGACAAACAGACAAAAATTCTAAAAATCATTGGGTTCTGTTATGTTAATAAAGATTTCCAATAACAATTTTTCTCAAATATTTTCCATGTACACACAGTGGTCAGTTACAATTTTATTACATGTATAGAAGAAGATACTGTCGTACTAATTATTGCATTATAAACTCAAACTCGATAATAATAGAGTTTCTTTTGAGTTTCTTGTCGACTCATCCACAAAACTACATTTCGAGTTTGTGACAGCTTCCTCAAGAAATGGCTATTAAAATAGTCTAATAGAACAAATATTTACCATTTATTTGGAATTTATAATTACTTTTAACTGTTTTTATTAACGGTATATCTTACATATTTAAAAAAATATATGATTAATAACTTAAAATGTATAGCGACATCAAAATTTTAAACGTAGACTTTCTACTCTTAGGTGTAGATTCTCATCTCTTGATGTTATCTATACATTAATAAATAAATAATCTATACTAATATTATAAAGCTGAAGAGTTTGTTTGTTTGTTTGTTTGGTTGGTTGTACGCGCTAATCTCAGGAACTACTGGTAGGAATTGAAAAATTCTTTTTGTGTTGGATAGTCCATTTATCGAGGAAGGCTTTAGGCTATATAACATCACACTACGACCAATAGGAGCGGAGCATAAATGAAAAATGTTGCAAAAACGGGAAAAGATGATTCCTTTTTAGAGCTTCCGTTGCGTTCGCTGCGTAAACGGTTAAAGTTACGCAAAAATCGTGTATGACGGAATTGTTCTCCTTTAAAAGTTCTAATAAAAAGTCCGCGACTGCATATGTCTATCTTATAAGGTTGACTCAATATAACCCTTTTATTGGTAATCAAATTTGTTCTAAAATAATGCATTACTTCCGAAGGTGTTTTTATAAACATGATATTAATCCTTATCTAAATAAATACGTTATTCATTACAAGTATTTAATTTTGAATAAAATTGCCCTTGACATCATTTGATTTCAATGAATATCTTAGGAGATATCATAGTTTTAAAATATATATATTTAACTTTACGCGGACTATGGGTGAGCGCGCTCTCAGCCCGATGCAAGGCGAGGGCGCTGGCCGCCGCCCGGTAGCTCTGCGAGCAAAGGAACTATTCCACGCGGACGAAGTCGCGGGCAAAAGCTATAATAAATATGTGGATATGGGACACAGCACCATCTAGTTCCATGGTAAGCTACGAGGCTCGAGTTATGGATACCAGATAGTTGATACACTACACATATATGACTTTAGATACATATATATTATAAACACCCATGACTGAAGAAGAACATTCGTGCTCATCACACAAATGTTTGTTCCGGCGGTACTCGAACCCGCAACCGCTGGCACAGCAAGTAGGTACAAACAAACTGAGCCAAACGTGTCGTTAAAATATTAAAAACAAAATCATCAACATAGGTTCACAATTCAATCAAGATATCGGGTAACATACCTATAGAAAAAAAACGTACACTCGAATTGAGTGAGGGATTACGGAGGAGCCATTTTAAAATTGGTGAAAATATCGGCTTTAACCATAATACATTTTGATGTAAATGGTTGTTATCAAAAATGTGGCCAAGCGCAACATTTGAGAACTACTGGACCGATTGGGCTAATATTACAATAGTTCAAACAAGGCTTCTTAGGAAAAAAAATTTTGAGAATGGGATTTTTTTTTAAAAAACCAAGTGTTTTTTCTACACAATTTTTGTATGACCTCTAAAAACATAAACAACAATGAATTTTTTTAACGTCTCAGGTCTTTTCAAATCTCGTTCTATCAGTTCAATTTTAGTTTATCTATACAGATAAATAAAATTGAAGTGTCTGTTTGTAATGTTAAAGTAACAGCTTTATACTAAATGCATATGGAATTATATACGGTACTTATAAGAAAAACACAATTTTAAAACTTTTGTCTGTCTGTCTGTCTATCTGTTTGTTCCGGCTAATTTCTGAAACGGCTGGACCAATTTTAACGGGACTTTCACTGGCAGATAGCTGGTATTATAAGGAGTAACTTAGGCTACTTTTATTTAAGAAAAAGAATTAGGATTGCGCTCAAAAAAATTAAAAACCACCTAGGGTCGAACGCGAGCGAAGCAAGCGTGAGTCGTTAGTTTAAAATAAAAATAAAATATTTTTTGCGAGTTAAATACGTTAGTATGTGGTTGATGGTTTGTTACTATGTATTTACGATATTATATTATGAAGCACATGAAAATATTATCTAAGCCACAACAATCCTGTGTAATATTTAAGTACAATTGGATTACCGCAAATGATAAACTTTGATTTGCGGTTTTTAATCGAGATACTTTGTGGTTGTATTAACTTAAAAAAAAAACCAAATGTAAATTGTATATCTTTAGCGCACATTTAGATATCTATAAGAGAATTTTAATGATAACTGAGTATCTTATTCAGCCCTTTTTTAATATCCCATTGCTAGGGGTGGGTACCCATCGATATGATCAGGCCATATTCCACCACGCTGGCCAAGTGTGGGTCAGTGGACATCTTTCGAAAACAGTTCTTTCGGATATGCAGGTTCCCTCACTATGTTTTCCTTCATCGTGAGGTTATCACCACTTGGTTTGCTGTTGAAAATGATTCGTATATGAAAATTTCAGAGGCATGAGACCCTCGCGTCGTCGCTTTTTTTTAGATAAATTACATCCTAAAAAATATATACGCGTACGAAATTTACTTTTTCACCTCATTACATGTGTGTAGTGTGGTAAAAGATTTAAATAATAACAAAACAACGAAAAAATTTGAATTGTCTTTTCGCGTAAGTAATTTTTAATCTAATTTCTTTGAATTAAAAATAATATAATTTAAAGGAATTTGTTTTTATTATCTGTAATAAAAATCTGATTTTATATTTTTATTCTATATTTTACATTTGAACATAATGAATTAAACATGCCAATTTTAACAGATTCAAAAACAATTAAAAATAAATTGTAAAATACTGTCTAAGAACGTATTTTGATGTAATGGCGGATGAGGAATCATGCTCTGATTGTAGAATTGAAATTATTGAAACTATTTGGGCTGAAATATTATTAAACTGGGTAAGTAACTGTTAACTCTACGTTCGATAGCCTTCGCTACAATTATCACTATAGAAAATCTATAATTAAAATGCCTCGAATGATGAAATATAAATAATGAAATATGGACAGTAGTATATGTCTACATATAGTAATATTATAAAGAGAAAAGATTTTTTGTGTGGTCGTTTGTAATGGATAAACTAAAAAACTACTGGATAAGTTTTAAAAATTATTTCACCTATCAAATGCATGTAGCATTAGCGAGTAACATGGGCCATATTTTATTTTCAAAAAAATTTTAAGATCCCCATGAAAATTGCAGTAATGTAACTCGAGGTACCAAACATTTGCCCTATAATAGTACTTATTTGGCGTACGCTGCGAAAAAACTCATAAAAAAGGTGCTTTTTTTATCGAAACAATATCTTCTTTTACAGAAATCTGTTAATGTTTTAGCTTCTTTAGATTTTAATGGAAATCAGTTTAGGTATTCAAACTGAGTGTCTAAAAATACTTGGTTTTATTACTAAGGTTTCAAATCTATATTTGATACGTATAGGAGGATTTCACTGTATTTATTAAAAAATGTATGAACTTAACGCCTTAATAAAATAAATAGCAAGATGTAATATAGAGCCTTTTTTAATAGAGATCTATTTAGGAAGGTCATTAGTAAGCGTCATTAGTAAATGATAAAACGATTCATCTGTTCTTTTCTTGCTTCCAGTTAAACAATTGTGTAATCGGTAATGAGAAGCCATTAGACATAAAAAGCTTAGAAAATATTGTAAATAAATATAAAGACGATGTTTGCTGTGATGATTTTGATAAAGCTTTGCTTGCTTCTAATTTGGACGGATTTATTAAATATAAATTTCCTATATTACGACTAAAGTAAGAATCTATTATACTGCGTATGTCATAGGAGTTATCATAACCATTAAAATGAGCCCGTCAACGCATAAGTAGCCTAGGCTAATTACAGCTACTTTGGAGAAAATGGCTGTTAAATATGTTCATATATTTTAAAACTTCTTCTTTTTCTGGCCTTTTCCCATCTTAATTTGGGGTCGGATCTCCTAATCATTCTTTCCACAGATGTCTTTCCTGAATCGTCTTTGGGTCAACATTGTTGTTTTCCATGTCTATCTTAACTATAGACATCCACGAAAGTCAGGGCCTTCCGCGGTGTTTTGATCCTCACTTGTGATCAAGCATTTTCCTGGTCATGTGATCTACCGGCGTCCTCATGAGATATATTTCAAAACTTATTTATAGTTTTTCATTTAGCGCTAACTGAAGTTTCAAAGTTATTATTTGCTTATTTTCTTTTGAACTCTATAATATATAGCTGCGAAAAAAATATTTTTGTTCTTAAATGATAACATCAACATTCTTTTTTTCATATTTTCTTTCCTATAAAGTGATTGATTCGTTATTGTTCCAAGCTGATGGATTTGTAGAAAATCGTTATAGTCTATTCTAAGAATTCAATCCCTAAACGAGTAAATAGGATGTTTGTAAAATTCTGCTTTATCAACTTATTTTTGGCTTTTTTACAAGCTTTTATTTTATTTCACATGTCCCAGTGTGTGGGATCTTGCAAGTTAGACCCACTTCCCAGTGTCCAATTGAGCTGAAACTTGGTACACTAGTTTGGTTCCCGATAGTCGATACAATGCACGATTACCTAAATGTTCCCTTTTTTAATCTTTATCATACAATTGCCTTTATAGTATTTTAGATGAGGGTAATCAAAAATTTTACATACTGACATCTGTTTTACTCTACTTTTGCTGTACCAACACAAAAGGTCAAGTTTATTCTGACATTTGTACTAACATCAGCGAAACAGAGCAGATTATGATAATAAAATTTTGTGAGATATTATCTACTATGGAAGTAACAATTAATAATGTTAAGGCGGCTATTGAAGGTAAGTTAACCAAAGACCATTATTCTCTTATTTTCTTCTTAGTAAAGAGTTGAAATTTTCACAGAGTGTGCTATTGCCGCTATAACAACAAATAATAAAACCAAGACGATGAATTTCAAAATGGCCACCATGCAAATAAAAAAATATATGCCGATTATTGTACGGAAACCTTCGTTTGCGAGTCCGACTTGCACTTGTCCGGTTTTTTAATTAATTTATATTTTAATTTAGTATTACTTTTTTATTATTACTATTAGTAATTACTTTTAATTTTAAGCACTCAGTTACGAATGTAATTTTTTCTATTTTAGGCGCTTATTCATCTATACACCAAGAGAAAGTAAATTTGGAACAAAAACTAAATGAAACTGACTCAGATTTAACAGAATCTGATATTTTAGTGGATTCTTTATCGAAATTAAAAAGTAATACAATTCAGGCGAAAATACAGTTCAAATCGTCTATAACAGTTTTGCCATCAGTTGTTGACGAAACTTCTAGGTCCTTAGATTTTTCTGATGATTCTCGTTTAAATGCTTACCTCATGATGAATCAAGCTGTTCGTTCTGAAAAAGATATGTTAAGAGACAGTACTGCGAAAGAAAGTTCGGAAGAGTTTTATCAAGGGAGTACGTATTATCTCGTATTTAAAGTTCATTTAAGTGTAGAGTTAGCAATCCACAATAGAGTGCGCTATAATGGAGGTCTTAAGCTTTAAGGGCCTGAAAAATAAAATGATTATATGCCAAGTGATTGTCAAATAGTTGACGATTTAGCGACGCTTTTATTCATTAGACTTTATCGGCCCATCCTAGTTCCTCTAAGTAACATAATCCGCACTAAACCTAATGGGTGGTTCAGGAAAAAATGCTCTTAAAAGTATTCTATTTAGTATTATTTCAAGATATTGGTCAAGTGTTTTGATCTCGGGGTCATCTTGAAATCCTTCGATCAAGTATAAATGAACGCCTTAGATTTTATAGTATACTCTGTAAATTGAACATTTTGTGAAAAAAAAAGTTTACCATCTTCGCTATGCATATTCTGTTCTGAAAGTACAGCTTTAAATATTAGAAAAAAAGTTCGAGGCATATGATATATAACCATATTTAATATGATTTTCCTCAACTTCCATTTTATTTCGAAAAAGGCTTTAATTTCATTAATTCACAGTAAATAGATAAGTTTGTATACATACATCTGTATAGTCAATAAAAACATTTGTATACAGAATCCACAATCAATCCCAACATTTATGGACAATCACATCAAATACAAGACCAGTCTTCAGATTTCAAAGAATCTTCAAGTCATTTTTGTCAACCTGACTGCGCATGCACAAGGTGCAGTCCAACTGGTCCCTGCTGCGGAGATCCTGGGTGTACTAAGAAGATGTGCGATGATAAGAAAAGTAGTATATTTAGACGATTATTTACTAAAATGTCGAGGAACAAAAACGGTATAAAAGACAGGTGATTTTTTTTTATCATGAGAATTAATTTCTTCTAGAAGGTCACTTTGTATATAATATTATTAATATCGTTATTAAAACAGCTTTTATTTGGCTTCTTTTGAATTGATTTCAAAAAGAGAAGATATTCAATTCGTTTTATCGATATATTCGCCAGTTATCAATGGTTTTATACACATTTTAAAAAGAATCCATGAGTTCAATCCAAGGGTGGAATAACTTTGAACAGTTTCTTAAGTCAATGTACATATCTTTTTTATTACTAGCCTACTTATTATCTATTCATCCTATATATTTTTTTAATATTGTTTTGACTTTTTTTATAGATCTAATAGACATAATTGGGTATATTATACTATAATAGGTTCGATAATATTATTGGCGTTAATAATATTTTTATCAACTATGCCACTTTGGTTAAAGAAAGATAACTTGCGTGTTTCAAACGCTGAAAAGAGGATTGAGAGAAGGTGTTTTTTTTTTATTGATCAATCTTATTGACTTTTTATCAACATGTAATAGCAGTTTCTTAATTTTAATTTTAGACAAGATATTCTACATTGGATTTGGCAGTGTAAAAATAACCTATGTCACAGAGTTACAAATTCAGCCACAAATATAAGTACATATAATTCTCAAAGTCAATGTACACTTTTGTGTACGGGCCCTCAGCTCTGGCCCTATCCAATAGGCTATACTTATTTTAGTAAAACTATTGTAACATTATCAACAAAAAAGATGGAATATAAATTTCAATCAGTACCATCAGAAGAAGTAAGACAATATCTAGCTGAAGCTTTCAAATTGTTTGTAAAAGATTTAGCTAAAATGGAAAGAAATAATTCAATGTTCCATCAAAAGCAAGATTTGTCAGTAAAGAGAATGATTGTGCAAATTGATATAGAAGGCGATTCTGATGCCCGATTAAGACTAAATACAGATGAGTCGTATATTTTGAGAATTGATTTAGTAAATAATGACGTTTTCATCAAAATTAGCTCAGTATCTTTTTGTGGAACACGTCATGGACTTGAAACTTTGATTCAATTAATTTTAGTTGACCAAAGTACAGGTTATCTAATAACATTATCAAACGTGCTTATAAACGATAATCCTACATATAAATATAGAGGATTGATGATTGAAACTGTACATAATTATATACCAGTTATTGATCTAGTACGAACAATAGACGCCATGTCTACATGTAAATTGAATACTCTTCACTGGAGAATAGACATGACAAGTTTTCCTATTGAAAATAATGCTGTTTTTCAATATGGGCCATGTGATAAATCAATGGTATATTCAAAGAAGGACATAAGTTATCTGGTCAAAAGAGCGGGGGTTCGAGGAATTCGTATTTTGATAGAAATTGCTGTTCCGGGTATTATAGGGTCACCTTGGGCTTGGATCAATGAATCGACTTGTCCAAAAAATAACTTGACATCTAAGCCAGTATCTATACAAGATATTTTTAATGTTCTTCAAAAAATGTATTCGTTAATAATAGAAATAACCAAAGTCAATGATATCTTTCATTTGGGTCAGAATATTTTTCCGTCAAACAACTGTTATGGACTGACAGATATAGACTATTTTGATAAAGTCTTAGAACATTTAAAAATGGCGAATAAAGGGTTTTTGCCGAAGTTACCTATTATTTGGTACGAGGCTAATATAATAAGATACTTTGATGAGACGTGGCCAAGATTTGGAGTGCAGTATAAAGATTTAACAAATCCAAATTTAAGCAAATTTAAAGTTATACATTCAACGAAATGGGATTTATCTTGTGAGATGAGAAATCAAAGGTGTACCAAATATAGGTAAGTTTAGTAGACAAATTATTTTTAATTTAGATGCGAAAGTCGCATGGATGTGAGTATGTTTATTACACTTTCTGTATGTTTATATGTTTTCTGTATGTTTATCGATTTGACGGATTTGCATTAAATTTAGGACACAAATATAACCTGGAATAAAGCAGAGAAACTGTTATTAGGTACCAAGAGATGCGCAAAAGCAAAGGAAGGAGAGTCATTGGTCATTAATAAAGTTTTACTGAATATACTTTGAGTAAAAGTTTGGATTAAGGAATAAAAACAATAATTTAGTATAAAGTCCCACTGTTGAGACACTTTCCTCCACGAGGATATGAATTCGCTTCACTTGGTTTCCCCAGTGAACGCGTTACCACTGGGCTACCATTATCTAATATAATAGTTTATATTAATATTATGATTTGGGTCAGTCAGTTAGTTTTCATATACTACATAGTAGTATGTCAATTGTGGTTTCAAAACATTTCAAAATTCACTTAGATCAAGATGGTTTTTTTTTTTATTTAGATCAAAAGTACATATTATGAAAAAAGCTTAATTTATGTCATTAAAAACTTAATATACTGTCTTTGCTAGAACTTGGCAACAAATGTATTCTTGGATGTCTTGGCAAAATATTGAAGCTTTAACAATAGAGGGAGGAGAAGCTATACTTTGGACGGACTTAGTCGATTCTAGTGAGTTAGCTGTTTTAAAGTTTAGTTTTTAAACCTATTATAAATACAGTTTTATTTATTTTTTCATAATTTATTATGAATTATAAATTCAATCAGGTTCACTTTGCTTTTCCAATTGGACTTATTTAATAATAATTGTTTTTGAAATATATATTTTTTTATTGATCGAAACAACACACAGTAAACAATATTACATACAAAAACAAACATATATTATAATACAGAATAATTATTAATATTAAGCAATAGTTAGGCTGTTGTCGACACAAATGATATGGTAGCCTCTGTTGTCGTATTAGGAGATCTATATTGCGGAATAAAATTTGATTGAGTTTTTTCAAAGATTTTAAGTTTGATAAAGTTCTATGTTAATAAAGAAATGATTTTTAAATAACACTTATAAAGTGTTCAAATAACAGTTTTTATAATTCTGGTGAATTCATTTCTTAAACTTTACATTGTTTAAAGTAAAATTTTATAAATAATATTCTCAAATATTCAAAAAGAATTGGAGAAAAAAAAATCAACAAAGATCATTAAAATCCATTCACTAATTCTCTTGTTCGTGACATAATATTGTAGATCAAACACATAACCTCCCTTTCCAACCACAATCGGTCAATAAAAAGAAATGAAACCAAGTTAATTGAAATGAAAAACATTTAAAAACGTGCCAAATTGTCATTATATTAGATGTAATGACAATTTGACACGTTGTTTTAAACTTAAAAATAAATTACTACAGATAACCTAGACTACCACGTGTGGCCTCGAGCCGCGACGGTAGCAGAACGACTCTGGTCCGACGTAGTCGCTAATACGAGTGTTGATAAATCAGTTTATGTACGTTTGGATGCGCATAGGTATGATGTTATCTTTAATACATATAATAAAATTGTAACTAAGTCGAATTTGTACATTAAATTTTTTTTGGGAAATCTTATTAAAATAGATATTATTATCGATACAGAGGCCGAATCTATGGTTTTTAGAATTTTTGTCTGTCTGCCTGTCTGTGATCGCATTACGGAAAAACCCACTGAAGGATTTTGATGAAATTTGTTATGATGATGGCTAATTGTCCGGGTCAACATATGGGATACTTTTTATTGCGGAAAAATATCTCTGAGAAATCTATATTAAACGTTAAGAGGTAAGTAGGGACGAACCCAAGCAGAACGAGAATGAGTGGCTAGTATTTTATAATATTAAATGAGCAATTCTTGTATATATTTATTATTTATTTATTTATTTTATTTAATCCTTTATTACACCAAAAAAAAACAGAAGTACAATTTGAGAATAATACATTACTTTACAAATATAAATTTCAGTGTAAAGGCGGCCTTATCACTTAAAGTGATATCTTCCAGGCAACCTATATTAACAAGAAACTCGTAGGTTAGCATGGATAAGGGTTGGTGCAAAAAAAAAACAATATAACATACTTACTTAAACGGTACATACTATAAATTACACACAAGTTTACATAAATATCAATAAAGAGTTACATATATAAATATATAGTATAATATATATGCTTAAACAATATACGTATATATTCTACGATAGACTTACATAAACGGGGCTTACATAAATATACATAGACTTACAAAGATAAATAGTAGTCTTTAAGACGACGTTTAAAAACTTGCACAGATTTTGCTTGGCGAATATTGTGTGGTAAAGCATTCCATAATATTACAGCTTTGATTGTAAACGAGTCACCATAGCTTTGTGTTCGACTGACGGGCAATGCTAATTTATCGTCGGTTTGTGATCTAAGATTTAGAGAATGGCCAGAACCAAGGAAATTAAACCTTGTTTTAAGATAAGGAGGAGTGTGGGAGTGAAAAAGGATTGTGTATAGGAGGGTAAGGATATGCAAGTTACGACGCTGTCTCACTGTGAGCCATTTGAGTTGAGCTCGATATTGAGAAATGTGATCAAATTTTCTCAAACCGAAAACAAATCGGATTGCCATATTTTGTAAGCGTTCCAGTTTATTGAGGTGAATCTGCGACAAGTCGGAATAGCAAGTATCTGCATAATCGAGTAAGGGAAGGAGAAGGGATTGTGCTAGGGATACTTTGGTTTTTATTGGTAGAAATTTCTTCCACCTCCTCAAACGACCAATTGCAGCGAAGAACTTCCTACTTACCTCAGAAATCTGGGGCGCCCAAGATAAGGAATTATCCATTGTAAGGCCTAGATTTTTAACAAAGCTGCGAATTTGCAGTGTAGTCCCGTCGAATAAAATAGGTGACAGGGATGACAGACTAATTTTGGATACTAACTGACGAGAACCAAATAGGGATACTTGCGACTTACTTGCATTTACAAATAACCCAAACGATTTGCTCCATGTACTTACAATATTAAGATTAGAGTTAAGATTGGCTATGGCATCGTGGAGACCATCTATGGATGTTGTTACATAAATTTGCAGGTCATCAGCATAAAGGTGAATATACTATATTTTACTAGCGGAGGTAAATATATTATATTTTACTAGCGGCTCACCCTCACCTCGCTCGTGCTCGTCTCTAAGTACGGTTTAACAGTTAGTATCGAATAGATAGATAGATATATTATATAAATACATAGGTATGATGAGTTGTGGTGGGTTGTAATGTAACGTGTTTTCCCATGGGAATGAGATAATCTTCTGCGGTAAAAAGTAGCTTATGTCGCTCTCCAGACCTCTGTCTCCACACAGTCACGCCAATCCGTCACTCTTTTTCTACGTGAAAGAAGGACAAACAAACAAACACACTTTCACATTTATAATATTAGTATGGATTTCGTGTATCTTGGAAACGACTCTAACGATTTGGATCAAATTTTCGACTTAGATTTTGCTTTTTAACTTTATTTATATTTATGTAGGTATTTCTGAAAAAAAAAACGCGATTTTTATATCTTTTACGAAAAAACGCTGAGCAAAGCTCGGTCGTCTAGATACTGTATATTAAATCAATATCAGACTGTGGTTTAACACGAGGAATGAGGAAAAAATGATTTTAAGAATAATGTCCTCAAGGCCAAATGTGAGAGGACTCTCTAGTCTTTGCACTTTAAAGTTTGTCGGGGGGCAATTCCACTGACTTACTGAGAGAGACCAGGCGTACGATGACGGTTTACGTACTCTGCGAAGCATGGGGGTGCAATACCACCAATTTCCAAACTTTAGATTGCTATTGAGAATTTAAGAGAAATCCAATAACTATGCTTGGCTCGATCCGGGAGTCGAACCCAGTACCTCCAACCTAAAGTTTAGATGCTTATGGCGATATTTTCACCATAAAAGTTATTCATTTTATTATTTTAATGTATTACCAGGTCCCGTATGCTCCGTCATGGTATAAACGTTCAGCCGATTTGGCCGGCGTGGTGCAGCTTCAATCCGACTACATGTCTTCAAAATGTACATTAAAATAACTTTTTTATAATTTTTTAATTTCTTTTATTTAACTTAAGCAAAGAGATATATATGGTGTTAATAAATATTAAATGTGTATATAAAATTTTATGTCTGTACTGTTGAACGTTGAGGAGTTGCTTCGTCTGGAGCCAATTCTAGATGGAGAATCAGGTCATAATAATTATCATAAAACGTTATTGTCATCGGAACTAAGCCAACAAGCAAAATTTTAACTTTGTAGGATAAAAAAAATGGCTCTAATTCAGTTTGCAAGTTTTGATCCATACAAACATATCCACTAACAAACATTGCAATTTAAATAAAAGTTTGTAAAAATATCTTGCTATTAACTGGTAGACGCAGTAGACTTATTTAGTTGTATTCGATATTACTACTATATATATTATGTATGTAAATACAAATTCAACATTTGTGTTCTAACGGTGCTAGTCTAGAATAATACCTGGCGACTGAGCTTCGCTCGGTGTACTTTTTTTGTTATATGATATTTTTTAGATAAAAAGAACTAAAAACTTGAATGAATACAAAAAAAAAGTAAAACTTCGTAACCGATCGAGATTCGATCTCAGACACACCTATTGATTTATTAATCTTGCACCTTGGTTGCTTGACCACGATACTTATGAATGAGTGTAAGAAATTATCGAGCATAGAATAATGCAAAAGAAAACCGCATGAAAACTCGAAAACACGCGTTTTCCCAGACATGAGATTAATCTAGATCTAGATTAATCTAGATCGATTTTTCACCTCCGAAAGCCCCCACATACCAAATTTCAGCGAAATCGTTAGAGCCGCTTCCGAGATCGTTGGTATAAATAAATAAAGATATAAATATACGAGAATTGCTCGTTTAAATATATTAGATAATGTCCTCCTGACCGATTTCGGCCACGGCGGCTATCTCATTGAGACTAGCCAACTGCGCAGGAGATATTATAGTGCACAAATGTACGCGCAGACACAAGTGCACTCTCTATTCCTGTCACTCTCATACTCCGGTGGGACGACTATTCGACACGACCGGTGAGAGTTAAGGCGCAGGACCGACGGCTTTACGTGCTCTCCGAGGCACGGGGGTGAAACACCGCCAACTTCCCAACTCCGGGCTGCTACTGAGACTTACTAGACAGAAAGACTCAATAACTAAACTTGGCCCGACCCGGGACTCGAACCCAGGACCTCCGGGTGTGCAGCCGTACATGCTAGCCACTACACCACCGAGGCAGTTGGATATATATATATATATATATATATATATATATATATATATATATACATATATATATTACATATTTTTAATATGTTAGGACATTAACACCCAGCACCATCTAATTCCACGGTAAACAAAAAAACTACGAGGTTCGAGTTATGGATACCAGATAGTTGATACACTACACATATATAACTTTAAATACATACATATTATAAATATAAACATCCATGACTGGAATACAAACATTCGTACTCATCACACAAATGAATCCCAGCGGGACTCGAACCCGCTGACACAGCAAGTAAGGGTCACTACAAACTGAGCCATACGTGTCGTCAAAATTATAAAATACAAAAAGAACTCTCTATTTTCAAGTCGGTCAATATACATAAAGTTATTTTTCGAACATTTTCTTAAATTATCACAGGCATTTCCAGCAATAAATTCACCATTTTCAAACTTTGATTTTTATTTCATAAACCTTACAAGATATTCAAGACAATTTTCAACATGAAAATTTTAAATATTCAAAACGATTCCTGAATAAGTCCTCTAACATTAGTGATAGTACCAACGATGCATAGAGTAAGGCCGAAGGCTATGATCATGAGACACCTCCAGAACCTCCACATCATGAAGCCAAGCCCTGGGTCAGTCCAGTCCAGGCATAGTTCGATGAACGCTGGGTAGATGAAACCCATGTTTGATATACAAAAAGAACCTAGCTGTTAAAAATGAAAAATATTTAAAAGTATTTGTAACACATACATATTCATACATACATCTATACTAATATAATTATTATAAATGTGAAAATTTGTGAGTATGGATGTATGTTTGTTACTCTTTCACGTCAGAACGTCTGAACGGATCTGGATGAAATTTGGCACAGAGATAGATTATAGTCTGGAATAACACGTAGGCTACTTTTTATTCCGGAACTGTACGGTTCCTATGGCATAGATTTGTTCTTGTTTTTCTAGAGGCGAACCCGAGCGAAGCGAGGATGAGGATAGTGTTGATATAAGATTTCTTTTGTACTTTCAATAAATTTTGTAGAAATAAACTAACTCTTAATATTAGTTCCATTTTACAAGTTGCGTGTAAACGTCAAAAACTAAGCTCTTACGCCATCCTTAGCTCTCTATTGGTAATATCAGACATTGCTTGAGTGATAGTAGTTATCTATGCTCTATTTTGTTTTATCTTAGAGACGAAACTTGTTTATATATTAATATTAATACAAAGTTTGAACCGCAAAAAGGTCAACACTTCGACCTCTTTACGGTTCAAACCCTGAGAATAGCGTTAAGCTATTAAAAAAAAGCAGTCATGAGTACTGCCGACAGAAGTGAAAACTTAAAACTATAAACAAACAGTTGTTATTTTTGGATATTCAAATTAATTGTTTGATCTCGTAAATTAAAACTGTTTACATTTATCTGGTTTTGACATCTATCGGCACTCTGAGTGTCAGCGTTAACACGTCACGTGACCATGTCGATGACGACTTACATGAATTTACCCCCCATACAAACCTACCTATAGAAGTTTTCAATTCAAAAATAAATAAAAAGACAAGAATTCATATGAAACAGTATAAATTATTGAAAAAAACTTACCACTCCAATAAATTTAGATACATTTGGAAATGTGACAGCTATGGTTGTGATACCACAAATAAAAATAGCTCTATACACTCTCTCCCAAAGCCAATATTTTGATGGATCATATCCTTTTTGTATATAGTGCCACATTAAGTCGAATGGGAACCAAAAGTTTAGAGCGAACGTGACGTATATCATAACTCCTAGTAATACTTTGAGGGCTATAGGAAATCTGAAAAGCAGAATTTGAATATTTAAAATGCATTTTTTTACATTTTTTCATTTGTAAAAGAGATAAATTAAAAAAAAAGAAGACAATATGTTTGGCTCAGTTTGTAGTGCTACTTGCTGTGCCAGCGGTCATAGGTTCGAATCCCGCTGGGCATTCATTTGTGTGATGAGCACGAATGTTTGTACTTCAGTCAGGGGTGTTTATATTTATAATATATATGTATTTAAAGTTATATATGAGTAGTGTATCAACTATCTGGTATCCATAACACAGGCCTCGTAGCTTACCATGGAACTAGATGGTGCTGTGTGTTAATGTTTCAACATATATATATTTAAAATGCATGATTTTTACATTTTTTTTCGGTTGTAAAGCAGATAAAATTATTGGGAAAGAGAGGATTATAATATGAAAAGTAGAAGGAAGATACATAATAAGAGGATCGCTGTTCATTATAGCGCTTAGCACACAGCCTCCTATGACTACTCCAAGAGATATGTATGAATTTTAATTAGTCTTTAATGGAGGTATTACTTCTAACCTAGAATAGAAATAGAAAGAAAAAAACCCGACATAACTAGGGTTAAAGAGTTTAGCTAAGAAAATTCTAATAAAGTTACAAATATAATATAAAAAAATCTAAAGAGTGCTTGTATGAATCTGTACACGCGCAATAAGTAAAACTTCTGTAGGTTATCGGTACTCTTTATGAAATTCAATTAATGTTTTAAATAATTAGGATAGGTGAGATACTAAAAATAACGCATATTGGGCATATTACAATCATATATTTATAGAATACCATTTAAGGAAAGAATATAATATTATATATCATTTGTCAGATAACAATAACGGTTACCATGGCAACTAACGTACGTACATTTTTTCGTAACGCAATCACCAGCTTACTGCTCAAGTCAAGCGTGCGTGAAGAAGTTTTACTTCAAAAATGGTTGAAATTTAAATTCATTCAATACTAACGGCTCTAAAGGAAAATTCAACGTTACAGGAGATCTAGAGTCTTCACCAAAACCCCAATATCCAAAAAATCCGATTGTAACTACAATGCTTACTACAATTGACATGCCTGAAAAATATTTTAAAATTATAGCACTATGGGATACTCGTAAGTACGAGTAATGTGTAAAAAAAAAGATCAATAAATATAAATATTCTTAGTATTAAAATATCAAAAGATGTATGATGTATGTATCTGCCTGGGTTCTAATTTTACTTATATAAGATACTTGCGGTTCACCCTCGCTTCGCTCTGGTTCACCTCTAGAAAAACAAAAACTAATCTATCCCACGGAAATCGTACATTTTTCCGCGATAAAAAGTAACCTATGGGTTATATTGACCTCCTGGATAATTTCTAAGAAATTAATTGTCAACTGAAACACCGCTGTGTCCGCGGTCCTCAACGGAATATTATTGTAAAGTTTCATTAAAATCCATTCAGTATTCTTTGCGTGAAAGCGTAACAAACATCTATACATCTACATACATCCTCACACTTTTACATTTATAATATTAGTATGGATTAAGTTATATGTATTCTTTATTATATTGTTATATTTATTATATTGTCCTTTATTATATTTTATAATATTGTTATATGTATCCTTTATAATATTATTTACGTTAGTAGTTTATCACACAGTCATTAATTGGAATATTTTTTTTATTATTTATTTTTAGTTACCATAGACACACCAAGTTTGCTGTTTGACACTAAAATACATAAATATATCTTATAGAACTTTTGGTAATATTTGTTACCATACAATTACCTCCAAATAAAGCAAGTCCCATATTTTTAGGTTCCTCCATGTTATTTTCGATTGCCATAACAGCCCCTATACCTTCCATACTAAATATGCAGACTCCCATAAATTCAAATAACCCAGCCACGGTTTTGAATACTGGCCTATGTAAAGGGCTAACGTCTGCCAATTTAACTGCATAGTACACTGTTGCACACGCCACCGTAACTGAAAATTTAAATAATAATAATATAATTATATTGATACAGATCTTTGCAACTCAAAAATGTCTAGATTTTCAGGGTTCTACAGCTAAAATGACAAAAAGTTACAATTATAATATCGTCATGTCCGTCTGTCCGCTTCGTTGTATGTCAAAAGAGTAGAAACTTCATATAAAAAGTAAATGAGGACTGTAAAACAACAAGTTAGTATTAATCAGTAAGTATAGTAAATAGTGTGGATAAGCGGTTTTTTTATAAGTCGAAAAATTCTAAAAAAATTTAAGTATTAGTTAATGCTTAATAGAATTAAAATATTTTGTTGAATAGTTTTTGAGCTTTAGGCTACTTTCTGTTAAACCTTTTATCTATACAGATAAATAAAATTGAAGTGTCTGTTTGTAATGTCAAAATAACAGCTTTATACTAAATGCATATGGAATTATATACGGCACTTATAAGAAAAACACAATTTTTAAAATTTTTGTTTGTCTGTCTGTCAGTCTGTTTGTTCCGGATAATCTCTGAAACGGCTGGGCTGATTTTAGCGGGACTTTCACTGACAGATAGCCGATATTATAAGGAGTAATTTAGGCTACTTCTATTTTAGAAAAAGATTTAAGATTTCGCTCAAAAAAAATTAAAACGTACCTAGGGACGAACACGAGCAAAGCGAGGGTGAGTCGCTCGTTAGTAATATAACAAATGCAAAAGTAAACTATAACGATATAATTGGCTAATTAAGTACAAAGCAAATGTACCAAACTTACATATAATAAAATCAGCCACAATCGAAAACGGTGCCAAATACTTCAAAGTGGTTATCATGCCAATCAGTACACATGGTATGACGAGTATAGCAATGTATACTCTCAAGGGTGGATTACCTCCGAGAGTAACCTCGTCGGTCCCTTCAACAAGCTGCTTGATAGTACGAGCTATCACAATCTGGTAAACGCAGCAAGATCCAAACAAATTGAAACATATCGTGAAGTCTACTAGATGCCTAGAAATTATATTGGAAATAAATAACAATATGTAAGTATAATATTTAAAGCTAATCAGAAAATTTTGGATTATTATTTTGGTGTCGTATTTTGATCATTCTAGGTCAGACAGTTGGGTTTTAATGGAGAGTTCTTGATCTTCAAGGATATTTACATTATGGGAGGGTATGGGAAAGAAAAAAGGGAAGGTGAAGGTAAAAATAAGGTGTCCCGTGCAAGACTCCACCAACTTTCAACGAAATTCTAGATGATAGATTAATTTTTCATCTAGAATTGATGGTCTTTTGACCTTAAAACTTGACCTAAAATTATTGATCTTAAAAAATCAAAATCTAGTTTTTCATAAATAAATATATCTATCTAATAAACAAACATTAATCGTAAAAATAAAGCATCTAAGTCACCTAAAGCATTTACTATATTTCCTCATAGACTCAAATGGACCAGTTTCCAAAGTTGCTTCCGCTAAGTCCGGGTAACTCATCTGCGGCACTTGCACTCTACCATAAATTCTTTGTGCAGAATGCGCTATCATCTAAAAAATACTATATATATATATATATATATATATATATATATATATATATATATATATATATATATATATATATATACATATATAAACAAATTAAATTGTAATAATTATAATAATAACAGCTAAAATTAAATAAATAATATTCCATATTCAAGTATAAAAGTAATTAAAATTATAAAAATGTTTGGTGCCATTTTTCAAGTTTTTTGAATTCAGTTTGTAATTTTGTGGGTAGGCCCTCTGTAACAACTATATAATACCTTTAAAACATCTAACACTTTAGTCTCTCCCGTGACCATGATTGCTGTAAAGCATTCGAAACGTCGGGAATCAAAAATCAAAATAAATATGCGAAAAAATCCGAAAAGATAGTTTTATTTAAAATATTTTAACACCTAGTTTTTGCCCGCGGCTTTATGTCATTATACAATGTCAAGCGATCTAAAGGTAGACTAAGATAGGATGGATTTCCATAATGGACCGGTCAAATTATCATCCCATCGGAATTTGAGAGTGAAAGGAATATGGAGTGCACTGTAATATTTCATGCAGTTAGCTAGTCTTAGTGACATTGCCCATCAAGGCCAAAATCAGTCGGGAGGATATTATCATGGACTAGCGGCTCACCCTGGCTTCGCTCGGGGTCGCCTCTAGGAAAACAAAAACAAACCTATCCCACGGGAATCGTACACTTTTCCGGGATAAAAAGTAGCCTATGTGTTATTCCAGACTATAATCTATCTCTGTACCAAAAATCATCCAGATCCGTTCGGCCGTTCTGGCGTGAAAGAGTAACAAACATACATCCATATATCCATGATATTATATATATATATATATATATTATAGTATAGACTAATAAGAAAAAAATTAAACTGTATCTATTATTTCTTATCTATAGGGTTCTTAATATTTAGGGTGTAAATTAAATAATTATAAAAATAATATAAGTTGATGCATACTTACATACATTGCATAGCTTATACAGAAACCAAAAACAATAGTGAGTACAAAAGAGGTCCAAAGACCACACATTTTGTACGACTCATGTATTGCTACCACACCGCCACCCAGACAACTTTTCGCCAAATTGCCTATAGTTTCTATTAAACTGTAACATTTTAAATATTTTTATAATAAACTTAATTTAAGGATAACAAAAATATTGTTACTCCGTCGTTCGTTTTGAAATTGGTATCTTTTTAATAAGACGAAGAAAAGAATCTTAGTACATACATTTCTAAAATATCGCCTAATATACTGTAAACAAAAAAATGAAGCAAAGTGAACCCAGCTTATTTAAGAATAACAGTTTTTCCCTATCTTTCTGTAATAAATGTTCACTCGCGATTTCGGTCAAGTTTTTGCTTCATCGTTAATCCTTTTTATATTATACTAGCGACTCAGCCTCGCTTCGCTTCGGGTTCGTCCCTAGACAAAAACAAATCGACCGTATATTTTCGCGGGATGATATATAGCCTATAGCCTTCCTCAGTTAACGGGCTATCTAATGCAAAAAGAATTTTTCAAATCGTATTAGTAGTTCCTGAGATTAGCGCGTTCAACCAAACAAACAAACAAACAAACTCTTCAGCTTTATAATATTAGTATAGATACATATGTGTCTGTATAATAGAGTAATAGTAGGTACAAATTCTAAAGTAAAACCAATTGAAAGTCGTTTTTACGGTATAGCTATAACGACGAAAACGTTACATTCAGACAAATAGATCAGGTCTAGAATTAGGGTTTCAAAATCCAAAATATATACTTAGTTCTCTTTTTAGGTGGTCTAGCGGCTTTAAAGTCATAGCTTCTAGCCGCTTCTCCTTCAGCTTTGATTTCGAACTTATGATGACCGCGATTATGTGGAGAGTGAGTTGATCTCCAACTACCAATTGTTGCTGATGATCTCTATTAAAAAAAAAAACATTTAAATTTAGTACTGTGAATATTATGTTTTAAAGTGGATAACAGGTATGTATGTATGTATGTATTCAGCCCTCTTTACTTCCCACTGCTGGGCACAGGCCTCCCTTCAATACGAGGAGGATCAGGCCATAGTCCACCACGCTGGCCAAGTGCAGGTTGGCGGACTTCACACGTCTTACGAAAACTTGCTAGGTTCTCTCAGACATGCGGGTTTCCTCATGATGTTTTCCTTCACCGTAAGACAAGCAGTAATCATGTTGGAAACGATTCGCATATGAAAATATCAGAGGTGCGAGACCCGGGATTTGAAACCGTTTCACTCGATTTCCTAAGCGAACGCGTTACCACTGGACTAGCACTGACTAACATGTACGACGTAGAGAAATATAGGTCATGGGTTCAGATTTTAGTTACAGTTAATATAGTTATTTGGATTTCTATTCAAAAATTCTTAATAGCAGAAACTTGGAAAGTTAACTTCCGTCTCACCGAACTATGAACGTGAAAGCCTTAAATTAATCACTTATTCATTTTACAAAATTTATAATATGTATATATTTAAAGTTATATATGTATAGTGTATCAACTATCTGGTATCCATAACACAAGCCTCGTAGCTTACCATGGAACTAGATGGTGTTGTGTGTTAATGTCCCAACATACCTATTTATTATTATTATGAAGGCTAATCTAAGCAACACTGTAAAACCAAATAAGCGAACATTTTTATGAAAAATAAAAAATAATAATTTGTAATGTCTAATTACTATTTACTACAACTAAATCTTGAATTAGCTCAATCAAAATCTGTGCAGCAATTTTAAAGATAATTTTAATTTTTTGGCAATTTTTTTGGTGTTGCTTAGCCTATAAACAAAGGTTGATCCAATTAAATAACAATAATGTTTTGTGGCAAGCATTTTTTAGGAATAGAAATAAATTTATCTTTGTCATATGCACATGAAAAAAAATATGCGAATATTTCGTACAAAAATTTTAATTACTTCCAAAGGAGTTTTCCGGGTTCATTTTTAACTGAAGTAAATAATTAATATGTACAACATACTAACTGTAGATCGCTCCATTTTTTTCTATTTTATTTAAACTTGAACCGTCGCTGTAAACACTTGTATGTTATATAACAAAGTAAAAACATTATTACATGTTAAAAAACTTTAATTGAAACAATTCAAATAAAAAAAAGACTTTTACGTCCAAAATTGTTATTATTTTATTTTATTTTATTTCAGGCCAGATGACATTTGAATAGTAAAAAGTATTTATTTATAGTTCACTAAAAATGAGCCCCCACTTTGCCCGCATGCGTTTTTATATGACAATAAATTATCTAATACTAATAATATTATAAAGAGGTAAAGTTTGTAAGTTTGTGAGTTTGATTGTAGAAAGTAATCTCTGGAACTACTGAATTGATTTAGATGAAATTTGGTAAAAGGATAGTTTATGAGAGAAAAGTTTTCATCCCGGAAATCATCCCTTTAGGAGGTGAAAATGGGGATGAAAGTATGTACGGGGAATCAACATAGGGACGAACCCGAACGAACGGGTAAGTCGCTAGTATTATATAATCGTATAATATATATTTCGTATTTTCGCTGTCTGTACATTTTTTCCAAAATCTGTGAATGCAGTTCAGAATATCTCAAAAAGTTATGGATGGTCTCCTAGGAACGTTTTCCTGTAACTATAGTATTTAAGGTACCTGCCCTTACTGTCCCGTCTCAAAAATCCACCCTGTATATATTGAAAAGATTTTTCATCAGCAACTTAAACAAGAAAAAGTCTTAAAAACACGAAAAAGCTTACGCATTTATAATGTTTTATTAATATTGTATATTATTATTGTAATCATAAGCTGATATAGTATATCTCGAGAGTTTCTTTCTCTTTTATACACAGGTTATTCAGATCAATACGCGAGGGGTCTTATTAAGTATAGCGGTGATTGAATTTCCCTAGCGCCTATTTTTGGAACTAACTTCATTCGGTACTTTATCGTCTATGGATACTTTGATCTATACGTAGGGAGTTTCCAGTGTAGTCATAATAAATTATTAATTTAAATTTTACTAGCGACTCACTCTTGCTCTGCTCAGGTTCGTCCCAAGTTACGTTTTAAAGTTTAGTATAGATTTCTCAGAGATGAGATATTTTCCCGCAGTAAAAAGTATCCTATATTTTGACCCGGAGCTGTCATCATACCAAATTTCATCAAAATCTGTCTAGTTTTCTCGTAATGCGTTCCCAAACAGACAGAAAGATAAAAAATCTAAAAACTATAGATTAGGCCTCCGTATCGATATTAATGACTATTTCAATAAGACTTCCCAAAAAATATTTTATGTACAGATTCGACTCAGAATATTATTATATGTATAGATTTACATTCTAGTGACAATCTGACATAAGCTAGTGATGTGACCTGTAGGGAATCTTTTGAATTCGAATATATCTCCAATGGATCTTATATAGACTATCTAGATAACTAAACATAAATACAGTGAAAGTTTATTATCAAGAATATTATATTCTGTACCTGGACGACCGAGCTTCGCTTGGAGTTCTTTTTTGTTCTATCGTATTTTTTTAAATAAAAACAAAAACTAAAAACTTGAATAAATACAAAAAAAAAAAAACAAAAGTGAAAACTTTGTATCCGACCGGGATTTGAACCCGGACACTTGTGATAGTCAATCTTGTACCTTGGCCGCTGGACGACGATGCATAGGGCCGAGTGTTAGAAATTATTGATTATATGTTGCGTGAAATAATGCGAAAGGGAACCGCATGAAAACTCGAAAACACGCATTTTCCCAGACATAAGACTAATCTAGATAGATTTTTCACCCCCGAAAACCGCTGTTCGGAAGAATATGTAGGTGGACGGGGTAAATGACTCCACATTAGATTAATTATTTGTTTAATAAGAACTTTAGACAAAAGTATATACAATAATTATAATTTGGACCCGACATGTAGCTCGCGCGTGGAGAAAAAGGTGAATGAAGGTTAAACTGCGTCCGGCAGTGGGAGCCCGCAATGCCTTTGTGTGCGTAGATGTATATGAGAAACATTGCATGTGCGGGTTACAGCTGGCAGACGAAACGGCGTAAACATCGTCCCGGCCCTTGAAGGCTAAAGCCTTCAAGACTCGTCACTGTCCGAAGGAAGAAGACAAATGCGATTGATAGCTCGTCGAATTGTGCCTCGTGAAGTGGTTATGTCGGCTACTCGTGGTATATTGTCCGGCCCATAAAATAATTTGACCACTCTTCCAAGTCGCCATTGTAAAGGTGGTAGATTTTCTTCCTTTATAAGGACCAAATCGTTGAGTTGAAGGTCCTTGCATTTCACCTTCCACTTGATACGCTGTTGAAGCTCGGCTATGTATTCAGTGACCCAACGCTTCCAAAAATGCTGCCTCATAGTCTCAAGTCGCTGAAATCGATTTAAATAATTAAAATTGTGCTCCATATAATTTGGACCTGGTAATGCGGTCAATGGTCTGCCTATTAAAAAGTGGCCCGGTGTGAGAGGACTATAGTCGTCAGGTAAGGAACTGAGAGGACAAAGAGGACGGCTATTGAGGATTGCCTCGACCTGCGAAAATAAAGATGATAGTTCCTCGTAAGTTAAATGACTATTGCCTAATATGCGCGTGATATGATATTTAGCTGACTTCACGCCCGCCTCCCATAAACCGCCAAAGTGAGGTGCGTACGGTGGCGAAAATCGAAATTCAATGCCCTTTTCCGATGCAAAATCAGATAGCGAATCTTTATGTAATTTATAAAAAATACTTATTTCCTTAGAAGCAGCAGTAAAATTTCTCCCATTGTCACAAAATATTTGATTTGGTATACCACGACGGGAAATAAACCTTTTTAGCGCTAGTATGAAACCATCCTTGGACAGCTCACTCACAGCCTCTAGATGTATGCATTTAAATCTAAAACAGATAAAAATACACATATAACATTTTGTTATTTTAGCTCCGCGTCCCCTTCGATCAGCTATCATAAATGGGCCCGCGAAATCTGTACCGACAGCACGAAAAGGAAAATCAGGCATTAAGCGTTCTACTGGCAGATTGCCCATGATATTTTTCATTGCTTGTCCCTTATAGCGGCGACAAATAGCGCAATTACGAACCGTTCTTCTAGCTAGTGTCCTACCACCTATAGGCCATATGCGCTCCCTAACAGAGGCTAACAGCTGTTGTGGACCCGCGTGTAAGAGACGCTTGTGCTCGTATTCAAAAATAAGCTTAGTTAGGTGATTATACGAATGTAATAACATGGGATATTTTTTATCATAAGGATATTTCGACGCCTGCAAGCGACCACCGACCCTTATAACACCTTCAGCATCTAAAAATGGAGCAAGAGAAGATAGCACAGATTTACTGTTTATACCTCTATTATTGTTTAAAAGTGATAGCTCTCTTTCAAATGAATTTTGTTGTGAGAGCTTAATCAAAACAGTGAATGAGCGTTTTAGCTCTTCTGCTTGTAATGGACCTGAATATTTATTTTTAGGAAATTTGCAGTTATTTGAAAATCTAAAGATATAAGCAACTACTCTTTCTAATGTTTTTAACTTAGAGTAATTCTCAAACAATAAGGGTGTTTCAGATAGAGTAGAAGTTAAAACCTTAACCTCCGGTAGTTCTGATTCATTCATCGTGGATTTAGGATTGCATGGCCAAAAACGTTCTGATTGCAGGAGAAAAGATGGTCCATCCCACCATAACTTAGCCTGCATTACTTTGTCCGGATCTACTCCACGCGAAGCTAGATCAGCAGGATTCTCACTTGTCGGAACGTAGCGCCAAGACGAAGAGTTGGTTAGCTCATTTATAGCAGCTACCCTGTTGGCAACAAATAGTTTTAATTTATTGCAACCAGCTCGAAGCCAACCTAGTACGACCATAGAGTCAGTCCAATAAACAACTCGATCAATTTTAATTCTGAGAGCTTGAATTACAGTGGAACTCAGCTGCGCAGATAATAAAGCTCCGCAAAGTTCGAGGCGAGGAATAGTTATTGATTTGATAGGAGCTACCCTAGCCTTAGCACAGAGCAATGATACCCTTACCTTACCATTGGCATCTACTGACTTCAAATAGATGCAAGCACCATAGGCGCTCTGTGATGCATCGCTAAAACAATGCATTTCTGTTGAGATGGCGTCAGAAATCAGAACCCATCTAGGAATACGAATAGCTGAAATAGAATCAATATTTTTAGTAAATCGTTGCCACGCCTTACGTATATTATTAGGAACGGGTTCATCCCATTCAGTTTTTTGAATCCATAGCTGTTGAATAATGATTTTAGGCTTTATAGTACATAATGACAGTAGACCAAGCGGATCAAATATTTTAAAAGTGGACGATAGGATATTACGCTTAGTAATTATATCAGAAGGAGTTAATTCAATTTTAAAATTTAGATGATCCGTTGATGAATCCCAACCAAGACCTAAAGTACTAGAAGTATGGCTTCGCATGAGCTCACCATTGTCATCAGCATTAGAAGGAAATAGAGAAGATAAATTTGAACGATACTTCCTAAGTGGAAAACAACCCTTGGATAGTGCTTCAGACACAGAGCTCTGAATGTAACGCAAGTCATCGGCTGTTGAACTGCCTGTCAATAGGTCATCGACATAAAAGTCTTGTTGTATGACTCTTTTTATAAGTGGGTCCGAACATTCTTCACCCAGCTGCCACAAACATCGAGTACTCAAAAAACTAGCACTAGAAAAGCCATATGTTAGCGTATTTAGTCTATATGTCTTTAGCGGTAAGGAAGGATTGTCACGCCAAAGTATGAGCTGAAGATCACGATCGCTCTCATCTACTAAGATCTGACGATACATCTTTTCTATATCCCCACATAGTACATATTTATACTGTCGAAAACGAATAAGAATGTTAAAGATAGAATCTTGGATAGTAGGACCTACCATTTGCAAGTCATTAATTGACACCCCAGATGACGTGGGGGCAGAAGCATCGAATACTACACGAAGTTTTGTAGACTCGCTCTTTTCTTTAATCACTGCATGATGTGGTAAAAAATATGATATCTCAGGTATGTCAATGGAAGACTCCGATAGATGACGCAGCTTGGAATATTCTGAAATAAAACCAGAATACAACACCTTTAGTTTTGGTTGCCTAACGAAACGTTTTTCTAAATTAAGAAACCTTTTCTTAGTGCTTTGGTATGAATCACCCAAGCAAGTAGGCTCATCGAAGAGTGGAAGTTTAACGCAAAAGCGACCGTCATCGAGTCGCCGAGTATGTTTTAGAAAATGTTGTTCACAAAACCTTTCGCTTTCAGAGTGAACCTTTTTTTGGGGGAGGCCTTCAAGTTCCCAAAACATCTTTAGGTCATTATGTATTTCAACAGTATGAGAAAAATTGCAATGAATAGCACCCTTATCTGAAGAATTGAAGCGCATAGGACCAGCTAATATCCATCCTAGTTTGGAGCTGCGCAGTATGGGGTTATTTGCACCTAAAGACTGCTGCTCAGAACATAAAATGTCCCAAAATAAATCTGCACCAATCAGAACATCAATGTCGGATGGAATATTAAAGGTAGGGTCAGCGAGATTAAATGGAGATAAATCAAGGTGACTTATGTTAATAAAACATTTAGGCAATTTTCCTGAAATTTGAGGTAATACTAAACAAGTTAATTTAGTACTAAAATTGCTATTTTTAGAACTTATGCGTATTGTACAACGTTCAGTATTAACATGCTGCAGCATGTTGCCTATACCTATTATGTTATGAACGCTGGAAGAACATGGAGTAAGGTTGAGTCTTCTTTTAAGCGACTCTGTTATAAAAGAAGTCTGACTACCACTGTCAAGTAAAGCGCGGACAGTCAAAGTATGATTTGTTTGTGGATTTGTGACATGAATTAATGCTGTACTTAATATAGTTTCGATATTAGAAGCGGCCGACAACGATACAGAAATATTTTTATTACAATTGCTCGGCTCAATAGAATAATGTAGCAAGGAGTTATGACGTTTCTTACAGAATTTACATGTGCCATAAAGTCTACACTGGCGATAATCATGACCTCTTCTCAAGCAATTATGGCATAATTTTAGACTATTGGCTTGAGAAATTCTCTCCTCGGGTGTTTTGGCCTTAAAAGTAGGACAATCGTATATGCGATGTTTTTCGTGGCAAACTAGGCACTCAAAGTTCTTAGAAGGGGCAGACTCAGGAGCTGAAACCACAAAAGAACGGGTCTGAGTTTTCTGACGAGTTAAACTATCACCTGAACGCCTAACAGGTTTATGAGTTTCATGCTTGTTACCTTGAATAGACTCTAAAACATCTGCACGACCTTTCAAAAATGCCTTAAATTCTTCTAATGTAGGAATATCTTGGAGGGAATTTCTATGTTCCTCCCATTTCAGAATAGTGTTAGAATCTAATTTCGTAGACATTAAATATATAATAAGTGTGTCCCACTTATCGGTAGGCTGACCCAAGGTACTGAGAGCTCGGAGATTTTTGGCTACGTGATCAATAATAAATCTTAAGGATTTATCAGATTCACGTGCTATAGGCTCAAAATTAAAAAGTGAAACTAGATGGTTGTGAATGAGCTGCCTTTTATTATCATATCTATCGCAAAGCAACTTCCAAGCTTCATTATAGTTTTGATCTGTAACTTCTAAGTTGTGTATAACTAAGGATGCATCACCTTCGAGATACGAATTTAGGTAATAAAATTTATGTATATTACGAATTTTATTATTTGTATGAACTAAAGAATTAAACGTGTCCCTAAATTCCAACCACTTAGAATATTTACCATCAAAATTAGGTATTTTAATTACTGGTAATCGAAAACCAAATACTGCTTCATCGTCTTGATGATGATGGTTGGAATGTATTGAGTTTGCATTCTTAAACAACGAGGGAGCAGACTCGGTGTCTAAAAATTCTTTACTTCTAGAAATACAATAGTAAAAATCCCTTTCTATCAAATCTCTTTCGCATAACTCAGTTTTTAAATTAGATTCATTTAAAATTTCTATCCGACCTTGCAAATCGTCAAACTCGTTAAATAATTCAGTGAATTTTGTTAGTCGTAAGTTTAACGAATTAATTTCTAATGACGATACATTATCTGTAGATTCTAGGGCTTCTAAGTAATTTTTGAATTTAGTTATACGACCTTTAATTGAGCTACGCTTAATAAATAATTCTTTAAGATCCGACATTATTAACTTAACAAACAAGCTATGAAAATTAAAGAACAAAAAAAAACTTATTTTATTTTATATGATAAAAAATAATAATATAAAAATATCACGTTCCTCACTATTACGGTTGGGCGACGAACGTAGTCAGCTGTAGTTAAACGGGTCTCTTATCAGTTGCAATCTAATAGCAGTGCGACAAGGAAGCAACGTGCATTTGTCAATCGCAAGCGGTAGCCACGTCGTAACGTTCAATGATACTTCGGACGCACTCGTAGGATGCTCGGAACTGGAATGTTACAATGCGTATACGCAGAATTATATGCAAATAAATAGTTGAAAATATAGTCGTAAAAGGCAGCAGAGCTAGTGCAGATTGGAATTAGAAATACGCAATATAGAAATGAAATTAAAGAAAAAATCGTTGATTATTTGATGTAAGACATACAATACATAGGTATATCTTTACTTAGAATTATTAAGGAGTTATGAGTTTAGAGTACGTTGAAATTATGCTCGTAGAATCGACACATCGGCAAATAATCCGTTTGCAATATTAAATAAATATTTTTTGTATAAGCAAGGATGGATAAATGTTTCTTATTGATTTGAAGTTTGTATATAATTTAATATTATATTATTTTCCATCAGATATTTTTATGCTGTATTTTGTAAAATGAAACATTGAAATATATTGTGCAAAAACAAGACAATAACAGAATAAAGCAGATCGAGGAAGAACTCAAAGCTAGGAAAAGGAATAAATATATAGGAACGAGCTCACTCTTTTTGTAAATGCTGAACCAATGCTGCGGCGCTTAAGCTAGACCGGCTGGCTGCTACAAATAGATGCGAGTTCTTCTGGCGTAGTATTCCTTTTATTAGAAATTCCTCCCTTGATCCGAAAAGAAGCTGCTATTGTATGACCGCTACGTGTCCTTCCACGTACTTCCACGTGCGCTGGGTCAAAGTCCGATTCTTGCAGGTCCTGTCACGGTCGCCAAAACTTTCCTTGTTCGGAAGAATATGTAGGTGGACGGGGTAAATGACTCCACATTAGATTAATTATTTGTTTAATAAGAACTTTAGACAAAAGTATATACAATAATTATAATTTGGACCCGACATGTAGCTCGCGCGTGGAGAAAAAGGTGAATGAAGGTTAAACTGCGTCCGGCAGTGGGAGCCCGCAATGCCTTTGTGTGCGTAGATGTATATGAGAAACATTGCATGTGCGGGTTACAGCTGGCAGACGAAACGGCGTAAACAACCGCCACATACCAAATTTCAGTGAAATCGTTAGAGCTGTTTCCGAGATCGCCGGTATAAATAAATAAATATACAAGAAATGCTCGTTTAAATATATTAGATTATACCCAAATGAGCGGATAGCAGAGAATAATTGCGTAAATTTTAACATTTAAGTTTTTTGCAATATTAGACTGAAAATATGTTGTACACAACAGCATAATATAAAACAGTTTTATTCAATAGTCACCAACCACAAAAAAAAAAAAACAAACACACCCTAAAATTACAATTGTGTTTTTTATTTTTAAGCAATGTTGCCACATTGAAAATAAAAACAACTCACGCAAAATAATTGTAAAAACTTAAAAAAAAATGTTAAGTAAACGTTTATACTCGTACATAATATAGCTGGCATGTCAACAAACTTGTTCATAATTTTTTCCAATGGATATATCAAACAAACTATATTTGACGATGTCACAACCATAGTGATCCAAGCGACATTTTTTCAATAGGAACTTTTTGTCATTAACATCCCAAACAAACATATATTTTTCATGCCACACTGATCCAAGTGCTTAAGATGAAAATGTGACTTGGATTACTATAGTTCTAACGTCGTTATTTCTAAATTATTATATTATACACATATGTATGTATGTATCTATGTATGTAATAAAAACCTATATAATTATTGGTAATAAAATATATAAAATCACAGTAAAACTATATTCACAATAAAAATAAAACAGCAATGACAATAAAAATGACATTCACATATTCAAACATTATAAATTAACATTCAGTATACATTTTAAATTTACAATCTCTGAAAAATATTTGAAAATCTTTAAGAAATAGGCGAATCCATCAAAAAACTTCCGAAATAAGCTCTTTAGCATTGCTATAAGTACCGACGATACATAGAATGGTGCCGAAAATCAAAATAAATATGAACTTCCATAACCGCCACATCAAGATCCCTGGCCCGGGGTCGTTCCAGTCCAGGCATAGTTCTATAAAGGCTGGATAGATGAAACCCATGTTGGACAGACAGAATGAACCCAGCTGTAAATAATAGCTTAGAATATATTATATATACATATATATTATAGAATATGTAGTATATAATAATATTATCTATGCGTAAGTTTAGATGGATGTTTGTTATTCAATCACACCAGAACGACTGAACGGATCTGGATGAAATTTGGCACACAGATAGATTATAGTCTGGAATAGCACATAAGCTACTTTTTATCCCAAAAAAATGGGGAAAATATAAATTTCCCTATCCCTATTGTTAATAGCTTTTAAGTGTAATGAGAATGTAGTTGCGCTGTGAGCAAAACAGGATGAGTGTCAGTCATTATGACAAAGATAATAAGGAAGGCGGAAGTCACGGATCCGATTTCTGAGTAGGATAATTACTCGCATACTGTATAACTATATATGTATCTACGAGAGACGAACTTCTTAACATTACAATGATTTGCAATGTGAATACATTATATTGTGAATAAGAGAACGTAGAGTATATGGGGAACTGTGACGATGTAGGCTTAGATATCACTTTTCTAGATTTATGCGAATATTCGACATTTTAAATAAAACTATCATTTCGATTTTTTTCGCTGATTTATTTTGATATTTGGTTCCTGACCTCGGAATGCTTTATAGCAATCATGGTTACAGGAAAGACTAAGGTTTTAGACAGTTTTATTTAAAATGTAGGTTTAGGTTCCAACAGCTCTTACTGATAAAGCCCATCAACGTTTACCTCTGTCTAAATATCTGATACATGTATTTGGTAAGACCTAATAAAGCCGCAGTGTATACTAGTTTAAAAAATGAACTGATGCTATTTTTGACATGGTAAAACTAAAAACTAGTAATTCTAAGAATGAGTATTTAGTCAGTCAGATAATGTTAATTCAGAACGATGTCGTTACTCATAAACTTTGCTATCCTTTCTGACCTCTACTTATTTACAACATTTCAAAAATATTTACTACAGGATGATTTACTTTGATGAAACACCCAGGAAAATCAATGTACAAATGAACGTGATATTTCAATCAATACATATTATAAAATAAAGTTGCTCCCCTGTCTTTCTGTCCCTATGTATGCTTAGATCTTTAAAACTACGCAACGGATTTTGATGCGGTTTTTTTAATAGATAGAGTGATTCAAGAGGAGAGAGAGAAGAGGAGGTTTCTAAACCCTACGAGATAGATCAAAATAATGTACTACAGTATTGTACACCTTAAAATGGTCTACAAAAAAGTCCACGATGGTATATGTCTATCTTTTAAGGATAACATACTATATCCAAGCTAGGGACGAACCCGAGCGAAGCGAGGTTGAGTCGCTAGTTTAAATATAAAAAAGAATTTGAATTTTACCAGACCAATAAACTTGGTCACAGCTGGGAAAATAACAGCGATTATGGTGATGACGGTCACAAACATAGCTCTATAAACTCTTTCCCAAAACCAATATTTGGATGCGTCATATCGTTGTCTGATGTAGAACCAGACTAGATCGAAGGGCACCCAGAAGTTGAGAGCAAACGTCACGTAGATCATAAGTGCCATCAGGACTTTTAACACTATCGGGAATCTGGAAAGGGAAATGAAACATAATATTTAAAACAGATTATTTTTTATGACAATAAAAGGGGTTATATGCATAGATATATAATATTTTATTATTATCACATATAAGGTATTATAAATTTAATCTATTTCAAATATGATAGGCGATATTTTAGAAAATGATAAATTGCTTCTCATGATGTATTTTTAAAGTATACGTTATTCCTACAGAGTGGTTAAATATTAACTGTATGAAAAACTCCACTATCAAAGTTAAAAAAATATTTTTAAAGTTTTCCTGTACCTTTTTGATTAAAACATAATTCATAGTTACGTCATTTTACTTGAAACTATTTAGGTATGTGCCTAAAATATAGTCTAATAGATGTATCAGTAACTTACGGCTCCAAAGGGAAATTCAGAGTTACTGGTGACTTTGACTTTTCTCCGAAACCCCAGTATCCAAAAAAACCAACAGTCAATACAATACTGATAACAATTGACATGCCTGAAATGAGCTTTCATTAAAATTGATGATAATTTCGTCATGTTTCTAAGAGACAGTATGAAATAAAGGTAACGTATTCGATTCTGGAAAGGAAGATTTTATGGATAATGTATAAACATTGTTATGGTGCTTAGTGACCCTACTTGCTGCGCCAGCGGTCGCGGGTTCCAGTCTCGCTGGGGGCATCCATTTGTATGATGAGCACGAATGTTTGCACTCCAGTCTTGGGTGTTTATATTTATGTATGTATGTATTTAAAGCTATATATGTGTAGTGTATCAACTATCTGGTATCCATAACACAAGCCTCGTAGCTTACCATGGAACTGGATGGTGCTGTGTGTTAATGTCTCAACATATTTATGTTTATATTCGCCTTAAGTGTCAGCACTGCAATTCATCAGAATACAAAACTGCTTTTTAAAAGCTTTGTTTACATTATTCAGAGGTACATCACAGATAGAGTAATTAAGTAATTATTAAGATTATTTTTGTTTTAAAAATATATAAACTATAAAGATCTAAATCTTCTTTAAAACTAAAATAATACAGTCTTATAAATAATAAATGAACATAATTTTATGACTCTATGTAACTTTTATCAATTATTATTAATTTGCACTATTTTTAATATTATTCCAAGTATTTAAATCTAATCTGGACCTGACATTGCAACTGTTATTATTATTATTTTTATTGTGAATTGTTTAAAATATCTTTATTTAATTTATGTGACAATTTATTTAGAAATTTAATAATCATAATACTTTTTTTTTCTTGTTAATAATTTAAGTTTATAGTTTAACCCACATGATTATTTAAAATTCTTAATAATAATTATCATGCTGTATTTACCTATAACTAAAAGTGCAATTAAAATGGAAATTTAGTGCCTAGATAATATGTGTTAACCATTGTAACTTTTGTTGGTAATTCAATAACTAAATAACTAAATAAATAAATATATCTAATTTGTTTCTACTGTGTTGATCTATTTGGAACAAAGTACGACATTTAAAAATAATAATGAACTCGTTGTTTAGTTTTATGGCTTTTAGATCATGGGGTTGACTGATGAACCAGTTTTATCTGATGATCACAGATGATTAAAGATCAGCAACTGTACCTCCAGCCAACACTATGGGTATTTTCTTTGGTTCTGCCATAGAATTCTCAATAGCCAGCGTGACACCAACGCCTTCCATACTGAACACGCAAACCCCCATAAACTCAAATAGACCTGGCACAGTTTTAAATACTGGGAAATCCACAGGTGACATTGTTGCTGTTTTCACTGCGTAGTAAATTGTTGCTCCCGCACAAGTCACTGAAAAGCTTAAAATGTATGAATGATACAAAAAACAACCTGTTTATTTGATTGTTACTGTATGTAAAAGAGACTCATGAGTTTAGCTTCTAAGTAAAGTATATTTAGGTAGCACTCAGTATATTGGCAGTGGTAGCCCAGTGGTTACGCGCTCGCTTGGAAAACCGAGTGAAGCGGGTTCAAAACCCGGGTCTCACACCTACGATATTTTCATGTGCGAATCATTTCCAACATGATTACCACTTGCCTTACGGTGAAAGAAAACATCGTGAGGAAACCTGCATGTCTGAGAGAACTTAGTAAGTTTTCGAAAGACATGTGTAGTCCGCTAACCCGCACTTGGCCAGCGTGGTGGACTATGGCCTGATCCCCCTCGTATTGAAGGGAGGCAGGTGCCTAACAGTGGGACGTTAAAAAGGGCTGAACACGCAATTATTACCTATACATTTTCATTAAAAATAGTCTATGATATTAGCAAAGGCACACCGTTTTATATCCCCTACATAATTTTATGGACTGACTAAATAGAATAACTGAACTGATAAGCTCACAGTGTGATGCAGCAGATAAAGTATTATTATTATTATTCAACAACATAAAACTTTATCAAAATTTTACTAGTAGGTATTGATCTTTACGATTATATCATAATAATATCTAAAGAGAAAATATGTATGTTGTTTTATCCTTTTAACTCTTTCATGTATCCACAGTTCTTAGCATTATGAAAATTTAGGGGTCACAGAGGGATATAGGGTAGCTTCTAGCATATAAAAAGACATAGTTTATTAATTTTGTCCCATAGGACAATGATCATTTTAAATATTGTTTTAAATCCTAACGATTTTTTGCTTGAATATTAAAAAAAATACTTACCTATAAACACATCAGCAACTATAGAAAAAGGAGCTAGATATTTCAACGTAGTAATCATACAAATGAGAACGCAAGGAATCAATAAGCACGCGATGTACACTCGCAAAGGGGGGTTGCCTTCCGGAGATATTTCATCTGTACCTTCCACCAGTTGCTTTATTGTGCGGGATATCATGATCTGGTAGACGCAACACGAGCCGAACAGGTCCGCGCAAATTGTGAAATCTACTGCATATCTGTGGGCATTTGCTAAATCATTTTCTTGATCGAATTTGAAAAGCAGGTATATAATTCGGGTAATTTTGAAGTTATACTTCTTTTGGCACTTTTGGAAAAAAATATGAGAGTTTAATTTTTTACGGTGCGCGCGCACACCGACAGCCAAAAAACGACATGATAAAGTTAGCAGAAAAGGAATGCATCCTTTTACAAACAGAGAATTGTGACATAAGGGATGAAATCTTTAGCTATTTTTGTTTTGTTACGCCAAAGAAGTAGGTATAAATTCTTATGTGCGTACATAAGTAGGTACACACACATGTTTTTTTTTTTGTGTATGGTTTTATTAATATTGGTCACACACATGTTATTGACACAAATTGGGAACCGCTACAGAGTATTATGTAGCTAAAATATACAAATTAATTTCTCATGTGTTTAAAGATCAGTTTCAAAATTACTTTGATACTGTGTTAAAACTTTGCCCTTTACAGGAATCGATATTGTCTTTTTGTTCTTGTGAGCATATAACAAAGTAAGTTTTAAGATCGTTGTATAAAATATTGGGGTTCTGTTCCTAATAATTTAAGGCTTCAATCGCTTTCGTCTACAGGCTCCGTCTACATTACTCTATTAAACCACCAATTCAACCTAACCAATTTTACTTTTATATCTATACTAAATATTATAAAGCTGAAGAGTTTGTTTGTTTGGTTGAACGCGCTAATCTCAGGAACTACTAATCCGATTTCAAAAATTATTTTTGCATTAGATAGCCAGTTAACTGAGGAAGGCTATAGGCTATATATCATTTCGGAAAAATGGACGGTTCCCGTGGGATAGATTTGTTTTTGTCCAGGGACAAACCCGAAGCGAAGCGAGGGTGAGTCGCTAGTTTACTATATAACAAGTTTTACTTATTATTTTAATCTCACCTAAAACATTTGCTATATTTTCTAAGACTAGTAAATGGCCCAGTCTCCAAAGCTGCTTGAGCTAAATCTGGGTATGACATGGCGGGTACTTGCACTCTACCATAGATTTTTTGAGCTGATTGAGCCAAAATCTGCAATATTATATTTAAAAAATACTATTTAAGTATATTTTAACAAAACAATTTTTTGTGCGAATGTTCTACCATAACTTTCTTATGAATCGATTATAATGATTTTATTTGTGTTTTTTCATGGTTAAGTCAAGCCTCGAGAACGCTTTAAGTATATGTTTTTAATCTACATCTGTGAAATAGGTGTATTTTTTTTAGATAAAAAATCATAATTTAATATCGAGCTTAGATGGCCAATGCATGTTTTTAAGAGATTGACGGGTTTTAAACATCTATACAGATAAATAAAACCGGAGTGTCTGTTTGTAATATTAAAATAACCGCTTTTTACTAAATGCATATGGATTATACACGGTACATATACCAAAACAACATTTTTTAGCATTTTTGTCTGTCTGTCTGTCTCTCTGTTTGTTCCGGCTAGTCTCTGAAATAGTTGAATCGATTTTGACGGGACTTTCACTGACTGATAGCTGATGTAATATTGAGTAAATTAGGCTGCTTTTATTTTAGAAAAAAAATAGGGTCTCACAAAAAAAAATTATAACCAAATTAATTAATTAATTTTGTTTTGGGAAGCATCCTAGGGACGAGCCCGAGCGAAGCGAGGGTGAGTCGCTATTTTATAATAAAATTGATATAGAAGTAACGAAAAATAAGATTCTCTTACTAGCATACAGTAACTGACAAACATGCCCAGTAAAATGGTCAAGACGACAGATGTCCACAGGCCACACTGTTTGTACGACTCGTGTATAGCCATCACACCTCCTCCTAGACAACTCTTCACTAAATGACCGATGGACTCTATTACACTGTGAAATAAAAATTTAAATTAAAAAAAAAACATGGTCTATATTAAACTTTTTAATTTCAAATAAAAAATCATATTTTTATTTATCTATAAAATCCTCCTGATGGATACCGGCCACAAAGGCCAATCTCATAAATTACCTACTTTTCCGAGGCACGGGTACGAAACACCACCATCTTCTCAACTCCGGACTGTTACTAAGAATTTCTTAACAGAAAACCCCAATAACTGTGCTAAATCTGAACTGAGACTTGAACCTAGGATCTCTGGATCAGCAATTGTACATGCTAGCTACTCGCGAATCATTTCCAACATGATTACCACTTGTTTTACGGTGAAGGAAAACATCGTAAGGAAACCTGCATGTCTGAGAGAACTTAACAAGTTTTCGAAAGACATGTGAAGTCCGCCCGTACCTGGCCAGTGTGATGGACTATGGCCTGATTCGTATTGGAGGGAAGCCCACCTCTAGCTGTAGGACGTTAAAAAGGACGTTAAAAACGTGCTAGCTACTAGACCAAAAATGAGACTTTCACTTATTTACATTTACTTACAGCACAGATCACACAATACTATACTAGTATGATACCTCATCCCATACAAAGAAATTGGATATGATAAAACCCTATGCTTATATAGGATAACAAAAAAAAATGAGTTTAAATAAACGTCAGCAGATGACGATCAATGTATGGATTATTATTAAAGTTGTGTTAAATTAACAAAAGATAAAAATATAGGTTAAAAATTGTTAAAATCACCGATTTTTTTTATACAAATGCAAGATGAATTTTACAGTATTAACCATACATTCATATCATTCATCAACGCCATATAAAAATCACCCGAAGAATAGCCCGAATTAGCGCTGTCCAATTTCTTTGTATGGGATGAGGTATTTTCTTTATTGACGTTCGACAAGATGACTCCATGCTGCTTGATGTTAAGCGATAGTGGATTCCAGGAACGAGAACCATCGGTTCCTGGACAAAATTTCGGTACCGATCAACCTCACCTCGTCATTCTACACCGGCCTATCTGTACTGTATCTGTGTTACAGTCATGCAACATCCTCAAAGTCATAATTCTGGCAAAAACCTGTTTGTTATCGATCGTTAACCGTTTATAGGTCATATCAGAAGTCATCAGATAACCTGACAGGTTCTGACAATATATATGGTGTAAAATAGTAAAAATAAGAATAGAATATACTTAGTTCTTTTTCCAGGAGGCCGTGCGCTTAAAAAGTCGTAAGTTTTCGCCTCATCGCCTGTCGCCTTGATCTCAAACTTGTGGTGACCACGATATCTTACAAGATTTCTGTTTTCTTCGCTCTTTAAAATTTTATTTACTTTAATATCTATAATTATCGAATTATCTATACATATAATAAAATTCTAATTCAGTCGAATCTGTTCATTAAATAGTTTTTGTGAAAGCTTATTGAAATAGTCATTATCATCGATATCGTCTGTCTGTCTATCAGTCTGGGAACGCATCACGAGAAAACCACTGGACAGATTTTGATAAAATTTGGTATGATAATAGCTGGTAATCCAGGTCAATATATAGGATACTTTTTACTGCGGGAAAATATCTTATATCTGAGAAATCTATACTAAGTGTTAAAACGAAGCTTGGGACGAACCCGAGCGAAGAGAGAGTGAATCGCTAGTTCCTATTATAAATGTAAACACAATATATTTGCTCGTTACTTATTCCCGCTTTAATCATCGGCTGGACAAATTTAGATGAAATTAAGAACACAGATAGATCTGGAGTAAGTAGTCCAGAACACATGAATTACTACAGGTAGTATTTGCGAGTTAGTCAGTTTGTCAAAAGACGGACAAACATTCTTATTATATTATAAAGAAAAGTCGATGTTTTTGTATCAAATCACAAAAGCCTAGGTGGGATAGGGCGAAGCGAGAATAAATCACGTTTTTAATAAAAATTAAAAACAGATTTACTAATTTCCCAATGTTAAAAAAAAAGGTACTACTATAGATGCAAAAGTTGTTAGTCAATAGTTTTTAAGTCTCTACGTACTAATTAAAACTTACTTCATTTATTTGAAGATTATCTCGCGTAGTAACAATACTTGTACTCTATGAAAAAATATATTAAATATTATTAAATAGTATAACAGTATCAGTATACAAAGTAATTATCAAGACAAATTAAAGTTATTTATAATTTATGACAATCTATACGTAAAATATAATTCTGAGTCGAATCTGTTCATTAAATATTTTTTTGGAAAATTTTTGTTTATCTGTCTGGAAACGCATCACGAGAAACCACTGGATAGGTTTTGATGAATTTTAGTATGATGATAGCTGGTTATCCGGGTCAACATATAGGATACTTTTAACTGCAGAAAAATATTTCATCTCTGAGAAATCTATACTAAAAGTTAAAACGTAACCAGGGAAGAACCCGAGCGGAACGAGGGTGAGTCGTTAGTCTGATATAAAAACAATCTAAAAACCAAAGTAGAGTCCATCTTCAACCGTTTGCTAACCGAAATATATTACTAGTGCTGGCCTAATGGTTGCAATGCGACCATAATTATTATTGAAAATTTAAAGAAAATATATATGAATGGAATTTTTCTATTTAAAAAAAACGGTCAGTTTCCAAAATTTCATTATTCATAACACTAACTACTAAGAAAAAAAATCGCTTGACAAACAGACGAGAAAAAAATACTAACCTGTTTTGTCTTTGCCTATTTATATATATGTAAATTGAATATAAATAAAAAAAATAAGGTCAGACCTATTTTAAATGTAAAATATTTCAGCCACTCACAAAATATTATCAAATGTTTTTAATTTTTTAATGCCAGTATACTTAATTTTAATACAAACTGTATCATATAATTAAGTTTACTTTATAAGATTTCTTTACCTCACTAAATCTTCTGTTCTGGAAGGAAAATATTTTATTATTACTCTCTATGTACGTTATTATATACATTAGTATATAGGCATAGGCATTAGTATATAGGCATTAAAGTGTAAAATTAATACTTTATGCACATCTATACATATAATAAAATTCTAACTGAGCCGAATCTGAAAATTAAGTATTTTTTGGAAAATCTTATTGAAACAGTCATTATTATCGATAGAGTGGCCGAATCTATAGTTTTTAGATTTTTTGTCTATTCGTCTATTTGTTACCGCATCACGGAAAATTCACTGGAGGGATTTTCATGATGATGATATAGGATACTTTTTACTGCGGGAAAATATCTCATCTCTGAGAAATCTATATTAAACGTTAAAACTTAACTAGGGACGCACTCGAGCGGAGCAAGGGTGAGTCGCTAGTCGTGTAATAAAATTATTAGTTTGATTTCAATAAAACTTGTATATAGAATATACCAACAAGATTTGCTAACATCTATATTAATTAGGTGACCTTTTTGTAACAATACGATGCCATACAAAACAAAAATGTGCATATGTAATTGTAGGACACCAAATCTTATCTTACTATTATATAAATGCGAAAGTTTGGATGGATAGATGTTTGTTACTCTTTCACGCCAGAACGGCTGAACGGATCTAGATGAAATTTGGCACAGAGATAGATTATAGTTTGGAATAGCACAAATGCTTTTTATCCGGGAAGAAACGCACGGTTTCTGTGGGATAGGATTGTTTTTGTTTTTCAATAGGGACGAATCCGAGCGAAGCAATGGTCAGCCGCTAGTATAATATATTATACATAAAAATTTTGTTTCTTTTCTAAGTTTTAAGTTATTTTTCCTCACATAAGGTATCTATAAATTATCTGACAACTGTGAAGCTTTTCCTTATACCTATTTCGTTATTGAAAATATTTTTGCAACACTTACCGGTGCTCGCACCATTTTTTCTGTAATTACATGCCAATGATAAATAACTAAAAATTTCTACTTCAATATAAATAATCATATAAACTTATTTATTTTATGTACTGATAGACTTTTAGTGACATAAGAAGAATTTTCGCACATAAAAACTTTTTTGATATTTTATCATCTAAGATTATTTAGTAGATGTATGTTTTGTTGCTTTGCGTGATCTGTGTAGAATGTAAGGAAGAAAAATAAGAAAACCGGAAACTGTGAGGAAGTAGTATTTTTTGAAGTTATACTACTTTTAGTACATTTGGAAAAAATTATGAGAGTAAAATTTTTACGATGCGCGCGCACACCGACAGCCAAAAAGCGACATGATGAAGTTAGCTGATAACTGTCTCTCCGGATACTCATAACTCATAACTATATTCAAAGTAGTTTCTTAATTATTTATAAACGTGTTTTATATCAGTGAAGATAAAAAAATATTCATTTTTAATAATTTATCATTCCTTTTACGAACAGAGAGTTGTGACATACAGGATGAAATCTTTAGCTATTATTGTTCTGTTACACCAAAGAAGTATAACTTCTTACGTGCGTACAAAAGTACACACACACGTTTTTTTTTTTTTAAATAAAATGTATCCTAATTAGTAAAAGTCCGTTTTCAAAATAAAAGATAATAATGTAATGTTCTCCTGACCGATTCCGGCCACGGCGGCCAATCTCATTGAGACTAGCCAACTGCGCAGGAGATATTATAGTGCACAAACGTACGCGCAGACACAAGTGCACTCTCTATTCCTGTCACTCTCATACTCCGGTGGGACGACTACTCGACACGACCGGTGAGAGTTAAGGCGCAGGACCGACGGCTTTACGTGCTCTCCGAGGCACGGGGGTGAAACACCGCCAACTTCCCAACTCCGGGCTGTTACTGAGGCTTACTATACAGAAAGACTCAATAACTAAACTTGGCCCGACCCGGGACTCGAACCCAGGACCTCAGGATGTGCAGCCGTACATGCTAGCCACTACACCACCGAGGCAGTCCAAAATAAAAGATATCTTTGTGATGATCGATATAAGTTTGGCTGTAAGTGTTTAAGCCATAGGGTTTTATCAGACACAAGAAAAATAAACTCAATTATATAATTTCAATAGATGGCGTTACATGTATCGATTTGTTATTGATATTTGTGTAAAAAAGGTATATTTTGATTTTAATTATATTGTAGGTAAAGGAAATTGAAACGATGCAATCCTAAATCTATTTTTTGTGATTTTTCAATTTTATTCAAAATCGCCACTTAGGTTAATGAGTTTGTAGAGGGATCTGTTTAGATTCTATGAGTTGTTTGAAATAATTGTAGTTATTTAACTATTAATTATAGTTATTATTAAATAATCTTTAAGAAAAAATAGCTCGAAAAAAGCTGTCCATTATCCAACTTTTTTGTATGTGATGGTAATAGCTAGTACCTACAAGTGGTACTAGAATAATCTGTGGTTTTAACAAACAAACGAACAGACAGATAAACTTTTTTTTGCATTCATAATATATACTAATTTATAAAGAGGTAAAGTTTGTGAGTTTGTGAGGATGTAGGGCATAATCTCTGAATCTACCGAACCGATTTAGATGAAATTTGGTAAGAAGACAGTTTAAGACCCTGGGAAGGATATAAGATACTTTTTATCCCGGAAATCATCCCTTAAGGGGGTGAAAATGAGGATGAAAGTTTGTATTGGAAAGCAAGCTAGGGACGAACCCGAGAGAAGCCAGGGTGAGTCGCTAGTATTAAATAAAATTGTTTGAAAAATGATGACAATCAAAAATTATAATTTTTATTTATCTATACTAATATTATAAAGCTGAAGAGTTTGTTTGTTTGTTTGGTTGAACGCGCTAATCTCAGGAAGTACTAATCGGATTTGAAAAATTCTTTTTGCATTAGATAGCCCGTTAACTGAGGAAGGCTACATAGTATATATCATGCCGGAAAAATGTATGGTTCCCGTGGGATAGATCTGTTTTTGTCTAGGGACGAACTCGAAGCGAAGCAAGGGTGAGTCGCTAGTCTTGAATATACGTACAAATGTATATTGTTGTTAATTATGTTATACACTAGGAATAAATAAAACAAATTGTATGTGTATAATTATTTACAAACATTAATCGTTTATTTAAGACCAAAAATATCACCTTCTGTATCCTTAGAAGGCACAAACAGCTAGTATGTAAATAACCATAAATTACAGAATTACACATAGTATTACGGAATACATTATTACAATTGTAATTATATTAATGATTCTGTAATTTCATGACGGTGAGAATAAATTAATATGATTTGATGAAATAATTAATTAATTTATTACAATTATTGATTAATTGTTAAATAAAATGTTATTCCGTCGTAATTGAATGCTGAATATAACAATGAAAGGAATTGGAAATATTTGTAAAGCTTATTTCACACTATAATTCTTCATTAAATAGTTCTTAGTTATATCGGAATTTTCATATCATTTTTCAATTAAATTTTCTCTACATTTTAGTAACATTAAAACTATACAAATAAATCATAGGCTAATGGTACACACGTAATACTAATTAATAGATAAATTTCATTATAAAGCATAATATTACGATTAATAAAAAAAAATTACATATATTAATTAAACAATAAAAATGCTGCCATTATAAAAATATAGACGATATTTTTTATTTTGCAATTTAATTATCTGTAAAAAAACATTACATATATCAAACCATTAACCCATGATATTTTTTTAAATTAAATTGTACTGTCCTTGTTATAATCTCTGTTAAGATATACAATGACATATAATGTCTATAAAAAGCAATGTAATATTTGATTCTTAAACAATTCACTTATTATTTAAAAGCGATTTTTAATATTAAAGACTAGCTGGTAATAAAGTTACTGTACTATCAAAAATCTTTGTTTATTTTTAAATTTGCTATAAAAAAGTAAAATAAAAATTATTATCTGTATCTAAACATTTAATAAAGGATTACAACAGAGATATTTTTTATTGGAAAAAAATATAATGATTTATTATATTAATTATTACAGTTATATGTACATAAGTATTACATCATTTAATATTTCACAAAGACTTTTGAAAGTGCAATAACTTTTATCTATTAAAATACATTGTTATTGGAAGATTACGATTATGTTAAAAAAAGGTTTAGCACCTTTTGGAACTATTGTATTATTAGGCACATTATTTATAACTAGGTTTTACTGGTATTAGTATAGTTAACAATTGATTCAAAAAAAAATACTAAAATAATCAGTGTCCGTAATCAACCGGGAGTTTAAAAAAAATAAAAGCATTAATTAATCAATTAATTATGAAAGAACGGAAAATAAACATAAACACTTAATGCAATTAAACTTACACTTTGGTAATAATTACCTATATTTTTAATACATAAAACTAAATTACTTGTGAGAAAGCTTACATAAAAAGGACATACAATTGTTTCATTAATAAACGAACTTATTCAATTTTTCGATTAATTAATTTATTTAAAAAATAATTGTATAATATTTACAATAAAATAATTAAATACAGATAATATTTTATAAATCAGTTAGTAATTTTAATCGAAAAAATAATGTTGGTTTAAGTAACTTGGCTTCGTAACGTCTTTTGAAGGGGTTTGTACTTCTTTAAATTTAATACTAACGTTGAAAAGCCTCTAAGGTGTGTGAGAAATGCAATTTTTTGAATATTTTAAAATGTATAATTACCAACATTTATACATCAATAAGCGGTGAATAATAAAATGTCTTACACTTGTTACTAATAATAAATAATTAGGCTATTTAATTTACATTCGCACGAAAACGTAAATGAGTGCCGTTAAAATAGTGAGTGAAGACGATACGAAGGAATGGGCGCTTGCTCGGTACACTGGAAATAGAAGGAAAACATTGTATTAATTATTAATAATTAATCATATTATTTTGTGTTTGTTTGTATATCAATAAGCCTTAACATTTACTTTTGGGTAAAACATGTTTTTTTTTAACCTTTGTATTTTTTTTATTGTTGAAAAGTTGTTTTTCATTTTTTCAATAATTATTATTATGGAATAGAATAAAAATAAATATCTTCTAAATTATAGTTGTTACGATAAAAATTATAATATGCTTATTTTTGAGAATGTAAAGTGAATTTATATACACTTTAAAAAAAAATAATAAAAATAAATGCTTTAGCAAACAAAACAAAGTGTTTTTTTTAATTCTTACCTGAGGCGTGCTGGATCAACTGTGGTTCTACGTCTACAAAAAAGCAAAATAAAAATAAAAAAATTAAAAACATGCACCACAAAATTTATATAATTAGTTAAAAAAAAGTAAAAAAATACAGAAATAAAATTGTTTAACAACATTTTTAAATCATTTCATTAAAAATCTAATCTAAATTCAAATACAATGTTAATTGTTGAAAAATTTGCATTTCGAAAATATATAAATTCGTTATTAAAACAAAACCTCCTTTTTGGAAGTCGGTTAAAAAGTGCTATTACAACAAAAAAAATAGTCATTGTGTATAAAAAAAATCTATTCTTTATTATTTATGTCATATTATTAAATTCATATAATTTCATGGGAACCCATGGGAATCTTTTCTCTCACGGGATATAAACACATTTTTTCCCTAATACATGTCTAATTGTATACAAATTATATAGTAGTTTCACCATAATATGAATATGATTTTTATTAAAACTTTTAATTAAGCTTTATCCCGCTTTATTTCATGAAGAACTTTTCAAATCTATGCAATAATTTTTACTATTTACTCGTAAGTAATAAAAAAAAACAAAAATAAAAAAAATATATTATAAACTGTTTCTACGAATTTATTCCGTATAGATATTTAAAATAAGGCCATTTTTCGCGGATGCATTTTTATTATATATTATATTTCTGACGTTCCGAATGCTTTAGAAAAAAAAAATAAGTTTCATTCAAAACATCAAACACTCGCATAAATCTAAGAAAATCCAATACTTATAGATGTTACAGTCAAAACTATTTTTTATTCAAAACTACTTTTGACTAAAGAGGTTGGTCAAAAGTAATTTTGACTGCAGGCCTTGGTCAATAGCAGTTTTGACTCACATATCGGTCAAAACTCATAAAATGATGGCACTCGCCGGCCTGAAAAGTTCTGACTGTAACATAGATAATTAATTAATAATAATATCTCACCAATATCTACTACGATAATGTTGCTGTGTTCACTCCAGCTCTTATCGTTCTTCACTTTTACTGCCGCTTCATATTTACCGTTGTCGATATCGAGCGCGTAAGTTAGGTTGTACTCGTGTTGCCTCTGTTTCGGTACAGGCACTTGAATTGCGTACCATTCCCCTTCCTATTTATATAGAAATAATAATTTAATTATTATTTCGACGACACGTTTAGTTTAGTTTGTAGTGACCCTACTTGCTGTGCCAGCGGTCGCGGGTTCGAGTCCCGCTGAGGGCATTCATTTGTGTGATGAACACGAATGCTTGTACTCCAGACATGGGTGTTTATATTTATAATATGTACGTATTTAAAGTTACATATGTGTAGTGTATCAAGTATCTGGTATCTAGTACACAAGCCTCGTAGCTTACCATGGAACTAGATGGTGCTGTGTGTTATTGTAAAAAAAAAAAATAATGATAAAGATTTGAGAATTCAGTTTTGATTATCTAGTTATGAACTAGAAATTATTACGCAAGATTCTAATTTTTGAGCGTATTACTGAAATAAGATACTGGTATGATGATATTTGTGTATTGAACTTGAAAAGATCGTTCCGTACTTTACTTCATACGTCCAAATTCACAAACTCTTGGTTTTCAACTATCTTTTATTGTATTCAGCCCTTTCTAATTTCCCACTGCTAAAGGTGGGCTTCAATATGAGGGGGATCAGGCCATAGTCGACCACGCTGGCCAAGTGCGGGGCGGACTTTACTAACTTAACTCTATTGTATAAACATAAAGTAATAATTCATTTTTTAAACATATAAAATTTCATATTATTTATTTGAACATGTATGAACAAACAATAACATCAAACTTATAACCTCCAACATAAAAAAAGAGAGAAGAGAATGAGTTAGAGAAAGAGATATAGTAAAAAGTAACTCACCCCAGTAAGTTTTCTTATTTGGATCTCAATGTCTTGTAGGGGTTGATGAGAGTGAATTGTCCACGATAGTTTTGATCCTTCTGCTTCTAAATTTTCAACAACTGGTCTTTGAACTAGTTCAATAGATCGGTTATGTTTGCCTTGCTCGTTTTCAGCCTGAAAAAAATTTGATTATATTTAATACTTTCTTAGATTTACGCGAATATTTGACATCTATACTATAATAAAGCAGTAACTTAGCGAAATCTGTACATGAAATATTTTTTAAAAACAATGACTGTAACGTATTATGTATACGATATAGACCCCAAAACAATAGTTATTAATTTTTTTGTCTGTTTGTCTGTTTGTCTGTTTGTCTGTTTGTCTGTTTGTCTTTTTGTCTGTTTGTCTGTTTGTCTGTACGCGTTTCACGCAAAAAGTAATGAACCGATTTCAACGAAATTTTGTGAACTGATAACTTATTACTCGGGTCAACATTTAGGATAACTTTTACTTTTGGAAAATCTTTGTTTCCCGCGGGAAATCGCAATAACTGGTTTTACGAGTCCTCCTTAGGAACCCTCCGCTGGCTAAACCTAAAGACATACATCAAAACAATGTACTAAAAAATTGTAGATCTTGAAAAGGCCAACAGAAATATCTACAACAGTATATGTCTATCTCTCAAGGTACACTCGCAATACCTATTCTTATCTATACCTACAGCAAAACTAACATAGTTAAATCGATGTGCGCGTTTCACGCAAAAAGTACTGAACCGATTTCAATTAAATTTTGTATAGTGATAGCTTATCACTCGAGTCAACATTTAGGATACCTTTTACTACAGGCACATTTTTCGTTCCCGCGGGAAAACGCAATGACTGGTTCTATCGAGTCGTCCTTAGAAGTTTATATGGCTAACGCTGGCTGAACCTTAAGAGATAAATCAAAACAATGTACTAGAAAATTGTAGGTCTTAAAAAGTTATACAGGGAAGTTCGCAATATTATATGTCTATCACCTAAGGTACACTCGCAATTACTATTTTTATTCACTACTCGCGACTCACAGGCTGACTTATCAACGTTTAGCTCAGTTCAGCAGTGAAACGTAACTAGGGACGAACCCGGGCGAAGCGAGGGTGAGTCGCTAGTTCTAAATAAAACTATCTTTTCGGATTATTTCGCGGATTTATTTTGATTTTTAGTTCCCGACGTTTCGAATGCTTTACAGCAATCATGGTCACGGGAGAGACTCTAATTGCTGTAAAGCATTCGAAACGTCGGGAACCAAAAATCAAAATAAATCCGCGAAATAATCCGAAAAGATAGTTTTATTTGATTATATTTGTTTTATTATATTATTTTAAATGTTTGTACGTGACTCTTTATTATTTACATAATATTAATAAATTCATATTATTTCATGGGAATCCATGGGAACCTTTTAGCAAATTGAATTAAGTCACAGTGATTGTTTATATAAAATATTTTACGTACAGATTTCGCTTTATTAGTATTTTATTATATGTATGTATATGTATAGATAATAACTTAACTGTTTTGGTGACGACTAGTGGCTATCACGTACTATACGGCTTCAGGTCCAGAGGTCCTGGGTTCGAGTGCCAGGTCGGGGCAAGTTTAATTACCGTGGGCGAAATCGGTCAGGAGGACATTTTTATTATGCTAGCGGATTATTATATACTAGATGATTCTTTAAATTGACATAACTTTTTTATTTAGGAACCGATTGAAATAAAACAAATACTAAATGTCAAGTGAAGCTTACCACAATACATTAGTGAAAACCGCACCCCAAATCGGTTTAGCCGTTTCTAAGATTAGCGCGCACAAACGCACAGACAAACAGACAAACCGATAAACAGACAAAAAAACTAAAAATCATTGTTTTGGGTTCTATTGCGTTAATAAAGATCCTCAATAATAGTTTTTCTCAAATATCTTCCATGTACAGACAGTGATCAGTTAAAATTTTATTATATGTATAGATATAGCATGAGACTCACCTCACAAGTGAAAGTACCGAAGTCCTCGTCCACAGCGGGCGTGACGGTCAGGTTGGAGTGCTGCCCGCTGGTGCTGAGCACGTACTGGCGGGACGCGCTCGATATCAGCTGTCCGTCTTTGTACCAGCGGATGTGAGCGCTGTGAACGACACACAAGTTGTTTTTGTTCATTATATACGTATACGTGTATATATAATATATTTTATGTAACTGCTTAGACGAGTGACGGATATACAAATGGTTTTTTATCTATACTAATATTATAAAGAGGTAAAGTTTGTGAGTTTGTGAGGTTGTAGGTGGTAATCTCTGGATCTACGTAACCGATTTAGATGAAATTTGGTAAGAAGATAGTTTGAGACCCTGGGAAGGACATAGAATACTTTTTATCTCGGAAATCATTCCTTAATGGGGTGAAAATGGGGATGAAAATTTGTATAGATAATCAACCTAGGGACAAACCCGAGCGAATCGAGGGTGAGTCGCTAGTATATTATACATTTTTAGACAACTATGTAAAAGTAGAATAACATTTTTTTTTGAATGTGTAAGTATATATGTTTTTCCCTTCCACACACTGTACAGATTAAAAACTTTGATGGGATATACATAATAATATAATGTATACTATTAATAATAGTTTAAAAGATTGCTTGTTGTGCCTGCGGTCGCGGGTTCGAGTCCCGCTGGGGGCATTCATTTGTGTGTGATGAACGTGTCGTGTGATGAACACGAATGCTTGTACTCCAGTCATAGGTATTTATATTTACAATATATATGTATTTAAAGTTATATATGTGTAGTGTATCAACTATCTGGTATCCATAACTACATGGTAGGCTTGCTACATGATATCAATATACGACAACATATAAAAAAAAGTCCTAAACCCGAAAAAGATTGTTTTATTTAAAATGTTAAATATTCTCGTACATAATTAGAAAATATTATAAGAAACTCACGCAGGTTCATCGTGTACGGCGCACTGCAACACAGCTTCCATGTTGAGGGCAGAGTTAACTACAGTCCTGTGCACGTGCACGTGGGGCTTACCTGTGATGTAGATAATTATTTGAAATAGATATTTCTATTTTATTTATATATAAAGGAAGATAGATAAACGAAATTGATGATATTTTAATAATGTTTTGAAAAAAATCGAGATCTTGAAATTGTGTAAAGTGTAGTAATAACAGTTGTTATTTAATTGGGAATTTTCCAAACTAAAATTTTCCAAATTAAAATGACTAATTAATATTTATAGTTTTAGTTTTTTTATTAAAAAAGTATTGTTTGTTATAAAAATAAAAGCGTTTTCACAATAATCTAAAAAATAATCCTTCTGTTCTAAGGGATTAATATTTTTCTTTACATTTAAACAATATATGAAGTGATTACCTCTGAAAATAACAAATTCAAAAAAAAGGTTCCGACGAATTGAGAACCTCCTCCTTTTTTGAAGTCGGTTAAAAATACATTGAGTAATATTGTTAACGATATGTAACAAACAGACAAACACATAGACATATATTTAACCTCTTTCTTATAAAGTCGGTTTCAAAACAAACATTACTTTCACGAACCTTTGACCACTACTTCGACCTCGGCCTGATGGGTACCAACACCATTGAATGCGTAACAATAATATTTGCCGGAATGTTCTCGTTTCACGTTCTTAATCTCCACTGTGTTTAGTGAAAACTCTCCGTCCTTTTCTGTCAAACGATAGTTCTGTAATAAGTGAGAAGGATAGATGTAGATTTTGGTGATACCATTAAAATTTTCATATAAATATGGAAATAATTAAAACATGAAAAAAATATATTAAAATGTAATAATATAAAAATGAAGGAATAAAAAACCGGATATTTACGATTCTTCACTAATTGCTATGAAATTTGATAGATACGTGTAAGATTTTACATTGAAAAGCCATAGACATACAGAATGCATGAGCAATACTCTTATGAAATTGACGTAAAAAGGGCTGAATACGATAGATATATACATACATACATACATACATTCAATCATTACAAAAATGCACACTATACATAAGTACACATGGTACATATTCAAGTAAAGAAAATATTTTATGCGAGAGAAACCGCGGTCAAATGTTAGTTTGGTAGGAATAATACTGTAAATGTACTATTATTTAAACTATTCAAATTTTAAAATTTGACCCATTAGATGATTAGTGGCTTTAAATCAAAGTTAAAAACCGCAAAACCACGGGCTAAAAACTATTTTAGCATACTAATGTAAATAATTAATTACTAAATGAATTTACAATGTGGCGCCAAGTTTCCGATACATGTTTCCTCATTCTAACTGGGTTGAAGTGACATATCAACATGTCAAAACAATTGATGTATGTTTGTTTGTTAGAGGAAATCACTTGAACTTGACGTTGGGATAACAGGCTTAGAGTTACGTCATAAATAAACTCACGACATTTTTTGACGTTGACTAATGTTTGATTTTTTTAATTCTCGATATTATTATTTTTTTAATTAAAGAAAATCTTTTATTTTATTTTTAGACTTTTTGTATAATTTTTTTTGAGTTCTTAGAAGTTAATTTAAAAAAATAGCTTTAAGCATTTCAAGCTTGAATTCTCTTCTTGTATGTAAGGAATCAAATATTATTTGTGGTTTCAATAGTTATATCAGTATTCAGCCCTTTTTAACATCCCACTGCTGGGGGTTGGTCTCTTCAATACGAAGGGGATCAGATCATAGTCCACCACGCTGGCCAAGTGCGGGTTGTCTTTACACGACTTTAAAAAACGAATCAGGTTCTCTCAGATATGCAGGAAAATGTTTTTTTTATTTTTTATTTTTTTTTAAAGAGAGGAAGTAGTGTGCCTACTGTGTACTTTATAATATAACAATGTTGCACCAAATAATATTGTATTGCATCATCTCGGCACTTTCCCTATTTGGCATAGATCTTAAGAATATTTTAGAGTCGTACGTCGCAGTCGCAATCCACACGTTGTCGGGTACAATTGTAATCTTCTACAATATAATCTATATACTCCAAGGTGTTTCTTTTTCCTTCTGCGCGTCATAAATCAGAGATATGAATGTATATAAAACAAGCACAATATGCATGCTACAATACGAAGTGGCATAATATATTTTTTATATGTGTATGTACTCTGTGTATTCAGCCCTTTTAACGTCCCACTGCTGAGCATGGGTCTCCCTTCAATACGAGGGGATCAGACAATAGTCCACCACCCTGGCCAAGTGCGGGTTGGCGGACTTCCACATGTCTTTCGAAAACTTGTTTTTTTTATATACCTTTATATTTACATATATTATTTACTTACTCCATTCTTAGCGCCCTTGGAAAAGACGATTTTTGGTGGCGGAGATCCAGACACTTCACAAGTTAGTAGTAGGTCGCTGCCTTCTATTACTTGTCCATTGTCGTTCGCGGAGAATTCTGAAAGAAAATTATAATAAAATATTAAAGTTCCATTGTTGAATAAATATCCTTATAACCGATTTCGGCTACGGCGACAATTTCACTGAGATTAGCCATCAGCGCAGGAGATATTAAAGTGTACAAGTATGCGTACAAACTCAGATGCCCTATCTACTCCTGTTACTCTCAAACTCCAAGTGGATGACAATTCGACACGACCAATGAGAGATTAGTCGCAGGACCGACGGCTTTACTTTCTCTCGGAGGCACTATTGGAAACATCGCTAACTTCCTAACTTCGGGCTCTTATGAGAATTTCTTGACAGAAAAGCTCATACTAAACTTGGTCCGACCCGGGAATTGAACCCAAAACCTAAGAATCTGCAGCCGTACATACTAGCCACTAAACTATACGATATCGGTTACGGTTACAATATATATAATTTGGGTCATATATGGATACGATATAATAAAATAAGCTCCTCTTCTTTGGAACTTGGTTAAAATGTACTCAAACATATGCATATACATTCCAGTCTTATAACATTCTAATAGCACAAGCCTTGGTATAAAGCGAGGGGGAGTAAGCCATAATACACCACACCAGCCACATGCGGGCATACGAACTTCACATGTCATGACAGTTACGTTAGTACTTTCTTAAATTTTTGCAAATATTTGTCATCTATATCATTTTTTTTTTCATATTATAAATGTGAAAGAAACTCTATTTGTCTGACTGTTACGTTTTCACACTTAAACCGCTGAACTAATTTTGATGAATTTTGTTATAGAGATAAATGGGGGCTTGAAGAAGGATATATGCTACTTTATGTCACGAAAATAAAACTTGAAGGGTATGAAATTAAAGTATGAAAGTCCAATGTTTTTACTGCTAGAGACATAAAGATGAGTTTATATATTGTAGTCTATACATATAATAAAATTCTGAGTCGAATCTGTAAATTAAATATTATTTTTGGAAAATCTTATCGAAAAAGTCATTATTATCGATGCAGATGCCGAATCTATAGTTTTTAAATTGTTGGTCTATCTGTGTGTCTGGGAATGCATTACAAAGAAACCACTGGACAGATTTTAATGTATGATGATAGCTTGAATATATATATAATAAAAACAAACCCATCCCACGGGAACCGTACATTCTTCAGGGATAAAAAGCGTGTGTTATTCCAGACTATAATCTATCTCTGTGCCAAATTTCATCCAGATCTGTTCAGCCGTTCTGGCGTGAAAGAGTAACAGATATCCATTCTCACAAACTTTCACATTTAAAATATTTATACAGATTAAACTTACTAGAAATCCTGGGAGATTCCAAAACTGCTAAATTATGTACTATCGAAGGTCTTCCATTTTGCATCAGTTCACATTTGTACGCGCCACCGTCCGACGATTTAACGTCTGTTATCAAGAGATCTGTTGAGTTGGCGGGACTGAAAACAGTAATTGAATTAAATATCTACTAATATTGGTTGTACATACGTATGTATGTAATGTACCTATATTAAAACTAGCAGACTCGGCTACGCATTGCTGTGGCACATATATAATTTTTTCTGTCTTTCGCTTTCTGGGGGCAGAATTAGTAACTTAGTGTAGCCGTTTCGCAGGTTCTCCCTCCAGAATCCCTCTCCGAATATGAAAATCGTTATTTTGTAATACAAAAAGGAAATAATCGGGATAAAAACTATCCAATCTTTTAAGTTGGAACAAATCACACATTTGAAAAAAAAATACGTTAAGATCGGATAAGTAATTTTGGAGTTTATTTCGGACCAACATCGTGGCACGGGAATTTTACTAATTATATTAAAATTTACACAACTCCCTTTATAGGGTGAAACAAATAAATGGATCATGGAAGAAAAGTACTACAGACTCTATCAGCTAGTTCCAGAAAATAGTGATGGCTTTTACTTTATTTTTAGTTGTTTCGATTACCTGTTCAGGTAAGTTTTTTCTTAAAAAAATAACAGCAGCACTATTTTTTTAAATAAAAAAAAATGTTTCTTTTGAGTAATATATAATAACTAGGTACGTTTCCATGGTTAGCTATGTTTATACATAAATAGTAGCTTGCTACTCTTAAGATATTCATTTAAATAATATAGCGATTTATCCTCGCTTTGCTCGGGTGCATACACCGTACGCAGATTTTGTTCACAATTTCATGGGTTTTAATTTTTTTGCGGAACCCTGATTCTTTTTCTAAAATAAAAGTAGCCTAAGTTACTCCTTATACCATCAGCTACCTGCCAGTGAAAGTCCCGTCAAAATCGGTCCAGCCGTTTCGGAGATTATCCGGAACAAACAGACAGACAGACAGACAGACAGACAAAAATTGAAAAAAATGTTGTTTTGGTATATGTACCGTGTATACATCCTTATACATTTTGTAAAAAGCGATTATTTTAATATTACAAACAGACACTCCAATTTTATTTATCTGTATAGGTATAGTTTTATTTATGTGTTATACTTATATATTATACATTGGTAGACTGGAAGAGATCTCTTATAGTGATAAGCCACCTTTGTCCACGTCATTTCTATGTATTTTTCTTCTAACTTACTACTTCTATGTTTTCTTATAACTTATTTGTGCAATAAAGAATATATTATAGGTATTTTTTTCATACTTACACACTTAATTTATCGCTCGACATATCAATCTTGTAGTCGAAAGGTTTGGACATCACGATGTAGTGACCGATGTTGTTGATAGACCATTGCACTACGACACTCTCTGCAATATGAAAAAAATATTATGTACATTATTGATATAGACAGTAGCCCAGTGGTAACGCGCTCGCTTGGGAAACGGAGTGAAGAGGGTTCAAATTCGAGTCACGCACCTTTGATATTCGGATCTCTGATATTTTTTATATCTTTACTAGCGACTCACCCTCGCTTCGCTAGGGTTCGTCCCTAGGTACGTTTTAATTTTTTTGAGCGAAAAACTAATTCTTTATCTAAAATAAAAGTAGCCTAAGTTACTCCTTATAATATCAGCTATCTGCCAGTGAAAGTCCCGTTAAAATTGGTCTAGCCGTTTCGAAGATTAGTCGGAAGAAACAGACAGACAGACAAAAATTTTCAAATTTGTGTTTTTCTTATAAGTACCTTATATAATTCCATATGCATTTAGTAAAAGCTCTTATTTTGACATTACAAACAGACACTTCTATTTTATCTATCTGTATAGATATGTTTGTAATCGATTATCACCTAAAGTCTGAACCGATCGTGATAAAATTTAGTCATGTTGGTACTTTCCTGGTGCGTATTTTAGTGCGATAGCAATATTTTATGTCCTCATCAAACATTTGTATTAGGATTTAATACTTCCTCAATTAAACTGTAAACATCCGTATATAATGCGTAAACACCTATATACTATAAGTCGTAGAGGTAACAAAGCAAAACTTCAGAGGCCATCAAACCATGTTAATTTTCATAATCATGGCGTTTTATATTGCACTAGCGACTCACCCTCACTTCACTTCGGGTTCGTCCCTAGATAAAAACAAATCTATGCCACGGGAACCGTACATTATTCCGGGATGATATATAGCCTATAGCCTTCCTCAGTTAAGGGCCTATCTAATGCAAAAAAATCTTTCAAATCGGATAAGCAGTTCTTGAGATTAGCGTGTTCAACCAAACAAACAAACAAACAAACTCTTCAGCTTTATAATATTAGTATAGATATTTGGAAATAGCGTAAAATTAAAGCATATTCAAGATTCAACGGTATATTTGAAAAAGTAATAAACTAATCTATCCAGCCGTAAAAGTTCTTTTTAGTCGTTCTGGATACAATTTAGTGATAATTAAACAAACAGGTTAATATTTTTAATAGGCATTTTGGTTTTAGTTTTAGTATCTTCTAAATAACTAAACAGTAGCTATTTTGTTTTTATATTTTATTATTATATCATAGGAAATAAACGCTTCCTTTTATGAATACAAAAATCTAAAACAAATTTATCCCGTGGGAACCGCACATTTTTCCGGAATAAAAAGCCTATGTACTATTCCAGACTATAATCTATCTTTGTGTCAAATTTCATCCAGATCGGCTCAGCCGTTCTGGTGTGATTGAGTGACAAACATCCATTCAAACATTTAAACTATTAGTAAGATAGAAGATTGTCATATGAAATTTAGAAGAGTTTATACAAATTAAATTTTGGACTATTTGTAGCCAAAATTACTTTAAAACGATTATTTACTTGAATTAATGTTTAGGGACCGTGACATGGTCACACCTGCGCAGGCGCATTTGAATATTACATCATAATGTAGTTCCGGTGGCGCTCATACTTCCGGATAACGGGAGTGTAGTGACAGACGTAATGTCGTTTGTACAAAAGTAACGAGAATTTCTCAATATGTATTTATAAGTAAATTGAATTTAATTACTTTCAATATTGTGGTTTAAAATATAAATGGTATATATGTATGTACCTATAACCTATGTATGTATATATAAATAAGCAAAGACAAAACAGTTCAGTACCTTTTTCTATCTGTTTGTCAACCGATTTTCTTATTTTTAGTGTTGTCAACAAAAAAAAAAAGTTGAAAACAGCTTTTAGCTGTATAGATTGGTAAATTTTATTCATATGGATATGTTTTCCTCAAACAATGATGATAATAGTAATAAATACTCTTTAAATAAAACTTTTCCTTTGAGGTTCGAATTTATTATTGATAGCAGTGCCCATGGCTTTGCCCGTGTTCGAACTTCCGATATAAACATCAGTTTTAAAATAATGTATGGCAGTCTGCCCGATTTGTTGACATTTATGATTACTACTCCGCTCCTTTGGGTAGAAGCATAATAATATATAGCCTATAGCTTTTCTTAATGAATGGACTATATAATGCAAAAAAAATTTTTCAAATCGGTTCAGTAGTTCCTGAGATTAGCGCGTTCAAACTAACAAACAAACAAACAAACAAAGATTTTGCGAGACTATTCTTAAGGCTAACAATTGACGAATATTACGAATAATAAGAACTGCGAAATATATTATAAAAAATACGTGAACCCAAATTACTTCCTCCTTTCTTGGATTCGGTCAAAAATAATTACATAATAAGATTTTTGGTATTTGCTGAATTAGATAAAACTTACCATCAGGTGAAACTTTACATTCCAGTCTAACGTTGCGGCCGACAGTCACGTTGTAGTTAGTAGGTTTGGTTACTATGACACCTTCCACCATGTCTTCATCCGCATCGTTACCTACGAATATAATAAATAAATAATTTTATATAATAATAAACCTAAATACTGTTTGTTAGTTACCTTGCATCACTTGAAAATAGCTGAACCATTTTAGATAGGTTTTTTTTTTATTTTAAAATGCTGGAAAATATTTTAAATAAGGGTTTAAGAAAAAAAATGAATTTTTCCCGGAAAATTGGCAAATTGGTGAGAATCTGAAAATGCATATTTCTATACAATTTTAGTATGGCCTTAAAAATAACAAATTGTATTAAAATCGATAGAGGACAAAGCTTGTCGGATCAGTCGTACATACATAACAAATATATAAATAAATTCTTTATTGCTCATTACTAATCAAGCAATACATATGCGCATACCAAAAATAGAGAAAAAAAAGATCTACAAAATATAAGCTGAAGAAATCTGGTTCTGGGTCTCTAGAGCTTGTGATAGCTAAGAAGGAAAGGGAGGAGAGGGGAGGGGGGGGGGATTTGTAATAATTTTACTTATATATGCATAAAAGTAAAGTATATGTATGTATATAGTATACTACTTTTTCTTGCAATTTGAAGAGGATATTTCTCAGAAACACTATTTATTGCTAGTTAACTCTTTAGATAATGAATTTAAAAGGTAAAATGGGAAACTTATCAAGTTACTTATTATATTTAGTTACCTTCTGCATCGTTTTGCGCTTCATCATCAGTACCTTCATCAGCTAACACATCGTCGTAATTGTCTTCTTCAATCTCGCGACGTTTCATCGAATGCCGGGCTTCTGTAACAATAAGAGGAAAAATTATTAGTTATGTAAAAATGTTGTAGGATTTTGATACTGTATTAACTTCTTTTACTGTATCTAGGTTAAAATAGATGCGGGTCTTAATTATTCTTTTATATAAATATCTTGTGTCACGGTGTTTGTGGTCGCACTCCTCCGAAACGGCTCGACCTATTTTAATTTTTTTTTGTTTATTTGGTTGTTATGAGAATAGGTCGTAAATTATTTTTCACCCTCCTATCCCCACCCTCAATTTATTTATCGCGTTTTTGGTATTTTTGTAATATTATTTAGTATTTTTCGTAGTTCTGATATAATATCATTTTTTGGTTTCAGACGTAATACGTAATTTTACAGTGCTAGTAGCATGCTCTAACTTCTTTTAGGTTTTAGTATTATTTAGTACTATTTCTTTATTATTTTATTTTTTTAATAAATAAAAAAAAATATTAAATTAATTAATTTTTATTAATTTTTACCATCGTAATAGAGTATCGTAAGATCTCAACTAAATTTCTCGTTTACTTCAGGTCAAATAAATCTTCTCTGAATATTAAATGAAATGTTTACACATAACTAGTACTATTGTCTGTATGTTTGCATTTAACATTTAGTATATCCTTAACTCCATGTTAGTCTGAATGCGCATTAACATAGAGCATTGCCTTAAAAGTCATTGATATAATGGCCAGGACTTCTGTATTGCTTAGGCAAATATTTTATAATAACCTAAGTTATAAGAGTTAGCGTTTTTTATTAAAAAACAAGCAGAATAATACTTTCTTAGATTTACGCGAATATTTGACATTTTAAACGAAACTATCTTTTCGGATTTTTTCGCGGATTTTAATTTAAACTTTAATTTATTTGCGAGTTAAACGTCGGGAACCAAAAATGAAAATAACTCCGCGAAAAAATCCGAAATATTAGTTTTAGTTAAGAAATAAAGAGATTATGGGCCACTTATTTTCATTCTTAAATTTGATTTTAATATATTTTAATACTAGCGACTCACCCTCGCTTCGCTCGGGTTCGTCCCTAGGTTGCTTCCCAAAACAAAATTAATTAATTAATTTGGTTTTAATTTTTATCGTGGGACCCTATTTTTTTCCTAAAATAAAAGTAGCCTAAGTTACGCCTTATTACGTCAGCTATCTGCCAGTGAAAGTCCCGTCACAATCGGTCCAGCTATTTCAGAGATTAGCCGGAACAAACAGACAGATAGACAGACAGCTGTCTGTCATACAGTCAATAATTGTAAAAAATGTTGTTTTGGTATATGTACCGTGTATACATCCATATGCATTTAGTGAAAAGCGTTTATTTTAATGTTACAAACAGACACTCCAATTTTATTTATCTGTATAGATATATAGATTAAGCAATGGTCAAACAGCACAATAACACGTTAGCTATCCATATATATATTCAACATTTACGTCTTTAGTGTAATTATTTGAAAATAAAAAATATAATTATTAGACAAACGACAGTTGTTCTTAGGAGTGAGGCATTTTTGAAAACTACTGTTTCATATCTACACTAATTGGATATCAAAAACTTTTAATCAATATTGAATATAAGGACACGTTTGGCTCAGTTTGTAATGATCTTAATTGCTGTGCCAGCAGTCGCGGGTTCGAGTCCCGCTGGGGACATTCACATGTGTAATAATCACGGAGGTTTGTACTCCAGCCATGGGTGTTTATATTTATAATATGTATGTTTTTAAAGTTATCTATATATATATAGAACAAATGTACACAAACACAACCAAAAACACAATAAAAAGATTATTACTCTACAAGTCATGTCCGCGTGGAATTAGTGACAAGAAGACTATAACTTGGACCCTACGCTTGTCTTTCAAACGAGTAATAATTCTAAAATTGCTTCCCGATAGCCTGTTGATACATTGTTTAGTTTAACCTTATATAGCATAGGTTCAAATACCTCTTATGTATACAAATATTTATGATTTAATGGATGTTTATCGATTTAGGAACTTTGGGAACTTTAGGCGTTTTTTTGTTTCCTTGACCGACTTCAAAAAAACGCGACTAGATATATATATATTTTTAATATTTTTTACTATTTTTCACAATATTTGACCATGATGGCTGTGGTACATTTATGATAATAATTATATATTTTTAAGAGATTTATTCTAGTAAAAAATATACCTTCTTACATACATGAATTTTGATATGTTAAGATGTACATAGGTCTTTTTAAAGTGACTTGACTGAAATATTTTTTAATATAATTACGAAATCTTGTATTTTATAAAGTCATCTTTATTTAGTCGCTGCGAACATAATTTGGAAATGGACAACATTTAAAGTTGGAAAATTTAATTATAAACCTTATGTTACATCTTTATATAAGTAGACAAATACAAAAAAAAATAAAATAAAGAGTGCGTGTATGAATGTGTACACGCGAAAGAAGTAAAACTTCTGTAGGTTATCGGTACTCTATATGAAATTCAATTTATGTTTTAAATAATTATATTTATATAGGATAGGTGAGATACTAAAAATAACGCATATTAGGCATATTACAATCATATATTTATAGAATATATCATTTCTCAGACAATAACAACGGTTACCATGGCAACGGACGTACTTACATTTTTTCGTAACGCATTCACCAGCTTACCCCCCAAATTAAGCGCACGTAGAGAAGTTTTACTTCAAAAAGTTCAGTATTTTTTATCCTGTGCTAATCAACCGATTTTCTTTTTTTCTGTTCTACTGACGAGCTTTAGTGTTATCAATACATAAATGGAAACTGTTTTTTTTTATATAGATAGATAAATTCTATTAACATATATATATGTTTTTCTCAAATTTTCAACAATGATTATGATCCAAATTCAACCTTACACGAATACTTGTGTCTTAAATTATACTTTATGAGGCTTGAACGCCATTTTTTTGCATAGCGGTATATATTCGGTCTATATTCCAGATTATCCCCCCATAGAGTGTTTTTTATCCCACCACTTGATATACATACATATGTATGTAGTTCCCATAGGATGTTATTATATTGTACGTACAAAGCAAGGAGAAATAACTAGTTATATTCATGAGTGCGAGTGCTGCATTTAAATAAGCTTGTATTATGGACAGTGAGGAAAGACTGCGTGTCGGTCGGTCCGTCCCACGTTGCATACTGATTGGGTTGAATGTCTTTGACGGGTAAATGAGATACTTTCGTTTAGTTTTTGAAATGATCTAACAATTGCTTCCTGTGGCTGTTAAAAAAGTCCGTTTTAGAATTTTGGAACCATTAATCATTAATTCATTGTGTATTTAAAGTATGGTAGAAGCTATTATACTCTTTAGAATGTTTTTCCCATTTCTTAAAAATCTATTAATATAAATAAAGATGTAATACGTTTAGTAAGCATATTACTTGAGAAATAAGGTTTTTAAAGGGAAAAATTGGAAAACCTTTCCCATTAAATTGGGACATTCAGAAAAAACTGAAAGTGTTTTTTTCCATGGGAAAAATGTTATGATTACGATTTAATGATAGTATGACCTCAAAGATCATATATAAATTTAATGTTATCGGTACAGAACAAAATCTGTCGGTTTAAATTAAAACTATCTTTTCGGGGTTTCTCACGGGTTTATTTTATTTTTTGTTTCTCGACGTTTCGAATGCTTTACAGCAATCATGGTCATGGGAGAGACTAAGGTTTTGAGCCATTATATAGTAATTAAAGACAAAACTTACCTTTTTTCGCAACAAAATGTAATTTTGCGAAAAAATCCGAAAATCAAAGTCAAATATTCGTGTTTTAAGAGAGTATTAAAGTCTGTCAGATCAGAAAACACAATTTCTACAATATAAAAATAAAAAAATAAATAATTTTAACTCTCAAACCCGAACATTGTTCAATTAACTGGAAAAATAGATTAAAGTTGTTCTAAAATCAATAAACACTTCGTCAATTGAGTTGAATTTTGGTAAAAGTGACGTCACAGGTTATTATTGCGATACAAAATCTATGGGAGAATTGCGTTTTGACACCTCATAAAAAGTATATCAGTTGATCAACTACCCTATTTCCATGTGATTCGTCTTATGTCCTTTATGGAAAACAAGAAGGCTGGCTTGTTTGTCGCCCATAGGACCAACATGGCTATTCAGTAGAGGAATGCACCTTGCATTCCTGCACTAATTTCACGTTGTGTGTACGAATAAGTATATGTACATACATTTTATTTTGTATATATATTTTGATATACTTTTAATTTTAATGGGGTTTTTCTTATATAAAGTGGAAAAACCATAATAAAACACATGACACTAAGATTTCCATAGTTTATAGTTTTCTATAAGAGATAGAGAGTGTTAAATGTTATTTTGTAAAAAAGTTTTCAACTTATTTTTAAACTAGCGACTCTCCCTCGCTTCGCTTCGGGTTCGTCCCTAGACAAAAGCAAATCTATCCCACGGGAACCGTCCATTTTTCCGGGAAGATATATAGCCTAAAGCCTTCCTCAGTTAACGGGCTATCTAATGCAAAAATAATTTTTCTAACAAATCTAAGTTAATTATTTAATGTATAATCCACTGCCGCCGTAATTACATAATAGCACTAACATTCTCAAAAGCAATTACTTAGAAGCTAAGTTTCATTAAATTACCGCAAAAGCCTTGAAACATACCATTAGATTATTATTGATTTTTCCACTATAAGTGATTTCATTAAGCATTACTCATTATCGTTATAAAATAAAGAGGTCCTTTAAGGATTTTTTTTTAATTTCATGTTTTTTTTTTCTAGAATAAAGTAAAGGATACACAATATTTTAACTTAAAAAAATACTACAAACTGCCTTATTTTACTAAAGTAGTAAAACAAAAATAACCGTTTTGTAGAAACATGTGTATTCTATAGCTAAGTAAAAACGAGCAAAAAAATCTAACCTAGAGTAAAAACGAGCGAAAAAATCACGTTTGTTGTATGGGAGCCCCCTTAAATATTTATTTTATTCTGTCTTTTAGTATTTTTTGTTATAGTGTCAACAGAAATACATTGTCTGTGAAAATTTCAACTGTCTATCACGGTTCATGAGATACAGCCTGGTGGCAGACGTATAGACAGACAGACGGATAGTGAAGTCTTAGTAATAGGGACCCGTTTTACCCTTGAGTACGGAATCCTAAAAACGAAAGTTTGTATTTGTGTCTGTTTATATGTATGTATGTATGTTTGTTCACGCTGAAATTACTGTACGGATTTGCATGAAATTTCTTACACAGATAGGTTACCTGGAGTAACACGTGTTATTGTTGGCACCTAAGGAAGCACCCGAGCGAAGCAAGAGTAAGTCACTAGTAACATAAGTATTTGTTTTTAACTTAAATGTTAAATTGTTCACAAAATAATATGTAATAAAAAAGCGCATTACAATTTGGTTCAATGTAAAGAGTATAAGGAAGTGGAGTGATGTACGGACAGAAACAGGTCATTTCAATTAACTCTAATTAACAGGCGGACATACAATGTTATGTTATTCGTACGGACTTTCTGCCTTATGTTTGGAAGAAAAAACATAGCTTGAAACTTTAGTAATCAGTAGAGTATTTTTTTCAAATTACCTACTTTTGCGAAGATAGCAGGTTCGAGTCTTTGAGAAAGCTCTTCGAAAAGAAAAGAAAGAGAAGGAGAAATTGTTAAAATGGACTTATTATACAAACAATTTCGTTCTTAGTATAATCTAAACTTGTATCTATAATCTATAATCTAAACTATCACTAAGTTCGCTAAATTAAAACTTCTTTCTACCTTCAGTCATTCTCATACATTTTTCGTTTTCTATTAACGATATCGATTGTAGAAACTGAACTTGTCAGGACATATTTCAATGAAACTTCACCACATAGTATAAAACAAGTCCCTTCCCGCTGTCTGTCTGTCCCTATATATGCTTAGATCTTTAAAACTACGCAATGGATTTTGATGCGGTTTTTTTAATAGATAGAGAGATTTAAGGGGAAGATTCATATGTATAATAAATGCATAATATAATAAAGAAACACTGATAATTTTAGAGGTTTCTAATGTCATGTCGTAAATAAACACATCTTTTTGCGCTTACATTGCAAACGCTGGCTGAACCCTACGAGATAGATCAAAATAATGTACCACAGTATTGTACACCTTAAAAAGGTCTACAAAAAAGCCCGCGATGGTATATGTCTATCTCTTAAGGATAACATACTATATCCATTTTACTATATCCAAGCTAGGGACGAACCCGGGCGAAGCGAGGGTGAATCGCTAGTTCATAACATTTTTCATTTTATTTTCAAGATATATTTAGTAGTTTTGAATATACTCTTTTGAGAGAAGTCTTTATCGAAAGGTAGTTTAGATAGATTACATTCGCCATTCTCAAATAGTTTTATTTAGTCTAACAATAAACCTATTTTAATCAGGTCCTTTAAATACTATAAAGCAGCTATTAAATATATAATTTCTTAAACAAAACCGTGAATTTCCACTAGTAAAGCTTGAATTTCTAAAATTTTCCACCATACACTATATCCAGATATAAGCGCACTAATTAATAGGATTAAAGGACTGTCCATGACCTACTTCGTTAGGTCACTTGGGTCGAAACACATTAAGTCTAGATCAAATAGTAATTACTAAATTAACCCACAGAGTAAAATAATTATAAATTAATTATCTATTGTTTTTAATTGAATTTATATAATTAATTAATTTTCTAATATAACTAATAGCAAGTAGGTACTGTTGATATAAAAAAATCATTACTTTATTAAATTAGTCCTATGTTAATACGTTGCTAATAAAAACTTATATCTTAACTACCGATTCATCCTTGCTTCGCTCGGGTTCGTCTCTAGGTACGTTTTAAAGGTTAGTATGGATATCCCACGGAAACGTACATTTTTTCGGGATAACAAAGTAACCTATGTGTTATTCCAGACTATAATCTATCTCTGTGATAAATTTCATCCAGATCCGTTCAGCCGTTCTGGCGTGATTGAGTAACAAACATCCATCCAAACTGGCATTTATTATATATCTATATGGGATGGGATATGTATATTATTTATTTCTATATTTATTTTCAAAGATAATTATTATTTATTACCAAACTTAGTAAAAGTATAACAAAAATTAAAAAAATAAAATTAAGCTCAAACAGTAAGAAAGTTCGTACAAAATTGTATGCAAAATCTCGTCAAAAATGTAAGCTCCAAAAATACATTCCCCATACATTTTAAAACAAAAAGCCCTATCTCTTAATCCTTTACATGTATGGAATTTCATAATAAATATTAAAAATTGAACCCTAAGCTCTAGAATTAAGATTCGATTTCATTTAAATTATTTCTAAGTACTTTTATTTATAGTTTACGATGACTCACCAATGCAGCTGATCAAATATTTCTTATTAGATATAATAAGAACGTACAGATGGATATTTTAACATATTTAAAATTCATCTGCCTCATAAAGTATTGATTTTTATAAACGTTTAATCTTTGTTACTATAACCTTAGAATTAGAATGTCTTGCTTTTTTGAAATCATCTCATTTATTTATAATCGAATATTATTGTTTTTGTACAAACTATAACCCCAAAGGAGTTATATATATTTTTAGGAGTTGAAATGCTAAAATTTTTTCTTTGGCGTTTCTATACCATTATGTGGAGCTATGAAATGGCTGTCAAAATTTTAGCCTTTTAGGTACAGTTAATATAATCTGCTCTTCTCATACCATCTCTTATACAAATATATCACTACATAGTATAAAACAAAGTCGCTTCCCGCTGTCTGTCTCTATATATGCTTAGATCTTTAAAACTACGCAACCGATTTTGATGCGGTTTTTTTAATAGATAGAGTGACTCAAGATTAAGGTTTATATGTATAATATATGCATAATATAGAAGAGAAACACTGATAATTTTAGAGGTTTCTAATGTGATGTCGTAAATAAATACATTTTGTCTATAAAAAAGTCCGCGATGGCATATGTCTATCTCTTAAGGATAACATTACTATATCCAAGCTAGCGACAAACCCGAGCGAAGCGAGAGTGAGTCGCTAGTTTACACATATAATAAAATTGTAACTGAGTCGAATCTGTACATAAAATAGTTTTTGGAAAATCTTATTGAAACCATAAATACTTCCTACGGCCAGACAACAAGAATGGTAATATATACATGTGTATTGTGTATTCAGCCCTTTTTTTTAACATCCCACTGCTGGACTCGGGCCTCCCTTTAATGTAGGGATCAGGCCATAGTCCACCACGCTGGCCAAGTGCGGATTGGCGGACTTCACATGTCTTTCGAAAACTTGCTAGGTTTTCTTAGACATGCAGGTTTCCTCACGATGTTTTCCTTCACCGTAAGGCAAGTGGTAATCATGTTAGGAATGATTCGCACATGAAAATATCAGAGGTGCGAGATCCGGGATTTGAACCTGCTTCACTCGGTTTCCCAAGCGAGCGCGATACCACTGGGCTACCACTGCCTTCAATATATACATACGTCATATATATTTTTAATTCATTGTACCTTTTTGTTAGTTGGTAATTAAAGCGCTTTATTAGTTACATCACCTTTATAAAAGAAGACGAAGTGTTCGAACAGACAGCATCATTTTTTTTTATATACTCATAATATATTTATTTATTCGAAGACAAATTTTAAGCTCAGTACTAAATCTGTTAACATCAATCTACGTCACTGCTATGAATGGTTTAAATAAATCATATGAAAAACAACCACTACAAATTTCTTCCTTATTGAAATACTTTTACCGTCTCTTTCTTTTGTATGTGTTATTGTATAGCCATCTCGCTTTTTGAGCTTAGAAACTATGGAAAGCTATACTAATGCTATAATATATATTGTTTTATATGAATTAATCATTATTTTTCTTAATATTTCGTATAAATTAATTATAATTTAAAATAAATACCATTTTAATTCACGTTAATTATACAAAATTATTTTTAAAGTAAACAAAAAAAAAAAGAAAGTAGCCATTAACTAAAATATAACCTAACTAAACATGAACGTAAAAATATTAAACTTTTGCTGTACAAAAATGTAATTTTAAACAACTACAAATTAAAAAAAAACTAAACTAAAATTTAAAAAGACGCTGATAATATTTTTTTTCATCCTGTTTCATTAAAAAATCAACTCATAAATGTATGTATATGTATATATACATACGTATGATCAGTTTTATATACCTTACTCGAGAAATGATTGATTTCCCATACAAACTATCATCCCCCTTTTCACCCCCTTAAGGGATTATTTCCGGGATAAAAACTATTTTATGTCCTTTCCTGGGTCTTAAACTATCTTCATAGCAAATTATCTAAATCGGTTCAGTGGATTTTTAGTTTATCCATTAACACACACATTAATGCAAACAAAAATACATTTTTTTTATCTTATAAAGAGGTAAAGTTTGTGAGTTTGTGAGGTTGTAGGTGGTAATCTCTGAATGTAGTAAACCGATTTTGAAGAAATTTAGTAAGAAGATAGTTTGAGACCCTGGGAAGGACATAGGATAGTTTTTATCCCAGAAATCATCCCTTACGGGGTTCAAAATGGGGATGAAATTTGTATGAGGAAGCAACCTAGGGACGAACCCGAACGAAGCGAGGGTGAGTCGCTAGTAATTAATACTACTAGCATGCTGTGGACAACAGGCACATTTCGCTTATTAATGGTCGTGCAAAGGCGGCATCTTTACGCATTTGATATTATTATAATAACAGAAGCTTTATGATTTATGTGTGACCACTTTATAGGACACGTTTCATAATTATTAAATAGTTTGTCTGTACGTCATTGAATTTTTAACAGATATTGTCATTAAACAATGTCTTTGTTTACATTTTTAGACGTTTTTAAGTATGTTTTATTGCTTTTAACGTGAAACAAGTGAAGTTTGAGTTTCGGCTCAATTGATACACTTCAACAATTTCCATACATTATAAATAAAACTATCTTTTCGGATTATTTCGTGGATTTATTTTGATTTTTGGTTACGTTTCGAATGCTTTACAGCAATCATGGTAACGGGAGAGACTAAAGTTTTAGACATCTCAAAGGCGTTATATATACTTGTTACAGATAATGCCTATCCACTCCAATAAATCTGCGAAATAATCCGAAAAGATAGTTTTATTTAAAATGTCAAATATTCGCGTAAATCTAAGAAAGTATTCCATACATTAATTATAGAAGTCAAAACGGACTTTGCCGAAAATTGATAGAGGGCTACATTCCATCTATTTAAACACCATCTTAAATTAATCTAGTAAAAAAAAATGTTATGTGGGTCATTCCTTATGATTTTAACTGATTAGTCAATGTAATGTTTGATTCTACTGGTTAGGAATATTGCATCAGATATCACACGATCGTTCTTGGCGCATTTATAATTATGTACTCTGCTAAGAAATATCGAGTCTTATTCTGTCGAACTTTATTTTGTTAGTAATATATGAGAACTTAGAAAAGCTTCAAAGCTCTCTTCAATTTCTATTATTTAAATATCCCGAAGTAAGAGCGGTCATCTATAAATGTAAGGGTAAGAGCAACACTCGAAATCAAAAATAAAACGAGTTCAATAACACTGGGTTCAGCTTTTAAGTATAACATGCAGAGATATATGATAACTACCGACTGACCATAACTTTACTAGAATATTGTTTTAAACTAAGTACTTCATGTGGCTCTGCATGTATTTTGTGTATGTATTTTCACAATCAACTACCGCTTAAGAGTACCTTTGCTTTCTTAAGATACTTATAAAACTTCACTAATGAAACGTCGCGATATTCTTTACATTCTTTCTTTATATTTTTTAATTCTATCAACTGCACATGGTAGCACTGACTTCTGTTTTCTATCCAAAAGCGCGGTAAGTATATATAATAAAATCTAATCTGCTGTATTTTTTTAATTTTATTATAGATTCTTATCGAATTTTATCGGCTAAAGTTGTCTAAACAAAACTTTTTACTAATTAATCAATCAGTTTTAAATAATATTTTTAAACAATAAACAAAAAACTTTACTAAGTTAATCTTTAGATTTACTTTTTGACACAAAAATATGACTTAAATCTTCTACTTATATAGTAGGCTCTTAACGTTCAGTAAAAAATTATAATACTTATTAAAAAAAAATTAAAATGTTTAGAATTAAAATCAATAAATATTGTAAGGTATTTTGGTGCCATTTTTGAATTTTTTGAAATCATTTTCGTAAAATAGTGGGTAGGCACTGTCTGTAACAAGTATATATCGCCTTTGAGATGTCTAACACCTTAGTCTCTCCCGTGACCATGATTGCTGTAAAGCATTCGAAACGTCGGGAACCAAAAATCAAAATAAATCCGCGAAATAATCCGATAAGATAGTTTTATTTAAAATGTGAAATACTCGCGTAAATCTAAGAAAGTATTAAATTGTAATAACTTAATACTAAATAAAATATTTTGGATTTGAATCGAAACTTTTATAAGCATAGGTTTTTCCCCCATATCTTAAATAACTCATAGATATGTAAACTGTTTTTTTTTACATTTTTGAACGCATCTATCTTTAACTTGTACCATTTTAAGAATGCAACAGGTGGGTAACGTTTTGGTCAAGTTTGTTTGCACCCATACATTACGTAAACATTGATTGTTCTTGACACATATATTTTGGTATTTCATACCATCAATACAAGGTTATAGAAGTTCTGTTAAATCTGATCTGGCGTTCATACATCTAATATATTTAAACGAGCAATTCTTATATATTTATTTATTTATACCGGCGAGCTCGGAAACGGCTCTAACGATTTTGCTGAAATTTAGTATGTGGGGGGTTTCGGGGGTGAAAAATCTATTTAGATTATGTTTGATTTTCTTTCGTATTATTCCACGCAAAATATGTTAATAATTTCGCATATTCGTGTATAGACATTGTGGTCAAGCGGCCAAGGCCCAAGGTCGACTATTTATTTTTTATTTTTTTGTTTTTAAGCCAAATTAAAAAGAATATTATACTTTTAACCAAAAACTTAGGGCGGAGCTCGGTCGCCCATGTAATTTTAATTTGTTTTGTGAGTATTTTACCAATCAAAATTATGAAAAAATTAACTAAAAAATATTTTCGTGTCATGAATTGAGTTAAATGAGATGATGTAATTTTATAGGCTTTCCATTTCATAATCGAATTCTTGACCTGTTTACCTTGTTTTTAAAGCGTCCTATTTTACACTTCAACAATCTCCTCATTATATACTTAAACCAAATATAAACAAACCGTGTAAAATACGACTTTGAACCGAAAAGGATTACTAGTTACTAGAAAAAGTATTAATCTTTTACGTTATAATTTTCTACAGTAGATTAAACACTGGGAGTCGTATAAAAACTCGTAAAGATGTCGAAATTAGGGAAACGGTTTGCTTTTTATTATTTAGGTCAACTATTACGGTTTTGGTTAAATCTTAATGTGAAATACAAAGTAACGGTTACTAATATATCAGATTTGTTCATCTCATTTCGACGAAATTAGAAAGCCAAAATTATATACGTTGCATTTTGTAGACGGAGATGTGCTATTTTACTGCGGAAAATGTCATAGTCCAATGGAAGTGTAGAAAAATATATTCTTCAACTTAACTATGTATTACTATCGAATGTAAACAAACTTGCTAATAATTTATTTTGGCAATAGAGTAAGCACAGAACTTCGTTTCATCCATTTACTCAAAAAAAAAAAACAATGTCTTAGATAATAGTTTTTTTTTAGTATTAAGTAATAGTAATAGCGACGTCATTTTTTTTGCCGTAGACAATTTTTTTTTTCTTTGCAAAATTCTCAATAAACGTCAAAATCAATTGACATAATGTGTCAAATTATACAAATGTACGAAACCGCAATATCGGTCACATTACACCGACTATTAAATATTTTATGGTAGTGAGATCATAACATGGGAGCGGATGCTGTTTTTATTTAGCCGAGTTGAAATGACTCATGTTTATACTTTCATGGAATTTCACTATGTGATAAGCTACGTCGTTAGCTTCTGTGACGGGTTTAATTGATCTAAGATCCTTATAATCATTAGTGTAGAAGTACAATATCCTTAATACTTATTATGAACTAGCGGCTCGCCCTCACTTCGCTTCGGGTTCGTCCGTAGACAAAAACAAATCTATCCTACGTACATTTTTCCAGGATAAAAAATAACCTATGTGCTATTACACTATGTGCCAAATTAAATCTATCTATGTGCCAAATTTCATCTAGATCCGTTTGGCCGTTCTGACGAGAAAGAGTAACGAACATCCATCCATCCCCACAAACTTTCACATTTATAATAATTAGTAGGATGAGACAGTTTGTTTTTTTATTGGTTGTCTGTTTTTATCTAGCAACAAAGCAGAGTCGAGATGTTATGGTTAATGTAGGCAAAGTTGGGATATCCATAGAAAAATGCTACACTTAAGAAAACTCACTAGCAGTCATGTCATAAAATATGTTGCTTTATTAAATATCTTATCGATTTAAACCATATAGTTAATTTTAAATCAACTACCGAATAAGTTCTCAGTGGATTAAAATCGATAAATTTTGAAGTGATTACGATTCGTTCCATAAGTTGCAACACCATCACTAGTGCGATGTATTCATTAAAGTAAGATTATGTAGCCATTAGGGCTTCCCGTTAAGTAAGATTTTATCTTTTAAATAATAGTAATTACTGATGTTGCGCCTTTCTGCATGACATCATTAATGTTAATAAAGTGTAGTTCTTATGTTATAACAAGCTGTCAAAATTTTGATACATTTTTTTTAAATATACACGGATTTTTTAAATAAAGATAACACCGGCATATTTTTTAGAATTAAAAATGTATATGTTAGTTATTTTTTTTTGTCTGATCATTGCCCAATGCCCAGTATATTAGAGAATGGGCTTAGTTTCAGTCACGTGACATAACGAAATGTCAAAATTGCGCGGTAAAATAAAATACATCAAATTACAGTGTTGCCAACCCATAAATTCTAGTTCCCTATAAACATTCATTTGCGCATAATTTTATTATCCCACGCCCTCTGACCTATAAAATGCGATAGCTATACATCTTTGGGGGACTCGTTTGTGTTATTAGAGATTCTTTTGATGTTTTGTCACGTCTAATTTAACAATTGTGACGTCAATTAATTTATGACTGACCGTGACTTTGTATGAGTAAGAGGCAAAATGAAAATTGTAAACAATTATTAAACATTTTATATATTACATATTAGATATTTTTCCATCTTTGTTATATTTAATTTAAATTTGAGGACAAATCTATACTAATATTATAAAGAGGTAAAGTTTGTGAGTTTGTGAGGTTGTATGGGATAATCTCTAGATCTACTGAATCGATTTAGATGAAATTGGTAAGATAGTTTGAGACCCTAGAAGGGACATAGGATACTTTTTATCCCGGAAATCGTCCTTTAAGGACTAGGAATGAACCCGAGCGAAGCGAGGGTGAGTCGCTAATGTTTATGATAACTCAGAATTTATAGTAAGCAAGAAAGTGTGGTGAAATTTAATATATCAAAAACAAGAGTTATGAACACTGTATTTACGTTAGAACTAAAGATTCACCTAAACAATATTTTTATATAAAGAATTTAAAGAACTTTAAATGAGCGTAGATGACAAAATCTGAAAACGTAGAGACGTGAAAATGTTCACGTTTAATCATAGCGCTGATTTTATTGACGGTAAAACAACATTATTAAATTAAAAAAAGATCTTAGCCTGTAATCGATCCTATTATTATTATACTAGCGATTCATCCTCGCTTCGCTCGGTATCGTCCCTAGTGAAAAAAAAAAACAAATCTATCCCACGGGAACCGTACACTTTTCCGGGATAAAAGTATATACATATAAATTATGTGCTCCAGACTATAATCTCTCTTTGTGCCAAATTTCATCCAGATCCGTTAGCCGTTTAGCCGTTCTGGGATTTTTTTTAAAAAAAAACACCACCTAGTTAAAAAAATATTATGTTATTATGTTGAAATCTAACTCATCAACGTTTCATTCACAAAAAGGTATAAAAGTTAGTTATAAACCCTTTTAGCTCTACCGCCATGATCATAGTCCAGCACATGGCTCTTACTGACGCCATTTTAGTAGATAATAATAGCTTTTATTACAACCTTCATTCCTTTACTGTTTTATTTTCTTTTAACTGTTATAGCAGTAAAATTAAATATATCGTAAAGACATATTTGGCGTAACTAGAATGTTTAATATGGCAACACTGGTGAATCAGTGTTTTGATTCTATACGTGTATGTACATATTATATCTACACAGTAATGTATAAGCATATTATAATAGATAATAATTTTGAATAATTTAAATAAAAATTTTGAATTTAAAAAAATAACTAGAATATTTTTCGATTATAAAAATACTTAAATATTTTTTTTTTAATTATCCATCTATAGTTTTTTTGCTAGCACTAGCGATGCACCCTTGCTCTGCTCGGGTTAATAAAATTTAAAACATCGAAAACAATTAAAACAGTAGAAAAATCCCAAAAATAGTTAATACTATAAGAAAGTATTAATTTAATTTTGAATTTTAATATTTTCTTTTATTTCATTTTCGATAGATTTTATAGCAATCTTTTGTTTGTAATGTACAAATAAACAAACGTCTTTACATGGATTCATTGAATTACATGGTTCATTAAACATTCCACTTTACTAAGTTAAGTCTATTTAAAGCTTCAGATAATGTATATGAGTCGTACATTTTGTTTGTTTCGATAATATCGTGATTCACCTGAAAATTGTTTTCACATTAGTTATTTTGCTTCTTTTTCATTTAACAATGACTAATAGGATTTGGGTGCAGGGGTTTTTATCTAACAAAATGTATACAAAGACCTTTCAGAATCAAATCAAATCAAAATATACTTATACAAGTATTTTTGAATCGCCAATTTTTACATATTTAAAGTTTAATATAAATAATAATAAATATGTTGGGACATTAACACCCAGCACCATTCTTAATAATTTAAAATACATACATATTATAAATATAAACACCCATGACTAGAGTAAAAACATTCGCGCTCATGACACAAATAAATGTCCCCAGCGGGGCTCGAACCGGTGACCGCTGGCACAGTAAGTAGTAAGCAGGTCGCTACAAACAGCGAAACGTGTCGTTTAAATAAAATAAAATAAAGTAAGTCCGCGAGGAATGTACCATCGCCCAAATTTTATCAGAAGAGTAAAATCGATAAATTTAAAAGTTACTTTGAAATCGATGTAATTGTTTAATTGAATAACTAGTCCCAATTAGTATGTAAAAGTAACAATATTTGTCTAGATTTTCCGTAACAAGGAGAGAAAATAAACGGCGCAGTGACATTACCGTTATGACCCTATAAAGTGACATCATTGAGAAAGCTACGTCTACATTGTTGTTTTGTATTAGATTAGAATAATCGGACGACTATTATTTTATATGCGAAAATTTGTATATTTGTACGTTTGTTACTTCACGCTGAAAGGGCTGAACAGATTTTGATGGAAAGTACGCTTATCTATACTAATATTATAAAGAGGTAAAGTTTGTGAAAGTGAGGTTGTTGGGTAATCTGGTTCTACAGAAGCAATTTAGATGAAATTTGGTAAAAAGATAATTTAAGACCCTGGGAAGGACATAGGATACTTTTTATCTTGGAACTCAAGGGGGTAAAAATTACGATGAAAGTTTGTATGAGTAATCAACCTAGGGACGAACCTAAGCGAAGCAAGGGTGAGTCGCTAGTAGGCTATAACGTGGGGTAACACAGCTACTTTTAGGCACCTAGGCATCCACTCAAGTTAAGTGTGGATAAGTTGCTAGTATCTTCATATTATTAAACTAATGACTTACTTTCGCTTCACTCGGATCCCTCCCTAGGTACCTAACAGTATCCAATATGTAAATCTAAATATAGACAGACAACTGATATTCTATATATGTACTAAATTTCATCCAATCCCATTTAGTCGTTTTTGCATGAAGCCGTAACAAACGTATAAGCATTCCCATTTAATACTAGTACGTTGGTTGTTTGTTTATTTTTTACCAATTGTAAATCAACATTTACAGTTTTTAATTATAACATTTAATTCAAGGGTAATTAAAGATAATTATCCTATGGCAGTCATCTTTCTGTACATTGTTAATGAAATTAGAATTAACATTATTCAATAAGATTTATGTAATAATTGTAGTCTGTCCGTGTGTAAGCTACCACCGGCTCGGAAAGCAATTCTGCTGAGAAGAGCCCAAAAGAAACTCAACAGTTGCTCTTTTAAAAACTATCAATTTTTGGGATAAAATATTATAATACAACATTATAATATTTTATCCCAAAAATTACAAGATATATACTTATATATTTTAAAGACTATTTTTTTTTGGTAATCTAAACGAAGCCTAACTGTCTGCACGTGTAGTTTCCCAGACTAAGTAGGTCATGGTTTATGTACTTACGTACTTATGGGGTGACTTCTAGTGGGCGTTTTAATATAACTGCATTGTGCTATGTCACTTGCTTTTGTTAGCTTAAAAATGTTTTTTTTTTTTCTAGAATCTTTTCAGCGAGTATTTCTATTTTAAAAAGTATGAATTAATACTTAGCTAGAGTGGCTTACTATTAGCAAAATTTTCACAATTGTGAAAAATATACAAACAAACAATTATTTATTTATAATATATGAAGATAAGTTCTATCTACATTTAATAACTTTCCAAAAAAAACTCTACCACTTTTTCTTTCTTATCAGCACGATGATTGAACTCAATCAATTGTTGCATACTGAATAGTGTGCGACTAGCGACTCACCCTCGCTTCGCTCGGGTTCGTCCCTAGCTTGCTTCCCCATACTAACTTTCATACCCATTTTCACCCTCTTAAGAGATGATTTCCGGGATAAAAAGTATCCTATGTCCTTCCAAGGTTTTTAAACTACTTTCTTACCAAATTTCATCTAAATCAGTTTTCAGTAGATCCGTAGATTATTCCCTACAACGTCACAAACTCACAAACTATAGCTCCTTATTAGTATAGATAACGTATATTTTATGCTAAATAAATAAATAAATAAATAAATAAATAAATAAATAAATAAATAAATAAATAAATAAATAAATAAATAAATAAATAAATAAATAAATAAATAAATAAATAAATAAATAAATAAATAAATAAATAAATAAATAAATAAATAAATAAATAAATAAATAAATAAATAAATAAATAAATAAATAAATAAATAAATAAATAAATAAATAAATAAATAAATAAATAAATAAATAAATAAATAAATAAATAAATAAATAAATAAATAAATAAATAAATAAATAAATAAATAAATAAATAAATAAATAAATAAATAAATAAATAAATAAATAAATAAATAAATAAATAAATAAATAAATAAATAAATAAATAAATAAATAAATAAATAAATAAATAAATAAATAAATAAATAAATAAATAAATAAATAAATAAATAAATAAATAAATAAATAAATAAATAAATAAATAAATAAATAAATAAATAAATAAATAAATAAATAAATAAATAAATAAATAAATAAATAAATAAATAAATAAATAAATAAATAAATAAATAAATAAATAAATAAATAAATAAATAAATAAATAAATAAATAAATAAATAAATAAATAAATAAATAAATAAATAAATAAATAAATAAATAAATAAATAAATAAATAAATAAATAAATAAATAAATAAATAAATAAATAAATAAATAAATAAATAAATAAATAAATAAATAAATAAATAAATAAATAAATAAATAAATAAATAAATAAATAAATAAATAAATAAATAAATAAATAAATAAATAAATAAATAAATAAATAAATAAATAAATAAATAAATAAATAAATAAATAAATAAATAAATAAATAAATAAATAAATAAATAAATAAATAAATAAATAAATAAATAAATAAATAAATAAATAAATAAATAAATAAATAAATAAATAAATAAATAAATAAATAAATAAATAAATAAATAAATAAATAAATAAATAAATAAATAAATAAATAAATAAATAAATAAATAAATAAATAAATAAATAAATAAATAAATAAATAAATAAATAAATAAATAAATAAATAAATAAATAAATAAATAAATAAATAAATAAATAAATAAATAAATAAATAAATAAATAAATAAATAAATAAATAAATAAATAGGTAAATAAATAAATAAATAAATAAATAAATAAATAAATAAATAAATAAATAAATAAATAATTCTAAGAAATAAAGCTTTTTTGCAAAATAGAGGAAAAAGCTCTACTGTAAAGTAGGTACAACAAGTATTAGTAGTTTTAATAACCACAGATGAACTCGTCAGAAAAACCTAGCCTATTTATTTGAGCCTAATACATTAAATCCTTAGGTCTTCACTAACCCATTACTCCTACAAAATCTAAATGTGACCCAAATCCAATATTGTCACATCTCTTGAAGGTTTATTTACTTTGGTTTGGATCAAATGCTATAGAACAAAATAACTCACGCCCCGAATTAGGTCACATATTGGCGTTTGACAAATAACAATATGAATAATTATATTTTGCTAATTGAAACCTATTTTGTGTAGAAAAATAGGTTAAGTGCAAGTCTTACGTTAGGAATAAGGTATTATATAGAATAAGAGAATTGGACAAGATGTAATTGTAATCATTGAATAGAAACATTCAATTCAATTATCTTGATAATATCTTCAAAGCATGCCAGAGCACAGATTACTTCGCCAATGTCACATAGAATGGAGAAGACAGAAGGAAGAAATGTCAAATTCAATCATTATGTCATCTATACATATAATAAAATTGTAACTAAGCCGAATCTGTACAATAAATATTTTTTGGAAAATCTTATTGAAATAGACATTATTATCAATACAGAAGCCGAATCTATAGTTTTTAGAATTTTTGTCTGTCTGTTTGTGACCGCATCACGGGAAAACCACTGGATAGATTTCGATGAAATTTGGTAAGATGATAGCTGGTTATAAGCGTCAACATATAGGATAATTTTTATTGCGGGAAAATATCTCATCTCTGAGAAATCTATAGGTACTAAACGATAAAACGTAACTAGGGACGAACCCGAGCGGAGGGAGGGTGAGTTGCTAGTAGAATTATAATATGTCATTCTCATATATTTTTTAAACTTCTATTCTTATTTAGTAACCAAGTAGTATATTATTAGTCCTAATCACCCTTTTTTTTCAGCTTTCCTTTATTGTATGTGCTGTAATGGTGTGATTACATTAGTTAGAGCAAAAACAAAAAGAACTTAATATTTTTATTTCTTTTTCTTCATTTTTTATTTTTTTTAATTTACTAATTTCACATTCACATACTTTCGTATTTATAATATTAGTAGTAAATCAAGGTTTATAAAGTACACTGAGCCTTATAACCTGACAAAATAAAAAAGTAACATAATTGAACCATTTTATTCCTGTAATTATATATCTTAATTTATGTAATGTATGTAGATATAAATAGTTTTTAGCCACTGTTTGCCATATAAATTTAAGTTTCTTTCGTGAATTTTTCTGATGCTTTAATAGTTATTCTGCTATTGGGGGCGGAGACAAATCCAACAAATCAAATATCATAAAAATCGGTCCAGCCGTTCTTGAGTTATAAATGGTGTAACTAACCCGACTTTGTTTTATATGTATAGACTAGCAGAACCTGCTGCTACGCCCGCGTTTAAAATCGCGTTTAAAATATGGGGGTTGGGGGTAGGAGGGTGAAAAATACTTTACGACCTATTCTAATTTGGTACCAAATATACAAAAAAAATATCAAAATACGTCGAGCCGTTTTGGAGGAGTGCGACCACAAACACCGTGATACGAGATATTTATATATTAGATTTTATCCTGTGTAAGAAAATAAGTAACCAATACAAAATGTTATATAGTAGAAAAACATACCTTCTTATGAGTATTCTAAGACTGTCACTGTCGCACATACATAAGTTATTGGTTAAACGCTAAAGTGAGATTAATAGACAATACGTTATACAGACATAAAGCTAAATAATTTTATATAAGTAAAGATGGTCATATTTTATGGCAGAAAGCAAGGGGTCAAGTGCTGTTACATCAGTTTATGTTCGATTAAAAATAATCGTTAAAGTAATGCGTTGGCATACATTTTACATGGAGGGTAATTTGTTTCTGCTATATTTAACTTTGAATTTACTTGTACTGTTATGATGAAACTTTTAGAGAAAAATAGATTACTGGATAGTGTTTTTCTTTAATTCTAATCTAGATTTTTAACTTTAAGGCATATATTATAGTTTTTAAAATAACGGCTATGATTTTGCTTTCAAATATAAATAAAATATTATCTAGTAACGGCTAGTAATTCTTTACATAAAATGACTTAAAATTGCTCAGTTATTGCGTAAAAGACGAACAAGCAAACACTCATATGTATATTAATTAAAAAACCAGTGACACATAAGTAAAGTCAGGTAGTAGAAGTAAGATTCAAAGATGAATCGGAAGGCGTGGAAATACTATCTATTCTAATTTAAATATACTGTAACAAATAGAACTGTCGTCGGTGTCAATCTTAATGACACTGAACTGCAGATGTGAATAAAATATTTATTACAAACCCGAGTGTCCACTCAAGTCCATCTAAGATGGAAAAATAAGAATACTATTAAATCCTTTATCCACCAGTAAAAGTCTAATTTAAATTTGTTAAGCCGTTTTCTTATCCTTTTCATTCTCCTTTATCCCACAAAAACTCTGTGTTCCCTTCATTATTTGTGACAATGACATTGACATTGACATATATTTATACACCTACGGATTTTTTTTACATAATGGTTCATTTTAAGCCGAAAAAATATTTTTTTTTTGTTTTATTACCAGTGACTCACCCCCGCTCCACTCGGATTCGTCCTTACTTACGTTTTAACGTTTAGTATAGATTTCTCACAGATGAGATATTTTTCCGCAGTAAAAAGTATCCTATATGTTGACACGGATAACGAGCTATCATCATACCAAATTTCATCAAAATCTATCCAGTAGTTTTCCCGTGATGCGGTAACAGACAGACAGATAAAAATTCTAAAAACTATAGATTCGGCCTCTGTATCGAAAATAAAGTCTATTTCAATAAAATTTTCCAAAAAATATTTAATGTACAGATTCGGCTTATTTACAATTTTATTATATGTATAGACTAGAGATTCACCCTCGCTTCGCTTCGGGTTCGTCTCTAGGCAAAAACAACTATCCCACGGGAACGGTACATTTTTCCGAGATGGTATATAGCCTAAAGCCTTCCTCGATAAATGGACTATCCAACACAAAAAGAATTTTTCAATTCTATCCAGTAGTTCCTGAGATTATCGCGTTCAACCAAACAAACATACAAACAAACAAACAAACTCTTCAGCTTTATAATATTAATATGGATTATGGCAACATAAGTAATAAATAAAAGCTGTCACACACGCTTAACTTAAAATACATATATGTGTTCTAGTCCCTATATTATACAGCCTACACATTTTTACGACTATTGCAAGAATATTTATGTCATTTATAACTCAGACGGTATTTTATTTTATTTTTTTCTACGCCAATGCTGTTCAAATACTCTGCAACTGGAAGGAATTTGCATTCTATCATTTCCCTCAGTTCAAAGTACGTATAGCTTGAGATACCTAAGATAGGCCTTAGTCACGCACGCCTGACCTAGACTCTATGTGGAGGGAATACTAATACTATTTTAATATATTTGCTAGTAATTTTACTTGTTTTATAGCTTTATGTATAGTCAAGTGTTTTTATATATCATTATATAGTTTATAAATATTTATCATGATAGATTTTTTTTGTTGGCAGTCAAAAAATAAAAATATAGAAAAAAAATGAATAGGAAGTAAAAATACAACAAATTGCGTAATTCTATATTTTTCTACATTTAGATATTCTTCCTGAGAAATAAACATATGAGGTTTCAAAAAGTTTGCACCTAACTTAAAATTAAGCCGAGCTTTTTTTATAATATTCTATCGAATTGAAATATGAAATAAACTTTTAAAATGACTCTAACACCTTGGTTTAATCATAAAACTTACATACTAAATCTGCGTTAAGTTACATCTCCTCAACACTTTACCTGTAAACAAACAATAAAAACATTATTATTATGAAAATACATTATACATTTTAATACCTACTTATTGAGAAACATTATGGACTATCTAACATCACGTTTTGATTTTAAGGAGCAGATTATTTAACCTACAAAGTATAGATCAGAAAGTACGCTAAAGAAGAACGAAGTAATAGTGCATGGCTACGGTAGGTGGAGCAAGTTATCGAGGGCTATGGGTTGGTTTCAAATTCCTCATACTAAAAATAATTTTAGATACGAGAATGTTTTCAGTTGTAATAATGATTAATGGCGACGACATGTACCTACTAGAATTTACGCATTTAGGCTAGCGTTTAAGGTAAGACGAAGAAGGGTAAGTCCTGCAACATGATGGATAGATGACCTAAGAAAGGCGACGGATGCTATGGAAGCAGTTCAAGGCCATGATGGTTGGTGTTCATTGAGGAAGGCTATTCAGCAGTATTGCGATTGAGTGCGTAAGCGATCCTACCACGCCACATATAGACGGGGGAGGTTTTGTTGGGTTTTTGTGGGTAGTACTGGCTATTCTAGCTAGTGAGTCTCACATAACCTGTATGCATGTATTTGTAATATGTATGTATTTAAAGTTATATATGTGTAGTGTATCAACTATCTGGTATCCATAACACAGGCCTCGTAGCTTAGCATGGAACTAGATAGTGCTGTGTGTTAATGTCCCAACATATTTATAACATATTTATTTATTTATGTAGGTGGTATACGTAAATGCATTTACCAACATAAAAAAGGTTATGCAGCAGTGGGCGATGATAAGCTGATGTACCTTTATTTAGATACTAGAATCGAACCTAAGCCCTTCGCTTAAACTTAATGGGAACGTTAATTAACATGGGCACAGTGTCACAACCAAGAATACCAAATAACAACTTTACAATTATGATTGACGTACTTCCGTTACGCATTGTAAATCTAATGTAAAGTTACGAGACCTTGTGCGTTTCCTAAGAGCTGTTATTATTATTTTATCTTTTAAAATAGTTTGCGAATTGAATTTATCTATACGAGAAGCTACGATTCTACATTTATTTTGTTACGATTATTAGAAAAGTAATAATGTATGGGCAGTGATAGCCATGGGCAGTGGTAACACATTCCTTTGACAAATCGAGCGAAGCAGGTTCAAATCCCGGATTTCGCACATCTCATATTTTCATGAGCGAATAATTTCCAATATGATTACCACTTGTCTTCCGGTGAAGGAAAACACCGTGAGGAAACCTGCATATCTGAGAGATCCTAGCAAGTTTTCAAAAGACTTGTGAAGTCTACGAACCCGTACTTGACCAGCGTGGTGGACTAAGGCCTGATCCTCTTCACATTGAAGGGAGGCCCGTGCCCAGCAGTGGAACGTAAAAAGGAGTGAATACATACAAAAATGTATAGAAATTAAACTTCACGTAGTAAGACGTCATGTCATAAGAATATGTCATTGCAGAACGTCTAAGTCCTCTGATAACTACATATAGGCTGAATATAATGATAATTCAAGTCTAGATTTAATAATATAATAGCATCCCGGTCTAGCTGATCTGAGTCATGTTGACTATTCTCGCTGACATCAGCTTAACTTATGTGTAACTTAATAACTTCACAAGAATCTTTAATTGCCTTCAACCTGATACAGTAAATTTCTTAGCAGTTGTTTTTCCAAAAACTCAGAATCAAGATTTCGGATTAGCAAAAGTTTATTTATTTAATACTTTTTTTAGATTTACTCGCGTAATACTTGACGTTTTAAATAAAACTATCTTGTCGGATTTTTTCTTGGATTTATTTTAATTAAAAAAGACCACACTCGGATTCGTCCCGAGTTACGTTTTCACGTTCAGTAAAGATTTCTCACAGATGAGATATTTTCCCGCAGTAAGAATTATCCTATATGTTGACCCGTGCCATCATTATACCACATTTCATTAAAATCTGTCTAGTGATTTTTTTGTGATGCGTTCCCAGACAGACAGACAAAAATTTTGAAAACTATAAACCGGCCTCTGTATCGATAATTATGACTATTTCAATAAGATTTTCCAAAAAATATTTAACGAACAGATTCAACTCAGTTAGAATTTTATTATATGTGTAGATGACGTATTCAACTTGATAACACTACGCTAAGTTATTTTATAGCATTTGTCGTATTCGTATTCGCTTTCGATAGTGATTTTAAAATAGATAAGTTATGTGTTTAAGCATCAGAAAAACTTCAATTCATGTGAAATATTCTAAGACTTTCAAGAAGAGAATTTTTATATCTACTACATGACAAACAAAAAGGTAGAAATAAAAGAGGATTATAAAGAATTAGTAGATTTATATCGACGTAGCACATTAATTTCTGAGATGTCGCTACGTATCTCGTATCTGATGCACTTTATTCAAACAATTTAACTTTAATACTGACGCGTGACTCCGTGAAGTGCGTGTTGTGAGGCACAAGTTATAAGCATAGTGTACATTTATTATATTACTTTAAATTTAACTATTTTTTTCGGATTTTTAGCACCATTATTTGTTTTTGAAGTAAAACTTCTTTACGCACGCTTGACTTGGGGAGTAAGCTGATAAATGCGTGACAAGAGCGTATTGCCATGCCATACGTGTTACCATGGTAACCGTTGTTATTGTCTGACAAATGATATATAATATTATATTCTTTCCTTAAATGATATTCTACAAATATATGATTGTAATTGTAATATGCCTAATATGCGTTATTTAATATTTTTTATAGTATCTCACATATCCTAATTATTTAAAACATAAGTTGAATTTATTTTTTTTTTCTAGAAATTTCGAATGCCTTAACGAATATAATAACGAAAATCTCCTATATCAAATATAACGTCAAATATTCGCGTAAATCTAAGAAAGTACAAATTGTATGTGGCTGTGAGTTCACTTACTTTTGAGTTTACTTTTATTTATTTATACTTAAAATTGTACAGAAAAAGTTATTCACTTCAATTCTTTTGTTAATGGCTTCAAAACTAAAAAAAGGTTATATATTGAAACCTGTCTTGCCGTTTCTTTACAATCCAGTAAATTACTTTTCATAGACTTTGAATTTGAATTCCTTGTATTAATAACCTTCTCTTAAATTAAATACTGTTTTGTTTGCGATTGTAGTAGATATTGAATAGATGCATATATCTAATACATATATTTGTTTTTGTGTAATACGAACATAATCAAATAAGCTTATGATTACCTAAAGTAAATTGTTTTTTTTTTCTTTTATCTATTTTTGTCTGTACGTGGAAAAGCGTTTAATAAATGTACTAACAGCATAATTTATATTATTATGTAATAAAGTATTTTCTGTTGATGATCCTAAATAAATAAATAAATAATTAAGACAGGTATAACTTCGAACTTTATTTTCGTCAATTTTTTTTTTTTGAATTGAACATAGATTATTTCAACCATAGTTTCAAATAGGTTTTCTAAAAACTTATATGATTTTTATATTTTTAGTTCCAAAATAGTATGGATTCTATAACTTGCACCAACACCCATGTAATGCCGACTCATGCAGCAAGCGTATTCAATTGCCTCTCATCATGTTGCATGCCTGAATCATTGACGAGGTATCTTCCACTTGTATCTGTCATACAACCTTTACTCAGACCTTTCTGTTTGAAACACAACGCTTTGCTAACGGCTTTGCGCGTTAACATTACTTTAAAGTTCCTGTGAACTTACCGGTAAAGCTTTAAAGCTTTACCGGTAACTTACCGGTAAAGCTTTAATCTAGACTGAATTCTAGACAGACTTAATTTAATAATACTTGCCGTTGATACTACAAGAAGTAAAAGAAGAAGACGATTGCAAAACTCTTAAATAGTCGACTTTTCTATTTTTCGACAAATATAATACGCTGTTAAGGACATTATTCTGTTCCGTTACGTTATTCCGCGATTTGTAAGTCCTTAGTTCGATTCCCGCTTCGAACTAAGTATATTTATTGAGATTTCTGTCATAAAATTATCAATAGCGGCCCGGAGTAGGAAAATTGGCGATTGGAATCCCGTGGAACTGAACTCTCCTCACAGGTATCGAATAGGTGTCCCACCGTAAAAGGAATAGAGAGTACACTTGTGTCTACGTGTACACTTGTGCTCTATAATTTCTCCTACGCACATGGCTAGTCTCATTGAAATTGGCAGCCGTAACTGAATCGGTCAGGAGGTCACCATATGATTTTTCCATCATAACATAAAAGTTTAAATGATATGTGTACAGACAACTGATTCTTTTTTTTTTAATATTAACTTAGGTAAATAGTGATGTATCTCAACTACCATATCGATATTTTATATTTATAATATGCGCTCTAATATATATATATATATATATATATATATATATATATATATATATATATATATATATATATATGTTCTTTATTGCATATTAAGAAAGAAATAAAATAAAGATAATAAACGAAAAAAAAATTGCCATGTCGCCATTTCAAAACCGTAAGGCTGTTTTAATTAAGTCGCCTTGAGTTTTGTAAGACGATCTCGATATGACTGATTTTTATAATTTCTTGAAATGCGATATTTATGTCGGTATCCATTTGATATTCGTTTATGCAATTTTTTTTTCAGATCGTGTGTCAAATTTAATTTTAAACAAGATTAATTATATCATTAACATTACTTATAGGTTGTTTTTTATCTGGACGGTTATTAATTTTCTTCATATGATTTTTTACAACAAAAGATGACTGGCGGCAAAGGTCGCGGGATCGATTCCGGTACTAGGTGATTTATAATAACTATGATAATGTTGATCCTGTCATGTTTCTTATTAAATACTTAAAATTGATAGAAAGAATATATATTTTCTATCCAACTTTCTCAAAAAGCGAATATAAGAATATACTTTACATGTATTTATTATTTAGATAGAGACTAATTACTATAGATTTTTTTTAAATTATTCCAAAAAAAATGTAATGTGAAGTTTTTAAATAACATAAGCTTCAAATATTTAAATAGGTACAGTTTATTGAAACCCCATGGAACAAGGTAGAAATCTATACAGATAAATAAAATTGGAGTGTCTGTTTGTAATATTAAAATAACCGCTTTTTATTAAATGCATATGGATGTATACACGGTACATATACCAAAACAACATTTTTTACAATTTTTGTTTGTCTTTCTGTTTGTTCCGGCTAATCTCTGACATGGCTGGACCGATTTTGACGGGTCTTTCACTGGCAGATAGCTGATGTAATAAGGAGTAATTTAGGCTACTTTTATTTTAGAAAAAAAATAGGGTACCACGAAAAAAAAAATAAACCATATTAATTAATTTTGTCTTGGGAAGCAACCTAGGGACGAACCCGAGCAAAGCGAGGGTGAGTCGCTAGTCATAAAATATAGTGATTGCTTAAACGCTCTCATATGGTAACCCTATGTTTAGGATCTGCAGAGAAACTTGCAAAAATCCCATCCAATTAATATTATAAATGCGAAAGGTTGGATGAATGGATGTTTTTTACTCTTTCACGCCAGAACTGCTGAACAGATCTGGATGAATTGTGGCACAGAGATAGATTATCGCCTGGAATAGTAGATAGATTACTTTTTATCCCGGAAAGATGTACGAATCCCGTGGGATAGATTTATTTTCGTTTTTTATCGTGACATAAATCCAGATCGAGATAACTGCATGGCTCATACACACATCACCTCTGACTGAGATTATAGTGTAGCATACAAAATAACAACACTAGTATGAACCAATGTTATAAATTATGGCAAAAATTTTCCATATAAACACTTCAATCAAATAATTACAAGTTTATACAAATATTAGTAGTCATCAACCATTGTCATAACAGTCTCCAAAGCTTGGGTGCGGCAGATGTCATAAGGTCATGAAAATCATTAGAGGGGACCGTGACACAAATATGAATTAACATACTCGTAGATATATACCTAATATCGTTACTTAATCAAAAAAAAATGTATAATACATTCTTAAATTTAAGCAAATATTCGATATTTTTTTTAGGCAATGGTAACCCAGTGGTAACGCGCTCGCTTGGGAAAACGAGTGAAGCGGGTTCAAATCCCGGGTCTCGCACCTCTGATATTTTCATGTGTGAATCATTTCTAACATGATTACCACTTGCCTTACGGAGAAGGAAAACATCGTGAGGAAACCTGCATGTCTGAGAGAACCTAACAAGTTTTCGAAAGACATGTGAAGTCCGTCAACCCGCACTTGGTCGCCGTGGTGGACTATGGCCTGATCCCCCTCGTATTGAAGGGAGGCCCGTGCCCAGCGGGACGTTAAAAAGGGTTGAATACAAAAACTTAAACTTGAGTATGACTTTAAATTATGAATAAAAAAAAACTAAAATATTTCACTAAAAATGTTTTATGGAAAATTCCAACAATAAATAAGGTATATATAGATAGTATGAAAAAACAAAAACAATATTTAAATTTTACTAACTGAGAATTATCGTTTTATTGACACCAATATCGAGGTACTTTTTGCGTAGTCGTATTATAATGTAAACAAATCAATTTATGATTCAATAATAAGACTTTTCTATTTTATTTTACCAACCAATTTAGTTTAAAATTGCTGTAAAAATACAAATATCGATTATTTTAAATTTGCTAGTTAATTTACAAAAATTATAATCCTACTAATATTATAAATGCGAAAGTTTGTGAGGATGTATGGATGTCTGGATGTATAGATGTATGGATGTTTGTTACTCTCTCACGCAAAAACTACTGAATGGATTTTAATGAAACTTTACAATAGTATAGCTCATACATCAGAATAACACATAGGATACTTTTTATCCCGGGAAAATATACGGTTCCCGTGGGATAGATTTGTTTTTCTAGAAGCGAACCCGAGCAAAGCAAAATTGAGCCGCTAGTACAAAATATAGTCGTAGACGTTTTTAAAATTTCACAAATTGTATAAAATTATATGTACAAAAATGCTAAAAATATTTTACTAAATTGTTCTTACAAGTGCAATATAAGCTCGAGCTTTTAAAACAGTGACAAAACATTATACCTAGAGCTTTTTTATATGATCGTTACTCCTTCACGATAAGTCGGTTAGATGGATTTATATGTTTAGTACACAGATAGACTATGTGTGACATAGAAAAAGATACTGTTAGTAATAAAGCTTGCTAAAATATATTGTATTCAGCCCTTTTGACGTCTCACTGCTAGGCATGGGCCTCCCTTCAAAATACCAGGGGGATCAAGCCATAGTCCACCACGCTGGCTAAATGCGGGCGGACTGCACATGTCTTTCGATTTTTTGTTAGGTTTTCTTAGACATGCAGGTTTAATTACTATAGTTTTCTTCACATTAAAACAAATAGTAATGTTGGAAATGATTCGCACATGAAAATATCAGAGGTGCGAGACCCGGGATTTGAAACCGCTTCACTCGCTTTCCAAAGCGAGCGCATTACCACTATAACCACTGTCTGCGAAAAGGTATAATATTCATAAAAGGCATATAGATAAATTCGAGCAAAGCCAGGATAAGTCGCTATAATTAATACGCACAGACAGACATGATTTTTTTATTAACAATTCATCTTTAAATCAACAAAAACCAAGGCCTGTTGAACGATTGACCTCGTAACAAGACTGCAAATTTTTTATCGTCCATTGAGGATGGCAACGCCGTATGGGAAAGTTTTCTGAGAAACTGTAAAGACACCAAGTATTTAGGATGCATTTATAACTGACTTTCACCACTTTTAATTCCACACTCGTTACAAATTCATTTTTTATAAAATTGTCCACTTGTTAACATTTTTGTTTAATATCTTTAATTTTTCATTCAAGTAGATACCTATGTACATACATACATATATACAATATACATACATATGGATATGTTTTGTAATAATATAGTTGTAAACTTTGACTTGTTTAATAGATTACGTATATAAAAACGTAACTCCTTAAGGATTACACATCACCCTGTCTGTTTGTCCGTTTGTCAGAGCCTAATTACTCTTAAAAAGACGGAACAGATACGATGTTTAATCTAGATGTACCTACCTATGTTTTAAATCTAAAACTAAAACTAGAAAACAGACTTTAGACTAAGGAATAATATACGCAAATAATAATGTAAATAAATATTAATAAATAAAATAGTTAACGGATTTTATTATAATTAGTGATCGCCGCGTGGTTGAAAATCAACCATAATTCATTAAGTTATATATTTATTGTCTTGCGTATATTACAATATTAATCTATTCTCAATTTGACCACAGACTTTAACAATAAACAAAAGAGTATATATGCGTGTGTGTGTCAAATACATGGTAGTGTGTGTAATGTTTTTTTTATTGATTTAATGTATTTTTTATACAATTTTTTTAAAATATTAGCATTCTGTACTCCTTCTCTATATAAACTATAAGTGTGGGAACTTTCATACTCTTCCGTCCGCGTAATTTTTGTAAAAACGGGTACAAAGTTTTTGCTTCACGTATTAATATATAGATAGAGAAAAAAAATTAAATAATATTATGCTCTCTCTTTCAAGGCGATCTGTATGGCGACATCGAAAATAGTAGCATAAAGAGCAAATCACTCTACTATAATTTTGACATTTATTTTGGCGGACTCCGTCTATATAATATTTTAGTCTGAGACATAGGATTACTTTCTTACAAAAGGTATTAAAATATTTTTGATTAAGTCATGTATTTCTACTAAACTACTATTATATTTACTATATCTATACTAATAATATTATAAAGCTGAAGAGTTTGTTTGTTTGTTTGGTTGAACGCGCTAATCTCAGGAACTACTAATCCGATTTGAAAAATTCTTTTTACATTAGATAGCTCGTCAACTGAGGAAGGCTCTAGGCTATATATCATCCCGAAAAAATGTACGGTTCCCGTGGGATAGATTTTTTTGTCTAGGGACGAACCCGAAGCGAAGTGAGGGTGAGTCGCTAGTATTATATAAATCTACAGATTTTGTTTTGTGTTTGTTTGTAAGCGCTAATCTCTCAAACTATCAGTCGGATTTCAAACATTCTTTGTGTTAAGACTATCATTATACTACAACCCATAAGCGAAGCAATTAATTATGTACAAATAAAACCAAGTGGATGAAGCCGCGGGCAAATTCTTGTATATTATAAAAATAATATCTTTTCTGTTTGTAAAGAGTATTCACGGTATGGGAGTTTTATGGGAACTTTATCAAGATAAGCTTCGGAATGACACTGGTTCTGATATCACAGAATGTATCTTATACGACGTTTTGTTGAAGAAATTGTGCTTTTATGAAAATATAACTTTATATCACCTAAATTGGATACTGTATTTGTTAAATTTTATTGGCTTTATAAATATGTATTACTCAACATATCTTATAACTATTTTGTTCCATTTTATATGTAATAAAATCTATGATGAAAATCATTTTTATTAAAAACAAACAAAAATAAAAATGTGTATGTAAAATTCATGATTCGACTTGAATCTATACATGTAATAAAATTCTGAGTCGAATCTGTACATTAAAATATTTTTTGGAAAATTTTATTGAAATTGTCATTATTATAGATACAGAGATCGAATCTACAGTTTTTAGACATTTTGTTGGTCTGTTTATCTGTTTGTCCGTCTGTCTGGAAACGCATCACGAGAAAACCACTGGACAGATTTTGATGAAATTTGGTATGGTGATAGATGGTTATCCGGGTCGACGTATAGGATAGGACTGAGAAATCTATACTAACCGTTAAAACGTATCCAATAAAAATGAATTAAAAATAATTTCTTAATTGTATCATTCATAAAAACTTTTTTTATTTTACTTAATGGCAAGCACGTGTACAGTTTAGGCTTTATAAGGTAAGACCTAGTGTTAACACAATGAATGAAACCACCATACATAGAAAATTACATAAGCTGACCATCCAGACAAAAAGCTCTGCCAATCTGGTAACCGGTCTGTGCCGGTTGAATAGTGATGTCATTAAAAGAGATTATCGATATTTATTCGATGAATAAAACAAAAGCCTTTTTTATCATCTAGTGATGTGTGTTAGGAGAAATTTAGTTAATAGTAAATGTAATGCAAAGTGATGAAAAAAAAACATCCCTAAATAATAAAAGTAATAATATATAATATGTAACCTTATATAGCCTATACTAAGACCAGTTATTTCAAACTAAAGAGTTACTCAAATTAATAAAAATTATAAACTAAATGAGTGAATCCTCTGGCACAAACATTACTCGTATTAGAACTGTGTGATGTCTCTGTATTACGCTGCAAATTGCTTTGCATAACGTAGTTATCAACAACACTACAAAAGCAGTAGCTTGCATTGAAATAGCACAATATAAAAATCCATATATCAATCGATCATTCATTGATTTTAACGATAATGCTTTCAAAAATAAGGGTTGTCAAAAATACTAATGTGTATGGCGAACTATGTCTAAAGCGAAGTGTTCAACTGGAAAGTTTTGAAGCCATTGAAAAGAGAATTGAATGAAATGGCGAAAGATTTTGAAGTCAAAGCACTACTGTAATGCCATCTCATAGCAAATTATAGTAATGATAACCATCGATACTAAACCTATTTCCCAGTTATCATATAAAAGTTAGTATTTGAATCCATTAACAAGAAAATTGAATTGAATTGAACAGTCGACTGTGCTTCATCCGCGTATTACCTCGCATGAACTTTTAGATTCCCTTTTAAGATTTTCCTTATTTAGATGCTTTCGTGAGACGATTGTATGGATTTATAGACTGTGAGAATATCGCTCAGATGCTTGATAAGCATAGTTTCAGAGCAAAAAAATTATAATACTAAAAATTAATTAATTAACTTATTAAGAGAATATCGAACACAACACATCACTACGACAGAATGCAGCGCAGTGACTCCGTATCTGAATGAACACTATAGCCAGACGTACAATATCTCTATCTCTTTCACTCCTACACAAATACTATGTACGAGTAAAAGAAATAGCATGAAATCAAGTAAGGCTCAATGTAAAGGACGAGTTTCAAGATTAAAACCTTTTTTTCCCTTTTTTATTTTTTTTTTTATTTTTTTTTTCGGTATCAAAGAATGGAATTGTACTTATTAATTGTTTCGGAACGCTTTGATATGAGAATGTATAAACAGTTGTATTTTGATAAGGCTGTAACAAGATGATCCAGTGCCATAAAGATATGTTTTTAATTCACTCAACATTTAACTCATACTTAGGAGCTTATATTTAGAGTTCAAGAATAAAATTGGAGGGAAAAATGTATATTATAGAGTGTAAGTGTGTGTGTAGTGCATCATTATGTCTAATTAAAAGCCTTGAGCATAGATAGATATCAATATTATAAAAATCCAAAATTGTTTAAGTCTATATACCTATGTATATATAAAAATTAATTGTGTTCGTTAGTCTCGCTAAAACTAAAAATGGACTAGAGCAATTTAAATAATTCTTTTTTGTGTCTTGTTTGGGAGTGTAAGTAACCGAGCGAAGTGGGGGTGCGTCTCTAGTAAATAAATTAGTTTGGGACTTTACTACACAGCACCATCTAGTTCCATGGTAAGCTAAGAGGCCTCTATTATGGATACCAGATAGTTGATACACCACACACATACATATAACTATAAATATATACAAATCTACTTCTCTATCCTTTGAGACATCTAAAACCTTAGTCTCTCCCGTGACCATGATTGTTGTTGTAAGCATTCGAAACGTCAGCAACCAAAACTCAAAATAAATCCGCGAAATAATCCGAAAAGATGGATTTATTTCAAATTGTCAAATATTCGCGTAAATCTAAGAAAGTATTATCTATACCTAATATTAAATATAGAATTAAAAAAAAATTGCTTATAATAGCTATCCTTTATATCCATGGTATATTTATCTACATAACACTATGAATACGGAGCCGTGTTGGATGAAAAAGTATGATCGATAGTCGATACAAGCTTTCTAGCTTTGTCCAAATATCGAACCCACACCCTTCTCGTAACGGACGCCTGCCAAGAAAAACACACTCTATATGATGATATACATCTATCTATCTAATATATATAAACGAGCAATTCTTGTATATTTATTTATTTATACCGGCGATCTCGGAAACGGCTCTAACGATTTCGCTTAAACTTGGTATGTGAGGGTTTTCGGGGGCGAAAAATCGATATAGATTAGTCTTATGTTTGGAAAAATGCGTGTTTTCGAGTTTTCACGCGATTTTCGTCGGATACAAAGTTTTTACTTTTGTTTTTTTTTTTGTATTTATTCAAGTTTTTAGTTTTTTTTTTTTATCTAAAAAATACGATAGAACAAAGAACTCCGAGCGAAGCTCGGTCGTCCAGGTACTATAATATAATTAACAGTTAAAAAACAGTTAATTTATGTTTATTTTGTAGGTTAAACTAAGCCATTATATATTTTAATCTATACAATTATCAATTCATTAATACATAAATAAAAGTTACTTAAGATTCAATCGTGATTGTAAATAATTAAAAGGAGTTTCTGATATCTGATAATAATGTTACTAGCAAAGTACTCGCTGTAGATAAGCGTTCAGTATAGTTCCTAAGATTATTCTATATAGATAAACATATATGCCAATAGATATTTATGGTGAAAGTTATAAAGCATAATTATTTTTTAAGCGTATAATAAAATTGTAACTGATCGCTGTCTGTACGTGGAAGATATTTGAGAAAAACTATTATTGGGGGTCTTTATTAACGCATTAGAACCCAAAACAATGATTTTTAGAATTTTTGTCTGTGCGTTTGTGTGCGCTAATCTCAGAAGCGGCTTAACCGATTTGGATGCGAACTTTTTTATTTAGGAACCGATTGAAATAAAACAAATACTAAATGTTAAGTGAAGCTTACCACAATACATTAATGAAAACCGCACCCAAATCGGTTAAGCCGTTTCTAAAATGAGCGCGTACAACGAACAGACAAACAGACAAAAAAAAACTAAAAATCATTGTTTTCGGTTCTATTGCGTTAATAAAAATCCTCAATAATACTTTTTCTCAAATACCTTACATGTACAGACAGGTATCAGTTACAATTTTATTATATGTATAGATTATTTTATTATATGTTATATACAAGCAAAAAAATTATATTGCTATTATTGCTATTTAATAATATTCGACCTTCATGTATACGTGAGGGACTAGAATACTCATAACACAAATATTATTATAATAAGCCTTTGAGACCTATATTTGTTCTAGATTAATTTATTGAGTCTAGACTAGGCTGGGTTTGTGTACGGCCTCAAAGGACTAATTTATTTTAATATTAATTTACTAATTAATATTAGAAGTCATATTTTAAATATTTTTCGCGTGTTAATCTAATTATAATGCCTATAATATTAAAAAATATTAAAAGTGCCTCTTTTTGCAATTCATAAGTTAAAAAAGCTCATAATGCTATTTTCTTCTAAGCTTTCGCTATCATTTTAATAATTATTTTGATTTCTTTACCCCTTATCGCTATCTCTTGGAAATTCTTAGTTTATTCGAGCACTTATTATATAATATACTAGCGACTCACCCTCGCTTCGCTTGGGTTTGTCCCTACTTACGTTTTAAGGTTTAGTATAGATTTCTCAGAGATGAGATATTTTCCCGCAGTAAAAAGTATCCTATATATTCACCCAGATAACCAGCTATCATCAGACCAAATTTCTTCAAAATCTGTCCAGTTGTTTTTCCGTGATGCGATCACAGACAGACAGATAAAAATCCTAAAAACTATAGATTCGGCCTCTGTATCGATAATAATGAACATTTCAATAAGATTTTCCAAAAAAATATTTAATGTACCTACAGATCCAACTCAGAATTTCATTATATGTATAGATATGTAATATAGTCTTTATACTTCGACACTCATATTATTAAGTGTTTTTACAGCTTCATGTGTTCTATTGAGTTAATAATTTTGTTCTTCAAGTACTTAACCTTGAATTAAATTCGCATGTGAACAACATAATACACGATTTTATATATTCTTCCACACATGCGGAACAATTTTTATTAAACAGATGTTCGTAAGCTTTTAAAGTTCAGTCTTTTGCTTTCAAGGGCTACAAACATAATAACCTTAGTTTTACTACTTATAAATATGTTTTTATGTATACGTTATGTGGAAACGGCTTAACGGATTGGGATGAAATTTAATACACAGATAGATTATGACTTAAGGATATAGTATAGGCTAATGTTATTGCTAAGTTCTGCCAGAAGATGGCGCTGCCTATACTGTACCATAGATCATATAGTACTGTACATAATATTAAGTCGCTAGTAAGAAATAAATGATAAAATTATTTATGGAAGATAGGTTTTTTAGTATTTATAGTTCTTGGTTGATCTATATAATATATTAATATTATAAATATGAAAGTTTGTGAGGATGGATGTACGGATGTTTGTTACTGTTTCACGCCAGAACGCCAGAATGGATCTGGATGAAGGTCACAAAGATAGATAGTCTGGAATAGCACATTAGTTACTTTGTATCCCGGAAAAATGTAAGTTTCCCGTGGGATAGATTTGTTTTTGTCTAGAAACGAACCTGAAGCGAAGCGAGGGTATAGCTCTAGTATTTTATAAAAAAGGTACTAAACATGTAATTATATATGTTTTACGTGCATACATAATACACTTTTTAACAGAAATTACAATTTATAGCACGTTTCAAGTGTAAAGTTCGAGAAACAATCCTGTGTTAAATGAAATGGCGGGAATTTCTTTCGGTCTATTTTAGCGCCATATTGGGAGCGTTGACCTCGCGGCGCGCACATTTCGCTACAGATAATTTATTATTTATTTAGTTAGATGAGAAATATTTTAAATGTTGATTATATCATTGTAATATTCTTATATTAATTTTTTCTCGATAATATGTGAGAGGTAAATTAAAAACGAATTATATATTTATGTTCATATTTTATACATTCAGAATAAAGTTAATTACTTATAATGAATAAAGATATGCTTTGTACGTACATCTTTGTCTGATATTGGTAGAAAAAAATGTATATTTAAATATTCAATTGCCTGTCTGATACTTTAAAGCACAGATCATATAATACTATACTAGTAATTGTTTTTTTTTTTTTAATTTAATATTCAGATCTAGATTCAAATAGAATAGATACTTGTTTATTATTTATTTTATCACAAAAACTATTTAAGTATGATTTTACGATAGCTTTATAATGTTTAGCGTCTATTATGTTTTATAGCGCCTTCATCATTTTGAGTTACTGCTCCTTTTATTGCCACTAAGTGATCATTAATTAGATCTGATTTGTAATAATTAAAATGACTGCCCTCAACAGTATTTAAAATAAGGTTTTATTTGTATCGGTCTACTTTATAGTATTATAAATGAATAAATTGATAGCTTAAAGCTTTTAAAAATTTATAAGGAAGTTATTTATTTTGAACAAACATTTTTATCATTCGTGTTTTCTTTTTTGATGTTTTATAATATAAATACTGATTAATAAATTTATATTTTTATAAATATAACATATAAGTAAATATTTTTGTTTGTCTGTTTGCTTATTTATTTAAACCTTAAAACAGATCGATCGACGTCTATATGTCGACAACTGAGAGCAAAATCGTTACACACTCAGTATTAATTAATAATTTAAAAATAGAAATTCATTTTCCACATTTTTTTAGGTATTTTAAGTAAAATTAAAAATTACGATAGGTAATGTAAGCAATATTATTGGTTGTGAATAAATACATATTTATTCTGTAGCTTATAAGGCACGCACTTATTTGATTCCGACGTAGTTGGGTAAATAAGAAATAAGAATTTTCTTAAAATAAAATGTAGCTTATATTGGAATGGAACTATAATGTGTAATCTCAAACTACATAAAAAAAATGTTTCTATGTTGATTGTAGGGGATAATCTCCTAAATTAAGGCATCAATTTTACAAATTCTTCCACAAATAGATACACGTGTAGGCCATTTTTATCGACATATAATTAAAAAAAGCAGTCATGAGTACTGCCGACAGAAGTGAAAACTTAAAACTATAAACAAACAGTTGTTATTTTTGGATATTCAAATTAATTGTTTGATCTTAAATTAAAATTTGTAAATTAAAACTGTTTACATTTATCTGGTTTTGACATCTATCGGCACTATGAGTGTTAGCGTTAACACGTCACGTGACCATGTCGATGGCGACTTACATGAATTTACTCCCCTGCCTATAGAAGTTTTTAGTTCAAAAATTTTATTATGTATGATAAATTAATGACAATCTTCGCTCTCATACCTACAATGATACCTATATTTATGTAAAGCCCACTTATAAATAGCTATAAATATTCTTATCACTTATCACTTTAAAGAAAAAAAAGCCCTATTACGTGAAATACATACGTCTTATACAATACTAGCGGTTCACCCTCACTTCGCTTCGGGTTCGTCCCTAGACAGAAACAAATCTATCCCACGGGAACCGTACATTTTTCCGGAATGATATATAGCCTAAAGCCTTCTTCAGTTAACAGGCTATCTAATGCAAAAATAATTTTTCAAATCGTATTAGTAATTCCGGAGATTAGCGTTTTCAACCAACCAAACAAATAAACAAACAAACTCTTCAGCTTTATAATATTAGTATAGATACTTGTTTTATTTCATTTTAACTTCTACGTGACATTGGTAAATATTCTGTTGGCATTATTTGTAGCCATTATCAAGAAAATTGAATTGGTTTGAATTTCATCTATACATATAATAAAATTGTAGCTAAGCCAATTTTATAGCTAATTTTTTAGAAAATCTTATTGAAATAGACATTATTATTGACATTATTATTGACACCGAATCTATAGCTTTTAGAATTTTAGTCTGTTTGTCTGTCTGTGACCGCATCACGAAAACATCACTGAAGGGAATTTAATGAAATTTGGTATGGTGATAGCTGGGTATCCGGGTCAACATATAGGATAATTTTTACTGCGGAAAAATATCTCATCTCTGAGAAATCTATACTAAGCGTTAAAACGTAAGTAGGGATGAACCCTAGCGGAACGAGGGTGAGTCGCTAGTTTTAAATAAGGAACTAATATTAATATTTTTTTTTGAAACTTTACTATGTAAATATTACATTTACTTAATACACAAACATTTAATTGTAAGAATCAAAAGCAATGAATTCAATGGAGTCGATAAATAATAATTCATTCGATTGTACCGATTAAAATCATCCCTTCAGGTCAAAAACCTTTCAATTGGTGTAATGAAAGAATTTCAACGTCATATATGCGGGTTTTTTATTGTCACAGTCAAATATTAGTTAGCATTATGAGAACTTGTTATATAATCTGTATGCACTTATAAACTTTAAAGGACAATGTCTTTGAACATTAAAGATTTTACTACAATACTTATCCTCGTGCCTTATAGTGGCCTTTGTTTTGTGATGTTGTAGGTAGGGTACTTTGGTTAAAATACGATGGCACTAGTATGTCCTAAAAGGATAATAAATAAATAAATATCTTGGGACATTAACACACAGCACCATCTAGTTCCATGTTAAGCTACGAGGCCTATGTTATGGATACACATATATAACTTTAAATACATACATATTATAAACATAAACACCCATGACTGGAGTACAAACATTCGTGCTCATCACACAAAATGAATGCCAGCGGGACTCGAATCCGCGAACGCTGGCATAGCAAGTAGGATCACTACAAACTAAGCCATACATGTCGTCGAAATATAATAATAAAAATCTTTTCTTCCAATTTCATCTAAATCCGTCCTACAGTTTAGACGTAAAAGAGTAACAAATAAACAAACATACATACATACAGAAACTTTCGAATTTATTTTAGTGTTGGGATAACTGAGGACAGACTACGTCAGACGTTCAACTTAACTGTTAATAATATAATAAAGCTATTAAGTAATTTATCTAGGTTACCTATATCCAGTACTAAAATAAGTATAATTTATGCGAATCCCGTGCAAAACCTGCACATAGGTATGAATATAGGTCTTCGCCCACTTAAAAGCTGATTTTTATGGGTCAAGTACGTTTTCCATCAAAATTGAGATAATTTGGCACACGATCATCGTATTATGGATTTAGGTCGGGCGGATACGTAATGTAAACAAATGAACGTCCGTAAAAAGTTTATGTAAGCTCACGCTAATAGATTATGTGTTATTTTTTAGGGTTCCGTAGCTGAAGGGCAAAAATGACCCTTAATAGTTATAGTTATTTTGTGGAAGATACGGTGAGCAATTTTCAGGATTTTTATACAAATATTATCTATACTAATATTATAAAGAGAAAAGATTTGATTGTTTGTTTGTTTGCATCGAATAGGCTCCGAAACTACTGAACCAATTAAGATGAAAGGTAAGAAGAAAGTTTGAGACCCTGGGAAGGATATAGGATAGTTTTTATCCCGGAAATAATCCCTTAAGGCCTAAGGGGCTGAAAATGCGGATGAAAGTTTGTATGGGGAAGCAAGCTAGGGACGAACCCGAGCGAAGCGAGGGTGAGTCGCTAGTGAAATATAAAAATATTTATGTTGTTAAAAATATAAATATTATGGATAGGTTTTTATTTTACTTGTAAAGTAACAAATTAGGTATGATTAAAAAACATTAACGTGTCAAGATACGGAACCCTCGGTGTGCTAGTCCGACTCGCACTTGCCTCATTATTTATAAATAAAATAGTGACAGAGAGAATAGAAATAGAAATGACAGAGAGAAGACTTTAGTACCTATTTGGTTGAGAAGTCTGATTAAATACCATACTTCTCATACATATATTTGGCTTGGCGGAAATCGAATCAACTACCTTTATGAATGTATTGCCAATTCATGCAGAAATACTATTTGTTGATCGACTTTCAAAGGAAAAGGTACTCCGTTCTGTCATTAATTTCGGTATTTTGTGTGTAAGTGTTACGCGATACCTATGATGAAACAATTTTCCTAATTAATTTTTAATGAATAGATTTATATCACAAGGGTGTAGCTATATAAATTACAAAGAAATATTTCATTTCTAAATGTGGAAGAATTATTATTATAATTTATTAATTAACATTAATTTTCATGTGCGAATCATTTTCCACATGATTACCACTTGCCTTACGGTGAAGGAAAACATCGTGAGGAAACCTGCCTGTTTGAGAAAACCTATCAAGTTTTCGAAAAACATGTGAAGTCCGCCAAGTGCCAACCCGCACTTGGCCAGCGTGGTGGACTATGGCCTGATACCCTTCGTATTGAAAGGAGGCCCATGCCTAGCATTAGGACGTTAAAAAGAGCTAACTAAATACCTACATAATTAACACGAACCAAATTTCATCTAAATCGGTTCAGCGGATTTTTTGTTTATCCATGACAAATAAAATACAAAAAGTATAGATTACAAAAATTCTATTTGATAGATGAAGATAAATAGATTATCTTCTTCAATACTTACGTCATACGTCATGTACCTATAAATATGTTGGGACATTAATACACAACACCATCTGGTTCCATGGTAAACTACGAGGCTTGTGTTATGGGTACCAGATAGTTGATATACTACACATATATTATTACTTTAAATACATACATGTTATAAATATAAACACCCATGACTGAAGTACAAACATTCGTACTCATCTCACAAATGAATGCCCCCAGAGGGACTCGAACCCGCGACCGCTGGTACAGCAAATAGCACTACAAACGTGTCGTCGAACCTATGTTAGTTTTATCATCATTTTACTTATTAAATTTTAAATTAACGCTTTAGTGTCAAAAATTAATAAAAAAAAATCCCATCTATACAGATAAATAAAATTGGAGTATCTGTTTATAATATTAAAATAACCGCTTTTTACTAAATGAATATGGATGTATACACGATACACATACCAAAACAACATTTTTTACAATTTTTGTTTGTCTGTTTGTCTGTCTGTCTGTCTGTCTATTTGTTCCGGCTAATCTCCGAAACGGCTGGACCGATTTTGACGGGACTTTCACTGGCAGATAGCTGATGTTATAAGGAGTAACTTAGGCTATTTATTTATTTATTTATTACTAACACCAACAAGATATACATTAACAAAAACACAGAATTATAGCATGCCCACAAGGAGTCTAAATGTTATCTTAATTATAGGTGTTACACGCATTGGAAAGAAACACGTATACAAATAATGGAGAATAACAAGTACATGCAACTACTTTTATTTTAGAAAAAGAATCAGGGTTCCGCGAAAAAAAATTAAAACCCATGAAATTGTGAACAAAATCCGCATACGGCGTACGCACCCAAGCAAAGCGAGGGTAAATCGCTATATAATTTAAATGAATATCTTAGGAGTAGCAAGCTACTTTTTATGTATAAAAATAGCTACACGTGAAAACGAACCTAGGGACGAACGCAAGCGAATCGAGCGCGAGTCGCTAGTTTGTAATATTTTTTCAAGCATACACGTAACAAATTGTTACAAATTTCAACACATAAATGTTGATACAATCACAATGGCGTATTCAATTAAACAACAATACTCAATAAACATAACAATTAAGTTCACGCCTCAAAAACTTTACAACTACATATTACACTAATTTTAGTCTATGGCTTTACTTATGATATAGTAATCGTTTATTGTATTTTTGACAACGCGTTTGGCTTAGTTTGTAGTGACCCTACTTAAAAAATTATGAGAGTAAAATTTTTACACCGACAGCCAAAAAGCGACATGATGAAGTTAGCTGAAAGCGACATAATGAAGTTAGCTGCATTATTTTTACAAACAGAGAGTTGTGACATACGGGATGAAATCTTTAGCTATTTTTGTTCTGTTACGCCAAAGAAGTATAACTTCTTACGTGCGTACATAACGTACACACATACGTTTTTTTTACTATTTTAAGATTAGTTATAATAGTAATAATTCAATGGATATTTAATTTACTATAAGTATTTTGTTTCTCAAATATGGAGCAAGTAAATATTCTTTTCACACTCCAGTGACCCGTAGTTGTTAAAAATGCTAATTACTTTACCTTGTACTTTAACGTTACGACATTCGATAATTTACACTATCACTATAAAGTGCCGAAACAATGGTTGTTAGTGTAACCACACATTTTCACATTCAAGTTATATTTTATAAAATTAAATAAATCGTCCCACTAAAAAAATAAGCAGTCAAATTATTATATTACTAAAGATGTTCGGGAAAAGTGCTTGCAAGAAAAAGACCTAAAAGTTGTCAAATTGGCAGATTATCAAATAGTACCTGGCGACCGAGCTTCGCTCGGTGTTCTTTTTTGTTATATCATATTTTTTAGATTAAAAAAAAAACTTGGATAAATACAAAACAAAAAGTAGAACTTTCCAATATCCAATATGATCCATATAACGTTAATCTTGCATCTTGGTCGCTTGACCACTGAGTGTAAGAAATACGAACATAAATATCGAACATATTCTGCGTAGAATAATGCAAAAGAAAACCGCATGAAAACTCGAAGACACGCGTTTTCCCAGACATGAGACTAATCTAGATCGATTTTTCGCCCCCGAAAGCCCTCCCATACCAAATTTCAGCGAAATCGTTAGAGCCGTTTCCGAGATCGCCGGTATAAATAAATATATAAAGATATAAATATACAAGAATTGCTCGTTTAAATATATTAGATATGTTGTGTATTTATCTGTTTAATCGCACGTCATTTGAGGTAGCTTGAGAACTTTAAATAGATTTCAAAGAAACCTTTTATTATTAAAATTAAAAATATAGGTAATGCTTACAATCTGTCACACTTCTGTCATACACATAAATATTGAACCAAATCGTATTTGAATCCATGATAGTTACTTAAAGGAATATTGATGACCACTACGCCATTTGGCATGTCCGTGTAGAAAGTAATATATATATATATATATATATATATATATATATATATATATATATATATATATATATTTGTTTATTTTCAGGCCTGGGAAATTCTCGCCCAGATATAAGTCATACTAAGATGTAAGTCCTCCAGTAGTATAAAACATTCCCGATGCCTAAAAGAGATAAAGGAGCATAATTCATAATACCATATAAGGAACCCATACACCCACGTGAAGATTTAATCTAACGCATAGGTTAGAATTACAAAGGGCTTAGTTAGATGTATTGAAAATTTATTTTATTAAATAAAAGATACAAACAACGAGAATACTCATATTTCTACGGATATTTCATTTTAACATAACATTGCTTGTAAATTTAAACTGTTTTTGTGCCTCAATAAAATCTCAAAAACCTCGAAAAATCTTACGTCAAAAACCCTAGGTGTCAATCTATCAGAGCAGGTAAAAATTAAATGGATAAAATTGCCCGGAATCTAATTAAAAAGAAAAGAGCCCATGGCATGGTTTAATTAAAAAAAAGTGGACCACCCGATTCGAAATTCAAATTCACTAAATGGAACTAACCACGTTCTTGTTTCGAATTCGTAAAGTGAACGACATAACGAGCGCTTTTACAATATTTTAGCCCTAAATCTTATTAAATACTACAATAATATACATACATACATACGTACATAATATAGTATATAAAAAAAATAAAAGTTGATTTATGTACCTATATAGGTATGTATTTTTTTAATTATAATAAAATAATATTTTTCTTTACTTCGTTTGCATTAAATAATAATATTTTATCTGTTTTCGTCACTATGCTTAAGCAAGTTATTTATCTTTTATTTGTTAAAATTAGATAAAAAATACACTATCAACTTATGTTTACTTATATGTATGAGAAATAATGTTTAATATTATTTATTATTATTGTCTAAATTATTTTAATATATATCTATACTAATATTATAAAGCTGAAGAGTTTGTTTGATTGTTTGTTTGTTTATTTGTTTGGTTGAACGCGCTAATCTTAGGAACTACTAATCCGATTTGAAAAATTCTTTTTGCATTAAATAGCCCGTTAACTAAGGAAGGCTATAAGCTACATATCATACTGGAAAATGTACGGTTCCCGTTGGGTAGATTTGTTTTTGTCTAGGGACGAACCCGAAGCGACGCGAGGGTGAGTCGCTAGTGATATATATAATATGTTTTTATTCCATTTGCTGTAGAAACCCTTGGTCAATGGAGTCAAAGTGTTAAGCCCTTCTTAAAAGACATAACACCTCGTCTTACCGCCTCTACTGGTGACAGGAGAGCTGGCGTATTTTTCGCCTAAAAAGTGTACAATTGTTTTGTATATATAATTAAGTGTATTTGTAAATTTCTTCATTCTAAATTATAATTATATCTGTGCAATTAAAAAACATTCAGTTAGACGCAATTTCTTTTGTACAGGTTCCAATCTATTAAATGACATACTATTTGTAGATAAATACTATTTGTGTGTCGTCGTTACCGTTCACCAAATGTTGGCAGATGGTAATTAAAAAGATATTTTGACACAGAAAAAATATGGCAATATTTTTTCTATTATTTATATTAAATGTTTAATAATTATATAATATAATGATATAATAATTAAATGCTTGATTTTCGCGTTTTAACAGCTAAATCGATTTTGACAAAATTAATATGGAAATTCCTTCAATCCTTAAGAAAGATATGCTTTATATTTAAAAATACATGTAAGATTTACTAAAAAAGTCAAGTTAAGTGTAAAAAGTTTAAATAAATCATTATTTTACTTTATTATTAGGTTTTTTTTTCGTAAATTGGGTGTACACTGTACAAGCTTATCGAATAATAAATTATAAAAAAAACGGTACGGGTCAGTTCGGGTCAGTAGTTAAAATAAAATAATTGAAATATAAGACTTGTTATTTTGACATTTTAATAAAATGGGTCAAATGACCCAAATTAAAATGATCTTGCAATACAAGAAATATTGTAAATTTTATTCAAAATTTTACATAACTTCTCGTACTTAAGATATGTTTTAATTAAATAGAAATATAGCATAGATAAATACTTTCATGATTTTAATATACAAATCGATGGAAATTCGACGATAATCATTATCGATTTTTTATTATCGATACACGTCAAAAAAAAAAGAAAAGAAAATCGGTAGACAAATAGAGGCGAAAAAGACTGAACTGTTTGGTCTTTGCCTATTTATATATAGATATCATAAATTCTTCATGATGAATTATATAATACAGAACATAACATTTTTTTTTATTACTGTCAAGGAATAATTAACTGAGTTTAAACCTGTAACTAAAGCTTTCATTTTCTAACTACGATCTGTCATAACATATTTTCAAATATAATTTGCTCCTAACGAAATTTTCCATAGCTTCTTATATTCCAATTAAATCGTATGATTCATAAATTAAACAATAAATCACTTAATTCGTTAATATATGTTTGTAATCAAATACCATCATTCAAAACCCACGCGCGATTAAATACATTAGTTTACATTTCATTTATTTATTGAGTGAAATATAAATTATATTTAATTTGTATTTAATCTTTTTATTTTGCATCTTTAAGAAATAAAAATTTTCATTTTTTACTTTATTTAATCTATAATATAAAAATAATGTCCTCTTGACCGATTCAAGCCACGGCGGCCAATCTCATTTAGACTAGCCAACTGCGCAGGAGATATTATAGTGCACAAGTGTACGCGCAGACACAAGTGCACTCCCTATTCCTGTCACTCTCATACTCCGGTGGGACGACTATTCGACACGACCGGTGAGAGTTAAGGCGCAGGACCGACGGCTTTACGTGCTCTCCGAGGCACGGGGGTGGAACACCGCCAACTTCCCAACTCCAGGTTGTTACTGAAGCTTACTATACAGAAAGACTCAACAACTAAAGTTGGCCCGACCTGGGACTCAAACCTAGGACCTCCGGGCGTGCAGCCATACACGCTAGCCACTACACCACCGAGGCAGTCAATAAAAAATAGCCAAAAGACAGCCTAAGCCTCTGAGTCAAGAAGCATAACATTTCTCGAATTCCTTAAATAACAAAATTGAATAGTAAAATCATGATATTTAAAATACTTAGGTTATAATATATCTCATACAACATAAAATCCTTGTGGTGTATCTGGTACTACCTACCTATTCTGCAGGTCCCAGATTTGGTTCTAGCCTGGGGTAATTATAATAGCCATACATGTATCTCATAAAAAGAAAGAAAAGCGAATTTTACTTCAAAAGAAGGGAAACAACTTAAATGTGATAAAGCTTTAACGGTTAATTTTGTAATATGCATTTTAAAACGTATTTGTATTGTTGTTTGTGCCAGTAAGATATACAGCAAAAGTGCGGTAACTCAGTGTATCAACTACCTTACGTTTGGCAACAATTACCGAATTCCCTGCGCCCATATTGTTTTAGTAAGGGTTATTAACCTTACACTAGGGTTGTCTTAAATCAAAGTTTATTTCTAAGTCGATAAAAATAGTGATGTCATAATACATCCTTTCACGCTACTGAAATTACAAAAACAAATATATACGTTTTGCACGCTATAATAGACTCTGGAACACTGGAGTCTTTTTGGATGTTTTTTTTTTGTATAATGTGAGTAGGCACTAGGTAGCGTCATTTAAATATTTTAGCTACTCTAGACAGGCTCCTAAGTAAAAAAAAAATATTTTTTATAAGTAAAAAAGATTGTGATGTAAACATATTAGTATTTAATATCGATAAGTTAATAGGGAAGGTCTAATTATGTGTTATAAATTATAATACATATTTTTAATTCTTACATGACACTAAGGTACACGTGCTCAGTTCTTTAATTAAACATCCCTATATCACATCTGTACATCAACAGCTCGTGTTTCAACAGACGATTGTAAAGAATACACGTCATAAAAATTCTATACATAATGTGCGACTGGAATTTAAAATAAAATCGATAGATCTCTCGATACGATCAAAGGTATTTTTAGTAGCATCACTCACAAAGGCGTCACCGCGTCGCGCACGCTTCTCATTTACCACGCAAATGCGTTTAAATTTGTTTATTTTATCTGTTTCCTTTCTTGACGTATTGAAATAAGATTCAAAATGGCGTACCTTTTTAATTGTCAAACGCAAATCTAGTTGAAATGTCAAAATAAAAGCGGGAAACACCAAAAAAAGCTGTCAATCGTTCACAGCGGAAGCCATTTATTTTTGTCGAATCAATTAAAATAATTGATTTTACAGATGCAACGAATTTCGATAGTGGGAAGTATGCCGCGTCACCACCCTTGGGAAAGGATCGGTTTTATTTTATTTTGTTAAAAACATTTTTTGTTTATATGGAATCTGGGGAGTTTAGAAAATATTTGTGTTTTTTATTTATGTGTATAGTCCTTTAGTTTAATTAAGTTTAAAGAAAAACCAATGCTTAGCCATTATAATTTTATTGTAGTTACTAAAAAAAACTTATTAAAAATTGTAGTTTATAAATATGTACTTTAAACTTAGTTTAAATCATCACGATTAAAATTTTTTAATGCAAAAATAAAATATAATTACTATTATATTACATACTAGCGACTCACCCTCGCTTCGCTCGGATTCGTCCCTAGGTTGCTTCCCAAAACAAAATTAATTAATTAATTTGGTTTTAATTCTTTTTCGTGGGACCCTAATTTTTTCTAAAATAAAAGTAGCCTAAGTTACTCCTTATAACATCAGCTATCTGCCAAACAAACAGACAGACAGACAGACAAAAATTGTAAAAAATTTGTTTTGGTATATGTACCGTGTATGCATCATTACATCATACATGTTTGGCTTAATTTTTAATCGTTCTTTGTGTCTTCTTCATTCCGCGTGACATTGGCGAAGTGATCTGTGCTCTACTGGCACGCTTTGAAGCCATTAACTAGATAATTGAATTGAATTGAATTGAATTGAATGAATCGTTCTTATCACAGACAATAAATAAAATTCCATGCCAAATAATTAATCTTACCTTAAATATTTCATAAAATCAACAACCGTTCGTCCAAACCAGCCTATGAATTATAATATAAAAAAAAAAAATTAATATTCTCAAAGAAATCCGATTCAATCATAATTATTACTAACACTCAGGTCACACCTCTCATAGATCGCTATCTAGGCTAATAAAACCAGATATGCTTGAACTATCACTAATCGCATTTACTATTGGTTTAGAGTTCTATGTAGCTTGGACGGTAGCTACAAAGGGACCAATATTACGTGACTCATACCTATAAGTATAATATATGTTTACAAGGTTCTTTCTATTTTAGCCGTTAGAAACGTATGTTGAACACTTTGTCCATATAGAAACTATACACAATGTGAATATCAAAAGTACATGAAAAAATATAATGATATAAAAGAAATATTTTCAGCAATGCGGAATAAGTGGTGAAATAATGCTTAAAAAGAGAAGATAGACCTAAAGGTGAAGTAGGGGAAGACCTCGAAGAACTTTTGTACTCCTATACAATACTTAATTACTTACGTTTTAATGTTTAGTATAGATTTCTCTAAGATGAGATATTTTACCGCTGTAAACAGTATCCTATGTGTTGGACCGGATAACCAGCTATCATCATACCAAATTTCATCAAAATCCATCGAGTGGTTTTCTCATGTTGCGACAGACAGACAGACAGACAGACAGACAGACAGGCAGACAAAAACTATAAAAACTATAGATTCGGCCTCTGTATCGATAATAATGACTTTTTCAATAAGATTTTCCAAAAAATATTTAATGTGCAGATTCGACTCAGAATTTTGTTATATGTATAGATTAAGATGTACCTATCTTATTTTCACAAATACTTAAATTGAAGTAAATTCTTAGGCAGTAAAAGAGTTCCCTCTGTGACCTCGTAAGGGTTATAGCATAACGATACATAAATTATTATTAGAAGACGTTAGAAAAATAACCGAAAATCTTAATGAAAACATCAAACTTATAACCTTGTGACTCACTCTAACCGTTAAGCCATCGGAGCTTAACTAACGTTAATCTTCCATCCTGTGTTGCTAGACCTCCTATGCCTTTAACGAGCCTCTCAATTGAAGGTCAAGCATGTTGGTCAGTTTAAACGTTACGTGGAATAACAAATAAGTTTTCATAGAATAAAAGGTATACAGCGTAAGAAATACGTGGAAGTGGTATCATATATAATATATAAATTTAAAAATTAATCTTATATAATATCTTAAAAAAAATAGTCTAATTTCAAATATTATAATATTGCATTTGATACAACTTTATTTCGTTCTATACATTTTATTTATTAGACAAATTTATTTTTTGCCTTTTTTATTTTGTATTATAAATAGTCAGACTCGGATTTAGGAAACCTAAACTTCGCCATGACAGAAATTCTTAAATTTTTTAAATCCATTTCTTTTAATTTGACATCTTGAACCTATAAAGTGTAGTAAAAATGGTAGTCCAAATTCCAGTATTATTAAAAGCTTCCACTCCTTAATTGCTCTGGTTTCTACAATTTAAAATCCGTCCCTGGTACTAGTTAAAACTCAACATCTTTACCCCTTAGGGGTCAAATTACCTAAAACCCACTGCAACCCCCTGAAATATCAATCTTGTATTATGCGTACATACATTTACTTGTATTATAATTACAATGTCATATACACTATTGAAATTAATGCTTTAGTTTATAAGAAACGGCATTTCTACTTACTCTTGTTCTAAGGTATTCATTGAGTACTAATGTACGTAATTAATATTCCAGCAAAGGGACTACCGTGAACAGAGCAACCCTACGCTATACAATGTGGCGTGTAATAGACATGTATTAATGTTTGGAATGCTGTTTGTAGGTTTTAGCATATGTAGGTAGAAGTTGGCCCTTTTTTTAACGACCGGCTGCTGGGCGCGGGTCTCCCTTTACTACAAGGGCTTTACTGGCCATAGTTCACCACGCTGGCCAAGTGCATATTGGTGGACTTCACATTCTTTCGAAAACTTACTAGATTCTCTAAGCATGCAGGTTAACTCACGATGTTTTCCTTCACCGTAAAACAAGTGATAATCATGTTGGTAATGATTCACATTTGAAAAATATATCAGAGGTGCGAGACCCGGGATTTGAACCCGCTTCACTCGGTTTCCTAAGGGAGCGCGTTACCTCTGGGCTACCACTGTACATAATATGTAGATTAAATAAAATGAAATATTTTAATCAACTAGCGACTCGCTCTTGCTTCACTCGGATGCGTCGTGATTTTGTAATTATAGTATTACCTACCCTGGTGAAATACTCCAATAAGATCCCATCAAAAGCGACAAAAACCACATAGAAACTAATAAAAATTTATTGGTTTCTATGTGATTTTTGTCGCTTTTGATGGGATCCTATTGGACTTTTTAAACAGGGGTATATACAATCTTTTTTACAACAATAATAGCCTGTATTACTTTATAGTTTATCTGTGTATTAAGTTTCATCTAAATCTGTCCAGCATTTCGACGTGAAGTAAAATATAAAGATTCAATCCTACCAGTAACAGCAACCTCTCTGAGTCTCCCTCTAATGAGTTTTTATCATCATCTATATAGTACCTGAAAAACAAAAAAAAAATTGTCATTGAAATACTAATAAATTATAAACGTCAATGATAAAGAGATTGGTAAAACATTCAAACAAACATACAGTGCTATAGCTATATTGTCGTCTCAGTGCTTTTTTTACTTAAAAAAAAATTGTCTTTAAATGTCAATTCTATTGGTATAAAATACACATTTTACTTTAAAAAACCGAGAAAAAAGTATTTTACCTATAATCTGTGCATATAATAAAATTCTAACTGAGTCGAATCTGTACATTAGTACATCTGTACATTTTTTAGAAAATCTTATTGAAATAGTCAAATATTATAGATACAGAGGCCGATTCTATAGTTTTTAAAGTTTGTGTCTGTCTATATGTCTGGGAACGCAACACGAGAAACCACTGGACAGGTTTAGATGAAGTTTGGTATGATGGTAACTGATTATCCAGTTCAACATATAGGATACTTTTTACTGCGGGAAAATATCTTATCTCTGAGAAATCTACATATACTAACCGTTAAAACGTACCTAGGGACAAACCCGATCGGAGCGAGGGTGAGTCGCTACATATGTATATAAATCTTAGATATAATGCTTTGTTTTTAAAATAGAGGAAAAAACCTCTCTACTGTAATACAACAAGTGTTGGTAGTTTGAACATATAAGAACTAAGGCAACGATATATAGCTTAAATTGACAACACAATATTGATAACTTACATAGATATACTTAGTTTATTGCGACTTAAAAAAACTTACTTTAGTAAAGAACTTCTTCCGTAATATTCTAAAATCAATTTAAATAGTTTACAATATGCGATGTATTACACGTCCATCCTACTCATTTGCAAAACGTCAACAACTACCCACATTAATAAAAAAATATTTGCTTTTCTCATACCATTATTTCTTGTTTGATGATACTAATAATATATGTATATTGTGAAATCTAATTGTAGGTTTTACGCAATGGTGTGAGGTAATGATGGATATTTACATGTTTAACTAGAGGCCACGCGGTACTGCGTACAATTTATATGTCATACTAGTAGAACCCGCGGCTAAGCACGCGTTCTATCTACCATCTTTTGCTTTATGTTATACGGCGTCTCATCCTCGCTCCGCTCTGGTTCGTCCCTAGTTACGTTTTAACGTTTAGTATAGATTTCACAGAAATTAGATATTTTCCCACAATAAAAAGTATCCTACATGTTGATCCGGATAACCAGCTATCATCATACCAAATTTCATCAAAATCTATCCAGCGGTTTTCCCGTGGTGCGGTAACAGACAGACAGACAGAAAAAAATTCTAAAAACTATAGATTCGGCCTCTGTATCAATAATAAAGTCTATTTCAATAAGATTTTCCAAAAAATATTTAATGTACAGATTCAGCTTAGTTACAATTTTATTATATATATAAATTGTTCATACAAAAATACTAAAATCGCGATTAAAAAATGTGGGGTGGGGGTAGGAGGGTTAAAAATACTTTACGACCTACTCTCATACCTACCAAATATACAAAAAAAAATCATTAAATCGGTCGAGCCGTTTCGGAATAGTGCGTCCACAAACACCGTGACATGAATTTTTTATATATCAGATTAGAGCTAACTTTTGCCAGCGACTCCGCTCGCATCATAGATACTATAAATAAGAGCCTTTTCCTATACAGTCTAGACTAGTTTCAAGAACATAAACTATCTAGATTCATAGTTTCATTCAAATCCGTCCGGCTGTTACAGTGAAACAAAGTCACTCATAAGCTTTTGTACTTATAATGTATAGGTTTTGATTTCCATGAATTGTTTATTAGTGCCTTAGTATAATATAACCTTCAAACATCCGCAGTGCAAATTTGATACATTATTAAAATATCTTCTTACTAGACTTAGATGAATGGATGTTTGGATGGATGTTTGTTACTCAATCACGCCAGAACGGTTGAACGGATGTAAATAAAATTTGACACAGAGATAGATTATAGTTTAGAATAACATATAGGTTAGTTTTTATCCCGAAAAAATGTACGGTTCCCACGGGATAGGTTTATTTTTGTTTTTCTAGAGACGAATCCGAGCGAAGCCAGGGTATGCCGCTAGTCATCTATATATAAATATTAAATAGGCAAAGACAAAACAGTTCAGTACCTTTTTCTCCTCTGTTTGTCAACCATTTTTTTTTGTGTAATAACTATTGATGAGCTTTAGTGCTATCAATATAAAATTTTGGAAAAAAAATAGTTTTTTTTTTATAGATAGATGAAAAAAAAATATATATTTAACATACAATATTTTCTTTATTATAATTTAAACAAATATCACATATTATACAAAGTAGTAAAACAAATTCATTCTACTCATTCCATAGTTTATGCATCACGTACTAACATTAACTAACCCGAGTATGATAACAGCATACGCGATGTGATGGCATTTATTCTATATAGGATAGTTTTAAGTGTCTACTGTTTTACTAAAGATTGTACTTCTGTGTGTTTATGTAATTTCTAAATAACTTTTTATATTAGCTCTCGCCCACGGTTTCGCTTGCGTAGTTTAGTTTTAGTTGGTATTCTTTTTCTTCAAGTGCCTCTCCGATTAGCGAAGGTTGGCAGTCAGCTTCGAATACTCCATCTCATTCTTCGCGAGGCGAAAGAGTCCATTCTTGGATATTGCACAGCCAAGACTTTTTTCTGCGACTAACTGCTCTTTTTCCGTCAACCTTTTCCATCCTAATGAGTTGCAAAAGTTCATCTTTCATGCCTAAGCCTTAGTTGGTATAGAACTTCTCAACTTCTAAGAAAGGTAGCGTGGTATTAGATAGCTACAAACTTCTACAATAAATCCACTATAACTACTATATATACTAATATTATAAATGTAAAAGTGACTCTGTCTGTTTGTTACTTTTCATGCTTAAACCGCTAAATAAATTTCGATAAAATTTAGCAACAACATAGATTGCACCCTGGGGACGGGCACGCCGAGCTTTCCGCGCGAAAAAATTAGTTAGATATTATAATGCTAAAAGTATTAGAAAACGGTTAGATATTAATAACAATTACTTATCCATATACTAAAATTCTATTATATTTCACTAGCGACTCACCCTTGCTTTACTCGGGTTCATCCCTAGATTAATTCCCCATACATACTTTCATCCACATTTTCACCCCCTTAAGGAATGATTTCTGGGATAAAACTATCCTATGTCCTTCCCAGAATCACAAATTATCTTTTTCCCAAAATTCATCTAAATCAGTTCTGTAGTTTCGGAGCTTATGCGGTACAAACAAACAAACAAACAAACAAACAAACAAACAAACAAAAAATCTTTCCTCTTTATGAAATTAGTATAGATATGAAATACCTACGTAGTATGATATAGGTTACAAGCGAGAATTATTCAAAAGTTTAGTTAAATTTAACAGTTATAAATACTAGCCATTACAAAAAATAAACCTATTTCTTTTATAGCAAACCAATTAACCCAAAAGCTACAAAACATCGATTAAAATCGAATTTATTTTGTTTTTCGATGGCCTAACTTCCAAAAAATATATATAGGACAGATGTACCGTACCTACCATGCTTTAGGTAAACTAAAGTGTTAAATATTTATAGGTGTTAGTAAAAAGTTAGGTCAAGGATTTAGATAATCTAGGACGCCCAAATTACCTATTACAAAACCTAACATTATACGCCATCTTTTAGATATCTTTCTTATGACTAATCGAAAGTAACACTAAATAGTTATATTTAACTTGTGAAATTCACTTATCTCAAAATTAATTGACACAGGGGTTTTATAGGCATAACCTATTTATTGAAAGAATTGGCTTACAATTAATATATATGTTGGGACATCAACACACAGCACCATCTAGTTCCATGGTAGGCTACGAGGCTTGTGTTATGGATAACAGATAGTTGATACACTACACATATATAACTTTAAATACATACATATTATAAATATAAACAACCATGATTGGAGTACAATCATTCGTACTAATGATTGTCCCCAGTGATACTTGAACCCGCGACCGCTAGCACAGCAAGTAGGCTCACTACAAACTGAGCCAAACATGTCGTCAAAAACACATAGTATTAGATATACAAAAAAATCGTTTACTCTATCTGAGTATCAACTTCCTTTCGATCTAACTTAACTAAATTATACTTAATTTTCTCAAAAAGACAGGATGTATAACTATAGATACATACATACATGTATGATCTAAATACTTCCTGAATTAAGCAGGTATGAAAAAAAAAATAAAAAAAGAGAATAAGTTTAAATAAGTTATAATCGACGACACGTTTGGGTCAGTTTGTAGTGACCCTACTTGCTGTGCCAGCGGTCGCGGGTTCGAGTCCCGCTGGGGGCGTTCATTTGTGTGATGACCACGAATGTTTGTACTCCAGGCCTCGTAGCTTAACATGGAACTAGACGGTGCTGTGTGTTAATGTCCCAACATATTTATTATTTATTATATTTTATTTATTATTATAATTAGAGATTGTCATTAGTATTATTTTAGCGGTATAAATGTTTTAAGGGAACGATGGGACATTTAGCTCTATTGCTAAAAGGTCCCTAAATAATAAAAAAAAAAAGAACTTGGCTCTTTATTACTACTGAAGTTTTCAATAGGATGTCATTTTCGTAACAAACAAACAATTTCTCACATATTTTGCTTGCATCATTAGTGGCAATAGTGTCGAAACAATTTCATTGCTTAAGCATGAGTAATTTTGACACATCTTAATAAAACAAACACTTGAAATAACAAGTTATCAAATTTACCAAAAAGTTCGTTAAGTGGAGTAAAAATAAATTTAATTGTGAAAACCTAATTAGGACAAAAATGGTAAACCACATATCGATAACAATCCTAAAATATTTTATTACTCATCTATAGGTACAGATAAATAAAATTGAAATGTCTGTTTGTAATGTCAAAATAACAGCTTTTTACTAAATGCATATGAAAGTATGTACTATATATGGTACTAATAAAAGAAAAATATTTTTTTGTTTGTCTGTTTATTCCGGCTAATCTCCGATACGGCTGGACCGATTTTGATGGGACTTTGTCTGGCAGATAGATGATGTTATAAAGAGTAACTTAGGCTACTTTTACTTTAGAAAAGGAATCGGGATTCCGCGAAAAAAAATTAAAACCCATGAAATTGTGAATAAAATCCGCCGTATGTACGTGCCCGAGCTAAGCGACGCGATGGTAAGTCGCTAGTAGGTACCTACATAATAAAATCACACTACTATTTTAAATGCGAAAACTTGTATATGTTTGTATTTTACGTTGAAACGGCTGGACGGATTTGGATGAAATTTAGTATACAGATAGACAACGACCTGGAGTACATACATAAGCTATTGTTAGTAATAAAATTTGCCAAAAGTTGACGCTGCCTGGTATTAGCCGCTAGTTATATATATATATATATATATATATATATATATATATATATATATATATATATATATATATATATATATATATATATATGTATATTTCTAACTGTCTATTCTATATGAAGAAGTTGCTTAATTTTTTGACATGTTATTATTTCCATAGCAATCATATAGTACTTGCTATTTCTGATGTCACACTTACATCATCCGTATTCTATACATATAATAAAATTGTAACGAAGCCGAATCTGTACATTAAATATTTTTTGGAAAATCTTATTGAAATATACATTATTATCAATGCAGAGATCGAATCTATAGTTTTTAAAATTTTTGTCTGTCTGTCTGTTATCGCATCACGGAAAAACCACTGGACAGATTTTAATGAAATTTGGTATGATGATAGCTGGTCATCCGAGTCAACATATAGGATACTTTTTACTGCGGGAAAATATCTAATCTCTGAGAAATCTATCTAAACGTTAAAACGTTAGTAGGGACGAACCCGAGCGGAGCGAGGGTGAGTCGCTAGTGATATTATAAATGTGGAAGTTTGGGAGTATATATGAATGTTTGTTACTCTTTCACGCTAGAACGGCTGAAAGAATCTGTGTGAAATGTGACACAGAGATAGATTATAGTCTGGAATAACACATAGGCTACTTTTTATTCTAGAAAAATATACGGTTTCCGAGGGATACATTTGTTTTTGTTTTTCTGGAGACGAACCTGAGCGAAGCGAGGGTGAGCCGTTAGTACATCATAAATGTCAAAATTATTACATTATGTATTCGATTATGACAACATTGTTAGATACTACTGTCAATGTTCAATGTTCTTTCTTCTGTGGCATATAGGCGTTCCAATTGGGCTAGATACTACTTTATTAGGTTAACGCGAACATTTGACATTTAAATAAAACTGTCTTTTCTAATAGGATTTATTTTGACTTTTGATTCCCGACGTTGCAAATGCTCTACTAATCATGGTCTATTCCGTGAAGATAGTTTTATTTAAACTGTTAGATACATAAAAAAAAATAGTATAATAATCTTAAATACAAACCACAAAATAAAATTATTAGATCTCCCAAATTATAAGGAAAATATGTATGAAGGAACTCATGGATTAAATTGTTACCTACAATGGTATACTTGTACTTTAAGGAAAAATTCTTTGTAAACTTCAATTTTATCAATTCCAAGCTACATTTTTTACAGAGAGTCCGTCAATGTCACCGTGTGGTGTAAATATTTATTACGATAATATTACAAAGAGGCTTGTGAATTTGAATGCCGAATGGATTAAAAACTTAACTTTTTCATTTTTTAAGAGCTCGATTTTTTTTTTAATGCTTATTGAAAACTTAACTTTTTTAATCTTTTAATTTCTTTTTTGCCGAATTTTATAAAATATGTGTGAAAAATTTATAAGTCTGTAAAAAGTAAAATATCGCTAAATACGTACAAAAGAAACATCCACCCGAATTTTTGAAGTCAATAAAAAGAGAGACAAAACAGTTCAGTGCCTTTTTCTCCTCTATTTGTCAACCGATTTTCTTTTTTTTTTTTGTTTATAAGCTATTGATTTATTAATTTCACTTGGTTTCCCAAACGGGCGCGCTACCATTGGGCTACTGCCTAACCATATATGAACATAACAAAATAACGTGTACCATCACTCACTACTTTTTATTTCATCAAAATAATCTGAATAATTTATAATTATATGTATTTTAAATTTAACATCATAAAAAGATATTTTATAATTAGCACAGATTAAAAATCCCGGATCTACAGACAATAAAGAATGTAGCCCGAATCTATTTCCGCCGGCGATGTCCGTATTGGATGCTTTCCAAACACACAGACGTGTCTATTGCAATTATTTATATACGTACAAAACTGTAGACTGGATATAGAATATTACTATTTTATGTAATAAAAGATAGTATAATTGATATTTTTGCAATTACAGCGAGGTCCATTTTTTTTTAACTTTTTCCTAACAAGTAGATATTAAAGATTTATAATAACATAGAATTTTTAAGAAAATTAAATTTATAACAAACAAAAAGCTAATTTTGAGAAGTTATAGTAGCTTTGGTTTCTTCAACTTTAACATGTCTCACATAAAGAAGTCTAAGATCTAAACATTAGAAAGAATCATTTTATCTTAGAGAATACTTGGAACCGTATGACAGTAAACTATCTCAAATACAGCTCTAATTTAGGTTAAATTTAGCCAGTGAGTGAATACGATATGGTTATAGTTACATACACGTACATATAACTTCCTGTGACTGCATTTGCACAATGTATCACTGAAATAAAACATGACGGTGTTGCCAGAAATAGTCGGTTATAAAAACCGTAACCCGGTTTCAGCTATTATATGTAATGTTTATTTATCAGTCATGAGCCAATACGTGTGTTTGTTCATCACATAAAATTGTTATAGATATACGCTTGGACGGTTGGAGGTTCTATTCTTTCTTGGTGTTATTACGAAGGGGTTGGTCCGATGTTAGTATAAAATTACTCAATATCTATGCAGAGCTTTGAAGACCTAATATTGATCTATTTATGTGTATATAAAAATCGATGTATGTATGTACGTTCCCTATGGAATCTAAAACGGCTGGAGCGATTTTAAGGAAATTTTCAGACAATTTTCAGATTAGCCCAGAGGGTAATCCTATGAAGTTTGGTAGCGATCGGAAGTTTAAACGCGGGCGAAGCCCTATAGTGCTGTATATTCATACATCACTAAGGATATGCAGCTAGCATTCTTGCCACAATTCCACGCGGACTTGTTTATTAATAATTAAGTGTATATCTGTTTTGTAATATATATAATTAAGTATATTTGTAATTTCAATATATTTTCTATGTATTATCTAAGGTTATAAGTAAAAAATGTATGAAATGACGAGCGTGTATGAGAGGAATGATAACTAGGCTATACATGATCATATGAAATTTGTCCAAAGACAAACCTATAAAGAAAAAAAACAGTTAAATAATTTACAGTACACAATTGCTTTGCATCTCGTAGTCTGACTTAACTACAACAACGATTTACTTGAGTAAGGGACAAGGGTCACCATAAAGTGATTATTCAAAATTATGACAGTTTGAATAGTTATAGTTTTACTTTTTTTATTAACAGACAGCCTGACAGACAGTCATCAAATGTAATAAGAAACATTTTGTATGATCAATACAAAAAGGTCATCTGGTACAATGTACACGTATTACGATAAGCGTGTCATGATACACAATAACATCATGAGAAATATAAAATTAGTATGGGCTAGTGGATATTTTTATTAAACCATAAAATGAGAACAATGTTATAGCTAATCCTTAGAAAATGTTATTATTTCAATATTATTACCTACAGATTTCAAAAAAATTGGGCTTCTTAATACACTAGCGACTCACACTCGCTACGTTCGAGTTCATCCTTATGATGAGATGATCCATTTCATCCCTAGGGGATGAGATGTTTTACCGCAGTACAAAGTATCCTATATGTTGATTCGGATAACCAGCTATCGTCATACCAAATTTCATCAAAATCTGTCCAATCCCTTGGTTGTATGGTCTGCTTCGGCAGACCTATCGTCGAAGCATCGTGGTTGATCCGAAGCGATCATGCGACGCTCCATTAAGACGGGGGAGATTCTGTTAGGTTTTAGTGGGTAGTACTGGCTTTTCTAACCAGTGAGTCCCATATAACCACCTGTATGTATACAGGTGGTATGCCTAAATGTATTGCCCAACATTAAAAAAAGGGTTCATCTCTAGTTGCCTTACAGGAGCCTATGTGTCACTCTAGGTTATAATCTATCTGGGCATTAAATATCATCCAAATCCGTCCAGCCGTTTCAACGTAACAAACATACAAACTTTCAAATCTTTCATACTAGTCCGATCAAGATCATCATCATCTCCCTGCCCATTTCCCAAATTACTTGGTATCGGCGCAGTACGTCTTTCTTTTCCACCCTCCCCTATTACTCGTCATCTCATTATTCACCCCTTTTTCTTTAATGTCCTGTCTCATACAATATGTCCATCTGTTCTTCAGTCTTCCTCCATCCATCTACATTCATTTCCATCACTCTTCATCTCATGCATCTGATGCAGTCTTAAATATCTCTAAAGTATGGTATCTCCAAAAGTACATTCCAGTAATAAAGCTACATAAAGCACTCATTCAGGTCTCATGTTTCAGCGCGTGCGCAGCTGAAGAGATTGTGTAACTCGTAGCTTTGTGATTTATTATATGATTTTTTTTTGTATGGATTATACATGTTATAATCCAGAGAGATGCTTTTTAAGTTAGTAATGCAGTGGGTTTCATTGTGGTTAATTCAAGGTTTTTAGTTTATATAATCTCTATTTTTAATAATAACTAGCGACTAATTTGGTTTAAATTTTTTTTCGTGGGACCCTATTTTTTTTCTAAAACAAAAGTAGCCTAAGTTACTCCTTATTACATCAGATATCTGTCAGTGAAAGTCCCGTCAAAATCGGTTCAGCTATTTCAGAGATTAGCTGGAACAAACGACAGACAGACAAAAATTGTAAAAAATGTTGTTTTGGTATATGTACCGTGTATACATCCATAATATGTATTTAGCAAAAAGCGGTTATTGTAATATTACAAACAGACACACCAATTTTATTTATCTGTATAGATTAAACTGCGATTAGGCTCGTAACCGTAAGCACATCGTGAAGAATCATCGTTAATGTTACTTTGATTTTAAGTAAATTAGTGAATGAACCTAAAAATCATAATAAAATGAATTAAGAGAAAATGAAATAGGTTCCATTTTAGCCTTTGGCTACGGAAACCTGAACAACAAATTATTTATAACTGTGTAAAACGACGTATTTGCTACACATGAGAATAGAACCTGCGATCTTTGATTTAATAAGAACTAACCTCATCTTATAGTTTACTTACCCTACTTTTAAATACCTTACCATTAAAAGTCAAACAAAGTCACGTCACAGAGCAATAAATAACATCACACTGAAACAAAGTGAAAAGCGTGACTCAATCAATAGAGAAAGTGCCGAACCAAAACCTATAAAACTGTCCGTCTGTCTCGTGTCAGAGCCTTGTACGGAGATCACTTAGATCTGTCTTTATCTTGAAATCTATGCTAGGGGTGTCCATATTTTATGTATATCGATATATAAATAATAAATATATATTATTTATACTATTTATTTGTTTATTAACCAAATACAAATATATATATATATATATATATATATATATATATATATATTATAAAACTATAATTTAATGAAATAAAATGAATTGAACTAAACTAATTGAATAAAAAAAAATAAAAATAATTATCATCAGGAGAAAAAAAGATTTTTTTAATTAATCAATAATCATAATCGATACCACCAAATCTAACCTAATAAAGGCAAAATGAAAGGGACAGATTTCGATTGGCAAATACAAAATTATCTCTTACGAGAATCGATATCACATTAATTTAGCTATAATCATAAACTTTTATATCGATATTAATATAAAAAGATATGTTTAATAGATATCGAGATATCGATAAAACATCACTAACCAACACAATTTTATATAGGCCAAACCACATCCATATAAAGCAAACACTGTCTGGCATTCACGTTTAGGTATTGATTGGTAATGAAAGCATGAAGACGTTTTGCCTTTTGTAGAAATTTCTCTATGATAATTGTTCTATAAAAAGTAGCATAACAAGTAGTCTGAGATACTTTTCCTGTTCGCCTTTGAAGGATATTCTATCGATAAAGTGAAAGTAAGGCTATTTATAATATGTACTTTCTTTCTTTGTAGGGTTCTGTGCCCGAAGGGTGTCAACGGAACCCTATTACTAAGCCTCCGCTGTCCGTCCGTCACAGGGATGTATCTCATGAACCGTTATATGTAGAGATTTGAAATTTTCACAGAGTATATATTTCTAATGCCGCTATAACAGCAAATAATAAAAATAAATAAATAAAAAACGTGTGTTTGTACTAATGTATGCTTTAGTAAAAATAATAAGATAATTAGTTTTAAAGACGCTCCACGAAAACAAAATTAAAAAAGACAATATTACAAGCACGTTCAATAATCAATAATACGGAAACCAATGAATAATACATATAAAAATATTTTTTGTCCATCTGTGTGTCCTAGAAGTGGTTAACCTTAGTAAGTTAAATAAAATATATTGACTCAACTGGAAATACATTCTTTTATTCTTGATGTATGCTGATTGTAGGTATACAGAGTAAGTAGAGGACAGGCACCAAAATAGTAAAAGCTTAGCTTTTTTCACTAAGTGACACTTAGTAACTTCAACACTTCTACACTTCTCATAAGAATTAAATATAATTAACACTTCTAGATATAAATGAAATTTAAAAATAAATAAATACATATACTTATATAACAGAGAGGGAAGTAACAAAAGACTTACTATATTAATAATTTTTCAATCAAAATTCTAACAAAAAAGTTTGTGTGAATCATCCATTATTAGAGAAGTATTAGAGGCAGGAATGAATCTGTAATGTAAATGAATTCAGTAAAATTTAAAAAACTTAACTATCAGAAGAGCAAAATAAAAAAAAGTTTAATTATCTAATACTAGCGATCGAATGGGTTGCCTCCCTATACGAGTTTTGATCCCCAATTTCACCCCCTTAAAGAATCATTTCCGGGATAAAACTATTCTATGTCCATCCTAGGGTCTCAAACTATCTTCCTGCCAAATTTCATCTAAATCGGTTCAGTAGTTTCGTAGCTTATTCGGTACAAACAAACAAACAAAATGTTTCCTCTTTATAATATGAGTATAGATAACTTATTGCTAATTATGTTTTCTTCAATTTTATTACAAGTTCCAATGACGTATAAGCTAAATTCAGTAAATTTTATTGATAAAAATTTTATTAGTCTGTACATCATTACAAAAACAATGCATGGTCGTCTGTGCGTTTAACACGTTTTAAAATTATTTTTATAGTACAGCTTTTAGCGTGCCTCCTCGTAGCGGCGGTTATTTTTTATTCATTGAACGTTTCATTGAAATAGTGTGTCTGAGGAAAACTTTCGAAATGATATTTTTTAAAATTATCATATTTATACATATATCAGCGAGTCACACTCGCTTCGCTCGGGTTCGTCCCTAGGTACGTTTTAACGATTAATGATTTCCATACAAAATAAACAGTTCAGAACTTTTTGATTTTCCAGCTGTTTTTTTATTTTTGTTTTCGCTAATTTTTTTTTATATCTAAACCACCACTGACACACCTCCAACAAAATAAAAAAAGAATTATTCAAATCGGTCCAACCTTTTTTGAGTTTTAGCGAGACTAACGAACAGCAATTCATTTTTATATATATAGACTAGCAATTCACCTTCGCTCCGCTCAGGTTCATTGTAAAGTTTAGTATAGATTTCTCAGAGATGAGATATATTCCCCCGGATAACCAGCTATCATCATACCACATCAAAATCTGTCCAGTGGTTTTTTCGTGATGCAGTCACAGACAGTCAGACAAAAATTTTAAAAACTATAGATTCGACCTCTGTATCGACAAATAATGTCTATTTCAATAAGATTCTCAAAAAAAAAAAATTAAAAGTGAGTGTCTAGTATAATATAATATTAGTATAGATAATTGAAGAGATATCATAATAAGACACATTTAGCCAATTAACATAATTTTTGTATCAAAACGACTAATCCTTGAACTATCATTACGTAAATAGATACAGCGTCCTGAAGATGAACTTGGCTGGTATCCAAACGAGCGGCTGCAGTCAACGAAATTAGTAACGTACAAACATACTGTCATACGGTTATTACTGTACGATGAGCTTGAAGGAATAACATCATATTTAACCGACGTCAAAAATTAGAAATTCGCTGACTGATAACAACCTAAATATTCTCTTTTCTTTTTAATAGTTTTTCTTTAAAAGGTTTAGTCATATGATATGTAAAAATTATATGTTCAATATTATTGGCATTTACAATTATACCGAAAATAGTGAATTTGAATAATGTATGAACCACATGAGAAATTAATTTCAGAATACACTTTATTTTCTCCGCTTTCTCTATAAAACACTGCAAGATATCTTCATCAAAATATTAACAGTAATCTACAAAAATATAGGCAGTGGTAGCCCAATGGTAACGCACTCGCTTGGAAAACCGAGTAAAGCGGGTTCAAATTCCGGGTCTCGCACTTCTGATATTTTCACGTGCGAATCATTTCCAACATGATTACCACTTGTCTTACGGTGAAGGAAAAAATCGTAAGGAAACCTGCATGTCTGAGAGAACCTAGCAAGTTTTCGAAAGACGTGAAGTCAACCAACCCGCACTTGGCCAGCGTGATGGACTATGGCTAGATTCCACTTGTAGTAACGGGAAGTCCACTCCCAGCAGTGGGACGTTAAAAAAGAGTTGAATATAAATTACATAACACATAACTTTCAAGGCTAATGCAAAAGTGACCTAAATTTTATATATGTAGCAATGACGCGCGTGAGAATGAATCATTTTGAACACTGTTTATAAAAATAATGTTTGTACGATCTTTCTGAACAACGCTTGTATAAAGAAACCGATTACATCATAGCTCATCTGGCAGATTCAAATATCCTGGGTTTGAGTCCCGGGATTGATTAAATATTTCATGTGTTTTTTTTGGATGACATTTTCGATAACAGTCCGGAATCGATCCTGCGCCTGATCTCCCATCTTGTCAAAATTTCGTCCCAACTATCTTGGGAGGAAAAGGAATAGAGTGCACTCTCACTTTTGTTTGTGCAAATACGCATTATAATATCTTCCACGCAAATGTCTAGCCTCATTAACTTTTATTCATAACAAATTTCAAAAAAAAGTACCAAATTAGTTTGAAGTATTACGAGATGGATGTACAGAACGTTTCATTGTTAAAGGATTGCAATCACTTAATTCATATCGAAAATTTATCGCTACTCGAATCCTGGCCTTGAGATATTGATAGCCTATTTCAATTACAATTAGAAGACCTCGAGCTATTATTATAAATGCGAAAGCTTGTATTTGCATGAGCGTTTTTGTAACTTATTCACAGATAGGCAAGAGACCGACACTTGAAGTGACGAAAAGGCCTCTGTTAGGCACCTAAGGTTTACTATAAAGCTATCCCTTAAAAATATTACCCCGTCCGGAAATCGAATCTGTCAATACTGTAAGCCAATTCAACTTAGCTTACATAATTTTATACTTTTTTAGACAGTCTTTTCCTTTATGTTTTACTAATGCTTTTTTATTATGATTTTTTATAGATATTACTCCTGATTTTTATAAAACACTAGCGACTCACCCTCGCTTCGCTTCGAGTTCGTCCCTAGATAAAAACCAATTTATACCACGCGAACCGTACATTTCTCCGGGATGATATATAGCCTATAGCCATCCTCAGTTAACGGGCTATCTAATGCAAAAAGATTTTTTCAAATCGGATTAGCAGTTCCTGAGATAAGCGCGTTCAACCAAACAAACAAATAAACAAACAAACTCTTCAGCTTTATAATATTAGTATATCATATTTTTGAGGTTACGTCAAACATACTGACATGGTTACTACCCGATAATAATTACATTATATTTATGTTACTTTCACATATAGATATGATTTGTTTATGAAACCTTGTTTTTTGTTTACAGTCGGCTCACGTTCAATGCGGTTATTTTAGATCTAACCTTATAGAAAGTTCATTATTAGGGGAAATACACATTTATACATATGTACGAACTAGCGAGTCACCCTCGCTTGAGTTCGTCCTTAATTATGTTTTAACGTTTAGTATAGATTTCTCAGAGATGAGATATTTTCCTGCAGTAAAAAATATCCTATAAGTTGACCCGGATAACCAGCTATCATTATACAAAATTTCATCAAAATCTGTCTAATGGTTTTCTCATCATGCGTCTGCCAGTGATAGTCCCGTTAAAATCACTCCAGCTGTTTTGGAGATTAGCCGGAACAAACAGACAGAAAAACAAAAATTTTAAAAATTGTGTTTTATTTGTAAATACGTATACATATAATTTATATGCATTTAATAACAAGCTATTATTTTGACTTGACTTATACAATATGCGTTAGAAATAGTTACAAGGGCTCCTGTACTATGTGTGAACCCGTGTTACTGGATATTTTGTTTTTATATGTGTATTAATTAAATACATTTCTTACTTGGAAAAGCAAGTTTAACCCAAATTTATTTGCCCCAATTCGCTCATCATCTGTTACGATTAGTCTAGTCTAGATTTAGTTAATTGTGTCTAGGCATTAAATGAGCTAAATTTCTATACAACGCCGCACTTAGTCATAAACTGGGACAAAGTGTATGATCAAAATAAAGGTACTTCAAACGGAAATCAAATCCAAGCTCCTTTCCATTATAATACTTATCAAAATAAAAATCCTAAAGTTAATTTCCGGATATTTTCGCGTTATCCTATTTAAAATGTCAAATTCGCGTAAATCGAAGAAAATATTTATATAGATAGTAGTAGCAACGAACAGATTTGTTTTTTGTATAGATACAGTGCATTTAGTGGAGAGTAAAATAGACTCTTTATCCAACGCGCCTTTATCGCTTCGCTCGGGTTCGTCCCTAGATTGCTTCCCCATACAAAATTTCATCCCCATTTTCACCCCATTAAGAGATGATTTCCGGGATTAAACCTATTTTATGTCCTTCCCAGGGTCTCAAAGTATCTTCTTACCAAATTCCATCTAAATCGGTTCAGTAGTTTCGGAGCTTATTCGGTACAAACAAACAAACAAAAAAAATCGTTCCTCTTTATAATATTAATATAGATAAACAAATTCCTTCAAAACGTTAGATTGTTGGAAAATATTGTAATATAATATACAAGTATATAGATTGACTACAAAGAAATCTTCTTTATAATACCACCACTACATTATAAAGCTGTGGCTTTGAAAGTTCAACTGTGGCATATCCTGAAATAATTTATACACTATTCATCCGCACATGTGAAACTGTATACGCGTTGCGCAAGATTACCCGTTTCCATTATACATGGTTTAAAGGAAAAAAAAGCTTTGTTCTTTTTCTTCTTTATGCATTTTTTCGTTAAAAACACAGTGCTTTTTCAACTTTTTCAGGCTTCATATATACATATAATAGAGTATTTCACTTTCCGTCCATTTAAAAACAAAATTAGTCTTATTAAAATTAGTAATTTGTGTATAGGCTATCTGTAACAAGTATATAACGACTTTGAGACGTCTAAAACCTTAGTCTCTTCCGTGACCATGATTGCTGTAAAGTATTCAAAACGACGGGAACCAATCAAAATAAATCCGCGAAATAATCCGAAAAGATAGTTTTATTTAAAATGTCAAATATTCGCGTAAATCTAAGAAAGTATTGAACAAAATTAGTTGTTAACGAGATAAAAATAATCTTGAAGCATAGTAAATATAATATCGGACTAGCTAATATTATTAATGCGAAAACTTGTAGATATGTTTGTGTATGTTTATTGCTCGTAAATGCTAAAATGGCTGGACGGACTTGGATGAAATTTAGTAGACAGACTGTGATAATAAGTAGTAAAATAGGCTACGGTTTCCCAAGCAAAACAGGTGTAAGACATTAGTTTAAAAAACTACATTCTGGGTATAATAGTGCGTGTATCTCAGCAGTCCATTGCCCATGTTTTGTAACACAATAATTGTTATAAGATTAAGGAGTATATTTGTGTCCTGTTAGGCAGTGGTAGCCCAGTGGTAACGCGCTCGCTTGGAAAACCGAGTGAAGCGGGTTCAAATCCTGGTCTCACACTTCAGATATTTTCATGTGGAAATCATTTTCTAACATGATTACTACTTGTCTTTCGGTGAAGGAAAACATCGTGAGGGAACCTATGTGAGATAACCTACATTGTTTTCGCAAGACATATATATGAAGTCCGCCAACACGTACTTGGCCAGCGTGGTGGATTATAGCCCCTCGTATTGCAGGGAGAACCGTACCCAGCAGTGGGACGTTAAAAAGGGCTGAATACAATATTAGGAGTATATATGTATTTATTTTGTTATTACGAATTAAATAAAAAAAATTCTATTAATTAATATCTAAAATTAGTAATATGTTATGAATAAAATATTAACAGCCGTTAAAAGCTCGTGTGGCAACGCGAACACGCGTTCAGAGATAGCCCGCTCGAAATGGGTCACACTAACGCATTCTGCGCGCATTTGTTTCATTTTTAACTACTTTGCTCTGTTCATTTAAGTGTTTAATGTTTATACAATATTTTTTCCCACATAACATACAAGCGATGTACTCTGGATTCACCTAGCTCGATATTTCAAATTAGTCTACTCTGAAGACGTTGTATTGTACAAATATTAATAAAGTTTGTAATCTTTGAGTTTATACAAAAATCCTTATAAAGCGCATTCAGTTTTTCCCCAATTTTCTAATATTGACAGGGAAGTTTTCTAAGTTTTCCTTAAAACTTATTCGGACTATTATCAATATTTTATGAAAAATATTAGCGAAATCGATCTACCCGTTCTAAAGGGAACGATTACCAACGAACAGCATTTTATTTTTACTTATATAAATCACAATATTATTAGAAACATTATTAATTTATTTTATATCGTTTTTTAGGTTAAATTAACTAACTACATTGTTTTTTACTTACAGTAAAATAACATCTTTTGCGAATATTTATTTATTTAGTTATTGAATTACCAACAAAAGTTACAATGGTTGACACATATGTATTATCTAGGTACTACACTTTCATTTTAATTGCACTTTTAGTTATAGATAAATATAGCATGATAATTGTTATTAAAGTTTTTAAGTGAGTGAGTTAATTTGAATCCTTGAACATGTCTAGACCCCAGCTGTTGCCTTCTAAGCAATCTATATATTAAATGCTAGCGATTCCACGGCTCAGTTCGCCTCATTGTTTAATTTAGTACATTTTGTCAACTCTCGCAGTTCTTAGTCTAAGACAACCTATAACCTTCTTCAATAAATAGGCTATATATACCTAAATGTGAAAGATGGATATTACTCAATCACGCCAGAACGGCTGAACGGATCTGGTTTAAAGGCACAGAGATAGATTATAGTCTGGAATAGCACACAGGGTCCTTTTTATCTCGAAAAAATGTACGGTTCCCGTGGGATAGATTTGTTTTTCACAAAGCAAGGGAACGACTATCTATTCCATACTAACCGTTAAATCGTATCTAGGGACGAACTTGAGCGAAACGAGAGTGAGTCGCTAGCAGGCTATAAAATGTAACAAGAATTTTCCAAATCAAACCAGTACTTTCATAGATTAGTACGTTCAAACAAACATATGTATAAACAAATTCTTCTGCTTTATCATATATTTATATGTATATATATTAAGAACTTTAAGTAATAGGATTCTAATGAAATATACATAATATGTAAAACTGTTGCTAACTGTTAGTAGTAAATGAAATTTCGATAAACTCGAGGAAACGTTCTCAATGACCTGCTAAGATAACGCGTTGAATGAACGTCTATTATTACAATTGTAATACGTCAGAAATATCAACGGGTATTACGATGTATGTATGTATGTATGTACGTATGTATGAAATGCTTTAGTTCTCAATGAATTTGATCGAACACTAAAATGGAAGATGCAAAATTCATAATTCTTTATCGCCTTAGTGCTGAAAAAGTAGTTTAAAGTACTTATTGTATTTTACAGTAGTCTTTTCCTCTATTTGAAAAACAAAGTTTTATTTTTGAGATTTATACACATACATATATAGATAAAATACATCTTTTTATCCTTTTAAAGTAAAATATGTATTTTATACCAATAAAATAGACATTTAAAAGTCAATAATTCTGTATTAAAAACTCTTTCCGTAAATTGGTTGTTTGGACAAATAGTGAGACTATTTAACTCCATTAGGATGAATTTTCAAAATATTAACCTAGGTCTCATTATAGAGCGCAGTTTTTGAATTATATCTTGTCTAGAGTCACTTAGTATAAAATTTTATTAAAAAGATTACTGATTGATTAAAAATTTTATTAAAAACATTAATGATTTTGATTAATGAAAAATATTAATGATGAACAGTATTTAATGAGATCTTCACTATAGGCGGCTAAAAAGCACGAGTTTTTAGTATTTCCAACGGGAAAAGTCAAGTAAAGCTTCTAGATAAAGTTGGCATATTTTACCGACTGTACATTAAGCGAAGATTTTAAATCAAACTATCTGTTTGGATTTTTTTTCCCGACGTTTCGAATGCTTTATAGCAATCATGGTCACTGGAAAGATTTCCATACTAAGGTCACTCCTGTCAGCACAAAGGTCAAGTAACTTTGCGGGGGGTCGCTTAAATACCGAAAAGTGGGTATAATGCCGCTTGATCACTAATGATTGGGCCACGCCTTAACTCGCCACCCGTAACCAATGATGTAAATGAAGACATAATAGTGTAGCTATCGTTTTGTATTTTTATATACGTTTACTAGCTGACCCGGCAAACGTTGTTTTGCCATATAAATAATTTCCTATTACTAAAATGGCTATTAAAAAATAAGGGTTGATCGTAGAAGGTTGAAAATTGAGGATTGTATGTATTTTTGTATGCTGTATCATAAAAAAATAGAAATTAAAAATTTTGTCTAAAAAATAAAAAATAAAAATTTAGGGGTGGACTACCCCTAACATTTAGGGGGATGAAAAATAGATGTTGACCGATTCTCATAGATACCGGATAAGCACAAAAAATTTCATCAAAATCGGTCAAGCCGTTTCGGAGGAGTATGGCAACGAAAACTGTGACACGAGAATTTTATATATTAGATTAATTTATTTTTAATACTTCGTTAGTTAGCCTTATACATAAGAAGATAAAAAGTTCCAAGGTTCAAATCCCGGAAAAAAACAGTTATACATCTCATATACCTATTCAATCACATAAAAATGATTATAAAAACAAAGATTAAAGTATTTTATTTATTCTGTCACATGTTTTGTCTACTAGCTTTTGGCAAATGAGATTTTATGGTAATTTAATTTCAGACTGACACGAAGCTCACTCTTAAAGTGCCAACGATTGGGTGGTTTACCCTAGTTATTTTTTTTAAGATGTTAGCGGTACTACATCATCTCTCGTTCTATCATCTACACATACTGGCTTTTAGATATTCCGCCAAGTAATTCTAAACAGCAGCCCCTAATTTGAATAAGCGGACTTTGGGAGAACACGGTACCCGTCGGTCCTGTACCTAGTCTATTTCTGATAATGAAGAACTGCTTTTCCATCTATACTAATATTATAAAGCTGAAGATTTTGTTTGTTTGTTTGTTTGTTTGTTTGGTTGGTTGAACGCGATAATCTCAGCAACTACTAATCCGATTTGAAAAATTCTTTTTGCATTAGATAGTCCGTTAACTGAGGAAGGCTATAGGTTATATATCATCTCGGAAAAATGTATGGTTCGTTTGGGTTAAATTATTTTTTGTCTAGGGGCAATCCCGAAGCGAAGCGAGCATGAGTTGCTAGTTTAAAAATAAGATTGAGGAGATTGATAGTAAACAATTAAAACCAATAATATTTATGGAAAACTATAATATCTATGGGAATTCTCATTGATGTTACCATACATTTTGAATGAATACGTTATGTTATGCATGCAGAGTGTGTTACTGGTTTCATTTAAGAAAAAATTCGACTACCACCACTCTCAAGGGAAGACTTACTACTTTTATCTGTAAAATCATATCAATATATTTCTTGTTTTAACTCACAGCATCAAATGTACTCCGTACAATAATATCCACATATTCGTACCTGTAAACAAATATAATATAATATTAAAAATCGGAATGATTAATACAAACATTTAACTATAGCTGGTAACATTGCACTGGAGTGCACAAGTTCGATTCCACGCTGGATAAATACTTCATCTACTTGCTTAACTGGACAATTCACTGAATCCATAATAAAAAAACATTTTTTTTAAGATATTATATAAGTGCATTCCATCCCGTATAAAAAGTAATAAGAGTATTACCGTATGAACTTAAACCTTCAGTATTGATTTATATAAGTGATCGACCGTTAATGATTGCTACTATTAATTATTTTTACACTCGAGGAACACTTCAAGCCCTTGAAAGCATTACTCATTATCATTAAAATGCCTACCATTCTAAAAGAAGTAGCTTGCTTGTAAATTAATATTCGTCAGGTGGATAGAATCCTAAAAGTCATTATATATTATTTCATTTGAAACTAGCGGCTTACCCTCACTCCGCTCGGGTTCGTCCGTACGTTTACGTTTAGTTTCTCAGTAAAAAGTACCCTGTATGTTGACCCGGATAACCAGCTATCATCATACCGAATTTCATCAAAATCTGTTCAGTGGTTTTCTCGTGATACGGTCACAGACGGACAGACAAACAAAAATTCTAAAAACTATAGATTCGGCCTCTGTATCGATAATAATGACAAATTCAATAAGATTTTCCAAAAAATATTTAATGTACAGATTAGAATCAATTAAAATTTTATTATATGTATAGAAAAGAACAACTGTTGAGTTTTTCGCCGGCTATTCTCAGCAGAACTGCCTTCCGAGCCGGTGGTAGCTTCCTCACGTATTTACAAAGTGACAATTAAATTTAAAATGGACGATTCAAAAGTGCTTATAAAAGTTTATTTGGATAAAGTAAAACTAATAAAAGCTAAAGATAATAAAAGTGTATTTTTGTTCATTGAATATGCTAAGCTTTGGAGCTAAGCACTGCTAAGTTCACTTGTCTATTTTAAAGCTTATTTTATATATTAATGTGAAAGATTGTGTGTGTATGTTTGTTACGCTTTTAAGCAGAAACGGTTGGACAGATTCAAATGTAATTTAGTACACGGATAGACTAGTAACAAAGTTTAGGAAAGGTATCAATACATAGTATAAAACAAAGTCGCTTCCCGTTGTCCTCCTGTTCCTATATATGCTTAGATCTTTAAAACTATGCAACTGATTTTGATGCGTTTTTTTAATAGATAGAGAAATTTAAGAGGAAAGTTTATATGTATAATACATGCATAATATAGTAGAGAAACACTGCTAATTTTAGAGGTTTCTAATATGATGTTGTAAATAAACACATTTTTTTGCGCTTACATTGCAAAAGTTGGCTGAACCCTACGAGATAGATCGAAATAATGTACTACAGTATATATATACACCTTAAAAAGGTTTACAAAAAAGTCCGCGATGGCATATGTCTATCTCTTAAGGATAAAATATTATATCCATTTTACTATATCCAAGCTAGGGAGGAACCCGAGCGAAGGGAGGGTGAGTCGCTAGTATATATATATATATATTGGTAGTAAATGAAATGTAAAGTTTTTATTTTTCAAAAAACATGGTCACACCAACGACCATATGGTGTTCCGCACGGTTAAGCGGCGACTGACCTCTTTATGGTCAAGTTTAAACACTAAATTTGGTCAGTCATGGCTAATGGCTGACTATTTTTGGGTGTATGTACACGTAGGCTTATAATCAGATAGTATTAAAAAAATAACATATTTTCTCATATTTTTGTAGCTTTATACTACTTTCCATTACAAAGATCAGTCTTGACCTAATCTTTAAATAAAGTTCTAAGTATATGATTAATTATAACATTCTAGTTAAGAATCGAACCCGTAGCATTCTATTCATAAAGCAATTCGCACTGCGCCGCACCATTTTGTTTGCATTTTTATGTAAATAAATATGTTGGGATATAACCAAACAGCACCATCTAGTTCCATGGTGAGCCACGAGGCTTCTGTTATGGATACCAGATAGTTGATGGCCAGATAGTTGTGTAGTGTACACATATATAATTTTAAATCCATACATATTATAAATATAAACACCCATGACTGGAGTACAAACACTCGTGCTCATCACACAAATGAATGCCCCCAGCGGGACTCTAATCCGCGACCGCTGGCATAGCAAGTAGGATAACTACAAACTGAGCCAAACGTGTCGTCTTGTATAGTCTATTTATAAAAATATAGAATAAAAAACGGTTCACAATTCAAATAAAAATTATCGATCTAATTTACGTACATCTTTGTTCAAGTCGGTCAAAAAGAAAAGGACAAAGACTATTTCATATCTCTATTGTGAACTTACACGACATATTAGCGGTGAAAGAAAACATCGTGAAAAAACCTATAATATGTCTGAGAGAACCTAGCAAGTTTTCAAAACACCTGTGAAATCCGTCAACCTACACTTGGCCAGCGTGGTAGACTATGGCTTGATCCCCTCGTATTGGGTGGAGGCTCGTACCCATCGATGGGACATTAAAAAAAGCTGAATAAAATATTGTAAAAAAAGGATAAATTTTTAAAGTTAATTGAAATTTACAAAGTTTCTTAAACTAAAGGTAACATATGTTACTTTTTACTGTAATATTTTGAAATCGAGTATTTCACAGGTTGCGTTTAATTAAATAAACTAGGTCAATAAATAAACTGACCCGATTTTGATGTAGCAGTTACGTGTAAATATTTAGCTTAATCGAAATCAGGTCTAGGTGATGAATAGCGTTTTATTTTTGTTAAAAAATATGTATAAAGCAAAATTTCTACACAAAATCGAACTACTTTAATCGCTAAGAGATATTAATGCAGACGTTCTTTACTTATATTTACATTTATTGGGATACTAGCAGAACCCGCGGCGTCGCTCGCGATCTAACTACGAAAAATACGAAATTTCATGCAAATATGTCCAAGGAATAAAAAGTTTCATACAAACGTGTATCCCCTATTTCACCCCCTTGGGGGTTGAATTTTGAAAAATTCTTCCTTAGTGGATGCCTTCGTCATATGAGGAATACGTTTGCGAAATTTTAATTTTCTAGCCTTAACGGGTTTGGCCTGTGCGTTGATACATCAGTCAATCACTTATGCCTTTTATATATATATATATATATATATATATATATATATATATATATATATATATATATATATATATATTGGTAATTTGATTTTATTGTTAGTGTTAAAAAACTTAAAAAATATATAGAAACCGACTTCAAAACACTAAGAAGTAAAAAATAACTGATTGGTAGTTTTCATTTACACCTAATCAGATATTTTCGAAGCCGATACAAACAAAGCAAAATATTACAAAAATTATTCTAATCTATTATACTAATGAAGACATAGCAATCTTATTTATTTTACTTCGCATTTATTTCGCCATTCTTCGCAATCCAGATTCGAGCAGTTAATGGTCTCTCACAAATATTTACATTAGATAATTCGTTTATTTTGGCTAATGTGGGTCACTGACCGAGTGTTTTTAGGATTGTGGCAAAAAATATAATTCACTGCCTTTGTATGTATGTATGTATGTATGTATGTATTTATACAGAACTCTTATAAATATAGAAATATTGAAACTATTGAATAATGACTATAAATATATGACAATAAATATTCATATTTCCTTATTGAACAACATACTCGTATGTCTTTGTTGTCTCGTTATTTTTAAAGCAGAGTTTCCCAACCTTTCTTCTGTTGAGCCTCCCCGGATTATAAAACACATTAATTTAATAACTTTTATTTATTTTAATTTTAAGTTTTACAAAATAAACTCTCTCTACGCCCACTTAGGGGGGCGCGACCCCTGGTTGGGAACTCCTGTTTTAAAGTGACGTATTCTTAACCTTTTACTTATAATATATACATTATGTCACAAAACTAAGCATGAAGTCAAACAATTATGTTTTAAAATAGTATACAAATAACATTTTGTATACTGAGTTTTATTCCTTGGTCTGAGGTTGAATTAAATAATATGTATTTTTTTTATTTTCGTTCAAACTCGTCAAAGTCCATGCAATTGTACTTTGGAATTTTAGTACAACAATTTATATTTGACAATTTTATTACAAAAAATTGCCAATTGTTTTTATAAAATTTTGCTAAATTAGTGAAGCATTTCCTCAGTAAAAAGATTAAAAGATAATATGCCATATATTTTATGGTCATTATAATAAATAACCAATTTACTCCTCCACCTGTAAACACAGACAGAGCTTGTTCAAATCGGAAATAGAAAATTTTGAATAGAAAGCAAATATTTTAAGCACTTTCGCTCCATTGAGTACTCAATTGTCCAGACTTAATAGTCCAGTAAATGTGGACATAATACTAAAGTGTTTAAGCAAATACAACTATTCGAATAATATTTCCTGTATTATTATGATTGTGACTCTCGATAACTCAGTCAGGGATCATAGATACGATTCCTGCACGTTTTAGTTCGGTTAAAACAAGATTCAAACTCAAAATTTTACTTATATATCTACAAACGACTTACTCTCGTTTCGATCAGAGGTACCTTTTGTATTTATGATTATGATACTATAGACAAGTAGCGTCATCTTTTGGCAAATTTTATTACTAACAGTAGCCTATATAATACTCTAGATCAGTCTATGTGTCCACCCCGATATGTGTTCACCTTGTCGTAGGGGTTTAATTAGCGTCCGGCAGTCCAGCCGGGCGTAAAGCCACAAGACACCCAGAAAGGTGGCTTACCTCACTGGGCGGTGTGCCATACGGGTTGCTCCTGGTACGTCTCTGATAGCAGATTGGACCGTTAAGCAACCCCTTGGTTGTAGTGGTCTGCTTCGGCAGACCTACCGTCGCGATATGGCGGTTAAGTGTGTAAGTGATCTTGCAATGGCCCATTAAGAGGTGGTTCCGTTGGGTTTGAGTGAGTAGTACTGGTTTTTCTAACACCTGAACCCCACATAACCACCTGTATGTCTACAGGTGATATGTGTAAATGAATTTTCCAACGTTAAAAAAAAACAATCTATGTGTTTACTTTTCATCCATTTCTTATAAACTCGTTAGGATCGAGGGCATGTAACCACTTTATAATAAAGCATGTAATATAAATATAATTTATATTTTAGTAGATAACCTAGAGTGTTTATCGCGTACATTATTTATTACTTAACCCATATAGACGGTGACGTAACGGGTTACTTCTCATTGTAGAGTCACTTCATATGTGTGGCGTAATATAAAGAAAATATTATGTCATTGATAATTTTTATAGAAAAATTAATGTTTGACTTCTGATAGCAGTTTATCATTTAGAGATGTTTTATGGGTTCTATACGACATGCATTTTTGAATGGAAATCACATTATATTTATGAATAGTTTATACCTGTTTGTGTGTTTGTTTGTTACTCCATCACGCTGAAATGACTGAACAGTTTTGGATTAAACTCAGCATACTGATAGACTATAAGTTGGAGTAACATATAGGCTATTGTTAATAATTTTTGTCCAAATGTGGCGTTGCCTATATAAAAATCTACACTACTATTATAAAGAGAATATATTTGTATTTTTGTATGTTTGTAACGAATAAACTCAAAAACTATTGGACCGATTTAGATGAAATTTGTAAGAAGATAGTTTGAGATCCTGGAAAGGACATAGGATATTTTATTCCGGAAATCATACCTTGAGAGGGTGAAAATGGGGATGAAAGTTTGTATGGGGAATCAACCTAGGAACGAACCCGAGCGAAGCGAGGGTGAGTCGCTTGTAATATCATAAATACAAAAGGTAAATAAGCGCAGCAAAGATTAAATGCGAGTGAAACATATAATAAAAAATAACTGGGGTTTTTCTATCACGGGAAAGAGAACAGAGATCCCTTTGGATTAAGTTAGGAAAAATAACGGCTTTACCGATTTTAATAAAAATTAATAATGTTAGAGGACCCAACCAAGTTTCTCTATTCTTTATTGTAGTAACACACGAGCGGAACCGCGGACATGCACTAGTTAATAAATAAATTTCTGTATAAAAATATTAAATATTTAAGACAAAAATCAACTCGCCGATTTCACATAGCTTAAAACTTTAACAAACACCGGAACACATTACCTTTGTGGTCGCCGACCCAATTACGAATTGCAGTATGAAATTACTATCATTAAATGTCCGAATCATTACGAAAAGAGCTTCTTTAGGAGTGTTTATTTTTATTTATATTTTATAAGCTTTTACTGCATATGTTGATATGACCTGAGCATAAAATAAAAAAAAAATAAGTGTAATTTATGTTAAAATGGATCCAAATAGTGGGTGACCTTAGGCCATTTTTGATGATCATGTGTTTTTAATGCTTAAAGAATGTCAAGACATAGGTCTGGAGACCCCCCGACAAGCAGAGGATGATAACAATTGAAGCAGCAAAAGAGAACTCTGTTCTCTCTGCCTACCCCGCAAGGGATATAGCGTGAAGTTGCAAAGTTACGTTTTACGATTATGTAGTAACCTACATAATCATACATAACCTACCTACCTACATAACCTACCTGTTTTTTATTATTATCAGATAATATAATTATTAATATACTATACGTATTTTGATTTCAAGACTTAAGGTATAAATATATTTTATGAACATGATTTACTAGTGTTGAGTAGCAAGTAGGTGCTTATAGCGAATGAAAATATAGAATAATATTTTCTTAAAAAAAACTCGATCAACGAACGATGAAAAATGAATAGGAGGGAATGCAAGCCATTTATAAAGGCAAAAATATATTCAGAATATAAAGTTGTGTACACATGATACGAAATATATCTTAGTCATAAAATATGAATAAATCATGCAACTAAACTGAAATTTATATATATATATATATATATATATATATATATATAATAGAGTCAACAAACTAAAAACTACTAAAAAAATCAAACACCCCGTCTTAATGCCTCTACCGGTGAGAAGAGAGCTGATCTGCCTTTTGCGAAACGCTATTTGGCTAATTGCTATTAATCAATCTTTTCGGATTATTTCGCGGATTTATTTTGATTTTTGGTTCCCAACGTTTCGAATGCTTTACAGCTATCATGGTCACGGGAGAGACTAAGGTAGTAGACATCTCAAAGGCGTTACTTACTTGTTACAGACAGTAATTATTATTAAGTGTTTATTTTGTTTGTTTGTTTTGTATATATTTTAAATATAGAGTTGGTTTCATTGATTATTTTTTGCAAACAAGGAATTCAATTATTATTAAAAAAACTAACTTAAAACAATTATAGATGCAAAGTGGAAACAACTCACAATTCCATATTATGTATCCTCATAAAAGTAGGATACTATAATTATATAATATGTTGTGAGCTGAACTTTATCCTAAATATTTCAGGATAAGACTGAGTACCTACCTGTAACAGAAATAAAAAAATACTACGTAATAGACCCGCTGCGATTTACCAACCGTGTGGAACATCCTTTACACAATACATGGAACGTGGCCAAAAGTGTTAAGCAAGCTGAATTCTACGCCGGGATAATTGATTCTGATAGCTGAGAGAAAGTTTTGCTTTAATGTAGATATGTTGTTTCAGAAGAATTATAAATCGTACGATTTTATGTAGGTCTTTTGTAGACGCGCGTTAGACGTTTATTTTCTTATTTATGGATTTTGATTGTCTATTTCAATATATCTATGTTTGAATTTTGCTGAACTCTTGATTATGTCTCTTCTATACATATAATAAAATTGTAACTAAGCCGAATCTGTACATTAAATATTTTTTAGAAAATCTTATTGAAATAGACATTATTATCGATACAGAGGCCGAATCTATAGTTTTTAGAATGTTTGTCTGTCTGTCTGTCTGTTACCGCATCACGGAAAAACAACTAGAGGGATTTTGATGAAATTTGGTATAATGATAGCTGATTATCCGGGTCATCATATAGGATACTTTTTACAGCGGGAAAATATCTCATCCCTGAGAAATCTGTACTAAACGTTAAAACGTAAGCAGGGACAAGCCCGAGCGGAGCGAGGGTGAGTCGCTAGTTTAATATAAGTTTGAATTTTCCTGAACTCTACTATCGCATGGAGAATCTATATAAATACATACTTTTTATCTACAGATCCACTTGCAATATTTTGATAAAAAAGTTCATTACTAAGGAGACTAATAGAATAATACTTTGTTCGCCAATATTTGACAATTTAAATAAAAGTCTCTCCCGTGACCATGATTGCTGTAAATCATTCGAAACATCGGGAACCAAAAATGAAAATTAATCCGCGAAAAAATCCCATAAGATATCAGTCTATTTAAAAAAAATCATTTTTAGTGCAAATAGATGTAGATTTTATTGCATACGAATAGTGTTGGTTAGTAAGTTTATAATAGTAGCTGTTCCCGCGGCTTCGCTCGCTTAGTCTATTACCATTAACATTCCTCAAGAATTGGGTTAAAAACGGCAAAAAAGATTTTTCAAATACGACTGGTAGTTACAAAGATTAATGTTCAAACAAATAAGTTGAATAATGAACATTAAATTCTAGTGCATAGATTACTTTTTGGAACACTACACCTTCTGTACATATACGAGTGTGTATAAGAAAATCGTGACTGACTGACTGATCTATCAACGCATGTAGTTACAATGACGTAGGCAATCAAGAATGGACTTTTTAAAATTCAATCCCTAAAAGGGTGAAACGGGAGGCTTAAAATTTATATGGAGAAATTTATATGAATGTATAAGAGATGTATCAATTCGAAAATTCGCAGAATTACTCCTGCCAACAAATAAATAAACACGTGTATTGTTATTTTGCTTACTTTTTCAAAAACAACCCTTTCAGGGAGTGAAAAGAAGTACATAGTCATATAAAATGAAAAATGTTGAAAGGAATCTAAAAATGATTTTTAAATACCTATTTTACAATGCCCCATTTGACATAGTACGTTCATTTTATTTTTTCATTTTGACAATATGGCGTCTGGTTGTCACTGTGGTGAATTTTGATTACTTTCATGTCCTTAGTGATATTCGTAAGGTTAAGACGAATTGATTGATGTAAGAATTATCAAAATCGGCCTACGCATTTGGTCTCTAGAACGCCATATGGAACAAACAAACATACATACATACATACATAGAATGATAAACACATTACCCTCCTTTACGTCGCGTAGTTTGGTAAAAAGTCAACATAGGTGTCATTTTAAAGGTTTGTCGGGACGTTAATCACGTAAGCTTCATCAATTTTGAAATTTATTATATTTGAACATCAAAAAAACTTAAAACGTCTAAATGTATCATTTAGTATTAATATTAAAACTCGGCGCGAGCAAAGCCGCGGACAAATACCAGTTCAAATTATACATTATACTGATTGATAACTTTCTTTCGGTCGGTTAAAACCAATTTAATGAAAAAAAAAATATCAAAAGTCACATCCTTTCTTTCTTCCTTAACGAAACAATAGATGAAAAGGCGCGCCGACAATCATTGAGATTGCATCGCTCTGAGAATTACGTTTTTTTTCGTATCTAACTGCCCTACGTGTGATGATGCGTCCGTTTTGATGAAGCTTTGATTATTTTTATAATATCAAAGCTTGTGCTTCAAGAAAAATGACTGTATTATGTGAGCCTATTTGTTGATTATACGTTTACATATTCAGTGTTGTTATACAAAGTACTTTAGTAATTAAGATTTATTTTAGCAACACTGTTTATGTTGAAATTTACGGGTTCGATTCCCGTACGTGATATTTGTCATTACATTTTTTACTACGTTTTATCTAAATCCAATATTTTAATAACATTCAATATAATTTAAAATAAAATAAAATATCAGCTAAGTTCACTAGCCCGTTTTCCGGTTAAGTTACGGTAGGCCACTAACTAATTAAAAATAATCGATCCATGCACATAATCATAGAAATTTAGTCCTTTTAACATTCTATTGCTGTCTGCTGGCATCATCTCAATACGAAAGGGATCGTTGCCCACCACGCTGACCAAGTGCGGATTGGCGTAAATCACACGTCTTTCGAAAATTAGTTGTCTTCTCAGACATACAAGTTTCCTCATGATGTTTTCCTTCACCATATAACCAAGTATGAGGCCCAGATTTGAACCTGCTTCACTTAGATATTTAAATGAGCATACTCCCCGTGAGCCTTAGAAAACACTTAAAAATGAAGCAATCATTAAAATCTACGTTTGATTACATCTTTATAATACGGACTGCTTTTTAATTTCAAATCAAATTTCAATATTAGACAAAAAGGGTTCAGAAAAAGTCCATTAACCCTTGAGTCTTGACATTAGAAACGATATAAAGTGATATCAGGCCTAGTCTTCAATATCTATAGATAGATTCAACCATAAAAACATGACATTCTAATCAACTATGAATTGATGTACGCCTGAGCAATGGTGGTTTAATCCCATGCTTCGTTAAGCGATTTTGTATGAAAAACTATTAACATACTAATCTTAACTTTCATTCGAGGCTGGAATATACATTTATCATTATCTATAAGTAATTCCCTCGGTGGTGTAGTGGTTAGTATGTATGGCACATACGGAGGTCCTGGGTTCGAGTCCCGGATCGGGCCAAGTTTAGTTTTTTTTATGAATATGTTAGGGCATTAACACAATGCACCATCTAGTTCCATGGTAAGCTACGAGGCTTGTGTTATGGATATCAGGTAGTTGATACACTACACATATATAACTTCAAATACATACATATTATAAATATAAACACCTATGACTGGAGTACAAACATTCGTGCTCATCACACAAATGATTGCCCCCAGCGGGACTCGAACCCGCGACCGTTGGCACAGCAAGTAGGATCACTACAAACAAAGCCAGACGCGTCGTCGTTTTTTTTTTTGATTTGTTGAGTTTTTCTGTTTAGTAAGCGTCAGTAACAGCCCGGAGTTGGGAAGTTGGCGGTGTTTCACCCCCGTGCCTCGGAGAGCACGTAACGACGTTGGTCCTGCGCCTTAACTCTCACCGGTTGTGTCGAGTAGTCGTCCCACCGGAGTATGGGAGTGACAGGAATAGAAAGTGCACTCGTTGTTTACCTTTATGGTAAAAGTATTAGAAATAATAAATTCTAAATAATAATTAATTACTAATTGGTTGAGATTTTTAAGATTCAATTGGCAATATTTAATTCATAGTGGGTCTATGGCGTAGTGACCTATCTTTACGAAATAGGTAATGGGTTCGAGCCCGGCTTAGGACAAATATTAACAAAAAGATGTGCATTGTTTATATTTAACAAGCCCCCGAAATAGATAAATTATCTATTAATTATTCTTGCTCAAATCAATTTAGAAACGAACACTGTGGTTGGAACCAAAAAAAGTTATAATAAAACGGTTAGCCAGGGATAAGTATACTATAATATGTGAAGCTACGTTTGCAGAAAATGTCCTGAGTTCTAACAGAGCGCTTAAAGATGGCCTAAAATAATTACTAGGTTATTTATTAAGAATATTTCTTTCTGTGATAACACAGTGTTATTTGTAATCTAAACATGTATTTTTTCAAGCACTTGAAATTTTAACCTTCCCAAGAGTAACAGCTTATCAAAATTTAGATGAGATATTTATTAGCATATCGGTAACAAATGAATCGATAAAAAGTGTTAAACCAAAAACGTTTAATTTAACCGTGCAGTTAAAAAACATTATGACTCACCCAGTTAAATATAAACTATAGTTATATTTACAGAGCTTAGTTACCGGTCGCCTACGCGCAAACTGGTTCAGAAACCACAACGGTGTTAAAGTTTTATTACTTAGATCCTATGGATTGAACCATTTATAGTTATAGTCTGGCTTAAGTTGGCTTTGTATTTTGAGAACTAAGTAAATCTATACTTCTATACTAATATTAAGATGAAGGGTTTGTTTGTTTGTTTGTAGTTAATGAACTTTGAAAATTCACATTACTGAACCATGTCTAATAGGTTAATCTGTCAACAATAGAAAGTTATATTAGATCACCAAAAATTTGTCGTATTTACAATCTAGTAGCGACACAAACAAATCTATCCCACGGGAACCGTACCTTTTACCGGGATAAAAAGTATACTACGTGCCATTCCAGACTATAATCTATCTCAGTGCCAAATTTCATCCAGATCCGTTCAGCTGTTCTGGCGTGATTGAGTAACAAAAGTACATCCATCCAAACTTTCGCATTTATGTAGGAGTAAGATAAGAAGAATGATAACAGAAATTTTGTAACAGACAAAATTTAACTTATTTATATGCAAATAGGTTAGGACAAAACAGTTTAATACCTTTTTCTCCTCTATTGGTCAACTGATTTTTTTCAGTATCTACTAGCGACTCACTCTCGCTTCGCTCGGGTTCGTCCCTAGGTACGTTTTAACGGTTAGTATGAAATACAAATCTTTGAATTTCTCGGCTTTTCTGTACTATAATATGCATGTATTATACATATAAACCTTTCTCTTGAATCACTCTATCTATTTAAAAAAACCGCATCAAAATCCGTTGCGTAGTTTTAAAGATCTAAGCATACATAGGGACAGACAGACAGCGGGAAGCGACTTTGTTTTATACTATGTAGTGATTGAGCTTTAGTGTTATGAATAAAAAAATATTATAGCCGAATTTCGACCACTGTACGAATATTATTTTTAATTAACAATATGAAACTAATGAATTATCAAATAAGCCTCCTTCTGAAAGAACGCATATAGATTATATATATGTAAATCACTTTCGAGTCGAGCTTGAATGAGCTGTTTGCATTTGAGTAGGTATTACTATATTACGTAAGATGAAATAACATGTTTACATATTTTGTAACCGTTCGATAATTTTATCTAACAAAATCGTGATGTTATCTGTCAAGAGAATAGTATCTTTTAGAATAAAATAGTTATGGGGAATTTTAAATAGATGTTATTGGTATAAAAAATAGAATTTCTCAAACGCACTGGATTATTACCGATTGAATATAACAGTTATTATCTATACTAATATTATAAAGAGGAATGATTTGATTGTTTGTTTGTTTGTACCGAATAGGCTCCGAAAACACTGAACCGATTAAGATGAAATTTGGTAAGAAGATAGTCTGAGACCCTGGGAAGGATATAGGATAGTTTTTATCCTGGAAATCATCCCTTAAGGGGGTGAAAATGTAGATTAAATTTTGTATGGGGAATCAACCTAGGGACGAAATCGGGCGAAGTGAGGGTGAGTCGCTAGTAAGAAATAAAAATAAATCAAGTTCAGGGGCAATTCAGTATTTAATCAAAGATCTTTTAAATATTTTCATTTACTGTCTCGGTGGTCTAGTGGTGGCATGTGCGGCCGCAGATCCGGAGTCCGGGACTCTAAGTTCAATTATTGAATATTTCTATCAAGAAATTCTCATTAGTAGTAGTATATATTTTTTAACTGCCTGGATGCAGCCATACATGCTAGCCATTACACGCTAGCATGTATGGTACATCCGAAGGTCTTGGGTTCAGGTCCCGAGTCAGGCCAAGTTTAGTTATTGAGTATTTCTGTCATGAAATTCTCAATAGCAGTACGGAGTTGGGAATTCGGCGGTGTTTCGCGCCCGTGTCTCGTGCCGTCCCACCGGAGTATGAGAGTGACAGGAATAGAGAGTACACTTGTGTTCTCTTGAGAGCACACTTGTGCTTATCTCAATGAGATTGACCGCCGTGGCCTAAATCAGGAGGACATTATTGATTAACTCTCTGACATAACACTGTACATTTATATACAATAATAAATTAGTATTTTTCTTCAGTTTTATTGACTGAATTGAATGTTTTTAAAGAAACGTTTACCTTATTTCCATGAAAGCTTAGTCTCCACGATACATAATGTGTGTATTCTTACCTGAAACAAATATGTAGATCGAAATTAGATATATGTAAACTAAATATGTTAGGTACATTTATCATATTCATCTACATATAAATAGGCAAAGACAAAGCAGGCCAGTACATTTTTCGTCTGTTTGTAAACCTATTTTCTTTTTTTTTTGTAGCTATTGGCGAACTTTAGTGTTATCAATAAAATAATTTTGGAAATATTTTATTTTATATAGATAAGTAAATTCTATTCATATCTGTTTTCCTAAAATTCTCAATAACGTTCACGTTTGAATATCGATCAAAAGGCGGAATAAAAAAAATCATAAAAAATCATATCACAATCGGCATGACATACATACATACAAAAAAGATACACTCCAATTCAGTACCTCTTGCATTTTAAAGTCGGTCAAAAACGGGTAAAACCTTCAAAAAAAAACAGTTCCACAGACAGACAGTTTGACAAGAACAGAGTGAATAAAATATTATACACACATATAGCGTGACAGCACAGTAGGTCTATAGTACTAACCTAACGTCAACAAATAAGCCATAAATTACAAACAGTCCTTTTCGTTATTTACGATACTTTCGTTTCTCGTTAATTGAATTCTCAAAAGTTATCTAGAAAGAGTTCATTATCTAGTTTATCGCTTTATAATGCTTGTTTCACACGTAATAAAGGACCACTATCTCTTAAGTTGCCGTCTGAAGAGGCTTTGTGTTTTTGATTCGTGGAATCGATGTTTTATGTTGCAGCTCAACTATTGAATAGGCTATGAGGTAAAATGGCTATATTTAAGGTACATAAGGCTATATGTTAGTCATAGCCATGAACATATTGACTTTTTCATAGTTTATCATATTATTTTGTAACATTTTTTGATTTACTATTAATTTTTAAATAAAATCAGAATTCGCTATTTTCAGGCCCAATGGCATTGGCTCTAAAAGAGAATCACTAAATGTTAGTGAAAATTGTATCAAAAATCCATTCGTTTTAATTTTCCGTACTTAAAAAAACTAAACGTACAAACAGACATACGCGAAAAGCTTTAGGAAATGTTAAAAAAATTGTACGGAAAAGGGAAAAATTTGTCTTAAAAAATCTTCATATAAAAAAGTGAGTGATTGAGATAGATGACAATAATACTTCAAAATATTACGATAAGACAAGGTGTTATGTATTTTAAGAAGTGCTTAGCACTTTGACTCCATGGCTTATACAGTAAATCCTTTAAACTTTAACTCTAACGAAGCAGTAACGAATTGAATCAATCGGAGTGAGTTATACTTATAATTAATTATATATGTATGTATGTATGTATGTATATATATATATATATATATATATATATATATATATATATATATATATATACGTAAATTCTATTTATATATATTTTCCTCAAATTCTCAATAATGAATGATTGAATGATTGAATAATGATTATGGTCAATTTTGACTATTGCTTGAACTAATGTTAAAATGACATGAAAACTTCATATGGTAAAAGAATTATATGCACAAACTGACATACAGACACCTTATTATACTTAGAGATGGTACCATAGAATTATTACCAATCACTTCTATTTAGTATTCAATAGGTTTTGCAAAAAGTAGCCCCACCGTTACTTTGTTACCTGGTGTTCTTAGAAATGACCACTGTAGAGTTGATTTTTTGCTTCAAGCCTGGCCATAATCATTGGATATTTTTTTTATATTACTTTTGGTTTATTTTACCTCTAAGTTGTAATATAAATGTGAATGTTTGTACATGAGTGTGTGTTGGTGTGTTTGTTACTTAATTACGCTGAAACCTCGACGGATTTGGATGGAATTTAGTACGCAGATAGATTATTACCTGAAATAGCACATAGGCTGCTGTTAGTAATAAAACTTGCCAAAAGGTAGCGCTGCACGTATATACCTAATATTATAAATGCAAAAATCTCTTACAAGTGCATTCGACAAAAGTAAGGGTAAGTCACTAGTTAAGTTAACGACTTATTTCTACAAATATAAGAATATCTTATATTATGAAAATGAACTATTTTTATTGTCAAAAACATAATTTTATATATGATGGTTGTACCAATAAGAAATACCAAAAAAGTACAAAGTAATACGTAACCTACTTTTCTCACATAAACAAAAGGTCGTGACTGTCTGACAGCTTTATCAAAAAAGACGGGAAACAGATTTTTCATAGCCTTTTTTGTAACATTACTCTTGCGTGAGTTGTCATTAAAATATTAAGACAAAAGCTTCACCCATATGAAAAGATTACCTACATTTGGTAGAGATGAGGAGAAAAGTGTTTAAATTTTAAATAAAACTATCTTTTCGGATTTTTTCGTGGATTTATTTTGGTTCCCAACGTTTCGAATGCTCTACAACAGCATGGTTACGGGAAAGACCAATAGTAAGTTTTATTCAAAATTTCAAATCTAAAAAAGTATTAAAGTGTTTAAAATCGGCCAAGTGCGAGTTGGATCTGTGCATTATTTCTGTAGCACGACGAAATGTTTGATTCATAATAAAGACTTAGTGAAAGATTCACTCACGCTTGGCCAATTTTCATAATTTTGGTTTAGTTTTGAACTTACACTTTAATAGTATCTTTGATACATCCATTTCATGAGCTACGGAATTTGTATTGAATCTATACTAATGTTATAACGCTGAAGAACTCTTCAACCAAACAAACTTGTTTGGTTAAACGCGCTAATCTCGGAAACTATTAATCCGATTTGAAAAATTCTTTTTGCATTGGATAGCCCGTTAACTGAGGAAGGCTATAGGCTATATATATTACCGGGAAAATCTACGGTTCCCGTGGGATAGATTTATTTTTGTCTAGGGACGAACCCGAAGCGAAGCGAGGGTGAGTCGCTAGTTAGACATATACAGCACTTTCGAATTGTCATTGTTAATTATGGCTAAAAAAGCTCAAATTTTTTAAGCTAAAACCAACGACTACAAGACGATAACTTAGTAACTAGTAAATATTTACTAAATATCATATTACTTACATACATCTGTATATTTTTAGGATTATATTTCAGTACCTATTCTGCGAAACAGATATAGTGATGCGTTATCGTTGAGTGTCAACGAGTCGGCACTTTGGTGTAACATAATATCGTCATAATATATTAGTATGGAAATATTATATCACACTAGAAATTAGCTTGCTCGTTCGTTCGTGTATTTTTTTCCGACATTATCCAAACAAACAAAATTTATTTCTTTCAAGACTGCCTAATAAAAATAATTGACGAGTTTTTACTAATTTTAGACATTTACTCTAACACGTATAATTAATAACACATAGCCCAAACCACTTGGTTTAGAAGTATGAAATTGTGCACATAATTTCCATATATGAGCACTAAGGAATATTTTTTTTAATTTCATCTTCTAAAGGGGATTTTCAGGGATGAAAATTTGTATGAACGTTTGCCATTTTTGAAGTAAAAAAAATTATATTCCATCGGGTACTCTCCTTGTTTATAATAAAATTTTCATCGAAAGCATAGTGCGTATGATATTTTATATAAGAAAAAAGCTCTACATCTAAGTACACGACACGCGTGCTTTAATAGCTTTCTGCTATACATTAACATCCGGCGGAAAGTACGCAAAAAGTATGGAAGAAAATAAAAAGAATAATATGCCGCTCTACACACTTGCCCATCAACTAAACACGTACAAAATTACGTCTAGTCCAATCTGTTTTTGCATGATAATATTTATAGTACATCTTTGTCTATTTAATAAAGCCATGATTAAACTGACACCGGTTTACCTTTACTGGGAAACGATCCCACTACCCTCAACTAACACCATTTGAAACTTCACAAAAGCTGTGAACAAATTTGATGTGGTTTTCTGGACGTTTATAAAACAATTTTGTGCGCGACTTCACTCACGCTCTGGTGGTCTAACCCCTTGTAATTTGTAATTTGGAGTCATTATGTTCCGGCCCACTGGTACTGTCCCTACTTTCGATACGGGTATTAAATATTTATTGTTAGTTTGTAAAATTTTTAATAAGATTATGGTTTTACATAGATAAAATGTAAATTTAAAATAAATTATTTCTGTCGGCCACGGATAGCATAGGTTCGATTTCTGGAGCAGGCAAATTGGCTATATGGCTTACTCTACGTAACCAACTTCAAAAGATTAAAAAAAATAGAAGTTCCTACCACAATCAAATTATTACTGCATTTAATGAAACCTGACAGGATAACATTTGTCTTTATTAAACTTTAATTAAGTCAAAGCAGAATAAATTATTTCGAGTTATAGAAGAACAAGCTGACACACAGAGATGCGCTTAGTATAAGTAAATACTACATATATTATATATATATATATATATATATATATATATATATATATATATACATATATATATATATATATATATATATATATATAGTAAGAAAAACAGCGTAGATGTTGATGGATGTGATATTTGAATACATAATAAAAATGTACGACGACACGTTTGGCTTAGTTTGTAGATACCCTACTTGCTGTGTTAGCTGTTGCATGTTCAAGTCCCGATGGGAGCATTCATTTGTGTGATGAGCACGAATGTTTGTATTCTAGTCATAGGTGTTTATATTTATAATATGTATTTAAAGTTATATATGTGTAATGTATCAACTATCTAACTAGATGAGATATTTTTCCGCAGTAAAAGTATCCTATATGTTGACCCGTATAACCAGCTATCACCATACCTCATCAAATTCCCTCCAGTGGTTTTTCTGTGATGCGGTAACAAAAAGACAGACAAAAATTTTAACAACTATTGATTCAGCCTCTGTATCGATAATAATGTCTATTTCAATAAGATTTTCCAAAAAATATTTAATGTACATATTCGGCTTAGTTATATTTTTATTATAAGTATAGATTATACTTATATGTCGGGGCAAAAGAATGCGTTGTTTTGCTCAAAAGAACATTTACATGTTCATTTAAATCAAAATTTGCGGCTACCATTTTGAACTTATTCAACAATTTCAGTTATCTTAGTTAACTACTTTTCAAATATCATGTTTCTATAGTTATTATAATTTAAAACGTAACTATCATAATATATTGTTTATTAACACTTTAAATCAATATCGCTATGTAATACAAGTACAAGTTACGGTTAAACAACAAAGCTTGTGCATAATTAAATACGCCCAGTTATTTGCCTTTCATTATCTCCGATAAGCCAATGCAATGTTCCGCGACATTAAATATAATATTAGATTGGTTCTGTATTGACTATTATTCTAGAATCAAATAGAAGTTTTAGTCCAGAAATTACTACGTAATATATTTGGGCAACAGCCCAATCAAGTATATTATTCATTTTATCTGCTATTATTGGCTAGCGTGGTGGACTATGGCCTGATCCCCCTCGTATTGAAGGGAGGTCCGTGCCCAGCAGTGGGACGTTAAAAAAGGCTGAATACATACATACATTTGCTATTATAATTTTTAGCTTTTAACTGCCTCGGTGGTGTAGTAGCTAGCAAGTACAGCTGCACATAGGTGCTGGGTTCGAGTTCCGGGTCGGGCCAAGTTTAGTTATTGAGTATTTCTGTTTAGTAAGTCTCAGTAACAGCAGAGTTGGGAAGCCGTCGGTCCTCCACCTTAATTCTCACCGGTCGTGTCTCGTGTCGTGCCACCGGAGTATGAGAGTGACAGGAATAGAGAGTGCACTTGCGTCTGCGCGTACACTTGTGCACTATAATATCTCCTGCGCAGATGGCTAGTCTAAATGAGACTGGCCGCCGTGGCCGAAGTCAGTCGACAGGTCATTATAATTATTAGACTGAGCGTTAGCACTATAATTCCACTGGAGTTAAAACTTGCATAGTACCTACATACGTGACAGACAAAAAAAATCTATAACTACCATTGTTTTGGGATCTATATTATGCAGACAACCCGTAACAGTCACAGTTTTTAAAATTATTTCAAGTACAGATTTCGCTTTGTTAATGTTTTATTATATGTATAGATAAATAAAAACTAAAAAAAAAAACGACTTCTAGACACTAATAAGTAAAATATAACTGAGGTTTTCACTTAATACAGATTCCTAACCAGATATTTTCGAAGTCTGTGCCAGCCAAAATACAAAAAAGGAGTTTATTAAATTAAAATTGCAGATGTTTAAGATACGATTCAAATTGCGTATAATTATTGAAAATATTAAAACAATGGAAGATGTATTAGGTTACATCTAAACTTCCCCTCTTGAATAGATTGGAAATAACAGAATTCACTAATAATAATAAAGGACGCGTGTCCGTCCATCACCTGCAGGGCGGGTGTGCCTTTTGAAAAATGGCCTTTTTTGAAGCGTGCCGATTGTGTACTGTGTATGAATAGAGAGGATAAGAAAATATTATTATTACATATTGCGTTTAAAATTTACTAACATTATCTTACATACATATGTTTGTACTAGCGATTTACCCTCGCTTCGCTCGCGTTCGTCCCTGGGTACGTTTTAATTTTTTTGAGCGAAACCCTAATTCTTTTTCTAAAATAAAAGTAGCCTAAGTTACTCCTTATAATATCAGCTATCTGCCAGTGAAAGTGCCGTCAAAATTGGTCAAACAGACAGACAGACAGACAAAAATTTTAAAAATTGTGTTTTTCTTATAAGTACCGTATATAATTCCATATACATTTAGTATAAAGCTATTATTTTGACATTACAAACAGACACTTCAATTTTATTTATCTGTATAGATGTATGTATGTATGTATGTTAAAGTTTGTATGTGTGTAGTTTAGTATAATTCTTACTCTTTCACGCTAAAACAGGTGGACCGATTTGAATGAAATTTTGTAAATAGATAAATTACGACCTGGATGGAGTACATAAACTACTAAGCCAAGAGAAGCAAGTGTTAGGTGTTAGCTTACATATACTTATATATGTGTGTATTTAAACTAAATGTTCGTTATAGAAAAGTTAATAATTAATATAGATTGGTACTCGCTACAACTATGTCGGTCCACGGCTTTGATTATCAAATATTTAATATGACGTTAAGCATGTATAAATATTTTCATATAGCAGAGATCGGAGAGAAGAATCATTTTGTTCAAACAACGACTTTTATTTCTAAAATATTTTTAATATTCCATTACAAAATATATATGTACCTACCAGCTTTTATCTACAGTTCAACAGTTATTCACACTAATATTATAAATACGAAAGTAATTGTTTGTTTGTTTATTACGTTTTCACGACTAAACCGATTTTGATGAGAATTGGTACGGAGATATTTTGAGACTTTGGGAAGGACATAGGATAGTTTTTACACCGGAAATCGTCCCTCAAGGAGGTGAAAAGGGTGAAAGTTTGTATGGGGAATCAATCATTTCTCACGTAAGAGATATAAAACTCATCATACCTATGTATGTACATATATTTAGCCTAACTATTCCACACTATCTGTCAAAACATACCTAGGGACGAACCCGAGCGAAGCGAGGATGAGTTAGATTAGTTAGATACATAAATAAGAAAATCCGGTATAGTTTAGAAAATCCTAAACAGTTTAGTTTTCTAATAGATTTCTATTAGATTTAGAATCGATTCAGTTGTTCCAGAAATTACCGCTTAGCTAATAAACAAAATCTAATATATAAAATTCTCGTGTCACAGTTTTCGTTGCCATACTCCTCCGAAACGGCTTGACCGATTTTGATGAAATTTTTTGTGCTTATCCGGTATCTATGAGAATCGGCCAACATCTATTTTTCATCCCCCTAAATGTTAGGGGTAGTCCACCCCTAAATTTTTTTTTTTATTTTTTAGACAAAATTTTTAATTTCTATTTTTTTATGATACAACTTACAAAAATACATATAATCCTCAATTTTCACCCTTCTACGATCAACCCTTATTTTTTAATAGCCATTTTAGTAATTTAACCATTTTTCCTCTCCGGTCGAAAACTGATCAATCGTGATTTAATGCAAGCTAGGGACGAACCTGAGCGAAGCGAGGGTGAGTCGCTAGTAAGCAAATAAATTTTAACCTCATAGATATATAGGACGCATAATTTCAAAGGCAACAGTAGAAATTCAATATACATTTCGTTTGAAACTAAATTGCATTCACAATCCTTTGATGATAATAAAGATGCCAGAAAGAATTTTTCTCTCATAGTTTCAAGTCGTAAAATGTGCTTTTAAAAGTTTAATGAGGTATTTGGCTCAAATGTAAAGGGCGGGTTCGATGCCCGCGCGAGGTATTGTTTACTAACAAGAGGCTTGAGCTTACAATAAGCTGTTTTACATCTTTATTCTTACGAACTTTAAAGGTTAAAAGTAGTGTCAAACTTGGCTCGAGTTGTTTATATTTTATTTAACGTATACTTGTGACTTATGCTATCAATTTTATCTTATCAATATTATTTACTTACTAGTTTTAGCCCACGAATCCTCTCGTACAGTTTATATATTAATTGCTTGTCTCCCTCAATACATACCTATGTTAAAAAATGTAAAAAAAAACGTGTGTATGTAGGTACTTATGTACGCACGTCAGAAGTTATACTTCTTTGGCGTAACAGAACAAAAATAGCTAAAGATTTCATCCCGTATATAACAACTGTCTGTTTGTAAAAGGAATGCAGCTAACTTCATCATGTCGCTTTTTGTATGTCGATGTGCGCGCGCATCATAAAAAGTTTACTCTCATAATTTTTTCCAAACGTACCAAAAGAAGTATAACTTCAATTTTTTTTATATCTACATAAGTTATGCTTTCAAAGAATAAAAAAATATATATAGTGATTTTTGAAGTGTATGTTTTAGAGTAAAAATAATTGTAAATACTTAAAATAGAATTTGCTTAAAAAAACAGTAAAAGTAGATCCTCAAGAATATGCATAAATAAATTCTTAAGCTTTTACACAAATGACATATATATAAAAAAATTGAGGTACGTTCTTAGTCAAAAGCATTGTTAAGTACTGAATAGCTTACATTCACCACCTTTGCCTACTGACCTATTGTTGAAAATCGCAATCTTGTTTCCAGGAAAACGTCAGAATTTCTTCTTAAGAACATAAAGTAACATTTAAGAAGGGTGGATACCCTTTTGCGTTAAAAATTGATTGATCACTTGGGTTTGGTCGTAGATTAGATGCCTGAGATAATTAATGTAAGAACAATAATATTAATTTGGCTTCAGTACATAGTATAAAACAAAGTCGCTTCCCGCTGTCTGTCTGTCCTTATGTATGCTTAGATCTTTAAAACTACGCAACTGATTTTGATGCAGTTTTTTAATAGATAGAGTGATTCAACAGGAAGGTTTATATGTATAATACATGGAAATTATAGTACAGAAAAGCCGAGAAATGCAAAGATTTGTATTTCATACTAAACGTTAAAACGTACTTAAAAAATAATAATTTATTTACATATTTAGGTAATAAATTCGATATTGCGAGTCTGTCCTTTTCACGTGAGTCAATGTTTTTGGAAAATGTCCCGAATTCCTAGTTTAATTATGATGAAACTCAGATTTTTAATGTTTTACCTAAGATCCATCTAAGATCATTCAAATATATCTATTTAAGAAAAAATAAATTAAAAAAATATCTAATAACGTTAGAAATTAAAAATGGCTTCCTCATCTATGTTAAAGCGGAAGTGACAAACAATTTGACACTATTTCAACCCTAATCGGAATTCAAGCGTTTGAAACGGCGCCAAAATCTATACATAAATATACAAACGTGAAATGCATATAATATTTGATCTAACCTTATAAAATACAAGCTTTAGACGCGCGCCTTACACGTACTTTTATTCTCAGCACGTTTTTATAGACTTCACTTGTTACTATATGATTAAACTAGCTTTTTCGACGGCTTCGCCCGAGAAGACTATTTATGTACAGCAATCTTTTCTAACTATTATACTCGTAGATATTCTATAACCTTCCTCAAAAATTGGACTTTCTCAAGAGTTTTCAATTCCGACTGGCAGTTCCAAAATAATAATTTGCTATTACACCTATAGGTATATTACTAGCGACTCACCTTCGCTTCGCTCTGGTTCGTCCCTGTTACGTTTTAACGTTTAGTATAGATTTCTCAGAGATGAGATATTTTCCCGCAGTAAAAAGTATCCTATATGTTGACCCGGATAACAAGCTATCATCATACCAAATTTTATTAAAATCTGTCCGGTGGTTTTCGCGTGAAGTGGCATCTGTATCCATAATAATGACTATTTCAATAAGATTTTCCAAAAAATATTTAATGTACAGATTCGACTCAGAATTTTATCATACATTACATTAAAGGCAAATTTCATAAAAATTCTATGCATAAACAAGACACTATTATTTTATTATATATATGGATTTGGTTCTACACCACCTTTAACTCAGGTAAAGGAATTCGATGGAAAAAATCAAATAACACGCTTGAAAAAAATGCGGTTTCTTTATACTTAAAGTTGAGTGGAGATTACAAACAATGGGCAAACTTTACTGTTTGGTTCACATTTTATCATCATCTTAAAAGAAACAATACTGTGCTAACTTAAAAATTACAACAATAATCTAAAAGTTAGCTAAATTTGATCCGTATTGTCTAGAAACTAAGATAGTAATTATGTTAATTGAACTGCAAATTTAAAGCGAGTAATTTGGGCTATCTATCACTTCGTATAGCCCTCGCTAAATGCTCATAAAAATCTTGATGGCTTTCTTATGTACTTAGTTTTTCTTATAAAGAAGCCGTCTACTGTAATTAGGTCGGTAAAGCAATAAATTTGATAGCAACAAATCGTGAAATTCTTTTGAAATGACTGTTTTTATCATTTCTTTGTAGAATGGTGATATATTTCTAATAAAACACAAGTTATGATTTATTTTTGTTTGTTATTTAGTGGCTATTATTAAAATTGTCTAAAAACGACGTATTGGATAGGTTCATGGGTTCGATTTTTCTTCAAAATAATGCCTTGCAACATCAACTATCTACCACGAACGACCCGTCAAAATCAGTCCAGTCTTTTCGAAGATTAGCCATAACAAACAGACAAACACAAAAATTTTAAAAATTGTGTTTTTCTTATAAGTACCGTATATAATTTCATATGCATTTAGTAAAAACTTGTTATTTTGACATTACAAACAGACACTTAAATATTATTTATCTGTATAGATTATTATCAATATGTTTGATTTCAACATATTTTCTTCTTTTTATCTTAAAAATAGGTGTTGAAATCTAAAACCATAGAAATATCCACTAAATCATAGAAGACCAACCCAACCTTTTGGTTTGACATAAATTAATTTTTACTTAAAATCAACAAAAACTAGACATTTTTCGTTTTGGTCGTAAAAAACACTCTGCAGGTGGCATTGTAAAAAGGACACCTCATTATCGGTTTTAGAAACAATAAAGTTTTATTTATACTTAGTTATTTATGGATTATTCGTTATCCTTCCAATTCCAACTTATCAAATACTAACGTTGTGCCGCGACTTTTTAGAAAAATCTTTTAAAATGTACCTTTATTTGAAGCTCAGAGCTTTCTACATACTAACAAATAAACAAAATAACGGTATTTACGTATTAACGTCACCGCAGCTACAGATTTGGCGGGTTTTAAGTGTCGCCAATCTACACCTAAAATTTTTGCGATAAATCATAATTACTGTAAATGAACTTAATATGTAATAATATGTACCGGAAAAAGTGGCTGTAGTGGGATTAAGAAAAAAATTCTAAAAGTTCTAGTCGCCCGAATTGAACTAGCGACGATCTTTAAAATATTGAAAATAAAATATATGGGGATAATAACATACAGCACCATCTAGTTCCATGGTAAGTTACGAGGCCTGTGTTATGGATACCAGATAGTCGATACACTACACATATATAACTTTAAATACATACATATTATAAAGATAAGCATCCATGACTGGAGAACAAACATTCGCGCTCATCACACAAATGAATGCTCCAGCGGGACTCGAACCCACGACTGTCGGTACAGCAAGCAACACTACAAACTGAGCCAAACGTGTCGTCAAAATCTTCACCCAGTAGACGATGACTTTAAATTTCTGTCTCTAGTTTATTTAAACTTTTAATTGAATTCTAACACAGTAACAAGAAAGATAACGGTCCACAGAATCACAAAGCGATGTTCCACCAATTGATACAGATATCCGATACTCGAACAGCTGCCCTGACCTATAAAACTTGCACATGATCTAACGACATACAAAAATGTACTCATGTTATCTCTATGGTGCTTTCCATTGACGTTTTTAATAAGAAGTTTATAATATACTGCCGACTTACCCTATCTTCGCTCGGATGCGTCCCTAGGTACCTTTTAATTTTTTTGAGAGAAACCCTATTTCTTTTTCTAAAATAAAAGTAGCCTAAGTTACTCCTTATAGTATCAGCTATCTGCCAGTGAAAGTCCCATTAAAATTAGTTCAGCCATTTCGGAGATTAGCCGGAACAAACAGACAGACAGACAAAATTTTTAAAAATTGTGTTTTTCTTATAAGTACCTACTGTATATAATTCCATATGCATTTAGTATAAAGCTGTTATTTTGACATTACAAACAGACACTTCAATTTTATTTATCTATATAGATATATTTTTTCTATGTTTAAAAATGACAGACGTACATACAAACTGTTGTATGTCCCTATTTAACAAATTTAGGATATGAATTTTCAACAATCTTTCCTTTATGTAAACTCTTGTACAAAATTGCAAGCTTTTAAATTCAGCAGTTTGAGCTAAGTATTGTTCTTGAGTCGATGATTGAATTTCAACTTTTCAATTAAATGTAAATGTCTGTATTCAGCCCTTTTTAACGTCCCAATACTGAGCACGGACCTCCATTCAATACTAAGGGGATCATGCCATAGTCCACCATTCTGGCCAAGTGTGGGTTGGCAGACTACGTAATATGTAAATATAATCTATCCATATAATAAAATTCTGAGTCGAATCTATACATTAAATATTTTCTGGAAAATCTTATTGAAATAGTCATTATTATCGATACAGAGGCCGAATTTGTTTTTAGAATTTTTGTCTGTATGTCTGTTCGTCTGTCTGTCTGTCCGTCTGACTGTCTGGGAACGCATCACAGGGAAGCCACTGGACAAATTTTGATGAAATTTGATATGATGATAGCTGGTTACCCGGGTCAACATATAGGATACTTGTTACTGCGAAAAATATCTCATCTTTGAGAAATCTATAATAACCGTTAAAACGCACCTAGGTATATAGGGATGAATGCGAGCGGGATGAGGGTGAGTCGCTAGTATATATATATTTCCCATTTATTGAGATATCGATAGATAAGAAAACTTTATCGACTGAAAAGAAAACTTTATGCAAAAGTACTAAATCGGAACTGCGGCTATTACACGCTATCTAAGATCATATAATCACAAATAGCCAACAATACTTATCTAATCTGATAGATAAGGAAATATAGAGGGTACGAAGGACACTAAAGACGCACAAATACGATCGTAAATAACTTAAAATAGTCATTTCTTTTTTGGTAACTCTATTATAACCTCGCTTTGAGTTTCTTTATAACTAGCTTTACATACTAGTATATGCCTCTTTTTGATAAAATCCATTAATGTAAAACTGTGTTTGTTTGTATGTCCTTCTTTCACATCTAAACAGAGTGACGGATTCGCGTGATTTTATATGTTGAGATAGTTGGAAATCTCGAGAATGACATAGGTTTTTTACCGCTTGAAATTTTCTTATTCCCACGGGAATACACGATATAATACAACTCATAACAACTTATCATACCTATGTATACATATATACATATAATATATAGTCTATCTATTCCATAACTAACCGTTAAAACGTTAGGGATGAAGCCGAGCGAAGCGAGAGAATGAACCGCTAGTACCTACTCTATAATTTAAATTCGTCTATATTCGTTCATACTGCTTGCTACATTATAATATGTACATACATATATTATATGTATATTGTATGTATACCTACTGGTTTTAACTCCGCTATGCAAAGATAGTGCAACTTTCTACGAGTATTACTAAATTTTACATATAGTGTAAGTAATATTTTATAAGTTACTTTCAATTACGGCGATGTAATGCGATATAAATATCTTGAGCCGGTGATTATTTTCATAGGTTTTTGTGTTCTCATCTAACATTGCTTAAAAAGTAACATAAGCTTACTCTTCTATACTAAGTAAATTGATACCGCAGATTAAATAAAACTATCTTTTCAGATTATGCCGCGGATATATTTTGATTTTTGCTTTATAATATCTATACATATAATAAAATCTATATACATATACTCGTATAATAAAATTGTAACTAAGCCGAATTTGTACATTAAATATTTTTTGGAAAATCTTATTGAAATAGACATTATTATCGATATAGAGGCCGAATCTATAGTTTTTAAAATTTTTGTCTGTCTGTCTGTTACCGCATCACATAAAAACCACTGAAGGTATTTTGATGAAATTTGGTATGGTGATAGCTGGTTATCCGGGTCAACATATAGAATACTTTTTACCGCGGTAAAATATCTCATTTCTGAGAAAAAATATAAAAACTGCAATGTAAGAGTATACTGATATGTAAAACCTAAGAATTTTTGGTCATCTGAACGCGGGCGGAGCCGCGGACAATGCTAGTATTATATATATTATTTAAAATGTCAAATATTCGCGTAAATCTAAGAAAGTATTATAATATCGCAGAGTCAAATAAACTGACTAAAATATATCTACATATTTAAATCTTGTCATATTATCATTTGTATAATATTTCTTACACTAAAATAATATCTTGACTTTGTTTGTATTTACATACCTATAGTAACATATACCGTAGGTAAATATATAATATTTGTCATTGGTGAAGATTCAGACCAATATTATTGTTCTGAGGGTAAAGACTCGATTAAATGATAGCAAAATTAAATAATCTAACAATTAAAAACCTACCGAACCTCACACCTGTAATATTCGACTTACTTTAACATTCCGATGCTGTGATTGCTGCGGTTCTTTATGTGGGGTGTTATTCTTCGAGGTTATGCTTCGAGGCGCCGAGAAGACGGTATCAGTTGCTATGACAACGCCGTTTGTTTTGATAAGGGTGGATTTTCTTTTGCAGAATATCTTTCTAGTTTTTAATAATATTATATTATTTGAAACCATAGCGGCATTTTATTTTTGAAGTGAAAACTTCTATAGGCAGGTTTGGATAGGGAGTAAATTCATGTAAGTCGTTATCGACATGGTCACGTGACGTGTTAACGCTAACACTCAGAGTGCCGATAGATGTCAAAACCAGATAAATGTGAACAGTTTTAATTTACAAATTTCAATTTAAGATCAAACAATTAATTTGAATATCCAAAAATAACAACTGTTTGTTTATAGTTTTAAGTTTTCACTTCTGTAGGCAGTCCTCATAACTGCTTTTTTTTTATTTTAACCGTAAGTATCTATGTAATCATACATTTGAAAACTTGAAAGGGTATCATTTTAGTCGTTATGTGGCATATACATTGTACACATGCATGTAATGTATACACATTGTCGTATACATTGTACATAGGTACATAATACATATGTATATGGTTTTTATGGTGATTTCCGTATTCGGCCAGACATTAATTACAGTGGCAAACGTACATACAAATAAACTTTCTTAATTATAACAGTAGATAGAGTATCCGAATTGTTCCTACATACTTTAATTTCATTGTCACTCGACAAAAATCAGTGAAAGTGGGCCGCTTGTGTTTGATGTTTCGGAAAGATGTTAGCACATTATTAGGTTGAGTATTACTGCAACATTACACTATTTACAGTGTGACACAGTTCATTTATTCTTAGAAGACAATGTGTACTTTGGTTTTTAGCTAATTTCAAAAAAGGAGCATGTTAACTAACAAATTTTGCTTTATTTAGACCTACTAGCTGTTTAAAAAACTTTCTTTTCAATAAATTATTATAGTAACGTAACTTAGTACTATTATTAGTATTAGTAATATCTAACAAACATTACATACAACTAAAGTATACTATGATAGCACATATACTAACATTTTGTATAAAACCTAAATCGAACTCACTACTATCTGCCATACATATGTAAGTAGACCTTCCCTCTGATACGGCTAACATGTACATACATATATAACGTTAACATAACTTTCAATTATAATTTAATCCACCAGAATTATCTATATATACTTAATATTATAAAGAGGAAAGATTTTTTTGTTTGTTTGTTTATTTGTACTCAATAAGCTCCGAAACTATTAGACCGATTTAAATGAAATTTGATTATAAGACAGTTTGAGACCCTGGAAAAGATATAGGATAGTTTTTATCCCGGATATCATCCCTTAAGGGGGTGAAAATGGGGATGAAAATTTGTATGGGAAATCAAACTAGTATTTCATATAACCATTACAAAACTTCTGCCACTCATAATAAGCTAAACTATCGCAAGATAAGATGTTAAATAATTTCGGTTATTTTAATTTAATTTAAATAAAGAGTTCAAAATTACCTCGATTTAGAAAAAAAGCAAAAATAAGTTTAGTACAAACTTTAACAAAGATACAGTACTTTGAAATAGAGCCGTTTGAGCTCAAGTCTGTGGTCGACCCTAGTAATTGGTATCGCGTTAACTAAACTACATACTATTTTGTGGTTAAACAACCTAGTATGGAATCATTACTACCGGTTATAAGAAGAGGTACAATCTACAACGTATTAATCCGCATTAATAATATATGTAAATGTGAAAGTACATCTGTCTGTTATTGCAGTAGTACATTATGAAAGATTGATTAAAGAACAGATTTTGATGAAACTTAGCATAAATTAGTTTTTTATACAGTTCCTGGATTAAAGTGATAGCGGTCATATATGATACTAGCGACTCACCCTCGCTTTGCTTCAGGTTCGTCTCTAGATAAAAGCAAATCTACCCCACGGGAACCGTATATTGTCCGGGATGATATATAGCCTTCCTTAGTTAACGGGCTATCTAATGCAAAAAGATTTTTTCAAATCAGATTAGTAGTTCCTGAGATTAGCGCGTTCAACCAAACAAACAAACAAACAAACTCTTCAGCTTTATAATATTAGTATAGATTACAGAAGCTCTCAAAATAGACTTTTCCCTTAATTCACAAATAGGTAAACATATGAGAGCATAATTTTGCAAAATCTTAATAAATTTTGGGCTACATTATTATATTTTTATTACTTATTATATATCTTGAGTAAGTAGATAACGCTATGTAACTATTGATAAAAACAGGATAAAATTCTGTACAGCTATACTTTTTTAGATTTACGCGAATATATGACATTTTAAATAAAACTATCTTTTCGGATTTTTTCGAGGAGATTTGAAAAAAACTCAAATCTCTTTTGCTCATTGCTTTTCGGATGACAAAATTAAAACGCTTGTTGTTTCGTTTAAAAAAGTACTTTATGTGGTGTGCGTAAGTTCGAATTTGTGTTGAGACAATTAGAACTTTTGTTTTTTTAATTTTATTCTTTAGTTTGATTTAACGTCACATGTCGACACTTTTTCTAGAGATATTTGCTAGGAAATGTGTTTATGTTTTTATATATCAATACTTTTATTATAATATTTTATTTTTACATTTAAAACCTATGATTTTGTGTAATAAACAAGTACATTAATGCTACTGTAAAGTGTTTTCACATTCGATTGGGATGTAACCCAAAAAAACTAATACCACGCACACAAATAGACTCACGTAAAAATAACATTGTAAATGCAGGCGGCAAGTTTACGGCGACGAGACGTTTGCTTTTGTGAATAATTTTTAGAAATACACGTTTTATAAAATACTAGCAACTTACCCTCGTTTCGCTCGGGTGCATCCCTGGCTACGTTTTAATTTCTTTGAACGGAATCCTTATTCTTTTTCTAAAATAAAATTAGCCTAAGTTACTCCTTATAACATCAGCTATCTGCCAGTGAAAGTCCCGTCAAAATCAGTCCAGCCGTTTCAGAAATTAGCCGGAACAAACAGACAGACCTATATAATTGCATATTATGCATTTAGTAAAAAGCTGTTATTTTGACATTACAAACAGAGACTTCAATTTTATTGATGTATCTGTTTTTTTAAATAATTTCTATATATTTAAATAATGAAGATTAATAAAATATACGCTTTTAAATAGTTTTTTTACAAAATAATAATAATTTAGACGATAAGGGCATAAGATTATTTTTGATGTCTCATGTCAGAAACAAAAACAAGGGACGAACCTTTTTAGAAAGCAAAACTACTTAATCGATAATGATTAGATTTTACCTGCATCAGTTAAATGATTTGATTAAAAGTGACAAAGGGTCTTAGTCTAAGGTCTCTTTTGGACTGTATAATAAATATCGAATCAAAGAGAGAGCACTACTAGTTTTATTTTATTAGAGAATTGTCCACCTACACTATTATCAGTGGCGTAGCCATGCCAATACAACCAATGCGGCCGCATGGGGCCAGCAGTCTTCAAAATAGGCAAAGGGGGCTTTTTTTTTTTTAATTGGGGCCCAAAAAGGCTAGGTAATCGCTACTCTCTAATAGCGAGCAGTTTTATATTTTACTCTTCATATCTCTACCTAAATATTAAAGCACTTTGAAATTTTGAATAATGCATCGAAAATTCTTAGTAAAACACGTGTAACTTTGCGTGACCGGGTTTGTTATTAGTTTAACTTCAACGTGAATTTCGAATAAATTTTTAATAACCTATACAATAACTATCCAAACAGACTTTCTTTGTCTTAATTTTAACTCTATTTTTATTTTCGTTTGTTCTATTTGTATTACTACAATATTCATTTACAGAACGAAATCTGAAGATGAATATTGTAGTTTTTTTTTCAATAATGAAAAAAAAAAGAATATATTCTCAATTCCACACACATATATTTTTTTATGTTTGACCGTGCATACTTTTTACAGTGTAGTCCGATTTCAATGATTTTTTTTTATAGGATAAGTTATCTCAAAGTTGGTCCCATTTAAATTTGAAAAAAAAATCCATCCCTAAGTGTAGAAAACTAGAGATGATTGATTTTTCACTTACAGAATTTTTATAAAATACTTTGTTTTTCCCTTGCTACTATTATGTCTACACTAAAAATGGACAAATAACAACATAAAAAAAACCGACTCCAAAAAAACACCAAAAAGTAAAAAGTCAATTTGCTTTGATATGTATCAGCACCGACTTCGAAAATATCAGATTAGCTATCTATAGTAAATGAAAACTATCAATCAGTTATTTTTTACTTTTTAGTGTTTTTTTGAAGTCGATTTTCATTTTATTTTTAAAGTTTTTATTCAAAATCAGTTCAATTATTTAGTTTTCCGCTAGGCTTTGACGAGAATACCATATCTCACTTTAAAAAAAAATTTGTGCTTCTAATATTTCTTATTCCTAGCAATTGATATGATAATAGATTTTTAAGGTCCATATTTAACATATGAATAGAATATTGGACCGACAAAGAATGAATACAATCCCAGTCTTTGATGATACCGCTATTACCAAGCAGCTTTTGAGCAACATTATTGTAAAAATAAAAAAGAAATTATAAAACTATATATTAAAGTTGAAATATACGAGTACCTACTCGTAATGCTACTAAGTAGTTCGTAAGTTCAATTCATAGAAGGGGTAAATGCATTCACCATACAGGTTCAAAAGATAAAAATTTAAATTTTATAATAAAAGCTAAGACCGTTTGTTACCAGACGAATAAAAATATAAATAAAAAAAAATATCACATGTTTTCCTTTAAGTAAGATAAATATATTATTTATATTATTTCTCTTTGATAAAATTTATTTTACTATAGATCGATAAACATAATTCGATTATACTAACATAATAAATCTATTTAGATAATATATAATATTAATTAATGATAACGTGTCCTTTATACTTAATCCTTTAAAAGCATTCAAAAAGTTTGCATTTATATATGACAATAGTTAACTTTTGTTACCTGTAACTCACTGTTTAAAAAAATAATCAGCATGTCAAAATGTCGGAAGTCGGCCATAAATATTTGACAACAAAAAGCGCGCCATCACTGACAGTTCAAATTTAAATTTGGAACAATTTTAAAAATAAACACGATTGTTTAACTTTAAAACGATGTTCCTGTACATTGTTGTGTTGCCAGAAGTTATTTATTGTAAGCTTTTTTGTTAATCACTTAGAATTTATTGAGTTGACACATTCTACTGATTATTTAATGTCAAACGCTTTCTTTTTATGACTGTATATATGGGGGTCACAGCTTTTGGAGTCAATAGCTTATTATTCATAGTTTAGTTTTACGTGAGTAATTTTCAAAACATAAAGGTACTAAATGCTAAAACACTTTTTTTATTAATCGCTATGGTATTATTGTTTTAAATCAAAATATTTATTCTTACCATTATTTTAATAATACCAGTGAAAATGAAGAAGGTGTTGCATACCTGAAAAAAACAAATACCTTTAATATTATGTTAATTCTTATAAAATAATGCACAAATTATAATATACAAGCGGCTCACCCTCGCCTAGATTATTTTTTAAATTGACATAACTTTTTTTATTTAGGAACCGATTGAAATAAAACAAATACTAAATGTTTAGTGAAGCTTACCACAATACATTAAAGAAAACCGCACCCAAATCGGTTAAGCCGTTTCTAAGATTAGCGCGCACAAATGCACAGACAAACAGACAAACAGACAAAAAAAACTAAAAATCATTGTTTTGGGTTCTATTGCGTTAATAAAGATCCCCAATAATAGTTTTTCTCAAATATCTTCCATGTACAGACAGAGATCAGTTACGATTTTATTATATGTATAGATAAAAAAAATAAAAATACAATATATGTGAGTAATTCTACGCAGGTGCTTAAAAACATTTTGAGTTTTCGCGTAATTCACACATGTTTATACAGTTTCACTCCCCGATACATTAGACGTCCTATTTCCAAAGATCAAATAACTTCCAAATTGAAACTGTTTTAACAAGTATAACAAGCTCTGAACTATCCATTAATTGTGTTAGTAATGTAACTCAAATTGGTAGCCATTTAATTTGTTTGATTTCTAATTTGTTTCTAACATTTATTTTTATTTTAGAAATAGCTAATGTAAGATTTGTTTTTTCAAGACACATAAATTGGTTTAAAGTTGCCATTATTTTTAACAGTTAGTGGAAATCGATTTTAATCTACTTCAAATCGATTTGAGACTAAATATGTATGTAGCGTGATAGACTGTACAATAATGAGATATTATCAAGCTGATTACTTAATAAGGCTATTAGAATAGTAGACTCATTTGATTTATTTTTGAAACCTTAAACCCTAAAATTGGTTGAAAACTTGTTTATTTTTAGTTTATTTAATTTCAAATTTAATAACCTAGATATTATAGGTACCTTTGCACGACTGTCACAATTTATAATGCTTCACTTACATCTTTATCTGTTAATTCAATAAAAACTCATTTCATTTCATGATTAAATACTTTATGAATTTATATAATTTTAATAATCTTAATACTATTTATTTCATCTATACAGATAAATAAAATTGAAGTGTCTGTTTGTAATATCAAAATAACAGCTTTATACTAAATGCATATGGAATTATATACGGTAATTATAAGAAAAATATTTTTTTTAATTTATTGTCTGTCTGTCTGTCTGTTTGTTCCGGCTAATCTCCGAAACGGCTGGACCAATTTTAAGAGGACTTCATTAGCAGATATCTGATATTATAAGGAGTAACTTAGGCTACTTTTATTTTAGAAAAAGAATTAGGGTTTCGCTCAAAAAAATTAAATCGTAGATAGTGACGCACCCGAGCGAAGCAAGGGTTAGTTGCTAGTTAAACTAATATTTGTCTGAGTAGGTCAGTGAGTTTTTTTTTTGTTAGTTTATCGCACACGTGAGGCTTTTTCTTACCAACCCGTGTCAAACATATAATTGAAGTACCTAATAATAATAATTGAATACGTAAAAATCGGCTTAGTATGCAAATATGAAATTTAAAAACAAACATAATTAATAATATATGTACATGTAATTATATATTATGTACAAATTACTATAATTTATAATACAAAACACGATGGTAATCCAACAGTATGCTAGCACATGAACAGAATGTGTGTTGATTAGTAATTGGGTCGTAGATACAAATCCGTTAGTGTTAAATGACGATTTGAATTGGTTGTCGACGCGAATTAATCTCCCGATCGTATTGAATCCGCATTCCTGACACCAATTCTATAAGAAATTTAATATCGAAATTAACATCGCCTATTTATTTTACTCTGAAATAACTAAATAGTGTTATGAAATATTTTTCAATAAGTGAGCTAATTATTACTACTTTATGTTACTTCAGGTCATAATATTCTCCCTCCCAACGTGCCTTTACCTTATCGTGGTGTGGGGGAGAAGGGAGGGGAGAGAGGGGAGGGGGCTCATTAGGCAATCCAACCGGACGTGAAGCCAAGAGATGCACTGGGAAAAGGCCCATTTTGGTGGGCGGTGTACCATGCGAGTTGCTCCTGGTACTTCTCTGACAGCAGAGCGGACCGTAGGAGCAACCCCTTGGTTGTGTTATCTGCTTCGGCAGACCTGCCGTCGTGGTTGAGTGCGTAAGCGATCGTGCGACGCTCCTTTAAGAAGTAGAAGGTTCTATTGGGTTTTAGTGAGTAGTACTGGCCTCTCTAACCAGTGAGTCCCACATAACCACCTGTATGTGCACAGGTGGTTTGCGTAAATGCATTTCCCAACTTAAAAAAAAACACGTCCATCCATTTCAGCGTGAAGGAGTAACATACAAGCATACATACAAATCTTCACATTTATACTATATAATAGTAATCCAACTAGTAATCCACCCTGGCTTCACTCAGATACTTCTTTTATACATATAAAAACTCTTTCTAGTTTTTTCTGTGATCATACGCTTGCTCAATAATATTTTACTTTAAAATATTAAATATCGAATTTCTTGCCAAAAAAAAATTAAGATCGTTCCTACCCATGTACGTCGTATATGTAGTCCAACGTGTGCGACAGTTAGATTTTGGAAATTCAATATCAATGGACTACTTTCATCGGCCGTAACGGTTCTTGACTGAAAAAAAATCTATTCAAGATTTAAATCTAAGAAAGTATTGAATTCTGTTTTATCTAGCACATAGCTTTTTTGCCATTAAAAACCTTCTTTAATAAGTAAATTGACAGTTCTTAAGTGGCTCGCTAACCAATAAACAGCATTTCATTATTATATACATAGATATTATAGTTTATCCATCATTCACACAGCAATGAATAAGTTTGTCCTTTCTATAGAGATAGTTTTTGGGCTAAGTACTGACTAAGCTACTTTTCATCCCGATATTAGATTTAGTAGTTCCAATAGGATTTCTGTTGAAAAATGTTCCTGATCAGATCAAGTAAAAGCAAAAATTATTTTTTAATTCAAAACTGAGGAACTCAATTCTGGTGCAAGTTTTTTTTTTGTAGATAATATTGACGACACGTTTGGCTCAGTTTGTAGTGACCCTACTTGCTGTGCCAGAGGTCGCGGTTTCGAGTCCCGCTGGGGGCAATCATTTGTGTGACGAGCACGAATGTTTGTACTCCAGTCATGGGTGTTTATATTTATAATATGTACGTATTTAAAGTAATAATATATGTGTAGTGTATCAACTATCTGGTATCCATAACACAGGCCTCATAGCTTACCATGGAACTAGATGGTGCTGTGTGTTAATGTCCCAACATTTATTTATTTATTATTTATTTATTAGTTTTAAGTGCTTTCACTTTTGCATCATAAACTAAATACAATGATCTCCTGATTCTAATATATTCTAAACTCTAATAAATAAACAAGAAAATTCTATAATTAGCGTCCCCATCTCGTAAGTATAATAAAATAAGACGTTTTAGATACGACGACACATCCTGCGTTAGTAGTTTTTTTCCTTTTACTATACATTTTCCAAACTCATTTTCGTCGTACACATGTTGGTATAAAGGATATTTTCGAGTGACTAAGTCGGATATGATGATGTTTTAAGTTTTGTTGTTATCAAGTTTGTACTTCCAATAATATAATGTGTTTTAATTATATAATGCAACGACGTTTAAGTGAAATGGTATTAGAATTTAATTTTTAGACCATTATATAATTGGATAGGGTCTATAACTGCCGTGTTAGTGACATCTGTTTGTATTCGTATGCATTTCGTGTAAACGATCACATATGATTTGAGATTTGTCTCTTTTTATTTCAATGTACTGGAGGATATATTGTCTCAAAAAAAAAACATAATATGTTTGTTTTATTCTATCTGGTCCAAAATCTTTTCTGTATTATTAGTAAAACATATCATATCAAGAGGTAACAGTTGTAGAAAAAACAAATATAGTCTGTACATATAGAGAACAAGAATAAAATTAATAAGAGAAAACCATAGCATTTCACATAAAATGGCGAATTTTCGCTTTATTTTTATATAAGTCACGTGCCCTAAACTACCAATATCCTTCTAATACTATTGTTTCTATGAATAACAACAATTTTGAACCTTATTTTAGTTGTAATACAGTCGTCAGACCAAATAATGAGAAATTGAGACGTCTTTTGGGGATAGTGATTTAAGGTAAAATAAATATTATTTCATTAGAATAAGGTTTAAAATGCATCAAATGTGAATCTGTATTATTAAAGACCCTTATATCCCAATCAATAAGTTTCAAGTTGATGTTATATTGACAATTGTCAAGTCTGAGTGCCATTTGAAAGATAATACAGAAGCTATTAATATAACTTACATCATTAAATTCTATATACATAAAAGTCAGTAAGTTTTATTTTTACGTCATAATGATTTTAAAATTTACTAATGTTATTTCATAAAAACTTAAATTTTAATATAAAAAAATAGTCTATTTAAAAAACTAATCATGCCCTAAGGATGTGTATTATGTCCTCTACTTTTCCTATTATACATAAAAGCAAATAAGTTAAGCGTTCAAAACGTAAAATGTGTTTAATCTATTAAAAGTACAGTGGACATGTGGTCAAACAAATCTAAATCGATTCGAAGCAGTCAGTGTAATTGATTGGTTAAAATTGCCAATGAATCCTTCTGTTAATTTCGCTTTAATAAGAGTTATGTTTATTGAGACTTAAGTAATTTATGATTTGGTTCATCTTTTAAGAGAGATTATTAATTCTGGTAAATTAATGTGTACACACAAATTGATTAAGGTTAATACAAATATTATGTTTATTGGTGCATTTACCAAATTATTATAGCAGATTTGCTGATATTGTAGTTTTTAATTAATAAAAGATTATTTTGTTAAAAAGTTCTGTAGTATTAGAGATAACCCGAAAATAAACTAAAAATCGTTCCTTAGAAATCCAGTATTGCGTAGTAAAATCTCACAAAACATTAATCTGAACTTATAATTAAATAAGGATCTTCCAATTTTAGCCCAAATTTGTTGAATTCAGAAACATTATACTGAGAAACTTCTGAATTTCCGAACGCTATCCAAATATTTGATGACCAGCATTTGCATTGCTAAATAAATTGACTTGTATAGGGGTCGCACCCTCCAAAGAGAAAGTTATACTATACATTTATATCAATCGTGAAGGATGTTGATAATTTTCGATGCATTTTTCTAATTTACCAAATAGTTATTGAGACCCGTATGCCAAATTTGATAACGTAATTTAACAAAATGATAAGGCACCATCAAGAAAATGGTTTTTCGATCTGTAGCTTTTCTAAGACTTTTATAAGCTTATAATTTTTTGAAAAAAAAAATATATAATATATATCATTCTTAAGATAATAATTTTATGGAAACATGTAACATGATTAACATATTAGCTTTAGCTTTTGTCGCGTTAAAATGCACTTGCTTAAACTAAAAGCAAACATGGCCACGAGAGAGACTATGAAGTCAAAAAGACAGTTTCATTTAAAATTCTAAATATTCTCGTAAAAAGAAAATATGATTGAATTTAATTGATCTTACAACCAACAAAGATTTTAACTTCCCAAAGTTATGTCGTACGAAAGATAATATTGCATTCTAATTCCGTTACAGAATAGTCAAGAAGGGCTTAGCGAAGAGAAATCGGTTGCGCTAACAAGCGATTCGAACGAAGGTTACAAGTCAAGAGGTCTCAGGTGCAAACGAGAAAACTTTGAACTTAAACATAAATTATCATATTTAGCTGAGCTGGCATTAAATGATGTAAGTTTGAATAAAATAGTAACTTTGTTTTCTTCTTAATAACTCAAAATGTAAATAACTCAAATTGCTGTTGGTCTGGTACTAATACTTTTTAACCCCCGACGCAAAAAAGGAGTGTTATAAGTTTAACGTATGTATCTGTGTGTCTGTCTGTGACATCGAATCGCCCAAATGGATGAATCGATTTTAATTTAGTTTCCAAAATCACCTTATCAAGGTATCTTAATCAAGAGTGTTCTTAGCTAGCTATAAATCAAGAAAATCTCTTCAGCCGTTTGCAGGCTTTTAGTTCTTTTCTAGACGGCAAAAGGTTATGAGGAACTTCCACAGATCTAATCCATTCGAAACTTTGTATCCCGTTACTTCAATGACATTGCATCACCTGGAATCTGCAAAATACTCAACTCTTTATTTAAATACTGCAGTGATAACGTGTTTAGGCTCATTAAAATGGCTCTTCTTACTTATTTTCTAGTATCCTTTTCTATCGGTTGCCTGTAAGAGATCACTTTTAGTTATAAGGCCGCCTTCGCACATCTCTTTAATTGTATTTTTTTTGTTTATGCACCATTTTCTAGTGCCATAAAGTGCTATAAATAAAAATAAAATAAATAAAATGGCCTCAGTAGTTATTGTGTTGGCGGTTTTTGAAATTTTTAATTTAACGTCTTGTTTCTATTAAAAGAAACAGTGATTCAGCATTGGAAAAAAATAATTTTCTCTTTTATTCCATCCCCCTCACATAGAAAGGAATGTGCATTTAGCAAATTGAAATATTATTATTCCCACAAATTTGCCACCCTTGATTGAATTTCAGAAATAATTTCCGAGTCTATCCAAGTCCTTATATTTAATACGCCTTCAACATTTTGGAGAGCAATTTTATCTTGGTGTTCGTGTATTCATCAGTCATGACATATAATCCATACTAATACATAAATGCCAAAGTAGCTCTGTCTGTCTGTCTGTCTGTTACCTTTTCACGCTTAATCCGCTGAACCGATTTAGGTGATATTTGGTATGGAAAAAGTTTGAGACCCTGGGGAGGACATAGGATAGTTTTTATCCCGGAAATCATCCCATCCCATCCCCATCAAATATATATATATATATATATATATATATATATATATATATATTTAAAGTAGGAACTTACTTTTCTATACCTATGTATGTACATATATGTATATAATTATTTACGAAAATAAGAAAAGTACCGAACAAAATAATTCACGTTGTTTTAATGAAACTTATTTCTATATTATTGATATACTCCCTAATATCTAGTATATGATTATGACACCTGAATATTAGAAATTGGAAAGTGAGTTTGTTTGTCATCTCTTGACATTTTAACTTAAAGGCACGTTTAGATCTAAATAAAATTAAAAAAAATTGTCTATGTATCCTTAAGTTTTATTTTTATAATTATTATTATTAAAAATGTTAAGTAAAGTCTTTAATATAATGTAAAGTCTTAAGATATTTTTAAAAAATACGGAGTATGTTGTGTTCTCCTATAATTGTGAGTGCATATAGGTTAAGTGTTGTTGATGTATTAGTGTAAGTTTTTTGTGTACTAACGTTGGAGATCCTAATAAAAAAATAAAAATAAAAAAAATAAAAAAATAAAATATATTCTTAACTTTAAATATTGTATAGTTAAATTATACAATTTATTTATTATGAATGAGTACTCAAATTAAATTAAAGTTTGTACGAGTGCTTTAAAAATTGCATCGTAAATAATTTACATACAGTGAAGTACCACTTGTCATACTCTCGACTACTCGACAAAAGTATACACGAGCGGAGTTAACTTTAGTATGTATAATTAAAGGTTATCGAAAAATTCATAATTAACGATAACGATAAACGTCGTTACCGTTATCGTAATAAAAAGTTGTGTAACGGTTTATATAGTACCGGAAGTAATTTTGTGATTGGACTGTGTCGCCTTAAATTTTGTCTTAATCTTTATTTTATAGTTTTTAGGTGCCTAATAACCTGGTATGTGTGCTAAATCTCATCAAAATCCGTTCAGTCGTTTCAACGTAAAAGAATTGCGAACATACACACACGCACCACTACAAACTTTCGCATTAATAATAGTAGTCCTAATCTTATTATTAAATATATGTTTTTTATCGGAAATCGAAGAATTTTTATGATGGCAAAATCTCTATATTGATTTTTCGAATTTTTTTTTTATATGTTTAATTATTTCCTAAAAGATTTCTTTTTATTTAAAACATCATACAATACAAATATGTAATACGAACTTAGATTATTTATAAACTAGCGATTCAACCTCGCTTCGCTCGGGTTCGTCCCTAGGTTTCTTCCCAAAACAAAATTAATTAATTAATTTAGTTTTATTTATTTTTTCGTGGGACTCTATTTTTTTTTCTAAAATAAAAGTAGCCTAAGTTACTCCTTATTACATCAGCTATCTGCCAGTGAAAGTCCCGTGATAATCGGTCCAGCCGTTTCAGAGATTAGCCGGAACAAACAGACGGACAGACAGATAGACAAAAATTGTAAAAATGTTATTTTGGTATATGTACCGTCTATACATTGCATTTAGTAAAAAGCGATTATTTTAATATTACAAACAGACGATCCAATTTTATTTATTTGTATAGATATAATCTAAGAATACGAAGTAAAATGCGAGTGCTAGTTAAATATTTTTTTATCCCCTCATACCAAAATTCAAATAAACTTGTAAACACGTCGTCAGTTTAACACCCAATTAGAAGCAATATGGCGGACAATAACATAAACAATACATAACAATAAATTCTTTTCCCACGATTCGTGTGTTCCGTCTCTTTTGTTTATTTAAGGTTAGAGCGAGAGGGAATGCTATAGACAAAAGCTCTGTGACGGTTTCATGGCCGATCAATTAAAATACATTTGAATTTGGCTTTAACTTTAATTTTAGGTTCAAATAGCTAGCTTTGTTTTAACTGTGAAAATTAAATCTAGAATAGCTGATTTAGGGAACATATACGTACTTAAAATAAATGTACATAATTATAACATTGATTTTTTTTAAATATTAAGTTAGAAATACAGGAGAATAATATAAAATATACATCCCTTCCAATTCTTGAATATATTTAATATTATAATAATATTTTAATACGAAATTATCCAACATAAATAAAATTACAACTATTTAAAATCGACATCTATGCCAATTATGAACCGATTTCCTTTTTTTTTTTAATTAGTGTAACTTTAAATAAACTCAAGAGTAGTAATTACGATATATGTATATAAAATATCACAAAATCAAAGACAAAGGTGACACAATATTTAGTTTTAAAATAATTTTGTAGTCCCATGTTGCCATCTTTTTAGTCAATAAGTAATTAATTAATCCATACATATAATAAAATTCTAACTGAGTCGAATCTGTACATTAAATATTTATTGGAAAATCTTATTGAAATAGTCATTATTGTCGATACAGAGGCCGAATCTATAGTTTTTAGAATTTTTTTCTGTCTGTCTGTCTGTCTGTGACCGCATCACGAGAAACCACTGGACTGATTTCGATGAAATTTGGTATGATGATAGCTGGTTATCTGGGTCAACATATAGGATACTTTTTACTGCGGTAAAATATTTCATCTCTGAGAAAGCGCAATCTATACGAAACGTTAAAACGTAACTTGGAACGAACCCCGAGCAGAGCCAGAGTAAGTCACTAGTTAATAATAAATCATATCTGCTATGGAATAAAACAAAAAATACAAAGAATTTACCTATTTTACTAGTATTTTACTAGACAGTGGCGCCTAAAAAAGATAAAAATCGATTTAATTCAAAAACTATGTATGTATTTACTATAACAATATAATTAACCCTAAGTCATAAATAGCATGTAACAGTTTACATGCGGGTAATAGAGACATTTACGAAAATGCGAGTTTAATTTGAAATTTCTATTTCAATTGTCACTAATGAAGGAGTGTTATTAAAGTGACCTGAGAAAGAACCCGCTAACTATTAATTGGTGTGATGGTGGGTAAAGTCCATATTTTTCTCCCTCGTAAGTTTACTTAGAAAAGGAAAATTAATTGTATTCGAGTCTAATTCCATGTTAGATTATTAGTGTTATTTATATGTATATATCTTTAAAATTAAATAATAGTGGTCGTGTTGGTTTTTTAGTCCCATTGAATTTATTCTGTCAGTTCGTCTAAGAAATAAGGCTTTTTCTTTTCAAATTGGTAGTAGACTTATGAAGTTAACATTAAAATTGTAATACTGTAATGCTAAACAAATCTTTTTATTTTCAGTTTATTGCGTTTAAATTAAAAAGATCATTCTTAAAAATTATGTTTCAAATATAATAAACTAGCGGCTCGCCTCTAGAAAAAAGAAAACAAATCTATCCCACGGGAACTGTATATTTTTCTGGGAAAAATAGTCTATGACTATTCCAGACTATAATCTATCTCTGTGTCAAGTTTCATCCAGATCCGTTCAGAGGTTCTGGCGTGACTAAGTAACAAACATCCTAACATCTATACTTTCCCATTTATAATATTAGTGAGATATAATAAATGCGAAACCTTGTCTGTCTGTGTGTTATCTTTTCATGTTTACACCACTAAAGAGATTTTGATGAAATTTGGCAAGAACATAACGCTTTATACCCGATTGTATCATATTTATCCCCGCTCACCATGCGAGGGCAGCCGCAGATAATAACTAATGTGGTATACAATCTATAATAATAGTAAATTATATACATAAAGGGGTACCTTCAATTCTAATCTATATAAATAAAAATGAATGTTGGTAAGCGCATAACTCAAGAATGGCTGGACCAATTCGGCTAATTTATTTTTTTGTATGTTCCTTAAGGTCCAAAGGTTTTAATACTTAAAAAAAAAATAAGATATATCCATGTTACTATATCCAAGCTAGGGACGAACCCGCTAGTTATTTAACAAAATTGGTAACCGATAAAGATTGAATTGAATGAATGAGTTTTAATTAATTGATTTATTGACTTTTTCCACTCTTTACTAGTTCAACTATGATTCCGACCTTCGCCTAAAGGAGTCTGCCCACTACCCCGTCTCATACCATGACCGTGCTAGGAGCGTGTCAGGCAAAAAAATATTCTTTGTATTGAAATGTATGAGACTCTGCCCACTAGACCGTTCCGTCACCGACCGGCACCGTCGCGTGCCGTGCACGGAGCGTCAACAATCGTCGGCGAGAATATTTTGCCGGTGCCGGTACGCTCCGTGCCTGACACGCGACGTTGTTGAACCGGTGAGCATACGGGTTATAAACGCGTATGATGACCGTTATAACCGCGTATGATGACCGTTCTAAGACCGTTACGTATTGCCGCTTGTCTTGTAGAGATGGGCGATAATCGTTATTAAAGATGGGTTAGTACCAATATTTCTCAGAATTAGGTAATATTAATATATTCGTCTGGCAATTTTATAATATTGTAACTAATACTTCAATATTAGTGATATTTATCTCAGGTATGTCACTCAGTATCGTATTATTTATATTACGGATATGACACGCGGATGATACGCGGTTGATACGCGGTTGATACGCGGATGATACCCGGATGATACGCGGATGATACGCGGATGATACGCGGATGATACGCGGATGCTACGGTCACTATAACCGTTATGTACGGGCATGATACGCTGTTGATACGGTCTAGTGGGCATAGTAGTCCGTGCCGTGCTCGTTTCCGTGCCTGATACGTTCATAGCACGGTCATGGTATGAGACGGTGTAGTGGGCAGACTCCTTAAGTCAAAAAAACTTTAGATAAATTATAAAGTCATATTCAAAATTACTGCAGTAATGAATTATAATGTTATTTCTTACCCATTTTGAACCTAAGTTTTGACATCTATACAATAAAGAATATATACAAATATACTTAATTATATATACAAAACAAATGTACACTACAATTCCGATGCTTTGGGCGAAAAACGAGCGAGCTCTCCTGTCAACAGTAGAGGCGATAAGACGAGGTATTATGTCTTTTAAGCAGTTTTTAACACTTTGACTCCATGGGCCAAGGGTGTCTGTAGCAATTTATATAAAGGCATAATTTTGACTAAGGAGTATTTAAGCAACTCGAGAATAATAAATACTAATATATGTATGTGTAAAGCGTTAAAGAAGAGTTTGTTTGTTTAAACGCGCTAATTTCTGATTGTACTAAGGGATGATTTCCAGGATAAAAAGTATCCTATGTCCTTTTCAGGGTCTCAAACTATCTTCTTACCAAATTTCATTTAATCGGTTCAGTAGATCCAGAGATTACCCCCTACAACCTCACAAACTTACAAACTTTACCTCCTTATAATATTAGTATAGATTTATTAAGATAAGTTTAAGGCTATCACACAACCTACAACCTACGAGAGGGGATGATTCTAAAAAAATAAAATACGCAGGTGGAGTCGCAGGAAAACGCCAGTATATAATACATATTAAGATAATAAACTAAATTATTACTATTATTACAATGGTGTACACAATTACGTAACGTTTCGTGTAATTTAAGAACCGTTATATCTAACGTTACCTGGAATCGAACTCGGGACAAACACAAGCAACTTAATCGAATCGACTTTTCTGACACTGACAAATGATCGATGTTAGTGTTACGTTTCTTAGAAATTTTTATTAACCATAGAGACATGTTACTTCTTATAGTGAAAAAGGTATAAGTAGCCTACTTTTTATTTAAAATTGTAACCTATATATATATATATATATATATATATATATATATATATATATATATATATATATATATATATATATATATATATTGTGATTAACATAGTACAAAATATCCCAGAACCTAGTATGTATAGCAAACAAACATAACAAATAAACATAATGAATTATCTTAATCCCATCAGTAAATCTTGTGGTATATTTTAACCAAATTCAATCGAAATGGACTTAACAAATTGGCATATTATACATGATAATGTGATGCAATCTATCTATACATAATATAAAATTCTGAGTCGAACCTGTACATTATATATTTTTTTTTTGGAAAATCTTATTGATATAGTCATTATTATCGATATAGAGGCCGAATCTATAGTTTTTAGATTTTTTTTATGTCTATCGGTCTGTCTGAGAACGTATCACGAGAAAAACACTGAACAGATTTTGATGAAATTTGGTATGACGATAGCTAGTTATTCAGAACAACATATAGGATACTTTAAACTTTTTAGTCTGGGAAAATATCTCATCTCTGAATCTATGAACTAAAGGAACCATATAATACCCGAAAGAGATATTTCGGGAAGAAATAAATTCTGACGGGAATCGAACACGTGACTTTTACGAGACACATATAACGTTATATGTTTAGATAATATGTACGTCCATCACTATTTTATTATAAACATATCCTTAGTATACTTAGCGTTATCACCGTTTATTATCTATCTACCTGGACAGTGAACATCAAATATTTATATCATAAATATTTATTTTAGAGCTGCTTTGTAGTCAATACTTGTCAGTACAAGACTGTTAGTTTGAGAATATGTTTTAAAATCATTCTTAAGTCTTTAAATAAAATTGTATTAAAGTTATTTTTAAGGATTACTTATATACGTGCCAGACTTTATAGGTCATAGGTTCTATTCCTTCTATTACATTACTATTATAAATGCGAACGTTTGTATGTTTGTTGCACTTTCAGTTTAAAACAGCTGGACGGATTTCGATGAAATTCACTACATAGATGACCTGGAGTAACTAATAGGTTTAAGCACCTAGAAATATATGTCGACACGTTTAGCTCAGTTTGTGACCCTACTTGCTGTGCCAGCGTTCGCGGGTTCGAGTCTCGCTGGGTGCATTCATTTGTGTGGTGACCACGAATGTTTGTACTCCAGTCTTGGGTGTATTATATAATATAGTATATTTATAATATGTATGTATTTAAAGTTATATATGTGTAGTGTACCAACTATCTGGTATCCATAACACAAGCCTCGTAGCTTACCATGGAACTAGATGGTGCTGTGTGTTAATGTCCCAACATATATTACATAATGCTCCCGAGGGAAAGTCGCTGGTTTTATTAAAAAAATAAGCTTTTTTAATACAAAAAGTTTCCGTTAACATAGTAATATTTCTCCCTCGTTGCTGATTGTACACACTCTCGCGACTACACATTAAATTCGACATGCATTCCGAGATTATGAGTCACCAATGCAACACTCTGACAGTTATACTGTTGTTTGTATTGGTCCCGTATACTTTCGTAGTACGAAAAAAATATTTTAATTATAAACTAATAAAACAACGTGAGGGATGATTTCAAAAGAAATAAAATGGTTTATATGTACTTGTTTTTAACTGTAGAGAGTTCTTTGCAGCTTTTGAAGATTAAACTTCATAATAAGCTTCCAAAGTTTAAAAAAAAATAAAGTATATACTATAAAAATTAGATAATTATATTTATATATGAAACGAAAACAAACTTTAGCGCATCATTAAAATATGCTTAATAATTCAGGTGCAACTTAAGTGCTTTTAGCAAACTTCAAAAGCTGAGCTAAGCTTAAAGCTTTATTATTATACATAAATCGATACCTCGGGGCTCAAAGGGCGTAAGCACCAAAACTCGATTTTACAGGAGAGCAAAAAAACAAAGAAAAAAAAATTATTTTCGACATATCTTTTTTGATTTTTGGCCCTAAATAAACCATTCTAAGACCAAAAGTTTAATTTTTTTTTGGGTGCAGAATACTATAAAATTATATTTCGAATAGATTTAAAAGTAACAAAAATAGCAAAAGCTAAAAATATCTGTTTTATTTCTACAAAAAATAGGGTCGTAAACATCATTTTTTGGCGAATTGGAAGACTTTAAATACACAGATCGATAGAGGAGAAAAAACTTAGTAGGACTGCATTAAAAAGTCAATTTCGCCAAAATGGCGGTTACGCCCTTTGAGCCCCGAGGTATCGAAATATGCTACTCAATATATTTGCAAATCAATTAACATAGAGGATGGTTTTCTTTTTTTTTAATTCAAAATCAATTAAAAGTTATTTAAAAGTTATTTTAATAATAATTAAAAAGTTTTTATTCAAAAACTTCTTCGTCTGTTTTTTAGCATTTTATTTATTATACGAATTTTGCTATACTAACGTTATATAATTTAAAAAACAAATAAATCTATGTAAATTCATTTTAATATAAATTTTAATTTATATTATTTATTTATTTTTTTATTACATAATAATTATTTATTACAATACTTTTCTAAATTACAACGTTTTTAGCTTTGGCAAGGATCTCTAAGCAGTCCCGCGCTACTCGGAAGTGTCAAATTAGGGTTGGCAATTTCCCCCTGATTTGCATTACGATAATAAATATTAAACGGATTCTTAGTATTCAGTGCATCCGCTTGGGGTGCATCTTGATAAAAATCGTATAATTATTATATTATATATATAAAAATAAGCAGTGGTAGCCCAGTGGTAACGCGCTCGCTTGGGAAACCGAGTGAAGCGGGTTCAAATCTCGGGTCTCGCACCTCTGATATTTTCATGTGCGAATCATTTCCAGCATGATTACTACTTTGCCTTACGGTGAAGGAAAACATCGTGAAGAAACCTGCTTGTCTGAGAGCACTTAGCAAGTTTTTCGAAAGACATTATGTAGTCCGTCAACCCGCACTTGGGCAACGTGGTGGACTATGGCCAGATTCCGCTCGTATTGTAGGGAGACCCATGCCCAGCAGTGGGACGTTAGATGGTCTAAATACAATATATAAAAATATATATATAAATAGACAAGACAAAAAATAATCTTCGAGACAGGACGTTAATCAAAAGTATGTATTTAAAAACAATAAATACTAAATATAGATAAATTTGGCTAAATATCAACAAATGCAACAAAATATAACATTGTATTGAATTAATTTAGAATTATCTCAACAATCATATAGAGGTATTATTGTCGTATAAAATTATATGTTAAACTTTTTCTATTCTTTTATCTATACAGATATATAAAATTGGAGTGTCTGTTTGTAATATTAAAATAACCGCTTTTTACTAAATGCATATGAATGTATACACGGTACATATACCAAAACAACATTTTTTACAATTTTTGTCTGTTTGTTCCGACTAATCTCTGAAATGGCTAGACCGATTTTGACGGAATTTTTACTGGCAGATAGCTGATGTAATAAGGAGTAACTTAGGCTACTTTTATTTTAGAAAAAAATAGGGTCCCACGAAATAAAATTAAAACCAAATTAATTAATTAATTTGGTTTTGGGAAGCAACCTAGGGACGAACCCGAACGAAGCGATGGTGAGTCGCTAGTTTGTAATAAATCGTCATTTAATTTATTTATTTTGTTGCTAATCAATTTTATTACGTCTTCTGCTTTTTACGTGACATTATCTATACAGATAAATAAAGTTCAAGTGTCTGTTTGTAATGTCAAAATAACAAGTTTATACTAAATATGTACATATGAAAGTACTCGTATATACTTATAATAAAAAAAAAAAACAATTTTAATTTTTTTTTTGTCTGTCTTTCTGCCTTCTGTTTATTCCTGCTAAACTTTAAAACGGTTGGAGAAATTTAATGGGATTTTCACTGGCAGATAACTGATGTTATGAGGAGTAACTTAGTCTACTTTTAGTTAAGAAAAAGGATTAGGGTTCTGCGCAAAAAATTAAAACTCATGTAATTGCAAATAAAATGCGCGAACCTATGGACGTACCTACTCGAACGAAGCAAGGGTAAGTCGCTAGTTAATACTAAGTAGGTACCTGATCTAACAATTTCAATTCATTTCAATTTTCCGAGCAATTTATTAAAAATTTTAGCCTTAAAAACCTTTTTCGGGCCAATAAATATTTTAAAAAATTAGCCAAATCGGTCTAGTCACTCTCAAATTATCGGCATACCAACAAACAAAATTTCATTTTTATTTATATACGTATGTAGATAGATAAATATTTCTCCATCTATAAATAAAATGAATATGGTATACATGATGAAAGCATGCGAGTTACAATAACACAATTTTTGTTGCCACATCCATATTTTCATTAAACACCCCCAACTGTTTCGAGCAATATTATAAAAATACCGCGCACGTAACATAAACATTACGTTTCAAACCAAATGATATACGAAGGGTGAAAGCTTAAAAGCTTCTTTAAGCTTTTGAGACACGTTTGGTTTTGACGATTTTATAGAACCTAACTAGAGTATAATACTTTTTTAATATCTATAATTATAATGGCAATCTAAATAAATAATTGAATTTTTAAATTACATACAAAACAAAATTGTAATATTTATAATAATAACAGCTAAAATTAAATAAATAATATTTAATTATAAAACTCGTATTTTTTTTTAATGTTTAAAATTAAAATCAACAAATATTGTAAGGTACTCTGGTGCCATTTTTGAATTTTTAAAATCTTTTTTGTAAATTTGTGGGTAGGCACTGTCTATAACAAGTATATAACGCCATTGAGATGTCTAAAACCTTAGTCTCTCCCGTGACCATGATTGCTTTAAAGCATTCGAAACGTCGGGGAACAAAAATCAAAATAAATCCGCGAAATCGAAAAGATAGTTTTATTTAAAATGCTAACTAGAGTAGTTCTAACTTAACTAATAGATTTAACTGATGTAAATATGATTCTATGTTAAAACATGATCACTCTTTGACTTTTCTAATAAACAAATAACAAATAGGTCGGTGAAAATCTATACATCTATACATATAAGAAAATTCTAACTGAATCGAATCTGTACATTAAATATTTTTTGGAAAATCTTATTGAAATCATTATTATTATCGATACAGAGGCCGAATCTATAGTTTTTAGAATTTTTGTCTATCTGTCTTGTCTGGGAATGCATCATGAGAAATCCACTGTATAGATTTGGATGTAATTTGTAGTATGATGATAGCTGTTTTATCTGAGTCAATATATAGGATACTTTAACATTTTCAAATTGTTTTTCGACAATCGACATAGCTAATAGCTAAAAAAAATATATTTTGGAGTGACATATTCTGATCACGTGACATAACGCTTAGATAAGTCAATTCCATACATTTCTTAGATTTCTATTAGCGATGACGTTAATAGAAAGCTATTTTGGCTAAGCTCTCTGTAGGTACACGCGAATAGCATCGCTAGTAGATTGACAATCGTAATTTTAAAGCAACAAAGTTATACGAGAAATGTAGTTAAAATGAATAATTTCACGCTCGACAATGCGTGTTAGCGTGAAGTGTGAACTGTGAACATCTGTAGTGCGGTGTGTGCTGTCAAAGTTATTCTAATTACTTACATGAACTTGACATGTTTAGATGGTTTTGACATTTTTTGTTTTTTTTTTTTTTTTATTCATTATTATTTATTATTAGATCAAGATCTAAACCAGAGTTTTTACTAATTTTGGTATGAATAGTATATATTTGTTTTCTATTTACATAATATAATACAGCTTGAGCATCTGACATTTGCTACTAGAAGAGGGATGTAATTCACAGAGTATAACTAATAGGAATTATAATAATTTTAGTATTAATATTACAATTATACTTTGTAATATATCTGCTTGAGATATTTGGATCTCGCAATATAAATGAAATGTAAATTGGATAAACTCGCAATCGTCGATCTGAAGTTAGCATTTAGAATATCTGGGGAAAACAAAGTGCTCCTGTGGTATAGAAGATGGAACTTATATTGAAAATTCCATTTCCACATGAAGGTTAGTGTACGAGTATATGTTAGGTAAATATTTTAAAAGTTTTTGATATAGGACATATTTGTACTTCTTTTTTCTTCAATTCATTAGTGAAGTCCAGAGGTCCAAAAAATTTTTTTCTATAATGTTATAATTATTATTTACTTAAACATATTACTAAAGAAAACATTCAACATACATATAATATTTAAAAACTAATCTATACATGTAATAAAATTCTGAGTCGAATATGTACATTAAATCTTTTATGGAAAATCTTACTGATATAGTCATATCTATAGATTTAGATTTTTTGTCTGTCTGTCTATCTGTCTGTGACCGCTTCACGAAAAAACCACTGGAGGGATTTTGATGAAATTTGGTATGACGATAGCAGATTATCCGGGTCAACATATAGGATACTTTTTACTGCGGGAAAATATCTCACCTCTGAGAAATCTATACTAAACGTTATATCGTAAATAACGAGCGGAGCAAGGGTGAGTCTCCAGTATTCCATAAGTCGGTCTCTAGTCATAAGTAGAGATAAGACTAGAACAAGTCTAGCTGAATTGCCTTCATACCTCATCAGTTCCTATAATAAAATAATTTGAGTAAGATCTTTATGTCGATTGGCATTGGCAATGTCTATTGACATTGACCCTATGCGCTTACTCAGAGCAGAGAATTTCACACTTAATTGAAACTAATTGAACAATCATTACTGATGCAATACAGATATGTTTGTCATCATTTTTATTAATTATCAGTTCTTTTTCTTTTTTAGGGTTCCGTACCCGAAGGGTGACAATGGAACCCTATTAATATGCCTCCACTGCCCGTCCGTCTGTCAGAGTGCTGTATCTCATGAACATGTTGAAATTTTCACAGAGTATCAATTTCTGTTACAGCTATAACAAAAAATTATAAAAATAAAAAACATACAAAAACCATTTTTTTAACGTTCGTAATCCATCATCGAAATAAATGTACTTTATATATAGAGTAAAAGTCATATTAACAAAAAGTACATGTACGACGGTACGGAACCATTCGTGTTGTGATTCGACTCCCACTTGACCGATTTTTATTTCTTCTACTTGCATTGCCTAAAAACACCTATTTGTTAATCCAATAAATAATTATCTCATATGCCTCATATCCTTTGTACCATTAGAGCGTGGAAAAATAATTAAAAAAAGAACTGACAATAGTATTACAAAGAGCTAAAGTGTACAAATTTTGATGTCGGGGCTTTCTGAAACTACTCATCCGATTCTAAAAATTCATTCGCTAGTACTCTACAGCACTCAGCGATGATGTAAACTACATTATCGCCAAATGCCATAGACTATTTTTTAAAGCGATAAAAATGTGTTTACTGTCAGAAATTATAATAACTTTAATTGAAGGCGGAAAAAACTGGCTGAGTTTCTTTATCGACGTTCGCTGCTTAAACGTTTTGAAATAAAAAAATAAAATGCATGGCAAAAAGACACACATGGACGTACCGGTGCGAAGCGAGAAAAGTTGCTAGTCTCTACTAATATTATAAAGCTGAAGAGTTTGTTTGTTTGTTTGGTTGAACGCGCTAATCTTAGGACCTACTAATTCGATTTGAAAAATTCTTTTTGCATTAAATAGCCCGTTAACTGAGGAAGGCTATAGGCTGTATATCATCCCGGAAAAATGTACGGCTCCCGTGGAATAGATTTGTTTTTGCCTAGGGACGAACCCGAAGCGAAGCGAGGGTGAGTCGCTAGTTTATAATATACGTGTAAAACTTTAGGTGCTAGCAATTAGGGTAATCTGACCGTTAAATAATTATTACAACAAGTTAAAAGTTATACCGACTTTAAAATCTCGTAAAATAAATCTTAAAAAATAATTCCACTCCTAGAGGAGGATTTGATTCAGTAAAATTAGGTTTCTTATACTCATAAGTTACTAGGTACGTTTTAACTTTTAACGGTTAGTATGTACAGATTTCTCAGAGATATTTTCCCGCAGCAAAAAGTATCCTATATGTTGACCCAGATAACCAGCTATCATCTTACTAAATTTCATCAAAATCTGTCCAGTGGCTTTTTTGTGATGCGTTCCCAGATAGACAGACAGACAGACAACAGACAGACAAAAATTCTAAAAACTATAGATTCGGCCTCTGTTTCAATAATAATGACTATTTCAATAAGATATTCCAAAAAATATTTAACGTATAGATTCGTCTCAGTTAGAATTTTATTATATGTATAGAAGATAGATTTTTCACACTTGAGACACTGTTTAAAGTAGTTTAACTAAGCGTATAATATTTCCTTCAACATTTATTAACGTCACTTAATGCGAAGTCAACCAAGCGAGCTGTCGAAGGGTTGGCTTTACTAATTAAATATTTTTTAACTAAATTATAACTGTCACACTGTAACTTCTTTTTTCTAATTAGTAGGTTTTTTAGGTTTAGTATTAAGAAAAACATCGTGAGGAAACCTGCATGTCTGTCTGAACCTGTTATGTCTGAAAAAACCTAGCAAGTTTTCGAAGGACATGCTCAGTCCGCCCGTACTTGGCCAGCGTGGCGGACTATGGCCTGAATTCCCTCGCATTGATGGGATGCCCGTGTCCAGCAGTGGGACATTAAAATAGTCTGAATTAATACCAAATTTTTTCCATATACATACGTAAGTATAAAAAATCACAAGATTTACGCACAGTAAAATATATACGTATTTAATTTTTTTTGAAGAGATATTTGTATTACAGAAGAAAAATATTAATAAAGATTTTTTGTTAAACACCCAAAAAAGTTATATAACACTATAATAATTACTTTTAAATGATATTGAAGTCGATGCACCTTTTTTACTCGAAAAGTTATCATTGTACCTACTTTTGTTTGGGAAAATTAAGTTCAAAAAGCGTAAAAGTCGCTGTACTATAATGAGTTTTAACATTTCGACAGTCATTGTGAGAAAGGATGGTAGAACAAATTATTTCTATACAATGAAGCCAAAAATATTCTCAAGCATTTGAAGATTAGACCTAAAAAATTTCAAAACAGTACCCACGCATATATTGCTTTACTTTAGTTAAATATATAAATTATATATTTAGATGATACGTTTGGCTCAGTTTGTAGTGACCCTACTTGCTCTACAAGCGGTCGCGTGTTCGAATCCCGCTGGGGGCATTTATTTGTGTGATGAGCACGAATGTTTTTACTCCAGCTATAGGTGTTTATCTTTATAATATGTAGTATTTAAAGTTAGATATGTGTAGTGCATCAACTATCTGGTATCCATAACACAAGCCTCGCGACTTACCATGGAACTATATGATACTGTGTTAATGTCCCAACATATTTACATATTACATATACCAGATTTGACATAAAGGGGAGTTATATAAATAAAATTATAAGGGAGCACTATACATAATGCAATTTAAAGATAATATTTCTTAGACACCCTCGACAATACTAATATTCTTGAAGGGTTAAAAAGGCGAGAGAAATCGCGGTAATTATATAGTTAATAATATTATGAAGCTAGCCTTTATCCAATAATTCTATTATTATATAACAAATGAGGTTTAAAAATACCATACAAAACCTGCTCGTACACTCTATTAATAAAAACATTGGGGTTTCCACCCCACTAATCTATCAGCGAGTTGTCACGACTGCTTCAACAGCTTGATAGGGCTAATTAGTAGGGTTGACGGGAGAAACTTTAGAAAAAAGCTTGTATTATTCTTGAAATATCTTTTCATATATGGGGTTTTTAAGCAATGATACACATCACTACATAGTATAAAACAAAGTCGCTTCCCGCTGTCTGTCCCTATATATGCTTAGATCTTTAAAACTACGCAACGGATTTTGATGCGGTTTTTAATAGATAGAGTGATTCAAGAGGAAGGTATATATATATATATATATATATATATATATATATATATATACGCATAATATAGTAGAGAAACACGTGTATATGAGTGTATATGAGTATAGTGATGTCGTACGTAAACACACTTTTTGCGCTTACATTGCAAACGCTGGCTGAACCCTACGAGATAGATCAAAATAATGTACTACAGTATTGTACACCTTAAAAAGGTCTACAAAAAAGTCCGCGATGGCATATGTCTTTCTCTTAAGGATAATATACTATATCCAAGCTAGGGACGAACCCGAGCGAAGCGAGGGTGAGTCGCTAGTTAATATATAAAACATAGGTACATATTTTCTAACAAATATCTCTTCAATAAGTGGTGTCGACATGTGACGTTTGGTCAAACCAAACAATAAAATTCAAAATTCCAAAAAAAAGCAATGAACCAAAGTTATTTGAAAAAGGCGCACAATTTCGAATTGTGCACTTCTTTTTGTGACGCTAATTGTGTATCTTGAGTTTATATATATATATATATATATATATATATATATATATATATATATATATATCAATTTATTACCTTGTTTATTTAATTTTTTCTTCATTCAAATGAACAATTACGGTAATATTGATAAGTTAGTATAGCGGAGATCAAAAGTCAATTTTCATGCTGGGGTTTGCCATACTGCTCAGTTTGCTCGAAGTCTAAAATTAGCAGTTGTAAGTACTGAGGTAGCTTCAAGTCAAAGACATTTAGAGTGAACATGAACATTCATAATTCAATTGCGATTTTATAATTTTACTTACGTTTTAACATTTAGTATAGATTTCTCAGAGATGAGATATTTTTCCGCAATAAAAAGTACCTTATATGTTGATACAGTGTAGTGTTGATATTGGTTTTTCCATGATGCGGTCACAAACAGACAGACAAAAATTCTAAAAACTATAGATTCAGTCTCTGTATTTGTCTATAACAATGACTATTTCAATAAGATTTTCCAAAAAATATTTAATGTACAGATTCGACTCAGTTAGAATTTTATTATAATATGTATAGATTAAGCTAAATTTTCTGAATATATTGGTGAGTGTATCTGGTAGAATATTATTAATATTTACGGTTTCGATAAATCTTTTATTTTATCAAGTCTTATACATATGTATATAAAAAATATTATATTAAAAAAAAATTACCAAATTAATCCAGATGTTCTCGAGTGATGCGCTTACCAACGAATATATTTTCATTTTTATATTTTATATAAAAGATTTACCTGAAACAAAAAAAAAGTTTAAAAACTACTGTATCTGAGTAATTTTAAAAACACTTAACTGACTTTCTAAAAGGAGCTTATGTGTGTGCTTAGTTTTTTTACACTACAAAGAACAATATTATACTTGAAGAGTTTTTTAAACATTTTCAAAACAATCCTTAATTAATATAGGGATTAGATGAATAGACATATAGTAAAATTATTATTAAAAATTTTATTCTGAACGGCAAAATAGCTTTATTGTCTTAGAAACTTCTATTTTTACTTAAAAAATGAAGTCTGAATCAAGCGACAATTTTCCATAGAATTACAATGCAGTGTAGAGTACAATGTTAGCACAATCCTGCGTCACAAAGCTTAAGTTAAGCAAAGTGACGCATATCTAAAAATATCTGCCCTTTCTTTCGCACTCGGTCTCTGGGGCATCGGCGACATACCACTAAAAGCTAATAACACCGTAGTGACTTTTATATCGATTATGTTAACATGTATTTGTATGAACCAGCAAATTGATATTACAACATCTTACCACCTACTTATCATCGCTTCGCTCAGGCACGTCCCTAGGTGCCTAATGTTATTCTAACTTATAAACTATAATAATAAATAAATATGTTGGGACATTAACACACAGCACCATCTAGTTCCATAGGAAGCTATGAGGCTTGTGTCATGGATACCAGAAGTTGATACACTACACATGTACATTATACAACTTTAAATACATACATATTATATAAACACCCATGACTGGAATACAAATATTTGTGTGATGAGCCCCCAACGGGACTCGAACACAGCAAGTAGGGTCACTACAAACTGAGCCAAACGTGTCGTTATATACAGATTACATATACACATCATACGTCATATACATATACTGATTTATACTGAATTTCATCTAAATCCGTCCAGCCGTTTTAGCGTGTAGAATTAACAAACAGACACACATACAAACTTTCACATATATAATAATAGTTATCTGTATATAAATTATCTATCATGTAAGCGAAGTGACGGACAAAAGCTAGTACTTAGTCTGTACAATTTTTAAAATGCCTCTATTATTCTCAAACGCTACGGTGTAAATTAGTCCCGTTTAATTTTAAATTTCAAAACAAAAGGGTTAATTTCTTTGAAAACACTCAAGTTTGTTCACTAAAGGAATATAACGCTTATTGCAATGTAATAAGGATCTATTTTGTTTAAATAAATTCAATTTTATAGCTCAGATTGTGCTTTGCTATAATTTTACTTCTCGATTTATGAAAGTTGTAATAGCTTTTGCTAAAGTTTATTAAAAATATGTTATTATAACTATTCGAAGGGTTAACTCCTCGCGGACCGCGAGCACACCGGTGTGCTAGATAACAATTGAATTCTCGGAAATTCGCACGGATTTCTTAGAATTTGTCCGGGAGGGATTAATATCCGATTAAAACAATATTTCTATACATATGTCTGACTAGTTACGATTTAACGTTTAGTATAGATTTCTCTGAGATGAGATATTTTGACCGAGATTGAGGTATAGCTATCATCATACCAAATTTTATCAAAATCTGTCTTCTCGTGATGCGGTCATAGACATACAGACAAAAATTCTCTAAATTATAGATTCGGCCTCTCTATCAATAATAATGACTATTTCAATAAGATTCTCAAAAAAATATTTAATGTACAAATTCGATACAGAATTTTATTGTAATTATATGTATAGATTATTAGAAAATTCATCCATTAATGATTTTATACTGCAAGATGGCGCTACTTACATTTCATGAGTATTAAAGTCACTGTAATTTACTTTAAAAAAGATGAATTTATATATTATTATACATCTATATAAATAAAAATGTACCACCGAAATGTATGTACGCGCATAACTTCCGATCGACTGCACCAAATTTGATAATTCTTGTTTTTTTTTTGGGTTTGTTATTATTAGGACAAGTTTTGTATAGAAGAAAATTAAAATATTTTTTTTTACTAAAATAAGATTTTTTTAAATCTCATGATATGAAAAGTGAGTGAGTGAAATAGTTTTTATACCGGAAATCATCCCTTAAGCGGGTGAGAATGGGGATGAAAGTTCGTATGGGAAAGCAAGCTAGGGACGAACCCGAGCGAAGCGAGGGTGAGTCGCTAGTATTTTAATATGTAATACATGTATAAAATAAAATTGTTTGTACTAAGGTAAGTAAGAAAAGGTAAAAGAGAGTTTCTTAGTACCTAACTATATCGCATTTTTGAAGTATTTCAATTAAAATAGCCAAATTTTCATAGTTATTCATTCCTGTTCATTTCTTTTCACATTCAGTTAATTAGATCACTACATTAAGAAACTCCGTATCAAGATAAGCTGTATGTTTGCACATTCCCTGTTAAGACCTAACCAAACAAACATGCCTTACAACACTTTTGTATGACGCAAGGTTAATAAAAGAACTATGGTAACTCGACTTAAAAGAAATCTTACTTAGTCTACTCAAGTAATTTTCTACTATAATATTTTATAGCCTAAATTGTTACTCATTTTTAATACTTTACAAATACCATTTGAATTTTGAATGGGGTTAAAACCATGGGGGTGGGGGGTGGGGGGATAAAACATGTTTGTTAATTGTCATGATAATATATTTTTTTCTACGATAAATACAATTTTGTTTAAATTTCTGAGTCCTTACTTTCATAATATTTACTTTTTTATTTAAATATTTACTCTCATCTCTAGTATTTTTTTTATAAGTACATATTACATAAGATATATTTTATTCTGCATGACAGATTATTTAATATTTACATAGTAACAATAGTAAATACGACTAACGAATAGTATCATGTAAAAACGTTAGACGAAAACGAAACGAAAAACGTTTGGTAGTGGATTTTTACGTAAAAACATAAGACAGTATCTATGGTAGTTGATTTTTATGGAAGTTTTTTTATCTACATTATGAAATGTGTGATAAGAGCCTTCCGCACTTGTTTAAGGCTACTTTCACACCTTCTACTTTGAGGTGTAGTCTTTAATGCTATATAAAATGCGTTATTACTTACATACATACATATATTGATAATTATTAAATGCAAAAATGTTCAGCCCTTTTTAACGTCCCGCTGCTGGGCACGGGTTCCCTTCGATGTGAGGGAGATCAGACCATATTCCACCATGCTAGCTATGCTGCAATTTGCGAACTTTACAGTACTACTACAGTATCTATACAGTCTATGTAAATGTAATCCATTGTTGGGGGTGGGCCTCACTTTAGTACGAGGGGAATCTGGCCATAGTCCACCACGCTGGCCAAGTGCGGATTGGTGGACTTCACATTTTCTTCGAAAACTTGCTAGGTTCTCTCATAAATGCAGGTTTCCTCACGATGTTTTTCTTCACCGTAAAACAAATGATAATCATGTTGAAATTGACTGTTAATTGGTAATTTTTTAGCACAGCAATGAAATAGCACTTTATGAGTGAGATAGAGAGAAGTAAAGTCAGAAGGATTTTTTGCTTATTTAGTTTTTATTCCTGAAAAGAACCGACGAAAAGGACTTCATCGGAACTTTAGCAAAAATTTGATTTTAATTGTATTGTGAATATATAAAAAAAACTACTAGAACCCGTGGTTACACCCGCGTTCTATCTACAAAGAAAAACTCTCTGGCGTTATACAGCGACTCACCCTTGCTTCGCTTGCTATATATTTATATAATATTGTTCGTATAAAAATACTAAAATCGCGATTAGAAATGGCGGGGGGAGGGGGGGGGGGGGGGGGGGGGTAAAAAATACTTTACGACCTATTCTCATACCTACCAAACACCGTCACAAGAGATATTTATATATTAGATATATAAAAGGTTTTGAATACTTTGACGGCACGTTTGGCTCAGTTTGTAGTGACCCTACTTGCTGTGCCAACGGTTGCGGGTTCGAGTCCCGCTGGGGGCATGCATTTATATGATGAGTGCGAATATTTGTACTCCAGTCATGGGTGTTTATATTTATATTATGTATGTATTTAAAGTTATATATGTGTATTGTATCAATTTTCTGGTATCCATAACACAGGCCTCGTAGCTTACCATGGAAATATATGATGCTGTGTGTTAATGTCCCAACATATTTATATTTATATTACTTTCTTATAAATAAGAGCCAAACAGGTACATTATTTTGCATATCGCTTGCAATCCAATAGTTGTTTTCCTAACCTGAATATATCCATAGACTTCTCGCAATATGTAACAGATTTTAGATAAAAATGTTTTGAATTGCTCCAGTATAATTGCGATATCAGTTGACCGATAACATTTTCTGAGTTACTGTAAAACGTTAAGTTGTTAAAAAGGTCAAACATCTAGTTTATGGCGTGTCGGTCTGTTTCATCAATTATAATAAAAAAATACACTTTAATATCACTTTAACATTAAGTAACTGGGCGACTAATTGTACTTTTGGTCAAACGTACAATTTTCTTCTTAATTTGGCTTAAAAACAAAAAATAACTAAAAACTTGAATAAATAAATAAAAAAAAAGTAAAATAAATTTCTTAGGCTGATCTAATCAATATTTTTCTAAATCGATCTGCCGGTAGGTACTCGTAAAACCTAAGGTCTTACAGTACAATAGAAACCTTGATCGTACCTAGACCGTGAAACAATAAGAGCTGCATATTCTATTGTTTACTTGTGGTTTGGCCGATTCAGTATTCATTGGATTAAGATCCATATCAGAAACTCGAGTTGTTACTGAGAAATGATGTAATAAAACTTCAATAGGACTAGTAACTTTGTTCTAATAATTTTGCTTTACATAATAATATCTTTCTTATCTTCAAAAATATAATATACTAGCCACTCACCCTCGCTCCGCTCGAGTTCGTCCCTAGTTACTTTTTAACATTTAATATAGATTTCTCAGAGATGAGATAATTTCCCACAGTAAAAAGTATCCTATATGTTGACCAGAAAACCAACCATCATCATACCAAGTTTCAAATCAAAGAATTTTTCAAATCAAAGTAGTTCCTGAGATTAGCGCGTTCAACCAAACAAACTCTTCAGCTTTATAATATTAGTATAGATTTTTTGGAGTTTAATATTCCAATATATGTTTTCAATCGTCTATATTCCATGTCAAAATATAACAAATCATACTAACCATAACACTTGAACTAAGAAGGTACGATCAAAGACTATACATACCAGATATTATGGAACTAAATATATTTGAATATTGTGAAACCGCATCGCAATCAGCTGCATATGAGAATGTCGTCAAACAAGTTTCGTATTGAAGCAATGCTTTTGCCCGTCTTTATTTAACTAGCACTTTTTTCTTTGAAATTTGAACTGTATTAATCTATGGTTTTTTTAAAAAAACTATTATTGTTTTTATTGGCTAAATAATTAAAAATATGCATATAAAAAATTTACATAAACTGTCTTTCGCGCCTTTTTCTAATAAAATGAATAAAATCTGAAATCTAAAAATCAATATAACCATTGTGATCGTTCAAAAATCTGATACTGAAAAATCGATTATTTAAAAACTAAAAATATATTAATAGATTTTTTTTAAATTAAAATGAACATTTAGACAACGATTTTAAGCGGTCAGACCCCGTGTTGAAAATAGTTTGTAGTTAAAGTTATTATATATACGACGATAAGGCCTTTTAACTTGCAACACTTACATAACAGGAGTTAATTGATAATAAAAGGACGGTAGAGCATTAACTTACACTGTAGAAATCGTTTCAAGATATAAAATAATGAAACAGAAACCATTAACATAAAAAATACGCTGATAACTTTTATTTTTAAAAGCCTTTTATTTATCTGTTTTATGAATTTAGCTTATCAAATTTATTATCTGTTAAATTTTGCTTTAATGTTTTTCGCGCCAAAATATGTATTTACCGTTTTCAGCGACAACTGGCTCAGTTAAATGTCGTATTTAAATGTCAAACGGAGTAATTTATGTAACAATTTATATTTTACATTCTACATTGATTATACAATATATTATAATTGAGTTGTGACTTTATATTATGTTAGTAGGTACTTGCAAAAATAATAAAAAGAACATTTTTATTAATCTGTGGCTGTACACGATTATGTACCTTCACATCTTTTTGGTTCACTTATTACCCGACTGCGGTAGAAGGAGAGTTATGTTTTTTGAGTGTATGTATGTATATTTATTGGCATGCTCTGTAGCCTAAACGGCTCGATGGATTTTAGCTTGAGAGGTGTCTTTAGATTCGTATTAAATGCGAGAGTGACACTAGGTATATCAAAATTATAAAAATTAAAATGCCCGTTTTTTGGTGCCATATTATGTCTTCAAAAATTTTTTTACTCAAAACCAATCGAGTGGAGTATCGAAATAAAAGGTTTTATAAATGGCTTAGAAAAATGTATTCAACTTATATGTAATAACCCAACTGCGTAAATAGCGAACTATAAAGATGAAAACAAGTTGACGAAGGAACATAGTATTTTATATATTTACATTTTTTTTATTTCACCACTACATTTGTAATAAAATTCTTAGCTTCGAATTAAATTATCTATAGGTACAATATAATAAAACTGTAGAGATCGAATGTCTGTACATCGAAAAAAAAAATGCTAAAAACCCAGTCAGAGGGATGTAAGAAGAGAACTAATCCATATTTTTTTCAATTTTTTTGTTTCTCTGTCTGTTTGTCTGTTTGTACGGGCTAATCTCCGAAACTGTTCGACCGATTTAAATAAAAATTTGTACCTTATATCCCCGGTCAACACCTTAGATACTTTTGATCCCGAAAAATTAAAGTGTTCCCGTGGGATAGTTAAAAGACTATAGTAACTTATGCAGCTTAGTACACAAAAACTGCTGATTGGATTTTAATGAAACTTTACAATAATATAGTTCGTACATCAGAATAACAAATAGGCTACTTTTTATCCTGGTAAAATGTACGGTTCCCGTGGGATAGATTTGTTTTTGTTTGTCTAGAGGCAAACCATAGCGAAGCGAGGGTGAGCCGCTAGTAAAAAAATATATTTCTGACTAAAAATCAACATAATATTTATATCTTTTTGTTATAAATAGGCCGTACGTAATTGTATCACAACTCTCCTTTATCTAAAAAAAAATAAATGGGCGAGTCGACATTACCGTATTCGATCACGTTCAACTAGTGATTGAGTGATTGATTGGTTGAATGGATTAAACGAATGAACCATTGTGTATATTGAAATGCACATGATTGTTCAGTTACGTAATTTACATTATGAATTTAAATTGTAACTTGTATAACCCACACAACTAGTTAAGAGCGACTTTGTCTGCTACATCTTTTAAATTCATAAGAAAAAAAATCTTTATCGATATCTTTAAATTTTCCCAAAGACTTATATACCTACAGACATATCGTTAAACTATATTTATACTAGTGACTTACCCTCGCTTCGCTCGCGTGCGTTTCTAGGTACGTGCACATAGCTTTGCTCTAGTTTAATAGGAAAATCGTTTTAAGAGGAATAATTCTGTACTACATTGTTTTCATATAGTCGGCATAATTTTTTCCGACATCTTTAACAATCATCGTCATATTTCAGCCAATTTACACAAAACCTTAATGAATTATACACCTAAACGTTCCTCATCAGTCACTCCATATATTGGTGAAAACCGTAAGAAAATCCGTTCGGTAGTTTTTGAGTTTATCGCGTTCAGACAGACAGAAAGACGCGGCGGGGTACTTTATAATATGTAGAGATGAAGTTATTTTATGGTAACTATGCCCTAGAATAGGTATTCATAATATTAACTAAATATGTATGAAGGTGAGAAAAACATAGTTTTAAAATAATAAAATATAAAACTACATTCCAAATAAAGCGATAACAATACGGCAGTATGTTTTAAATTACAAATGTTGCCACACAACATCACAATATATGGTAATTTGTAGAAATATGTTGTTATTACTGAGTTGCTATGCTAACACAGTTCTAAAGTATTATATTTATTTTTCTGAAGATTGACATACTAAGTTAAAAAGATTAAATTTATTGGGTCTTTGCCTGTATTTGAAAAAACTTGGTTTTCAAATCACCAACATGACGTAGTTATTTTTTATACCTTGTGCATAGCCAACACTATTAAGCATTTAATTACTTTAATTTGGTATTATTTTTATTTTTTTTAAGAGCGAATAAAATTAAAATACAGAGTATATTTTATGTAGGTACATAAAACATGACATAGATAACATTCTACTAATTAATTAAGGCCGATGATCCTAGGCGCGTCCATTGATTAATAAGCGTCTGGATTCGCAAAATACTATTTATTCACTTTTATCACGATATGCAATCATTAGGATTCTTTTTATTTTGGGTAAGTTTTTCGAGCTTTCGAGACATAGGCTGAATCAGGTCATCGGCCATTAACGCTTTAAAACATTAGAAGGAGACGATGATAATTAAAAAATATATACAGGCTACAGTAACCAATGATATATTATAACAATATACTAGCGTCTCATCCTCGCTTAGCTCGGATTCACTCCTAGATTTCTTCCCCATACAAATTTTCAACCCCGTTTTCACCCTATTAAGGGATATATAGTATATAGTGTATAGTATTGTATAGTTGTTTAATTTAGTCTTATTCTTTCTACTCTTTCCTCTAATTATGTGTTTTTTTTATTTGTGGAAACTTAATTGGTAAATGTGTTTATTTTTTTTTAATGTAAATGCTCTGTAATATAATACTGTTTGTTTCCCTGTAATAAATAAAAAAAATAAAAAAAATAAAAAATGATTTCCGGGATGAAAACTATCCTATGTTCTTCCCAGGGTCTCAAACTATCATCTTACCAAATTTCATCTGAATCGGTTTAGTTAGTAGTTTCGGAGCCTATTTGATACAAACAAACAAACAAATCTTTCCTCTTTTTAATATTAGTATATGTAGATCTGTACATAAATATTATAAATGTGAAAGTTTGTGAGTATGAATGTTTGTTACTCTTTCACGCCAGAGCGGCTGAACGGATCTGGATGAAATCTTTTTATCCCGGAAAAATGTAAGGTTCCCGTGGGATAGGTTTGTTTTTGTTTTTCTATTGTGACGTAATTTTAATATTTTCAAATCCAATAATATCTTAACTTATGTATTTCATTTCAACACAATATCAAAGCGTTTAACTTTAAAGTAACGGTATATTGTAACTAATATAATCAGTTACGGCACTGCATACAAAAGACACCTAACTTTGACAGCTGTCACATTGACAGGTAGCTTTAGGTGTTTTGACATAAAGTGTCAACGGATTTCGTTACAATATATCGGTAAGATAATACGATTGTTTATTATATTAGTTTTATAGATCGAGGATGTATCAAGGTGTAACAAAATATTATGCATAGATACCTATACGTTTTTAATAAAAATATGATTATTTAATTCTCATGTCAGTTATTAATTATAATTATAAAAAAATACCTTTCTTAATTCAAGGTATTTCTAATTTCAAACTTATCTGACCCTCACTTTTATATAATAATATCAAGTATAAGTATTTTATGTAATAAGATTATATTATGTTATATTATTAGTTTTCTTCCCACTGGAATATGAAAATTAAAGGATTAGAGAGTGCACTTGTGTCTGCGCCCACGCATTGCACTATAATATGTCCCACGTAGATCGAAGAGGAGGATATTACAATACTACGAATTTAACTATAACTCAAATATTGAATATTTCATATATATTTATGTAAAAAGAATTCATTTTAAATCTATACTAATATTATAAAGCTGAAGAGTTTGTTTGTTTGTTTGTTTGGTCGAACGCGCTAATCTCAGGAACTACTAATCCGATTTGAAAAATTCTTTTTGCATTAGATAGCCCGTTAACTGAGGAAGGCTATAGGCTATATATCATCCCGGAAAAATGTACAGTTCCCGTGGGATGGATTTGTTTTTGTCTAGGGACGAACCCGAAGCGAAGCGAGGGTGAGTCGCTAGTCATTAATAGTAACTTAAAGTTTTACCTAATAATAAAAAAAATGATACTAAAAAACGGCAATGAGAAGATAAATAGACTGACAATATATTTAAGACACTTGTGTATAAATTATAATTATAAAATGCAAGCAAACAAGACATCTAAATTAAGGAAAATTAATATATACTTTTAAAAATAAAATCTGTCTCATCAATCAATTTAATTAGAACACGCATAATGAAACCCACGCGTGTAAGTTACACTTTGAACACAATAGTTTTTATTAAGAAACAAAGCGATAACCCACACATATTATGCCACATCTCGAAATATGTACATAATACATATAATTTAATCGATGTTAGAAAGATGCACCGTCCACGCTTTCTAGGAGGCCTTTCCGGAGTTACGAGTACATTCTCATGCAAAATATGCAAGATATATATACAAATATATATATATATATATATATATATATATATATATATATATATTTAAGAAGGTGTAATCCTTAAACAGCCCCAACCAAATAGGTCATACAGATAAAGTATGTATGTGATATGTATGTATGTACGAAACGAATTTGTGGGTCAATTTTTATAAACCACTAAACAGTTAACGATGTTAATTGTAATCTATACATATAACAAAATTGTAAGTGCGTCGAATCTGTACATTATATATTTTTTGGAAAATCTTATTGAAATAGTCATTATTATCGATACAGAGAGCGGATCTATAGTTTTTAAAAATTTTTGTTTGCCTGTTTGTCTGTCTGGGAACGCATCACGAGAAAACCACTGAACAGATTTTGATGAAAATTGGTATGATGATAACTAGTTATCCGGGTCAACATTTACGATACTTTTTACTACGGGCAAATATCTTATCTCTAAGAAATCTATACTAAACGTTTAGATATATATACATACTTTAAACATTAAAATCCATGGCCAATTATTACTGTAGGTACCTACTAAGATGAAATGCAGTACAGATAATAAGATTGGTAGATTTTTGTTATATTATATCTAATCTATGCAGTATGCCGATTAAAAGATAAAGTGACCTACAATTACTATTACAAAGCAATTTTATTGAGGTCAAATCTAAATATAAATTAAAAAGTTAAAAATAATAAATGTCTCGGCTTATCTTTGATTTTTTTCTGTTCGCATTTTTGTATATTACAATCTTTTTTTTTTTTCTTTAAACGAATTTCTCTATCTCCGTACTCTATTAAAACAACGTCAGCTGTGAACCTCAAAGCTGAAATCAATACAAATACACTTACCAGAATCAAACCCACTGTTTCTGGGCTACAATCACACTTATTATACATCGTAAGTACAATACAGTTCATTGAACTTCAACATTTTAAATTATAGAAATATGTCAAACGCTAGAAAAAAATCGGGAATTAAATTAAAAAAAAATCTTTTAAAGTTTTTAAAGAAATAACTTCCAGTAGGTTGATCTTAAAAAAAAAACTAACAAATCTTTTAGCTGTCCAGTAAATATCGTCATATCGATAAACATAATTGATTCGGATCAAGTATCGACTCGATAATCGTTATCTACGCCTTATAGTTGGCTAATATCTAAATCTGTGAATGGTGAAAGGTGGGTTTCTAAACCTAGTTTTTTATTTGCACTGCTTATTTTATTTTCGGTGCTAGCTCGACCCACTCAATTGTTGAAAATAAACAAAGCAGTTGCTAGTTCACTCATTTTGCTATCAAATTGTTTTGTTTGATACTTTTAAAATACAGTAGAAACTCGATTATCCGGCCCTCAGTTATACGGATTATCCGGACTACCAACCGCGACCAATTATATACCTACAAGTCGAATTTATGCAAGCACTAAAGCACTAGCGGCTCATTCTAGCTTCGCTCGGGTTCGCCTCTAAACAAACAAAAACAAATCTATCCCACGGGAACCGTACAATTTTCCGGGATAAAAAGTAGTTTTAGTTAGTTAGCAATTGTTTCAGGAAAAAACCTGCTTTTCTTCATACATTCGATTATCCGGATTTTCGATTATCCGAATGCCTAAGGACACCAATTAGTCCGGTTAATCGAGTTTCCACGGGTAGAGAGAATATTATGTAATCACTATTTTGATGTACCACCCATGCTATAATAATGTGGGTTAAGGAGTGACTATTTACAGTGTTTTGTTAATTTAAGAAGGACATACATCTCTATGGGTAATATAAAAATTAGACTCGCGCGGGAATTGAAATCATAACTCGCTTTATAAAGAAACAAAGTCTTATATTATTCAATTTAGAATTTAGGCTATGAACAATCGCGCTTATAGCGCAAATTTAAAATTTTTAAATGAAGTTCTAAATAATAAAACTATATGATCATAATTTAATTATGTCTTCATGTTAATAATAGTTAAAACTTTTGGACGATATATTATTTTATTAGAGATTATACCTATGAGTATATGGGACTCGAAAAAAGAATGAAATGGGCTCAAACTCCAATAGTTTACTACAATTCAAATTTTTGCATTTCATCGAGATTTAAAGTTTCGAATCGATACGAAAATTAGAAGTAGAGTAAAATATCTAAGGTTTGATTACAAGTAGGTATAAGTGTATTAAAATGAGAACTATTTTTAATATTTGAGGTATAGGTTTCTCAGAGATGAGATATTTTCCCGCAGTAAAAAGTGTCCTATATGGTGACCCGGATAACCAGCTATCATCATACCAAATTTCATCAAAATCTGTCCAGTGGTTTTCTCGCTATGCTTTCCCAGACAGACAGACAAAAATTCTAAAAACTACAGATTCGGACTCTGTATCGATAATAATGACCAAGTATTTCAATAAGATTTTCCAAAAAATATTTAATGTACAGATTCGACTCAGTTAGAATTTTATTATATGTACTATAGATAGATCTATGTCTAATTTCTATTTCAATATCTATATATTGAAAGATAGTCGACAAGTACCGTGTATCGTATATTTTTTGCTCCGTCATAAAAAGTAGGTGGCCTCGTTTTTGCTACAATTTAAAAGAAGTATCTAAAAAAGAAGATTAATCATCAAGACATCTAGGTTTTTTCTAGATTTCCATTTACTTTTTTACCGCACTATGACACGCATAAGTTTATTCTTAATAGTACTCAAAGCTTTTTACAGTTTATTTTTCCCTCTTCTCATATCGTTAGCAGTTTTACATAATGTAACAGAATATTCTTCCCACTAAAAGATTAAAACATATGTACATTGTTTAAAAACTTTAACTTATTAGTTAATATTAATAAAAGCGATTATTCTATATAACTAAGTAATAAAAGGTTATTTTTGTCGTCTTACCTCTCGAGAAAAAGTGCTGTTGAAAAATATTTACTTATTTAATTAAAAAAATTTTAAACCTAAAAAAATTCCTTTTTTGCATATTGTTATATTTTTTTAAAACTGTTATACTAAAAAACATACGTTTAAAAAAATATAAATATAAATAATTTACCTGAACATTGTGAGATGTAAGCGATCACGAAGAACGCCATACATATCCATAGACTCTTCATCTCCATTTTTAATTGGCACAGGCACTGAGTATTAAATGTATACAAAAATATATTATTATTTAGGCACTGTTTACACTGTCACTAAAGGCACATCACTATCTTCGTTAGGCACTTTCGTTAATCTGTAAAATAAAAAATAAAAATTAGAATAACTACAAATAAGTGACATATGTTTATATTATCTGTGACATATTATATGTGTCAAGATTTGTTTGTGCATTTTATGTTTTATTTATTTATTTATTTAAAACCAAAACAAAAACTTATTATTGTCATAATATTAATTTACAGATAATAAATTAAATAATTATGTCTAGAAATATCTCTGTTAGATAATCGACCTTCATAACAATTCTTATAATTACAGCGCTAACAAGTAATAATAGAGTAAGAAAAATTGCTTATCACGAGCGGAAACAACTCTGTAACCTCTACAATCGGCACGACTACTTCATATTGTATACAAAATATCGAAAACAAAATAATTTACAAGTCATTCCGCGAAAGTTATCTATATCGATGGAATATTACTAGTGATCGCCGCGTGCTTAAAAATCAACCATAATTCATTAAGTTATATACTTATTGTCTTGCGTATATTACATTATTAATCTATTCTCAATTTGACCACAGACTTTAACAATAAACAAAAGATATATGCTTGTGTGTGTCAAATACATGGTAGTGTGTGTAATGTTTTTTTTTTATTGATTTAATGTATTTTTATGCATAATTAAAAAAAATCTTAGCATCTTCTCTCCTTCTCTATATAAACTATAAGTGTGGGAAAATTTCATACTCCTCCGTCCGCGCTATTTTCGTGAAAAAGGGTACAAAGTTTTTGCTTCACATATTAATTTATATATATATTTGACATTATTTTTATAGTTTCTTTTGCTAGTTCTTCTGAGGTCTGAGGCTTTTTCGACTCATGACGTTCAGGAAAGAATGAAATAATTTAACGGTTCATAAAATATTTTGAATTTGAATATATTACAATTACTATTGTAGTTTAAGACAAGTTTGAGACGAAAGATGACATTCACATTAATATTAAAAAAAGTCGATCGAGGGAATCGAATAAAACTTAAAAAACTCGATTCATAAAGAGTTCTCAAATAAACAAAACTTTTTAGTAACATTAATTTAATTTATCAATGTAATTCGATATAAAGTCCAATATTATATCGTATCATAGAATGTTTCTATTTCAGAGCAATAATAGATAAGCTCAGGTCAACTTTCAACAGACGCAAAGACGTCACTCACGTTTGCGTGATAAGGCACGCCGGGATACTAAATATGTATAGAAATTATCTCAACAAGATTTTATTGAACAAGCATGGAGATGTTCCTGTATAAAGGGATAGAAATAATAAACTTTTTTTATATTTAAATACGATGACTAATAAAATGATATAATATAGGTAACTAGCGACTCATCCTCGCTCCGCTCAGGTTCGTCCCTAGTTACGTTTTAACGTTTAGTATAGATTTCTCAGAGATGAGATAATTTCCCGCAGTAAAATGTTTTCTATACCAGCTATCATGATACCAAATATCATCAAAATATATCCAGTGGTTTTCCCGTGATGGGGTAACAGACAGACAGACAGACAGACAAAAATTCTAAAAACTATAGATTTGTAAGATTTTTCAAAAAATATTTAATGTACAGATTAGGCTTAATTACAATTCTATTATAATAATGTTTAGATAATAGACTACTAAAAATAATGAAAAAAATCTAAAATCCGTATATTTTTAATATTAAGCAGTGGATCTAGAAAGGTTCATTATTTTCTTTAATAGTCAATCTCCGCAGTGATAGATTTGTATAACATTACCCCCTTTTTTTCCGAGATTAGCAAAGTAGGCTATGTTCAGTTAGAACGCGTAATAACCAAAAAAGCAAATAATATAATTTATGCACACAATAAAAATGTTTTTTGACGAATCATCGAAAACGCTACTAACGAAATTAACTCTCATTAATCAAAAAACACTGCCATTTAAATTTATTTTATATATATATATATATATATATATATATATATATATATATATATATATATATATAGAAGAAAACTTGACTAAAAACAAGATAAATAATTATTATTTTAATATTTTACGCCAGATTGTAGTAACGTTATATTTTTTTTTACAAAAGCAAGGGTATAAACTAGTTTAAACAATTTTGATACTTTAAAAAGTCATAGATAAAAAATGAATCAATAGATTCTTTAACCCGTAACGGAAATGCGTACTTACGAGGGGGTACAAAAATAACCTGTATTTATTAGTTCAGCGGCTTCCTTCCGCGTCTTTGATCTTGAAGATGTATGGAGCACATTGAGCGATTTGTAAAATACCAACCTGCTTAAGATATATTATAGAGTGGTGACACTATTCCACTTTGACTTAGATTTTGACTTTACAGTAGGCTTAGATGCCATTCTGTTTAGAGCTATCCCTAATTTTTTTTTTTAATTTGTACTGAAATGACAAATTATAACGTTATGCCCTCTTTATATTATACATATATATAACATTCCAATTTTGATAAGATTTCTATTTGTAAATAATTGCAGAATCTCATCTTGCCAGTCAAAAAATGCATACAGCATATTGCTCTTTAAAAAAAAAACAGATGATACATGGATAGCGTAGGCTTTAACATACGAAGCCTAAGCCTAGTCAACTATTAGTTCTGATGGACAATTTGGATACAGAACCCTAAAAAATTTTTTTTCTACCCTTTTGGACCCTTGGCCCTTCGTAATGTTAAACTTTCCAAAGGGCACCCATAGTTGTTTCGCTTCATAAGTGCAGGAAAACTGGTTCGATTTTACGATTGTTATTTGTGACTAAAGAAATTATGACTTCTCGTTAATTTTCATTTGAAAAGTTATTTATTGAAATTGAATTTATGTATTGAAATGTTTAATTATGAAATTTAATTTAAACTTCTAAAACAATCGTATCCTTGGGATATAATTTTAATTATTGCTTAAATAATTGAGCTGTTTTATTGTAAACCATTAAATAAGGCCTGTATAAATTTTCGCTTACGAATCTTGAAAATCTTTATGTTTAGTTTTAAGGTAACTGATTAATACTAAAGAAAAATTAATTTTGACGTACCGTGTGTCTGTCTTTCAAAAAGAAAACCAAATCGATCTGATTTTTTTTAATTTACACATCGTTTAGTACTCGCAGAGTGACATTCAAAATGTACACATAACCTTGGTACTCCCAGTTCCTGAGAGATAAAAATTCGATCGAAAACTAGATTTAAATTATTATTGAGATACAAAACAGACTCTGTTGGCAAACGCAGTCCTGCCACAGATCGAGTTCTACGCATCCTGCTGTGTCCAATTATCCCATATTAAACAAAACCTCATCAAAATCGGTCAAGCCCTTTTCAAAGAGAATATTTACGAACACACCGGAAGATAACCTTTTAGCCAACTAATAAGTTATTGTTAAACTTGTAAAATATTTATTTTACCACTTTTTAGGAGGATTCAAAATATCACAGTGCATAAATTAGTAGATTAGTCAACAGGTGTGAAACAAAGATGGTCATTAAGGGCCAAGGTTTGTTTGACACAAAAACATGTTTTACGTAATGTAAATGCCTTCAGCTTATTGCCTAATAATCGCTTGTTTTATTTGTAAACTAGCGTTTTACCCTTGCTTTGCTCGGGTGTGGATTTTGTTCACAATTTCATATGGTTTAATTTTTTGCACGGAACCCTAATTCTTTTTCTAAAATAGAAATAGCCTAAGTTACTCCTTATCTAGCTATCTCTACGTGAAAGTCCCGTCAAAATAGGTCCAGTCGTTTCGGATATTAACCGGAATAAACAGACAGCTGACAAACAGACAAAAAAAAGTTTAAAAGTTTTCTTAAGTATCGTATATACTTTTATATGCATTACAAACAGACACTTAAATTTTATTTATTTGTATTGTCTAGATAAATAGCATGGCGATAAATATCTATCTTTATTAATTGAAAAAAAATATGTTTAGATACACAGTTTTACGTCTAAAAATTGCATTTTTTATTTAAAGCAAATAGTAAAAGAAGCCACGGCTATAAACTTGTATTGTAAAGTAACTATGTTCATACAATCACAATACTACCTAATTTAGACATAGAGGCGCGGCTTTCCCCTAAAACTTGGGTCTCCCTTACATCATAACGCTAATAAATTATATTTGTAAAGACCGTTAATTTTTGTGTTCGATATCGACATGTTTACGAGGTTTGTTAGAGGGAAACTAAAAATATTTTATGCCATACAATCGATAAAAAATATATTTATGAAACAAAAGTATTTGAAAATAAAAATTGGATTAAAATTTATGTATATCCATGGACAAAACAATATAGTTAAGTTTATACAATAGCAATAACTGCTTTCATTTCATTACAAGTAGATATAATGTAAAAATTACGTACGAAAAAGCCGCTACATGGTGGTTCACGAATGTTTAGACACTCTAGATTAGTCTAGACCGGCTTTAAATAGTACCATTAGTGACAATTCACTGATCCGAGAATTGAACCTACAGTATTCGACTTAGAATTCAGTACAAGATACGTAGATACATATCCGCTATATCCATAGTTAAAAACATAGTTAAATAATATTTATATAGTAAGGCAAGAGTAGCCCAGTGGTAACGCGCTCACTTAGGAAACCCAGTGAAACGGGTCTCGCACTTCTGATATTTTCATGTGCGAATCATTTCCAACATGATTACCACTGTATAGATACTGAAGTATGTATTTTTGTAAGTGCAATAAAGAATATACATATAATAGAATGAAAATAGCTCATTTAAAATTAAAGAGTAACTGATATTTTAACTGCGATAGTTAAAAGGCTGCGCAATCAGCTCTAACTAATTTTGCAACATCCAAACAATCACTTTCAAGGTTTATATTATGAACAAAAGTAGTGAACTGGCTTATTACAATTAAAATAAAACAAATCTGTCCCACGGAAACCGTACATTTTTCCGGTATAAAAAAAGCATATGTGCTATTCTGATATATGAGCTATATTTTTGTAAAGTTTCATTAAAATCCATTCAGTAGTTTTTGCGTGAGAGAGTAACAAACATCCATACATCTATACATCCAGACATCCATACATCCTCACAAACTTTCGCATTTATAATATTAGTAGGATTATAAAGTAAATAGTCCTCTAGTTTAAGAATTTTCACTTTTATAAAGAAACTTTTTAAATAAAACTATTTTTACTTTTTGTATTTTGTTGCTGATTTGTTTTGATTTTTGGTTTCCAACGAACAACTACAAAAAAAAATATTCATTACATTATTTACACATTCGTACATATTATTGTTTTGTCATTTGGATAGAATTACACATCATTTGATATGCTACATTGTATTATATTATGGACAAAAACTAAAGCTGACATTTCAAGATAGTAATATCTACTTCTTTGATTACTACTCGTGTATGTTAAATAAAAAATCAATAACTTTGTGAAAATTTAAATGTCGAATTTTCTTTTAGGTTAAACAGTTAAAATAGTAATAAAAATTATAAAAAAATTACGACTCACTCTCGCTCCGCTAGGGTTCATCCCTACTTACGTTTTAACGTTTAGTATAGATTTCTCAGAGATGAGATATTTTCCCGCAGTAAAAAGTATCCTATATGTTTAACCGGATAACCAGCTATCATCATACCAAATTTCATTCAATCCCTTCAGTGGTTTTTCCGTGATGCGGTAACAGACAGACAGACAGACAGACAGTCAAAAATTATAAAAACTATAGATTTAGCCTCTGTATCGATAATACTGTCTATTTCAATTAGATTTTCCAAAGAATATTTAATGTATAGAATTCGGCTTTGTTACAATTTTATTATATGTATAGATATATAATGTCTCTTAGCATTGAAAAAATAGGATATTACGAAAATGCAGGTTAGGCAAGTTTTGCGCTAGTCATGCGCTTTGCAAGTTGAATTCGCAACAGTCAATATGGCAGAGAGTTAACGCTGTACTAAAAATATCCAATTTTTAGTACTTATAGTGTAAATTCCTACAAATATTTTAAATGCGATAGTTTGTAAGGATGTATGTTTGTTCTGTCACGCAAAACTAGTAAACGAATTTTGATGAAACCTTACAGTAATATAGCTTATACATATATACATCGGAGTAACACATAAGCATAAATCCGAAATAATATTATAAATGTGAAAGTTTGTGAATATGGATGTTTGTTACTCTTTCACGCCAGAACGGCTGAACGGATCTGGATGAAATTTGGCACAGAGATAGATTATAGTCTGGAATTACACATAGGCTACTTTTATCCCGGAAAAATGTACGGTTCTCGTGGTATGTTTGTTTTTGTTTTCCTTAGAGGCGAACCCGAGCGAAGCGAGGGTGAGCCGCTAGTGGATAGTAATTTAAAAAAAAACAATAAATATTTATATACGTATATACTTTGTTAAAGCTTGCAATATTTTAGTTTCACTCATACATTTGGCATATAACTATCTCTATCTAATAGAAAGTGAATGGTGCTTGTCGGTTTGTTCGTTTGTTTAATGTAAAGTGACCATTTGTTATCAATTTAAATTAATATTAAGTTAAGTCAAGAGGTAGAATAATATCCTGAGATATGTGAATAGGCTACTGTTAGGTACCTAAGGATGCACCCGAGCAAAGTAATGGTAAGCCGTTAGTCAATTGAATTGATTATCTTTTTTTTTATTAGCTTTTTTAGATTGACGAGCTTTAGTTTTGTCTTGAATTTTGACCACAGAGCGATTTAAATATTAATTAAAATGTACAATAATATAAACTTAATTATTTTATGTTGTTTTAATTGTGAAAAAAAACTTAAAAACAACCAATAAAAATATTATGAAGGGCATGACTAAAACATAAAAACAAGTCAAACTGACATTATCCATTTTTAAAATCGGTTATTAAATAGTAGATTGTTATCTTCATAAATAATAATGTATGGTCACTGCAGTCTCGTTTACTCGAACGGTACGCTAACGTGTATTTGTACAAGAAATTCACGTAAAACTCAAGGATGTTAGTTTTGTCGACATTTTATGCTAAACTGTAATGAAATGGAATTGGAGAATAAGCAGTGAATATTATAAATGCAAAAGTTCATATGTATGTATGTAAGTAACTTAAGTTTAAACGGCTGGACGGATTTTGATAAAATTTAGTACTCTCATAGACTATAATTTGGGATAAAATATAGGCTAGCAGTAGCAATAAAATCTGCAAAACCATCTACATAGTTCCATGGTAAGCTACGAGGCTTGTTTTATGGATACCAGATAGTTCATACACTACACATATATATATCTTTAAATACATACATATTATAAATATAAACATATTATAAATATAAACACCATGACTGGAGTAAAAACATTCGTGTTTATCACACAAATGAATGCCCCCAGCGGTACTAGAACCCGCGACCGCTGGCACAGCAAGTAGGATCACTACACACTAAGCTAAACGTGTCGTGTTTGTAAGGAAAAAGCATCAAAAAGCACTTAGGGACGCTTCCGAGAGAAGTAAGGGCAGGTCACTAATATTAACATGCATGTTTTCTTAACTATCCCAATCAATAAATATTAATCTTCTTGTCAATGTACGCCCTAAGGGCATTGTAACCATTTTAACGACTGTACCAATTCAATACGTCATTTAATTCTTTATGGTATTCTAACAAAATCTATGGTGTATAATATTATATGATCAATGATGCAAAACACCTGTTGTATATATTTATAATAAACTATTTGATATCTACAAAGCATACCGACTTTTAAATCACTACAATTATAATCCTAAATCTAATCTTTAATTATTTTTATCTGGGGATGTTTTTTTTATTTGTCACCCTTGAGCAGGGCCAGATTATCTATAAGGCAGTGTAAGCAACCGTCTCGGGGCTCTCGTCGGCTAGGGGAGTGAAAATTTAATCTGAAGAATTAAAAAATTAGGTGAAAATTTCACCATGAATGAAAATGACATCTACCTAATCTATACATATAATAAAATTCTAACTGAGTCGAATTTGTACATTAAATATTTTTTGGAAAATCTTACTGAAATGGTCATTATTATCGATGCAGAGGCCGAATCTATAGTTTTTAGAATTTTTGTCTGTCTGTTTGTTTGTGACCCCATCACGAGAAATCCACTGGACAGATTCATGAAATTTGGTGTGATGTTAACTGGTTATCCGGGTCAACATATAGAACACTTTTTCCTGCGTGAAAATATCTCATCTCACAGAAATCTATACTAAAAGTTAAAACGTAACTAAGGACGAACACAAACGGAGCTGGGGTGAGTCGCTAGTTACAAACATAATTGCATTGTGGTAGAAAAAAATAATTTCAACAAGTTAGAAAAGGATGAAGGGGCCGCGAGAATTGCATTGCCTGGGTGCCACCGACGTGGTTAATTCGGTCCTGCCCTTGAGGTATAAATCTATCCATTAATAAAAATGATTTCACAACCGACGACCTTATCCTACCTATCAAAAAATGTTGAAATAAGTCTAAAATACAATTTACATCAAATAGTGGACGCAAAATTCAGATATTCTAGAAATTTCATAAACTGTGCTTAAAATTAAGTTGTAAGAAATTCAGTCACATGTTTAACCCACTTAGCCATACACAAATAGCATAGTGGGTTATGTACTCTTCTTTAACTCAAACAAGTATAATATGCAATTATTATTTATATGTATAATGTCCAATCGATAAGTAATAAAGTTAAGAAGTTATAACCAATAAATCTGTACAAAGAATCATCTCATCTCGCTATCTACAAACTCTGACCTTAGGGCACCGTTTCACAACGAACCGTTTGTTTTGAATAAATAATTTAGTGAGATTTCTGTAAAGGTGTATACAGAATGTATGGACAAATACATCCATACTAATATCATAAATGCGACTGTCTGTCTGTCTGTGTCTGTTTGTTTGTTTGTCTGTTACCTTTTCATGCTTAATCTGCTGAACCGATTTAGATCAAATTTGGTGGAGATAGTTTGAGACCCTGAGGAGGACAAAGGATAGATTTTAACCCGGAAATTATCATGGACTTTGGAGCGGGAAGGGGGGGGGGGGGGGCTGGGTTAAAGTTTTGTGGAGAATCAATCATTTCTCAAGTAAGGTGTATAAAATTCATCATACCTATGTATATATAGTCGTAATTCGTTTTCTTAACATATTTCAACGAGCTTTTTAAATAATATTGTTATTAGATATATAATATTTTTTTTTTATTTAGGTATATTATCTGCATATGTGTGGACTTTTTCTAGATTTATTTAGTTTAATCATGATTAAATCTTATGAAGGTACCTTAATAGAAATGTATAACATCTTTTGAGGACAGTGCAATAGTAACAACAACTAACCCGATAAGTGATAGACCTAGTTTGTAATCACAGTATTGACACAAGAGTTCGTAGCTTAACATTAAATCAAACTTTATTGAAAATCATTAGACTCAGTGCCAGCGTTTTCGATTTTTATTCATATGATCCTTTTTTTTAATGTTAGGAAATATATTTACGCATACCACCTGTGTACATAAAGGTGGTTATGTGGGACTCACCGGCTAGAAAGCCAGTACTACCCAATAAAACCCAACAGAACCTCCCCCGTCTTAATGGGGCATCGCAGGATCGCTTACGCACTCAACCACGACGCCCTGATGATAGGTTTGCCGAAACAGACCACACAACCAAGGGGTTGCTCCCTCGGTCCACTCTGTTGTCAGAGAAATACCATGAGCAACCCGCATGGTACACCGCCCATCGAGACGAGCCACCTGACGGTGTGTCTATTGGCTTCACGCCCGGCTGGAATGCCGGACGTTAATGGGGGGGCACCCTCACCACGACAAGGTGAACGCACGTTTGGGGGGTTTATTCACATGATCCTAATTTAAAATACTGATAGATAACCCCTCGAAAAAAATCGAAAATTATTTTTATTTAAACGTCTAATATTCGTGCTACTATAAAAACGTGTTACAAGTACAGATGTTTAGTTTTAACATTACAATTAGGTTATATAAGGGAAAGCCGAAGTTGACCTATTTCAGTCACGGTTCAAAATCTTACTAATATTAGTTAAGTACATTGACATAATATGTAAAAACAAAGTTCTCCCTACGGGACATTAAAGTTATTACGCACCATTTCGGGGCCAAGCTTAATTGAATACAATTAACGACAGTTCCCAATTACATATCTAGATCTAGATATCAATTGTTTTTAATTAAATATTTTGTTATCTGTAGTTAGAAGAACCACAGAGAAATAGATTATTAGGATTAATGGCGTTAAGCCGTTTTCAAAAAATCTATGAAAAAACATAAAAATAGTGAACATACGGACGAATATTTAACCCACACTCTTTTTTGAAGTCGGTTAAAAACTTATCAGTATGCTCTCTTAGACACAGGGCTATGATCAACGTTGCTTATATTCTTAGCCCGAACTACTATTTTGAACTTTTTGAGATTTGAACCAGGGACCAGAGAGGTGTACATGGCAAGCTGATTAAAAACCAACCAGCATCCACTACACTCGCATATTATGATAGTAACTTATTAGTATTTACATCTCGACCATGATAATATTACTTAGTTCTAATACTTTACTCAGATCTCGACAAAAAAGTAATATATTACGCGTATAAGGAAAGGTCTTTCGATAAAAAGATAAGGAAAATGCGTATATTTTTCCAATGCTGAATGCCTTATAGAAAACATTATCATATGTTATAGTTTATAATACTATTAAAATATAAAACAAGTATATCTAGAAAAGTATTTGTCTTAAACGAAAATCAAACTGAATTCTAGTTTTATAAATAAATGCTACTAAACCATAGGAGCTGGACAGAAGCTATAAACTATGTATATTTGTTAAATAGTATCGGGATGTTTGGATTTATTTAAATTACTATTTATCGCCGTTTTCACTCCCTTAAGGGATGATTTCCGGAACAAAAAGTATCCTATATCCTTCCCAGGTTCTCAAACTATCTTCTTAACAAATTTTATCTAAATCGGTTCAGTAGATCCCAAAATTACCGCCTACAACGTCACAAACTCACAAACTTTACCTCTTTAATAATAAAACTTAACTTTACTAATAATAAAACTTCCATACAAAAAGTAGATCTGTCCGTGACCATGTCCTGATACTGATAGCGTTACATTGACGCAAATCCGATAAGGTATCGATTTTATACCACTTCGTTTTCCATGAGTACATTTTTTATTGAAAAACAAATATGTGAACACCTTTACTTGATCTAATGTTTAAAAGAATGGTTAAAAATTTGAAATTGTTTTATTTTGCTTTAAAATATCAATATATTAGACAATTCCTTCTTATATTGTAAATACGAAATACGAAAATAAGGAGGTATTTGTTTTTCTATTAGACCGTATTGGTTTTCCCTAGGGAACTTGATGTAGGTATAAATTTATACTAATATTATAGAGCTGAAGAGTTTGTTTGTTTGTTTGTTTGTTTGGTTGAACGCGCTAATCTCAAGAACTACTAATCCGATTTGAAAAATTCTTTTTGTATTAGATAGCCCGTTAACTGAGGAAGGCTATAGGCTATATATCATCCCGAAAAAATGTACGGTTCCCGTGGGATAGATTTGTTTTTGTCTAGGGACTAACCCGAAGCGAAGCGAGGGTGAGTCGCAAAATAAAATCTAGGTGTTGCTGTGTTAATGCTTAAAAGAAAAACAAACCAAATCACACTATTTTATTTCATTAATGATAATTATTAATCTACTTTTTTTGTCCCACAGCTAGGCAAGACCTCTTAAAGCGAGGGGATCAAGCCATAGTCCAAGTGGCCAAGTGCGAGTCGATCGCACTGGACTTCACATGTGCGAAAATCACAAGTGCAAGACCCGAGGTTTAAACTCGCTTCACTTGGTTTTGCAAGTGAGCGCGTTACCAATGAGCTAACACTACCATATTTTGACATCTTGTTCCATATATTTTTATTTTAGTATCTATATACTTTGTATACATGTATATGCAAGCACAGCCAAAGGAGATCGCTAGTGTTATCACTATAGATGTACATTGATGATGATAGCTGTGAGATAATCTTATAACACTAGGTGGTCAATTGGAGTAACCTTTCTGTTTATTGAATTGCCCTTGGTCTATAGATAAAGAGATCAAAGTCATCAAACGACAATTTTATGATATTCAATATATGGGCATATGAGCACTTTAGATAGTATTCTCCTTCAGGCATAAGATTTTTTGAAAGCCTCATAAAGTGTCTCAAGGTATGAAGGTAAAGTGACAGATCATTGACGTATTTCGTCTAATTATTTTTTTTAAATTCTAATATTTCATTATGGCAACTACAATTAAATAAATAATATGCATCAATTAATTATAAACTCATTAAAATTGTTTAAAACTATAATATTGACATATATTGTAAGGTAATTTGATGCCATTTTTGTTTTTTTGAAAATAGTATAGTGCTGTCTGTAACAACTAGGTATATAATAACTTTTGAGACGTCTAAAACCTTAGTCTCTCCCGTGACCATGGTTGTTGTAAAGCATTCGGAAGGTCGGGAACCAAAAATCAAAATAAATCCGCAAAAAAAACTAAAAAGATAGTTTTATTTAAATTGACGCCTTACAAATTACTTTGCTTAGCATGGAAAATTTCAGTAAAAAAAATATTTTTTTTAGTTTACATCATTTTTTTTATTTAGAAGATCTTTGCACAAGTTTTTGTTTTAATTAAAAACATATGTATAACCTTTTTAATATATCAAGTAGGAGAGTTCAAGCTCCCATATAAAGAGAGAATAGAGGTTAAGTAGCTAGGTTGGAATATAATCGATATAAAATTGATGACATGGATCGTAAATACCGAGAACGACTCATAATTTCTCACTTATTTAGTACAAAAAAAGATAATTTAATATTTCAATGGGTGAAATATAATCGATGTATCGCCATATACGATATTTCCCTATGCGTATTTTTAAACCGATTTTAGCAAAGAAAGTCGATGCCTCATTCATTTTAAGACATTACCATATAAACGGGTATAACCAGTTCGAGTAGGGTCAACATAAAAATACAATAAATTACTTGACTATGCCATAGGTACGAAGGCATAAAATATTCTTTAAAATATCAAAATTAAATGTAAGCAAATAAAAAAGAATGGTCACGGATCAGATTACTAGTTTCGGAGAAATTCATGGACAAACATACTTACAACTATAAAATTTTGTATATTTGCTTGGAAGCCGAATTACGTGTCGAATAGATAACCTCCTTTTTTTAAGTCGGTTAAAAAGGCAAATATGATCAATATTTAACTTACTGGAATTAAATGAAATTAGAGATTGAAACAGCAAATGAATACTTACAATAATTTGAATCATTTCACTTGGGACCGAATAACCAATACATAGTATAAAACGAAGTCGCTTCCTGCTTTCTTTCCCTATGTATGCTTAGATCTTTAAAACTACGCAACGGATTTTAATGCGGGTTATTTAAATTAGACTTGCAACGAATAGTATATTCGGCCATATGCCGAATACCGAATATTCGGTAGGCTTTCTAGCCGAATAGCCGAATATTAGGCAAAAGTATTCGGCCAGCACGTGGCGGGTTTTTGTAATAAAGAAGGTGATTATGTATCTATGACTACTTTAATGATTATAAGAAAAATATATTATTATAAAATAAATCAATATTTTCATTTTACCATTAAGGAATATGCATGATTTTTTATTCGTTTTTTATATAATAGCTCACATCGTTATTTAATTCTAAAAAAAAACAATATATGCAACTCCAAAAAACTAAAATTTAGTATCATTTTTTTTTAATATCATATCGTTACGGATACTTTATACGCTCGCCATTTCGCGCACTTGGCGTGACGTCACAGTATGATATACCTATACAGAAATGAGGACTCAATTTGTAAGCGACAAAATCGCTAATCGCTCTGTTATGATAATACTTTGACTTTGAATTTCCCACTTGCTTTTGCACTTTTTAATAATTATTTTCTTAATCACAAAGAAATAACACTAAAAAAATATTGATATAGGCTTAAATCAAAAGCAATAAAGATTATAAAAAAAATATTTCACCTTTCTTTTAATCACACGCATATTTCCTATTATTATCTCATTACAGAAAAACATATTACTGAAGTATTCGGTATTCGGCCGAATAGTATCTAGATATTCGGTATTCGGCCGAATAGCGAAAAAGTAGCCGAATAGGCCGAATACCGAATAGTAGCCGAATATTCGTTGCAAGTCTAATTTAAATAGATAGAATGATTCAAGAGGAAGGTTTCTATGCATAATATATGCATATTATAATACAGAAAAGCCGAGAAATTCAAAGATTCGTATTTCATACTAACCGTTAAAACGTACCTAGGGACGAACCCGTGCGAAGCGAGGGTGAGTCGCTAGTGTTAATAATAAAAAAAAATCAACAAAAAAAATGTTTATTACTAAAAGTTACTATTTTGGATATCAATCAAACTTGTCACATTCTTTATGATAGCAACTAAATCTAAGATAAATCATATTTTTTATGTCTGGTCATAATAGGCATAGATAAAACATCCTACGCACTATTTGTATGGAACTAGAACCTATTGAAGTAATACTGAACGATTTTTGAGACAAATTAAAATGAAATATGAAATAACATTTTTAAGGCTGTACGGTCAAAAATCTTTGCCACTTAAGATGAAAAAAATCAGTCATGTATGAGTCGAATTCGCACACGACGATACGACGTTTACTCTATGTATGTATGTAGTTTATTAACTTTGATGATCGTTTACGAACGTTAAAAAAAGTTTATTGTATTTTTATTTTTTCATTTTTATTTATTTTTATTATTATTTCTTATAGCGGCAATAGAAATACATACTTCGTGAAAATTTCAACTCTCTAGTTATTCAAATATAGATTAAAAAAATATATATTTTAAAGTTTAAGACATATTTTTGTTATCTGTACAAATTGAAGACTCGCAAAAACTTGACCTATGGCTGTATATTTTTTTACCGAACGCACAGTCATTACATATGCATCGTATCTCAGGGTTAACAACCTGCATTATTTTTTTCTTTTAAACATTTTATGTATCAAAAATAACATCAACGAAGGTGTGTCTTTTAATCGGAAAACTGGTAATATGATAGTTGTAGCGGATGGGATATAATCTATACTTAATATTATAAAGAAGCAGAGTTTGTTTGTTTGTTTTGTTTGTTTGATAATCTCAGGAACTACTAAACAGATTTGAAATTTTCTTTTTCCATTTGATAGCCCGTTTATTGAGGAAGGCTATAGGCTATATATCATCCCGGAAAAATGTACGGTTCCCGTGGGATAGATTTGTTTTTGTCTAGGGACGAATCAGAAGCGAAGCGAGGCTGAGTCGCTAGTACATACATATGATTGACTAACAAGACTACTAGAACGAGATATAAATATTTTATTCAATCGTGTATACTGTATACGAATCTTGACGTATTTTTGAATATATTTTCAAGTATAACTATAATATATATATATATATATATATATATATATATATATATATATATATATATATATAATTCTTTAAATGATACGTATGTTTGTACTTATCGATATACTTTAGAAAGTATTAGTGCCGGTGCCAGTGAAAGTTTGTACAAAAAATCCCTTTTACAATGTAGAGATTAAATGAATATCGTAATTTTGTCTAATTACTTCAAATAAATAACAAACAAAATTGGGTATTATATTAGTTACTATTAGAATAATAATAGGTTTTCTTAAATTTACGCGGAAATTGTACATTTTACCATTTTTTCCGGTTTTATTGAAGTCCTTCTTTTGGCACGTTTAGAAAAAAATATGAGAGTAAAATTTTCACGATTGCACACCGACAGCCAAAAAGCGACATGATAAAGTTAGCTGAAAGCGACATGATAAACTTAACTGCATTCCTTTTACAAACAGAGAGTTGTGACATACGGGATGAAATCTTTAGCTAATTTTGTTTTGTTACACCAAAGAAGTGTAACTTACGTGCGTACATAAGTACACACACACTTTGTTTTGTTTTTTTTTTGTTCTCAATGATTCGAATGCTTTACAACAAACATAGTCACGGGAGAAACCACCGCAGTCAAAATCAAAACCAAATATTAAACCGCCAATATTCCTGGCTGCTCCGTAGCATACAACCCGCCCATATCTTCATTTAGTGCGTTTTATCTATAGTAAATAGGTAATATTTTTAATAATTCAATAATATAACTATTTCTAACTAACAATATATTCTCTAATGATAGATTTAAATTAATCAATATCTATAGTCTTAAATTATAGGCTGCATGTACACGATAGTATAAAAATTATGAACTCAGACGAAAGTTCAACTCAATAATGACCGTTGCCGTAACTAAACTTAAAACTAGTGACGTTTGCTGTTTAAGTTGTTTCGCGCTCAATCCCGTTTAGAAACATAATTACTTATAATCTTATTTGCATTTTACTTTACCGGATTGTTAAGAGGTTTGTGAAGCTGTAAATTTTCATACAAAAGGCGATAACGTTAACCCCCCCCCCCCCTCCCCTCAATTAACATAGTATAATTTTTGAAAATGTTGTAGATATAATGAAAAACTAGATCCGTACGTATTTATTTTAAAGATATATTGAGTATTATAGAAGTTATTAGCATCTAAATATCTGTCTTTTTGACTTAAAAACTTCCTCGAGCGCTTTTATTTTTTTTATTTTAACTACACTGAATTACTAAAAAAGAAAAACGTACAGACTTAGATTAAAGTGTACTGATTCTAATGAAACCAAAATTGTCTCATTACGTAAATGTTTAGGGGGGTGAAAACGTTATCGCCCGCAACAGTATTTCGAACAGGAAATGTAGGTAATTGCCTCTAAGATTTGCAACTCTCTCTATCGCACCATACGGGTTGGCAAAGCGAGCGGTATGAAACAGATAGCATTTTTTTAAAAACCTACTCGCGCCGCGTACCGACACTTCACAATCCTCTTAAAACGTCAACTTCTTACTCTAATCAAACAACTCTTTATTGTCTTAAACTGTTTGTTTACATCAAGTACTAATTGATTTCAGTATATTTTTGACTTAATATGTTGTTGGGACATTAACACACAGCACCATCTAGTTCCATGGTAAGCTACGAGGCTTGTGTTATGGATACCAGATAGTTGATACACTACACATATATAACTATAAATACATACATATTATAAATATAAACACCCATGACTGGAGTAAAAACATTCGTGTTCATCACACAAATGAATGCCCCCAGCGGGACTCGAACCCGCGATTGCTGGCACAGCAAGTAGGGTCACTACAAACTGAGCCAAACGTACTTAAGAAAGTGATCTATCTCTTTTTAATATTTTCTCACTTTTTCTGTTTCTTTGATAATACGTTAGAGTTTCACTTACAGCTCTTTTACAATAAAATGAACGTAATCAAATGAATTCTGCCGTCATAATAAAGAAGGCCTTAACTAATATTTTGGTCAAAAATGACTTAAACGTAGATTCGGAATGAGCAAAAAAAATGCTACTTGATAATATTACTCATAGTTCTAAGTCTTATGAATCCAGAGATACCATAACCATTTTCGTCGTGACTACATCAAACTAAGTACAAAGCAAAACATCAAATATCTCGAAATCAACATTGACGAAGCTGTGCCCTTCTTTTTTATAACGGCAGATGAAGCAAAATACAATTTTTAAGTTTCTTAACCAACTACTCTTTCTCTATCGCTTTCACCAGCTTTAAATAGCCAAAAGAACCTTAATTTGATACTTAAATTAAGATGTCTGAATGAGTCATATATATAAAAACTTATTTGTTTTGAAATACACCCATAGTGTATATTTTTTAAATTTCCATTCAAAGCAATTCTTATAAATCGATGTCATCATTCCTTTTACAGACCAAAAATCCTTGTGGATAAATTACATTTGCAATTAAAATACAATAAACGTTTACAATTTCAATTGTACGAAATGTAGTGAATAAATTGGAAATTCATGTAGTCAAAAATATATTGTATTCTTTTTATTTAAGTTTTTAATTCAATTCAATTATCTTGTTAATGGCTTCAAAGCGTGCTAATTAAGCACAGATTACTTCGCCAATGTCACGTGGAATGGAGAAGATTATAGATTTTTAAACAATATTATGAATAACTTAAAATTGTATTATGATAAAATATTTTATTATGTCATTCCTACTGCTGTAACCGTAATATATAACCTTCCGAGAAAACTATTGAAAATTGTATTAGAAATATTAGAAATAATTAATTTTTAAATCTTAAAAATGATTATTATTTTAAATAAAACTATCTTTTCGGATTTTTTCGCAGATCTATTTTGATTTTTGGTTCCAGAAGTTTCGAATGCTTTCCAGTAATCATGGTTACGGGAGAGACTAAGGTTTTTGACATCTCATAAGCCCAACTAGAAAACCACTAAACTGGTACTAGTGCCATTTTCATGTTTTTGAAATCATTTTATTGTTCTTAATCGTTTTTATTTTTTTAGTGAAATCCGAAGAATGGTACTTGCTTTTTATCATGCCACATAAAATCGATTTCCAGAAATTCCTGAGCAAAGATATTTCCTACCATTGTTAACTTAATTTAACCAAACTCCTTCGTGCCTTCTCCATTCTACGTGACATTGGCAAAGTAATCTGTGCTCTAATTAACAAGATAATAGAATTGAATTTAATTTAGCTTATCATCGCTTTCTATGTCTAAGATTATTTTTTTAACTGAATCTATCTATGAATTGCAAGAGATGAGCTATAAATAAATACTGTGGACTTAATCATATAGTTATTTTCCCAAGTTGTTTACATTATCATAATCGTCAACATTGCAAAACATGTGGCTAATGTCAATAGTTGCATGATAAAGATGATAACAAAATAAATAGTATGAATTTAATAATAATATTATGTATCTATAATGTTACTAGTAGGTACTTTTCATATTTTTTGCTACAGTTAATGTACGATAGACTAGCGACTCAGCCTCGCTTCGCTCGGGTCCGTCCCTAGGTACGTTTTAACGGTTAGTATGAAATACAAATCTTTGAATTTCTCGGCTTTTCTGTACTATAATATGCATGCATTACACATATAAACCTTCCTCTTGAATCACTCTATTTATTAAAAAAACCGCATCAAAATCCGTTGCGTAGTTTTAAAGATCTAAGCATACATAGGGACAGACAGACAGCGGGAAGCGACTTTGTTTTATACTATGTAGTGATAAGCGAAATAGCTGATAATAGAAATAGCCTCCATATTGATTTACAATAGGCCTATGATAACTAAACTAGATAAATTAAGTTAATTTTGCTTTCCTAAGAGTAAAAATATTTTTTAAAAGGGTGATTCATTATGGCGCCTTCTATGTTTGTAAATTCGTATTTTTAAAATTACCATCAAAATGTCATAGTTACTGAGATATTTACTTAAACAAAATAACAGATAAACAGACATACTATATTTTTAGCACTACCTCACGTACAGTAAACCAATCGAGTTATTTTTAACTACCCACCGCCATCCAGATGTGGATCTAACTAAAACCCTATTGACGTAGTCTGGCATTTATTTTATTGCAATGTTTCTACCAATGGGATTTTTTCTGAGATAAATAGCTTAAGTCGCTTTCTCTCGAATCTTCTCGAATGTTTTGTAAAAATCTATTTATACGTTGTTGAGATTTGTGAGTGAAATTGATAAACAAAAAAGTTACTCAACGATTTGGTTTTTTTTTCTGCAAATATAATGAGTTTATTATTAAAATTACACTGACATTTCATCTATACATATAATAAAATTCTAGCTAAGTCGAATCTGTACAATAAATATTTTTTGGGAAATCTTATTGAAATAGACTTTAATATCGATACAGAGGCCGAATCTATAGTTTTTAGAATTTTTGTCTGTCTATCTGTTACCGCATCACGGGAACACTACTGGACAGATTTTCATGAAATTTGGTATGATGATAACTGGTTATCCGGATCAACATATAGGATAGTTTTTATTGCGGGAAAATATCTCATCTCTGAGAAACCTATACTAAATGTTAAAACGTAACTAGGAACGAACCCGAGCGGAGCGAAAGTGAGTCGTTAGTTTATTTTATAAGTAGGAAAGTCAGTACTGTCTATGTACTAAATTTCATGCAAATCCGTCCAGCCGTTTTTGCGTGAATGATAAAACTTACATTTTCATTTAAAATATTATTCCAATAGTAAACAATCTTCTGTTGATTTCGCATCACGCACACTGAAACTTAATAATAATTTATATGATACTAGCGACTCGTCCCTAGGTTGCTTCCCAAAAAAAAACTAAATTAATTAATTTGATTTTAATTCTTTTTCGTGGGATGCTATTTTTTTTCTAAAATAAAAGTAGCCTAAGTTACTCCTTATTACATCAGCTATCTGCTACTGAAAGTCCCGTCAAAATCCGTCCAGCCATTTCAGAGATTAGCCGGAACAGACAGACAGACAAAAATTGTAAAAAATGTTGTTATGTTATATGTACCATGTATACATCCATATGTATTTAGTGAAAAGCGGTTGTTTTAATATTACAAACAGACACTCCAATTTTATTTATCTGTAGGTATAGATATTAGTCCAACAGTAAACAATCTTCTGTTGATTTTGTATCACGCATACTAAAATTTAATAATAATTTATATGATATGCGTAGTTTCATAAATACATATTATATTATTTTTTATACATCCATTAATATAATATAATTCTAATTGTAAATAATACCTCAAAACATTTCATAATTTCACAAATGATTAAGCATTACCTATTGTCATTCTAATTTCCATAGAATGGAACCCATGGTAGGGACCATGGGTTCTTCCCCTTTAATTTTGACACCTTGGCTTTTTTTTACATAACTCCATTATTCTTACCCTATTTACTTAATTCACCCTATTAAATTTCAAGGTTAAAAGTACTATCTCACGGTTGTCAGCTGTTTTTTTTAATATTTTTAATATTTGCCTTTTGTCCGCTTAATAACCTCTAAGTATGAATACTTAAAAGGCAGTGGTAGCCCAGTGGTAACGCGCTCGCTTGGGAAACCGAGTGAAGCGGGTTCAAATCCTGGGTCTCACGCCTCTCATATTTTCATGTGCGAATCATTTCTAACATGATTACCACTTGCTTTACGGTGAAGTAAAACATCGTGAGGAAACCTGCATGTCTGAGAAAACCTAGCAAGTTTTCGAAAGACATGTGAAGTCCGCCAATCCGCACTTGACCAGCGTGATGGACTATGGCCTGATTCTCCTCGTATTGAAAGGAGGCCCGTGCCCAGCAATATAAAAGTAAAAGAGAATATCAAATATATTAAAAAAAACATATGTGTGCTTATGTACGCACGTAAGAAGTTATACTTCTTTGGCGTAACAGAACAAAAATACCTAAAGATTTCATCCCGTATGTCACAACTCTCTGTTTGTAAAAGGAATGCAGCTAACTTCATCATGTCGCTTTTTGGCTGTCGGTGTGCGCGCGCATCGTAAACATTTTACACTCATAATTTTTTCCACACGTGCCAAAAGAAGTATAACTCTAAAAAAATCAATGAAAAGCGATCGAAAGAAATATATGAACGATATGATATGATATATACGATATGAAACGGCCAGTTAATAATAATAATTCATTACGATGTTTTTGGCTAATCTTGTAAAAAATAGAACATATTCGTAACTTCCTATTTATCAAAAATTGATTTTGTAAGATATCTGTTATCAACTGATAACGTTATCAACAAGTCAAAGTGACACATTTTTTAGGTAATAGGATCAATGGATCACTGACGATATCTTATACATATTCGATATAATTAAAACCTAATTAATATCTTAGTAATTGCATCTAGACATTGGAATTATCATAGGTACTTATCTCAAGGACATATTATGACCTATTTCAAAAAATCTATATGTATAGAATAAAATAGAAGTGTCTGTTTGTAATGTCAAAATAACAGCTTTATACTAAATGCATATGAAATTATATACGGTACTTACTACAAGAAAAACACAATTTTTAACATTTTTGTCTATCTGTCTGTTTGGTAAGTTTGTTTAAATAATTATAGGATTTCATTTAAATGTTGTGTACAGATATAATTGGATAACAAATTTAAAATGGTATTTTTAGTTTTTTAATACATAGTTGTGATTTTTTTTTTTAATTTGTTTTTCTGTTTCTGTTCCAAATAAAAATAAATAAATAAATAATCTCCAGAACGGCTGGACTTATTTTGGCGGAACTTTCACTACGCAGATAGCTGATGACATAAAGAGTAACTTAGGTTACTTTTAGTTTAGAAAAAGGATTAGATTTTCGCAAAAATAAATTAAAACATATCGACACACCCGAGCCAAGCGAGGGTAAATTACTAGTTATCAATATAAAGTCTGTAATTTCAAATTAGTTAAAAAAACTGAGCAAATTAATATCAGAGTTAGCAAATATATATGTATTATTTTTTTAATCTATACAGATTACAGATAAATAAAATTGGAGTGTCTGTTTGTAATATTAAAATAACCACTGTTTACTAAATGCATATAGATGTATATACGGTACATACACCAAAACATGTTTTACAATTTTTGCCTGTCTGTCTGTTTGTTCCGGCTAATCTCTGAAACGGCTGGACCGATTTTGACGGGACTTTCACTGGCAAATAGCTGATGAGTAACTTAGGCTACTTTTATTTTAGAAAAAAAAGTAGGGTCCCACGAAAAAAATTAAAACCAAAAAAAAAAGTTTGTTTTGGGAAGCAACCTAGGGACGAACCCGAGCGAAGCGAGGGTGAGTCGCTAGTTTTTTAATAAACTTGTGGAATATATAAATACATATATATGTATGTAGATATATCACATAGAGTAATGTAAATGTAGTGTTAAATGTGTATAAAATTGAATATAAAAAAACATCGTCGCCCTCGCCCACGTAAATGCACCAGCTAAAAATTAGAAAGTGAAGGACGTTGTGTTAACTCTTCTATCTCTTTATACTTATATATGTATATACGAAGCTGTAAAGTATTTTTGTTTCTTTAAACGCGCTAATCTTTAACAACTAGCAGTACCCGCGGCTTCGCCTGCATTTAAACTTCCGCTACCAAACTGCAAAAGATCATCTCACAGCTAATCTGAAGATTGCCTGAATTTCATCAAAATCGCTCCAGCCGTTTTTTTTTATAGAAAAAATGAGCAAATGAGCAAACGATTAGCCTGATGGTAAGTGGTTATCGCCGTTGATAGACATCTGCAACATAAGAGGAGTTGCGAGGAGTCGGAGTTGCTTTAAGGCACCTAAAAACGCGACTCTTGAAGAACCCCATATTATAGAGGTTAGGGAAAACCTTAGGAGGAAAATCATTTTACATTTTACACGTTTTGAAGTCCATATATAACATACATACACACATCGATTTTTATATACATATACATAGATTATTAAGAAAGTCTATCATCCTTAGTACGGGAGCAATGAATTATACATCAATAAACTACACGAGAAGAGTCACGGGTAAAAGCTAGTTTAAAGAACAAAGGGTAAAAAGAAAGAAATAAATCGCATTATATGAAACAACAATTATTCATACTTACAACACTGAATGTCAAGGATCATGCAAATTCATTCACATATTCCGCTAATTACGCAATACCATTAGAATACATTAGCATTAATATTGCATACATTGTTAAAATACCTTGTTTTTTTACACCTTTAAACGAAGAATGTGCAAAAATTTATTTCTTTTATAGCAACACTACTGAAATTCATTATTATTTTAATTTTTTAAAGTTACACACTGTAACGCCTTACAAAATTTTAATTAAACTTGAAATCAATATAGCTTATATCTTATATAAATAAGAAAAAAATCGAATTATCGCGGTAAAGAGATAAGCGCGAGATATTTTTTTAGGTTACAAAAAGCGAGGGGGTTGCCAGTAATAAAATACTTTGCAAATTAAAAGTAACATAATTTTTACAACTTTAAAAGTAGCTAAAACATTAAAATCATCGAAATTACCAAATCTAATGGCACAAATTATACAGTATCGATATCGCATACAATAATTATATACTATCATACTCATGTAGAAAAAGTACATTACTTTAACCAAATATCTATACATATAATAAAATTCTGAGTCGGATCTATATACATTAAATATTTTTTGGAAAATCTTATTGAAATAGTAGAGGCCAAATCTAGTCTTTAGAATTTTTGTCTGTCTGTCTGTCTTGGAACGCATCACGAGAAAGCCGCTGGACAGATTTTGATGAAATTTGGTATAATGATAGCTGGTTATCCGGGTCAACATATAGGATACTTTTTACTGCGGGAAAATATCTCATCTCTGAGAAATCTATAGGTACCAACCGATAAAACGTACCTAGGGACGAACCCGAGTGGAGCGAGGGTGAGTTGCTAGTTATTTATATATTTGAACTTTTTTTTCCTAAAAAGTTACGTAATCAAGCAATTATCTGGTAGTGATGAGTACAAAAAAAAGTTTATAAAAAGGCAAACTGGTTGTGCCATATGGTAGCCTTGATAATCGTATACATTAATAATTAACACTTCAAAGTGAATTATAGAATTTCTACGCGAATAAGGAGATAAGCTTGCATATATATATATATATATATATATATATATATATATATATATATATATATATATATATATATATATATAAATAACTAGTGATTTTCCGCGACTTCGTATATATTCCATAAAAAGTGTCATAGAAAATTCAACCCCATTTTTTCCTTAAAACGTACACAAACTATCATCTGACCAAGCTTTTTAGCTAAAAGGCTTTGAAAGCTTCTAAATTTCTATATTTTGAAAATATAAAATTCCCTTCGATGAACGATGGATAGACGCTTTGAAATAATCATATGGACATTTTCTAAAATTGAGCCAACACGCATTTATCAATCATCAATGTCGGTAATTAATAATGCAAATGGGACCATTTTTTTTTAATTGATAATATTAAACCTCGTCAATAGCTACTAAACAAAAAAATCGATCGCTTGGCTTTTGTCTTTTGTATATATATATATATATATATATATATATATATATATATATATATATATATTTATATATATATATATATATATAGGTTTACTTCCTTTCACAAATAGGTTAAGCACCATGAATACTCTTTAATAGATCCAGATATAAAGCCGATCTAAGTAGTGACCTAATACCATATCTAAATTAATCCGCACTGTACTAATATATTATGCGTAATTAAAAGTAATTCAGTCTGTTTGTTACATCACTAGCAAAGCACTTAGTGAAATTACAAGAATGATGCTATAAAACCTCGTGTATGCTTTTTGTTTTTACTTATAAATAATGTACGGAAAAACTTTAACATTATATAATTTGATATGAATTCAACAAAACAATTTTGAAAAATCGACCTACAATATTTGTTTCTCCAAAAATGGCACATCGAATTTTACATCCCTAGAGATGAGATTTTTTGAGATTTATGTGAAACTAACCAAGTAATATAACTTATGCATTAAAAAACATCGAGAGAAAACCCACAAAAAACGAATTCAGCTCCCAAAAATGTGGGTAATATTATACGAGATCTTTTAGAAATAAGAATGTAACCAAAGAAAAAAATCTTATTACGCATATATTTTTTTATCATGAGCTCATCACCTAATTTAATATCAGCATATTTTTGCAACGATAACAAAATTTCACACGAAATCTCAGACGTTTAAAATATAGCAAATATATATTTGGGTCATCTTACTTAAATGCAGAAACGTCAATCATTGATAAATGATTGATTCATTTTTTGGTGCACTTTTTGCTGTGCCTTAAGCCGATTGGTAAAAGTGTTACGATTTTTATTTTAATTAATTCACATTTTTGTATAATATTAGGTTATATTTTAATATTTTATTTAATATAAAGCATGTCATGAGGTAAAATAATTTAGTTTGCAATAAACGATGTTGGTCCGTCGAAAGTTTCAAATTATTCAGTCTCAAACACTCGATATATATGAAACAGATAAAATTAATAAAAGAAACTTACTTCGAAACACCGCTAAGTTTTAATATAAAAAATTATATTATCTGTATTGTCGCTATTTTTTTTTATTTTTAACATTAGTGTAAAAGACCGCGAATTATTCGACTCCGATTATAACGCTTAGTTTCTGCTCCTATAAAAATTAACGAAAGGTCTCCGATTATAACGCTTATAGTTTCAGCTCCTAAAAAAAAGTAACAAAAGTTCATATCTAGAATTTCCTGCAATTCATTCTATTTGAAAAATAAATTATAAGTTGATATAAAAAAATAATATAATGATATATTTTTCTAAATAACTCAAAAGACCGCGAATTTCTAATAACATCACACAGCTCAGATGCCGGTTTTAATTTTAGATTTCACAATAACCGTAAATAATATATTTGAATCCGTCTGTTTATCATAAAACTTTATTACTATATATCATTAGATCCATAAACCTCGAGCGCTTCTAAGTTCTATTCTAATATCTTACCGCACAGTTATTTTGGTTTTCGCAATAAAACAAAAAAAAATCCAAACACAAAATGCACAAAAAAATTCCACGACACAACACAAAAAAATAGAATTGTTGGCACAATTCTTATTTTCGTGGGAAAATATATAACTTTTATAAAATTATTACCGGGTCGAGACACGACTGGTCCGTCGCGGTTTCAAACTGAACTGACATCTACTTTCAAACTCCCGATTCAACGCTATACTTTCCGAGTATTATAGCATCTTGGAGCAGTGATGTGTGTATATCGATAAAATATCGATAAGAATAATCGATTAGATAATATTTTGCTTAGAAATAACGTAATGTTTGTATGTAGATAACACTAGTAATTATTGTTTTGAAATCGTTTAGTATGTTGTTATGTATTATCTTTTAATTTAAGTTATAATAAACTTGAACTACGCAATAATGTTTTTTTCTTTTTTTTTTTTTATAATATAGTAAGATAGCAATTTTTTGTATATTAATTATTGTATGTACATATATGTGTATATTATTTAATTAGTTTACAATATTTATGACAGCGAAAAAACTATTGTTTTTAAATTATATAGATACATAATTTAATATCAAACTAAAATATTAATTATGTTTAACAATTTGTATATATTCTAATATTAAAAAGATTTTAATAGCATAATGAACGTTGAATATGTCATTACGGAACATATTATTTTAGCAAATCCGTTTCACATTACCCTGACTCACATTGTATAAACAAATGATAAACTTATGTACCTTGCAATGCTAGTCTTGCAAAAGTTAATGACACTTTTCTAGTACAATACTTTTACGTGTTTATGTTAAAAATACTGTTAGATTTCACAATCGATTGTAAATTTGCCACTTCCTCAATTAAAAACGCATTCTGTATGAAAGACCAAAAAAAAAAGTAACATGAAAATTCATACTCCAAAGGATTGAAAATGTGGATAATATTTTTCAATTTATTTATACATTCACACAAGCAAAGCAACTTTTTTTATAATTTTGACTATAATTCACATAAAATATAATAATATTCACCAAAAAAATATCCACCAATTGAATATCACATAAAGTTTATGAGGCATTACAATATTATTTTTCTTTTATATTCTTATGTAGTTCTTCTTGCAGAACATAGATAACCCTGTAGCATTCCAATCTATTAAACTCAATATATACACACATTTACACACTCTGTTCTCTTCTCATCAGTACAAATATGTATCTATTTGATCATAAAATCGTCTACATGACAGAATGATATTAATTGCGCTATTTATCTTTATTTCTAATCAGTAAACTGATGTGGATCTATTCATTTTTATATTTCTACATATTTAGTCAATAACCATTATACATGACATACATATTGTGTAGAAGCTGACAGACCAGGGAGTTCATCTTTAGAATCGACTCGGCCATTTTAACTGAAACTTAGACATTTTTTTTATTACACACATAAAAATACAAAAATCTACAAACTATAAGTGTGGCTACTTTAAACATCTTTCATAAAAATTTAGATAAAATTATTTAAGTACAAAGACCCTCTGCAATAATACATATAACGCATAAGTATAAATTAAAAACTTTAAGACATTCATTACATATTTACAAAAATCCAACAGCATAAAACAAGCTTTTTACGAAAGAAAAAAAACAAGCTATCGATATAAAACCTTTCACATCACTACTCCTGAACCCATAATACACATACAAATTTGCTGAACACTCACACACATACCCTAACTAGAGCTTTAAAGCTTTTATCTGCATCAAAGTGAAATCAACCTTGTTCTTATAAAATAAGATTCAAATTAGAATGAATTAGAAAATAGGTGACGTAGGACAAGTCTAAATATTAGAGCATTTTTATAGTGTTATCATGTTTTTTCTTACTTTTATATCGTGTTAGGTAAGATGGGTAATATATAAGTACTAGAAACTCACCCTCGCTTCGCGCGGGTTCGTCCCTAGTTACGTTTTAACGTTTAGCTCAGAGATGAGATATTTTCCCGCAGTAATAAGTATCCTATATGTTGACCCGGATAACCAGCTATCATCATACCAAATTTTATCAAAATCTGTTCAGTGGTTTTCCCGTGATGCGGTAACAGACAGACAGACAGACAAAAATTCTAAAAACTATAGATTTGGCTTCTGTATCGATAATAAAGTCTATTTCAATAAGATTTTCCAATAAATATTTAATGTACAGATTCGGCTTAGTTAGAATTTTATAATATGAATAGAATAGATATAGTATCACTCGTAGAAAAGCGAAAATCGCGTGTTATAACATCGTTTTAGTTTGGACGAACTTCAAAATATTGTGAAACTAAGCAGTTCATACTTTGTAGTAACTTTTATATTGTATATTCAAGCTTTGTAGACAGTTTTCTGTTATATTAAAGGCTATTTAATTAAAAAAAATACAGCGGTGAAGATTTCGCTTAAAATTGGCACAAGCAAGATGATATGATTTTTGGACTGGTGTTCACTTTACTATATTAAAAATAACTTTTTACCTTCAAGTTACACAGACAGCAAACCACATTTAACTCTACTCTATCCAACGAAAAAGTAATATCGAAATAAAAATAATAATAAAATTACAATTAGCATAGATATTGTGTAACACACAAATAACATACACCTGATTCAAATCAGGTGTATGTTATTTGTATGTAGGTACCTCCTGTTTTGAAATCGGTCAAAAAGAGCGCACGAAGAAAGCACAATACTTGATCAAATCATTGAAACGCACACCCGTATATTTGTGAATCGTGATCGATAATGGCCGAGAACTGTTTTCATTTAATCAACGTCTTTAACTTTGTCAATATATTTTTTTAAATATATACTTATATTTTACTTATATATTAATATTATAAAGCTGAAGAGTTTGTTTGTTTGTTTGGTTGAACGCGTTAATCTCAGGAACTACTAATCCGATTTGAAAAATTCTTTTCGCATTATATAGCTATAGCCCGTTAACTGAGGAAGGCTATAAGCTATATATCATCCCGGAAAAATGTAAGGTTCATGTGGGATAGATTTGTTTTTGTCTAGGGACGAACACGAAGCGAAGCGATGGTGAGTCGCTATAATGTAGATATAAATAGGCAAAGACAATACAATTCGGCAATTTTTTGTCATCTGTTTGTCAACTGACTTTCTTTTTCTTGTATATATATATATATATATATATATATATATATATATATATATATATATATATATATATAATTTAATGTTACAGATATATATTTTTTTGGTTATTATTAGAAAAATATTAATTTGTACAGTGGAAACAAGCCCGCTCAAGTTTTGAAAGGCTGTATCGAATCGCATCACGTTCTGTCGTCGGATAGTCACAAAAAGTGAAATTATGTTCGTAGTTCGGCTTTGTTGAATGAGCTGAGACTTGGGAACAAATTATTTATACAATATATACTGTCTTTAAATGCTGAATGAAATGTGTTGACATTGTTTTTCGAACTTTTTTATAGGAACAACTAAAATTCCTTCATCTTTACAGAATACTGATATTATAAATAAATAAAAAACTTAGTCTGACTCTCTTCTTATATTTATGGTTTTACAGCTAAGTTAGGAATACTTTAATTATTATTTTTTTGATATAGCCCTAGATAGAATGAATGATAGAGTTATCTACTTCTCTTTTTCTAAGTCTATATGGGAAAATCATGTTATTTGCAATTAGTAGATACTATAGTTCGCTTTTACAAACTAGTACTTATATTTATAGTGGACGTTTTAACATTTAGTATAGATTTCTCAGAGATGAGATATTTTCCCGCAGTAAAAAGTATCGAATATGTTGACCCGGAAAACTATCTATCATCATACCAAATTTCATCAAAATCTGTCCAGTAGTTTTCTCGTGATGCGTTCCCAGACACACAGACAGACAGAAAAAAATTCTTTAAACTATAGGTTCGGCCTCTTTATCGATAATAGTGACTATTTCAATAAGCTTTTCCAAAAAAATATTTAATGTACAGATTCGACTCAGAATTTATATTATTATAAAGTGCCATATCAAAAAATAATGTTTATTTTTTAGTAATTAAATATCTTTTACTTAAAGAAAAAGCTTAATACGAACATAAATTTTATATTATATTTAAAACATGACTGTGTAAAATTATTTCTGTGAACGCATCATTGTTTTTAAACTTTTTAGGTCCTTACCTACTGGGAATCCCTATATTTCTAAAATATAGACCGCAAGAAGAAAAACATGTTAAAAATATGTGAATGAAAACAAATACTAATTTTTACCTTCAGAAGTACCTACTTAATATTTATTGTAATTTTTACAACTTTTTAATGAAGTAAAACTTCTTTAGGCGTGACTGAGGGGTAAGTCAATACATTGGAAACATGAGTGTCGCGGAAGTGAGAGTCAAATTTATTATTCATTTAAAAAATATATATAAAATATTATATTTTAAATAAAACTATCTTTTTCGATTTTTTTCGCGGATTTATTTTGATTTTTGGTTCCCAACGTTTCGACAATATTTTATTTAAAATGTCAAATATTCGCGTAAATCTAAGAAAGTAAAATATTATATTTTGATTTGTTTTAATTTAATTGCGGTATCTGCTACAGCGCCAAAGAAATTTTACTTCTACCGCGCATAAAGGTACACGCACTCATTTTTTAACTTTTACACGATCCATTTCAAATGTAAATGAGATTTAATATTTCTATGTTCCTGCTATTCATATCCTGGATGATAGATCCATAATCAGATCAGGTCGATTGTATCAAAATATTGTATTTTCATGCGGATTTTACATGCTTATAAGTCTCTCCCGTGACCATGATTGCTGTAAAGCATTCGAAACGTCAGGAACCAAAAATCAATATAAATATAAATCCGCGAAAAACCCGAAAAGATAGTTTTATTTAAAATGCTTTCAAATCGATTTAATAATTAGAAGTACTTAAATTAAATTCTACTTCCAAAAATGTGTACATTAAAATAAATGAAGTTAGTAAAAATATCTTAAAAATAGGATTTTACACGCCTTTTATAAGCTTTCATTTAACTTACAATGTTTGTTTGTGGGGTATGTATGGGTCAAATCTTGGAAGCTGAAGACCATTTCATATGAAAATGACTTTTTGATGGTCAATACTTGCAAATTAAAAAAAATAGATAAATAAATTAATAGTGAAACAAACATTTTTTTTAAAAAACTTTTGTGTTTATGCTTTAAAAAGAAATGGTACCTATAAAAGCTTGTTTTTTTTTTTTTTTAATATTGATTTATCTAGTACTTTTCCTGCCCTTTATCTATATAAATATAAAAATGAATGTAGCTAAGCGCAAAACTCGAGAACGGCTCGACCAATTCAGCTATTTTTTTTTACGTGTGTTCCTTAAGGTACACAGAAAGTTTTAATAAAGAGAAAAAATATAAAATAACCTGCCTACTTTTCTATACCTATGTATGTGCATTTTACTTACCGTTTAAACGTATGTACCTAGGGACGAATCCGAGCGAAGCGAGGGTGAGTCGCTAGTATAATATAATAACAATTATACACAAACCTACAATATATAAGATATATATATACATATAATTGTGGTATGTGGTTAGGTTTATAAGTTTTTTTTTTCTTAAGAGAAAATTAGTCATCAGGTATAACGTGTCACGTACATTCATAAATTATGGCATACATATATTTGTTTTTCTGTTACAAGCCTTAGGTTAGTCATGTAACTGCACTGTTTATGTGCTAGTTATTGTCCGCGGCTTCGCCCGCGTCAAAAGAATTATATTATGTTTTGTATGATGTTTTTAGACACCGCGATCCTTTGGATAGTTTAAAACTTACGAATAGTTATGAATGTATGTATTCAGCCCTTTTTAACGTCCCACTGCTGGGCACGGGTCTCCCTTCAATACGAGGGGGATCAGGTCATAGTCCACCACACTGGCCAAGTGCGGGTTGGCGGACTTCATATGTCTTTGGAAAACTTGCTAGATATTTCTCAGACATGCAGGTTTCCTCACGATGTTTTCCTTCACCGTAAGGCAAGTGGTAATCATGTTAGAAATGATTCGCACATGAAAATATCAGAGGTGCGAGACCCGGGATTTGAACCTGCTTCACTCGGCTTCCCAAACGAGCACGTTACCACTGGGCTATCACTGCCTTTTTATTCAACTAACATACAGAAATTTAAAATCCCTTATTTCAAAGTCGGTTAAAATAATATCAACAGCTTCCTAAACTTGGCAGGAAGACTGTCGACGCGACATAATAAGATTTATGGTTTTTGAGAAAACTAGGGAAACCTGTACTTTGCTATATTCAGCAAATGCATTGTGCATGTGACCTAGTACTGAAAACTCGAGCTTTTATCAGAGACTAGAGACTCAACCTCGCTTCGCTTCGGGTTCGTCTCTAGACAAAAATAACTCTATCCCACGGGAACCGTACATTTTTTCGGGATGGTATATAGCCTAAAGCCTTCCTCGATAAATGGACTATCCAACACAAAAAGAATTTTTCAATTCCATCCAGTAGTTCCTGAGATTAGCGCGTTCAAAAAAACAAACAAACAAACAATCAAACAAACTCTTTAGCTTTATAATATTAGTATAGATTGTAGATTTATTTAGATTAGCAAAAAATTCCCAAGAAGGGTTGATGTCAGGTAAGCAAAATTTTTGCCCCTATCGTATCGAAAAAATATAACAAGTGGAGGTGAAAATTTTTTAGAATTTTCTTATATTTACGCGAATACTTTTTATTTTTAATTAAGCTATTTTTCCTTATTTTTTTTTTTATTTTGCTATTTGGTTATTAACTTTTGGGGCTTCAAGAATTTTAGTCTCTCCCGTAGCCATTTTTGTTGTAAAGCTTTGGAAACGTCGGGGACAAAAATCCAGAATAAAACTGCGAAAAAATCCATGAAAATATTTTCATTTAAGATTTTTAGAAATCGTTAACTTCATAAATCATTTCCTACTAACCCTTAATAGGGTGATGGGTCGAATAAATAGATGTAAACATAGCTAAGTCGTGACATCTATAAATGACTCAGATGGTCTATGATATCATCAAACATATATTATGTACCTCTATAAGTTTTCTAATAATTGAAATAATTTTATTAATGTATTTTCTAAGCGTATTATATTTATTATTTTTTTATATGAGCAATTTAAGTTTAAGATATATTCAAGTTATATATCTATACATATAATAAAATTCTGAGTCGACTTGAGCAATATTTTTTTTTTTAAATCTTATTAAAATAGTCATTATTATCGATACAGAGACCGAATCTATAGTTTTTAGAATTTTTGTCTCTCTTTCTGCCTGTCTGTTTGTGACCGCATCACGGAAAAACCACTTTTGTTGAACAGGTATTTTGATGACATTTGGTATGATGATAGCTGGTTATCTGAGAAATCTATACTAAACGTTAACCCGTAATTAGGGACGAACCCGAGCGGAGCGAAGATGAGTCGCTAGTACATTATATTATATAAAAATCACACAAAAATAAAGTGTACCATTTTTTCATTCAAAATTCTATTATATATTAAATATTCTAGAGATGAACATGATATTTAAAATTATTGAATTAAAAAACACGGTACTCGTAGTATACCGAAATGAAGCAGAGTTTTCATTTTTCTTTTTACTCTACATGTAGTGAGGGCCAAAGTAAAACTTCTTAAGCCTCGTTCAATTTCATGATGCCATTATCAAAACACAATGTATCAGGTGAACTTCGGGGCGCACGGCAGTGCCCCCGCCAAGCTGAGCATCGTTATGAATAAAGCTAGAAGCCTGAATTTTCAGTGACTAAAAGAACATAATATAACTAGGTATATTTCCAAATTACATTAAATTTGAATCTGTAGTTTAAGAACTGTTGCAGATCAAAATTCGTTGATATCGTCACTCACTCAATCACCGATCATCAAAATTCTAAGCTACTTCTAGTAGATATACAAGCTTCAAATTTTGAACACGATTAGTGATTAGCCTATGACGCAAGGAAAAACTCAAACATCAGGCAATTTCAATCCTGTTTTCGAGATATACACCAAACTGCATAAGTAACTTTGTAATCCTATAGTATGATGTTGATATGAATTAGAAAACTTCTCAACATATACATTTCATTGCTCGTAATGAACGTTGGGTACGTTCTAATAGAACTTATAGGTATACCCATACTCACTCATAGTACCCATGGAATAGTTCAAGGATTTCTGGTTTCTCATAAAGAGATATGTCTTAAAGAGATAGATCTTATTTGATATAGTTTTCTGTTTTTTTTTTTGTGGTACACATACAAACAGTTAAGCTAACTCACAGTTAAGCTAACCAACAGTTAAGCTAACCGACAATTAAGTTAACCGACAGTTAAGCTAAATAACAGTTAAGCTAACCAACAGTTAAGCTAACCGACAGTTAAGCTAATCGACATTAAGCTAACCAACAGTTAAGCTAACTGGTAGTTCAGGTAACCGACAGTTAAGCTAACTGACAAATCAGCTAATCGACAGTCAACCTAACCGACAAAACTCGCTAGTTATTTATGATAATTGTAATAAGTATATCGAATCGTTCACATATTCTTCAAAAGCAACAAAAGCTAAAACTGTTGCAAAGTAGTGTTACAAAGTAAAGTTTCCTTCGTGGAAGCTCTTGAGAACTTATATTGTTGCATTAATACTTATAAATAAACATTGCACAAATTTCGTCATCATGAACTTATTCTGTTGATTGCAATGCATTCTTGTAATAATAAAAATAAATATGACTTAAAAGATGACTTAACAAAATGAGCGATTTAATTTTTCACCGAATTCAAAAAAGGAGGATGTATTTATTATATTACTAGTTTATTATATTACTAGCGACTCACCCTCGCTTCGCTTCGGGTTCGTCCCTAGACAAAAACAAACCTAATCCACGGGAACCGTACATTTTTTCGGGATGATATATAGCCTATAGCCTTCCTCAGTTAACGGGCTATCTAATACAAAAAGGATTTTTCAAATCCGATGAGTAGTTCCTGAGATTAGCACGTTCAACCAAACAAACAAACAAACTCTTCAGCTTTATAATATTAAAATTATATATATATATATATATATATATATATATATATATATATATTTATAGATAAGTATAGATATTTTGAAGGATTGAATTAGATATTCAAAAAGTTATACAATAATAAATAAATAATAATAATAAATAAAATATACTAAGGAAGGGATGATTATTTTTAATAATTATCATACTAATGTTATAAATGTGAAAGTAACTTAGCTGTTACTTTTTCAAGCTTATACTGCAGAACAGATTTCGATAAGATTTTGCAATAACATAGATTGCATGCTGGTGACGGATATACATAGGTTAACCTTTAAACACCGCCACATTTACGAAGCAAACCAAGCCGCGGACAAAAACTAGTTATGTACAAAGTACTTATAAAAAATTAAATACTTTTTTAGATTTACACGACTATTTGACACTATTAACGGAGACTATTTTTTCCTATTTTTTTGCAGTTATATTTTAGTTTTTGGTTCTCAACATCGTAAACCATACATGGATATAAGCTCCTTGGGACAATTATGCTATATGTAAGCAATTTCTTACTTTCCTTAAGTACGTCCTCAACTAACTTTGTATACAAGTTTAACTTTTTTAGAAAAGCGTCACAGCCCATAAACTATAGTTGGTTGCTAGCAGTTGTTATTGACAAATTAGTTAATCGGCAGTATGATCTATGATCAAATCTGGCCCAGCCTTAAACATTTACTACGAAAATAATATAATAGTTTAATAATTAACAAGTAGAACGGATAACCAAAACATGTATGTACATATAACCATGACACTCGACGCGCACTTCATTGAAGTTGGAAGCGAGACCCAATTTCCTTGTTTTACTGTAATGTTATCTCGTGACCTTACTGCAATTAACTACAAACTACGCCATGAATTTATATTGTGTGTACCTAAATGGATAGACATATAGAAACTCTCTAGTGTGTCTCTACATACGTCTGTTATTTCAGTCTCAGTAAATACTGAATTAAAAAAAAAAAACAGGAAAAGTCTAAAACGCGTGTATGTTTTTGTTTTGTAAAAAATAACAAATTTTAAATAAAATATTTTTAATGAATAGGGCCCATATGATTTAAAAAAAAATATTCCAACAGACAGAATGATGTAAATACTTATAATATATCTGTATAACTTTCCAATTAAAAAGTAATCAGGAACATTAATGTTAGTCAAGTGGATGGCATATTCTCTTATTGGTGTAAATCATGTGATTCAAATCCCGGGTGATGTAAAAATATGTAAGTTGAGAAATTATTGATTCCCCATACAACCTTCAACCCCCTTTTTCACCCCCTTAAGGGCTGATTTCAGGGATAAAAACTTACCTATGTCCTTCCCAGGGTCTCAAATTACCATACACACACACACACAGACAGAGTTACTTTCGCATCTATAATATGAGTATGGATTAGATTTTTTGTTGTAAACGAGGTTGTTTTACAACTTTGTTTTAGGAAGTTGGTTTTAAAGCAGAGCACGTAAAACGGTCAGTCCTGCGCCAAATATCTCATGAGTCGTGTCGGATTGCCATTACGATGGACTGTTCGAGTAAAAGAAATAGTAAATTTATGTAAATTGTACTGTAATTTCTCCGAAATTAACTAATCTGAGGGAGTTTGATCGAATATATTAATTAAGAATGATAATGACTCTGTTTATATATAACTATTAGCCACCTGTGACATCTAACCCGCAACATTTTGTGTAGAAAACAGTTCTATTCTCAAACTTTCATACAAAGCTTTTTGAAATCTTCATATTTTTTCAGCGTACGTAATACGTACAATGTACATTTTCTAAATGTTGAACCAAATGTCTTAACATTTACTTATGATAATCTGTCAAAATTTTATGTCGATACCATTAAATATTATTCTCATAACAATTTGATTTTCGTGTAATCTAAATGTCTGACTTCTGCCTTAATTGTCTGCGCAATGTTATCTTTCTCAAAAACATGTTATGCAGACAAACAAACATCTTTCGTAATTATTATATTCCAAATGATTAAGTATAAATACATACATATATTTATAATTTTAGCGACGTATCGGTTGCATCCCTAGGTACCCGGATTTTTTCACAATTACATGGGTCTTATTTTTTTACGCGGAACCCAAATTAGTTTTCTAAAATAAAAGTAGCCTAACTTATACATTATAACATCAGCTATCTACCAGTGAAAATCCTGTTAAAATCAGTCCAGCCGTTTCGGAGATAAGCCAGGACACACAGACAGACAAAAATTTTCTAAATTATTTTTTCCTTATAAGTACTGTACCTATATACTTTTATATCTATTTCATGAAAAGCTGTTATTTTAACATAACAAACAGACACTTCAGTTTTATTTATATATATTCTATAATATAAATTTAACTTTGTTTAAATATAAAATATACACATTCAGTAACATTTATTCATAGCTCCATGACAATACAAAGTACCTATTGCACAACAGAAGATGCATAGGAGTGATCTAATTAACATTGACACTGCGACCTCTACGTTAATTGCACGTTTCATTCATATTATTTTCTATTTATTAATGAAAACAATATGTATACAAATACAATAATAAATGATTAATTTGCCTCACCACATACATTACTCATAAATGTACTTAACGCTTATAGTTTATTAGATACTTTTATAAAACAATAGAAAATTAAAGCTATGCGAAGGGCTTAGCTTTAGTCCTTTCTCGCTTACCTTCGCTTCGCTTTGGTACGGCTATAGGTGCCTTTGTATTTATAATGTTCATAATATAATAATAAGCATTTAAAACTTCTATCCCCTATCCTTAATGCATAACAAAATATTGTCGATTCAATGTTTATTATAACGGTCATTTGTGTCATTTGGTTTTTTTATACTCTATCCTGCGTAAGCCTTTTTTTCCCAGGATAAAATACAGTCCATAAAAACATTACATAATTTTTTCAAGGTATAACAAGTACGGAGCAAAGCAAGGGTAACTAATTATTAATTGATCTGTCTACTATTAGGTATAATTATGAAAGTTTGTGTGTCTGTATAGTGTATATTTTTATTACTTATCCACGCGGAAATGGCTGAAGAATGTGGATGAAATTTAGTATATCTACAGATAGATTATAATTCTGAGTAACTCATAGACTACTGTTGAGACTTAGTGACGTACCTGAGAGAAGCGAGGGTAAGTCGCTAGTATTCCACGATTGGGTCAGTTTATAGTGACCCTACTTGCTGTGCCAGCGGTCGCGGGTTTGAGTCCCACTGGAGGCATTCATTTGTGTGATGAGCACGAATGTTCGTACTCCAGTCATGAGTGTTTATATTTATAATATGTATTTAAAGTTATATATGTGTATTATGTAGTGTATCAACTATCTGATATCCATAACACAATCCTCGTAGCTTACCATGGATAGATGGTGATGTATGTTAATGTCCCAACATATTTATTTATTTAATAAAAACTTTTATTATTATATTATTTAATTTAAACTATATATTAGACTTGCAACGAATAGTATATTCGGCCTTATGCCGAATACCGAATATTCGGCGGGCTTTTAGGCCGAATAGCCGAATATTAGGCAAAAGTATTCGGCCAACGCGTGGTGGGAAAACTTGTATCTACGTGTTTGTTTTTTGTTTGGCGCCAGAAAGTAGTATTTATTTAGTGTCTTTTTTTGAATCTGGGATTGTCTAGGAGAAAACTATTGCCTGAAAATGCAGAAAAAATAGTCTTTTCGCATAATAATCTTCCACTACTAAATTTTAATTATGATAATGCAAGTGCATAGACATTTATGTGATAGTTTTTTGTTAATTTTTGTAATAAAGAAGGTGTTTATGTATGTACTTATGACTACTTTAATCATTATAAGAAAAATATGTTATTATAAAATAAATCTAATGCATGATTTTTTTTTCATTTTTTATACAATTATACATCGTTACATAATTGTAAAAAAAAATATCCAGCTCCAAAAAACAAAAACTTAGTATAAAAAATATTGAAATACACCGTTACGGATACTTTAGACGCTCGCCATTTCGCTCGCTTGGTGTGACGTCACAGTATAATATACACAGAAATGACGACTTAATTAGTAAGCGACAAAATCGCTAATCGCTCTGTTATGATATACCTACACTGACGTCATATTCGGTCTGACCAATGACGTCAAAAAACAAGTGAAGAAGTTTAAAAAACAAGTGGGAAATTCAACTACTTTGAATTTCCCACTAGTTTTTTAAACTTCTTAATAAATATTTTCTTAGTCAAAAAAATCTACATTAAAGAAAATATAAAATATGAATATAGGCTTAATTCAAAAGCAATAAAGATTATAAAAAAATATTTCACCTTTCATTACATCACACGCATATTCCCTATTATTATCTGATTACAACAAAACATATTACTTAAGTATTCGGTATTCGGCCGAATAGTATGTAGATATTCGGTATTCGGCCGAATAGGATAAAAGTAGCCGAATAGACCGAATACCGAATAATAGCCGAATATTCGTTGCAAGTCTACTATATATTTAAAATGCAATAAAACTTCAAAACGCAATGTTTATTATCTTAGTAACTATACACTACCTACGCGTTAGTCACGTCGCACTATTTTTTATTGCATATACATTTTTGCTAAGTCATTAAGTTGTCGTACCTTTGATGTTTAAATAAGCAGTGCTAAATAGCTTGCATCGCCATATAACGCTTAGATAGCAGTATATGCTTTGTATATAAATGTTAAATTATTCACGTATTATAATTCGTCAATAGATATTAAGTATGAATCATTATTTAATTAAAAAAAACATGAAAGTTTTGAAAGGATGGACCGATCACGTTGCTTTTTTAGGGAACGTACTGAAGAAGGTTCAAATAAGAACTTACAGAAATTTTCAAGCTGAATTTTTTTTTATTAAAATATTTATAATGTTAACTAGTTGAGCTGACAGACGTTGTCCTGTTATAATTTATATATTAAAGTAACAGACCATGCCACGTAACGCTTTACCACATATGTGAAAATCGTTAATTTTGCAAAAAAAGGCAATAATCGGGACAAAAATTATCATATCTTTTCAGTTGGAACAAATGCCACATTTTGAAAAAAATTATGTTAAGATCGAATTAGTAGTTTCGGAGTTCATCGCGGACCATCATCGTGACATATGAATATTATCCTGTATAATAAACAATGGAATGGAACAAATCGATGGGACATGAAGGAAAAGGGGTCAAAGTTGCTCGTTGCCACTGATATCTGATTTTCTGAGTGAGAGTTCCTCAGCGATCTGTTCTGTCTGCAACACTCTTCCTGCTGCACATCAACGATCTTCTAAAAACCGGTATCTTTGGGTACGCTGATGACAGCACTGTTACGGATAGATACTTGTCCAGTTCTAGAGCCAGTGCTACTGAGATCCTTGAGCAACGAGAGGCCTTGGTGAATCGCATTGACTCAACTCTTAAGGAGGTGTCCGATTAGGGTGACGCCAATTTAGTTAAGTTTAATGCCAAAAAAACACAAGCGTGCTTATTCACCGCAAAAAGGAGCCCCTTTACCTTGGCTCCCACTTTCCAAAGTGTATCCATCCCGATTAGTGACCATATTGAGCTCTTGGGCATAGACATCTCACCCCATCTCAATTTTGGAAAATGCATCGAGTCAAAGGCCAAAACAGCTGCCAAAAAACTTGGTATCCTGAACAAGGTGAAACGGTACTTCACGCCTGAACAGCGTCTAGCTCTCTATCAAGCTCAGGTGCGCTCAGCCATGGAGTACTGCTGCCACCTCTGGGGTGGCTCTGCCAAGTACCAACTCGATGCATTAGACTCAATAGATCGCCGCGCCCGCCGTATAATAGGTGATCAATCACTAACGCAGGTGAAAATGCTCAGTTTGCAACATCGACGCAATGTCGCCTGTCTATCGATCTTCTATCGGATTTACTTTGGAGAGTGCTCGCAGGAACTTCACAACCTTGTGCCTCCTTCACCGTTTTACCACAGAACTGCAAGAAGCCGTGAGCGCTGGCATCCTTACGTAGTAGAAATCCAACCAACTCGCACGAAACCCTTTAGTTCAAAAAAAGTTACTGAAACGAACTGCTAAGGTGTGGAACACCCTTCCAGCATCCGTGTTTCCTGCCACCTACAATATAAGTACCTTCAAGGCAAGAGTGAATAGGCATCTTCTAGGCAAGCGCGCTCCAACCTAGACCTCATCAGTGCTTTTCAGCGTTGATTGTCGTCAAGCGCAAGCCTATCTATCAATAATAAAAAAAAAGTACGTTAAATATTAAAGTTATTAAGATTTATTCAAAGAAAACATTTCTTAATTTTAAAAATAATAATAACTGCATTTGTAACATAGTATATTGAAACCGGAATGGAATTATAGAAGAACGGTACAGAATAAAATACTTACATTTCTCCCTAATTCACCAATTTTCTGGTTAACTTTTCCAAATTTTCCCCCTAAAACCTTAATCGTATTATAAAATGTTAAGTCATCATATTATAAATTGTAAAAAATCATATCATATTATAAATTGTAAAAAATGTTAAATCTATCCAGCCGTATTTAATACACTTACCAACAAACTACATTTTATTTTAATTATTGGTATAATTGAGATATCGATTAACCTCTTAAAAAATATAAATATGCAATACGTATAGAAATAATATAAAATCGATAATTTTGAATTATTCTAAAATCAACAGCAACATAATTTAATCAGGAGAACAGGCAAAATGAACCTTTTTTTATAAATAAAGGCTGTAATATTTTTACCATTAGCCTATTTAAAAAAAATATACCGGTAGTATAGGTACAAAGTCAAAATAAATTAAGTATAAATATACCGTGTGCCACATATTTTAAGTGGAACGTGTGTATCGACATATTTTATTTGATTTATTACTTTTGCCACACAATGGACGCCTATTTAATATGTAAAACGTGGCTTTGAGGCTCCAAATATTTCTAGCCTAGAAAAGGATACTTTTCATAATTTAATAGTGCTTCGTAGAAGTTTATGAAAGTTGGTGAAAATATTTTGATTTTAATATTGCGTTAAAGTATAAAGCGTATATTGTAATTATAATGTATTATGTTTTAATTTATTATTTACTGCCAAAACATTGCTTGGCTGAATGACCCTTCACCTACCTACTGAAAAGAAATAAGCTTAACATCAACATCAGTCGAGCAAATCAAAACGACAATTTATATTAAAATTTAAACAATAGAGTTAAATACAATGAATGATATTATTCAAATTAATAAATATAAAACTTTAATACTCATGAAACTAGTTACAACTTGTACTTTCGCGCGTCTTTATATTTTGTGTTCCAACTAGGTTTTGCCTTTTTTTGTTTTCGCTGAGGAAACTCATCATGGGTACTCTGTCGGCCGTCAACGGCGGAACCCTTCGCCGCAGTGCAATAGGACGTTGCAGGATAGCTTGCGCACACACTAAAAAACCCCTGAACTAAGTCTTGCTTGCCTAGTGTATAGTTGCTCCACATCATAAGGGACGGATCGTCATAACGTAACGTTAAATATCCATATCTAATGTAATATATTTAAAGAAGCAATTCTTGTATATTTATTTATTTATACCGGCGATCTCGGAAACGGCTCTAACGATTTCCCTGAAATTTGGTTTGTGGAGGTTTTCGGGGGCGAAAAATCGATCTAGATCTTACGCTCAGGCATAAGCATCGTGGTTAAGTGGTCAAAGTACAAAATTGACAATAACAGGTGACCAAATTCGAATCCTTCTTTTTTTTTGTATTTATTCAAGTTTTTAGTTTTTTATCTAAAAAATACGATATAACAAAAAAGAACTCCGCGCGAAGCTCAGTCGCCTAGCCCCTAGGTACTAAAGGTATTTATTGAAGGTATATATTATATAGATATACAAAATTACTTACATATAAAATCCAATTTATTTTAACGGATTGATAATTATAGATTAAGTTTGCACATAACATGACCCTATATCTAGCGTGCAGTATACATATAATGGAAGTTAAAAGTAGTAGATATATTTAACATAAAAATATTGATCCTCTTCTGATTATTTTTTTAAAAGAAAGAAAATTATTAAAATTTTTAATTTTGTATTTATATGGTGCCATTTCTTCCTTTCTAAATCATTGAATATTTTTTATGGCTAGATAATCTAGATAATAGCTGTAGAGACGGAGCTTTATTGAAAACAAAAATAAAGAAAAGCCGCTAAAATAACATTTTTTTTAGATATCTTTGTAATCACTTGTACTAACTAGTATATAAATGTAACTTAGCTAGCCAATTTAAGTTTTTAATTCACAAGATAGTCTGTACGTACAACAAAAAAAAACCATTTAAATCAATCCAGATGTTCTTTAAGAACAACTGGATTGAGACAAGAATTACTTCCCAAAATTCCCCAAGTATTAATAAGCCCTGTCAATTTTATTTTCATTTTATTATACGTATATTTTTTCCTGTTAAAAAGTTTGTGATATTTTTGCGATGAGACATATAATATTTTTGATCTTTTGTCATCGCTTACGTCATTTCCTCTGACAGTTTATTAATATGTCAGATACAACAGATAATAATATTTAACTGAATCTTAACTTTTTAATTGTAAAATCAACTTGAGCAGCACACGCAATTTGTTCTATTGAAAAGAAAATAATTACTATAAAATAAAATAAAACAGAAATTAGCACAATTATTTACCATTTAATATGCTAATTTCATTTAAATAACTGTATTTTAGGCCTCAAAAAATATTCTCACACTCAAAACCTAGACCGCTTTGATGTCTAGGAAACAAAAGTATTAACTTCCTCATATGATGTCATCGATCGTACATTGAATTAGCAAAAAAATTGTATTGTAACCATATGTAACCACAAATTTGAATGTTAATTTCCTGTTAGTTACGTGATTTTTTTAACAATAAGTTCATTTAAGATATTATTGATATTAAAAAGAACATTTGATTTTAAGCGAATATACCTATCGTATGAATTATTAAAATGTATTAGTAGTTTTATTATATTTTTATATTAGAAAATATAGAAAACAATATTATACAGACACATCGGCTTGTGTAGAAGCGCGTAGAACGAGAAAATAATTTTATTTAAATTCTCATAAACACTCCAGGTATTTAAATAAAACAGCTTTCTTAATTCTCTTTTTTATATGATCATATATAATATTTCAAGTATTCGATCCCACTTATGTACATACATATGTATCAACTATCAAGCAACATTTTTAATTACGTATAATATGATACTTTCCGCTCCCGTGGTAGGTTGATAAAAATAGCCATGTTTTAATCCAAGATTTAAGCTGTCTTCATTGTGAAATTCACGCTAATCCATGTCACATGATGTTACAGGAATTTATCGTTACGTGAAAAAGTAACAAACTCTCGATCATAAACTTCCCCAATAATTGATTCTTTATTAGTGAAATAACATCTGTTTTGGCAGTTATCAATCGTTTTATTTTCATGCGAGTATTTTTATATAAGTAAATTCAGATAATTACTTTTCAAAGTGCTATTACAATTAATACGTTAGTATCGTAGTCAGCCCTTTTTAACGTCCCACTGTTGGGCACGGGCCTCCCTTCAATACGAGGGGGATCAGACCATAGTCCACCACGCTGGCCGAGTGCGGGTTGGCGGACTTCACATGTCTTTCGAAAACTTGCTAGGTTTTCTCAGACATGCAGGTTTCCTCACGATGTTTTCCTTCACCGTAAGGCAAGTGGTAGGTAATCATGTTAGAAAAGATTCGCACATGAAAATATCAGAAGTGCGAGACCCGGGATTTGAACCCGCTTCACTCTCTTTCCCAAGCGAGCGCATTACCACTGGGCTACCACTGCCCCGTTAGTATTAAATAATAATAATACCTAATCCTTTAACCTTATCTGCTTTGGCGGGAAAACACCATTAAAAATCCTACAGATAAAAAATCTAAGAATTTTTTTATAATCTATTTTATTGTTACAATAAAACCTTAAACGGGCTATTAAAACCGTCATGAAATCATCGCCATGGTAACTCTGTGAGTCATCGCTAACGTTACATTTAGCACGACACGCGTTGCGTTTTTGGTATGTCCCGTATCAAGACGTGTGTTACATTCGAATGAAAGAAATTACTAATCGTATTTACGACTGGATATTTTCATTCATAGATGTTGTATGATAATGTACAGAATTTTAAAGAGTCGGTATATTTATATTTGCTTATATTATTTTACACGATAGTAACATAAATAACTCATATTGTCACAAAAAGCCCTGAAGAAATAAAAAAATATATACATATTCTAATATCATAATTTTACTACATAAGCTCAGCAAATGCATATAAAATATTATGATCTACCATTTATTTAAAAGAATATTGTTGACCGGATTCAAATAGGAAGCACAAACAAGAAACAACAAATAGGAAGAGGTACTCAATTCAGCTGTATTTTTTGTATGTGTATCTATTTTCGTTGTTATTTTATTTAATGTACAGGTTATGTATACTTCCAAATGTAATCACATAAAAAACCAAAAACAGCCATCCCCTAAGGGAGGTATAATAACCTGGTGTGCCCGCGTCCACCAACACATTAAATAATTTTGAAGTCTGCGTACCTTTTTAGTAAAAAATATTACTAAGAGAGACGAGACTTATATCAATACTAGTTATTATTATTATATAAATATTTTTGTAGTTTCCGGGATTTGGCATATACTTAACTCGCAAAAGTAGTTCGGAATACGGTAAAATAACTTTGATCGTATATAAATTTAGCCTTATTATTAAACTTAAAAAAAACTTAAAAGAATACATCGTATCACTTTTTCTAATATAGCAAAGCAAGCATTAAAAATAATGAAAGTATGAATAATTTTACAGATGTAGAGACCTTGAGAACCATATGTGCACTGTAAACACTAAGTTGCATACACCTGTGCTACGTATTAAAGTCCAAATATCCAACAAAATGTATTTAATAAATGTATTTTACTTTGTAAGTTTATGCCTAACTTTATAGACCAGCCAGGTATTTTTTTTTTAAAAATAACGTTTCCCGAAACTTATCTTGTTATATCGTCTCGTTATGAAATAGTATTAATATTATAAAGATATAAAGTTTATATGCTTGTAATATTTTTAACTGATATTTATATGTTTGTAAAGTAACTGCTGATCCATTACTGCCAGGATGGAGCTGATTGCTGAAGCTATCGGCCAATTAGTGATAGAAAATACACTTTTTTGGAAAAAATACACTACAAACGCAATTAAATATAACTTTTTTATAAACTTTAATACAATAATAAAAATATTGTAATAATATTGTATATTATAGTGTTTTATACGCACTATTAATAATTTATAAAGTTATTTTAATTTCGTCCGTTCTTAGCGCTTAGAGTCATTTAACCAAGAAGAAAAATATAAGCATGCTTGAATGTTGATATTTTTTTATTGGAGCTTCTTATAATATTATTTTAATTGAAATTAAATGAATTTTACAGAATCAAAAAGTAAAAGGACTGTATTTTTTTTTATTACTGCCAAAATTTAAAACCATGAAAACGATAGAAAACAAACTGTGACCACGTAGATTTTTCTATATATTACTTAAACAATATACATAATATATTATAATCACTCAAAACCATTTGAATGGGGCAGATTTCTCGAAAGGAGGGCTCTGCACGTATCGCCTATTTATATTCAGTCTGAGGGTAATTAAGCAATTTATTATGGTATCTTTTTTATACCTGGTTTTTTGCTTCTATTATGTTCGCATCGTACCTGTGCAATGTATTGTGCCTGGAAGTTAGACCAGCTGAAAGAAGAATTGAAAAGGAGAGGTGCATCCTGTGATGGTCCTGACTGACTGATGGATCAACACACAGCATAAACCGCTGGTCGTAGAAACGTGAAATTTGAAGGACGTGTTATTCCTTATAATATGATCCGATAAAAAAGAAGTTTCTCGAAATGCATCCCCTAAGTGGGTAAAATAGGGGAATAAAGATTGTATGAAACTCTGTCATTCTTAATGTGACACAGAAAGTGGTGTTTAGCTTTAAGACAAAAATATGTTTGTTTTTTTTTCGAAGTTCATCGCTTAAAGGGAGGTAATAAAATTTATATAGGCAAAGAATTATTTATGATCAGAATCACTTGAAACTTGGTGTTAATGCTCTTTAATACAATTAAATAAATACGTGTTTTAGCATTTTTCGAAATTCAATCCCATAAAGGGGTAAAATGGGGATGAAAGTTTGTATGTAACTCTGTAATTAATATGTAAATAAAGCACAAAAAAATTTAAAAGGAATATTCACCTGTAGACGATTTAACAGTTTTAAAATCACTTTCTTTAAAATTATGTTCATATAGCCTTAAATATAAAAATTGTGATTTCGCCAATTTTGGTCGTCTTATTGCTTTAGCCCATAATTTTTTCTGTTCTTGTCTTTTGGGAACAAATGATATCCATTTTCTTTGCATCCTAGCACTGTACAATTTGTCATTTCGATTAAATTTTAAATAAAATGAAAAAAAAATACTACTGAGGTCTATAGTGATCACGTCATCTGGCGGAAGAAAAAGGCAAAATTCTTCCCCATTGGATAGGTTTAAGCAAGAGCAATTTTTTTTAATATTGCCTTCAAGCAATTTCTCATATTAACATTCTAACGTATGAAAATATGAAAAAACAAACTCAGATCAGATTGAAATTTTTATTAAATATTCTTCCAATATCAAGCAACTCAACTCAATCCTACCTAGTAGAAAATGTTTAACAGATTAACTAGTGAAAAAGAAAAAAACCCGAGAAAATTAATTTAAACAGCTGTATAAGTACATTTGAAAAACACAAATTTATCCTAAGAATCACGAAATCAAAGGATGACTACAATGAGGAGGTTACAGGTATACTACCAGCTGCCTATAATATGTTTTACAACCGGGAAAACTCGTCACTGCCATTTTTTATGTGACCTTTATTTTATACATACTCTATGCTTGAAATTATTTCTCTATAATCTGTGCTTAAAAGTTCAATGTCATATTTAATTAATAATAATCTTGTTTACTGAATGATGTGTCAGTCTATGTAAAATTTAAATTTTATAGACTTTGGACTTAGTTCAATAACATAGATCATTAATTTTTATATTTATAACATATTACTAAGATTACTTAGTACAGCTTAATATTTACGCAAATAACAATGTCTCTCCTTACAAAATCACTGCTCTTAGTAAGATCTACTAAATTATCACCCGGTAAGTTATTAACTTTCATTTGAAATAAAATAAACAATATCTTTTGCAAAAATAGAACAATGATTTTCCATTTTAATTGTAGCTATATATCCTATTTATTGAAAGTAAAAGAGCTAAAACTACCCTAATGTATTTATTTTGATTTTAAAGGACCACTAAATTATGTAAACAAAAGTTATATCTACATACTTTTGATTGGAATTGTAACTAAAATATTAAAACAAAAACCATTTGATTTTCAGTTATATTTTCTAAGTTAAACTCTTCAAATGTTGCTATACCACAGTTTGAAACATTAGCTATAACTGTGCCAAAGAAGAATGTTTTTCACGTGGAATTGAACCGTCCTAAACAATTAAATGCTTTTAATAAAATTATGTGGAAGTGAGTAAAATTTTAAGTTTTCATTACAATCTAAGATGAACTGTTAATTCATTATTATATCTAGTTTTAGTGAATTATTATTATGAAATATGACATTATAATACTAATCCCTAGTAATGTGAAAAATATTGCATAAAAACTAAGTTTGTTTTTAAAAGATAATATAGATTGTGAAAAAACCAGTTTACATACAGTAACCAATGAACCCGAGCACATTTTTAGGGTGACTTTTATTAAACAATAATTGAAATGAATATTAAATTATATGTTAACTTTACTTTCAGAGAATTAAATGACTGTTTTGCATCTTTGAACGATAACTCAGAATGTAGAGTTATTGTATTAACTGGAAGTGGAAAACATTTTACTGCAGGTAATTTTTAATTATTTGCTAATATTAAACTTTAATTTACAAAAGAATATGGAACCCTTAATAATGTTATCTATAAATATTAATATATAAATATCTCAGTGTAGCTCTGTATGCAAATTTACGAGTCATACTTCGAGGGTGGTAGATTTTTAATACAACATGTTATTACTGTATTTAGATATAGTGGCCTAAATGTCATTTCAACAACTAGGTATTTATTCACTATGTGATGTGATTCCACAGGTTTCTAAACTTATGTAAAATATTATGGGTTTTGATAGGTATGGAGACATATACATACATATATAATATAAAGTTTTAAAAATGATGCACCTTTATAATAAAATCAGTTAGCATTTGACTCCTTTCATTTCTTCAGTAATAAGGCAAATGTAAAAGGCAAGTCTCTTTTTGATCAACATTATCAATGAGTTTGTAAAAGAAAATTTTAAATTGTATATATTATAACAAATGTGAATTGTAATTGTAAAGAAAAATTTGTTATTTAACCTTTGACCTAGCAATCTTTTATCTAATAATTTTTGAAGCCATTAAAAACAGAATAGAATTGAATCTTACCTAATTTTTATTATGTGTGATTATATATAAAACTATTTTTTTTTTTTCAAATTGTAAAACAATTTTTTCCAATCAGATTTTTTTTTATATTCACTTATATAAAAAGTTTTATTTAATTTAAAGTAGTAGTTATAAAAAATGTTTGATTTGACCCTATTACAATATATTTTAACTTATTTAAGGTATTGATTTCAACAGTCTTCTAGAAGAAGGACAAAAAGCTGAAGAATATGATGATGTAGCAAGAAAAGCTCGTGTTTTACATCGCTTAATTGATCATTGTCAAGTATGTATATAATGTGTTATTTACGGCTGTAGCATAAAATATTTGTTTTTTTTTTTTAATTTAACAGATTCAGCGCCATCTTTTGATAACTTTAAACTACTTTTTGTTTTACAATAATAAAACATGTTCTTTTTTTAAGTTGAGAACCATCTGTTTGCAACAGCAAATGAAAATAAATTCATATTTACGAAGGGTAGATGCAGTTTGAACTAATTCTGCCTTTCTTCCTAATAGAATAGATAACGATAATGTAAATATTAAAATATTATTTCAGCAGATAATTTACAACGATGACTTTCGTAAAGAAACTTTATTGAATTTATAAGCTAACTAGCTACTCACCCTAGCTCTGTTCGGGTTCGATCTTAGTAACGTTTTAACGCTCCATATAGATTTCTCACTATTTGTTGACCCAGATAACCAGCTATCATCATACCAAATTTCATCAAAATCTGTCCAGGGATTTTGTCGTGATGCGTTCTCAGACAGACAGACAAAAATTCTAAAAACTATAGATTCGGCCGCTGTATCGATAATAATGATTATATCAATAAGATTTTCCAAAAAATATTTAATGTACAGATTCGACTCAGAATTTTATCATATATATATAGATTGCTAAAAGAACTTGATTTGGCTATTTTTCATTGTTTATTTTATATGCATCTCATCCTATTCTATTTTTTTTACTTAAAAGTAATTATATGTATATATTTACAGGACGGAATAACTGCTTTGGAAGATTGCTTAAAGCCCATACTGGCAGTTGTTCACAATGCATGTATAGGTGCAGGTGTTGATCTTATCACAGCAGCTGATATGAGGTTAGTATTATAATAATTTATTAAATATTCTAATATAAAAAAATATCGCTTTAGCGTATTAATATTATAAATGCAAAAATAAATCTGTCTGTGTGTCTGTTATATTTTCACACTTAATCCGCTGAACCGATTTAGACGAAATTTGGCAGGGAGATAGTTTGAGACCCTGGAAAGAACATAGGATAGTTTTTATCCCGGAAATCATCCCTTAAATGGGTGGTAGTTTGTATGGGCAATCAATCGTTTCTCAAATAAGGGATATATGTATAACTCATCATACCTAATACCTATGTATATATAATATTTAGTCTATTTATTCCAAAGTAACCATTAAAACGTACCTAGACATGAACCCGAGCGAAGCGAGAGCGAATTGCTAGTTATAGTATAAATGCGTATCTTTGAATTTATTGTAATAAAATATTTTTTTGACGACACGTTTGGCTTAGTTTGTAGTGCTACATGCTGTGCCAGCGGTCGCTGGTTCGAGTCCCGCTGGGGTCATTCATTTGTGTGATGAGCACGAATGTTTGTACTATAGTCATTATTTATAATATGTATGTATCTAAAGTTATATATGTATAGTGTATCAACTATCTGGTATCCATAACACAAGCCTCGTAGATTACCATGGAACTAGATGGTGCTGTGTGTTAATGTCCCAACATACATATATTTTTTTTATTTTAAATTAATTTCAGATATTGCACACAAGAAGCATGGTTCCAAGTGAAAGAAGTGGATTTAGGTCTGGCCGCTGATGTGGGCACTTTACAGAGACTACCCAAGGTTATTTCTATGTAATACTTTCTCAGATTTATGCAAATATTTGACATTTTAAATAAAAACTATCTTTTTGGATTTTTTCGCGGATTTATTTTGATTTTTGGTTCCCGAAGTTTAATACACAGGAACATAACGTAAACTTCACAGGATCACCCGCTGGGCTAATCTGAAGGTTGCCTGAAATTTCATCAAAATCGTCCAGCTCATTGGAGTCCATATGGAACATACATACATATACACATCAATTTTTATGTACATATTTAGATTATGATTTGGCTCATAAATGTGATAACATCGTCGTTTTTAATAAATCCTTATTAATAACGAATCATCAATGACAAAGGACCTTCAGGGATGATATTTTGATAGCCAATTTCTATATTATCATGTGTGGCTTATAAGAGTTTTTTTTTTTTAATTTTACCTAAAACTTTACTAAAAGAAATGGCAATGTATGGGAAATAATATTTGTAACCGACCCAAAAATACCCCATGTCTTTATACATTTTTTTTAAATGACAAATAAAATAAAACATCCAGGCTTGTTAGATTAGACTTTCAAAGGCTTTCATATCAAGTGTATGTTTCTGTATTTTTATACTAGTGGCTCACCCACACTTCGCTCGGGTTCGCCTCTAGAAAAACAATAACAAGTCTATCCCACGGGAACCGTACTTTTTTCCGGGATGATAAGTAGCCTATATGTTATTCCGGATTATAATCTATCTCTGTGCCAAATTTTATCCAGATCCGTTCAGCCGTTTTGGCGTGAAAGAGTAACAAACATCAATACATTCATACTCACAGACTTTCACATTTATAATATTATATATTCGCTTTTTGTGTTCCGAGTTAGGCAAATAAATAGAAAAAAAAATCATCCCATTGCTATTCTTAAGCTAACGTTAAAAACGTCTAAATTGAAGATGTCACTGTAATTATATATTGTCATACTTATCTCGTTTTAACATTTTTTTCCAGGTAATTGGTAACACGTCTATAGTTAGAGAATTATGTTACACTGCAAGGAAGATGGAAGCTCAAGAAGCTTTAGAGGTCGGCTTAGTTAGCAAAGTGTTTAAAGATAGAGAAAGGTGAGATATGTTTGTTTTGGTTCGTCCACAGCTTGCTTTCCAATACTAAGTTTCGTCCCCATTTTCACCCCCTTAATGGATGATTTCCAAGATAAAAAGTATTCTATGTCCTTTCCAAGGTCTCATACTATCGTTTTACCAAATTTCATCTAAATCGGTTCAGTAGATCCAAAGATTACCCTTCACACCCCCTACAACGTCACAAACTTACAAACTTTACCTCTTTATAATATTATTAGTGTAGATTAATTTAATATACAATAATATACATTCCATTACAACATAAAAATACTTTTTTAATAATATCAATTAAATTAAAATAATAATTACTAATCGTGAAAATCTTATTTCAAAAAATAACAGCTATACAATATTTGTATTTCAGTGCAGTGAAGGAAGTACTAGAAATAGCTCAAACGATCGCATCTAAAAGCCCTGTCGCCGTACAGATGACTAAGAAGTCCCTTGTCTATTCTCAAAGTAGACCGAACAAAGATGGACTGGAACATATTGTAAGTGCATACTTTTGTCTGTAACAAGTATATAACGCCTATGAGATGTCTAAAACCTTAGTCTCTCCTGTAACTATGATTGCTGTAAAGCATTCGAAACGTCGGGGACCAAAAATCAAAATAGATCCGCGAAATAATCCAAAAAGATGTTAAATACATATTCTCGTAAATTTAAGAAAGTATTAAATACTTTTGTATTTTGGATATTTTTAACACGTTTTTATTAGTTCTACCTGTATGTTTGTAACGAAATTTTTGAACGCCATTTTCATCCACTTCAAAACATCAGTTTGAACTGAAACTTTGCACATTTAACAAGGTCCAGTGACATTACAATAATTTATTGAAAAAAAATAATAATAAAACTTAAAAAACACGCTTTAATGATGAACCGAACTAAAAAGTAAAAATATTTTTTAAAAAAGAGATAGACAGTTCTAGCACAGTCTATAAAACAATACAGTCACCTAACGAAGCCGTCTAGACAGGGCAATCGTGCGGGGTGTGAGGGGTGAGACGCGGGAAGGCGGTAGGCGAGCCCGAGCTGCATACATTTCTGCCGCCCGAATTAGTTAGCAGCTCGGGACACGACTTTAAGGGCTATCGCGCGTTCATTTTAATTTGTATGCAATTAAAATGGTTCATACTACCTGTGCTATATCGACGGGTGCAAAGTAAAAAAAGTTAACTGCAATTTTACGATTTTCTGATTATTGCAGTAACTTACTAAAAATATCGTGTTCTATAACATGGCAAAGAAAAAAAATAAAATATCGCTTTATTTTTTGTACTTTTTTCGCGTAAAGTGAGACAACTACGACTGTTGTTTAAAATTGCACGATGTAACTACGTTTAAGTGCCGCTGGCCGTAATAACGCGGGGCGCGGAAAGGGTTATAATGAACTAATAATGAACTAAATGTTATAATGAACCAATCATGATTACAAGTGCCAAGTACAAAGACTTATTAAGCCTCTGCCAGCAAAATCTAATACCTCCTAGGTACCATAGTTTTTATAAAAATTTGAAACATAGTTCGTATACTGACGATAATGAGACTGGATAATTATTAGAAAAGATTTATTTTGTTTCATATTTCTTTAAGTATAGTTCCAAAAGATTTATTTTTATTATTAAAGATATACCTATTTTTTCATAAAATATAGATTTTTTGTTAAAATATTATTATTTTGACAATGACTAGGTCATTGAAATGACTTTAATACTGATGTTTGTGATGATTATTAGACTAAAGTTAATTATGTGATGATTATTAGACTGATGTTAATTATTTTTAAGTATTAATACTTTAGCTCTTTTTTAGATTTAATTTTAATTGATTTGTTATAAGAAGATTATATTTTTTTTTTGTTGAATTGTTTAGTGAACTACTTTAATCTACCTCATAAATATTTAGTAAATTTTTTATTTAGAAAAAATATGTGAGGAGATTACTTATTTCTATAATAAATCAATAAAACCTTAGTAAATATTTCATATTTTAACCTCCTTCTAAATCTTGTACTAGCACAAACTTTAAGACGTAGAAAGATACATCTGCATAATTATGTTCTGAACTTGGTGCATTCTGGATTTATCATAATCAAGAACTAATTTTAATAGACGTAAATGTTGCATTTTTTGGTATTTTCTGAAATATATGAAACATACTTCAATAAATCCAGATTTTTGAATTGCCATGTAGAAACGACCAAGTGGTAGTTAACACAGTTGTCATATTTTAAAGTGCAATGTAGATGCAGACAACTGCAATATCTCGTAAAGTAAGCATAATTATATAAAATTAAATATACTCGTGGATGCCTTATGAAATAATAAAGTATTGATGAAAATTTCAACAAATTTGGTTGAAAATTAATAAAATGGGAGCACTTTTTCCTATTATGCGCTCTCCTGAAAAGTAGCTATTTTTCATATAACTCTTTTTACTTTGCACCCGTCGATATTATATATTTTTTGCTAAAATTATTTATTAGGATGAGGATTTTTTACATAATTAAGTTTAATAACAGAAATTTCAAATCCAGTAAATCTAGAAACCGAAAATATTTGTCCGTTGCCCATTTATGATAGGTGATTTGGAAATCTATTAATTACATTATATCATATAAAACTAACTTTGCTAAAAAATTGAAAATAATGATAAATTTATATATAACTAAATTTGACTTATGTAATATAATTTGCTAGATTTATTTTTATTATAACTTAATTTATTTCATTCTAATTATCTAGTTGTTCATTAAATTAATTATAATGTCACATAGAAATATCCATTTAATCAAATCAAATAATTGTTAAACCAATTGTATATTATATTTTTTATTAAAGATATAAAAGGCTTATTATTATTATTATATGAAATTTTGTAAAACTCTATTTGAATTTGCCTCCGCGAAATGCCTTTTTGTATTCTTTGCTATGAAGAACTTCGATAAATAACTAAATAATAATATTATATTTTAATTAAATTACAAAAAAAACTGTAACAACCCTGCGTAATGCGAAGTACGCTACGCGGTGTCGGCTTTTCTTCAAACATCAAAGGCGATAGCCCACTGTTATTTTTTAGTACACTGTGGTTCTAGTGTGTGTGCGTGTGTGTGCCCTCACAAATGGAACATTTTATATAAAACCTATCTTTTTTTTGAGATCTTTTCGTGGATTTATTTTGATTTTTGGTTCCCGGCACTTCAAAGGGTCACGGGAGAGAACGTAAGAGAAAACTTTAGGTTTTAGATGTCTCAACTTATTATATAGTTGTTACAATCGGTAGCTACTTACAAAATTACAAAATAATTTGGAAGAAATAGAAAAATGGCACCGAAGTTTCTTACAATAAGAACAAATATTTCGTTAATTTTAACCAAATTTTTTCACGAATATATTTATTATAAATAAAACTGCATAAAAATACAAAAAGATAACTTTATTGAAAATTATGTAAATCAGTATAAATTATTAGAAAGTATTAAAACCTAACTAACAGTAGACTATGTATTACTCTAGGTCATAGTCTATCTGTATACTAAATTTTATCCAAATCTGTCCAGCCGTTTCTGCGTAAAAGAGTAACAAACATACACACATGTAATTTCACAATTATAATAGAAGTCCGATATTGTCGTAGTAAGTTGTTATTATCCCATCCCATTAAAATTAAGTAAATGCGAAAGTTTGAATGGATGGATGTTTGTTACTCGATCACGCCAGAACGGCTGAACGGATCTAGATGAAATTTGGTACAGATATAGATTTATAGTCTGGAATAGCATCAGCAATAGCATAGGTCACTTTTATCCCGATAAAATGTACGGTTCCCACGGGATAGATTTGTTTTTTTTTTCACCAGGGACGAACCCGAGCAAGGCGAGGGTGAGTCGCTAGTAATGATATTATATATTACAGTTATGTTTTTAATTCCAGAAACTCATAAACCAGCTGATGCTACAAAGTGAGGATTTAAGGAAAGCAGCCATGGCCCAAGCAACGAAGACACAAACAGAATTTGAAGACTTATAAGTAAACTGAAACATATAGCGTTTTATAATTATAAGAAATAACTATTTGTATAAGAAATGAAATGTAGTATTTTGTACTTTATTTATAACCAAAAAATCATGAATTAAAAGTATTTAATAAAATAATTGTCAATAGTAAGTTTTTTTATTGTAATTCAATATTTTGTTTTTTTTTTTTATTTTTTTACTTTATAATGGTTAGGGTATTATTAATATGTTAATATCGATTGGCTATTAGTGTTTTAATAAAATATTTTTTTCATAATCTATACAGATAAATAAAATTGGAGTGTCTGTTTGTAATATTAAAATAACCGCTTTTTACTAAATGTATATGGATGTATACACGGTACTTATACCAAAACAACATTTTTTACCATTTTTGTCTGTCTGTCTATCTGTCTATCTGTTTGTTTGTTCCGGCTAATCTCCGAAACGGCTATACCGATTTTGACGGGACTTTCACTAGCAGATAGGTGATGTTATAAGGAGTAACTTAGGCCACTTTTATTCTAGGAAAAGAATCAGGGTTCCGCGAAAATAAATTAAAACCCATAAAATTGTGAACAAAATCTGCGTACGGCGTACGCACCCAAGCAAAGCGAGGGTAAATCGTTATATAATTTAAATGAATATCTTAGGAGTAGCAAGCTACTATTTATGTGTATACATAGCTAACCATAAAAACGTACCTAGGGACGAACGCGAGCGAAGCGAGCGTGAGTCTCTAGATCTTTATATAATTTAGCTGAAATTACATTCAATATACTAACAATGTGATTTAATATTATAGACAAAATGTTCTCATCGTCCACCAAAATTTTTTTTAACATGACGCAAATTGTTAACGTTTAAATTATTTCATTCATGTAGAGAAATTTTAGGATATTGGATGTATTATTTAAAAACATAAAATGAGATTTCAATTAAACTACTTATTAATGCTAAGTGAAAGAAAATCATGTTTTAAATAATTTTTATTAATAAATATTGCTATTATACATTTGTTTTTAAAAGTAATCTAGGTACTTTTTTTATTATAATCCCAATATGAATGCTAAAACAGTTATATTCAGAGTAAATGACAAAGAAAAATAAAATTTCAATCGCAAAAGATTCAGATAATGTAATTCAATTACAAAATGGCTAAGTTTTTAACCGACGTCATAGCTGTGACGTCATCGCACGTAATACAAATAACTGGGGTAACCTACTTTACTGAGGCATTACCTGTCCCAATATAGATCTGCTATAAATAGAATTGGGAGGTCCAAGCCCGTGACTGCATATTGCAAGTAGGCCACTGCAATGATTTGACCTATTTATTTTTCAATGGTCGGTATGAACGGGGAAACAGGGTGCTCCGCGACTTCATTCAGTAACGAACTCGAGGCCGGGCTGACCTAGTTCAACGCTCACGGACCGGCGATATATCTTTATTCTTACAATCTATCATAGTAATACTGTTGATTATTACTGAAAAATCGAGTAAAATTCAAAGTTTCGCGTTAAATTTCAAATAATAAGCTGATATGTGTAATATTGGTGAAAAACGTCAAAATATTTAAAAGAAACCGCGAAAATCAAAGTAGGTGCGACATCAAAATCAATCAATTCGATTGGTTATTTTTAGAATAGAGCTCTGTGATTGGTCGAAACTAGGGTGGTGATAGAATCAGCCAATAGCGTGCCGAGTTTTGTATATACCGTATACGACCACCACGCCACCTGTCGCTTCACGCTGCGTTCATTGAATACCGCCCGGACTGTTTGACGCAAGCGCACTGAGGCCCAACAAAGGGCCGAAATAAGATTTCCAAGTGAATCTGATGTATTTATGTCATAAAAATGGTGAAATCTGTGAAGTGGCGAGTAGAAATTAGGATATTCGACGTGTCGAATCATGACCGAGGCATCTGAAAAGTAAGTGGGGTCTTTGTAACACAGTTTTTGAAATACGTGTTTCGCCCTGCACTGGGTAGGTAGGGCCTTACCCCGGCCATTTTTCTAGCTCAATGTATGTGTTGTAGGGTTTAATAAGGGCTCTGAAGCTTAGTTTACGATGTTTGAGCTATGGTGAGGCCTAAATGAGGTTTCTAAGTGCAAATACATGTAAAACCTTGATGTACGACCGCCGCCCTTAGGTCACCCTGTGGTGTATAGCTATAATCAATGAGTCGACGTTCATTCACAATAAAGTACATAACTCCTTTCGGGGTCATTTGAAGCTAGCTCGAACGAAGCTGTTTCTCTCAATGAATTACATATATAGATACTTTACAACGTATATGAGATGCTATATGCTATGAGAAAGAATAATAATTATTTTTAATTAAGCTAACTCAATGGTACTCTTTGTATTACATTGATGACTTTAAATTAAAATTACTGGGTACGTAATCTTAAAAAATCTTTAAAAAATAATTAATGTAATGAATTAACAATCACACTTATGGAATCTTATAATAGCAAAAATATTGTAGTATAATATTGAGGAATTCCATTGTCAAATTAAAAAAAAAAAAACAATTTTAATAATTTTTCAGTTGTATTTATTTTTAGAATAAAGATACAATTATAATATATCAATTATAATTTAATATATCAAGGATTTTACATTAATTATATAAAATTAACGTCATTTTTTTATTGATTTTTAAATTAATGACATTGTAATTGCAAATACTTAAAAAATTACTAAAAGACATTTTTATTTCTTACACTTGATAGAAAGATATTACTATATCTGAGAATTACTACATTTTTTTATTTATATTATTATATTATTTTTTTCACTATATTACAAATGGCAAAGCAAAAAGAGTTAATAACATTATGGATGTCCTGTGCTAATCTTTAATAATCTAGATAATTGATTTGACTAAATAAAAAATAAATATTATAACTTGCTTATATTAAAGTGTATGCGATGCAAATGGATCAAGCTTAAGCTATGTAATATTTTTGACTTAAAAATCTTGCTTAATTTACTACTGTACATATCATATTAACATGTTAGAATATTATCTGAACCATTGTTTTCTATGAAAACATGTTATTTTGCAACCATATTCATATTATTCATTATGAATGATCTTATAAATAGGTATATAAGTGGAAGTTGTTATACTGGTTTTCTAGTATGGATATTAAATAACCAGTTGTAATTATAATACTACTGTCAAAGATAATTTTATACAATATATATCATATGGATCTGATTACATTGAAAACAGCTAGCTCAAAGTATGATATTTCAATTTCAACCATAAAAATCACTATCACTACATATTATAAAAAAAAGTTCCCCGCTGTGCCTGTCTATCTGTCTGAACACGATAAACCAAAGACTACTGAACTGATTTTCATATGGTTTTCACCATTAGATAAAGTGATTCATGATGAAGGTTTAGGTGTATAATTCATTAAGGTTTTGAAGATAAATTGATTGAAATATGATGGTGATTGTTGAAGATGTGGGTGTGGGAGCTTTATTAGTGTGCGCCGTGTAAACTAATAAAGTTATATGAAAATTAGGTAGTACAGAATTATTCCTCTTAAAAATGTCTTCCTATTAAACTGTAGCAACACTATGTGCACATACCTAGGGACGTACCCAAGCAAAGCGAGGGTAAATCACTAGTATGTGATAATTTTCAAGTAAGCTGCAATATATTTGGCTTAATTAACATAGATTATTTATATCCTTACTAGAACAAGTACATTCTTTTTTGAATTTCTACTTTTGTTGAACGAAGCCATTCTGTTCCTTTTATAGTCTATTGCGAATTAATTTATTATTTTTATATATACTTTAAACTTGTTTTTCAAATCTTTACTGATGTTCATCCAAAATTTTGTTCGTCTATCTTGCTTTATACATGGAATTCTAACATTCAATAACTACATTTATAGGCTACATACATAAAGTAGTATGCATAGTTCTGTGCATTTGTGCCTTTATAATTTGATATTTTTTGTTTATTGTTCATTATAACATATTCTTACAACTTACAACTAAATTATAAATAAAAATAAATATAAATATATTGGGACATTAACACACAGCACTATCTAGTTCCCTGGTAAGTTACGAGGCTTGTGTTATAGATACCAGATAGTTGATATACTACACATATATAACTTTAAATACATACATATTATAAATATAAACACCCATGACTGGAGTACATACCTTCATGCTCATAAAACAAATGAATGCCCCCAGCAGGACTCGAACCCGCGACCGCTGGCACAGCAAGTAGGGTCACTACAAACTGAGCCATAGGAGTTGTCTACGTAAATTTAGTATATTTGTAATTTTCTTTGTTGTAAATAAAAAAAATTAATTAAAAAAAACTTACAACTTGATTTGAGGTAATTTTTGTCATGACTTATATATAGTCAATCTATTTTATTATTATATATACATATTTAAGGATATCATAGCATGTAATATAGATTTTTGTATCAGTTTTTTTGAAGCTTAATAAAAAATATTTAAAAGAAGAACTCTACCAATTCCAATTTTAACTAGGTATATTATGTTCTTATTCCCATGCTATTAACTGTGTAAATATAGATATTCATTCATCCGTCTGTCTCACAATGAACTTTGACACCCAAATAGTTTAACACAGAGGCAGATGTAAGCTGCTTAATAGTTCAATTACACAATTTAAATTTTCGTGAGAATATTTTCTATATATACACATAATGGCGACTTATCCTCGCTTCGCTTAGGTTCGTCCCTGAGTTGCTTCCACGTACAAACTCATTCCCATTTTCACCCCCTCAAGGGATGATTTCCGGGATAAAAACTATACTATGTCCTTCCCAGGATCTCAAACTACCTTCTTACCAAATTTCATCTAAATCGATTCAGTAGTTTGGGAGCCTATTCGGTACAAACAAACAAACAAAAAAATAAATCTTTTCTCTTTATAATATTTATACACATATGTGTATAAATATAATAAATATATAAATATAATAATAATAGTGTATAGTGCTGTTGTAGAAACAACCTACAAAAACAAATATTTACAAATACTTGTTGCTTTACTCTCCCGAGCTCATTCGCATTGCTGCAGCAGAAATAAAAGCCTCAATTCCTCTCTTCATCCTCTTATCATATGGGGGTGACACTACCAATAACTGCCCAGGGAATAATCCGTGCTAGCTACGCCATTACTCTGGCTACCTATTAAAGTATATCAATCACCTTTTTTAAGTATTAGCTACTTATCCTCACTTCGCTTCGGGTTCATCCCTAGACGAAAACAAACCTATCCCACGGGAACCGTACATTTTTCCGGGATAATATATAGCCTATGGCCTTCCTCGATAAACGGGCTATCTAATGCAAAAAGAATTTTTCCAATCGGATTAGTAGTTCCTGAGATTAGCGCGTTCAACCAAACAAATTCTTCAGCTTTATAATATTAGTATAGTATAATTTAGCAACTTAACCTCGCTTCGCTCGGATGCGTCCTTAGCTGTCTAGCACTTACACATAGTCGTAGTCTGAATGTGTACAAATTTCATCTAAATCCGTCCAGCCGTTTCGATGTGAAAGAGTGACAAATACACACACATAAAAACTTTCGCATTTATAACAGTGGTCCGAAGTCCCATACAGTACAGTTTCAGACAATATTATCTTGTACATAAGAGTCCTATTGAAATCTTACCATCCGTTTTAGGATTGTATTGCATTTTAGTAAAACCTTCTTTTTTTTATTTCATGGCTGGTTTTTGTTTCATTGGAAATGGGGAACCAAAACATCAAAATATGAAATCCGAGAAATGATTTAATCCGAAAGAATTTAATCATTTCTCGGATCTATACATATAATAAAATTTTAACTGGGTCGAATCTGTGCATTAAATATTTTTTGGGAAAACTTATTAAATAGTCATTATTATCGATACAGAGGCTGAATATAGTTATATAGCTTTTAGAATGTTTGTCTGTCTGTCTGGGAACGCATCACGAAAAAACCACTGAACAGATTTTGATGAAATTTAGTATGATAGCTGGTTATCCCGGGACAACAAATAGGATATTTTTTACTGCGGGAAAATATGTCATATCTAAAAAATCTATTAAAACATACCTAGAGACGAACCCGAGCGAAGCGAGGGTAAGTCGCTAGTTTCAAATATTCGTGTCTCTCAAAAATACTCATATGTTGGTGTTTGCTTTGCAATTTTGGCCTTACAATTTTACGACGGCATGGACGACATGTTTGGCTTACTTGGTAGTGACCCTTTACCCCTTACCCCTTACTTGCTGTGCTAGCGGTCGCGAGTTCGTGTCCCGCTTGGGGCATTTATTTGTACGATCAATACGAAAGTTTGTACTCCACTTATGGGTGTTTATATTTATAATATGTATATATTTTAAGTTATATATGTGTAGTATATAATATATCAACTATCTGGTATCCATAACACAAGCCTCGTAGCTTACCGTGGAACTAGATGGTGCTGTGCGTTAAAGTACCAACATATTTTTTTATAATGTGTCAAGTGAAGATGATGAATGAAGTAACTCTTCAGTTTTAAAGTATATGTACAGGCTATCATGACTGACTAGTATGTAGATGAGCTTAATATTCCAGTCACTTATCTAATTAACTAATCAACGAATGTAGACAGGATATGACAAATGCTAAGTGCGAGTGTACAATCAAGCTTTAATAGAAAGTTTTAATAAAAAAGATATTCATTTTTATCTATACAGATAAATAAAACTGAAGTGTCTGCTTGTAATGTCAAAATAACAGCTTTTTACTAAATGCATATGAAATTATATACGGTAGGTACTTATAAGAAAAACAATTTTTAACATTTTTAGTCTGTTTGTTTCGGCTAATCCGAAACAACTGGACCTATTTTGACGGCACTTTCACTGGCAGCTAACTGATATTATAAGGAGTAATTTATGCTAATTTTATTTTAGAAAAAGATTTAAGGTTCCGCAAAAAAATAATTAAAACGTACCGGGACGCACCCGAGCGAAGCGAGAGTAAGTCGCTAGTTGTGTGATATTACTGGAAGGAAATTTAGCTTTGTTTTTTTTTCAAACTACGTATTTATCAAGGAGTTCTCAATATGTAAACAGACAGACATGAGACAGAACAGAGACATGTATAACATTATAATACTGTAAATTTGGTTAATGTATTACAAAACACAAAATTTTAAAGAAACGTGTGTATAACTTTTATGCCTTTGTAATTTTAATGAACGTACCTATGTACTATTAGTAAAATCCCAGGACTTGGTACGGAATAATTTAAAAAGAAGGTCATGTTAATTATTTACATTGTCGTGTCCAACTGCAATAGACTTAGATATTGATTAGATATTGATTTTTTTTATAAAGTTTCACTCAAACTGTCCTAAGAGAACTCTTTAATGTACCTACTAGAATATGGAGTACTAAATGATAGCCCAAAAATAATATTTGGGTAAATTGAGTAAATCTTTTTTCAGATTATTTCTGCATTATAACTGAAGATCTGTCCCTTCCTTCCATTAATATTTTGTCCGAAACCTTTAATTATTTGGATAATAATAAATTTCAAAATGTAGATATCTCTACGATAACCTATCATCAGGGCACAACCAATCAGTATACTTAAGATGCGCTAAAATTGTTGATTTTGTCTCCTTTTCTAAGAGCCAAATTAGACTTGCTACAGTCGACATGGCTAGTGGAAAACTGAAAAAAATAATATATGGGACTGACAATACGGCATTTTATTGTATTCAGCCCTTTTTTAACGTCCCACTGCTGGGTATGGGCCTCCCTTTAATTCGAGGGGTATCAGGCCATAGACCACAACGCTGGCCAAGTGCGGGTTGGCGGACTAAAAATGTCTTTCGAAAACTTGGTAGGTTCTCCCAGACATGCAGGTTTCCTCACAATGTTTTCTTTCACCGTAAGACAAGTGGTAACCATGCTGGAAATGATTCGCACATGAAAATAGCAGAGATGCGAAACTCGGGATTTGAACTCACATCAGTCGGTTTCCCAAGCGAGCGTGTTACCACTGTGCTACCACTGCCTCATGCCAATATGGCATTACCCTAAGTATGTCAATTGCATACATTATTTAATTCTCTATTACCTATAAATAAATAAATATAATTATGTTGGGACATTAACACACAGCACCATCTAGTTCCATGGTAAGCTACGAGGCCTGTGTCAATTTGGATATCTAATTCCATGAATTTACTTCAGCTTACTAATTGTATAGGCGTTTCCAGAATGTCTATCAAATTCCATTGAGATCAACTGAGTGCGGGAATCGCCAGTTATTTCAAACTGAGTCCAGATTATTGAATTGTTTTGCGCGTTGAATTGCAACTGAAGAGTTATGAGCATAATATCTATACTAATATTATAAAGCTGAAGAGTTTGTTTGTTTGTTTGATTGAACGCACTAATCTCAGGAACTACTAATCCGATTTGAAAAATTCTTTTTGCATTAGATAGCCCGTTAACTGAGGAAGGCTATAGGCTATATATCATTCTGGAAAAATGTACAGTTCCCGTGGGATAGATTTGTTTTTGTCTAGGGACGAATCCGAAGCAAAGCGAGCGTGAGTCGCTAGTCTAATATATGTAAATGAGCAATTCTTGTATATTTATATCTTTATTTATTTATACCAGCGATCTCGGAAACGGCTCTAACGATTTCGCTGAAATTTAGCATGTGGGGGCTTTCGGGGGTGAAAAATCGATCTAGATTAGTCTCATATCTAGGAAAACGCGTGTTTTTGAGTTTTCATGCGGTTTTAACAATCATAGGTGTGTCCGTGTTCGAATCTCGATCGGATACAATGTATTTACTTTTTTTTTGTATTTATTTAAGTTTTTTATATAAAAAATACGATATAACAAAAAAGAACTCCGAGCGAAGCTCGGTCGCCAGGTACTAATATATACCTACTATGTTAGAAACATAGTCAACAAGCAATACTTATTTATTTATTTAATTTATTTATTTAGTTATTGAATTACCAACAAAAGTTACAATGGTTAGTTAACACATGTTATCTAGGTACTACACTTAACATGTTAATTGCACTTTTAGTTACATGTAAATACAGCATGATAATTACTATTATGGTTTTTAAGTGATCATGTGGATTAAACTATAAACTTACCTTTTTTTTAATCTTGGGAAATGCGTTTATGCTTCCCATCTGTATACATACAGGTGGTTGTGTGAGACTTACTAGCTAGAAAAGCCAGTACTACTCACTAAAACCCAACAGAACCCCCCCCCCCCTCCCCCGTCCTCGTAATGGGGCGTCGCAGGATCTCTTACACAGTTAACCACAATGCCCCGACGGCAGGTTTGCCGTAGCAGACCACACAACCAAGGGGTTGCTCCCACGGTCCACTCTGCTACCAGAGAATTACAAGGACTAACCCGCATGGTACACCACACAAAGTGGGCCACCTCCTGTGGATTAATAACTAAATATATTTTCTTATTAGGCACACAGAATACGTAAAAAAAAAGACCAAATCGTATGACATAATTTATCCTTCCTCTTCTATCACTATAGACAAAACTGTAGCAAATATTAGTACACATATATATAAGTTTTATTTAATTACATTTGACAAACTAGCGGCTTAACAAACAAAAACACATTACATACATTTTTCATTCATCATTACGTACATTTTTCCGGGATAAAAAGTAGCCTATTTGTTATTCTAATGTATGAACTATATTAAAGTTTCATTAAAATCCAATCAGTAGTTTTTGTGTACTAAGTTACTATAGTTCTTAACTATCCCACGGGAACCCTTTAATTTTGCGGGATGAAAAGTATCTAAGGTATTGATCGGGGATATAAGATACCACCATACAAAATTTCATTTAATCGGTCTAGCAGTGTCGGAGATTAGATTTTACAAAGAGACAAACAGACAGAAACAAAAAAAATTGAAAAAAATCTGGATTTGTTCTATTTCTCTTCTTACATCCCCCTGATTCGGTTTTTAGCATTTTTTTTCTATGTACAGACATTCGACCTCTACAGTTTTATTATATGTATAGATTAAAATGATCCAACAATTGTTATAGTAGTCCCCACCTGGTGCGCGTACGAGCGCAGGTGATGTGTCGGGATGAGGGCACTGGCGGCTGGGTGGCGTTGGGCGGTGGTGGACTTGCCGAGGTCATGGTCAGTCGTCGTGGAGGTGAGTTAGTTCAGTTTTTAGTTAGTTTGCATAATACATAAATGTAAAGATTTACGCGAATAAGTATTTTGACATTTAAAAAAAAAATCATTTTTTCGGATTTTTCCGCGGATTTATTCGGATTTTTGGTTACCGTCGTTTCGAATGTTTTACAGCACGTTTCACGGGAGAGACTAAGGTTTTAGATATTTCAAAACTTATTACACACGGTATCTCCTCACAAAATAATACATTAATTTAGAATAAATGAGTATTTCGACGAAGAACACGTCGAGAGGAAAAGTGGGTGAGGCGCACCCGACTGTCATATGTTCTTTTATATGGCAGTCGGGAAACAAAGTTAGGTTTGACGGATAAAACAAAATTGCTACGGGATGGCATTACATCGCATTAATTTTATAATCTTTTGCCATTAAAATAAAATTATAGATTTCGAAATTAATTAAAAAATTGGCAACCTTTGTATTTGACACCATTTCGATTTGCCTACTGTTTTCACACTTTGATTATAGAATTTTCTAAAATTCGTACTTTAATTATAGAACGGGAATGGATTCCTTGATTATTATCCATCCCATGAGATGGATAACTTCCTTCATCCTTTGACGGATAAACGTCGACCAAACGTCAAACTAAGGTTTAGTTTGCTGTAAAACATTCGAAGCTCAACTGGAATTATTAGATGCCACGAAATAAAAGAATTGAATTGAAAGCATTCGAGACTTCAGGATAAAAAACACGCAATTAAATATTAAAAAATAGTTTTTTTGTAAAACGTACATACATACATACAGATTATATTTTTTTTTATATACTTACTATAACTCTTTCTAGTTTACAATGTGTAAATTTAATTATTTCTGTAAAGCTGTTTGATAAATAAATAAATGAATAAATACATTAGGTGGGGAGAAAAGCACCGACACAGCACCTGCGTGCGTACCGAATGCACCTAAACCAGAGTATTACATACACGGCAGGCGTATCAGCGACAACGTGGTATGTATATGAACTAGGTTTTATCCGTGGTCTTCTCGCGTAGTTATACTTATATGTATGTATCTGCATCCTAACATGGCTCGGAACCGGTTTAAAAAAGGTTAATTCATCGCTCGTTCATTCTTAGAAAAAGATTAAAGTTAAGTTTTGATACCGAAATAAACCGGTTATTCCATTCGTAGGTAAAAAATGTGCATGTATCCTTCTGCTAAACACGCACGCACAAAAGCCCATTTTAACAAAGTCAAAAACCGTTTTAATCGGTTAAAAAACTTAATCGAAACCTTAAACCGAAAAGATTTTTGATTTGGGGTAAATGACCAAAACCGGTTTAAAAATTGAATGGGTTTCCGAGCCCTGGTTTCTAAAGGAAGAGTGATGTTAGGCATATCACCTTTAATACTGTCGGACTTGTAATATAAATGCGAAAGTTTGTATGTGTGTTTATGTAAGTTTGTTACTCCACTCACATTGAAAAAGCTGGACGGATTTTGATGAAATTTAGTGCCCATTATAAGGAGGAGGAAAAGGCTGAATACATACATACATGTGTAGTGTATCAAATATCTGGTGTTCATAATATAAGCCTCGTAGCTTACCATGGAACTAGATGGTGCTGTGTGTTAATGTCCCAACATATTTATTTATTTATGTATATTATATAATCTATTCCAGCTCGTCCTAGATTGCACACTGAAAGATGATTTCCAATATCACAAAGTGATGCCCACATTCCACCACTGGGTGTCGGATGAGAAGCGGTTTGGTCTAACGTTTCAAACTGCCGCCGACGCGAGGGCGTTCGACAAGGGAGTGCGGAAGGCGGTCAGCGAGCTGTACCGTAAGTTGCTTTGTGTTTTATTTATTTATTTGTTTGTTGAAGTTATACTTCTTTTGGCACAAGCCAACCCAAACAGCTAAGAAGCGACATGATGAAGTTAGCTAAAAGCGACATGATGAAGTTAGCTGAAAGCGACATGATAAAGTTATCTGCATTCCTTTTACAAACAGAGAGTTGTGACATATGGGATGAAATCTTTAGCTATTTTTGTTCTGTTACGCCAAAGAAGTATGACTTCTTACGTCCGTACATAAGTACACACACACGTTTTTTTTTTTGTTTTTTTTTTGTGTGTGTGCGTTGTCTAGAGAAATACCGCTCACGTCGCACAATGTCCCTATCATCTATACATATAATAATATTCTAACTGAGTCGAATCTGTACATTAAATATTTTTTGAAAATCTTATTGGAATAGTCATTACTATCGATACAGAGGCCGATTCTGTAGATTTTAGAATTTTTGTCTGTCTGTCTGTTACCGCATCACGAAAAAACCACTGGACAGATTTTGATGAAATTTGGTATGATGATAGCTGGTTCTCCGGGTCAACATATAGGATACTTTTTACTGCGGGAAAATATCTCATTTCTGAACTTGACGTTAATACGTAACAAGAGACGAGCGGAGCGAGGGTGAGTCGCTAGTCTTATATATTCCTATTGTAATATGTAAATTGTATTCGATATTAGAGTTACATACTCTAATATCGATAACTATTGTTTCATAGTATTAAGTTTAGATGTAATGTGTTTATTTTAAAGTAATTTTAATTGAAGTATTTGTAAAGACTGGTTTTTTGAGTCCTCCGGCTGTCATATATGTAATTTGCGTGTGTTTGTTTGTGTGGGTGTATGTGACGGTTGAAACGGTTGTACGGTTTTGGTAGAAATTTGGCATACAGGTAAAACTGTCTGTGTGTCTTGAAAAAATGACGAAAGATTGTGCTACTGTATATAATAATATATAATATATATGATGATTTCTTTAACATAATAATAAAGAAAATAGACTCTAATAATAAAAAAAATATGTTCTCCAAATTAAAGAGTTCATCCCTGTATACATTTTCATCGCAAGTACTTTAATTCATTTATAATATTATGTATTATTTATTTTATTATATGTATTTTATTTATTTTGAAAAAGATATTTGTAGTACATATAATGATAATGATATGAGCCGACTTATCTAATGTGTGTTTTTGCTTTCCCGCTACTGCTTTCTTATGTGGTGAGTATATATAAATAAATTTGTACATCTATACAATTATACATATATAATTATACACACGCACAAACACACCGTAGTGTTGCCAGATATGTTTTTTTTTTCTAATATCAAAAAGCTGTCATTACATTTTCTGTCACGGACACATCGATAAAAAAAAGTACTATCTACACTATCAGCAATAAAAAATGTTCTCACTGAATGAGCGCTCATTTGAACATTTGGGCGCGTTTATAATTTACTAGTGACTCACCCGCGCTTCTCTCGGGTTCGTCCCTAGGTTGATTCCACATACAAACTTTCATCCCCATTTTCCCCTCCTTAAGGGATGATTTCCGGGATAAAAATAGTATAGTATAGTATTCTATGTCCTTCTCAGAGTCTTAAACTATCTTATTACCAAATTTCATCTAAATCGGTTCAATAGATCCAGAGATTAGCCCCCACAACCTCACAAACTCACAAACTTTACCTCTATAATATTAGTATTGATTTATTTATTTTTTTGTGAAAAGAATTTTAACAATTGCGTTTAAGGTTCAGTATATATTGTTTTATATTTATTTCAACTATAATAATTACCTTAACACAATTGGTGATAGTTTTAAAAGAACTTTTGAATGAGATTGTGTATCTAGTAATTTCATGATCGATGCACGGATAGCAAAACATAAATACTTCTAAAAACAAAAAAGAAGTTTTCACTGATTTCTTGAGAGAAAAGCTGAGTGAATCTCTTAATCTTAAAGCCCGACCCGGGATTAGAACCCCCGACGCATATGTTAACTTATCTTAAATATTGACCAGATGAGACCTTGATCAGGAATGACAGACCGACAATTTAATTTTATATTAGAATTAGCGACTTACCCTCCCTGTACTCCCTGTACTCAAACTTCAGTTGGCCTCAGAGTCTTTTGGTCAAATATTTCGAGTTGATTAAACGTTTTTCCGTACAAAATGTATGGGAAAAGATTTTGGCGATTTCTGTCATTTCTAGTACTCAAACCTTAAATGGTCCCATAGAGCCTTTTGATCCTTACATGAAATAGGATCGATTGACATAAAAAAAATTTTTTTGGTATTTTAGCATTTTTATCGCTGACTGTACATTTTTTCCAAAATCTGTGAACGCAATTCAGAATATCTCAAAAAGTTATGGATGGTTTCCTAGGAACGTTTTCTTGTAACTATAGCAGTTAAGGTACCTACCTGTTCTTACTGTCCCGTCTCAAAATCCACCCTGTATAGTCTATCTATTCCATACTAACCGTTAAATCGTACCCGAGCGAAGCGAGGGTGAGTCGCTTGTAGATAGATATTTTTATAAATATTTATTAGAGTGTTTAAATAATAGTTTTTTGCTTTCAGGACTGGGTGGCGCTTGGCCTTCAATGTACGGCTACAAAGGCAAGAAAGCCACAATGAAGCCGAACGAGGATGATGAAGAGAATCACATTTTTGAAGTAAGTTGACTACTATATCTGTATTAACTATTAAAATTTTGTCCATAGTGAAAAACCAATCTATCCCAAGGGAACCGTACATTTTTCCGGGTTAAGAAGTAAAATCGCTCAGGTTCATCTATAGTGAAAAACCAATCTATCCCATGGGAACCGTACATTTTTCCGGGATATAAAGTAACCTATGTGCTATTCCAGACTATAATCTATCTCTGTGCCCATCCAGATCCGTTCAGCCGTTCTGGCATGATTGAGTAAAAACATCCATCCAATCTTTCGCATTTATAATATCCATGGGATAATGGGATGAATGTTCATCCCTAACAGTAATATTAGAATTTATAAACCTTTATTGTTAACTTATTTTAAACTCACATTCAATCTACCCACAGTGCCTCAACCTGCCGTCAGAGTCCCGGTCCAGCTCGGAGAAGTCCACAGCATCCCGCGCCCGCCGAGAGGACTTAGCGCAGACGCCCATACTCTCCGCTATCACACTGCCTCACCATCATCCTCTCACTGGTAATTATTTTATATAATAATAATAATAATAAATATGTTGGGACATCACACAACACCATCTAGTTACGTAATAAGCTATGAAGCTTGTGTTGTGAATATTAGATAGTTGATACACTACACAATATAACTTTAAATACATACATATTATAAATATAAACACCCATGACTGGAGTACGAACATTCGTACTCATCACACAAATGAATGCCCCCAGCGGGATTTGAACCTGCGACCGCTGGCACAGCAAGTAAAACGGTCACTACAAACTGAGCCAAACACGTTTGTCGTCAAATATACTAACAGAACCCGCGGCTTTCGCAGCAATTTACAAAAAAACTTGTTTTATGTGATATAACGACTCACCCCCGCTTCGCTCGTGTTCGTCCCTATGTATTTATATAATATAAAATTATTTGAATATTGTTCATACAAAAATACTAAAATCGCGATTAAAATATGGGGGAGGGGAGGGGGGGGGGGGGGATAGGAGTGTGAAAAATATTTTACGACCTATTCTCATACCTACCAAATATATAAAAAAAATCATTAAAATCAGTCGAGCCGTTTCAGACGAGTGCGACCACAAACACCGTGACAGGAGATATTTATATATTAGAATAGCGATTTAGTCCCTAGGTACGTTTTCAATTTTTTTTTAACGGAACCCTAATTCTTTTTTAATTTAGTTATTGCAAAATTAATGACTCAACAAAACAATGTGTTTCAGAATCACTGAACATTCCATACGAAGATAGGCCAGAAGATTCAGAGCAAGAACGTTGCCCGTACGTCCATCTATCTGCTGTGAGTATATTTGTTTATGTATATATTAATAAACTAATGGAAAACAAAAACAAACCTATTCCACGGGAACCGTACATTTTTCCGGGATAAAAAGTAGCCTATGTGTTATTCCAGACTATAATCTATCTCTGTGCCTAACTTCATCCAGATCCGTTCAGCCGTTTTGGCGTGATTGAGTAACAAACATACATCCATACGTCCATACTCACAAACTTTCACATTTATAATATTAGTATAGATAACGCCATCGGCATGGTAAGAAAAAACTACACAGATGTTGATATATGAATCCTCTGTGCGTAAGTCCGTCTCGCTCTTGACCAATTATATATTAATTGAATAGGTTTTTTTTATTTAACAAATGTTATATTATTTAGCTTAAAGATCATTTTTCAAAGACTTGAATGAACTTTAATGGCGGTAAAAAACGTAATAGGCAATAAAACAGATATAACATATTTTTTTTTAAATATCGTTTATTTTTTATTGTTTGCCTAAACTAGCTATGTAATTTAAATTTAAACTTTATCATTTTAAATAAAACTATCTTTTCGGATTATTTCGGATTTTTGGTTCCCGACGTTTCGATCGCTTTACAGCAATCATGGTCACGGGTCATATTTGTTACAGACGTCGGGAACCAAAAATCAAAGTAAATCCGCGAAATAATCCGAAAATATAGTTTTATTTAAAATGTCAAATATTCGCGTAAATCTAAGAAAGTATAAAACTTTATCATTCCAGGTGCATGAATACACATACCCTCAAGTGGGGGCCGGCGCCATCAGTTCAGAAAGGTCTTCGCCCAACACCAGGCCGCCATTACTCAAACGAGACTCTGGTACTTATAAAATTTTTATATATGGTTATATTTTTCCGTTTTTTTTTTGAAGTGAAAACTTCTATAGGCAGGTATGTATGGGGAGTAAATTCATGTAAGTCGTCATCGACATGGTCACGTGACGTGTTAACGCTAACACTCAGAGTGCCGACAGATGTCAAAACCAGATAAATGTAAACAGTTTTAATTTACACATTTTCATTTAAGATGAAACAATTAATTTGAATATCCAAAAATAACAACTGTTTGTTTATAGTTTTAAGTTTTCACTTCTGTTGGCAGTCCTCTTGACTGCTTTTTTAATTTATTTACTAGCGGCTTATAGTATAAGCTTCGCTCTGGTTCGCTTCTAGGAAAACAAAAACAAACCTATCCCACGGAAACCGTACATTTTTCCGGGATAAAAAATAATCTGTGTTATTCCAGACTATAATCTATCTCTGTGCCAAACATCCAGATCCGTTCAGCCCGTCTGGCGTGAATGAGTATCAAACATCCATTCACAAACTTTCACATTTATAATATTAAATAATATGGATTTAAATAGGCGTGTCCATTTCGTTTAACAACATAATAATATTCTTTATTATACAATGTAATAATATGCATTATATAGTGATTTTGTGTGTATTCAAATATAATATACAGCATTATTAGGAAATAAATTAATTAACTTCGGTATTTTTTTTATATAATAAATTAATAAAATTTGAGTCATGTAATTTTGTACAAAACATTCTCTTAAAGGAATATACAAATTGTATCAAAGCGCATTTTTATTTTATTGATAGAATACCGAATTAATCGATTATTTGTTTATAATTATGTGAAGTTTTAATGTAAATTATGTATTCAGCCCTTTTTTTAACGTCCCACTGCTGGGCACGGGCCTCCCTTCAATACGAGGGGGATCAGGCCATAGTCCACCACACTGGCCAAGTGCAGGTTGGCAGACTTCACACGTCTTTCGAAAATTTGCTAGGTTCTCTCAGACATGCAGGTTTCCTCACGATGTTTTCCTTCACCGTAAGACAAGTGGTAATCATGTTAGAAATGATTCGCACATGAAAATATCAGAGGTGCGAGATCCGGGATTTGAACCCGCTTCACTCGGTTTCCCAAGCGAGCGCGTTACCACTGGGCTACCACTGCCTGTAAATTATGTATATAGTAATTTTTATTACTGACTGTTTATTTCAGGTTCGCTAAAAAAATGCACATACAGCGGACCACCGCCGCTTCCTGACAAGAAACCAGCGGAGCCTTTCCAAGCGAGGATAAAGTGCAGGTGACATTTGTTTTCAATTTAAATATTATTTTTTCTATTTAAGTATTAAATTTCCTTCAAATTATTCTAAAAGAAAAACAAAGATAACCAAAAAAAATATTATTTACAAAAACAAAAAACCCGACTGCGTAAAAAGTGAACTAAAAAGAAGTGAACAAGTTGACGAAGGAACATATATATTAGGGTGAAGTGAAAAGAAAATGTTTTTTTTTCTTAGCTGGGGGGCAGAATTTGTAGCTTATAAAAAAAAAATTAAATAAAAAATTTTTTTACTCAACATTTTGATGTGGCCCAGTGATTTTTAAAATAAATACATAAAATTTTTAGTTTGAATGGAAATTTTTTCGAGTTATAGTCTCGAATATAGACACTTTCTACCCAACTTTCACTGTAATACAAAAAAGTAACGTAATTTTTTCAATTCTTTTAAAATTTCAATAATGCAATATTAAAATTTTTGGTTTGGATGATAAAAAAAGAATACATTTTAATTCATTGTTAATTCCTTTAAAGCGTGTTTTTCTTTAGGTTTTTAAAATAAAACTATAACAATTGTATTCCAGACATTGTCACGAGTGGTACTTGGAAAGCGCCAACCGTGCGGGCGCGTGCGAGTACGCGCCGGACTGCTTCAAGTCCTGCATTGATTGCGTCAGCTGTATCAAATGTGCACAGGTAGTGTTAAAAAAAAACTCAAAACTAGTTGAATTAAAAAAAAAGTGTGTGTGTGTGTATGCTTATGTATGCACGTAAGAAGTTATACTTCTTTGGTGTAACAGAACAATAATAGTTAAAGATTTCATCCCGTATGTCACAACTCTCTGTTTGTAAAAGGAATGATAAGGCATATTAGGCATATTACAATCATATATTTATAGAATATCATTTAAGGAAAGAATATAATAATATTATATATCATTTGTCAGACAATAACAACGGTTACCATGGCAACAAACAGTTATTAGCTAACTTCATCATGTCGATTTTTGGCTGTCGCGCGCATCGTAAATATTTTACTCTCATAATCTTTTCCAAACGTCCCAAAAGAAGTATAACTTCAAAAACTCCAGCTTTTGTTGAGAAAAAAAAAACCGCCAATTTTTTTTTTTAATTAAAACAGTTTTTGTTTTTTTTTTAAGAATTGTTGATATGATCCCTTCGATACTAAAAGAATCAAGCCATAGCTCACCACGCTGGCCAAGTGCGAGTTGGAAAATATTTGGAGATTCTTTTATTTTAATTAATTTGTTTCAGTGTATGCTATACCACTGTATGTCGGATTCGGAGGGAGATTTCTCAATGCATCCATGCACATGTGGACCGCCAGACGAGCATTGTGCGAAAAGGTGAATACCATAATATATTTTTAAATAAAACTATCTCTTCAGAATTATTGATTTTACTTTAAAAAAGCCGAAAAAATGTATTTGTACCAAAATTGGTTGGCATAACATTATATTTGTCTTTTTTAATCAGTTTGCATTAAAAAAAAACTATCAAGTGAAACGGCCTTGTGTTGCAAGGATTTCTTGTCATCTAAGAATTTGTTGGTGTTACGTACATACATATTTGTGAATGAATTGAAAAAAACTTGAAATTATTTTTTAAATTCCTATGCACTTTTTAATAAAACCTAATTATTTTATGACATTTTTTTTATAACTAATCCATATTAATGTGTTTGTTTGTTGGTTTGTCCTTTCACGTTGAAACACAGTGACGGATTCGCGTGATTTTTTGTATGGAGATAGAGGGCTGGAGAGTAAATTAAGTTATTTTTCACCGCGGGATATTATCTCATTCCCACGAGAAAACATGTTATAACAAAACTACCCCTCATACATAAGTATATACATCTATCATATATAGTCTACCTATACTATACTAACCCTTAAAACGTAACTACAGAACGAATCCGAGCGAAGCGAGGGGAAGTCACTAGTATAATAAATAAATTATATTTAAATAATACTTATATTTTCAGGTGGTTGGGAATCACTCTACTCAGTCTACTGGTCCCTTGCATGTGGTGTTACATCCCATTGAAGTGTGCACATCGAGTGGCCAGGGCCGCTCACGTTGCTGGTGGTGTACACTCACCCATACATAAATAAACGTAAACGTGCATAAATAAACGTAAATATATGTAAACAGACGTAAATATGTGTAAATGTGCATAAATATGTGTGAATAGTGACAGTGTAATGTGCAACAGTTATCAAATTTCATAATGGATTTGATTATAGTGAAGTGATTACCAACGGATAACGAGACATTGGCAGAGGGTTTTTGTAATTTTACTGTATGTAAAATAACAGGATTGACTATTTACCTACAATTTCATATATTGATGGATGTTAATTGTACCTATATATTTTTTATGGTATAATATTGGAATGGACAAGGCATTTTATATGCTCTTGGTTTTTATAAAGTATTAAAATTGATCTGAAATTATTTAACTTAAAAAGTTTTTACTTTGAAAATATTTTCTTTTCTAACAATTTATTTTAAGTACAAAATTACAATATGCTACATATTGAAAGATATTTGACGAAATAAATGCATTTGAATTTTTGTTATTGTAGTGTTGCTATCTGTAAATAATAAATATTCATATTCTATTATTATTTATTATTTATCATGGCAACGCTGGGATTTAAAGAGAATATTTTATTATTTGGATTCTTAATTAGTGATAATTCACGTTTTTTATACAAATATTAATAAAATTCCATAGGTTAATCAGTGTTTCTGTGTATTAAATATATAGAACTGTTTTAAAACTTCAATTCGCCATGGTTTGTGTATGGTGCCATATTTTTATAAAATATTTCTCAGTTTTTTTTTTGTCAAAATTCATTAAAATTTGGGGTCTTCCAATTTCTTTTTTAAATTGTTATATCTATATGTGGAAAATAAGTTGAATTTTCGTAAATTCTATTTCATTATTCTCTTAGACGAGTTATATAGTTACATATCTGGATATTGTTATTGACAATTCATTTATTGTGGTGTGTTTTAGAAAATGGCACAATCTTTTTTACTAATAATATCTTCAATTTAAGTCCATGAGCGTCGGAATTATTTCCAAGGGGTGCAATTACTAAATAATATTTAAATGATTATTTAACTTTTACTCTGAAATTTAAATATTTTTTTTAATGCGAAAAATATTTTTTATCATTTTTTCCCATATATCTAAATTTATTAGAGATTTTATTAATATAATTTTATTATTTTTTTTTGATTTTATATATTTTTTTTTCTTCATAACAAGGGTGCAAATGCACCCCCTCGCACCCATACCCGGCGCCCATGAATGTAACTAATTATTTTGTATATTAAGTATGGTCAGTATTACAGGTTCTTGAAATTGTTATAGTTTTATAATAATTATTAATATATTTATTTTTCAATATTAACTAGAATTTAAAAATGAATATTCGTACAAATGTTGCATTTCTTTCTGTATAGATCTGACGTGTTACGGGTAGCGTTACTTGAACGCGAGTGTTTGTTTTAAAAAAAAAAATTGAATGTTTTATAACAAATTATGGAATATATAATGGAAACTAAACGTAATGTCACTTTAAACAACTATAATCATATTTAGTGTTGCTCTGTTCAAATTTTATCATTAATGTGAAAATTATATGTATTTCATTATAGTGTAAGTAAGTAAGATCTAACATCTGTTTCTAATCTAGTCCTTATATCGTTTCATATTGAATTTTTCTTTTTTTTTTAAATTCAGTTCTTCGAAAATGACCAAACATTTTTGTAAATTTATAACTAGGCAAAGCGAATTTGCTTTGGGTTGAAAGGAATTCGATGTTGCACTCTCGATTTCAAAACCATATTCTATGTATTTTAAATATAATAAATTTAATATATATGCTAAAATCTTCATCATTTTTGTAAGAAACAAGGGCTCACTTACGAAAATTTTTGTAGATTTTGCATGTCACTTCGCTGTGGTGATACCGTTTCGGTATAACTCCAATGAAGGTCAGGATCGAAAACAGTCAACTTTGGCATACGTCCAGTGTGAAACATCCAACGACTTAAACGCAAAGCATTTTCTAAATTGTTACTCTGCATTAAAATTTGAAATGTTAAGATTTTAAAATGTATTTTAACTGTTTTTTAAAATATTACATCATCCGATTTATTTCCCGTTTTAATCTTAACGCTAATTAGAAATTTAAAGAGACTTTTACTTACTGTAGGTTAATTAAGAATATCAGTGTTTTAGTGTTCTATACGTATAACTATGTAAGATCACATTTAAATGAAAACCAAAGTAAGTGAACAATTTAACAATGATAAATGTATTAAAATATGAATAAATAAATAATCGTACTGGAATTATGTGTTGGTATTATTTACATTTGGATTGTTTTTTTTTTATGCTAAGAAATAAACTTTTAACCCCTTCTAACCTCTATACCATCATAGGTTATGTATAGAGATAGTAGCGACTCACCATCGCTTCGCTCAGGTTCGGCCCTCGGTACGTTTTAAAGCTTATAATAAATAAACTATATTATATGATATATAGCCTATAACCTTCCTCAATAAACGGGCTATCTAATGCAAAAAAAAAACAAATCGGATTAGTACCTAGTTCCTGAGATTAGCGCGTTTACACAAACAAACAAGCTGCCTCTTTGTTATATTAGTATAGATAGGAGATAAAATGAAAGTTACTGTTAGGAATGAAATTCATTTCTGAAGTTAATAAAATCAATAAAAAAATAAATAATTGAAACAATAATGTGGAATATGCGCACAGCTTGCTTTTAACACGCTGCCGACGTGCATACTTTTCGATATAGTTTTTAAAGCGATCTTCATTTTTTAAATGAATTAGCACAGAATATGGAGAGATGGTGAGGTGGATTCATGGTACACGCGACTACATCGCATTATTAAAACGTAGTGTGCAATGTGCATAAATCCTTATTTAAAAACTAAAACATCTCTTGCTATGTTATGTACCTATATATTAAATACTAATAACAAAAAAAAAATAACATGATAAGAATAAATAATCGTAAGGAAAATAAAAAATCGAGGAGATTTGATTACAAAGATATAAATGTTTAAAATTATTTATTTAATAACCTCATTTATTACTTTTATTTACAAAAATATATTAAAAAATTAAATTACATTTAAATTAAAAAAAATATATGAAATCAAACATATTTACATTGAGTAATTTAATTCTATTTTTAATCTAACTTAACAAATATGTTAATATGATAGTTGAAACAAACATGGCGATCAAAGATGGCGTTTCGCGCGCTTTATTTGACATTTCGTTTAATTTTTCGAATATGTGAGCTTGAGTTATATTGTGCGCTTGTTCCAACTCTTCTTCTAATGCGGGAGTAATGTCGGTGTAATCTGCTGTAGAAGGTAGAGTTCTTCTAACTGAAAAATATTTTAAAGTTTAAATGTGTTTTTGTCCACACATGCATGAATTTTTGGGCAGCGCCATCTATTTTTAAATTGTGTAAATTATAATTATTTTGAATTTAAACTCTTATTCTAGGGGATCATATTTAAAAATTCTTTATTATGAATATGGTTTTAAATTAATATAATAGATTTATTAGATTTATGAGAATACTAGCGACTCACTCTCGCTCCGCTCGGGTTTGTCCCTAGTTACGTTTTAACGTTTAGTATAAATTTCACATACAGATATTTTCCCGCAGTAAAAAGATAGCTGGTTATCCGGGTCAACATATAGATGTTGACCCGGATAACCAGCTATCATCATACCAAATTTCATTAAAATCTGTCTAATGGTTTTCTCGAAATACTAAAAACTATAGATCGAACTATAGATATAGAATCGGCCTCTGTATCCATAATAATGACTATTTCAATAAGATTCGATTCAGTTACAATTTTAATATATGCGTGATTATATCAAAAACACTATAAATTATTCATTAGCGATTTTAGACAATTAAAAATTAAAGTTAAAATAAATATTATCTAACCTCCAGGCTCCGTTGCGAAATGTAAAACAGCGGAAGGTTTACTCCAACCAAATCTGTAACAAATCACATTCATTATACAGGGTGGATTTTTGAGACGGGTCAGTAAGGGCAGGTACCTTAAATATTATAGTTACAGGAAAACGTTCTTAGGAGACCATTCATAACTTTTTAAAATACTCTGAACTGCATTTACAGATTTTGGAAAAAATGTACAGTCAGCGAGAAAAATGCTCAAATACGAAAAAAATTTTTTTTATGTCAATCGATCCTATTTCATGTAGTGATCAAAAGACTCTATGGGACCATTTAAGGTTTGAGTACTAGAAATGACAGAAATCGCCAAAATCTTTTCCCATACATTTTGTACGGAAAAACGTTTAATCAACTCGAAATATTATTCTTTCTTGCCAAACGGTTCTATTTTTTAATGTGATCAAAAGACTTTGAGGCCCACTGAAGTTTAAGTACAGAAACTATGGTAAGTCACAAGATCGGTTTAACACTTAGGTATTTTATGCAGCGGGTACAAGATAATTTTTCTAGTTTTTGTTAAGCCGATCTCGTGGCATACTGTAAAACCTAAGTACCTGTACCTAAGTAGAAAATCATAGTTGCATCCATAATCTTCTACAACATTAGAACTACAAAAAAAATCAATGAAATCAATTAAACATGTATTTTAACTCAAATGTAAATAGGTAACATTTAGGTGACCTACAAAATAAATTGCTTAAAATGACTGCCTTTCTCACGAATACTCACTCGTTTTTGTACTGAGCAAGTAGCAGCCGATAATTTTCTTATATGGATATCGTATTTATAAATACACGTTTATTTTATATAATTTTATTTTATTTTTATTTGTCGATGCAGTTATGATTTTCTTCTAGGTAGGTACTTTTGCTCCTGGGTACAGTATGCCACGAGACCAGCTTAACAAAAACTAGAAAAATTATCTTGTACCCGCTGCATAAAATGCCTAAGTGTACATCCGATCTTATGACTTACCATAATTTCTGTACTCAAACTTCAGTGGGCCTCAAAGTCTTTTGATCACATTAAAAAATAGGACCGTTTGGCAAGAAAGAATATTTCGAGTTGATTAAACGTTTTTCCGTACAAAATGTATGGGAAAAGATTTTGGCGATTTTTGTCATTTCTAATACTCAAACCTTAAATGGTCCCATAAAGTCTTTTGATCCCTACATAAAATAGGATCGATTGACATAAAATTTTTTTTTTCGTATTTTAGCATTTTTCTCGCTGACTGTACATTTTTTCCAAAATCTGTGAAAGCAGTTCAGAATATTTCAAAAAGTTATGGATGGTCTCCTAGGAACGTTTTCCTGTAACTTTAGTATTTAAGGTACCTGCCCTTACTGTCCCGTCTCAAAAATCCACCCTGTATACATACTTATAAAATCAACTGCGCTCTTTTAAAATTTATATATATAATTAGCAAAGTTTATACAATACTATATATAAATAAATAAATAAATATGTTGGGACATTAAAACACAGCACCATCTAGTTCCATGGTAAGCTAGGAGGCTTGTGTTATGGATACCAGATAGTTGATACACTACACGTACCTATATTATTACTTTAAATACATATATATTAAAAACATAAATATAAACGCCCATGACTGGAGTACAAACATTCGTGCTCATCACACAAATAAATGTCCCCAGCGGGACTCGAACCCGCGACCGCTGGCACAGCAAGTAGGGTCACTACAAACTGAGCCAAACGTGTGGTCAAAAGAAACAATCAAAATATTATTTTACTATGTTATATTTACCAAAAAGATAATAAATATAACAAAATTAATATTGCGTTCAAGTTTCAACAAAATACTAATCTAGTATAGTATTATGTGATCTGTGATAAAACGAATTTAAAATTTTAAATCAACTCATAAATATAAACAGCGCCATTTAGATATGTAATACAAATTCATTACCTAACAAATGATTTTTCAAAACTTAGTCTATTTACGAAAATTTAACTTAAAAACGCATATTTTTCTTAAATCAGAATAATATACATTTTGAGTTTTTTGTGTTTTTTATTTTACACAAGGCAGTGGTAGCCCAGTGGTAACGCGCTCGCTTGGGAAACCGAGTGAAGCGGGTTCAAATCCCGGGTCTCGCACCTCTGATATTTTCATGTGCGAATCATTTCCAACATGATTACCACTTGTCATAACGATGAAGGAAAACATTGTGAGGAAACCTGCATGTCTGAGAGAACCTAGCAAGTTTTCAAAAGACATGTGCAGTCCGCCCGCACTTGCCAGCGTGGTGGACTATGGCCTGATCTCCCTCGTATTGAAGGGAGGCCCACCCCCAGCAGTGGGACGTTAAAAAAAGGCTGAATACATTTTACAATATAGTCTTTGATCCTGAAAAGACCATAATATCAGTATATATTACTCACATATTTCTAGAAGTAACGAGGGCTTCATAGACGGTAGATGGCGTTAAACCGCGAACTGTGTACGTTGCACTATGGATGGGACCTTAGAAAAAAATATAATAAAATATTACCTACAAGTATCACATTTATTAAATACACAGCAAATTTTAATAAAATAGTTTCTGAGTAATTTTTGAATTGGATTTCTACTCCACACTCCATAGTTATTATATCTAAAAATATATATAATAAAATAGCATATTAATATCCAAAAAAAAAAAATACATCTATAGGTTACTTTGTTTATGTGTGAAAAGACGAACAAATAAATCCACTTATAATATTACTATTATAATACTAAAACTGCCTCGGTGGTGTAGTGGCTAGCATGTACGGCTGCACATCCTGAGGTCCTGGGTTCGAGTCCCGGGTCGGGCCAAGTTTAGTTATTGAGTCTTTCTGTATAGTAAGCCTCAGTAACAGCCTGGAGTTGGGAAGTTGGCGGTGTTTCACCCCCGTGCCGAGGCAGAGCACGTGTCGCGTCGGTCCTGCGCCGACACTCTCACCGGTCGTGTCTCGTGTCGTCCCACCGGAGTATGAGAGTGACAGGAATAGAGAGTGCACGTTGTGTCTGCGCGTACACGCGCTGCACTATAATATCTCCTGCGCAGATGGCTAGTCTCAATGAGATTGGCCGCCGTGGCCGGAATCGGTCAGGAGAACCTTACTTACTTACCTATAATACTAATGATAATATTTCCATTGTTTTTTTTTTAATTATTTACTAGCGGCTAAGAAAGTAGCACCTCTAAGAAAACAAAAACAAACCTATCCCACGGGAACCGTACATTTTTCCGGGATAAAAAGTAGCCTATGTATTATTCCAGACTATAATCTATCTCTGTGCCAAATTTCATCCAGACCCGTTCAGCCGTTCTGGCGTGAAAGAGTAACAAATATCCATCCTCGCAAACTTTCACATTTATTATATAAGTACGGATTATAAACCTTTGAAAATAAAGCTGTAATAAACATTTTGTTTATGCTATAAGGAATATCGGTACGTTTTGATGCTTAGTATGGAAACGTTAGACTATATAATATATATATACATACATATGTATGTACGTAATCTGTGCCCATACAAACTTTCACCCCTCTTTTTACCCTCTTAAGGGATGATTTTCGGGATAAAAACTATCCTGTCCTTCCCAGGGTCTAGCTCACTCAAACTATTTCCATAGATCCAAATTTTATTTAAATCGGTTCAGCGGATTAAGCGTGAAAAGATAACAGACAGACAGAGTTACTTTCGCATTTATAATATTAGTATAGGTTTAATATTAATTATTAATAATGTTACCGTCACTAGAATCCCCCGGGACTACGATATTACTCCAAGTGTTAGCTGGCGGGATCGTTGTGAAAGAGTCCGGCTCAGCGGTGGACAGTCGGCCGTAGTAAGGACGCAGCCAGAGATGGTATTCTGAAAAAAAGTGTATGTGTACGCACGTAAGAAGTTATACTTCTTTGGCGTAACAGAACAAAAATAGCTAAAGACTTCATCCCGTATGTCACAACTCTCTGTTTGTAAAAGTAATGCAGCTAACTTCATCATGTCGCTTTTTGGCTGTCGGTGTGCGCGCGCATTGTAAAAATTTTACATCTCATAATTTTTCCAAGCGTGCCAATCATTCTCTGAAAAATTAACGTGTAGCCGCGGTGAAAATAACTTACCTATAATTTAAATAAAACTATCTTTTCGGATTTTTTCGCGGATTTATTTTGATTTTTGGTTCCCGACGCGACGTTTCGATTGCTTTACAACGTCGGAAACCAAAAATCAAAATAAATCCGCGAAAAAATCCGAAAAGATACTTTTATTTAAATGTCAAATATTCGCGTAAATCTAAGAAAGTATTACCTATAATTGTTGAGTATGAATCAACTTCCCAAATGAGAGTGAAACTGGTCGGCGACGCTTTATTTAGTGCTGGGTCCACTTTGAAAGACGCCACGTTTGGTACACCTGTGTATAAAAATAAAAATTATTTCATTCAATACGACTCGCATTTTTGAATCGTACCGTGAGGAAGCTCCCACCGGCTCGAAAGGCAGTTCTGCTTAGTGCGTTACTGCGTATCGATTCAGAGGCTGACTCCGTATCGATAATAATGTCTATTTGAATAAGTTTTTACAAGAAAATATTTAATGTACAGATTCGGCTTAATTACAATTTTATTATATGTATAGTCTATAGATACAAATAAAACTAGCGGGTAAAAATAAAACTTACCAGTCAATTTGAATGCAACGTCGGCCATACCCAGTTTGTTCTCTGCCCTAAAAGTATAGTTTCCGAAGTCGGATTTCCTCACATTCCGGAATATTAGCTGATGAAGATTATCTTGTACCATTATTATTACTCTAAAAAAGAATATGAAAAAATACATAATTTAAATATATATATATATTTGAAATTAAACTTCTTTTGTTGCGTTTGAAAAAAATGACGAGATAGATTATTTATTATGTATGGCGGACTCCCAAACATGGCGGATTGTTTTTTTATGCACCCCAATGATATGGATATCAAATGAAAGAGTTTGCTGAGCAGAATACAGAAAAAAAATTAAAAAAACAAACTTTTATTTAAATGTTTTAAAAAACAAACTATAACTTCTTACATGCGTATATAAGTACACACACACTTTTTTATTTCCTTATCAGTTTAAGAATTTAATTCTCAAAAAAAGAAGTATAAAGATTTGTTACTTTGTAGATAATAAATATAAAAAAAAATAATACTAAGTTTTTACGGTTATTTAATATATGTATATTTGGATATTACAGAGGTATTTATTCCAATTGCCTATTTATATTTGTCTAATACATATTATAGTTCAATTGAGCAAATTTTAATACGATTTTTATATACATACTAGCGACTCACCCTTGCTTCGTTCGGATTCGTCCTTACTTACGTTTTAACATTTAGTATATATTTCTCAAAGATGAGATGTTTTCCCGCAGTAAAAAGTATCCTATATGTTGACCCGGATAACCAGCTATCATCATACCAAAATTCATCAAAATCCCTTCAGTTGTTTTTCCGTAATGTGGTAACAGACAGACAGACAAAAATTCCAAAAACTAAAGGTTCGGCCTCTGTATCGATAATAATGCCTATTTCAATAAGATTTTCCAAAAAATATTTAATGTACAGATTCGGCTCAGTTAGAATTTTATTACATGTATAGATTGTTATTGTGTATATCTGTTTGGGCACTTAATTATTACTCGAGAAAGTTAAATTACTCTAGTTTGATGAATTTCAAATAGTTCTTTTTGTTTATTAGAATAATTAATTATTATCAATAATAATAATACATGTATGTACAATAATAGTGTAAATTAGTTTTTACTTTGAACTATTATTTCAATCGATCGATTGGATATGGCAATATCAACGCCATTATACCTCCCATGTAGAGCGGGGTTAATGTATTATTTACCGACTTCTAATAGTAGATTCAATATGAATTTTTCATTTACTTTTCGTTGTGCACTAAATTTAATTAATACTATTCTTTTTGAAGAAAGTTTTTAACGAAAATTAATTGGAAAATTTAGTACAAAAAAAAAAACAGAATATATTTCCTTCAGGAAGGCCCAAATAAAAGGATGGAGTCATATTTCCCCTTTAATTGTGATTGATTTTCGCCACAAACTTCAAAATATATTCCAAAACTTCAGACTAAGGAATAATATAGACAGTGTCATAGTCCAAAAAAATAAACATGAATTATAACATGTTAACTTATAACATACTCGCGACTCACCCTTCTTCGCTTCGGGACCAATCTATCCCAAGGGAACCATACATTTTTCCGGGGTCATATATAGCCTATAGCGTTCCTCAATAAACGGGCTATCTAATGTAAAAAGAATTTTTCAAATCGGATTAGTAGTTCCTGAGATTAGCGCGTCCAAACAAACAAACAAACAAAAAACAAACAAACAAACTCTGCCTCTTTATAATGTTAGTATAGATTACGTATACATATTACGTGTACGTATTACGTGTACATAATGTACGTTATTGTTATATCTATACTATATATAATATTATAAAGCTGAAGAGTTTGTTTGTTTGTTTGGTTGGTTGAACGCGTTAATCTCAAGAACTACTAATCCGATTTGCAAAATTCTTTTTGCATTAGATAGCCCGTTAACTGAGGAAGGCTATAGGCTATATATCATCCCGGAGAAATGTACGATTCCCGTGGGATAGATTTGTTTTTGTCTAGGGGCGAACCCGAAGTGAAGCGAGGGTGGGTCGCTAGTGAATTCATATTTTCTTCTCAAAAATTGTAAATTAACGAATAATACTTTAAATATAAAACTTCCCTTATTCTTTAAATAAAGTTAACTCTGAAGCACAAACAGCAAATCACGCTGCTCTTTTTGACTTTGACATTATTTTTGGCGGGCTCCTTCTATATAATTCTTTAGCCTGAGTCCAGAACAAACGAGTTTTATTTTAATATTTTCTTAGATATACGCAAATATTTGACATCTGTATAGGTATATCTGTATTCGTATTAATATTATAAATGTGAAAGTTTTTGAGTATGGATGTTTGTTACTCTTTCACGCCAGAACTGCTGAATGGATCTGACTGAAATTTGGAACAGAGATAGATTATAGTCTGGAATAACACATAGGCTGCTTTTTATCACGGAAAATGTACGGTTCCCGTGGGATAGGTTTGTTTTTGTTTTTTTAGAGGCACACCCGAGCGAAATGAGAGTGAGCCGCTAGTTTTAAATAAAACTATCTTTTCGGATTTTCTCACGGATTTATTTGGATTTTTAGTTTTCGACATTTCGAATACATTACAATTTACAACAATTATAGTCACGGAAGTATGTACGAAAAAATCCGAAAAGAGAGTTTTATTTTGGTCTCTATATCGACGTTATTTTTTAACTACCTTAGATTTATTTATAATATGTATATATTTAAAGTTATATATGTGTAGTGTATCAACTATCTGGTATCCATAACACAAGCCTCGTAGCTTAACATGGAACTAGATGGTGCTGTGTGTTAATGTCCCAACATATTTATTTATGTATTTATTTACATATTATGGGTTACTTAACTCACCTGTCATCAGTCTTAACCGGTTTCCCCTCTCTATACCAGGCACTTCTAGCCGGAGGTATCGCGAATTCTAGCTTAGCCGCTAGAACCGCCCGAAGACCTAGCGCTGTGTGAACGAAACTACGGTCTGTCGTCACAACCGGCGCGTCTGGAATGTTTTGAAAATAACAAAATATATAAAATTAACATCTATAACTAAACTATTATTATAAAGAGGCAGTTTATTTGTTTGTTTGTTTGTTTGCACTAATCTTAGGAACTACTAATCCGATTTAAAAAAAATTCTTCTTGCATTAGGTAAATAACCTGTTTACTGAGGAAGGCTATATATTATTATGCTACAACCGAAGGGAGCGGAGCAGTTATCAAAAATGTCAACGATTTGTTGACATTTATGACAGACTTCCATACATTATGTAATAAGTATATTGTATAAATACATAGGGACGAACCCGAGCGAAGCCAGGAGAGTCACTATATTTGTTAAAGCCAAAGGTTTTTTTTGTAAATTGAATGTGGGCGAAGCCGCGGATTCTGCTAGTATTATATAAAACAAAGTCGTGTTAGTTACACCATTTATAACTCAAGAACGGCTGAACCGATATTTATGATGTTTGATTTGTTGGATTTGTTTCAGCCCCGAATAGCAGGAAAAATTAACGAAAAAAAATTACATGGCTAACGCTGGCTAATAACTATTTATATGTAGGTATTTAAAACGCACCTAGGGACGCATTCGAGCGAAGAAGCGAAGAAGGGTAAGTCGCTAGTTTTAATATAGATTTCAATTGTATCATGATTCAAAATAAGATCTAAATAAATCTTCTTCCGGATGAAATGTAATATTTAACTACATATTTTGTTTAATTTTTGATCAACTTCCTAAAACAAGGGGGAAGTCAATTGATTGTCAATTGAGGAGTACGTTTTTTTGGTACTTGTATGTGATGCGCCATGTTTGCTAATTCTGACGTAATGTAATTTTTTTTATAATAATAAATTTTAACGAAACGGTCTCTGAATATTCTAAATCCTATCCTATATATCCTATCCTATCTAAAATATTTGCAAATCTTAGAGGGAATTACCTACATTTCTTGTTTGAAATATTGTTTCTAAACATTTACGAAATAAGACAATTTTGGTCTTATTAGATTCAGTACACCTTAATTTAGGTCTGTACGTTTTTCTTTTTTAGTAATTCAGTTTAGTTTAATTAAAAAAAAATTAAAACGCTCGAGGAAGTTTTTCAGTCAAAAATACAGATATTTAGATACTAATAACTTCTATCATAGGCAATATTTCTTTAAAATAAAAACGTACGGACCTAGTTTTTCATTATATTTACAACATTTCAAAGAATTATGAAAATTAGACTATGTTAATGAGGGGGCGGGGGGGGGGGGGGGAGGGGGGGGACGTTATCGCTTTTTGAAAATTTCCAGCTTCAAAATCTTTTAAGATCTCATCTAAAAATAGAATAATTACCTTTATAGTAATTTACTTTAGCTAAAGTACTAAAGAAATTTAGTTATAACAACCAAATTATAACTATATAAATAAATAAAAAAAAAATCGTGTATCTCGAAAACGGCTCTAACGATTTTGATCAAATATTGTGTATATATAAGGTTATGCATTTTAAACTTATCTATATAAGTAGGTGTCTTTTCTAAAAAACCCAATTTTTACAACTTCCCGAAAAAAAAGGATTAAAGGGTTACCTTGTATAATGACGGTAATAGCAGCTGTCACAGGGTCTCCCACACCATTGTTAGCCGTACATTCGTACACGCCCGCTAAGAGACGGTGCTCGGCGCGGAATCGAAGCCGCGACCTGTGTTCTAAAATTGCCATTGGTTCACCCTGATATAAAAAGAAAATTAAAAAAATATATTTATATCTTTTCATACTAACATACATAACTATACGTACATCAAATCTACAGCGCATAAAGAATAATTTTGTTAATATGAAGTCTGTTCTTATTTTTTATGAAAGTTAAAGGGAAGAAAATAATTTATATTGGAAATTATTTTCAAGACGTCCAAATTGGCGCTTAAAATTCTACTTGAATTATAAATAATTTTAATATATCTTTTTATATTTAGGTTATTAAGATGAATCCGTTATCTAACAGCGTATAATTTATCAAAATCGGTTCAGCGGTTAACGAGTTTCAAGGGAACATAGAGTCGGAAAATGAAACATGTAAACATATGTCAAATGCATAACCCTCAATATAGCTTTGGGTAACAAATTCACCATAAGTGTGGATTATGGCCTGATCCCTCTCGTATAGGAGGTCCATGCCCAGCAGTGGGAAGTTAAAAAAGGGCTGAATACAAATATATTATTACGGGGCTATTTCAGAAATAGGTCAAGGTAGGCCAAGTAAAATTCGGTGTAACAGCACATAGTTTTTAATATTTTCTACAGAGTCAGAGTAAAGCCTCAAACGACATTACAATCAAGAATGACGCATTGCATAAAGTCATAAAACAAACACAACGCTGTTCCCGCCCTTTTTCCACTCAAGATGACAACGTCAGAAAACTCAAATAAGTATTTTATATCAGAATGACAACATAAAGAATCAAATAATTAGTTTACAATATTACATATAAATCCTATTTTTATATAATTAATAATTTATATTATTTTTAGTATAACAAGATGTTGTACTTTAAATTTAAATTCATATAGAACCTTCAAACTAAATAGAGATCGACGTAACATGTTAATCACATAAATGTGTTCAAGGCCTTGCGAGTTTCTTAAATTAAAGCTGAGCCCCAATTAAACCATCAGCCACCATTCCATTAGATTCTAACGAAATCGTTAGACGCATGCTCTGTATATAAAGTGGGATAAAACTACTGTTTGTATATAGTTACTTAGGTATATTATGTCGTATTCAGCCCTTAACGTCCCACTGCTGGGCAAGGGCCTCCCTTCAATACGAGGGGGATCAGGCCATAGTCCACCACGCTGGCCAAGTGCGGGTTGGCGGACTTAACATATTTTGGAAACTTGCTAGGTTCTCTTAAACATGCAGGTTTTCCTTCACTGTAAGGCAAGTGGTAATCATATAGAAAATAATTTGCACATAAGAGTATCAAAGCTGCATGACCCAGGATTTGAACTCGTTACCACTGCCTTATATCGTAACTTATATCATCTGATCAAAATTCGTTTAATCGGAATGTCTATAGTCCATTACTAATGGAAGAATTACTTTAAATGTGATTACATATATTTTATAGTAACTTTATTATTTGGACTTTTTTATTGACGACACATTTGGCACAGTTTGTAGTGAACCTACTTGCTGTGACAGCGGTCCGGGTTCGAGTCCCGCTGGGGGCATTCATTTGTGTAATGAGCAGGAACGTTTGTACTCCAGTCATGAGTGTATATATTTATAATAAGTATACCTATATGCATTTAAAGTTATATATGTGTAGTGTATCAACTATCTGGTATCCATAACACAGGTCTCGTAGCTTACCATGGAACTAGACGGTGCTGTGTGTTAACGTCCCAACATATTTATTTATATCTCATCTTTAAACAACTTCAATACAAACTAATATTGATCTAGTTTCGAAGTAAAAATTAAAAAATAATAATAATTGGATTTTATTTAATACTAGCGGCTCACCTCGCTTCGCTCGGGTTTGCCTCTAGGAAAACAAAAACAAACCCATCCCACGGGAACCATACATTTTTCCGGGATAAAAAGTAGCCTATGTGTTATTCCAGACTATAATCTAACTCTGTGCCAAATTTTATCCAGATCCGTTCAGCCGTTCTGGCGTGATTGAGTAACAAACATCCATACATTCATACTTACAAACTTTCAACATTTATAATATTAGTATAGATAAGTTCACTTAAAGTAAATAATTCTTACATTTTTCCGCCAATTCACAATGGGTGCGGGAGTCCCTGTAGTTTCGCACCCGATGTCCACATAATCACCCTTTTTCACTTCGAGATATCCGTCATACGGTAAAGTCCGGACTGTAGGGGCATCTAAAATAAAATAACAATAATATTATAATATCCTATTAAATATTAATATAAATGTGAGATGAATGTCTGTCTGTCAAGATGTTGGAATGTTTATCTTTCATGCGTAAACTGTTGAACAGATTTTGATGAAACTTGTTGTCTGAGACTTAGAAAGTAGGGTCTTAAAATAAAATATGACTATATGCAGATAATTCATGTTTTTAATCATCAATGTTATTTTAGTTTTATAACTTATTAAAGCTAAAAGCTTACTTGTACATAATATTTCTGCTACGAATATAACTCCATATGCATTCTAACCAAAAACTAACAGAGTCCATATCAGCATATTTTTATGTTAAAACGTTAGGTATATATAATAATTAATATCGATCTTCTTTTTGTTAGTCAGAGCTATAGAGGAAGACGCAACTTATTGTACTATACCAACCCAATAAACGTAATTTCACCATGTTTAATTTTATATGATACCGTAACTAAAATTCGAACTACCCTTAAAATTTCGTCAAGAACGTCTGTCTGTATATCACACCCATTTTACTCGAAAACTATTAGAGCTATATGGATGAAATTTGGAAAAAATGCTAAAATAATATTACTTAAACCTGGCTATATCGCAAAAGAAATGTTAAAAAAAAAACATATTAATATAGACTATAGCAATTATAATACTCACATTGCACTTCTATGGAATGTGTCTGTCTTATTGGTTTCCATGGCTCCGGTCTTATAACCTGAAAATGAAAACAAATAAAATAATCAAATCATCATCTCCCTGCCTATTCCCCAATCACTTGGGGTCGGCGCAGTATATCTTCCGTACTGTCTAACACCGCTAACTTCCAAACTCCGGACTGTTATTGATACTTTGAAAAACACACAGACATCCATAATTTACTTGGCCCGACCCGGAACTCGAAACCAGGACCGATTTGGCAGCCATACATGCTAGCTACTGCACCACCGAGACAATTTATTTACGCATATTCAACATATGTACGATCAATACATATATTTACAGTTAAACATATTTCCATAGTAACAGTGTACATTCCACTTGATATTAATTAATTAGTGATGTACCGAGGAACTAATTTATTCGTATGACAACGTTAAATACCGCCTTCCGTCAATAGCCATATCCGGATATAGAAATATAGAATGATTGGCGAAAAGAAAACAAAATATACACACATTTTTATAATTTTACATTGATACTTATCCTTCTTTTCTTATAAAATGGAGAATAACTTGTAATAATAAATAATTATTGGATATTTTCTTGAAATTTTTATGGGAGGTGGACATAAAAGAGGTACTATACAAAAAAAAAGTTTAAAATTGGCGAAGACAATCAAACAAGCACAGAACAAAAATACACTCTCTGAAGTCAGTGGCCAGTGCATATTTTTTTAAAGTCGATCATAATAGACAAAAATTCTAGGAAAATGTTGATTAGATTTCATCCTAAATTACCTTAAAACATATTTTCATAAAATATCGAGAAATACTGTTTGAAATGTGATATTGGACGCGCAAGTAGGTTCGGCTCGACAGAACAAAAACAAGTGAGGAAGTTTTTAGGATTTTTCAAGAAAAACGTAATTTCCTCCATCCTTAAATATTACAGGAGGTTGTTGAGGACAAAAAAGTTAAACAAATAAATTCATTGTATATATAAAAATATAAAAAAAATATAGCAGTCACCCGCCCGCTTTGCTGGGCGTACGTAAATATTTCTTGATCTTCAGAGAACTTAATATGTATTTAGATTTTTTTCTTTTACCTATATTTTTTATATATTATAAAAAATCTAATAAATAAAACAGAAGTGTAACGTTTTTTATTTTTATTGGTGGGAAAAATATTTATGAAAGTAAATCAAAAAAAAAAGGTAAAGAGTGTATGGATTAAAAAAAAATAAGTAGATGGTGTGGAATAAGAAAAATCGTTTAATTTACATAATGATGTATAGATATAGAGTTATTTATTTATGTACTTTCCTGTATATAGAAATATTTACTTTGTCAATTGTCAATGTTAATTAATTCTCAAGTTAAGTCTTGGCATACGAATTAGCAATGGCACCAATATCATACCAACATGCCATAATTACCACATAATATATTACTAACTGTGATACAATAGAATCTTAAACAGGAATTATCTAATATATAAATACCTCGTGTCACGGTGTTTGTGGTCGCACTCCTCCGAAACAGCTCGACCGATTTTAATGATTTTTATTTGTATATTTATTAGGTACTAGCGAATCACCCTCGCTTCGCTTCGGGTTCGTCCCTAGACAAAAACAAATCTATCCCACGGGACCCGTACATTTTACCGGGATGCTATATAGCCTATAGCCTTCCTCAGTTAATGGGCTATCTAATGCAAAAAAAAATTTCAAATCGGATTAGTAGTTCCTGAGATTAGCGTGTTCAACCAACCAAACAAACAAACAAACAAACAAACTCTTCAGCTTTATAATATTAAGTATAGATGAGAATAGGTGGTAAAGTATTTTTCACCCTCCTACCCCCACCCTCCATTTTTTAATCACAATTTTAGTATTTTTTATGAACAATATTATATAAATTCAACATAAAGGCCAAAGAGTTTTTTTTTTGTAGATTAAACGCGAGTGTAGCCGCGGGTTGTGCTAGTATTTTATATAATTTAGATTTTTTTAACTAGCAATTTTATCATTTTTAAATGCACTATTTAACTAAAAAAGTAACGTTTGTAATAAATAATTTCTATTACAATGGTTATTTTAGAACAAACAAAGAATTACATTGTAGAGTCTTACGGAGTTAATTATATAGTAGATACGGGTAGAGATGGTCATCGCGAAACAGTTGGGCAAATTGATTAATTGTGTAATTGCTCCATACTTTATACTAACTGACGTTTAGTGTTGTGACAGAAAAAAACGATTGTAGTATAGATAATATATAAAGAATATGCATAATATTTGTATTGGGTTTAATTTTTTTTTTATTTTTTTTTTTTTGGATATTTTGTATAGTTTACCCCGCCTTATTTTATTTATTTAACAATTTTTTTAATTTTTCATTTTAATTTCTGTTTTAAATATACTTTATTTTAAAGTGAATTAAAAAAATAAGCTTATTTTTATATTAATAATAGTATGACGATATGAACAATTTCATTTTTATTTTACTAAATATGTGTACCGATTTCAAAGTAACTTTGCAGGTTAATACTTTGGCCTCAGTATTTTTATATTGTATTTTTTTATTCATATAACTTTCAAGTTAGTTACGCTCAGAATATAAAATTAAATACCGCTTTTATTACAATTATTTTTTTCTAAATTAAAAAAAAATGTTATTTTATCGATATGTGCACATCACTACGTTTAAATAGAGTTAGTTAAGAGGCAAAGCAAAGGGCTTAGCCGGCTGAATTGGTTATAGAACTAAAAATTACTTGAACTATAGCTCAATTTTAAACAATTTAATCTCTATGGACGATAAAAATTTTAAAGGAGTTAAAAAATAGGCCAGTAGTTATGTGAATTGAGTTTCGTGAGAGTTTTATACATACTACGTAAAATGAACTCATTGAATTATTTAAATTTACACTTTTTTTATAAATGTATCATTTCATTCATATCATTAAAAATGTATAGTTTTTGACTAAAATTAATATTAAAAAAAAAAACAAAAAGAATATAGATAGAACAATGTGCGGATTTTAAATCTAGAAGCAAAAATTCAAAGTTTGTCTTTAGAAGATATTTTATCTGTCTATTTAATCGCAGATTAGAAAAGATACCTACTAGAAAATTACAGGAAAATGTACCTTTAAATAATAGCCATAAACAGTTTGAATTAATGACCATCATTAGATAGGACGAAAATTTAAGACAGTTGAAAAGTTACTTTGTAATAGTTAAATATCGTTAGTATTAAAGTTTAACTTATTTACATATATTTCACCTCTTATATCTCTTCCATAACTTCTAATTTTTATTAACTACGTTTATACTCGTATACCATACCATTTTTTCTCGAATAGAGATTTTTTTCTAGAATACAAATCTGTTTCGATGAGACGATATTTTCTCGACTTATGAGAATTCAGCTTTTGACAATATAGAAAATCGATAGACGTTAAGAAATTCTTAACACATTTTTATAAGCTTCACTTGTAACTAGCTATACTTTATTTCTAAGCTACATTTTTCCGGATTTTTAAAGTACCATGTGTATGTTATACCAATATAAAATTAATGACATTTAAAATTCAATAATTCTACATTAAAAACTCTTTCAGTAAATACAATAATTTGATATTATCGACCTCATCTGATGGGGCCATGAGGTGTTGGAAAGTAAAACTCTTCAATGGCTTCTAATGGCCACCACTGGCTACTTTCAAGTTTAGGCTCGTTTGATTTGTTTTGACGTATTAGTTATTACACATATTACATTTAGTGTGGTGCGTGTTTTTGAAACGAAGTTCCTTATGGGACGATGCGGAGGGGTGTACACTAGTCGGCAAAAAATGTCCGTAACGTCCGTAACGAAAATGCGTGGAGTAAGATTTTTATGTATAGTAGATGTGTGTTTGTAATCTACGTGATGACTGTTATTTTATATAATCTCTATGGATCATTGGAAATAAAGTAAAAGTGATAAGATAATTTTGTTAAGTAGTTTTTGATTTTTATCGATAAAAAAATCATAATAAAAAATTTATACCTAAATAATTATTTTCTTTTTACCTCGACTAGAACTTGAAATTAATATTTATGTAATAAGGAACTTCGTTCCTATCTGGTGTCCCATGACACCACACGTTTTTTATAATTATTTAAATCCTACCTCACAAGTGTAATCAGCAGTATCCTTAGATACAAGACCATCTATCTGTAAACTGTAGTTGGCGTGCATACGCGTGCGCGGCGGCAACAAGTGGTTGGGGTCGTGACTGTCGCCTAGCAGTACGTTGTCTTTGTACCAACGGACGCGGAGTTGCGTTTCTGTAAACAAATAATTATACTTACTTAGATTTACGTGAATATTTTATTACCCAAAAAATGTTTACAAGTATTTAAAAAATAATTTAAGCCAAAAAACAATATCGCTATTAAATGAATGTAGCATCTGTAACTGAACTAGAAAACCTGTATTTCAGCGAGCAGCGCCAAATCCCTCCAAAAAATACATTGCTTGACATGTAAAATTAATATTTAAAATAAAATAAAATACAATTAAAAGGGATAAAAATAAGATTCTACTATTAAAATATAAATAAAATATATTTTCCCTAAAATATAATCATCCAAGACCCTCTTCAACGTAACGACGTTCTTTATTCATCTATTAGCGTAAGTACATGGGGATTGACGCGCAATTGGTACACAAAGATTTGAATCTATGCTCTCTTCCTGTTTGTAACAAGCCAAATAATACAGGAATGTCGTGTAATATTATTGGATGCGGCATTTATTTTTGGAGTTTACTCCTTAAGAATTGATTTTCATGTAAGACCTCCCCCGCCCCCCCTTTACCCCCCGTTATGGAAATTTTATGAGAAGTGAAATTAATACAAGCGTAAACTCAAAAACGTTATGTTTTTCTGCGCATCGTACTTTGCGCAACTTCCACTTTAGAAGATGTGCAAGTCATATGTTTTTAATTTTTTTTATAATATAATTAAATCTATACTAATATTATAAAGCTGAAGAGTTTGTTTGTTTGTTTGTTTAGTTGAACGCGCTAATCTCAGGAACTACCGTAAACCGGGGCTACTTTGACATTGGGGGCTACTTTGACATACCGTCTAATTTCATCAAGTCGATATTTTGCAACCGCAGGGCTACTTTGACACCTAAAAAATTAAGTTTTGTGTTATATTTAGTGAAAGAGACCATAAAAGCGTCAAAAAATAAAAAAAATCAACGAAATTAACGGATTTATTAAGTTCTCAATTTCTTACAGTTTAATAATTGTTTCATTTGCTTATAACTTCAAAAATTAGCCCCGGGGTTACTTTGACACCAAATTAAAAAAAAAATTGGTACTAAGCGATGCTCTGAACACCTTGGATTACTGCTAAACTTGTAGCCAAAACATCAATTGCTCAGACTAGAAAGAAAAAACAAGAATAGAAGACTTCAAAAAAAAGTTAATCCCCAAAAACTTTCCAAACTATGTCAAAGTAGCCCCGGTTTACGGTACTAATCCGATTTGAATAATTCTTTTTGCATTGGATAGCCCGTTAACTGAGGAAGGCTATAGGCTATATATATCATCCCGGAAAAATGTACGATTCTCGTGGGTAAAATTTGTTTTTGTCTAGGGACGAACCCGAAGCGAAGCGAGGGTGAGTCGCTAGTATAAGATATATATTAATTATGTTATAATAATTATTTATATATAATATTATTAATTTAATTTCAGTAATAAAATTAAATATTTTAAATTATCAAACATGCTGTTTCTTCCAGGAGTAAAGTTAGTAGGTACTAGGTACTATCTTATTCTTTATAGCTATCTTTATATCCATATCCATACTTAATATTTTAAATGTGAAAGTGTGTTTGTTTGTTTGTTTGTCCTTCTTTCAGTCGAAACGGAATGATGGATTGGCTTGATTTTTTGAGTGGAGTTGGAGGACTGGAGAATGACATAGGCTACTTTTTATCGCGGGATATTATCTCATTCCCACGAGATAACACGTTATAATACAACCCAAAAAAATATTTATGATCAGAATTACTTGGAACTTGGTATTAATGTTCTTCAATAAAATTAATTAAATACGTGTTTTAGCATTTTTCGAAATTCATCCTTTAAGGGATTAAAAACAATAAGATATAAAATTAGAATGTACTATGTAGGTATAATAAATTAACCATATTTAGTGGACAATAAAATATTACAAATATACCTACCTTGGGGTGTCCTGAAAAAAAAAACCATCTCTAAGGATAAAATAATTACTTTTATATAGTTAATTTTTCGTCACATACGTCACCTCACGTTAGTAAATAAAAGCGAAATGTATAGATTGTTACAATGATTGATTATTAATTAAAATGTATACGCAACCAATTTTCAGTTTTAATTTTAAACATGAACTGTTCTTCGCCTGTAGCCCGCTCGCGTGTTAGGTAGTCAATAATTTTAAATAAAACAATTTTTTCTTAGAATTTATACCATAGAGTCCTTTTGCGTAAAGAATTCAGGAATCAAACGCGCTTTAACTTTTACTTTAATAACATTATTGTAATTGCTCAATGCTAATATACGCGGTGCTCTTTAAAAGCACTCAAAAATACCATAACACTAAATGACTCATGACGTACAGTAAAAATTTTTAATAATTCAATACTGAATAAAATATTTTGGATAAAAAAAAAACATCGTGTAGTGATAATATAAATACAATATTGCAGGCGAAAAATGCATACAGGATCGAAATGTTCCTGTGGGAACGCGTTACTTAATTCTATCGCTTTGTCTCACGCAGATTATAAACATTAGTTCTTCTTGGGAATCGAACCTATTAATTGTTTGGACACTCCATTATACATAAACTATAGAAAAATTGTATTTTTTGTATAGGATTAAAAGGAGAATTCAAAGCATTAAATATTAAAAGAAAAAAAAAGTTGATGCAAGCAAATTAAGCCAAATCCAAATTTACACACGTTCAAAGTTACACAAAATTATAACTTACAAAAAAATATATAAATAGACTGCCATATCCAAAAATAAGCATAACCCAGCATACAATTTTCGATCTGCTCTTCCGACAAGGGCGACGGACATTGTATAGAACGTGTGCAGCACAAATATGTCGCGCTATTGTCCTTTTGTCAATTAATAAACCTCTACCGTATCTGATCGCTCGCAAATTGCAGATATGTATCGTTTTCAATGGCGGAATGCTTTTATTTAAAAAAAAAAAGTTTCATACATATCCTGTGTGCCAGTTATATTATAAAACATTTATAAATTTTACTTTTGATAAAGAAAAATCTTTATTCTATGTAGGAATTAATAAATTTGGTAATATGGGGATATTATTAGATATACCTAAAAATAATACACTTTTTTTCTCTACCAATTAGTTACTTAATGTTAGTGTCAACGAGAATCGAACCTGCAACTTCATATAGAAAGAAATTGAATACTATGCTAAAATAAATGTATTCTATAAGTATTCCAGTCACTTATTTCACTTTGTGATTAAATAAAATTATAATTAATACATAAAAAACATATTACAATAACCGTTCTTACATATTATAAACAAAAATGTAATAAAAAGGTCCCTATAAGTATCTAATGTTATTACAGTTATATTACACAAGGTAAAAACAAGTTTGGCGTCAAAATAAATAACTTAAACACAGTCACAGAACTATAATCTAATCATTAATAAAATGACTGCCTCAGAATTATGGAGGGCTATTTGTTTAAACTAATTTAAAAATTATAGGCTTCGTGCACACGTTGTTATCGAAACCAAACGTTTTCGGTCCTTCTGTCAAATATTTTTTTTAAATAGTTTTATCTTTAGAAGGATGGTTTTTAAGCAATCTATATATTATAATAGATTGAATAAATAAATATATTTATTTATTGGCGGCGATTAGATATGTGATTTTATTAATAGCCGCGGCTATATATGACGGAATAAATGAACGAACTATGGAAGGAAAATTGTTACTTAAATATTGAAAATATCAAACTTCAAAGGTACCATTCTTTTATTTTTAATAATAAAAATGAATGCATATAAATATTTTATTCAATATTTATTTTATTTATTTTTTTCCATGTCTCATTCGTTTGTACCATCCTGTATAGTTAATTTAAACTATAAACATAATACTACCATGCTATATAATTAAAGGCAACTCAGTGGATATTTTAATCTACAGCAGTAAGAGCTTCCTCATGGACATACAATATTCAAAAGTGCTTTTAAAAGTTTACTCGAATGAAGTATAGTTCTGTAGCATTCCTACAGCTTTATTATATATAACTAACGTTTTCCCGCGGTTTCGCATACGTAGTTCAATGTCTTATTATGTATATCTGTGCATATGTGTTACTCTCATGTATAAGCTATTTTACTGTAAACTTTCATCAAAATCCGTTTAGTAGTTTTTGTGTGTAAGAGTAACAAACATCCGTCCATCCTCACAAACTTTCGTGTTTATAATATTAGTAATATTACGGTTTTAAAGAACTAAGTTACTTTATAGATACACATGTTATACCACAAAAAAACTTCAACGATCGATAATCAACACCTTTTAAATATAATATTTAAAAAATATTATAATCTATATATTAATACGTGAAGAGAAAACTTTGAACCCCTTTTTAAGCATATTGCATGTACAGAGGAGTATAAGCTTTGGCATAGTTAAAGTTTATATAGAGAAGGACTGCAGAAAGCCAAAATTTATTGACTTTCTTTTACCCGCAAATCCGCTCGCGTATTTTATTTAGGTATAATTACTTCACTGCTAAAAGATGTAGTATGATGTTAGATAACCTTCATCAATATTATACGAGTACTCACATAATATATAGGTGAAAAGTTTATTTATCTATACGTGCAAATCTCTGTATCTATGGACCCGTTTGAAAATTCTTTGGAATTTTATAGGTTATCTATATAACTTTAAAAAAAGAACCTCAATATCGATCAAACTTAATGAATTATGGTTGATTTTCAACCACGCGGCAATCGCTAGTAATCATTAAAAAACTATAATTATTATATACCATTTAAAATAATTACTAATTACCCTTAGTGTGTAGATTACCTTTATTTACTGAGCGTATCATAACTTGATTTTAGTCTTGTACCTACTAAAAGAAAATGTAATAAATTGTTTTGAACTAAACCTATTACTATTTAAATGCGTGACAAGTTATGGGAGTATAATAACGAACTGTAAAAGTTAAATTTACATAAATATATTTAAATATTACTAGAGTTCGCCTAGTACCTAGTTGAAAATCGGTCACAATCTTTATTGAAAACTTGAGGAAAACGTATATGAATATTTCTTACGAGTATATTATGTACTAGCGGCTCACCCGCGCTTCGCTCGGGTTCGTCCCTAGCTCTCTTCCCAATACAAAGTTTCATCTCCATTTTCTAAGTTCCTGTGCAATTTTCATTTTTTTTTAATGTAAGAACCTTCTCCTGATATGACTTAATATAATATTATCTCTAGAAAGAAAAATGTGGTCTGTTGATATATTATTATAATTATGTCAGCCAATGTAGCTTTAGTAATCTATCAACATCCCAAAAAAAACTGTAAAATTCTAAAATCAATAACAATAACATCACTGAATTAATAAGAAAATGACTGTTAAAAACGTGCTTAAAACATGCGTCTGCGCATTTACCCTTTTATTATGCAAAGGTGTCTTGTAAAGCTTTTTACGGCGACAGCTTTACATTACGTCCGATGTAGATGATGTCTATTGTTCGATGAATATATTTTTAATTCAACAACGTTTAAATAAATAACTAGCTATAACGTTAGCTTGTTGGTACATTTGTTATTGCATCATATTAATTAATAACAGTTTGTTTAATGAAAACCTTGAAATATGAATCCATAAAGTTTATACATACATTATACAGAAGTACCATTGAAAAGAGGTCTAATAGAAAATCGCAAAGAGATGAAATATTATGTTTAATTCTACGAAAAGTTCAATAATTAAACTCGAATTATTCGAAGTGAGAAAGCTCAAAAAATATTTGAGTATGTAGAGTTATCATAATAAACTAGTCTAAAACCGCCAAGAACCATTTTTCTAATAATAAAAATAATACACTTCCATACAAACTTTCATCCCTTATGTAAGCACGTCTTAAGGGTAATTTTAAAAAGCTTTCCTCTAGCTTTTACTAGGAAACCTTATCAGTCAGTTGTAAGCTTTACGCATATCCTACCGTTATATCATGCTTAACTTACTGAAATTATTATCTGCACTTTAATTATAAATTGAACTTTTTCGAATAAATATAAAATTTTATCTATATATATATAGAATAGATTTGGATATCCTTTTATTTTAAGCATTAAGTGAAATGTGGAAGTTATATTTTAGGCTTCAGTTTAAATATATTGCTGGGTACAGTAAAAGTATTCTTATAAGTATATGTATAAAATATAACATATAAATACTTATTACTTATTTAAGTACATACATACATACATATTTATTAAAAAAAAAGATTTCATTTTAATAAGTACCTGAATCATCCACATAACAGGGCAATAGCACAGAATCATTTTCATAAGTTTTAACAGTCACTGGAACACTTTTGAAAACTTTTTCACACAATATTGTCTTTATAAAAATTAGTACAAGCACTTCCCAAAATAGTCCAATTTTTAATAAATACATTATTAATGTTTAATAAATTTAATTAATAAAAAACTTTTTATTTTTTTATTTAAAAAAAAATGCTTTAAACTTGACCTATTTGTTTGAATTTTTTTTTAATATTATCTATAATGAACGTCAAGTTGAAATGTCAGTTTCTTTTGAATTGATAACGTCTGATGCGCGCGCGCGGCCGGCAGATTGAGATACGACTGCTCCAGCTTCAATGAACAGATGGACGACTAGTGGCACAATGAGTTAAAAACTTAGGAAAATATATGACGACAATGCAATGGACTATTTAAATGGAGTTTTCTGTCTAGAAAGAAGGAAGCGTGTACCATTCTTGCAAGAACCTCGATCTAACTAATAATTAAAACTCCTTACTAATATTATAAGTCCTCATTGATGTTTGGTTTGTACATATTATTTTCTATACAGATAATTTATTAATTGATGACTGACTTAGGCTGCTTTTATCCTTATATACGAGATACTAGCTACGTACCCACGCTTTGTCCGAGTGCGTCCGTAGGTTCTTTTGAGTTCCAAGTAATACTCTATTTTATTCAAAGTGTGAAAGAATAACATTTTATTTCCTTTACTACATTATAATAGTATTAGTATTATAATTACAAAAACTTATTCGGGTAACTAGTTATCTTTTTGTTAAGCTTTGTAGGAAAGATTTTGCCTCCAGTGTGCCTCCAGCTTTAACGCATCCCGTCAATTAATTGATTCACCTTTGTAAAGGAGTCGGCATTTAGTGAGATTAGTCATTTAAGACGCGTTCGGATCACATGTCCACTTTAAACACTTCCCTTTGCATTATTACATGCATTATACTTAATAATTTACACTCTAGTGCAATGGCCAATGACACATCGTCATACTGCCTAAGTTTTACAAAATAATTTAGTTTTATTTTTAAGTTAAGCCCGGACATACCTATTTATGGAAGAAGATATGATTGATTTTTGGTTTTTTGAATAAATGATGATGATCTGGATATTTTTTAGAGAGTAACTTTATGATAGAACAAGAGTCTTGACTAGGTTTTAAAATGTTTATTTTTTTTTTTTATTTTTACGAACATAAAATAGATTTATATTTAAACGGATTCCCTTCATTTGAGCAACTTTAACTTAAAATCAATTGGTACAATGTGTAACGATCATCTTCTATATAACTATAAAACAAATACGTTCGATACCATGCACACAGATTACGTACATAAAGAGAATTTTATTCAATTTTATCCTAATAACAACTCAAATATTTGCTATCCATTACAGATAATTAAGTCTATTGTCACATAAAAGGGTAACCTAGTAAGTAACAATGGGGTAATTGTAAAATTGAAGGTATCACAAATTTTCTGTCATGACACGAAGTAGGTACAAACTCAGGCATGCATGCACGTCATGTACTATCCCAGATAGTCCTATTTTGTGATTCAGAATACTTTTCGAGCGAATTTGCTGTACGATACTATATACTATTGCTGTTACTATATCTAATTGCCTCGATGGTCTAGTAGCTAGCATGCACGGCTGCAGATCTTGAGGTCCTGGGTACGAGTCCCGGGTGGGACCAAGTTAAGTTATTGAGATATTTCTGTTTAAGAAGTCTTAGTAACAAGCCTGGAGTTGGGAAATTGGCGGTGTTACACCCACTTGCTTCAGAGAGCATGTAAAGCCATAGGTTCTATGCCTGATCACTCACTGGATTATGAGAGTGACAGGAGACAGACAACGTGCATTCTCTATGCAAGTTGTGACTGCGCGTACACTTGTGCACTATAATATCTCCTGCACAGTTGGCTAATCTTAGTGAGATTGTACCTAATCAATTCACTATATCAAAAACTTTAACGCACACAGTAACTCCACAAAGTTTCATTACAATCAGAATGCATAACTAGCAGACACATACATACATACATTCATTCAATCGCTAAAGCGCTATAATTACTATTTATTTTTAATTTACATATTATTTACACATATCTCATCCCTAGTTTCTCCATGTAAACTATACAAATTTTCTATGCTTTTTGACAAATTTCATCAAAATCAGCTTAGCCATTTATCTGTCTAAAAAAGTTATTTCTGCAATGACACTGTTAATCTTTCTAGATGTAAGTGGGTTGCGATATAAAGTCAAAAGTATGAAACAATTTATTATATAATTGTTTAAATTAAGACTATTCATAGCCAGAGGTTGAATGATTCAATGTTAAGGATCTATTCAAGTCGACGTTGTTATCTAAAAATAAACTAAAACCTTCTTGTTCTTCTAACGAGTTCATATTTATTATCTGCCCCTCAAGCACTATAACAATATTATTTGTCTGTGCCTTAATGGCTTGATTAGATCCAATTAAAAAAAGATGGTAATTGGAATGTGAAACTTCTAATAGAATCTAAAAGTTTGTAAAAAAAAAATAATTAAAATAAATTATGGATTAATATTTCCATTCGGTAATTGCTGCATTATAAGAATTTTTAATTTTTTTTTTTATACCTAAAAAATCTCGGTTTTCGAGAAAAAATTATACTTTATAATAGTATGAAGAACCTAGCTTACTAAATCTTGTTTTGGAATTTAATCAAAAATATTCCATATCTCTAAAACTAATGAACATAGGTATGTACTTACCTATATAATTTTCGTTGAAAATATGGTAAAATATTATCATTTGAGTGTTTTAGTATCATTCACCTCACATTTAAATAACTTAACAGCGCGACACCTTAGAATATTCTATCTATCTAATTTCTGAAGATCTATTTCACAGTCGATTCATTTTTTTCCTCCAACATTCACTTAGAGTGTGAAATGGAGTTTATCTTCCTAGCTGTTTAGTGCCAATAGTCTGCGATACACAATTTTTATATACTAACAGACTTGAATGATGAAATCATAGTGTTTGCCTTTGCTTTAAACGGAACCCTAAATAGCAAACTAAGTCAATGTTTTTCAAACACTACAGCAAGCAAATATTTTCCCATTTGGGGTATTTTTTGAATAAATAAATTTCAACGGTGATCCCATGTGAATAAAAAAAAAATATTTTAACACTAAGGATTGAACAATTATTTTTTAAGTAATTTACAAGTAGATTCTTTACTGTTACAAAATTTTCTAACAGAATATGGTTTAAGGTTTCACAGAATAACAAATCGGTAGGTGGTAAAGTGTAGACTGAAATGATGATTGACGATGCTTTTTTATGGCGTTGAGGAAACCCATCATGGGAGGTGGTCACAGTACCCTGCCGGCTGTCAACGGACAGGGTACTGTAAGACTGCTATTCACTAAAACCCATAGCGGAACCTTTCGCCGCAATGTCATAGGGTGTTGCACGATCGCTTGCGCACACACTACAACACCCCCATAAAATACAAAAGACGATGCTTAGATTGAAATAATTAACATTCAGAAGAATAAACATAGTATTGGTATTGATATAAATAAATAAATAAGAGCCCCGGTCCATTTTGAATAAGGGGCTTTGTGCGATTGTGATCACCGGTCGAAGGCAGCTTGGATCAATTCATCTCTTCAAGTGACATATGTATTGTATTGAATTGTCGGTAAATTAAATAAAGTGACCCATTCATGATAGAAATAGCGTATTAAACGAGTCAACGACCGGAATGTTGTGTCTATAACAAAGGAAATTTGATAAAATTGAGATAAACAATTTTCTATCTTGCTTTTTAGGGTTCCGTACCCGAGCCAACGGAACCCTATTATTAAGCCTTCGCTGTGCGTCCGTCAGAGAGCTGTATCTCATGAACCGTGATAGGTAGAGAGTTAACATTTTCACAGAGTATGTATTTCTATTGCCGCTATAGCAACAAATAATAAAAATAAAAAAAAAATACAAGAAACATTTTTTTAAAGTTTGTAATCGATCATCCAAGTTAATATGCTACATAGATAGAGTAAAAGTCATATTAATAAAAAATACATGTACGATGGTACGGAACCCTTCGTGTGCGAATTCGTCTCGCACTTCACAGAATATATTTGATATAAGTTAGAAATATTTTATTTAGAGTAGCCATTATTTAAAGTGTAAATAATAAATATGTATATAGGTACAAATAGTAGTCCTAAGTTTTCAATCTAATTAAGTATATTTTTAATTTCACTACCTCCGCTTTTTCTTTTTTATTCTTCACAAATATTTTATCCCATAATTGAAAGTTAAGTCCAACGACCATATAGCCATAGGTTGTTTGATTGTTGGTTAAACCACAGTATTCATACATGATACACTAGAGACGATCATCCTTTAATTTTAACGGAAATACGATCAAATACAAGGGCTGTTAAAAATACCCATTTCCATGGCGAACGGTTTCGAAGTTAACACACAGTCTTGTGGTAACCCCTAAGCCGTTTCTTGATTTCCTTAAAAAAGAACGACTATGGATTTGTGTCAGAGGTTTAATTATCATAATATTCATCTCGCAGTAGAAGTGCCTTTATGTTAAATTTATATAACCTTTGCCTCTGTCTGAAAGTTACCTATTTTTAGTAATAATTAAAATAAAGCCAAAAGAATGGTCCAGTAAGTAACAAATAGAAGAGTCATATTTTGAGTCGTGGATCCCACAGTACCTTGAGACCCTGGTTTTTAATCAGTGCGTCCTGCCTGTAATGACGTACGAAGCCGAAACGTGGACACTCACCCTAGGACTGGTCCACAAATTTAAGGTTGCTCAGCGAGCAATGGAACGCGCGATACTTGGGGTTTCTCTGGCAGATAGAATCCGAAATGAGAACATTCACCAGAGAACTAAAATCACCGACATCGTGCGTAGAATTAGCACACTGAAGTGGAAGTGTAAAGATGACCTATGGAACCGACACGTGTTAGACTGCGCTTAGGCAAACGTAGGACGCCCTGCGGCACGGTGAACCGACGATTTGAAAAAGCTTCGCACAGTTCGAATAAACGACAAAGATCGTATAAAACTTTGTGTTTATATGTAGGTACCTATTTACCAAAAATATCGGATAAGTTATTCTTCCCTTACCGTTTATTAATAAATAATTATTTTTTTATTATTTTATTTATGCGTACATAAATGGATAAAGAATGGATATAAGAATTTTAGGAAGGACTAATGACAGAGTTATCATTTAATAATAATGAATGGCATATAAAAAGTAGAGATTATAAACATATTAACTTTTATGTAAATATTATTGTAAACAAAAATAAATTAATGGAAAAATATATTTCTATAAAATTATTTATTTGTAGTATAAAATATACCATTTTACTTAATTTCTTTATATTGCAACTTTTTTTAGTTTGAAATATGATATAATGTCACTGGCAACATCATCACAAAATGTCCGACGGTAATTGCCAAAGCGACGTTGTTGAACCTTGCGCAAAAAAAATTAAAAAAGACGTGCAAAATGAAAATGGTGTAAAAGAATCGCAATTAGAATTAAAAGACTTTATTCCTACAAACATAATTAACAATAACACGAATAGGAAAACAGTTTGTGTGCTTGGAAATTTTAAAGACAAAAGTGGTGTGGCGTTGGTACTTTTAGAAAAAAATGCTTTCAAAGCAGAAGAATTAGACAGCAATGGTTATTTCTCAGCGGAAAGCGAATTAAAGACATTCTTCCAGAACGACATTTACGGAAATTTTGAGTGTTTTCCCAAAAATAGTATCAATGGTAAGGGAACATATACAATATAACCATTTTCTTTCATCTCAATAATGAACTTTCAAATCTCAAGGTTTTAGATGATTACTCAGATTGTCATTCATATTATAGTTATTTCCGTCGCCGTGAGTACAGTATTTGTTCTTTGTTTAATTAACATATTCACCAAAATACTTATAACGTCAATGTGTTATCGGTATTTCCAAAGTCAAACATGTGGAACATTAAATTAATTAGTCTAAAAACAAGATAAGAGTAGTTATAAATTGATAGATTTCTAAGAAATAATAGACTTGAAACAATGACAATAACTTTCTTCATATTATCCTATTAGTATTATAAATCAGAAATTCATGAGTCATCATGTGATTTACGTATATTCCGCCTTTCTAACGAATCACTGTTGCATCACATTAATTAATACCAATGTTATTTTAAAAGACTTCAGCAGCTCATTTTTTGTTTTTATTTACATCAAAAGCAGTTTTAAAATTCAACATGTTTTTGAATCCATATGGTACTGTGCTAAAGACAATTTCATAGTGAATAATTATAGAAATTTTGTTTGGCAATACACATGTGTGAGTTATTAACTGTTTATTATTAAAAGTTAAGAAATTGTTATATTATTTATAACTATTCTATGATTCCTTAATTCAATCTTAAAAGTAATTCTGGTTTTTACCAATAAGTATGCTACCATATGTTTTCATATTGATATTTCATTCAATTGATTTTACTTTATTATATTTTGATGATTGTGAATTATATACTAGTTTTAAACAGTGAAAACATAATATGACAACTGGAGATTTAAATTTATTTGCTATATTTTTTTTTCTTATATTTGATTTTCAGGTGTAAAGACCACAATAATCTATCCAGCCACAGATAAGCACATAGCTAAATTTAGTCAACAAGAAGTACATATTATACTAGAAACTCCAGACTGCTACAGTAAGGTGACACTGCCACAGATAGAGAAGGATCAGTTTAATTTACAGGTAATTCTTTATGTGTAAAAAGAACTATTTTAAGCTGTGAATGTTATAGCTTTTTCCTAAAAAGAATTTAGAGTAAGATATATTCTTTATAGTATTATATTCAGCCCTTTTTAATGTCCTGTTGCTGGACATGGGTCTACCTTCGATACGAAGGGAATCAGTCCACCCCGCTGGCCAAGTGCGGGCTGGTGGATTGCACGTGTCTTTCAAAAGCTGCTAGGTTCTGTCAGATATGCAGGTTTTCTCACGATATTTTCCTTCACCGTAATGGCCACCGTGGTAATCATGTTGGAAATGATTTGCACATTAAAATATCAGAGGTGCCAGATCCGGGATTTGAAACCGCTTCACTTGGTTTCCCAAGCAAGCGTGTTACCACTTGGCTACCAATGCCAGTTTTTAATTCAAGATAAATGAATAATATATTAGCTAAGTGTAGCAAGTTTTTTTTATTATTATTTTATTTTCCAGTGGGTATATAATATTTTGGATGGTAAAAGTGAACAGGATAGAATAGTATACAACAATAAGTGTGAAAAAGAGGGTTTTGTATTGCTGCCTGATTTGAAGTGGGACGGACTTACTAAGGAGACATTGTACCTACTCGCTATTGTTAGACAAAGAGGTATTAAAAGTCTAAGGGATTTGAATGAAACCCATTTGCCCTTGTTGAAGAGAATTCGTGACGAGGGAAAGGTATGGTATTTACTTACTCTTAATATAATACTAATATATAGCTAACCTGACTGTCCTCATAATTTGAATATACATGTGCTTGCTAAGTTTAATTAAAATCTGTTTAGTCGTTTTAACTTAAACCAACTTATATAGACTGACAAATTATTTTCACATTGATTGTATCTAGCCCTTTTTAATATCCCACTGCTGGGCACTGGCCTCTTTCAATACGAGGGGGATCAGGCCATAGTCACCACACTGGCCAAGTGCAGGTTGTACATTGATTATATTATCAAAATAAAAGTCTACTGATCTATGAAGTTGAAAGTGTCTAGTCAAGGCAATTGTGCAAAAGGAGATTTGGGTGAGGAACTCCCTAAATGTCATACATGCTTTTAGATGACAGGAGATTGCTTTGAAATAGCAATGATGAATACAGTTTGAAAATTCGTAGTTTTTGACAACCCTTACGTTTTCAATTTCTGTTAAAATAAAAGACCTATGTGAAGTTCATACACTTTTATACAATATGCATTTCTTATTGTTTTTTCCAATAAGAATTGCACGGGATTCGATTTTTCAGATAGAATTGTTTTAAAATTAACACAATATCTCTGTTTTCTGTGTGCCTCTTGCCAAAGGCTTCCTCCAACTGCCTCCATTGGACTCTATCTAGTGCCACTCGCCAATAGTTGCATTACTAATAAATATAATATATTGTTTACAGAAAGCAATTTTAGAGAAATACAAAGTTCCGGGAAGTCAATTGAGAATCTACTTTCACTATCAACCATCATTCTATCATTTGCACGTGCATTTTACATATCTGAAGCACGAGGCACCTGGTATTTATGCGGAGAAATCGCATCTATTGGACACTGTCATCAATAATATTGAAATTATGAACGATTATTACCAAAAAGTTTCTCTACCCTTCACTGTCCGTGAAATGGACTCCCTTTTTAATGTTTATGAGACAAATGGATATGTACAAAAGATTAAAACACAATTAATTGATAAATAAACATTGGGTTTATTTGAAGCGCCATCTTAAGTGGTTTTTTGGGATAAATTTCACCGAATATCTTGTAAATATGTTAGTGAAAAACATTTATATGGAACTACGTTCCAGGTTAAGGAGTTGTAACGTTTATATCATAACCAATGTGGATTTCAAAAGAGATTGCAATTTAAAAATCAGTATACAATCTAATTGTATTTTATTGAATTATTACAATAACCTCAAAAGACGGGACAGTTTGAGCTCCATAGAAAGTTTGTCCGATTATTCTGACGATGAAATTGATACTTGTGTTATTCCTATACACGAATTCTGTCACATAATACCAAATTCTATGTCGTGTTTGAAAATCGACAAAAACACAATCTCCTTCAGGATTTTGACAGAACCTAAAAATGGCGGGAATTTCTATGCTGAATACATCACTCCCACAGATAATAAAGAGATGAAAATTGATAAATTGAATATTAATTTAGAGAAAGAAGATGCTGTTCAATTTTTATGTGCAAATTGTTCTAATTTAATATCAAATGGTTTAATTAAGTTTGATAGGATTCTGGAGTTGCCTACGACCAATTTAGATATGTCAGAATGGTTCTGTCATGGACATGGCAACACTCACAACGAAGTGAAACCCAATAAATTAGATTTTCTCTATAGACTGACTTATTTTGCAATAAATAATGATATTTTAAGCGAGAAAGCCAATAAATTTAATTCCAAGCGTACAGCCTATCATTGCAATAGATGCCTCGCTTGGTTAGGGGTTAAGAGTAAAAATACAGTGAAACTATATAATTCTGAAGTAAAAATTAATCAAAATAATACAGAAAAACATGTGTTTTCACACAAAAATACAACACAGAGTGTTATTAAAGATGATTTTATATACACAGTAGAGTGTATGACGAAGGAGTTCAACCTCGGCATGCAGTATACAATGATGTGCAAAATAGTTTTAGAATGTACCATATCGACTTCCAAAAAGCAATTTCTACTTATATGGGTAATTGATAAGGAATTGCAAGTGTTGAAAAATACAGAAACTCGTATCAGTGATAAAGTTTTATTACAATCGAGTTATTTAACTAAGATTTTGTATAAAATTGAGGTGGAAATGAACGAAGAAGTTGAAAATTGGCTGGCTGACCCCGGAGTAGTTTCTACAGAAATATCTAAAAACATGTTCAGTCAAGGAGTAAAACATTTGGAGGAAATGTCTTTGAAAATGCCGGAATCTTTTCGTTATACAAACGGTTACTGTGTCAGTTATCTAAAAGCTTGAACAACAATAAATTTGAAATTCTATGTTTGTTTTTTTTATCATTTTTTAAGGTAGCATGCACTTCATACTCAATTATATTTTTTTTTAAATATGTTTAGCAATTACCTTTGACAAACTAAAAATGGCGGGAAATTCTACTAATTTTAGTTTTCCTACAGATAATAAAATTGACAAAATTAAGTAATAATTTAAAAAGAGATCTTTTTAAGAGTTTGATGAAGTTCAAAAACGATTACGATTATCGTATATATGTATGTTATATAAAAGATTTTCTTATATAAATTTTAAATTAATACAAACCAATGAAAATAAACTTATAATAATGCAAAAAATTTAATAAGTGTGTAAAATACACTTTTGATACTAACTTTAATATTGTACTTAAATACAGTAATTAAAATACATTATTTGTTTGCAAAGGTGCAGTTATCTCTAGAAGAGAATTCTTCCAGCTAACCTAGTAAGGAAATGTTTAAAACAGGCTAAAATCATGCAGTTTTTCTTAACGGTAGAAGGTAAACAAATCTAAACTAATATTATAAAGAGGTAAAGTTTGTCAGTTTGTGAGGTTGTAGGGGGTAATCTCTGGATCTACGTAACCGATTTAGATGAAATTTGGTAAGAAGATAGTTTGAGACCCTGAGAAGGACATAGGTGAAAATGGGGATGAAAGTTTGTATGGGGAATGAAGCTAGGGATGAACCAGGGATGGAATAGGGATGAACTAGTATTTCAATAAAATTTATTAGTCTTTCCCGATATTATGTAGTTATGTATAGGTAGCGCCACCTCATGGCAAGTATGTCGCACTGGCTGTACGGATTAGAATGAAATTTATTACTCAGATAGATTACGGCCTGGAGTAAGACATAGGCACTGTTAGTAATTAGGTAAATTTACCCAATAAAAAGTAAAAATCGGTCAAGTGCGAGTCGGACTCATGCACAATAAATTTGGGACCAAAATTTAAAATGCATGACCTTTTTGAAATTCTCCATCTTGGTGTTTTATTATTTGTTATAGCGGCTATAGAAATACACCCTATGAATATTTCAACTCTACCTATTACCGTTCATGAGATACAGCCCCCTGACGGACGGACGGACAGCGGAGGCTTAGTAATTTAGGAGAGTTCCGTTGGCACGCTTCCGGTACGAAACCCTAAAAACGAAAAATTCTATGCATACATGCCACAAATTCTGAACCAGAAGAAACCAACAGACAGATTTTTATATGAGACAAATTCGAAGTACTACATGAGTATATATACTAAAATAACGATAAAGTTGCCGCAAGCATATACTACTTATTTTGCATAAACATGTATTCAGCCCTTTTTAACGTCCCACTGCTGGGCACGGGCCTCCCTTCAATACGAGGGGGATCAGGCCGTAGTCCACCACGCTGGCCAAGTGCGAGTTGGCGGACAGTGCATAAACATATCTGTGACTAAAGTCTAAAGTACAAAGATTAAGAAACTTCGATACGCGTGGTGAGAAAGAAAAGTTCGAAATATTATAAGGACCTAAAATTTTCATTTACAACTAGATATAGGAAAAAGAATATTATTTATGCAAGACATAAAACCTTACGTCATTACAATAAATAATATTTTTCCTTCCTGCAAGAATTATTTAACACTTACTGGGTTTACAAATGGCTCAATATTATACTACTGATGTTTTAACGTTTAGCATAGATTTCTTAGAGACGAGATATTTTCCCGCAGTAAAAAGCATCCTATATGTTTATATAATAACTAGGGGGAGTCCGGGAGAGTATACCCGCCCTCCACTAAAATGCTGATAATTTTTTCTATAACTACAAATTACTATTTTTTATGAATTGTATCTTGAGCTGCATTATTTAGCTATATTTTCTCTTAAGAACGTTTCATATTACTTTAATAATTTCGTAGTTATTAGCGAAATCACCCAAAATGAGATTTGGCTAATTTCTCCCGCCTGGGTGGGAGACTTAACCCCGTAAGTAGGGAGCCATTACCCAGTTTTAAAAATAAGTAAAATAATCATTATATAACTATTATTTTATTAAAAAAATAATACAAAAGACAAGGCAGTTAATATACATAATGAATTGTTAAGATGAGGTACTTTGAGTAAGTTTGAGGTATGTATATAAGGAATTAACTAGTATCACACATATGTATTTTGAGATATAATTTAGTACTATAAAAATAATAGGTATTTAAAAGCTTTCATCACAATCGTTGATGTTGTGATGTTCAAATTGGCATTTTCCTCTAACTCTTCTTTGAGATTTTTGAAGAAATCAGTTACGTTTTTTTTTGTTCAAGCTTGTAATCTTGACAAACTGATTACTTCCAGGATCCTCAAGCTTAGTTCAGACTTTCTTTGCATGAATACTCTGAACCAATCTTTTCCTGCGCAGTTATTTGAAGTCCAAGACTGAAACGTTTTTGGAGTTGATTTTTGTATAGTCATTTGTTAGTTTCATAGCCTCCTTTCTGGTCAGGCCATAATTCAATCTGCTACATGTTAGAAAATAGTTAACTAGCGTTTTTCTTCCTCTATTGTAAATATCACAGATGTTTTAAATTGGTTACCTAGTTCAGATTTTGGCTAACTTGTTTCTCTGAAATAACAAGTAATAATAATAGTAAAAAAAGGAAATTTCGGGAGAGATTACCTTGGGTAAAGTCTCCTCCAGATGCGTGGCTAATGTCTCCCACCCCACGTCAAACTGGTTGTTATTTAATTTTTACAAAAAACTATAAAACGTAGATAAAAGTTAACCACCGTAGGTTTTGCTAGGATAAGTACATTCACGATTTATATAGGTTCTTCGCTTAATTCTATTCACACAAAGCAACAATAAAGAAATATGTAAAATTGAAAAAAATTACTAACCGGACGCGAAAATGTATTATCACTTCTCAATTCCAAACCATATTGCCGAACGAAATATCGTCGCGTAAGCAAGAAAGGGGAATTGTATGAAATCTAAAAAGTGCGACAATGTTGCAATATTGTGTTCCACAAAGATTCTATGAGCAGTGGCTAATGTCTCCTACCTGGTAAACTCTCCCGGACTCCCCCTATACTACGGGAATTAACGCGTGAATAAATGGCTGTATACCTTATTCCCGACGTTTCGACTGGGTTGCACCAGCCGTGGTCACGGGCAGCTCTGCCTGCCTGTGACCAGGTGTTAAGCACACACTGCGGGAAAATATCTCATCCCTGAGAAATCTATACTAAACGTTAAAACGTAACTAGGCACAAACCCGAATGGAACGAGGATGAGTAGTCTTTATATAAAAAGAAAAATATCTTTATCCTTATCCCACTAAGTTCCTTCCTTCAATTTTTCTCAAGATTAAGACCTACGCACATCGGGTTACATAATGCGCCGACAACGCGTGTTTTATTATGTATGTGTTGTATTATGTACGTTGTCGTCGTCGTGCACATTGTGCGCTGATAAAAAATGCAGATTCCTTGCGTTCCTAACTTTATCTGCAACCGACAGCGTTAAAATATCGTTATGAGAATAGGTCCCAAACTACTGTTTGTAACTTGAATTTTGATGTAACTTGCAGTACCTAAGTAAATGTATGATTATACGTTTGGCTCAGTTTGTAGTGACCCTACATGCTGTGCCAGCGGTCGCGAGTTTGAGTCCCGCTGGGCATTCGTTTGTGTGATGAGCACGAATATTTGTACTCCAGTCATGGATGTTTATATTTATAATATGTATGTATTTAAAGTTATATATGTGTAGTGTATCAACTATCTGGTATCCATAACACAAGCCTCGTAGCTTACCATGGAACTAGATGGTGCTGTGTGTTAATGTCCCAACATATTTCTATCTAAATAATATAACGTCTTGATATCGTTGAAAAGGATAAAATTAAAAAAAATATATAAATAACATAGCACAATAGTATATTTTTTATTAACTCCAACAATAAATTACAATATAATAACATAAGGAAAATTATAATTCGTCAACATGTTGTGATGTGTCCCGCAGCCGTGAAATTCCGCTGATGATAATTGAATAATTGAAGTACCAAAATAGTGCGAACACCATCGCAAATAGTACATCTGGTGGTTTTTAGTTCAGGATATCATTAAATTATAATTTAAACTAAAATCAATAAAAATATAGGTATATAAATAAAAAAGGCAAAACAAATTTAGTCAGAAAATGCTTGATTAATTAATAATTATTTTATAATAATTGAATAGATCATTGAAACCGTGTCTTCTCCATTCTACACGACATTGGTGAAGTAAATTGTGCCCAAATAGCACGCCTATAAGCCACAGAACAAAGAAAATTGAACATTGTTGAATAACATGAAATCTAATAATGTATCTAACTTTGGTTTCCTAACTAGAGATAGGATTTTGACATGATTTTTATAGAGCTTATTTAAATATCTATTGCTAGTAAGGAAAAAACCAAATTACCAGATACTATGGTTTACACAAAATAAAAGATAATAAACATATTTCTACTGTTAAATATATACTATACCATATGCAGCTTTTAGTTATAGTCGTTTCTGATTACACACAGTAGAGACCATCATCCATTATGTACATTGTACCTGAGTGATCAAGCTTCTTTCAGCATGTTTTAGTTCTCCGAACACAATATTTAAATATCTTTTAATATAAATATTGTGTTTTCAGAAAAGACACTTATAAAGATAATCTTAAAAAGCGAAACCCTTTCTAAATACATAATTTGATCCAAATCATTAGGACAGTTTCGAGATTTATGAAATAAATTTATATATATACAAGAATTGCTTGTTTATTATAGATATGTCTTTAAGGTAAATACAGTAATTATTTATGTGGTTGATATATGTAATACTTGTAGGGAATTTGATACAATACAAAACAGGAAAGTGAAGATGGGTATTTCACACATGTTACAAACAGACAAGTTGTTAATGTCAATTATCACAAGGAAAATGTGAGTTATTGCCAATTTAACGGAAACTTCTTTAGATGCAATCAAAATGTTTATGAAAAATGTTGAATAAAACTGGATATTTTGATTAATAATAAATATTTTTGTTACTAAAATAATACAGAAAAAAAACACTGTGTAGTTACAATTATGTTAATTATTTTTTACTGTCTTAATTACACTTAGTTTATAAGTTGTGATGAAAAATATAATAATAAAATATTGTTAATATTATTTTTTGCTCGTTAATCTATACATATAATAAAATTGTAATTAAGGTGAATCTGTGGTGAATCTGTACATTAAATATTTTTTGCAAATTTTTATTGAAATAGACACTTATAGATACACAGGCCGAATTTATAGTCTTAAGAATTTTTGTATGTCTTTTTGTCTGTGACCGCATCACAAAAAAACCACTGGAGGGATTTTGATGAAATTTGTTATGATGATAGCTGGTTATCCGGGTCAACATATAGGATATTTTTTACTGCAGGAAAATCTATACTAACGTTAAAACGTAACTAGGGACGAATCCGAGCGGAGCAAGGGGTCAGCCGCTAGTAAATATAATAAAGTTTATAAAAATATACTTACATTTCAAAGGATATATTATTTTTACATACGTTAAAAAGGATACGAATTACAGCCCTTTCCCAAGGTTCTACCATGTACAATTCAGTCGAAACCAAGTATCTTAAGTACCAATGACTTATGAATTTACGAACTTTCTGCACTGCTTCCATGACTGATAGATATTTTATTGTAACTATTTTATTTATTAATGTACACTTTTTGATACAACAGACTGCGTTAAGGCGTGTGCTTTTTATCGCAGCTATACTTAAAATGAATTATTTCCTTAATTAGCTAATGATAAACACTTCAAGGCTCAACTTTATAATGAGGAATTAGTAGTAGACTCTTGATTTTTTTTTTTGTGCAAAGTACTTATTATTTTAAGTAAACCCACAAAGTTTCAACTTAATAGGGTAAATACTTTCGGAAATAAAAAATATCAAAGTTTATTAAATATAACCTCAATCTGCATTATTTTATTGCTTTTGACGTAATTTTTTTTTTTTTTTTTTTTTTTTTAATTTATTGAGAGCTGGATACAAGTCCTTCGCTCTAAACTGTACAAATCTTTACAACTTAAAGTCTTAAACTAAAACATTAATATTATATAATTATACACAAAATCTTCTACATTTCCAATTTTTCCTTTGTTATATCTTCTCTATTGACGAACGTATAAACTTGAATAATGGTTTAAAAAATCTTGGATTAGCTAGTATATCTTCTGGGCGGCGGGGAATATTTATTTTATTTTCTGCGCAGATGTTATTTATGTCCGAAGCCAGGATTAATCTATGTATCTTCAATGACTCGCATTTAAAAATAATATGGTTTAAGTCAGCGTATGGCTCATTGCATTTAGTGCACTTAGGGTCTTGAATTATTTTTAATTTGAAAAGATGAGATGGAGTAAGACAATGTCCAAATCTCATTCTAGTAATTATGGAGATAAATTTTCTTGAATCATAGCTGATGTTATTATACCAGGGCTTAGTATTGAAGACTTTTTGAATTTTAGCGTACCATTGTCCTTTATTCTGATTTGTTAGAGTCCAATAATCTTTCCAAAGTCTATTAATCCCGTCTTTGATGTTTGGGAAGTAATCAGAGAAAGGAGTTTTAACAACATCTCTGTGGTCCTCATCATATCTATCTCTTGCAGCTTGATCAGCTATTTCGTTACCTGCAATTCCTCTGTGGGAGGGTACCCAGACTAGCACAACGTTAACATTTCTCGCATTTAAATTGTACAGTAAATTTCTTATCTTAAATACTAAATAATTTGTTTTAAAGGTTAATTTACAACTGTTTATAGATAATAAAGCGCTTTTACTATCGCTAATAATAATAACATTTCTAATATTGCTACTGGAATTTACATATAATAATGCCATATAAATTGCGTAACATTCCGCAGTAAAAATTGAACAATTATTGTTTAACAAAACACATTTTGTACAGTCTAAATTACTGTCGAAAAATGCTGCTTTAACTTCTTGGGTGTTTTTCGATCCGTCAGTATAAATTTTACAAAAATCATTTTTGAGATCTAATAATCTAAGCAATTCCGATTTACTATTAATATCTAAAATAATTGTAAAATTTCTTTCCAAAGTACTTTCAAATTTATATTCATAAACAGGCCATAGAGAGCTAGAATAAATAGACTTTGATATATTTATCGTTAAATGTAAAATAGCTGACATTTGCGGAAGCATTGCAGAATTTATTGATTGAGCGTTAATAATATTAGAAGACACTATAGCACTCGATAATTCTTCTGCTAACATTAACTTCCTAACAGGTAAAGAAGAGTTTATTGCCAGCATTTTTAGAAAAAACTTCTGGGCTAACATCAATCGTCTTAATATTAAAGGAGGAATACCTGTTTCAATTTCCATTGAGTTAATTGGTGTAGATTTCATAGCTCCAGTAATTATTCTTAATGCCCTATTCTGTATAATGTCTAGTTTCTTTAGCAGAGATGGACTAGCATTTATATAGGCAATACAACTATAATCAAAGTGGCTTCTTACAATGTTTTTATATAAAATACTAAGAATCTTTGCATCAGCACCCCAAAAAACTCCTGCTAAATATCTTAATATATTGATTCTTTTATAAGCTCTTTTACATATACAATCAATATGGCTATTAAAATTAAGTTTCTTATCTATAATTACACCAAGGATTTTTTTTTTCCTTTACAATAGGGATGTTTTCGCAGTTATATTTAACTTGAACATTACAATTTGATTTTCCGAATAACATAACAGAACTTTTGGAAGAATTGATATTTAATTTAAGTTTATTATGATAAAAATTTTGCAATTGACTAAGACCTTGGTTTATACTACATTTAGCTATATTTATATTTTGATTAACCGATTCATTGCGACGGCCTTTTTTACGAACTACGGCCCGTGGCGGCGAACAAATTTTTCATGACACCTCTAGGGCGTCACGCGCCATACGTTAAAATGACACCCCTAAGGTGCCTTCAGCCATATATGAAAACTTTGTGCTTTTTTTTCTTTTTTTGGCTTATTTACACTTGATTTCGTTCAATCAGCATCTAATATCAGACCTAAGCAGTTTGTTAATTCGTTTAGAGTGAGTTCCTTGTGTTTAGATACGTGATTTACTTGAAATGACTATTTTGAATCAGATATTGTAAACATTTGGTATTCTTTTTTCTTTGACTATACAATTTAAATAGCTTAAGAATATATTTTAAAATATGTTCTGAAATTGGTTTTGCAAAGTTTTTTTTATATACTTGGTACAATATTGGCAACTAAAATTCCCAAGAAAAGTTTGAAAGTATTGAGTTTAGCTATTGAGATGACGTCTATTATTTCGCTCGAGTTCGGCCCTAGATACCTTATGACGGTTAGTATGGAATACATAGACTATATAGTCTATATACATATATCATACATAGGTATGATGAGTTTTATATCTCTTAGTTGAGAAATGATTAATTTCCCATACAAAGTTCCACCCCCCTTTTCACCTTCTTAAGGGATGATTTCCGGGGTAAAAATTATCCTATATCCTTCCCGGGATCTCAAACTATCTCCATACCAAATTTCGTCTAAATCAGTTCAGCGGATTAAGTGTGAAAAGGAGACAGACAGACGGAGTTACTTTCGCATTTATAATATTAGTATGGATATTAGTATAGATTTTGTAATACACTGCGACTTTATATTTTTTATAGCTTAAAGAATTGTTACAATTTTTTGAATTGAATCGAAAACGCCCATACATCGTTGAATCGCAGAGTGACGAAGACGAAACGCAGTGTAATTTGGAACAGAACTCTCAATCATATGAAGAGTATGTTCTTCCCAAAAAAAAAAGAAAATGAAAGATATTGGGACATGCACAGAAATTAAGAAAATATAGATTGTACTATTACAAGTTGCTTTTAAACAATTATTTTGAATATAAAAATAACATAAATTTTCTTTGAGACCCCTTCATTTTGATAAAAAAGATTTAAAGCCTAAAAGATAGCACCCGGTATTTTGTTATTTTAATTTACACATGGACATTCCCGTCACCAAAGAAGAATCTACCGATCAATATCGATATATATATTATAGAAAATACATTATAGAAAACACTTTATCCGTTCCGTAGCTACGAGGAAACATCAAATCATACATCATAATCATAGCCTTTCTCGGCTTCGTCGCAGTCGGGTATAAAACTATGCAAAACGGGTAAAATGTTCAGTTCCATACGTTATTCTACGATTAACAGAGTTTCAACGGATTGGATTATGATGACGCCGCTCGGGTGTCATCCGCCACACGTGAAAGAAATGTATTCGGAACAATGAGAAGGTTTTTAACCTCTGAAAATTTTCTATTCACACTAAATCCTGAAACGAAGAGTACAGGCATGATCTGTGTGATAAAATAATGATAGATTTATTTAGCGAAAACCTTTAAAAATGTCATTTTAACATAGTTTCGACGAATTGAATTATGACACCGCTCGGGTGTCACACGCCACACAGGAAAGAAATGTATGACACCCCTAAGGTGTCACCCGCAATGAATCGGTTAATAGAATACATAACCAAATCATCTGCATATTGTATGATATTTATATTATTTTCTTTTATATAATTTTGGATCTGAGAAGTGTAAAGATTGTATAAAATTGGTGATAAGATAGCACCTTGCATTAATCCTTTATGTGCATACTTAGGCCCATGTATAATATTATTAAATTTTACATATACAGTACGATTATACAAATAATTAAATATCCATCTTAACAGCTTACCAGGTATTTTTAATTCACTTAAAACTCTGATCAATTGAAACAGGTTCACATTATCATATGCACCCTCAACATCCAGAAATACACAGATTGCATTAGAGTGTGCCAGGATAGACTTTTTAATGTCGGCAAAGACTGAAACGAAGCCTTCAACTGCACTTTTACCTCTTCTAAAACCTAGTTGATAATCAGGTAATAAAGAATTTATTTCTACAAAATAATCCAACCTTACTTTAATCATGTGTTCAAATATTTTCCCTACACAAGAAGTGAGAGAGATAGGTCGATAAGAGTTATGATCTTGAATTGGTTTGTTATTTTTTAAAATTGGAAGAATACATTGTGTTTTCCACGATTCAGGAACAACTTGAAATGACCATAAAAGATTGTATATATTTAGAAGGACTAATTGTGCTACTTTATGTAACTTTTTAATCATTAAATATGGAAAGTCATCTAAACCAGGTGTCGAATCTTTTCTTGACAGTAAAGCACTATTAAATTCATCCCAACTAAATTGTTTTAGAAGAAATTCATTATTTTTATCTTCTTTTGTTTTAGCAAATAAATTTTCTAAACAAGTAACATTTTCAACTTCGGTCTTTGTAAATTTATCAAAAAATTCTGGTATAAAACTATCATTTTTACTGTTAGAACCTATTTTTAAGCGATTAAATCTTTTTATAAAATTCATTATTCTGCTAATGGGAGTGTATCTATTAAACGTAGTGCATAAATTTTTCCAACTTTTCCTTTTTTCCTCTTTGATAATCCTCTTTTTTTTAGCTTCCATTTTTTTATAGTTAAGATAATTTTCCATATTTAAATTCCGGCGGTAAATACCTAAAGCTAATTTACAATCCTTTACCGCCTTTGCACAAATGTCATTCCACCATGGAGCAGGGGCTTTATTATCTTTCTTTTTTGTACCATATCTCAATTTGGGAACACATTCATCTTTTAGATTATTTAGAATACTACAAAATTTGTTGTAAGATCCTACAGGATCTTCATTGGATATCTTAAAATTATTGAAATGACTTTCTGAGAGAAAATAGTATTTTTCCCAGTTAGCTTTATTATACATATATTTATTTAAATTTTTATTAATCTCATAGGTATTTGGAGATGCAATTATATTAGTAAATGTTGGGTAATGATAGCTACCTAATGGATCCTCACCAACATACCAATCGCATAAGGGTACTAACTCTGGACTAACTAAAGTGACATCAATGGCCGATATATTGTCATTTGGCCTACGTACAGTAGTGGCACTACCGGTATTAAGAATACATAAATTTAAGTCATCTATCAAATCATATAGATTTTTACCCCTTGTTTTAGTTAAAGTGCATCCAAATGCTACATGATGTGCATTAAAATCACCTGATATTATATATGGTTTAGGGAGACTGGTTATAATATTTTTTAATTTTGACATATTAATTTTATTTTTAGGTGGACAATATACACACAGAATAGTTAGAGGACCTACTTTTGTATCAACAGAAATGGCAATTGTTTGAACATCTTGGAAATTTGGAGTAGAAAGTTGGACATATTTTATTGAACTTTTAATTAAAAAGGCTACACCACCATGTTCATTTTCAGCATTTTTAAAAATAAAATCATAGCCAGACATGTAAAAGTGTGATTGGGAACTTTTTAACCATGTTTCATTTAATAAACATATATCTATTTCATTTTCAAATAAAAGTGTTTGTAACAAAGGTTTTTTATTATTAATACTTTGTATATTATGTTGTACTAATTTTAAAATATCCATTATTCAGCTAAATTTTTAATTAAAATTTCCTTAATATGAGATGTGGTCTTAATAGATTCAGAATTTCCTAATGCTACTAAAGTTTTTATTATCGAATTCATGAATTTTGTATTATTTATAATATCTGAAATATTAAAGTTATTTGATTTTGATGGAACATACTCTAATTCTTTATTTTTATTATTGTCAAATTTTCCTGTGTATTTCTGAATGTTAGTTTTAGGAAGAGCTGGAAAGTTAATAAAATCTCTATTTAAAGTAGCCATTGCATAAGATTGTCTATTTTTTAATATTCTAGCTGCTTTTATTGGACAATCTTTTGAAATAGCTAGATGATTTCCAGAACAATTTGTACATTTTAATGTTTCAGAACTACAATCTTTGTATGAATGATTTTCCGAGCATTTAGAACAAACCTGTTCACTACGGCATACTTTAGCTGAGTGATTGAATTTTAAGCATTTAAAACATTGTAACACCGGAGGAATATAAGTGTGTACTTTATATCTCCATCCGTCTAATAAAATATATTCAGGTAGAGAAGTACCCGAAAATGTTATGGATACGGTTGTTAATGGGTTTAAATAGTCTTTTTCTCGTTTCATAAATCTTCGAACACCAATGACATCTCTGTCACAACAAATTTTTTCAAACAGTTCTATGTTTCCTATTTCTTTAGGAATGTACCTAATAACGCCTACCCTTTCCACAGAGGATGCAGGAATATATGCTCTTAAGTTATGATCTAATAAACATCGGGATTTCAGGAAATCATTGGCTAAAGCTGCTTGTTTGAAAGATATTTTAATTTTATTTGCATTAATTCTTGCTCGTTCATGAACCCCCTTGATATTTTTAAAATATTTAGAGAGGTTCAAGGGATTCATATTACCAAGTTTTATTTCCATATCTTTATGTTCTACATAAACTATAAATTCCCCATTAGAGCTATTATCGGGATATTGTCTTGTGTATGCATTTTTAATATATGGCTTATACTTATCGATGGTTACTGGTGTCCTAATTTTTCGTTTTTTGCTGGATGTTGACTTCACAGATCTTTCCTCCTCATCTCCATCGCTTTCTATTTGCATTTTTATTATTTAACTATTAAGTTTAATTAAAAATACTATAAAATTCAATTTTATTTCTGGGACGATTTAAAAAAAGGCGCGTTTCTCTTCCCGCCAAAAGAGAATCCGGTACCTCTTTTTCTTTTGACGTAATTTTGACAGTAGTGTTGCTATTTTAGGGAATTTTAATTATGCGTTTTGATTTTTAAGACAGAAATGTTGCCATTTTAGGAACTTAATTATGCGTTTTAATTTTGTAAATAATAAGTTGACGCACTTTTTAATTTTTATTTGAAGATTCTTAATGTTTTATTTGGTTTAATAAGTCATTAATTTTGACTAGTTAGGTAAGAAGTTTGTGGTTAGGTTAGGTTACAACTTAGGTAATTATCATCAGATTTTGGTTAGGTTAGGTTAGAACAGTTTTCATAACACTAATGTCATAAACTCTAAATGTTATAAAACTAGAACACTAGAAAGATCAAATTTCACGCAAAATCGAAGTACACACTTAACAAAACATAACCTCAAAATAAGATTTTTAAAAATTCATAAAAAAAATATATATGCATCCTATTAACTTGTATTTTTTGGGGGGTGATTTACACAACCACAAACTTCTTACCTAACTAGTCAAAATTAATGTCTTATTAAACCAAATAAAACATTAAGAATCTTCAAATAAAAATTAAAAAGTGCGTCAACTTATTATTTACAAAATTAAAACGCATAATTAAGTTCCTAAAATGGCAACATTTCTGTCTTAAAAATCAAAACGCATAATTAAAATTCCCTAAAATAGCAACACTACTGTCAAAATTACGTCAAAAGCAATAAAATAATGCAGATTGAGGTTATATTTATCAAACTTTGATATTTTTTATTTCCGAAAGTATTTACCCTATTAAGTTGAAACTTTGTGGGTTTACTTAAAATAATAAGTACTTTGCACAAAAAAAAATCAAGAGTCTACTACTAATTCCTCATTATAAAGTTGAGCCTTAATTCCTCTTTCAAAAGTCTTCCCACTTCAATCTTCATAGCAAGTCGGAAATTGAAAATTGAAATGTGCAATAAAACAGACGGTTGTTCCTTGTCTCTGGTTCACAGTCTCAATCATGGATGACAAAATAAATGACATTAGCCGTCATTCTCACTTATGTCATTTTGACATTAATAGTAATGTACTTATACTGCGATGCGCGATTGCGAATGATCCGACGATTCGAATCATTTACAACTACTAATTTACATATTCGACTTGAAGATTAATAATAAACTAATATTAATAATCAAATAACTATTACTAATTAGCAGTTACTAACGGCGTTTCAACTAAATTGGTTGCTACTGCAACTCAGTCGCCAGTTTGAAATGAAATACGAATCAGTTAGAGCGGTCGCCGTTCTGTCAGCACCTCAGTTAAATTAAATTATTAAACTTTTTAACAATAATTATACTTCTTACTGTTACTTCGTAGTTAGTAAAAGTTTATTTGCTTCCCTTTACATGTGAGGTGTCATTCGGTCGTGCGCTGTACGTAAAACATACATACAAGTTGTTAGTCGAAGGAAACGTATCGAGCAGGTATCGAGTTAGTTACTAACTTCGTAATTCATTCGAATGAGTCGAATGATTTATAAAATCAAATAATTGGACTGGAATCATTTATAGTCGCGCATCATTAACTTATAGTAACGTCATATTATTCGAACATGGAATCGATTTAATTCTTATAAAAATAATATTATAAATTATAATTATAAATATGCTAATGTGTGTGCATTGATTTGTGTTTCATTGAGCAATGAAAAAAACAAAGTAACGCGCCTCTCCTTTGTCACGTTGTACTTTTAACCTAAGAGTTTTAAACATTTACTGGGAAACGAGCATTAATCGAAGCTCAAATTAAGTAAAAAACTTATAGTATAATACGTGCCACGAAAGATGAGACTTGACGAGCGTCAGTAGTGGGGAGCCCGCGCAGGTACAGTCGTGTACGAAATAGTTATCTATAATTTATTTCTATATCTATTTTAAGGATTTTTCGACGTCATTCGGAATAAGGTGTATAGCAATTTTATATTAAAATGATTAACAATATTTATTACGAAATGATACGCACGGTACGCAACGGTAAGTATTTGTACCTACTTCAAATTTTGTACACTTCCTTTGCTTCTTTTAACATATAAGTGTACACATCGTAAACTGTCTTCCTACTTTGTCTTATTAATGTTTTATCTCGAGGAATAATCAAAATTTTACAAAATTGCACTCGTATACAACACAACTTTAAACAAAATAGAAAATAAACACAAGTTGCACTCGTCTGTATTGCGGAGTCAAGCGGGGGTTGCACGGGGTGAGGAGAACGGTAAGCAACTAATACGCATGCGCAGTGCCGTACCGCGCCTCCCGCGCAGGTTTCGACGCCCCGATGTCGCCCGATCCCTTCCCGCCTCAGCCCTCGTACCGCTAAAGTGACCTATAAATCGTCTTCTGCGCAAGTGAAACCACGTGGTTTGTCAAGTCTCATCTTTCGTGGCACGAACTATACTAAAACCGTGGAAGACAAGAAGGATCACATTCACTAATATTGTTTGAAAAATCAAGTTCAAAAGTAGGTTCAAGTCCCGAGTCTCGCTACTTTAAATATAGCCCATTTTTCTACATTTGCACATTCATGTGCAAATCATTTTAACATGATTAACACTCGCCTTACTGTAAAGGAAAACATCGTAAGGAAACTTACATGTCTGAAAGACTCTGTGTTGTTTTCGAAAGATATGTGAATTCCGCTAACTCATACTTAACAAGCGTGGCAGACCTAACCAAAAAAATATTGCCTAATCGTTTTTCATTAAGCAGAGGCCTATGCCCAGCAGTGGGATAATAAGTGGGCTGACTTAATATTATTATTATATAAAGTACAGATTTTCAAACTCAAATTGTATTTTGTATGAAATTACGCGCAAAATTAAAATCATGAGTTTTCAACCTTTTTAATTAAAACTAATCGTTTGTGTAAACAATTTTGAATCGATATGTACCAACTATCAATGAGGGCTCATGGCAACAGTTGGCACCACTTGCGAGTAAGGTGCTTTTTAATATTGTGTTTAAAAAGTTTTATTATTATTTATACATTTTTAGTAAGCCCATAGGAAACCTGCGCCATACATTTTGCGAAAAAAAATATATACGATTATAACGACAACTGTTAAACATTTAATCTTTTTACTATATTAAAGGTTAAAAATAAAACACAAAATATAATTAATATTTTATTTAGATGCTTTATTAATTTCGTTAAATGTGACCTTACACTATATATTGGTATCAGCCGTACTTACAAAAACACTCTCAGACAAGCCTTAGTATAAAATATTTCTACACTGGTATCAATTCCGAATAAAACAACTACTTTGTACTTACAATGCGATAGGTAAATGCAGTAACCAAAGAAAATATTTTAAACTACAGGCACAGTCACAAACATTAATAACAAATGAGATATTCTTATGAATAAAACTAACACACATGCTGGACGTATTTACAATTAAGTAACTGTACCTTGGATTGTTAAACTTAATCTATATTTTAGAATAAGATCATGAAAATTAGATGACAGATTTTTATATTACTTTTAAAACATAGATATTAAAATGTCTTTCTAAAAAAAAAGAAACAATAGATAAGAAATATCTTAATTTAGAGCCCTAAATTAAAATTGTCGATGATTACAGATTCCAATCAATTATAGAATATACTATTTATTCCAACGCTTAATGAAATTTTGTACTTAAAGGAAAAAAAAGGTAATTTCCCATGATCTCACTTTTTACATTATTTTAAAATATATTCGATTTTCAGGGCAATGTATAGTTGCCATTAATCAATTCAATTATGGTAACATTCATAATACTAATTTAATAAGCGTGCATATATTTAATGGGATGTATTAATCTAATAGCTATAACCATTTCATTGACCAATAGAAAAAAAAATATAATATGAATATTTTTATATCAAACTCGCATAAACAAAAGCAAAATAAAAAAAAATACAATAAAATACACGCTATTGGTCGAAATAACCTTTAACATATGCTTTAATAAATATAATTCATATATTAATATGTAAAAATCGGTTTAATTTTCAACTTGAAACCGTCGTGTACTTTTTAAGTTAAAAAAATGTAGAATGGTTGTGTAAATTAACCAAATGGTGACAAAAGTTATTAGTAATTAAATAAACATTATTTAAATTCATGACATAAGTAACGTTTTAACCAATTAATATACACAACCGAACTGAAACATAACCATAACTCCGGTTGACAGAATAAACAACCGAATTGACTATACTAGGTTACATATAAAGATTATACACACATGTAAATACGAATAATAATAAAATTGACTTCATACGAACCATTCATTACAAATGTATATTTTATTGTTTGACGTCAGTCTTGAACAAGGCACCGATATTCCAATAAATTTATATAAAAAAATAGCTGCGTTATCGATTTTTTTTATATATATTGGCACAAGTTATTATCTATTAGTTTATATAAAACCTTCATAGAACAAAAAAAATACATTAAGAATTCCATTCAACTTATTAATTTTAACATATTTTTCCTAAAAAATCAATATTTATTGCGAAATTAAGAATATTTCCTTTTTTTTCAACAAAAATGAAAACCAAAATTTATATTTTTATATTGTCGTTGTATTTACGTATTTCTTGACCTATGAAGGTTGCTATATTTTTTAGAATTAGTATAAAATACTGTTTCGCGTTTTATTATTTAATATATTGAAATAATTCATTTAATAGTTTATATGCAAAATCGATTATATATTTAGCGATTACAAAATCGATATAAATATAAGCTTCGACTACTAGTACGTTTTATAAAAAGCGTGTATATCACAATACAATTGTTTAAAAATGTATTTATATATTTAATTTCATTCATATTTATGTATTCACTAGAATACCATATATCGATATCAAAGACAATTCATATTTTGAAAGTTTAAAATCGTTTCAAAATTACAAAAGAATTGTACTTATATAAAATATAACACAATTCAAAAAAATCGATTCCAATTTTGTATTGTTACATTCAAAAGTTCTTTTATAATAAAGAAATCAATAAAACAATCATTTTGAGTGTAATTATATTAAGATGTTAAAAAATATCCGTCATATTAGACAATTCGTTATTACTTCGTACCTTTCAAACTTAAATTCAATTCAATTTTCTTTGTCTAAAGCCATTTGTGCCAGTTTGTGCTAAAGCCATCTGTGGCATGTCAGAGATGACTTTAGCACAGATGACATTGCAAATGTCACGTAAAATAGAAAAGACCCGACGAAAATTATTCGGTTAAAAAAAAGATACATAATTTATTTAATTATATATCCCAAAGTCAAAAAAAAATATTAATATGACAATCTTTGTCATGTCACGATTTGACATAATGACAAATAAAAAAATTATTGTTAAAAAATATACTAGAGTGCATTTTAAATATTCACAGATAAAACTGAATATATAATTATACATACACATATCTCATTGCTACTCTAGTATAGAATAAACGTCTCGCCCCGCCATATTGGACAGAGTTGCCATATGAGAAAAAAAATCATTAAAAACAAATAAAATAATAATTTTATTTATTCTAAATATTCCGTATATCCTTGTGCACCGGTAAATAAAACGTCTATCCATATCCTAGCGGCCTCGCCAGAGGGCGCCATTAGATAGTATCTCCTTTGGCGCGTTTTTACTATGAAAGTTGTTTGTGGGTTTGGAGATTTCGAAGTGTTACCATGATCTAGGTATACTTCTTCTATTACCTGTTAAAATTATAATAGTTGTATTATTAATAATTTAATATTTTAAATAAAACTATCTTTTCGGATTATTTCGTGGATTTATTTTGATTTTTGGTTCCCGACGTTTCGAATGCTTTACAGCAATCATGGTTACGGGAGAGACTAAAGTTTTAGACGTCTCAAAGGCGTTATATACTTTTATTAAATCGATTAAGTGGCATCAGAAGTATGACAGTCGGGAATTCGTTTTAAGCCAGTTACTTCGAAACCGTTCCCATGAAAATTTCAATCTTTGAAAACCTTTATATTTTAAAATCATTGGACGATCACCTGTTGTATGGGTTTTTATACCGTACTGTTGATGAGAGGCAGTGGCAGTCTGGTAATACTGTTGTTTGGGAAATCAAGTTAAGTGGGTTAAAATCCCGGGTCTCGCACCTCTGATATTTTCATGTGCGAATCATTTCCAACATGATTACCAATTGTCTTACGGCGAGGGAAAACATCGTGAGGAAACCTGCATGTCTGATAACCTAGCAAGTTGTCGAAAGACATGCTCAGTCCGCCCGCAGTCGGCCCGGTGGTGGACTATGGCCTAAAACTAAACTAAAAACATTACATATTCATGTTATATTACCTGGAAGTACGCACCACCGCGTGGTTTCTTCTCGCTCTTGTCCCAGTAGTAGACGAACGTTTTCGTTTCTCTATCGAAAACGAACCACCTAAGGGTAGAGATAGATAAATTATATAATAAAAAATATAACTATAACCTCGGTGGTCTAGTGGCTAGCATGTACGGCAACAGATCCACAGGTCCTGGGTTCGAATACCGGGTCGGGACAATAATTACTGATTAGCCCATTGACCTACTGATTTTTCTGTCTCGAAGTAGGCCTTATTTCTCACCGATCTCACCGGTCGTTGCATTTCCCAATATTAACAAAATGTTCCCATGGGAATGTTATAATTAAAAAAATAGAGAGTGCTCTTGTGTCTGTACGTACATACGGACTACGGTATTGTTATATTATATAGTATTTGTTTAGTCACATTGAGATAAACCATCATATCCGACATTGGTTAAAGGGTATACAGTTCATAAAAAGTTGATGAATGTGGGTGCTACTAAATTACAGCCTAAGTACTAAAGGCTAAATCGTTCATATAGCATACAAATAGAATACCATTTCAGGCATCAATAAACGTATTACTGAGCTCTATCAATGTTACTAATTTCTAAGTGTATAAGATACCTTTTGGACCAGGTGTGGAACTTAGCGCCCAACTTGTGTAAGTATCCGCGACACGATGTAGAGTTGATCGTCACGTAGGGGCAGAGCTCAATTTGATGACCTGTAATGGAATTTTAACATATCTATATTAATATTATAAATGTGAAAGTTTGTGAGTATGTATGTATGGATGTTTGTTACTCTTTCACGCCAGAAGAAGGGATCTGGATGAAATTTGCCACAGATAGATTATAGTCTGGAATAATACATAGGCTACTTTATATTCCGGAAAAATGTACAGTTCCCCTGGGATAGGTTTGTTTTTGTTTTCCTAGAGGCAAACTTGAGCGAAGCGAGGGTGAGCCGCTAGTATTTTATAATTTAATGTGAGAATAATAATTAATTATTCTTTAAAATTTCTAATTAAACTACGTTCCAAATGCTTTACAGAACACATGTGGTGGTGGGGAAGATTAAGATTGTTGACGTCTCAAAAGTTATATATTATATAGTATTAACAGAGTGGTGTCTACTGTCTATCCACAAAATTACACATTAATTTGGAAGAAAGGAGATATAGTATCCGAGTACCTTACAATATTAAAAAATAAGTAATTCTAGTTTTTTTTAATATAAATCAATGTAAGAACAAATAAATAAATACAGTTTAACTTAAAAAGTACACCGACTTTAGAATAATTTTAAAATCAATAGATAAATATACGTAAAAAACCAATAGATAAAAACGAATAGAAAACAATAGATAAAACCATATAGATAAACAATAGATAAATAGGTACACATGGGACAATAGATTTAAAAACGAGATATTAACTGCTATTACCCTGTAGCAAAAACAATTTAAATAAATAAATAAATAAATGTAAATATGTTGGGACATTAACATACAGCACCATCTAGTTCCATGGTAAGCTACGAGGCTTGTGTTATGGATACCAGATAGTTACACTACACATATATAACTTTAAATACATACATATCATAAATATAAACACCCATGACTGGAGCACAAACATTCGTGCTCATCAGACAAATGAATGCCACCAGCGGGACTCGAACCCGCGATCGTTGGCACAGCAAGTAGGGCCACAACAAACTTAGCCAAACGTGTCTTCAACTTATAAATTTTTAATTTATAAAACTATCAATAGAAATTTTAAGCCGGAGATGTATTTATAACATTTACATTGTACATGCATTATTCATACATAGTGTAGGATGGCCGAATATAATAAGATGAGTAATATATTGTGGGAATGGAATAAGTAGATAGGTATGTGAGTGAGTTAATGAGGGAACGAGTGACGCGGAAGGATGGAAGAGGAAATAGAACGGGTGTGAGATGACGCGTGAAAGGATCTTATAATTAAAAAATATGTAAAGAAAAAGACGTTATACTTTTTAACTAAACTTATCCACCCAAAGCACGTGTACTGATTACTATCCTGGATCCTACATGTACATATATAAACCCAACAAAGAAACAGTACTTAAAATTCATAATTTTAGTCTATACAGATAAATAAAATTGGAGTGTCTGTTTGTAATATTAAAATAACCGCTTTTTACTAAATGCATATGGATGTATACACGGTACATATACCAAAATAACATTTTTTACAATTTTTGTCTGTCTGTCTGTTTGTTCCGGCTAATCTCTGAAATGGCTGAACCGATTTTGACGGGACTTTCACTGGCAGATAGCTGATGTAATAAGGAGTAACTTAGGCTATTTTTAATTTAGAAAAAAATAAAACCAAATTAATTAATTAATTTTGTTTTGGGAGGCAACCTAGGGACGAACCCGAGCGAAGCGAGGATGAGTCGCTAGTTTGATATATGAATAGTCAGGTAAAGCAAAAAGGTATCCCTAACGCTACGCTACGCTAACTAAGGTTTTTTAAAAATAGTAAGTTATACATTTTTGCTTTATCTGAATTTAATATCCTATTTAAAAGCTCACCTGCAGATTCAACATGACGTCGTAGATCGAAGTCTTCCCTATCGACGGGCAAATACCGTGTGAGGGGTCTCTGCCATTCATTTGCGATACCGCGCCGGCTACGACGCGGCGCGTTACCCACTGGAGAGTGAAGTCAAATATAATACTATGTAATATTTGTTATTATACACCTTTCATGATACTAACATTATAAAGAGGTCAAGTTTGTTAGTTCAAAATTAATCGTATTCTGCTTTTTTTTAACGTTCCACTGCTCCTTTCAATACGAGGGGTATCAATCCATTGTCCACCACGCTAGCTATGTGCGGGTTGGCGGACTTCACATGTCTTTCGAAAACTTACTAGATTCTCTCATCATGTTGGAAATGATTAGCACATGAAAATATCAGAGGCGCGTGACCCGGGATTTGAACCCGCTTCGCTCAGTTTCCCAAGCGAGTACGTTACCACTGGGCTACCAAGATTAGTCGTACTTACATATATTATCCCTGCTGAAGTCTGACGCGTGGCTGAGCGGGCGGCTGTCATCGCTACGCTTGTCGTCTTCGGTCGATTCGGTGCGGGAGTTACGAACTTGAAGCTGTGAACAAAACAGTAACATTCAAATTTACAATAATAGTAGCATTTGCCCGCGAATCTGCCTGCATAGTGTAAAATAACCGATGTTCATGCAAAGTCCCAACCGATTTTTAACCCCTTTAGAGGTTGAACTTCTAAAAATCCGTTCTTAGCGGGTATCTATCTACTCCCTTATAAGGAATAAACCTGCTAAATTTCAAGTGATTATAGAGACATATCTTTTATAGTGTAAATGTAGTATGCTCAATACAATTCTTTTATTCAATGGTTTCTAGGAGGCACTTTGTTCAGTGGCTCCTTAGCGTACAATTTACTTCGCCAATGTCGCGTGGAATGAGGAAGACACGTTATGTATAGAATAACTGGTAAAAAAGAGAAACAACACTAGACGTGAATACGGGGTTATAGCGGGTTTTATATTTCAGTAGAGGTTAAAAACGTTCAGGATACGCGTTCTATAAAAAACCCCTTTATAGGTTAGTGATTTACAACGAATGTTGATAACCATATAACAAAAAGACTTCGAATGGGCCAAATATTTTTCTCTGTAAGTTATAACTGCATCAGATTGTTTTAATTTCCATTATATTATATTCAAATTTCCAAATTCATATTTCTTTTATATACAAATTATTCTTATGTCTAACTTCGTAGTAAATACTTACAAATATTGGTTTAGGAGAGCAGCTATCTAGACCCCAGCGAGAACTCTTTATTAGTGTGAGCCACACAGACATAATGTATCATTTATGTTTATTTATTTATTTCAACACTAACAGAACTTTTACAAATTTTAATCTTATTTGTCATATAAATTCTTTATTATTATATTATAAACACTTAATCAAACTATTCATAGAAAAATACTAAATAATCATTAGTTCTTGCCCGCGGCTTTATTTGTGTCAATAAAAGTGACCTATGTGATGAAATTAAGGTTTTAATTCAACTCGATTTTGATATTAGCGGAAAAACAAAAACAAATCTATCTCACGGGAACCGTACATTTTTCCAGAATAAAAAGTAGCCTACATGTTATTCTGATGTAAAAGCTATATTATTGTAAAGTTTCATTAAAATCCATTCAGTAGTTTTCGCGTGAAAGAGTAACAAACATCCATACATCTAAACATCCAACATTCATACATCCACACAAACTTTCGCATTTATAATATTTATTATTACTCGTTTCCTCAGATTGAGTCGTTTTGACGAGACTTCACAGTTTTACTACGTAACGACAAACAAACTTACTGACAAATTTTTGTATTATTAAAATATTTATGGGCAATAATAATATAATATATTTTCTATACAAATAGTACTACTTTGAGTGAGTGTGCTGTGAACATTCGTCATAGTTGTATGACAAATGCGCATAGGATATGCGTGGAGGTAGCGAGGCGAGAATTTTACGAGTTTAGAAAAACAATATGCACAAGTATAAACACTGTTGAACCAAAATGAAATATTGCTTTACGCTTATTTATTAACGTTCTACCGTAAACATTCCTGGTGTATCGCACTTCGCTTTGTTTGAATCATTTTAATACACAAAAAACTGCAAACGGAATTTTGACGGTACAGCACTTATAATATTTTCGTATAATTTATTATAAACACGGCCGTGTTATAAACAGTGTAGTCTGTTAGGTTTAAAGTATGTATAAATGTGAGCTGTTTTTAGACGTAACGAATTACATCAAAATATGTATGCACCTACATACGTAAAATTATTTTGGAAAATTTAAAAAACTTCTAAAAATTGATATTTGCTTCCAAACGCACTTACACGTTTAAATCTTATTTTTGGAGCATTTTGGAGGTTGACCTATCACAATTAGCCTATCGGGGAACTTTTTATTAATTAATATTAATCTATACTATAATAAAGCAGTAACTTAGCGAAATCTGTACATGAAATATTTTTTAAAAACAATGACTGTAACGTATTATGTATACGATATAGACCCCAAAACAATAGTTATTAATTTTTTTGTCTGTTTGTCTGTTTGTCTGTTTGTCTGTACGCGTTTCACGCAAAAAGTAATGAACCGATTTCAACGAAATTTTGTGAACTGATAACTTATTACTCGGGTCAACATTTAGGATACCTTTTACTTTAGAAAAATCTTTGTTTCCCGCGGGAAATCGCAATAACTGGTTTTATCGAGTCCTCCTTAGGAACCCTCCGCTGGCTAAACCTAAAGACATACATCAAAACAATTTACTTAAAAATTGTAGATCTTGAAAAGGCCAACAGAAATATCTACAACAGTATATGTCTATCTCTCAAGGTACACTCGCAATACCTATTCTTATCTATACCTATAACAAAACTAACTTAGTTAAATCGATGTGCGCGTTTCACGCAAAAAGTACTGAACCGATTTCAATTAAATTTTGTATAGTGATAGCTTATCACTCGAGTCAACATTTAGGATACCTTTTACTACAGGCACATTTTTCGTTCCCGCGGGAAAACGCAATGACTGGTTCTATCGAGTCGTCCTTAGAAGTTTATATGGCTAACGCTGGCTGAACCTTAAGAGATAAATCAAAACAATGTACTAGAAAATTGTAGGTCTTAAAAAGTTATACAGGGAAGTTCGCAATATTATATGTCTATCACCTAAGGTACACTCGCAATTACTATTTTTATTCACTACTCGCGACTCACAGACTGACTTATCAACGTTTAGCTCAGTTCAGCAGTGAAACGTAACTAGGGACGAACCCGAGCGAAGCGAGGGTGAGTCGCTAGTTACTAATAATACTAATATAGAAAGGTACAATTTATAATTTTGTATAAAGATAGATACTTCGCTATCACTAACAGGACAACATATTATTTCTGAGTGATCACTACATAGTTTAAAACAAAGTCGCTCCCCGCTGTCTGTCTGTCCCTATGTATGCTTAGATCTTTAAAACTACGCAATGGCTTTTGATGCGGTTTTTTCTAATAGATAGATTGATTTAAGAGGAAGGTTTATACGTACAATACATGCATAATATAGTAGAGAAACACTGATAATTTTAGAGGTATCTAATGTGATGTCGTAAATAAACACATCTTTTTGCGCTTACATTGCAAACGCTGGCTGAACCCTACGAGATAAATCGAAATAATGTACTACAGTATTGTACACCTTAAAAAGGTCTACAAAAAAGTCCGCGATGGCATATGTCTATCTCTTAAGGATAACATACTATATCCAAGCTAGCTGTAAAGTATTTGCTTTGAAACGTTGGGAATTAAATATCTAAATAAAAAAAGATTGTTTTATTTAACAAGTCAAATATTTCCGAAAATCTAAGAAAATATTATCTTTGAGTTTTTTTTCCAATTATATTTTATGTTAGATATGAAAGAAAAAGCTCGTGAAATCTAGTTACGTCCGAAGCGAAAAGCCAGGACAAGAATCAAAACTCGACCTTCGACACAAAACAAAATGCCAACCAAATTATACGATCATCGTACTAATCCTACTAATATTATAAACGCGAATGTTTGTAAGAATGTATGGATGTATGTTTGTTGCTCTTTCACGCCAGAACGATGGAACGGATCTGGATGAAATTTGGCACAGATACAGATTATAGTCTGGAATAACCCACAGGCTACTTTTTATCCCGGAAAAATTTACATTCCCGTGGGATTGGTTTGGTTTGTTTTGCTAAGGACGAACTCGAACGAAGCGAGAGTGAGCCGCTAGTTAATAATAATTCCTCTACTTTAATTTAAACATTATGATAAGACTAATATAACTTATTAACATTGTCAACGTATGTACATATATTTATTTTGGATTTAACGTACGTCGGAAATGAAATATCATAGGAAAATTATTAAGACAGCAAGGCACCTACCGCCCACGCTGCATGTGAGATTTATTAATTCGTAATGGAGCGATATTTTAGAAACTCGTATGAGATTATTTTAATGTTCGCATCATATTTTATTGACTTTTAATTTGTTCTTTAGCTAATACTGCGGTGTTCTAACGAGTTTATATTACAAAAAATATATAATTTACGTTTTCCTTTAATCTCAAATGAAAAATTAAAAAATCTCTTTAGTCTGACATGTTATTATGTTGCCTTGAAATAATTTTAATATTTAACTTTTGACGTTATATTTTGTATGGAGACATTGGAATGAAAATAATAAACGATGAGAAATGATGAATGAATATATCGAATATTAATCTACAATTAATCTACAATTAAGAAATCTGTTGCATATCTTATTATGTACTATATACATGTGAAAGTTTGGATGTTTCGATGGATGTTTTTACTCAATCACGCCAGAACAGCTGTACGGATCTGGATAAAATTTGGCACAGAGATAGATTATAGTCTGGAATATATAGATATTGCAATAAATTATACTTTAAAAAACGTACACCAGAATTGAATGAGTAATCCTTTCTTTTTGAAGTCGGTTTAACATGTCATTTTAAAATTAACTTAGATACATAATATAGAAAGTCCGTCTTCTAAAAGATTGATTTTCATATTATTTAACAAATAGAAAATAATAGAAATATTTTATTACGGACACACTATATATGAATTAACGCATTAAGATGGAACAGGAACACAAAATGATCAAGTCTATTAGAAGAAAATTTATGAGTTTCAATGAAACCACGTAAATAGTTTAAGACGAGTGTTCGTGTTATTAAAAAAAAATACATATTTCTAAATTATTATCAGATTAATGTCCTCAAATCAAGATGAAGTGACAAACGTCTAGCGAGACTTGGCACGATTATACGTTTTTATGCATAAAAATGCAATAATTTGATATAAAAACTTTTAATATAAAGTGATTTTTTACCACCGTCTGTTCGCGTGCGTCGAAGACAGTCCAAGGTCGAAAGACCGATTGTGTGGAATTTCTGCCTTGAACAATTTAATTCAGGAATTACAATATTGCCTTAGACATGTTCACTTTCAACAATAGATATCGCTAATATAAAATGAATAAATCTCAGCGTAATCGGTGTACATACATAAAAAAAATACCAATCGAATCGATAACCTCCTCCTTTTGGAAGTCGGTAAAAAAAACAATTATAGCCTTTTCTTTAAAGGGCACCTAGCTCCTGTTTGGGTACAATTTACTTCGCTATTGTCACATAGAAAAATTAAAAAAATATGCGATTGACATTTTTTGACCACGTGACTTAATATCAATTCAATAAATTTCTTTTCTATTAGCGATGGCGATTGTAGAATGTCATCTTGTTTAAATCTTCTATTTTAAGTTTTATGTTTTAATTACTCTATCTGGCAACAACGCGTGCATAAACTTTACCTTATGTATTTCATCACCATAAATCTTTGTAGTACTTTCGGCACGCTAAGAATATTTTACCATTTTCTCATTTTAAACGTTAAAATAAGATATTACTAGTAACTAATAATCATTTTAGTTGGTTAAAAAATTTCACAAACGATCTGTTATCTTGCAAGTATATTTGTTGCCTTAGAATAAATATCCTAAGTGTTGATTTGAAAAATCCTTTAAAAATTTAGCAAAGAGCCTATAAAACAATGGTGCCAAGAAAAAGTTTATATGATCTAAATTAGATATCTTTAAAATACATGTTACTACAGTTCTTATAGTGACAAACTGACGACACGTTTGGCTCAGTGTGTAGTGACCCTACTTGCTGTGCCAGCGTTCGCGGGTTTGAGTCCCGCTGGAGGTATTCATTTGTGTGATGAGCACGAATGTTTGTACTCCAGTCATGGGTGTATCTATTTATAATATGTATGTATTTAAAGTTATATATGTGTAGTGTATCAACTGTCTGGTATCCATAACACAAGTCTCGTCGCTTACCATGGAACTAGATGGTTCAGTGTGTTAAAGTCCCAATATATTTATTTATTTATTTAAACAGCTCTGCCAACTCTTTGGAGTATAGACTACATAACATATTAACGCTTTCTTGGATTTAAGTAATTATTTGACATCTATATACATAAAATAAAATTCGAACTGAGCCGAATCTGTACATGAAATATTTTTTTGAAAAATCTTATTGAAATATACATCTACACTTTTTAGTATTTTTGGTTGGTTGTCTGTCTGAGAACGCATCACGAGACAACTACTGGATAGATTTTGATGAAATTTGGTATGACGATAGCTGGTTATCCGGGTCAACATATAAGATACTTTTATTGCGGGAAAATACCTCATCTCTGAGAAATGTATATTAAACGCTAAAACGTGAGTCGCTAGTTTTATATAAAACTATATTTTCGGATGTTTTAGAAACTTCTATTGAAGTTTCTTATATTCATTTAATTTTTAGATTCAATAAATGGACATGATTAATTAATTGCAAGCAATTGGATTTACCTAATGATAATATTAATTGTAAAGGAATGATAAAGATAATTTAAAATTTTACTATTTTTAATTTGCATTTAAAAATTAATCACCGTTAGGGACTTTTTATTAAAAAATTTTGGTATTTAAGCGATAAAAAAAAATAACAACAAGGTAGGTACATATTTTCGAAGCAATTTTCCTATGACATTATAGCGATGACAACGTACAATACATACATGTCATTTAACACTTAAACCAACAATGGTAGTTCACGCTATTCTCAATCTTGTAAAGAGGATATTACATAATAGGAGTAAGATTACTTTACAAGGCAACATTTTTTATTGCAAATTATCATCAGATCTGAGACAGAAAAAATGAATAACGTCTCTAGTCTCTAGATACGTTTATTTTCCAGATTTTCTACGAGAATAAATACATAATATAATAATAATAAATAAATATGTTGGGACATTAATACACAACACCATCTAGTTCCATGGTAAGCTACGAGGCCTGTGTTATGGATACCAGATAGTTGATACACTACACATATATAACTTTAAATACATACATATTATAAATAGATACACCCGTGACTGGAGTACAAACATTCGTGCTCATCACATAAATGAATGCCCCCAGCGGGACTCGAACCCGCGATTGCTGGCACAGCAAGTAGAGTCACTACAAACTGAGCCAAACATAACAAATAATAGTCAAAATCATTAAAAAATGTTACTTACTAGTAGAAAGCCAACATTTGGGGTGGAAATTTATACCATATATAAATATACTAGCGACTCACCCTCGCTTCGCTCTGGTTCATCCCTAAGTACGTTTTAACGATTAGTATGTTTATATTGGGGGTTGTATTCTAACGTGTTTTCGCGTGGGAATGACAATCTCCCGGAGTATAAATTAGTCATGTCACTCTCATGTCACTCTCCAGTTCTCAAACTATTTCCACACAAAACATCACGCCAATCCGTCTCTCTGTTTCAACGTGAAAGACGGACAAACAAACAACCAAACACACTTTCACATTTATAATATTACTAGCGACTCACTCTCGGTTCGCTCGGGTTCGTCCCTAGGTACGTTTTAACAGTTATTATGAAATCTTTGAATTTCTCGGCTTTTCTGTACTATAATATGCATGTATTATACATATGAACCTTCCTCTTGAATCACTCTATCTATTAAAAAAACCGCATCAAAATCCGTTGCGTAGTTTTAAAGATTTAAGCATACGTTATAGGGACAGACAGCGAGAAGCGACTTTGTTTTTTTATACTATGTATTGAAGTATGGAAGTATGGCTGACTTATAATGGACTATTTGTTGGACCGATTTAAATGAAATTTTGCATGGTGGTACCTTATATCCCCGGTCAACATTTTAGATACTTTTCATCCCGGAAAATTAAAGAGTTCCCGTGGAATAGTTAAAAAACTATAGTAATTTATACAGCTTAGTACACAAATACTATTGATTGCATTTCAATGAAACTTTACAATAATATAGTTCATACATCAGAATGACAAATATGTTACTTTTTATCCCGGAAAAATGTACGATTCCCGTGGGATAGATTTGTTTTTGTTTGTCTAGAGGCGGAACGAGGGTGAGCCGCTAATATAAACTAAGTGGGTGAAGACGCGGGCACGACTAGTATCTTAATTAATAAGTTTAGGTCCCTTTCATGCTATCTTAATATATCTACATATACAAGTAATATGTATACTAGCGATTTATCCTCGCTTCGGTTAGGCACAAGCCCTACGCGTCTTTTGATAATAATGTTTAGTTAAGTGGTTTCACAGAACTTCTTTCAAAGAATGGATAAAAAGATTACGCCCCATATCAACGAAATATATATATATATATATTTGCGCATTTACAATGTTAGTACTTAAAATTTCATTACAATTACCACTAAAATACGTAATGCTGACGCATATCTTGTTTACGAGAAAATCTTTAATGAGAATAGCGAAATTGTTTGTTTAATACAACCAAATGTAGGAATTCGAATGTTATTCTAATACCGTTTAGTTATATTTGTCTCTATGACAATTTCTAAACTCGTGTACAAGTTTCATAATAATTGCCGTCTTTATAATACAAGTAATTTTTTTATTTGTTTTTATTTTATTTCTATACTATAGAAAAATTATGTGCAATACTAATTAAGTACTACATGTGCATGATATCATTTAGTAGTTATTAAAAAAGGTTGTATATTTAAAAAAAAAAATATAATATTTTTAAAAACAAGAAAGGTTGAAACTTGAACTTTTCTTTTTAATTTATTTTTTAATTTTTATGCGACACAGGGTATCCTAGTGCGTGCGTCTCAGCACTCCATCGCCCATGTTTTGTTAAACAATAATTGTTATTAGATTAAGAAGTATATTTGTATCCATTTTTGTTATTATAAATTACATAAATAACTAAAAAAAATGAGTAGAATTTTTAAAAATAAATTGAAAAAGACGTAATATTTATCGATTCGTAATTTTTTATAGTTACTATTTACGTTTACGTTACGTTCACTTAAAAAAAAATTTAAACACTACACGTAATTTTTTCACCTTCACGAAAAGTCAACACGTCAGAGTGAACGAAAGTTTTCGCGCCAACTGAAACGTCAGAAATAACTTTTTAATTTGAAATATTTTTTAGGGTTGCCTTGACACTAGCCCCTGGCAGCCGGCTTTATACTGCCACTACGACTAATTTAAAAGTTTATTTTGGTTTTCTAAAATCGTGGGCGGAGACAAGCTCGATGTATTAGTGTTTACGTTCGTTATTCAGTAATAGGCATCTTCTTTTTTAACGGCCGCTGCGTAGAAATGTATGTTAGTTTTAATTCATTTCCTTTGAGGTTAGAATGCATTTAACATATAAGTAATAACCATTGATAAATCGATCATCTGTTCAAATATGTTTAATTTTGTTTTATCTTAGTTTACTTTGATGTGGATTTAAAAGAAACGGAAACAAACTTAAAGTTAAATTAAACACACATTCTATAAAAGAAATCTTCCTTCGCCTTTGATATTTTCTAAAACATAGTTAAGTTTTAAGAAATTGCGTAAATAAATAAAGTAATAAATAATACCTTAGAAATATTGATATACGTAAGTTAAAGAAAATAGGAGACATGCAAAGATAATTTGTTGAGTAAAATACATCAAAATTTTAAATTTACTGATTCTTTTCAGTAGTTTTTCAAGTAACTAATAGAGTGTTTTTATTATACTAATGTAGGCATTAAAATTACTTTAAAAGTATAATTAACAAAAAAAAATGTATGTAATACATATGCAAAAAAATGATACTGCATGAAATTATTTACTTAAAACTAATATACATATAGATAATTATGGTATCATAAGACTAAATAGACACATGAACATATATATATATATATATATATATATATATATATATATATATATATATTCTTCTTTCTACGTGATAAAAGATACAGAACAAACACACAAGACAAGAATTACTCAACTGATTTAAAAAGACAGTATCAAAACAAATTAATTTGAATCCTTTCTATTTATTTCTAAAGCATATGAAATTGTAGAGAATAGATAGAAAGAGGCGAGGGCGTAAAACTACCCACGTTTAGGTGTTTTCTTTACCTGCATTTGCTTTGCCCCATAATTTTTCTATAATATTGGCATATTTTTGTTTATAATCAGTACACGTGGTTTTCATAATATAATATAATTCTAAAATAATTTCCGAGGAAAATTATGATTCACTATCTAAGATTACACGATGAATCACGAAATTGTTATGTAGGTACTTAATTAAATGCATTATACTCGTAGTCTTAAAAATATTCTCACAAGTGAAAAATAATTAAATGATAGTTTATAACGGCAGTAAAACTCTTACCAAACGTATATTATATATACTAGCGACTCACTCTCATTCCCCTCGAGTTCGTCCCTAGTTACGTTTTAACGTTGAGGTTAGAGATAAGATATTTTCCCGCAGTAAAAAGTATCCTATATGTTGACCCGGATAACCAGCTATCATCATACCAAATTTCATCAAAATCCGTCCAGTGGTTTTCTCGTGATGCGGTCACGGACAGACAGACAAAAATTCTAAAAACTATAGATTCGGCTTCTGTATTGATAATAATTACCATTTTAATAAAACTTTCTAAAAGATATTTAATGTACAGATTCGACTCAGAATTTTATTATATGTATGTATATTGTGGAGATAATATACTAGCGGACCCGACAGACATTGTCCTGTGCGAATACGGTCTTCACTAAAATTCTATAACCTGACTGCATAAATATTGCTCTTGTAATTAATTTACATTATTAACCCATTATTTATTAAACCCATCTAAATATACAAAAATCGATGTGTGTGTGTGTGTGTGTGTGTGTGTGTGTGTGTGTGTGTGTGGGTGTGTGTGTATGTGTATGTTCCCTATGGATTACAAAACGACTGGAGCGATTTTGATGAAATTTTCAGGCCTTTTATTTCATTTTACCTTCAGATTAGCCCAACGGGTGATCCTGTGAAGTTTGGTAGCGATCGGAAGTTATAATGCGGGCGAATCTACGGGTATTGCTAATTTAGCTTAGAATTGTGATTTTTCACAATACATTTGATTACATTTTCAAGTTCAATTGGGAGGTTGACAGTCATTCTACTTTCTTTAGATAAAATCTATCTTATCTAAAAAATATATATTATTTAAAGGAAATTTTAATATCACCTTAATAAATACGTTAAGGGATCAGATTCTCTAAATATGAGAGCAATATCCGCCGTTCTCACCACCCACGTACAATAGCTATAAACTAATAATAAAGTCAATTTGTCAGTTTGTCTATTTATGAAAATAAATGGTTTCATAGCGACGGAAGTCGTGGTTTCCTTTACACGCTATATAAGGACTGAATTAATTTGACAGGTAGGGCTTTTGAAATATTGCTTTCCCATGACACGACATTTTGGTCATTTCACTTTAGTTTATACACACGATATAAAATAATATTTTTTAAGGTTTAAAATTATTTCTTAAAACTACAAAAAAACTCTAAAAAAGTAGGTTTTATAAAAACATTCATCCCCTGTTTTATGCCCTTACTATGGGATGAATTTCAAATAATGCTAAAACACTTATTTTTTTAAATGTATTGAAGTGCATTAACACCAAGTTTAAAGTAATTATGATCATAAATATTTTTTTTGGTTGTGTAACGTGTTTTCCTATGAGAATGAGATGAGAAGTAACCTATCTCACTCTCCAGCCCTCTCAACACAAAAAAACACGCCAATCCGTCACTCTGTTTCGACGTGAAAGAAGAACAAACAAACAAATAAACAAACAAACACACTTTCACATTTATAATATTAGTATGGATGTATGGATGGATGTAAAATTTAAAAGTATATTTTAAAAAAGGTACAAAATAAGTTATTTTTGTAGTAGGATTCGGGATTCGATTCAAAACAATTAACAGATTCTTCAGTTCGATCCTTTAAAAAAAAATCTTAAATCATTTTCGATAATTAGGATTAAGTTTTACTAAAGGAGTCTGCCCACTACACCGTCTCATACCATGACCGTGCTATGAACGTATCAGGCACGGAAACGAGCATGGCACGGACTACTATGCCCACTAGAACGTATCAACAACGTATCATATCCGTACATAACGGTTTTAGTGCTGTGTATGCTCACCATTGCGCCGCCTACGCGCACCGGTCCCGTAACGTCGCGTACCAGGCACGCAGCGTACCGACACCGGTAAAATATTCTCGACGACAATTGTTAACGTTCCGTGCACGGCACGCGACGGTGCCGGTCGGTGACGGAACGGTCTAGTGGGCAGAGTCTCATACATTTCAATACAAAGAATATTTTTTTGCCTGACACGCTCCTAGCACGGTCATGGTATGAGACGGGGTAGTGGGCAGACTCCTTAACGCTTAAAAGTGTTTTGACTGTAAATAAATTAGTATTATAATGAAGACTCACCTCTTCTATTGACGACGACATAAACCCAGAACTGAAACAATAAAGAAAAAATTAATAATTCTCATTAAAAAGGGCTGAATGTATAGGTACCTACATACGAGTACGTTAAAATATTTTAGATATTATTGCTACAGAATAACGAATCTATTATACTATGTACTAGGGACTTACCCTTGCTTCGCTCGGGTGCATCTTTGCTATTAGTTTTACGGGCTTTACGGGCTTTACGGGCGGGTGCTATTAGTTTTACGATTTTTTATTATTCGTCATGTTATTTAATGGTGTCGGTCAATACAAATCGTCATAATTAAGATATTAAAATTATAATATTAAAAATCTTCACAACTATGAACTCTGACCAACTAGCTATCCACCGATATAGTCTGTAGTGTGCGGACTCTTTCAGTGAAAACTATAGAAGTACGTTTGGCTCCATTTATAGTGACTCTACATGCTGTGCCAGCGGTCGCAGGTTCGAGTCCTGCTGGGGGCATTCATTTGTGTGATGAGCACGAATGTTTGTACTCCAGTCATGACTGTTTATAATAGGTAATTTAAAAGTAATATACGTGTAGTGTATCAACTATCTGGTATCCATAACACAGTCCTCGTAGCTTACGAACTAGATGGTGCTAATATCCCAACATATTTATTTATATATTTACATTAGGTCCCATAGTGTATAACTTACCAGCATACTAAAGAACTTTTATTCTTCTTCTTCTCCATTGCAAATGTTATTTAAATTCTTCGCAATTATTATACGACAAAATATAAATTAACACTAAGGAATAACTCGCTTTAAAAATATAACACTTTCAACGCTGGCATTGTATTTCATTTACGGCATAATGGTTATTTTTAAGTTTAAATATAATATTTAAATATTGCTATTGTTTAAGTTTTTCTTACGATTATAACGAGATCGAGGTGATTATTACATGCCCTATGCATTTCTGAAATAACTTTTTTTGTCCAAACGTTATTTTACATCGCTAGTTGATAGTCCTATGAATATAAATATATATTAGGATAAGGCCACTGCACTGGTTCAATTTAAACTGCCTTACAAAATTTGCTCGAAATGTGCTAATTTTTAATCCTAGATAATGAAATCTATACTGGATTCTTTTAATCAATTTTCTGTCAATAACGGTTATATAATAATTTAAAAAATAGTTTTCGAAAGACATGTGCAGTCCGCCAACCCGCATCGGCCAGCGTGGACTGTGGCCTGATAGCCCTTGTATTGAAGGGAGGCCCGTGCCCAGCAGTGGGACGTTACATTACATTATAAAGGTTAAATAACAGTCAATGTTTAAATTAAGAAATAAAGTACCTGGCTGTGCTTTGTTTTTTCAAAAAATATATAAATATTGTTTTTTTTTTTAAGAAAAGATCTAGATACATTATATATGTACATATAAACCTAAAAAACAAAACCTTACATAGTTACAAAATTTGATCCAAATCATTACAGCCGTTTCCGAGATGCACGAAATAAATTTATATACAAGAATTGTTCATTTAATATTATAAGATAATATTAAATAAACACAAGATCAAAGAGTTAATGAGTAATTACTAGAGCAAAGTAATTAAAGTTTGACATGTGCATGATGTGACCATTACGTAAAAATCGACATATGAGCTACTTACGATATATATATATATATATATATATATATATATATATATATATATATATATATATATATATATATAGTTGCTTTATAAGTCTTTAGTTCAGGAGTTCCCAACCAGGAAGCTTATTTAAAAATCGTTGAAATTATGTGTTTTATTATAAAAAAAACATCCGGGGAGGCTCAACAGAAGAAAGGTTGATAAACCCTGCTTTAGTCGGTATACCCGTGACAATGGGCGCTTGTAACAGTGCTGAAACATCGAGAACTCTCAAAAGTAAGCGCCAAACATGGTAAATAATAAATATCCCATATTACATCATAATAATATTGAATTTAGTCCGCGACATCACTCGCTTAGTTTATGTAAAATTACTCCGCTTCAAAAATCGCGTAATGTTAGATAGGCTTAAAACCTTCATCAACTTTATACTTACATATAAAGTTCGCTTCTAAAAAGCTATAAAATTTGGACTCCCATGATTCATTAAACTGAATGAAAAGTTTGATTAAAACAATGCTTATCACTGGCGCCTACGATAATGTGACACTCGAAGCCATTAGAATTTTATCTCTTGACCATTGATGTTTTTATCTTTATCTTTGATATCTATTATTATAGCTGGTGAACTATTCGACTGTATAATTCTAACACACCTTAAAGTGAAATTTAGATTCATGAAAAGTTAAATCTATCTCTATACTAATATTATAAATGCGAAAGTTTGTGAGGATGTATGGATGTATGGATGTTTGTTACTTTTGCACTCAAAAACTACCGAATGGATTTTAGATTTTTAGATTTTCACTAAAGTAATATACTCATACGATACGTACTTAGGCTAAGAGAGATTTTTTTTAATTAAAAACTTAATTAGCCCAAACCAACCCCCTACCCCCTTTCTTACACGTGCTGTCATATAAGGCGAGAGTCAGTTTCACGATTGCCTTCTAATAACTAATTCTACAAATACATAAGATGTCATTCGGACATATCATTCGCAGAGACCAAAAACTAATATTTAATTATTCAAAATTAAACCGCTGTACAAAATATGCTAAATTTTTTAAAATTGTAGAGTTTATTCCATGACCAATCGAGACTTACACAAGAAAAATCACTGCCTACTGTTATGTCATGAAAATATAATCAATACTGATACATAAAACTGAAGTTTCTATGATTGTTTGAACGCGCTAATTTCTGGTAGCCGATTGGTAACGCGCTCGCTTGGGAAACCGAGTGAAGCGGATTCTATTCCCTGTTTCGCTAAGTTTTCGAAAGAAATATGAAGTCCGCCAACCCGCACTTGGCCAACGTGGTGAACTATGATCTGATCCCCCATCCATACTACACACCCAGCAATGGAGCGTTAAAAATCACTGACCCTACTAGTCCGTTTTGAAAAATTCTATTTACCTTCCTAGGTTATAAGACTTCATACCAAAATCACACTACGAGCTATGAGAACATAATAATTCTACAAAATTAAAACGACGCAGGCGAAGCCGCGACAAAATGCTAGTAAACAATAAATACAATCACTACATCACTGGCACGTATTGCAAAACTTCAACAAATAGAAACTCGCGGTCGCTCCTAACTAAATCTAAACAAACGTGTACAAAGTGAAAACATCTGTGTACCCACTGTGACAAGTAAAGGAAGTTTATAATATTCATATGCTATACAGGGTGTTATTACTGTAGATTTTATAATATTTTATTTTTAAATACATAACAGTCGGTGATTATGTCCGTCTGTGTTCTACTTAGCTTTTGAACACTAAACAATAAACATGTCCCACCTTATTTTATTCATCCATTTATTGCACATATAATATAAAGATGAAATCTAATCAAAATATACTTTATGTAAACTGATTTTACAAGCTACTATTGAATCGATAATTTTACATTTTAAATTTTAATTAAATGTCAGTATATAAATCCATCAGGAATCTACCGGCTCGGAAGGCAGTTTTGCTGAGAAGAGCCCAAAAGAAACTCAAAAGGTGCTCTTTTTAAATAAAATATATATATATTATATTATTGCAATATAATAATTACGAATATATTCTTATCCTACGTGAATATCAATTAATAGTAATAAGTGGGCTTACTATTTATATCTGCAAAGTATTCATCGACGGAATAATATACTTTGCTCAATAATAATAATAATTAATAAGTATAGATAATCTGACAAAATACATAAGTTATGCAAAATAATTTTCGACAAAAATTTAGCGAGATTACCGTTAAAAATAAAGGCGATTACCAAGTGCATGGATATTCATACTGTGATAGATAGTAGAAGAAAGAAATCATTAAGATTCTTGGGCATAAGGAAAAAATACTGTTGGTTAAAAATATTTCAAATATTTAAAAAAAAAATGCTGTTTTTCAGTCAGCTTTTGTTTAACTATCTTAAATAATTTCATCATTGTTCTTGTTACGAAGCATTGGCGTATAACAAAACTCGGTCAAATTAGTTCGGCCTGTTTATTTATAAGGTTTTCGTCTTCGTAGAATTTAGGGCCGCTCCACACTATAGTGCCGATCACAGTCCGTTCTCGGTCATCGGACCGATTATTCTGATATCATTGAATGATTATTCTAATATCGATTAGTCTGGTAGAGTATTTCTATACAGGAAACGTTGCTGGAGCGTGATTCGACCGGAACGTCTGTCTACTGATAGTGTGAATGCACTCATTGTTTCTTCTATAACAATATTTTACCAGACCGATATCGGATCGAGAGCGAACCGTGATCGGCACTATAGTATGGATCGGCCCTTATTATTCCAATTGATCTCAATGTCATCTTTTTGTGATAGCCTGCGAGTAGGTCAATGAATTTGACCTACAATGCTATCTATTCGCCCTTCGCGTGTTTCAAAAGTTAATCAAAAATAAATCAACGAGAAAGAGTGAAAAGATAATATATCAAAATAAAAAGATCAAGAAGTTATTGATATTATGGGCAGGTTTAAACACACTCTATTGTGATGCTATAAATAAAAAAATAATTAAGGTAGAATTTTATTGGAACAAAATCAATATCACCGTTAATCGCATTATTCGCAGTTTTTAACTTATAGTAGACCATAGACTGTATAGTAGGTTGCGAATTAAATCCGCAGTTCAAAAATAAAGGTCCCGAACTAAAATCGTTAAAAAAAAAAAAAAAAACTAGAAACACAGATAATATTAATTTCTTTTTTTCATAAAAAAAACCACTAAATATTTTTAAATAAATTTTAACACACTGTATAAGTAAGTAGGCTACTAAGGCCATCCTGATTATGTGTCATAATGTTATTACTAATACGAAGATTCACCGAACACTGAGTATTTATAAGCATCTGATAGATAGAACTATTTATATATTACAACTTCCATCCCCCTTTTCACCCTCTTAAGAAATGATTTCCGGGATAAAAACTATCCTATGTCCTTCCCAGGGTCACAAACTATCTCCATACCAAATTACATATAAATAGGTTCCGCGGATTAAGCGTGAAAAGGTAACAGACAAACAGACAGAGTTACTTTCGCATTTATAAAATTGAGACTAAACTTACTGATAGGCTAAGCTAAATATATTATTATTAAAAAAAAGGTGGGTTTAACCTTTACGCGCGGTTGAAGTAAAACTTCTTTGGCAAATATCGCAATTAAATTGAAACAAATCAATAACTAAATAAGGCATATTATAATCATGTATATATAGAATATCATATAAGGAAAGAATATAATATTATATATCATTTGTCAGACAATAACGATGGTTACCATGGCAACAAACAATTATCAGCTAACTTCATCATGTTGCTTTTTGGTTGTCGGTGTGCGCGCGCATTGTAAAAATTTTACTCTCATAGGTTTTCCAAACGTCCCGAAAGAAGTATAACTTCAAAAAAAAAAACTATGTCACTCAAAAAATCTCCAATGTGCAGTAAATCTTAACTGTTGTGCTAGATTGATATCAACAGGACAATAAAAAGAATAGTCATGCCAATATAACTTCTATTTTGATAGCCATAGAGTATAAATTATTTAGGGTTAGAATATTTTTCTAATTATTATTATTTATATTATGATAAAGTATGACACAGGGATTCAAGTCCATACGATTCAAAGGTATGGTAAAACAATAGCAGATAGCTAACCAGATAATCATGGCCCTTGCTTGATATGGGAGTGTATAGTAACAAAAGCTCATGATAACTGGACCTCTTTAACCAATTAAAACTGCTATTGGCTACAATTTAATTGGAATGAAGTCATAGTTCGAAATATTCAAATACTAACAATTCTCAATGTTTTCAATTTGTCTATACTAGTGTGCTTAAAGAAACAAAACCATTTGATGTAGAGCGAGCGAGATAAAAAGTAGCCTACACTACTCTATCCTATCAGCAGTACTGAAGATGAACTGCGTCGACACCTAGTAATTGGGAAATGGGCAGTGAGATGATGATGACTACTCCCCACAAAACACATCTAATGTTGCTATCATCTATTTAACCCCCTTGGGCCTTAGAGAAAAAAAAAATAAAAAAAAGAAGAAGGGTAGAAGCCCTTATTCATTATCCACTGTTATATATATTAATTGTTAAATGTTTAAGTCCTACAACTTTAATCCAATTTTGTTATTTTTTTAATTCTAATATTAGCTATGAAGCCAATTTTTGTAAAAAACTTCTAATTCATAATGTTATCTAATGTTACGGATCAATCTCTATCGTGTCGCCCTTCACTCTAGTTGACATTAGCAAAATCGTGTACAGCCATAGTCTATGATTTACGAAAAATTTAAAACCGTTATTGTTCAATAGATTTAGAAATACAAATTGTGTAAAACAAACTGACCCCAAAAACGACATTTTTTAATTTGTAATCTTTGAGGTCATAGAAAACAGTTCCCCAGAATTTCTAAATTTTCCATTCTTTTTTCCTAAACACCTTAATCAAAAACTGTTGCGAACATTGAAAAAAATATCCAAATCGGTCTTGATGTTCTCAAGTGATGAGTTTACCAACAAACCGTATTTCATTTTTATTATATACTAGCGACTCACCCTCGCTTCGCTTCGGGTTCGTCCCTAGACAAAAACAAATCCACCCCACGGGAACCGTACATTTTTGCGGGATGATATATATAGCCTATAGCCTTCCTCAGTTAACGGGTTATCTAATGCAAAAAGAATTTTTCAAATCGGATTAGTAGTTCCTGATATTAGCGCGTTCTACCAAACAAACAAACTCTTCAGCTTTATAATATTATTAGTATAGATTTAGATAATTGAGAAGGAACTGCGCTACAACAAAGAGCAAGGTAAACGGTATAAAAAGCGTGAACTCGTCAAAAATATCCGAGGACGTTACAAAAACAAGTTTTTTAACGAAAATAACACAAAATAACAAAATAATAATATATCAGATAGACAATATGAAACTATAATAGAATTGTGACTGTCAAAGATGTATTTTAAATCAAAATAGTTTTTGTGACGATTAAATGACTTCGATGGGCTTTTTTTCTAGCAACTTAAGTAGTTTACACTAAATTTACAAATTATATTAATCGCTAATAATATGATACTGCTAAATATTATGTTTAAAAGTACTATTATATTATTTTTCAAATTAAATGAATAAAATCAGAAATAATTTCAATTAATCATCGCGATACCAACTCCAAAACTTTAAAAACTTAAACAATAGCTTTAAAAATACAAATAAAATCCACTTAGTATTTTTTTCCGAAATAAAAAAATATAATATACTATATTTCATTACATCACTGTTTAATGACAAAGAATTTCACATTCCACAATCAAAGTAGGAGCGACTCGCTCGAAACGCGTTCGCGATTCGACTAGCGTATGATAAGCTATCAGTAGATTAGTTCATGTATTGACTCAGGTTTTAAGGTTAACTTATATCTATATACTTAAAACAGGGACAGTGGTAACCCAGTGGTAACGCGCTCGCTTGGGAAACCGAGTGAAGCGGGTTCAAATCCCGGGTCTCGCACCTCTGATATTTTCATGTACGGACCATTTATAACATGATTACCACTTGCCTTATGGTGAAGGAAAACATCGCGAGGAAATCTGCATGTTTGAGAAAACCTATCAAGTTTTCGAAAGACATGTGAAGTCTGCATATCCGGGTGGACTGGATGGAGGGTGAACTTTGTGTACTAATTTGGGGCAAAGTTCGGCACAATAATGTAAAAGGAATAAGATGTGTACTTGTGTCTGAGCACACCTTGTGCACTATAATGTCTAAATCGGTCAGGAGGATCTGCCTTGGCTACTTGATCATCAACGCATAAATTATATAAAAAAAATCTATGTTATCATGCCAAGCCAATGGACTAACACAGAATGATACTGAATACCGTACAAAGTGTACTAAGTAGGAAAACAGACCCTGGCAATAGCCGGGATTAATAAATGCCAGGGAAGAAGAATATATCGTACCTTCCTCTAAATAAGACTAGATGAAACATTTTCATGGCTAATTACTGCTATTTATTGACATCAAGCGGAATCGAACTTAAAGGTTATCTATATGTTACGAAATTGAAAGTATAAAGTGTACCTATAATATAAACTCTCAGGAAACAGAGTTTCACTTTTCCATATCCGAAATAGATACCTACATAAGTGTCGACTTCGTGGTCTTATCGGAATGTATATTTAATTCAAAATAATGAATTAATAGCGATACTAACATAAAAGAAACTAGAAAACGTGAAAAAATACGAATAACAACAAATTCCAATGAAATATTTACCGAAGGATAATATTTTGGTGAAAACAAAATTTAGTTCATGACGAGTATTCCATAGCGAGACATAGGTCTCAGGGCTATTACTAAGAGACTGTTTTTGAGACAAAAACACGAAACGGCACTCGAATCTACGACCTTTAAGGTCTTTAACCGAAAATCCTCTATCAAACTACTAATATAAATGCGAAAGATTACATGTCCGCGTGTGTATGTAAAAATATATATACAAATAAATATAATTGGAGTGTCTGTTTGTAATATTAAAATAACCGCTTTTTGCTAAATGCACATGGATGTATATACGGTACATATACCAAAACAACATTTTTTACAATTTTTGTCTGTCTGTCTATTTGTTCCGGTTAATCTCCGAGACGGCTGGACCGATTTTCACGGGACTTTCACTGGCAGATAGCTGATGTTATAAGGACTAACTTAGGCTACTTTTATTTTAGAAAAAGAATTAGGGTTCCGCTTAAAAAAATGAAAACGTACCGAGGGACGAACCCGAGCGAAGCGAGGGTGAGTCGCTAGTTGTAAAATATGATAAAACTATACGAAATCATTAATCAAATTATTTGATTAATGATTCACTTATCATTAATAGATTATAAAGTTTGTTTCGTGAATAAATAAATATGCAATTTATAGTATTGTAATCGCGTTGAAATATTATTTTTACTTATATCTATTTTATAGTAAAAAAATCGGGTTGGGCTGTGTCGAGGACCGGGGCGGGCACACCGCCGTTGGTTTAACGTGAAACGTCTATATCAATGAGTCTCTTTTAGTGTTTTTGTTTTTTATAAATATTTTGCATATTTGAACACAAATTATTAAAAATAGTAATCTTTGATGATAGCAACCGTAAGAATATCATATATCATATATAATTTTTCAGACAATAACAACGATTACTATGACAACCTAATGCAAACTTTTTCGTCACTGTCCACTTTCTGGGTATCCGTAAGTTTCGGTGTGATTTTAAAGACATTTTACATCAAAAACATAAATGTCCTGGGGGATATGAATCCGACTATCTTCATACTAAATATCATCTAAATCGGTTCAGCGGATTTTAGTTTATCCAATACAAGCAAACATACAAAAAAAAACACACTTTTTTTTTATTATTTCTGTAGACTGTAGATAATTATTTAAGGTTTTCTTTTTTAAATATAAAAGTGTAAAAGAAATAACTAGAAGGTTACAAAAATAAATATATAATTTAATTTAAATAAAACTTACCTCTCATCGTAAATCGTAGAGTTGGTCATGTTGAATTCATCATAACTGTCTTCGATGGCTCCGAACATTTTCGCGCCCTCCACATTGCCGTCAAAGTCTGACAGCTGACTGACATTCGACAGCTGGCTCACGTTTGACAGCTGGCTGACGTTTGACAGTTGGCTGACGTGTGACACTTGGCTGGCGGTTGACATCTGACAGCTGTCAGTCTTGCCCTTGGTGCGCTGGTCCCAGAGCTTTTTGGTTTCGTCTTGAACTCGTCGTTTCAATTCGGATATTTTCTCACGTTCGTCTTCTATTACTTGACAACCTAAAGGAAACACATACATTTCATTGTGTATAAAAATGTGAAGAACAGCTAAAAAAGGGCTTTATTAATTTAAAAAATACATGAAATGAACAAAAATATAAGGGACTGAGTTTTTATTTAGGTAGTTTAAAATAAAAATTTATTCGATTTGAAATTTTCTTGTTAGTGGCATCTAAACAGCCATAAACAAAACGTTTGGCATCAAATACAATCATCTGTAACATGTACCATATTTATTAAATGCTTGGATATATGACTCAATTATGCATAAATTATTACACCGATTACGATGAAAATTGGCACACAGATAGACCATGTTCTAAATGAATTAATATGAAACTTTAAACATATATATATATATATATATATATATATATATATATATATATATATATATATATATATATATATTTATTTCTGTAATCTGCTGTTTCTAAAGTGAATTTTCGATTTGAATTTGTTAACTTATTTATATAGAAATTACGCTACACCCTTGAAAGATAAGCAATTATGCATAATGTAAAATTAAAAAAAAAAAACAAACTCACCTTTCTCTTCTAGCATTTCCATTCTCTTCCTCTCAATCTCCATCAAACTATCCAACGTTCTTTTTCCCAACGAATTGACGTCATCGCTTGACAAAATAGGCGCATCTAAAGTTATTTTAGAAATCCTATCAATATCGTCTTGTGATGGAATTTTTCCTGAATCCGTTATTTTCTGAAATTCTCTTGCATTAGGCTCATCTCCACAGCTTTTTCTATGTAAAACTTTTATTTCTTTCAAATTTTCATTTTCTTCCTTTATTGTATCCGTCTTGTCCGGCGATAGAGATTTTGATTTGACATATTTATTATCTGTTACAACTGGTTTGTTTTTGACGTATCTATTTTTTGTCTCTTCGTCGTTTTTCGTCGTACTATCTTTTCGTTTGAGCGAATCCTTTTTAATTATCTTCCCCAACGCTGCAAAAGTTGGTATTTTGGACGACGAATTGCTTTTCATGGGTCCGTTATCTTTTTTGTCTTTCTTTTTTGAATTTCTGAGGCTATTAAATTTGTCGAAAGATGTATCCACCTCAATATTTTCGTTGTAAAATATATTTTCGTTGAGACTCTGCGACATCAGATCGACTTTAGGTTCGATTTTCTTCTTATCCTTATTTTTCCGTTTTAGCGAATCGAAATTTCTTTCCCAGAATCCTTTCTTTTCTTTCGAAGAGTTAGAAGATTTGGACGGACTACTGTCAACTTCTATTGGATCATCAAGATCAGTTATGACGCGCCTTTCAATATCAACGATCATAGATTGCGACATTTCATCTATAGAATTGAATTTGTCTTTTAAAAATTTAGTGTGATTTTCAAAATTTGATATTTTGGCCACGTCTAAGTCATCGCTGTCGGAATTTTGCGGGGAATAACCGAATTCACCCGACTTTGCTCGAGTTTGGTCCGTATAAAACGCACTGTCTGGCGACTGAGTTCTCTCTATATCGTTTAATTTAGTAACAATAGGTTTGATTTCTTTCTCTATAATTTGCACCTTGCCTGTTAAATGTTCAACGTGGTTCAAAAGCTTAACGTATTCAGCTTGTAAAACTTTTGTTTCTTCTAACGCTGACGTCAGATTATTATTTGCCTCCGACTTTAGAGTTAATATTCTAGTTTTTTGAGCTTCAATTTTCTTACTTAATAGCATAATTTCGTTTTGTAAATCTTCCCTATTTGCTAATCTGTGAATAAATTATAATTAAATTTATTGATTGCTACTTAAATCTCTTGAAATAATTTTTTGCATAAAACATAATTCGGATCAGTGGTTTTGGAGCTTTAAACTAACAAACAAAGGAGATTAGGTGTTATATAGTAATTGTTAAATAATAAATATATTACAAAAGTGAAAGTAAATGATTTTCAAAGATTGAATTTTACTTTGTTGGTTTGTTTACAGTAACGACTTTTGTTTATAAGTTTTTATTCCAGTAAATAAAGTAATCCCTTCGACTGGAAAGTATACAGGGTTATTGGTAATTCGACGTATTCCCGTTAGGAGGTGATAGAGGTGACTATTTGCAATAATTTTGACCCCCATATGCATTATGCAAAAGTGAACGATTTTTGAGTTATCATGTTTTTTAGCTTTTTTCAAAATGAGTCAGAAATGCAACTTCAAAAATTTATTAAAAAAAAAGTATCAATTTAAATTTCATTTTCTCTTCTGATTTACAAAAACGGTTAAACACCAGTTATTTATCAATATTAAAACAACAATTATCGGTCCAAATTAAAAAATACGAGACGAAAAACCATATTATTTCAATATTTTTTTGAAACTTTCTCCACTAAAATGCCTTAAAAACAAAAAATAACATTATGAAACTTGGCTTGCAGATTATTTTAAAAACATAACCGTTTTCTTAGCTCTCCAAAAATGCATAACAACTAGGAACTTATTTCAAAAATAACTGAAAAAAATTGATCACAAAGGAAGCAGGCAGAAATTCGTATTCGAACTAAATTTAAGGTCGTTCTTTAAAATTTCCATAAAATTAATTAAAAACAATACCCAATGTAAATAAAACAAAAGAATATAAATTAAAAATAAAATTTAGAACCAGTAACAGTTTAGTGGTAATAACAATTAACAATTAATAATAAGTAAATGTCTTCATTTTGTAATTTAGCTTAAGTAAAGTTCTTGCTCGAAGTGACTTCCCCTATTGCGTACGCAAAGTTGCATTCTTTTTCCGAGTTGTGACTTAACTACCGAAGTAGTAAAATTATTCCGCATCGCATTTGCTGCGTTCATAATTCTTGTTTGGAGTTCTTTCGCGGATGACACAGACGAGACGTCGAAAAATAGGGATTTTATGAGACCCCAGAAATAGAAATCAACCAGCGTTAAGTCCGGCCTCCTCACCCTATCCAACGATTAGGAAAATGGCTATCGAGCCATCGCCTAACATTGACACCGAAATGTGCAGGACATCCGTCTTGCTGGTATATCATGTAAATAAAACTATCTTTTCGGATTTTTTCGCGGATTTATTTTGATTTTTGGTTCCCGACGTTTCGATAGCTTTACAGCAATCATGGTCACGGGAGAGACTTTCCCGTTCCATGGCTTTAGGACCCATTCCATGGCGTGCGAGAAGTCCGGACTTAACGCCGGTTGATTTCTATGTCTGGGGTCACAGAAGTCCCTAGTTTACGACGTCTCGCCTGTGTTATCCGCGGGAAAACTCAAAACAAGAATTATAAACGCAGCAAATGCGATGCGGAATAATTTGACTACTTCGGTAGTTAAGTCACAACTCGGAAAAAGAATGCAACTTTGCGTACGCAATAGGGGAAGTCACTTCGAGCAAGAACTTTACTTAAGCTAAATTACAAAATGAAGACATTTACTTATTATTAATTGTTAATTGTTATTACCACTAAACTGTTACTGGTTCTAAATTTTATTTTTAATTTATATTCTTTTGTTTTATTTACATTGGGTATTGTTTTTAATTAATTTTATGGAAATTTTAAAGAACGACCTTAAATTTAGTTCGAATACGAATTTCTGCCTGCTTCCTTTGTGATCAATTTTTTTCAGTTATTTTGAAATAAGTTCCTAGTTGTTATGCATTTTTGGAGAGCTAAGAAAACGGTTATATTTTTAAAATAATCTGCAAGCCAAGTTTCATAATGTTATTTTTTGTTTTTAAGGCATTTTAGTGGAGAAAGTTTCAAAAAAATATTGAAATAATATGGTTTTTCGTCTCGCATTTTTTAATTTGGACCGATAATTGTTGTTTTAATTTTGATAAATAACTGGTGTTTAACCGTTTTTGTAAATCAGAAGAGAAAATGAAATATAAATTGATACTTTTTTTTTAATAAATTTTTGAAGTTGCATTTCTGACTCATTTTGAAAAAAGCTAAAAAACATGATAACTCAAAAATGGTTCACTTTTGCATAATGCATATGGGGGTCAAAATTATTGCAAATAGTCACCTCTATCACCTCTTAACGGGAATACGTTGAATTACCAATAACCCTGTATAGTTACACTCCCTTGGTGGTGTAGTGGTAAGCATGTATGCTGCATATCCTGGGTTCGAGTCCCGGGTTGGACCAAGTTTAGTTATTGAGTCTTTTTGTTAAGAAATTAACAGCCCGGAGTTGGGAAGTTGGCGGTGTTTCACCCCCGTGCCTCGGAGAGCACGTAAAGCCGTCGGTCCTGCGCCGAAACTCTCACCGCGAGTGTCTCGTGTCGTCCTATCGGACTTTGAGAATAGTTACAAGAATAAAGAGTACACTGGTGTCTGCGTTAAAAGTTGTGTATTATAATATCTCTTACAGTTAGCTAATTGCAGTAAGATTGGCCGCCGTGGCCGACATCGGTCAGAAGGACATCATCATCACATAGTAATCCCGTGGGATATGCAAAAGGTCTATAAAAACATTAACGTACAGTTTACTAGTAACAAAATAAATGCAACTTACAATTCAGATTCTTCCTCCAAATGTTGAAATTCTAAATCTTCAAATATTTTCGTTTCATTGTCCAGTATGTCTTGAGCGTTCTGTAACTCCTCTAACGTAGCTTTGTTTTCTCTTATATCATTTTCAATTCTAGGAAAAATTAAGTTTTATACAGTTTTACAATTTATAATTTAATCTTCTTAATATTCGTCTCTTAATTTAAAAAATGACTTCATTATATTGATACAAAAAATACTTTTAATAAACAATAAAAAAGAAAATCAAACTCTTACGATACACCTTTACAGACGTTCAAATTATTTATATATTATAGATACTTTAATAATGCTAAGTAACCTTACACGGCTAATTTAAAATTATGCAATAACAAAAATAAAAATCTCTTGAAAGTATTATTATTGGATATAATTTTTTTTAAGTTATAATATTTAATACGATTATTACGTAAAGAACAATAAGAAAAATAACGTTAAGTGATTTGATTCCTATTTTTTCGTTTATTAGTTTTAATCTTTTATTATAAAAGACTAGCGTCTCACCCTCTCTCTCCTTGGGTTCGTCCGTCCCTAGGTACGTTTTAACGTTTAGTATAGATTTCTCAGAGATGAGATATTTTCCCGTAGTAAAAAGTATCCTATATGTTGACCCGGATAACCAGCTATTATCATACCAAACATCAAAATCCGTTCAGCGGTTTTCTCGTGAAGCGTTCCCAAACAGACAAAAAATTTATAAACTAAAGATTCGGGCCTCCGTATCGATAATAATGACTATATCAATAAGATTTTCCAAAAAAATATTTAATGTACAGATTCGATTCAGTTAGAATTTTATTATAAAATAAAATAAAAATAAATTTTAAAATAACTTAGTTTAGAATAAGTACAACTATCAAATTTTAACAAAAGCGACATATAAAATATATTTTAATGTTTTCCTTACCTTTCAACTTTCATAGTAGCTATCTCCACTCTGTCCTTCATTTCATTCTGGCGCGATTCTTGTTTCTCCTTCAACCGTTTGATTTCTTCCTCTATACTCTTAGCTTTATCTATTAAATCTGATTTTTTCTTCTGTTCTATATTTAGAATTGCGATTTCCGAGTCATATTCTCCTTTGATTAAGGCTTTCTCCATTTCCAACTATAACAAAAAATAATAATAATTTTATAATACTTAGTACATATGAAAAATTAAGTTTTGTCAATTCAAACACAATTATGTGTTACAATCAAGCAAAATTCCATTATTGTTCTGCCATTTTTACTTTTACAGACAAACTTCTGTGATAGATTCGAATAAAAAATATACGTATCACAAATACCATGGAACAATTTAACTTAACAAGAAACTATGGTAATATATAAAAAAATATACAATTTAAACAAATATATAATATATAATACAGTAGAAGCGTCGTAGAAAAATCAATAAGTATAAATACTATATAATCCCGACCTTGATTTTTCAACAATGTTGACTTTTTTAAGTGTCTTTTTTAATTGAATGTCAAAAATTATATAATAAGTTAATATGCTATCCAATATATAAAGGAGTTTCAATATACATATGTACATATTATGTACAAACAGCAATACACTTAACTACCCATTACAGACGCAACTGAGAGAAATTATCACTTTTCGAAAGGGATAGATATATGTTAGCCATTTTCAATGTAGTCATTCTTAATTCGGTCGTATTGCAACTCTCTTTAAACGCTCAAATTGACATTTACTCAAAGTTTATTCCAAATAAAAACCGCATGGATCATGGATGCAATCTAAATTTAAAAACAAATGTACGTTTATGTGTATAAAAATAAACGTATGATTATATGTTTTTTTTTTAAATATATTATACAAAATAATAAGCACAACATACCTCTCTTAAAATATCATCCTCTTGCGATCTAATTTCCGTCATTTTACATTTAATTTCGTGAATTTCTGTCACAAGCTTCTTTCTCTCTTCTTTTAATTTCTCAAATCTAGATTTCAGCTCGTCTAAGGTTTCATCTAAAACCGCACTATCTATGGAATCTACTTCATTGTCCATTTTCTTTATATCCTCAGTTATTGTCTGTATAATTTTCTCGCGCTTGTTTTCCTTTAAATCCCTTTCAAACTCTTCTAACTCTGGTATATCAGCCATCAGTTCTTTTTTGACATCATCAAAACTTTTATTTTTAGTTAGAGTCTCGATTTGATCATTATGATCATTATTTTCTGTACTGTCATTAGTTTCGTCATTTTTATCTGTTATGACTTTGGAATATCTACATTCTATGTCATTTGTCAAATCATCGTCAATCATTGGTATCTCTTCTTCTAGACTCAATTGTTTTTCGATACCACTTATTTTGTCCCCTCTACTACTATCTGTAGCCATACTGCTGTTCTCATTATTTGCAGTATCAAAATTAGGTTTATTCGAATTATCGACAGGCGGCGGCGTTGGGAATATAAAATACTGTGGAGACGGCAGATTTTTGTGTGCGAAAGTTGTTTTTATCCTCGTCCTGGGACTTTGAGTGTTCGGTGACTTTGGTTTGAAGCCTAAATTATTTTTGAAGTAGACATTTTCGTATGGACTGCCTATTGGCGATATATTGGAGCTTTGATTTTGCAATTTTCTTATCATTATAGGACTAGATAAATCGTTTCTAGGCTCATCGAACACTGGTATGCCTATTTCATCCATTCTGCCGATGTTTTCGTAGTTATTATCGCTAATAGTGACTTCTGGCGTTAAAGTCTCTAAGTTAGATTGCGATGTGTCGAAATTTTCGTAATTCGACATATTTCTTGGTATAGGCAGTGATTGATTCATTGATCTGTTATGACTAGTATCGAATCTGAAAGGGACAGCCTATTTTAGTCCATGTAATGTGGAAAAAATAATAATTAAAGATTCGAATTTTATTGTAATAATTAAAATATACTATTTACATCATAACAACAACATCAAAAAAAAATTCTTAAATTTTTATTTTCATACAAAAATAAAAATATTTTTATTGCACCTTCCGGACGACAATAGTCTTAGCATCTGGTCAAGTTAAATGAGTAAGCTCTGCCTCCTGCACCCCCTCCCCCCCTCCCCCACTCCTCCCTCTCCACCGGTCACACGCTTTCTTTTGCTAATGCTGGACTATTACCGTCTAGATTCTAGAAGGTGCAATAAAAATATTTTCATTTCTGTAAAATTTAAGAAATATTTTTTTTTGTTACAGAACATCTGTTCTGTTGTTATGATGTAAATAGTATATTCCCAAAAGGTCTTCATTACATTAAAAATGACCCTGTATATTAAATAAGATAATATTATGCTATCTCTCTTTCAACGGAAATTTTTATTATTCGTATTTTATTATCAAAAATTGTAAATATAACGACTAATATCTATATAAAAAATCCCTTATTCTTGAGAGAAAATAAACTATCTGTATATATATCAACATCGAGAAAAGTACCACCAACAGCAAAATCAATCATTTTTGACTTTGACATTTTGGCGGACTCCATCTATATATTTTTTTTGTCTGTGAGATTTGTATAGCTTTTACATAACATATCAAAGAACATTCTTTCATTTGCATTGATATTGAATAACTATATATGAAAAAGATTGTACTTGTATGTTTGTTACTCTTCCACGCTGAAACAGTTTGATGATATTTAGTACACAAACAGGCCATGGCCTGGATTAGTAGATAAGTTACTGTTAGACAGTGGTAGCCCAGTGGTAACGCGCTCGCTTGGGAAACCGAGTGAAGCGGATTCAAATCCCGGGTCTCGCACCTCTGATATTTTTACATGCGAATCATTTTCGTTGTCGCTAGTTTCAATACATAGAAAAAGAATACATATACGAATACATATTCACTTACTTATAATATCCATCGGAAGTTTGCACGAAGTTCGGGTTGTTCATAGAGACACTGCGCGGTAGCGAGCCGTTTGTTATAATTTTATTGTGAGGCCTTTTCTCTGTCGGTGTTATTGGCACACCTGCAAAATTAATATGGTTGCTATTTAATGTTATTTTCTTTAAACAACTTTAAAATAAGTAAATACATCTTAAGAATTCTTTAAGAATCTTAAAATCGGCTCACAATTGTAGTTATTGTACGCAATAGTGTAATATATACACAATATAAATAATATCCTCCCGACCGATTTCGGCCACGGCGGCCAATTTCACTGAGATTAGCCAACTGCGCAAGAGACAATATAACGCAGCGCGTGTGCTGTTTAGGATTAAACTTCATAAAATGGTTACACATTCAAAACGGTTTTATAAAAACCTTGTTACCCATTAAACGTATAATCCACCTGACCCGGGTCTCGAACCCAGGATTTCTGGATCTGCGACCTAACATACTATCCATCAAGGCAGTTACAGTATAGACATTAGACACATCAGTATTGAAAGCTTTTTTTTTGGAAACTTCTTCATACGATAAATCTCACGCTCTTCAAACGTGGGATTTAGCATGTGAAGAAATCTCCAAAGAAGAAAGTAATTTAATCATCGATCGATTGATTGGTTCCGGTGTAAATTATTTTGAACAAAATATGAAGATGTCAATTTAAAATATCTACCTACGTATGAGGACAAAGTCCGAGTAATCGTAAAATATATTTCAGAAATTAGATTTCCCTTAAAAAACTAATTAAATCATATACCATTATAAAAAAAAAACCATCATAATTAATACAAAACAAAATAAACACTGATCAATCGATGTCACTAAAAGATAACCCAATTTCATTAATACGGATAAATAAATAATAAGATAAAAAAAAAGATTACCCGAAGTTATCTGTCTTTCATACTCAGCGCACATGTTGAGTATTTCTTCCAAACGGGCCGTCTCTACTTCTTTTTGTTCCTCTTCCTTTATCCTGTCTTGATATGCCTGAAAAAGTTATAGATATAAATAAATATATAGTAAATATCTATATATTACTTATAGTATAATTGTCAAAATCACATTGATTCACAATATCATTGAATGTATGTATTCAGCTCTTTTTAACGTCCCACTGCTGGGCACGGGCCTCTTTTCAATACGAGGGGGATCAGGCCATAGTCCACCACGCTGGCCAAGTGCGGATTAGCGGACTTCACATGTCTTTTGAAAACTTGCTAGGTTCTCTCAGACATGCAGGTTTCCTCACAATGTTTTCCTTCATCGTTATGACAAGTGGTAATCATGTTGGAAATGATTCGCACATGAAAATATCAGAGGTTCGAGACCCGGGATTTGAACCCGCTTTACTCGGTTTCCCAAGCGAGCGCGTTACCACTGGTCTACCACTTCCTCCTCTGAAATTATAATATACCTTAAATTGTTCCGTTATATTGTAAGAAAAGATGACGATTGACAATACTCTGGGTAATTATAATTTCACGGCTTATACAATTTACCTGCGACATATACATATATGGTGATGGATACATATATAATAAAACTCATACTAAACACTTTCTTTAGATTTAGATTTATGCAAATATTTACATTATAAATAAAACTGGGGGCTTTCAGATATTTTCGCGATTATATTTTACTTTTTCGTTTCCGACGTTTCCAATGCTTTATAACAAATATGGTCATGGAAGAGAATAAGGTTTTTCTACTCACAAAATTATTGGAAGAAAAGAGAATAATAAAACTAGAGTTGCTAATTAATGTTGTAAAGCATTTGAAACTTTGGGGTATAAAAGTCAAATAAAACCGCGAAAAAATCCCAAATTAATATTATAACATTAACCTATATATAAGTTTTAACGCAGTAGTAGATAGCGCCAATGAATATCTCATCTTTAAATAAGAAAAATATAGACACATATAAAAATAATATTGGCCAAACATAAAATTTTCTTTTTTGGAAATCGGTTAACAAACAATGCTAAATATTTAACTTCCCCCATCTACCGTACGTGGTGGGTTTGTAAAGTATACACTAAATACTGAACACACGGTATACACACTCAAACCGATAAACACAGAAAAAGCACATATAATACATTTAAAATCGAGTGAGACTCGATCCCGCGACCACCGTGATAGACTAATATCTTTAATATATAAAAATCGATTAAGTGAAAACAATTAACTAAAAATAGTCAAAATATATTCGTTTAACGATGACTTACCAAACCACAAAATAGCTTATCAATCTTCCTAATTATCGTGTTATAAATTTCATTTCTCACGTACAACTCACTAAACTGGTTAATTTTCAAATCATTGCCAACCATAATAACATTACTATTTTGTATTGGCGCCGAAATATTTTTCTCACTGGCAACACAGACGCCCGCCATCTTGGAATTAATGTCACTTCTTAAATTTTCATACGACTGCAGTATTAGTTTTTCTAATTTAATTATTTTCGCGTCGATTGTATTTTCGTGATTTCTCGTTTCTTTTATATAATGATTTGTTAATATTGTGTTTATAGTTCTATATATTTTTATGTCGTTTCGAAGTTTGTGTACAATCTCGAGTTTTTCGTTGACTGAGTTCGCAATTTCATTTACTTTGTCGATATTTTCTTTCACACGGCATTTCGATTCGAAGGACGTTTTCAAATCTTTGAGGGCTAGAGTATTTTTCTTCAGATTTGAAACGAACAGTTTTTGTAGGATTTTAAGTAAAAGAATAATATAAGAATATTTAGTTTTATTATTACAATGATCTTATTCCAAGGGCGATACACGTACAAGAAAGCACAGATAAGAAGAAAGAAAAAATATTACACAGATCGAGGCGCCACCAAGTGACAAAAAATATTACTACTTAGATTGCGTTCCATTTCTATCACCCGCCCCTGAACGCAATCCCATTTTCAATACACAGTATAAATGCTTATCCACAGTAGTACCTTTGGTTAATATATCAGAAACATTTTCTTTACCCTTTACATAACAAAACTTTAATTTTAAATTGTTAACATGTTCCTTTAGAAAATGAAATCTTATGTCTATGTGTTTAGACCTAGGTAAATAACAATCATTAGCAGTGAGTTTGATTGCACTTTGATTGTCGCTATAGATGACTAGAGTGTAATCGCTTCGTCCGCCAAGCTCTCCTTGCAGCTGTTGCAGCCACAGCGCCTCCTGTGCCGCCGCCGACATGGCCATATACTCCGCCTCCGCTGTGGAGAGAGCCACGGTTTGTTGTTTGCGCGAGCCCCATGACACTGCACCTCCCTGCAAAATAAAAATGTAACCCGTGCACGATTTACGGTCACGGATGTCACTCGCCCAATCTGCGTCACAATAGCCTGTGATTACATTTTGACTGTTCTTGGTATAAATCAGTTTATAGTGTTTAGTGCCTTGCAAGTATCTCAGTACCCTTTTCACAGCAGCCCAATGTTCTGGCTTAGGTTCCTTATTATATCTACTAAGAGCGTTTACAGCGAATGAAATGTCGGGTCTTGTTCCTTGAGCTACATATAATAAACAGCCTATGGCATGCTGATAAGGGCAATCATATGCATTTCCATTGTTGTCTTCAAATTTCAGTCCAACTTCTATAGGTGTTTTTACTGGTTTGCAATTTTTCATATTGAATCTTGATAATATTTCATTTATGTACTTCTCCTGGTCCAACATAACTGTATCTTCATCTCTATTTATATTAAAGCCTACACATTGTTTTGCTTGACCAAGATCCTTCATATTTAATTTTTGACATAATTCTTTCTTTAGTTCTTTAGTAATTGCTGGCAGCGAGCTAAATATTATTATGTCATCAACCCATACTGCTATGTAAATTCCTCTATTGATATCATAATAAATACAGGGATCTGTCTTTGATTGCTCAATTCCTATCTCCTTCAGGACCTTGCTTAGCTTTGTATTCCACAGCCTGCTTGCCTGTTTGAGTCCATAGATAGACTTAAGTAAGTGACATACCTGATTTCCTTTATTATACATTTCTGGTTGTAACATGTATATTTCAGTATCTATATTTCCCTGTAAAAAGGCTGATACAGCATCCATTTGGTCAATCTGTAGATTGTACTGTGCTGTTAAAGCAAACAAATAACGAATGGAAGTATATCTTACTACTGGAGAGTAAACTTCTTGGTAATCTATGCCTCTCTTTTGGGCATAACCTTTTATAACAAGTCTTGCCTTGTAGCGAATAATATTTCCCTGTTGATCAGTTTTGGTTTTAAATACCCATTTGCTTGGTAATGCCTTTTTATCTGTGGGTAGGTCAACCAACTGCCATGTTTTATTTTCCAACAAAGAATTATATTCCTCATCCATTGCTTTCTTCCACTCACGAGAATGTGGGGACGAAAGAGCTTGCTCTACACTTTGTGGATCTGAAAGGCTTGTATAAAAACAGAGTAGTCCCGTTTTATCTTCGTAAATTCTATTATGTGACCTCAGTGTAATATTACTCATTTGTTGGTCCTGCTGTGAAAGCTGTCTCGTAGGCCGGTAACTCTCATCAAGGTCATCCATATCAGTTTCATACTCACTAGAATCATCATCTTCGGCTCCTTTCAAGATAGGCTTATTAACTGATCCACTTGACTGAGGAGTGCTGACAGACTCTTTCGGTTCATTAATTTGTTCTGTGCAGGTATGACCTCCCAACTTGACTGGCTCATTTTCAACAGGATTGACTGAAATTGAACATTCATTAGACTGGTTAACATGTTCAAAAAAGATAACATCTCTGCTCTTTATAACCTGATGAGTCAATGGGTTCATAATACGATATCCTTTTGTATTCTCACAGTAACCAACAAAAATCATCTCTGTAGATTTTCTATCCCATTTTAAACGCCTTTGCTTTGGTATATGAACCATCACCTTTGAACCAAATATCCTCATATGATTTAGTCTGGGTTCTTTTCCTGTCCACATTTTATATGGTGTAGTATCTCCTAGTGCTTTAGTTGGTGATCTATTGACAATGTAGGCTGCTGTGGCTACAGCTTCAGCCCAAATAGGTTTCTCTAAGTTTGCATAGAACATCATGCACCTAGCCTTTTCTACTATGGTTCTGTTCATTCGCTCAGCAAGGCCATTTTGCTGAGGGGTGTATGGGGTGGAGGTCTGATGTGTAATTCCACAACTTGTTAGATATCTCTCAAAAATGGAGTTACAATACTCTTTACCATTATCAGTTCTTAAGGTTTTAATTTTATGATTTAATTGATTCTCTACATTTTTCTTATAGTCCTTGAAAACTTCTAATATATTTTGTTTATCTTTGAGGAAATAGATATGAACCATTCTAGTGTAATCATCAATGAAAGAAATAAAATATTTCATACCTCCATAAGATGCTTTCTCCATTGGCCCGCATATGTCGGAGTGTATAATTTCCAATGGCCCTGTCGCCCTCGAACCTGCATGTTTAAAAGGCAACCTCGTTTGTTTCCCTTCGTAACAGCTAGAACACTGAATATATTTCTGTGGATCTAGCGACAGCATGACCCCCTCAGCACAATCGGGTAATTTCTTTAAAGCTGAAACATTTAAATGAGCCATCCGAAGATGCCATAGATTAATATCACTCTCATTGATTTTATTAGACACTAAGTGAGCAGTTTCATTATCAATTGTAAAGGTGTCCAATACATATAGTTTATTTATTAAAGTGGCTGAGCACAGTAAGTTACCATGAACATTTTTTATCTCACAACCTTTCTCATTAAATGACACCTTATACCCATTTTTTGTAATTGTGCTCACTGACAATAAGTTAGCTGCCAATCCTGGTACATAGAGAACATTTTTTACTTGGATTTTTTCCTGTTGTGAAATATGGATACTGATATCTCCAACACACTCCACAGATAATGGTTCTCTGTTTGCCACTGTTATAGTTTTTATAGGTGGCTCACGAACATTGCACATCCATTCTTTGTTGCTGCACATATGCATGGAGGCACCTGAGTCAATGTACCATTTTTGATTACTCTTACCTGAAAAAACTGAAAAAGCTGCAATAAAACTTTCTTGCTTTTTACTTTCTTTGTTTACCATTTTCTTCGAATGTTTACAAAACTTTGCTAAGTGTCCATAACCATTGCAATTATAACATCGGGGACCCTTATTCTTAATTGTGTTATTCTTAATTGTGTTCTTGTGTTGATAATGATTTTTCTTGGAATTAGAATAGAATGCACTGCTTGAATCTTCAATTTTCACTTCTTGAAGTAATTTAGTTTTTATAAAGTCTGCAGTGATTCTTGCACCTGAGTTCTCCAACCCCATTATCATAGGTTTATATTGTTCCGACAATCCAGCCAACATTAATGTGCCAAGCCACTCATCGTTTACTTCAAAGCCAATATTTCTAAGTTTGTGAGCGGCACTCATTAACCTGCTAACATAGTCTTCTATACCGGCGCTTGATTCAAGTGAAGTGTTAATCAATTCCTTCAACAAGCCCACTTTTCTTGTTAGCCCATTGTCATCGAAGGCTTTATGTAAATTGTCCCACACTTCCTTGGCAGTTTTACACTCCTGAACATGTACATAGTTTTGAGTGTTTATTAACAAAATAAGCTTGGACTTGGCCTTCACGTCCTTCACTGGGTCGACTGGTTTTCTTGAATTATATTCTATGCAATCCCATAAATCCTCGTGCTCCAGATATGTTTTAATACAGAATTTCCACGTTGTGAAATTATCTCGGCCGTTCAACTTCTCGATATTGAACATATAATTTGAGCTCGCCATAATATTTTTCTTAACACGTGTTATGGCGTGACCACGCCGACCATATAACCTCGCTTCACACTTGCGCCCTTTCCGATAAAACTTCGGAATTCTTATTGCGGTATTCTTTTACTTTGGAACTACGCTCTGCTACCATGTAGGATTTTAAGTAAAAGAATAATATAAGAATATTTAGTTTTATTATTACAATGATCTTATTCCAAGGGCGATACACGTACAAGAAAGCACAGATAAGAAGAAAGAAAAAATATTACACAGATCGAGGCGCCACCAAGTGACAAAAAATATTACTACTTAGATTGCGTTCCATTTCTATCAGTTTTAATAGACGTTTGTGGGATCCCTTATTGGTTTGCGATTTTTGAAGAGTCATTGTTGCACTTAAACACTACTTAGTAAAAACTCACAATAAAAAACTTATACGCAAGTTATTTTTTTTGTTTAAATAGATTTGTTTTATCTGTGACCTTCGCAATAAAAAAAAATAGATTAAAAAAATATAAAAATGAGGAACCAACATACAATACAACGTATTGATTTTACCTCTGGTTTGTCACACAAAACAAAAAAAATAATAATAATATAAACTCTAATTAAGTACCACAAACGTTACTTTAAAAATTCCACTAAACATATATTAATATTTTTTTACATAACATTATATTATATAAAATGCCACGTTTCTTCTAAATATCGCACTACATAATCAAAACAAACAGATTATCAATTAATTTAAGTTACATCATAACCGACTTAATATCCACTACAAAAGAATATCTATAATTTCATTAATTAATTTAACACAATATTTGTCAGTCGTATGCGCACAATAAAACTCTTTGCCGCAGTAACACCGCAATATTCGTATTTATCATCGCGTCACGTTATCTTCAGATATAATGGTAGCTATTGTTTCATACAATTAAAACCTTATCAGTTCTAATTCAATAAATGTTGATCTGGCCGGATTATAAACGTCATGTTGAAGGTAAATTGTTATATTATACTGCCTCGGTTGCCTAGTGGTTAATGTGTACGGCCACAGATCCGGAGGTCGTGGGTTCGAGTTTCGGGTCTGGTAAAGTTCAGTTATCGAGTATTTCTGTCAAAGAAATTTTCAGTAACAGCCCAGAGTTGGGATGTTAGCGGTGTTTCACCCTCGTGCCTTGGAGAGCGCGTAAAGTCGTCGGTCCTGCGCCTTAACTCTCACCGGTCGTGTCTCGTGTCGTCCCACCGGAGTATGAGTGACAGGAATAGAGAGTGCACTTGTGTCTGCGCGCACACACGCTACATTATAATATCTAATGTGCAGTTGGCTAGTCTTAGTGAGACTGGCCGCCGTTGTGGAAATCGGTAGGGAGGAAATTATTATATTATATTAGATTTTATTTTCGGCTTCGTTCATGTGATTAGAATGTAGTTCGTTAATAAAAAGTTAATGTATTAAACCTAGATATTCAATTCAATTCTCATGTTAATAGCTTCAAAGCGTGCCTGTTGAGGACAGATTACTACGCCAATATCACGTAGAAAATCCTAGATATAAGCTATATTATTATAATCTAGATGATTACGAATATCACTCATATATTTTAAGCTGTTAGAATGTGAAGACGTAACAAACGGATAGACTTACACATTTTAGCATTTATAATATATCTAAACGTGATACCTTACGTCAAAACCAGAATACCAGAATGGTAAATCTCAAGATTTTCCAGTAAAACTTGAGTCGTGATATAAAGTAAATCATAGTTAGTTATGCTTACCTTCATTCTCATATTTTCAGCTTCAATACTCCTATCGTAGTGACAGTTTGCATACACCGGTGAGTATTGAGGGTTCCTATCGAATGCCGGCGAAGACAAACATACAACTTTACCAACACCACATAAACGTCCATATTCACTTAAATCCATGTTAAAACTTTTGTCAATCTTGCAATCCAAATTATTCTTGCTTGATTCAGTCTTGCATTCCAAATTATTCTTGCTGGGCTCAGCCTTGCAGTCTAAATTATTCTTGCAATCCTTGCGATCGATGTTGATTTTACCGTAAATATTATTATCTGGTCTACTTTGTTGATCGTTATTGACTTTTTTAGGTAATTTAACATCATTTTTTAAACTATCATCAAAATTCCGCACTATATCGTCGATTTTAGTTTTATTTCGTATCGCAACATTCGCATATGAACAATTCTTTGGATCGAGACTATTATTTTCGTTTAACACAATCATTTTTTGTTCTTGCTTTTTGCTCATGTAATTCGGTATGTTTCTATTGCCTAATACGTCTTTCGCTGGAGTATTGACGGTTAGAGAGTTAGCGCTAAATACTTTAGGAGATATTTCGATTTCATTTGTCGTGTAAAACTGACTTCTGCCGACATTTTTTTGTTGTTTCGCGTAATATTCGAATTTTGACACTTTAGCCATAATACTGCCTATTTTCGGCCTGCCCTCTTGATCTGAATTCGAGTCCGTATCATCTTTATATGGTTTCCTAGGAGCTACGGGCGGTTTTTTTCTAGACATTTCCTTTAATGTCATATCCAATTCGTGGTCGAGTTGCGATAGAGAGTTTTCTTTGTATATTTTTTGTATGTTCTGGTAACATTGGTTGGTCGGGTCAGAGTGGTGGTTAACATAGCCTGGAATAAAAAAAGTTTTTAGTAAACACTTATAATTTCTATGATTAGTTAGTGTGCGTGTGAATGTTTGTTGCCTCTTTACACTGTAGCTACATATTATTTATATTATATAACTTAATTATATTCCGTATATATATTATCGACCTAAGTCTAGATTAATTTAAATTTTAATCTTATTTTTGCTAATAAGGGTGAGTGCCTGGCGATCTGTAATACAGGTTCTTTCTTACCTAGTATAGACACCAGTCTCTCACAAAGGCTTCTATTACTGTTATTTGTTAAGTTTATTTATGATATTTCAAGCTTGTTATAATGGCTTTTGTGATGAGAAAAATAAATAAATATTATTATTATTATTATATAGACTATAAATTGAAGCCATAGGCTAATGTTATCGACTTAGCCAAATGGCTCTGCACGTATAGAATATCTTTATAAATAAAGCGCAAAACTCGAGAACAACTTGACTAATTCCACTATTTTTTTTATTCAAATATTTGCATAAGTCCGAGGAAGGTTCTTATGAAGAGAAAAGTTAGAAAAAATGCCCGGAAAAACGTAAAAATACCATTTTTCTAATCAGGTCTGTTAAACGTTTGATTTGACAAAACAAAGTCTGTCGGGTTAGCTAGTTATAAATAAAAAAGCTATTGAAGGACGTACCCAAACAAGGGTAAGTACCTAGTCTTACTAATATTATAAACATAAAAGTTTTTAATGATGTCTGTTCCTTATTCTTTCACGCAAAAACTACGCAGACAAAGCCACGGGGAATCGCTAGTAATTAATAATAGTACTATACATTACCAGTGGGTAAGCATTGTTCATTAGGCGTAAATTGTATGGGCGCCATCGACACGTGCCCAGAAGGAAGCACAGACTTCATTAGTTTCGCTTCTTCCGGATGGTTGAAGCGGAGGTAGTTCGAGCGACCGATCGTCAACATGCTACCTGGAAATTTGTGAAATATATATTATTATTCATATTGAGACAGATTACTCAGAAGTAAGAATTCTCTTAAAACTTTAAGATAATTCTTATAAAAAAGGTATATATAGATTATAGGTACGTGTATTTACAATATAGAAATATATATATAGAATATTCATTTTTTTATAATCGTTCTTTATCCCTTATAAAAAGGCAAAAACGGAACCTTACTCTTTCGCTATGTCCGTATGTCATAGTCGTTTAATTCTCTTTGAAAGTCATAAGTTTTAAAAACTAATCTATACATATAATAAAGGTGTAACTGATAACTGTCTGTACATGGAAGATATTTGAGAAAAACTATTATTGGGGGTCTTTATAAAGGCAATAGAACTAAAAACAATGATTTTTAGTATTTTTATCTGTTTGTCTGTGTGTTTGTGCGCGCTAATCTCAGAAACGGCTTAACCGATTTGGGTGCGGTTTTCACATTGAATTGTGGTAAGCTTTACGTTTCCGAGATATACAAAATAAATGTATATACATATTTAGTTCTAGTAATATATTTAGTACCGAATAATGTAGCATTAGGACGGTCCCTTACCGGGAGCATTCGCTTGTAATATTAATTTGCTCAGTTCTTCTCCCTCACGTAATGCTCGAATCTGAACTGTTACATTACAGGCGAATGCTCCCAATGAGGGACCGCCCTTACATAAATCTCAGTGGTTTTTAATGTTATATGTGTTTACTCAAAAAAATATGTGAAACTTTTAATGATAATAAAGAAAAAAAACCTATAATTACAAAAATAGCTCATTTAATATTATGAAATATACCCAATGAGGTTATCTATATATATAAAAGGCAAAAGTCACTGATGTATCAACGCACAGGACAAATCTTTAAGGCTAGAAAATTGAAATTTCGAAAGGCATCCACAAAGGAAGGATTTTTCAAAATTCAACCCCCAAGGGGGTGAAATAGGGGATAAGAGTTTGTATGAAACTTTTTATTCCTTGGACATATTTTCATGAAATTTCGTATTTTTCGTAGTTTGATCGCGAGCGAAGCCAAAGGTTCTGCTAGTAAAAGATATACCTATGACTTATAAGTGCAACAAAGAATACATTGTTATATATTCGAGAATGTAGAAGGTAAGTAATAACAAAATAGAACGCCTTTACAATAATAAAATACAGCAATAAAACCTTTTAGTGCAAGTGACGTGCTTAACTTCAACGATCGATGCGATCATACATTCGTAACAATGTTGTGGTCAAAGTGGTGTAGAAATAAAATTCTTATCTGTCCGTCTCTTTCTTAATATATGTACATTATATGACAAAGTTACATTGTAATCGGTTTATTAGAATCAAAGGCAGAGTATACTTTGTAATTAAGCCTTAAGTACTAATAATATAAATGAATTGTGTGTTGGTATGTCCTTCATTAATGCAATAAATAACAAAGCAACAGGTTCATGTGTTTTTTTTTGTATAAAAAAAATCATGAACCATGCAGTAATATTTACTACTTTATATGAGGCTTAGACGTTTCCTATTAGAAATTATTTCATTGCAAAACTTATTTAGAGACAATTCTCCACGAAACCAAGGTACATCACTAGTGTATGTATTCAGCCCCTTTTAACGTCCCATAGGCTATAGCCCAACACGCTGGCCAAGTGCGGGTTGGCGGACTACACATGTCTTTCGAAAACTTGCTTGGTTCTCTGAGACATGCAGATTTCCTCGCGATGTTTTCCTTCACCGCAAGGCAAGTGGTAATCATGTTAGAAATGATTCGCACGTGAAAATATCAGAGGTGCGAGACCCGGGATTTGAACCCGCTTCCCTCGTTTCCCATCACTAGTAAAGTTATAAAATGTTATACCATTGAGTTAAGCTCATTTTTAAGTATCGCTAATGATATAATATAATAAAACTTCATCATATAATTATCGAAGTTTATGGCTAAGCTATAAACTCTTGACGAGCCGTGAGAGATACTTACGTAGAAATTTCACATAACTCTTACTTTTTTATAACTTTTCAACGCTACAATGTACGTTAAAACGTAGGTACAATAAAAAGGACACTTGAAACAAAAGTTCCATAAATCATTTTTCATATAAAGTTTTTACTACATATCTACTAATTATAAGTTTCACACCGGCTAACGTATTTTATGATAGAGCTTGATATAGTAACTCTCTATATTCTCGTCTTTACCTCTATTGAAAAAAATATCATTTGACATTACCTTAGCCTTTTTTAAAGTCGGGTAAAATAAATAACTTTTATTCAATTAATGAAATACTATTGAACTATAACTGTAAGGAAGCTCGACGACTTTAAATACAGTTAGATATATTAAGAAAAGCCGTAAAATAATCAACAATGATTAAAAAAACTCTATTAACTTTAGTCCTCTTGATCGACTTCCGCGTTCAAATGAGAAAGCAGTGCATACACTTTTGACTCTAGTTTTTTGACGAATTCTAAAGAAATTTATGAAAGTCTGCATGGAATGGAAACCATATCTTTAGGGGTTAAAAAAATGTTACTGCAATTTAAATAACATCGTCTAGGTATCTAGAGTCTGTTCTTAAAAAAGGAATTATAGGCCCACCTTTAGTAAAGATATCACCTCATAAATATAAATACACACAATTCTTACGAAATGAGATCCTCCTCTTTTTTCAAAAGTGGTTAAAAACAAGTAAAAGTTTACATACCTTGCGACAGTCTCGTAGGTTTTTCCACCGGTAGTCCATCGAGTAGGGTTGTACCACTAATAGGGTACAGGGTAACAACTCCATGTGAATTTTCCACCCTACAGTGCACATTTGCCACCCCTGTGCCTACGACGTAGATATCGCATGTGGGATCTGAACCGATTGTTACGCGACCTGGAATGACAATGTTAGTACATATTTTAATTTGTAAAATGCACATATATCTACTAAAACATTAAAAAATGGCTGAAATTCTGAAATGAAATCTTTATATGGAGAGAAAGAGGATATTGAAGTTTATACAAAAATAATATTCGTCCGGCCCAATTTTTTGTTAATAATCCAAGAAAATGTAATCCTATAAGACACAAAACGGGTCTGTTTCGGGAAGTGTCAAATTAGAAACGGAAGTAGAAGTAGACAAGCAGTAGCTGTACTAAAAAAAAAAGTATTTTGTCCACCATTAATAGGTACTTAAGTTTATTTTATAAATCATAATTGGATTTTCCTTCATGCCTCAAGTGTCATTGCTCAGGATGCAAAGAGGTGGTATTCACATTGAAAAAGCCATTATCGCAATTTCTTTACCTAAAGCATGTGTTATACGCATGTTTTATTGTGTATTGGTTGAAAGGGGTCCAGAATACCTATTATACAAACTCAGTTTCGCATAAATTATCATAAAAAAGCAGCATGGGACATTTACTTAAATCGGCAAATAACATTCAAGCTACCTTTGCTTATTTAAATAACTTTGAATAAGTTGCGCTTTTCTTTAAATTAAAATAAATATTTGCATGACAGTACGAATAACTTTTTCCAGTCTGTATTCGCGACTAACGTGCGATTTTTGTTGAACCAGTATTTTGACAATATTTAAAATTACAATGGTGAATAATTATAGTGTAATTATATCTTTTTGCTGTGAAGAATGCTAGCGTAACAAAGTCTAGGCTATCCGCGTACACGCGATACGTACCTCATAATTAAATTGATACAATTGTGAAGTATTTCGGTTGTTTATTTATGTTTCATAGGCAGTAGTAGCCCAGTGGTAACGCGCTCGCTTGGAAAACCGAGTGAAACGAGTTCAAATCCCGGGTTCGCACCTCTGATATTTTCATGTGCGAATCATTTCTGTCATGAATACTACTTGTCTTAACGGTGAAGGAAAACATCGTGAGGAAATCTGCATGTCTGAGAAAAACTAGCAAGTTTTCAGAAGACATGTGAATTCCGGCAACCCGTACTTGGCCAGCGTGGTGGACTATGGCCTGATTCCACTCGTACTGAAGGGAGGCCCGTGCCCAGCAGTGGGACTTTAAAAAAAAGGGCTGAATACAATTGTGAACTATGTCAATAGTCTCTTATCGCCGTTTGTCAATTTCATTGAAATGCGTATTTCTGGTAAGGAACTTTTGTGAAACTTTGCTTTCTATTAAATATAATTATAGATTAATATTATTGGCAATCTTGAATCGTCAATAATATTTAAACAGATGATGACTTCTAATTTTCAGATTCTATACGTTAGAGTCTGTACGTTATATCCAACAAGTGAAGACTTTTTCCTATATCAAATTATAAAAACGAACATAATTTCTTATTCTTCTCTAAAAGTAAGCATTTCATTCATAAAAATATATCAAAGTACACACGGGAAACCAAGCACAATTGTTCAATCTTTATATATTTTTGTACGTATTTTTGTACGTTTATAATTATTTTGAGAGGCTTTTTAAGTTAAGTTCTTAAAGTGTTAAATACCTTGTTTGATGGGATGCAATGTGACGGCGGTGCTGAGGCGGCCGGTGCCGAGACTCACGAGGTGCGGAGTGTTCGTCGCCACCCTGGAAATAAACAAACTGTGATTTAAACAAAATATTAACATTTTTTGATACTGTACAGATGTAAGTAATTGTTCAGTTTATTTAAAGCTCCTAGCTATCTTTTTTATAGCTTTTTGTAGCTTTCATGTTTCTAGTTAGCTTTTATGCAATCGGGTTTTTTATTTATATAATATATTTTTTATTTATATACATTTATCCTATAAAACGTAAACGTATTTTGTATATAAATGTTCAACAAATCAATACATGTTTGTCAGTACGTTCAAATTATTTGACAGACATATTTGAGCGATTGACACATTGGCATCTAATTATGAATTTTACTTAGTTTTACTCCATGGCAAAATTAAAGCGACGAGTTAAAAGCCACTGAATACAGGCTAAAATACCTTGGCGGATGTATCAAATATCGAAACTCTAAATCACTGCTTGTGTCAGCCCAAACATTATACAATCTTAATGAGACGTACCTAAAATATTTTTCAGTTAAATAATTTTTACTATTCCACGAAGAGACATATCCGGCAGGGAGTAGTTTAGAAGAAAATATAAATATATAATACTGATTAATAAATTTTAACACTAAATTAATTTGTATTTTTCAACCGACTTCTTCAAAAAGGAGGAGATTCTCAATTCGGCTGTATTTTTTTTTATTAAGCATTGAGATGAACTAATGCTATAGAAAGCATAATACATATTAGCTTATTCATATTATTTTTTCTTTATTATAATAAAAACCGTTAGCTGTTTTTATTAATTAACACATATTTACCTATCACAGTAAGATATTTGTACTCGCATACTGTTTTAAAACATTATATATTATTGTTAAGCATTATTATTTGGCTTCATGTTTAATTCTATGGCACTCCGTCTATATTATTTACTAGCGACTCACCCTCGCTTCGCTCTGGTTTGTCCCTAGATTGCTTCCCCATACAAACTTTCATCACCATTTTCACCACCTTAAGGGATGATTTCCGGGATAAAAACTATCCTATGTTCTTTCTATGGTCTCAAACTATCTTCTTACCAAATTTTATCTAAATCAGTTCAGTAGTTTTAGAGCTTATTCGGTACAAACAAATAAACAAAAAAATCTTTCATCTTTATAATATTATCCTCGTAGTATAAATTAGTCTGCGATATGAGTGTATGTATACCACTTTTGCTATATTAGTGGTTGCCAAACAACAAAACAGTTACAACCTAGGCACAGACTATATTATATGAAGCACGGAAGCGTGACGTCACAGGAAGCAGTCTATTTTCAGTTCAGCCTTTGTTAGTTTCGCATGCAGCTTTTATTTACGGCCATTAGACCTAAAATGTGATAGTTTACCAATTTTGGAGAAAGGAGTTTGCGAATTGTTCATTGAAAATATTTTAAAATTCTAAATAATATTGTGAAAATGAAATAACATACGTCAGTTTGCGATATAAAATAGGAAATTGAGCTTGTCTATATGTTTGTTTGAGCTAAAACTACAAAGCAACGATCTACTTATTTAAAACATCAATAACAGGGTGGTAAAATGTGAAAATAGAAAAGATTTATCATCTATATATATATATATATATATATATATATATATATATATATATAAATATATATATAAATGAATATATATATATATATATATATATATTATATATATATATATATATATATATATATATATATATATATATAAATGAATCCCTATTTCCCTTGGTCACGCAATCACGCGTGAACGGCTGGACCGATTTCACTAATTCTTTTTTTATTGTGTTTGTTATTGTCAGGAGAAGGTTCTTACATTAAAAAAATTAAGAAAATTGCGCAGGAACTTAAAAAATTGGGATGAAAGTTTGTATTGGGATCGAGCTAGGGACGAACCCGACCGCAGCGAGGGTGAGTCTCTAGTTTATATTATAGTTAAGAAATAGTAACGCTGAGAAAAATCAAGTCACTTCAATTTATATTGTAAAACTAACACGTTAGAAAAACTAAACTAAATAAATCATATTCGAACGACAATTATTTATAAAATAAATTTCACTTCCAATAAATCTAACAAATTGACGGTGAAATAAAAAGATAGCAGAGTATAAATAAAAAAATATGGCATGTGGCGTGCGTCGCCTCACGTGCATCTGTTGTGTATATTTCGGTGACGCTAGTGACTCCATGTTAAATTTTAATTTGGGACAAGATTCCGAACTCTTATGGTGCCTATATAAATATTTATTGGGATAAGGTAGACTTATGGTATTCAGTAAAAAATGTAATAATTTAATGCTGAATAAAATTGAGTTTGAATTTGTAAAAATAACAAATCGAAAGTAACAACATAATATTTATTAATTTCCATTAGAAAAGTTATTTTAATATTAAGTAGGCAGTGGTAGCCCAGTGGTAGCGCGCTCGCTTGGGAAACCGAGTGAAGCGGGCTCAAATCCCAGGTCTCGCACCTCTGATATTTTCATGTGTGAATCATTTCTAACATGATTACCACTTGCCTTACGGCGAAGGAAGACATCGTGAGGAAACCTGCGTGTCTGAGAGAACCTAGCAAGTTTTCGAAAGACATGTGAAGTTCGCCAATCCGCACTTGGCCAGCGTGGTGGACTATACAGCAATGGGACGTTAAAAAGGGCTGAATACATTAAAAAAGTTAAAACAAGTGCGTGTAAAATACCACAATAGATAGGTACTATATGCCCTGTAGTTTATAACATAAAGAAGTTACATATTGTTTCAAAACTAATTAGTTATTACTAAGAATAAAGTTATTTGATTTAATTGCTTTATTAACTTAAACTTAAATATACTATATTTAACACTATTTCACACATGCATGGGTTGACTGGAAGAGATCTCTTATAGAGATAAGTCCACCTTTGTCCACGTCACTTTCTATGCATTTTATTTCATTATAACTTATTTGTGCAATAAAGAATATAATAATAAAACAAAATAATTAAAAAAAAGAAACATTATATGATTGATCATATAAAAGTTAAAAACATTAAATTTAAACCGTTTAACACCTCCTGGATAATTTCTAAGAAATTATGGATAATTTCAAAGAAATTAATTGATAAATTGACTGATTCTTTACGGGTTAATTTCAAACAGTCGACCCAAAATCAATTATTTCTCGAGCCATTGTCGTCGCTGTTTCAAAGAAAGGAAAAGAACCACATAAAAAACTCGCTCGATCCTTAAACGGCAAGTAAAAATACTTCGTAAATAGTTCGAATGTCCATAATAAGGCGCCTTTTCATTGTACCTGACATTGTTTTACAAATTCCATTTTCGCATCAGGAAGTATACCTACTTAATGGCTTTAAATTGAACAAAGATAAAAAAAAATAGTTAAACAGTCAATTTATTTAAGTTTGACTTCGTACCGATTAGGTAATTAAATTTTTATACTACCAATATAGGTATTCTTATTTTCGTTGCAATAATTTTTTTTAAATTTAAATTTAAACATATTAATTTAAAATAAAAAAATATTTGAGTTAAAAAATTTAAAGTTAAAATATATAATTAATTTTTAACTAGCTATTTGTCCTCACTTTGTTTAGGCCCAAATAAAATTGCTTAAACGGTTAGCCTACGAGAAATATTTGTTCCACGCCCATATAAACTTATCAAATCGCTACATTCACGTTTTTCATCAAGATTAGTTGAGGCATTAAGAGGTAACAAACAAATAAATAAACTCATTTGTAGTCGCAGCATAAGGATATCGAGTAATCATATTTTTAATTTTTGCACCCCTTATGACTCAGGGCCAATGTCAGTCATACGTAACGGCGACCATTAAACACTTTTACTTGAAAATAAAACAAAATCACACATAATTGTTTGTATTTATACCAACCACATCGAATTCAACGGTCGTTACCACAAAACATGACCACAAATACGTACATTGAAACCACTAGGATGCATATTTACTGAATAGCTTATGAAGGCATTAACAGTGCGCCGGGAATCGAAACTTAAGCCCACCGAGTTAACAGTTAAGTCGCTATGCTAACCAGTTATTAAAAGTTTTTGTCGGAATATGGAAACTTGTTAAACATGACGTTAATCAATGAAAGGTATAATAATTAATAAAGCTGGGAAGACTAGAGACAAATCGCTACACTTATTTTTAGTAAAACATCGACTATTATATATTACTAGCAACTCACCCTCGCTTCGCTTGGTTTCGTCATTAGGTACGTTTTGATGCTTAATATGGAATAGATAGGTTATATTTACATAATTATAGAAAAGTAGGTATTTTAAAAAACTTGATACCATCCTGTATTTGACCTTGATTGGTCATAAACGCCGAAATATTCTTTATTTCTTACCAATAAATAGGATAGGATGTAATATTTTTTTGTCCTTAACTTGAAAAATGATTTGTTCCCAATACAAATTTACAACCCCTATTACACCCCTTTCAAGTTTCATTTTTGCGATAAAAAGTAGGTATTCTACGTCCTTCTCCAAAGTCCCATCACTCTCTATACCAAACTTCAATAAAATCGGTTTAAGCTTGAAAACGTAACAGTCACACATATTTACTTTCGCATTTATGTACATATTAGTATGAAAGTGTTTAAAAATCTTCTTAGTACTTGTTTTATGTCTCGTTTTGATGGACACACCTCGTTCAATGAAGAAATAAAGTATTTATTAATGTAATTGGCTGGAAAACATAAATATATATATATATATATATATATATATATATATATAAAAATATTACATAGTATTAAAATAAATTATTACCGTAATTTATCCTTACTCGATCCACATACAAAAATACCTCTATAATAATCTTTCACACAAGCAAAACGAACTTTCATATTATAAAGTATTATTTTTATTCATATGAAGACATCAGAAACATGATACTGAATAATTTGAATCGTGTGTGAATTTCCGTTTTATCGTCAGATAAGAGATGATTGACGTGATAACGAAAACAAATACTTGTTATAAACTTGATTCCGTTATGGCAAGAATTTTCTAAGAAAAACTAGACATAGGATGCGTTATTTTTTATAATAATTAGAAACCGGTCAGACTTGAGATTATTAGAAGGGATGAAGAATTTTATATTATTTCCTTTTTTGTAATTTTATATGGTTTTTACAAGCAACTAACCCTCGCTCCGCTCGGGCTCGTCCCTAGGTACGGTTTAACGGTTATTATAGATTTCTCGGAGGTAAGATATTTTCCCGCATTAAACATTCTCAATGTGTTGAAATCCTCCAGCTATCATCATACCAAATTTCATCAAAATCTGTTCAGCGGTTTTCTCGTGACGCGTTCCTAAACAAACAGACAGACAGACTAAAATTCTAAAACTATAGATTCGGCCTCTGTATCGATAATAATGACTATTTCAATAAGATTTTCCAAAAAAATATTTAAACGGAAAATCTACTGGAGGGATTTTGATGAAATTTGGTATAATGATAGCTGGTTATCCGGGTCAATATGTAGGATACTTTTTACTGCGGGAAAATATCTCATCTCTGAGAAATCAATACTAAACCTTAAAACGTAAGTAGGTGGACGGAGCGGAACGAGGGTGAGTCGCTAGTATGCTATAAATGCTGCGTAATTATATCATTCGAGATTAGAAAATTAGCATGCGGATAGTAAACGTTATCGTTAACACTATTATTGTATGTAAGTCTTGACAGGCAATGACATATTATAGTTACATTAAGGACAGTTTATTATGACAATTTATTTTTTGCTTTGGACTACTTAAGATTGTAAAAATCTTTGTGACCAACAATAACAACACAAAAAAAGTGGTTTGTACATTTTACTAGATCCACCTACCTAAAAAAAAAAATGCAAAGAATTGTAGTTATGAAAATAAAAAAAAAAAATTGAACATGATTATATAATATGTTTCTCATAGGTATATTTTGATGCACTAAATCCAAGTTTAGAATCTGATAATCTTGATCATTGATAAATTTATCAAAAATCGTAAAAAAATAGCATAAAAAGAAAATGAAGGAATCAACAGTCATCGATCATTCCATCAAGATATAGGTGAAATGGAGAGTCGGTATCAAAGAAATTGGGATGTTAACATGATGGCAGATTTTTGTTGGACTGCTGAAAAAGGAACCCGCTGCGTAGGCCATTCGAAGACAAAAGAGTTCGATATAACGAATAACTGTTTAAAACCGATAAAGGTCGTTTCCTAGCTTTTCTGTACATGCTATTTTTATATATATATATATATATATATATATATATATATATATATATATTAAGATTATCAGATTCTAAACTTGGACTTAGTGCGTCCAAATATATAAAAAAAAAAACATATATGTATAATCGTATTTAATTTTTTTTTTTCATTTTCATAACTGCCATTTTTTTCTGTTTTTCGCAATTTACTCGAAATTTTGAGGGTGTTTGAGCCAAATGGACCTCAAATTCGGATTCAGCGTGTCAAAATACATGTAGGTAGGTAGGTCTGGACAAATGTACAGACAACTTTTTTTTTGTGTGCCGGTGTTATTATTATTAATGCCTTAACATTATATCATATATTGTATGTATATACATATATGTGTATGGGTGAGTTTGTTACTTCACGCTAAAACGGCTGGACCGATTTGGATGAAATTTAGTACACCTAGAGAACACATAGGCTACTGTTTTAACTGTTTTGCCGAACCAAGCTAGGGTAAGTCGCTGGTTAAATTAAAAAAAAACCAATGGTGCAAGTACATGACACCATATTATTATAGCTTTAATTAGTTCGTTTATCTTCCAGCAAAAGGTACTAAGTGATAAATTATTAATTAGAGAGAAACGACTTGCATTAGTATTGTAAGGAGCTAAGGTGATTACGTCCACTTTCGCTTTCACGTTATTTATCCAGCATTGTTGAGATCGTTAGCAATTTTACAACTTTAAACTTCAAAATTTATTCTTATTTAATAGCTTTATATAACAAGTTTATATAATACAATATAATGAATAAGTTAATAAAAGAAAAACGTTGACTCCTTTGTGAAAGTTATTTTATAAACTAAAAAACTTAAAAATTTGTGCTTCAATAAATTAAAAGTAATATGATTACTTTTTATCAGTTTCATCTTTAAATTACAAAGTTGTCATGACATACTTTTAGTGTTGTTTTAACGAGAAATGCTCATTAAAAACTGTATTTTTCTTTAAAAATTAAACCACATTTATCTGATAAAACGATTATAATCTAATATTTTAATCGCGAATAAGCAATGAGTTTCTATATTAAGGTCCTTTTGACCGGTCAATCTCACTGGATCTGACTACAGAAGGCACAGATATGCATGTAAACACAAGGGCACTCTCTATTCCTGTCACTCTCACTATCCAGTGGGACGATAAGTCATGCCTTCTGAGGCACGGGGGTGAAACACCGCCAATTTCCCAATTCTGGGCTGTTATTGATATTTTAACAAAAAAACTCAAAACAAGCAGCACCTCAAGATCTACCATACCGTGTCATGTATACCTAATAGCAACTGGACCACAGGAGAAGTTGAAGTTTCTATACTAGTTTTGTTCTACATTCGCACAGATTCGCACTATAAGCGATAGGTGTATTAATCATGCGTAAAATTAACTGCTTCTTTCGTGATATTAATATCGTCAAAATAGTTATTAGGTACATTATTACATAGGCAGTGACGCGCGTGAGTTCAAATTCCGGGTCTCGCACCTCTGATATTTTCATGTGCTAAACATTTCCAACATGATTACCACTTGTCTTAGGGCGAAGGAAAACATCGTGAGGAAATATGCAAGTCTGAGATAACTCTAGTTTTCGAAAGAGATGTGAAGTCCGCCAACCCGCCCTTGGTCAGCGTGGTGGACTATGGCCTGATCCCCCTCGTATGAAGGGAGGCATATAGCTGAGACGTTGAGAAGTCTTGATATTTTATAGGATCTATAAGGAAGCTCTGAGCTAGTTCAAGAAGTTCATCTAAGTCTTGTGACAGAAAGGTTGAAGAAAAAAAGGTAAAATTCAATAAATAATAACTATAGAATAACTACAGTACAATAATAATTAATAACACAGCATCTTAAATACCTCTCTAATATATGAAATAAATATGTTAGGACATTAACACACAGCACCATCTAGTTCACTAAGCTACGAGGCTTGTGTTATGGATACCAGGTAGTTGAAACACTACACATATATAACTTTAGAAACATACATATTATAAATATAAACACCCATGACTAGAGTACAAACATTCGTGCTCTTCACACAAATGAATGCCCCCAGCGGGACTCGAACACGCGACCGCTGGCACAGAAAGTAGGGTCACTACAAACTGAGCCAAACGTGCCATCATTTAAAAATTAAAGAAAATTAAAAATAACCCAACAGCTTAATATGGTCACTCTACTATTCCCTAATTTCATATCACCTTTAACATTTAGCCTGTAAGAGTGTAAATTGTGTAGCAATCATCGTGAATTATAATTACTTTCAATATATTTGGACTTTATTACAATTGTATAAGGACTAATTTACATAAAAAATGAAAAATAAAGTCGTCTTTATTACTAGGCGATAAGGGTGAATATTCTTTGAACTTTTATGTTTTCTGAATCAAATGACACATGCAGATCTAAAAATAGTATCCCTGGCATATACAAGAAATGTTCATTGATTAAAAATAGTATAAACAGTGCTAGCTCTTGTGGCAGCGCCACCTTTTGGCAAATTTTATTGCTAACAGTAGCCTATGGGTTGCACTCAAAATTATAGTCTGTCTGTGTACTAAAGGAGGGGTTTCGATAAGGCCCTTTACCGGCCCCCGTGAATCATATTTTTTAAAGTTTATAATCTAGATCATTCTTATTTTTTTTTATAATGTGCATAATATAAGGCTTTCAAAAATACATATACTTTTTGTGTAACTTGATAGGACCTTTATGAAAGGAACCGCTTAACTTGGCTTATTTTACAAAAATACGTCATTTCTGTAGTTTTTGCAATCTTTATCTAGTTATTGTATATAGAGCGCAACCTAGTAACAAAGCGATTTTCATATATGTGGTACACAAATACGTAAGCTATTACATATATAAAAATTGTCGTGTTACTACACTGCGCTGATGGTATAAAATAAATAAATTGTATTTAGGATAATAGTTAATAATGTACTGATTGACTGATTTTACTATATTTTCTTTCCAAAACTTCATCTTAGTCTTCGATTTTCTTTTAGTACTTATAGACGGGAAATTTTAGTGCTTATAGAAAAAACAAAAGGTGTCTTCTTGCTTGAGTCTCCACGTTTGAGCTTCTTTTTTGTGACTGGGTAGTCACAAAAAAGAAGCTCCAACGTGGCGACGTCATGGCAAGGCAAATGGATAGTTATGTAACAGTTTTGAAGTGGCATGACAAGAGAGACGTCCTGATGGTATCGACGTGCCACGATGATGGAATGACAAATGTGTCTTCTTGGAGAGGAGAGTCTTCGAAACCAAACATGGTTATCGACTATAACGACGCCAAAAAGGGCATTGACGTAGCTGATCAGCTATGTAGCTACTACTCGCCGCTGCGATAAAACCTCACGTGGTACAAGAAAATTGCGATTGATTTACTATTTCTGGCCGTACTCGTCAATACAAGAGTAGTTTTTCTTGAGGCAACTGGATGTTCCGTTGGTATATTGAAAATCCAAGAGGCGATGATTCTTCATTGGCTTGGCGATGTTGTCCAGAAAAAACAGACTGTTAGATTATCCACAGGAAACCCAAGGAGACATCACCTATCAGAGATACCACGGCGAGACGGAAAGATTATTAGACGTCGATGTGTACGATGTTACGCACAAAGAAAGGAGGAAGGGCAACCCTACAAGGCAAAGCAAGTACACACGGAGTGCTTAGAATGTGGTAAAGCTTACTGTTTGGCGTGTTACAATGAGGTGCACAAATAGTTTATCAATAAATAAAAGATTTCTTCCTTTTCTCATTTTTATTTTACTAAATAAACAATATAAATGCCATGTTTTTGTTTTACTTGAATATCTATTTTAGTAATAGATTTTGACAGAGAAAAAAACATACTTACGACAAAAAATCACGATGGTTTTTTGTTTTTTTTTTTTTTTAAACGAGATAATGTTCTTACTACGCCCATATACTAAAAGTTGATTTTGATCTGCTACGTCCAATAAAAAATGGGCCTTGAATTGAAGTATATCTTTGCTCAAATATGATACATGAACGTAGTAAAGTTGGTACGAGAACTGTCCCGTGAATCATATGTGATACATCGCACAGGGATAGTGTTAATGTCTTTTACACCTTGTTTAAGTTTGATTTCTCAAAATAAAACCGATAATTATAATATTAATTAGTATATTTTGTCATTTTGTTCTCATCAACTGGTAATCAAACATTTACCTTAAACACATAAATATAGCGAATATTGGCTGATGCTATATATATTTGTAAATTTTAAGTGTAGTCCTATAAACACAATATTAAAATAATAAAAAATTCAGGGGGGCCGGTAAAGGGCCTTATCGAAACCCCTCCTTTCATCCAAATCCCTCCAGCCGTTCCAGCTTGAAGTAAAATTTTTGCATTTATATTAGTGGGGGGATTTATTTTAGAACACGTGAAATAAATATGTTGGGATATTAACACTCAACACCATCTAGTTCCATGGTAAGCTACGAGGCCTGTATTATGGATACCAGATAGTTGATACACTACACATATATAACTTTAAATACATACATACATAATATCTAAACTTCTAAACTTAATATTATAAAGATGAAATTTGTTTGTTTGTTTGTTTGGTTGAACGCGCTAATCGCAGTAACTACTAATCTGATTTGAAAAATTCTTTTTACATTAGATAGCCTGTTAACTGAGGAAAGCTATAGGCTATATGTCATCCGGAAAAATTTACGGTTCCCGTGGGATAGATTTGTGAGTCGCTAGTTATAAATATAAACACCCATGACTGGAGCACAAAGATTCATGTTCATCACACAAATGAATGCCCCCAGCGGGACTCGAACCCAAGACCGCTGGCACAGCAAGTAGGGTCACTACAAACTGAGCCAAACGTGTCGTGTCGTCAACTACTTGCGGAGTGTAGTAAAATATTGGTTTCCAAATAATATCCCATATCTACGTTTAATGGGCACAAGTCCAGCTATGTACTGTTGAATACGTGCAAAAATATTGTTCATGTAAGATTTATAAGGTACGAGTATGTATACCGCGAAATACCATTAAAAGGATATTCAATTAGCTTCTGAGTAATATATTTATGTGATGAAAAGAGATAGAACGTGTGAGAGTAGATTCACCCTTGCTTCGCTTCGGCTTCATCCCTAGACAAAAACAAATCTATCCCACGGGAACCGTACATTTTTCTGGAATGATATATAACCTATAGCCTTCCTTAGTTAACGGGCTATCTAATGCAAAAAGAATTTTTCAAATCGGATTAGTAGTTCCTGAGATTAGCGCGTTCAACCGAACAAACAAACGAACTCTTCTGCTTTATAATATTAGTAGGTATATATTAGTATAGATAATTTATTATAACGAAAATTATAATAAACACCAATAAAATATTAAGAAACTTAAGAAAAATGCAATAAATCTAACAAGTAACAACTACAGGTGTTTATTTTAGTCAAAGAGAAGTACGACAAATAAATATGTTTTAAGTTTAAAGTTTCAACATTCATTTAATTAATTCCTAAGATATATTGTTTTAAAGTTTTCAAGTTTGATTTTGTTTTAAAGCTAAAATTGGGTAAAGTATGGAAAGGCGTAATTATGAGAAAATGTATAAACTTGACTTTCTAAGTTAAAAATAAAATTTAAATGAAAAATGTTTAATCTAATTTGTGTTATTAAGAAAAGTGTCCATTTTAGACAAATTCTTATTAAAAATAGTACAATCCACCTATATAGATAAATAAAATTGAAGCGTCTGTTTGTAATGTCAAAATAACAGCTTTTTACAAAATGCATATTAAATTATATACGGTACTTATAAGAAAAACACAATTAAAAAAAATCTCTCTGTCTGTTTGTTTCGGTCAATATCCGAAACGGCTGGACTGATTTTGACGGAACTTTCACTGAGAGAAACCTGATGTTATAAGGAGTAACTTAGGCTACTTTTATTTAAGAAAAAGAATTAGGATTCCGCTCAAAAAAATTGAAACCTATCTAGGGACGCACATGAACGGAGCGAGGGTACGTCGCTAGTTACAAATATATCAACCGTCCCCTTCGTGAAGGTACGCCGAACATGCATAAAGACGTAATTACTAATAAGACAACAGGACGTTAACTTTCTAATCATAAATCAATGCAGTTAGTAGTTACACTAATGATCACTTACAGCATCTCGATAATTGAACTTTGACCTGCTCCGATCTGAGTCGTTAGCCACTTAAGAATATGAGCAGATAACAACAAATGTCAATGACACGGGCGTGCTCTTGAATTTTAACGCTATTTAAAATATTTTATTAAGTATTAGATGTTACAAAATTATAACGTAACGAAATTATTTTTTAGAGCTAAAGCGAGGAAAAAATAAAATATGACCATAATAAATAACTGCGAAGTTTGTATAAAATGATGAATTCCTATAAAAATATTTTTTTCCTTCACGCTTGAACGGCTGGACTAGTTTGGATTACATTTAGGTATCCGATATATAATAAGAATAATGTCCTCCTGACCGATTCCGGCTATGGCGGCAAATCTCATTGAGACTAGCCAACTGCGCAGGAGATGCACAAGTGTGTGCGCGCAGACACAAGTGCACTCTCTATTCCTGTCACTCTCGTACTCCGGTGGGACGACTCCTCGTCACTACCGGTGAGAGATAAGGCGTAGAATCGATGGCTTTACCGACCGCCGAGCCGGCCAACTTCCCAACTCCGGGCTGCCACTGAGGCTTACTATACAGAAAGACTAAATATTAAATAACTAAACTTGGCCCGACCCGGGACTCGAATCCAGGACCTCCAAGTGTGCAGTCGTACATGCTAGACACTACACCAAAGGTAGTTATTTGATATATAAGTATAGATGTGTGCAATGTACACAGATATATTATGACCTGGCTGGAAACATGCACTCCTGTGAGGCACTCGGAGACGAGTCGCTAAGTGGAAACTATAGATTTCTCTCTAAACTTCGCGAAAAGAGGTGATTAATACAGGATATTATAGTTAGTAAAGGAGTTCAAAGATGTGATCCAGTGTTTTCTTTTGTACAACGATACTTGCGAAAAAAAACTAGACAGTAGCGATAAGAAAAACATATCAATCTATGTAAAATAGTAACGTAAAACAAATCTTGTAAGACAAAAAAGCACAGGTAATTCAACGAAAGTCAAGCAAACAAGCAAATTGCATAACAACTTGTATTCCACATAACCATTAGAGCTAATCGGCACTGCGGTGTGCATTTCAGTAACACACACGACTAGCGTTACTCCGTGTCGGATTACTCAAGTGCCATATAATGTGGTATAATTGCTTATTATGATTTCTTGTCAAGGTTTTGTTATAACAGGTTGAGGAATAATTCGAAAGACATTATCAAACAGCTATTATAAATAAAACTATCTTTTCGGATTATTTCGCGGATTTATTTTGATTTTTGGTTTCCGACGTTTCGAATGCTACACTGCAATCATGGTCACGAGAGAGACTAAGGTTTTAGACATCTCAAAGGCGTTATATACTTAAATACTATAAATGTGAAATTTTGTATGTGCGTATGTTTGTTACTCTTTCACGTTGAAACGGCTGAACAAATTTAGTTGAAATTTAGTAACGTTTAGTATAGATTCCTCAGAGATGAGATATTTTCCCGCAGTTAAAAGTATTCTATATGTAGACCCCGATAACCAGCTATGCGTTGTGTGATGCATTCTCAGACAGACAGACAAAAATCCTAAAAACCATAGATTCGGCCTCTGTATCGATAATAATAATGACTATTTCAATTAGAATTTCCAAAAAATATTTAACGTACAGATTCGACTCAGAATATTATTATATGTATAGATAGAATACGACCCGGAGTAACACTTAGGCTACTGTAAGTAATAAAATTTACCAAAAGATGGCATTACTTGTATAAAATATTAAATACAAATGGCTAAGGACTCACCCGAGCGAAGCGAGCCAGTCGCTAGAGCATAATAAAATTGAAAGTGGAAAAATGAGATCTCAAATCACAGCATTTTCCTACATTAAATTTCTATCAGATATACGCAGTTTATCCCCAGAAAAAGCCTTTTCCTCCGGTACTGTTAATACACAAGTATTTAATCGCACTATCACGACTAAAGAGTAATACTCTTTCCATAATGCTGTGAATATATTTCGCTTATCAAAGGATTCTCATATTTTTCACATCGCCTGTATTAAATACAAATAATATATGTATGTATGTATGAACCTACATAATTAACAGATGTTTTTGAAGTTATACTTCTTTTGGCACGTTTGTAAAATAAATATGAGAGTAAAAGTTTTTACGATGCGCGCGCGCACACCGACAGCCTAAAAGCGACATGACGAAGTTAGCTGAAAGCGACATGATGAAGTTATCTGCATTCCTTTTACAAACACAGAGTTGTGACATACGGGATGAAATCTTTAGCTATTTTTGTTCTGTTACGCCAAAAAAGTATAAAATTCTTACGTGCGTAGGTACATAAGTACACACACACATTTTTTATTATTATCTTAATTTAGATACTAGCGTATTGTCATCTTATCAACAATTTCCTTAGTAGTAAGACAAACATAATGAACAATATTACTTCTATTGGTTAAAATATCTGAAAGGATGCTAAAATCTATCATGTCACAATCAATAGGTACAATAAGACGATGAACATTGGTCCAGAGTCCAGACGTATAAATGAGGTATTTCCTAAAGTCGGTCTCAAGATCTTTAGTCTGCTCCTTAGCTAAATTGACTTTCTAGAATCGATGTCGCTAATGGAGAACTAATCAATAAACTAATATGGTATATCCATTTAAAAAATATCTTAAGAGTAATATCTGTATAAATATTATAAATGTAATCGGTTGTGAGTATGGATGTTTGTTACTCTTCACGCCAGAACGGCTGAACGGATCTGGATGAAATTTGGCACAGAGATAGGTTATAGTCTGGAATAACACATAGGCTACTTTTATCCCGGAAAAATATACGGTTCCCGAGGGATAGATTTGTTTTCGTTTTCTAGTAGCGAGCCGCTAGTATACTTAGGGGGAAGTCCCCTAGTGGCGGACACCTAAGGTTTTCAGAAAATAAAACAAAAACTACTACAAAAAATTTAACTTTATTTATGAATTACTTAAGTCAATAAATTACAAAATCAAAATAAATTAACAAAAACACAATTTCTGCATAAACATATTCAAGAACCTTCAGTAACTTTTGGTAAGACACAGCGTAATCTTCGCCATTGGCACCTAGTACCGGACAGACTTAGCTTCGAACCTCAAGCGCCGGATATTATCAAAACGTCATGCATTGGTCACACATATAAGAATCCCCATATTCAGGAATGTTTGCATATGCTTCATGAGCCAAATTTAGACAGCTGGAGCATTGTATCCAGTCTTTACCGTGGTCCTCTAAGCACATTACTGGTACTGCTAATTATTGGTTCATTAGTAGATTTTCTATGAGGGTCTGTTGATCCTTATGATACAAAATTATTGCAGAGTTCTATATTGCAGAATGTAGATAACCTACCAAATGATGGGGTATCTTCATAGCTTCACCAAATCTAATGATCACTTCGGAAACTCCCATTAATGGAAAAGGAGTAGCGGCAGCAGACATCAGAAATTGCACCCATTTTTACGTGATCCACTAAAACGTGCTCATATTCGGGTGAGAAGGTATTAGTGAATCTACCGATTTTTGGTTGCAACGTAGCGTGCTTTTTGGTACGTTATAGGGAGTTGACTTTCCTTAAGCTCATTTCTTTGGACAAAACCTAATCTATTGCAGTTTGTAAACTTTGTTAGTCCCATTTTCCTTTCTTTTTGTTCTTCTCCTTTTTGACAAATCTCTGTTTTGCTATCCCCTAAAACAACGTACAATAACTATTATAATAACTATATTTGCTTAGTAAAAAAAAAAACTTTTAAACTGTCCGGTCTTAAGGGACACCTTAGTGTCCGGTACTAGGGGACAAGAAATCCCCAAAAACGACGTGTTTCATACTGAAACTGTAGAAAACTAATAAAAACCTTTACAGTCTACGAATTACAATGGAACTTTATCTTTATTAATAACTTACATAAACATTTAAAACACAAAACCGAAGCAGTAATACTCACTTAAAATGTATGTGATGCAGTGCTTTTCCTACAAAAACAGCTATCTTCCACCCTCACCGTGGCTGCTCACGTTACTATCAAATTGCATCCCGTGACCCTGTATAAATAAGTCCCCCCGCACCACTTTCATCGATTTCCGAATCTATCACGTTGTCACTTTTTGAGATAATACGAGTGTCCGACACTAGGTGCCGTCCGGCGTTACGGGACTTCCCCCTATACATTATGCTCTCACAAGTATTTTTTTTTAAATTACAAGAGTGGTGGAGTTGGACACTCTGGACAAAACTACCTATTCATTGAAAAAACAATTAGAAATATCTGTAGGTACACAAATAGTGAAGATATCACGTAACATAACAATAAACTAACTAGCAAAGAACACACAAATATCACGACGACGGCGACGTACCTTGGTAATTAAAATAACATACGAGCTATCTATAGCAGGATTTTAAACCAATATTATACATGTAATTTAAGCTATTGTAAATCTATACATAATATAATAAAAGTTTAACTGATCGCTGTATGTATATGGAAGATATTTGAGTAAAACTATAATTGGGGGTCTTTATAAACGCAACAGAACCCAAAACAATGATTTTTAGAATTTTTATGTTTGTCTGTGCGTTTGTGCGCACTAATCTCAGAAGCGGTTTAACCGATTTAGATGCGGTCTTCACTAATGTATCGTAGTAAGCTTCACTTAATATTTGTTTTATTTCAATTGGATCATACATAAAAAAGTTATTTCAATTTAAAGAATCACCTAGGGACGAAACAGAGCAATGCGAGGGTGAGTCGATAGTATTAAAAATAAATAGAGACGCCAGACATCGTCATTTGCACAATCATAATATGTTACAGACAGCTACGCCTTACATTCCATAACAAATGCGTTACAAAATGAATTATGCACTAATTTATTTAACCAGTAGCTTTTGGTCTTAATGTTTAATTTTAGTAGATACTAGATCTAGATTTTAGCCTCTTAGTGTTTAGAGTAAATTTTTTCCTAATTAAAATTTACTCTTTACATCACCACTTGTACATAAACACAAAATTATGAATATTCACATAAAAAATATTATCCACGAGTAATTTTTAAAGCTTTTCTGTGTGCTTGTTCTCGCATCACTCGAAAACAATTAAATCAGTTCTTTATCATTCGACAAGGTTTTTATCATCAGACAGATCTAAAATCATATTTATATTTAGTGTAAATTAAAAATGTTCAAGTATGTACAGAAAGCTCTGCTTTTTAATTAAAACAAGCCACTTTATTGTCCCACTAGCGACTTACCCTCGCTTCGCTCGGGTGCGTCCCTAGGCACGTTTTAATTTTTTTGAGCGAAACTCTTAATTCTTTTTCTAAAATAAAAGTAGCCTTAGTTACTCCTTATAATATCAGATATCTGCCAGTGAAAGTCCCGTTAAAATTGGTCAAGCCGTTTTGGAGATTAGCCAAAACAAACAGACAGACAGACAGACAAAAATTTTTAAAATTGTGTTATTCTTATAAGTACCGTATATAATACCATATGCATTTAGTATAAAGCTGTTATTTTGACATTACAAACAGACACTTCAATTTTATTTATCTGTATAGATAAGATGAGGTGTTTTTATATTTTGTAGGAAATTTTACCCAAAAAGTTCTGTAAATCATACATACTTGTACATAGTATTCCATACATATACTAACACTCACCTACAAAGACATTTGAATAGTATTAAAAATTAACATAATATGCTAAACACACAAATCGTTTAAAGCATTTTTGTCGTGCAAATATTTATTTAGGCACTTTAAAATTCTATAAACGCCGTCGATGATTTCATATTGACGTAAGCGACTGTCGAAACGAATATCAATTCGCTTTCGAACAGATAGATTGTAAATAATTGTATAGTTGATAGGGCAAATGATTTATTTGATTTTGTATTACGTAAGGGACGGGTATCGTGTTTTCTACATAATTATTTAAATATGAACTAAAAAGGCACACCTAATCATCGAAAACTTATTTAAAACTAGCTAGATACGTTTTAACGGTGAGTATGGAATACTCGATCCCGTGCTCTGTGAAAAACAAAAACAAATCCATCCCAAGGGAACCGTACATTTTTCCGGGATAAAAAGTAGTCTATGTGTTATTTCAGACTATAAACTATCTCTCTGCCAAATTTCATCCAGATCCGTTCAGCCGTTCTGGCGTGAAAGAGTAACAAACATTCATACTCACAAACTTTCATTTTAAAATATTAGTACAGGTGTGATTTTTTCATATTTAGTCTTAGATCACCCCTGTCAAACTATACAACATTTACACTTATAAGATACATAAAAATCACGAATTGCCGAAGACATCACGTAACATAGGTATCTACACACAAAAACACACATTAAATACTCTTTTTTAAAAGTCGGGGAAATCGATGTCATGAGATAAGCCAATATATTGGAATATTCTCTTAGAATACTAATCTGTCGCAAAAAAAAACTTAATTTATTAAATTAGTATTTACTGGCGTGTTTGTGTAACAAACATCCAAACATCCAAACTTAAAAGTTTAGAACTTTTACATTTATAATATTAGTAAGATTATATGATTCACATTAAATAAATTTTAATTTAAACATTTTTAGAATAATTGGTATTCTTAAAATGTTTAGTACTATGCTATAATAATAAAGCAGGAAAAGAGTGGGCCGATTGTATTAGGGTTTCCCTTATTGTATAGTTGACGCTTGAGTAGTTCAAAGTTGCGGCTCGAGCTATATCCGTACAATGTATATTGTAGTAACTGCCTCTATCGTGTAGTGGCTAGCATGTACGACTACACATCCGGAGGTCTTGGGTTCGATGTCCCGGGTGGGGCCAAGTTTAGTTATTGAGTTATTCCGTTAAAGAAACCACAGAAACAACCCAGAGTTGGGAAATTGGCGGTGTTTCACCCCCGTGCATCAGAGAACACGTAAAGCCTTCGGTCCTGCGCCTTAACTCTCACCGGTCGTGTCTCGTGTCGTCCCACCGGAGTATGAGAGTGACAGAAATAGAGAGTGCACCTGTGTCGGCGCGTACACTTGTGCACTATAATATCTCCTGCGCATCTGGCTATTCTCAATGAGATTGACCGCCGTGGCTGAAATCGGTCGGGACGACATTATTATTATTGTATAGTACCTATACAATATAATATGTTTACGTATAAACAGGGGTCACTATCGCTTTATGGTGGCACACTAAATAGAAATAACTAAAAACTATGAAAGATAATGCACCTACATACATTGACTACTTAATTCGTTTGAAATTCCATGAATACAATATATTAAATTTTACACAAATAATACATAAGGTATACGAATAGAATTATTTAAATACAAGCACGTTGCACGTTGCATCACCTATGGTGACAATGCCAAGGAAATTTGTCATACACCAGACCCTGTCAATTATATCCCACACTGAATGCTGAGGAAAATAATATTATAAATATACCTACTTAGCTACTTAGCTAACTGATACTCAAAATGTTTAACGAATTTTGTAATTTAATGTCTTTTGACGCTTTAATAGCCTCAATCAATTATGTGAAACATAGATGTTTAATGGAGAAGGAATATTGTCGTTCTTGGGTGATAGTAACATAGTTTACACAATTCAATTTAGGCGTAATGAGGCGTAATTTAAAATATATATATATATATATATATATATATATATATATATATATATATATATATATATATATTTATGTGTTGTGTACACATATATAACTTTAAATACATACTCGATTAGGGTATCCATAACACAAGCCTCGTATCGTAGCTTACCATAGAATTAGATGGTGCTGTGTGTTAATGTCCCAAGTCCCAACATATTTTATTATTAAAACTTCGCAAGCAAGTTTCGCTAATCGCTATGAAATGACATTACGCAATTGCTACCCTTTGAGTTAAGACAAGATAACATTTTACGTTCTATAATCATTGATAAAAACAAATTAAAAAAAATGTAATTGGTCATTTCAATACAATTTTTAAAATGTCTATTCGTAAGATTTTTTTTATAAAATTAAAAAAATATATTAATTTTATTCAGATTTAAAAAGATAACTAAATTTCAATAGTCCTTTATTTAAATTTAGTCTACTTTAGGAGGACAATTAATAAATTATTACTACAGCAAAAAATAATCTACAGTATTCGCACTTACCCCTGAAAATAATTATAAAATAAAAAAAAAATGTACAACATAATTGAGAACCTCCTTCTTTTGAGTCGGTTAAGAAGAATAATGCCTTCTTATAATTAAAATAACTATTAGCATCTCAATATGGCTTTATAGCCATCCTATGATTGGCTTAGCCTTTTGATGTTTTATGCAAATATCGCAGTAATTGCTTGTTAATTTATGTTTTGTGAACCAAAACATTGAACAACACTTAGACAAATCATTGGCCACAATTGCAAATCGAAGATGCATGAATAAAATAACATGGACTTTGTACTAGAAAATTAAATCGATTCTCATCTATTGACTATATACTAACTATAAATAAAATTGAAGTGTCCGTGTGTGAATTTGAAATAATCTATACATATAATAATATTCTGAATCGAATCTTTACTTTAAATATTTTTTGGAAAATCTTATTGAAAAAGAAACACAGACCGAATCTGTAGTTTTTAGAATTTTTGTCTGGGAACGCATCACGAGAAAACCACTAGACAGATTTTGATGAAATCTGGTATGATGATAGCTAGTTATCCGGGTCAACATATAGGATACTTTTTACTGTGGGAAAATATCTCTCAGAAATCTGTACTAAGCGTTAAAACGGAACTAGCGACGAACCCGAGCAGAGCTAGGGTGAGTTGCTAGTATACTTTACATGCTTATAATATTACCTATATAAAAATATTTTTTTTTAATAATTATAAATAATTTGATTGATTTTTACAAGATAATTGAAATTTTATTGAGTTTAAATACTATTTACCTGTGTGGAAATACAGACCTCGGAATAGTCCAAACACAATTTAAAATTTTAAGATAAACACACAAAAAACATTTATAATTAATTAATTATTCTTATCAATATGAAAAAAAAAGTGTTTTTAACGTTTATAATATTTTTAATTTTTACACCATTCTTCCGAATTTTTTATATAGCACTTGTTTTTCACTCGATTCCTCGCTTCACAACGTCCTCACAATACGTGTACACGTGACCTAAAGAACAAGGCAGTATGTAAATTGGAGGATGTTTACGTATCACCTAAGGACATTAGATTAGATAAAATCTATCGAATTGTACTTGACTCATCTAGAATACAAACCGGCATTACTACGAGATAACTCGAAATAATCTGATAAAAAGTTTGGCTACATAAATGTTAAAAGAGTAACCTGGCATTGCATAATAGTTTTCGCATTTTCGCACAAAAATTAACATTAACGTATTATAATGTTTTAAAAAGATTTAAAGATTTTTATTGAACATAATAACATACATATTCAAAATAGTTAGATCGTAAGTAGCTGCATTAGTATAAACTGCGTCGCAGCTATTTACGCCCACCTCTGAACAATAGGGGCAGTTATGTTCTAAGGTTAGTACAAGTACAATTTAAGTTTATATTAGAAGAATTAATTACTATGATAATTATGTTAGTTTAGTTTCAGTTTATATTTATAGTTAAGGTAGTACAATCAGGTTGGTAAATTTGATAGTAGAAGTAGTAAGTACTACAATAGACATATTTCTGCTACGTTTATAAGCATATAAATAAAAATCATCTTATATATTAAAAAATTATCTTATATATATCCAATTAACAAATATTCATTAGTTATCATAAACAAGTGTTTCAGTCTCTTCATAATTGAGGTTTTGCAATATAGAGATAGCGTTAAGTCGTTCGCCCGCGTAGTTTTTTATGTATCCTCCACCTTCTAAGTTTCAAATCATCCTCTATTTTTTATCCCAATTAGTCACTATAAAAATACCTAACTAATTTTCATACAAACTTCCAATCTCTTTTTTACCCCTTTAGGGGCAAGATTTCTAAAAATAACATTTCTAAGCGGAATCTACCTGCATGTAGCATTTAAAGTTTCTGAGATTTTGTGATTAATCTTGAGTGGCATAATATGGTATATATCGCATTATGGTATCGGCGTTATGGTATTCGTATGGCATTATGGTATATGATAGTTCTCAGATTACACATTAAAAGCAATAACTAATAGGAAAATTAAATGCTTAAATTCTTGCTTAAAGATGTCGTCATCTGATTTCTTATTATTTTTATGCATTTATTCTCCTTCACAATTTTTACAAAACAATTTGCTCGTTACAGAATATGATCTTTACAAAATGTACACGAAATATATCGACAATATTATTTATGACGACGATCGGTTTTAGATTACGAACTATGATTCAATAATGTTACGTATCAATTCTAAATTTTTATTATTGTATCTTTGACACTGTCAACTACAATGTAGGTCACAGAAAAACATTTTTTAAATCATTATTAATGTACTAGCAACTTACCCTCGCTTTGCTCGGGCGCGTCCCTAGGTACGTTTTAATTTTTTTAGAAGAAAATTAGCCTAAGTTACTCCTTATAACCTTAGCTATCTGCCAATGGAAGTCCCTTCAGAATAGATCCAGCCGTTTCGGAGATTAGCCGGAACAAACAGACAAACAAAAATGTTAAAAATTGTATGTTTCTTATAAGTACCGTATATAATTTCATATGCGTTTAGTAAAAAATTGTTATTTTAATATAACAAAGTACAAACAAACACTCCAATTTTATTTATCTATATAGGTTACATTATAAGAGCACTCAAATTAAAAATTAGTCAGAATAAATTAATGTATGCAAAAACATCAACAGATATTTACGCAAGTCAATAAAAATTTGAAATATCTTGGCAAGCTTGACATATGTAAGGGGAACCAAAAAATGTTGATCATTATTCTCTTAACCTTACGGAGATGATCAACAAAAAGTAGAAGAAAAGTTGTCATATCCAATTGCAGTGATTGCAAACTGTGAATCAAGTAATCGTTACTTTCTTGGCAAATATTTGAAAACTAGCAGAACTCGCGGCTTCGCTCGCGATTAAACTGCGAAATATACGAAATTTCATGCGAATATGTCCAAGGAATAAAATGTTTCATACAAACTCTTATCCCCTACTTCACCCCCTTGGGGGTTGAATTTTGAAAAATCGTTCCTTAGTGGATGCCTTCGTCATATGAGGATTACGTGTGCGAAATTTCAATTAGCTAGCCTTAAAGGTTTGGTCTGTGCGTTGATACATCAGTCAATCACTTTTGCCTTTTATATAATAAGATTTACTTAATATAACGACGTTCACTCAACACAAGCAGGATTGGTGCCGCTCTACACTATAGTGCCGATCACAGTCCGTTAGACCGATATCGGTCTGGTAAGGTATTTCTATACAAGAAACGTTCCTGGAGTGTGATTCGACCGGAACGTGAGTCTACTGATAGTGTGAATGCACTCATTGTTTCTTGTATAACAACACTTTACCAGACCGATATCGGACCGAGAGCAAACCGTGATCGGCACTATAGTGTGAAGCGGCCCTTAGTAAACAAACTAAAATACTATGTATTTTAAAGTTGTAAACCATAATAGTAAAGCTATAAAAAACGCTATAAAAAGGAAGTATTTTTTGTTATTCGACTACTGCAAGGCAAATTTCACTACATTTAATTTTACAGCATTTTTCTGTTAAAATATGGATTAGTCCGGTATCATCTTAACAAAAGATCTGCACAAAGGCTATGAAAAGTATTGTGTCTATAATCCATTCGCGTTAAGAAAATAGCGAGTCATAAGTGCAATTGCAGCGTAAAGGTGTATTCATAGTAGAGTAAAAATTCAATTCAAATACATTTCAATAATTCAATCTATAAAAAAATAATTATAGTGAGTTCTATTCCCGTTCGAGCCAATTATTACTTCTCAAATATAGTTTACCTGTGCGTTTGTTACCGCTTCATGCTGAAGCGGTTGGAAGGATTTTGATGAAATTCAGTACACAGATAGACTATGACCTGGGGTAGCACATAGGCTATCGTTAGGCTCCTAGGAAATCACCCGAGCGAAGCGAGGGTAAATCACTAGTTATTAGAATACATAAAGAGACACGCTGTAGCTTCACAACCAGAAGTTAGTACTAGATATATTTAAGTAGTAATAGAAATAGAAATTTTAAGATTTATAGCCTGTTTGCGGACGCGTCACATTTAATACAGCTGAACTGATTTTAGTATGCAACTGTGTGTATATTATAATATAGAAATTATATAAAAATATATTTTAAAGAGCGTTTTTTAAGTGTATGCATATTACTTTCTTAGATTTACGCAAATATTTGACATTTTAAATGAAACTATCTTTTCGAATTTTTTCGCGGATTTATTTTGATTTTTGGTTCCCGACGTTATTAACACTTTAATAATTATAATCATTATAAAGAGATAAAGAAAAAAACACATGCATTTATTTTTATAATACATTTTTTATGAAAATTATTAACCAAAAATCAAAATAAATCCGCGAAAAAATCCGAAAAGATAGTTTTATTTAAAATGTATGCATATCGTATACGTATCTTTAGAAACATCTAAGATCTAATATGAAAAAATAAGGATGCAGATCTAGGTCGGCTAAGTTGGTAAACTCCTATTTGCTTAAATACAGATATAAAACAACTAACAAGTACCTAATGAATTAAATATAAAGAAATCTAATCCGACGTTTCTAATTGTTTACAGCAATAATTATGTTTACTGGAGAAACTAAAGTTATAAACGTATCAAAGGTCTTATATACATATAGTACTTACAGACAGTTGGGTGGGCAACCTACAAAATTACAAAATGAATTTAAAAAAAAATCAAAAATGGCACCACCGTACTTTACAATATTTGTTAATTTTATTTCTTTTTTTTTATATTTATTAAGTTTTATACTGGAATATTGTAACGTATTGTAATTTTAGCAGCTATTATTGTAATTAAACGTCGGAAACCAAAAATCAAAATAAATCCGCGGAAAAAAATCGAAAAAATAGTTTTATTTAAAATATCAAATATCCGCGTAAATCTAAAAAAGTATTAAATCTAATAATCTTGATCGATTTATCAGATATCTTCTATACGTATAATAAAATAGTAACTAAGTCGAATTCGTACATAAAATATTTTTTGGAAAATCTTATTGAAATAGACATTATTCGCGATACAGAGGCCGAATCTATAGTTTTTAGATTTTTTGTCTGTCTGTCTGTTACCGCATCACGGAAGAACCACTGAAGGGATTTTAATGAAATTTGGTATGATGATAACTGGTTATCCGGGTCAACATATAGGATAGTTTTTAATATGGGAAAGTATCTCATCTCTGAGAAATCTATACTAAACGTCAAAAGGTAAGTAGGGACGAACCCGAGCGGAGCACGGGCGAGTCGCTAGTAACTAAATAAATATTATATTCAATAGTAAACAATGAGTCAAACGCCCATCGGTACTTTCTTTGAAAGTGATTCAGAAAATTTAAAGTTACACTTGTTCTGACATCTGTTTCATGTCATTTAATTTGGTCATAAATTGTGGATGACGTGATGAGCAATACAATATTGTATGAAGCTTTTTTTTTTCTTTATTAACGTTCTCACACTTCGATGGTTGGATTTTAGATTTCATGCTACTCATATGGGAGATCTATACTAATATTATAAAGCTGAAGAGTTTGTTTGTTTGTTTGTTTGGTTGGTTGAACGCGCTAATCTCAAGAACTACTAATCCGATTTGAAAAATTCTTTTTGCATTAGCTAGCCCGTTAACTGAGGAAGCCTATAGGCTATATATCATCCCGGAAAAATGTACGATTCCCGTGTGATAGACTTGTTTTTGTCTAGGCACGAACCCGAAGCGAAGCGAGGGTGAGTCGCTAGTACCAAATAAGAGAGAGTGGCGTTGATTTTGGATTGCTTATTTTTAGTTAATTATAATTTTTCTTTGGGATTGAGAGCTGTGGCCTGTGACTCAACAGTTACAAATTATGTTATAAATGTAATCGCTTTTCTAAAATCTACATACTTTATAATGATGATGAAATCTACATACTTTTTAATGATATACTGTGCAAATCATTAATAATTAATTATTATTTATAAGTTTTATATAAGTTTTATATAAATCTGTGTACTTGTTAAACAAATATAATAATATATAACATACACTTCTGGAATTAAACTTACATTAGAAATGTACCTAATGATTTATATAGATTAAATAAAGATATTTTAAAATACATACACGTGACCCAACAAGTGTGATCTAAATAAATCATTTTAACTCAAGGGTTGCGATTCGATAATCGGTTAGGTTCTGGAAAACACCCAACGATTTCTGGGAAAGAGATAATTCATGAGACGGAAAGTAAGTAATAAATAAACAGTAAAATGATATATACATTACAGGAAATACAAAAATATTATCGTCATATAATCTGTGAGAGACTTGCCTAGTAAACTAGGAATTAACCTGTACGTCGGGTTAACTGGACTTTGTACATTTGACAGTGGCTTTTTGTACATTTCTTATTTTGCAATCTATATCTACATATAATAAAATTCTAACTGATTCGAATCTGTACATTAAATGTTTTCTGGAAAATCTTATTGAAATAGTCATAATTATCGATACAGAGGCCGAATCTATAGTTTTTAAATTTTAGTCTGTCTGTCTGTCCAGGAACGCGTCACGAGAAAACCGCTGAACAGATTTTTAAGAAATTTGGTATGATGATAGCTGGTTATCACGGTCAACATATAAGATACTTTTCTCTGTGTAAAAATATCCCATCTCTGAGTTTATACTAAACTTTAAATCGTAACTAGGGGCAAACCCGAGCGGAGCGAGGGTGAGTCGCTAGTTGTTTATATAAGAATCATCAAATAATTAATGTAAATAATATTATTTTGTAACAAAAAAACTAAAAAGGTACACCGCTATACTTCAAAATTAATCTTTTTTAATTGAGATATAATAACCTATTCATTAAAATAGACGAATTGACAAATATATTGCGTAACAATAACCACCCACAAAAGAAACAGCCAAATTTGGTTTACCTTTCCTTTTTGAATTCGGTCAAAAACTGACTTGACCTCTTTACTTTTAAATGTTTCCCATAAGATATATTGCAAAACAACGCACGTACGAGGTATTTATTTGTAGATATATAATACTAACTACTAGCGACTCACTCTCGTTTTGCTTTGGTTTGTCCCTGCTTACGTTTTAACGTTAGTATAGATTTTTCAAGGATGAAATATTTTCCCGCAGTAAAAGTTATCCTATACATATGTTGACCCGGATAACCAGCTATCATCATACCAAATTTCATTAAAATTTGTCCAGTGTTTTTTCGTGATGCGGTCATAGACAGACAGATAGAGAGACAAAAATTCTAAAAACTATAGATTCGGCCTCTGTATCGATAATATTGACTATTTCAATAAGATCTTCCAAATAATATTTAATGTACAGACTTGAGTCAGTTAAAATTTTATTATATACATAGATATAATATTCAAAACAATTTATATAATTTCTAATTGAAAATAATCATGAATCATTCGTTTCAACGTATTAAGATGAGGTGATTTACGAAAACATACGGATTCCAGCTATCATTCCTTCGTCACAGTGCAACTGTGCGCCGTCAAAGAATAAAACAACCAACTCAAAATCAAAGAGGATCTGTCCTGTTTGGTGCAATGTTGCAACTAACGATTAATATGAAAATATTTATGGGAATACACGTTTTTAGAGTTAGTTAAATGCACAAATGCACTGTCAATGTCGTATCTATACTTAATATTATAAAGCTCAAGAGTTTGTTTGTTTGTTTGGTTGAACGCGCTAATTTCAGGAACTGCTTATCCGATTTGAAAAATTCTTTTTGCATTAGATAACTCGTTACCTGAGGAAGGCTATTGGCTATATATCATCCCGGAAAATTGTACGGCTCCCGTGGGATAGATTTGTTTTTGTCTAGGGACAAGCGAAGCGAGGGTGAGTCGCTAGTTAAAAATATATTCGGAATCATTTGGACATATGTATGTCGATACTACAAATAAAAAATATTAATAGCTATAATAATAACATTCACATTTTGAAAGCAATACTTTAAAATATTAAGTGCGTTCAAAAACTAGAACCAGACTATTGAAAAATCACGCTCTAAAAACTATAAAACAAGAAAATATTCTCATCTGAAATTGTTATGTACCTACAAACTATTCAAGTCGACAACTTACACGTAATATATTTTAGTGTATCTATTCTTCTATTCTAATATTCTAAAGAGGAAAAAAATGTTTTTTGTTTGTTTGTATCGAATAGTCTCCGAAACTACTGAACCAATTTAGATGAAATTTGGTAAGTAGATAGTTTGAGACCCTGGGAAGGACATAGGATTTTTTATCCCGGAAATCATCCATTAAGGGGGTGAAAATGAGAGTGAAAGTTTGTATGGGGAACCAATCTAGGGACGAACCCGAACGAAAGGAGGGTGAGTCGCTAGTTTATTATATAATAATATTTCTATGTAAAAAGTAAATATGTTTATTGTTTCAATTTGAAGTTATTCATTTGTATAGAACCTTATAACCAAAGTGAATGAACCTATTCTTAAAGCAGCTTCCATGTGAATTATGCAAGATAAAATTAACCAAACGAATCTTAACATTTCTCGTCGTTTAATTAATTATTTTTAATTTTTGCCATTTAACTACAGTTACAGTTCAAAAACCGCACAATCTAATACAATTATTACGAATCTTTGAGTTTCTGTTATTGCACTTAATTAGACCTCTTCAGAAATTTTAAAATACCTTGTAAAGCAGAATGGCAATTATAATACTATGAGAGAACAACAAAATGTTCCTAATCATTGACTAACCTGCAATTATTTTTACTAACAATAAAAATGCGAAAGAGTATTTGTTTTATTAGTTTACTGCTTTCTTCATTTTATGAAATAACGGACTGCGGCGATTTTTTGAATAGATATACATACATACATAGTCGTTGTGTGAGGAGTTACGTCTATAGGTATTTTTTGTTCTGATACGTAAAAAAATTTCTCTAGTAGTCTAGGGTATCAATCCGTTGCAAAATGATCCGAGAGTGTGTTGCTTGGAAAAAACAAATTATTAATTCCATATCGTATTTATTTATATACAATTCCGTATTTAAAATCCTTTACTATTTCTACCATTTATATACTTTATAGCTTTTAAATAATTAAGCACAGGTTTTTTCGCCAAAATTACTTTTTATTCATATTTTTTTTTATTATAGTTACTATGTAACATACATTATACATAATATTGTCTGTATCACCTACTGTTTATATAAATAATAGAGTTCACTCGGTACATTCGTTATACCAGCACTACACTCTCGCCGAGATACTCCGATGGGCATGCTGAGTAAGAGTATGTAATTTGCTAGAACACGCCTTCCTCGGTTCCGGTTGGTTATTGAATTCATTATACCAGCTCTAGTCTACACTCTCGCTGAGTACATGAATGTACTTTGCTAGTACCTACACGCGTCCCTACACATCGGTTATTGTGCCCGAGTCATAGGGCCTGAGTCTTAGCTACACTCGCGTTAAACGTCCATAACTGAATATTCGAGTGTGTTGGGATTTGCCTATTGGTTTCTGGCGAGGGAACTCCCGTAGAAATATGCAAAGAGCTCTTGGACGAGAGTGTAAAGCCGCTATAGGTTAAAATTTTAGTCATCTTCAAGCCTTGTTGTAATATTTATCAACATTTCCCAATTGCGTTAGGAATTTACATAATTTATACGGCGCGGCGTTTATATCAACTTTATATCTTTGGTCAGGAAAACTAGACATAAAAGTAAAATAAAAAAAAAAATATTGTTAACTTTATAGTTGACCCCCAAATTATCATTTCTGTGACTTACATTATCTATGACATAAATAAATTAAATTTAGACAACAATAATCAAAACCTAAATCCGATTAGCCTATCTTTGTTCTATAATCTATGATCGCATCCAGGAATAGAGGAGTTCATTCACCTATAGTTGCATCAATCCTACTTAATTGTTACTGCATTCGGTCAACTGTTTACTGACTTTGATGTTACGCTTCCCTTCGAATGTTCAAATAAACGTAGAATGGTCATTTTGGTTTTAAAATGTTTTTATTGCGGAGGGCGTTTGGACGCTTTTGATCTATGGTTTGTTGGATATAAAATGTTGCACCAGAGATCTGAAACATTTATATGTATGGGATGAGTCATGGTGAAGAATTTAACCGTTTACAGGTGGTTGCCGGTTCGAACTCCGCACATGGCACCGTGGTTTACATCCAATACAAATTTTATAAAAACATAAAATATTTTATAAGGTACTTAACGAAACCTAATATTTTTCAGCATAATTATATATTTTTTAGTAGAGCAAGTACTAACTTATGTATTCCGAATACAAATACTGAATCATACTTAACGCTTTGCGAATAATAGAATAATTCATTTAAGTATAACATATATTTTATATAACAAAATTTCTACAAACATATTTTCATCAAAGTATACAACCAAAACATCATAACGCAGGAACGTGGACATAAACACGCCAAAGTGAATGTCGCAAGAGTTTAAATTTATATGTTAACTTAAACGCCTATTTCCGTACCAGTAGGTAATTCGTGGAAGACGAACGTGCCTCACAATTGAGTATTTATTACGTAACGAATGCACTGTTGCTGTACTTTAAAAGATATAAAAAAATTTTTTACAGTTCAAATAACGACGACACGTACAGCTCAGTTTGTAGTGATCCTACTTGTTGTACCAGCGGTCGCGGGTTCGAGTCCCGCTGGTGGCATTCATTTGTGTGATGAGCACGAATGTTTGTACTCCAGTCACGGGTGTTTATATAAATAATATGTATGTATGTATTTAAAGTTATATATGTGTAGTGTATCAACTATCTGGTATACATAACACAAGCCTCGTAGCTTACCATGGAACTAGATGGTGATGTGTGTTAATATCCCAATATACCTATATTTATTTATATTTATACCTATAACTGTTTTGACTTTGAATATGGAGATTGTCATATATGGCTTCTGATATTTGATGGTACAAATAGGAAACGCGGAATTATATCACACATTATTTAGTATTACGTCATATTAAATTACTAGAATTCACTATCCATACTATGTAATATTATAAAAGCGAAAGTAACTCTGTCTGTTTGTTACCTTTTCACGCTTAATCCGCTGAATCGATTCAGATGAAATTTGGTATGGAAATAATTGGAGACCTTGGGCCTTAAGGACATAGGATAGTTTTTATTCCAGGAATCATCCCTTAAAGGGGTGAAAAGGGGGGGTGGTAGTTTGTATGGGGAATCAATCATTTCTCAAGCAAGGAATATAAAACTCATCATACATATGCACGTATATATATTCTATCTATTCCATACTAAGCGTCAAATATATAAGATGCTCACTATTACGAGTAATATACATATATTATAGTATAACACTATTAAGACAAGTGTTAGTCGGATTAATGCGACTACTTTCAACCCCAACTAAATAATTATATTCTATAGAAAATACGCAATAACAATAAAATCGAGTGCGTGATTTGATTTTTTTTTTAAATTATGCTACTATTATTTTAACTGCGAAGGTTTGCATGTATGTATGTAGGTGTAAGTTTGTTACTCCTTGGTCCTTCACGCCGAGACGACTGGATGGATTTGGATAAAGTTTAGTACACAGATTAAACGCCTGTGACACATCCGAGCGAAGCGAAGGTAAGTTAAGCTAGTGCTCTATAAAAATTGAACGGAGAAGAAATTATGGAGTTTGATCTGTGAAACCCGGGAACACCGTTAGACCAGATTTGTACTATATGTCGACTTAAAAATAAAAATCACAATATAACATAAATACAATAATATGGTACTTTATTTGCAACTAGCGACTCACCCTCGCTTCGCTTCGGGTTCGTCTCTAGACAAAAACAAATCTATCCCACAGGAACCGTACATTTTTCCGGAATGATATATAAGCCTTCCTCAGTTAACGGGCTATTTATTGCAAAAAGAATTTTTCAAATCGGATTAGTAGTTCCTGAGATTAGCGCGTTCAACCAAACAAACAAACAAACTCTTCAGCTTTATAATAAATATTAAGTATAGATAAAAAAAATACTAATATATAGAAATCAAATGTACACTTAATTATTACTGTACAAGTCATGTCCGCTTGGAATAGTGGCAAGAATGCTAGCCGCATTCCCCCGCTGAAAGACAATTCCGATTCTTTGGGCGAAAAATGCGCCAGCTCTCCTGTCACCAGTAGAGGCGATAAGACGAGGTGTCATGTCTTTTAAGAAGTGCTTTAACACCTTGACTCCATGCGCCATGGGTTTTACAGCAAATGGTATAAAAACATAAATTTTGACTAAGGGATATTTTTATATAACATATTTCTTCTACAATAATGCTTTTAGACATACATACGTCAGTTACACGTCTCATGTACTTGTATGACTTCTGATTTCTAACCTTGTAAACCGTTGTCGCAATAAGATTATACACGCACAAATTAAATATCGTAATATTAATTATGCAGGTGAAGGTTACAGCTTACTAGTTATTATATTTTCATTCATTTTAAAAAATAAAATACCTTATGAACATTACGAGAAGATTTATTTGACGACTGGTTTGGCTCAGTTTGTAGTGACCCTACTTGCTGTGCCGGCGATCGCGGCTTCGAGTCCCTCTGGGGACATTCATTTGTGTGATGAGCACTAATGTTTGTACTCCAATCATGGCCCATGGGTGTTTATATTTATAATATGTGTAGTGTATCAACTATCTGGTATCCATAACACAAGCCTCGTAGCTTATCATGGAACTAGATGGCGATGTGTACATGATAGACATTTTTTTCATCTGTAATTTAATAAATCTATATAAATAAAAATGAATGTCCGTATGTTTGTCCTCTATGATCCTAAACCATTGATCCGATTGTGATGAAACTCTGGTGGAATGTTTTGTATATGTTATATATAAAAAAAAAAAATTTTTTGACGTTTTTCTTTTATACGTTGCGTAAAGCATTCAAGTTAAGTCGCTAGTATAATAATTACATATAATAATGATAATTCGGGCCTTTCAACGTCCCACTGCTGGACTCAGGCCTCCTCAAAGCGAAACAACCAAGCTAAAATGCGAGTGGGCGAACTTTATTTGTACATATTTTGAAAATTAGTCAAATTCTCTCAGACATGTAGGTTTTTGAATGTCCTTCATCATTTTGTGGCGCTTACGTTGAAAAAGATTTGCACATGAAAATTTTAGGGACAATAGCAGTGGTAGCTCAATGGCAACGTGGAAAATCAAGTAATTTCATTCATTTTATTATAACACTAGCTTTTGTCCGTGGCTTTATCCACGTAGTTTAAAAGTAACGTATATTCATGTAAACTTTTTTCCCCTTTAGATATGGAATTTCCAAAAAAACCTCTACCCTTTTGTGAAATACTTTACTTTACTTTATCTGTCTATGAGGAATCTATTTAAATTCTGAGTATTACTTAATGCTATCTGAAATTTCGTTATTAATCAGTGAGCGGTAATTCATATTAGGTACACGTGACGAATCTGTTAGAATGTTTTAGAATTTGTAGTGGTAGCATAAACATTCTATTTATAGGACATTAATCATTAATTTGAATACAAAATCTACTTCGTCGTTTAAAATAAAAACCTACTAATTTTAAATTTTAAACTTAAATTTTAAACTTGAATAATAGCATTTTCTTTGATATTACAATATGTAAAATCTGTTTTTGATCGGACCCTTAAAATTAAAAACAATTATTTTTAAAGTACCTACCTCTGAAAATCAGTGTACTTTTTAAAAAATAATTATGTAAGAGTATGTTGATATACCTGTTATCTTATTCGTGTAAAAAACAAACGCAGTAGAGAATTATTATAAGCGCAAGTAAGTAAGGAACAAAATGACCATCATAAACAATTTCAATACATAGACATAAACAAGTCGCAATTTGTCTTACATACGACTAACATAGGCTCAAGGCCTCTGACGTAAGCCTCCGTTGATTTTAGACAATACGGTTTCATTGCTAGCTATTAAAATACAAATAGTAAGTACGTAGAGATCGTAATATCGTGATATGTGAAAATGATCTATTCAGGTTACATAGAAAAAAAAATCATCGCTACTATTATAAATGTGAAAGTTTCTATGTCTGTATGTATGTTACTTCTTACGCTAAAAGGGTTGGACAGATTTGGGTGAAATTTATTATATTACTAGCGGCTCACCTTCGCTTCGCACGGGTTCGCCTCTAGACAATTACAAATCTATCCCACGGGAACTATTTAATTTTCCGGGATGAAAAGACAAACAGACAGAGAAACAAAAAAATCGAAAAAAAAATGGGTTTGTTCTATTTCCCTTCTTACATCAGCCTGACTCGGTTTTTAGCATTTTATTTTCTATGTACAGACATTCGACCTCTACAGTTTTATTATATGTATAGATAGATATACAGACTATGTATGACATGACTAACGTAGGATACTATTAATAGTACAATTTGCCATAAGGTGGCGCGGTCGGTTTATTTAAACATGTAATAAATTTCTAGCTGAGACAAATCTGTACATTAAATATTTTTTTGGAAGATCTTATTGAAATAGTCATAATTATCGATACAGAGGACGAATCTAGTCTAGTTTTTAGAATTTTTGTCTGTCTGTCTGTCTGGGAACGCATCACCAAAAAACCACTGGATAGATTTTGATAAAATTTGGTATTATGAGAGCTGGTTATCCGCGTCAACATATAGGATACTTTTTACTGTGGGAAAATATCTCATCTTTGAGAAATCTATACTAAGCGTTAAATATATATATATATATATATATATATATATATATATATATATATATATATATATAAATTGTGAATCCCGTTGTAGTTCCCGTGGGATATTATTTCACTATATTTTTTACTATAGATCGTTAAGTATGTACAAAATGTACGAGCATACAAATAATTAATAGAATAATAAAACAGGTTTTTTAAAAGGCAGTCGTAGCCCAGTGGTGACGCGTTCGCTTGTAAAACCAAACGAAGCCAGTTCAATCCCCTCACGTACGAATAATTTCAACATGATTACCGCCTTATGGTGTAGAAAAATATCACGAGGAGACCTACAAGTCTGAAAGGACCTAATTAGTTTTTAAAAGATATGTTAAGTTCTGATTTCCTTCGCATTTAAGGCCACTAGTGGGACGGAAAAAAAATCTAAATACAATATTAAATTAAAAAAAAAAAAAGAATATCATTGGCTGAATACGAACAAGTTTTTATCATTACCACTCTTATAAAAAAAATAGTACTGAAAATTTATTTATTGTTTTTTTTTTTTTTACTTAGGCCTTATAGTAAATAATTTTAATTATAATCTAATAATTTTTACCGTTTAATTATTATATTTAATTTATGCATGTTGTGTTTACCTGTAAGTGGCTTTGCATTTTAGATTTGTAACTTTAATATGGTTTCTTGTGTATGTATGAAATGTAAAGTTGTTCGTGAACCTAAAAAGGAGAAAAAAAAAAAACAAGACGATTATGAGATTAAAGACTTGCAACAACAAAAATAATGACATATTTAGTAATGAAGTTATCAAAATCTTAGCAGCTTGACGGATGAGTGGCTATTTGTTAATGTTTATTGCGTTACATCCTTTCGTTAGCTTAAACAGTAAACGTATACCAATCTATTGTAATATTTATAAAAATATATTATGAAATTTGTTTATTTGAACGCACTAATCTCTGGAAGTTAGAACTAGTCGGATTTGAAAAATGTTTGCATTTTATAGTATACATATAGTATGATGAATTTATCCCTTACTTGAAAAATGATTCTTTATCCCATACAAACTTCCATCCCCCCTTGAGGGATGATTTCCGGAATAAAAACTATCCTATATCCAAGGTTTCAAATTACCTCCAAACCAAATTTCATCTAAATCGGTTCAAGGGATTAAGCATGAAAAGGTTACAGACAGACATACAGCGTTACTTTTGCATTTATAATATTAATTAGTATGGATCTATTGAGGAAAGCTATTTATAGACTAGAATCTAGACTCTTTAAGAATCCTAAACCATTACGACTGTAGCAATTAAACATAAAAAACAACGTGGGCGGAACCGCAAGCAACACTAGTATTAAATAAAATACCACCATACGAAGTGAGGATGGCGAATTTTATTTCTTATTGGATGGGACCGGTAACTTACTCCAGCCATACCAGATACCTTGAATTCTTTAATAATTAGTCAGTGAATATTTACATGAGAAATCTTTCGGATAAAACAACCTATATATAAATAAAGTTATAATTTTTCGTACGTGTCCTTAGACAATGTCTAGTGAGTCATCAATCATGATTGACGCAGAATATGAATATATAATCTAATCGACACAAACAATCCTTAACCTGGAATCAAACTCGCGTCAATACCGGTCCAGTTAAAACTATGCAAAATAAAACCACTAAACGTAACATTTAATACACGAACAGAACAGATAGAACGAAGGTAATGAGTAATTTTTCGCTCCGCTGACCATCCCCGGATGCTTTACGTCTAAATAACGGTTTAAACAAATTCCGCCTTTAAAGCTTAATAATAAACATTAGGTACTCTAGTTAACACCTACACTTAAAATCTTACCATCCATATCGAAAGTCCATTTGAAAGTTTTGCTGGAGGTATCAATTTCAAATTAAAGTTTTTGCTTTATGCAAATGTATGCAAAAGTTTTATGATAAATCAATTTATCTCCGTAATAAGAACTAATAGCTTCATCCACAAGATATTAATAATATGCATTGAGCCTTAAATAATCTCATTAAAATACAAAATCGTGTTGAATGAAAACCAGTCTTACACCATCGCCAATTTAAAATAGACTCTAAATACATTGATAGAGCGTATAAAATTAATTATAGATCCAGATTGCCTTATATAGACGAATCCAATGCCGTACCTAAACAGTCAAGGTAACTATACTGACCTCAAAGCGCTTCCTTGCTCCCGAACGTCGACTCCATTGATCGGGTCGTCTGCCCTGCTCGGCAATCCCGACATTTTCCACCAATCAGCGCTCGCGACGCAATCCTCGGCCAATCAGGTGCGAGATTACGTCATTGTGACATACGCTCAACCAATAGGAACCATTATCTGTTGAAAGACAGTTGCAAATTTAAATTCCGAACGCAAATCAGCCAGACATATATGGCGAAAGGAAAGGAAGTTTGTCGATATGAATCGCCGTTATGTAACTGTTAATCAAATATAAATTGGATTATGGTGGTTTTACATGTGGTCGGATAAGCGGTCACGTAATCGACTGATATAATGATGTTTTTTGTGTATGTTATAAATAAATAACTTTCTTTATTTAGCAAATTAAAACGGTATTTACGATTTGAAATAATTTTTTAGGGTTCCGTACCCAAAGGGTAAAACGGGACCCTATTACTAAGACTTCGCTGTCCGTCCGTCTGTCTGTCACCAGGATGTATCTCATGAACCGTGATATTTAGACAGATGAAATTTTCACAGACGATGGACTTCTGTTGCCGGTATAACAACAAGTACTAAAAAACAGAATAAAATAAATATTTAAGGGGCTCCCATACAACAGACGTAATGTTTTTGCTCGATATTGATAATGGCAACAGGTAAACGCTTGAAATATTCACAGAATATTTAGTTATATATTCAATTTAAAAATAAATAAATAAATTAAAATAAATATTTAAGGGGTGCTCCCATACAACAGACATGATTTTCTTGCCGTTTTTATAGATAATGGTACGGAACCCTTCGTGTGCGAGTCCGACTCGCACTTGGCCGGTTTTTGTTTACTTTTTACCCTTTGATCAAAATTAAAATAGAAATCAAATTGAATGAAAAAATATATCTCTAGATATTACTACTATAGTTATAACTCATTTGAAGATAAATAAAATAAATTAAACAATTAATATGTTGGAGATACATACTTTATTATTATTGTGTTTGCCATTTTATAACAAACATTACATATTTACAATTTATAAATAGGTATATTTTATGTATCGTAAAGTTATAAATTAAGTTATTGGCATAGTTATTAATATTTTTTACTTAATTATTAATATTTATCTTAAAACAATAACACAATAATAATTAATTATTATAAATATAAATACTTTTGCTTCTGTTATATTTTCCATTAAGACCCAAATAATTATATTGTTTTTATTTCAACAAGTCGTAAGACAAACGCGTTTATAATAATACCTACAAGAATCAGTAGGTACCTACGCAGTTATAACTAGAATATAGCTACAATAATACACATGGATCATTACCACTGAATGATCTCTAAAACACTTTAAAAATCACATAATAGCCTATACGAAACTTTACAAAACCGGAAGAAAACAATAAGGGCCCAAATAACGAATACTCATTGAATAATTGCAAAAATTTGTTGATGTACAATGTACATATGTAAGGTGGGTGGACCATGGAAGGCTACCTACTCTAACAAATAAACAGTTATGAGTCCTTTATTTATTAGATGTATTCAGCCCTTTTTTAACGTCCCACTGCCGGGAGTAGGCCTCCCTTAAATTACGAGGGAGATTAGGCCATAGTCCACCACGCTGGCCAAGTGCGGGTTGGCGGACTTCACACGTCTTTCGTAAACTTGCTAAGTTCTCTCAGACATGCAGGTTTCCTCACGATGTTTTCCTTCAGCGTAACGCAAGTGGTAATCATGTTAGAAATTATTCGCAAATGAAAATATCAGAGGTGCAAGACCCAGGATTTGAACCCGCTTCACTCGATTTCCCAAGCCTGCGCGTGACTACTGGGCTACCACTGCTTGGTACTATTTATTGGATAAATGAAACAAACAAATTAAGTAACACTTTGTTCTATAATGTAACTAATAAAATATTTTATTTTATTGCAGAGTTAATGATTATTTATTAAATTGTAGGTTTTATTAAACTCTTCCATAATGGCATTGCAAGAAAAAGGGCTCCATGCAAGGCCGATATAATAAATCAGTCGTTTAACTTAAAACTAACGTTGAGACAAACAAAATATCTGGTTATCCTTAATCATTAAAAGGTCTTTAATTAAAATAAAACATTAAACACATATCATAATATATTCACATAAAAAATAGTCAACGAACATTACTTGAACACTATCGTAAAACTAAGAATGTATTCGTGAAAATGTTTTAAAAATAATTTTAATAACTATTATATTGATATCAAATAACTTCCCAATAATCTATATATATAAAAATCAATTGCTGTTCGTTAGTCTCGCTAAAACTCAAAAACGGCTGGACCGATTTGAATAATTCTTTTTTTGTTTTGTTGGGGGTGTGTCAGGGGTGGTTAAATATAAAATAATTTTTAGTGAAAACAAAAAAAAAACAGCTGGAAAATCAAAATTTCTCAACTGTTTATTTTGTATAGGAATCACTAACCGTTAAAACATATCTAGGGACGAACCCGAGCGAAGCGAGGATGAGTCGCTAGTCTTTATAATGAATTTAAAAAAAAACGAGCAAGTCACTAGATAAAATTCAATTGAAATTTATCAACTTCAGCAAGTAAAAAAAATCCATTCAAAGTCATAAATTCTCATTTAAAAGCTATAAATTGTCGAAATCATAATTGAATGTCGCCGCATCGGTGATTGAGTTAAACGAATATCCTCATGTATGGGGGTCACTTGATTATGTAACGTTAAGCATAATATTATAAATATTCTTTCTGAACCCTTTGAGTTGCGAACAAGAAAAATAATTGTTTTGGTTCAAAAAAAAATAGTTTTTGTTAAAGCGTAATGTTAAGATTTTATTAAAACACTTATATAATCTAATATATTTAAACGAGCAATTCTTGTTTATTTATTTATTTATTATACCGGCGATCTCGGAAACGGCTCTAACGATTTCGCTGTGGTAAGTGGGAGATTTCGGGGGCGAAAAATCGATTTAGATTAGTCTTATGTCTGGTAAAATGCATGTTTTCGAGTTTTCATGCGGTCTTCTTTGGCATTTAAGTTAAAAAATTTTACTTTTGTTTTTTTTTTATTCAAGTTTTAATATTTTTTTTTATCTAAAAGATACGATGTAACAAAAAAGAACTCCGAGCGACGCTTAGTCGTCCAGGTACTCTAATAAAAAGAGCGATAAACGAGGAAGGTTTATGTTATGTACCTACATAATTTGTAAAAAATTTGTACAAAATTACTGAATCTAGACGATGTTTTGTTAAGAAAACCGTTTTCGTACGATTACATGGCTAACGCTGGCTAAACCTTTAGAGGAGATACATCAAAACAATGTACTAGAAAATTTTAGGTCTTAAAAAAGCTTACAGAAAAGTCTGCGATGGCATGTGTCTATCTGCTAAGGTACGCTCACAATAACTATTCTTATCTATATAAAACGTACCTTACCTTAAAACTTACCTTTAAGGCACCGTACCGTAGTCACTAAATTTATTATAAAAAAGAACGTATATAAACTGCCCTTAATTTTTTCTTACTAAAACCAACTAGGCAAGTCATAAAAAACTCATAGATCTCCAAAAATCCAATACTATTTCATAGTAATAACCTTGCACACTTAGCCTATTTTCGTTTCAAAACAACAGCAAGCTATCACTTACATAAGCGCTAACAACCACTGCGAGATTTGTTTAACGAACGTACATTAATTGGGTAGTGGCGTAACCGGATCGTTATTGATAATAGTATTACATATACTAATATACGCTACGTTTCTTTGTTTTTTTTTTATGAAGGAAACATGTAACATGGCTTCTGGCATAATTATATTTAAAATAAATGAAATTAAAATGTATATCATTTTATAAAATATCTAAGTAACAAAAAAATCTTACACTAAACCAAGCGAGACTGACAATGAGTCTAGACTAAGTATGAAACTTTGCGTCATATTTTTCTTATTATATAACAACTAGCGACTCACCCTGTTTCGTCCTTAGTTACGTTTTAACGTTTATTCTAGATTTCTCAGAGATGAGATATTTTCCCGAAGTAAACAGTATCCTATATGTTGACCCGTATAACCAGCTATATCATACTTTCATCAAAATTTGTCTAGTAGCTCTCGTGATTCCCAGATAGACACACAGACAGACAGGCAAAAATATTAAAAACTAAAGATTCGGCCTCTGCATCGATAATAATGTCTATTTAAATAATATTTCCAAGAAATATTTAATATACAGATTCGACTCAGTAAGAATTTTATTATATAACAATGAAGAGCGATAAGAATATTTTGAAATTCATCCCTTGAATGAGTTTAAATAAGGGAAGTTTGTATGTAAGTACGTCATTACAAGCTTTTATTACTTTGTTGAAGTTAGTCTCAAATCCAAAATATTTTATTCAGCATCACAATTTTTTAATGAAACTCTACCTGGAAATTCATGGTTTTAACTTTTATTTAGGTATATTATAAAGAATTAAATATTGGGCTCAATTCTTTATCATGAATCAAAATCTTAAGATGAGTTTTTGAAATTCAATCTCTTACGAGTTAAAAAAAGTGAAAAGATAGAAAAATACCTCTTGAGTATATTTAAGCCGATAAATATTCTCTAGTAAATTTAGGAAGTAGTTATACAGTATGTATGTCACATAATTCCAAAAAAAAATATTGTACTAGTAAAAAACTAGTAAAGTTTTGGCTCCTTCTTATCTCGTTTCACTTATACTTTCAAAAAACTTAATTGTCGAATTTATTTTTTCTTTTTTATCTGTGATTTGCAGTGAATGCTGATTTATGTCCACATACACCTGCATATAAAATTATTTTTTTTCAGATATTTTATTTATAAAAAAATATATTTACGTTTATATAACTTGTTGCAAGCGCACTATTTTAGAAATAAAAAATGCATAGCAGTGTGATTTTAAAAGAAAAAAATAAAAATAAATATCAAAAAATAAAAATGCTTTTTTCGGTACTTATTCTTCGTACTTGTTCACTTTACTTACATAAATTCTTATTCAAATTTTTCTTAAATCCTTTTAAACATGTCACACTCATCATATTTTTTTTTATTATGCTTTGCTCAGTAAAACGTTGCACAGCTGTATAAATTTTTCCAGTTGCACGAAATTAAAAAAAAAATCAAAAATAACTACGATAATTATTATTTAGCCACAGTTAAATTAATTATTTTAATTAATATATTTCACACATAAGCAAAATATTACGAGAAAACATGCGTGTCTGAGAAAACCGTACTGGATTCTTACTTAGTCGAAAGACATGTGAATTCCCTCAAACCCGCACTTGGCCAGCGTACACTATGGTCCGATCTTCCCTCGTTGGAAAGGTGACCCGTGCCCAGCGTGGGACGTTAAAAAGGGTTAAATACATATACTTCAATTAGTAAAAATTTCTTAAATTATCGAAAATCGTTCTTGACGCACTGCCGTTATCAAATGCAGTCGGTACATTAATAAAATTCGCAATTCGAGTATAAAAGGAAGACTGGCACTACGCCATATACGCGCATGCGATCCAGTCGGGAAAGAAGTGGCGTTATATTATTGACGACAGGCTTGACTCAGTTTGTAGTGACCCTACTTGCTGCGATTGCGGGTTCGAGTCCCACTGGGGGCATTCGTTTGTGTGATGAGCATGAATGTGTGTACTCCAGTCATGGGTGTTTATATTTATAATATGTATGTACCTATTTATACATTTATCAACTATCTGGTATCCATACCACAGGCCTCGTAGCTTACCATGGAACTAGATGGTGCTGTGTGTTAATCTCCCAACATACTTATTTACTATTGATACTATCCATCGGACTACTATTATAAATGCGAAAGTTTGTGAGTGTTTGTATGTTAGTCCTTCATGCTAAAACGGCTAAGCGGATTTGGATGAAATTTAGTAGATCATAAACTATGACCGATTGAATATCATAAGGCACTCCTTACACCACGGGAAAATATTTAATTATTACGGAAAAACACGTTGTAACGTCGTTATAGCGCTTATTCTTTAATCCTTTATTAAAGTCGCCCTTTACATCAAATCTAAACGAAAACACATACGGCATACGTTCACGAGAAAACATTACCGTTTTAAAATTACGCGTAAAAATGATTTTTTTTGCACCGTCAAACCTTATTATTTGGAATACCTATTTAAACCACAAACTTTAAAGCGAATAGAGGGTGGGTCACCAGCAATTTAATACGTTAATTATTATTAATAATAATGTATGAAGAGTGATATCTTTACGCTGTTTTTCGTTTTTTAAAGACAATATAAAGCTAATATAAAATATTTCAATATTTTTTAAACAATTGTAACTTATAATAATTATATTAAATTTATCCACACTTAGCCTATCGTACACGAGTCCAAATAATTTCAGTGACAGTATTTCGAGCCTATTTAAAAAGAAATACTTATCAGGAGGATTTTAAACTATGGCATACGCTTAGTCTATTGGTCTTAAAACTAAATCTGCAGAAGTTACGTAGAATATTGTAGTAGCAGACACAGAGGAGACTGGCAGGCAGCCACATACAATAAATGTAAACTTTAGGTGAAATCAATGGAACATCTATAACAGCAATGCCATATAATACTTTCTTAGATTTACGCGAATATTTGACATTTTTAACCGACTTCCAAAAAGGAGGAGGTTCTCAATTCGTCGGAATCTTTTTTTTTTTTTTTAACCGACTTCCAAAAAGGAGGAGGTTCTCAATTCGTCGGAATCTTTTTTTTTTTTTTTTTTAATTTTTTTTATGTAGGTATGTTCACGGATTTCTCGAAGACGGCTGAACCGATTTGGAAAATTTTTTTTTGTTTCAAAGAGTATTCTTCCCCGGTGGTCCCATATAAATTTTATCGAAATCGGTCAAGCGGTTTTTAAATAAATGGCTTAATCGAATATTATGTTTTTATTAAAAATCTTTCTTCTTACAAATTACTTGCTTATTACGTCTACACTAAAAATGGAAAAATAAAAACTTTTTAAAAAAAAATAAAAACCGACTTCCTGGCACTGAAAAGTAAAAAATAACTAAACAGAGGTTTTCATTTAAAATAGATACCTAATCAGATATTTTCGAAGTCGGTGTGCTTTGATTTGTATTGGCTGACACCGACTTCGAAAATATCTGATTAGGTATCTATTTTAAATGAAAACCTCTGTTTAGTTATTTTTTACTTTTCAGTGCCAGGAAGTCGGTTTTTATTTTTTTTTGAATAAATAAAACTATCTTTTCGGATGTTTTCGCGGATTTATTTTGATTTTTGATTCCTGACGTTTCTAATGCTTTACAGCAATCATGGACACGGGAGAGACTAAGGTTTAAGATGTCTCAAGGTTATTATATAGTTGTTACAGACAGGGCCTACCCACAAATGTACAAAATGATTTCAAAAATACAAAAGTAAAAAGACAATACAAAAATAAAAAAAGATTCTGACGAATTGAGAACCTCCTCCTTTTTGGAAGTCGGTTGAAAATACTATACAAAAATAAAAATATTTTATATGGCAGTCAGGAAATGATGTTAGGGTTTGTAACCTTTAGGAAACCGGTCGCCATTAGGCTATTTTTTGGAAATCCTTCCATTTGGTGGGATTATCGTTAAAATCAAAGGCGATTATTATGTATGAATTTTTAATCTGTGGTACCTAATATTTTAAAACATGATAAATATGGACATTAATATTCATTATTCAATTCAAAGCCAAAATATGGTAATACTACGCTGTACGTAACACACAATGAGTTAAAATTTAAACTAAAAAAATAAAACTTACGCTCTCTTGCTTACAATTGTGACTACTGATCACTATGCTAAATACCTAGTAATATTTTTTATACAAAATTACATAATCTATACAATACAATACAAAATTACATATAATAAAACTATAGAGGTCGAATGTCTGTACATAGAAAAAAAATGCTAAAAACCGAGTCAGAGGGGTGTAAGAAGAGAAATAGAACAAATCCAGATTTTTTTAAAATTTTTTGTTTTTCCGTCTATTTGTCTGTTTCTACGGACTAATCTCCGAATCTGTTAGACCGATTTAAATGAAATTTTGCATGGTGGTACCGTATATCCTCGGTCAACATTTTAGATACTTTTCATCCCAGAAAATTAAAGAGTTCTCGTGGGATAGTTAAAAACTATAGTAAGTTATACAGCTTAGTACACAAAAACTACTAATCGGATTTTAATGAAACTTTGCAATTATATAGTTCATACATTAGAATAACAAATAGGCTATTTTTTATCCCGAAAAAATGTACGGTTTTCGTGGGATAGATTTGTTTTTGTCTAGAGGCGAACCCTAGCGAAGCGAGGGTAAGCCGCTAGTAATATCTGTATAATAGTATGGAAATATAATTCTTGTATATACTTTAATATAAAAAGTAAATAAGCAACCAAAACGAAATTTTTTTATCATATAATGTACATAAATTACTTCATGAATAAACAGATTTTGAAGAAACATATTGCCTAGTCTTTGTATAACTTTGAATACAAAGTAACAATACTTTAGGTGATTTGCAATTAAAATCAGATTTAAATGTAAACAGCCGTCGACCTACAAATAATAAACACTTTGCAAATTCCACTAGTAAAGTAAAACAACGTATAAGTAAGTGGTAATAATCAATCAATTCGCTTAGTTTCACTTTGTTCGTAATTTTCTCTTTGGAAAATATATTACCATGCCAATATCAAATAGCTTTTTATTATATACTTACAATATATAATTTTTAAAACATTTATACCTCCTAGCAGAACACGCCGCTTCGCTCGCGCTAAAACTGCAAAAAACTCTACAAAGGTAGGTTTCATACAAACTTTCGTCCCTATTTTATCCCTTTAAGGGATGGATTTCGAAAAATGTTAAAATACGTGTATTTAAATTAATTGTATTGAAGAACATTAATACCAAATTTTAAGTAATTCTGTAATTTTTTTTTGGGTTGTATTGTAACGTATTTTCCCGTTGGAATGAGATAATCTCCCGCGGTAAAAAGTATCATACCTATGTCACTCTCCAGCCCTCCCAAGTATCTCCACATAAAAAATCACGCCAATCGGTCACTCTGTTTCGACGTGAAAGAAGGACAAACGAACACACACACATTCACATTTATAATATTAGTATGCATAATATGGATGTTTAATTAAAAACTTAAGCTTGATTTTAATGTATGACGAAATTATCAACACGATATGAGGAAATTACAGGAGCTTTACAAGATCCACTCCATAGTTTCTGAATTGTCTTGTCTTGACGACACGTTTGGCTCAGTTTGTAGCGACCCTACTTGCTGTGCCAGCAGTCGCGCGTTCGAGTCCCGTTGGGGCATTCATTTGTGTAATGAGCACAAATGTTTGTACTCCAGTCATGGGTGTTTATATTTATAATATGTATGTAAAGATATATATGTGTAATGTATCAACTATCTGGTATCCATACCACAGGCATAGCTTACCATGGAACTAGATGGTGCTGTGTGTTAATGTCTCAAAAAAATCCTTGCATATAAACAAACGCCATATTAGAACTTAGTATATAATTAAATGATATATAATATTTGTATGTAATAAAAAAAATGTCAATTCCAAACTAAATTGTCAAGTAGGTACATGAAACCATTAAAAATAGTTTACATTTAAGCCATTAAGATAACGTATTTTTTAAAAGAGATACGAGCAACGCTTGAGGCGGTCAGCGTAAAAGTTGTCCTAACTAGATATTACAGGTAATATAAATACAAGCTTTTGTCTAGAGTTACAGGCGTATTTATGTATTTATTTTCTATGGCATATTTCGTAAAACTACTGGCATGTAGATACGACTGCAGTTTTATGATCCTGGGTTTGAATCCCAGGTCAAACCCCAAGAAAAAACCCCAAAAAATTCCAGATAACTTAGGGATTCTACCTCTGTGCCTCCCCACATGAAGCCTGTCGACCCAGTGCCTGTTCTATCAAGTCATGTTTGATTCTAACATTATTTAATTAATTTAATTCCTTATAGCAGGAAAAAATTAGACAATGTAAAGAAAACATAAAAGCTACATAAATAGTTACATTTGTCATTTTTTTGGTTTGGCAAGTTTAGTTAATCGGTACAATATCATCATCCAAATCATCAGAATCAATCAGATCCAAAAGTACTGTTGAGTACCTAAGTTGAGAGTTGAATAGGTACATAACTACATCCCCCCTAACGTGCGTTCACCTTGTCGTGGTGGGGAGGGGCTCAGTAGTGCCCGGTAATCCAGTCGGGCGCGAAGCCAAGAAACGCACAGAGAGGTGGCCCATTTCGGTGGGCGGTGTGCCATGCTTGTTGTTTTGGTACTTCTCTGATAGCAGAGTGGACCATTGGAGTAACCCCATGGCTTTGTGGTCTGCCTCGGCAGGCCTGCCGTCAAGGTGTCTACATAACATAACTACATACATGAAAACTAAATAACATAAACACAGCCGAAAATACAGGAAATATGTTACATAAACTTATAAGAATATTTTATTATTATCTACATAATAAATCTGTTAATACCCATTCGTCATAAAAACTCAAAAACTAAAGCGGTTCACCTCAATTATTGCGTACTCATAAAAAAAAACGTAGCATAAATTTCAATACAAATACTTGGCCATATAACTATAATGTCAAGGTAAATATAATTAAAAAGAATGAATGAATTTTACAACAAGACTCATACTGTTTGTCACGATTTAATTCTTTGGTAATAATTACTTTGTTGTAGTTTTAATCAGTAGCTTTTGTTCTACGAGCGTGATCTGACAATTCAGTGAAGGCTGATTTGCACATATTTATGTACCTATTTATAAATGCAATTAACTTTTACTTGTAGTGTAAGTAAATATGTTACTTTTTATTTATATGATGTAGTGGACCCGACAGACCTTTTTTCTATCCAAACATAAAATCTTCTGTATGTCTGTATATAAAAATAATAAATTACTTGACTGCAGCGCCACCTACCGAGTCCAATTTTGAGTTTAAACCATCTAAGCCAACCAACCCACTCAAACGCAAAAAAAAAAATTAAAATCGGTCCAACCGTTTAGGAGGAGTTCAGTGACAGAGGTACAATTTCTTTTTAATTTAGCTTTAAAACAAAAAAGATAATAACTTAAAAAAAAAAACAAAAGTAAAAAGTTTGTATCCGATCGGGATTCGAACCCGGACGTTTAAAGGTATTAGATAACATTCTATCTTCCTTCTGGGGTTTTCCCTGAGCGCTATAAAAAAGGACTATTTTAAGAGTGGTGTTTTCGGGTTCGGTTTGTTTCCAGATTCAGGAGAAGGAGGATATATTTTAAGAGTGGTGTTTTCAGGTCCTTTAAAGGTCGACAACGCATTCCCAACTCCGCTTAAAATATAGATGTCGATGTTTCCCCTTTTTTTTATAAAAAAAAAAATCTTCGCATGCAATACCGGGGACAAAAGCTAGTTATTAATTTAAACATAGTCGCGGGAGAAATACACTATAATATTTGCCAGATACAGTTTCTACTCCGTTAAACAGTCATCGCGTTTGATAGCTTATAAAATATTGATTAATTGAATTAAACGCACTAATTATCTAGTAATTGGTTTCAGTTTGTTTGAATTCGTTGTAACAATCGATCAATTATATGGTCCAATTAATAAGGCCTACCGCATATATACAACTGTTACATCGACTAAACTGTTTAGTCGAGTTGTGTGCTTGTGTCGATTTCATGACGACCAAACAGTTTAGTCGACGAGGGTGCGCATACAATCAACTCTGTTGTAACATATTTATTTTAGTTTTCTTTCGTTTCGTCTCTTAAGCGGTTGTTTTGTAGAACTCAACTATGCTCGAATACAATGGCAATGCTAAATAAAAAAAAAGTACACATGCTTTGCGTATAATAAATATTTATTTTTATAAGTAATAATTATTATAAAATATATTTATTAATATATTTATATTTTTATAATAATAATTATTTAGAAAAATATATTTTTACTAATTATAATATATGTTGGGACAATAAAACTCGTCGCCATCTGGTTCCATAGTTAATACACTACACATATATAACTTTAAATACATATACATAAGCACCCATGACTGGAGTACAAACATTCGTTATCATCACACAAATAAATGCCCCTAGCGGGACTCGAACCCGCGACCAATTGTACAGCAACTAGGGTCACTACAAACTGAGCCAAACGTGGCAGCACGACCGTCACGCATCGACTGTTTAGTCGAGTGTATGCGTGCTCCAATACATTGCAATACATATTGAGTTGTCGGTCGATAGTTGTTCAACTGATTAGTCAAAAAGCAGTCGATGTGGTTTTTTGATTATTTTGTCGAGCAACTATCTAGTTGATAGTATGCGGTCCTTCATACATTTCCATATACTTTTGACATACAACTAAACAGTTGTTCGATTAAAAGTTGTATATATGCGGTAGGCCTAAATCTAGCATTAAGTCTTAATAAATATAGCGTAATATTTTAAGCTCCGTAATGTAATGTAGCTTCACTGATTGTGAAGTTCAATTTATAAAATAGAACGAAAGCAGCAATAAGTGGATCTTTGCAATGTCTTATTACAGTTAGGTCAATTGATAACTTACAAATTATTTACAAAGCACCTTACATTATATTCAAACAAATAACATTATATTCAAAATAAAAATTAAGATAGAGCGTACAGAAGGTAATGATTGACGCCTGAAATGGTATTATAACTAGGTAGTTATTTTATAATACTAATTTAGCACCCTTTGCCAGCACTATACGCAATAACAACCAAAATAAACAAACTAGTTCCTATTGAGGTTTCTATTTTTTTTACAATTAAAGGTGGCACCAACTGTAAAAATTAAAAATTTTATTCGAAATAAATTAATTTTTAGATAACATACTCTTTCTAAAAATTAACACATAAATTTTATTTCATTTATCGGATACATAAAAGAAGTACAATTAAAGAAATGTGCAAAGGCGGCCTTATCACTGTAAGCGATCTCTTACAGGAAACCGACAGAGAAGGATACAGAAAATATAAGAAACTAGCGACTCACCCTCGCTTCGCTTGGATATAGTAAAATGGATATAGTAAGTTATCCTTAAGAGATAGACATATACCATCGCGGACTTTTTTGTAGACCTTTTTAAGGTGTACAATACTGTAGTACATTATTTTGATCTATCTCGTAGGGTTCAGCCAGCGTTTGCAATGTAAACGTAAAAAAATGAGTTTATTTACGACGTCACATTAGAAATTTCTAAAATTATCAGTGTTTCTCTACTATATTATGCATATATTATACATATAAACCTTCCTCTTGAATCACTCTATCTATTAATTAAAAAAAAATAAAAACCGACTTCCAGGCACTGAAAAGTACAAAATAACTAAACAGGGGTTTTCATTTAGAATAGATACCTAATCAGATATTTTCGAAGTCGGTGTGCTTTGATTTGTATCGGCTGGCACCGACTTCGAACATATCTGATAAGGTATCTATTCTAAATGAAAACCCTGTTTAGTTATTTTGTACTTTTCAGTGCCTGGAAGTCGGTTTTTATTTTTTTTTTAAGTTTTTATTTTTCCATTTTTAGTGTAGACGTAATAAGCAAGTAATTTGTAAGAAGAAAGATTTTTAATAAAAACATATTCGATTAAGCCATTTATTTAAAAACCGCTTGACCGATTTCGATAAAATTTATATGGGACCACCGGGGAAGAATACCCTTTGAAACGAAAAAAAAAAATTTCCAAATCGGTTCAGCCGTCTTCGAGTAATCCGTGAACATACATAAAAAAAAAGAACAAAAAAGATTACGACGAATTGAGAACCTCCTCCTTTTTGGAAGTCGGTTAAAAAAACCGGATCAAAATCCGTTGCGTAGTTTTAAAGATCTAGGCATATATAGGGACAGACAGACAGCGGGAAGCGACTTTGTTTTATTCTATGTATTGATGAAGTGATGATGAAGAGCGGAAATAGTGCATAAAGTATACATTACTTAAACCTAAATGTAAACAAACGTACATACAAAGCTTGTATGCGTGGATGAAATTTAGTACACAGTTAGAGTATAACCTGGAATAACACATTCTACTGTTAGTCACCTAATCGCTAGTTCAATAAACCCCGTCCTACTTAAACTCTCAGTATAATAAAACGTCTTAAATTAATTAACCATGCCATTACAGACGTAGGACGCATGACCTTAGTTCGAGGGCCTCATTACGAAATGCACAACATATGTTGATGGAGTTGAAATATCATAGTTGATTACAGTTTGTCTCTTGTAATTAATTCATACCAAAAATTACATAAAAATCATAAGTCAAATGGTAGTTAATAGGCATACTGACTATACGTTCTCATGTGATTTTTCGTTCTTAATATTGTTTAAATAATAAATATGTTGAGACATTAACACACAGCACCATCTAGTTCCATGGTAAGCTACGAGGCTTGTGTTATGGATACCAGATAGTTGGTACACTACACATATATAATTATGTAACTTTAAATACATACATATTATAAATCTATATGAACACCCAGGACTGAAGTGCAAACATTCGTGCTCATCACACAAATGAATGCCCCCAGCGGGACTCGAACCACGACCGCTGGCACGCGTTTGGCTCACTACAAACTGAGCCAAGCGTGTCGTCGATATTTCTCAGAGATGAGATATTTCCCCGCAGTGAAAAGAATTTTCTATTTTGACATGTTGAAGTCTATCATCATACCAAATTTCATCAAAATCTGTTCAGTGGTTTTCTCATGATGCGTTCCCAGACAGACAAAAATTCTATAAACTATAGATTCAGTCTCTGTATCGATAATAATGACTATTTCAATAAGTTTTTCAAATAAATATTTAATGTACTGATTTGACTCCGTTAGAATTTTATTATATGTATAGATAATTATACTGTAAAACGTGTGAAGCCATTAAATATCTCATAAGCTGTAGCAATGTAAACAAGCATTTATATAATTCAACTGCGACATAATATATAAAATTGAGCTGTTTTTAACGCGCCAATGTCTGGAACAAACAGCCAGGTTTGAAAAGTCTTTAAGTATTTTATAAATGTTTATTGAGAATCCTTTTATTTTAAATCGCACAGATCCTATTTGTTGATCTGGATGAAATTTGGCACATAGATAGATTAGTCTGGAATAACACATAGGCTACTTCTTATCCCGGGAAAACGTACGGATCCCGTGGGATAGGTTTGTTTTTGTTTTTCTAAAGGCGAACCCGAGCGAAGCGAGGCTTAGCCGCTAGTAAAAATATACTTTTTTCTAAAATACGTATATCCTATAGATAGATAGGCCGTATTAAAAGAGAAAAAATAAACTCATTCAAATAAATACTCAAATATACCTATGTAATATGTATATGATTGTATTCAATTATTATTAATCAATCAATATATGAATAGTTTCAGTGCGTACGTCTCCCGTAGTAGTCTAAAATGAAGTACCTATACTTCACCTTAGCCTTGGCCACTTGTACTGAACATCTGCTGATAGAACTCGAACAGTCAGTCTGAATCATCAGATCGCATGAACCTATCCTTTTACAGCGTCAATCAAATCTACTGAATCTCTGATTTGTATTTGACCTCCCTATACATGGTGATATGGAAATAAATCTTATTAGACATCTTATAATAATTATGAGCAATTCTTGTATCATATAAATGTAAATTTATTTAGTGTATCTCGGAAGCGGCTCTAAGGATTTGGACCAAATTTCGTATTAGGTAAGGTTTTTTTTAAGTTTAAGGAAATCTATAATCTAATTTATAGGTAAACGCAATTTTTATATCTTTTCAGAAGAAACACCGAACGAACTAACTTGACATTAACCACTCCAGGATGATTTCTAAGAAATTAATTGTTAACTGAACCACCGGTGTTCCCGCGTCCCTCAATACGTTAAAATGTGTACTTTTTCTCAATATCTGCTATATATTATATAAACGGTTAAAGAGAAAGTTTTCATCGATCTAATACCAAATAACTAGACTATTATTTTAACGGACTTTAAATATTTTAAAGTTAATATAAAGTTGACATCATGAAGAAACCTGCATGTCTGAAAGAACCTAGGAAAATTTTCAAACGACATGTGATGTCCGCCAACCCTCAGTTGGCCAGCGTGGTGGACTATGGCCTCATCCCCTCGTATTAAAGGAGAGGCGCGTTCCCAGCAGTGGGACGTAAAAAGGGGCTGAATTCATACATGCAAAGTCAACTTCGATAGTTTGTCTTGCACAGTAAGTTGTAACCTTTTACATAATCCAAAAAAATTGAAAATTCACACAAACCAATTATATGATTCACACGTACGTAATATTTACATTACCTATATTCTTACCCTAATTCCTTTACTCCTTAATATTTTAAACAGGATAGTAAAATACGAAAATTCGAGGAAACTATAAATCAAGCAAAAATAATTACAACTACATTAGAAATAGACATGAAATTCGTGTTAACAGACGGGAAGCAACCTAATACCACTGTAACCGTATTCATTTGGAAAATGTTAAGATTCACAATACTAAGCCGTGTCGACGGAACCATAAACGTTGGCCTAATTAAACTATCCCGACGTTCCTGTTGTCATAACAAGTTGGGTTACGCTGCGTCAATTTTCATATAACACATTTGATATAATAGATAGGTAGTATATGTTATTTTACATTTATCATCCTACTTTTTAATCGTATATAAATACTATAAACGTTAAATTTTGAATAGATGTTTGTTACTCAATCACGACAGAACGGCTGAACGGATCTGTATTAAAGGCATAGAGATAGATTATAGTCTGGAATAGCACATTCCACAGATTATTTTTTATCCCGGAAAAATTGTATGTACCGTGTATACATCCATATGCATTTAGTAAAACGCGGTTATTTTAATATTACAGACACTCCAATTTTATTTATTTGTATAGACTAAGTAGTAATACGTTGACGAGCCTTAAATTATTTTTAAGCAAAAAAAAAATCGGACAATTACGAATTTTAATCGTGTACTGAGGGTTCCAAATACGAGCTCTGTTTTTGCCTTTCCCTTCGAAACCCTAAAACATTGTAATCCGTTGATGTGTCAAAGAAGAACAAGTTAATTAACAAACAAACTTTCACATAATTGATATTAGTCAGAATTGGAAAAAATATAATTAGTGTGCCATATTGTGAAGTAAGAGAATCGAAATATAAAACAAATACTCTAATGTTACGATAAAAATATTTTGGAAACACCAATAATTGAGAGAGAAAGCTAACCGCAACGCTGTAACCACGTTGTGTACCTTACCTACTAGTTTGGATAATAAATAATCTATACTAATATTATAAAGCTGAAGAGTTTGTTTGTTGTTTGAAAGCGCTAATCTCAGAAACTACTAATTCGATTTGAAAAAATCTTTTCGCATTAGATAGCCCGTTAACTGAGGAAGGCTATAGGCTATATATCATCCCGGAAAAATGTACGGTTCTCGTTGGATAGATTTATTTTTGTCTAGGGACGAAGCCGAAGCGACGCGAGGGTGAGTCGCTAGTATTTTATATATAATAAAAATATCATCTTGGTGTTCACATCTCAAATTATAATACGTATAATACCTATACGTTATTAAAAATATTTGAATATTTAATTTTTTTACATTCCTTACATTTTTAATAGACTTCAAGAAACGAGGAAACTATTGGACTTATGATAAACTTGTTTCGGTACTGTATCAAAATATCATAAATCACATTCCATAGTTGAAACATTTTTGTTTGATGTAAAATTAAATTATTGCTAACACCATAAACGTAAAGCTTTATTACTTGATAGTCACAAAATCAAAGGAAGGAAATTATTTGTTGTAAAACATTTATACATATATTTGGTTGATTTCAGATTTTTAAATTAAAAAAACTGCATATAATAACAAAAAAATAAAAAAATAAATAAATAATAAAAAAATGAATAAAAAATAAAATAAAAAATAAATAAAAAAAAAAAAATAACTCGTCATTATTACATAAGTGAATCAAACTTCTATAATCGTGTTTAAGCGTAAGGCACTTTCATAATTTGCTTAGGGGTTTTCCGTGATGCGTAAGCATACAGCATGAAGGCCGCTGTAGTTCAATAGAAGCGTGTATTTATCAAAACGGAGCACAGTGGGTTCAATCTTAAATTACAAAAAATTTGTATAGATCATACATAGTTGTAAGTCATAGGTATTCATAAAACTAAGTACATCAGCTTGTAGAACGCGAAATAATGAATTTTTTAGTGTATAGTTACCAAATTTACATATCAAGTATAGAATTAATGTTACGCAGCAGTCACGCTTAGCATAGCATATTTACATAAGAACCATTATCGTGTACACTGAAGACAGATATTATCAAAAATTTAGTACACGGCCGCTTGGACAATCGAGAAATAGCGTCGAGTCACCCTATTATTTGTGTGGTCTAAGTCAATGACCATCGATGTATAAATTATCATAAAATACGTATATATTTAATACTTTTAACTACATTAGTGACTTACCCTCGTTTGCCTCGTCTGCATCCCTAGGTGTAACAGTAGCCTATGTGTTACTCCAGGTTATAGTCTATCTTTATGAGTACCCACGATTTTTGTCAAAAATCCGCCCAGCTGATTCAGCTTGAAGTAGTAACAACCAGAAACACGCACGCGCACGCGCATGCACCCGCACCCGCACTCGCACTCGCACGCGCACGCGCACGCAAACACACATAAAAGCACGCTTGCGCACGCATGTATTTCATTCACCTTGTTTAACTTATCACCAGACACATAATAGATACCTATCAAATTTCAGCATTCTCCGAGTAAAATGGCTGTGACTAGTGCGTACAGTATACAGTGTGAACAGACATACTTGATGAGATTATAAAATTTCGTGTTTTACTCGCGTCCTCTTATGTCTTCAGTAGGTACATTAGAAAGTGATCGACAATCGCAGTATAGGTAATTTAGACAATTTATACATTATACATGCGTTCGTTACAATAATGGGCGGGTCAGAGAAAGGAATCGATGGCGACAACAAAGGTCTGATCGGTTTGATCTTTGATATTTAAACACCCACGTTTAAATACTTTCTTTTAACGTTTAACTATCATTAAGTAAATTACTTATAGGATGTTACGTCGCAAATTATAATCTCTGGCATGTAGCCGATATTAGCTAAACATATGGGTAGATTAATAACTTTATAGTATATAAATTATAAACTACATAATACATGAAAGCGGTTGTATACTATAATGGTCGTTTCTGCCTGCGCAAGAGGTAGCGTGTTCGATTTGGTCTGATTACATTACTTCCATCACAAGGTATATTTGTAAGTTATTTTTTTGTATGCTAGCGATCACAACATAGCGGTGGAACGCTGGACCTCAAATTTACTGGAAATTATTCCACTAAGTTTTCCTCTGCTGTTATTTCATTAAGTATTAATTTAAGGTATGATGACCATCTAACTACTATTTTAAATGCAAAAGGTTGTGTGTATGTTTGTTTCTTTACGTCGAAACGGCTGAACGGATTTGGGTGATTTTAATACACAGACAATGATTTGGAGTATAATACATAGGTTACTGTAAGGCACTACGTAGGGAAGCACCCGACTATCCGAAGCGGCTAGCCAGTTATATCACAATTATGAACATTTCCTTATAAATTAGTATGAGAAGTCTGACCATCGCTTAACCATTGAATCAATGGGATTTTAATATAGTGCTAAAATTTATTTCTGCACGAGATAAACATAAACTATTTTTTATTGACCACTCATTCATGTACCAAAATAAAATTAGCCTATCACTCTAAGCACGAAAATTATCGCTATGCTAAATATGCTTCAATTGAATGTTCCGTTGTTAAATAAAAAAAATACTAATACTTTCTTAGACTTCCGCGAATATTTGTATAATAAAATTGTAACTAAGCTGAATCTGTACATTAAATATTTTTTGGAAAATCTTATTAAAATAGACATTATTATCGATACAGAGTGAATTTTTGTCTGTCTGTGACCGCATCACGGAAAAACCACTGAAGATTTTGATAAAATTTGGTATGATAATAGCTGGTTATCCGGGTCAACATATAGGATACTTTTTACTGCAGGAAAATATCTCATCTCTGAGAAATCCATAATAAACGTTAAAACGTAACTAGGAATGAACCCGAGCGGAGCGAGGGCGAGTCGCTAATTTCAAATAAAACTATCTTTTCGGATTATTTCGCGGATTTATTTTGATTTTTGGTTTCCGACGTTTCGAATGCTTTACAGCAATCATGATCACGGGGGAGACTAAGGTTTTAGACGTCTCAAAGGCGTTATATACTTGTTACAGACAGTGCCTACCCAGAATTTTACAAAAATGAAGAACTTAACGGCGAGTTAGTGTATCAGTCACAAAACCCAATTTAAACTTTAAGCGATAGGCTTTACCGAGAGTTAGTAGGAATCAAATTACTCTTATCACTGACATCGGATGCTGTAGATAACGATAAGCGTGTGTGGGCTAGTTTGTTTTGCCTACATACTTATATTTTGAAATGTCGCTCACCTTGCGTCCTAATTTTTTGTTTAAACTAGACGTCAACGTCGTGATTTTGCAAGTAGGTAGATACATTTATGTTCATTTGACTCAGGAACAAAAAATGTATGTAGGCTTTTGCTTAATACCAGGAAAATAGTTTGTTAAACATGCAATCGGACTACTATTATAAATACAAAAGTTTGTATGTATGTGTGTTCGTCGGTGAATAAAATTTAGTACATCGATAGAACTGGAGTACCTATTAAAGGCTACTGTTAGGCACCATGGGCCCAACTCAAGTAAAGCGAGGGTCAGTCGCTAGTATAATAAAAAAAATACAATAATTAGTCAAAAGTAATCAAATTTTTCATTCCTTCGTTGAAGTCATTTTCGTAGACCTATAATTATAGGCGATCTAGTAGGATTTGTTGAAAGTGTAACGTTATCATTAATCAGCTTGATTGTTCACCTACTCTGACAGCTACAAATAATGGCTATGATCGAGAATTAAACCCGCAACTGTCAACGTATAAGCAGCTACCCCAAAATCAGAACGACTAAGTAGAAATTCAATTATTACACAAGCAAATACTTTGATAAAACAACTTTTATTTAAAAATTAAACGTATCGTATCCATGTAGGGACAGACAGAGAAAGCTAACTACTAAGATATGAAAATCATTATTTACGACCAACTATGAGCGTATTAAAAATAGTAGCAAGTAGGTAGGCTCATAATAGTTAGAAAAAGTACGTTTTGTAATTTCTGCAGAATTGAAATGGGGAAATTGTTTCTTTGTTGTTGTTTCTATACATATACCAGCGACTCACCTTCGCTTCTCTCGGGTTCGTCCCTGGGTTACTTCTCAAAACAAAATTAATCAATTAATTTGGTTTTAATTTTTTTCGTGGGACCATATTTTTTTTTTCTAAAATAAAAGTATCCTAAGTTACTCCTTATTACATCAGCTATCTGCCAGTGAAAGTCCCGTTAAAATCGGTTCAGCCATTTCAGAGATTAGCCGGAACAAACAGACAGACAGACAGAGAAAAATTGTAAAAAATGTTGTTTTGGTATATGTACCATGTATACATCCATTTAAATTTAGTAAAAAGTGGTTATTTTAATATTACAAACAGACACTCCAAATTTATTTATCTGTAGGTATAGATAGATGTATGTAAAATTGTTATTACTGAGAGCTTAACATGAGATAAAGGAAAAGTGAACATTTCATTTTCTCATTTCATAAAGATGACACGTACTGTAAAGACCTGTTATTTTCACCCTTTACAGAAATCGTATAGCAAACAGTATGCCTTTCTCTGGCTTTATGTTTTAATAGATAACCATATCTATTCATAGCTGAATGAGGCTTGTGTGACTCGTGCGGTTCATATGTAACGTTAGGAAAAATAAGTAAGAACTAAAAAAATATATAAATACTAGTTATATAGATTATAGAGTAGGTACTAGCGACTCAGGCTCGCTTTTTTATATCCCTTAGCTGAGAAATGGTTGATTCTCCCATACAAACTTTCACCCACCTTAGGGGATGCCCTTAAGGAGTTATTTCCAGGATAAATATTAACTTGTCTTTCTCATGTTCTCAAACTATCTCCATACTAAATTTCACCTAAATTGGTTTAGCGGATTAAGCGTAAAAAAGTAAAAACAGACTACAAACAGATAGACAGATTTTTTTGTGTTTGTTTGTTTTTATGTTTTATTTAACATGGATTTCTTTAAGGAATTAAAGAAGTTATTCGATTTTACTCACCGCGGATTTCAACAACTTATCTATGGTTTTTATTACCAGCGGTAAGAATCACACTTACTCGTAGTATTACCTACTCTTATAAATGTAAAGTTTTTATGTGTATGTATGTTTGTTACTCTTTCACGCTGAAATGGCTGAACGAATATGGATGAAGTTTAGTCCACAGATAGATAGATAGATAAGTTTGTGTAACTCACAAGCTAGTCTCATTATTGAAAATTGCCAAAAGATGTCGCTGTCACTATAAGTACAAAATGCACAAAACAAGGTTAAGTCACTAGCGTGTAATTAGTAATCAAAACTTTAAATAGACTATTGAAAACCGCCGTGAATCTATACTATATAATAAAATTCAAACTGCGCCGAATCTGTACATTAAATATTTTTTAGAAAATCTTATTGAAATAGTCCTTATTATCGATACAGAGGCCGAATCTATAGTTTTTAGAATTTTTGTCTGTCTGTCTGTGACCGCATCACGACAAAACCACTGAACAGATTTTGATGAAATTTGGTATGACAAACTCATCTCTGAGAAATCTATACCAAACGTTAAAACGTAAGCAGGGACGAACCCGAGCGGATCGAGGGTGAGTCGCTAGTAAAAGATAAAAAGTTCTCCCTCTGAGTATACATACGATACTTCATGTAAAAACAACTAAAACAATTATTACATTGCAAGTCTATTAGGCATAAATGAAACAAGATCATAAACAAAACATAAAATGACCTAACAGCGCTGGTATGCATCTGTGTTCCTAGAAGGTGTTATATAAATAAACTGCTATATTTCAAAACGAATCGATTCGTAGAATCGATACTTAATAGACGCAACGTATGATATGCTTTGTAGGGCGAAGACCTGTAATTGGACTCTCTATTATCGCATCAGAATTAGCTTTAACTGTGAATATTCACATTCCATTATAAAATACTAGCGATTCACCCTCGCTTCGCTCGGGTTCGTACTTGACGTACGGTGCGTTTTATAACGTTGATACGGAATAGATAGACTATATATCATATGATATATAGCCTAGCTCATAGCCTTCCTCAATAAACGGGCTATGTAATGCAAAAATATTTTTTCAAAGCGGATTAGTAGTTCCTGAGATTAGCGCGTTCAAACAAACAAACAAACTCTGCCTCGTTATAATATTAGTATATGTACATTAAAAAGTTAGCTTAGTAATCTGACTATTATTATAAGGCGAAAATTACTTTTTTAGATTTACGCGAATGTTTGACATTTAAATAATAATAAAGCTAAAATTATATAAATAATATAAAATTATATAAATATAAAAGTAATTAAAATTATAAAAATGTTTTAAAATTAAAATTAAAAAATATTGTAAGGTACTTTGGTGCCAATTTTCAAGTTTTTTGAATTCATTTTGTTATTTGTGGGTAGGCTGTCTGTAACAACTATATGATACCTTTGAGACATCTAACACCTTAGTCTCTCCCGTGACCATGATTGCTGTAAAGCAATCGAAACGGCGGGAACCAAAACATCAAAATAAATCCGCGAAAAAATCCGAAAAGATAGTTTTATTTAAAAGGCGAAAATTAGTTTGTATGTTTATTAATTCTTCACGCTGTAACGGCTGAACGGATTTAGATGAAATTTAATTCATAGATAGACTATGGTTGACCCATTTATGACTTATTAATTCAACCTTTTCACATCTTTAGAATATTATCTATTTTTGGGGTAAGTCCACGTTATGTTTATCAGACGTACATACATACATATATACATAGAAAGATGAAAAGAGGGTCAAGGTAAACCTCCACGTGAGAAAATTGTATTTGCAGCCTCCATTTCTACATCAGCTAATGAGTTTCTAACATAATTATTAGTAACAATAGTTATAAAGGCAGTGGTAGCGCAGTGGTAGCGCAGTGGTAACGCGCTCGCTTTAGAAACCGAGTCCCAGGTAATGCAACTCTGATATTCTCATGTGCGAATCATTTCCAACATGATCACCACTTGCATTACGGTGAAAGAAAACATCGTGAGGAAACCTGCATGTCTGAGAGAACCTATCAATTTTTCAAAAGACATGTCCGCCCGCACTTGTCCAGCGTGGCAGACTATTGCCTGATTCCCCTCGTATTGAAGGGAGGCCCGTGTCCAGCAGTGGGACGTTATAATAGATTGAATACAATAGATATTAAATATTATTCCGAAGAATTACTATAAAACACATAACTGAACGTACAATGTTGACATTCTTGTATTGTCTGACCCAAAAACGAAGTTACGACAACAAAATATGACAAATATGAAATAAACGAGCGTAGAAATTACTTAAAGCAATTCTCATGTGACCTCTGGGGTCAGAAACAATCCAACATTACTGATATGAGACATTAAAAAATGTTAAGTGACGGGTCATTTTACGAAATAGCTGAATTTGTCTCTTGGGTAAAGACATTACTTATTTAGGTTTTGATAAAAAAATATTTAGACTAATACTTTCTTAGATTTGAGCGAATATTTGACATTTTAAAGAAAACTATCTTTTCGGATTAATTCGCGGATTTATTTTGATTTTTGAATTTAAAATTTAAAAAAACATTTAATTTTGAAATCATTTTTGTAAAATAGTGGGTAGGCACTGTTTGTAACAAGTATATAACGCCTTTGAGATGTCTTAAACCTTAGTCTCTCCCGTGACCACGATTGCTGTAAAGCATTCGAAACATCGGGAACCAAAAATCTAAATAAATCCGCGAAATAATCCAAAAAGGTACTTTTTTTTTAAATATGTATGTATTTAGACTGTTAAAGATATTAAACGATTACGCATATAAACACTAGAAAAATAAAACAATTGGTCCTAATCGTGATTATTTTTCATTATATTATACATTGACTTAAATTATATTAATATATAGGACAAAAAAGTTATAATTATAATATCTCTCGTATGTACTCCATCCCTTTCTAAAATAATCCGAAATTTGTATGTCTTTTTCTTTTACGGATACCAAATTATTTCTTATATCCCATACTTTCAATAAGAGTAACGGATAACATCCTTGATTTTGACAACAGCCCAAGATGAGGATTTTTGCGATCAATGGAAACATTTATCGAACCGCGGTATCAAAATATATAGGTAACTAATTTTCTATACATTCTTTATATTTTAAATATATATTACTAAAAATAAGGTATTGAGTATCACCTAGTGTTATTTTACACATATTTCAATGCACATTTGCTAAGTTCAAAATCGAACCTGCGATCAATATTGCAATAATACTAGATACATACGCACTGCGCTACTACAGCCACCAAAAAATAATAATATTAAAGAAAAAACAACATTATTCTCTTTATAGTACAACATTAATTATTTTGACTGCAAATTGTAATTATTTCATAATTTACATAGTTATTACATAACGTTGTACTATCGACATTACTTTAAGCCATTAAAGGAAGATTGCTTTCATCACCTTGTAATAAGGTTTAAATTTTAATAACCGTAAATTGCTGATAAAGATGTCAGAAGGATGAAAGAAACTTGTTTAGCTAATAGCTGGTATCGAGATAAAAAAAACATTATGACGTCACCCTCATATGTTCTGCGAAACTTAAAAAAATATTGTACTTATATATATTTATTTATTTATTAAGGATCGTCAACAGAAAATACATTATTACATCAATACATAGTACAAAACAAAGTCGCTTCCCGCTGTCTGTCTGTCCCTATATATGCTTAGATCTTTAAAACTACGCAACGGATTTTGATGCAGTTTTTTTAATAGATAGAGTGATTCAAGAAGGTCTATATGTATAATACATGCATAATATAGTAGAGAAACACTGATAATTTTAGAGGTTTCTAATGTGATGTCGTAAATAAACAATTTTTTTGCGCTTACATTGCAAACGCTGGCTGAACCCCACGAGATAGATCAAAATAATGTACTACTGTATTGTACACCTTAAAAAGGTCTACAATAAAGTCCTCGATGGCATAATATGTCTATCTCTTAAGGATAACATACTCTATCCATTTTACTATATCCAAGCTAGGGACGAAACCAAGCGAAGCGAGGGTAAGTCGCTAGTGATAAAATAAATTATGCTATTAGTACATTGATTAAATGCTTTTCCACGTACAGACAATCACAGCATACACAATATTAGATAAAAGCTAAAAAAATTTATTAAGGTTTAATTTAAGTAGGTACTCATAATCTTATTTGATTATGTTCTTATTACACAAAAACAAATATCACAAAAACGAAAATAATCATGAATGCCATACAATGGGAACAAATTATGAAATGTAAACAAAATTGAGTAGTCGAATAAAATATATATCTTCAAACTTATATGTATTTTAAAGGTCAGTATAGATTTTTCAGAGATGGGATATTTTTCCGCAGTAAAAAATAAATTGAAATCCTAAATTTTGACCCAGGCAACCAGCTATATATCCGTCCAGTGGTTTCCTCGTGACGCGTGACAGACAGGCACACAGACAAACAGAGAGACAGAAAGACAGACACAAAAATTGTAAAAACTATAGATTCGGACTCTGTATCCATAACAATGACTATTTCGATAAGATTTTCCAAAAAAATATTTAATGTACAGGTTCGACCCAGAATTTTATCATACGAGTATGAATAGATTACATAATCATATTTGATATAAAAAAGACCAGCTTATAAAATCTTATAATATTAAATGACCAATTCTTGTATATAATTTTTTTTTGTGTATTTCGTAAACGGCTCTAAGAATTTGAATTAAGATAGAATCTCGGTCGCCCACATACTAAATACCTACTCTAAAATAAAGAAGGGACAGGAAAAAGAGAGTTATTGTATATATATATATATATATATATATATATATATATATATATATGTAGTCATACTTTTCAGATCGTATGTATTTGTCTCGGTCATAAACTACCTGTGTACTGAATTTCAGCGTAAAATAGTAACAAACATCCCACACATACAAAATAAAAACTTTCGCAATTTCTAACTCTAAATTCTAAACTAGAACATAAGACAACACACAGGTCTAAATTCTACAAGCATGAAATTGTGCACAAGCTTTACTTATCCATACTAATATTATGAAGAGGCAAAGTTTGTTTGTTTTTGTTTGAACGCGCTAATCTCTGGAACTACTAATCCGATTTGAAAAATTCTTTTTGCATTAGATAGGCCGTTAACTGAGAAAGGCTATAGGCTATATATCGTCCCGGAAAAATTGGCGGTTCCCGTGGGATAGATTTGTTTTTGTCTGGGGACGAACACGAAGCGAGGTGAGGATGAGTTGCTAGTGTAACATATGTTAAACATAGGAAAATTTTTTTGGAAATCCATCATTTATTTGAAAAGGGGAGGGAAGTACGGAAATTCATCACAAATTGTATGTAGTTATGAAGTCAGAAATATTGTATGGAGAATGAACTCACCGCTTTTTCAATAGATAATTACAAACACAGGTACATACATATTTTCTCTAAATAAACAACATTTTAGTTTATCAAAGTCAATATGTACAGTTATTACTATCTGAGAATGCAAATAGCTCGTGAAATAAAGTTTGCGATTATAATCCTTATTTATTATAATTATATGGTATGAAATTGTATTTGAGAGTATGGTTATTAAAAGATTAGTCACCCAACAGAGTCATTGAATGTCTAGAAGACTAGAATACAGATACCAGAAATACTACGATAAAAGTTTCATATTTGAACATAATAAATAAATAAATATGTTGGGACATTAACACACAGCACCATCTAGTTCCATGGTAAGGTTCCGAGGCTTGTGTTATGGATACCAGATAGTCGATACACTACAAATATATAACTTTAAATACATACATATTATAAATATAAACACCCATGACTGGAGTACAAACATTCGTGCTCATCACACAAATGATTGCCCCCAGCGGGACTCGAACCCGCGACCGCTGGCACAGCAAGTAGGGTCACTACAAACTGAACCAAACGTGTTGTCAAACAACATGATTTTGAATATAAATTAGAAAAGATAACATACTCGCTTAATCCCAAAGACAATAGTCAATCTTAAATGTAATGTTATTTTCGTCTCAAATGATCGAGCTCGCCCTCATTCTAGCTTATCTATGCCTAGGCATGCAGAACAGAGTTCACAGAAATGATATGTGCCACTATTGAAGCATACAATGTATACTCTAATGAACTACTTCACACGGCTACGTAAAGAAACAACGGTTTATGCCATTTTCATGCGCAGTTAGTTTGTCATTGAATTATAAGCTGACCTTACATAGTTGATACTTTATCAAACATATTTACATTGATTTGAGAATAGTTTACTAAAAAGTGTTCTAAAAATCGCATGTGATGTTTGTACTCCAGTCATGAGTGTTTATAATATGTATGTACTAGCGACTCATCCTCGCTTCGGGTTCGTTTCTACGTAAAAACAAATCTATCCCACGGGAACTGTACCTTTTTTCCGGGATGATATATAGTCTATAGCCTTCCTCAGTTAACGGGCTATCCGATGCAAAAAGAATTTTTCAAATCGGATTAGTAGTAGGTACCTGAGATTAGCGCGTTCATCCAAACAAACAAACTCTTCAGCTTTATAATATTATTAAGTAATACTCGTATAACTGGAACTAGATAGTAGTGTGTGTTAATGTTCCCCATATTTATTTATTTATATTTATGTATGAATAATATATTAGAATGTTTGAGCTATATTAATAAACTAGCATTTCCCGCGGCTCCGCCCGCGTTCATATGACCAAAGCCAAATTCTTAGATTTTACATATTAGTATACTCTTACATATAATACCACTTTCATTGCGCACCGCATGATTGGTAAATAATGACAGAGATTGACAATGTCACAAAGGTTTCTCAGTTAATCTCATATTTGATTTAGTAATATTGCACTTTTTGTTTTCTATAATTTTGTTTTGTTTGTTTGTTTAGTTTTGGGCGATAAACTCTCAAACTACGGAATTAATTTTATTCATGTTTTACTAATAGACAGCTATTGATTAATTTAATATTCTAAGCAAATACTTTTTATTATTTTATATGGCACGGTTGATATGATTAAAGTCGTAAGTATTTTACTGTGTCCTTTAAACCTTTACCTTCCAAGAAATGGTGTCAAAAAAAAAACTAAAAAAGTTGAGGTATAACAGTTCCTAAAATACTTTTTCATAGTTTTTGAGGTATGGAATATTTTTAGTTACCCGCTTCGTCAGTTTAACAGCCATAAACTTGTCTCCCCTAAAATGTTATAAAATAATATGAATCGAACGTATTTTTTCGGTTGATAAAATGAGTCGATATTGTGGAAACATAAATATTATTCGTATTTATTTTAGTGTTAACCTAACAAAACACGTAAGTAAGAAAAACAACACAGTATTTTGCTATACGAAACCTATAATGCGCAAATTGGATTTGCATTTGCCCAATTTTTACATTAAAAGAATAAAAAAATATTAACATTATTTACTAAACAATAAAAATTTACAAATACTTTCATTCGAAAATTGTTTCGGCCAACAAAATATTCCTTATTTATAAAGCCAAATGTTTGTTTTATTGAAAATTTGAACACAGGCGGGGCCGCGGATAATTTAGTAATAATTCTAATAAAGTCATAGAAAGGTACATTTTTTTTGGAATTAAAACTACGTATTTTAAAAACACATGGCGACATCTATTGTCAAATATCTAAATAACACATAAATAAATTTTCATTAAAATAACTATTTTAATAAATAAAATACGCTATTGATATTTCTTTTACGATAAGCTTTTTTAAATAGTTTTAACATATATAAGTAAGTTGTCTTGCTAAAATAGTAGTATCATCTTGCTTTTATTTTAACCAGTTTTTGTATTTTTTCTCAGAAATGAGATATTTTCCTGCGGTAAAAAGTATCCTGTATGTTGAGCCGGATAACCTGCTATCACCGTACCAAATTTTATTATCTATCGCTCTATATCGCTAGTAATGAATATATTAATAAGATTTTAAGTTAAATATTAAATTTACGGAATCGCCTTAGTGACAATTTTATTATATGTATAGTTACTAATTTATAAAGCCAAAAAGTTTCCTTTACTGAAAATTTGAACACGGGCGGGGGCTCCGGATAATGTAGTAGTAATTGTAATAAAATTGTAGAAAGGTCATATCTGTACATTCATTTTTTGGGAATTAAAACTACGCATTTTAAAAACTCATGGCGACATCTATTGTCGAGTATCTGAATAACACATAAGTATATATTAATTAAAATAACTATTTTAATGGATAAAATAGCACTATTGATAATTTGATTTGCAAGATAAGCTATTTTTAATAGTTTTTACCATATTTAGTAAGTTACCTTGCTAAATTGTTTACAGATAGCATCATCGTGGTTTTGTTCCAACCAGTTTTTGTATTTTTTCTCAGAAATGAGATGTTTTTCCGCGATAAAAAGTATCCTATATGTTGACCCGGATAACCAGCTATCATCATACTAAATTTCATCAAAATCCCTCCAGTGGTTTTTCTGTGATGCGGTAACAGACAGACAGACAGACAGACAGACAGACAGACAGACAAAAATTCTAAAAACTATAGATTCGGCCTCTGCATCGATAATAACGTCTATTTCAATAAGATTTTCCAAAAAATATTTAATGTACAGATTCGGCTTAGTTACAATTTTATAATATGTATAGATAATAACTTACGTAATTTTATATGTTTAATTTCCATAGTTAAACCGATTTTTATGAGATTTTGTATGGGATAGTACACATTTAACGTTGGAATGAAAGAAATTCTGTTTTTAAAATTTGGCTTTATTACAAATATATATGATCGTTTTGAGTACGCAAGACAATATTCAGAAAGCTAGAAAATGAAACCTTTTTCAGTGTTGCCATTATGTTTATTTATAAAAATATGTTACATAAGTATATTATTGCAATATTTTTTATTAATTCTGCTTAAATTTATGATAAATAATGGGTCTTAGATACACCCACATTTTTAGAAACATTTACATATATGGCAAATGTTTCTAAATTATTATCCATTTCTAACTCAGATTATTCTATGTAGTAAGCTTTATACTATACTAGTAGCATGCCCGAGCTTTGTCTGGCTGCTTAATTCGGCACTAGAAAAAATTGTTTCTCATACAAAAAAAAAGAAAACAATGGCTGCTCATTAGTGAGGGGTTCGCTAGGAAAACCTAGTAATATGGATTCAAACCCTGGTCTCATACCACTGAGATGTCCATGTGCTAATTTTCATAGTGAGTTATACCTAATTAGTTAATATGTAATTACTAATTAGGTAATCTATACTAACATTATAAAGAGGAAAGATTTTTTTCTTGTTTGTTTGTTTGTACCGAATAAGCTCCGAAACCGATTTAGATGAAATTTAAGTAAGAACATAGTTTGAGACCTTGGGAAGGACATGAGACTATTTTTATCCCGGAAATATTTGTCTTAAGGTGGTAAAAATGGGGATGAAAGTTTGTATGGGGAAGCAACCTAGGGACGAACCAAGCGAAACGTGAACCGATTTAGATGGATAAGAAAATAGTTTGAGACCCTGGGAAGGACATAGGACACATTTTTATCCCGGAAATCCCTTAACGGGGTGAAAATGGGGATGAAAGTTTGTATTGGGAAGCAAATGTAATGTAACTTTATAACATAAAAAAATTAAATCAAATACAAATAGGTACCACGCAACATAATTAAATATGTGAAAAAAAAAAAGAAAAAAAGAAAGTATTTACTATTTTATATAAACTAATGTTTCTCTCTTTTACCGGTTATTCTTAATATAAAGTATTTTCTCCATTCTACGCGACATTGGCGAAGTAAATTGTGCCCAACTGGCACTTCTGGAAGCCACTAAACAAAAGAATTGAATTGAATTAAACTAATGTTCAAAAGTGAGCATGGACCATAATAATTATTAGGAGGAACACATATATGAATAGAATTTACCTATCTATATATTAAAAAAAAACTATCAACTTCCAATTTTTTAATCGATAAAACTAAAGCTCATCAATATATACTAAACGAAAAAAAAAAATTTACAAACAGAGAAGAAAAAAGGTAGGTACTGATGAACTGTTTCGTTTTACCTATTTATATAGATATCAAAGCGAATGCACAAACAAGCAAAATTCTCATATTCCACGCGCGTATCAGGCCCAGTTTGAAATAAATTTGGAATAGTTTGTATGCGGAAGCCAGAATCATCTTTTCCGGGATATTTTCGAATTAATAGAAGCTACAACGTGCCAAATGGATATGTCCGTTTGTATACTTTATGGCATTTTTTCTGAAAACTCAATCAATAGCTTATGCGTTTCCTTTTAAACAACCATACTAATTATTATAAATTAGCGATTTACCTTTACTTCGCTCAGGTGCGTCCCTAGGTACGTTTTTTGAGCGAAACCGTAATTCTTTTTCTAAAATAAAAGTAGCCTAAGTTACTTCTTATAATATCAGCTATCTGCCAGTGAAAGTTCCGTTAAAATTGGTCCAACCGTTTCGGAGATTAGCCGGAACAAACAGACAGTCAGAGAGACAGACAAAAAAATTAAAAATTGTGATTTTCTTATAAGTACCGTATATAATTCCACATGCATTTAGTATAAAGCTGTTATTTTGACATTACAAACAGACACTTCAATTTTATTTATCTGTATAGATGTGAAAGTGTGTTTGTTTGTTCGTCTTTCTTTCAAGTCGAAACAGAGTGACGGATTGGCGTGATTTTTTTTGTTGACATAGAGGGCTGGAGAGTGACATAGGCTACTTTTTACCGTTGGAGGTTAACTCATACCCACTGGCAAACACGTTATAATACAACCCAAAACAATTCATCATACCTATGTATATGTTGTCTATCTATTCCATACAAACCGTTTAAACGTACTAGGGACGAACCGAACGAACGAGGATGAGTCGCTAGTTGATATATAGGTAAATGTCATTTTCGAGAATAATATTCACAACTTATTTTTTGTACATGGCTTTGTCTGCAATTCAATGCTACTAAGTATTTTTTTTTATTTCAGGAAAAGGAAAATAGCAACTACCCGGCATTTGAACGCTTCATTTCGTTTTCTAAGCAAGTGCGTTTCCCATAAGTGCTTCAAAATGAACATTGTACAACGTACAGTATATACCTACATACATATATTACGCAAGTGAGATTTTTATTCTTGGTTACATGATCGAAGCGAATTTTAATATTACAATATTTCACTATAAAAATAAAACCTTTGTCTGTCGGTTAGCTGGGAAAAACGATGTCGAGCATTAGTTTCGGCCAGACACGAATAAACCGATGGTCACGCATGACTGTTGACAAAATGGAAGTTTGTACAGTACGAAATCCATCATATTTTACATAAAATTTTACAATACTTATAAATTAGAATTTAACGATACGTTTGGCTCAGTTTATAGAGCCAACGATCGCGGGTTCGAGTCCCGCTGAGGGCATTCATTTGTATGATGAACCCAAATGTTTGTATTACAGTCATGGGTTATAATTATCATATTTATAATGTATGTATTTAAAATTATATATGTGTAGTGTATCAACTATCTGGTATCCATAACACAAGCCTCGTAGCTTACCATGGAACTAAAAAAAAGAGAAATGGGATACAAACTCGCCTAATCTCTAAAAAAATTAGACTCTTTTATAAGACATGCCTGTGATCTTATAAGGTCATGTCCTTTTGGCGAATATGTAGATCTAGAAGAATAATAAGAGAAAAGGAATTTATTACAATAATAATTTGTTGTATTGTATTCAGCCCATTTTAAAGTCCCACTGCTGGGATTGGGCCTCCCTTCAATACGAGGGGGAACTGGCCATAGTCCACCACGCTGGCCAAGTGCGGGTTGACGGACATTAAAATAATTTAATAAGTAATTACTTTTTTAAAATATTTCTATGATCACATTATGTTCACACATGTTATATTTATTGTACGACTTTGAACCCGCCTATATAATACATTACTGAATAAAACATTAAAAAATATCTCGTTAACTTGGATATTAAAGGCGTAAATCTATACTTAACTTTAAAAAGAGGCAGAGTTTGTTTGTTTGGCTAATCTCAGGACCTGACCATTTTGGGTTAAGTGTCGAAAATTAACTTATTAGAACTAATCTATATTCTATACTAATATTATAAAGAGACAGAGTTTGTATGTTTGTACGCGCTAATCTCAGGAACTACTAATCCGATTTGAAAAAATCTTTTTGCATTAGATAGCCCGTTTATTGGGGAAGACTATAGATTATATATCATCATGCTACAAACCAAGGGTGCGAAGCAGTAATCATAAATGTCAACAAATCGATCAGACTTCCATACATTATTGTAAAACTGATATTTATAAATAATATTATAAACACAAATGGCAAATCATTCAATATCGCTAGATTGAAGACAGACACGTGGACAAATAAGCATTTTTTTACTTAATTACAAAACGGAATAAACATTTAATGGAACAATGCGACAATGCGTTGCATCAGGTCACTTTTTGCACTCATTAGCATTCTATACTTTAATTATCTCACAGCTGTGTGAAAAAATGAATTGATAAGATGTATTGAAATAGTTTTTCTGTACTTAATATTACATACTAGCGACTCACCCTCGCTTCGCTTCGGGTTCGTCCCTAGACAAAAACAAATCTATCCCACAGGAACCGTACATTTTTCCGGGATGATATATAGCCTATAGCCTTCCTCAGTTAACGGGCTATCTAATGCAAAAAGAATTTTTCAAATCGGATTAGTAGTTCCTGAGGTTAGCGCGTTCAACCAAACAAACAAACGAACTCTTCAGCTTTATAATATTAATAAGTATAGATTATAACGATATGTAGTACTACTATCAACGTTATCTATTAACACTATCAAAATTAGATTTTTGTGTATACTCTATCTACACTACTACTATGAAGAGGAAAGATTTGTATTTTTGTATGTTTGTAACGAATAAACTTAAAAACTATTGGACCGATTTAGATGAAATTTGGTAAGAAGATAGTTTGAAATACTGGAAACGACATAGGATATTTTTTATTCCGGAAATCATCCCTTAAGGGGGTGAAAATGGGGATGAAACTTTGTATAGGGAATCAACCTAAGGACGAACCCGAGCTAAGCCAGGCTGAGTCGCTAGTACTTAATAAAATAATAAGTCAGACTTGTATAGATATAGGTATACAGATACGATGACCGGAAATAACACATAGGCTACTATTACTAATAAAATTTGGAAATAGATGCGCTAATTTTTTGCCAAAGATGAATAGGTATACCTATCTATATACGTAATGTATTACATCCTTAAAGAAAAGTCGTTATTTTTATTTCAAGTCGCAAATCCACCCAAGACCGCACTCAAGCAAAGCAAGGGTATTTTATATACATATGTAAATAAGAAACTTAACATTTCACAAAATATTACATCATGTTCTCGTACATCTTGCGGTCGCGAAGTTATAGGCACGTTAATCTACTGTTAATACGCTTCGTTTGTTTCACTTGTGGTTTGTTTAGTGCCTAGCGCCTTCCAGTTAGATATGATGTCATCGAGTTATTCTTTATCATAAAAACAAGTTAATGAAACGTATTTTTAGTCTGTTACCATTTTTCTATATATGTATACTAGCGACTCAGCCTCGTTTCGCTTCGGGTTCGCCCCTAGACAAAAATAAATCTATCCCACGGGAAACGTACATTTTTCCGGGATGATATATAGCCTATAGCCTTCCTCAGTTAACGGACTATCTAATGCAAAATATATTTTTCAAATCGGATTAGTAGTTTCTGAGATTAGCGCGTTCAACCAATCAATCAAACAAACAAACAAACTCTTCAGCTTTATAATATTAGTATAGATTTAATATATTTTTAAACTTTGGCGACTTATCTACATATCTCTGTACTAAATTTCATCAAAATTTCTCAAATCTTCGTGCATGATTAAGTGCCTGCGTGTAACTAGTGTTTATATGTAAGCAAACCTTTTTTTTGGCGTCCCACAGCTGGGAGTGGGCTTATCTTTAATACGCATACCTTCTGCATTTTTTTTTCAACCAATACAAACGTTTACCCAGCGTGGATTCGAACTTGTAATCAACGGCGTCGAGAACAGCGATAGTCTAACTGTCTAACATGATCAATGATGGTCGAAAAATAGTTTCCTCATTCGTTATATTGATACAAATTAGCAAATTTGAACGCAATAGTTCATATTGTTTTTATTTATACTGGCTTATAATATGAAAATGTCGTAAGTAGGCCACCTTGAGATTTTCTAAATGATGTAGGTACCTATACTTAATTTGAACCAACGCAAATTTCCCACATTGGATATAAAATTCAAGGTAAGTTTCATTAGACTTTTTAACTCATTGTATTAAAAAAGTAGTATTTTGAGAACAATTGAATCATCTTTGGTCACCTACCTTTTTTTCTAAAACTTTTATCTATGTCGTTTATATCGATATGGTCCCTAATTTGCCTAGTTTTTTACTATTCAATGCAAATAAGCTATATAAATAAATAAATATGTTGGGACATTAACACACAGCACCATCTAGTTCCATGGTAAGCTACGAGGCTTGTGTTATGGATACCAAATAGTTGATACACTACACATATATAACTTTAAATACATACATATTATAAATATAAACACTTATGACTGGAGTACAAACATTCGTACTCATCATACAAATGAATGTCCCCAGCGGGATTCGAGTCCGCGACCGATGGCACAGCAAGTAGGGTCACTACAAACTGAGCCAAACGTGCCGTCAAATACTATGAAATATATGTCGTATACCTACTACGAAAAACCTTTTAATTAATTTCACAAAAGCGCTGACAAGTACGTGATAAACAGGCAAACATATAAAAAACTGCTACCTAACCTCGTTACTGCATCAATAATATGTATGTAAATTAGATTTTCAGGTTATATCGTAATATAAACGGGAATAAAAGTTTAAATACGAAGTTATACTCGAGTGTTAGCTCATAATGTACCGTTTCGCACCTCCAGTTAGAGTCAACAAACTGGATGACCTGAAAATGACCTAAGACATAATTATGCGTCAAAATATATTAACGCTCAATTAGGTCGTAAACGAACCAAGTTTTATGTATTTTGAAATCATCAAACTATTATAATCGCTATATATAAGAATCTATCCCACGGGAACCGTACATTTTTCCGCGATAAAAAGTAACTTATGTGCTATTCCAGACTATAATCTATCTCTGTGCCAAATTTCATCCAGATTCATTCAGCCGTTCTGGTGTTATTGAGTAACGATTTCTTTGAATCTTTTATGAATGAATAGATAAGACGAAGTCGGTGCCAGCTAATACAAATCAAAGCACACCGACTTCGAAAATATCTAATTAGGTATCTATTCTAAATGAAAACCTCCGTTTAGTTATTTTTTTACTTTTCAGTGCCTGGAAGTCGGTTTTTATTTTATTTTTTTAAAGTTTTTATATAATATATTTATTTCCTTTAAAAGTAATTTAATTTAACAAATCACCATCTTATGTACTATAGACGATCTGTGCAGTAATAAAATTTTAACCGTATCTTAAACCTAATAAAGAGAGAGCCTTATTCATTACGAACACAGCTGCTCCCATTTGACCAATAAACACTTAAGTGGTGTCAGACCGATCTATTAGCGGCCAAATCGACAATGATATCATATAATGGCTGACAGACCTACATCGAATTGTATTGAATGTAGTGAAATATCGAGATGCTATTCTCTTGAATAATTTTAAACGTCAGTTTTAGAATAATCCACATAATTTTACAAAATTGTAAAAGTAAGTTTTAATGTAGGAAGTATATCCGGAACAACTGATAAAAAAATTCCAAAAATTACCTATCCGTTTCAAATACAGCAATCATGGCCACAGAAGTCTCGCTTGACCACGATTGTTTAAAGCATTCGAAAATTCGGAAACCCAATCAAAATAAATTCGCGAAAAAACCGAAAAATATGGTTTTAATTATATTGGTAGTATTAAATTATCAGTCCAATTTGAAAAACTACTCTTGCATTATAAAACCTATTTAGTGAAAAACACTATCCACCATCATACCACAAACTAGAGCACGAGGGCAATTATACTACATTAAACAAACTTTCCAATAATTTTATCACTCCGTTTTCCTTCTACACAAAGTGATAGTCGACATCTCAAAGGTAAAAGCAGCAAAATATGTGCAAATAATAATATTAACATTTTCCATATATAATGCATATGCATATAAGGAAAATATTAATATTATTTGCATATATTTTGCAACTTTTTATATTTATATGCATATGCAAGGTAACGGTAACGCAGTGGTTACGCGCTCGCTTGGGAAACCGAGAGACGCGGGTTCAAGTCCCAGGTCTCGAACCTCTGATATTTTCAAAGTGCGAATCATTTCCAACATGATTACCACTTGTCTTACGGTGAAGGAAAACGTCGTAAGGAAACCTGCATGTCTGAGAGAACCCAGCAAGTTTTCGAAAGACATGTGAAGTCCGCCAACCCGTACTTGGCCAGTGTGGTGCACTATGGCCTGATCCCCCTCGTATTGAAGGGAGGCCCGTGCCCAGCAGTCGGACGTTAAAAAGGGCTAAATACAAACAATCATACATGCATATGCAACGCTAAATACATATGTATGTATATTATTAAATATGTACCTAACTTGTGACGGAATTACATTCTTAGAAAAGAAATACTTTCTAAAAAAAAATTCGTCAAAAATCGAGATTGAAGAGTTATAAAATGTAGAACATTATTGACTCAATGTATGGTGGGCGTTAGAAAGTCATATATTGTAAGGATTTAAGAGTGAAATATTGAGACTAAGATTTCGTTTTGGAAGCTAATTTTGGGCGGTTTCTAAATTTGATAGGATGAGCATTGTGTGACAGAGATATTTGAGTGTCTAGTGCTCTACAGGTTGCAGGTTCGATTTTCGAAGGGTTGTGTTTGTATTGTAATAGATTCAGGATTAAATGCCTAATCCCAAATTTATTTTGAATATGTCCAATTCAAATTCAAAATATTTTATTCAGCATTATTTTTTTTTTCTAAACGTCATGGGTCTACTACCAGTCCGGAAGAAGCCTCAGACCTGAAACGAAATGGCTAAAGAAACTCTATGAAAAAGATTATTCTTAAAAACTTTAATATTTATTTAGGTTACATAATACAATTACTATATATTTATTATAATTAAGACGATATCTACTATTTCACGCCGAAAAAAATCGGTGTTTGGTTCTTATATTATACTAGCAAAACCGACAGCTTCACCCGCGTTTAATCTCCAAAAAAAAACTCTGGCTTTATGTTATACAGCGACTCACCCTTGCTTCACTCGGGTTCGTCGCTATGTACTTGTGTAATATATACATATATAGTTTTACAATAATGTATGAAAGTCTGTCCGATTCGTTGACATTTATGATTACTGCTCCACTCCCTCGGATAGTGGCATGATGATATATAATCTATAGCCTTCCTCAATAAACAGGCTATCTAATGCAAAAAGAATTTTAAAATCAGATTAGTAGTTCCTGAGATTAGCGCGTACAAACAAACAAACTCTGTCTTTTTATAATATTAGTAGGTATAGAATATAGATTAATTCTAATAAGTTAATTTTCGAAACTTATACCCAAATGGTCAAGCTTGCCTGGAGTCCTTTCCAGGAAGCCTACCAAGCCTAGCCTATCTTCTAAGGTAACCCACCCTAGAATCTAGAGTTTCTGCATGTTTAAAAGTATTAGAGCCTAGACGTTTTTCTAAACCTGCAGAAATATTCAAAACCAAAAACATACGATCCTCCCACCTAAAGTTTGATTGATATTTGAAACTGATATAAATTCACAATTCATATGATGTGTTTGTTACATCTATTCGACTGCCTCGGTGGTGTAGTGGCTAGCATGTACGGCTGCACACGCAAAGGTCCTGGGTTCGAGTCCCGGGTCGGGCCAAGTTTGGTTATTGAGTCTTTCTGTATAATAAGCCTCAGTAACAGCCCGGAGTTGGGAAGTTGGCGGTGTTTCACCCCCGTGCCTCGGAGAGCACGTAAAGCCGTCGGTCCTGCGCCTTAACTCTCACCGGTCGTGTCGAGAAGTCGTCCCACCGGAGTATGAGAGTGACAGGAATAGAGAGTGCACTTGTGTCTGCGCGTACACTTGTGCACTATAATATCTCCTGCGCAGTTGGCTAGTCTCAATGAGATTGGCCGCCGTGGCCGGAATCGGTCGGGAGAACATTATTATTACATCTATCTAGAAGACTTCGCCAATGAGCTTTTAAGCTCTTAAGAGAGTAATTATATATTATGGACATTATTATATTATGCAAGCAAAATCTTGAGAAATAACGCATATTTTTAACAAGATTTCATTGAATAAGCATACAAAAAATTAAATTTCACATAATGTAATAATGAGTCGATATATTATTTTGCCTTTTTTGCAATTTTTGATGCTCGGGCGTGTCCTTAGATGCCTTACAGTACCTAAGCTTTCGTGGTTCTAGGTCAGTCTACTACCTACTTTGGTTTGCTAACTTACTAAGTTATCAAACCAAATCCGTCCAACCGCTTTCAGCGTGATGGTGTAACAAATAAACATACATACATACAAACATACGCATTTATAATAGTAGTGTGATTGATAAAATTCACCGTGCGTACCGACGTGTGACCTAAAAAACATATAAATTATAAATAAATATTTTTCCTGTTTGCTACACATGAGAAACAGCTGTTTTGTTTTTCTGTTAAGACACTCGACATCTGGACTATGCGATCTATTTAGCTAACTAAGCAGACGCGCACTTCCTTTAACACATTATACACTGTTCAATCGTAGAAAAAAAAATACCAATCGAATTGAGAACCTCCTCCTTTTTGACGTCGGTTAAAAAACATTAGATTAGGCGTTATTGTTACAATATAATTACCAAAATAGTAAATTTTTAGAAGAATGATTATCTAGAACTTACACTTAGGTTTCAAAATTAGCTTAAGACTCAGGAGATAATTGATAAGAAAAATCTATTACAATGTATATATTCGTATACTGCCGTTTTTTAACTGACTTAATTTTGCGAAATGTTTCTAAATTATGGGCTATTCCTTATTAGATAATTCCCCTTTCTATTTGTGAAAGCCGTATGAAATAGCGTTATATAGTAATTTCTGAAACTAGCCCTAAAAAATAAAAATAAACGTGTGTGTACTTATGTACGCACGTAATAGGTTATACTTCTTTGGTGTAATAGAACAAAAATAGCTAAAGATTTCATCCCATATGTCACAAATCTCTTTTTGTAAAAAAAATAATAAAATAAGGCATATTAGGTATATTACAATCATACATTTATAGAATATCATTTAAGAAAAGAATATAATATATCATTTGTCAGACAATAACAACGGTCATTTTTTTTTGCAAACGTCCCAAAAGAAGTAAAACTTCAATAATAATAGTTTATTTCTCAAGAAGACATACATACATATTATAGTTAGTAATAATACAAACAAGGACTGTATCAATCAAATTGTCATATATCAATGATCTCGCCTATATGATTGTTCAATGAGGAACGTCGATTAAAAATTACTCTTCATACTTTAATGTACATTCTTTTTTTTCAGAGATCGCTAAACGCTAACTATGCAAGGAAGTGTTCCGCACAATTGGATCTTCATTACGCGAAGGCCAGGTGGCAATTAATTCAGTTCCTCTATAATTGAGTGAAACAAAAAACTTATTCTTTTATTTACGACAGTATGCTAAATGCATATGGCGGCGGCGATTGCAAAATTCTTTGAAGTTATAATATAAACTAAGCGCGGGTTACAATAAATATTTTTTTAACCCTTTACATCCAGAAAATTTGACTTGTTTAAATAAAAAAGGTAACAAGTGGCAAAAAATTGGCATTTGTTTGAAATTATACTTCTTTTGGCACGTTTGGAAAAAATTGAGAGCGTAAAATTTTTACGATGCGCGCGCACACCGACAGCCAAAAAGCGACATGATGAAGTTAGCTGATAACTGTCTCTCCAAATCCCGTAAAAACTCATAACTATATTCAAAATAGTTTCTCAATTATTTATAAATCTTTAACACGTGTTTTATATCAGTGAAGATAAAAAAAATATATTTATTTTTAATAATTATTTAATGATTCCTTTTACTGAGAGTTGTGACATACGGGATGAAATCTTTAGCTATTTTTGTTCTGTTACGCCAAAGAAGTATAACTTCTTACGTGCATACATAAGTACACACACACACGTATTTTTTTTTTAATTTATCACATCAACCATTTTTACACACGAGGGATTTTTACACAAAATAATTTAAGTAGTTTCCAAAATAAAATAATGTATTTATTTTTAAAATATATTTACTGCAAAGTAAGAACTATATACCTGATGAGTCATTCCATCCAGTCCATTAATTCAGATTAATTCTATATAAAAAATATAACATAAAATTTCTATCCTGTCAAAATTAATTAAGTAAAACTTTGTTATGGTAACCCTGTTCAAAATGAGAGAGAGCATTAAAGTAACTAGGCTAGCATCATTGCATCCTGCCGGCCTAATTTCACATGTATTAGACTGCTCAAGCACTGTATAACATGATGAGACTAGTTACGTTTAATGTGAGAATCTTCGTCTGACTGCAGACTGTACTATCTATATATATAAAACAAAGTCGGGTTTGTTACTACACTTTTAACTTGAGAACTGCTGGACCGATTTTCATGGTTTTTGATTTGTTGGATTTGTCTTCACCCAGAATAACAGAATAACTATAAAAACATTGAAAACATTCATAAAAAAATCTATTTCATACACACATACATCAAAACGTAGATACCTAGGGACGGACCTAAGCGAAGCGAGGGTGAGTCTCTAGTTACTAATAAGACATACTAGTGATTTCGTAAACAACATATTATAAATTATGTGAAAATATATGCAAGCTGCAGAGATGCATAAATTTATTTAATAATAATACAAACAAATTACTTATTATCTTGGATTTAACTCAAAACTTAAAAACAACTTTCTATTTTCTTTCTAAAACTTAAAAAAAAAACAAAAACTAATTTTAAACATCTCAAATGTAAATATATGTTATTGGTATATAATATATAAATGAATATATAATTTATATCAAATTCATATAAAACCCACTAAGTAAGTTCAATCAATAAAATACTGTTTTAGTCAATGGCCAGCCTTATGCTTCGATGATTACACAAGTGTAATTTCACACTACCATGCATGAGATGAATCTTTAACAGTTAATACAAACATGATACTATTTTTTTTAATGTTTATATGTATGTGCATTGACTGTTTAAGAAACCGCTTCAGTGCACCCAATATTTTTACTAAAGCAGAACTTTCAGTTTCAGTATCAATCTTTACAGTTAGGCACAGTTTTTATGGTTAATTAATACAAAAAGTTAAACAGGATACTATTTTAGTATATTATGGCAAATTATTTTATAAGAAGGTTATATATTTGGATATGTATAATTTACGTATAATGCGATCACATTTTCTTACTTTGTCTGAATTATAAACATCATAAATTTTAAATAAATTAAACAGTAAGTAAGCACATTAGCTTCATATTTATAAGAATTTCTCTAAATTACTAAATATAATTAGTAGTGCATGGAATTAAAAAAAAATAACCAAAACAAATTCAACAGATTGTATGCTAACTTTTGTTATCTAATTGAAATCCTAAACAAAAAAAAAATCTGTAAATATAGTGGGTAATTTTATTTTTTATAAGTATAATATTTTATGACATAAATAACACATTTATTGAATTAAATAATTCTTTAACTTTTAGAACCTTTTTCACTAATATGTTTTTATCAAATTAATAATAAGTAATTACTCATTTTTTCAAAATGTTGCTCTTGAAATTATTATAATACCGTTGAAAATATTTTAAAGTTAAGACACTATAATTTTTATATTCATACTATGTGTTTCATTCGAGATTTCCATCGAGGTCAAGCTCAGAGAGGTTAAAAATTGCAATGAAAGTCAAATAAGGCAAAAACGTTGCCTTGCTCATTACTGGTTTGGACAAGTTTAAGATTGTACAAAATTACCAAAGTAAGAAATTATAACATAAACTCACCTTAAGTAGAAGATTTTAACACAAAAACTCACTTTAATTTAAACGACGTTGCAAAGTACGTAAAAAACCAAAACAATCACAATTTAAAAACATGTCGAAATTTACTTTTACCGATCAACGTTCTAATTTAATGTTTAATATCACAGTAATACACAACACACAATCTTTTAATTTAATATTTTTAAAATAACTAAATATATAAGATAAAATAACTTTATTAAAAAAAAAGTAAACAAAACAAATACAAGCGGCACCCACCAAACTCAATGACTAACCAAAGCAAACTGAAGTTGTCGTGTAGTGCAGGCTAAAAATAAAAATTGCCACAGACTATACACATGAAAATAAATGATTGCTACAGACTAACGAGATTTTCACAAATAAAGTATGAATTTTTAATCGAATATAGCTACACCTAATAATAAAATATACTATTAATACTTAATATTAACGCGCTGTGAATTTCGAAGGTTAAAAGTAAAATCTTTTAATTGCAACAAATGTATATTTTATATACATATATATTTATATGCAAGACTGTATATTATGTTATTTAAATGACCAGATAAACTGTAACAGTTGTAAGCTTACTAATTCCACAAAATTACAAATTAAGAAATAAATTGATTTAATTATTATTTCACGAGTGAATTCTTATATATTATTCACCAATATTTATAAGCTACATAAATATGGGTGCTGTAAACTACAAAAAGCATAATTCACAAAAAAACTATAATAAAGATAATAAACATAATATATACCCGGTACACACTAATCTTATTATCCATCGGATCTCATCTACGGGTGATCTTTTGTGTGCAAAACGTTGAATTTGGTCGTCTTCAGCAAAATCGTTTTTCAAATAATGACAAAATTACAATAATTATTTTTCATTCAGGTTATAATGTGATTTTTGAATCCTGACGTTTCTAGCGCTTGGCTGGACAATTAAAAAATATACATAAGCGAGGGACTCCCGTCAGGAACGAAGTTGCTTACATCTTTGCTTCAGTTCCGAATATAATTTCATTTAATATGTCTATAGGCAGTCCAGCAGTCCGACTGCTGGGCAAGAAACCTTCGGCTTCGCTCGAAACCCGGCTGAAGCTGAAGGTTTCGCCGAAGGTTCCAAGCAAGAGTCGAAATTGAATGAACTGTTACGAATGTATACATATGTTTGTTGTCTTGTTGCGTACTAGAGACCAAACGCTAAGCTGATTTTGATGATTCATACTTCGTTAGATTCATCTTGATATATAAGAATAATTAAAAATTAAAATGTCGGATTTAGGCGCCAATTTATGTGTCTTTAAAAAAATCTTCCAAACCAATCTCGTCGAGTCGCAAAAATAGAGAGTTTTACCATCAAATAAAACTTACCTATTATTTTTTCATCAATATCCGGAATCCATCTTGAGTCAAGCACCAGTCTTTCTGGCTGTTGTCAATGTTTTTTCTACTTCCTCTCCGCTGGTGGCGCCCCCTATACTTACGTATTGGCGCCAATAACCGGCAGCGCGCATCAGGTGATCGTATGATTTAGCCATTATAGAACTCATGATGCACCAGGTAGACCTTACCTGGATTCCGGATATTGATGAAAAAATAATAGGTAAGTTTTATTTGATGGTAAAACTCTCTATTATTTGTTTTGTATCAATATCCGGAATCCATCTTGAGTGACGTGTTTGTTATCACCTGGTGCGCTGAACCCAAAGACGCTATAATGTGTATTAATGATAATTAAACATTGGTTTAATAAAACTCGATGTATTGATGTATATGTATTAGAACAATTAAACAAGTATAAAATATTTCATACACAAAACAGAAAACTTTTTATAATGTTTTACTAATATTCTCATTTCACAGCATCAAAATAATTAGATAATGATACTGAATTATTAACAAAATTAGAATCATTATGAGTTATTAATTCTCTTTGATAATAGTTTTGAAAAGTATGAATTATTTTCCAGTTACTAGTTGCAAGAATCTGATCAATTGGAAAGTTTTCTACAAAATTGAGAGAAGCCACTGCAGATCTTACTGAACCCGGTGTTGCATCAATACCACTAGCCTTTAAGAGAGACCTCACCCATCCACCAATAACAGTTCTAGATGCAGGCTTTATACCACCTCTAGCTGTAATGAACAAGTGATTCAAATTTTTTCGACGGTTAACAGTTATATGTACCAATTGTCTTAACCAATAAATGAGATTTAATTTTTTATCAGGATGCTCTCTAAGCCTCCATCCAGACTGTCTATGGTTATGGCTATCTGTTTTGGAACCAAATACTGGCCAAAGCACAATAGAGGTTCCTTGGTCAACTAAACTAGTGCTATCAACTCGCAACAATGTAAGGTCGTGAACCCTGCGGCCTGATGCTAACAGTAAAAGAGTAGCAACATGCCTCGGTACTTGATAGATATTATTTTCATTAAAATTATAAGAGCTCATGTATTGCAATAACACTTTAGGATTCCAAATAGGTGGCTTAGCAGGTTTCTTTCGTGCTACAGAAATAGCTCTTAACACGTGTTTTATAAAGAAATTAGTCGACATACTTGTCGACTAATTTCTTTATAAAACACTACCTGTTAAATGCGTGAAGGTTGAAATAACAGATTTATGCACCAAAATAGTTCTGTATGCAAGACCTATATCACAGTGTAAATATGCTAGAAACCGAGCAACTTGATCCGGGGTTGGATATTTGTAATCAATTGAACGAGACTCACACCATTGCCTCCATCTGCGCCACGCGGGTTTGTATGTATTAATCGTAGAGCATCTCCAGCTTGACATGAGAAGTTGTTGTTCTTGATCCGTCCATTCCGTCAACATATCTGGCCACCCGAAATCAGCCATGCCTCCAAGTGTAGGTCTTGCACTTGTGGCGGATGCGTCCCCGTTCTGGTATCTATAAGAACGTGTGCTAGATCTGGAATTAGATAAGGGGGATGTCGAGCTCGCTGTTGAACGTCTGCCTGCCAAAATACCTTGTTCCACTTCGGGGCAATCAATATGTAGTCCCCGCTGCCCTGGTTCAAGTGTCTGAGAACTCTGGGTATCAGATTCGGAGGCGGGAACAACCAAGCTAGATTGTAGTGCCACCGATGACAAAACGCGTTGTGGTGTTGCGCTTCCTGATCGTCTACGTCCAATGATGCCTATCTTGGTACTATGTGAGCTGTTTTCGATGCGAATAGGTCTATCTCTGGCGTGCCCCACATTCGAAAGATTTTCTTCATTGCTGACCTCGTGAGATGCCACTCTGGACAAGTTCTCTGCCGAGACAGAGCATCTACTTCGGCATTGAATCTGCCCGGGAAATAATGCGCTGTCAGATGAATGTTCTGTTTGTCTAGAATTGCCAAAAGTTGTCGAGTCTGTTGAAGAAGCTTCTTGGATTTGGTGCCACCCTCCTTGTTTATATATGAGACTACTGTGCGATTGTCGGTTTGTAATAGTACCTGTGCATTCTGGAGTTGATGTTGATTCTGGCGTATCGCAGCATAAACGGCGAACATTTCTTTCTTGTTGGCATGCCAGGCCTGCTGCGAATCTGCCCAGGTCCCCATAATATTTGTGTCGCCGAGCTGGGCACCCCAACCGATGTCTGACGCATCTGTTGTCAGTAGGTGTGTCACTGCGCTTAAGTGTATCGGCATAGACTTTCCTATAGCTTGGCACCACCACTCCATCTCCGACCGAACAGGTTGAGGGATAGTCATGAGCCGGTATGGGTGTTTCGCGGGCAGTTGTCGGCTGTAGTATTGCAGAGTACGACAGTGCAGGCGACCTCTCGGAGTTACGAATGTTGCAAAGTTGAGTCTCCCCATTAGACTTTGATACTGTTTGAGGGACCACTTTTCGAAGCTGTTGATGAAGTGCTTTGCGTAGCGTTAAGCACTTCGGTTCCGACAAGGACTTTGTGTTGCGTTTTGTGTCCCAGGTTATGCCAAGAAACTCGAGGCATTGTGTCGGAACCAGAACAGATTTTTCGAAGTTGATCGTCCAACCTAGTAAATGCAGTATGTTTATCGTGAATGCGATGTCGTCTTTTAACTGCATCTTTGACCGATTTGCTAGAAGGAATCGTCCAAGTAAACTACGCACCGGATTTTGTGACTCCTCAGAAATTCTGCGACCCAATTGGTTATCGAGGCAAAAGTTCTGGGTGCCGAAGAGAGACCGAACGGCAAACAAGTCATTTGAAGCAGTTGTTGCTGATGTGTCTCTTGATGATAATTCAGTCTCAGGAACCTGCGATGCTGTCGTGCGATCGCTACGTGGAAATAAGCTTGACTTAGATCTAGCTTGGCCATCCAATCCTGCTGTTGTAAAAACGATGGTACCCGGAAGTGACTGAATAGTTGAAATGGTTTGACTACTACGAATTGATTTAGTTGTTTCAGATTGAAGATAGGTCGAAAGGTCTGATCTGACTTGGCCACCAGGAAGAACTTGGAAAGGTAACTTGGTGTCAGTTCTGCAGGTTCCAACACGCCGGACTTCAACATGGTTTGAATTTGTATGGTCATATTAGGCGAAGTCTTGGTTCTGTATAATTCCATGACTGTGGAGCTCGGAAATATTAGTGGTGGTTTATATTAGTGGAAATATTAGTGGATGAAGGGTATACGTGCACCATTCAACAGGCGGCATATTTTGTCTGGCGCACCCAGATTGCTCCAAGCACATAGAAATCGTTTCAGACAGCCGCCTTGAAATATCTGATAGTCATTCGCGACGCTTGTTTTTAATTTTAAAGGAAGGCTGCGATTTCTTCCCCCTAGGCTTAACCCTAGGATTGTTTGACTTGTTTTTGTTTTGGCGAGATGTATGAGAGGAATGTTTTTGACTTCTTGTGAAGGTATCTCGACGAAAAAATCTATCATCAGCTTGCTTACTTGTAGATGGCTTCTGGTTTTGATAAAAGTTATCCTTTGAATAAGTTTGGGGTACCGACTTTGTAGATGTAGTTAATTTCTCCGGCCCGCCTATTTTTTGAAGGTATGTTTGAACGGCTTCGTCATTAAAAAGGGATTCGGTACTAGGAGGAATTTTAGGTAAAACATCACGATGAAAGCCTTCAGATATCTGGCGTAACATAGCCTCGCGGCGTATATTTATAAAATCAGCTCTTCTACCGCACACTATTTGTAATAAATCATCCGTGACCTTGCTATATGAAGATTCTTTAGAAAATAATTTTTCAATCTTTTCAAATAAAGAACTAGGCGTCAAGGATTCCCTAGATTCATTTGACCAATCCACCAAAGATTGTACAGTTTTATGCAATTCGTCTTTTTGACAAAGTATAGCATTCGTCAAAGCCGCAAAAGTTCTTTCTAATAAATATGAACGTGAATCCTCTTTAAGCATTGCTGATTCAAAACGCTTTAATTCGTCATTAACGCTTAACTCGACAAAACCGGGGATAGCTAAATATTTCTTTTGTGCATCCGAAAAACGAACGGCATACCAATCATCACATTTAAAACGTTGTAATTCTGATATTTTTTTAAGAAACGTATCATTTGCCCTAGGGTAGATTGGGTCTTTTACCGTCGTACTGATTTCTGACAAAATTTGAAGTTTACAATTCTTATTTATAATGTCTTCAGGCCGCCGTAGATTTAATTCATTTATAGAAACGGAGGTAGTATTTTTATTAATTGAAATTGTATTTTCAGTGTCGGTATTCTTAGATATAAGGTTAGCTAAAAAAGCTATTTGTTGCGATAAAAACTCAAAGTGTGCATAACTCACGGTTTGCGAGTCCCTTCTTGATTTACGTTTCTTAGGACTGGGTCCACTACTCGAAGAAGAATCACTATCACTATCTTGAGCACTTATTACTGGCGAATGTAACCGCTTACGTGAAGACGGGCCATCATTAACACACTCTGATTCCTAATCATTATTGAGATTTTCCATAATAATAACGGAGAGGAACAAAATTTAATCGAACTATAATTATTTTACAATAATACAATCAATTAAATATTATTTAAACTATAATTAAGAAAAAGAAGTAATTTCGCGAAGTTTAAATAACACTGACAACTGAACGGCGCGAAAAACGACGCTATAATGGCTAAATCATACGATCACCTGATGCGCGCTGCCGGTTATTGGCGCCAATACGTAAGTATAGGGGGCGCCACCAGCGGAGAGGAAGTAGAAAAAACATTGACAACAGCCAGAAAGACTGGTGCTTGACTCAAGATGGATTCCGGATATTGATACAAAACAAATAATATATACAATTTATATGTTTAAAAGTAATCTAGGAAAAAAATTGCTAAATATGTCTTCAAATATCTAATTATTGGTAAAAAATATTATATATATATATATTATACTATAATAGAATTGTAATAAAAAAATACATTATAAAAATAAAAACTCGAACTAAAAGTTAACTAACAATATTTAAACAACAAACAAAGGAATAAAGTAAGCAGGCATGGATGAAACGTTAGGTTTTTATTTTTATATTATATTTTTGTACAAATAAATTGCAAGGTATTTTTTTTTATATTTATCATTATCATTTTTTTTTTATTTTCATAAATCGATAGATTTATTGATCGATAGATCGATCGTTTGATCGATCGACCGATCAACCGATTGATTGATCGTTTGATCGACCGATCAATCGAGCGATTGGTCGACCGATAAATCGACTAATTGGTCGACCGACAATTCGTCCGATTGATCAGCCGACACATCGTCCGATTGATCGGCCGATTGGTCCACCGATTGATCGACCGATTGCTCGACCGATCGATCTACCGATTGATCGACCGACAGATCGTCCGATTGATCAACCCACACATCGTCCGATTGATCGACCGATAGATCGACCGATTGTTCGACCGACCGATTGAGTGGTCGACAGATTGATCGAAATTAACTCTAAAAGTTTTTAGATCGCTAGCATATTCGGTGGAATGTGCTATCAATTACATCACCATGTAACTGACAGATCTGCCGTTAAACGCAGTTCTCTTCCAAAATTAGCAAAAGAAGGTGTAATTGCAATGCTTTCATGTATGATGTACAGCTATAGTTGCAGAGTTTTATGCTTTAAAAGTCGTAAACAAGGTACATCTTGGCCCTTCCCTTCTAATTTTTGAGTCTAATTCTGAAAAATATCTAATAACAAAGTTTTCAAAATACTTTTAATTAGAACGAAAATAATTATGAAGAAGCTATATTGAGTAGTTAGCTGTTAGAGACATGGGATATTTATCGTTTCACATATTTGGTTATTAGCTTTGTTTCAACGTTAATAAAACAAATACCGTAGATGAGTAAATGTTTAATTTTACATTTAACATAACAAATTAGTATGTTAAATAAAACAAAATATTTTTACGTTTCATGCAACGGAACTCCCTGCGTGCGAGTCAAACTCACACTTTTCCCATATTTAAAAAAAAATGTATAAGTAGCACATATTCTAAAACCCACGGAACTTATAGAAAGAGTGCTATAGTGATTTAATTCAAGTTATTTGTTTATTTTCTTTTATGTTATTTAGATTTATTTATAAGATGAGAAATAAATTTAATAGGCTATTACAATAATGATTGACTCCTTTGCATATATATGATCTGGTCCGGTCTGGTATAAAAACAGGAGACAGTTTCCAATTTTCGTACTTGAAATTTGATCGTCCTAGTGAACAGTATACTTAATATATTACAAAAATGTTTTTACCTATCATCTTTATTGTTATGTAAGTACAAAATAAATAAACAGTTTAGTAGGTATTTAATAAGAGATTTTTTTTAAATAAATCAATCATGAACATCTATCCGATTCAAAAAAACGCTGCTTGACTTTTTATTAGTTATTAACTTTTATCGTAAATCCCTACTAATATTTACTAACGTCAAGAATGTTTTGTATGTTTGTCCGACTTTCACGTAACAATGAAGCAACGGTTAAAATTTGATTTTTTTCTAAGAGATTTATTTTGCTAGAAAGCGTTATAGATAAAGTTCGGAGAGGGGGTCGCAGGACGGGGGAAGAGTGGAGGGACGAGGATGTTCGGGAGTGATCAAACCACCTGTTTAGGATAAATATTTTTTTATGTTGAATTATTCTAAGATTAATTTGCAAAACCACCTGTTACTTGTTACAAAAATTTTCACAATTACCGTATCGAAATGTTTTTTATCGACCAACTATCTATCACTATCGAAAATTTTCGTAGCGAGAAAAGCCAGGGGTCTCGTCAAAACGAAGCTATTCTTGAAGTTTCAGCTTGTTATTAATAAAATGTCATTAGGAAAAAATGACGACGTACTGTAGACCATAAAGTATCTATAACTAGCGACTCACCCTCGCTTCGCTTCGGGTTCGTCCCTAGACAAAAACAAATCTATCCCACGGGAACCGTACATTTTTCCGAGATGATATAATATAGCCTATAGCCTTACACAGTTAACGGACTATCTAATGCAAAAAGAATTTTTCAAATCGCATTAGTAGTTCAAACAAACAAACTCTTCAGCTTTATAATATTAGTATAGATTAAACTAGCAATTTATTAACAAAAAAAGAACTAATGCATAACTTAGGTCTCTAATATAATAAATGTCACTATTTAATATACATTTGCTTATTACCTTTGCAGTACCATCAACATAGCGATATGTTCAGATATACAAACAGACAATTCTTATCCGGTTGATTCAAGACAGTCTTGCGAGTGCTCTAATGAAGACGACCCAAGAGTGGCTTGCGAATGTCCTACAAATCTTATGAGAGACTATGCTGGAATGGATTGCGAATGTACGAACAGACAAGAGCCTTGTGTATGCCCTAATGATTTAATTGCGTTAATGAAACGTCTAAGAAATTATAGTGATCTGGAGAATAAGCCCATAAGAACATCGATACATAAAAAATCGAATACTAATATGTTCGTAAGTATTAAGTTCAGTCAGGTCAAGTCTATTCTGGAAATACACAACTCGATAGCTGAATCCGAGAAAGTACTTCATATAGTTGTTTGAAGTATACCTAAGAGCACAGATCATATAATACTATTTAAGAGTAAGCATGTCAGTGGTCGAATTACGTAAAAGTTCTAACAGAATAGACCCACAGTTAAAAGCAAGTTGACATAAAATCTTTCACTTGTAGTTTTCGTTTGTGTTGTTTTCATTTATCTTCTACTATATAATTAAAATGAAATACTGTTCACTTGAGAACAGAAAAGGACAGTCTTACCTAATTTTTATGTTAAAATGTTCACAATATCCCTAATACGGTTTAAAGGTTTTTTTTTTAATAGTTACCGGTATTTAGAAAAATCTGGATAAACTCAAAGTGGTTTTTCTATAAGATTATTGTATTAGCTCAAACATCACATACAAAATTAGTGAATTTTGGACAGAGCAATATCTGTCGGGTCTGGTAGTATTGAACATTTATCTCATTTTCTACATATTTTCTTTTCTTGAAATTAAAAAAGTTCTAACGAATTCGTTATATTCATACACTTGTATGAGTATTATGTCTTAGGCAAGACGACTCTTACACATAATTAATTCCACTTTAATTTTATTACTATGTTTTAACAAATTTGCACCTTCTCATTTCAGCTTCAAAAGCTTTTGCGGAGAGTCAAGAATGACGCAGGACCAACACCAATTTTGTACTTGTTAAAAATGGAAGAATAATTAATATATAGTCTATGGGAAACTGTTTTTGTGAATGGATTGACTTGTGGTTATAGAAAAGCGTTTCGCAACACTAAATATACTATAAAATATTTAAACCAAAGACAAAGGCATTTATTTTTTTATTGCATCAAATGCAACAAAAGGCAAAAAAAATATTTATTAAATGTAATCGACGATAAATGGCATTAGATTAAGGGTTAAGGGCTAATACTAAGGGTTCCGTTAAACTTTTGGCCCTAATATAATAAGCTTAATTTGTATAAGCGTCAAATAAAAATGCAAAAATATTTTTGAAACTAAATTAAGTATTATCAAATATATGTCAGCGTATAATGGAAATAAAGAAATAAAAGAGTATAAAAATAATTTGTTTATTATTTTCTACAAAATATATGAGCGAAGCGATGATAAGTACCTACTAGTCCTATAATATTTTAATTTTTAAATATTATTTATATAAAAAAAGAAGGCGATAAAATTTAGGTATGTACCAAAGAGTGCTTTGTCATAGATTTGCAAAAAATAAAAAAGTTAATAGTATGTAATTTATATATACATATTTTCATCAGTTTTTCGCCTAAAATCTAGTAACGATACAGAAAAAACATTATTCAAGTAACACAATGTAACAAATGCACACAGCCCCAACTCCTGAACTAGAAAACCGTGTTTCAGGAGCTAGTACCTTCCCGTATCATAAGTACATATTAAATTAAATATGTATGTACACGAAATAACAATTTATAATAAAGTAAGTTTTTTTTTCTTTAATTAAGAAAATTATAAATATACTTAATTACCACAAAACAAATGTACCTACACTTAATTATTACTGTACAAGTCATGTCCGCGTGGAATAGTGGCAAGAATGCTAGCCGCATTCCCCCGTTGAATGGCAATGCTGATTCTTTGGGCGAAAAATTCGCCAGCTCTCCTGTCACCAGTAGAGGCGATAAGACGAGGTGTTATGTCTTTTAAGAAGTGCTTAACACTTTGACTCCATGGGCCAAGGGTTTCTACAATAAATGGAATAAAGTACCTATATTAATGTATACATAGAAATAACTAAACTAGGAGAGAAAAGAAAATATACAAATGAATCTTGATTTTCGAATTGAATAAAAACTTAAAAAAAAGTGATTTCCAAACACTAAAAAGTAAAAAATAACTGAAATGAACTTTTCATTTACTATAGATACTTAATCAGACAAGTTCGAAGTCGGCGCCAGCCGACAATGCTTTAAGATATCTATTGATCTAATACCTTTAAATGAGCGATTCTTGTATATTTATTTATTTATTTATATATACCGGCGATCTCGGAAACGTCTCTAACGATTTCGCTAAAACTTAGTATATGAGGGTTTTCGGGGACGAAAAATCGATCTAGATTAGTCTTATGCCTGGGAAAACGCGTCTTTTGAGTTGTCATGCGGTTTTCTTTCGCGTTATTCCACGCCAAATAGGGTCGCTAATTTCGCACGGTCAGGCATAAGCATCTTTTTCAAGCTTGGTCCAGTGAAAGCGAGGGTGAGCTGCTAGTATGTATATATTTTTGATTCGTAACGTTTCGAATGCTATACCTTTGTTTTTGCTAGAAAAGCCATTTCTGCTACTGCTAAGTAAAACCCACCGCGTGTACCTTTGTATCGCATCCTTTTGATATATTTGCAAATAGGCTATTTTCCAAGCTGATGATCAATGAATTATTCTTCTTTCATCCCAAATGACGCAAGCGAAGAAAATATAATAATTTCCACTCTCAGCCTCCACTATGAATTTAAATGTCAGAATCGATGATCAGTCTAGCGTTAATAGTGATTTATTTATTTAGATTTATTATGAGAAGATTTCTTTTTGAAATAAGCAATTATAATAATAACTTAAATATTATTTATAGTATAAAAATAGTGAACACTTTGGAATTTCTAAGTCAGGACTAGGGTTTCTGGTTTTTCGACCTTTTTAATAATTTCTCTAGGTACGAGAATTCTCGGTTAGGATTTCTCGAATATATGTACTTACTATATGACTTCGAAAGTATCTGATTAAGTACCTATCCATAGTAAATAAAAACTGCCGTTCCGTTATTCTTTGCTATTTAGTGTTTGAAATTCGTTTTTTTTTAACCGACTTCCAAAAAGGAGGAGGTTCTCAATTCGTCGGAATCTTTTTTTTTTTTTATGTATGTTCACGGATTTCTCGAAGACGGCTGAACCGATTTGGAAATTTTTTTTTTGTTTTAAAGAGTATTCTTCCCCGGTGGTCCCATATAAATTTTATCGAAATCGGTCAAGCGGTTTTTAAATAAATGGCTTAATCGAATATTATGTTTTTATTAAAAATCTTTCTTCTTACAAATTACTTGCTTATTACGTCTACACTAAAAATGGAAAAATAAAAACTTTTAAAAAAAAAATAAAAACCGACTTCCTGGCACTGAAAAGTAAAAAATAACTAAACAGAGGTTTTCATTTAAAATAGATACCTAATCAGATATTTTCGAAGTCGGTGTCAGCCAATACAAATCAAAGCACACCGACTTCGAAAATATCTGATTAGGTATCTATTTTAAATGAAAACCTCTGTTTAGTTATTTTTTACTTTTCAGTGCCAGGAAGTCGGTTTTTATTTTTTTTTATAAGTTTTTATTATTCACTGACTACTAAATTACATCAAAAATCAAAATTCATATGTATATTTTCTATTCACTCTTAGTTAATTTTTTTTTGTTTACATTAACATACTTTATTAAAAACTAGGGGCTCATCCTAGCTTCGCTCGGGTTCGCCTCTAGACAAACAAAAACAAATCTATCCCACGGGAACCGTACATTTTTCCGGGATAAAAAGTAACCTATTTATTATTGTAATGTACGAACTATATTATCCTAGTTTTTGTATACTAAGCTGTATAAATTACTATAGTTTTTAACTATGCCACTTGAACTCTTTAATTTTCCGGAATGAAAAGTATCCAAGGTGTTGATCGGCGATATAAGGCATACAAAATTTCATTTAAATTGGTCCAACAGTTTCGGAGATTAGCCCGTAGAAACACACAAGTAGACAGATTTGTTCTATTTCTCTTCTTACATCCTCCCTGAGTCGGTTTTTAGCATTTTTTTAACCGACTTCCAAAAGGAGGAGGTTATCAATTCGACTGGTATATTTTTTTATGTATGTACACCGATTACTTTGAGATTTATGATCCGATTTACGTGATTCTTCTTTTGTTTGATGCAAAATTGTTGCCATGTGGTCCCATAAAAATTTAACATAGTTTGGCCCAGTAGTTTTCATTTTATGAAAAAAAAAATGAAAATTTTTGTTTACTTGGATGTAATTTTATGTATGTTCGCGGATTGCTTCGTCGTTTATGAACCGATTTTAATGATTCTTTTTTTATTTGAAAGAAGATATCCCAAGGGTGGTACCATAATAAGAAAACCAGGATCTGATGATGGCATCCCAGAGAAATCGAGTGGAACCTTAATTTTTTTTCATTAAGTATTTTAAAGCACTACTATTTAATGAAGGCCTGGAGTCGATCTGATGATGGAGCCGTAAGACAGTCGAGGAAACTCCTCAACGATTTACAGCAATTACCTGGTGTTTGGGCTTGATTAATTTGTACTGATGAGAACTTTACACCTAGATGGCTTGTGAGTGTCATTAGGGGTCTGAATAAATGGCTTAATCGAATATGTTTTTAAAAATCAGATATTTTCGAAGTCGGTGCCAGCCAATACAAATCAAAGCACACCTTACTGACTTCGAAAATATCTGACTAGGTATCTATTCTAAATGAAAACCCCCGCTTGGTTATTTTTTACTTTTCTGTGCCTGGATGTCGGTTTTTTTAAGTTTTTTTCTATGTACAGACATTCGACCACTACAGTTTTATTATAAGTATAGATAGATTGTTATTTCGTGTATCTATTGTTCATACAATTTAATATGTACGTCTGATTTGGGAAGGTACTAGCTCCTGAAACACAGTTTTCTATTATGTTTTTTTTTGCATTATTATCAACCTAATTTTATACTTGCTTCATTTTAAAATGAATGAGAAACTATAAAATAACCGCGAATTGAAGTAATTTAGATTGGGTGACATTTTGTAAAAAATAATAAACAAATTTATTTTTATACTCTTTTATTTCGTTATATCTAATATACGCACTAACATAAATTTAACAATACTTAATTTAATTTTAACAATATTTTTGTATTTTTATTTGACGCTTATACAAATTAAGCTTATTATATTAGGGCCAAAAGTTTAACGGAACCCTTAGTATTAGCCCTTAACCCTTAATCTAATGCCATTTATCGTCGATTACGTTTAATAAATATTTTTAGCCTTTTGTTGCATTTGATGCAATAAAAAAATTAAATGCCTTTGTCTTTGGTTTAAATATCTTATAGTATATTTAGTGTTGCGAAACGCTTTTCTATAACCACAAGTCAATCCATTCACAAAAACAGTTTCCCATAGACTATATATTAATTATTCTTCCATTTTTAACAAGTACAAAACTGGTGTTGGTTCTGCGTCATTCTTGACTCTCCGCAAAAGCTTTTGAAGCTGAAATGAGAAGGTGCAAATTTGTTAAAACATAGTAATAAAATTAAAGTAGAATAATTATGTATAAGAGTCGTCTTGCCTAAGACATAATACTCATACAAGTGTATGAATATAACGAATTCGTTAGAACTTTTTTAATTTCAAGAAAAGAAAATACATAGATAATGAGATAAATGTATAGTTCAATACTAGCAGTCCCGACAGAATTACTCTGTCCAAAATTCACTAATTTTGTATGTGATCTTTGAGTTAATACAAAAATCTTATACAAAAAGCACTAAGTTTATCCAGAATTTTCTAAATACCGGTAACTATTAAAAAAAACCCTTTAAACCGTATTAGGGATATTGTGAACATTTTCACATAAAAATTAGGTAAGACTGTCCTTTTCTGTTCTCAAGTGAACAGTATTTCATTTTAATTATATAGTAGAAGATAAATGAAAACAACACAAACGAAAACTTCAAGTGAAAGATTTTATGTCAACTTGCTTTTAACTGTGGGTCTATTCTGTTAGAACTTTTACGTAATTCGACCACTGACATGCTTACTCTTAGGTATACTTCAAACAACTATATGAAGTACTTTCTCGGATTCAGCTATCGAGTTGTGTATTTCCAGAATAGACTTGACCTGACTGAACTTAATACTTACGAACATATTAGTATTCGATTTTTTATGTATCGATGTTCTTATGGGCTTATTCTCCAGATCACTATAATTTCTTAGACGTTTCATTAACGCAATTAAATCATTAGGGCATACACAAGGCTCTTGTCTGTTCGTACATTCGCAATCCATTCCAGCATAGTCTCTCATAAGATTTGTAGGACATTCGCAAGCCACTCTCGCGTCGTCTTCATCAGAGCACTCGCAAGACTGTCTTGGATCAACCGAATAAGAATCGTCTGTTTGTATATCTGAACATATCGCTATGTTGATAGTACTGCAAAAATAATATGCATATGTATATTATATAGTGACCCTTATCATGTTAGAAAGCTTATGACTTATTATTTTAGAGTCATCGATCAAAAACGTACTAGATAAACAATCATCGACAAAAAATATCCTCACCGAATGAGCGCTCAATTGAACATTTGAGCGCGCTTTTTCTTTTTGTGAAAACTACCTTAAGCATTGAAGTTAAGGTTTAATTTATATTGTTGTATATTTATTTCAACTCGAAGAATTATCTAAACACAATTGGTGACAGTTTTAAGAGAACTTTTGCATGGTATTGTGTACCTTGTATTTTTTTGATCGATGGTTAGAGTTATGATTTATAATTTAATTATACTTTATAAGTGTACAGTACATCGCCCCTTTTTCGTAATGAAATTTTGTTACTATCAAGCTGAAACTTACGTGTAGCTTGGTTTTGACGAGACACCTGACTTTTCTCGCAACGAAAATTTTCGATTGTGATAGATAGTTGGTTGATAAAGAACATTTCGATATTATATTTATCCAAATTTTACTAACAAGTAACAGGTGTTTTGAAAGTTAATCTTGGGATAATTCAACATAAAAAAATATTTATCCTAAACAGGTAGTTTGAATCACTACCGAACATCATTACGCCTCCCCCTCCCCTCTCCCCTGTCCTCCGTCCCCCTCTCTCCCTCCCTCTTTATCTATAACGCTTTTTAGCAAAATAAATTTCTTAGAAAAAAAATCAAATTTTAACCGTTGCTTCATTGTTACGTGAAAAGCGGACAAACACACAAAACACGCTTTGACGTTAGTAAATATTGGTAGGGAATGTACGATGAAAGTTAATAACTAATAAAAAGTCAAACAGCGTTTTTTGCATCAGACAAATGTTCATAATTGATTTATATAAAAAAAAAACCCTTATTAAGTACCTACTAAACTGTTAATTTATTTTATACTTACATTAACAAAACAATAAAGGTGATAGGTAAAAACATTTTTGTAATATATTAAGTATACTGTTCACTTGGATGATCAAATTTCAAGTACGAAAATTGGAAACTGTCTCCTGTTTTTATACCAGACCGGACCAGATCTTATATATGCAAAGGAGTCAATCATTATTGTAATAGCCTATTAAATTTATTTCTCATCTTATAAATAAATCTAAATAACATAAAAGAAAATGAACAAATAACTTAAATCACTATAGCACTCTTTTTATAGGTTCCGTGGATTTTAGAATATCTGCTACTTAAAATGTACCTTTTTTTAAGTATTGGAAAAGTGCGAGTTTGACTCGCACGCATGGAGTTCCGTTGCATGAAACATAAAAATGTTTTGTTTTATTTAACATACTAATTTGTTATGTTAAACGTAAAATTAAATATTTACTCATCTACAGTAGGATTTGTTTTATTGACGTTGATATTAGAATCTATTACTGTGAGAAAAAAAGGTAATAAATAAATACGTGAAACGGAAAATATCCCATGTCTTTAACTACTCAACGTAGCTTCTTACTAAAATAATTTTCGTTTCAATTAAGAGTATTTTGGAAGCATTGTTATTACAATTTTCTCAACATTTTACAATAGATACTTCAAAAGTTAGAAAGGTAGGGGTAGTACGTTGTTTCCGACTTTTAAAGCATCACAACTCTGTAAAATATATTTTTAATATATATGTATGTATTTAAAGCTATATATGTGTAATATATCAACTATCTGGTATCCATAACACAAGCCTCGTAGCTTACCATGGAACTAGATTGTGCTTCGTTTGTTCGATTCAGTGATGTAAACGGATGATACAGTTCACTATCATGTGGATTTCCTTAACAGTGTCAATCCACCAGGCTTCATTTTCTCTTTTCTCATAACCTCCAGGTTGGCACACCTGTAGTGAATAAACCATCTAATCTATGTAACGCTCTGTATGTAACGCGACTAGACTGCGAGTTATCCATAAAACATTGTAGTGGCCACTTTGTTTGCTGGATATGCTCGGAGTTGGAGGGAATCAGCACTCATACCTGGAATACGACTGATAACCTTTAACTACGCCTTCTAATTTGATCTATTGTAATTCCTCCTTAAAGTTTGCTTTGCAAGGACCATTAATAAATCTCAGGACCAGTCGTAAAAAGTAGGCATAGACTTAAGAGAGGATTGCTTTATCACATGGAAATTTTAGCAGAATCCAGAACTAGACAGAACATCCACCAATGTGGGATACAAAGAAGTTATTAATTTAATTCTTATTTTCTGTTCGCGACTTTTTTAGCGTAGACTAAGATAACTGAATGTAGATTACATTAATGTACTCATAATATAACAAATTCGATATGACTATATATAAATCGAACAAAATTAAAACTGAGATTTTTTTAATTCCATGCAAGTGTAGCTGCGGGCAGAAAACTATAAAAAAATAAGAATGGCACTTAATCCATACTAATATGAGTTTGTGATAATGTGAGTGTGTGAGGTTGTAGGGAGTAATCTCTGGATCTACTGATTTAGATGAAATTTGATAAGAAGATAGTTTGAAACCCTGGGAAGGGCATAGGATACTTCTTATCCCGAAAATCATCCCTTAAGGGCGTAAAAATGTTAATGAAAGTTGGTATTGGAAAGCAAGCTAGGGACAAGCAAGAGTGAGTCGCTAGTATTTAATATATGTATAACGTTTGGTTTGGGAACACTTTTTCGAGCAGACGTAGATTTTGGAGACATTTGTATACTTTGAAGACTGGTCTCAAAGTAGGTATACTTTATGTTCAGCATATGACTGTTCTCAAAATATCTACATAATATTTATGTCGAGCGTATAATTTGAAGACTTTTCCATAGACATTGAATACTTGTTCGACGGAACGGATGTATTATTATTTATTATTTTCAAAATTATTCTTACCTTTTCGCATTTTCAAACCACTCGATGTTTCTATTACAAAATGTCAAGGTTTCAGTGTGAAAATATAACGGACAATAGACAGACAGAATTACGTTCGCATTTATAATATTGGTATGGATTTTTGTTATATTATTATCTATTCTAATATTATAAAGAGGAATTTGTTTTTTGTTTGTTTGTTTCTATCGAATAGGCTCTAAAACTACTGAACCGATTTAGATGAAATTTGGTAAGAAGATAGTTTGAGGCCCTGGAAAGGACATAGGATAGTTCTAATCCCTTAAATCATCCCTTAAGGGGGTGAAAATGGGGATGAAAGTTTGTATGGAGAAGCAACCTATAACCATAAGTAAATAATATTTTAAAGTTATTCAAAAAGTAGGACAGAAAGATTAGCTACTTACGAGTAGTAACTATACGTAGTTATAGGCCCTTTATTTTTTGTATGGAACCCTAAAATAACTTACAAAATTATAACTGTATATATGTAATAATCTATCTATATCTAATATATTTAAACGAGAAATTCTTGTATATTTATATCTTTATTTATTTATTTATACCAGCGATCTCGGAAACGGCTCTAGCGATTTCGCTGAAATTTGGTATGTGGGGGCTTTCGGGGGCGAAAAATCGATCTAGATTAGTCTCATGTCTGGGAAAACGCGTGTTTTTGAGTTTTCATGCAGTTTTCTTTTGCATTATTCTACGCAGAATATGCTCGATAATTTCTTACACTCAAACATAAGCATTGTGGTCAAGCGACCAAAGTGCAAGACTAACAAATCAAAGGTGTGTCTGAAATCGAATCTCGATCGGAGACAAAGTTTTACTTTTTTTTTTGTAATTCAAGTTTTTAGTTCTTTTTATCTAAAAAATACGATAGAACAAATAAGAACACCGAGCGAAGCTCGGTCGCCAGGTACTATACTATAATAAAGCAGTAACTTAACGAAAACTGTACATGAATTTTTTTTAAAAAATTATGACTATATTGTATTATGTGTACATAATACAATTTAGTCATAATTTTAAAAAAAAAAAAATGGAAAAATAAAAACTTAAAAAAAACCGACTTCCTGGCACTGAAAAGTACAAAATAACTAAACAGGGGTTTTCATTTAGAATAGATACCTAATCAGATATTTTCGAAGTCGGTGCCAGCCAATACAAATCAAAGCACACCGACTTCGAAAATATCTGACTAGGTATCTATTCTAAATGAAAACCCCCGCTTGGTTATTTTTTACTTTTCTGTGCCTGGATGTCGGTTTTTTTTAAGTTTTTTTCTATGTACAGACATTCGACCACTACAGTTTATCTATTGTTCATACAATTTAATATGTACTTATGATACGGGAAGGTACTAGCTCCTGAAACACAGTTTTCCATTATGATTTTTTTTGCATTAAGTATTATCAACCTAATTTTATACTTGCTTCATTTTAAAATGAATGAGAAACTATAAAATAACCACGAATTGAAGTAATTTAGATTGGGTGACATTTTGTAAAAAATAATAAATAAATTTGTTTTTATACTCTTTTATTTCGTTATATCTAATATACGCACTAACATAAATTTAACAATACTTAATTTAATTTTAACAATATTTTTGTATTTTTATTTGACGCTTATACAAATTAAGCTTATTATATTAGGGCCAAAAGTTTAACGGAACCCTTAGTATTAGCCCTGAACCCTTAATCTAATGCCATTTATCGTCGATTACGTTTAATAAATATTTTTAGCCTTTTATTGCATTTGATGCAATAAAAAAATTAAATGCCTTTGTCTTTGGTTTAAATATCTTATAGCATATTTAGTTTTGCGAAACGCTTTTCTATAACCACAAGTCAATCCATTCACAAAAACAGTTTCCCATAGACTATATATTAATTATTCTTCCATTTTTAACAAGTACAAAATTGGTGTTGGTCCTGCTTCATTCTTGACTCTCCGCAAAAGCTTTTGAAGCTGAAATGAGAAGGTGTAAATTTGTTAAAACATAGTAATAAAATTAAAGTGGAATTAATTATGTGTAAGAGTCGTCTTGCCTAAGACATAATACTCATACAAGTGTATGAATATAACGAATTCGTTAGAACTTTTTTAATTTCAAGAAAAGAAAATATGTAGAAAATGAGATAAATGTTCAATACTACCAGACCCGACAGATATTGCTCTGTCCAAAATTCACTAATTTTGTATGTGATGTTTGAGCTAATACAATAATCTTATAGAAAAACCACTTTGAGTTTATCCAGATTTTTCTAAATACCGGTAACTATTAAAAAAAAACCCTTTAAACCGTATTAGGGATATTGTGAACATTTTCACATAAAAATTAGGCAAGTCCTATCTGTTCTCAAATGATGCGCTTACCAGCAAACAGTATTTCATTTTAATCATATAATAGAAGATATGCAAATGAAAACAACACAAACGAAAATTTCAAGTGAAAGATTTTATATCAACTTGCTTTTAACTGTGGGTCTATTCTGTTAGAACTTTTACGTAATTCGACCACTGACATGCTTACTCTTAAATAGTATTATATGATCTGTGCTCTTAGGTATACTTCAAACAACTATATGAAGTACTTTCTCGGATTCAGCTATCGAGTTGTGTATTTCCAGAATAGACTTGACCTGACTGAACTTAATACTTACGAACATATTTGTATCCGATTTTTTATGTATCGATGTTCTTATGGGCTTATTCTGCAGATTACTATAATTTCTTAGACGTTTCATTAACGCAGTTAAATCATTAGGGCATACACAAGGCTCTTGTCTGTTCGTACATTCGCAATCCATTTCAGCATAGTCTCTCATAAGATTTGTAGGACATTCGCAAGCCACTCTCGCGTCGTCTTCATCAGAGCACTCGCAAGACTGTCTTGGATCAACCGAATAAGAATCGTCTGTTTGTATATCTGAACATATCGCTATGTTGATGGTACTGCAAAAATAATATGCATATGTATATTATATAGTGACCCTTATCATGTTAGAAACCTTATGACTTATTATTTTAGAGTCATCGATCAAAAACGTACTAGATAAACAATCATCGACAAAAAATATCCTCACCGAATGAGCGCTCAATTGAACATTTGAGCGCGCTTTTTCTTTTTGTGAAAACTACCTTAAGCATTGAAGTTAAGGTTTAATTTATAATGTTGTATATTTATTTCAACTAGAAGAATTATCTAAACACAATTGGTGACAGTTTTAAGAGAACTTTTGCATGGTATTGTGTACCTTGTGTTTTTTTGATCGATGGTTAGAGTTACGATTTATAATTTAATTATACTTTATAAGTGTACAGTACATCGCCCCTTTTTCGTAATGAAATTTTGTTACTATCAAGCTGAAACTTACGTGTAGCTTGGTTTTGACGAGACACCTGACTTTTCTCGCAACGAAAATTTTCGATTGTGATAGATAGTTGGTTGATAAAGAACATTTCGATATTATATTTATCCAAATTTTACTAACAAGTAACAGGTGTTTTGAAAGTTAATCTTGGGATAATTCAACATAAAAAAATATTTATCCTAAACAGGTAGTTTGAATCACTACCGAACATCATTACGCCTCCCCCTCCCCTCTCCCCTGTCCTCCGTCCCCCTCTCTCCCTCCCTCTTTATCTATAACGCTTTTTAGCAAAATAAATTTCTTAGAAAAAAAAATCAAATTTTAACCGTTGCTTCATTGTTACGTGAAAAGCGGACAAACACACAAAACACGCTTTGACGTTAGTAAATATTGATAGGGATGTACGATGAAAGTTAATAACTAATAAAAAGTCAAACAGCGTTTTTTGCATCAGACAAATGTTCATAATTGATTTATATAAAAAAAAACCCTTATTAAGTACCTACTAAACTGTTAATTTATTTTATACTTACATTAACAAAACAATAAAGGTGATAGGTAAAAACATTTTTGTAATATATTAAGTATACTGTTCACTAGGACGATCAAATTTCAAGTACGAAATTGGAAACTGTCTCCTGTTTTTATACCAGACCGGACCAGATCATATATATATGCAAAGGAGTCAATCATTATTGTAACAGCCTATTAAATTTATTACTCTTCTATACATATTATAAAATTGTAACTAAGCCGAATCTGTACATTAAATATTTTTTGGAAAATCTTATTGAAATAGACATTATTATCGATACAGAGGCCGAATCTATAGTTTTTAGAATTTTTGTCTGTCTGTCTGTCTGTCTGTCTGTCTGTTACCGCATCACAGAAAAACCACTGGAGGGATTTTGATGAAATTTGGTATGATGATAGCTGGTTATCCGGGTCAACATATAGGATACTTTTTACCACGAGAAAATATCTAATTTCTGAAAAAAAATACAATAACTGTTAGGAACAAAACCACGATGATACTATTTGTAAACAGTTTAGCAAGGTAACTTACTAAATATAGTAAAAACTATAAAAAATAGCTAATCTTAAAAATAAAATTGACAAAAGCGCTATTTTATCCATTAAAATAGTTATTTTAATTAATATTTATTTATGTGTTATTTAGATATTTGACAATAGATTTCGCCATGTGTTTTTAAAATATGTAGTTTTAATTCCAAAAAAAATGAATGTACTAAATTATCCGCGGCCCCGCCCGTGTTCGAATTTTCGATAAAGCAAAGTTTTTGGCTTTATAAATTAGTAACTACACATATAATAAAATTGTAAAGCCGAATCCGTAAATTCAATATTTTTCGAAAAATCTTCTTATTGAAATATTCATGGTTAGCGATATAAAGGCCGAATCTATAGTTTTTAGAATTTTTGTCTGTCTGTCTGTCTGTATGTGACCACATAACTTCGCATCGCATCACAGAAAAACCACTGGAGGGATTTTGATGAAATTTGGTATGGTGAGAGCAGATTATCCGACTCAACATATAGGATAGTTTTTATCGCAGGAAAATATATCATTTCTGAGAAAAAATACAAAAACTGGTTAAAATAAAAGCACGATGATACTATTAACATTTTAGCAAGGTAACTTAATATGTTAAACTATTAAAAAAAGCTTATCTTAAAAGAAATATCAATAGCGCTATTTTATTCATTAAAATAGTTATTTTAATGAAAATTTATTTATGTGTTATTTAAATGTTTGACAATAGATGTCGCCATGTGTTCTTAAAATACGTAGTTTTAAATCCAAAAAAAAATCTGCAGATGTGACCTTTCTATGACTTTATTAGAATTACTACTACATTATCCGCGGCCCCGCACGTGTTCAAATTTTCAATAAAATAAGGACAAACAAGTTTTATAAATTATATTTTATTAATAGTAATATTTTGTTGACCGAAACAATTTTCAAATAAAAATATTTGTGAATTTGTAATTTTCAGTAAATAATGTTAATATTTTTTAATATTTTAATGCAAAAATTGGGCAACTCAACTCGCACATTATAGGTCTCGTACCTATAGCAAAATACTGTGTTGTTTTTCTTACTTACGTGTTTTGTTAGGTTAACACTAAAATAAATACAAATAATATTTACGTTTCCACAATATCGACTCATTTTATCAACTGTAAAAATAAGTTCGATTCATAATTTTTTAGAACATTTTATCGAAATCAAGGTTAAGGCTGTTAAACTGACAAAGCGGGTAACTAAAAATATCTCAAAAACTATAAAAAAGTATTTTAGGAACTGTTATATAGGGTTTTTTTTGACATTATTTCTTGGAAGATAAAGGTTAAAGGACACAATAAAATGCTTACGGCTTAATCATATTAGCCGAGTCATACCTATACATATTATAAAATTCTCAGTAAGCCGAATCTGTACATTAAATATTTTTTAGAAAATCTTATTAAAATAGACATTATTATCGATACAGAAGCTGAATATATACTTTTTAGAATTTTAGTCTGTCTGTCTGTCTGTTACCGCATCACAGAAAAACCACTGGAGGGATTTTGATGAAATTTGGTATGATGATAGCTGGTTATCCGGGTCAACATATAGGATAGTTTTTACCGCAGGAAAATATCTCATTTCTGAGAAAAAATACAAAAGCTGGTTAAAATAAAAGCACGATGATACTATTAACATTTTAGGAAGGTAACTTATATATGTTAAACTAATAAAAAAAAGCTTATCTTAAAAGAAATATCAATAGCGCTATCTTATTCATTAAAATAATTGTTTTAATGTGTTATTTAGTTATTCGACAATAGATGTCGCCATATGTTTTAAAATACATGATTTTAATTCCAAAAAAATTGAATGTACAGATTTGACCTTTCTATGATTTTATTAGAATTACTACTAATAAAATTAGTAACATATTAATAATACATATTTTGTTGGCCGAAACAATTTTCAAATGAAAATATTTGTAAATTTTTATTGTTTAGTAAATAATGTTAATATTTTTTAATATTTTAATGCCAAAATTGGGCAACTCAACTCGCACATTATAGGTCTCGTATAGCAAAATACTGTGTTGTTTTTCTTACTTACGTGTTTTGTTAGGTTAACACTAAAATAAATACAAATAATATTTACGTTTCCACAATATCGACTCATTTTATCAACCGTAAAATGAGTTCCATTCATAATTTTTTATAACATTTTATCGAAATCAAGGTTAAGGCTGTTAAACTGACAAAGCGGGTAATTAAAAATATCTCAAAAACTATAAAACATAATTTCTTGGAAGATAAAGGTTAAAGGACACAATAAAATGCTTACGACTTAATCATATTAGCCGAGTCATACCTATACATATTATAAAATTCTAAGTAAGCCGAATCTGTACATTAAATATTTTTTGGAAAATCTTATTGAACTACACATTATTATCGATGCAGAGACCGAATCTATAGTTTTTAGAATTTTTGTCTGTCTGTCTGTCTGTTACCGCATCACAGAAAAACCACTGGAGGGATTTTGATGAAATTTGGTATGATGATAGCTGGTTATCCGGGTCAACATATAGGATACTTATTACCGCAGGAAAATATCTCATTTCTGAGAAAAAATACAAAAATTGGTTAATATAAAAGCACAATGATACTATTAACATCTTAGCAAGGTAACTTATATATGTAAAACTATTAAAAAAAAGCTTATCTTAAAAGAAATATCAATAGCGCTATCTTATTCATTAAAATAATTGTTTTAATGTGTTATTTAGTTATTCGACAATAGATGTCGCCATATGTTTTAAAATACATGATTTTAATTCCAAAAAAATTGAATGTACAGATTTGACCTTTCTATGATTTTATTAGAATTACTACTAATAAAATTAGTAACATATTAATAATACATATTTTGTTGGCCGAAACAATTTTCAAATGAAAATATTTGTAAATTTTTATTGTTTAGTAAATAATGTTAATGTTTTTTAATCTTTTAATGTAAAAATTGGGCAAATGCAAATCCAACTCGCGCGTTATAGGTTTCGTAGGTATAGCAAAATACTATGTTGTATTTCTTACTTACGTGTTTTGTTAGGTTAACACTAAAATAAATACGAATAATATTTACGTTTCCACAATATCTACTCATTTTTTCAACCGTAAAAATAAGTTCGATTTATATTATTTTATAACATTTTATGGAAAACAAGTTTATGGCTGTTAAACTGCCAAAGCGGGTAACTAAAAATATTTCATATCTCAAAAACTATGAAAAAGTATTTTAGGAACTGTTATACCTCAACTTTTTCACTTTTTCTTGACACCTTTTCTTGGAAGCTAAAGGCTTAAAGGACACAATATAATGCTTACGACTTTAATCATATTAGTCGAGCCATATGAAATAATAAAAAGTATTTGCTTAGAATTCTTTACTTATTACACTTTCTTTTGAAAATCGTTTCGGAAAATATTACTAACTAGCGCTAGTTAAGAAAAGTTATCATTATGTAATTTAAATAATCAGCTAAATATTAAATTAATCAATAGCTGTCTATTAGTAAAAAATGATTAAAATTAATTCCGTAGTTGGAGAGTTTATCGCCCAAAACTAAAAAAAAATAAACAAAACAGATGTATAGATATATAAATGTTATTGCTAAAACAAAAAGTGCAATTTAACGGAGGAACCTTTGTGGCATTGTCAATCATTTCCATTATTTATCAATCATGTGGTGTGCAATGAAAGTAATGTATAATGTAAGAGTATACTAATGTGTAAAACCTAAGAATTTGGTTTTTGATCATCTGAACGCGGGCGGAGCCGCGGGCAATGCTAGTCTTATAATCTTATAAATAAATCTAAATAACATAAAAGAAAATGAATAAATAACTTAAATTGCTATAGCACTCTTTTTATAGGTTCCGTGGATTTTAGAATATCTGCTACTTAAAATGTACTTTTTTTTTAAATATCGGCAACGTGCGAGTTTGACTCGCACGCAGGGAGTTCCGTTGCATGAAACATAAAAATGTTTTGTTTTATTTAACATACTAATTTGTTATGTTAAACGTAAAATTAAATATTTACTCATCTACAGTATTTGTTTTATTGACGTTGATATTAGAATCTATTACTGTGAGAAAAAAAGGTAATAAATAAATACGTGAAACGGAAAATATCCCATGTCTCTAACTACTCAACGTAGCTTCTTACTAAAATAATTTTCGTTTCAATTAAAAGTATTTTGGAAGCATTGTTATTACAATTTTCTCAACATTTTACAATAGATACTTCAAAAGTTAGAAAGGTAGGGGTAGTACGTTGTTTCCGACTTTTAAAGCATCACAACTCTGTAAAATATATTTTTAATATGTATGTATGTATTTAAAGCTATATATGTGTAATATATCAACTATCTGGGCCTCAAGTCTGCTCTTTTACATGAATTGTCATTATGGAACAATGCAATTTTAATTCAATTACCATTGGTCCAAAATTTCGTAGTCTACTAAATTTACAACGGTCGATCATTGGTCTTGTCATTGGATTGTAGTTGAATTGTAGTTGGCTTGTAGTGGAAAGGGAATCGGTATTGCCATTAGTTCAAAAAGCGTTCGCCGAAATGAGTTTTAGGCTAGGTTCGATTATATATGTTATCAATTTATATTTTAAAGACTAAGCATTATGTAAAATGATCATAAAAAGCTAAAAAGATAAATTTCAAGTGTAATCTAAAAAATAAAACGTCCAAAATAAATAAGTTTCATCTGTAACTGTTGCATTGACATTAAATGTCAATATCATTTGATAGGTCAATTTGTTCGTGGTCGCGTAAAAATTCTCAATTATGGTCCTATTGGAGCAAATTTCTGCATTGCTGGACTTCTTGGAGAGCCAGCCCGAGCTAGCGCTCGGCCACTATAATCGTAGCATCGAAGGACGCAGCCTAGCGAAGTGGCGTTGGGTGGAGTGCGCCCAAATTTTAAGTAACTAAGAATCAAACATACAAACTTTCACCTTTGTCATATTAGGAGGATTCTAATAATAATAATAATAATAAATTAATGTGTCTATGACAAAACATAGGAAACATCACCCACGAGCGTGTATACAGCGACAAATATTGCCCCGTAAAGAAGGAGGAAGAGGTATAATTGATTTAGAAAACCTACACAATAGCCAAATTCATAATCTGAGAAAATATTTCCACAACAAAGCATTAAACTCTGATTTGCATCTAGCCATCACCCAAAATGATACCAAACTTACAGCACTAAATCTTCATGACACATCCACCTTGACCAGTGAAACTACGATAGAAACAAAAATAGGCGAGTGGATCCGAAAGTCTCTGCATGGAAGACATCGCCAAGACCTATGCCAACCCAACGTCGACAAGGATGCGTCGAACGAATGGCTGGTCCGAGGTGAATTATTCCCAGAGACTGAAGGGTTCATGATTGCCATTCAAGATCAAGTTATTGAAACGCGGAATTATCAAAAACACATCATACGAACACCTAACTTACGTACTGATATATGCCGTCGCTGCAATAGTGCAACCGAAACCATACAACATATAACAGGAGCCTGTAAAGCAATAGTTCAAACCGATTACAAGCACAGACACGATCAAGTTGCCAACATTCTTCATCAAAAACTAGCACTAAAATATAAATTAATATCTTCCTGGACTCCATACTACAAATATACACCCGATACAGTACTTGAAAACTCAACCTACAAACTCTACTTTGATAGAGCCATCCTCACAGACCGAACCGTTCACCACAATAGACCAGACATAACCCTTTTAGACAAGACTCACAAAACAGCCCAATTAATAGACATCGCTATTCCCAACACACACAATATACAAAACACTATTGCAGAAAAATTTTCAAAATACATAGACCTTAAAGACGAAATAGCCCGAATGTGGAAATTAAACAAAGTAACAATAGTCCCGATAGTCCTCTCTACCACAGGTGTTATACCTACTCAACTCCACCAGTCTTTAGAAACGCTACAGTTACCAAAATATACATACATCAACCTCCAAAAAGCTGCCATTTTAAACACTTGTAGGATAGTCCGAAAATTTTTACAAACAGACCATTCCGAAACGTCCGCTGAACAATCTCATTCCCTCAATCTTCCATGATCCACACTTGGCTTTGGCCCGTGTGGATCATTTAGGCACCGGTTTTTCCTAAACCGAGACTCAATAAGAGAAAATAATAATAATAATAATAATATTATAAGCCTTTATTCAGACATGGTTTACAATAAAGATTACAAACTATATTCTAATGTTTTCTTTTTACACATGTGTGACAATTTCCTTACTACGACATATTGATAAACTGGCTTTCACGAAGTAAAATTGTATACATAATTAGAAATAAAAATAATATACATAATTAGAAATCATTAATAATAATATTTTAATTAAAAGTCATTGATAAATTAATATAATTAATGAGAGATAATATGACTACTTCAAATTAATGTGGAATGTCTATTGATTTTACTTTTAAAATATATTAATTTTGAAATATAATAATTTAACAGTTAATATCTTAAAATTAGACTTATTTTCGAGTTACTAATTTTATAATTATATGCTTAAAAATAAATGCTTTAAAAAATAAATTAAATAGTAAGACATTAATAATTTTCAAATTATATTATTACATTTAAAAATTCTGAAATACTATTGTGTTATTTATTAAAATTAAATTATAAATTATGGACACTTAACTGATTTTTAGGATGATATTATAAAATTTTAATTAAAATGTCACTTTTGGCTGATTGATACAAAAGCATAAGGTAACCGTTGGAAGAGGCAGTTTCTGGACAGACATTCATTACGGCAGAAAAGATAAGTATTAGTTGTTAAAATAATATTGAATTTATGTTGAACTTATGTGTAATAAGTGAAAACACAAAGCGCTTTCCTGTGATTAGTTAAATAGTAGTAACATAAAGTGATCGTTAAAATTACATTGAATTTTGTTATATTGGATAGAAATATTGGATAGAAATACGAAAATTGAAGTAACATTATAAAACTTATAAAGTAAAAAGTGATAAAATAAAGCTTATTAAGTGGTAATGGTTATCTATTGGGCAAAGCCGGCTAGTAAAGTTTAAAACCGACGACAGTAGCATTGTATCATATAGCTATTTATGGGATATGGGTATATGTAGCTTATTTATGGGAGAGATCAAGAGATTTTATGGACAGCTAATTACATCAACGCGACAACCTATCAGTCTGGGCAATGATTAATTAACCAGGCTAACCCGACACTATACCGAAGAAATCCCGGACGTTACTAAAACAGATTAAGAACAACAAAACACCGGGTGCAGGTGGAACTACAGCTGAATTTCTGAAGGTGTTACTTAATTCCATCATACTCGAAGGAAAACCCCACAATTATGGAGCAGAAGCGTAGTTGTACTGTTCTGTAGAAAGGGCGATAACGCCTTGCTATAAAATTTTTGACTCATCTCGCTTCTGACTCATGTTTACAAGTTGTTTCGGGAATTCGTGTTACGAACCGTCTCGGATGCAAGTTCAATGAGGTCTATTAAGATAGCAGTGAAAGGTTAGCAGAATCAATCGAAACCTACATGGTATTTTGCAGCTAATTTGTTGCTAATTAGTTGCTAAGACCCCGATTTTGTTGCTTTGACCGATTTCAAAAAAAAAGAGTTACTGCTATCTTAACGTTAAGCTAGCAGTAAACTCGCGGGATCGGCACGGATTAAATGCAATTATACATCAGAATTTGTTGCTAATTTGTTGCTGACAAATAGTGTAAGAAAATTTGAAAAAAAACCTAGAATTGGCTAGATCTGGAGACCTGTAGCCGTGTCCATGCTATCTTAACATAGAGTTTTTGGTAACAAGGTGATGGCATGGATTTTGTTGCTGTTCGCAAATAACATCAGGACACCCCAAAGAGCCAGCAACAAAATATAAACTAAAATTCTGCTACACCTGGAGACCTGTAGCCGTATCCATGCTACCTTAACAAGCACTTTTTTTAACAAGACGATGACATGGATTTTGTTGCTAATCGTAAATAACATCAGGACACTCCAGAGAGCAAGCAACAAAATAAAAACTAAAAACCTGCTACATTAATTGACCGGGCCATTAATTGACAGGGCCATTAATTGACCGGGTCACTAATTGACCGGGCCATTAATTGACCGGGCCATTAATTGACAGGGCCATTAATTGACCGGGTCACTAATTGACCGGGCCATTAATTGACCGGGTCATTAATTGACCGGGTCACTAATTGTTCGGGCCATTAATTGACCGGGTCACTAATTGACCGGGCCATTAATTGACAGGGCCATTAATTGACCGGGTCACTAATTGACCGGGCCACTAATTGACCGGGCTACTAATTGACCGGGTCACTAATTGACCGGGTCACTAATTGACCGGGTCAATAATTGACCGGGTCACTAATTGACCGGGTCACTAATTGACCGGGTCACTAATTGACCGGGTCACTAATTGACCGGGTCACTAATTGACCGGGTCACTAATTGACCGGGTCACTAATTGACTGGGGCACTAAGTTGCCGGGTCACTAAGGGACTTGGTCACTATGTTGCCGGGTCACTAATTGGCAGGATCACTAAGTGGTTAGGTCACTAAATGACTGGGTCCCTAATTTTCTGGGTCATTAAGGGATTGGGTCACTAAATGGCCGGGTCACTAATTGGCTAGTCACTGAGTGGCTGGGTCACTAATTGACTTGGCAACTAAGTGGGCGGGTCAATAAGTATCAGGGTCACTAAGTGACTGGGACTCTATTTGTCTGGGTCACTAAGTGACTGGGTCACTAATTAGCTGGGCCACTAATTGACTAGGTCACTATGTGGCTGAGTCACTAAGTGACTGCGTCACTAAGTAGCTGTGTCACTCAATTACTGGTTCACTAAGTCAATGGGTCTAGTATACGGGGTCTAGTGACTAGGTCACTAAGTGACTGAGTAAATAAGTGACTGAGTGAACACTACTAACTAAGTTTAGACTAATTGAATGAGTAGATAAATGATTAGTCACTTAGATGTACACTTAGGTGTAGACTAAGTGACTAGTGTAGACTGACTAAGTGTAAACTAAGTGATAATAAATATACTATCGATATACACCCAATTCCGTTCTTGAAAATAATAATTACAAAATCTACTATGACCATGCTAAACCGATAAGACCATTCCTTGTAATAGACCAGATATTCAAGGCTTCAAGACAAAATAAACAAAATCGCATACATCATTGATATAGCTGTACCGTAATGAGTTAATGATAATCTATTCAAAAAGCTGCAATTTTAAATACTTGTCGTAATCGTATAGTTAGAAAATTCATGCAGGATATGATAGATTCAGGATGTGACAAATAGGCCTATCTGTATAAAATAATTAATTATGACGTTTACTTGGTTCAGGCCCGTAACCGTCATTGAATCACCATTTATTGGATAAAATCCCAAAAGCACATTCAACAAATCTTCGTGCTCTTGTGAGTCTATAATTAAACGTTCGTTTTAATTGATCAAGCTAATGACCTCCGAATGGACGAAGTAAATGGTAGTGCAAAGCAAAGGCTTCGTCTCCAACAAACACAAACAGTAAATCGTAGTCAGTTCCAGGTAAACGTGTTGCATCGGGTAGGTTTAATGTATTGTTTGTTAATTTATGCCAAAATGTGGTTTCTTTAAACACACTGGAATCACATTCTTTTCCGTAGACGCCAATATCAACAAATATAAAGTTGTAATCGCTATCTACTACCGCCATTAACACTATAGAAAAATAATGTTTGTAATTTAAAAATATCGAACCACTGTATGCAGGCTTAATAATTCTGATGTGCTTACCATCTACCGCTCCTAAGCACAGCGGGAAGTCGGAAGATTCTTGAAAGGAGAATGGGCAACTTTGTATGGGATCCGTCCCCAGAGTGTATCAAGTTGAGACATATGTCATTTTAAAGATCAGAAGAATAGCTTCAATTTATTGTATGACACCAACACTAAGGCTCGTGCAGGAAAAGAACTATGAATCATTTAATTTTATTAAATTCGTGAAAGTAAAACAGAATAATTTAGATTGTACAATATTTTCACACATATTATTTTATATAGCATACCGTGCCGTCTGTGTTTACACACCTTTGCACATATTGCGACTTTTGCAGCCCTGTACAGGATAGCCGAATGAATAAATGAGGAAGAATTGAGCAGGTTACGATGGAACATTGTAGGGTTATTGGAAGTTCGAAGAGAGGCGTACAACTCGATAACACTCAAATCTGGTAACCTGTCCCATTTCCGGGTGACCAACAGTCCCAAGGTGGCGTCAGGTTTATCGTCAACAAGTCTCTTGTGATGGTTTGTACAGCTTGGTGACTATGTAAAGCTTGAACGTCTCCAACTGACTCCGACTGACAAAGTCCACGTTCCTACCAGTGCCACACCAAAACCCCGTAAGCTTATTAAGCTAAGTGTTCTTATTTTCCTCATCTTGAAATTATATGGTTATTTATACACTGTTTTAACAATATATTTGATTGTGTTTTACTTATTATATATATATATATATACATAGTCTGGTCATAAGTTCTGTCACACAATAAAAACTTTTGAATTTAAAATGCTGGCCACAAAAAAGTTTATTGAAATCGAATTTCGAATTTTTCATGAATATAAAAATGTATACTTTTTAGAAATTTACTCATTTTTAAATATGGAGTGGACACTTAAAGAAGACCGCGTTGCGGTTATTGCGTTGCATCGTTGCGGTCTCGCGCCAATTCAGATTTTTGACATATTGAAAAATTTGAATATAACCAAAAGATTCGTTTATCGTACCATCAAACGATACATTGAAGACTCTAGAGTAGATGACGGGTCAAGAAGTGATCCCCCTCGCTCGGTTAGGACTCCAGCAGTGATAAAAGCTGTGAAGGCGCGAATTCAAAGAAATCCCATACGTAAGCAAAAACTTTTGGCCCTTGAGATGAGTTTAAGCAGAACCACGGTGAAAAGGGTATTAAATGAAGACTTAGGGCTTCGGGCATATCGAAGAAAAATAGGACATCGTTTGGACGCTCGTTTAATGGACCTGAGGTTGAAGAGATGTCGCGCTTTGTTGAAGCGGTACGCGGGAAACAATAATCGGGAAATTCTTTTTTCGGATGAAAAATTTTTTTATGTGGAAGAGAGCTACAACAAACAAAATGTTACGGTGTTCGCACACAGTAGTGAAGAAGCGAGCAACCATGTTCCGCGTGTCCAACGAGCCCATTTTCCATCCTCACTCATGGTTTGGTTGGGAGTCTCTTATTGGGGCTTAACTTAGGTACATTTTTGAGAGAAAGGCGTAAAAACAAATGCAGTTTTGTATCAAAATACAGTCCTCACGAACCTTGTGAAACCTGTTTCTCATACCATGAACAATAACAAGCGCTGGGTATTCTAAAAAGATTCTGCGCCAGCTTACAGAACGAAAAGCACTCAAGACTGGCTGGCGGCGCGTGAAATTGACTTCACCCGGCACGAAGACTGGCCCTCCTCCAGTCCAGATTTGAGTCCGTTTGATTACAACATATGGCAACACTTGGAGGAAAAGGCCTACTCAATACGTCATCCTAATTTGGAGTCACTCAAGGCATCCTTGATTAAGGCAGCCGCCGAAATTGACATAGACCTGTCAGTGACACACCATCGGGAAACCATTGAATTAGTAGACTACCAAAATTGCAAAAAGTAGCAATTACGATGTCATTGATCGACAACTGTAACACCATTGCAATAGCAGACTTGAGGCCCTGGTATCCATAACACAAGCCTCGTAGCTTACCATGGAACTAGATTGTGCTTCGTTCGTTCGATTCAGTGATGTAAACGGATGATACAGTTCACTATCATGTGGATTTCCTTAACAGTGTCAATCCACCAGGCTTCATTTTCTCTTTTCTCATAAACTCCAGGTTGGCACACCTGTAGTGAATAAACCATCTAATCTATGTAACGCTCTGTATGTAACGCGACTAGACTGCGAGTTATCCATAAAACATTGTAGTGGCCACTTTGTTTGCTGGATATGCTCGGAGTGGGAGGGAATCAGCACTCATACTTGGAATACGACTGATAACCTTTAACTACGCCTTCTAATTTAATCTATTGTAATTCCTCCTTAAAGTTTGCTTTGCAAGGACCATTAATAAATCTCAGGACCAGTCGTAAAAAGTAGGCATAGACTTAAGAGAGGATTGCTTTATCACATGGAAATTTTAGCAGAACCCAGAACTAGACAGAACATCCACCAATGTGGGATCCAAAGAAGTTATTAATTTAATTCTTATTTTCTGTTCGCGACTTTTTTAGCGTAGACTAATTTAACTGAATGTAGATTACATTAATGTACTCATAATATAACAAATTCGATATAACTATATATAAATCGAACAAAATTAAAACTGAGATTTTTTTAATTCCATGCGAGTGTAGCTGCGGGCAGAAAACTATAAAAAAATAAGAATGGCACTTAATCCATACTAATATGAGTTTGTGATAATGTGAGTGTGTGAGGTTGTAGGGAGTAATCTCTGGATCTACTGATTTAGAAGAAACGAGAAATTCTTGTATATTTATATTTTTATATATTTATTTATACCAGCGATCTCGGAAACGGCTCTAACGATTTTGCTGAAATTTGGTATGTGGGGGCGAAAAATCGATCTAGATTAGTCTCATGTCTGGGAAAACGCGTTTTTGTGAGTTTTCATGCAGTTTTCTTTCGCATTATTCTACGCAGAATATGCTCGATAATTTCTTACACTCAGACATAAGCATTGTGATCAAGCGAACAAAGTGCAAGACTAACAAATCAAAGGTGTGTCTGAGATCGAATCTCGATCGGAGACAAAGTTTTACTTTTTTTTTGTAATTCAAGTTTTTAGTTCTTTTTATCTAAAAAATACGATAGAACAGATAAGAACACCGAGCGAAGCTCGGTCGCCAGGTACTATATTATAATAAAGCAGTAACTTAGGGAAAATTGTACATGAATTTTTTTTAAAAAATTATGACTATATTGTATTATGTGTACATAATACAATATAGTCATAATTTTTAAAAAAAATTTCATGTACAATATAGACCCCAAAACAATAGTTATTAAATTTTTTGTCTGTATGTCTGTTTGTGTGTGCGCGTTTCACGTTAAAAGTAATGGACCGATTTCAACGAAACTTGGTGAAGTGATAACTTATTACTCGGGTCAACATTTAGGATACCTTTTACTACAGGCAAATTTTTCATTCCCACGGGAAAATACAATAACTGGTTCTATCGAGTCATCCTGAGTATGGCTAACGCTACGCTGGTTACATCATAACAATGTGCTAGAAAATTGTAGGTCTTAATAAGGTCTACAGAAAAGTCTCAAATAGTATATGTCTATCTCCTAAGGAACATTCACAATAACTATTTATGTTATTATATTAAAGGCAGTTTCGCGATTCACTGACTGACTTATCAACGTTTAGCCCAAGCCGATGATTAGAATGTATGGAGTGTTTTTTTTTTTATTTCTGTCTGTTTGTGTGCATCCCATAATTAATTATAATTAATAATTATTAACATGTATTATAAATACGAAAGTTTGGATGGATGTTTGTTACTCAATCACGCCAGAACGGCTGAACGGATCTGGATGAAATTTGGGACAAAGATACAGTCTGGGATAGCATATAAGTTGTTTTTTATCCCGGAAAAATGTACAGTTGTGGAACAGATTTGTTTTTGTTTTACACTAGGAACGAACCCAAAGCGAAGCGGGGGTGAGTCGCCGGTATTCTATAAGATATTGTTATATTGCAATACAGCAAGCTTTTAATTTGTATGTAATCAGTAAAAATGGGGTTTATGTAGATATATCGTCAAAAATCTATCTATACATATTATAAAATTGTAACTAAGCCGAATCTGTACATTAAATATTTTTTGGAAAATCTTATTGAAATAGACATTATTATCGATGCAGAGGCCGAATCTATTGTTTTTAGAATTTTTGTCTGTCTGTCTGTCTGTCTGTCTGTCTGTCTGTCTGTTACCGCATCACAGAAAAACCACTGGAGGGATTTTGATAAAATTTGGTATGATGATAGCTGGTTATCCGGGTCAACATATAGGATACTTTTTACCGCGAGAAAATATCTCATTTCTGAAAAAAAGTACAAAAAGTGGTAGGAACAAAACCACGATAATACTATTTGTAAACAGTTTAGCAAGGTAACTTACAAAATACGATAAAAACTATAAAAATAGCTTATCTTGAAAATCATATATCCTATTTTATCCATTAAAATAGTTATTTTAATTAATATTTATTTATGTGATGTTGATTTTTAGATACTCGACAATAGATGTCGCCATGTGTTTTTAAAATACGTAGTTTTAATTCCAAAAAAATGAATGTATGAATGTATGTAGAATTACCTACTACTAAATTACCCGCGGCCTCGCCCGTGTTGAAATTATCAATAAAGCAAACTTTTGATTTTATAAATGAGTAACTATACACGTAATAAAATTGTAACTAAGCCGAATCCGTACATTCAATATTTTTCGGAAAATCTTATTGAAATATTCATTATTAGCGATATAGAGGCCGAATCTATAGTTTTTAGAACTTTTGTCTGTCTGTCTGTATGTAACTGCATCACAGTAAAACCAATGGAGGGATTTAGATGAAATTTGGTATGGTGATAGCAGGTTATCCGGGTCAATGCATAAGGATATTTATTACAGCAGGAAAATATCTCATTTCTGAGAAAAAATACAAAAACTGGTTAAAATAAAAGCAAGATGATACTATTAACATATTAGCAAGGTAACTTAATATGTTAAAACTATTAAAAAAATCTTATCTTAAAAGAAATATCAATAGCGCTATTTTGTTCATTAAAATAGTTATTTTAATGAAAACTTATTTATGTGTTATTTAGACATTTGATAATAGATGTCGCCATGTGTTTTTAAAATACGTAGTTTTAATACACTAAATTACCCGCGGCCCCGCCCGTGTTTAAATTTTTAATAAAACAAACGTTTTGGCTTTATAAATTAGTAACATATTAGTAATATTTTGTTGGCCGAAACAATTTTCAAATGAGAATATTTGTAAATTTTTATTGTTTAGTAAATAATGTTAATGTTTTTTAATCTTTTAATGTAAAAATTGGGCAAATGCAAATCCAACTCGCGCATTAGGTATAGGTTTCGTATAGCAAAATACTATGTTGTTTTTCTTACTTACGTGTTTTGTTAGGTTAACACTAAAATAAATACCTACGAATAATATTTACGTTTCCACAATATCGACTCATTTTATCAACCGTGAAAATAAGTTCAATTTATATTATTTTATAACATTTTATGGAAAACAAGTTTATGGCTGTTAAACTGCCAAAGCGGGTAACTAAAAATATTTCATATCTCAAAAACTATGAAAAAGTATTTTAGGAACTGCTATACCTCAGCTTTTTCACTTTTTATTAACATCCTTTCTTGGAAGATAAAGGCTTAAAGGACACAACAAAATGCTTACGACTTTAATCATATTAGCCGAGCCATATGAAATAATAAGAAGTATTTGCTTAGAATAATTTACTTATCACACTTTCTTTTGAAAATTGTTTTGGAAAATATTACTAACTAGCGCTAATTAAGAAAAGTTATCAATATGTAATTTGAATAATCAGCTAAATATTAAATTAATCAATAGCTGTCTATTAGTAAAAAATGATTAAAATTAATTCCGTAGTTGGAGAGTTTATCGCCCAAAACTAAAAAAACAAACAAAACAGAAGTATAGACATACATAAAAGTTATTGCTAAAACAAAAAGTGCAATTTAACGGAGGAACCTTTGTGGCATTGTCAATCATTGCCATTATTTATCAATCATGTGTGCAATGAAAGTAATGTATAATGTAAGAGTATACTAATGTGTAAAACCTAAGAATTTAGTTTTAGATCATCTGAACGCGGGCGGAGCCGCGGGAAATGCTAGTTATATTATAAATCAAGCAATGTCATAAAATGAAAAATATATGCTTTTATTGTACTTAATTTATTTTTAAGCAAATAACAGATTTTTCTTATACATTTCAATTCAAAGTTATAAGGAAACAATCGGTATACATTTCATGCAAATTACTCGTTTACTTTTAACATATTCGTTTACATTTTATTACAATATTGTACTATAATTATGCGTATTTATTTATAAATAAAGCCAGTCCTTTGGGTGTCGAGTTACTGCTTCTTGGTGTGCCTGGAAGGAAAAGCAATTTAAGTATCTTTTTTTTATCATTTATAAGTCTATTTTCTCTTTAGATTTGAAATGAGACAAGTGAATATGGCTTCTACATTCATTCGGGAATCAAACCTAGGATTCATATCGTAAAGTTGATATGCAATGCCAACTAAAGGAGTCTGCCCACTACACCGTCTCATACCATGACCGTGCTATGAACGTATCCGGCACGGAAACGAGCACGGCACGGACTACTATGCCCACTAGAACGTATCAACAACGTATCATACCCGTACATAACGGTTTTAGTGTTGTGTATGCTCACCATTGCGCCGCCTACGCGCACCGGTCCCGTAACGTCGCGTGCCAGGCACGCAGCGTACCGTCACCGGTAAAATATTCTCGATGACAATTGTTAACGTTCCGTGCACGGCACGCGACGGTGCCGGTCGGTGACGGAACGGTCTAGTGGGCAGAATCTCATACATTTCAATACAAAGAATATTTTTTTGCCTGACACGCTCCTAGCACGGTCATGGTATGAGACGGGGTAGTAGGCAGACTCCTTAAACTTCATAAGAAACTTTGAAGTATGATGTATTTAGTTTATTAGAATAATATATTTTTTTAAATGCACTTATACTTAGAAAAAGTTAGTTTTGATCGAGGTTAAAAGTAATTACCTGAATTTAGGTGAGAAACGACGTCTTCTAGTCTCGTTGTATTCAAAGGATTGGTCTGCTTGTTTCTCCTAGAAAAATATGTTATTTTAATATTAATATTTCAAGTACAATTAATATAACTAAAGCAAGTGATATCATTAGGTAACTTGGGATACTCATAACAATAAATACGTCTATGAGGCTCTGCTAATTGTAGTTTCTATGCTATTAATATCATAAAACCGTCAAAGTTAGAGATTCTTTTTTGAGATTATTCACTAACTTCAATCCTGCTTTACACAGATAGAATATGTCGTTAACTATCACATAGGGTAAGTGATTTTTGACACTCTAAAAATATTGTATTATAAGAAGGCAACGAAGAAGAAGGCTTTTACACAGGCGAAACCGTGGTTAATGGCTAGTTTTCTATTCTTACCTCCTGATTCAAGTCGCCTTTAGGTGGGCCGTACTCAGCGAAGCCAGGGGGTCCATATTCGAGGAAACCTTCTGGTGCTTGTTCAAGAGCTCTGAAATTATTTTTTGAAAATACAGTGCATATTATACATTTAGTTAACTTTAACATGCTTTAAAAGATATTCATTATTGTTTATACTTAAACTGGTAATTAAAATATTGAGAATAAGTAAAGATAATATAAAAATTTACCCAGCTCCAGACACTTCGCTAACAACAGCTTGACTTACTTCCGTCTGAAATCAAAATATTATATTTAATTTTATAAAGTTGTTCTATTAAACAAAAACCAACCGAAATTACCTATGTTAAAATAGTTTGTTTACCTCTTGTACTTTTGCTTCGTTTTCTAAGCTAGCGATAATATCAGGAATGTTTTGAACCTGTAATAAGCTGACACCACTGTCTAATTGTGATCCTGATAGAGAAGCTTCTGTCTGTTCAGTAGATTCAGTTTGACTGACTTGCTGTTGTTCCTGTTGTGCTGTGGCTTCTTGATTGGCGGATTCTTGAGATACTTGTTCGGATACATTTTCAACTATCAGAGTTACTTGAGATACTTCCACGTCTGCTGGAGTAGATTGAGATTCTTCACTCGCGACTTGGGTAGGTACACTGTTCTCATTCAATTGAACAGATTCGGTGGTTCCTTCAGAACTGACTTCATTTACTAATTGTAAAAGCTCAACCTTAGTAGCTTCAACATCATCAGATACGGTGGTTTGGGAAGTTTCTACAGCTTTTTCAATCTCTGCAAGTGGTTCAGATACTGTGCTTTTCTCTTCTGTAGCGAAGGACTCGGTTACAGCTTCAGATATTTGCTCTATTAAAGCTAGAAACAAAATTAAAGTCACATATTAATAAAGTAAAATAAAACATTTACAGCAAATTATTTTAATATAGCATTTAAACAGCTTTCCCATCGACAATACTATATCCAGTGAGATTTAATCTAGAATTAGGATCGTTTCAAAGAAATAGGGCATACCTTCAGTCACAGAGACAACTGGTTGTGCTTCGGCTTCATTTTTAATCTCAACCTGTGCAGCACCAAAGGTCTGTTCGATAGTAACGTCTGGAAGACCTTGGTTGATCAGGTTTTGTGACACTTCTTGTGCTACTGGAGGTCCATACTCTCTAAGAAAATCAGATCCTGATGCCTCGGAGCCTTCTAGAACAATTTCTTTAGGGCTTTCTGATGATGTCTTCTGCAGGAATAAAAGAGTATTTTAGTATTGGTTGTAAATTTTTATCGATTTCATCAGATTATCGATTTAAATAACATTATTTATTTAAATATAAATATAATGTTTAAATCCTAAAATTAATAAATTGTTATTTTCGTAATTAACTTGTAATATATTAGGTTTTACTAAATATATAAATATAAAAAATCATACCACTTCAGATGGTAAATAAAATGCTGGTCCCTGAGGTCTCCATCCGCTGGGTAGATATGGTCCAGAACCCTTTGCGGACACTGAAGCTACCGCGAGAAGTACTAAAGCAAACACCTAAAAGAAAATTAAAAAATATTGAATGTTCATATGCAAAACTTTTGAATTTGAACTTTAATAAAAGAATAATTAGAATAAAAATTATTTATCAAAACCTGTTTTCATTTTAAAGGTAACTGGATAATAATAGGATTAGTTCGTTTTATTTAATAAGCTCTATTTATAGGCTTAATTTAATAAAATATTCAATTTGGATTTAAAAATCTAGTTTAAAATATTTTTATAGGACAAATGCTCCATTTAATAAAATATTTATAAAATTATTAAATTACCTGCATGTTGATCAGATATTGAGATCTTCGAAAACAAGATGCGAATGATGCTGTGCTCTGATCGGGGCAGAATTTATACTAAAAATTTGCGCTATTAAAAAAAATTCAAACAATCCAAGGCTTATGGCAAATATTTGAAATTTAACTAATTGTCTTTGAACCTCACGATGCTAAGTAGAGCGGTGGTCAAGGTCATTCGATTTACTTAGGATTAAGATTAAGCTTTTATTTCTCACTAAAAACTTCCCTTCCTTCAGATCTTAAGTAACTAGTCCATCCCTATTATCTATAAATATAATAAAATTCTAACTGAGTCGAATCTGTACATTAAATATTTTTTGGAAAATCTTATTGAAATAGTCATTATTATCGATGCAAAGATCGAATTTATAGTTTTTAGAATTTTTGTCTGTCTGTCTGGTTGTCTGGGAACACATCACGAGAAAATCACTGGATAGATTTTGATGAAATTTGCTATGATGATAGCTGGTTATCCGGATCAACATATAGGATACTTTTTACTACGGGAAAATATCTCATCTCTGAGAAATTTATATTAAATATATAAAGCTAATAATATAATTTTTATGCTTATGGAAAGCGCTAAGCTCGGTATTTAGAAGTTTAATTAGTAAAAATGTTTTTTTCATTATTAGCAGTAAATCCATATATATATAAAAAATGTTGTGTGTATGTTCCTTATGGAGTCTAAAATGGCTGGAGCGATTGTGATAAAATTTTCAGGCAATCTTCAGATTAGTCAAACAGATAATCATGTGAATTTTGGTAACGATGGGAACGCGGGCGAAGCCGCGGGTATTGCTAGTTATATATAATACATAGACTACATACATAGACAATACGAGTAGAGTTGTAGGATAAGACTATTATAATGCGTGAGAAACTAAAATGTATCCTAAATACCAGAATATCTAATATAAAATAGCATATATCAATTCCTTGAACTGAGTCCATGCAAAATTATCACTGTGATACGCTTTTTCGTTGCTACGTGACATAAGGATGACACAATAAAGTTGAAATGCATTAATAAAATATATAAAACTTTCAATAAAACTATATTTTTCGATTTTGCCGCAGATATATTTTTATGTTTTATTTTTTATTTGTATTTTACCCGAAATCCGAAAATATTGATTAATTTCGAATGTAGGTATTTGCGTAAATCTAAGAAATTAATAAAGTTGCCATTGTTGGCTAATTCGTCTATTGGAAATTAAGTTCTAAAATGCTGATAGCATTTATCAGATATATAGATCCTATAAGGCTAATAAAAATGGAACAACCTCTAATATAGCGCTCTCACCCTTTCGTGAGGCGAAAATTGTATGGGAAACGATATTTTCGGATATTCGATTAATAAAAAGCTCGATGACGTCAGGGTAGGCTAATAGGTATGTATATAGTTATTCTGAAATATCAACAAATAGCGACTCCCCCTCGCTTCGCTCGGGTTCGTCCCTAGCTTGCTTCCCCATACAAACTTTCATCCCCATTCTCACTCCCTTAAGGGATGATTTCCGGGATAAAAACTATTTCACTCACTCACTTATCATATCATGAGATTTTAAAAAATCTTATTTTAGTATTTTTTTTCTTTTAATTTTCTATAAAAAAACTTATCCTGACAATAACTAACACAAAAAAAAAAGAATTACCCAATTTGGTGCAATCGATCATAAGTTATGCGCGTACATACATTTCGGTGATTCATTTTTATTTATTTATAGAAGATAGATGTGAATTTCATTATTTATATGTAACATTAAAAATTAATATAGATTTCTCAAAGATGAAATATTTTCCCGAAGTAAAAAGTATCCTATTTATTGATCCGGATAACCAGCTATCATCATGCCAAATTTCATCAAAATCTGTACAGTGGTTTTCTGATGATGCGTTCCCAGACAGACAGAAAGACAAAAATTCTAAAAACAATAGATTCGGCCTCTTTATCGATAATAACAACTATTTCAAAAAGATTTTATTTTACAAACATAAGAGAAAATTTAAGTATAAGGATCTCTTCTTGATAACCAGATGACATTGTGAAGGTGGTAAGAAGCTAGTGGAAGGTAATGTCTCAGAACAGGAAAAGATGGAGCGTAAAAGAGGAAGCCTATACTTAATAGTGGGTGTATAGAGACTAAATAATGACGGATTTGCACCAACTTCTTCATGTAAATGTCCTTTATATATTTAAATAACATCAACTAGTACAATCGCCCTATTTAAAATATTTAAATTAAAATAAGAATTTGGCGCAAGCGCCGCTGTTTTTCAATTATGGATTATTTTGATTTTTGATCGTGAAAGTAGTAAAACTGTAGCAGTTATCACTACTTTTGTGCATGTATGTGTTTATGTATTCAGCCCTTTTTTAATGTCCCCCTAATGGGCCGTGGAGGGAGGCCCGTCCCTATATTTTTTTATTCGAGGGGGATTTTATTCCACCACGTACTGGCCACGTGCGGAGTGACGAACTTCACATGTCTTTCGAAAATTTGCTAGGTTCTCCCAGACATGCAGGTATCCTCGCGACGTTTTTTCACCGTAAGACAAGCGGTGATCATGTTGGAAATGATTAGCGAACAAGAATAACGGAGGTTTGAGACCCGGGGTTTTTGAACCTTCACTCGGTTTCCCAAGCGAGCGCGTTATCACTAGGCTTACAGATATAAGGCTTGTCAAAAATAAGTAAAAAAAACTATTTTTAAGGCGAACGAAATAAAGGTATAATAATAATTATTATTATAATACATATTAGCAACTTAGTCTCGCTTCCAACGAAATTTTATTTTTCTGTTTAATTTCTCACTATTAAAATTTAATTTATTAGTTTCAAAATTAAACTAAGTTTTTGTTTCATAATTTAAATTTATTATAATATTATTTGCTTAAATCCTACATCAAAATTTAACTTATCCTCAGAACTCTATAGATCACGTATTACTAGATCAATAAAGGTAAATATTGATTGATTTCGCAAACGTTTTGTTTGACATTGATAATGGGTTACACAACGCAATCTAACAAGCGACCAAGGATAAGGGATTTATTTATACTAAATATCCATACTAATTTTATAAATCCGAAAGTAACACTGTCTGTCTGTTACGTTTTCACGGCGAAAACGAAAAACAAATTTTGCATTGCTCATGGTAGTTTAACTTTTATTAATTCCCCATACAAACTTTCATCCCCATTTTCACTCCCTTAAGGAATGATTTCCGGGATAAAAACTATCCTATATCCTTCCCAGGGTCTCAAACTATCTTCTTACCAAATTTCATCTTAACCGGTTCAGTAGTTTCGGAGCCTATTCGGTGCAAACAAACAAACAAACAATCAAATCCTTCCTCTTTATAATATTAGTATAGATAAATTCTTTCGTGGGAGTTCTTTTCTTGAGAATACTCCACATTTAATTATACGTAATATTTTAAGATAATTTTTTACCTTCTATTCATACAATGGCATATTATATGACACGCTCAATTTGTATATTTGTTCAAGTTTTATTAAATAGTTCTATTTGCTTTTATATCAAATATCGTATCTATATATAAAAAAGTCGTGTGAGTTACACCATTTGTAAGTCAAGAACGGCTGGAACAATTTTTATTATGTTTAATTTTTTGGATTCCTCTTAGTCCAGAATAGAAGATAATAAGTATAAAAACATCAGAAAAATTCAAAAAATAATATTATTTATATGGCTAGCGCTTGCAAATAAATATTTTAAATATCTATATATAACGTACCTAGCGACGAACCCGAGCGAAGTGAGGGCGAGCCGCTAGTTAAGACTAAATCTGACATTAGCAAGCATAAAGTAAACATCTTTAAATAGACGATGCCGTGTTCATGGAGTGCGCTGTTCGCAGTTAACTCCTCAGTCTGCGGTCTACATTCGGTTCTAGAAGTGCTAAACGCTAGTGATTCGTGCATCTTTATCTAAATTTTTAAAATTCAATTTTAAAATAACAGTATTAAATTATTACAATATTTACAATCGAAAGTGCTGAGAATAACTGATAAAAAAAATTGTGAACAACATCCCATGAGAGCTGCGTAATGTATAAGGATTTTTACTGCCTCGGTGGTGTGGTGGCTAGCATGTACGGCTGCACATCCTGAGGTCCTGGGTTCGAGTCCCGGGTCGGGCCAAGTTTAGTTAATGAGTCTGTCTGTCTAGTAAGCCTCAGTAGCAGCCCGGAGTTGGGAAGTTAGCGGTGTTTCACCCCCGTGCCTCGGAGAGCACGTAAAGCCGTCGGTCCTGCGCCTTAACTCTCACCGGTCGTGTCGAGTAGTCGTCCCACCGGAGTATGAGAGTGACAGGAATAGAGAGTGCACTTGTGTCTGCGCGTACACGCGCTGCACTATAATATCTCCTGCGCAGTTGGCTAGTCTCAATGAGATTGGCCGCCGTGGCCGGAATCGGTCAGGAGGACATCATTGTATAAGGATAAAAAGTATCCTTGGTGCTAACTAATACAGACTAATGTCTATGTATATTTTGTCCCAATTCGTTTAACAGTTTTTAATATTTAAAGATTAACATGATCGTATCGCGTTTATATATTTTGTAGGATGAAATTGTAACACATTTATTTTAATATAAATAAATTCATTTATTTCAAAAACAAAAACCTCAAAAACGAATATACATATTAAATATACATTTAACTATAAATATTAAAAACACAATATAAGATTCAAAAGGATAAAAAAACACAATTTTAGTCAATATCCTGACCGAGCATCCTGACCGCTCTTGTATCCGTTACGAGTGTTAGCGTTACCATTGTATCCGTTGGAACGGGTAAGGTCTTCTGTATCCTCATAGGAAATCTGGGGTTTGAATCCTCGTTCATCTGCTTCATAGCTCACAGTCTAGAACAATTGTTTTAGTTAATAATTTTAATTAATTCTTTTTACCTATATATTTTTGTCATAATAGTTAATAATTAGTAGTATTCATTACCGGGTGGAGGATGTTTGGTTTTTTAAAGGAATAATTATATTTAGTAACGACCATTTTAATAACAAAAAATATGTGTAAATTCATCAGTTTCACACCTTTAAAAAAAGTTACATCAATTACAATAATAAACCACAGTTCCGTAATATTTAGAAAAAAAAAAAAATAAGTTATACTTTGAACCTGCTATTTCTACTTCACTAAAGCATAAGTTCTAACAACTCTACCACAGGCACCATGAAAAAAATTATGTATATGATTTAAGCAACCATTACCTGCTTTCTACCATCAGGCAAAACCACATGATACTCTCCCTGAGCCCTTTCTTCCAGCCTTTCCTCATGATGCCCAAAATCTGTCCCTTCATTGAAGTCATTAACCATGTACCCAAAGTTGTAATTCGCCGGTTCCTGCACACAGAATATAGTATAAGTACTGTTTGTTTGTTTGATTTTTTATATATATAAATTGATATTTTAGTCTTCTAGTACTTATGCTTTCTTCTGTGCTTTAGCAATTGATGTTAGAACCGGTTTTTATGAATTTTTAGTATTTTTTCTACATTCGTTAGTTTACATAATAATTAATTATTTACATAATAATTAATTCACAACTTTAATATTTTTAAGCTGAGTTTCAATGAAAATATGATCAGGATTATTTTGTTTTTTTTTAGCGATTGATTATTAATATTTAATTATGAAGATTATTAAGATATTTGGATATGTCAATATAAAATATGATCGTAGTTATAATAGTAACAGAAATTAAGAAGCAAAATATTCATAAAAACTCACCGAGTTTATGTCTACGGCGTTTCTAAACAAGTCAGCCGAGTTTCCATCGTATCCCTGAGCTTGCCCACGTCTTACTTGTCCGTCCTCATGAAGACTGCTCCTGAAGTGGTTACGTTAATAAATGTGTTAAAAAACATGTCCAAACTGATTCATCAATGCTTTAAATGAATCATTGGATCTAAAGCCTTTTTTCTAAATTTTGGGAAATGCATTTACGCATACTACCTGTAGACATACAGGTAGTTATGTGGGACTCATCGGCTAGAAAAGCTAGTACTACCCACTAAAACCCAATAAAACCTCCCCCGTCTTAATGGGGCATCGCAGGATCGCTCCCGCACTCAACCACGACGCTCCGACGACAGCTCTGCCAGAACAAACCATAACAAGCATGGGATTGCTTCAACGGTCCACTCTACTGTCAGAAAAGTACCAGGAGCAACCCGCATGGTACACCGCCTACCGAAGTAGGCCACCTGCCTGTGCGTTTATTGGCTTCGCGCCCGGCTAAACGGCCGGACGCTAATGACCCCCCCCCCCCCTCCTCCCGCCCCTCGCCACGACATGGTGAACGCACGTTAGGGAGGTTGGATCTAAGGCCTGACATACCTATAGATAGTAACAATTATTGTTTTTTAATTTAAAAACCTAAAGGGGTGGCCAAATTTGTGTTTAAAAAATATTTTAGAATTAAAAAGAAACAAACAAATGAAGCCGAAAAGCAAATTTCATATGTCTAAAGACTGCAACATAAATACTTCTTTTACATGTCATTTATTTTACTTATAATATTGTTTTAAGTCTTATCTGCTACTTACTACTTTACTTCAATACTTAATTATAACATCATATATTTCTTGCGATGGAAATGTTTGTAAAGAATATTCTTATACAAAATAACAGACATTTTTTTTAATATTTTTATATTGAAGGAAAAAATATTGAAAGAAAATTGAGTTTCCATGCGATTGTTACAATATTGTATTTTTACTAACCTTGCACCATGAACATGGCCATTGGCAAGAGCCCTCGCCGCTACTACTTGAGGGATTATTGGAAGATTCCCCTCGGGCCCTTTAGGATAGCCAGCATTACGATTCGCAGGGGATGGTGGGAGGTAGCTGTGAATACAATAACATAAATAAATATACAATGTAAACCTATAATATATATGTTTTCACATAATTAAAATTATTAATTCTCTTATTTCACATTAAGTTCGTTAATATAAAAGGCATCAACGCACTCGAACAATAACATGTATGTATGTACATATGTACGTAAAACTCTACATTCATACTATGCTTATATAACTGCCTCGGTGGTGTAGTGGCTAGCATGTACGGCTGCACATCCTGAGGTCCTGGGTTCGAGTCCCGGGTCGGGCCAAGTTTAGTTATTGAGTCTTTCTGTATAGTAAGCCTCAGTAACAGCCCGGAGTTGGGAAGTAGGCGGTGTTTCACCCCCGTGCCTCGGAGAGCACGTAAAGCTGTCGGTCCTGCGCCTTAACTCTCACCGGTCGTGTCGAGTAGTCGTCCCACCGGAGTATGAGAGTGACAGGAATAGGGAGTGCACTTGTGTCTGCGCGTACACTTGTGCACTATAATATCTCCTGCGCAGTTGGCTAGTCTCAATGAGATTGGCCGCCGTGGCCGGAAACGGTCAGGAGGACATTATTATTATATATTTTGTATTTGTAATATTGACAAAAAAAAGCTATAAAAATGTAAGTCAATTAATTAGAATTAATAATTTATTGGATAATTATGGTGGTGATTTGATATTTAATTTTATAGTAAAGTAAATTCTTAACATGAAGAAAAATTAAAAAAGATTAAAATGATGTATAGATATTTTTAAATAATCTTTTTCTGTAACAGTAATGTATATTACACTACCTGTGTGAAGGTGGTGGTTCGGCAGAGGCAAAGGCAGCCACGACCACAACAACAAAAATTGACTGAAACAAAAAATATATTCTTACAAATTCAGCAACATGTCTTCTATTTTTAATTCTATTTTTTTATATAATGTCAAATTTTTTATACAAGTCCCCGGAGAATAAAGTAATATAATATTAAAATGACTCTATTTTATCGTGTAGGAAAAATATGTGGTTTACTTCATGCTGTTACGGATGACGACGGCGGATTAAGAATTGGAATGGAAAAAGCTCATATCATAGAACATAATATATAGGTTATTTTTATATAATATATATCGCACTATCACGCATCGACAAAAAATATATACTACTTTGTTTGCCCTTGGCTTTACCAAATAAATTAGTATAAAACACTCTTAGATTTACGCGAATATTTGACATTTAAAAAAAAACTATCTTTTCGTAGTATTTCGCGGATTTATTTTGATTTTTGGTTCCCGACGTTTCGAATGCTTTATAGCAATTATAGTCGAGAGTGAGACGGGAGAGAAAAATATCCGAAATCATCCGAAAAGATAGTTGTATTGAAAAAATAAAGTAATATACATTTTTCGGTAAATAAAGTGGAATATATTCGTTAGACGTACAATAAACTATAAAAAATAGAAACATTTATTTTGACATATATAAAAACCATATTCATTTATTGCATGGATTGACATTATCTTTAAGTTTTAAAACAAAATTTTAATGCATAAGCATGTCTAAGAATATATAAAACTAACACATTATTACAAACTAAATTGGTATTTGAATGGGTAAATGAATGTAATGTCGAAAAACACTTAAACAGTTACTATAATCGTTACGTTTATTGCGTCTTAATATTTAGAATATTACGCAACTACTAAGTTTTACTATACAATATGTAGATTACTTAACTCACCTTCATGATAGATGATGAACTAGATGACACACAAGAGACAATGATACTCTAGTTCTAATTGTGGACGTTTTTATACTAATGCTTATTTAAAGGTAGGGGTGAAAAATTACTCTCATTACCGACATAATAGAAGAGCTTTCAAGGTGGATGATGAGCTCAGGACAAAGTTTCTATGGAGACGTGTTGATGTTAAAAGAATTACATATTGCAATTTTATTCATATCATAATAAATACATGTATTATACCTAAAAAAGTTTTGATAAGAATATAGAAAAAATTGATAAATTAAATTTTATAGTTGACTAGCGACTCTCCCTCGGTCCGCTTGAGTTCGTCCCTACTTACGTTTTAACGTTTAGTATAGATTTCTCAGAAATTAGATATTTTTCCGCAGTAAAAAGTATCCTATATGTTGACCCGGATAACCAGCTATCATAATACAAATTTCATCAAAATTCCTCCAGTGGTTTTTCCGTGATGCGGTCACAGACAAGCAGACTGACAGTCAGACAAAAAATCAAAAAACTACAGATTAGACCTTTGTATCGATAGTAATGTCTATTTCAATAAGATTTTCAAAAAAATATTTAATATACAGATTCGGTTAGGTACAATTTTATTATATGTATAGATAAATATGTTAAAATTCATTTTAACTGTTAAAAAGTTAACGAATTTCTAAACGGTATTGTAATTGATATAAATACTGATTCTACTGTAGTACAGTCAGTATTTTTTTAGGTGACAAGTAGTGAGCCCAATAAGATTTTCAATCAGCAATATAAACAAAAAATCTTCTTTTATATTTTTAGCTTTAAAATGACGGAATTCAATTTTCATTCCTTATACATCTTATTAAGTGATAATTTTTTTTTAAATATTCCTAAGGATTCTCTCTCCTTCGTTACAAAAGGAACTTTTGAGCGAAATTTCTTGTTTCTATGTCCAGCGACTTAGGCTGTGCTTTATCTGTGAGTCACTGTTAGTGTGTAATAAGTAAATTGCTAAGTCTTTTATAAAATTTATTACTAAATAGCATTTTTTAATATAAATTATAAATTTTGATAAAAAAAATACGCTATATATCCATATATTACAAATTGTTTTGCTACAAGATATGAGTAAAATGTGAGTATGAAAAAAACGTGTGTGTACTTATGTACGCACGTAAGAAGTTATACTTCTTTGGCGTAACAGAACAAAAATTGCTAAAGATTTCATCCCGTATGTCACAACTCTCTGTTTGTAAAAGGAATGCAGCTAACTTCATTAAGCAGCTTTCATCTAACTTCATCATGTCGCTTTTAGGCTGTCGGAGCGCGCGCGCATCGTAAAAATTATTCTCTCATATTTTTTTCCAAACGTACCAAAAGAAGAATAACTTCAAAAAAAAGTAAAAAAAAATTTTAAACTTTTTATGTATATACAATTTTATTCATGGTAAAAATTAATATTGTTATAGGATGACAAGTACAATAAAATATGTTTTAACAAAGCAACTCTACGGATGACTCTATCCACGGTATAAGGGTGTACATACATACATACATACATATGTAGGTACATAATATTATGTTGTCACGTCGTGATTTCCTGTGTATTTTTGCATAGCTAAGGTCACTTATTTAAAATAATTCTATTATCTATGCATACATACGTAATAAAACTGTTTACTAAATGAGTCTGTATCTATTGGAGAGTAAATAAATGCAAAATATGAAAATATGTTTTTTTTTAATACTTTTTTAGATTTATATGAATATTTGACATTTTCAATAAAATTATCTTTTCGGATTTTTTCGCGGATTTATTTTGATTTTTGGTTCCCGACGTTTCGAATGCTTGACAGCAATCTTGGTCACGGGAGAGACTAAGGTGTTAGATATTTCAAAGGCATTATATTTATAACAGACAGCCTACCCACAAAATAATAAAATGAATTCAAAATTGAATTTAATGAAACTTTACAATAAGATAGCTCATACATCAGAATAAAACGTACGATTCCTGTGGGATAAACTTGTTTTTCTAGTTATTTATAAATGATCAGCTGAATCGGACTACGCTTGGAGTTTTTTGTTCTTTTACCATTTCTGTATGCATTATTAAAAAAAAAATTTTGAACCTTGAGCTTGAATTTACGGTCACTCGTTTTTATTTTATATACACCATTACATAAGATGACATAGTTATAATAATAAAAATAACCATTATACTTTGTTAGCTTTACGCGATTATTTGACATTTAAATAAAACGTTTCTGATTTTTTCGTGGATTTATTTTGATTTTTAAATCACGACGTTTTTAATGATTTACATTGTAAAGCATTTGAAATTCGAGAGTGGCCATGATTGCTGTAAAGTTTACAGCAATCATGATCAGTCTCAGATTTACACGCTCGATAAGAAATCATGTGTTACAGTTGAGCTGACATTTAAAAAAAACTGTGTGTGTGCATTCACACATGGTAGAAGAGAAACTTAAGAAAAGTAACCTATGAGGGAATGAGATGAATATAGAGTACCAGGAGTAGTATAATTGTAAAGTTTTTTTTTTATTATCATTTTATATTTTAGTATTACTTTTATTATTTTTCACTTCCTGCGTAATGTATTTTATCTCATTCTTTCGCCGGCTTAATCCGATATGTTTTTGTGTTTGTCTCTTTGTCTTGACGCATTTTGGTTTCATCGAGTTTCAAATCACAACGATTCTAGAGAAATTTCAATTCAAAGTTATTATTTTACTCTAAAAGTTACAATTTATTTACATAGGATCACCATATAGGCCTAGACTCTTCATTAAGAATCCTTAAAATCATTAACTGAACTACAAGTGATAAATTCCTTACTTTTAAAGTTGGTTTAATTAAAACTGAAGTACATATATATATATATATATATATATATATATATATATATATATATATATATATATATACAGGGTGGATTTTTGAGACGGGACAGTAAGGGCAGGTACCTTAAATACTATAGTTACAGGAAAACGCTCCTAGGAGACCATCCATAACTTTTTGAGATATTCTGAACTGCATTCACAGATTTTGGAAAAAATGTACAGTCAGCGAGAAAAATGCTAAAATACGAAAAAATTTTTTTTATGTCAGTCGATCCTATTTCATGTAAGGATCAAAAGACTCTATGGGGCCATTTAAGGTTTGAGTACTAGAAATGACAGAAATCGCCAAAATCTTTTCCCATACATTTTGTATGGAAAAACGTTTAATCAACTCGAAATATTATTTGTTGCCAAACGGTCCTATTTTTTAATGTAATCAAAAGACTCTTAATACAAACGTAAATAGGTAACATTTAGGTGATCTACAAAATAAATTACTTAAAATGGATATCGTGTTTCAAAAAAACACGTTTAGTTGATATAATTTTATTTTATTTTTATTTGTCAATGCAATTATGATTTTCTCATAGATTCTTTTGATCACATTAAAAAATAGAACCGTTTGGCAACAAAGAATATTTCGAGTTGATTAAACGTTTTTCCATACAAAATGTATGGAGAAGGATTTTGGCGATTTCTGTCATTTCTAGTACTCAAACCTTAAATGGTCCCATAGAGTCTTTTGATCCTTACATGAAATAGGATCGATTGACATGAAAAATTTTTTTTTCGAATTTTAGCATTTTTCTCGCTGACTGTACATTTTTTCCAAAATCTGTGAATGCAGTTCAGAATATCTCAAAAAGTTATGGATGGTCTCCTAGGAGCGTTTTCCTGTAACTATAGTATTTAAGGTACCTGCCCTTACTGTCCCGTCTCAAAAATCCACCCTGTATATATACATATATATATAAAATAAAAAAGTTAAAACTGAATGGTTCATATGAATTGTTAACCCTTGAGTTTAACCTCTAAGTCAATCTATAACAATAATTATGAAATTCGAATAACATAATATACACACATCGGGTTACTTCTTTTATTTTCAAATCGGTTATAAATAATAAATTAATAGTAAAAAAAAACATTTTAAATAAAAGAAAATTCTTGATAGAAAATCAAGTAATAATTATAATAAAAGGTTATTGTCACCGGAACTGAACAAACATGTAGCTCTGTAGGATAAGAGGAAGTGGTGCTAATACAGCTTGCTAGATTTGACACGTACAAACATACCAACAAACTTTGCAAGTTAAATGAAAGCTTGTAAAAATAAATATGTATAATATAGTACAAAATGTTGTTTTAAAGATGGTAAATATTATTTTTATGATCTTTCTTCTATTTGAAATATTCAATACAAATATTTCACTATAAATAGTTCTATAATGATAAGAAAAGGCATGTTGTTTTAAGGTGTTTTAGGATTTAGTACGAGAGATTCTTCTTTTAATCATTTATTATGTACAAAAATAATACAAAAAAAAAAAAAAATTATTTGAGTTCAGGTTTTGGGTTAAAAAAGTATTGTTTATTTAAGAAAATATTTATTTGCGACTAAACTACATATTACTGGAGACAGCACACAACTTACTTACTATGAGGTACATTTTTTCAATTTTGTATATAAAAATATAAATTAACTAGCAGAACCCGCGGCTTCGCTCGCGATCAAACTACAAAAAAATCTCTAAAAAGGTAGGTTTCACACAAACTTTCATCCCCTATTTCACTCCCTTGGGGGCTGAATTTTGAAAAAAATCCTTCCTTAGTGGATGTCTTCGTTATATGAGGAATACGTGTGCGAAATTTTAAGTTTTTAGCCTTAAGGGTTTGACCTGTGCAATATGTGTGATACATCAGTCAATCACTTTTGCCTTTTATATACATATATAGATAAGTACAAAACTAATTATGTTAATTAAAATGTAAACTATGTGAAATTGTTCGAGATAAAAATACGAAATATATATAAAATGGAAAAGTAAATAAAACAAAATTCGTTAAAAGATATGAAGAAATGAGATAAAACTTTAAAGACCGATCCACACTATAATGCTGATCAGGGTTCGTTCTTGTCCGATATCCGTCTGGTAAATCATATTTTTACATAAGAAACAGTGAGTGCATTTATACTATCAGTGTTTCGATTGAATCACACTCCAATAACGTTGCTTGTATAAAAATACTTTACCCGGACCGGTATCGGACCGAAAACGGACCGACGCACTCAAGTAAAATTTACGCAAAAGTTTTCCAATAGGTATTACATAAAGTTTCTTTACGACTATATATTGCTATAATTTGTCTAAAATAAAAATTTTAATATATATTATAAACAATAAAGCATTATTGATACTATATTTATATGAAATAAAAAAAAGATAATACAATTTTAACTCATGAGGATAGGACTTAATTTGTCTTCGTGATAGTTTTCTAAGACTTTTTATGTGAGGATCTGATGATATTAAAAGTTGGTGAAACATATTTTCTATAGTTTGTTTTCTGGAAAATTTCCGGGTAAAATCTTTACCATACCGTTCCGACGGACACTTTAGTGTGGATTGAGCCTAATTCTAATTATTTGACGATAACTCTGGTTTAGTTCATTTATAAAACGCAATTATCGCCTTTATTATAGTGTTAATAAGGCCCATCCCCAGTTCGGACGAGGTCTGACGCGTTGTCATCATACCCCGACGCCGACCTGACCTCCGCTGGCTCTACGGAGATTCTGGGTCTAAATCCACGCTCATCTGCTTCATATTCTGTTACCTGGAAAACATTTATAATAATATAAATCAATTGTAATGTTATGGGAGTAATAAAACATGAGATTAACTGCTGACTTTGCCCGCGACTGTATTTCTATTTAATTCTAGCTGACTCGACAAACTTTGTCTTGTCGAATTTCAAATGTATTTATTCAAAACTTAACATAATTCAAACTATAAAAGGGCCTTTTTTGCCTAAATACATTATTCGGATTATTATAATTGCTTAAAAAAGCCTAATTTTTGTTTTCTTGGTTCTCAAGATTGGTTGAGCTTTTTTCAAGTGATGCGCTTAACAAGGAACAGTATTTCAATTTATTTTGTATATTCTATAGAGACCCGTCGAGCTTTCTCAAGTTAGAGAGTTTAATAGTGGGTTAATGAAACAATAGTGCAGTAAGTAGCAGTAGTTTCTAGTCTCGTAGTATATGTCTTAATCTATACATATAATAAAACTGTATAGGTCGAATGTCTGTACATATAAAAAAATGCTAAAAACAGAGTCAGGGGGATATAAGAAGAGAAATAGAACAAATCCAGTTTTTTTTTCAATTTTTTTTGGAAACTGTTGGACCAATTTAAATGAAATTTTGTATGGTGGTACGTTATATAACCGGTCAACATCTTAAATACTTTTTATTCCGGAAAATTTAAAGGATTCCCGTGGGATAGTTAAAAACTATAGTAACTTATACAACTTAGTACACAAAAACTACTGATTGGATTTTAATAAAACTTTACAATAATATAGTTCATACATCAGAATAACAAACAGCCTACTTTTTATTTCGGAAAAATGTACGGTTCCCGTGGGGTTGATTTGTTTTTTTTTTGTCTAGAGGCGAACACAAGCGCAGCGAGGCTGAGCCAGTAGTTTAGAATAAGAATCAATATATTATTGAATAATAAATATATGTAGGTTAAAAATATCTTGTTGGTTAACTTATAGTCAGACAATATGAACTTTAAATAACTTACTTGCTTAGTTCCATCTGGTAAAACTAAGAAATAAGATCCTTCTACTTTATTATCTTGCCTGGACTCAGTATGACCGAAGTCGCTCCCACTGTCGATATCATTCACTTTGTACCCGAAGTCGTAGTTAGCTGGCTCCTGGAAACAGTTGTAAAATATTAACATTTTTCAAACGTATCTTATTTCTATTATTATTATCTATATTTATGATATACCTTGATTTCATTATAATCGGGAAAGTCCCATATTTTTTAAATGGCCAAAAAAGGAGGTTCTCAAATCGACACGTGTATTTTTTTTTTATGTTTGACCACGCATAACTTTTACAGTATAGTCCGATTTCGATTATTCTTTTAACTTTTTTATAGAATAGGATATATCAAAGCTGGTCCCATTTAAATTTGAAAAAAAAAATCCACCCCTAAGTGTACAGAAGATAGGGGATGATTGATTTTTTATCTACTGAATTTTTGTGAAATATTTTCTTCTTACATTGCTACTACTATATTATAAAAGCTTATTAAAAAAATCGACTTCAAAAAAAAATACACTAAAAAGTAAAAAATGACTGATTGATACTTTTCAATTTTCATTTACTATAGATACCTAATCAAATATTTTCGAAGTCGGTGTGCTTTGATTTGTATCGGCTGACACCGACTTCGAAAATATCTGATTAGGTATCTATAGTAAAAGTCGGTTTTTATTTATTTTTTTAAGTTTTTCTTATATCTTTCATCTATAAGATGTAATAATTATTACTTACTTGATTACTTGATAACTTACTTGATTAAGAAGTTTGTCGAGAGCATTCCGTGCGTAGTTGTACCCTTGACTGGATTGTGAGTCGTAATGTTCAGGAACTCCGTACTGATCTGATGGCATGACGTCTCTAGCTGATGGTACGCCGTATTTAGCGGATGGGTCTGGCCTGAATTCAGATAAAATACGATAAAATAATAAATAAATAAATATGTTGTATATGTTAGGGAATTAATCTAAGTAAATGAATAGATATATAATAATATTTATTTTATGTCACTTAAAACAGAAAACCTTCTACACTATCGCTTTTTATAATGCCGTACAGTTTAGTACTATTGTGATTCCTATCTACACTAATATTATAAAGCTGAAGAGTTTGTTTGTTTGTTTATTTGGTTGAACGCGCTAATCTCAGGAACTACTAATCCGATTTGAAAAATTCTTTTTGTATTAGATAGCCCGTTAACTGAGGAAGGCTATAAGCTATATATTATCATCCTGGGAAAAGTACGATTCCCGTGGGATAGATTTGTTTTTGTCTAGGACGAACCCGAAACGAAGCGAGGGTGAGTCGCTAGTATAGTATAAAATACTGAATATTTACCTGTTCTCGACGTAAGATGATGCAAAAGCGTTGGTTTTCAAGTTAGTTTTAGCTTCAGGAGAACCGTATTCAGCAGATAGGCTTCGTTCATTTGGTGCTCCATATGTTTGTGATACGGCTCTGGAGCTAGGAAGATAGGATTGAGAAATGGACTGTGTGTTTGGTGTAAAGGAGTCAGAATTTCTTGTGGTAGGTGCATGATGGCGAGAGAAAACAGGACGAGTATTGCTAAAACTTTGAGGTCCAGCGTTCCGTGATCCAAGTGACGATATAAAGTTCCTAGTGACAACACTTGTTGGCTTGTTTTGCTTTGACTGCACAGAGTTCTGACGTGATAAAGTATTTACGTTTTGTTTACGTCCAGGATAGTTCTGAGACGATGTGACAGACTGTGCTAATATAGTGAATTCTTCAGATGGATTTGATCTGAATTCAAGTTGTCCATATTGAGTCAAAGGAGACCTTTGTAGAGGTGATCTATAGGAATCTGATGGGAAATCTCCTATGGTTTTATATTCTCCAGAATCTCTTAATACGGGAACACCATATTCTTGAGATAAATGTGCGCTGGGAACATTGAAATCGGTTGAGTATAAAGGTGCTCTATATTCTGTAGGAGTATTTCTAGTATTCGGAGGTCCATATTGTTGTGAGAGACCAGCACTAGGAACTTCGTAATCTTGAGATGGATTAGATTTTAAACCTGGAGCGCCATATTCTTGGGACAGACTTGATCGAAGTTCTGGGGGGCCGTACTTTTGAGATACAGAAGATCGTGATGCAGGAATATAGGAGGATATTTGAGATCTGGAGACAGCAGAGTCATATCCTTTTTGGCTTCGAGCTCCAGTTATAGGTGATTCAAACTCTTGAGGCAGCAATCCTTGGATATTAAGACCGTGGCCATGATCATCGCTTGACCGAGCTGCTGGGTATCCGCCCCTAGAAGAAAACCTTTATTAAGTTATTTTTGTATTCAGTTATGATTCCTATTCGTTTTCTTCGTAAAATGTATATAGTACTTTAATTACATTATGACTTCTCGCAATTAACTCTATAATATTCATTAACTATATTTAAGCATATATTGTTATATACTTCTTACCCTACAGGCGGCTCCGCCAGAGCATAGGCGAGTAAAGCAATAAACATATAGATCTGGAATAAAAATGTTATATTCATTAGATTAACATAATTATTTTATTTTAAACTATTGTTCTTGATTTTACATCAAAATATAAAATTCAATAAAGGATTCAACATACCCTCATTCTCTTCTTTATTTGTTTATTTTGTATCTTAAAAAATAGAGAGATATTTTAATTAATTTTTTTTCTCTATCTATTTTAACCACCTAAGTGAAAGTAATTCAATTAGGTTCTGTATATGTATTTTTAAGAAGGTAATAAAACCAACTCTTCAGAACCTTCGTTTCTATCTGGTATTCACCAACAGACTAGTGACCGTTGAATGGTATCATCCCAACAACGTATCACTATTTATACTAAATTTAATTCGACAATGTGAGCCCTGGGCAAAATAAAAAACATGTTTACTAAATGAAAAAGTACTGATTTTCAACCTTATTCCTGTGCAATAATAGTGAAGGCTAGCTTTACTCTTAGATTTTCTACTCTTGTAAGTCGACATTGAACTTGACTCAGATACACTATTGTTTATATAAATCGATATGTCGTGTATAATGCTACATTAGTGAAAAAACTGGGGCAAACTCGCTTGTATTAAAAAGCAAGGACCGTAAGACCAGGGTTCAGAGTTAAGCCTAATAAAATGGTTACCCATTCAAAATCATTTTACAAAAATCTTGTTACTATTAAATGTGTAACTCAGCTTACAGCAAACTAGCAGAACCTGCGGCTTCGCTCGCGCTAAAACTATAAAAAACACTAAAAAGTTAGGTTTCATACAAACTTTCATCACATATTTTACCCTCTTAGGGGTTGAATTTTAGAAAACGGTGAAATACGTAACTCATTATTTTTGTCGTACTCAATTCATACGAAATTTCATGTAAATATGTATATCCAAGGAATAAAAAGTTTCATACAAACTTTTATCCCCTATTTCACCCCCTAGGGATTGAATTTTGAAAAAATCTTCTTTAATGGATGCCTTTCTCATAATATGAGGAATGCGTGTGCGAAATTTCAATTTTCTAACCTTAAGGGTTTGGCCTGTGCGTCGATACATCAGTCAATCACTTTTGCCTTTTATATATATAGATAGAATATGTAATTTGTATTGTTAAAAAACATTTGTAATGATATAATAACCGTATTATTTGTATAAAAAATTACTATCGAAAGGAGGTTTTCGCTATGTACATACATATTTGTATAAAATTTCTGTACATATTTGTGACCGCGTTTGTACGCTTACTTCATTCTAATATGTATTTTTTGTTAACAATTTTAAAGTCTATTATTGTATCAAATTTTTTACTGGATAACACATTAGAGTTATAGGATAACCCTAATTAAAATGGTTAACCCGTAGGGTTAAGGGAGTGATTTTATTTGTTTTTATTAATGTAAATAATGTTAGGTAACCTTATTAAAAGGGTTTTTGATAAAACCCTATACAATAAACTAAGCTATAAACCCTTTAAAGGGTAAACAAATGGGTTCGTGTAAAAAAGTCGTAAACCATCGATTTCATTCTACCATCCTGCGGGAAACCTTTTTTTTCCGGGATCAAAGGTAGCCTATGTTAGTTGCGATTAAATCCTTTATATATAAGTTACACAGTTAACATTAGCCTCAAAGGACGACCATTATCATCTGTCCAATATAGAGATATCATTTTAACAGTTCTTTGTGCTATATTATAATATATACATAGTCTTGCCCTAATTACTGTTATAAAGAAAAAAACATTTTATATATTGCACGTAACATTTATTACTATTAAAGTGTGTTAGTTTAATACATTAATAAAAATCCATTAAAAATATATTAAGCTTATTCGAAGTGGTCTCCATTGGCTGCAATACAGGCTTTTAAACGTTGAGGCCAGTTATCAATAGAAGCACGCACTCTTTCCATGGGAAAATTCTTCACTGCCAACCGTATGGATTGTTTTAGGGACTCCAAATTATCATGGCATTTAAAGCAAGCCATACTCTTTAAAACTGACTATAAATCATAATCCAGCGAATTAATATCGGGACTAGATGACGGCCAGCTCTGATGAAGTCCGGAGAGTGGGTTTCTAACCAAGATTGCGTGGATCGAGCTTTTTGACCCGGCGCCGAGTCTTGCTGAAAGGACCATTCTCGGTTATTGAACATGGCGTTGTTAAGGGACTTAACTACCTTCTCAAGAATGGTATCTTGATATACTTGTGCCGATGTTATGATACCTCTTTCACAAAGATATGACTCAGTCACTTCTTCATAGCTAACACCCCACCAAACCATCGCTGAAGTCGTATAATGCCTACGTTGTACTCTGTTGACTAATTGGGAAGCTTCCTTAGAGCTTTGAGCATAAATACAGTCATTTTGTTTGTTAAAATATTGCTCAATTGTAAAAAAATTCTCATCCGTAAACAAAATTTTCTATGACCTCCCTTTGCGTACCGCTTAAGTAGTTGTTTTGATTTTACCACCCTACTCTTTTTTAAATTATTAGTTAAGAAATGACCAGTGCGTCTCTTGTAGGCTGCAAGTCCTAAGTTATCTTTTAAAATACGCGACTTGGTTCTAGGTGCTATCTCCATTTTCCGAGATAAAATCTTTTGCTTTCGGACAGGATTTCTTCGAATTCTTTCCCTTACTGCTTTGATCGCCTTTTTCGTACGAACACTACGTGGACGGCCAGATCTTTTTCTGTCACAAACAGAGGAGGTTTCATTGTACCTATCAATAGCCCGGTATCCAAACATTTGACTAATATCAAGCGTATGGAGAGTTTTAAAAATTGTATTTAGCTCCATACCTACTTTGTGTAATGCAATCACAGCGATTCGGTCCTCTTTATCACCCCACTCCATTTTAATATTACAAAATATTTTACGACGTAGTGGCGCGAAAATGAGAAAACACAATGAACAATAAAGGAGGCTGTTGCTATTCCTCCGATAACCGGATGAATAAAAAATATATTATTCGGCCGATGGTTTGTACGAATATTACCAAGCTGAAAACTTATTCTTTTAAATCCCAACGATTAAGATTAAGTTCAAGAATTTTTGTGTGTAAAAAGTGATTTTTAGGTGCAGGAGTTTCTATATGCAAAAAAATAACCTCAACCTACCTAGCTGGAAAGTTATTCTTTTAAATTCCATCGATTTTAAGTTCAACAGTTTTGTTTAGTATTTTTTATATATGGTATTATTGTCTTAAGTCATGTCTGAAATGACAGATGACAGTTGTCAATTGAATTCGGGATTGTTCGGTCGGTGTGACGAGTGCTCCTCTCGTTTGAATTGTTTCGGTTACAAAGTAAAATAAGTATTTTCGGTCGGATTAATTATGGGCTTATATATTTATAAATCACATACACACAAACACCCCTAGTGATCAGTGCCTACGCAGGATTAAGGATTCCGGGCCCGGCAACGCTTCCACGGCTAAGTCCACGTACAAGGTACACTTTATATTATAATTTATTAGCGTTAGTTTTATATATATTTTACTCCGCGTAACGCGGATCATACATTTTGGTAGCAGAGCGTGGTTTGTATTTTCGGTCTTTTACGTGTATAATACACGATATCTTTAATTTGCGAGAAATCGGTAATTTATATCTACCCCTTATTGTGTTAACATTTTGTCACGCGTTGCGGAGACAGCTGATAAGGCGTTGAACTGTGTTCGTTACCTTTATACGTACATTGTCAATATAATAATTATATAATAAACTTATGATGGTTATCGGATTATATCTTGGTGATTTTTGGATTTATGTATGTTACTAATCGTGGGTTCATTATTTCATTCAATGAAATTAGCATTAAAATTGCATTAATTGAAATATACATATTATAAACTTGGAATAAGAAGTAAAAGGTTGTTCGTGAAATATATAGGCTAATTATTATCGAGTTGTTTCATACGGTTTAAGATGTCATTGTTGAAAGTTAAATTTATGATATAAAGTTAAGAAGTATTATATACTTTATATTATACTGTGTTTAAAGATTAGCATCAACGGTTTATAGAAATTATAATTGTAATAAAATATTATATAATATAGTTTAACGTTCGGAATATTTTAACATTTTGTTTGAAATATATTTTTATTTTTTTATTTTTGGTTTGGCTTGATTAATAATAGTTATTTATCATGTCTGTGCGGTTTAATTGGTCTCAATTTAGAGTGAAGTTGCAATGGTTGTTAGATAGTGCTGATCTTATAGACAGGCCAGAACTTTCTATGCGTTTATCGGTACGGCTTTTAACGGTGAATTCGGAATTTACGGCTTTTGAGACGTCTTACCAACGTATTCTTGAACTCGCGGACGAGACTATTACGGCGGACAGAGAAATAGTGGTTGCGGCCCGGGCGGACTATACTCGTGCTTTGGAAGCTTTTGATAAATTAATGACGATTAAATTGCAACAATCTCCTCCTACGTTGGCTTCTACTTCGGAAAATATTAAATCGGATCGGATGGAACTGGATGCTCTGTTATCACATTTACCAGGACTTCGGCTCCCATCCTTTGATGGTGATATGGATCAATGGGTTGGATTTAATAATCTTTTTGATAGCCTTGTAGATAAGCGGTCGGATTTATCTCCTGCGCAGAAATTAGCATATTTAATGTCATGTCTTTCCGGTGAACCTCGCGGTTTGGTTCAACATATTAGAATTTCGGATGAAGGTTACAGTATTGCTCGGAATCTTTTGATGAAGCGTTATCAAAATACTAGACGACTGGCAGATGTTCAGGTTGACCAGATTTTAAAATTACCTGTAATTTCTATTCGCCTTAATGGACTTCGGACTCAATTTTTAAATCCATTAATTATGGCGGTAAATCAATTAGAGCGGCTTGGTTTTCCTGTCGAGGAATGGTCATTTTTACTTTTACATATATGTTTGTCAAAATTGCCTACTACACTAAAATCTCGGTTTGAACAGAAATTCGGATGTGAAACAGATATTATACCAAAATATTCGGAATTGGTTGAGTTTTTGGAAACGGAATGTCGGCTTTTAGAATGTGCAAGTTCGGAATCTACGCATGGTTTGTATAATGAATACAATGCGAGGCAAACAAAGCCTTCACGTAAGGCTGGTCATTATGCTGCGGTTGAAGTTTCTCCTCCATGCGCTTGCTGTGGTGAAACAAAACATTATGTTCTGAATCATTGCTCTCAATTTAAAGCAATGACACCTTTCGCGAGAAAAGATTTAGTTAACCTTAAACGTCTTTGTTTCTTTTGCTTAGGTCCTCATTCTTATCGAGTGTGCAGCCGAATTCCTCATTGTCATTGTGGTAGTAATAAGCATCATCCAATGCTTTGTTTCAATCGGTCGGGAACCCAACAAAGGCGGAATATTAATCGGAACTCTACGGAACGGTCACCTCCTCGCATGGGCGGGGGTGGTCGCTATTATAATAGAACAGTTAGAAAATCTCCTCGGAACTCACCTACTCGTACGTCACCTTCTTCGCCGCACCAACGAGGAGAAGTGGAGCGAGGTGGTAACTCTAACGGTCGAAACCATGGTCATCATTATGATGAACGGAATGCTACGCGTGAGGCTGTTTATACTGACTCACGTGGTTACTCACCAGGTCGGCGCTAGGATACGGTCCCCACCTACCCTCTTGAGACGTGCCCTAAAGCTACTGTTTTATTACCTACAGCATTGGTTAAGGTTTATTTTAATTCGGATTCGGAAAGGGGCATTACAGTTAGGGCTTTATTGGACGCAGGTTCTCAAGGGTCATTGATCACCTCTAAGTTATTGGGTAGGTTGGGGTTATGTTTAGAAAAATGTACGGAACGGGTTAAAGGAGTAGGAGGTATTGAAAATATTAATATTATCGGAAGGTCCTCGGTTACATTTTCTCCATTAAATAATTCATTTCCTAGAGTAACCACAACGGTAGTATGTATGGATACAATTGTCGGTGATCAACCGTTAATTTGTTTGAATAAATCGGTAACGGATTTAACTATGGGTTTAAGTCTCGCAGACCCAGATTTTTATATTCCACAGCCAGTGGATCTTTTACTTGGTTCGGATGTTTTCGGTTCTACTAGTCGGAGGTGATAAAATTATATTAAATTCTTCTGGTCTTACGGCGTATAGTACGGTTTTCGGATATATTATTTTAGGTCCAGTGGAATATATTGAATCGAGCTTAATTGATAATTCGGAATATTTCGGTGTTTCTATTTCGGATACCTTACAAAGGTTTTGGGAAGTGGAAGAACCACCAACGGCATCGCGTTTGGGTTTACCTGATGAGGAGTGTGAACTCTTTTATATTAATAATACTTTTCGGTTAGAAAACGGTCGGTTTGTTACTAAGTTGCCTTTCTTGTCTAATAGACCTTTATTAGGTGATTCGAGAGTGTCGGCGGAAAAAAGATTTTTTGCCTTAGAAAAACGGTTCACTAAAAATCCCGTATTGCGAGAAAAATATATTGATTTCATGCGTGAATATTTAAAGCTCGGACACATGTCGGTATCAAACTTTGATTTTAATAGTGACCAAGAATATTTTGTCATACCTCATCATGCGGTATTTAAAGTTTCGGATGAAAACTCTAAGTTACGTGTTGTTTTCGATGGTAGCTGTGTTACTACTTCGGGTGTTTCTTTGAATCACTGTTTGCACGCTGGTCCAAAGCTACATGAGGTTATAACTGGAGATATTGAATATGAGTGGAATCATTTTAGAAATGACCTTTCTTATATTAGAGATATTCGGATTTCGCGATGTATTATTCCTAAATCGGCTAAATGTATTACGGTTCACGGCTTCTCGGATGCTTCGGAAGCAGGATATGCTGCTGTTGTTTACTTGCGTGCGGTTTCGGATAATGGTAGCCCCTCAGTTAATTTGGTTATGGCTAAAAGCAAGGTCGCCCCAATTAGATCACGACTAACAATTCCAAAGCTGGAATTGTGCGGAGCCGTGCTCTTGCAAAAACTTCTACATCACGTTTGCCTTTGTTTGAAAAGGACCGTTGATGTCCAGGAGGTGTTCGGTTGGACTGATAGTTCTATAGTTTTAGCTTGGCTAAGAACTTCTCCTCATACTCTTCAAGTATTTGAGGCGAATCGAGTATCACAAATACAAAATTCTTCAGTACCAATTACGTGGCGACATGTACCGGGAGATTTAAACCCTGCAGATTGTGCTTCACGGGGCTTATATGCGTCGGAGCTAGTGCATCATAATCTCTGGTGGGGTCCAAAATGGCTGTCATATCCAGATTCACATTGGCCTGTGTTAACTACATCTCAAGTTACTCATTCGGAGCTGCCTGGTATGAAATGCCTCGTAGCTACCACTTCGGAATTTGTTCCTAATTTCGGTTTTCTTATTGAACGTTATAGTTCCTTAGATAAACTTATATCGGTTACTGCTTGGATTCGGAGATTTCTTAATAATTGTAAACGGAAAGATAATCGGAGACTTACGGCTTATTTACTCCCTCAAGAACGTAAAGATGCGTTATTAAGGTTGATTGGGCTTATTCAAACGGAGAGTTTTCATATGGAAATGAAACGTATTCGGAACGGACAAGCGTTGAGCGGACATTTAAAACGGCTTAACCCATTTATTGATTCGGACGGTCTTTTTCGTGTTGGAGGACGACTCAAAAATTCGGATTTATCTTATAGCGCAAGACACCCATTGTTGCTTCCTAAATCGGGACATTTTATTAATCTTTTAATATTGGATTTACATTTAAAAAATTCACATGCTGGACCAAACGCACTTTTAGCTATTTTGCAACGGAATTATTGGGTACTTTCTGCTCGAAGGGCAGTACGGAAGGTTACATTTAAATGTGTTTCTTGTTATAAGTTAAAGGGAATTACGATGCAACCCTTAATGGGAGACTTACCAAGAGATCGAATTGTAGCTGCTAAACCCTTTCAAGGCGTTGGGACTGATTTTGCGGGACCCTTTTTTGTACGGTCACATAAACATCGTAATCCAAAAATCATCAAGGCTTACTTATGCGTCTTTGTATGTCTGACCACTAAATCTGTTCATTTAGAATTGGTTTCGGAATTATCAACGGAGGCTTTTATTGCCACTCTTACTCGGTTTGTTTCTAGGCGTGGCCTACCTTCGGTTATTCGGTCGGATTGTGGTACTAATTTTAAGGGAAGTGATAGATATTTAAAGGAAGTAATTAGTTTAATTTCGGTTAAAGCAGTTTGGGACTGCTTGGGCGGGGGAATGTTTAGTATTTTTTATATATGGTATTATTGTCTTAAGTCATGTCTGAAATGACAGATGACAGTTGTCAATTGAATTCGGGATTGTTCGGTCGGTGTGACGAGTGCTCCTCTCGTTTGAATTGTTTCGGTTACAAAGTAAAATAAGTATTTTCGGTCGGATTAATTATGGGCTTATATATTTATAAATCACATACACACAAACACCCCTAGTGATCAGTGCCTACGCAGGATTAAGGATTCCGGGCCCGGCAACGCTTCCACGGCTAAGTCCACGTACAAGGTACACTTTATATTATAATTTATTAGCGTTAGTTTTATATATATTTTACTCCGCGTAACGCGGATCATACAAGTTTTTAAGGTTAAAAAAATATTTTTAGATGCGCAGGAGTTACTGTATGCAAAAAAAAATGACTAACCTACCGAGCTAAGCCGAGGTACTTATTCAACTTTCTTATTTATTAATCTATTCGTCCTTCCTTATAATTTATATATTTTAGAAAAGACAAATAGATACTCCGACAAGAAATAATTTTATTAACAAGATAAGGTTTAAGGTATTAAAATGGTTTATTTAAAAAAAAAAACTTTTATTGGCACTAAATATCTCAATACATGCATGAGATACATTTTTTTTATACATTTTTCAATATGCTACAAAAAATAAATAAATGAGTATACTTATACAAAAATAGTTTTCATCACAAATAATAAATAACACAAAGGGACGTTAAATTAAAAAGAAATCATAGGTGGAATTTTAAGTACAATCATTTCGACGAAAACTTCTGCTTAAGTCAGTCATGGCACGCAATTATCGCTTTTATATCAATGTCAATAAGGCCCATCCCCAGATCGGTCAAGATCTGATGCATTGTCATCATACCCCGACCCCGACCTGACTTCCGCTGGTTCTACAGAGATCCTAGGTTTGAATCCACGCTCATCGGCTTCGTATTCTACTACCTGGAACAATAATAATAATTAATATATTAATTACACTATGAAAAGATTATTTTAGAACACTGGCTTCTTTCTTCACCTATACAATATTTAAGCTATATCATCGAGACGTAGGGATATTTAATGATAGAAAAACAAAAGTTATGTTTAATATTATGATTCAAAGGACTTCAAGTTTAGTGTTATGTTTTCCAACAAAAATAATAAATAGACAAATATATGATACGAAAATTCAAAAATGTGCACCTACTTGTGCACTATATTATTTCCTGCGCGAAATATTTCTAGTGAAATCGTCAGGAGGACATTATTCTTTAAATACAATAAGTGTAGTCCGTCCGTGAGGAAGTTACCACCGGCTCGGACAGTAGTTTTGCTGAGAAGAACTAGCGAAAATTTGACCGTTGCTTGTAGGTAAAATGGATCCTATTGGAGATATAAAAATTGTTAATGTTTGTAGAACTTACTTGTTTAGTTCCATCTGGTAAGACTACGAAATAAGATCCTTCAGCTCTATTATCTTGCCTGGACTCAGTATGACCGAAGTCGCTCCCACTGTCGATATCATTCACTTTGTATCCGAAGTCGTAGTTAGCTGGCTCCTGGAAAAATTTTAACATATTGACATCTTTCAAATATCGTATCTTATCTTACTAGGTTTTATTATAATTGGGAAAGTCCCGAATTTTTTTTATATGTTTCATTTATTAAAATACAAAAATACTCACTTGGTTAAGAAGTTCGTCGAGAGCATTCCGTGCGTAATTGTACCCTTGGCTGGATTGTGAGTCGTACTGTTCAGGAACTCCGTACTGATCTGATGGCATGGCGTCTCTAGCTGATGGTACGCCGTATTTAGGGGATGGGTCTGACCTGTACCCAGACAAAATATGATATTATTGGTAGCATTTTAGTGTTAAATTCATTAATTATAGCTTAATTAACTGAACTGAAAATTATGACTCAAAATATCTTAGTTTTTAAGAAATGGAAACTTCTGCTTTTTTTTTATAAAAAATTCTTAATTTGTTTATTACATGATATGATATTATAATTATAATACATACCTGCTAGCGTCGTAAGATGAAGCAAAAGCATTAGTTTTCGTTTTAGCTCTAGCTTCAGGAGGACCATATTCAGCGGGAAGGCTTCGTTCACTTGGTGCTCCATATGTTTGTGACACGGCTCTGGAGCTAGGAAGGTAGGATTGGGAAATTGACTGTGATTTAGGCGTATAGGAGTCAGAAGTTCTTGTGGAAGGTACTTGATGGTGTGAGGGAACAGAACGAGAAGTACTGAAGCTTTGAGATGCAGCGTTTCGTGACCCAAAGGACTTTTGAAAGTTCCTAGTGACAACACTTGATGGCTTGTTTTGCCTCGACTGTACAGTATTTTGACGTGATAAGGGACTGACGTTATATTTGCTGCGGAATCCAGTAGCGTAATTTTGAGGTGATAACGCAGAGTTTTGAAATTGCAAAAGAGTATTTTGGGCAGGTGCTGAGTATTCTTCGGAAGGATTCGATCTAAATTGAGGTTGTCCATACTGAGTAGAAGGAGACCTTTGCAAAGGTGCTCCATAGGAATCTGAGGGAAAGTCCCCAATGGTTTTATAATCTTCAGAATCTGACCTTAATTCAGGAACGCCATATTCTTGAGATAAACGTGAACTGGGAATATTAAAATCTGTTGAATAAGAAGGTACTCCGTATTCTGCAGAAGGAGCATTTCTTTGATTGGGAGGTCCATATTGTTGGGAGAGTCGAGCATTGGGAACTCCGTATTCTTGAGATGGACTAGATCTTAGACTTGGAGCGCCATATTCTTGGGACAGACTTGATCGAAGTTCTGGGGGACCGTAGTCTTGAGATACAGAAGATCGCGATGCAGGTATATAGGAGGATAGTTGAGATTTGGTGACAGTAGATTCGTAGCCTTTTTTAGGTGCACCGTATTTTTGCGGCAAAAATTGTTGGTTATCAAGGCCGTGGTTATGATCATAGCTTGATCGAGTTGCTGAATAGCCGTCCCTAGAAAGTTTAATTTCGTTAACTACATATTTTTCTAACTAAATGATATATTTTTCTGTCATTTATGTGCATATGCTCAATAAATTTCATTGTATGACCTCTTGCATTAGTTACTTTTGTATTTATGTATTGTTAAACTAGCGACTCACCCTCGCTCGGGTTGTCCCTAGGTTGCTTCTCAAAACATTATTAATTAATTTGGTTTTATTTATTTTTCGTGGGACCCTATTTTTTTTTTCTAAATTAAAAGTAGCCTTAGTTACTACTTATTACATCAGCTATCTGCCATTGAAAGTCCCGTCAAAATCGGTCAAGCCATTTCAGAGATTAGCCGGAACAAACAGACAGACAGACAGATAGACAAACATTGTAAAAAATGTTGTTTTGGTATGTGTACCGTGTATATATCCATATACATTTAGTAAAAAGCGGTTATTTTAATATTACAAACAGACACTCCAATTTTATTTATCTGTATAGATGTAAACTTACCCTACAGGTGGCTCTGCCAATGCATACGCTAGTAAACCAATAAATATAAATATCTGTAACAAATTTTATATTAATTAATAATTACCTATACATATTATATTTATTATACAGAAATTTATTACTACCTACTACATACCTTCATTTTCTTTTTTATTGCTCTTTTGTACCTGCGAGATGGAAAGATAATTTAGTTAAATCGCGTAATAGTTTTTAACACACTTTTAAATATTAGGAATTGACAGCAAATATTGCATTTATGAATACTTTTGAATCTATTTCAGAAAATTAAGTTAATCTTTTACATAATACTTTCTTAGATTTACGCGAATATTTGACATTTTAAATAAAACTATTTTTTCGGATTATTTCGCGGATAATATTAATATTTTAATTAGATTTTAAGTTACAAAATTACCTGTTTAAACCCTGTCTTCTATGAATCTTCTCCAATAGACTAGTGACCGTTGAATGGTATCATCCCAAAAACATACGACTATTTATACTAAATTTAATTTGACAATGGCGAATCCTGGGCAACGAAAACTTCATGTTATTAAACTAGAAAACAAACGATTTCCAACTGTATTCCTTTGAAATAACGATGAAGGCTAATTTTGTTGTTGTATTTTATAAGTTTTGATAGTATGTGTCGACACTGACTGAACCAGATGTACTATTGTTCAAATAAATCGATAGTTCGCTTATAATGCTACATTAGCGTTGCGTGCTCTCATAAGTGCTGCACGTTATCGCTTTGCGGTGATCTTGCCCTTAATAGGTGTAAAATATGTATGTATCAATTTATTAGTTTTATTCCATTCATACATAAAAACATACATATAAATTTCCTGACAAATATCTCTTCAAAAGGTGGCGGCGACATGTATCAATTTTTTTTTCTATTCATATATCGATACCTCGGGGCTCAAAGGGCGTAACCGCCATTTTGGCGAAATTGACTTTTTAATGCAGTCCTACTAAGTTTTTTCTCCTCTATCGATCTGTGTATTTAAAGTCTTCCAATTCGCCAAAAAATTGTGTTTGCGACCCTATTTTTTGTAGAAAATAAAACAGATATTTTTAGCTTTTGCTATTTTTGTTACTTTTAAATCTATTCGAAATATAATTTTATAGTGTTCTGCACCCAAAAAAATTAAACTTTTGGTCTTAGAATGGTTTATTTAGGCCAAAAATCAAAAAAGATATGTCGAAAATAATATTATTATTTTTTTGTTTTTTTGCTCTCCTGTAAAATCGAGTTTTGGTGCTTACGCCCTTTGAGCCCCGAGGTATCGATTATAATAACATAGATAAGCATTTCCTAACGAATATCTCGACATGTGACGTTAAGTCAAATCTATACATATAATAAAATTGTAACTAAGCCAAATCTGTACATTAAATATTTTTTTGAAAATCTTATTGGAATAGACTTTATTATCGATACAGAAGCCAAATCTATAGTTTTTAGAATTTTTGTCTGTCTGTCTGTCTGTCTGTCTGTCTGTCTGTCTGTCTGTTACCGCATCACGGGAAAACCGCTGGACAGATTTTGATGAAATTTGGTATGATGATACCTGGTTATCTGGGTCAACATATAGGATACTTTTTACTCCGCGAAAATATCTCATCTCTGAGCTAAACGTTAAAACGTAACTAGGAACGAACCCGAGCGGAGCGAGGGTGAGTTGCTAGTCAAAGAATAAAATTAAAAAATCAAAAGATCTAATTTTCTAAACACAAATTCGAACTTACGTACACTACATAAAGTACTTTTTTATCCAAAATGTTTTGTCATCTGATAAGCAATGAACAAAAAAAACATTTGAAAAAAGTGCACAATTTGGAATTGTGCACTTATTTTTAAGGACGCTTTTAAGATGTTAATTATGTATTTTGAGTTTTTACTTTTTGTATATTAATATTTTATTGTTAACAGTAGGTACTTTGATTAATTCACAAACAATCAACTGTTAAAAAGTTAAACCTACGGTTAAACTAATGTACTTAGAGTTGCAATTTAGAGATAAGATTCATAATCAAATAGAGTTGCAAAAAAGAGCATTTTTAAATTTCTAATTTCTTCACTTATGTGGGGAATGGGATGACAAAATTTATTTGGAAAATTATACTTTGAATACTTATTATTAGTTTTATATAAAAATGAGCAGTACATTACAGTTGCATGGACACCCAGGCAATGTAGTATTTTATTGGTAAAATTGTTAAAAAACCTTGCATTTCAATATTATTTTAGGTATTTTGCATCCTTGTCTAAATTTAATTTTAACGTTTTTTTAATAAAATACATTCAAAATAAGAAAGAATTAGAAATTCATCAAATTCAAAGGCTGTATAATGGGTAGACCATGGCCTTTTGTTGCTCAACTAGTCTTTGGTCTTAAGCTTATATTTTTGTATTTGTTACTTTAAAAAGTTGAAGCTTAAGGCGGGAAAATTACAGGACTTTTGTTTGGTTTTCAACTCGTGATAAATTAAATTGTCTAATGTAGCATATGCGTGCTTTTCATAGTGATGAAAAGAAAATGTCGTTTATATTTAGATAAAATGATATTTTTATAAGTTTTAAGCCAGTTAGAGTTTTCGTGACAGTGTAATGTCAATAGGAGCTTAATTGAAACTTAAGATATCGATCTATTAATTATATCTATATGTATGTATGTATGTATAATGAAACTCGACAGTGTCTAAATTTGTATAAAGATCATATTGATGACTAACGATTCACGCTCGCTCCGCTCGGGTTTGCCCCTAACTAACGTTTAGTATAGATTCCTCAGAGATGAGATATTTTCAGTAAAAAGGTATCCTATACGAGTATGTTGTGCCGGATAACCAGCTATCATCATACCAAATTTCATCAAAATCTGTCCAGTGGTTTTCTCGTCATTTGTTCCCAGAGAGACAGACAGACAAAAATTCTAAAAACTATAAGTTCAGCCTCTATATCGATAATAAAGACTTTGTCAATAGGATATTCCAAAAAATATTTAATATACAGATTAGATTCACTTAGAGTTTTATTACACATATAGATGATATAAAAGCAATTAAATTTACAGAAAAACAATTAATAGATACCTTTAAAATCGGTACATTCGTACGTACATCTTTCTACTGTAACGCTTTCCCAAAAGCGCTAATTAAGGGCAAGGTTAATGCAACTCGTTCAAACTGTCACGAATTTAGCAGGTGTTTTGGACACTCATTGTTAATGCCTACAATACATGTTGTTCACACGTTTAAATGTGTATAATATACTAGCGACTCACCCTCGCTTCGCTCGGGTTCGTCTCTAGGTACGTTTTACTGCTAAACCGAGCTGAACGTTGATAAGTCAGTCAGTGACTCGCGAGTAGTGAATAAAAATAGTAATTGCGAATGTACCTTAGGTGATAGACAAATAATATTGCGAACTTGCTGTATAACTTTTTAAGACCTACAATTTTCTAGTACATTGTTTTGATGTACCTCTTAAGGTTCAGCCAGCGTTAGCCATATAAATTTCTAAGGACGACTCGATAGAACCAGTCATTGCGTTTTCTCGCGGGAACGAAAAATGTACCTGTAGTAAAAGTTATCCCAAATTTTGAATCGAGTGATAAGCTATCATTATACAAAATTTAGTTAAATTCGGTTCAGTACTTTTTGCGTGGAACGCGCACATCGATTTGACTAAGTCAGCTTTATTATAGGTATAGATAAGAATAGGTATTGCGAGTGTACCTTAAGAGATAGACATATACTGTTGCAGATTTTTCTGTTGACCTATTCAAGACCTACAATTTTTTAGTACATTGTTTCGATGTATGTCTTAAGGTTTAGTCAGCGGAAGGTTTATAAGGAGGACTCGATAAAACCAATTATTGCGATCTCCCGTGGGAAAGAAAGATTTTTCTGAAATAAAAAGTATCCTAAATGTTGACCCGGATAATAAGTTACCACTTCACCAAATTTCGTTGTAATCGGTTCATTACTTTTTGCGTTAAACGCGCACACACAAACAGACATACAGACATACAGACAAACAGACAAACAGACAAACAGACAAAATTTTTAATAACGATTGTTTTGGGGTCTATATTGTATACATAATACGTTACATTCATTGTTTTTAAAAAATATTTAATGTACAGATTTCGCTAAGTTACTGCTTTATTATAGTATAGATAACGTATAACGAAACAGTAATATTATTTAATAAAAATAGTTATAGCGAGTGTACTTTAGGAGATAGACATATATTGTTGAGAACTTTTCTGTAGAACTTTTTAAGACCTACAATTTTCTAGTACATTGTTTTGATGTACCTCTTAAGGTTCAGCCAGCGTTAGCCATATAAATTTCTAAGGACGACTCGATAGAACCAGTCATTGCGTTTTCTCGCGGGAACGAAAAATGTACCTGTAGTAAAAGTTATCCCAAATTTTGAACCGAGTGATAAGCTATCATTATACAAAATTTAGTTAAATTCGGTTCAGTACTTTTTGCGTGGAACGCGCACATCGATTTGACTAAGTCAGCTTTATTATAGGTATAGATAAGAATAGGTATTGCGAGTGTACCTTAAGAGATAGACATATACTGTTGCAGATTTTTCTGTTGACCTATTCAAGACCTACAATTTTTTAGTACATTGTTTCGATGTATGTCTTAAGGTTTAGTCAGCGGAAGGTTTATAAGGAGGACTCGATAAAACCAATTATTGCGATCTCCCGTGGGAAAGAAAGATTTTTCTGAAATAAAAAGTATCCTAAATGTTGACCCGGATAATAAGTTACCACTTCACCAAATTTCGTTGTAATCGGTTCATTACTTTTTGCGTTAAACGCGCACACACAAACAGACATACAGACAAACAGACAAACAGACAAACAGACAAACAGACAAAATTTTTAATAACTATTGTTTTGGGGTCTATATTGTATACATAATACGTTACATTCATTGTTTTTAAAAAATATTTAATGTACAGATTTCGCTAAGTTACTGCTTTATTATAGTATAGATTCTATTAGTAAACTTAAAACAACTTTTTAAAGTTAAAATACCATAATCGTTTTAAAAGATCTTCTAAAGTCCGTTTATATCTAGAAATATACTGGATTCAGTCTTGCGTTTTAACCTACTTGGGGAGGCATGAATAAAGTCCACGATTCGTTTGATTAATCTAAAGACGCGCCTTGTGATCAATATGGCGCAAACTTGCCAGTGTGTAATAATTATTAATAAAAACAACAAAAAAATATTAATTTAATTTATTTACATATCTATATTAATAAAAAGGCTACATTTTTAAACAGATAAAGACATCCCCGAGACCTTGTCAATCACTTTCAATGACGCATCAGTAAAAAGTCCAATCTGTACATACTCGACGACGGTCACTTCTGTTGGTAATTCACCACTTTTCAGAACGGCTTCAATTGAGGGCCCATAGAAATGGTGTCCTTTATGTTTTTTTCTGAAATTAACGGCTACATTGCCTTGCAAAGATAAAGCGTATACAATTTCAATGTCCAAAGAATATCGATTTGCTGATAGAATTGCTGTTACGGCTTGACCAGGCTGAAGTTCTGTTTCCATTCCACTAGTAGCACCCAACGTTACTGTTTCTGACTTCTCATCACTCTTGCCCCAACTAGAAGTATACGAAAAACTTGTTGTGCCCGCAAGTTTCGCAATAATTATATTTAAATCATATTCAATCTCCTGCGATATTGTACTTTCTTTGTTTATTGACCACGTCGTTGCTATCCTGTTTTCAACAGTTTGACTGATGCCTGCGTTGACTTTGATTGTATTATTAAATGAATTTTCAAAGTCCTGTGATAATATTGCAATAGATTTTACCGTACTTTGTTTCACTGTAGCAGATTTTATTTGCATCACTCTTGACACTTGTTCCCAGTGATATTTTTCGTACAGATCACCCCACGGTGTCGGGCTCTTGAGAAACACATCGCGAGGTGTCACTTTGTACTTGTTTCTCACTGCTCTTTTCAAATTAAGCTCATCGACTTTAAAAAGTTCTATTTCTTTATCTCCGATTACAGCTTTATCAAATCCGGAATAATTAATAACTATATCAGAAATATCTTTCCCAGCTTTAACGTCTATGGTAATTTTCGCGTGAGCTATGACAAAGGTTGAAACAAAAACGATTGATATGATCTTCATATTTCTTAAAATTGAATCATCATAAACTTACTAAGTCATATTACTAGTAATCGGTTTAAACTGTGTGTAATAATTTGATTGTTTTCTCGTATAATTCAACCTTTGTCCTTTTTATCGTTCTGTATCGAAAATTAAATTAGGGATCAGTTAATATAAATTAATAATTATTTTTGAGCAATTTTTAATTACAATTTCTATAGTTTTATAATATTTCCTCATTCTTACTTATTTACTAATAAGTAGTATAAATTCTTATGCGCGTTACTGTTTCATACGGCATTCTCTTGCAACGGAAAGTTGTAGAACTAAGTTAAGCTGATAATACCTACATTAAAAGTGTAGATTAAAGTACGTAATAAACAAACGTAATAAAATGTTTGTCTGTTGGTTATGGAACACTCGGTTGGATGAACTTTAAAAGAGCATTCGCGCTCTTAGGGTGCGTTTACATCAAACGAGCGAATGCTCATTCTATCCCCACCCTATCAAATTCTTTTAATGTAAACAGAGACAGAGCATTCTTTCGTTGTTCTCTCTGCGTTCGCAAACATTCTATAGAATATTCTAAGAATGCTCACTCGCTTGATGTAAACGGCACTAGAACGTGCGAACAATTGCTTAGAGCGTTCTTAGATGTTCGAACGCGCTCGCTCCCCGTAGCGGTCTCTTCAAAGCATTCTTGTGTTCTAGCAATTTGAATATTTACGAGTACATACCTACTTATCGAATCATGGATTGGTCTCAAGATAAATGTCTATTAATAAAATTTGTCACCCACCAACGTCTCTTTCTTCTTTTCTTTTTGACTGTTTGAGACAAAATAATAAATGCAGCATTTGCAATTATAATATCGCTGTCAGAGTCGGACATAACCAAAGAGTATATAACTACACCGTGAAAATTGAAATAATGAAACACTACCAACCACAGAATTGACATGAATGGGCAATGAGCATTCGTTCGGCTGATCTAAACGTCATTGCAAGAATTCTAGTTCTATGTTCTCATTTTGCTCGTTGATCTTTTGGTGTAAACGCTGAAATCGAGATTTCGTTTACACTAAAAGAACAAGAAAGAATGCTCTTGCTCTAGCTCTAGTTCTTTGTTCGTTTGATGTAAACGCACCCTTAGGCAAACGGGTGATACCATTTTGCGTAATAGGTAGGTATATAAATTATAATTATGTATATTTTTTATACAGTTTTATTCACTAGAAATAAATATGCATGAAGCTGAGCAAAATATAATAAAATCGCTAAAAATTACTAACCAATTATTATCTACCCGTCAACTCAAAATATACCTACTTCATTCAAATAGATTTACGAGCATTTTTTCCTCTCATTTTTATTGTTTTAAGTTCAGTTCTTTACTCATGACTCATCAGTTGCACTTTTAAAAGTTAAATTTTATTTACAGTATTAAACTATCCTTCGTGATACCTATATAAAATTGACATATATTTATAGTCAAGCGAAATGCAGTTATTTTTAAGAGAAAATAAAATATTGAAAACCTGAAGTTTTATGATTTTAAAATATTAGCAGGTATATAAGAAATAGAAATGCATAAAATTCCCCCGATGCCCAGCCACCCCCGAGAAATGGGGGGACGCAAAGCGTTGAAAAATAGTTTTTTTCAATTTCCGGCTTACTGTGACGTTCTATCGAAATATGTTTTCTACAAAAGTTGTAGGTCTAGTAAAATTCTATAACTTTTATAGATAACACTTTTTACAACAACCTCAAAGATTTCGAGATATTTGTAAAAAAACTCAGTTTTTAATTTTTTCTTGGTTTTTAATTTTTAATTTCTAGAATAATCTTTTAATTCTCATGAAACTAAGGTAATGTTATCTACAATATATATATAAAAATATAAAAAAAAATTGAAATTGAAATGTTCAGCCATTTCCGAGAAAAGTATGTTTTATGGTCTCGAGAGGCTGAAAATCACCCCCAACTTCAAGTGGACGCTTACATTTAAAAATTTTTGTTCGATTTTCAGATAGGGCTCATTCTTTTCATTTTGAACTCAAACAAAACATTGTATGGTCGCCCTGTAAGAACACTCTTAAAAATTGAAAACATTGAAGAAATCGATCATTTTTACTTTGTAAACTACATTTTTTCTTAATTATCAGTGGAAAAGTGTACTTTATTAACCATATTTTTATAAACTGATTATACCAGTGTATTTTTCGGGAAAAAACGAAAGAAATGGTATTCTTAAGTTTTTAATTAGACGCTTATTATTTATACAATATCGCCGTAAACATTCCAAAAGTTGTAAAAAGTTGTAAAAAGTGTTATCTATAAAAGATGTAGAATTTTACTAGACCTACAACTTTTGTAGAAAACATTTTTCGATAGAACGTCACAGTAAGCCGGATATTGAAAAAAACTATTTTTCAACGCTTTACGTCCCCTCATTTCTCGGGGGTGGCTGGGCATCGGGGGCATTTTATGCATTTCTATTCCTTATATACCTGCTAATATTTTAAAATCATAAAACTTCAGGTTTTCAATATTTTGTTCCCAAACTGCATTTCGCTTGGACTAATCTGAGAGAATACCATGACAGAATAAAATATAGTTAATTCTCTCTCTCTCTGAAGAAAGATTTAATACACGACTTTTATCTATTTATTTTTTTACCGATATGTAATAGAAATAACCTATAGATAAATGTAATGTCGTAGAATTTAGATTTTGTATTGTAAGTTTATGTAAACTTGACCTTTCTGTGATATGATATTAGGTCAAAGAATAAGTGTTCATTTAAACGAAGATACTTTGTTCATTAATTAAATAAATTCTTTATTTTTACCAAAAAACCAAATAAAATAAATCACGTCAGCAATATTACATTACCTCTTATTTTACAATTAAAGTAATAAAAAAAAATCTTTACCTTTCTAAAGTAGTTATCTAATATATTTAAACGAGCAATTCTTGTATATTTATATCTTTATATATTTATTTATACCAATGATCTCGGAAACGGCTCTAACGATTTCGCTGAAATTAGGTATGTGGGGGCTTTCAGTGGCGAAAAATCGATCTAGATTAGTCTCATGTCTGGGAAAACGCGTGTTTTCGAGTTTTCATGCAGTTTAGTCAAGCGACCAAAGTGCAAGATTAACAATCAATAAGAGTGTCCGAGTTCGAACCTCGATCGGATACAAAGTTTTACTTTTTTTTTCTATTTATTCCAGTTTTTAGTTTTTTTTTTTAATACGATGTAACAAAAAAGAACTCCGAGCGAAGCTCGGTCGCCAGGTACTAAGAATTGATATTGTAAAAGTTTCTCTTGTAGAAAACTGTGTTGGATAGAAAATATTCATGTACCTATCACTTTAGAAATATAAAAATTCAATAAAATTAAGAAAAATCAAATTACATACGAAAATACAAAATTATTTTATACAGTATTAGCAACTCACCCTTGCTTCGTTCGGATTCATCCCTAGGTTGATTCTCCATACAAACTTTCATGCCCATTTTCACCCCCTTAAGGGATAAAAAGAGTTCAGTAGAACCAGAGATTACCCCCTACAACCTCACAAACTCACAAACATTACCTCTTTATAATATTAGTATAGATATGTTATTGCGACGTACTATTATGTATTTACATATGTATCAATAATAAAACATTTCAGTTATCACACAAATCTCTAGTTTGTTGTGCTAATATGAATAGATTTACTATTCTATATGTGGAACATTTAATTTTTTTTATTTTAAAATGTAACGCTAAAATAAACATAGATATTAAATTAGCCTCACACAAAACTGTAGCTGCAGTGAATTTTAGTGGTCATGATAACAAATTAATAACTGCTAAAGAAATAAATCTTTATAATGTAACGGATGATAACTTGAAACGTGGAGCTAGAGTTGAACTCGGAAGAACACCTGACGATGTTTTTTTAAAGAATCCTACTCCGTATGGTAATTTATACCAAAAATATAAATGGAGAGAAGTTCATAGAAATGTGCATGTACTGAGTGCAGAAATAGATGATATTATAAATGAAAATATAGTTATAAATGTCGTCGATCATATTAACAACACAACGAGTAATGTGAGGAAGGATATGAGAATGTACAAAACTGTGGAGCATACCATGAAATCACTTTGGTCTAGTGATGGTCTACCAATGGATAATATACCTTATAAAGTCAAAGTAGCATATTATTTGCAAAACTTCAGTTATGAAAATAAATGGAGGGAAATTAATTTTAAAACAACTAAAATAAATTTTGGAGTAAATAGCTATGGTTTCATAGAGGTTGAACCGGGAAAATCGGTGACAGTGAAACTTTTGGCAAAAAGAACAACCGTATTAGTTAAAATAAAGTACATTGCAAGCCTCGCCGGTCAAATGATAGCAAATTACGCAAGAGAGTATGGAAAATATCATTTTTGGGCTCCTTCAGTAGCCGATATAATGAAAGCTGGCAATCTGACTAATGAAATTATAACGACAGAATTTATAGAAATTAAATGTTATACAGATCCATCGATAAAAGTTAAAGATACATTTACGGGGAAGCGAATCCCCATAAAATTTACATATAAACCATTTCGTGGCCGAAAACATTAATAAAATTTTCTACATTTAAGTTTAATTTGTTGTTAATGGTAATGTATAATACGCGACAGGTAAAAATAATCATTATAATTATTATTATAAATACCAATATAAAAAAAAAATACCAACTATTTCATTTCTTTTGGGTAATAGGAACCTCCTCCTTTTTGAAGTAGTTTGAAAATCAGTTATTAAACTAGTCAGAATAGTTCACGTATTAAAAAAAAATGAATAGTGCGTGTATGAATGTGTACACGCGCAAGAAGTACAACTTTTGTAGGTTATCGCTACTCTTTATGAAATTCAATTTATGTTTTGAATAATTAGGATAGGTGAGATACTAAAAATAACGCATATTAGGCATATTACAATCATATATTTATAGAATATCATAATATATCATTTGTCAGACAATAACAACGGTTACCATGGCAAAAAAACGTACGTACATTTTTTTGTAACGCATTCACCAGCTTACCCCCCAAGTCAAGCGTGCGTAAACAAGTTTGACTTCAACAAGCAAATATTTTGTGTATAAAAATAGTGAAATGCTATTTTTTGGAGTTATTATATCTAACACTCTTTTTTAAGAATAAAGTTTTTTTGGATATGAATAGTTCTTATTTTGTTATTAATGGTAACATTTTAAAAATGCTGTCATAAATGACAATTTGACTTTGACGTTTCGCCTATTATGTTGCAATAAATTATTATTAATCTGTGATTCACGATTCACGGTCGTTCTGCCGATAGTTTGAAATAACAGTATTTTTGCCATTCCCTATTCGAAATTACGTGTTTCGCATGAATATTAAGTAAAAGAGATTAATATAACGTTCAAAATGTTAGTGTAATACTCATTTTACCTCGTACATTACATCACACTTAAATATTATTACGTACTTAAATAGTAATCGATATAGGTTCATATTTGTTAGTAATAAATTATTACATCATTAAATAAGTAGTTCTAACAGTATTATTGTGAATTTCTACGTAAAAATGAAACGAGGAGCGCTTTTATTTGTGCCTTTGTACTCTGTTTCGTAAGTACATTTTATATATTATTATATATTCTTTTCTAACATTCATCATAAAAAAAATATTCTAATTTGTTATATCCCTGTTGAAAAATTCCAATAGGATCTCATCAAAAGCGACAAAAGCCACATAGAAACCAATAAATAGTTATTGATTTAACTATTTATTGGTTTCTATGTGGCTTTTGTCGCTTTTGATGGGATCTTATTGGAGTTTTTCAACAGGGATGTAAAGGGCCTTAACAGCTTTAGTAAAATATTCTATATACAATATACGTGTGGATACAATATAACATAAATGACTCATAGCGCCAGTAATATGTAATTACGATTTCACCATAATTACAATGTCGAAACTATAAGTATACATGAATAGAATTTAAAACAGCATTCAAAATTGTATTCATTCTGAACACTTCAATGCATTAATTAATAACTTTCCAAAATAAAATTTTCTTAGTAAATGGATAAGTATAATAACTAAATACACTAAATAGGTCTATAAAAGAGAAAGCAATCTTTAAATTAAATTTTGACTACAGTAAGTTGCCATGCAATTTTCCTGCATTTATATATGAGAAGAACTATGACATAATTTGTTTGGTATTGCAATTACATATATTCTTATAAATATAATACATTTCATTCAGAAATTGTAAATATTTACAAATATAGGAATACTATTTAATTACCTTTTTAGAAAATTTTGTCTGCCTTTAAATCAAATTTTTTTTTAGAAAAATTGAATAGATTATATTGGAGTTTTAAATTACATGGGCTTTGATCTATACAAATCAGTATGCGGTAATTGTAAGTTATATAATAAACACATCACAGTAGTTATTTAAAATAAATGTAGACATTGCTATCAACATTATGTTGATAGTTTTATGAATTACTAGCAACTTAACCATACTTCACTCGGGTGCATCCCTAGATATGTTTTAATTTTTTTGGGTGGAACCCTAATTTTTTAAATTACTCCTAGTATCAGCTATCTACCTGTGAAAGTTCCGTCAAAATCAGTCCAGCGGTTTTGGAGATTAGCCGGAACAAACAAACAAGCAGATAGACAAACATTCTAAAAATGGTGTTTTTGTTATAAGTACCATAGCATTTAGTAAAAAGCTATTATTTTGACATAACACACAGGATACTTCAATTTTATTTATCTGTATCTACAAATAAATAGTAGATCTGTATAGATAAATTCAAGGTTATTGTTTTTTAATAAGTAAAATAAATTATTTAAATGTCTTTATTTGATTAGACTATAAAAATGAAATGAAAAATAATGGTAATTTATTTGAGACTTTTTTGCTACAATTATTAAAATTATATTTTGTTTATATAGAAAATGCTACCTCGAGCTCAGCTAAGCCATGTGTAAAGTTTAAATCTATGTTTTTTAATAAAATTTTATACTTCAAAATAAATAAAAATTAAATATTTTTATGTATTTTATATTTTCGGTTTTTTTCGCGGATTTATTTTGATTTTTGGTTTTTCTGAAAAGATAGTTTTATTTCAAACGTCAAATATTCGCGTAAATCTAAGAATGTATTATTTTTCTATAATTTAAAAATGGCTAAATCATATGGTTATTTGCCAATCAAAATCCAAAGCACAAAAAAAAAATTGCTTGCACCAGCCATTTTCCTAATATGACACAATTAAGACAGGCTCTTAGAGGCTGTGTGATGGTGACATGGTGTTTTTTACTGTCGTAATATATTTTGGTTTGTCGTTACGTCTTTTTATACAGCAACAGATTGATAATTATATAGTTAGACTTGACATATGCAACCTTTTTCACCCGTATGTGACATGGGTAATAAAAAAACATATCCCACAGCAGAAGTTATGATAATAAATATAATCAATAGGCTATTTCAGTATCATATGATTCCTCTTGCTTATAAGCTTCTTGCTAAAAGTTACTTAACTTTCTATTAGTCTAAGATCCCGATCTTAGGTTGTGGACCTTTCATTTTTCCAGGCAAAAAATATTTTTTTAACCATTGTTAATTTTTTTTTTATATTATATTTTGTTTTAAAACAAATACGACCCAGCGGGGCTGTAACCAAAAATTTGCTCCAGGCTATTTTTTTTTTTTAAATCTTTTAGTCTGAAGATGTTTTAGCATGACAACCCTATATCATTAAATTTGTTATAAAATTATGTAAATTTTGATTCTTTGTTCGTTCCGGAAAACGATAAAAGCAATTAACTACTTCAATTTACCTGTTTATACCTGATGTCTGGTAATGTGTTTGAAAAAAGTCGCCAAACGTTTGATGGTATTTTCTACAAGTTTTTCATTTCGATTGATACTAATTAGTCACAGGGAGAGTTCTTGTACTTTCAAAAAAAAAATTTTAATTAAAAATAGCGTGGAGCAAATTTTTGGTGACAACCCCCCAGGTCTAAAAAAAATATTTCGTCTGGAAAAAGAATGAGGGGTCACATAGATCGGGATCACCTAATATAATAAACTCGTTTGAATTATAACTTTTTCAAACTTCTTCTTTGAGTTACCTACATCATTCACACAGAGATATACATATATCGTAATTATAGCGCTTTTTATGTTGAATATAATCCGGTCTCTAATAATAAACAATAAGTTGGGGAGCAGTGGGCATTTGAAACCGGAGGTGAACGCACACGTGTTGATTAGGTTATTTCAGTTAAAAAAAAAGTGGAGAGGTGTTTTTAAATGCAAAGTTCGTACTCTTCTTAATATTATGTTAAAGTAAGTTTATGTTTTATAACATTGTTATACATTTTAATCGATTTAGGTATAATAAAAAGGTTTTTTTGTACTAGAATACAAAATAACCGGGGGCCGGTGGACTGGAAGTCTACAGTAACTGGCCTTACCCCGGCCGGACACTGGATGTCAGTGATAATTTTTTTTTTTTTTTTATTGTATTTTATTATTAATCAGTGCGCTATGAAGTAAAATTTATTAGGAATAGCGTTCTTTACTTCTAGTAAAAATTATGTCGTGTCGTATGTGTAAATAAGCGGTGTAAAAATTATATACAAAAAAATTTCTATAAGAACGTGGTGGCTGTATTAGTAATATTATCTAGTCTAGACTAAGCGGATGGATAACTGGTTATAGTACCACTCTTCGGCCACTTAATAAAGATTCAGAAGCATTTCGAATTAATATTTGTAAGCTTAGGATACCTACTTATTTATATATTTAGATAAAGAAAAATATTTTATTTCGGGCACTGGGATGGGACCGCTGGAGACTGGAAAAAACTTAAATTTCTGGATTTTTTTATGTAAAAACGGACAGCCTATGCGTCCTAAATTAGTTTCAAATATATGTATTTTTTTTTTGCGCATGCGCAACGTCCTCGAAAGAGCTTATTTATTACAGAGGCCGGGTACCTTAGCAGAGTATTATATGGGTAATTTTCACGAAATCCCGAAATTCGGCTATCTTAAAATGACGAAAAATATTGAAATTATTTGATATTTATTTTCTGTGAATTTGATAGTACTAATGTTACTAGAATTAAATTATATAGTGGTCCCAAAAATTATCGCGTTTTATGAAAGTTATGAGGACATTAAAAAAAATCAAAGTGAGGGAATGACAATTAAGGTGAGGGAATGATTATTGCAGACAAGTCATGAAGCTTTTTAAATGAAATTAGTTTTCTTTCAAAGAAATCTTTTTATTAAATGAAATTTTGTTCTTAAACAATAAGTAAGATCAATGAGTAATTTCAGCAAATCACAAAATTATTGCAGCACTTTGGCATAACTCTAATTTAAACTTATTTTTAATTATTATGGCACTTAATTAAAGCAATTAAATAACAATAACAACAAAATCCTTGCTAACTTAAAGATTCATCTAACAGCATTTTTAACAACAGGAAAACTTCTTATTTTAAACATTAGTCTCATAGATAAAATGAATCTTTAGTATCAAAATCAACAAAACAAAATCTATAACTTAACTAGCTTTTTTCCAAACAAAAAATACTTCTTATTTAGTAGGTACTATTAAAGAGTGAAATTACCTACTTTTAAAATTTGTAATCTTAAACGATTCAGTCTCAAAGTAACAATTAAAGTCTTAATCAATTATTTTAAACTAGTTTAAGTTTTTTATAAAATAACAATCCTTACTGATTAATTTTGGAGGCTCAATCTTCCTCAGAATGTCATGCCAGGCATATAACTGCTCATCTCTGAGTTTAGGCCATTTCCAAGATTTAGTTCCTCTTTTCATACAGTTTACTAAAGCGCCTTCCTCAGAAACTGATATTATTTTCCCTGGGTAAACATTTTCGTCCCATTTGATAAGTACATAATCACCAATATTATACGTGATATTACTGTCCGTACAAATAATATCATTTGACGAATGTCCATCATTATAAGATTTGTTTCGTGTTTTTAATTCAAAGGACTTTGGTTTTTCAATGCAAGGTTTTGAAGATTTGTAATATCCCATGTGAAAATGTTTACACTTTTCTGCGCATTGACAACATGAAAGACTTCTAAATTCCAAGACATCATTACTGAAGACAAATTGACGAATTTTCTGGGTTCCACGAAATGCAGCAATGATGGTTGACTGTTTGACTAAGTCTTCTATCTTCGCGATATTAGCAGTGGTAACTTCAAATAGCTTTATTGAAGAACATCTTGCCAACAAAATGTCTTTAAGAGATTTCAAATTTACGATGTCCTTGCCTTCAGCCACCGCTTTATCAGCTGTTCTTTTTAATGTGCCACCTATGCCATCAGGAGCACCTTTGCCATGGCCTGGTTTTGAATAATTCCACGCAAAAAATGTCGCACCCGGAAACAAATCATTTATATGATGATATACTAGATGAAACATGAACTTGTTCTTGTACTGGTTGACAGGACTATCACTTAGCATGTGTATTCTGTGAATGTTTGGATTGTGATTTTTAAGCCACTCAAAAACTGGTAATAAGTGTGCCCATACTGCCATCGTATCGTGTCTATTATTTTCAGAAAGAGAACAAAATGTGTAGGGTTTTACAGTGTCATTTTCGCGTAAATATAATACTCCTGTATGTAGAGTAACTTGTTGTCTTGCACCTCCGAAATGTACTGCCTGAATCTCTTCATTATATTTGCAACAATAGTTTTCGCTGAAATCTATGTGAATAAGGACTTCATTGTCAACTAAAGTCTTTTTAAGTTCTGATATGGTTTGATATTGGTGTGCTATCGTGGCAACGTGTTTAAAAAATAAAGGCAAAGTATTTTCTAACTGAAGTACTAATGATCTCAGGGAAACCTTAATCTCTTTTAAAATAGGTTTTCTTACTGTCTTCATCTTTCCATTTTTTTCGTAGGATACAGTTTCATACATCCATTGTTCATAAGTCACTATTCTGTTTGGCTGTGGAAGATAATACTCTACCATTTTATTTGTACAACCTTTACATTCTCGTAAAAGACATTTAGTTGAATAAACATTGCATGTTTTCATGGTCAAAAATTTAGTTAGATTACAGCAAGGCAATACTTTATTTTCATGTAACTTCATGATCACCCGTTGAACATTTGCGTGGATTACACATTTGCATGTGTTACGGTCTTTTATGGTTGCCCAAGTCACCCAAAAAGGCCGAAATCTGCAGAAAGTTGTCAAGCTTATTTTATACTCAACTGTAGTCAGGAATTTATTGTGCAAATTTTTCATGGTATCGCACAGTAAACGTTTTTGTTTTACCTGTCCCTTTGACTTTACAAAATCTTTCTTTCCTGGGCACATCCGAGAACTTTCGTCCTTTTCCAAAAAATCTCGAACATCCTTTTTGACCTTCATCAATTTAGCACTGACTTTCCTAGAAACGCTCTTTTTGTAACAATCATGTTTAAAAAACTGTTTTGATAAACTGAGTAGTTTATGCTTCTTCATAAGATCGGGTTTATTCATTGGGTACTATTTCATAGTACTTTTTCTTTTCACTATGTTTCTTTAAATTACTGTACCTGTCTTTTAGCTGTTTAGTAATAACTTCTGATAGAAGAAGCTTCTTCTTCACAATTTTAGGAACTTGAACGTTCTTTAAGAGAGCTGATACTTTAGCTTCCGGTGAAGTCTGATTATATTTGTTTTGTCTTTGACATCTCTTACGGTATCTCTCTTTTCTTCTTATTTCTTGTTTCAGTCTTTCCTGTAATCTGGATATTTTTGCATAAAGTATTCCTCTACGTCTTCTGAGTTGCTGCCTTCTCCGATTAACTGCCAGATTTCTTAATTCATCATTATTTTGCATAGATTCTGGGCTAGGAGGTGGTGTCTCATCTAACAGTCTTGCTAAATTTTTTCGTACTTTCACTCTTTTGTCTCTATATGTTTGGCTATTTTTCTTCCAGTTTTTCCTTTTTTGCCTTCTTTCTCGGGAACTCATTGCGGATATAGGTTTTACTTGACCTTTTTCTTTTTTTTTTTAGGTATTTAATTCTTTCTTTTTCGCGAAGTATTTCAAGTGTTACAGGATCAGCTTTCATTTTTTCCCTGCGCTTTCGGTCATATTCTTGCTTTTTTAATTTAGCTTCTTCTTTGCTTATCTTCTTTTTTCTTGACATTTTTTAACCTACAATGATATTGCAACAATAAATTCAAGAGTTAATAAAAGCAAACAATAAAAAAAGCCAGTTAGACCACCCAAAAATCATTCCCTCATATATCATCATTCCCTCACCATACATTTTTATGGGGGAATGATGGTGAGGGAATGACGAAATAAAGAATAACCGTAAAGGACTCGTGACATAACCTTACTTTTAAAACGATTTTTCTGCTTAAGGAAATTACTCCCAAAAGCCATCTTATATGTGCAACTTATAATCAGTTAAAGTCCTTACCTTTTGTTTTTTTAGAATGTGATGAAATGACGATCAAAAATTTAATTTAACCATATAATTAATAAAATCTTTTTGCAGCGCACACCCGAACACAATCACAGAAAATTCGCCATTTTGATAAATTGACATTAGTGCCAACTTTCAAAAACTAATTGTAGCGTTCGTGTTTTATTTAAAATGCGTTCATAATTCAACTGCCCGTAATAGTGTAAGGGAATGATTTATTTTTGTGAGACACATATAAATATTCAAATTTTTAACGCGTTTTTTACTTTATGACGCTAATTTCAGTTTTTCCCATAAATTTATAATATTTTTAAATAATCCAACTTACTTGAATATGATTCGAATGATTTTTGTACTTTTTTGGTAAATAAAAGTAAATAAAATTGGTACTTGGGACACAGTGAGGGAATGATATTAGGAACATTATGGTTATGCATTTTTATTTATTTATTTTACAGCTCTAAAATTTCATGTGAAACTTTTAGATATAGTTATGTGGATTGTATAGAAATATTAGTAACATCCATTTCTTTATTGGATTTTTATATAAAGTCCAAGGACAAGAATTTCGGAATTTCGTGAGAATTACCCATATTCTTTCGCCCCTAGACAAAAACAAATCTATCCCAAGGGAACCGTACACTTTTCCGGTATGATATATATATGATATATAGCCTAAAGCCTTTCTCGATAAATGGACTATCCAGCACAAAAAGAATTTTTCAATTCCAACCAGTAGTTCCTGAGATTAGCGCGTTCAACCAAACAAACACTCTTCAGCTTTATAATATTGGTATAGATGGGTTTAATTTTTTATTTTGAAAAATATCAAGGTAATAGAAATTAAGATCAGGCAGTAAACAAAAATTGCCACGCTAGCTCCGCCTATGCGGCTCACTGTAACCGCTAGCAAATAAGGTTAAATGTCGAATATCCGATCCACCTTATTCTTACCTTATAACCAAGTCTAAAATGTAATTTAATTTATTATGAGAATAATAATTGGTCAAGGTGAATAAATTTTGTTAACGGCGGATAATTAACTATGTTTTCCTTCTGTGAGTATTTATTTTGCATATTAATCAACTAGCGACTTACCCTCGCTTCGCTTCGGGTTCGTCCCTAGACAAAAACAAATCTATCCCACGGGAACCGTACATTCTTCCGGAATGATATATAGCCTATAGCCTTCCTCAGTTAACGGGCTATCTAATGCAAAAAGAGTTTTTCAAATCGGATTAGTAGTTCCTGAGATTAGCGCGTTCAACCAAACAAACTCTTCAGCTTTATAATATTAAGTATAGATTAGCATTTAATCAAAGTAGTTTTCAAGAAAAATCCAAAAATCTCTAAAAAAGTATATTTTTTGAAAAATAAAACTATCGAGAAAATTTCATTCAATTGCGTTTCTGTCCTAATAACCAAAGATCTGAAAAATCATATGTTTAAATTAACTCATTGATTTAATATCTGGTTTACTTAAAATATCTATATCTATTAGACAAATCAGCGTTTTTGCACAGCACGATATTAAAATACTCTAGATGAACATTATTTTGAATAAAAGATGTTAAATCTTTTTGAGATATGGGCCATTTTGTTAGTTTTCGTTTCGTAGTATCTTTGAAAATCTAATGCGAGCGATCTAATACAAGCTTTTTGATGTTGATAAAATTTATTTTACTTTTAGCCTCCAAATTACATATAAGGTACTCTACGATGCGTGATTCAGATTTGCACTTTTTTATATGTATAACTAGCGGCTCACCCTCGCTTCGCTCGGTTTCGCTTCTAGAATAACAAGAACCATTATATCCTTAGGGAACTGTACATTTTCCGGGATAAAAGCCTATGTGCTATTCCAGACTATAATCTATCTCTGTGCCAAATTTCATCCAGATCCGTTCAGTCGTTCTGGCGTTATTGAGTAACAAACATCCAAACACCCAAAACTTTCACATTTATAATATTATATATATAAAATTCTCGTGTCACAGTTTTCGTTGCCATACTCCTCCGAAACGGCTTGACCGATTTTGATGAAATTTTTTGTGCTTATCCGGTATCTATGAGAATCGGCCAACATCTATTTTTCATCCCCCTAAATGTTAGGGGTAGTCCACCCCTAAATTTTTTTTTTTATTTTTTAGACAAAATTTTTAATTTCTATTTTTTTATGATACAACATACAAAAATACATACAATCCTCAATTTTCACCCTTCTACGATCAACCCTTATTTTTTAATAGCCATTTTAGTAATAGGAAATTATTTATATGGCAAAACAACGTTTGCCGGGTCAGCTAGTATTAGTATAAATATGCTTTAATTAGTATTAATATTAAACTATTAAAGAGGCAAAAATATAAAGTACGGATTTTTTTTTTATTGGAACAGACTGAAAAGTTACATTATAGATTGTACTATAGTTGAAAACTGTGTTGTAGCCAATAACGGCCATTTCCTAGAACTTTTTCTATTATTTAATACTATTTCCAGTAGCTTATATAAAAGTAGCATAATAATATTTAGACATAGTTTAAAAAAAGTTTTTAATTTGTACTTTTAGATTATTGATATTTATATATAAGATAATGTGCGAATGTTCGTTTGTATGTGTGTATATGTGTATTGTCTGTGTATATAAATAATAATGTCTTTTTGATCTACTCGGCCACGGCGGCCAATCTCACTAAGACCAGCTAACTGTGCAGGAGATATTATAGTGCACAAGTGTGCGCGCAGACACAAGTGCACTCTCTATTCCTGTCACTCTCATACTCCGGTGGGACGACACGAGACACGACCGGTGAGAGATAAGGCGCAGGACGGACGGCTTTAGATGTTCTCTGAGGCACGGGGGTGAAACACCGCCAATTTCCCAACTCTGGGCTATTACTGAGAATTTCTTGACAGAAATACCTATTCAATAACTGAACTTGACCCGACCCTGGACAAGAATCCAGGACCTCCCGATCTTCGGCCGTACATGCTAGCCACTAGACCACTGTGTATATACGTGCGTCTATGTGTGTATGTGTAGGTTTTGTATATGTGTATGGGTATTTTTGTAATTGTGTGAGTGTATTAGCTGCTACTTAATTAAAGTAACATTAATTACACCTACGTAATTCTAGCGTTACAAGTTTCGAGTTTTTTGTTGAATAATAATTTTTTACTTGCGTAATCTATACAGATAAATAAAATTGGAGTGTCTGTTTGTAATATTAAAATAATCTCTTTTTACTAAATGCATATGGATGTATACACGGTACATATACCAAAATAACCTTTTTTTTTTATAATTTTTGTGTCTGTTTGTTTGGCTAATCTCTGAATTAGCTGGGCTGATTTTGACGGGACTTTCACTGGCAGATAGCTGATGTAATAAAGAGTAACTTAGTCTACTTTTATTTTAGAAAAAAATAGGGTCCCATGAAAAACAAAATTAAATCCAATGAAAAATTGGATAAAATCCGATTCAAATAGGGAAGTTGTACATACATTATATTTTTTCTATATTTCTTCTATTTAAACTATAAACTATATATGATATACCTAGAGACTAACCCGAGCGAAGCGAGGGTGAGTCGGTAGTAAAATATAATCTTTAACGAGTTGGGTTTGTACTCGACATCCGCTCATAAAATATATTATACCCACTCGTAATTTAAACCAGTTTTGGTCACAAATCACATTTTGGTGGCAAATCTCACTGAGGGCTAACCAACTGCGCAGTAGGTATAATAATAATGATAATAATGTCCTCCTGACCGATTCCGGCCACGGCGGCCAATCTCATTGAGACTAGCCAACTGCGCAGGAGATATTATAGTGCAGCGCGTGTACGCGCAGACACAAGTGCACTCTCTATTCCTGTCACTCTCATACTCCGGTGGGACGACTACTCGACACGACCGGTGAGAGTTAAGGCGCAGGACCGACGGCTTTACGTGCTCTCCGAGGCACGGGGGTGAAACACCGCCAACTTCCCAACTCCGGGCTGTTACTGAGGCTTACTATACAGAAAGACTCAATAACCAAACTTGGCCCGACCCGGGACTCGAACCCAGGACCTCTGGGTGTGCAGCCGTACATGATAGCCACTACACCACCGAGGCAGTCAGTAGGTATAATAGTGTATAAGTGTATGTGTATAAAGGTGATATTATAGAACACAAATGCAAAATGTAGAGTGCACTTGTATCTAGTCTCTTTCTTCTCTTTCATAGTCTGGTTTGAGTAAATTTGAGAGACATTAGGCCTAAAACGAACGACTGTATATAGAATCTGAAACATAAGGATGTGATAGCCCAATAGTAACGCGTGAGGGAGACCAAGTGAAGCGGGTTCAAATCCCGAGTCTCGCACCTCTGATATTTGTACGTCCTCTGATAGTTGTTTACGCTGAAGGAAACCATCGTGATCGAAACTTGCATGTCTGAGAGAACCGAGCGAGTTTTAGGAAAAACATGTGAAACCCGCCAACCCGCACTTGGCCAGCGTGGTGGACTATGGCCTGATCCCCCTCGTATTGAAGGGAGACCCATGCCCAGCTGTGGGACGTTAAAAAAAGGGCTGAATACAAGGATGTTAAACAATTTCTCTCAATTCCAGAGATGTAATCATTGAATATGTTGAAAGACGAATAATAAAATAACAAACTAAAGGATGAAGGCTATCGACACACTAAAGCCAAGTCAAAGGCCATATAAGCCTGTAAAACTAATGATGTTGATTTATGATAATAAGATTAAAGTAGTATAAGTTTCTTATTTTTAACTCCCGACGCAAAAGAGGGGTGTTATAAGTTTGACCGCTATGTGTGTGTGTCTGTGGCACCGTAGCTCTTAAACGAGTGAACCGATTTAAATGCGGTTTTTTTTATTTGAAAGCTAGTTTCTTGGCAATGATTCTTAGACATTTTTTATCGAAATCGATTCAGCCGTTTTTTTGTTGGTTTTTTTTTTTTAATTTTAATTAAAATTTGATTATTACAGGGTGTTTGTACTTGGTGCCTCTATAACAGCTGGTATATTTGTATTTCAAGTAGCAGTAGCGCCGCTCATATTCAAGTACTCGAAGACATTTCGAAGACACTTGGTATTTTTTAACGCGGGTAAGTTGAAAAAGCCGAAACCAAACATTATACAAATATGTGCTCACTATACTGTAGTTTTTGTATAACAATAGTATTTTTTTTAATGAACATCACTAAATGTACCGCAGATTGTTTGTCTAACGAAAATGAGCAACTAGCGACGTACTCTCGCTTCGCTTGAGTGCTTTTGCGTTTAAAACATTACGAGCGACTTAGGAGTTTCTAGGAGTAAAACAGTAGCCTACGTATTACTCTGAATTGTAGTCTATCTGTATTTTAAATTTCATCCAAATCCGTTCAGCCATTACAGCGTAAAGAACAAATACACACACACACGTGATATGACATTAAATAAATAAATATGTTGGGGCATTAACACACAGCACCATATAGTTCCATGATAGCTACGAAGCTTGTGTACCAGGTAGTTGATACACTACACATATATAACTTTAAATAAATACATATTATAAATATAAACATCCATGACTGGAGTACAAACATTCATGCTCATTACACAAATGAATGCCCCCGGCTGGACTCGAACCCGCAACCGCAGGCACAGCAAGTAGGGTAACTACAACTGAGCCAATCATATTGTACGTATATGATGAACAATATACACACAACACATTTTTGCAATTATTAGGTATAGTAGTCAGATATACAGACAGCGCCATTATTTATCAAATTTTATTACTTACAAAAATTATCAAATTTTATTACTTTAAAAAATAACAGATAAGTTATATAATAGGATCGATTACTTTTATATTATTTATTTATGTAAATTTTAATGTTTAAAAATGTCGGAAACTGAATGCGATAGCGACGTTCTTTGCATGCGATAGGTATTATACATATAAATAAGTATGTATTAGTTTTTTAAATATCTATTTTCGTTTTGGTTTGGATATCATCAAAAGTACATGTCTGTTTGTAACACTTGCAAAAATTATAAAAACTATAAATTCGTCCTCTGTATCGATAATAATGTCTATTTCAATAAGATTTTCCAAAAAATATTCAATGTACAGATTCGGCTTCGTTAGAATTTTATTATATGTAAAGATGTAAAACACCTAAACAAATAAAAAATATTGTCACATTTACGAGATTTTTCATTGTGTGTAAACATTCACTGAATATGAATGAATCGCAACGCACGAGAACGATGACAATTATTAAAAAAATCGGTCAAGTGCGAGTCGAATTCGCACACGAAGGGTTCCGTACCATCGTACATGTACTTTTTATTAATATGACTTTTACTCTATGTATGTAGTATATTAATTTCGATGATCGATTACCAACGTAAAAAAAAATTTTTCTTGTATTTTTATTATTTGTTATTATAGCGGCAATAAAAATAAATACTCTGTGAAAATTTCTACTTCTACCTATTAAGGACTGTCCTCTGACAGACGGACGGACGGACGGACACATAGCGGAGGCTTAGTAATAGGGTTTCGTTGGCACCTTTTGGGTACGGAACCCTAAAATGATTTAATTACGTGTTAATATAAATATTGGTTGACTACTCTATGTACGAGTATTATATAAAATCATACATAAAAATAATTACGTCTAAAAATTTAAACGACATGAATTTTTCTCTACTTAAAAATACCTATCTCTTAAATATTTACGTAGGAACACCTGCAAATTCCTGTAACTACCTAAACTCAAGCCCCTTTCTAAAATAAATGCTAATACAGGCGGTTTCTCCTACAAGGAATTTACCCTTTTATTTAAAAACAAGCGACTCACTCTCGCTTCGCTCGGCTTCGTCCCTAAGTTGCTTTCCAAAACACAATTAATTAATTTGGTTTTCATTTTTATTCGTGGGACCCTACTTTTTTTTAAAAATAAAAGTAGCCTAAGTTACTCATTACATCAGCTATCTGCCAGTGAAAGTCCCGTCAAAATCGGTCCAGCCTTTTCAGAGATTAGCCGGAACAAACAGACTGACAGACAAAAATTGTAAAAAATGTTGTTTTGGTATATGTACCGTGTATACATCCGTATGCATTTAGTAAAAAGCGGTTATTTTAATATTACAAACAGACACTCCAATTTTATTTATCTGTATAGACAAATACCAGACCCATTTTGCCGTACCGCATCTGTTCTATGGACTAATTAATTTTAACAATGGTTACAGTGCGATAATAGTTGCGATATAACAGTTTGTAAGTATAATTCAACAATGATCTTTAACCTAAAAATATCTCGGAAACGAAACCTTGGGGCACGATATTGCTATACATTTTGTTTGATTAAGTGAATTGTATACAATAACTTCATCAAGCGCTACAAATAATTAAAATCAAGCAATAGAAATAAAAAAGCTGATTTCAGCTTCTTCTGAATAAATATTAAACTTCATAGATTATAATAATTTCAATGAGATTTTATATTCTGACTAGCGATTCACCCTTGCTTCGCTCGGGTTCGTCCTTACGTACGTTTTAACGGTTAGTATGGAATAGACAGACCATATATTATATGATATATAGCCTATAGCCTTTCTCAATAAACGAGCTATCGAATGCAAAAAGAATTTTTCAAATCGGATTAGTAGTTCCTGAGATTAGCGCGTTCAAACAAACAAATTCTACCCCTTTATAATAATAGTATAGATAAAGAAGGTTCTTGTGTTCCAAAAAAATAAAATAAGACAGCCTTATAAGCTATGGAATTAGATATATAGAAAATAAAAGTTTGCTAATATTCCGTTAAATTGACATTATTATTTAATGCTAGAAATCTTTTATTTAACGCTCGGTTTTTTGTAAAATAAAACTTAAAAACACGGTTTGATCGTGTGTAATGCCCCTAATAAATACAAAGCAAATATCAATCTACTAGAAGCCATTGAAGAGCACCAGTTACGATCATTCATCTGGTTTCACCATTAGATCACATAAAATATACTTATATGTATTACATATAAGTATATTAATTTAATTTTAATTTTTACTAGCAACTCACTTTAGCTTCGCTCGGGTTCGTCCCTAGGTTGCTTCCCAAAACAAAATTAATTAATTAATTTGGTTTTAATTTTTTTTCGTGGGTGCCTGTATTTTTTTTTTCTAAAATAAAAGTGATCTAAGTTACTCCTTATTACATCAGCTATCTGTCAGTGAAAGTCCCGTCAAAATCGGTTCAGCCATTTTAGAGATTAGCCGGAACAAACGGCCAGACAGACAAAAATTGTAAAAAATGTTGTTTTGGTATATGTACCGTGTATTCATCCATATGCATTTAGTAAAAAGTGGTTATTTGAATATTACAAACAGACACTACAATTTTATTTATCTGTATAGATTAAGCTAACATGCATTATACCTACCTTAAGAATTTGCAAACTGTGAAGACTTAATTGCTGTATTAAAAGTTTTTATTCTTTTTGTTTATATGTTACTAAATACTGTTTGTCTTCCAAATAAATAAATATAACATTGTTATCTGTGTGTCATGCATTTGTAGTCTTATATTACTAATATACGTAAAAAATACAAAAATAGCACAATTTTTTATTTTGTGAATAGGTGCTGTCTGTAACAACTATGTTAATGACCTTTGAGATGTCTGAAACCTTGGTCTGAAACCGCGTCGAGAACCAAAACGCAAAAATACGAAAAGATAATTTTATTAAAAATGTCAAATATTCGCGTAAATCTAAGAAAGTATTAGCTAAAGAACTTGTTTGTTTGTTTATCTGAATGCGATCTCTTGCGATCTGATCTAGATCTTTTAAATTGAACGATTGACACACACTTAGTCTGGAGTCGGTCGATTACGTCACTCTTTACGTTCGTTCGCGCAGTTTTCGATGAGTCACATCATTCTTAACTTGGACGGAAATGAAATTTGTTAAAACGTTGCACTTAGTCTTTCATATTGGTTGTCAGTAATTTAAAAGACATTTTGAAACACATACGGAACGATAGTATTTTTTTTAAAATTTAAAATATAATAGGACAAAAATGAAAAGGGAACTCTGGTACATTTATTGAGAGCTACAAACAATCCTTCAAAGAACCGCATGAGGCTCGCGAGCCGAAGTATACCCCCCCCCCCCTCTCCCCCTCCCTCCTCATATATAAGTGAACTACATGTGCGTGGTCGCGGGATAACGCTAGTTATACAGAAAACAATAAATGACGTTAGAACATTGTGTAAAGGTTAGCTGTTAAGTTATAATTGACTTCCCTGTGTAATGTCCTTGATTCCATATTTACATAGTTTGCTAATAAATAGCTAATATAAGAATTAATACAAACATGTTAAAATCATTTCATTTCGTAACTTCATACTGTTTTTAATTTTTATAGCAATGGTGGAAAAAATAGTATTAGATTTAAGTCTGTCCAAGGCAGTGGTAGCCCCGTGGTAACGCGCTCGCTTGGGAAACCGAGTGAAGCGAGTTCAAATCCCGGGTCTCGCACCTCTGATATTTTTTTTTTTTTTTTTATTTATTTATTTGGTAATCAAACAGCGTTACAGTATTAATTAAGATTGTACATTGTACACAGAGGAGAGTTACAATAAGGCCAAAATTAGATTACACTAAAAATACAACAATAATGAACAACAGACATTAAAAAGGTAAAGCAAAAATTTTGATATTCAAAGGATGTCTTGGATCTAAGATAAAATCTATTACGGTAAAAATCTAAATATCTATTATATCTAAAATATAAAGGTGTGTGTATGTTGTGTGTGGGTGTGTGTGTGTGGTGTGAGGTTGTGTGTGTATGCTCAAGTAATAATTTCTATTATTATTGCTTAAAATATACAAGTCAATGACTGCTCACGTATTATGACTTAATGGCGAAACTCCTTTTTTTCTTTTTTTTTTAATCTCTTTTTTAAGGACTACTTCAGATAAATTAAATATATCCAAATCAGAGTACTGTTCATTATAAATTTTAACTGATCGCGTTAAAATGGTATTTTTGGCATATTGGGTTTTAGTAGAAGGTACATATAGCAAGGGTGTATGTCGCGTTCGCTGCTTTGGAACCTGAAGGGATATGTTTGATAGGAGTTCAGGGCAATCAATCTTATTGTTTAATATTGCGTGCAACAGTTTCATATCGCTTTGTGCTCGTCTAATTTCGAGTGTTTCTATATGATAATATTCATATGCATCACGATCTGTATCAAAAACTTTGTAATTTTTAAATTGTAGGTATTTTACAAATACATTCTGAATTTTTTCGATTCTCTGTATATCTGATTTATAATAAGGTGACCAAATACTACTGGCATATTCTAGTACACTTCGTATGTACGCAAAATAAAGCATTTTGATACATTCTATATTTCTAAAATTAAAGGTTGCACGCTTAATAAACCCGAGTTGTTTGTAAGCCTTGTTAATTATAATTTCATAATGTTCGCTAAATGTTAATTTTTGGTCTAATGTAATACCTAAGTCCCTCACTGATGAGACCTTGCCAATTGTTGTTCCGTTAATATTGTAAGTATGGTCAATAGGTTTAATTTTTCGGGTGAACGTAATATGATGGCATTTATTAACATTTATCGTTATTCTATTTGTCTCATAGTAGGTAGCTAACCTATCTAAGTCTGCTTGAACTTTTTTACAATCTTCAATAGTACGAACTCTGAGGAATATTTTCTTGTCATCAGCAAACATCAAGAAACGAGAGTGCTTAAAGCAGTTACTTATGTCAAATAAGTATGCATTATATAAAAGAGGTCCCAAGATCGAGCCTTGAGGTACACCGGATGATATATTTAAGAAGTTACTCCTAGCACTTCCCATTTTAACTGCCTGCATTCTATTTTTAACATACGATGAAAACCATCTTAACAGATTTCCATGTATACCCAGAACGTCAAGTTTACGCAATAAAATTACATGATCAACTCGATCGAAAGCTTTTTCGAAATCAGTGTAGATTACGTCAACTTGATCTTTTTCATCCATTACTTTTAGGATGTAGTCAGTGAAAACTCCCAAATTCGTTACTGTAGAGCGTCTTTGCATAAATCCATGTTGTTCAATAGGAATGCATTTTTTAATGTTAAAACTAATTTTATCACATATAATTTTCTCAAATATTTTGCTCATGACATTTAATATAGAAATAGGTCGATAATTTTTTATTAAAGTTTTTGATCCACTTTTATGAATTGGAACTACTAATGCTTCTTTCCATTTTGTAGGAAAGCAACCAAAAGTATTTATGGATAAATTGAAAATAATTGTAAGGGGCTTAGCCAAGCTTTTTGCACATTTTTTAAGAAATATAGGCGGTATGTTATCGCTTCCAGGGCCTTTACTCACGTTAAGCATTGTTAATTGTTTCAAAACAGTACATTCAGTTATGATGAACCCAGAAATGGAATCATTTACGTTATTTATTTGTAGATTTAAGTTTTTATATGATGAAGCAGGTTTTATAAAAACGCTGTCAAAATGCCTACTAAATCCATTACAAGCTTCGGTCTCTTCGGTATAAATATTATCTTCATAGATAAGAGTATTAGGATAGCTACTTTTGTTGTGTTTTAATGAGTTCAAGTATGTAAAAACAAGTTTAGGTTCTTTCTTCATGTATTCTTGCATTTGCAAAGTATATTTGTCAAAACATTCTGTTTGTTTAGATTTCTGTCTTGTTCGAAGCAAAGCAAATTCATCGTAATCTCGAGGGTTATTATAGGTTTTCCAACGTTTATGAGCTCTTTTTTTATCCCTGATTATATGAATTAACGCTTTTGTATACCACGCTGGAAATTTATAGGAGTTAATATTTTTACTAGGTATGTATTCAGATATTAAATTATATAATATGGTGTAAAAAGTATCCATCACGTCATCCATTGTCGGCGCTTGTAAGGCTAGGTTCCAATTAATATTTAGCAAATGATCATTAATTTTTTCATAATCACCTTTATAAAAGTTGGGTTTGCTAATGGGTTTATGGCGAAAAGTACGTATATTTAGATTTGGTAAGCTTATTTCTAGACATGGGTGATGTGCATCTTCCATCACGAGGGGAGACACGGAATGAGATACATTAATATGTATATTCGCAAAGATAAGGTTGAGAATTTTATTGTTTGAATTCAGTATATTATTATATTGCGTGAGTCCATTTAGATTGCACATATCTAAAAAATCCGTGGCCGCATTTAATAAGGAAGCAGAACTGTAGCTTGTTTGTATAGGTCCATTTTCGCTCCACCTGGTATTAGATAGATTGAAATCACCTGCTATAAAAAAGTGATCGTGAGGATGGATCAATATTACCTGGGCAATGCAAGCAGTTATTGCTTCCAACCTACTGGGCAAGATTTTGTCTGGTGGGGCATAAAACAAGCCAATATGAAGATTTTTATTTTCGTAGCTATTCATTTTATTAAGAGATAAAGTTATCCATAATGACTCTACGCCATTACACATCCAATCCTGTTTATGTTGTACTTGTAATTTTTTTAATGCACATAGCATAACTCCTCCGCCCGTTTCCTTCAGGGATGTACCTTTGTGTCGATCACATCTAAAGATGTCATATCTATCATCGCATATTTCGCCATTATAAATACTCTGACATAGCCAGGATTCTGTAATTAATATCAAATCAAATTCATTATTTAGTATGTTTTGTTTAAATTGTTGTGTTTTGGTGCGTAATCCTCGTGTATTTTGGTAAAGCATTTCAATAGATTTAGTTTCCATTTATAATGAGTATTTGAGAAAGAAAATATAATAAAAAATTATTGTAATATAAGGTAGAGGATGCCAAAATTTTTGTGCAATCCCATGAGCAGAAAATAAGACAGCAAGATGTTTTATGTGTGAGTGGTAGGTTTATGTGTGATTGATTTTGAATGAATTTTAGGAAGTTGTGTGTGTGTGAAAGAGAGTAAAGGGTTTTGTGTGGTACACCTTTTGAATATCTTTTATAGAAATATAACTTAACAAAAAAGAAAAAAATAAGTTTTGTAAAAAACACTTTGAGAATCAGTTGTCTGTGAAGTTCTAAGTAACTTTGCTTAGATCTTTGTCGCAATTGATATATATATAACTGGGGAGTCCTCGTTTTTCCTTAAAAAAATGTTGCAGTTTTTTACCCATACGAATTTAAAAGCATTTTGTTTAGCAATAACTTTCGCTCTCTTTAATAGCAACTTGTTTTCCGGTGTTAGGTGTTCATTTACAAATATCCGTTTGTCCTTTCCTCCTAAACCAATATCCGAAGTGTTTACAACCTTCTGTCTTCGTAAGCCAGATAATATTGCATCTTTGTGCTTGCGGTCTTTTAATTTAGTTACTATTGGTTTTGGTCTTCCTTGCACTTTTGTGAAGGGTTGGACACGGTGTGCAAACTCAATGTCCTTTTCTTGGAGGTTTACGCCCGCATGTTTGGCAATTTTAATTATTAAGTCAGTTGGACATTCGTTACTAATCTGTGGTAATCCTAACACCTCTAGATTATTTAGTCTAGCAATTTGTTGTTGTTTTCCGATTTGGGAGCGGAGTTCCAGAACTTCGCTTTCTGCTGTACTGACGCGGTTTTGAAGCAACTCTAAGTCTTTCTTTATAGTGTCATTTTCTAATTGAATATTATTATAAGATTCTTGAAGCTGAGAAGTATAACTGGAAAGTGATAATATTTCGTTTTTAAGTTCCAGAAAAATAGTTGCCTTTAGTTGTTCAATAAGTTCTTCTTTTACAATCTTTAATTTGTTGTCCAGCATTTCTTCAAGTGATCGAATGAGATTGAGATTTCATGTGCGAATTATTTCTAACATGATTACCACTTGCCTTACGGCGAATAAAAACATCGTGAGGAAAGCTGCATGTCTGAGAAAACCTAGCAAGTTTTCGAAAGACATGTGAAGTCCGCCAATCCGCACTTGGCCAGCGTGGTGGACTATGATCTGATTCCCCTCGTATTGAAGGCAGACCCGTGCCCAGCAGTGGGACATTAAAAAGGGCTGAATACAATAAGTCTGTCCTCTCGTTTCTTCTAATGTTTCTACTCGAAATTCCCTGTACTTAATAATTTAAACAATTAAGACGAATCTATAGTCAGTTTATTCAATAACCTCGTCCGGGAATTGAATTCTATTATTTAATTCTACCATTAACTAATGGGCTTACTGTTGTATGTGTTTGTTTGTATGTTTCTTACTCCTTCACGTTGAAACGGCTGGACGGATTTGGATGAAATTTAGTACACCGATAGTTCATGATCTATAACTATAGTTGGATTATTACAAACGTGCAAATTGAATCATAAAACATTAAGTCAAAGGAATGTGACAATGCCGCGCTACTCTAGCGATAAACGGATGCCGCTCGGACGCAGGTCGTAGTCGTAGTAGGACTGTTGATATAATATCGATATATCGAAATATCGATATTATTATTTAGAAATATCGATATTTATAACTAATATTTTTTAACGATATATCGATATTTCGATATTGAAATGTAGATATCGATGGTCGATATTTTTTTTAAATAAATTTTTATTTTTTATTATTTTTCGTAAATTATTTAATCTACAAAATCATCGTAGACTTAATCTATTGTACTTCATTTACACTACATTAATGTTTTTTCTCTATTCCTAGTTTACTTATTTACTTATTATCTTAAAACGAAATGTAATTTTATATAGATATACCTCTGTGGTATAAAAATTACTATAATCTATGATATGGAGTACCTACTTATAGTTATTGTTTGTTGTCACCTATTTACCTAAGCTCCAATTACACATTGATTGTCTTATTTAAATTAAACAATAATTACTAAGAACTATATATAGTTATAACCTAACACTTTTATACATTTATAATTTAATTTGCTTAATAAATATACTGGACTATAAACTGTGTAATCATTTTTGAGCTGCCTTACAATTTTTTTTTAAGTAAAGCCGATACATCGAAATAATGATATTTTTTTTCGATATATCAAACTCCGATATTGATATATTTAAAAATATCGATATATCGAAAATCCGATATTTTTAAAAATATCAACAGTCCTAAGTCGTAGTCCATTCGCGTTAAGAAAGTAGTGAATCTTAATAGTGAATCGTGATTTGAGATGATATAACTCATTTCCACTGTTAAGCACTCAGGGATGCACCGGAGCGAAGCAGACGCTCGGGTGCGTCTCTTGAATATTCTAGGATGTTAAAAAAAACTTCTAAAGAAAAATATTTTTTTTTGCGCCAACATCCTTCACAGGCGTATAAAGGATAACCCACCAGAGTTTTATCACAATCGGACCAATGGTTTAAGAACGCATAAAGGACAAACAAGAACATTCATTTTTATTTATATAGAAAATAGATTAAAAATGTTTTTTTTTTTTCAGTACAATGGCCTGTAAGCATAGATTACGAAAATCCTTCGGAAAGTGGCGTCGAAGGTGGAAGGAATTTGAGCATCGAGTTCAAATCCAAAGTAGATAACTGTAATATTACAATTGGTGAGTGGTTAATTAATTATCTTTATTTCTTTACATTATTATTGATTTAGGGTTCCGTACATATGTAAAAATGTCTTAAAACCCTATCAGATTATTTTGTTTGTCACAGCCTATCTTCGAAATGTTAGCGTTATTAATTTATAATTATATAAATTATACTCTGTAATTATAAAATGTATTTTATAATTGTTAGTTGACACCTGTCAATATTATTTTTATTTTAAAAAAGTAGGTCAATCCTACTTTTCTTTATGAACTTGATTAGAATGTTTAGTTTTACTTTATATTTGGTGGAAAGCAGTACAATATATACATTATACATTACCTTACCGATGACACGTTTGGCTCAGTTTGTAGTGACCCTACTTGCTGTGAAAACGGTCGCGCGTTCGATTCCCGCTGAGGGCATTCATTTGTGTGATGTGCACGAATGTTTGTACTCCAATCATAGGTGTTTATATTTATAATATTTATGTATGTATTTAAAGTTATATATGTGTAGTGCATCAACTATCTGGTATCCATAACACAAGCCTCGTAGCTTACCATGGAACTAGATGGTGCTGTGTTAATGTCCCAACATATTTATTTATTTCTTATTTATTTCCATATCCTGTCAAAAACTATTGAAAGTTTAATTAATTATTATCTAACAACGAACTTTTAAAAATAATAAAAAATTCTAATCTATTCTAATAACATTAAAAGCTGAAGAGTTTGTTCGTTTGTTTAAACGTGTTGATCTTTTTAATTATTCATTATTATCAGTACGTTTATTTTTTTCTTTTAAAGAAAATATACTTAACATCTAAGAAGTAAAAGCGAATTCGAATCGACCTTGATAAATTTATTATAATTTTTTCTCGTCAATGTTGCGTCACAGTCTATTGTTTTACATGAATAATATAATGAAGCCGTACTTGGTTAATTATAATTTGCACATAATATGTATGTATAATATATATATACATATTATGTGCAAATTATAATATGTATGTATAATATAAAGTATGACATTATAATGTTAATTTATTGTGTAGATCGTGTGTGATAAAGGAATTTACTCACTTATTAGCCATTTACGAATTTGTGCTAGACTACAGATTTACCCTCGCTTCGCTCGTGTCCCTAGTTACGCGGATTTTATTCGTCATTTTAATGGGTTTTAATTTTTCGCGGAACCCTTTAATCCTTTTTCTTAAATAAAAATAGGCTGAGGTTACCTTATAACATCAGCTATCTGCCAGTGTGAGTCCCGTCAAAATCGATCTAGCAATATCGGAGATTAGCCGGAACAAACAGACAGACAAATTTTTAAAATTGTTTTTTTTTATCATAAGTACCGTAAATACTTTCATATGTATTTAGGTAAAAACCTGTTATTTTGACATTACAAACAGACGCTTCAATTTTATTTATCTATATAGATTTATGAGTAGATAAATAAGGGTTTTACATGACAAAAATAAATAAGCGAAATTAAAATATACATAAAATATTTTGTTTATTTGTATAGCAACTTGCAAACGAATGATTTTGCTCGTGGGATTTAATCTTAACCAACTTTAAAAGGGACGATTTTTCAACTACACTTAGAAGATTGTGAAGTGGCGGTACGCGGCGCGAGTAGTTTTTTAAAAAACGCTATCTGTTTCATATCGCTCGCTTTGGCAAACCGTATGGTGCGATAGAGAGAGTTGCAAATCTTAGAGGCAATCACATACATTTCCTATTTCAAATATTGTTTCGGACGATAACGTTTTCACCCCCCTAAACATGTACGTAATGAGACAATTTAGGTCTCATTAGTTTCAGTACACCTTAATCTATGTCTGTACGTTTTTCTTTTTTAGTAATTCAGGTTAGTTTAATAATAAAAAATAAAAACGCTAGAGGAAGTTTTTAAGTCAAAAAACAGATATTTAGATGCTAGTAACTTCTATCGTACTCAATATTTCTTTAAAATAAAAACGTACGGACCTAGTTTTTAATTATATCTACAACATTTCCAAAAATTATGAAAATTAGACTATGTTAATGTTAAGTTATAGCTTTCTGTATGAAAATTTACAGCTTCACGATTCTCTTAATTAAGATTTGTTATAATAGCTTCGCTTTTCATTATAATAGGTTAAAAATCAATAAACCTCATATAAAAAGTTTGTTTTCGTTGGTGATTTTTTGTTCAAACTACTATTAGGTACTTGTATTTTATAGTTGAGAGATTTTTGCCTGTATTTTAATTTAAAAATAAAGCTTTATTTCTAAGATTTATAATCATATGTAGATAAAATACATCTTTCCGGGTGTTTTAAACTAAAATGTGTATTTTATCTATACTAATATTATAAAGAGTTTGTTTGTTTGTTTGTTTGTTTGTTTGTTTGTTTGTTTGACGCGCTCAATATCAGGAACTACTAATCCAATTTGAAAAATTCTTTTCGCATTAGATAGCTCGTTTATTGAGGAAGGCTATAGGCTATATATCATCTATACATATTATAAAATTCTAACTAAGCCGAATCTGTACATTAAATATTTTTTGGAAAATCTTATTGAAATAGACATTATTATCGATGCAGAGGCCGAATCTATAGTTTTTAGAATTTTTGTCTGTCTGTCTGTCTGTCTGTCTGTCTGTCTGTCTGTCTGTCTGTCTGTCTGTCTGTTACCGCATCACAGAAAAACCACTGGAGGGATTTTGATGAAATTTGGTATGATGGTAACTGGTTATCCGGGTCAACATATAGGATAATTTTTACCGCGAGAAAATATCTCATTTCTGAAAAAAAATACAAAAACTGGTAGGAACAAAACCACGACGATACTATTTGTAAACAGTTTAGCAAGGTAACTTACAAAATATGGTAAAAACTATAAAAATTGCTAATCTTGAAAATCAAATTATCAAAAGCGCTATTTTATCCATTAAAATAATTATTTTAATTAATATTTATTTATGTATTATTTAGATATTCGACAATAGATGTCGCCATGTGTTTTTAAAATACATAGTTTTAATCCCAAAAAAATTAATATACAGATATGACCTTTTTTCGATTTTATTAGAATTACTACTAAATCACCCGCGGCTCCGCCCGTGTTTAAATTATCAGTAAAGCAAACTTTTTCGCTTCATAAATTAGTAACTATACATACAATAAAATTGTAACTAAGCCGAACCCCTAAATTCAATATTTTATCGGAAAATCTTATTGAAATATTCATTATTAGCGTACATTATTAATGTAGAGCCCGAATCTATAGTTTTTAGATTTTTTTCTGTCTGTCTGTATGTGACCGCATCACAGAAAAACCACTAGAGGGATTTTTATGAAATTTGGTATGGTAATAGCAGGTTATCCGGGTCAACACATAGGATTCTTTTTACCGCAGAAAAATATCTCATTTCTGAGAAAAAATACAAAAACTGGTTAAAGTAAAAGCACTATGATGTTATTAATATTTTAGCAAGGTAACTTACTTATATATTATGTTAAAACTATTAAAAAAAACTTATCTTAAAAGAAATATTAACAGCGCTGTTTTATTCATTAAAATAGTTATTTTGATGAAAATTTATTTATGTGTTATTTAGCTATTTGACAATAGATGTCACCATGTGTTTTTAAAATACGTAGTTTTATCCAAAAAAAAATGTACAGATATAACCTTTCTATGACTTTATTATAATTACTACTAAATTACCCGCGGCCCTGCCCGTGCTTAAATTTTTAATAAAACAAACTTTTTGGCTTTATAAATTAGTAACATATTAGTAATATTTTATTGGCCGAAACAATTTTCAAATGAGAATATTTGTAAATTTTTATTATTTAGTAAATAATGTTAGTGTTTTTTAATCTTTTAATGTAAAAATTGGGCAAATGTAAATCCAACTCGCGCATTTTAGGTTTCGTGTAGGAAAATGCTATGTTGTTTTTCTTACTTACGTGTTTTGTATGGTTAACACTAAAATAAATACGAATAATATTTACTTTTCCACAATACCTACTCATTTTTTTGCACCGTAAAAATAAGTTCAATTTATATTATTTTATAAAATTTTATGGAAAACAAGTTTATGGCTGTTAACTGCCAAAGCGGGTAACTAAAAATATTTCATATCTCAAAAACTATGAAAAAGTATTTTAGGAACTGTTATACCTCAACTTTTTCACTTTTTCTTGACACCTTTTCTTGGAAGGTAAAGGCTTAAAGGACACAATAAAATGCCGAGCCATATGAAATAAAAAAATGTATTCGCTTAGAATTATTTACTTATTACACTTTCTTTTCAAAATCGTTTTGGAAAATATTACTAACTAGCGCTAATTAAGAAAAGTTATCATTATGTAATTTAAAAAATCTGCTATATATTAAATTAATCTATAGCTGTCTATTAGTAAAAAATGATTAAAATTAATTCCGTAGTTTGAGAGTTTATCGTGAAAAACTAAAAAAAAAACAAACAAAACAGAAGTATAGACATACATAGATGTTATTTCTAAAACAAAAAGTTCAATTTAACGGAGGAACCTTTGTAGCATTCTCAATCTCTGCCATTATTTAACAATCATGCGGTGCGCAATGAAAGTAATGTATAATATAAGAGTATACTAATGTGTAAAACCTAAGAATTTGGTTTTTGATCATCTGAACGCGGGCGGAGCCGCGGGAAATGCTAGTCTAATATATAAAATTCTCGTGTCACAGTTTTCGTTGCCATACTCCTCCGAAACGGCTTGACCGATTTTGATGAAATTTTTTGTGCTTATCCGGTATCTATGAGAATCGGCCAACATCTATTTTTCATACCCCTAAGTGACAAGGGTGGTTCACCCTAGGGACGAACCCGAGCGGAGCGAGGGTGAGTCGCTAGTATAATATATAATCTATCTATTCCATACTAACCGTTAAATATAATTCACAGTTTCAAGTCAATAATTCTGTATTAAAAACTCTTTCGGTAAATTGGTGGTTTGGACAAAATATAAGGATTGAGACTATGTTATTTTGTATATTCGTATTCGAGTACAGATGCATTCCATGCAAAAAATAAGCAGCTATAACAGACTATATACATGCATTTTTACTCTAGCGACTCACGCTCGCTTCGCTCGTGTTCGTCCCTAGATACGTTTTCACGGTTAGCTATGTTTATACATAAATAGTAGCTTGCTACTCCTAAGATATTCATTTAAATTATATAGCGATTTACCCTCGCTTTGCTCGGGTGCGTATGCCGTATGCGGATTTTGTTCACAATTTCATGGGTTTTAATTGTTTTTCGCGGAACCCTGATTCTTTTTCTAAAATAAAAGTAGCCTAAATTACTCCTTATAACATCAGCTATCTGCCAGTGAAAGTCCCGTCAAAATCGGTCCAGTCGTTTCGGAGATTAGCCGGAACAAACAGACAGACAGACAGATAGACAAAAAATTTAAAAATGGTTTTTTTTTTTCCTTATAAGTACCATATACACTTTCACATGAAATTAGTAAAAAGCTGTTATTTTGACATTCCAAACAGACACTTCAATTTTATTTATCTGTATAGATTATCATACAATCGTAAAAACATAAATAACCTTGGAAATGATTAAATTCATTTTTACCGCGCGAATCTTACATATTTTATCAATAAATTTTGCAATTAAAAAAAATACATGAATAAGAACAATGGGTGGGATATAATTTACGGGCGATAAAAGTTCGAAAAAAAAATTGAAACAAATATATAAATAAATATATATGTTGGTTCATTAACACACAATACCATCCAGTTCCATGGTAAGCTACGAGGCTTGTGTTATGGATACCAGATAGTTGATACACTGCACATATATAACTTTAAATACATACGTACTTAGTACATATTATAAATACAAACATCCATGACTGGAGTACAAGCATTCGTGCTCAGCACACAAATGAATGCCTCCAGCGGGACTCGAACCCGCGACCGCTGGCACAGCAAGTAGAGTCACTACAAACTAAGCCAAACGTGTCGTCAATATATGTAGGTTATTTGAGTAAATTTTTGGGAACTATTTTTTATAACGAGATTCCTTATCGAACGTTAGGCCGGCCATACACGGACTGCTCGAGCAGTTATCTAGATATTAACATAAACGGACCGCTCTTGCAGTCATAGTCAACAGTTTGAAGCTGCCATTTAACTTGGCCAGCGTGGTGGACTATGGCCTGATCCCCCTCGCATTGAAGGGAGAACTGTGCCCAGCAGTGGGACCTTAAAAAGGGCTAAATACATACATACACATATTTTATTTTGTTTTGATATATTTAGGTGAAAGTATAGCGTATACATACACTTACACAAAAAAACAATCAACCCCTTTGAAGTCGGTCAAAAATAATGTATGTTTTTTTTGTTGTCGTCGACACGCTTGGCTCAGTTTGTAGTGGCTCTACTTGCTGCGCCCGCGGTCGCGGGTTCGAGTCCCGCTGGGGGCATTCATTTGTGTGATAAGCACGAATGTTTGTACTCTAGTTATGGGTGTTTATATTTATAATATGTATGTATTTAAAGTTATATATGTGTAGTGTATCAACTATCTGGTATCCATAACACAGGCCTCGTAGCTAACCATGGAACTAGATGGTGCTATGTGTTAATGTCCCAACATATTTATACATATTTTTTTATAGGTATTTGGCATATTTTACCAATGTCGACTTATGAAAAGTTAAAAGGAAGTTTTGAAAGTGCAGATAAAGAGCAACTACATAAGTTGATGGACGAAGAATTGATCAATTCGAAAAATCCCATTATGCTATATTTTCATGGTAAGTTTTAAAATAAAAATATCAGAAATAATAAAACCGGCCAAGTGCGAGTAGGACTCGCGCACGAACGGTTCCGTACCATTATCTATAAAAACGGCAAAAAAATCATGTCTGTTGTATGGGTGCCCCCTTAAATATTTATTTTATTCTGTTTTTTAGTATTTGTTGTTATAGCGGCAACAGAAATACATCATCTGTGAAAAATTCAACTGTCTATCACGGTTCATGGGGTACAGCCTGGTGACAGACGGACAGACAGACGGACGGACGGACGGACAGCGAAATCTTAGTAATAAGGTCCCGTTTCACCCTTTGGGTATGGAATCCTAAAATCGAGGCTTTTTGTAAAATTTATATATAAACTAGCAGCTCACCCTTGCTTCGCTCGGGTTCGTCCCTAGACATAAACAAATCGGAAACAAACACGAGAATCGTACTGATACGTTAGTTATTTTCCTAGCTTTATAAGTCTATTTATGAGTGCGTGCTTGCGTATGTTTGTTTGTGTGTGTGTGTGTATATATATATATATATATATATATATATATATATATATATATATATATATATATAGGGTCATTTTTTATTTACTGAAGACCTTTTGGAAATATACTATTTACATCAAAACAACAACATCTGTAAAAAAAATAATATTTCTTAAATTTTACAAAAACAAAAATGTTTTTATTGCACCTTCTAAACGGTAATAGTCCAGCATTAGCAAAAGAAAGCGCGTGGCCGGTGGAGTGGGAGGGGTGGAGGGAGAGGGGGGGGGGGTACAGGATGCGGCGCTTACTCATTTAAACTTGACCAGATGCTAGGACTGTTACCGTTTATAAGGTGCAATAAGAATATTTTTATTTTTGTATGAAAATAAAAATTTATGAAACATTTTTTTGTTGTTACAGCTATTGTTGTTATGATGTAAATAGTATATTCCCAAAAGGTCTTCACTAAATTAAAAACGATCCTGTATATATACACACACACACAAACAAATATACGCATGCACGCACGCATAAATATGTGTACACAACCCTGTATGTGTGCGTGCGTGTGCATGTGTGCCAATTTTGTGGCTAAAAAATTAATTTTATCTATACATATTATAAAATTCTAACTAAGCCGAATCTGTACATTAAATATTTTTTGGAAAATCTTATTGAAATAGACATTATTATCGATGCAGAGGCCGAATCTATAGTTTTTAGAATTTTTGTCTGTCTGTCTGTCTGTCTGTCTGTCTGTTACCGCATCACAGAAAAACCACTGGAGGGATTTTGATGAAATTTGGTATGGTGATAGCTGGATATCCGGGTCAACATATAGGATACTTTTTACTGCAGGAAAATATCTCATCTCTGAGAAATTTATACTAAACGTTAAAACGTAAGTAGGGACGAACCCGAGCGGAGCGAGGTGAGTCTCTAGTTGTACATATAATATTATTTTTAAATAAAACTATCTTTTCTAATTTTTTCGCGGATTTATTTTTGATCTTTTGTTCCCGCTGTTTCAACTGCTTTACAAGCAAAGAAGCGTTCAAAATGTCGGGAATCAAAAATCAAAATAAATATGCGAAAAAACAAGAAAAGATAGTTTTATTAAAACTAGCGACTCACACTAGCTACGTTTTAACGGTTACTATGAAATACAAATCTTTAAATTTCTCGGCTTTTCTGTACTATAATATGTATGTATTATACATATAAACCGTCATCTTGAATCACTCTATCTATTAAAAAAACCGCATCAAAATGCGTTGCGTAGTTTTAAAGATTTAAGCATATATAGGGACAGACAGCGGGAAGCGACTTTGTTTTATACTATGTAGTGATGTCGAATATTTGCGTAAATCTAAGTTAAAATATTATTTTGGTATGACTTACAGGTAATTCAAACTCTCGCGCCACAGACCACAGAGTTACGCTGTACAAGTTCTTCCAGAAAATGGACTACCATACCATCGCTTTTGATTATCGGGGTGAGGTTATTTTTTATTGTTTCTGAAGTAAAACTTGTTTACGCTTGACTTGGGAGGTAAGCTGGTGAATGCGTTACGAAAAAATGTACGTACGTTTGCTTAAAAAATTAAAGAGCGCGTGTATGAATGTGTACACGCGCTAGAAGTAAAACTTCTGTAGGTTATCGGTACTCTTTATGAAATTCAATTTATGTTTTAAATAATTAGGATAGGTGGGATACTAAAAATAACGCATGTTAGGTATATTACAATCATATATTTATAGAATATCATTTAAGGAAAGAATATAATATTATATATCATTTGTCAGACAATAACAACGATTACCATGGCAACTTATGTCATATTTACTGCCTTTAAAAACCATCCTCTCATGCATATTTTCTATATAAAATAGCTTCGATGTTTCACATCTGTCAAACGACGAATTTAATTGTTTTATAACATATTTTGTTTCCAGGTTACGGCGACTCAACAAATGTAACACCCTGTGAAGATGGCGTCGTGGAAGACTCACTGATAGTGTACGATTGGCTTCAAAATACTATACAAAAATCGGAAAATAAACCCCCTCTATATCTATGGGGGCATTCTTTAGGTATGTTTCATTGGATTTTTTATTTTATATAATTATATTATATAATAATTAAATACAGTAGAAACTCGATTAACCGAACTAATTGTTGTCCTTAGACATTCGGATAATCGAAAATCCGGGTAATCGAATGTATGAAGAAAAGCAAGTTTTTTTCCTGAAACAATTGCTACTAACTAAAACAATAACGAAACGCGTGACTTGTAGGTATATAATTGGTCGTGGTTGGTAGTCCGGATAATCGCGACTCCGTATTACTGAGGGCCGGATAATCGAGTTTCTACTGTAATATATAATTATTTATATAATTATTAATATTAATTATACGTATTTATGCTGACTTCTTATTATATTCACATTCAGCTAACCAACCACCCAATTCGAAAAAGAAGAGGGTTCTGTGTTTATGTGATTGTCTTGTATATATGTATATTTATATTTTTTAAATAGAAATTTTAAAAAAAAGCATAAAAATGAAATAAATTTTATATTTATGGTAATTTTGAAATCAATGAAACTTAATAGAAATGAATGAACGAAGATGAAATGAATGAATGAAGATAAAATGAAAAAAGAATCAAATCAATTTTTTTTATCTATGCAGGAACAGGAATCTCATCCCACCTTCTCGGGAATTTACCGGAACTATCAAAGAATGTTCTAGAAAAGTCTGAACCGTTACCGCTGCCTAATGGTATCATATTAGAATCTCCTTTTAGCTGTTTGGCTGATGAAATTTATTATCATCCTTTTGCTCCGGTAAGCTTATATTATGTTGGAAAACTCTGTGAAAAATAAAAACAAATTTATCCTATGGGAACTGTACATTTTTCCGGGATAAAAAGTAACCTATGTGCTATTCAGACTATAATCTATCTCTGTGCCAAATTTCATCCAGATCCCTCCAACCGGTCTGGCGTGATTGAGTAACAAACGTTCAAACTTACGCATTTATAATATTAATTAATTACTAATAATGAAATAATTATTATTAATAGTGACCTTTTTATAAATACTCTTTATTATAATATGCTATAGCTTTGTTAATAATTTAAAATAATGATAAATACATAATATAATTAAATTTAATATAATTTATTTTGAAATAATTTGATAAATTTAGTTAAATTTATTGTATTTGGATTATTACAAACGTGCGAACAGAATCATAAATCATTTTTATCAGGCCTCTCGCTCGCACTTATAGGCATATCGGAACTCGCTCGCACTTCTACTGTTGTGTGTAACAATAAAAAAAATGTCGATAGTCAATAGCAGGTAATGAAGGAAAGGATAAGAAAATAAGGTAGAATATTAATCTATGTCTGTCTCATCGTCTGAGTAGCAGTCACAATCACATCACATCATTATATAATGACTTTATTTTCATTTATAATAATTATGTTGATTAATTATCCCAAATCAAAATAAAGTCATTATCATCTTAAATCAAGATTCACTATTAAGACTCACTATTTTCATAACGCGAATGGACTATAGTCATCAACGACCGCGTCGTCCTATATAGCTACCTGCGTCCGAGCGGCATCCGTTTATCGATAAAGAGTTGCGAGGCATTGTCTCATTCCTTTGACTTAATGTTTTATGACTCAGTTTGCACGTTTGTAATAATCCAACTATAGTTAATCATTAAATTAATCTTCAAATCAAATTTCATCTAAATCGTTTCAATGGATTAAGGTGACAGACAGGCAGAGATAAGAGTTACTTTCGCATTTATAATATTAGTAAGAATAAAAAATCTCATTTAATTATCCAGCTTATATTTTAATATGTATGTATGTATGTAAAGTTATATATGTGCAGTGTATCAACTATCTGGTATCCATAACACAAGCCTCGTACCTTACCATGGAACTGGATGGTGCTGTGTGTTAATATCCCAACATATTTATATTTATTTATAGCTATTCTCATGGCTGCCATATTTCGAAGCGACATTTGTGACGCCCTTCAAAGTACACAAGGAGCAGCAGTTCCTTTCGGACAAACACTTGTGCCGCGCGCCGACTCTGCCCATACTGATATTGCACGCGCGGGACGACGTCATCGTACCACATTTTATAGGGAAAAAGGTACGTATTGTATTGTAATATTAATGGGTTTAAAAAACCGAATTGATTTAGTTTTAAATAAAACTGTATTTTCGGCTTTTTTTTTATTGGACATTTATTTTCGCCTACCGCAAAATTATACAATGATATTCAAAAATAGAAAAATGAAACAAGTATATAATGATCTTTGAGATGTCTAACACCTTAGTCTCTCCCGTGACCATGATTGCTGTAAAGCAGCGGTCGGCAACCCGCGGCCCGCGAGGTGCGTCCATGCGGCCCGCGGCCTGTGATTGTTTTATAAAGAAAAGTTTTTATGTTTTTGAAGTATTTTGAATTTGTAATTACCGAAAAAATGAAAATGTTCCTTGTCTCATAGATAAGTTTAAGAGTCATTTTAGAAATTGTGACATTCAATGTTGTAGTGGAGATATTTTGTGATATATGTGTAGTTTTTTTTTTTTTGCTCTCACAAGTGCGGCCCGCCTTTACTAGGTATAGGCGCATTGTGGCCCCTGCGTACTAAAAGTTTGCCGACCGCTGCTGTAAAGCATTTGAAACGTTGTCGGGAACCAAAACACAAAATAAATCCGCGAAAAAATCCAATAAAGTTTTTTTTTTAGATTCGCGTAAATCTAAGATAGCATTTTTTTAAACTCCTTAGATAGTAGAGAATTATAGAGAAAGGATATTGTAATAGCTCTTTTAGAATAAAGGATTTTAATTTATAAGCCTCTTAAATAAGATGATTTTTAGGGTTCCGTACCTAGAAAGGTACAAAGGAACCCTTATAGGATCACTTCGTTGCCTGTCTGTTTGTTAAGGCTCTTTTTCTCGGGAACACGTGGCCAAGGCCAAGGCCAAGTGCGGATTGGCGGACTTCACATGTCTTTCGAAAACTTGCTAGGTTCTCTAAGACATGCATGTTTCCTCACGATGTTTTCCTTCACCGTAAGGCCTTAATAAGGTAATTACCGTAAGTGGTAATCATGTTGGAAATGATCCGCACATGAAAATATCAGAGGTGCGAGACTCGGGATTTGAACCCGCTTCACTCGGTTTCCCAAGCGAGCGCGTTACCACTGGGCTACCACTGCCTCTTAATATACAATTATTTACATCAGCAATGTATTCACAACCTTAGCGCCACCCCTGGGCGCTGTAAAAGATGCCGTCCCAATATCGAAATTTGGCATAGAGTTCGATAAAGTTTCTATAAAGTTTAATTTCTTATAATTATTAATTTTTCGAAAAATGCAAAAAATTGATTCATGTTTTCAATTTTTCGAAAAATGTACCTATTTGTAATTTTTTTTTAATTATCATTATTTTGGAAAATGCAGAAACAATTTTCGATAACATTAACGTTATTTTTTTTCGTCCTCTGAATTTTGTCGTCCTGGGCATTAGCCCCGAGTGTCCCTAGTGTAAATCCAACGCTGCTTATTTTAGTTTCACATATATAATATCTATTTTCAGTTGTACAATACTATACTAGAATCTCGAGCTAACGCCGGAGCGACCATCAAGCTTCACTCATACGATAAGAAAGAAAATTTAGGCCACAAATGGATTTGCAACGCCAAAGATCTGCCTGATGTTGTTGGGTGAGAAAATGTTTTGAATTGTTACCTATGAACATCGATCAAAAAAGTACTAGATACACAATCAGCAACAAAAAATGTCCTCACCGAATGAGCGCTCATTTAAACATTTGAGCGCGCTTTTAATTTTTTTTTGTGAAAATTTAAATATGGATATACAGACAGCGTCGCCTTTTGGCAAATTTTATTACTAATAATCTTAACAAACATACGCACATAGAAACTTTCGCATTTACATTTGTATTGTGTTTTAAAAAAATTAATATTGTTTTTTTTTGTTCCAGTGACTTCGTAAGAAATCATCAATGAAAAAAAAAATAGAATATTTTTACACGCTTACGCTTTAAAGATCTCGGGAACGGATGCTTTACGCAGATAATATGATTTATTATTTATTTATTCTATATTGCTTTTGAAAAATAAAAATGATCTGATCTTTAAAGTGTTTTATTTGTCTTTTTAATTTTTATTATCTATATAGTATTTAATTAAATAAAATTAATTAATGTGTTGAACATGATAATTTATGGATAATACATTTAAATTTATAATAACACCAGCAGAACCCGCGGCTTCGTTCGCGCTAAAACTACAAAAAAACTAAAAAAATAGGTTTCATACAAACTTTCATCCCCTATTTTACCCCCTTATGGGATTTCGAAAAATGCTAAATCACATATTTAATTGTATTGAAGAGCATTAATACAAAGTTTCAAGTAATTCTGATCGTAAATATTTTTATTTTTTTTGGTTTGTATTATGACATGTTTTCCCGTGGGAATGAGATAATTTCCCGTGGTAAGTCTATGTTTATCTTCAAACAAAAACATGACGACACGTTTGGCTCAGTTTGTACTGACCCTACTTGCTATGCCAGCGGCCGCGGATTCAAAACCCGCTGGGGGCATGCATTTGTGTGATGAGCACGAATGTCTGTACTCAAGTCGTGGTTGTTTATATTTATAATATGTATGTATTTAAAGTTATATATGTGTAGTGTATCAACTATCTGGTATCCATAACACAAGCCTCGTAGCTTACCATGGAACTAGATGGTGCTGTGTGATAATGTCTAAAAAAAATCAAGCTAATCCGTCACTTTATGTTGACGTTGAAAGAAGGACAAACAAACACATTTATAATATTAGTATGGATTCGACATTTGATATTAATGTTTTGAACTAACAATAAGTTTCGAGTGCTTTATAACAAGCATGGTCACGGTAGAGACTAAACAAAAAATCTAATTAAAACTGCGAGAAAATGTGAAAAAATAGTTTTATTTATTTTTTTAGATTTTTTTTAATTACAATTTTATTATATTTTCTTGTTTAGTCTCAAAACGTAAAATTTTCTTGTTTATAAATAGGATCCCATCAAAATATATATTGGTAATAAATATTTATTGGGTTCTATGTGGCTTTTGACGCTTTTGATGGGATCCTATTGGTGTTTTTCAATAGGGTTGAGCATAGATTATTATGTTTGGTTTCATTTATCAATCTACCAGAAGATGACTTTAGTAAGTATGGGATTTCGTGTGAAATGAAGTAAAATTTATTTAAATAAATATTAAAAGATGACGTTATGTGTATTGTTCTTCATAATTATTTAGAACTAGCGACTTACTCTTGCTCCGCTCGTGTTCGTCCCTAATTACGTTTTAACGGTTAGTATAGATTTCTCAGAGATGAGATATTTCCCGCAGTAAAAAGTATATTATATGTTGACCTAGATAACCAGCTATCATACCAAAATTTCATCAAAATCCCTCCAGTAGTTTTTTCGTGATGCGACCACAGATAGACAGACAAAAATTCTAAAAACTAGATTCGGCCTCTATCGATAATAACGACTACTTCAATAAGATTTTCCAAAAAATGTTTAATGTAAATGTTAAATGTTTATTATATGTATATATATAGATATAGTAGATAATATAATATATTTAAAACTTGACATTAATTAAAAAAAAAAGATTACTTGCAAATGACAAACATCGAAAAAGTGAACTGTCATAGTCACTAACAAATTAAATCTCTGTAAAATGAACAAAAAAAAAAAATTTAAAATGTACATAAAATATTAAAAAAAAAACACTCAACTAACTAATCAAAATGGTTGTCGGGTAAGAATCTATTAGAAACAGTATAAATCTTAAGAGGTTACGAATTTGATAAGTTATAACATGTTTTTCTATACTTTACCACGAATGATTGTCCACGATCATTTTGGGATCGATTTAGATCTAACTTGTTATTCCACATATGAAATCACTGTACTAAGTATATACTAAGGTGTAAGTACATTTTGTTCCAAGGGCGATATTATTGACTGGTGCTTCATTGACTGCGAGTGTTTTTGTTCTCCACGTAGCAGTACTGCCTTTAGTATTCAAATACAGTAAGTCAGTTCAAAGGAAAATGGTGTTTTCTAATTGTAGTACGTATATTTTAAAACTCCTATTTAAATAAAATAGCTATAATTTATTGATCTTAGAAAAATATTGCTATATATTTGTCCTAGGCGCTTAACTAGCCATGTATGTACATAATATATATTTTCTATTTCGAAATATGATAAATTTTATTAAATTGATTTCAGTAAACTATCCGAAAAATCTTAATTTTGAAAAACCTTCAAGTTGTAATGTGTTTGGGGGTAGAAATTTCAACATCGAGTTTCAATCAATTGTGGATGATTGTCCGATAAAGCTAGGTAATTTATTATATTTTGATTATTAAGTTTAAACATTATTTATATTAATAACTGTAAAATGACATACAGAACAAAAAGTTTTTCAGACTTTCATGTTCACGAACGTTACTTTTATAATGTAAAATAGAAAGTATTCCTACTCACATCGTCGTCTCAGTGCTTATTTTTCTAAACAACCAATTTACTGAAAGAGTTTTTAAAACATAATTATTACTTTTAAATGTCGATTCTATTGGTACTAAATACACATTTTACTTTAATAACTCCGAAAAAAATGTATTTTATCTATATATTCTATATCTTGGAAATAGAGCTTTGTTTTTAAATAGAAGAAACTCTATTGTTATTATATAAGTATTGGTGGTTTGAACAAAAAAGCACTGAAGCGACAATATAACATAACACACCATGTTTTTTCATTTTGATATTTTGTGAATTATCGATATATTGGCACTATTACTAACGCCATGGTCTTATCTAAAAGAAAAACATGGCAAATATCCCATTCAATATAATGAAAATAATTGAAAACTTTATATAAATATTAAATATATTATGTAGGTACAGCTAACAAAATATGCTATATTTTTCCAACAGGCGTCTGGCATATAGTACCGTGTGCTGTATTTCGGGACCTTGTTATAATACGTGATCATTTAACATTCGACCAGAAACTGCAAAATGAACTGAAGAAAACATCAAAAACTATTGTTTTATACTGTCATGGTAAATATAAAATAAAATAAAGTATAAATAAATAAAGAACTAGTTTTTGCCCCGGCTTAGCTCGTGTGATAAGCGAGGCGGGCCTATGTCCGATCCCAGGATACAATCTACGTCTTTGCCAAATTTTATCGAAATCTGTTCAGCGGTTTAAGCGTGAAGAGGCAAACAGCTTTGAGTTAATTATAATCAATCTAGATATCTAGGTATAGGTACATCTATACAGATAAATAAAATTGAAGTGTCTGTTTGTAATATTAAAATAACTGCTTTCTACTAAATGCATATGGATGTATATACGGTACATATATCAAAACAATTTTTTTTACAATTTTTGTCTGTCTGTCTGCCTGTCTGTTTCTTCCGGCTAATCTCTGAAACGGCTGGACCGATTTTGACGAGACTTTCACTGGCAGATAGCTGCTGTAATAAGGAGTAACTTAGGCTACTTTTATTTTAGAAAAAATTAGGGTCCCACGAAAAAAAATTAAAACCAAATTAATTAATTATTTTTGTTCTGGGAAGCAACCTAGGGACGAACCCGAGCGAAGCGAGGGTGAGTCGCTAGTATATAATATAACTGTAGAGGTCGAATGTCTGTACATAGAAAAAAAAATGCTGAAAACCGAGTCAGGGGGATGTAAGAAGAGAAATAGAACAAATCCATTTTTAGATTAGTATAGATTTATCAAAGATGATATATTTTCCTGCAGTAAAAAGTATCCTGATGTTGACCTGGATATCATAATACCAAATATCATCAAAATCTGTCCAGTTGTTTTCTCGTGATGTGTTCTCAGACAGGCAGACAGACAGACAGACAAACATTCTAAAAACTATAGATTCGGCCTCTATATCGATATTAATGAAATAATTTTTCAAAAAATATTTGACGTACAGAATCGACTCAGAATTTTATTATATGTTTAGATTAAAATTATATTTATTAGGTAATTCAAACCACCGCGCTTCGGCACATCGACTGCAAATGTACAAAGTGTTTCAAGAATTGAACTTTCATGTAATCACTTTCGACTATAGAGGTACTATAAAAATATAATTAATCTAACAATAACACATGCGTATGCTGCAGTTCACTGGTTTGATTCTTGTACTGAGCAAAGTAAGTTACGAAAAGAAAAAAAAGGAACCTTTATAGGATTACTTCGTTGTCCGTCCGTCTGTCTGTCAGTCAAGACCCTTTTTCTCAGGAACCCGTGGAGGTATCAATTGAAATTAATATTAAATACTCAGTTTATGCCATATGCATATTTTAACACTCGCAAGGGAATCAAAATATATAGTGTAGTTTCCGTTGACCAAGAATAATGAAATTTGGCAAAAAGCAATGTCTTATAGCACAATTATTGGGAAAAAATCCAATAACCATTTTCTTTTTTTGCGATTATAAACTTATTTTAATATTTCATGCTACGGACCTTCAGTGTGCATGTCAGACTAGCACTTGTCCATTTTTTTACAATAGAATATAATATATAGATAATGATTTTGTAGGTTACGGCGACTCTACAAACGTACGGCCCACAGAAAAAGGAGTGGTTGAAGACTTGTTACAAGTTTATACTTGGCTCATAAACTCTATTGAGGGAAATCAGAGGCCACTGATCGTTTTATGGGGACATTCCTTAGGTGCTTAAATTTTTCTTAATTAGTTAAATATATTTGTTTTAAAAAAGTTTGAATTTAAAACGATAAGTTGATTTAAAAATGATTTTTTGTCTGTATAAGTCTAGCAGTGTTGCCAGCCTTCTGTCAAAATATTCGAATATATCGGATTATTACTACAATGGTGAAATTTTATATGTATGTATGTTTGTTACTTCGTCACGCTGAAACTACTGGACGGATTTGGATGAAATTAAGTATAAAGATAGTCTATGGCTTGAAGTAAGACATAGGCTACTATTAGGTAACTAGGGACGCACCTTGAATACGAGGGGGTCAGCTGTTATAGTCCACCACGCTGGCCAACTGCGGGTTGGCGGACTTCACATGTTTTTTAAAAACGGAAATGAAGAGATTCACGATGTTTTCCATCACCTTAAAGCATGTGATAATCATAATATGATTATATTATATTATATTCCTATATTATAGGAAATGATTGGCACATAAAAATATCAGAGGTGCGAGACCTGGGATTTGAACCCGCTTCCCTCGATTTTCCAAGCGAGCATATTACCATATGGCAACCACTGCCTACAAATAAATATATTTAACAGGTACAGCCATAGCAGCGAACTTAGTATCAAATGTAAGCCAATTATGTAGCGAACGTAACACATCATGTCTGCCGATGCCTGACGCGCTCGTGTTAGAGGCGCCCTTCAATAACCTACTAGATGAGATTGAAAGCCATCCGTTCTCTAAAGTCAGTATTGGAAAATGGAAAATTTAAAGAAAATTCTTTCTAGTTTTTATTGTAGATACGAAATTTTATTTAGTTTGTTTGTTTCTCTAGATTAAATTATTAAAAGGTATAATTTGTATGTTTGGATGTAAAAGGTAATCTAAGAAACTACTTATTCAATTCCAAAAATTTTTTCACTAATATTAAGAATGGTCATTCAAAGTGGACGCAAACTAAATATTATTTGGTTAAAATATACGGTTTTTTTCGTAGTTTTTTTTTTTTATTTATGTAACAAACTTTGCTAGGCTGTCCATCAATAGACACGATTAATTTTTAACACATAAATTCGATTATTTTTTTAAAGTATTGTACATCCTGTTGCAGCAAAGAACAAAATGGTTATTTGTTTTGTCTGTGTGTACGTACATATGTCTAACCCCTTTTCCCTCGGAACTACTAAACTACTGAACCGCAAGTCTCAAGACTCATAACCAGCACGTATAAAATATGTGTCTCCGACTACACTGTACCTACTATATACCTACATATTACTACGTCATCTTGATATCCTCTTTTTCCAGTCGGACTTCCTTTTTTTTCATTATTTAATATTCCAATAAATAAAAAGGTTCCTACGGGAATTATTTACTAAATAATAATCTAAATGTACATTTTACAGCTAGTGTCCTGGTTACCATATTACAAGAACTCATTCGTGAAGCCGTTTACGTCATCTTCAGAATACGCTTTCACAACTGATCGATATCTATGCGATGTTCCCACTTTGCCGATACTGATGCTACACTCTAAAGGAGATAGAATTGTGCCTTATGATTTGGCTGTTAAGGTTCATTATTGCATTTTCTGTATGATTGAAATTGTTAAACGTAGATATTTTATTAATGGGTTCAATCAAGGTATTGGGTTCGATTCCTAGAGTTTATACTCGTGAAATAAACGCTCGTGCTAGTTCAGGCCATATTATAGGTATGTTGTAAATGGATATCTGGGTCACTAGTAGGTATTTATTTTAATAAAATTTGGTTAAGTACGAGTTGGGTTAACTGATTTTTGTTTAATAGGGATTTTTAAAGTTTAGGACTGTACCTAGTACCTACCTATCTATACGTTTTCTGTCACATCTGGATGATGCCTAATCATTTATCTAATAATATTTTTTTTAATTAAAAGATTAGTTAGATTAGATAGTTTGATAGAGATAAATGATTACATACTGAATTTTAAAATTATTATGAACTGAACTTTGAATATATTTTATACCAGGGATTTCCCCTCACTCCGCTTAGGTACGTCCCTAGGTGCCTAACAGGATAGTCATAAACTATCTGTATACTAAATTTCATCAAAATCCGTGCAACCGTTTTATTGTAAAGTAGTTACAAACATACACACAAAATATTCGCAATTATATTAGTATTCCAAAAAATCTGTACATTTCTTTATGGAAGGGCGGGACCTCTAATACAGACAAAAATTACTGGCTTAAAAGGAGACCTCAAGGCTCAACCACACACTTTGTTAAAGCTGTATCTCTGTATGCAAATAAAAATATGTATATTTTTTTAAAATATTTTTATCCCAATATAGATACAGAAAAAAATCCTAACATAAAATGGGTCTAAAAATTTAACCGCACAAATGTGGTTCCGAAAAAGATAACATGTATCAAACAGAAGGGGACTGTTCTCTTTTGAAGCTCTTTAGGGGTCACTAATTGAAATGTACCACATATGGAGTAAATTTGCTATCGTAGCTATCATTTCACTTTAGGGGAAAGTAAAATATTTACTGGCTGCCAATAACTGATGAATAATAACTTTATTTGGTTACTTTGTAATTAATTGTTAAACAAGTTATGTCATCTATTTCCGTATTAATATTATAAATGTGAAAGTTTGTGAGTATGTATGGATATATGTTACTCTTTCACGCCAGAACGGCTGAACGGATCTGGATGAAATTTGGCACAAAGATATATTATACTCTGAAATAACACATAGGCTACTTTTTATCCCGGAAAAATGTACGGTTCCCGTGGGATAGGTTTGTTGTTGTTTTCTTTTCTTAGAAGCGAGGGTAAACCGCCACTATATATATATATATATATATATATATATATATATATACATATATACATATATACATATATATATATATATACAGATAAATAAAATTGGAGTGTCTGTTTGTAATATTAAAATAGCCACTTTTTACTAAATGCATAATATGGATGTATACACGGTACACATACCAAAACAACATTTTTTACAATTTTTGTCTGTCTGTCGGTCTGTCTGTCTATCTGTCTGTCTGTCTGTTTGTTCCGGCTAATCTTCGAAACGGATGGACCGATTTTGGCGGGACTTTCACTGGAAGATAGCTGATGTTATAAGGAGTAACTTAGCTACTTTTATTTTAGAAAAAGGATCAGGGTTCCGCGAAAAAAAATTAAAACCCATGAAATTGTGAACAAAATCCGCGTACGGCGTACACATCCGAGCAAAGCGAGGGTAAATAGCTATATAATTTAAATGAATATCTTAGGAGTAGCAAGCTACTATTTATGTATACACATAGCTAACCGTGAAAACGTACCTAGGGACGAACGCGAGCGAAGCGAGCAATGTAGGGTTAGTTACACCATTTATAACTCAGGAACGACTGGACCGGTTTGTTAGATTTGTTTCTGCCCCGAATAGCAGAATAACTATTAAAACATCGGAAAATTCACTAAAAAAATAATTAAAAAGTACATAGCTAACGCTGGCTAATAACTAGGTATTTATATTTATTTAAAACGTATATAGGAACGCACTCAAGCGAAGCGAAGGTAAGTCACTAGTTAATTATAAATAAAACTTTTTGAAATAAATCAGTAACACGCTTTAAAGCCATCAACAAGAAAATTGAATTGAATTGAAATATTACAAGCACTAACCCCTTAAAATCAACCTCTAAAATCACTTGCACAGTACCGTCTTCCAAATTGTGTCACCTACATAATAGGTATATATTGTCTATATATCGCGTGCCAATTTTTACTAACTTAAATGACCTGTATAAAACTAATACCTGTTCCTCTGAATTGTAATGTTCCTCTAAGGGTCTAAATCGTATGACCAAATATTTGAACATCGTCAACCATTGATTTAATTATTATAGGTTAGAATACCTTAGTTCACGAAGTATATCATGAAATACCACTATTTATTATTTTATGGATTGATCAAGGACTTTATGATTTATGAATTCTACAACGTATATAATATAATAACTAATAAATAATGACCCTTAAACCTGATAATATTTTCTCATATTATCGGATGTACAGAACCCTATAATAATGTATTAAAGTGTTTTAATTTGACACATATTAAAAGTATTAATTTATAATTTTTACATTCTTGCTAAGAGAGATCACAAAGCTAACATAATAAAAAGTGACATCACCTCACTTCTAGTTGTACGAATGTATAAAGAATTCAAGAACTTCAAGAGGATTACTAGAGTTCCATGTATTCGACAAAGGCCACAACAACTTGTGCGATGCGTGCGACTTGCCGCGGGTCGTTACGTGAGTTTTATTCGATTTATGTCATTTCACCTTTAGTTTTACATAGTTAAGTATTGTTAGCCGACTTCAAAGCAAGTAAATAGTATAAAATATATAAAAATATTAATAAATATATACTAATACATATAATAAAATTCTAACCGAGTCAAATCTGTATATTAAATATTTTTTGGAAAATCTTATTGAAATAGTCATTATTATCCATACAGAGGCCGAATCTATAGATTTTAGAATTTTTGTCTATCTGTCCGTCTGTTACCGCATTATGGAAAAACCACTGGAGGGATTTTGATGAAATTTGGTATGATGATAGCTGGTTTTCCGGGTCAATATAATATAGGATACTTTTTACTGCGGGAAAATATCTCATCTCTGAGAAATCTATAGTAAACGTTAAAACATAACTAGGGACGAACCCGAGCGGAGCGAGGTGAGTCGATAGTTTTATAGAAAACTATCTTTTCGGATATTTTATAAAATTTATTCTGGTTTTTGACAGTCCCTCTGATGACCATGATTGCTGTAAAGCATTCGAAACGTCGGGAACTAAAAATGAAAATAAGTATACGAAAAAATCCGAAAAGATATTACATCAAAATATCCGCGTATATATAAGAAAGTGTTAAATTTATCAATTCTAAGTATCTATAACATAAAATCTGACTAAAACATAACCTATTAAGTTTCATTTCAATTCGTTATTTGGATATTACCTAATACACCTACAGTTGAGAGTCATGCGGTTATGTTAAATGTTTGGATGCTGAATAGGTTTTCAATAATGATATTTGCGCGTGTGAAACCGCAAACAAATATGTATAATAATATATGAAAGGATATGATTGAGGAATTATAAATAAAATAAACTAGTGTTAGAAAACATTTTTACTTTCTAATTTTATGAGTGTTTTACTGGATTAATTAGAAGGTGATGTAGGCACTTGATGACTGGCCTTGTAATGTATTCAGCCCTTTTTTAACGTCCCACTGCTGGGGATGGACCTCCCTTCGACGCGAATACGAGGGGATCAGGCCATAGTCCACCACGTTGGCCAAGTGCGGGCTGACTGAGCAGGTTGTTCGAAAACTTGCTAGGTTATCTCAGACATGCAGGTTTCAACACGATGTTTTTCTTCACCATAAATAATCATGTTAGGAAATGTACGCCTAGCTTTTCGTAATTGAGGTAATATTTAGCACTGGTAGTCCAGTGGTAACGTACTTGCTTGGAAAATCAAAAGAAGCAGGTTCAAATCCCGGGTCTCGCACATCTGATACTATGGCCTGATTCCCCTCACTTTGAAGAGAAGTCCATATCCAGCAGTCTTAAAAAGAGATGAATAAAAGATACTATAATTAGAATTTACAAGTTATTCAAAGTTCATTTACTTCATTATTCTAATAATAGTAACTATTAAAAACAAGTTTAGGGGATTGGCTCTCATTTGTAAGTTAAGCTTTTTTAATTGTTATACAAAAATAAAAGCTTAGCACAAAGTGAACGTAAATGAACTTTTTTAACGAAATATAATTAAAAGTTTATTAATTGATTTAATTTAGTTTTGAATTCAATGAATAGATTTGGTAAAATTATTTTAAAATTAATTGTTCTAGAAACTTTTTGAAACAAATCAAGAAGGATTGTGAAGAAAAAATGTAAAGAAACGAATGAATAAAATATTCCTAATATTGACTTGAGAATTATTTCAATTTCACAATAAAGTAGTAAATATTATCAAACATATGTTTAAGCGCGTATCACTCAAATTGGCTGCACGGATTTTAATGATACTTTGATATTTTATAGATGAACAAGTCAGTCTCAATTAAAGATACAAAAGAAACTACCTATTCTACTCGCTTTTATACAGCGATTAAGTAAATTCTCTAAATAGAAATGTTAAAACAAGTGAAATCGCTAGCATCAACTAGTATTATATATCAAATGATTCGGACAAAAATTTTTTCAAGACCCAAATTGGCCCAAATTTTGATTTTTAATGATATTATGACACTCGTGTTATCAAGACGAATCTAACGACGTATGAATCATCAAAATCGGTTAAGCCGTATAGTAATTACGAGTGAACATAGGGTCGGACATACATACAGTTCAAACACATAACAATCCTTTGGGCTTCACCGCAGTCGGGTAAAAATGTAACAAGCCTAGAATTCGTTACCTATTAGGATCTAAGCCGACCCTCTCAAGTCTCAACACTGAGCTGTCCATTATAAGCTACTCCCCCTGCAAGTCGAGCGTGAAATTTCATAGTACTCATTTCAAAACGCAATCTCGCCAAATGTTTAGTTTTTATCGCAATATTCATTACTTGCATCCCCGCGGTGAAAATAGAGATACTACAGTGTAATAATGGCTAAAAAACACTGTTGACTAAGAGTTTAATATATCAAATATATGGAACTTTTGAAAATTATTCAAATGAGCCTAAGCATTTAAGGTTTTACCACGGGTCTCACACTACTGATATTTTTTTACATGCGTTATATTTTCAACATGATTATATACCACTTGCGTTACAATGAAGGAAAAATCGTGAAATCTGCATATCTGAGAGAACCTAAAATGTTTTAAAGACATGTATCCGACTCTCATTTTGCCAACGTGGTGGCCAATCTCGCAAAGAGAGAAGGCCCATGCCCATCAGTGGGATGATTCAAAATATTGAATTCATTAAAACAATTATTAAGATTATAATAAAATTGTAACTTAACCGAATCTGTACATTAAATATTTTTTGGAAAATCTTATTGAAATAGACATTATTATTGATACAGAAACCGAATCTACACTTTTTAGAATTTTTGTCTGTCTGTCTGTCTGTTAACGCATCACAAGAAAACCACTGGATGGATTTTGATAAAATTTGGTATGGTGATAGCTGGTTATCCGGGTCAACATATAGGATACTTTTTACCGCAGGAAAATATCTCATTTCTGAGAAATCTATACTAAACGTTAAAAGGTAACTAGGGACAAACCCGAGCGGAGCGAGGGTGAGTTGCTAGTTAAGATTAAAAAACTGTCTGTTCGAATTAGTTTACATCAACGAAGACGCGGGTGAAAACTTGTCAATAATACATTAATGGGTTCAGTTGGTAGACGTGACCGTTCGTAAAGATGTTTGGACTTAAGCCTCACAGGTAGCTTCCGCTTTATTAGAAATTGTGAATTCCTTCGAGGCTTATTTAAGATAGTTAAAAAGATTTATACTACCTACATATTAAATTTATCTATTTTTTGATGGACGAAATCGTAACAGGTTCATCGAGAAAACAAGGAGATGGAAAGGTATAGTTTTTTTTTTTATGTAACACAGTATCTTTAAAAAGGTTATATAATCATATTTAGCAAGGTGGAGGTCCCACAAATTTCAAGAAAACCATCCCTAGATGGAATAATTTTTTTAAAGAGTTTTATTTTGAGATCATTATTTCTTTTTTTGAATTAAAACTTTTTTACGAACGCGTGACTTGGGGGGTAAGCTGGTGAATGCGTTACGAAAATATGTACGTACGTTTGTTGCCATGGTAACCGTTGTTATTTTCTGACAAATTATGTACATATAATATTACACTCTTTCCTTAAATGATATTCTATAAATATATGATTGTAATATGTCTAATATGCGTTATTTTTAGTATCTCACCTATCCTAATTATTTAGAACATAAATTGAATTTCATAAAGAGTACCGATAACCTACAGAAGTTTTACTTCTTGCGCGTGTACACATTCATACACTCTTTGATTTTTTAAATTTTTACATACTTACGTATATCGACGAAAATCTTTTTACAGAAAAACCGGAGGGACATTCTCCGCCGAGAGTCTGTCCTTCTGTCTGTATAGTATGTGCACACTAGTCTTGAAACCTACTAAACGAATTAGGATGCGGTTTTCCATCATCTACGAATAGATACAGATTGCCGAAGTTATTCTATTCGAAGAAATTTTTCGTTTTTTGAGATCCTAAAAAGACATTTTCTACATACAAATCTACCAAATTTATCGTGTTGTAAAACTCTAAGCACAAAATTTTAATTTATTTAATCGCCATTTTTTTAATAATCTATTATTTAAATAGATTTTAAATGAATTCGTTAACATAAAATAATTAATTTGGTCAAGTCAAGATAAGCTTCAGATGGGCTTTCTTCATCCATAATAAAAATTTATATCATAATTAAGTAAATGAACAACTTAAGACAAACTTTTTCGAACTTAAAAGAAAGGCAATTTTTCAGTATCGTAATTCGTTTTTAATTTTTCATAATGGAGGTGTTTTTTTTTATTTATGAAACCGTTTGATGTTACATTGAATATTTATCTAAGTATAAACTAGCGACTCACCCTCGCTTCGCTTCGGGTTCATCCCTAGACAAAAATAAATCTATCCCACGGGAACCGTACATTTTTCCGGGATGATATATAGCCTATAGCCTTCCTCAGTTAACGGGCTATCTAATGCAAGATTAATTTTTCAAATTGGATTAGTATTTCCTGAGATTAGCGCGTTCAACCAAACAAACAAACTCTTCAGCTTTATAATATTAAGTATAGATTAAATATAAAAAATGTAGTCGTGAAGACGGTCTAGGCGCAGTAGCAGTTTGACCGGCATGGCCTACTACTGCGGATGACGTTGCTTCATATCTCAAAAAAAATATGATTTGACTTGATGAATTATTATTATTAAACCAATATCTATCTTAAATAAAACTATCTTTTCGGATTATTTCGCGGATTTATTTTGATTTTTGGTTCCCGACGTTTCGAATGCTTTACAGCAATCATGGTCACGGGAGAGACTAAGGTATTAGACATCTCAAAAGCGTTATATACTTGTTACAGACAGTGCCTAAATAATCCGAAAAGATAGTTTTATTTAAAATGTCAAATATTCGCGTAAATCTAAGAAAGTACAATATCTATCTGTCTTTCGAGGATAGATACAGAGATGTGATTTTTATAACTTGTTATAAGGTGAATATTTTAATATAATTTTTGCTTTGCGTATTGTTCTAAACATATTTTTTGAATAGATATATAATAAGCATAGGTACTTCTTTATCTACATGTAATAAAATTCTAACTTAATGGAATCTGTGTACATTAAATATTTTTTGGAAAATCTTATTGAAATAGTCATTATTAAGAATTATCGATACAGAGGCCGAATTGTTTGTGACCGCATCATGAGAAAATTTCTGGATAGATTTTGATGAAATTAGGTATGATGATAGCTGGTTATCCGGGTCAACATATAGGATACCTACTTTTTACTGCGGGAAAATATCTTATCTCTGAGCTAAACGTTAAAACGTAACTGAGTGAAGCGTGAGTCGCTAGTATTTAATAAATATTGTTAAAACATCAAAATAAGAAAGGACTATAGAAATTAAGTCTATGTACAGTCTATCAATCTGTCTCTATTAAAAAATAAACAAAATTTGGCTATTTAAATTAGTCTTCTTAATAATAATAATAATAAAAGTAAGAACGTCTCGCTGAAGAATATTATTATGACCAAATTGTAACTCCATTATATTATAATACTAGCATTGCTCGCGGCTCTGCCCGCGTTCAGTTGATCAAAAATTTGTATTTTTTCTCAGAAATGAGATATTTTCCCGCGGTAAAAAGTATCCTATATGTTGACCCGGATCACCAGCTATCATCATACCAAATTTCATCAAAATCCCTCCAGTGGTTTTCCTGTGATGCGGTAACAGACAGACAGACAGACAAAAAATTAAAAACTATAGATTCGGCCTCTGCATCGATAATAATGTCTATTTCAATAAGATTTTCCCAAAAATATTTAATGTACAGATTCAGCTTTGTTAGAATTTTATAATATGTATAGATATATAGATTTACACAATTCCAATAGGTTCATGAAGGAAGTTTGAAAACGCAGAATAAAACGCAAAATCTACCTACGTTCTTATTTTCTTAATAAGCAACACTTAACTTTAAAAATGTATTCACAAATCTATTATATTTTACTAGTTTTCGCAGTCATTAACCACTGAATGATCCCGATTATCGCGTCAACTTTAATCGTTAGTAAGCAGCTTAGAATGCATTATCTATTTTTTTTATCATACTTTTAAACAGCCCACCGACGTTGATACCGAGAATGTCCACAGTATTAAATTTCCATATACTCTGTAATTTAAATGATAGCCATTTTGTTTTTTTGAAGTAAAACTTCTTTAGAATCGTTGTGATTTGAAATTCGATGAAACGGAAATGCAACACTAAAAAGAGACAAACACATAAATATATAGGATTAAGCCGGCGAGAGAATGAGATAGAATACATCGCCATGTTGCCATGGTAACCGTTGTTATTGTCTGAAAAATATATTATATTATATTCTTTCCGTGTCTAATATTCTTTAAATATATGATTGTAATATGTCTAATATGCCTTATTTAATTATTTGAGATAGAATACATTACACAGGAAGTAAAAATAATAAAATTAATTACTGAATAATACGTAATGTATATCATATAAAATGTACAATAACTTTTAAACTTAGTAAAAATATTATAAAAAAGTAAACCTTATAATTATTCTACTCCTGATACTCTATATTCGTCTCATTCTTTCGTAAGTTACTTTTCTCAAGTTTTACTTCTACCATGTGTGAATTAGACACGCGCTTTTTTTTAACTACCAAATCTAACCATCCCTTTCACTCTTACCACTACACCGTACAGCTTAAGCAATACACGGTCAAAAATTCCATAAAGTTTTTAGTTAGATATTTGATCCTGAGAAAACCCATTGTTTTTCCCAGCATAAAGTCTTTGTTCTTCTGACTTTAATCCATTATGTACCTACCTGTGGAAGTAAAATTCGTAAAATTAGCCGTTCTCGAGATTAACGTTTATACACAGATTTTAAATGAAGATTTTTAATGATAGTTTATACCTATATTTAATTTATATAATTATTTTTATAAATATCGTAGAAATAGTCTCAGATAATTTAGTTGAATATATAAAACTTAGGTAGGTATAAGGTGGGTACCTATGCACCTACACTGATTTTACGATTATAGTACAAGTATGCGGAGATATACTATAGGATGGTTAGTTGGTACCTAGTTGGTACTACTAGGTACTATAGAAAGGGCCTTTGAAATACCGAAGGAAAAAGATCGCGCGGTCGTCCTTCAACAAGATGGACCGACCACATTAAAGACTCGTCATCCAAATTCTACACGGTTGTAAGAGACGCGCTGTACAGAAACAGGTGGAGGCAAATCATCCGCTCCAGATGCAACCCTAATGCTGACCATGATCCTCAGACATGAAGGACTGACCCCAGAGAGAAAGAGAGAGAGAGAGAAAGAGAGACAGACAGAGAGCAGGCACTTAAGGAACAAAAGAAGTAAGTTTCATGTGGTGTTGAATAAAAAAATTCTAGATGAGTAAAACCGCGGTAAGTTGCTGTATGTAGAGACCGTTTATATCTTGAGAACATATATCTGTGTATTTATATTTGTCGGAAACAAGGCTCTTGTAACATTATCACCTATCAAATAAAATAGAGCTTCACCTTTACAAAATAAGACTTCCGCGTACAAAATCCTTTACAGACATTTATTTTAACAGTAAAATCTCAATCGTCTCTACTAAAGTTGGTGTCGATTGTATAAGTAAATAGGTCCCTACTACCTATGTAACATTAAGGAAAACATATAAAAATAGTTATCTTTATTATTAATGTTATAAATGCAAAATTAAAATAAATTTATAAAATACTAGCGACTCACCCTCGCTTCGCTCGGGTTCGTCCCTGGGTTGATTCCCCATACAAACTTTCGTCCCCATTTTCATTCCCTTATGGGATGATTTCCAGGATAAAAACTATCCTATATCCTTCCCAGGGTCTCAAAATATCTTCTTACTAAATTTTACCTTAATCGGTTCAGTAGTTTCGGAGCCTATTCGGTGCAAACAAACACACAAACAATTCCTTCCTCTTTATAATATTAGTATAGATACATTCAAAATTTCTTTGTTTGTTTCATACTAATAAAATTAATAAATACTTTAATCCATATAATATATTAGTAATTCCAGCAAAATACGAGTAAACCCATTAACAAGAGCTAGCACCATATAATAATTAACTTATAAGTACAATACGAATACCCAGCTACCGATAGTTGGCTACGAATATCATGGCTTGCTTGCTCCGTCCCATAAATCATAAATACACCATTATTTATTACCGATACAATTTCACCCACGTATTTCGCTTTGTTTATTTCGTACGGTGTACCTATAACAGAGATATGCATTGTCCTCACTGGATGAATTTGAAAGAAAAAACATCTCGACTCATTCTCCTTCCTTTAAATAAAACAAAAGAGACTAGAAAGACATGTCGTTAAAACAATTGAAACGGAATCGATTCAAAATGTCACATCACTATATCGAAACGTTCGAATTTCATATCTCGTTCCGTCAACATAGAGGTGAAAATGGCAGTTAAAGATGGCGTCATCCAAATGTTTTAGAACGCGGGAAATGAAAGTGGTTACATATTTATAAAATGGAATCGATTTTTAAATGAGCCAATGGTAAGGCTTGGTGGAGTGGGCGGGGCCTCGCTCCACCCCGGCGGAAGTCAGATGAGTCTGAGCGCCTTTTGTTCATTCACGCAGCGTTAGTTGACGTGAGCAGACGTGCTATAAAGATATTCTTTTAAATTTGACTTCGATATCTACATTATAATTTACTATTTTATTTATATTTTGAAACAAGCACATTTTAAATAAATAATATGGAATCATATTATATTAATTTCACCATTTACTACTTAATTATAAGAATCTATAAAAATAGGAAAGCCCTTTTCGCTATAATAATATATACCAGTAGATACTAATAGTAAGTAAAAGTAACATTTATTATTTTTTATTTAAATATGCCATTAAAAGTTGGCATTAAGATATTTTGGTTAAAAATACACCGTTAAAAAAAGTTGCCATTACTTTTTTACATGTATTTAATGCAATCTTAATGTTGCCAAATGAACACAATACTGTCTTATTTATTATACTTCTTTATAAAAAACCTTATTTTTGATATAGGTTTAGACTTTAGATCAGATATATTAAAAAATTTTATTTGTCCTAACTTGTTCATCAAGCCCATACCAAACCATCTGGATGTAGGAAACTGATATTATGTTAGCGAATTTCAATTACTTATATAAATAGGTAACCACAAAGTCTATCTACCTGCCTAATATTTTTTCAAATTCAACTCATAAAGGACTCGAAAGGGGGACCAAGTTTGTAGGAAATATTTTTCTGACTGTTAAATGAATAAAATGCAAAAATGCAAAAAATGAATAAAAAATATGTTTATTTACTTGTTATTAATTTCATCTAGATTAGTAATTTTTACTTTTTAGCATTCACCATCAAAATAGTTATATCCAATGTAACAAAGGAACCCTCAAAGGGCAGGGTGGCATGTCCCTGGCCAAACTCATTTTTCTATCTAAGTTTAAAATAAAATATCTTCGATGTCTACATCATACAATACAGTCATTCATACATTGATCCAATGATATCTTATAAGTTATAATTATATACCTATTCACTATCGCCAGTATCACAGCCAGGCGGAGAAATTTCCAAATTTTGATCCAAAAACTGACATTAAGGTCTAAGTCTAATATCACATTGAACAAAGAAAAATTTATTTACACTCCTCAACGCCTTCTCACTTATAATTTACAGTAAACATAACTAAGACCTTCTTTCAAATAAATTGCCTTTCTTTCTTGGCCATTTTTTTTTTTCTTATTGTAGGTACCTAAAATATCAATTACAAGTGAAAAATTGATCCATATGCAATATACAATGTTTTACACAACACAAATTAATACATTAAAATTTACAATCAATGCTTAGCTTGAATAAACAATGTAGATAAGCTATTTATCAATTTATTTAAAATTTCATAAAAACAATGTTTTACGTATAGTAATAACTCGCCTGATTTTATTTAGACAGATTAGATTAGATTATATCTTATTTCTGTGCAAATATTTTTTTCAAGCTACTTTTAAATCCAAACAAGGTAAAACTATAAGAAAAAAAATATCTACCCCGTGCGGAAAATGTATCCGCGATCTGCGACTTAACAGACAGTGATCAGGTCAGAACCCTACTGTGCCACAACGGTCCTTTTCATAAATCCGGTTAATAAAGCACAAAATGGATCGCACAGAAGCTAATATAAAAAATATTTGTATGGAGTCTTTATTACTCACCTTTTTACACGAGCTGCATGGGTCCAGCGGACTGCGAATAAAGGAAATATTTTTTTTAAAACTGAGGTGCCGAGAGTCGAACCGGTTATGCTTACTATCAAATCAAGAAAATAATATTTTTCGATGATAAAATAGGCAGATGTTATGCAAATATTTTAACATATAATGTGTGATTTTAACTATAAATTAGGTAGGTGTTTGATTAATACGTCAATATTAGAAAAATAAAAAAAAATTGATGTACCTACTTTTCATAGATTAATCATTAAGTGAATAATAAGTAGATAATTGTAGATATCATCCTATCATACATACATATTAAAGCTGATTTTTTGTTTCTTTTCTCTAAGTATCAAGTATATACATAAGTACATACCAATCCATTCAAGCATAATAGAAGTTATGATAATTTAAACTTAAAATTTTTGACGTAAAACTTATTTCAGAGTAGTATAAAGAAAAGTTGCCAATTACTATAAAAGCTCTGACATAATCATATCAATTTAAATATAATGTAAAATATGAAGGCAATAAATGATTGATAAATGATAGACGTTTCAATTTATTTTTTTACTTACATCCGTCAAAGTTCAAACTGACAGGTCACAAAAACGTGACAAACACAGTCACGGACAAAAGCAAGTAGTAAATTTCACAAACAAATTAAATATCTCATTACTCACGTAAATAAATCAATATGGAAATAAAAGGGCATTTCGTGTGCACCGACCGATGGAATGTCTCTGACCGTTTTTTACTAACCTTAAATATTCAAATGGAATCACCCAAATTAAGTAGCCATAAACGGAATCAGCTTCCAAATTTGAATATTTCATTTGTGCTCGTGTAAGCGCGTGCTTTGATTTGTGTGTGTGCTAGTGATGGACCACCGATAATTGTCGTCGATATCTATAATAGAAACTATTTTGTGATTATCGTTATAGTATATTATAAATTTTATGAGGAGTAGACGATACAGATAATGTTCATTTTATATAAAACAGGAGTTATTCTCGTTATTCGTTAATTTCAATAATTTCAATTTTTTTTTTGTTGTCTGTTGTTATTATTTAATATTTTGCACATTTTTGTTTGTTGGAATAAATAGTGTTTTCATGACCTAGGAATAATAAGCATGCAAGCTGATTACAATAGATATATTCGTAAATAGTAAACGTAATATATTGCTTTTACAATTGTATTATAAAAGTCCTTTAATATATTTATATATGTGGCGAAACACTAAAAATATGTTTTTATATGTTGTTACGTTTCGCCTATTTTAAAAGAGGAAAAAAAAGATTAAGTTTACTCACGTCATGTAATATTATTAGGTTTTTTACACATTATTAAACTGATGTAAATAATTCTATTGGAGTTGGTTTAATTTCTCCCATACTCCAAATATATTCCACGCACTAAAACCACAATATGATGTTTGAATAATAATTATTAAAAATATCGACAAAATACCAGCACAACTCTTAACCTTTTGTCGAAGCGCGCCGCGTTGATAAGGAAACATTTTAAATTAGTAGGAGAAGAAGAGAAAAAATATTATAAAATTTATTTTTTATTTATATTTTATCACAAAACGGGTAGCCGCTGCTACCACCGATATAAATTATATCATTTTTCACTGCGACAACCTTAACGGACGTAAAAAATGACGGCCCATTCACTCTAAAGTTTGAATTTGCCGCGTTTTTTATTCGTTTCCGGGCGATGGGATTCCATTATTGAACTTCGACATTCGAAAACTTATACAAGACTCTTTAGATTTTTTTCTATACATTGGCAGTGATATTCATTTTCTATATTTTATGCACTAAACTTAACTTTTAATTTAATAAAAGCTGTGTAATTGAACTTGACCGTGCTTTTTTTCTAACTTAATAATTTGTTTTTTTTTTATTTACTTAAGTAATAATATGATGGTCATATGAGGCTTATTTTTTTTACCTATTATATGGTAGTGATGTAAGATGCATAATTCTTATATTCATTTATCTAAACCTAGGTCCTTATTAATAAAAAAGTTTGTAACAATGATCTTTGCCAAAATTCCCATACGATTGCTGTGGTTTTAGGAAAAGCTGCGCAAACTTATCTATACATATAAAAAAATGAATCGAACCTGTCTGTACATTAAATATTTTTTGGAAAATCTTATTGAAGTAGTTATTATTATCGATACAGAGGCCTAATCTATAGTTTTTAGAATTTTTGTCTGTCTGTCGCCGCATCACGAGAAAACGAGAAAAAGATGTTAGAGGAGTATGTTAGAGGACTCGTGTCAATATATGGGATACTTTTTATCAAAGGAAAATATCTCATCACTGAGAAAACTATACTAAACGTTAAAACGTAACTAGGGACTAATTACTATATAAATGCGAAAGTTTGGATGGATGAATGGTTATTACTCATTCAGGCTGGAACGGCTGAACGGATCTGAATGAAAATTAACAGAGAGATGGATAAAGATGCTACTTTTCTACCGAAAAAATGCACGCTTCCCGTGGGACAGATTTGTTTTTGTTTTTCACTAGGGACGAATCCAAGCGAAGCGAGGCGAGGTCGAGCCGCTAGTTATCAAATAATATTACAGAACATTTTTTTTGCGTCTCTGTAAAAGCAAGAAATTGAACGTATTCTGTATTTTAGATACTTCCTTGAACAAAACCTCCAAATTTATTATTATTTAGTGTTCGAGAAATGTAGTACATAAAGGTTAAGGCTAAAGCTAGATATTACAGGACATTAAACCGGACCTACAGAATTTTATATTAATAGCTGTTGAATAGACCACCGACATTGGCCGAAAGTAGAAAATATGGAGGTGACATCTTTGTACAGGTAGGTAGTTTCTCTAAGATTATTTATATTATTTATATTATGTAATAAAACTTTCTATATAGGTACTTATGATTAGACAGTAATCTTTAAATTTTTTGTAAAAAAATTAACGTGCATCTGTCCTTGCATCATTTCATCTTGTTTTTTTTTAATAATTTATTGCATTTTTTTGGGTTAAAATAACATAATAATTAAGCTTTTCTTGTTTCCTTTAACTCTAAATAAAATAAAAAAAATACGTATAATGAGGAATATAATACCAATCTAATAGACACATAAAAATATCCATAACTTCTGAATTAAACAATGAGTAAACCCGATTATATTAAAAAAAAATGGGACCAATTAGAATAAAGTCAAATTAGATAAAATCGATATGTGCGTAGTAATAGTTTTAATTCAAATAATCGATTAATTTACAAATAGTTAATTGTATTAACTAAAGTACATATTACATCATTTAATTTCCAGTTAAGATTGAATGTTCACGCTTAACCTTATTCAAACATATTCGTACTCCGTGTGCAGTCTCCTAGCTCCCGATGGCTAAAGGCATAAAATCCCGCCACAAAGATAAACAGCCGACAAAAATATCATAAATTTATGAATATACCGCAGTGAAAACTAAAAAACGTACCTACTATTTAAAGTATACCTCACTTTGTCGAGCCGACCAGCCAGGAAATGTTAGGAAGGATATGACAGCGATTGCTTGGACCTCTGCACCTTAAAGCGTTTACTACTAAATCGAAAAAAATTTAGGTGGCTTATATATTTTTAATATAAATCCTTTTCTTATCTATTGATGATTGGTTAAAAGATCGATTTATTCAAATATTAAACCTAAAGCGTACGAAGCCTAATTACAACTAAGGTTTTAAAGAAATATTCTTAAAATACCTAAGACTTATATTTGTTATAAAAATATTTCAAACTTTTATTATGCAACGTTAAGAGGTTTATTTTATTATTATTATTTAGAAATACATAACGTTTTTTAACATATTAATGAAAACACAAACAGCGTAACAAAAACCATGTATAATTTGTTTCTTTGCTAAATTATTATTATTCAAAGGAGGTATCTGATTTCTCTTCATAAAGTCATTTCGTAACTATGTATTAACAATATGTACTGTTTGTGAAATAAAAAAAAAAACTTAAAATTATGCTTAAATTTTTAAAGCCTTTCAAATTCCTTAGCCAATTTCGTGTAATATCTTTGTTATATTAGTTATCGAACGTAATTTATCATAGATTTATAATAAAAAGAAATGTTTTGCTTCTGAAGAAGTACAGATAAATAACGTATAATAACGAGACAATAACAGGTAAAATCATATTTTTTAAAATTATAAATAATTATGTGCTACCTGCGGAGATTTTTTAATATTTTATAAATGGTATATTCGATGATTGAGAATTATATTTATTGTAAAAAATGCAATATTAATTCATGCAATTTATAATGTGACGTGTCCATGTTTAACCTCCTTCATTAGTTGGACAAAACCAACGACATTTACCATTCTTTCAATTGTATTAAAACGACGTAAGTACATCCAAGTACATAATAAAATCAACCTTATAAGTTTCTAATTAAGGTTTAAATTTGTTTAGAATTATAACTTATCACATATGCTCTTCTGGTGGGTGAGAATTACATGACATTTGAAAATGTACGAGATACAAACGTTCTCGGTTCGAATTTGATTTTTTGAATATCGAAGTCGAGTTCAACGCAATAAATAGTTTATTTATAGTGATGTAATAATAAATATGTACCCTTAATTTATGATTAAAAAAAAACATAAAAAATAAATTAATATTTTTTTTTTATTTAAATTTAAATAAGTATATTTAATTAAAACGCCAATATAAAAAGGTAAGCGTAAAAAATCTATTAATATTTTCGAATCATATAACATCTTGTCATCGCGGGTAATAAATAAATATTTTAAAATATTTTGATTATTTTGCTAAAATAATTATAGAAGAAGCGCGTTATGTGAGAGCTATCACTAGACGATCGTAAAGATCAAATTTTATTATTTTCTAATCTCATAACGATATGGATGCCATAAAGTACCCAAGATGGCGTACGGTAGCCGAGCGAGGAAATTTATAGCTGTTGTATCAATTAGATTGAAGTTGAAACTACTGAGCTTTCTTAAGAACTATTTTAATGTTAAAATAGGCTGGACTTTGTTTTATTTATAAAAACTTTTTTTTTTGATTTGAAAAAATATATAAAAATATAGTTTACGTAGTTATTTATATCTTCATATTATATTAATATGTTTAAGCTTTTATCGATATTATTTAAATAAATAACCCATTTATTATATAACGACATTCATTATATAAAATTACTCTTTATGTAAAATAAAATATATTTTATAATATAAAAGCAATTGAAGCTTTCCGGGTGCTTTTTTTATTTTTTTTTTAAACAAAGTTTTATCAATTTTTGAAATATATTTGAAGATCCTAATAATAGCTATAATTAGATGATTAGTATTTACGTATATTGTAATAAAACAAATGTCTACGTTTGTTACATTCAAGTATTTAAAAAATTAACACTCAATTTATATTTAATAAATTTTTATTAAATATTTTTTTTTTTCATTAATTATTAAATAATTTACGTTTTCACGGTTAGCTATGTGTATACATAAATAGTAGCTTGCTACTCCTAAGATATTCATTTAAATTATATAGCGATCTACCCTAGTTTCGCTCGGGTGCGTATGCCGTACGCGGATTTTGTTCACAATTTCATTGGTTTTAATTTTTTTTCGCGGAATCCTGATTCTTTTTCTAAAATAAAAGTAGCCTAAGTTACTCCTTATAACATCAGCTATCTGCCAGTGAAAGTCTCGTCAAAATCAGTTCAGCAAAAAAAAAACTTTTAAATATTAAGACTACCATGACGATGAGCTACGGTTAGAAATTAAAATTATAGAGAGTAATTATAGAGCTTTTCATAAATAACAAAATAGCTTAAAGTTTAGTCTATATACTGTACCTAGTCTATTATTAGCACCTAATTATTATTAGTTACATATATTTATTTTTAAAATAACCCTTACCAACGTAACAATAACTTTTCAGAAATTGAGATCAAATCAATAAAGTCCCTTTTTGGAATTTTACCCTTATTTTAATTGTTATTCAGTAGAGTATAAATAAAAATAAAACACATTTAAAGATTATTGTCTAATAAGCGATATAAATGAGAAATAATAAAGGAGTAATTTTTCTAACTGTAGTTTAAAAACTGTAGTTTATTACACACATTATTTTTATATGTAGGTACATATTTACCCAAAGCTACCTATATAAAAATCTTTTTATATACAATTTTATTTTAGTCATATTTTAAACAGCAAAATGTATACTAAACTATGTATTGTATTTAATAAGTAGGTATGAGGTCTGCGAAAACTATAAAATTCTGTTTTTTATTTACTCAGATAATGTACAAAACCTAGATACCTGCATAGATTAAAATATTGGCTAATATTATAAACAAAAAAAATATTTTTTTAATCTGCACTTTAAAACAAAGGGCAGATTACTACTGTGACAATATTATCAATAGGCTTAAGTAACACTATGGTTTTGTTAAAATTTGAGCTTTTATTTTCAAACAATGTAAACTAGTGTTAGATTAAAATCTACTTTTTATATGTAAATTCCTACTTAGTTCCGATACTAAGAAGTATCATATCGTAGATAAATAGAATTTTAAAGGGAAATGTACCTCTTTTGTTTAATAATTCGTATTAATCTGTAACTACCTATGTACTTTTTGTTACCTACACAGTTAGAGTTAGCTACAGAGTAAGGTGTACTTTTAGCTTATCCATATGTACAGATAAATAAAATTGAAGTGTCTGTTTGTAATGTCAAAATAGAAGTTTTTTACTAAATGCATATGAAAGTATATAAAGTACTAATAAGAAAAAAACGATTTTTAATCTTTTTGTCTGTCTATGTGTGTCTCTGTGTGTTTTTTATTCTGGCACGCTAAAAGAGCTGAAAGGATTCCGATGACATTCAGTCCACATATTTATTTATAGACTACTAGCGACTCACCCTCGCTCCGCTCGGGTTCGTCCCTTCTTACGTTTTAAAGTTTAGTATAGATATCTCAGAGATGATATATTTTCCCGCAGTAAAAAGTATCCTATATGTTGACCCGGATAACCAGCTATCATCATACCAAATTTCATCAAAATCCCTCCAGTGGTGTTTCGTGATGCGGTAACAGACAGACAGACAAAAATTCTAAAAACTATAGATTCGGCCTTTGTATCGATAATAATGTCTATTTCAATAAGATTTTCAAAAAAATATTTAATGTACAGATTCGACTAAGTTACAATTTTATTATATATACCTACCTATAGATGACACGGAGTAGGTACCCAGTAGGTACCAACCTAAAACAAAGGCTACTGTTAGGCAAACAGGAACGCTTTCTGGCGAAGTGAGGGGAAGACCGCTAGTCTTGTAATCGTTGTTAAAATCTATATTTTACACATAAGTATTCTAGATTATTTAACTGCTTTAAGCATCATTAGCATAACAAAATTGTATACATGAATATTTGTGTAGTTAATATGTACATTATATTTAACATTTTTACATATAGGCCTTTGTTAATTTACCTAATTATCAGACAGCCTAGGTCGTTATTAATTATGCGGCCATGTATGTATATAAAAGGACTTTAGATAAGTGTTGAATCGAAAAAAAAATATTTTTATATGTTTTAAAAAGGCATTTTTTTACGGATTTCATTACCTGCTATGCATGTTGATTTAATTCATTAAGATCTAATTAAGCTTAAAAGAGCTTACTTAACCTCAATATTGAATCGTTTTCTAAATTTTATTTCTAGCTAATTTTGTGTTTTTTTTTTTTTTTGGATAATATTATCCATATACATAAATATCGATGTGAGTATGTATATTCCCTGTGGACTTTAAAATGGCTGGAGCGATTTTTATTTTTCATTTTTTTTTCTAACAAATTTTTAGACAATTTACAGATTAGCCCAGCGAATGATCCAGTGAAGTTTGGTCGCTATCGGAAGTTTAAACGCGGGCGAAGCCGCGGGTTACTGCTAGTTAGTAATAAATAGAAATAAATTGAATACATAGACTTATGTACCTACCTTAGCTATCACATAGTTATATTTTTAATGCATTTAATGTATAAAACCATTAATTAAAACGTATAACTTTAACCAAACAAATTTCATGTGACTGAAACAAGTTTAAAAGCTTAAACTTTAACCACATAACATTATTTCAAATATTATTATTAAATGTGTAGGTATATAATGATTACTAAAAGAAAGAATCGTATTTTGAAATACACTTCAATCTACATCCCTTACTTTTCACAGAGGCTGTAAAAGTTTATATAAATACAAGCTTTGTGCGTGTAAAGGCATTGGCACGTGCCGTGAGACCTTTAAAACAAAGCAAATTCCAACGCTTACACTAATCACGCCTTTTCCTCCCACAATATAAAGTTGTAACCAAAAACTGTCGCCAAATAGATAAAAATAGATAATAAACAATTTTTTCTTTTTTACCTGAAAAACAGGGGTGGGGCAGAGACGTGAGGGGCGATGCCGCGCGGCAGTCGGGCCGCAGCCGCGAGCGCGCAAGTGTCGACCCAGCGCTATAATAGACAATTTAAAAAAAAAACACGAACTGTGTTTTAGTGCTTATTTTATTTACTTTTATTTTTAGCGGCCTATACTTACAACGAATTTATTTACTATTCCAGTAAACTAAGACTGCCAAGGACGTGTAATTAGGAAATTTGATGGCGATTAAAGTGTTTTTTTGTATCGATAAGATAAATAAATAGGAACGTCACATTCGTGGCGTGGTCGTGTATGTGATTAAAGATTTTTTTTGTCAAGTGCAGTTACAAGTGTTTGCTAGTTTGGATTATATAGTGCGAAGGTAAGTTTATAATTAATTGTTTTATTTATTTAACGCAGATCTTTCGTATATTATTGTAAGTGAATTATGTAGTACGGTTTATTAAAGTTTACTGACTTTTAAGCCTCCTCGGGAAAAGCTTTGAAATATTACAATATTTTAACATGCTATCTTAATATTATTTTCCTAATACCCACTTCATCGAAATAAATATTAAAAACATAACAACATCGCTACTATTAAAATATTTTTATCAAATATCTAATAGATACTATATATTTGATAACCACAATATTCAATATTGCCTTTAATTATCATTAATTAAAACTTCTTTAATATTTGAAAGCATTCTAAACAAACTTATAAGTACTATTACGAGATAAGCATTTATAAAATTATAATATAAATACAAAATAATACTTAATAAAAAATGAAAATACATTTTTTTTTCTTGGCTGCATTCTAGCACGTTGCGTATTTCCGTCATTATATTACAAAACTATACAGTAGAATAGAAATAAGTAAGCACTTATAAATAAATACATCACTAAGAATACAAAAAATAAATGGATCATAACATCATTAATTGAAGATTTAAAATATCCATTGCCACCGTTTAGGCCTATCTTTCTACAGCACAGAAAGATTGGATATCGTTCATATCGAAAAATTAGATAAAAGTTATATTATAAAATTTATGGTTTTAAAATTAAGAAAAAAAATTGTCTACCGGAAATTGAGTTGACATTATTTATATCTTTTTAATGCGTGAAAAGGTTTTAGACGTGTTATTCTTGTTTAGTCGGAGCTTTTATGGTTAAGATATTATAACATATTATGCGACCTTTTTAGTCGTGTATTATAATATTGGTTTGTTATTACTTATTATATATGTATGTTTTTGAGAAATAATGAAGTTTTAATGTGTAATGATATAAATCAAAAGAATTTGGTATTCTAGTAATAGACTACGGGTCATCAACATGGGTGGTATTTACTGGTGGAAACTTAAAGCTATTAACGAATAAATAAAAATAAAATAATAACTAAAATGCTAATAAATTCATAAAATTATATATTTAGTGTTTATAAAAATTATTCTGTAATATATTATACAATAATTTATATATTCACTTTGTTTCGATGCCGTCGGTGTTTACGTTTTATCAAAATTTATTAAGAAATTTATTACTTTACATTATACTTATCTTCATTTCTCATCATCTTTCATCTCATCTTTTATATACCTATTCCTAAGTTAATGCCATAATATAATAATTAAATAATTTGTATATCCATCTATTAAAAGTTTTGAAAAAAAAAGATATAAAAAATGATATCGCTCATAATCTTAAATTTAAAAATTTTACTCAACCGTGTATGATTAAAAAAATTCTAAAGACGTCTTGTTTTCTAATAAAATGTTTTTTTTTTATATTACTGTGTCGGTAGTTAAGTACCATCTACACTTTCATTCACAATTACGTTCATATTGATCATAAGGTTGCGTGTAACGTTATTATTATCTAAGATAATATTTTGTAAGTACTAATATCTAATAAATAATTATTATGGCTTTTGAACATAATTGGAAGACAAATATAAAAACAACTATTACCTATTGAAAAGAAAGCTTGAGCTTTTTCAGAAACTAAATAATTATCAAAAATGACTAACTTTTAACGATTAATAAAACTTTACTGCATTCAAACAAAACCTGGATGCAAATCTAGTAAAAATATACCCGTATAAACTATAGATAGAGATCTTGATAATATTCTACCCCATTACAATGTTAACTCCCCCTGGGGCGTGGTTAGGGCACGCCTCTTTAATTTATGCTTTTTACCCCACTTTGCTCAAAGCTCGAGTAAGAATACGTTAAGTTTCGCCCAGACATTTAAATAATTTTTTATCTTTATTTTCGTTGTTTTTTTTTTTATTAAAAAAGTTAAAGGCTGTATGTGCTATTGTCTTAGTAAACTGTGTTATTGAAAGTAAAAAATCTCTCTATGTCTGTTGTTTAATACCTACGTATTGAGTGTTCCTTTACATTTTAAGTTAGATATATTAAAAAAGATGCCTAAGCATATCTTTATTTACGTGTTCACGTCTTACATATTTTAGGTTATTTTTTATACATCAATATTTTTGCCTGTCTGTGTGTCTCTTTGTGTTTTTTATTCTTGCACGCTAAAAGAGCTGAAAGGATTCCGATGACGTTCAGTTCACATATTTATTTATAGACTACTAGCGACTACTACAACAAAAGTATAAGCTATTGGTATATTTGTTTTACATTTAATGTCTACCTACCTGCCTTTTAATATAACGTATAGATAAAAATTATGATTTATTATTTGTTATCTTAATAATTATAAAAATGATATTTACTTCCGTTTCGATATGAATTTGATATAGAACGTACCTACTGTTTTTTTTGGAAAAACAATTCTTTAAATAATATAGGTAGGTACCTATTTTAATATATTAGAATTGTAGATAAGTAGGTACTACATTATAGCTACCTTTAATACGGGTAGAAACTATCCATAGTATCTGTAACGATACAAAACAAAGACAGTGCGCTTCCAACTATATATTTTACTAACGGCTCACCCTCGCTTCGCTCGATTTTGTCCTTAGTGAAAAACAAAACCAATCTATCCCACGGGAACCTCAGATTTTTCGGGATAAAAAGTAGACTATGTGTTATTCCAGACTATATTCTATCTCTGTGCCAAATTTTATCCAGAACCGTTCAGCCGTTCTGGCGTGAGAGAGTACCTAACAAACATTCAAACATCTAAACTTACGCACTTACATAGTAGTAAGATAAGATAATCAGACTATCGAACTACGATTATAATTGCGAGATTTTGTATGTGTGTATGTTTGTTACTTTTTAGGTGGAAACGGCTGAACAGGTTTGAATGCAATTTAGTAGGTAGGTACACAGATTATCACCTGGAGTAATATCTATATATATCTATATATACATAAAATGCTTTGTCCTGACTGACTGACTGATCGATCAACGCACAGCCTAAACCGCTGGTCGTAGAAACGTGTAATTTGAACGACATATTTATTTAATAATGTAGGCATCCGCTAAGAAAGGATTTTTCAAAATTCATCTCTTAAGAGGGTAAAATAGGGGATAAAAGATTGTATGAAACTCTGTCATTCGTAACGCGAAATGTACGAAAAGTGGTATTTAGCTTTAAGGTAAAAAATAAAAAATATGTGTATTAGATTTTTTTCGAAATTCATCCCCTAAAAGGGTAAAAGGGGGTAATAAAGTTTGTATGGGCAAACGATTATTTATGGTCAGAATAACTTGAAACTTGGTATTAATGCTCTTCAATACAATTAAATAAATACGTATTTTAGCATTTTTTGAATTTCATCCCATAACACTGTCAAATAGGGGATGAAAGTGTGTATGAAACTCTGTAATTGTTGCACGGAAAATGGTATTTACCTTTAAAATGAAAACTAAAACAATACAAATATCATTATTTTTCGAAATTCATCCCTTAAAAGGGTAAAAAGGGGTTGTGCTATTTATATGAGGAAAAAATTGTTTATGATCAGAATTACTTGAAACTTGGTATTAATGCTCTTCAATACAATTAAATAAACTTGAATTGTAGTTTTTATTTAAATTCAAAATAAAAAATTGAACATATTTAAATACAGTAACATGGCTCAAGTTGTAAGTGCACACTTACTGGGAGTAAGTGGGAGTAGTGTGGGATATAAAGTAAATTTATTTACAGAATATACGCTTAACATCTTATACATATTTTTGCAAATAATAAAGTATGTATTGCGAAAAAGTTTATTTTTTTCGTAGTTTGATCGCGGGCGAAGCCGCGGGTTCTGCTAGTATTATATAAAAAGCAATCCATCGCTACGTATCAACACTTTTATTTATGTATTTATAATGCTAAATCAAAAATTATTATAGAAATATTTATACAAATAAGTCTAATATAAAACTGAAGAGTTTGTTTGTTTGAATGCACCAATCTCTGGAACTACGATTTTAAAAAAAAAAATTTCTATTTCTTCAGAAAGGGTATATCTACAGGCTAATTAGCATCACGGTATAGTTTTTACATGCGTAACTAGGTAATACTTTTAAATAAACTACGCTGACGGAACCGCGGAAAACGCTAATCCTACTAATATCCTACTTCCTACTAATATTATAAATGCGAAAGTTTGTGAGGATGTATGGATGTCTGGATGTATAGATGTATGGATGTTTGTTACTCTTTCACGCAAAAACTACTGAATGGATTTTAATGAAACTTTACAATAATATAGCTCATACATCAGAATAACACAAAGGCTACTTATTTTATCCCGGAAAGATGTACAGTTCCCGTGGGATAATTTGTTTGTTTTTCTAGAGGCGAATCCGAGCAAAGTGAGGGTGAGTCGTTAGTTTTTAAATAAAATAAACCTCCTTTTGGTATTAAAATGTGCAAACATTCCTAACAAACGTTTAAAAAGGTATCTGTCAAGTCAAGGGAGCACAACCCTCACGATACGGCCAATTAGTTGTAATTGGCCTTTGAATCTAGTATCAGATTAGAGTTAAAGCGTCGTTGATCTGCTCATTGCTTATCTTATTACATATTGATGAGCAGTTACTAGTCATAGGTAGCGGGTTCAAATCTAGGCTTGTTCTGTATTTCGGGTACTATATGATCAATTTAACAAATAATTAGTTTAATAATGACCTTTGAGATTTCTAAAACCTTAGTGTCTTCTGTGACCATGATTGCTGTAAATTTCGAAACAAAAATCGAGAAACAAAAATCAAAATAAATACGCGAAAAAATCCGAAAAGATAGTTTTATTTAAAATGTCAAATACTCGCGTAAATCTAAGAAAGTAGGTAGGTATAGTCCCTAAACGTCCCTTATAGTGCATATAATATGTATCTACTTACGTATAATAACTTCGCGTCTAAGGGTCATAGCGTAACGGTACACACTATATTTTCCTCAATAAATATGTATGTTCTTAAATGCAAAAAGAATTGTTCAAATCGGACTAATAGTTCTGGAGTTTAGTGCGTCCAAATAAAAAAAAAAACTTTAAAAAAACTAAAACTTTTAAGCTTTATATATACTAGCGACTCACCCTCGCTCCGCTTGGATTCGTAGTTACGTTTTAACATTTAGTATAGATTTCTCAGAGACGAGAAATTTTCCTGCAGTAAAAAGTAACCTATAGGTATATTGACCCGGATAACCAGCTATCATCATACCAAATTTTATCAAAATCTGTCTAGTGATTTTCTCGTGATGCGTTTGCAGATACGCAGACAAACGACAGATAGACAGACAAACATTCTAAAAACTATAGATTCGGCCTCTGTATTGATAATAATGACAATTTCAAAAAGATTTTCAGGATAGGATAGGATAAGTGGATATGTTATGATGTCCTCTTGACCGATTTGAACGTGGCGGCCAATTTCACTAATACTAACCAACTGCGCAGGAAATATTATAGTGCACAAGTATTCGCGCAGACACAAGTGCACTCTCTATTCCTTTTTACTCTCAAAATCTGATAGCACGATACTTCAACAGTCAACACGACCGTTGAGAGTTAAGGCGCAGGACCGACGGCTTTACGTGCTCACCGAGGCACGGTGGTGGAACACCCCTAATTTCCCAAATCTGGGCTACTACTGAAAATATCTTTAAACGAAAAACTCAGTTAATAAACTTGACTCGACCCGGTACTCGAACCCAGGATCGTACGTGCGGCCGTACATGTTGGCCACTACACTGTCGAGGTATATCACAAAAATCTACAGCCTATTAAAGATATCCTTATAACTGTCGTTTGTTCTTCACTACATAGTATAAAACAAAGTCGCTTCCCGCTATCTGTCTGTCCCTATGCTATGTATGCTTAGATCTTTAAAACTACGCAACGGATTTTGATGCGTTTTTTTAAATAGATAGAGTGAATTAAGAGAAAGGTTTATATGTATAATACATGCATATTATAGTACAGAAAAGGCGAGAAATTCAAAGATTTGTATTTCATACTAACAGTTAAAACTTAAAACGTACCTAACGACGATCTCGAGCGAAGCGAGGGTGAGTCGCTAAGTCACAATTAAATTAATCTCACCGTTTAACTCAAAAAGGCATATCAAATCTAATTGATTTTATCTAGCCTCATTACTTCGAGAACCCTCTTTGATCCACTTAATTAGTGATGGAGTTCAAAATCGATGCACATGTTTGTTTTTAATGAGCTATTTTCGTTTGTACGGTCAATTCTGTAAACAATAAAACTAACTTGTGCTTTTGACTTCGTTTTTTGCTGCATTTAAACGTTTTTTTTTTAGTTAATTTTAGTTACGGTTCCGCTATATAAGGTATCTTTTTATGAAAGGCCGCCATATTTCAATATGACAATAGGTAATCTTCTAACTTACATTTTAGGTATGTACGAAATTAAAATAGGTATGTATATATGTACCTACATAATTAAAAATATAATTTGTTTTTTTTTTATATGTTTTGCGGACTAATTTCAAACTTTAGAGTAATAAAAAAAGTGACTCGTCGAGCAAACGGGTTAACGAAAACCATAGAGCCTGTAGATATTCTAAAAACTATACCTACCTAATAGGGAAAATTTACCTAACTCGTACAAAAACTTGTTAAATACATAAAATATAGAAATAGTAATATTATATAAAAATATGACGACACGTTTGGCTCAGTTTGTAGTGAACCTACGTGCTGTGCCAGCGGTCGCGGGTTCAAATCCCGCTGGGGGCGTTCATTTGTGTGATGAGTACGAATGTTTACTCCAGTCATGGATGTTTATATTTATAATATGTACGTATTTAAAAAAAATTATATACCTATGTGTAGTGTATCAACTATCTGGTATCCATAACACAAGCCTCGTATAGTTCGTGCCACGAAAGATGAGACTTGACAAACCACGTGGTTTCAGTTGCGCAGAAGACGATTTATAGGTCACTTTAGCGGTACGAGGGCTGAGGCGGGAAGGGATCGGGCGTCGTCGGGGCGTCGAAAACTGCGCGGGAGGCGCGGTACGGCGCTGCGCATGCGTATTAGTTGCTTACCTTTCTCCTCACCCCGTACAACCCCCGCTTGACTCCGCGATACAGACGAGTGCAACTTGTGTTTATATTTTATTTTGTTTAAAGTTGTGTTGTATACGAGTGCAATTTTGTAAAATTTTGATTATGCCTCAAGATAAAACATTAAGAAGACAAAGTTGGAAGATAGTTTACGACGTGTACACTTATATGTTAAAAGAAGCAAAGGAAGTGTACAAAATTTGAAGTAGGTACAAATACTTACCGTTGCGAACCGTGCGTATCATTTCGTAATAAATATTGTTAATTATTTTAATATAACATTGCTATACACCTTATTCCGAAAGACATCGAAAAATCCCTAAAATAGGTATAGAAATAAATTATATATAACTATTTCGTACACGATTGTACCTGCGCAGGATCCCCACTACTGACGCTCGTCAAGTCTCATCTTTCGTGGCACGTATTATAGCTTACCATGGAACTAGATGGTGCTGTTTGTTAATGTCCCAACATATTTATTATTTAATATATTATGCTTTATAGAGAGAGATAAAAGAAAAGTAAAACGTCAAGCAGAAAAACTTTTAAAATCAAAAGGTATTTAATAAAATATAATTAAATAATAAATAAATCACCAAAAAATCAATTAAAAAAAATGTTATACAAAGCAAAATATTTTAAAAGAGGCTACAACTAATCTACTGTTTGCGCGTGCAAATTTTGATAACATCACAAAAAAATGGAAGTCAACGTAACATGCGTTACGTAAAAGAACACGTTGTTATGCTGTGATTATAATATTCGAGACAAGTTTCGTGCTGCGGTTTTACCTGCGTAATAAGTGTCTTCTTCTTTTGTCAGATCGTTCTTAGATGGCGCCATCTATTGATAAATTTGTTAATTATTAGAATTATGTTAAAGTTGGATTATTATTTGTATGGAGTGCACTGCCAGGGCAAATACAATTATAGGTGAATGAGTTTATTCAGTAGTCCAATCTGTTTTTACGCAAAGCTCCATCTAAATCCGATCAACATTTTCCTTATGATAGGTATCTAAAAAAAAATTACAAAAAATATATTCACTCTCAATTCGTAAAGCTGATACTAGCATATTATCGTCGTTTCACCCGAATCTAGTTCCCTGGATATCTATTGTTTTTAACCGATGGAAAAGGGAGGAGGTTCTTAATTCGATACGTGTATTTTTTTTTTAATAATATTACTAGACAATTACCCTTGCTTCGCTTGGGTTTGTCCTTGAGTGCTTAATGTAAATCGGCTCAGCCGTTTCAACGTGAAGAAGTACCTAACAAACGTACATACACACATACAAATTTTTACATTTATAATAGAACTTTGATTAATAGGACGAGATCATTAATAGAGATATTTTGGTGAGAAATTTTCTTTGTGATTAATGTGAACAACATTTTTTCTTAAAATCTGTTAACACGTTCACTGCGTTAAGATTTTTAGATGACTTTCAGCTAGTGCTATATAAGGTCCCTAAGACCTGAAGCGTGATGATCTTGGAGTGCGTTGTCGGGTCGAAAATATCTGTTCGGTATACATGTATTTAGAAGTGGATTTTGAAGCAATTATAATGATTTTTTAAAATTTTCTTTATGAAACATATTTTTTAATAATCATTTCGTATATTTATACATTCGTAACAAAATCCGACTATTGTAACTTATGTTAACGATTTGTCAAAATTTTCGGGTCGTTTTCACCCGATATCCGCACTGCTTGTAAAGTGTATCGATAAAAGATTAGTGTTGTACAAGTAAAACAACGATGAGATGAATAGTAAGTTTTGTTGAAATAAAAGGTACTTATCGACAATTAAAAAAGATTAGAAATATGTTTTTCATTACAACAAATGGTTTTTCTTCATACTTCGCAAAAAGGTTTAACCTTTTTCACTGTGCGTGTGACTAGTAAATATTCCGGGACTTACAGTTTCATTCCGGGTTCTATTATTCCTTTCAACTTCACCTTTACACGTCAAAAGCATTTTTCTACATCTCGACCTCTTCATTTTGTCAAAACTGCTTACCACTTGTAACAATAATTACAATACGTCGATAACGACTTAGACGTTGCTAACTTATGTGCAACACTAGTGTGACGAACACGAAATCTGGTGCTGCTATCGGGTCATCGGGTCATCAGGTCTGAAAGACCCGATAACCGCACCTAGCGAAAAATGTTTACTGCTAGTCGTTATAAGGTCGAATAGATCTGATATATTTTTTTTGTATCTACGTCAAATATTTGAAGAGGTAAAAATAAAACTTTAAAAGTCCCTTATTTATTTCATAAAACGAAAGAGATATCTATCCCGCACCAGCGGTAAGACACAGATTTTTCGTGCCGCACCACGGGGAAGTCTCGTATCGGGTTGATTCGACCTATTGCCGCAGTGAACGTGTTAATTACTTTGGTTAATAAGTTAAATAAAGAGGTTGAAAGATCGTTAAGATCTTAAAATCAAAAATTGAAATTAAATCTATACAGCTAAATAAAATTGAAGTGTCTGTTTGTAATGTCGAAATAAAAGCTTTTTTTATTTTATATGAAATTACATATGGTACTTATAAGAAAAACTTTTTTTTTGTAATTTTTGTCTCCGTCTGTCTGTTTGTTCCGGTTAACCTCCGAAACGGCTGGACTAATTTTGATAGGACTTTCACTGGCAATGCTAGCTGATGTTACACAGAGTAACTTAAGCTACTTTTATTTTAGAAAAAGAATTAGGGTTCCGCTCAAAAAAATTAAAACGCACTTAGGGACGCACCCGAGCGAAGCGAGGGTAAGTCTTTAGTAGTATTATATAAATGAAATAGGTTTTTAAACATAAAAATTGTATCGAAACGAGTTTTAGTGTGTAATACAAATATTTATATCTTTGAAGAACAAGACGTGAAACGTTGTTTTAAAGAGGTGTAGAATGCAGGGGAAGTGTGACCGAAGTGATTCCGTTATATCAATATGCATGTCATCAGGATCTTGTATTAAACCTTTAATTGACAATTTATTCAGATTTATTCATCAGATAGCTTAACTAAAGTCTACGATTAAAAAGGATTAACTAAACATTAAGCCTATATTATTTAATAGGTTTTTTAAGGAGTTTAGGCGGGAAATTATCTTACTTTATTTTCAATATGTAATTTTATAATAATATTATTCTCTCTCCGCTAGTATAGATTTCTCAGAGATGAAATATTTTCCCGCAGTAAAAAGTATCCTAATGTTGTAGGGGAGACCGGGGCTAGTTGACTATAGGGGTAGGTTGACTAACTATCAAAAACTCGTCCGAGGCAATAGCCTTCAGCTAACCAGTGAGACACGAAAGACCGTCACCTCCCCCCGCTTCGCCACCGGGAACGCGGCGTCGCGCACGCACGTCGTTTGAGAGAAGGAACGTAATATTGAAAAACAACACACGTAAGTAATTTTTTTTGTCGTAATATTATTTGTAATAACGCCTATTTATTCATGGTTATTGATTGTCAAAGAGTTTATAACGAATGTTTGATTCATGTTCTTTCTTTTATGTATTATTTTATTTGATTTCGTCGCAGTTTTGAGGTTATGGAATGTGGTTAAAAGTTAAAAAGTGGTTCGGGGCTAGTAGACTAATGTATAAGGGGGTTGGTTGACCACCTGGTCAACCAGCAACATGATATTATGGATATTGTTTCAGGACCATGCGAACATACAAAAGAAAGACTAATAGAGGGAGTACATCCAAAGATGTAATAGAAAAGTGATGTGGATGAAACATTTTGTATGGAGTGCACTGAATCTTATCGCTCCAGTATTTTTGGAGAAGAATGGGTTCAGTGCACTGTGTGCAGGTCGCGAGCATACACAAAATTTGTAAACGGGAACATATTGTTCTATGAATGCAAAAATTGCACCTCCGATTTAGAAGACTAATTGGATAGTATGATCTCAAAATAATTTATTTTATTAATAAAATAATATACCTATAACATATACACAAATATATATATATATATTTATATATATATTAGAACTAGCGACTCACCCTCGCTTCGCTCGGGTTCGTCCCTAGCTTGCATTAAATCACGATTGATCAGTTTTCGACCGGAGAGGAAAAATGATTAAATTACTAAAATGGCTATTAAAAAATAAGGGTTGATCGTAGAAGTGTGAAAATTGAGGGTTGTATGTATTTTTGTATGTTGTATCATAAAAAAATATAAATTAAAAATTTTGTCTAAAAAATAAAAAAAAAATTTACGGGTGGACTACCCCTAACATTTAGGGGGATGAAAAATAGATGTTGGCCGATTCTCATAGATACCGGATAAGCACAAAAAATTTCATCAAAATCGGTCAAGCCGTTTCGGAGGAGTATGGCAACGAAAACTGTGACACGAGAATTTTATATATAAGATATATATTAGATAGATATGATAATTTGTTACCAAATGGTTAAAGTTTGCAAGAAATTATTTCATTTTGTTTTAAATACTTAATGAGAAAGTATTTTGTGTTTTGTGAAAAAACTTTGTTTATTTTTAGGTACTCAAATTGCCTAATGTTTAAATGTCTGATTGTTTATTCTTATAATTTGAATTTTATTGTGTTTAATTGATATGGCGGAAGATCGCCTTGGTTTCAATAAAAAAAATGAGTAATACATTTTTGTGTCTTTTATCCTATTTCCTCGTAGATTTTGCCCTTACAACTTCATAGGTCAACTTACCCCAGGTGAATAGTCAACCTACCCCAAGCATGGGGTAGGTTGACCAGTTTTTCCTATTCTACAAAAACTGGCCTGTACTCTAAATCATAATGAATAACGTGCTTTTTGCAACTTTTTTGCAAAGCTTAATAGTTAATCTATGAACTGAACCCGTTTTTAAATTAATATACTCTAAAGAAATAGAAATAGAAACCTTTAAGCTGAAACTTGGTCAACCAGCCCCGGTCTCCCCTAATATGTTTACCCGGATAACCAGCTATCATCATACCAAATTTCATCAAAATCTATCCAGTAGTTTTCTCGTAATGCGTTCCGAGACAGACAGACAGACAGACAGACAAAAATTCTAAAAACTATAGAATCGGCCTCTGTATCAATAATAATGACTATTTCAATAAGATTTTCCAAAAAAGATTTAATATACAGATTCGACTTAGTAAGAATTTTATTATTCGTATAGATTTCATTTTCTTCTCTTAAATAATTTAATGTTTTTTATTTTACTTCACCTGTCATCTTGTTTTTAAGAGAATTAAATGTAAAGCTAATTACCTAAACACTATAAATATTATACCAACAATTAAAACTAAAAACTTGAATGAATTTGCTTGAATGATGAAAATTAAAAAAAAAATGATTAATCCATTCAAAGAAACTGTTGTAATCAAAATTTTATATAAATTAATATGAACAAATAAATTATATAAAATTAGATTAGATTTAAAATCCACAAAATGATTCACTAATCTGGCAATACAGGCGTATTACGCATGTAAGTTAAAGTACAAATCGAATAGAAATCGGATTTTTATCAAAAATGATAAATTATGATAAATATTTAGCAATGTCTTGATAGTAGCTATCGCCTTGTCAAGATCGAGATTAGTTACGATTGATGACCCCCTTTTAATCTAATTACTGAAAACAGTGAAATAGATAAAGAATACAAGTAGCTGAAAAATCCTTTAATTAATTTAAAATATTTGTTATTTATTGGCCTCTTTATAAATAAATATAGATATGCACCATCTAGTTCCATGGTAAGCTACGAGGCTTGTGTTATGGATACCAGATAGTTGATGCAACATATATAACTTTTTAAATATATTCATATCATAAATGACTGGAATACAAACATTCGAGCTCATCATAGGTAGATATAAGTATAAAAAATGGTTGTATAATACTAAACTAGCAAATTAGCCGGAATAAACAGACAGATAGACAGGCAGACAAAACATTTAAAAAATAATGTTTTTCTTATAAGTACCGTATATAATTTAATTTAGTTAGCTTTTGGTTGGAGAACAAGGTTTAGGTCTAGATTAAATAGTATCTCCAAGTTTTATAGGTAGGTATGTACCTACCTATAGAACTTGGAGATACTATTTAACTATACTACTTACTATGTAGTAAATCTAAAATATGTAGGTAATAGATTATCTATACAGATAAACAAAGTTGAAGTGTCTGTTTGTAATTTCAAAATAACAGCTTAATACTAAATGCATATGAAATTATATAGGTACTTATAAGAAAAACACAATTTTAAAATTTTTTGTCTGTCTGTCTGTCTGTTTGTTTGTTCCGGCTATTCTCCGAAACGGAGCTAGCTGATATTATAAGGAGTAACTTGGCTACTTTTATTTTAGAAAGAGAATTAGGGTTTCGCTCAAAAAAATTAAAACGTACCTAGGGACGCTCCCGAGCGAAGCGAGGATAAGTCGCTAGTTTTTAAATAAAACTGACTTTTCGGATTTTTTGTTTCGGACCAAAAATCAAAATAAACCCGCGAAAAAATCCGAAAAGATAGTTTTATTTAAAATTTGTTTTTAAATATTAATATGTTATTGTAATTTTGCTCAGTCTGAACATGCCTATTGTTGCTATCGTCCATTGCAAATTAGATCGGTTAAAAAACAATTTTTCGATAAAAATGTTATCTCACATCCTTTAATTGAATAGATATAAGCGACATTGTTATAAATGACTTATAGATTATATTGTACTTCTACACGTGCTGACCTAAAATGGTTTTTTTTTTATCTAATTACATTTTAATTTAGAAAAATTGAATGGGATTTTCTGAGTCTACGTCTAAAATATATTTCAGGAGACTGTCGCATTTGTCAGTTATATCTCAGATTCGCCTTAATAGGGATACCTAATGCTTCTTTTTTTTTTTCAAGAAGTTCAACTTGTTTTCTTTTTATTTAGGTACACTGACTTTTTTTCTGTACTAATATTATAAAGTGGTAGAGTTTGTGAGTTTGTGAGGTTGTGAGTTTGTGGGGTTGTAGGGAGTAATCTCTTGATCTACTGGACCGATTTAGATGAAATTTGGTAAGAAGGTAGTTTGAGACCCTGGGAAGGACATAGGACTTTTTAACCCGGGAATCATCCTTTATGGGGGTGAAAATGGGGGTGAAAGTTTGTATTTGGTGAGTAAGTGAAGATTTTAATTATTTTTTTTTAAATTACTTCTTTACTAAAATATATTTCTTTCAAATGGACTTAGGGTAGGTTTAAAGTCTAAATAGGTTTAGGTTAGGCCTTGAGTTGGGTTTTATGTGGTTTATATGTGATGAAATCAACTTCATGTACCAAGACATTAAAATATCTAAACAGTTCTATGTTAAACCTACTCTATGCAAAGATCATTTCGTTTCGTTGCTTAGAAAGGCTAACATACAGAAATACAATTTTTCCTTTATAATATTAGTAAAAATATTCTGCATAATTAATCTATTTACCTACTTATAATTAATTATCTTTTCAAAACAAGTGAGGTACCTACAATATCATTCTCCAGACTCTATCTGCTATATAATTTAATTTATATTCATGTGTTTGAATCACTATGAACCATTAAAATGTAATAAATTTTCTATTATACTAGTAAATTCTCACGGTGGTAGACGTAATAGAAAAGTCATTATAGGCGCCGTAGTAAAATATTACAGGCAAGTGAGCCGGCGATGAAGAAAACTATAAATAATATATTAAATGTTATTATTAAATATGGAAACATTAGCGACTCACCCTCGCTTTGCTTCGGGTTCATCCCTAGATAAAAACAAATCTATCCCACGGGAACTGTAACTGTATCCCACGGGAGTATAATATTTTCTATTAATTATTAGAAATCCTTTTTGCGAGAATCAAACTCGCAATCTTTCAGCGATTACTTAAACTTAAATAACCCGATTTTATATGCTTTTGCACAGATATTTTAACAGACAGATAAATGGATATACTTACCTGATATGTACCTATATTGTTTTGTTCTTCCTACTCGCAATAGAGCTTTCCTTAGATTCGTCGCTCTATTTCGTCCTTTTCAAAAATATATTGGATAAGAGAGTGATAACTATTCTAATATAATAACATGAAGTAAAAATACTATAAATTACTATTTCACGCTTAAACAGATTTTGATGAAATTTGACAAGAACATTGATTGATCATCACAAACATGATGTAAACGGACTATCTCTATAATATCGCTGCCCTTCATCATACGAACGGAGCCGCGCTCTAATAACGGGACATTGAGTAGGTAGTTCATTTTTAAGGCTTTAGTGAAGCAGGGGTAGGTCACTAGTTCGATATTTTAGTATATTTTACTACAAGTGTAGAATACATGACGCAACAAGTAACTGAGAGCTTTGTGATTGTAAGAATATATTCAAAGCGAGCTTACATTCACATTCGTTTAATTGGACATGACGATGGTGACTCGTCGAATCCTTTGTTGCTACTGAGTTACGCTGTTAGAAATGAATCCCGTTTATATATCCAGTTTCCTTTCTATTATAAACTAGAGACTCACGCTCGCTTCGCTCGCGTTCGTCCCTAGGTACGTTTTCACGGTTAGCTATGTTTATACATAAATAGTAGCTTGCTACTCCTAAGATATTCATTTAAATTGTATAGCGATTTACCCTCGCTTTGCTCGAGTGCGTACGCCGTACGCGGATTTTGTTCACAATTTCATGGGTTTTAATTTATTTTTCGCGGAACCCTGAGTCTTTTTCTAAAATAAAAGTAGCTTAAGTTACTCCTTCTAACATCAGCTATCTGCCAGTGAAAGTCCCGTCAAAATTGGTCCCGCCGTTTCGGAGATTAGCCGGAACAAACAGACAGACAGACAGCCAAAAATTGTAAAAAATGTTGTTTTTATATATGTACCGTGTATACATCTAAATGCATTTAGTAAAAAGCGGTTATTTTAATATAACAAACACACTCCAATTTTATTCATCTGTATAGATGATTATTTAAAAGTTAACAACATTGTTATTAATTTTTCGGATACGATTTTTTAGGATATAAAAGAACAAAGAAGAGCTGTTTATTTGATTTTATCTGCCATGGTTAGGTTACCTATATATGTATATTAAGTTACTTTTTATTAAAAAAACTAGCGACTCACCCTCGCTTCGCTCGGGTTCGTCCCTAGCTTGCATTAAATCACGATTGATCAGTTTTCGACCGGAGAGGAAAAATGATTAAATTACTAAAATGGCTATTAAAAAATAAGGGTTGATCGTAGAAGGGTGAAAATTGAGGATTGTATGTATTTTTGTATGTTGTATCATAAAAAAATATAAATTAAAAATTTTGTCTAAAAAATAAAAAAAAAAATTTAGGGGTGGACTACCCCTAACATTTAGGGGGATGAAAAATAGATGTTGGCCGATTCTCATAGATACCGGATAAGCATAAAAAATTTCATCAAAATCGGTCAAGCCGTTTCGGAGGAGTATGGCAACGAAAACTGTGACACGAGAATTTTATATATTAGATATAATATTAAACAGATCAAAATATTTTGAATTTTTTGACGTGAGATGTCTCTATTAGATGCATTGCTTCAACAAAGCTTATGTTCCTAATTATAACCTCTATACATAACCAAGATATGTAGATATATAAATAACTAGCGACTCACCCTCGCTTCGCTTCGGGTTCGTCCCTAGACAAAAACAAGTCTATTCCACGGGAACAGTATAATTTTCCGGGATGATATATAGCCTATAGCCTTCAATTAACGGGCTATCCAATGTAAAAAGAATTTTTCAAATCGGATTAGTAATTCCTGAGATTAGCGCGTTCAACCTAACAAACAAACAAACTCTTCAGCTTTATTATATTAGTATAGATACATAAATATAAATAAAATTTACATTTGAAATTAAGCAAAACTAATATTATGTAAAACCAGCATGTCTGACGATATGAACGAGCATGAATGACTTGGCTCTTTAACGCTACTTATTCATTAGTACAATGAGACAATACTATATTTTACTCACATTATATTACTACAGCGCTTTACAACATGTACATTTCTTTTAAATATTTATATAAGAGTTTATGTAAGAATAAAAATTTGCTTGAATATGCAAGTGCGTATTTTATTACAAAGTACGTCGTTTTTTTTTGTAAAATCGTGTTTTTTTTCGGAAAAGTTGCATTTTTTCAGAAAAGACAAAATCAAAACCAGCAAAACCTTATCTAAATACAAAATTTGATCCAAATCGTTAGAGCCGTTTTCGAGATACATACACGAAGTAAATATACCTATTATTTTTTATCTACCTACGATTCGTTCGTATAGCTCTTTGGGTGCCTAACATATATTAGCTCAATAGGTAGCCTATGTGTTACTAGAAGTGCTAAATTTCATCCAAATCCAGTCAGCTATTTATAATCGAAGTTCGTTTAGTTTTACAAAAGTTATGCGAATGTTATATAAAATAGAATTAATTTAAACATTGCAATTTTAGTTGAATTAAAACTGAGAAGGTCGTATACCTATTAGATATACATACAATGTATATGTAATAGATATACTCATACGACCTTCTAAGCGCTATCGAAATCAATAGCTTTTATATATTTTTTTCACATTGGATTAAAAATAGAAGACATTCTCCTCATCCGCGTCATCCTTAGCCATGGGCAGTTTAACTTTAAAAAACTTAGATATTTTACAGCCACTTATATCTTTTATCTCACATAACTGTAATCACATAAGCGTAGTCAAAAACACATTACACAAAAAACATTAAGTGCCAACACTATATTCCTTCATTATTATAATTCGAAAAGATGGCAGTCCAACACGACCAGGGATAACAGAATATCCGTTCCGTTCCTTCAACTTGCCAACTTTGGACAGCTTTTGTAAATCTACCTACAATAACTCTTTTTGCCTTCTATGGGACTTGAACCTAGAACCTTATAATTTGTAGCCGTACAAGTTGAACATCAGATAAAAGGGGTTAAATAAAGTATATTACATATGAATCCATCCATACCAATATTATAAATGTGAAAGTTTGTGAGGATGGATGGATGTTTGTTACTCTTTCACGCCAGAACTGCTGAACGGATCTGGATGAAATGTGGCACAGCGATAGATTATAGTTTGGAATAGCACATAGGTTACTTTTATCCCGGAAAAATGTACGGTTCCCGTGGGATAGTTTTGCTTTTCTTTTTCATTAGGGACGAATCCGAAGCAAAGCGAGGGTGAGTCCGCTAGTAAATCATAATTTTCACTTTTTCTATTTATTTCGATAAGGATATATCTAGGTAATAATTCATTAAAATTACTATTTTCATATATTATATTTATTTTAAGCTTATATACTTTATGTAAAACTTTATATACTTACATTGACAGAAAGCTTCAATCAAAATGTATATAAACCCATTCTAACACCACACAATAAAACACCCATAAAAGACACATAGACAATCGATTTTTTTATTAAACCAAAAGGCAGATGTTCGGTTATATAGCCATATAGGGTAATAATAATGGTCCGCCCTTTCTATTACCCCCTAGGGCTCTGAATGACGCCCTTTAACGCCCTCTGGTTTGAAAAAGGTTTCGACACTGTTTGGGATAATAACAGTAATTAGGTGTAGTGGTTCGGTAGCTTTTGCCTGTCACTAAATATGATTGCATACAAACGACTTTTAAAATTTTATATATATAAAAAATTCACGGTTGGTTTGTTTATATACAGCATTATACGGTGTAGCGCGGCATTTCTTAGCTATGTTGTGAGGTATATTAAATATATTTTAATATATCCTACATATGTACCTATTATAAAATTTGGTCTTTTAATAAGTATAATTCTCCAAATAAATCTATTTCTATGGATTATTTCAAGTTTGTATTTATTTTTGATACCCAACGTTTCACTAGATAGATAGTCGTCATGTTTAATACAACCACTCGAAACGTCGGAAAGAAAAACTAAAATAAAAATTAAAACACGAAAAAGAACAAAAAAAACTGTTTTTCTTTAAAATGTCAAATGTTCGTGTAAATTAAATTGTAACAAATTATGTTATATTAGCAATTCTTTTAATTATTTCCACAAGATTTTATTTACGTTAAATACGATACGACGTACAATGATATAAAATATCTTTTACTTAACTGGTACGTGATAGTAGAGTGGAATGTTAAAAACCCATCGTTATAATGAAAATCATTAACTTGTTTTTCATTAACCGCCAAAGCACTAATCTATACATATAATAAAATTGTAACTAAGCCGAATCTGTACATTAAATATTTTTCGGAAAATCTTATTGAAATAGACATTATTATCGATACAGAGGCCGAATCTATAGTTTTTAGAACTTTTGTCTGTCTGTCTGTCTGTTACCGCATCACGGAAAAATCATTGGAGGGATTTTGATGAAATTTGGTATGATGATAGCTGGTTATCCGGGTCAACATATAGGATACTTTTTTCTGAAGGAAAATATTTCATCTCTGAGAAATCTATACTAAACGTTAAAACGTAAGTAGGGACGAACCCGAGCGGAGCGAGGGTGAGTCGCTAATGTAAAATATAAAATAATAAAATATACTGCTTTTTAACCTCAGTAATAGTTTCGTTCAACGTCTTAATTCTTAACTAATAATTAATATTTTATACTTCTACTTTCAATGTAATCTAAATGCTCTTGTTTTAAATTACAAAAATATTACAACCGTAATAAAAGCTTCTATGTAAGATGATAATCTTATTACAGTTTGTAATAAAACATGAACAAAATTAACTTCTTAATAGCGTAAAACGTCATACAAGTTATTATTAAATCTATTTACTATAAAAACTACATAAAAGTTATACGCAATAATAAAACTGTGGCAATTTCACTAAATTGCTTGACACAGATTAAGTACAAAGTGTTTAGGTAACATAAAGTTTTTATTCTACATCAAAATTAAGTTTATAAAAAGTTTAAAATGAAGATTGGATGTATGTGACCCGCTTTTGCTATGCTCTTTTTATGTTCTTTAGTCAAAAGAATACATATTACAAGAGACTGGTTTGATTTTTGATTAAAAGTAGTTTATTTTATGCAAAAAGTCTTATCGATATAGTTAGTAGGTACATTACTCAGATGGAGCTTACTAATAAATAAACAAACACTCATGTTTATTAAAATTAAGTAGAAAGAATACTTGTTTTCAGCCCTTTTTAACGTCCCACTGCTGGGCACGGGCGTCTCTTCAATACGAGGGGATCAGGCCATAGTCCACCACGCTGGCCAAGTGCGGATGGACTTCACATGTCTTTCGAAAACTTTCTAGGTTCTCTCAAACATGCTGGTTTCCTTACGATGTTTTCCTTCACCGTAAGACAAGTGGTAGTCACGTTGGAAATGATCCGCACATGAAAATATCAGAGGTGCGAGACCCGGGATTTGAATCCGCTTCACTCGGTTTCCCAAGCGAGCGCATTACCACTGGGCTACTACTGCCTATAAAATAATAATGCTGCCTATAATATAATTTACTCTTAGTGATAACTACAATTCGGCCGATATCAAAAAAAGTCTTATTAATTTCGAATCTATGTTTTTTTGTGTGCAAAATATAATATCTCTGCCGATAGCGAACCGAATCACATGAACCTTAATGAACATATCATACGTCAAGGGTGGTTGGTCCCCTTAAAATTTCAAGGAAACGTGTAAGGTCTGAATATATTTATTACAAAGGTAAAATATAATCGAATATGTAGAAGGATATAACATTATAAATTAAAAAAAAAAACGCTAGAAACACAAAAAAGTGAACAAAAAACAATTTTATTTACCATTTCTATTCCCAGATTTGGTTAAAACACAATGCTACTAACACGGCCGAATAGTTATGGTTGATTTACGTCCCATACGTATAGCAATTTAGTAGTAAAATGCCTGTATCCAACAATCGAGCGTTCTATTTGTTCCAATCACGTTCACATTCACGCTGATGCGAAACCTACGGGATAATGACTGCACGCTCTCAAAAAGTCACGTAGAGGAAATATTTAATTAGATTCGTAATGGTATGGCGTTTTTATCCTGTGTTTTGTTATGGCGAAATAGCGAGAAAACACGAAAATTCCTTTTCAAACTTAAAATTACGTAAACATTAATAATAAAATATGCCACCGTTAAAGCCGACGCGACATTTGTATAAAAATAACTCAATATCGCCAGCTAGCTTCTAAGCTTTGGGTAAATCTTGAAACATTTTATCATCTATTTGCCTAGCTCAGATGTAATCAAGCTGGTATCTAAACTTTATATAACCGTCTCGCTCTAACTCAAGTTTGTGTAAACAAAATCGATTATTTTGTAAATCATTATCTTAAATTTTAACTTGGATTATAAGTAATAGTTGTTTTTTACGATCACGCTACATTGCCTGACTAAGGAATATCGGTGTAAAGCATAACGGTATGTTTCATTTAATATCGCCAGATATGAACGAGCCTTGTTTACTAGGCGGGGTAGGCCACGCCCCATCTGTTCTCTCTTGCCCTCGCATTTCTCGCTCGAGTATCGATTTTCTGAGTTGTTTACTCTATAGAATTACGACGCTACTCGGTTGGTAGCGAGTTCCTAATAAATGCGTGTTGACTCAAAACGGTCGGCTTATAAATGATACTTCACTGTAGGTATTTACAATTGCAGATTTGCACCGTCTTTGTTACAGAGTTTTGTGATTTCGTTTTATTATTTTAAGCAATATTTTGTTTATTATATGTAATTTGTTGATGGAATTTAAATTCTATGCTAATATAATATGTATATCTATATATTAATACGTGAAGAGAAAACTTTGAATACCTTTTTAAACATATTGTATGTACGGAGGAGGATGAGCTTTGTTATAGTTAAAGTTTATATAGAGAAGGACTGCAGAAAGCCTTTTCTTTTTACCCGCGGATCCGCTCGCGTATTTTATTTATATATAATTACTTCACTGCTAAAAGATGTAGTATGATGTTAGATAACTTTCATCAATATTATACGAGTAGGTACTTACTTACATATTATATATATATGAAAAGTTTATTTGTCTACACGTGCAAATCTCTGAATCTATGGGGCCGTTTGAAAATTCTTTTGGATTTTATAGGTTATCTAAATAACTTTGAAAAAAGAACCTCAATATCGACTCCTCCTCCTCAAACTTAATGAATTATAGTTGATTTTCAACCACGCGGCGATCACTAATATATATAAATAGGCAAAGACAAAATAGTTCAGAGCTTTTTTTCTCGTCTGTTTGTCAACCGAGCTTTTTTTTGTTTAGTAGCTATTCGTATTAAAGAGCTTTAGTTTAATTAATAAAACATTTTAGAGACATTTTTTTAATAGATAGGTAAATTCTATTTATATATATGTTTAACTCAAATTTTCAATAAGGATTATCGTTGAATTTCGACCAATAGGAGAACATTAGTTAATCTATACTATAATATTATAAAATACTATAATATAAAGAGATAAAGGTTTGTGAGTTTGCGAGTTTGTAAGGTTCTAGGGATAGGTAATCTCTGGATCTACTGAACTGATTTAGATGAAATTTGGTAAGAAGATAGTTTGATATCCTGGGAAGCACATAGGATACTTTTTATCCCGGAAATCATCCCTTAAGGGGGTAAAATTGGGGATGAAAGTTTGTATTGCGAAGCAAGTTAGGGACGAACCCGAGCGAAGCAAGGGTGAGTCGCTAATATAAAAATATGAACGTTTCATTTTTTAGACACTTTAGATACACAAATATGTTGGGACATTAACACACAGCATCATCTAGTTCCATGGTAAGCTACGAGGCTTGTGTTATGGATACCAGATAGTTGATACACTGCACATATATGACTTTAAATACATACATATTATAAATATAAACACCCACGGCTGGAGTACAAACATTCGTGTCCATCACACAAATGACCCCAGTGGTACTCGAACCCGCAACCGCTGACACAGCAAGTAGGGTACAACCCAAACTGACAAAGGCCGTGAAATACTAAAATCTGATGAAAATAATATGCGTTTATTGTCTTTAGATTTTAGATCTACTCAGTATAAAGTACTTTATCAAACGAAAACTATCAAAACCACAAACCACTAATTAGTAAGTAAGATATTGTCATCATAAAATATTATATTATTTTCTTTGAATGTACGAGAGATATCAATTTGCAACATTAATTTAAACATACAATGGTCACGTGGCTATTGTGGAGTAATGGAAATGTAATGAATTGCCTCATTGTATGGGAAACCGTATTATATCGAGATTTTAATCACTTTATGGGGTATTTCAGTATGATTAGTTTTTAGTGTATGGATTCATTTCATTGAAATTTCATAAATACAAAAGATGAGTACCGAAATATTGTGATTTTTGTTAAGAGGCCGTATACGAAATCAAAACAAGCGAAATTAGTTATTTCGCGCACACACACACACGCACTTAGCGTTCTGTCGCGTGTGTGCGTAAGTCCGAAGTCGCCGTTTGGCGATTAAACCGTTTTGATCCTTTAATATTTTTTATGAGTATATTACATTCACTCTCATGGATTTATCAATTGAAATAAAATACCTGGTAATATAAAATTAAGCCTTTATTTATCGCTAGTTATTATATATTCTTTATTGCACAAATAAAAAAGTAGTCATACAAAAAAATACATTGAAAGTGACGTGAAAGAAGGTGGACTTATCTCTCTCTATAAGAGATCTCTTCCAGCCAACCAATGTATGTGGGAAATAGTGTTAAGTAGCGGGACAGAAAGAGAAAGTGTCGAGAAAAATTGTAAAGTATATAAGTGTAAAAACATAAATAAAACAATAAATGTATATATTGCTACGTTCTATGAGTTCGAGGATCGGAAATTAAAGCATGTCTTTTGTTGAAGAAGAAAGTGAGAGAGAGAGAAAGTGAGAGAGAGAGAGAGAGAGAAAGTGAGTGAGAGAGAGAGTGTGTGAGAGAGAGAGTGTGTGTGAGAGAGATACTTATACTAAAATACAACAAACGAAATTATTCATATAAATATAATTAATAAACTATTACTTGTATTAAAAATCTAAACAAAATATTTAATATAATTACCTATTTGGTACCAATTTGGAAAGTAAAAACAAAGACCTATTTTGCTTGTGCCAGAACTCTTTATCCGCTTATCGAGTCGCAGTGAAATGAATCATTCTAAAAATTTGCGGATGTAAAAATGTCTGCTAATAAATACATATAATAAAATTCTAACTAAGTCGAATCTGTACGTTAAATACTTTTTGAAAAATCTTATTGAAAAATTGAATTAGCTTTTATTTCTAATCATGATAAAAATGTCAGCATAATAAATATTGAGATAAATATTATTTTTCCACAAAAAACGATTCCAGAAGAACATACACATGCAATTCTTTTATTCAAAAAGTTTCTTTCGCATGTCGTGGACAATTAACCGCATAATTTACTTTCTTTGTACTTTGCTAGTTTTTCGTTTTAACTTTTTAACCTCTGAAAAAACATATTTTTTAATAGATTAAAGTAAGTAAACTTTATCCATAAAATATCTTTACTTGGTTTATTTTTTAACGTTCCCTCGTAATTACTAAACGACAACCGATTTTGATGATTCATATATAATTACTTACAAAAGTATCAAAAATTCACGTCGCGCTACACACGTCGCTACACTTCGATACGTTGCGTGACGTCAGTAATTGCGCTAGCGCAGAACGATACATCCACCCTCTAGAAACGCTCAGCGCGGACTGCTGTCTCGTCACTCGTGGCTTGCGTCGAGTAATATATATTGCGAGTTTCAGTCGTTTTAAAAGATTTTTTTTGGAAAGTATAGTTTTTAACATTTTAATTTTTTTTTTATGAAATGAATAGTCCTTGAACTGAAGTTTCTTTCTGTAATTTTCTTTTTATGAACGAGAGTTCTATGTAGCCTAGTGTACCAGAAATACTTTGCGCATTTTCTTTAAAATTTGTCTGAGTTTAATATTTATTTACTCAACTATTTTATATAAAAGTAGTAAAAACTGATTCATACATTGTATAAAACATTTTTACAACAATACACTGTATTTTTTTCATATTATTTAGAGGTCAACACAAGCCGTAAGTGATGGTATCCTAAACCTCTTACACAAAAAAATCACCTTTCAGTCGCGGTTTTGATGTCAATAATTCAAAACTAAGTACTAAAAATAAAAAAGGGGGCCATTCATTAGATTATAATTAAAATGACCTTTCATATTATGTATATAAACTTATAGAAAAAATATTTTATAACTGTGAAATAACGTTCGTAAAATAGTGTAAATCAGCGAATTCGGCAAAATTTCATATACGGCCTCTTAAAAAAATAATAGATATTAACTCAAAGTAATTACCTACTATAATATTTTTACCTACCTATACATATTTTTTGAAGTTATACTTCTTTTGGCACGTTTGGAAAAAAATATGGGAGTATTTACGATGCGCGCGCATACCGACAGTCAAAAACCGACATGATGAAGTTAGCTGAAAGCGTCATGATGAATTTAGTTGCATTTCTTTTACAAACCGAGAGTTGTGACATACGGGATGAAATTTTTAGCTATTTTTGTTCGGTTACGCCAAAGAAGTATAACTTCTTACGTGCGTACGTAAGTACACACAACACCCACGTTTTCTTCTTTTATTTTTACCTAAGTATACACCTTTTTATATTTATTTTGTTTTATATTTTTTTTACTACGTGTGCAATTATTATTATTTACTGTTTTTGTATAGGTATTAGTAGTATTGTACGTATTACTAATTACTAAATTATCAAATTACATAAGAATTCTATACGTTAAAAAATTTGCCGTAAGTATCATAATATTATCAAAGTAGGTACGTATCTATCTAAATATTAGATAAGTGTAACATTACAAAAATATATATCCATAACATATCTATACTTAATATTATAAAGAGGCAGAGTTTGTTTGTTTGTTTGATCGGGCTTATCTCAGGAAATACTAATCCGATTTTAAAAAATCTTTTTACATTAGATAGCCCGTTTATTAAGGAAGGCTATAAGCTATGTATCATATAATATATAGCCTATCTATTCCATACTAACCGTTAAAACGTACCTAATAATATGATTCCATATCATTAATATTTAAACACAAAGTTATCGATTATTTTAGTCTGATATTCATTATTATTGTAGAACGGAAAAATGTTGATCAAAATTTATAAAGGTTTTTTTTTTTATTTAGGCTTAATACTAACATACTCGTAGATCAAACGGTAGCTGTTACAAGTTTAAATATTTATTTTCTTGAACAAACAAGAAAATAAGAACTATCAATGAACTATTGTCCGTGATAGACGATTCAAAATTTTTTTGACCGTGATGTCTCTATTTCCGTTGGTAACATTGTAAGGATGTCTGTTTGTTTGTCGATTTAACATTTTAGTTATTTTTACTTGTAGATAGATAGGTTTAGATTTTTTTTAATGTTATAAATATTGTTATAAAATTGATGAGACAAAACAAAAAAAATATAAGATTGAAATTAAAATACTCTGACCACAGAATATCATAGTCATTTGCGATATTTTTTTTTTTGTTTTAGCAAAAATGATTGCAGAGTATCTCGTCTAAGCGATTTAAAAAACAAAAATTAAAAATAAGTATTTTGAAGATGTACCTGCCTACAAAAATATAACTTTTTCAAAAATAAAATTATTTTAAAATAAAATTACATAACTGCAACATTTTATAAAAAAAAAAAAAATTAAAATAAACATTAATATTTACACAAGTACTAAAAATAGATTAGGTAGGTACTTAATTAGTATTTAACGACTTCTGAATTTATATTATTATCTAACAAATCTAGAGGGAAATCTGCGTCCATGTAAAATAATACTAAACTAAAATTAATGTTACTTCAAAACAAAAACAAATCCCAAATGTATTGACTCTATTACGCGTCCCATTGCGTTCAACAACCGTTCTAGAAACGCCCTACATGTTAAAGATTTATAAATTAAATAATAAAACATATTTTGAGCCTTATGTAATTTGTTTTAAGGATGATAAAAGCTAGTAAGATTTACTTAAAAGCCGAACACTCTAGGGAGGTAACTTGATCGCCTCATTACTTTTGCAATGAATGTGATAATAGATTTGGTCGAAACATACGCTGTGGGCGGTCGATTTTAAGACTTACTAGCGACTCACACTCGCTTCGCTCGCGTTCGTCCCTAGGTACGTTTTCACGGTTAGCTATGTCTATACATAAATAGTAGCTTGCTACTTCTAAGATATTCATTTAAATTATATAGCGATCTACCCTAGTTTCGCTCGGGTGCGTATGCCGTACGCGGATTTTGTTCACAATTTCATTGGTTTTAATTTTTTTTCGCGGAATCCTGATTCTTTTTCTAAAATAAAAGTAGCTTAAGTTACTCCTTATAACATCAGCTACCTGCCAGTGAAAGCCCCGTCAAAATCGGTTCAGCCGTTTCGAAGATTAGTCGGAACAAACAGACAAATAGACAAAAATTGTAAAAATGTTGTTTTGGTATGTGTACCGTGTATACATCCATATGCATTTAGTAAAAAGCAGTTATTTTAATATTACAAACAGACACTCCAATTTTATTTACCTGTATAGATGAGGATTTTTAGGTATGAATGAATGAACTAGATTACTACCTAAGTTTTAGCTTTCGTTAGCAATAAATTAATTGCAGATAGACCTTGAATGAAAACTAGAAAAGCTAGAGTAGATAGTAGACCTAATAGTTTTCATCTGTACCTACCAAAAATCTCTTCTAATTTTTTTACATAAATATACCTAGGTATATAATACTTATTATACTTAAATTAACTTTTTCTATTTTTTTTATTACTTAAGTCTACCAAAATACTTAGTAGATACGAGCCAACCAGTGCAAAAATAATAATTATTATTACTTTTAAATATAATAAAAGTTAAAATAATAATTATTATTACTTTTAAATATAATAAATTAAAAAAAATACAATAATATTACTATCAGATTTGTACCTTGCGCCATACGGGGCATCCCTCGAGGATAACTAACGAGCTGTTAGCAAATATCGTACAGATGCGGTCAGAGGGCGCGTCTAATAGAATTTATGAACGTTAATACTTGTTAATAGATTGTTAGTGAAATATATGATACACCTTTTTTAATTAAATCAAATAAATCAAAGCTGTTTATCCGTTCTGCCTTATTATTTACCCGTAAAGAATGAGTGCTGTTTTACTGCTTGCGTAATGAATATCTTTTTGAACGCTTCCGGCGTAATTTATCTAATGTTTTATTATACTATATTTAGTTGTATGATGAAATTTAAAAAAAAGTGACATTACAAAAATGTACTTACTACTTAATTATATTTAACACAATGTTAATATTAATATAATCATTATACAAACGCGTGTAGGAAAAATAATATTACTTACCTACAGATAAAAGTTAAAACTAAAGTAAATAAGCAGTCTTCTTTAGTTTTGCAATTTACAACCTATTTCCTAAATAAACTAAAGATTCTTTATACGCAGCATCGATTTACACTTTTTTTTTTAAAGAATCGCCCCTTGCAGTGTCAATAACAAAATCTATTTGTCATAGCGTGAGCTATAAATAATATCGCTCCGGTATATTGTGCGAAGAAAACAAACATACGCCCTTTGTAATTATTCTGTTTGCGCAGTTGGCAACACCGTCACTGTCACCCGTGACGTATCGCGCGCGGGAAATATTATCTGTGAAATGTAATATTTTTTTATTAACTTTATAATATGAACCATAATGAATATGATTTTTTGGAATTCACTAAATATTTTTTATTAATGAACTAAACAGTCATACAAAGGCATATGTACATGTATTTATGAAATATTTCTTTAGTTTTAATATTTCTAAATGGCAATTTTATTAATTTTCGCTGATTATTAACTCATTTTGTTATGCTGAAGAACCATAGAGTACTAATTTAATTTTATTTCAATTAAAGCATAACTTTTCTCATTTGTAAACCATAAATACGAGGGAAGCAACAATTATCAAATACGCAAAGCCCATATATTTTGACAAAAGCTAATTCTAGGCGTGATAATAGTACGGGCAGGGCTTTGTGACAAATTTCTCGCTTCGGAACACTCTATTAACAACACAATAGATTTTTTGTAGCCCTTTTTGGAACCGCAGAGATGTCGGCACTTTTTGCAATACTGATGTATATTTTTCGAAGAAAAAATCTAGATATTTTGCAACTTATAATTAATTAATACTTATTTAATATTATACCGTATAGGTATATTATAATTAATATAACTGTTATTAAAAAAGATACGTTTAAAAAAAAATAGAAACTTCTATGTAGGTAAGTTATATTTTAATAAATATATCGGAATTATATTTATGAAGTTACATAAGTCTTATTATTAACTAGCGACTCACCCTCGCTTCGCTCGGGTTCGCCCCTAGGTTTATTCCTCATAGAAACTTTCATCCCCATTCTCACTCCCTTAAGGGAGGTTTTCCGAGATAAAAACTATCCTATATCCTTCCCAGGGTCTCAAACTATCTTCTTCAGTAGTTTCGGAGCCTATTCGGTGGAAACAAACAATCAAATCTTTCTTCTTTATAATATTAGTATAGATAATTATTAATTTATAAATTTTAACATTTAGGCGTATTTAGAACGGTTTTTGAACGCAATGGGATGCGTAATATAATCAATACATTTGGGATTTGTTTTGTTTTGAAGTAACAAACATTGTATTTAGTACTTATCTGATAACATAAACAGGAAAAACATTGATTATTTATAATTTAAAAACAAATATACCATTTTAAATATTTAGAAGAATCAAACCATGAGCTTGCCATACCTACCAGTTTTATCCCATAACATCGAATGTAAAGGTCTAAACTACCCCAGGTTAAAATGTGTAGACAGCATTGTGACAAATTTCACTCGCATCAGAACACTCTATTAAAAGTGACAATGGATTTTTTGTATTCTAAGTAACTATTCCAGACCGCAGACTCGTTGTTTTGCTAAAAGCCGACAATTTGCAGCGACCACGGCTTAGTTAGTATGTACTGGATCACCTGCGGCTTTTCTATTCGACCGGCATTAAATAACCTTGAATTTAGGTAGAACTTGTAAATAAACAGTGTAAAAGTACTTAATAATTCTACATAATATATATTGATTTACTAGCGACTCACCAACGCTCCGCTCGGGTTCGTCCCTACTTACGTTTTAACGTTTAGTATAGATTTCTCAGAGATGAGAAATTTTCCCGCAGTAAAAAGTATCCTATATGTTGACCCGGATAACCAGCTATCATCATACTAAATTTCATCAAAATCCCTCCAGTGGTTTTTCCGTGATGCGGTAACAGACAGACAGACAGACAGATAAAAATTCTAGAAACTATAGATTCGGTCTCTATATCGATAATAATGTCTATTTCAATAAGATTTTCCAAAAAATATTTAATGTACAGATTCGGCTAAGTTAGAATTTTATTATATTATGTATATACCAGCAATGGATATTTTTAAAGGTAAAATGAAAAATGAAAATATTCTTTATTGCACACCATTATTTTACATTACATAGTAGACATTAAAAAAGAAATAGTACAATAGGCGGTCTTATCGCTAGAAAGCGATCTATTCTAGACAACCTTTGGGTAGAGAGAAAGACAGAGAGAAGGAAGGGGTGCAAACAGACTTAACAAAATCTACAATGAATACATACATGATAAAATAATATATATACATACATACCCACATGCATACATACATACATATATACGTACATACGTACATACATACACACATACATAGATACAAACATACATACATACACACATATAAATATTAAGCATATAAAATAAAATATGACACTATTTAGCACTTTATAAGTCAAGATAGTATTCTTTAGGTAAAGGTATTGACATATGTTTTTTTTTTTAATAAAAGTAAACGTTTTACGCAATATTGTGTTATATTGTCTGTTTGTCTGCTTCTCTGTCCTGGATTTTACAGAAAAGACATGGTCTTAAAACATAGCCACGTTTCATGTGCATGGTTGAAGAGATTATTTTAAGTTACAGCTTCTATGCGCTTCTTAGAAAGCGGCATGTTAGTCTTTAGTCTTGCAACTTACGTTGAAGCTAGAATTAGTTATGACATTGTTATACATTAGCTAGGCGCCTCATCTGGCTTTGTCCGACTATTTTTTAAATAAGTTTGACCAGGAATATATTGTTTATACATAATTTTCTTTATCACCCTTTTAGGGGTTAAATGAAAAAAAAATACGTCTCTTAGCTTTGGCTATTATAGGAAAAAGATGTTAAATTTCAGCTCTCTAAGTCTAGGGCTCTTAATTTGAGCGTGGAATCTATCCGTATAAATAGTTTTACATCTATAGTAATATTATAAAACTGAAGAGTTTATTTGTTTGTTTGGTTGAACGCGCTAATCTCAGGAACTACTAATCCGATTTGAAAAATTCTTTTTGCATCAGATAGCCTGTTAACTTAGGAAGGCTATAGGATACCTATATATAATCCTGGAAAAATGTACGGTTCCCGTGGAATAGATTTGTTTTTGTCTAGGGGACGAACACGAAGCGAAGCGAGGGTGAGTCGCTAGTGTATAATATAGATAACTGACTAAAAGTACTTGTTCAATGTTCTTTGTTCTGTGACTTATAGGCGTGCTATTTGAGCACAATTTACTTCGCCAATGTCGTGTAGAATGGAGAAAACACGGTAGAGATTGAGAATTGATCAGTTTAAAACTAAAAGTATAATCATGTTATTTTAAAGTACCTACTTCTATTTGACTTCAATGACATCTACCTTTCATAATAAATACTTTATAAGTAATAGAAAAAAGTATATAAAGTACTTGTTCTCTACCGAAGCGTTTCATTTTTAGCTGTAAAAGCCAGTGACGTGTAAACACTTCATAGCTTGCCGAAAACCTACGTGCAAGCGATTGTTATAAAACCGAACACCTTTGTAACCAAGAGCAGTTGAGCAGAAATCCGTGTATAAAAGATTGCTAAGACTCAACATTTTTGTTATTTAACGTCATTTTCTTAGGTTTTTTTTAATAAGATATTCTCAAATATATTAGTAAATGTCGCCTTAACCGATAAAATATTGGCTCGTTTTTAGCCCAAAAACCATTTTTTTGATTTTTTGATTGTAAAATGTTTAAGACAGTCAATTACTAATAAGAAGGACCTACTAGTACACCGTTTGTAGAAACTTTTACTAATTTAAAGCTACATTATTATTAGCTTTAGCACGCCAGCGAAGCCGTGAGCAAAACATAGTAATTAGCAATCATTTTTTACCTCCCAAGAAGATACAAATGAAATATGACCGAGCAGGTATCACGGGGGCATTAACACGCTCTACTGTTAAAAATCACATCTACTGTATTCACCATCCTAGAATTCTTTATAAAGCTTGCTTTTTTTAACAAAAAATTGTTATTTAGGCAATTTCCTACATAACATTAGCAATTTAAGACTTAAAATTGAGTTTAAAAGGTTTTGTACAAAGGGCTGCTTATCTGAGGTTTTAGGATAATCTTTTGTTGACAGGAATTTTACCTTTCTTGAGGTTTCTCAGAAGCAGAATCTTAAAGAAAGTGATTATTATTAAAAATGTACTTGTGAGTGAGGGAAGAAAGTGAAATTGAGATATTTATAAAACAAATAAAAAGGCATAGAAATAATTAAATGAATAAAAACGTCCTATCAAGGAAAAATGACGTTTTTTTGAGTCAAAATGAAATCATTTGGTTTATAAAGAAAATTATCCAATTATTTTTGATAATACCTATATATTTTATTACAATTCAAAACGTTACATTTGTAAAAAGTCATGTTGTTGTTGTACATCTTCATGTCTTATTAAAACAAATATACAAAACTATTATAAAAAAAAGACGAATCATTACAAAGATCGTAAAATGTTTTTTATAACACATGTCATCACATTGATATACCCAACTCAGTACACAAAGACGTCAAGCGTGATCGCCCTCAATTTGCAAAGGAATCTCAGGTAACCGAAAAAAAAATAAACGTGACAAAATGTCTGTAAACATGTACCTACGCTACAGAAAATAAAAAAAAATGTATAGAATTCGCGATGTTTGAACGTGACGAATTTCAAATTTGGAAGGCGTTCCATTTGACTTTTGTATGCCAGTGTTGCAATAATGCGTAAAATTTCCTATTATATTAGCGGTAATTGTTAAATATAAAAATAGTTTATGATTGCAAAATATTAGACCGACGTAACTTATAATTGAACATGACGTGAGTTCAATTGAGCCATTAAACGGCCCATTGGCCGTTAAAATTGCTTTTAACTTTGAGAGCACGATACGGCAATTATTTTTAAATTGGAATATAGTATTGATACTTTATATTTTTTTTTTATTATTTATCTATGATAGAGATTTACGTTATCCAGGTCATGATTGATGCGTGAGGCCTATCAGTTACGTAGTAATTTTTTAGTTATTGTGTTTGATCATTTTACTAACGCAAACAAAATAATAATATCTAAAAATAAATATACTAATTTTTATTTAACTATTATTTAAGTACATAGAAAACAATGTATATTTTAGTTTATCTACATGAATCATTTGCATTTCAATACTATAGATAATAGATTAAACAATTAAAAATATACAATTTATTTGTTACAGTTCACCAAAAATGCGATCACGAACACGCTAAGACCGAAAAAAATGAGACACACATCCAAAATGTCGCGGTGATTACACAAGATGGCGCTGTTAACGAATTCGTCCGCAAGCGGGCCGACAGCGACGCCGGCTGCGCAGGCGCATCATTCGACGACGCCGTTACATCACTATTTCCACTATCTGAAGCAACCATCACCCCTAGCTCAAAACCCATACGCACATCACTCGAGTGCGCATCACATGGGAATGGGTCCCGGACCTTTGGGCGGTCTTGGCCCATTCGGACTTACACACCATGGGCTGGAAGCAGTTGGTTTTCCGCAAGGTATGTTCAGATTTTATAAAAATACTTATAATAACAATCAATGCTGCTAAAATTATTTCTTTTTATTTTTACACTAGGGTATCTTCTAGTTCATATAAAGACTTAATAAATTAATTGCAGATTGTCATTTATCTCATTTATACCACTCTAAAGAAATTATTTTTCGAAAACACATCTTTTGTAAACCTAAATTGAACATAAATAATATATCTAATATCACATATAAGTATATGAAAAAAATTCTGTATGTGGGTGGAATTGGTTTGTACTAGCAAAGTAGGCGTGAATGGAGAAAAATTGTAACTTCAGAAAAGAGCCAAAAAAATTTAAACATTACTCAGTTATCGAGGCCAATTTTAATAAATATTTCTTTTTATTAAAACCAGACGGTTTATTGGGTTTTTATTAAAATTTCATTTTCTTTGTCGATAAGTAAATATTTATTTTTGAAGAAAAAAGCTCTGTATAGGACAACTGATAAAATCTTTGAAAATCAAATAGTGAAAATCAATGACACCGGTAAAGTATGCGTCCAATGACTTCTGAATAAAATAAAAGTAAAAAATAATTATGGATTTTTTCGTGGCTTCATATTGTCTTTAGGTTCCCGACGTTTCGAATGTATAGCAAACATGGTTACATGACGGACTAAGATTAAAAAAGTCTTAAAATTCATGGTTATTACAGATGGTCTCCTCCCTTTCTTTATTTAAAACTAGCTCACCCTCGCTTCGTTTAGAAAAAAAAAACCAAATCTATCCCACGGGAACCGTACATTTTTCCAGGATAAAAACTAGCCTATGTGTTATTTTGATGTATAAACTATATACATACATTCATATATACATTCAGTAGTTTTTTCGTGAAAGAGTAACAAACATCCATACATCTATACATCCAAACATCCTCACAAACTTTCGCATTTATAATATTAGTATAGATGTCAAATATTTGCGTAAATCTAAGAAAGCATTATGCGAGATGATTTTAAGAAAAACATAAATGGAAAACAGTATTATTTAACACCCGAGTTCAATAGAGAGTAAGCAAAAATAATGTCCTCCTGATGTTTTCTTTGAATGAAACGACCGATAATATTCTGAACGGAAAAACAACTTTTTGCTAGACGTGGAAAGTAAAATAGAGTAATTTATATCCTCGTACGCTATATTTTATTTCAGTGAGCGAATTTCAAATTCGAATATGGAGTTTTCTAATTTATTCCAAGTCCCGTTTTTGTAATGAAATTTAAATGAGTTCATTTATACTTAGTGACGGTGGAACGTTACGAAGTACGCTTCTTTAGTACCTATATACCTACATTCTAGCTTAAGACATCATTATTTACAACACATTGTAGTTTAAAATATTGTGTGAAATTATCATTGTGTTGTTTCTCACAAAAAAAACTGTTAATTATATTAAGTAATATATTAATTTTTTTCTTAAAAAAATATGAAAGTTCATTCAAAAAATCATTTTTTATGTACATGCACAAAATTTCATGCTTTTAAACTTAATAGGTTAGGCTGTGCTTTGTCTGTCGGTCACTAATATTGTTAATTTTATTAAGTGCAATATAATTTAATTATTATTGTAATAGTAGTTCTATACGTATTTGTATATACATATTCAGGTCGAACATTAGCTATTTTACCATTGAGTTTTACTTATATCGATACGTTCTTTCTTTGTGTTTAATCACATTTTCCATAAACACCTTGACAGATTTCCACGAGACTTTCTTTTGTCATTTTAAATAAAACTATCTTTTCGGGGTTTTTTCTCGGATTTATTTTAATTTTTGGTCTCTCCTGTGACAATGATTGCTGTAAAGCATTCGAAACGTCGGGAACCAAAAAAAAAAATAAATCCGCGAAAAAATCCGAAAAGATAGTTTTATTTAGAATGTCAAATATTTGCATAAATCTAAGAAAGTATTACTTTCTTTCGTATTGATAATAATCATAGCCGAAATTTAAAGAACATGTACACTAATTTCAATGATACAAAAAATAAGCTCAATTAAGCTCATATAAGCTCTTATAATATAAATGTAAAGTCATGTTATCTTAAGATATACTTCACATTTTCATTAAAAGCCTGTTATAATATATATCTAGGTATGTATATTAGGTATCAGATCTGCACGTCGCATATCACGCCTAGAACCATGTCAATTAGTTACGGTGCTCGCTTATTCGAAATTGACTTCATACGATATGCTACTATTACATATTATAATTAGTATTATAAATGCAAAGTGTATTAATTGTTCTTACAAATTGTTAATGGGTAGTGATTCAGGCTGTTACTTATGCATCATTTATTTAACATTTTTTGTATTAATCCATATATTATATAGCTAACTGCATCGGTGGTCTAGTACTGGGTTCGAATCCCGGTTCCGGCTCTGTTTATTTATTGAGTTTTTCTGTTAGAAACTTTCAGTAACTGGAGTTGGAAAGTTGGCAGTGTTCTATCCTTCCACAATCTCCTGCACAAATAGTCTATCTGAATGAGAGAAGTCGTCGTGGCAGAAATCGGTTAGGAAGACATTATAATATTATTATATACGAGTAATTACATATATATAAAAACAAAGTATCACTTATCAAATGTTTGTGTAATATAAGAGTGCACTAAGAAAGAACTTATTGAAAATGTATAATTTAAGCGAGAAAAGTAGGGGTTTAATCTTATTAGGTGGGGATTTTTTTACTTAAAGTTTGCTTATGTCGGTCCATGCGAACTAAAACTCGGGTATAGTTACTGTCTCATATTAAACTTTGCAAAAATATACCTAGTTAAACATGAAAATCTATACTAATATTATAAATGCAAAAGTAACTCTGTCTGTTTGTTTTTTATCTTTTCAAGCTTAATCCACTGAACCGATTTGAATGAAATTTGGTATGGAGATCGTTTGAGACCCTGTAAACGACATAGGATAGATTTTATCCCGGAAACATCCCGGAACTCAAGGATATAAAAGTCATCATACTTATGTATATTTAGTCTATCTATTCCATACTAAGCGTCAAAACGTACCTAGAGATGAACCCAAGCGAAGCGAGATTGAGTCGCCTGTATAAAATATTTCTTTTACGAACGTTGCGAACCTTAAAAGAATACTGTAAATAATCAGATAATAATTGAAATAATCAGACTTTTCTTTTTTCTTTCTTTTTTCAATGTAAGTACTCTGTTGTCCATTACATTTATATCACAATAGAGTAATCAAATTTTGGCCGTACTTGTTAATAACTTTGTGCGCAAACTGTATTTTTTATAGCTGTATGATTACCGAGTAAATCTATACATCTATACTCTATATACAGATAAATAAAATTGGAGTGTCTGTTTGTAATATTAAAATAACATTTTTTACAATTTTTGTCTGTCTGTCTGTCCGTCTGTCTGTCAGTCTGTCTGTTTGTTCCGGCTAATCTCTGAAATGGCTGGACCGATTTTGACGGGACTTTCACTGGCAGATAGCTGATGTTATAAGGAGTAACTTAGGCTACTTTTATTTTAAAAAATAGGTTCCCACAAAAAAAAAAACCAAATTAATTAATTAATTTTGTTTTGAGAAGCAACCTAAGGACGAACCCGAGCGAAGCAAGGGTGAGTCGCTAGTAAATAAATAAACACTGTCAAACAGACATCCATTCGTTTTGATATAAACATGTACAATTTTTCACAAGTAATTTAACCGTCGTCGTATTTCTAATACCGAATAAGAAAATGTTATAAATAAAATATAGGCGGGGAAGCAAGTAGCGACGGTTGCATAATTTAAGTACTAAGACATCGTTGCCTCCCCCATAAGCCGCTTATCTTCCACCCTATAAGGGTATGCTTGTTAGTTGTTTTAATTAGTGTTTTGAATATCGGTCATGTACCTTTTTGGACGTATTCTATATTATCTTAGTAACAGACAAGGCCATGAAGTAATGCAGATTTATTATCTTTAGATGTCTTTATATTATTTGATGTTTTAAGAAAAAAGATAATTTATTTAAAATTAATTATTTCTTCGTCGGGAGTGGAAAATTTTCTTCTAAACGATAGACCCTTAGGCTTATATTCAATGTATAGCCTTAAGTACCGCTAGTTCTAAGTATAAAAAAAAAGTGTAATCGCCAATCATAAAAACTATGTTATAAAAAGAGCACGGGCAATTAAAGCCTGTGGATGTAATAAATTGAAAAAAAAAAATATAAGGCATTATTTTGTTTGTAGAATATCATATAATAACAAAGAAGTGATTACCATAAACAAAAATCGAATTACACATGCCATCACCCTATTTATCTAGTGCTAAAGAAAACAACATTTTAATTGAACGTAGTTATGCAAAATGGAACCAGCTAACGAAAACCGTTTTTTGAGTTACTATCATAAATGGCTCCTACATATAAACTTATATACAGAAAGTAGATAAAATACCCAATATATAAGAGGAATTTAAAAAAAACTACCCTCTTGTTATTTTGATATACCAATTTTACTAAAACTCCTGTTTTTTTTTTATATAAGTTTTTGTGGTTGAATCTATTTTGCATAACTACGTCCAACTTTACGTTACTATTTATCCATTAATTAACTTTAAATAGTGAAAATTAATAAAACAAAAAGCTCTCATAGATACTGTGTTATTCCGCAAAAGAAGCCGCCAATAGTCTTAGCTTAATACCTATATCGATCAAAGTATTAGACATGGCTTAACATTTATTTGTAAGTAACAGGGATGAAAAACTTTAATTAAAATAATAATGTGATGAATCGATCATAACGATAATAGCGTTTTTAAGTTTTATTTATAGTTTAAAGTCATTAATTGCACTTTGTGTTAATCGCCTAAATAAATAATTATTAATATTGATGACACGTTTGGTTCAGTTTGTAGTGACCCTACTTGCTGTGCTAGCGGTCGCGGGTTCGAGACTCGCTGATTCATTTGCGGGATGAGCACGAATGTTTGTATTCCAGTCACGGGTGTTTTTATTTATAATATGTATTTATTTAAAGTTATATATATTTAGTATATGAACAATCTGGTAACCATAACACAAGCCTCGTAGCTTACCATGGAACTAGATGGTGCTGTGTGTTAATGTAAAAAAAAATATTGCAATATTATTCTTTCATGTATACGTAGTACTATTTTGATTTTTATATTCAGCTAGGGACTTATACTTGCTTTGCTTGTCCCTAGTGCCTTTTGCATGTATAACAGCGCCTCCTTTTGGAAAATTTTATTACTAATTTTAGCCTATATGTTACTTCCGTTCATAGTTCTATTCCATCTAAATCCGTCCAGCCGTTAAACATGTAGAAGTACAAACACACATGTCTCATACGCATATAATATTATAAATACGTCTTTTGAAAGTGACATAGGTAGGTATTATTCCAAAATTTAATCTATCCCCGTTCCAAATTTCACTCAAGACAGAATAACAAACTTACTCACAAATTTTTACATTCGTAATGTTATTGTCATTTTATTTCGTTCTATTTAAAATACATAGTATAAGAATCTACATACATATATACATATATACCAAAGTCTCGTCTTTGCTGCTGTCTGGCCTAATACTAACCGAATAAAAAAGTAAATAATATTCCGGATGTAATAGACATTAATATATTTTAGTAAAATTGTGATATATGTATATGTAGGTCATATTAGTAGGTGTATCATTGTGGCAGGTAATATAACCGGGGATAACTAAGTTATAAATGAATCTTGAATATTCTATTACACGATATTCGATTAATTTATTGAGATGAAAAAAGCAATGGCGGTATAGATAGTAATTTTTATATAAGTGTATCAATACTATAGGTAATATTATTGTTATAAATGCGAAAGTAACTCTGGCTGTCTGCCTATCTGTTACGAGTTCACGCCTAAACTGCTGAACAAATTTTTGATGATTTGTCGTATAGAGATGGATGGGACCTTGGAGAAGGACATGGCTAATTTATAAAAATGAAACTTGAAGGGGGTGAAATAGGGGTTGAAAGTTTGTATTGGAAAGAAATCGTTTCTTAAGGATACAAAAATTTGTTATATTCTATAATTTTGGTAAGAAATAAAGAAAGTGTCGACGTTTTAGACCAATCGAGGTAAAAATAGGGGCATGATTACAAGTTTTTTTAAGTACTTAATTACTTTTCTATACCAATGTATGTATGTAGTCGTTAAAACGTACCTAAGCGAAGCGAGCGAAGCGAGGGTAAGTCGTTAGTATTATATGGATATGTTATTAATAGTAAGCATGTATAAATAGCAATGCTTTTTACAACGAAAGTAGCAAAACGATAAAAATAGATTTAAGCTATACAAATATACATATCAGTACATATAAATAGATATTTCTGAACATTGCAATTAAATAGATCACAAAACGGAAATAAAAAACATGAAAAAAAGATAAAAGAAAAAGATGAAAACAAAGAAAGAAAGGGACAGTAAGTGAATGATACTAAATTCAAAAGGGACTTTTTCCCCGAAGAGGTCGGATTACTCTTCCCCGAGATGAAATAGGGTGTTCGGATACTTGTAGTCATATTTATAATGACTTGCTAATGTTATTTTTATTAGCATTGAATATTTAGGTATTTTTCCTAAAAAATAATATTTCCTTATAAAATGCAGCTTAGCGGCACCTTGAATGTAATAGAAAGATCAAAATAAGGAAATAATATATTAATTACTAGCCACTCAACCTTGCTTCGCTCGGGTTCGTCCCTAGGTTAATTACCCATACAAACTTTCATCCCCATTTTCACCCCATTAATGAAAGATTTTTGGAATAAAAAGTATTCAATGTCCTTTCCAGGGTTTACAACTATCTTCTTACCAAATTTCATCTAAATCGGTTCAGTAGATCCAGACATCACTCCTACAACCTCACAAACTCACAAATTTCACCTCTTTATAATATTAGTATAGATTAGAATCTAAGGATAGGTACTGTAAGTACTTACATAATATAGGAGTCGCAGGATAAAGCTAGTATAATCTATTTATATAAAAGGCAAAAGTGATTGACTGATGTATCAACGCACAGGCCAAACGCTTAAGGCTAGAAAATTGAAATTTCGCACACGTATTCCTCATATGACGAAGGCATCCACTAAGGAAGGATTTTTCAAAATTCAGCTCTCAGGGGGGTGAAATAGGGGATAAAAGTTAGTATGAAACTTTTTATTCCTTTGACATATTTGCATGAAATTTCGGATTTTTCGTAGTTTGATCGCGAGCGAAGCCGCGGGTTGTGCTAGTTAAATATAATTGGTACATCATTTTTAAATGTTAAGTTTTTTTAGGATCTAATTTCATAATATTTTTTATGTTTATATGGTATTCTTTATTTACATTAGAAGATGTGCTTTTTAATGACCAAAATTTATAAAAAGGGACAGTGAGTCAAATCTTCTGAGAATTTCCTTGAGAGGGTAGAGATTAAACTGAGATTAGGATTTTCCCTTGAAATGGAACGTATGATGTTTGTATTTTATTTTGGTATTGAAATAAATACCATGAAATATTATAATTTTTACAACAAAGAAGCTATATGAAATTTAATAATAATTACGGTTTTTTTACACTTTATATTGTAAATATTTGACATATACAAATATAAATAAGTATAATAAAATTTAAATAAATATAATACAGAAATAAATAATATAATATATGTGCTACATATAAACTTATCGACCAAACTCGAGTATAATCCATTCAGTACAAAATGAATCTTACAACTGGTTGTTTTGTCACCGATAAAATAATAAACACACAAAAATATACATAAATTGAAATATCCTCTTTTTCAGTCGGTTAAAAGGTTTTAAAATGTCTTACCTAAGTATTACGTCACGTGGTTAGAATATGACATTTTGTTTTTTTTTTTTTTTTTACTAACGGCAATGATTCTAGGAAGCCAATTTGTCTCAAAGGTCAGCATACTTATAAGTACTCTTGTTTCTAATGAATGAAAGCAAGTTTATTTAATCTGTTGTAGTAAATAATGAACCATTTTAATTCTATATAATAATAATTTCAAGATAACAGAAGCAAAAACTTGTATGTAATCTCAAAAAGGGTTATTTGAAAAAATCTATATTTAGTTAAAACTCAGGTAATTTTTATGCGGATTAACAACTTTTTTACATTTCCATTGCAGTAAATAATAATCCTTACCAAACACTCAACGAAAAGCTTTATTTACAATCTTAAAGGTTCTAACTCTTCATTTCTTCGCTAGGTAATATTTCTAAGATATAATAAAAAAGCAGTGGTAGCCCAGTGGTAATGCGCTCACTTGGAAAACCGAGTGAAGCGGGTTCATATCCCGGGTCTCGCACCTCTGATATTTTCTTGTGCGAATTATTTCTAACATGATTACGACTTGCCTTACGGCGAAGGAAAACATCGTGAGGAAACCTGCATGTCTGAGAGAACCTAGCAAGTTTTCGAAAGACATTTGAAGTCCGCCAATCCGCACTTGGCCAGCGTGGTGGACTATGGCGTGATCCCCCTGGCATTTTTTTATCATGTATGTATGTATGTATGTATGGCTGAATACATACATACATACGTACATGATAAAAAAAAAGAAATAGAACATTTTCGAATTATCCTGCAAAATTGACCTTCTAAGATACGAAGTAAACCAACACACAACGTAAGTTAAGTAGCGAGTTAAAGCCTTACAAATGCTGTATGGAAAGGAATGCCCGCTTATCGAAACACGCTTCACAAACGAAGCCGATATATCTATATTATAACAGAATCGTTGACATCACTTTAAATCTACACTAATATAACAAATGTGTATTCACATTGGTTGTTTTTACTTTATAAAGAAAGTTAAAATTATTATGAATTTGCTTGAATAAGGTTATGTTCAGTTAAAATTGAAGAAAATATCTGATATTTTTTAAATTTGATTAAAATTGCAGACTGGTTTTAACAAAAACTATGCATAATTTACGAGTTTTAAAAAAACAATAGCCATTAAAGTTTGTAAGACGTGAATAAATTAAATAGTCTAGACTTATTTTCTTACAGAATACGAATGTTAATGTGGCCAGTAGGTACTTAACATATCAAAAAAATACCATAACGTCAATAAAATCCCGGAATCAGTAAACAAAATTAACGACTCGCGACCTATTTGATTTAAAACCCAAATACAATTTTAATGTGAGACTAAAATTAATCCGCCATTTTAATCCGTACCTCCCTCCCTGTCATTCCTATGATAATTTATGTATCGTTGTCCCTCTCTGCCACTAGATGCGTAACGACGGCAGCTGGACGTTCTTTTTTTAAATTCACTTTTTTTTTCATTGTATATTTTTTATTGGTATCCCTAAGCATTTTATATGGCCAGTCCCTTTCTATTCTTTTGTTGTTATAATTAATTGTTTTTTTGTCATTTTTATTTTCAGACAAGCGTGCATTTAAGGGAAACTATTTCATAATTATACATTTCAGTCGAAGGAACTATATATTTATATATATATATATATATATATATATATATATATATATATATATATATATATATATGTATATATATATATATATATATGTATATATATATATATATGTATAAGTTATAATTTTAATATTAAAATTTAATTTATTTACTCCTGAACATCTTTCTTTTGTCTAAATAAAAGAGCAACTCATTTTTCCTGCTACTGCATAGCAAAGTTTTATTGTATGCAATAAATGTAGTGTTGACATTTTCCCTAATAGCATTCATAAACGTCAAAATTAAAATACGAGTGGCTTCAAGGCTTCTAAGAAATATATCAGATAGATCTTTATACTTCGTATTATGTAAATTAAGTCTATCCATATAAAAGATTTCAACGCATGCCAGTTATATAAATAATATCAAGTCTAAGTAATATGAGCTAATATTTCAATTTATTATGTAAAATTCATTTAAAACATTTGTATATATAACTATGATATAAACAAAGTAAGTTGATACATTAAATTTAGAAAAATTGTTATAGAAACCAAAACCACATTTTAAATATCTATCTTTTTGGATTTTTCGCGAATATATTTTGATTTTTGGTTCCCGATGTTTCGAATGCTTTACAGAAATTATGGTCACGGAAGAGACTAAGGTTTTAGACGTCTCAAAGGTACTTCAGACAGTTTTATTTAAAATATCAAATATTCTCGTAAATCTAAGAAAATATTATCAAAACCACATTATTAGAAAAGTTTAATAATTTAACGAACGCTGGATGAATTTCAATTAATCCCTCCCGGACAAATTCTAAGAAATCCGTGCGAATTTCCGAGAATTCAATTGTTATCTAGCACACCGGTGTGCTCGCGGTCCGCGAGGAGTTAAGCCTGTATTTTCATTTTCGCTTTTAGTTTTAGACACATTGCTATTTCACATCAAACGGCTCAGTAATTTCAGCGATACGATTTGATGGTATTTTTATGAGTTCTACGCGCTTTAACGCTGCTTTATAAAATCAAAAATGTACAATATACGGGGATTAGGTGGCAATGAACTAAATGAACACGCGGGTGAAGTACCAGACAAGATAAAGCTAGAAATAGTGTTAAATTAATAAAACGATGCACAGCTTAAATTATTACTTTTATTATATGGTTTTAAAGCTTTTCTCACAATATTTTAATGTTTTTAACAATATATACTTTTGCACTTTAACAATCGCCACGATGCCTTTTTTCTATTTCTATCATACAGATTACAAAATATTATTTTTTAAGATATAACTACAGATTATAAAAACTAAACTACTTGTGTTGCCAGCAGTACGATACAAAATCATTATTTTAACAAATAGAATATCCAACCAAACCTTTTTTTTTCTTTTTTACATAATTACTAATATGATGTAAGTATTAATTTTAATCATTAATTTTATGTATATTATAAGGAAGTTTGTGTTACTGTGTTTTTTGTGGAAATTAACTTATTACTATTATTAACTGTTGTAACCTATAGAGTTATAACAATTAAAAAGTAGCCTAAATTACTTTTTATAACATCCATCTATCTGCCAGTGAAAGTCTTGTAAAAATCAGTCCAGCTGTTTCTAAGATTAAACGGAACAAACAGATAGATAAATGAAAAAATTTAAAAATTGTGTTTCTCTAATAAGTACTGTATATAATTTCATATACATTTAATAAAAATCGTTAGTTATTGTTCAGTAAAAATAGTTACTTTGATATTACAAACAGACAGTTCAATCTGTATATAGATTGACAGACCAACAAAAACACTAGCGCATTTATAATCGTAAAGATTTATGTATATAGTAAATGTTTCTAAGGTTGAGAACTATTGATACTTTTTTAGATCATATCAATATCTGATCAGATGTTGTAAGGATAGATTAACAGATATCAAGATAAAAAAAAATAAATTCTATCTTCGTAACAACAAAGCTTATTTTTACTTAAATAACAATTAGCAACTGCTTCTCAAAATGTTGAAAGTTTTCGAATTGTTGGGCAACGAATCTCAAACATAAGTATTTAAAGTACAAAAAGTATAACTTAATATCCGCCCTCACTTCATTACAGTCTTAGTATTTTTTAAATAGTACCTTGAACGCTCAAGATGACAACTTAACTAAATGTTTACAAAATCGAGTATTGGTATTATTTTAACCTATCATAGCTTAATCGCTATTTTCATTATTTAATTAAGCAAGCAACTGAATAAAAATCATTATGTATTAGTATACGTTTGGGTGCGTCCTAGGTACGCAGATTTGGTTTTAATTTTTCTGCGCGGAATCCTAATTCTTTTTCTAAAATAAAAGTAACCTAAGTTACTCCTTATAACATCGACTATTTACCAGAGAAAGTCCCGTTAAAATCCGTCCAGCCGTTTCGGAGATTAGCCGAAAGAAACAGATAGACAGATAATAATTTTAATTACCTAGTTAGAAAAAAAAATTAAACATAAATACTTAAATTAGAACATTTAGAATAAAGTATGCCTTATTTTTGTGTGTTTACCAAATTGCAGAAGAAGAATTATTATTGTATTGTATTCAGTTCTTTTTAACATCCCACTGCTGGGCACGGCCCTTCAATACGAGGGGGATCAGGCCATAGTCCACCACGCTGGCCAATTGCGGGTTGGGGGTTCACAGGTATGTTACGAAAAGTTACTAGGTTCTCTCAGACATGCAGGTTTCCTCACGATGTTTTCCTTCACCGTAAGGCAAGTGGTAATCATGTTAGAAATGATTATCACATGAAAATATCAGAGGTGCGAGACCCGGGATTTGAACCCGCTTCACTCGGTTTCCCAAGCGAGCGCGTTACCACTGGGCTACCACTGCGTCAAAACAGCTGTATTAATGATAAAATCTAATATACTTATTTCTTATAACCTTGTTGACTGTCTTTATGTATGTTTCAACGCCAGGCCGTAGGGTCATATTGTTGGCTTCGCACCCACTGACATGATGGCCGAGTTATCGATTGTGATACGACAGGTGGATCGGTCAATGTACTTAAGGTTTTGTCATTCGTGGCTTTTACTTTACTCGTTTCAAGTTAGTTTATAATTAATTTTATTGCTTGGTGTCAAAATTACCTTATTATTTATATGTTGCCATAGTAAATATATCGAACTACTTCGAACTACTAATATAAATGCGAAAGTTTTTATGTATGTTAGATAGACAGAAAAGATAGTTTTTTTTTTAAATGTCAAATATTCGCGTAAATCTTAGAAAGTATTAAAGATACGTGACTTAAAAGGTAAATTTAACTGTTTTATTCATCCCTTGTAATTTTTATTTGATTTTGTATCATGTATATAGTTCTGATGATTAAAAGATGAATCTTGAACAAAAAATATGAAATACACCAAACTACACTAATACTAATATTTATTTCAAACATTATAAGAAGTAACAGTCATTTGAAAACAGCGTCTACGCAAACAATATAATATATGTAGATCCCATAAACAAAAATTTTAAAAAATATCATAATTAATCTAATATTTAAACTTTTTAAAATATAACAGGTAGGTTACTCGTAGTAAAAACGACATAACAAAACGCCGCATTCCTATTGATTTCGGAAGCCCCGCGCATTCATTGATTTATCACCGGTCACTAATGACAGCTTATCATACCGTCTGGTGCTTACCGTTAAATGCATCGGCCACATGCAAACGTGCCTTTATAAATTATACTAACTCCTGTTCATGGATTTACTTGATAAAAAATTATGATTTTTAACCCCTTAGTCTAATTATGTCTTTATACCATTTGCTGTAGAAACCCTTGGTCCATATAGTCCATATAGTTTTCGAAAGACATGTGAAGTCCGGCAACCCGCACTTGGCCAGCGTGGTGGACTATGGCCTGATCCCCCTCGTATTGAAGGGAGGCCCACCCCCAGCAGTGGAAAGTTAAAAAGGGCTGAATACACATATAGTCTAAACACTTCTTAAAAGACATAACACCTCGTCTCACCGCCTCTACTGGTGACAGAGCTGGCTCGTTTTTCGTCCAAAGAATCGCCATTGCCGTTCAGCGAGGGAATACGGCTAGCATTCTTACCACTATTCCACTCGGATATGTCTTGTACAGTAATAATTAAGTAAACATTTGTTTTGTATATTTAATAAAGTTGTAAATAAATATAATGTTTAGCTCTTTATCCTTATACATATACTATATGCCTTTGGTAGAGTAGAGCAAGGCTTCCAAGCATATCACGATTCTTATTTTTTTTTTAAAGAAAAAGTAAGCTGTTAATGCGTTTCTAAGCCATTACGAAAAAATAAAATAAAAAAGTGAACAGTAAATGTTAGAGACCCCATCTATACAATTATTATGTAAATTATTTAGTTCTATTAAATGATATAATTATAATAATTACCAAAGAATAAGAAGAAATATTTGTTATAACTACAATATATTTATATTTTCTAAGATTGACGCGAATATTTGATATTTTAAATAAAACTATCGTTTCGGGATTTATTTTGATTTTTGGCTCCCCACGTTTCCAATGTTTCACAGCGCACATGGTCACGGGAGAGACTAAGGTTTTATACGTCGCAAAGTTCATTCTATAGTTGTTATAGACATTGCCTAACCACAAAATTACAAAATAAATTCAAAAATGGCACCAAAATGGAATGGAAACGTCGGGAACCAAAAATCAAAATAAATCCGCAGGAAATTCAAAAACATAGTTTTATTTAAAATATAACAATTTAATATAAAACTAGGTTATACACAGGTATTATAGATCAATAAAACTGCCATAATATTAAATGAAATACATAAAAAGAAGGGCAGTAATTGGATAAACTCAGTTAAGTACAGTAATTGGTTATAAACAGGCAAACAGCTATCATCATATTTTTTACGACTTTATAATTGTATTATGTCCTTGCATTTAACTTAAACTTTCAGTAAATTAATTGAATTAACTTCATGTCAAGTCGTGCCCTTTGTAAAAGGCGAAACGAGTAAAAAAATTGATACACAATTTACTCTACAAATTATAACATGACTTATGACTTAAATGAGCATAATTATTCTTTTTTTTTTTTTGAGAAAAATGTCTAAAGCAACATCATATAGAGTTACGTAATTAATACAGCAAAATTATTTTTTTATATTTATTTACTATATATTTGAGAAATATATTATTATTTATTTACTATAATATTTTAGAAATTATGATTTAGTAGGATTTGTGTGTAGGTATTTTATTTGAATGACAGATCTTTATCAGTTTCAACTTTTTATTTCCATAGAGTATATTTAAATTATCAATATAAAAAAGAAGTACAAAAAAAAGTTTGCCCAGCGTTGGGATTACAATAAAAAATTACTACCTATTGAAGTTACGATTGTGATTGTCGTTTCGAATCGTTTATAAAATTATCCTCGATAACTCTTAATAATGAGCAGCATTTTTAAAGGTCCTTCAACCGCGTGAAATCGGGGTCAGAACACTGTCGTACGCGCCGGTTACTAAATTAACTATCATATTTTATAACGAATCAAGCTTAAGAGCTGATGATACCACCCTTTAATGGATAGCTTTAAAATAAATCGTTAAATATTTTTGCAGATGATGAAAATTTTCTTTTGAAATTTTATTACAGAAATATTTTTTAACATTTATCTAATGTGTTTAAATAAAAAAATATTAAACAAAATAAGTTTTGTACATAAATTTTTTGGCCGATGATACATCTCGTTAATAATGCAGTAAATTTAATCGCCTTAAGAATATAACACTTATATAATTCAATGCAATTACGGTCTGCTAATTTTTCATTGAATACTTAAAATTTTGGACATGTTGAGAAATGTCAACAGTCATTTGATTAAGCCCACAATAAATGGCTGAGGTACAATATCTTAGTGCTTACAGCCTAAATATTAAACATGATATAAAATTAAAAAGTTGCTTCAGGTTGAATAATGATAATATTTTTTTATAATCTGGAATATTTTAATACAAAGTAAATTAAAAAAAAAATAAACATAACCGATCGGTAGACATTTAACTTCGAGCCTCCGCCAATAGAGTTAGTTATAATATTTTTAGTTCTCATATTTTTTACAACTGTATATATCTTTTTACACGTGGCACGTTTATAGCTTAGTTTAATAATACGATAAATTGATTTGACAATTTCTAAATTGATATAAGAATGATTATTTCTAAACAGTTAACGAATCTTAGATCAGATTGTATTAAAATTATCTTTGATCTATCTATATATACAAGTTTAATTATAACAATCTGGTAATAGCATCTTCGTATCGATACCTCGCATCGTAAATAATATTAAATTTATCATTTATGAATTCCAACACAGCGAGCCGCTACCGTCGGCGCCCTTTGACGTGCCGCCATCTTGAGCGGCCATATTTGTTTTGCTTTTTTTATAAACTTTAATGCAATGCTCTTGTCAGTGTCAGCCGTTATCAAGGAAATGTCATTTAAGGAATGAATTTGCTACTATGATAAAAATAGATTGATACGAGCTCATTTAACGTTAGCACTTGTGTATTCAATGTTAGTTCTGAATAATTTTCATTATCGTGTTCAAAGTTGTGACTCATGTATTATTGGGTGGGATATGGAATCGTAATGGGTTTCTACTGTTGAGAATGGAAGATTTAGAGATAAATCAATTATTACTTCAATTATGTTCAAAATACAAAGTATTACTTAATTTTGTTTAATTAGAAAACGATCTACAATTATTTATTTTAAAATTATTTTTTTCCTATTTTACTCACCTTAATTGATATATCTATAAAAATCTTATAAAATAGCATAAAACCTTAAGTATTGTGAAAAATATCATAAACTATTTCTTAAATTTAAAATTAAAATAGTTTAAAAATAAGTCTTTTTGCACCACTAAATCTTACCTCCCTTCTAAACAGATGAAAATCGTGTGAAAATCATCACTTGGCGACACCCTCTGATATTTACCAAACCACCGCGAATGATTGCGTTTAAATGTGCTTATATAGATTCACACGGCGAGTTTTCACTTGTGGGATAAATAAAATCTATTATTAAATGTACCAAATACATGTGTCACAAAAATGAAGCAATCTGTATTTTCCATTAATCCAATTAATATTATAATTGTGAAAATTTGAAAATTTAGGTGGATGTTTGTTACTCAATCACGCCAGATCCGCTGAACAGATCTGGATGAAAGATACATTATAATCTAGAATAGCGCATAGGTTACTTTTTATCCCGAAAAAATATAGAGTTCCCGTGGGATAGATTTGTTTTTGTTTTTCACTAGGAGCGAACCCGAGTGCAGTAAAGTAGTAAATGCAAAATGTTGTAAATGAGTGTGTATATTTGTTACTTCTTAAGGCTGAAACTGGAGCAACACATAGTTTGCTGCTAGACACCACGGTTCGCACTCAGGCGAAGAAAACGTAATTCGCTAGTATGTATATAAATAAAAATTAATGCTCTTCATTGATACATCACTGGAATCCGGTTGGACTAATTTGGGCAATTCCTTTTTTTAAGACATTAATAATAGTTTCTATAATATTTCAAAAATTAAATTGAAAATTTAGAAAATGAGGAAAAATTGAAGGTGTTTTTTTCTATAGGTTTTTTGTATAGATTCAGAGATCCCAAAGGGAATAATTGACATTTGAGCAAGACAGTATCTATCGAGTCACCTAGTTTTAATATAAATATGACGTAGGTATTATGTCATTTTTCTTATAACATCTATACATATTATAAAATTCTAACTAAGCCGAATTTGTACATTAAATGTTTTTTGAAAAGTCTTATTGAAATATAGTTTATTATCGATACAGAAGTCAAATCTATAGTTTTTAGAATTTTTGTCTGTCTGTCTGTCTGTCTGTTACCGCATCACGGGAAAACCACTGGACAGATTTTGATGAAATTTGGTACGATGATAGCTGGTTATCCGGGTCAACATATAGGATACTTTTTACTGCGGGAAAATATTTCAACTCTGACCTAAACGTTAAAACGTAACTAGGGACGAACCCGAGCGGAGCGAGGGTGAGTTACTAGTCTAAAATAAATGTGTATTTACATAATGATTTTCGTCCGCTAATATAATAAATGTGTATATATTATTATTATATATGATTTTCGTATAATTAGTTGTTATCTTGATGATACTTCGCTACCTAGGTAGTCTTATATAGTAACTAAATAATATAGCTAACCATGGTATGATCATATCTCATGGGGTCTACAACACTCAAATTTATGCTAGTATGCGTAATACTAAGTACTTCCAATGAACTGATATATCATGGGAAACAAAGTAATGTAACTTTGACCCATAAACTATCCCTATCCAAAAATCACGTCGGTTTTTCTATCTTTAAGTCCGTGAAAGAAGAAAAAATAAACAAATCAAATAAGACAGTTTAACATCTACCATAATTTAACAAATTTTAACATCTATACATATAATAAAATGGTAACTAAGCCGAATCTGTACATTAAATATTTTTTGGAATATCTTATTGCAATAAACTTTATTATCGATAAAGAAGCGAAATCTATAGTTTTTAGAATTTTTGTCTGTCTGTCTGTCTGTCTGTCTGTCTGTCTATTACCGCATCACGGGAATACCACTGGACAGATTTTGATGAAATTTGGTATGATGATAGCTGGTTATCCGGGTTAACATATAGGATACTTTTTACTGCGGGAAAATATCTCATCTCTGAGGTAAACGTTAAAACGTAACTAAGGACGAACCCGAGCGGAGCGAGGGTGAGTTGCTAGTCTATACATATAATAGAACTGTAGAGGTCAAATGTCTGTACATAGAAAAAAATGTTAAAAACCGAGTCAGGGTGATGTACGAGTAAGAAGACAAATAGAACAAATCCAGATTTTTTTATTTTTTTTTGTTTTTTTGTATGTTTGTAGGGGCTAATCTCCGAAACTGTTAAACCGATTTGAATGATTTTGCATGGTGTTACCTCATATCCCCAGTCAACATTTTAGATACTTTTCATCCCGGAAAGTTAAAAAGTTCCCGTGGGATAGATTTGTTTTTGTTTTGTCTAGAGGCGAACCCGAGCGAAGCGAGGGTGAGCCGCTAGTATTATTTAAATACCTACTATGTAGTATAAAAACTATAGCAATAATATTTGCATGAATAATAATTAGACTTGCAACGAATATTCGGCTACTATTCGGCTACTTTTATGCTATTCGGCCGAATACCGAATATCTAGATACTATTCGGTCGAATACCGAATACTTCAGTAATATGTTTTGCTGTAATCAGATAGTAATAGGGAATATGCGTGTGATTAAAAGAAAGGTGAAATATTTTTTTTATAATCTTTATTGCTTTTATTTAAAGCTTTTATTTTTCGAAGTATTATCATAAGAGAGCGATTAGCGATTTTGTCATTTAGAAATTGAGGTGTCATTTCTGTGTATATAATACTGTGACGTCACGCCAAAAGCGCGAAATGGCGAGCATTTAAACTATCCGTAACGGTAGGATATTTAAAAAACAATTATAGTAAACTTTAGTTTTTTGGAGCTAGCTGAATATATTGTTTTTTTTACAATTATATAACTATTGTATGCTATTATATAAAAAACTAAAAAAAAACATGCATATTTCCCTATTGATAAAATGAAAATATTGATTTATTTTATAATAATATATTTTTCTTATAATTATTAAAGTAGTCATAGGTACATTATCACCTTCTTTATTACAAAAATTAAAAAAAAAACTATCAAATAAATGTCTATGCACTTGCATTATCATAATTAAAATTTAGAAGTGGAAAATTATGATGCAAAAAAAACTAATTTTTCTGCATTTTTAGGCAGTAGGCTACTCCTAGATAATCCCTGATTCAGAGAATAGTTGCTCTGAATAAATACTACTTCCTACTACTTCCTGGCGCCAAATAAGAAACAAACACATAGATACAAGTTTTCCCGCCACGTACTGGCCGAATACTTTTGCCTAATATTCGGCTATTCGGCCAGAAAGCCCACCGAATATTCGGTATTCGGCATATGGCCGAATATACTATTCGTTGCAAGTCTAGTAATAATATTTTCTTAGATTGACGCGAATATTTGAAATTTTAAATAAAACTATCATATCAAAGCATATCATTCGAAACGTCGGGAACCAAAAATCAAAATAAATCCGCGAAATAATCCGAAAAGACAGTTTTATTTAAAATTCATGAATAATATTTAATTACATCTAACGTTTGTATCATTCAATTAAAAGTGACAAAACATTTATTTTGTTTATATAAAATCCGTCCGTATAAACTTGTTACTCTATTTGCCCCAGTGTGTGAAAGTTAGCACCTTTCTGTTTATATATGCAATGGGTTTGTACCCCGGTCTCATTGGAGATGGGGTGCCTGTGAAAACAAACTCGGCTTTTCACTAATTGTTTTGGTGTATACCAGTTTGATTTTTTCAAGTGAAACTTTTTTAGAATCGTTGTTATTTAAAACTAGATGAAACGGAAATGCGACACTAAAAAGAGACAAACGCATAAATATATAGGATTAAACCGGCGAGAGAATGAGATAGAATACGTTACAATGTTGCCATGGTAACCGTTGTTATTGTCTGATAAATATATTAAGTTTCACGTCTACAATGTGTGAATTGCACACACACGCACTTTTTTCTAGAAGATTCTATATATAATATACATATCGGTCTACTATATTTAATGCTAAAATTGTACATATATGTATGTTTGTCCCTCTTTCACGCTGTAACGCCTGAACTGATTTGGATGGAATTTAATACATAGATAAAATATGACCTGGAGTAATATTTAGGCTACTGTTAGGCATCCAGGAAGACACTCGAGCGAAGCGAGGCTGAGTCGCTAGTCAACAATACTAACTTATTTATTTTACATCAAACCTAACATATATGCAAAGATAGAGATTTCGTTAAAAAACCTAAAACCTTAGTAAAAGCGTAAAGCACTTTATTTTTTCAACAGTCACCCTATGGTATTGCCCGCTAATTGTAAAGTCAACAACAGTGTTTTAGTGTTTGTTGTTTTTCGCCGAGGGCAACTCCCGCTCTTAGTTACGCTTTGTGGGTTACACAGATCTAGGTATATGTATATAGTTTTTCCTTTTAAGATTTTTTTTGTTAGAAATAAAGAAAATCTGGAATAAAAAAGTATTAAAAAATATAACTTATAGGTCCTTAACCAAATTGAACTATATCTATACTAATATTATAAAGAAGTATTATTTATGAGGTTGTAGGGACTAATCTCAGGATCTACTGAACCGATTTAGATGAAATTTGGTAAGACGATAGTTTGAGGCCCTGGGAAAGACCTAGGATACTTTTTATTCCAGAAATCGTCCCTTAAGGGGGTGAAAATTGGGAATCAACCTAGTGCCGGTAAGTCGCTAGTAGAGAATATGACAGGAAAACGCCTGTATAAGCTGTACGAATGTTTTATTTTACTAATAAACTAGCATAATTATTAATGCACTAATGCACAGCATATCAAGATACAGCTTGTTATTTAAAAACAGTATAGGTAGTTCCTTCTTATTGAAAGAATTTTTAAAATCGATCATTTATCGATTTTTTCTGTTACTTTTTAGTATTTTTTGCTACAATTACCCTACGTATAGTTTCCATTACAGTAAAGTGAACCATGAGTGAGCAAACACTCCAACACACTTGAGGTATATTGACGTGGGACAGACACGTGCCGTGAGATATTGGGGCTTAAATAAACTTCACTCTAATTTTCTAGTATGAAATTTTACATAGTTTTGAATGTCACTGATGTAATCCTTGTTCTCTGTGAATTTTATGAATATGTTGATATACTCGTAGTGATAATAAACAGGTATTTTTAAATGTTTTAAGACAAGCTCCTTGTTTGTACAAATAAACTAAGAACCCACTACTACTGACACAGAGGGCAAATTTTATACGAATATTATCGGCTCACACTTGCTTCGCTCGGGTGCGCCTCTAGAAAAACAGAAATCTATCCTACGGGAACTATACATTTTTCCGGAATAAAAAGTAGCTTGTGTGCTATTCCAGACTATAATCTATCTCTGTGCCAAATTTCATCCAGATCCGTTCAGCCGTTCTGGCGTGATTGAGTAACAAACATCCAAACATCCATCTAGACTTTCACATTTATGATATTAGTAAGATTAATTTGTATAGTAAAGAAGTAAAAGACAAACATTTAAAACAAAAGCAACTACTTAAAACAATAATAATTAAATTCACATACTTGGAAAAGATTATTTATTGAATCAGATAAAAATTGAAGCAGGTAATGTTAAGTTATTATATTATTTCTTATAAACTTCACACTAAAAATTTTCATTTGTTTTACACTGTTTCATTAATTAATTATCTTTCGTTTATCGCTTTTGTTCTGAACAGGGTTGGCACAGTCGCCTTCGGTGTAGACGGTATGAAAATTAAAAATAAATACTCAACACTATTAATCATCATAATATTTATAAATTAGTTGTTATCTCATATAAAGAACAGAATAGAAAATCGTAGAGAACAGAAGATAGTAGAGTTTTAGTTATATAAATTAAAACATTAACCGTTTTCTTTCAGTACTTCATATTGGTGTTTGGTAAACCTAAAATCTAGTACAGAAAACATTATATCTCTTGTATAGTCGACAGTATTTTTCTTAAATTTCCTTCGCATTTGTAACATCCAAGACAAATAATTTACTTTGATATATTATAATAAAAAGAAATGAAAACTTTAAAATCTTTTATGAAAGATTGCAAATTCTTTCAGCAATTTTATTTCAATTTGAATTTTACCTCTAAAGGAACCACGAATTTTCATTTCTAAATGCCCATCATTAAATTTAACAGCCCTGTAATACGAAAACTTTTTACACGGGAGAAATCCGCCATTTTGAATGAAATGACGTATCTCGAAATGGCGAGCGATGTGGCGAATAAAAATGCTACGACTTTCATGTATTCAGCCAGCCATTTAATTTTTTAATTGTTGATTGCAGATTGTTTCCTCACATTTTTTTAACGTTAAACGTGAAGTCATTTTTCATTTATACTCGAAAGAAGATGTATTATTTTATATTAAACAAGCTGTTTTATTTCTTGTTATTTTTATAGACATTAACAAAATGTATATTACTGAAAATTTGTAGATTGGTCCTTTATGATCACATACGTAAAGTATACTAGATAATTTATTTTCCAACTATCGCTAATAGTTTTTGTCGCTGTGAATAATGATTAGACATTAGCATGAAAAATTGCTTAGTCTCAAGTGTGAATTGCTGTGAAAACAGATAAATAAGATGGCGCGTGTGCGCCGCGTGCGCCTCGCAGATTATAAATGATTTTATACAGTAGCAAGACAAATTGTTTAATTTTCAAAAAACCTTGACGTCATCTCATTGTTTATAAACGTAGAAAACCTAACTAAATCAAATAGGTTACATAGGTATAGTAAAATAATTTTTATAAAAAATAGGGAGTTTTGTTACACATAAATTATAATAAATGTAGTATGTGAAGTTTTATTAATATTTTATAGTAGATAGTATTTGGATTCCAAAAAAAAAACAGAAAAAATGGGTCTGTTCAAATTATCTGAACAAATGATAAAATAAAGCATCTAAAAGATAGTAGAGTAAAGCAAATTAAAGATGATGGCATGTATTATTTAATCTTACCCAAATCCATCTATCTAACAGTGACAGACCGAAATTATGAATGTTGATGTCACATATTATAATAACAGATACAGATAAAAATAGACACTATTTTTCTCCTTAATTTTTTAAATTATAGTGCACCTATAATACTATGTTCTGTTACAATATGCTATAATACTAGGTGCCCTGGTGGGCTAGTGCTTAGGTTCGAGTCCCGGTTGAGGCCAAGTTTAGTTATTGAGTCTTTCTGTTAAGAAAGTTCCAGTAACAGCCCGGAGTTGGAAAGTTGGCGGTTTTACACCTCCGTGTCTCGATCAAGACCGAAAGCAAGTGCCTTAACTCTCGTCAATTATATCGAAGCATCGTCTTATCGGACTTTGAGAGAAAAAGGAATAGAGAGAGCACGTAGTGTCTGCTGGCACAATGACACACGCGCTGCTCTATCACATATCACAATTTGTCCGAGATTGGCCGACGTGGCCGAAACCGGCTAGGAGGACTTACATAATACTAAATTAATAATTTTAATAATCAAATATACATATTTTTTATAATGCATCAAAAACCTTAAAAACTGTTTCAAAATCCATTCAATGGAGTGCATGGGGTGCTTTCGCTATAGAATTTATCTCGCCCTCCCACTCTATGATAAGTTAATCCGTGATACCCTCTCTTGGGCACTTTGTATGGAACGGCGTAGTTAAAGCGTGAGTCTTTTTCTAACTTCCAACTGTTACTGCGAATACTGCGAATGTAACATCGTAGGTTCCCTTTGGTAAAAATTGTGCGTTTGTATGTTTGTAGATCATTATAAATAAATAAATAAATATGTTGGGACATTAACACACAGCACCATCTACTTTCATGGTAAGCTACGTGGCTTGTGTTATGGATACCAGATAGTTGATACACTACATATATTTAAATTTAAATACATACATATTATAAATATAAACACCCATGACTGGAGTACAAACATTCGTGCTCATCACACAAATGAATGCCCCCAGCGGGACTCGAACCCGCGACCGCTGGCACAGCAAGTAGGGTCACTACACACTGAGCCAAACGTGTCGTCATTATAGATCATAATATATTGGTGTGGCCATATATGGTTGGATTGACATGAACTTAAAAGTTTTCATCTTACTTATGCTTATATGTATACAATACACAAATAGAAAAAAAAAATATATTTATACTCTATATAAATATTCTATCTAAAAGTACACAGTTATTATAAACGAAACGGAAGTAGCACCAACAAATAAGACAGGATATTCTTAAACAGTTAGTCAAATAAGCAAACTAATATCATTCAATCATATTTAACGCCCCTCACAATAATTTATTTGATAAATTTCAATTTACCGACAACTCGGTTAGCCCCTGCTATGCAACGCTGCCAACATTATCATGGTAATAAAATAACTCATTGATTTCTAAGGGGCTAGAGTAACAAAATTATACAATTTTCAACTCAATTGTACCAACAGAGGGTTGAAAATTAGATACAGGGTTGCAACGCTGCTTCCCTTAACGCTAATCTGTCACAACTTGTCTTGCAACCCCAGGGCGATGTTGCCAGTAGAATTTATGTGTTAACATGATTTATATGTTGCCAGCCCTCGTTTTAGGTGATGAAATATAGCTGGTTATGGTAAAATATAATGTATTTCAGGGGTGCTATGTACCTAATTGTTATTGTTACTTCCATTTGCAACCGATGCTGTTTAGTTAAGAATATTACATAGAAACATGGAACCCATAGAGGGAGTAAATAGTTATCTAATACAAATACCATGATATTAGAACTAATATTAAAAGTTACTACAACTATAACTTGCATAATAAAAGTCATTAATGTCGTATCGAACCTGTAAGTTATCTTTAAGTTATCGTGATCCAGTTGCAATAACCTTTCAATTTAAACGAGATATTATAAATTCTCTAGCCATTGCCAGTAACTTTACTCGCGAAATTTAATAATTAAATAATATCTACGGGTTTGAAATGAAATATTTTATTTGTGTTATTTATTAGCGATTTACGCTCGTAAGTGCCATTTGTATTAATAATATTATGCACAGGTAGCGGTAGTATATTATTTGGCAAAGTTCGTTATTAATAGCAGCCTATGCTTGACACTTGTCAGTCTATCTGCGTACTAAATTTCATCCCAATCCGTTCAGCCGTTTCAGCGTGAAGGAGTAACAAACATACACACACATACAATCTTTCGCTTATATAATAGTAACTAGCGACTCACCCTCGCTCCGCTCGGGTTCGTTCCTAGTTACGTTTTAACATTTAGTATAGATTTATCAGATATGAGATATTTTCCCGCAGTAAAAAGTATCCTATATATTAACCCGGATAACCAGCTATCATCATACTAAATTTCATCAAAATCTGTCCAATGATTTTCTCGTGAGGCGTTCCCAGACGGACAGACAAAAATTCTAAAAACTATAGATTCAGCCTCTGTATCGATAATAATGACTAATAAGATTTTTTAAAAATATTAATGTACAGTTTCGTCAGTTAGAATTTTATTATACATATGTGATTGGACATGGACGCCGTACAAGATTAACAATAGAATAGTTTATGCTTTAAAAAACTAAATCGCTTATCAAATGTATGTGTTCTTCAGTATTTACTTAGAAATTTTCTCAATTAATTAGGCGCATCCCCAAACTAAACAACGCTTCTAAATCCTCAGGCGTCCATTACGCCCTGTCAATTTGACAGTTGACGTTCAACATTGCTAGAATCAAAATAGCAAGTATATACATACAATAAAGTTGTTTTTATCTGTGCACATCTCTTCCCTTAAAATATTTTACACGTCATTAAAGTACCGTAGGGACGTCCCGGGGTCAAACACTGTGGAAAACGGGAAAATAATAAGTTTCAAACGACGCTTGTGGTTTGGTGTTGAGGCGCGTGGCAGAGATTTTTAATGCCTAATTATGTTATGGAATTAAGTTTCATTAGTTTTTGGTATTGTTTTTTTTTTAAATATTGACGTTAAAAAAGCTATAATAAATAATAAAGTTATTTACATATGTTATAAATGTAACTGATATTTGTATTAATATAAATTTTAACAATATTAGACTATATTATGATCCTCTTGATGTGGCCTTGAAAGCTTTTATATTTTAATATAAGGAATTTTCTATGAAAATATAAACAAACTGCGAAGAATGTGCCTAATAGATAATAAGAATGTCTTCGTATTATATTATATTATATTATTTTTATAATATTTTACTAATATTTATAAAAATCTTGTGATTTAAGTTTAGCTAACAGACGGTCGATATTTATCTACATGGATATATTTTATTGGTTGATTACCGTTTAAAAACTTTTAGTTTTATTGAAGTGATCAATCTCATAATCTACCTGTCAACAGCGTAATGTCAGAATACCAATCATTTCGGATATCAATTAACATATTAAATAGCAATAAATGTTATTATTTATACTATAACCGATTAGTACTCGATAATTTCAGATGAATCATGCTGAGGCTACTTTCGAAAGCTTAACCTTTATCGAAATCACCTTTTAAATCGATAAACCGTAACAAGATACTACACGAATATACCATTAGCAGTCATAGACAAGCGAGCATAAACAAGCTAGTAGCCCTATCAGAAATCGGCTGTGAAGATAATATCGCAGCCAACGCGAAAAAAAAGAAAAAAGCCATGTCACGAGGATTAGAGCCCGAGCCCTCATTGTCAACGATGACAATTGAAATACATCTGTCCCTTTTTAACTCAGCTGCTTTGTATACTCGAGAAAGAGATAGATGTATGTCTATTTATTTTCACTTTTCTATGGCTAGGTAATGTGACAGTTTTCGTATGAAATGTTTGTTTGGAATGGCTGAATGGGGGTTTCGGGCTACGTATGTTGTATTATTTTATTTTAATCCGTAAGCGAGCGGGCGATTGAAAAGTCTAATAATGATTTTGCGCCCCTGAGTTTTGATGTACAATCAGAATTTATAATTTGATACAATGAATGGTTGAGTAATTGTTAATAAGTAAAACTGGAATTTAAATTTTTTTGACTACTCCATCTTTAATATTAACTAGCAACTCACCCTCGCTTTGCTCAACCCTCGTTTTCCGAAGACAAATCCAACAAAACAAAGATTATAAAAATCGGTCCAGCCGTTCTCGAGTTATAAGTGTTGTAAAAAAACCGACTTTGTTTTATATACATCTAATATATAAAATTCTCGTGTCACAGTTTTCGTTGCCATACTCCTCCGAAACGGCTTGACCGATTTTGATGAAATTTGTTGTGCTTATCCGGTATCTATGAGAATCGGCCAACATCTATTTTTCATCCCCCTAAATGTTAGGGGTAGTCCACCCCTAAATTTTTTTTTTATTTTTTAGACAAAATTTTTAATTTCTATTTTTTTATGATACAACATACAAAAATACATACAATCCTCAATTTTCACCCTTCTACGATCAACCCTTATTTTTTAATAGCCATTTTAGTAATTTAATCATTTTTCCTCTCCGGTCGAAAACTGATCAATCGTGATTTAATGCAAGCTAGGGACGAACCCGAGCGAAGCGAGGGTGAGTCGCTAGTATATGTATATAGATTAAGCTTGCTGTATATGTGACATCTTTACTCGATTTTACACATGATTAGCTATTACAAAATACTGTATGATTACTTACATTTTAAAAACCTATTTTATAACAATTACTTAAAGCTAAATAGTAAAATTTTCAATCAAATTTTTTTTAAAACACAAATTCCTTAACGAAACGTAAGTCTTTAAATCACTTCAATTTAGTAATTTCATTATCTTAGAAAATACTTTTCCCCTTTTATGCTGTCCCATTTGTCAATAATTAATTTCAACATGTGTATAAGTCAAGCTACTCATTCACTAAAAAGGTTGTAACCTTTGACAAAGGCAACGATTTAGAGCAGACACGCAGTCTACCATGGCCTTTCATTGAAAAAAATGTCCAAGCAATTAATCTTCTAATTGTCAGCCATTTTGTTTAACAGATACATCAACCATCTTGTTTTGAAATGGAATTCAAGTTAGAATAATGACTATAGTATTTTTAAAAGGATTACATATTTAGAATGTTGTATGACCGACTTTCTGTTTGTTTAGAAAGAATAATACTATGAACGTTTCGATAGTTAATATGGCTATTTGATTTGTAATAAGACTTCAAGAGCTAAATGAATAAGATATACGGAGCGTGTAAAAGACAGATTTTGAAGCTTTAAATGGTATTATAATTTAGTCTAGTTAGTCCTAGTTATATTAACCTGTTGAAGATCGCGAGCACACCGGTGTGCCAGTTAACAATTAATTTCTTAGAAATTATCCAGGAGGTGTAACTAGCTGTGAGTTCTTTGAGACCTAAAAAAACATATATAACAATATAAACAAAAGCTTAAACACTTATTTTAATTTTTCTATACATATTATACTAGCGACATACCATTGCTTCGCTCGGATAGTCTAGATACATTTAAATACAAGCAGACCCCCATATTACACCATATACAAGCAGGATATTATTACTGTCATAATACAAGCAGGTAATTTTATTGCTTACCTAGGTATCCTATTTGTTACTCAGGGTTCTAATCTATCTGTGTAATAAATTTTCATCCAAATCCGTCCAGCGCTTTCAGCTTGAACAAATAGACAAACCTTCGCATATAACAATTTATTTATTTATTACAAAGGTCGCTAACAGAGCATACGTTCTTACAATTGTACAATGTACATGTTAATAAATAAAAACTTTTTAAGAAAAAAATAAAAACCGACTTCAAAAAAAGCACTAAAAAGTAAAAAATAACTGATTGGTAGTTTTCATTTACTATAGATACCTAATCAGATATTTTCGAAGTCGGTGTGCTTTGATTTGTATCGGCTGGCACCTCCTTTTTGAAGTCGGTTGAAAAGAAGATCTAGACTAAATGATGCCCCAATTATAAGCAACACTACATTCTAATAAGACAACAACATAATAACTTAGTAATAATAGTTCACGTTAGTGAGCAAAAAAAATTAAAATAAAAGTTGACACTAAGTATATGTACTCAAACAAAAACACAAAAATGTAGTTTTTTCAATGGTTAATTGTTACAATAATCAATTAACCATTGACTGAAAGAAGAAACTTAACTTATATGGTTTTCTTAAATTTATAAAGAGAATCAGTAAAAATGACAATATTATGCCTTGAGCAAAATGTTTTGTGAGATCGAATCATTCTATAAGTGGCGCATAGTGACCCAGGTTGGTTTTACATAATTTTTCATGAAATAAACAATAGTATAATATCAAAATCTATGTTAAAATATTAGAATATACGATACGAATATTTCTTTAGTTCACACCTTCGTTGTATAAATAGATGTAAATTATAAAAACATATGCATATGCTCATATTTAATAAGATATAACATGTTAAGACAACTCAACTGGATTTCACATACAGGCTGTAAAATAACAATGACTTTATGTATGTAGATTAGTTTCTACGATTAATATTCATTTGAAACAGGTTTGTTAGATGTTTTTTGACAAATTTATTCACACGCGTCTAAATGATGCGAGAAATTAATTTTTAGTGCCTTATATTAAGTATATTTTAATCTATCTATAGGTACATATAATAAAATTCTAAGTCGAATCTGTACATTAAATACTTTTTGGTAAATCTTATTGAATGTAATAGTCATTATTATCGATACAGAGGACGAATCTATAGTTTTTGGAATTTTAGTCTGTCTGTGTGGGAACGCATCACGAGAAAACCACTGGACAGATTTTGATGAAATTTGGTATGATAATAATAGCTGGTTATACGGGTCATATAGGATACTTTTTACTGCGGGAAAATATCTCATCTCTGAGAAATCTATACTCAACCCGAGCAGAGCGAGGGTGAGTCGCTAGTTTATATATAAAATTCTTTTTATTGGCTATCAATAAAAAAGTTGCTACTTTATATCGAATGGCTACTACTTTAATTGTTATTATTCTAATTAAGAATATATGAATATGAAGAATATTATATGTTATAGATATGCTTTTTTATTTCCATAAAAAGTTATTTGCATTGGCATTTAAGGAAATTGTTAATAAAAACGGTTATCGACTAATATATTTATATTTTTATTGATTTTTGTATCTGAATCGTATCATCTTGTTTTCTTATAGTTTATTTATTTAAATGTGGTTAGTATAATAACGAATCAACTTCCCGACGGCAAAGTGACTGGAAGTCTAGTAAGAAACTATAAATCTACAAAAATTATCATTATCCATGTTATATTTATACCTATTTGTGTATATAGCTTCATCGTCATAAAAAGTGTTTTCTTTTAATATTTTTCAAAAAAATCATTGATAAGTATAAAAACAAACACAAGATACAGGAAAAAAAATTCATACTCATGTTACAGTCCAGGATATGATCTATTTGTTTGACAAGTTTTATCCAAATCCATTTAGGAGCAAATATATCAATTCTTCACAAATCTTCTATATACGAATAATAGAATTTTAAATTTTTTTTTCTTTGTCACCAGGTGTAAACCCTAGAAAGCAAAGACGTGAACGAACAACGTTCACTCGCGCGCAACTCGATGTTTTAGAAGCGCTGTTCGGCAAAACAAGGTATCCAGACATCTTCATGAGAGAAGAAGTAGCGTTGAAAATTAACTTACCAGAATCTAGAGTACAGGTGAGGTTTAGTTTTATATAAAATATATAAATATAATTATTTACTGCATATACTTAGGTTTATTAGTAATATGGTCTTTGTTTATTATATATTTATAACAAGCGGCTCACCCTTGCTTTGCTGGCGTTCGCCTCTAGAAAAACAAAACCAAATCTTTCCCACGGGAACCGTACATTTTTTCCGGGATAACATACTTGTTATAGGCTACAGCCTATATGCAATTCCAGACTACGATCTATCTCTGTGCCTAATTTCATTCAGATCCGTTCAGCCGTTCTGACATGATTAATTTAGTAACAAACATCCAACCGAACATCCAAATTTTCACATTTATAATATTAAGTAAAAAGAAGATGAAAACGATCATGAAAGCTTTGAAATGTGAAAAATTAAAGATTTACGAAAAGTTCTTAAAACTCTTGTGTGTCTGTTTAGTTGCTTATCACCTGAATTTTTTTTTATATTTTTCACCGAGCGAGCGAAAAGTCTCTGCTTCAAGTCTGCAGAATTTGCTTTCCTCTGTCAGTTTGTTGGTACTCCTCTACAGGACGAAACTTGTTATACAAGATTTATGACTATATAGATTTTTTTGTCGTCGGGGATTTTTATTAGAGGGTTACTTCCTCCAAAAAGGGGCAGAAAGGGGGCTATTGGATATTTCCGCCTTATGAGATCCGATTTCGATTATTCTTTTTTTATTTGAATGATAGTAACTTTAAGTTGGTATAAAGATTTGGTGAAGATCTGATAAGAATCTTTGGCGTGATGAACAGACAAAATGCTCGCAAGGTCTTTTGTTCGCAGAACTACTAGTTTGATTGTAAAACTATTATATATTATGACTTAAGTAAAAAAGGTGTAAATTTGCAGGTTCCTATAATTTCAAAGTGGAGATAATAATAAATTATTGCAATATGGAAATACATACGAGGGCATATATAGTATCTATAAAAATTAAAAAAAAATATCATTTGAAATTTACAGCGACATTCCATTGTTTCGGTAGCAGGTTCTATTCCTGCTTACTTACATATTTATAAATTTTAAAATTTATACAGTAATCTGTATAATTTTACAAAATAATTGTTAATTTCAACTATACATGTATATGAATAGCAGAATTTAAAATTTCAAACAGCTATAATTAGCGTTACGCATTCTTTAACAATAAGAGACGGTGTTTACCCAAACTAATTTATTAAATTAAATTCATTAGTCGGAATCATGCATTTGCATAATCTTTTAAAATAAATATGAAAAACGAAATTTTATCTGACACGAGGCAAATCTGACTAATATTAAATAAGTTTCAATTAACCTAAGACACGATGGAGTATCAATCATAATTCTAAGCGATTGACAAACCACCCACAAATTAAAAGCTTTATAATCGATACATATAATAAAATTGTAACTGATAGCTGTCTGTACATGGAAGGTATTTGAGAAAAACTATTATTAGGGGTATTATTAACGCAATAGAACCGAAAATAATGATTTTTATAATTTCTGTCTGTTTGTCTGTTTGTGCGCGCTAATCTCAGAAACGGCTTAACCGATTTGCGTGTGGGTTTCATTAATGTATTGTAATAAGCTTTATTTAATATTTAGTATTTGTTTTATTTCAATCTGTTCATAAATATAAAAGTTATGTCAATTTAAAGAATCACCTAGGGACTAACCCGAGCGAAGTAAGGGTGAGTCGCTAGTATTAAATAAGCTTTAATTAAGCTAAGACGCGATGAACTATCAATCATAATTTTAAACGATTGACAAACCACCCACAAATTAAAAGCTTTATAATCGATTAAATTTTTAAGTTATTAATCGATAGTAAAATATTCATTATCGATAGTCTTGGAGTGTTTTAGGTACGTTCATGCTAGATGCTCAGACTAGAAGAAGCATATACACGGAATGTGCAGAATATGTGACTGAAGCCTTAAATGGTATTATAATTATTTTAAAATAAATTATTTAATTAATTTGTATAATTAATTTAAAAGTATTAAAAAGAGTAAATATTATATTATCATATTTTGTTTCTTACGTTAGTTTCATTTAAGTTCATTTACTGTTCTATACGATCCGTCCTTAGACTAAGTAAGAATATCGACAGAGTGTCGTAATAGAGTTTAAATTTCATCGTTTTTTAATATTTTTTTGACGGACTCCATATATTTAATTTTTTAGTCTATTTTAATCTCTAGTTTGAGACTTGAGGGTTTTTTTTCTTATCCATGAAATGCTCAAATTAAATCTGAGTAATAACATATTAAGAGTTCGAGCAACAATGTTTCATGCAAATGATGGAGAATTCGCGTACAAAATTACATCCAATTTAACTCAGATAGAAGACAAAATGGCAAGTTTTTGTTAAGTCGGTTAAAATTAAACTTTCCAAACGTTTCCCCGTCAAAAGCTCACGTCTCACTGAACGCTGATTCGCTCAAACGTTCAATTTATACCAACACGGATAGGGCATTAGCGCGCAATCGAATTATGCGTTCCAAATTTGAAATTTGAAAATCGAATCATTTAATCCCAACCATTGTTTAGTGATGTTGACATCATAACGAGGATTTTACTTTGATTTTATTTGAATGGCAAAAAAATAAAAAATGGTGTTCTTTATGGATCGTTAAAATTTAATACTCGTAATCGTTAAAATCAATACACGTATAATCCTCCCTATGACTTTTATTGCGAAACAAAAAAATAAAAATTGGTACTATTATGCAATTAGAAAGTTTCATATTTTAATTTACACTTACCTACCTTACTTACTTTATAATATAGTTTTTTTTAATTTATGGCTATCGCAATAAACAGTGAATATTAAAATTTATGATGTAAACAATAAAATCGTTTACATGCTATAAAAACTCCTGAATGGGATTAAAATTTCCATTCACTCATTATTTCAAACTCCGCCATCTTGGTCATTAGTCTATTCTCTTGATTATAATCTGTGCAGGGCTGTAATTGGTTCTGATCGCATCCACAGATAACGATTAATTGCCTCGTTTGAGCGTAGTTTAGTTATGAATCTGAATGTTATATTGTTTTATAGATATGTCATTTTGCAAATGTTGTTTTATAATAAAAGCATCAAACAAGTAATCAATTTATTTTATGTTATATTTTAAATGTAATATGTATGTATGTATTCAGCCCTTTTTAACGTCCCACTGCTGGGCACGGGTCTCCCTTCAATACGAGGGGGATCAGGCCATAGTCCACCACGCTGGCCAAGTGCGGATTAGCGGACTAAATATAATATAGTCAATGCTTATATGTAAACTTGCTTTCCCGAGTCATTTTCTTCTCTTTAACCTCTACGTTTTCACTTCAGCACTATTCTAAATATATAAATTGAATAAAGAATAAAAATATTACATATATTGTACTCCAACCACAATATATCGACAGATGTTACAATGATCGACAACAGTCGTTACATATTATTTGTAGGGCTCTATTACATTACTGTTTGCACATCAGCTTATTTTCGGTTTAGTTATGCTTTACACACTGGGTATTTGGCTTTGGGATTTCAACACTTAATTTTATAATTAATTATAAATATTATTAAACATCCTTTGCCTGCGTAATTTTGTTTATGTAAAATTCTTCCGCGTGAGATAGACTTTGATTAATAAACAAACTTTTCTAAAAAAGGTAATTTTAAAACATTTACTCATTCTAACATACAATCAAAAATTACACTCTTAACTTATCCGCTTTATAATATGTATTAGTATAGATATTCCTTTATGTACTAAATCTGTTGCATTTTTATATTACACTAACGATTCACCCTCGCTTCGCTCGGGTTCGTCCCTAGGTTGATACCCCATACAAACTTTCAGCCCCATTTTCATCCCCTTAAGGTATAATTTCCGGGATAAAAAGTCTATGTCCTTTCCAGGATCTCAAACTATCTTACCAAATTTCATCTAAATCGGTTCAGTAAATCCATAGATTACCCTCTACAACCTCACTAACTCACAAACTTTACCTCTTTATAATATTAGTATAGATTGTGGAAGGTTGTACTTTTTTGTACATGAAATATATCTGTAAGGAATATAGAGTAGTAATAAGTGACATTATACGTAAATAATACAATGAAAGTTTCATGATAGGCGCATAAGCTACAGAATAACATTGTGTAAGCCTTTACGAAGTCTCGATAGTGGAACTGAAACTTAAATAAGATAGAGATTTCATTAAATATTCAATAAATTAATTAACGAAAAATTCGAGTTAAGTACTATTAATTAAAAAGTAAAGAAATAAGAGTAATACTTTCTTAGATTTACGCGAATATTTGACATTTAAATAAAAACTATCTTTTCGGATTTTTTCGCGGATTTATATTGATTTTTGGTTTCCGACGTTTCGATTGCTTTACAGAAATCATGGTCACGGGAGAGACTGACAGTCTCAAATCAAAAAAAATCAAAATAAATCCGCGAAAAGATCCGAAAAGATAGTTTTATTTAAAAGGAATAAGAGTAATTTTTTTAATCAAAATAAAAAAAAACGTAAAAAAAAAAGAAAAATATTAATTAAGTATAATTTAGGTACCTACTGTATTGATCACTGACTATACTATTTATTATTTGGTAAAAAATTGCATAAAATGCAATACCTTTATAGATTATCATCTATGCATAAGTTCAGTCGTATCAAAAAAAATACTAAACGGTGCATAATTACAAAATGGCGGGTGCACACATCTGTTCCTCGCTGTTTGCTCTTTTTCACAAAACTTATTAACTCGTTACAATGCGAGGGCGATAATCCTCGCGTGGTTTGTGTACGCACGGAACATTTTTGCTACTGATTTAGTTCTGACTTGGCCCTACGTGTATTTTCCTTACTGATATAGACAATTTTAGGTTGACTTTTGAAATATAAAATCTATACTAATATTATAAATGTGAAAGTTTGTGAGTATGGATGTTTGTTACTCTTTCACGCCAGAACGGCGAAACAGATCTAGATGAAATTTGGCACAGAGATAGATTATAGTCTGGAATAACATATAAACTAGCTTTTTATCCCCGAAAAATGTACGATTAACGTGGGATAGGTTTGTTTTTGTTTTCCTAGAGGCGAACCCGAGCAAAGCGAAGGTGAGCCGTTAGTAAGTAGTAAAGTGATTCTATGGTACAAACATTATTTGTCATATGTATATGTATACATACATTAAACATACCATTTTTTCTTTTGAATTTCTTTAGTAATGTATTTTAGAATTTTTTGTATGATATCATAGCCATTCTATCACTCTTTTTTTAACATTTAAAGACGTTTGGTACATGTATATGGCTTTTAATAACGCCGACCTTTAATTTTAACCAGATAGAGTCAAATACATATATACCTGTAGAATAGATGACGTTAAAAATTTAAGTAAAGTTCTTTAAATATATGTCTAACATATACTTTTGTTAACAGGTTTGGTTCAAGAACCGACGGGCAAAGTGTCGACAACAGTTGCAACAACAGTCCAACTCGCAGATATCTAGCAAGTCCTCGTCTAGTTCCAAAAGCATATCATCGACTAACTCTATCAAAAGTTCCTCATCATCAAAGATCTCTACGTCCAAAACCCTAACAAACTCCTCCAATTCCTTAACAACTACCCAGAACTCTTCGAGTATCACCACCTCATCCCCTAACCTTCCCACCCCTACTACTTCAGTCAGTCCCCCAATAAATGTTATTTGCAAGAAAGAGGCAGCACCATCTAATTATGACTCGTCACCATTAAACAAAAATCTGTCAATATCACATCATTACAACTCTAATGACGCTTTAAGAATCAGCAAAGATTCAGATTCTATATCTAACGTCCACAATTACGGCGTTACTCCAAAACAAGAGCTTTATAACAGCCCGAAGCGATTAGACTATTCCAGCAAAGTAGACTATTCAGAGAAGTTTGGAAGTAATCTTGTCAAAGACCAATACAGCTCTCGTTTAACGGGGAACTTGACTCCTTTAGGGTCCAACTCCTCAATCATGACGACTCCTTCTCCCCCCATAACTCCTCAAAGTTTGAATGGTCCAGGGAACGTGTACCATCCAGATAGCTACAACAGTTTTCATTGGCCGGGGAGTTCAGACTATATAAGAAGTTATTCCAGCTCTCATCACCATCAAGGATATGGGCAAAGCGCGTACAATTCGCCGTATTATCCTAGTCAGGTAAGTTTGTGCTTTTTTTTAATATTTATGCATTATATGTGTACATGATATTATTCTAATTTATTATTACTAATTAATAAATAACTATTTTTGTTTGTTTGTTCATTTGTTTGTACTATCGAAGACTAAATGAAAAAGTATACCCATAATTTAAAAAAAGAACTACAATATGTTATTCTCATTCTGTAAACTCAATACAATTAATTACCATTTAATTTCTTTTTATATTTGTAACTTAAGGTGATGATACTAATACATTTATTTATTTCCAGATGGAATACTTCAACGGTTCTTCGGTAAATCAAACACACGGTCACTCACACAATTTAACCGCAAATGGCAACCAGCTGTACAACCAAGTGTCATTTAACAACCCTTCTCCCCCCTCCTGGCCTTCCCACCCCAATATCCTCTCTTCAGGCCCAGAATCCCCAGAAAATCAACCACAGAACTCCCCACACTTGAGCATGCTTCAAGCATCCCAAATTACGAACTTTTCCAATTCCGGAAATAGTTACTTCGCGCCAGAAAAATACGGAATAAATATGGTGTAGTGTTTCTAGTCTCTTATTTCGTAGTTGTAAATATCCTATTTTAACTGACTTCACGAGTTATTCAAGGTTCTCTTGCTTGTGTACTTAATCTATGGTCATCTTTTTAAGTCGTATTTTGAGTGACTGTCCAAATTTTGCCGCCATTTTCACGCTTTTTGGTCTCTAAATCAAAATGGCGACGGAATTTTGATAGTTGTCAAAATGCGATGTAAGTACATATCAATTTTCGTTTTCATCTATAGTGTCATAAGTTAGAACTTTACGAAGCAAAATAACTTTGAATAAATCGTTTAGTAAAGGAATGTTAGTCTTCGCTCGTAATTTAGATTTTTGGGCAAAACTTACCATCGTACTGTTAGCTTTTTAAAATACAAATTAAAAGTTACTTAATTTTTACAGCCAATGACAAAAGTATTATCATCACATGAAAAACAATAAAACCTCTTTCGAAGTACGATCTTAATATTTGCCCATTTCCTAATTTACAGTTCGCCCAAATAAGACTTTAATTTAATGCTGCTTAAAAAATCGACTTTCAACGAAACAATTTTCATAAAAGGCCTAATTACTTTAATGTCGGCTTAAAGTTGCCATATAAAAAAATATTTTTTTTCGCTTGTACATTCCCTTGAGTCATATCACTTATTGTATTTAAATAATTTTAGAGTATGACGACGCTTGGTGAGTATGCGTAAATTCATTATTAAATGTATATATTATAAAATACTTAAGAATTTTTATTTTTAAATGAAATTTGTAAATGTGCGTGCTATTATTGTATATGTGAAATGTGTAGATGATAATTTTAAGTGTTAATTACTCATCATACAGTCTTATTCTTTTGAGCTCTTATTTCTTATAACGGGGATCGCGTTCAGGGGTCAAAATAAGATGAGTTTAAGAAATCGCCGTACTTATATAGAGCTCAGGGCTAACACTCTATGATATTTTTGATTTTGGAATTGTTTGCACACATTAGTGCAAGAACAATGTACAGACAATGTAAAAATAATTTATAATAGAATAATAATTATTCATTTTACCAGAATTTGCGTGACAAATTCTTAGATGCGAGTATAATTTATTTGTTTAAAATAATTTTCAAAAAATGAAATTTGCCGTTACAAAGAGATTACTAGGTTTAAACATAGAGAATATAAAATTATCTGTTTTAAATCTGAACAAAATAAATGAATGGTTGTAAAAAATCGGTTTTCGTGAATATCGATATTAAAAATAAATAAATTAGTTTGAAATCGATTTTTTGGAGTATTTTATGGAACCGATTTTTTGCAATTACGTTTTATTTGGTGGTGAAACGGTTTTTTTTTATTTAATTTACGAAATTGTAGGTGGAAATGTAATGAATTAAATATAGTACATTTTATGCTTGAACATAGCTAAGTTAGTGTGTACCGTTCGAACAGTCAGTGTATTTTTTTTAAATTAAGTTGTAATATTATTATTAATTGATAGCTATTGAAATATTGAATCCGAATATATGCATATAAAATACAGTTTTGTGTTTCATTTTCATTTCTAAACAGTTTTCCTCTCTTAAAAGTAAAAAGTTAAAGAAAAATTAAAAAAAAAAACACTTAAAAGTAAAATTTTACTGTCATTAAATTTAACGTAACGAGATTCATATTTAAAATATATTATAATTAAATAAACATTTTTTTTTTTATAATTTCATCTTTATTTTATGTGGGCAATACATAAAGCAATTTATATATTTATGTCAGACTAACAAGTTATACATTTTTTAATTTATGCCGTAACAGCATAAGGGATTTTATCATTACATATTTATTTCATATTACATTATACAATTCATATTATATTCATGTATATAATACAACAACAGAAGTAATATGATAAAAAAAACTTAATTTAATTAGATTTATACAAGAGCTTTTGAATCGTTAATTAGTCTTGTTGGTTCGTGAGGAAGCTAACATCATCTTGGAAGGCAGTTCTGCTGTATTTTATTTTAATATTTTATTGAATATTTTAGGTATAAAGGACTTAAAAAGTATTTTATCGAAACCATTATCGTAGGTTTTATATTTTAATATTAAAGATAAATAATGAAACATTAATATTATTAGCAAAGTATACAGCAATTTATACTTTTAACGTCCCACTGCTGGGGGTGGGCCTCCCTTTAATACGAGGGGGATCGGGGCATAGTTCACCACGCTGGCCAAGTGCGGGTTGGCGAACTACATGTCTTTCGAAAACTTACTAAGTTCTCTTAGACATGCAGGTTTCCTCACGATGTTTTCCTTCACCGTAAGACAAGTGGTAATCATGTTGGAAATGATTCGCACATGAAAATATAGGTAAGAGGTGCGAGACCCGGGATTTAAAACCGCTTCAATCGATTTCCCAAGTAAGCACATTACTACTGGGCTACCACTATACTTTTATAGAACCAGTATTTCAGAGATTTTATCTTGATATAAATATACGCAATATGTGACATAGTAATGAAAACATTATTTTTATTAAAATTATACGCAAATTAAGTCTAGATAATTATTTGTAGATTAAATTCTAATTAGTTATTTGATAATAACACATTGAAAAATAAATTATGATACGGTCAATCTAATTAAAATACCATATCGTTTTTATTGTGTTGTATGTGGGAACATGAAAACTACATTTTTTCAAAATGTTGTAATTGCCGCCTCATCTTACAGTCTCCACACACTGTAGACTTTCTATAAGATGTAGAATAACAAAATTGTTCAATGTTCTTTGTTCTGTGCCTTATAGGCGTGCCATTTGGGCACAATTTACTTTGCCAATGTCGTGTGGATTGAAGAAGACACGGTAGAGATTGAGAATTGATCAGTTTAAAAAGAGATATAAACACTATAACAAAATTGTTCTAATTTGGCAACTTGCATTCCATGTCATTCTATAGGCGCGGGAGCTCTTACTAGCTTTACCTTATGGATACGGTTTGAATCCCAACTAAGGTAACTGACTTTTATTAAATAATAAATAAATATGTTGGGACATTAACGCACAACACCATCTAGTTCTATGGTAAGCTTTGAGGCCTGTGTTATGGATACCAGGTAGTTGATACACTACACATATATAACTTTGAATACATACATACTATTATAAAAATAAACACCCATGACTGGAGTACAAACATTCGTATTCACCACACAAATGAATGCCCCCAGCGGGACTCGAACCCGCGACCGCAAGCACAGGAAGCAGGATCACGACAAACTGAGCCAATCGTGTCGTATTAAGTCGATATAAACATTAATTTGAAAATATTTTAAAAACACACTACACAATTAATTAAATATCATAAGATACTTATCTCTGTTTTTTGGATAGAAAACGGAAGATGTCGTTGTTAACTTGTGGTCATGGTGTTCGTGGACTGGAGATGTCATAAAATAACCGAATTAATCCATATCCTAAAAACTACTGAATCGATTTTGATGAAATCGCTACCATTCCCTAAGTTGAAATAAATGTAAGCAAATAAAAAAAAAACAATGATCCGATTAACTAGTTTTGGAGAAATGCGGGGACAAACATACATATACTTGTAAAATTTTCTATATTTATTTGGAAGCCCTAATAGATTATCATATATGAAGAATTGCATTGCAATAATATTTCATACATACGTGTCGGATTGATAACCTCCTTTTTTTTTGAAATCGACTAATAATACCAGAAAGTTCGATGTTTTAATAAATAATGAAACGTATAATTTAGATTTGTTTATTATAACAAAAGGCAAGAGCTTTGTAAAAATTTAAAAATATTAAATAATCGATTTTAAATTGTTTGAAATAATTAAACGTAAAATTGCCATATTTCTTTTTTGACTTTGACAGTTTTGTTTTTTTCGTAAGGTCCTAAGCCTAATTCTTGAGTTTGATTTGTGTGCACAACTATGGCGATATTTTAGACTAACAGAATTATGACTCTACAATTATTGATGTAAAAACAAAAACACGTGTTATATAGATTTATGAATATTTGAGAAATTACTTTGAATATAGTTTTGAGTTTTCACGGCAACCGGAGAGACAGTTATCATCTAACTTCATCATGTCGCTTTCAGCCAACTTCATCATGTCGCTTTTTGGCTGGCGGTGTGCACGTGCAACGTAAAAATTTTACTCTCATATTTTTTTCCAAACGTACCAAAAGAAGTATAACTTCAAAAAACTCCACAAAAGATAGACAATACTTTAAATACCAGAATTGAAAGTAGCCTGTAACGTTCTGCAGCCCATAATCTATTTCTTTGAAAAAAAAAGTGCGTGTATGAATGCGTATTGCGTACACGCGCAAAATAATTAGGATAGGTGAGATAGCTACTAAAAATAACGTATATTAGGCATATTACAAACATATATTTATAGAATATCATTTAAGGAAAGAATATAATATTATATCATTTGTCAGACAAAAACAATGGTTACCATGGCAACGAACGTACGTACATTTTTTAAGTCAAGTGTGCGTAAAATAACGTCAATCTGTTGTTCCGTCGCTGCGTGGAAAAAGGACGTCCAATAGAGTCACTTCCGCGTTTATAACATCAGTTATGATTAGCGATAATTGCTTATCATAATATATTTTATAGATTAAAATTAAAATTTTCCAAATGTTTTCGTATTATAGTAAATGATTAAATCTCTCGTTTATAGAATAAATCAAGCGACAGCCAGGGATAGCAACGTTATTTAGGACAAAAAATACATATCATAACTAAAAAAATCCAAATTTTATTTTATTTATAAATTTTGTTGTAAGTTATAAAATTTCTAAAAATTTATAGAATAACTAGCGACTCACCTACCTTCCACTCGGGTTCGTCCCTACTTACGTTTTAACGTGTAGATTTCTCAGAGATGAGATATTATCCCGGAGTAAAAAGTATCCCATATGTTGACCCGGATAACCAGCTATCATCATACCAAATTTCATCAAAATCTATCTAGTGGTTTTTTCATGATGCGGGTTACTGTTAAGACAGACAGATAGAAAAAAATCTAAAAACTATAGATTCGGCCTCTGTATCGATAATAAAGTCTATTGAAAGATTTTCCAAAAAATATTTAATGTACAGATTCGGTTTAGTTACAATTTTATTATATGTATAGATTGAAGAGACAGTCAGTACAGGGTGACAACTGTTTAATACTCCACCAGATATACAGCATAACAAACACTCAAATACAATCTGTCTTGCTGATATCGTAGTTAGATTATATAGCTAAAGATCATGAAGTTTGGAATCCCTAGTTGAATTTTAAATGTGTGATAATGAGTTTTCTATCAAGTAATTCTCGATACAATAACTGTAAAATTGGGAGTGTCCTAAATGTTCTCCTTTTTGTTTTTCTAAAAACTAAAAACTACGTTTTTTTTTAATTTAGAGTAAAAAGTTTTTAAGCACAAGAAATATATGAGCAAGTAAAACCGGAAAAAAGCTATAGATAATAAAACGTGTAAATGTAACTGATACGCTATTAATTATATGCTATTAATTATTTAATGTTATTGTTTAATTTCAATTTTGTCTATTAACTTATTAGTTCTCTTTTTTAATTAAACTTGCACTTTGTAATTAAATTAATTTAGAATTCACTAATTTTACTGACGTGATATGCATGTTGTGGTGACCTATAATTAAAAGAACATTTATGTAATTGTTAGCACATGAGTATAATACTGTATCAATGTATCTTTTGTTGGTTATCCCTTAATAAATAAATAAGACACTAAATTTCCTCGCAGGCTACTATATTAGTAATAAATAATAAAGGTAATTAAATGTATGGTTTTTCCTTATTTTCAGCATTCAGATTATCTAACGCTTACGTATACACTGGTCCTTACTTCATATTGTAAGTGAGAATCATATTTGTTTATCTTCTACTAGCGACTCACCCGCGCTTCGCTTCGGGTTCATCCCTAGACAAAAACGAATCTATCCCACGGGAACCGTACATTTTTCCGGGATGAAATATAGCCTATAGCCTTCCTCAGTGAACGGGCTATCTAATGCAAAAAGAATTTTTCAAATTTGATTAGTAGTTCCTAAGATTAGCGCGTTCAACCAAACAAACAAACAATCAAACAAACTCTTCAGCTTTATAATATTAGTATAGATTACGCAGTAACAGACGAGGGTATTGCGGTACATTAGGTACTAACATAGAGATAATCAATGGGATAGAGTAACGTAGGATAATTAAAAATTAAATAAACATGGATATTGTTTAAATAAACTTTAGCAAGCGATATTGTATCAATTTTGACATTAAAATTAAATGTCCGTAGGTATTGAAGTCCATGAGAAAACTAACACAGTCTCGTGCTGCTAAAAACCAAAGATTTGCTATTTAAAAATAGTAAAACGTTTACAATATTAGAATTTTACTTGTGTATTCGGACCTTTTCCATCCCTAAATGTGATCGTCCTTTAATCTGAGGGGGATCAGGTCATTGTTCACAATGGTGGCGAAGTGCGATTTGGCAGACTTCACATTTCTTACGAAAATGTTTTACGAAAGCTTGGTTTTCACAGACATGCAGGTTTCCTCGCGATGTTTACCTTCACCGTTAAAAAATGCCTAATAACGTTGAAAATGATACGCACAACACTGTCGCAACTTTTTGCGAGACCAGGGATTTGGAACCACTTCAGTTAGTTTCCCAAGCAAGCTCGTTACTACTGGACTACCGCCGCCTCCTACCTATCTATACAGATAAATAAAATTGAAGTGTCTGTTTGTAATGTCAAAATAATACAGCTTTATATTAAATGCATATGGAATTATATACAGTATTTACAAGAAAAACACAATTTTTAAATTTGTTGTCTGTCTGTCTGTTTGTTCCGGCTAATCTCTGAAACGGCTGGACCAATTTTAACGGGACTTTCACTGGCAGATAGCTGATATTATAAGGAGTAACTTAAACTACTTTTATTTTAGAAAAAGAATTAGGGTTTTGCTCAAAAAAATTAAAACTTTCCTAGGGACGTACCCGAGCGAAGCGAGGGTAAGTCGCTAGTCTATAAATAAGAAATTATAACACATATTTATATATTATGACGTTTTCGATCGAGCCGACCCCTTCATACTAAGACCAAAAATCTATTAGGCTGCACATATGTTCCTAAGACTCTATGAAAATATACTAAATTCAAAATTAAAATAAATAATATTTCGTATTTTTTTACATTTATATTTATTGTAATCGATGCCAACCCTTAAAGCTAAAACCGGCTCGGAATACATTAAATATAAATAAATAAATATGTTAGGACATTAGCACACAGCACCATCTAGTTCCATGGTAAGCTACGAGACCTGTGTTATGGATACCAGATAGTTGATAGACTACATATATATAACTTTAAATACATACATATTATAAATATAAACACCCATGACTGAAGTACAAACATTCGTACTCATCATACAAATGAATGCCCCCAGCGGGACTCGAACCAGCGACCGCTGACACAGCAAGTAGGGTAACTACAAACTGAGCCAAACGTGCTGTCAAATTTTATATTTCAAGGGTTTTATAATTATCATTATTACTGATATATACAAATAGGTTTTACTATTTTATTTATTATTTTGATCTAGGATTAAGTCATGTCGGCGCATTTCGCAGGTTCGATTTACGCACTGATATATTTATATTCTAAAAAAACATACCTACATAAGACATATCGGGTTAAAGATGCTTTTATTTCCAAAAAAGAACAATGTTCACTTACATTAGTAGGTAAGTAGTACAAGATTATAGTCTACAATTTAAACAGTGGTGATTCTAAACAAAATCTGGATTCTTGCATGACATAATGTAATGTTTTAAGTTTTTTTTTTACCATATCTCAGGATTTTTCTAATTGTAATAATTTTATGCTAAATAAACTAACTTTCGAATTTGAATACCCATAAACAAAGCAAAAAATATCATAATAATATAAAATTAATACTTTATATATTAAAAAAAAATTATTAACATCAATTGACGATTTTTTATTGAAAATTAATTCAATATGTTATCTTTTTAGTAATATTCCAATTAAATTACAGAAATTGTAGTGTTTTATTGTATTTTTTTTTTCAATTTGCATATCCCAAAAAATTATGGTCAGATATACTTAGAACATCACACTGCTATTATATATACGAAAGATTGTGTGCGCATATGTTTATTACTCCTGCTGATATGACTGGATGGTTTTGGATAAAATTGACTACACAGATATACTAATAACACATAGATACTAGGTACCTGAGCGAAGCGAGGTTATGTCGCTAGTACAAGAATAAAAGAAGAAAATGTAGATTAAATATAATAGTGACTCAACCTCGCTTTGCTTCGGGTTCATGCTTAGACAAAAACAAATCTATCCCACGGAACCATACATTTTTCCGGGATATAAAGTAACCTATGTATTATTTCAGACTATAATCTATCTCTGTGCCAAATTGCATCCAGATCCGTTCAGTCGTTCTGGCGTAATTGAGTAACAGACATCCATCCATCTTCACAAACTTTCACATTTATAATATTAGTAGGTAAACTAAGCAAACAAGAGCAAATTATAAGAACAATTTTTATTTTTATAATTTGTTTACTTATAGTTTATTTAAGGCAGTGGTAGCCCAGTGGTAACGCGCTCACTCGGGAAACCGAGTGAAGCGGGTTCAAATCCCGGGTCTCGCACCTCTGATATTTTCCTAACAAGCACTAGAACCTAACAAGTTTTCGAAAGATATGTGAGGTTCGCCAATCCGCACTTGGCCAGCGTGGTGGACTATGGCCTGATTCCCCTCGTATTGAAGGGAAGCCCGTGCCCAGCAGTGGGACGTTAAAAAAGGCTGAATACAATACATACATACATAGTTTATTACCAAAACTTTTGAAATACAGATCCACTCTTATTTTTCATGAGATATAAGCTTTTTTTAGTACAGGGTACCAAACATAAAGTTAGTCTAGATATAAAGAAGACCTTCAATATATCTAATTCTGCATAACAAATGCACATATAAAACACAAGCAGCTAATTAAGTTAGGCATAGACAAAATTGGCCGAGCCTCGAACCCGCGACCTCGATCGATAGTAGACGAAGCCGTAGCAGAAGCCGTATGAGGACACCGACGTCGACATCACTTATACAGGCTGTGGAAATTTATTTATTTCAAGCTGTTATATTATACTAGCGCCTCACCCTCGCTTCGCTTCGGGTTCGTCCCTAGACAAAAACATATCTATCCCACGGGAACCGTACATTTTTCCGGGATGATATATAACCTATAGCCTTCCTCAGTTAACAGGCTATCTAATGCAAAAAGAATTTTTCAAATCGGAATAGTAGCTAGTGAGATTAGCGCGTTCAACCAAACAAACAAACAAACAAACTCTTCAGCTTTATAATATTAGTATAGATTTTTTTTTGTTTTATGCTCTTATCATTTTTACTTTTATCTAATAATATTTACTAAAGATTTATCTTTTTGCGTTTTTAAAACAAGATTGTTAATTATAATGCATTTTTTTATTTCGTCTTATTTTGATAACAAATATATTTTGAAGTGAGTTCCGTTAGCTACAGTCGGAAGGTCGAAAAAAACCAAAAACTAATCTATACTAATGTATTTTAAAATAATTCTATTACCAGTTATTTTACTTTATTTTTTTATTTTATTTAATATTTATTGCACACAATATAAATATGAAAAGGTACAAGTATTATTTCTACTTTACATAAAGCGTGCAAAGGCGGTTTTATTGCTAAAAGCAATCTCTTAACTTATTATCTAAAATTAATGTCTAACCTACTCAATGTAAGTTAATGGAATGTAATAATAAAATATATAAAGTTAAAATATTTGCAAACTTCAACTCTGCACTCCCGTCCCGGTGAGGACATTCTATTTATTATTCCAATCGTAGGAATTAATACGTCAGCGATCCTCTATGGGTATGTGTTTGTAACTAGTGTTCGTTTGTTTTTCTCAAAGACAAATATTAAAATTTCTGCATTTCTGAATCATTTTAAGAAAAAGTTGTAGTTGTAGAAAAATATATTTAATTAGTGTATATAATTTAACATTTTATTTTATTTTATTTTATGCGACGAAGAGTTTACACAAGAACCATTAACAAAAGTTTTAAAGACTTATTCTGTTGCTTGTTCAATTATTTTAATCAATAAAGCACAACTTACATAATTCGATAATAATATTACATACCTATATAAAAAGTGTGTGTGTACTTATATACTTCTTTGGCGTAACAGAACAAAAATAGCTAAAGATTTCATCTCGTATGTCACACCTGTTTGTAAAAGGAATGATAGATTAATAAAAATAAATATTTTTTTCATCTCCACGGATATAAAACACGTGTTATAGATTTATAAATATTTGAGAAAATACTTTGAATATAGTTATGAGTTTACACGGGAACCGGAGAGACAGTTATCAGCTAACTTCATCATGTCGCTTTTTGGCTGTCGGTGTGTACGCGCATCGTAAAAATCTTACTCTCATAATTATTTCCATACGTGCCAAAAGAAGTAGGTATAAGTTAAAAAAAAAAAATATGTTAGTTATAGTAATTGTCAACACGCTGTATAAATAACATCGACAGCGATGCACGGCACTATTTTTAAATGTCTTTAATGAGATCTGTTAATGTGATATACCTTGCCACGTTGCAACGTTACTGGTACGTCATAAAGATATTTATTAAATAAAATGGCAGATAAAATATATAACTATCTATAATCTATATAATAATTCAGTTCTTTAGATTTCCCACTGTTGGGTATGGGCTTTTCCTCAGTGTGGGGGATCAAACCTCAGTCAACCGTGCAAATGCGGATTAATCACTTCCCACGTCTTTCGACAGCTTGTTGTTTCCCTTAAACAAGCAGATTTCCTTACAATGTGGAGTACATTGTTCAACTTATTGGTATTTTGCAAAATGATTCGCACATGAAAATTTATGCATTTATTAGCTCTATTAAAAATTATTTTGACTGTTCATATACCATATAAATAAATAAAATAAAATTTCGGATTCGAACCCACTTCAATTGGTTTAAAATTTAACTAGTTACCTATGGTGAATGGACTTTCTACAAATGAATAATTATATTCATTAAATTTTACAACAATAACATTACAAGAAAATCTGTGTGAGGTCCTATGAGATGGATAAACATAAGAATAAAAATTATTTGTGGTATAAACTAATAAAAACGTTACACTTGGTTTTCCAAGAGAAGGTGATATCGTTGACCACCTATTGTATATAAATATACCACAGCTATATTTATATAATACTTATTTATTTATTTATTTATTACATAAGTCGCTAAGTTATCTATATTAACGTGTAATACAATTGTAAGCAAGTCAATGGTGTGTATACTAAACAATTTCAAAATTTAATTTTCAATTTCTTTTTTGTGCTTAGAAGAATTGTAGGTTGTAATATTAAACAATAAATCTACAATTTTTCCATTTTGGCAGTCACTACAATGATGAATCACACGAGAACGGTTGGTATTTCTATGAAAACTTTTTGGTATAAAAGTTTTTAAAAGAAACGTAAAAATTATTACTAGGTGTAATTTTAATTGGTGAAGGTTATATTGATAATGGACAGATTTCCTAAAGCGCAACTAATTTCATACACTAAAGTCACTATTTAATCAGTGTATAATGTTTGTAAAGGTGTAAATCAAAATATCCACACACAGTAAAATATTTAAATATAAAATAGCTACTAAGGATAAAAATTGATCGATGAAATATAAATATTTAAATCATTATAAAAAAAGACAACATCATTACAATTTAGAAAAAAAACATAGATTTATCCAGGAATTTCAAAATTAAGTTTTCAGAGTTTCAAAACTTTATAGAAAATATATCGATAACGATATCGATTAATAATAATCTATACTAATTTTGTTTGTTTGTTTGGTTGAACGCGCTAATCTCAGGAACTACTAATCCGATTTGAAAAAATATTTTTGCATTAGATAGCCCGCTAACTGAGGAAGCCTATAGGCTATATATTATCCCGGAAAAATGTACAGATCCCGTGGGATAGATTTGTTTTTTTCTAGGGACGAACCCGAAGCGAAGTGAGGGCGAGTCGCTAGTTGAAAAATAAAATTATATCACTCAGTAAGATAAGGTTGTTTGTTGAATAGAAAGATAGAAGATATATGTAAGTTTTAATTCTTAAGGGGCCACATGGCCAGTACAGACCCCACACGACCTCTTGTATATTTGGTGTTAGGACAGTCGTTAGGTATTTTATTCATTCTAATGTATATCTCTTCTAGATATAAGTCCACCTTTGTAAATTAATATTGTTGTATTTATTTACTGTACGCCATTTAAGTGCAATAAAGAAAAGTATATTGGTTTGATATTTTTTTTTTTTGTAAATTTTTTAGTAGGCCCAAACGCCAGTCTTAGAAACCACTAAACAAAGGAATTAAATAGTTTTATAATTTTATAAGTTCTTATTTTTTTACTCTAATTATTTACTTCTTTTGACCTTAAACCAACAGGATATAACTCAAAAACCTCAACTGACAGTCGCAATCACGAATAAAAATGTCTGACACTACAGGCAGTAGCTAGTATTGACTTAGATAAGAAATCATATAAGAAAATATTTATAAAACGGTTACAACAATGCACTGCCCAATGAATGACTCAAATTCAAATAAATAGATACCATCAGATTTGGGTGACACTTGTCAAATATCAAAATATTTTGTGCGCGCTTTGCGTGACACGTCACATCCGTATCTATGGATAGGGTTGGTACGTTCAAAGTGTTTTTTATTTATCGCAATACTTAAATTAGAAATTATCAAATAATGTTTTTAAATGCATTGTGAAAGAATTTCGATTATATTATAAAACTAACGACTTACCCTCGCTTCACTCGGGCGGTCTATAGGTATGCAGATTTTGTTCACAATTTCATGGGTTATAATTTTTTTGCACAGAACGCTGATTCTTTTTCTAAAATAAAAATAATATAAGTTACTCCTTATAACATCAGCTATCTGCCAGTGAAAGTCCCGTTAAAATCAGTCCAGCCGTTTTGGAAATTAGCCGGAACAAACAAACAGAAAGACAAAAAAAATATGTTTTTTTTTTTTCATATCAGTATCATATATTCTTTCATATGTACTTAGTAAAAAGCTGTTATTTTGACATTAAAAACAGACACTTCAATTTGATTTATCTATACAGATGATAACAATTGTAGTATATGGCCTCAAGCTTGGAGGGTAGACATACACTACCCTACCCTCCATGGCCTCAAGGCAGTCAGAACATAGAATATAATTATTGTCATTATAATTAGAACAGTCACTTAATTTTTTAGTAAATAGATATTAGATAAGGGAATAAACCGTAGGAAATAAAAAAAATTATGTATTATCGATTATTATAAACATATCGATTTTACAAAATAATCTCAGAATTCAACCCTACTAGTGCTCTACATTCGAAGAGCGCGCCGCTATGTCTCTCGAGCAGTTTTTTTTAATTTGGATGGACGTTTATTTTTATAAGAATAATAGCATTGTTTACGGACAAGATATTTAGGAATTTGGATTTGTCAGTTTTTGTGCGTGACTTTGCGTTTCGAGCTTACCAGGAGTCGTTTGATAACATTTCTTTTTGTAGATATTATGATATGATATGATTTTAGATATCCATGCTTCAGCCACACTCTTTAGTCTATTCAGATAAAGATACATATCTATAAATTTTAAAATGGCTAAGTAACATAGACTTCCTTGACTAACTGAGAATGGAAACTTCTTAAAGTAAGGTAGGTATATTTTTTTAGGACAATCGTATCTTTGAAATACTTATCCCGCAAGCTTTTAAAACATATTAATATTACGTACGAATAATTATAGTTTTTCTCCTATTTTCCTTTTAATTGTATAGAATATTAATAATTATAAATAAATATTTTAGGACATTAACACACAGCAGCATCTGGTTCCATGGTAAGCTACGAGGCTTGTGTTATGGATACCAGATAGTTGATACACTACACATATATAACTTCAAAGACATACATATTATAAATATAAACACCCATGAATGGAGTACAAACATTCGAGCTGATCACATGAAGTTTGCCCCCAGCGGAGCTCGAACCCGCGACCGCTGGCACAACAAGTAGGGTCACTACAAACTGAGCCAAACGTGTCGTCAAATTATAATACTAATATTTCTACAGTAATGTCTAGTACTCCACATGAGAGATCTAGCTTCTAAATTTTAACTTTATAATATATAGTATCTAATAAGAAACTAATAGCTTCCGCGTAAAATAGATATAACAAACAAACGGACAAAACAAAATCCGTTTTTAGCTTTTAAAGATGTATTTACTAATCAACCCTAAACAAGAATATTATATGGCTAAAATGTTTGTTGTTTGCTGGATTCGAACCCACGACTTAACATGAATAATAACATAGTTTTCAATATATAAGCCGTACAAAGCGTTGTAAAGTCTATTTTACAGGTGCATTAACTTGCTTATACCGTATCGTGTCTAGGCAACCTAGCTATTAAGAGGATTACGGTATGCAAGCGTTCGATGTCAGTCGTTAATACCTTTTGTTTCAATATACGTTTGCAATATCTACTGAGCCCTAGGTTACGGGTACGAAGCCCACGATTGATCTATTGGCCATATGGTATCCTCCGGCGGTTTTGATTATGGCCAATCTTAGTCTGGTATGCATAATACTTTCTTCGATTTACGCGAAGATTTGACATCTATACATCTATACGGATAAATAAAATTGGAGTGTCTGTTTGTAATATTAAAATAACCGCTTTTTACTAAATGCATGTGGATGTATACACGGTATATACCAAAACAACATTTTTTACGATTTTTGTCTGTCTGTCCGTCTGTCTGTCTGTCTGTCTGTCTGTTTGTTCCGGCTAATCTCTGAAATGACTGGACCGATTTTGATGTGACTTTCACTGGCAGATAGCTGATGTTATAAGGAGTAACTTAGGCTACTTTTATTTTAGAAAAAAAATAGTGTCCCACGAAAAAAAACTAAAACACAATTGTTTAATTAATTTTGTTTTGGGAAGCAAGCTAGGGGCGAACCCGAGCGAGGCAAGGGTGAGTCGCTAATTTAAAATAAATCTATCTTTTCTAAACTGACATTAATAAAATACATTTTACAATAACAGAGTATAAAATCAATATATAAAATAAAAAACGCGTATGCAAGAGATATTTTTGCGCAAGTGTATGTATAAGTATAGGTGGACTTTCTATTTCCTTATTGTTATAGTTTGACGAGAGACGAAAATTAAGCACGACTGGAGAGATCAGGTATGGGGCCGATTAGTTGTTTAAGGTACAGGGGTATAACGAACACCGCTAACCCTAATTTTATGTTACTATTTTAAATAAAACTATCTTATCGGATTATTTTGCGATTTTAGATATCACAAAGGCTTAGTCTCTCCCGTGACGATGATTGCTGTAAAGTATTTGAAACGTCGGGAACCAAAAAAGTAAAATAAATCCGCAAAATTATTCAAAAATATAGTTTTATTTAAAATACCAGATATTCGCGTAAATCTAAGAAAGTTTTATTTATGCTACTAAAAAAAAATATTAACGAAAATCGGAAGATTTTTGAGCCGACTCAGAATGTACAGCTAGACCAATAAGGTAAATTATATAGATAATTTGCAAGTATAAAGCCATAGAGATGATTGACGGACTCATAATAATTACTTAATACGCGTGAAATATAAGTGCAGAAATCGATATGTTAAATAATTTCTAATTATATATACCTTGATCTAGTAGTATATAGATATATAGGGTTGCTGTAAAAAACAGTGCGAAGTGTGTCGAAGTCGCAGGAAATCCTGCAAATATTTATTGGTTCGCAACCACTTAATGTGACCTCCATTTTGTATAGGAATATGCAGAAAATGGAACAAGTAGTAGTATCTCTTAATCTACTTAACCCATTGAAGAAACTAATTTATACAAATTATACTTACAAAACAAAACAATTTCATTTATATTCATTTGGTAGTTTTTATGTGGTAAACGTACGTGTATATATAATAAATTACAACAATATTCCAAGTATTTCTTAAAATATATATATATTAAAACATATAAGTTTGATCTTGTTAATATTATATTAAATACCTGCGCGACCGAGTTTTGCTCGGCGTTTTTTTTTGTAAAATTGTGTTTTTTTTTTCGGAAAATATATAAAAATTGCGCTTTTCCATAAACTAATAAAGCAAAACCTATATAGATACAGATTCAAATCGTTAGAGCTGTTTTCGAGATACGTGAAGAAAATTTATATATATACATTATACCAGAATTGCTCGCTTAATATTATAAGATATATAGAGTTCAAAAATATGCCTGTAAATTCTAAGGAGACAATCTTTTCTTACATTTAACATTCTTTAATTTTCAATCCTCACTTAATATGCAACCACTTCATTATAGGGTTAAATATAGGTTAGATGGAACAAAAAATTAATACAAAGCGTGGGTGGTTTACTGAAATATTTACACTCTCCTAATTTCATGTCAGATGAGACTAATCCGGGGATCCCAAGTACAATAATGAAAGATAAAAAATACTTTTAATCATTATTTTTGTTGAAAAGTAAAATCACACGCTAAGCCCGCTTCGATACCGAAAATCGAAATGTCAAACCGAACCGAAATATGACACACCTGTCAAATATTTATTTTTTATCTGTGTAGACTGTAGATAATAAAATCGTTAAGATGTGACGTCTGTGTTATATTTAAAAAAGTATTCTCATTCAGCCAGTAACTGCATTATTAGTGGAAATATTACTTGCCAATAAATGGTCTTTTCTGTTCATTTTCCAAGAAATAACGTAATATTTTCAATTGTATGTTTTTGTTTTAAGAATAAAATTGCCCTTTTAACTATGTAGTCCAATTTACAACAGAAATAGAGTCATTTGTCATTTGTTTATCATATACATAACATATAACTATAACTCAAACTTTAGCAAATAATAATAGTTAAAGGTATGTGTTAAACATTCTTCTAATAACTAAAAGACATTAGCAATGTAAAAACAAATTAAAATATATCATTTCTCTTCAGTATATACTATGACTTTACTAAAATCGTATTACAAACGAGAAAAGCCAGATGATATTATAAGTACCTATTAAATATTGTCAAGCTTTTCGATATGTCTAAGAGCGCGATATTTAACACTTTGACACCGGCAGCTAATCTGACAACAATTATTTTTTGTTTTCATTTTTTAGCTGGAGTGTCATGGCCGCAAGAATAATCCTTTTAAACGCGTTATTGCATCGTATTTCTGAACGAAAAAATTGTAATAGGAAACTTGGTATGTCGGGCTAATTTTAAAGTGAAATGCTATAAGATTTACGTTTTTATTAAAGACTAGCTCGCTCTGCTCGGGTCCGTTTCTAGTTACGGTTTAACGTTTAGTATAGATTTCTCAGAGATGAGATATTTTCCCGAAGTAAAAAGTATGCTATATGTTGACTCGGATAACCAGCTATCATCATACCAAATTTCATCAAAATCTGTCTAACGTGTTTCTCGTAATGCGTTCCCAGACAGGCAGACAGATAAAAGTACTTAAAACTATAGATTCGGCCTCTGTATCGATAATAATGATTCAATAAGATTTTCCAAAAAATATTTAATGTACTGATTCGACTTGGTTAGAATTTTATTATATGTACAGGTAACCATCTTTATTAGAATACACAGGTTGTTTAAATTTGACAAATACATACAACATAAAAAATTTAATCGTAATTTTAGCAAAAAGGCTATTTTTTGGTTCAAGTTAATTGTAAGTATCCTAAAACTGTACATGAAAGTAAGAAACCAGTAAAAAAAGTCAAAACAATAAAAAGCCTTAAAAAAATATCTGAATACAAACTATACGGCAAATAATTGTATAAATTAAACCTTAAAATATGCGTATATTTAAGTAAGAGAATTTATATGGAGGAAAAGTGTTAAAGTTTCTGGCAAAACTGTTCTTTGTGTCATTGTAATGTATTTAATTAAGACACATTAATTTGGTAAAGCTGACATACAGCGATCAAGCAATACGATTTTAAATTTTAAATTTCAATGGCTTTTCATATATTATCTTTGAATTCTATGAAATAAACATTTTTTATAATGAAAAAAAAAGTCGTGCTATTCATTTTTTCACTTATTTGATTAAAATTTTTAGATAGATCTCCACGTCTGTCCACCCGTATCAAAAATAAATAGCTCCCGAGTGCATTCATATTTCCGCCAAATCATTGATCGACAATCAATAAGATCTATGGATCATTCACACGCTGTATCACTACAGGTGGCACTTGTGCGCAATGACTATTAAGGCTTACATTGCACCGTATTACTTAATATATAGCACTATAAGATACTAGCGACTCATCCTCGCTCCGCTCGTGTTCCGGATCCCTATTTACGTTTTAACGTTTAGTATAGATTTCTCAGAAATGAGATATTTACCGACAATAACAAGTATCTTATATGTTGACTCGGATAACCAGCTATCATCATACCAAATTTCATCAAAATCCCTCCAGTGGTTTTACCGTAATGCGGCAACAGACAGATAAGACAGACAAAAATTCTAAAAACTATAGATTGGGCCTCTATATCGATAAAAATGTCTATTTCAATAAGATTTTCCAAAAAATATTTAATTTACAGATTCGGCTTAGTTATAATTTTATTATATGGATAGATATAGCGATATAAAGAATATAACACATCGTAGCATGAATTTCATTTTTTTTTTTTTAACTAAACAAACTTAACTTAAATCATATAACTATTAGAAGTTTCCTTATCCTATGTATTATAATTGATATTTGATTTCCGTACATAGAAGATCTTTGCCTCGTATAAGCACACAGTTTCTATTAGAGTTCTCGTATTTTACTTAAAAAAAAATAGCAGCAATTAACATAACTCCTAGCTCACTCTGGACATCGAACCTAAACCGATTACACCCATTGAATTTGTCAAACGAATCATTTTCGAGTTTCGATCATAGAAAATATTTTGGAGGCGTACGTTTTTATAATTGTGAGTCAGTGTGGCCTGAAATGCGTTTGTCGTGTAATCCCCAAAGGATATGGATTATTTTTTATCAATTATTTTTAATGTCCCAACGTGGGATATTGTATTATTCGGTTTATTATTTTTTTACGCCGACATGTGATTCTAAGAATGATCATGACGTTAATGGGTGTTTGTTAGAACGTTACTACACTAGCGCTCTATATACCTACTATATATCTACGCTCTACATGAAAGCTACAAAACCTTCAGCAAAGTCACATCGTATAGACAGAGTGATAAATAAAGTATTGGCACTACTATATATATATATATATATAGTAGTAGATTTCTCAGAGATGAAATATTTTCTCGCAGTAAAAAGTATCCTATATGTTGACCCGGATAACCAACTATCATCATAGCAAATTTCATCAAAATCCCTCCTGTGGTTTTTCCGTGATGCAGTGACAGACAAACAGACAGACAAAAAATCTAAAACTCTATATTCGGCCTCTGCAATGAGTATTTAGTACTAATGAGTGTTTCAATAAGATTTTCCAAAAAATATTTAATGTACAGATTTGACATAGAATTTTATTATATGTACAGATTATATTTCTACCAGTAAATTCATATTTTCCATTAAAAAAAAACGTAGAATTAACGATGCAATAGAGTGCAACATGGATAGGTTAATCTCCAATATTGCGCTTTCACTTTAACAGCAATTTGCAACGTATGGAAATCAAATGGAATAAATAAACATGCAAATACGTTTCAGCCACTGGAGCAGATGGTATTCTCGATCGATAAACGTTGACTACAAAAATATTTTTCCTCTCATTATCCTATAACTAATACGCCATCGCGTTATAATAACGCTTTCACGTTTAAGGATTTGTTAGTTTTTCCCTCTTTTATACAGCAAGAGAGCTTTGAAGTGATCATTTTCATGGGGATATTTTCTAAGAAAAATAACAGTTTGTCTATATTTAAATCTCGGTATAAATAATTACTAAAGAACACTCCATAATATCTTCTTGATACGCAAAACAGTATAGTGGAAAATAATATCTGTTAAGTTAGTAAAGAATTGCAAATATTTCTCATAGTTTAACATTTTTCGAACGCTGCTATTTTATTTAATACCTATATAAAAAATCAAATTTTGTTTTAATACAATTTCTAATATATTTTTCATTTTGTAAATATTGCCAAATTAAATGATTTCAAGTCAATACATTATATTGTTGATAGTGAAAGGAAGTATAAAAAACGTGAGAACGTGTCTATGGACAGGGGGTGCCCTTTGTCCAAATATAGAATGCAGTTTATGAATGAAATTTTTTCATGCCAGTGTACACAGGTGTATTTGTTTGTGATTTGTTAGAAATAGATGTTAATTTTTATATTTGTTGGTTAAATGGACCATGAAGAAGCATACTTTTTAGAATATTAATAGTTTTTAACAGGTATAATCTATAATATCCAATATAATATGTCAAAGGCAGTATGGAAAAACAGCTCCCTTAGATGCTTATAATGCCACATAAACTATTTAGTAATCACATAGATATAAGTTTTTATTTATTCTCTTATGTTCTTTATTGAAAATTCAAAGAGTTCGATGTAGCACGTTGTATTATTATTAGCTATAAATAAAAAGCTTAAAACAAATATATGACGTATCATATACGCTAGACACTGGTAGTTACTTTACAGCGGCCATTGCTTCTTGAAGTTAAAGTTCTAAATTTAAGCACCGAGCGTTGGCGGCGAAATAACCATAAACAACTTTGTTTTTTTCTGTCTCTTTGTCACTGTATCCTGCTCTTTTCAGTCAGACCTTTTTAAGGTAGAAATTTATTATATTTATTATGTATACTTTCGGCCATGACCAGTAGCCGTTTTTAATTGTGAATTATGGGGTTATTTTTTATTTCTTTATACATTTCCTGCCAGATCGGAAGGTCACTTTTGTGTTTTTATAGATCTGGATTATATGTTATTTATTGCTTTCTATAATTGGATTAGATACGGGTATTTCGGGATTGATATTGTAATAGTATCTTAATAATTTTAACAGCGGATGTGCTTTCCTGTTTCCCTTTAAATAAGGAAATATAACTATGAATTTTGTAGTTTTAGGTGAGATTGTAAAAATGGTATCAAAGTAAAAATATACTTTTTATTAAGATGGATGAGTAACAATAACAAAAAACTTGTAGTCCGAACATTACTTTAAAATGAATATAAAAGCATATGTATTTCAATAAAATGAGAATATAATAGTGTCAGTATTATTCACGTATCATATCAGGGAATGAAGAATATGAATTGCATCACAATGACACAAAAGATGAAAAAATCTAATCTAGTATCATGTTCAAGATTGCATACCCCCCACGGATTTGGGTACTACTGACATTACCGCACTAAGTGCAATGGATTTTAGTATTTATCCTTCTTAAAATAAGAAATGTAATAAAAAAATCTCACATACCGTAACAAACCCTGCCTTAACGATTTCTTCAAGGGTTACACAAACTCGTATAGTCCCAATTAAACAGTCTTTTGCGAACATCTGGCAAAGATTAAAAAAAGAAAAAAATATAAAATCGCGAAAAGGTAAAAAAGTTACCAATTCTTCCCGACAAAATTATAATCGGCAATGGAGCATGCTTCTTAATCCATCAGATTTTTTCCCGTTTGATTTTTTTTTTTTTTTAAACCCCGTCCCGGCTTTACGTCTTCGGGCCTTTGGCATTTTTTAAGCGTAAAGCAAAAAAAAAATGTCTGATAAATGTGTAACAACTTCTATAGTACTTAATTTATTTTTATACTATTACAACGTTTAAATTTAACTTTTAATGTAGTTTGTGTAAAGAGCTTACATATTATGAGTATTGAAAATAAATCAAAGATCTTAAATCGGATTAATCATTAAATGTGTAAGTATAAAAACGAGAACAGCTAGTATTTTTGCACATAATATTTCGGTGACTTTTCGTAAAATATAAATATGGATATAATTAAATATAATCAATTATCAAGTTAATGGAATAAGCAAAAAACCTTATATTTTATAAAATTATCATTTGTTAAAGCTCGAAAGCATCTAGGTATCAGTTCATATAAAACATTGAACAATATTTCTTACTTAATAAAATACCACAAGTATTTAACAAACATCAAAAGTCTTCAAAATACCCAAAAATTATTAAATAAATTTAATTTTATAACGAAAAACCATCAAAAAAAATTATCAAGCAAATAATACTGTTCGAAATGATCATCAAATCTGGTCCACCAACGTTCCACACATAACAACCTTCTACTAGGATAAAGAAAGTACTAAGCAGCATATACTTTTCTCCCCATTAAGCTACATGTATACTTTTATTAACATGGTTGAATTTTACAAGCAAATAAATAAAAAAACAAATCATCGTCGCATTTATAATACTTGAAAGGATTGAAAGATAAAAAATAACGTATTAATAAGCTATTAAAATTTATTATTTTAACAAACATATAAAATAAATTGTAAGTAAATATATTTCTAAATTATTTTAATAGTTATAAGTGCTAATTTAATTTATATAATATATCAAACGATTATTTCTATTGTTAATTATATCAATTAATTATTTATGTTTTGATGCGCGTTGATGTTGGCCATCATTCTTTGAGTATCATTAATATTATAATTATACCTAATATTAAAAGTTAAATTATCTCAACATGTCAAAATAGTATTAAATTGTACATATTAAAAGTATAAAAATAGTGAAACGTATGTAAATGATTATGAGATCATACATATGAGACAAAATATTATTATCAGAATGACAATTGAGATTTAACTGCAATTTTAAACTATTTATCTAAACAAAAATACCCCACAGCGCCATTACTAGCACTGATTTTAAGGGTTAGCTCTTAAGTTTATCTTCCTTTTTTAAATAAAAGAAGTCTCTCCCGTGACCATGATTGCTGTCAAACATTCCGAATCAAATCCGAATTCAAAATCCGCGAAACATATCGAAAAGATAGTTCTATTTAAAACTAGCTAGATACGTTTTGACGCTTAGTATGGAATAGATTTTTTTTTTTTCAAATTTTGTTTCCGTGAATTTTTCCGATGTTTTAATAGTTATTCTGCTACTTGGGGTGAAGACGAATCCAAAAAAATAAAGATCATAAAAATCGGTCCGGCTGTTCTCGAGTTATAAGCGTTGTAATAAATCCGACTTTGTTTTATATATATAGATGTCAAATATTCGCGTAAATCTAAAAAAGTATTATTTTATCTTTCTATGTTTATATGTCCAGAATAGTTGCATAGATGTGTTGTTACTAAGAGCTTACTTACATTCATAAGAAGTTTGCGATTCATAACGAGTAGAATCAATCTATAATAGTTGAGCTCCTAAAACTCAAATGTTTGAAAATTATAAAGCAAAGGCAAAATGCTGTGTTAAGGCTAAGGCTATTACTCTGCGAGTTTTTAGTTTATTATATACTGGCGACTCACCCTCGCTTCGCTCGGGTTCGTCCTTGCTTGTTTCCCAACACAATCTTTCACCCCCATTTTCACCCCTTAAGGGATGATTTCCGGGATAAAAAGTATCCTATACCCTTCTCAGGGTTTCAAACTATCTTCTTACCAAATAATGTAATAATAATCCATCTAAATCGGTTCAGTAGATCCAGAGATTACCCTCTACAACCTCACAAACTCACAAACTACCTCTTTATAATATAAGTATATACGCATAATTTATAAAATTAAGTCGTTTTTTGACAAAATACTATTTTAACCGTGACCACGAGTTTTCAGTTTCTTGGTCATTTATACATATATAACAAATAAGGATCATTGATATAGTGGATCAGTCTATATGGTAGTAGTTCTCTACGTCTTAAGTTAGAGTTCAGGGAAGGGCCAATAAAACACTATAATTTTCTCCGTAGCTGCGTGCAGTCCGAAATATCAAATTCCATGTTAAAGCATACTACGGTAAACTAATTTTCTTCATCTATACAGATAATAAAATTGAGGTATCTGTTTGTAATGTGGAAATAAACACTTGAAATGATATACGATACTTATAAGAAAAACACATTTTTTTAATTTTTGTCTGTCTGTCTATTCCAGCTAATCTCCGAAACAGCTGGACTGATTTTAACGGGACTTTCACTGGCAAATAGCTGATATTGTAAGGAGTAATTTAGACTACTTTAATTTAAAGAAAAGAATCAGGGTTCCGCTCAAAAAAATTAAAACGTAGCTACCCGAGCAAAGCAAGGATAAATCGCTAGTATAAAGTAAAGAATAAATATTTTTTTAACAAAAAATCTATCAACGTCTATGAATATTTAATGCTTTGTTTTCAATAGAGAAAGGGCATGAAACATTCGATTATGGCAGATAGTCCCGCACGCGCCGGCAAGTGGCGCGCAAATTGAGTGCTCCAATTACGGTGTCGAGTTATATGGGATACGTATGGGGTGATTTTGTATAGGATAAGCTTACTAAAAAGATATACCTATTTGTTCATAATTTTTTAAGGAAACTATATGCACGTGTTTTTAAATTTTCAATCTGATTTTGGAAATAATTTTACTAAATTGCTGTGCGAGCACACGAAGTTTTTATAGTTTTTGTTAATTTTAAAATACCTATTAATCTTAAATAAAAAAGAAAGGAGAGTATTAACCTAAAACCCTACCATTAACAATGCTACTTGATTGTAATTCATAGCGCCTTTTGGAGATTTAATAAAAATATATGTAACACAATTATGTATAAAAAAATTGTTTTGTTTTTCTGCAATTTGACCTTTACTAACGACTAAAGCAAGGACGGCATAAATTAAAAATAATAAAGTAGAGCTTTTAAATTTATATTTTTTGACATGCATATATTATTATTATGTTTAACCCCATAAAGAGGCATCCTTGAATATTTTATTAGTAAATCCACTATTAATATTTCTTTTAATATCACCATAATATCATCCAAAATCTAACTGTAAAATATCTAAATTCATACTCGAAATGGCATCTTTGGAAGTAGTTTATATATCAAATTATTTTTTTAGTTTATATTTAATAAAAAAAAAATCTTTTTAGTAGTATCAGATTCAAAGAGATATGTTTTAAAATTTCTTTTACTAAATTAAAACTATAGAAAGTCTGAAACAATAATATTTTTAATTATAACAGCCTATATATAAATAGCAACATCGTCTCTCGTTCCCTATTTGCGATAGGCACGTGACCTAAAATGGCGGCGTTCTAAGTTCGAATAAATCAAGAGGATTGGTGGCTAATCGGCGGCCTCAGGCGCGAAAACAAGCAATGTGTTCGGAAATACGTTAACTTATGACTGACTATAAATAAATAGAGGGTAATTATGTTGATTTATATTGGCTTTATAGATGAATATCAATTGATTAAAGTATTAAATTAAAACTTCTTTTCATTCTTAAACACATTGCTTTTGTGGAGAGAACGGAGAAAATTGAGAACGGAGAATATCTCAAACACTCAATTCTGTCATCTGCCTATTTAAATAGATGCACGCAGATTATGTGTTCATTCGGACGATTATCTTTATATCGGACTGAGTTACAGTTGTCTTCAAGGGCGCCGGGAGGGGACGCAAGGGGGTGCACTTGCACCCCCTGCCATAAAATAAAATATATATAAAAAGTTAAAAAATACAATTATATGATACTTTCTTAGATTTACGCGAATATTTGACATTTAAATAAAACTATCTTTTCGGATTTTTTCGCGGATTTATTTTGATTTTTGGTTCCCGACGTTTCGATTGCTTTACAGCAATCATGGCAACAATTATATGAGTTAAATCCCTGTTTAAAAGATATCTTCAAAGAAAAGACGATAAATAAAATAATATAAAGTGAGTAATTTGAAGATTACTTAATTGTTTAATGTGAAAAAGCAGATGCATCCCCTAGATATAATTCTGCCGCCGCCCGTGGTTGTCTATATTCTTCGAGAAAAATACAAATATTGAAATTTTTCTTCTCTAAAAATGTAAAGCTTCCGACACTCACTCACCAAACAAAACAATAGTACGAGTACAACATGAGTGGTACAGATTATATCATATACCTATTGTCATTAAATACGGTAAATAAAATAACGTCTAAAACCACAATTTATTAAAGTTCCATATTGAAAACCAATATAAAGCCGTTATTATTTTACCATTTCATTAAACGTAGAATACATTCGTACTTTATATATAATTAATTTATTTAAAATCGTAATGGCGATAATAAAATATACGAAATATAAAATTATGGCGGGGGAAGTTACATTTATATTTTAATGTTTTTGCTTGCGTGGAAATGTAATTAACGTTGGATTTGTTTTAAAAAGTATAATATATAATTACGTAGTGTGGAGATCAAAGTCTTTTACGAATTTAAGTTTTTAAGCTTCAAATCAAACAATAAGCCTTTCCATCGACTTCACTCATTCTAAAATACAAATATATTTACGACATACCTAATAATAATTAATTTAACTTAATTACAATTAATTTTGACATTAATTTTGAATAACTTATCTATTATTAGTTATAATCTATGTAGACATAAGTATTTTAAAGCAAATAAGCAAGTACATATATTCAATTACAAAATTCAAATCAACAAATCGTATGAATCCAAGTATAATTCGTTCCTTGCTTACACCAACAATTTCTTTATAAAAGGGATGGCAAATTGAAAAGTCGAGTTCCGTGTAATCGAATCGATTCACGGCCCACATCAAAGTCTTAGATTTAATTCGATAAATCGCTCGAAAATTATCGAACAAGCAGAATTGGCACTTCCCTAGCTTACACGGGAACATCATTTGCTTTTTTTAAAAAAGGAACGTTATATGCCTATTTGTGAACATTTGCATTATAAATTACATTTTCATTTTACATAGCTTTTTTCCTTCTTTTATCTTTATATTTCACGATCGAGTTGTCAAATAATGTCCTATCTATTTCAATTTAATTGCATAAGTTCTTTAGTTATGAATATGTACACAATATTATATTATTATCGAATTACTATTATAAATGAAAGTTCGTGTGTGAATGTTTGTACGCTGAAACGCACGCTGGACGGATTTGTATGAATTTTGATACACAAATGACCTTGTATAAAACTGTTAGGTCTCTGTTAGGTACCTAGGAATGCACCTGAGCGAAGCAAGGGTGAAATGCTAGTGCATAATAAACTGAAAAAATAAAGGAAAGGTCTTTCAAACAGATTACTCTATAGTAGCGTTCTGATTTTGTATAAATGCCTCACTTTATCTGAACTGAAAAGGTATTTTTATGAAAACCTAACAGAAAAGGATAGCTATGTATAAGCCAGAGGTCGTGAGTTCAAATACTGTTTGAAACTATATCGATTTTTTCATATGAATGTCCATGTACCTACTCTATTTATGAACATGTCCATATAGTATACATATATCTACATAAGTTTATGTAACTAGGTATAATGTGAATTAATCAAATAACAATATATATATATATATATATATATATATATATATATAAGGGTTTTATATTGACCATCTACGTTTTAGACCGCCATGGTAGAAGAAAATAAAGCCCGAAGTCACTTTATTTTTTATTATATATAGATTGATTTAAAAAATCATTAATATTATAGGTACTACACATAACACACACAACAAACGTACCTACATTTATACTTAAATTTTCTATTACATTCTTACTGTTATTGAATCGAGTCGCAAGGACTACTTAACGGTTTCAAAACTTCCGTATTTCGCATTACGTTAGCTTACAGATATTAACAGCGGTTTATGAAAATCCTTTTAAACAAGATCCGCGACCATCAACAATATTTTTTTTTTCTTATTTAAGCCATTTAATTGTCACTTACGCAAAGGTGTGTTTCTTCACTAAATAGGTTACATATTAACACTTTAGCGCTTAAGTAGGAAAAAGTCGAACACAAAGTTATTATTATTTTGGTTAATTGTTTTTTTTTAATTATATTCTTAACTTTATTCTTAACTGTGCTCAGCCATTTTTAACGTCCCACTGCTGGGCAAGGGCCTCCCTTCAATGCGAGAGAGATAAAGCCATAGTCCACCACGTTAGCCAAGACATGCAGTCTTTCGAAAACTTGCTAGAGTTTTCTCAGACTTGCAGGTTTCGTCACGATGATTCCTTCACCGTTAGACAAGTTACAATTGTGTTGGAAATGATTCGCACCTGAAAATATCAGAGTTGCGAGACCCGGGATTTGAACCCGCTTCACTTGGTTTCCCAATTTACCACTGGCACAAATCATATAATACTATACTAGCCCACTAGGTTACCACTGCTCATTATTCTTAACTATTTGACATTTTCTTGTAAAATGTTCCATCTTTTCAAAATAAATAACTAAATTACTTAGGTAGGTTCTATTCTTATTATCTGATATATGAAAAGGAAGAAACTAAATGTTACATCTAAATATAAATTTAGTATATTTCCAAATATTATTTAAACTATATAAAATCAAGTGAAACCGCGGACTGCTTAATAGTCTACGTAGCGATATCTTTTTTTTTTTCAAAATTATAGAACTTTCTCAAAGTGATTGGGGTAAAAATAAGAAATTGAATTTACATTTTACCGTGAAGGCAAAGCGATTCGATTTGCCGCCATGCCCGAAACTTATTGCGTTACTGCCGCATGAAATTATATGCTTTGATCTATTTGTTTGATTGTCTCTGATATCATCATCTCATTTATTTGCTTCATGAGAAAAAGGTTAATTTTACAGAGTAATTTATTAAGTTTACTAAAATTCGGTAAAATTGTAAGTTATACGTGATTTGAAAAAAATATCATTGGTACAAAATACATATAAAAATATTAAATTATATTATGTATAAGGTTAAGAAAATTCTAAATTTTCTTATTTCCTAACTAGAATAAACATTCTAATTTAGAGAATTTTCGATATAAATATACTTATAGAAATAAGAAGTTACCTTCTTTCGAGTTATCAACAAAATCTTGAGCAATATTTTTTTTAAATGGCCAAACAAAATTAATCTATGGTTTTACAAAAATAAAGACACCTTATATGACCGATTGATCAATATCAAAATATAATTGAAAAAGTATTAACCATGAACCTGTACCCTTGGGTCTTTATAAAAAAAAAGTTAAACCCCTCTCTATGCTCACCAAAGCATAAGAAACACTTCCTTCAGCCAAATGTCCGATATATTTGTGTTCCCCTTCACTCGACGGTCCTTACATGTTAAAGAATCCATAAATAATAGAGTTGACGCACGGGATTGTTACTCCCCTTGTAAATTCACTCTTGTCTATGGTGCCTAATGCCCCCATTGTCTGTGGTACGGATTTATTATTCATTTTCCTAATACATCTGACGGTTATGAGTTCTCGATTGCGGTGAGTGCTATTTGATATTTGAGTATCAAATATACTCATTGCATTTAAAATTTAAGAGATTGTTTGAAAATATATTACCGTAATTGTGTATACTTTTAATGTTTTTTACCTTCATAGAATTCGAAAATACATCGTCACGGGATACGTTTCTTACCTTAAAACTGAAAATATCTTTCTAGTGAACACAACTAATAGTAATATATGCTAATACTATATGCATATTAATAAATTTCAGTACTAAAGTCAAAACAAGTCATAAAATACCGCCCTTTGCCGCAATTCAATAAAAAATAAAAAAAAGACCATAAACAAAAGCGGCGCGAAACTTGTAGTTTAATAATGGCGTAACATTTGTTTGAATTAGTTGGTTGAAGTGGCGCCTGCTGGCGGGTTTATTAAATGCCATGATACCTCTTTGCACTTGCTTATTGCCACTTGCGGTTTGCCCTTTTTTAATTTAAAATATGATGAATCCATACTTTTAAAATATAAACTAGAGTTAGGTTTTTTAACATTCTTGTTGTATGCTTGATTATATTTTATTTGTACAGTAAAATCGCAATTTAAATCAAGATGGACTAAAATACAACTGCTATATTTGTTATACAGGTGTACACAGGTTAGTTTCAAGTTGTATATTATATTCACAGATAACAAACGTTTTAGTCTTGCTCATGTCATTTTATATTAATTATCTATATGTATACTAATTGGATAGAAGCCGCTTTTCTTTCTAATATTGTAAATGCGAAGATAGTAAATGGTAGTTTGATTTCTTGTAGGTCATTCCCCAACCTAAGTTTCGATGTGTATTGCAGAAAAATAATTTTTGGGACGATAACTCATTATTATATATACATCATCATTTTTGGGATAATTTTTGTGTGATACTAGCGACTTAAACTCGCTTCGCTCTAGTATATCCCTAGGTGCCTTTGTATTTATAATATCGTATCAGATAATGTTACATTTTGGCAAATTTTATTACAGTAGCCCTACCCATACTCTATCTATTTATTAAATTTCATCGAAATCCGTCTAGCCGTTTCAGCGTGAAGAACAAACATACATACACGTACACACAGAAACTTTTTCATGTATACATATAATAAAATTTTAACTGAGTCGAATCTGTACATTAAGTTTTTTTTTTTTTGGAAAATCTTATTGAAATAGTCATTATTATCGATACAGAGGCCGAATCTATAGTTATTAGAATTTTTGTCTGTATGTCTGTTACTGCATCACTCAAAACCACTGGACAGATTTTGATGAAATTTGGTATGATGATAGCTGGTTACCCGGGTCAACGTATAGGATACTTTTTACTTCGGGAAAATGTCTCATGTCTGAGCTAAATGTTAAAACGTAACTAGGGACGAAACCAAGCGGAGCGAGGGTGAGTTGCTAGTTTATTATAATTTTATTAGTTAACATTGGGAAAAGTTACGTAGAGACCTAATGAAATGAAGAATCTTGTTAATTTTTAAGTTATTTCAATCTATATGTCTGATTCTTTGTCTATATTTGTATGTATAAATTAATTATGTGTACGACATTACTAATATTCTCGTTAAAATTATGTATTGAATGAACATTTCGTAGAACCAACGAAGCCTTTTTAACTTGTAATACCAATTTTATAGAAATATTGTTTTTTTTAAATCGCCAATTTCAATTTATGAGCTTGTAAAGAAAAATAATATTGTGTATTTAATTGTTTGACTTTAATCTTATGTAAAGCCAGATTCTATTTTAAATGTAATTGAACGTCTTAAAAAAATATTATAATAATATTACACAAATTTATCCATACATAAATATAATTTTATTTATCAAAAATAAAAATCGACTTTTTTAGCTGTCCCCGTAAATACAAAGGTTTCTATGGGGTCTCGAAATATAAAAGTTGAAAATATTAATATAATATTTTCGAATAATTTTACTTTACGTAAGTAAAGTTACTATTTTGTATCTAGTTTTAGCGTTTAATAGTATATCTGGATTCAATTTTTTAATAAAAATTACGTGAATACATAAATTTGCTGGAACTATAATAATAGCTCTACATATTTCTCTTTGCTCCTATAAAAAAAAAAAACGAAATTAGCAAACTAACGATTAAAGCTAATCTTAATGTTTTTTTTTACATCAGAAGACAGTAAATGCGAAAAAGAACTTAATAAAGCACTAGACTAAGAAAAGATAAAAATATATAAAGTTTTAGGTTATATTTATTCAGTGTCAATGCACTATCTAAAGCTTTTTATTATAAGTATAGCAAAATATCATATCGAGTTAACTTATGATTCCATATCTATGGTAAATGGGTCTCAGAAAAGTCCTCCATTTTGATTTGAAGCAAGAAATATGCGTAAAGGTACGTCTATAGGTATGATGGAGGCTACACGCAGTATATAGGGGACAGTGAGAGTGCTGTACTCTGATATATATTGCTGGTCCATTCCACAGCGGCATTGAATTTAATAGTGAAAAATTTGTGAAATATTATCAGTAGCTTTAATTACATATTGTAATTTTTTAAATACACGTACTTATAAGGCATGGGATTATAGTTAATACAATGAATAATTTTGGCAGTAATTGCATCGATTTATTTAGATATAATATCATTGGAAGAGATATTATATTATGTTATAAAAAAAGGATTGTTTTAGATGTTATTCGGTAATTTGAATGTTTCCAAATAAACGTTGTAAAATTGTAGAGATATATATGTAGATATATATTTGGATTAAACATAAATAGATTAATTATTATATTAATACTTATGTTTAATCTTTGTAAAATGGATTTGTAACTAATGCTACATATTTTATATGACATTTAACAGAGAAAAGTACGGTTTTATTTGGATGTGTAGATTAAAAAAACGTTACAAAAAAATTATGTAACTCTTCTAGTATTAAACCTTATAAGTATTGTAATCAATGCAAGTACTTGTTTTTTTCTACAAATATTAAATAAATAATAAAATAAATATTCCCTTTCAACAAAAATGTGGAATGGACCATACTACGCGCAGCAGCCGGCGACGGGGCGCGGCGTGCGGGCTGAAGATAAGCGGCTTAACTCCGCACCCGAGCGAGACAACACCATACCTAATAACCTTAGGAGTGAGCGAGACAACAATACATCACTATATACAACTGCAAGTATTACTGCGTACAACGAGTCTCTACAACTCAAATCAATAAAGCTTGAAGTCGCAATACACTATAAGCTATTTAAAGTCTTGTTACAATAGAATAAAGCTTATTTTTGCGTGGTAAGTTAAAGTGAGTTCGTCAAAAATAATGGCAACGTTAAAATAAAAATACATTTTCGAGGAATATCTACGACGCTACAAGTAAAGTTTGCTTTGGTATAGCTATGTACAGGCACAATTTACCGTGGCGTCTAAACAGCTAATTTTGAGAGAACTTTAACCGAGTCGAGTAAAGATTTCGATGTTTTTTATTTTAATGATGGCGGCTTTACATTGTAATATTATGTCGCCTTGCTGTAGGTATACATTTTATATTGCCTCGGCTTTATTACTTTTTTAAATTATATTACTTTGTTTTTATAGCTAATGGCAATCAGCTTTAAAACGTTGTATATTTTTAGCTCTACCTAACGAAAAACTCCTTTAGTAAAACACAGTAAAGAAACTTTATAGAATAAGATAGATATTTGTATCTAAAAATATTTAATACTACTACGTTTTTCTACATCGGTTTTTACAACCCTTACTATAGTTTCACACAATTTACAATGACACCCAAGGGAAAATCGTACCCCCTTTTATTTTTCTTACAATTAAGCACTAGGTGCTGTATACACAAACTCTTTGTCATAAAACAACTCCTTTTCTATATATGAGGCTTAACAAAGATCTTTATAAATAAATAATCAATATAGACATTTTTCGCACTAAAATATCGTAGCCCGACCTGTAAAATAGACAAAGCAACCGATTGTAAATTCAAATCATAAATGTTTATTTTTTCTATAAAACTACTAACTACTTGAAATTTCAAACGTTTTGATTAATTCAAGTTCGATTCTTATACAGGACAAGTATAACTAAGTCGAATCTGTACATTAAATATTTTTTGGAAAATCTTATTGAAATAGTCATTATTATCGATACAGAGGCCGAATCTATAGTTTTTAGAATTTTTGTCTGTCTGTCTGTTACCGCATCACGGAAAAATCACTGGAGGGATTTTGATGAAATTTGGTATGATGATAGCTGGTTATCCGGGTCAACATATAGGATACTTTTTACTGCGGAAAAATATCTCATCTCTGAGAAATCTATACTAAACGTTGATACGTAAGTAGGGACGAAGCTGAGCGGAGCGAGGGTGAGTCGCTAGTTACATTATATTTTTCTAATTCTCGGCCTAGTCAAGACTAAACGTACCTAGCCATCAATACTAGAGAAAAGCAGAGAAAGTCACGATATTTCAATTTATCAACTTCCCAAGGAAAAATCCTTTCAAAAAAAAAAAACAAAAAAAAAAGAAAAGGCACCGAAATAGAAGAAAATCTTGTGCATTATTCTTAAATACTTGCAATACACTTGCATTTTGCACTTTTTTGCATGCTTTATACTTAGACAAATCAATATATACTTGTAAGATAAAGGAAGATTCATATATTAAAACCTGTACTGTCTCAAGAAGAAATGGGAGTCGTGACCATCGTCATAGCAACTTCAGTTCCTACAAAGAATTATTGTCTTTTTAAAACATTGGATTAATTTTACAAATAACGAATAAAAATAATAATACAGATACTATGATTTTACTTTATAAAAGTGCTAGAATAAATACGCCCTCGATTCCGGTCTTATGATATTGATAATTCATTAACTTAATAATAAAAAAATTGCTCGTTTTTACAAATTTGAGGTTTTATTAATGCTATTTTATTATTATTATTTTTTTTATTTTAATTCTATGTAAGGAATAATCCAAAAAGAAAATTATGTGCAAATTTATTAAATTCGGTTTATTTTTATTCTTTTTTTATTTAAAATTGGAACAGAGCTTCAAAGATATCAATTTACCCATTCAAAGTTTCAGAATTTTTCTAATGACCTTTTTTAATTTAAGAAATTATATCATAATGAATTTCTCACATTTATATTTACGCGCGTTATTTCTTAAAAAAATTCCATATTGCTGTTAAAAAAAACGGAAATCACGACAGGGCCAATGGAATATTGTGTCAAAACATTGAATTAAATTTAAAAAAAAAATATTGCAAGGGGATAAGACATTCTGGTTTTAAAAAAACCTAAATAGTTAAAGTAAATGAACTTAGTCGTGCTTTATTATGGTAAATTTATTTAATTTTTGTACATTTCTTAGAAAATCAATCTATAGATACGTATGTAGGTATTTATGGACCGATTATTAAAAAAGAGGAGCAATGTTTATTTTTTAGTATCTAATAAAAATTACACAGGCTTAAATATACCTAATAATTGCATCACCTTAAATAAGGATATTACGTACATTTAGTAACAATCCATAGATTAACTAATATACACATATGTACCTATATAAGATTAGTCAACAATTAATAAGGAGGTTGAACATATTAAAAATTCTATTAAGTAGGTACATTTAAAAACTTAGAATAAATCAAACAAATATTAGAGGATAAATTAATAATTTCCAAAATACACTTAATCGTTAATGTCCAAAACATTGTACGAATCTCTGGTACATAAGCGTCACCCGCTAATATATTTTAATACACTTTTAACTGAAAATTATTAGATCTCCGTTATCCGTACACAACTTACTCTTAAGACATCTTATCTTTAGTTTATTATTTAATACACGTAGTACCTAACTTTTGTAATTTATAATGTTCTTTTTTCTAAAAAAAATTATATGCCATAACAAAAAAATAACTAAGTATTATTTGGACATGTGAAGGTCAATAATCAAAATAGAATTATTAAATTATGTGTTATAATATAATTAATTTCTTCATTGGTTAAAGAATTTTGTTATTTCAATCATAGTTAGATAGAAATGAAGTTAGAATTCAGATTAAAATAAAATGAAATTAAATCAAACCTTATCCGACACCAATTCTACATAATATGTAGTATATCTAAACGTGTAACTATCCGTATTAATCCTAACTCGCTGCAATGAACTGTGAGAAATTTGGCACAGCATATATGTAGAGACGGTATAAATAAATAATACCATCTAGAAAGTTAGTAAATATCCACTTTGTAAAACATTGTAAATACCATATTGTAGTGATTTTTGACCACAAGAATATCCCCTTACAGGGTAATCAAACGGAACAAAGATTTTCGTCTTCACTTATTGTTTTCCACTAGACAATGCGTACTAAATGTTATTAGTTAAGTATACTGTATAGTATTATATGATCTGTGGTAGTAGGTAGGTTACCACACCACGTTCTGTCTTAAACACGCCGAAATAAAAGTCTTTATATTTTACAGTAAATACATGTTTATATTAAATGTACACCCTACTCTACTTTAAACGAATACAACCTACGATTTCCGTCTAAGAAGTCAGATACGATATTGTGCCATTATAACATTCAGGATTGGCTTTGAAGCCATTAATAAGAAAATTGAATTGAACGTTCAGGGTATATAGTACTTAGCTTACCTTTTTATAAAAGAAAACCTACAATATCACTGTCTATTATAAAAAATAATAATATCGTAACTAAAATACAATATACAAATCAAAGAAACATGAGCCTACATGCTACATTCTTCCGCTATCGGGGCTCGGGTGACGCCGGCACGGACGGGCTTCTGTCGACGCCCGGCAGCCTATTGGGTTACCAAAACAAAGCTAGCTTTACAATTACGTACTTTGATTAGCTAGGGTACGCTAATTGACAAATTATAAGAATATAATATCATTTTTGAAGTAAAACTTCTTTACGCACGCTTGACTTGGGGGGTAAGCTGGTGAATGTGGTGAATATGGTGAAGCTAAGTGGGCCACCACGTAGCTTCACCATATTCACCACGAATGGCAACAAACGTACGTACATTTACGAAAAAATGTACGTACGTTTGTTGCCATGGTAACCGTTGTTATTGTCTGACAAACGATATACAGGGTTATTGGTAATTCGACGTATTCCCGTTAGGAGGCGATAGGGGTGACTATTTTGAGCAAAATAGTCACCCCTATCGCCTCCTAACGGGAATACGTCGAATTACAAATAACTCTGTATAATATTATATTCTTTCCCTAAATGATATTTTATAAATATATGATTGTAATATGCCTAATATATAACGCATATTTTAGTATCTCACCTATCCTAATTATTTAAAACATAAACTGAATTTCATAAAGAGTACCGATAACTTACAAAAGTTTTACTTCTTGCGGGTGTACACATTCATACGCGCACGATTTATTTTTTATTTAAATAACGAGCTATCCTAAAGTTTCCAGAAAAATCCGTTCTAAAGGATGAAATAATAGCTTTAAAATTTTGAAGATTGTAAGTACTAAATTTACTTATTTTTACCTATTTTTATCTAAAATTAAATCTTAATAACATCAGTCTAGCAGTTCTTCTGAAATGCGCGATTAAACTGACTGACGGACAGAAAGTTTATCGTCAATTCAGGGGAACTTAAAGAAGGTATAGGTACGTTGTGCAAGCAAACCCGTATGCAATATAGCCAAAATATGATAATACAACGATATGGACAGGGGATGGATAAACAAACGTCCGTTCACGTTTCATATTAAATCATGTAATGACAAAAAATATAGACATTTTTAAGGCATTGCCTTAGGTAGCTCTGTATATACCACTTAGGTAATATGTATTACAAAAATATAAGTACACAACATTGATTTACGAGTAGATTTGGAAAATCTTTTTCTAGGTCATCTTCAGAAAGACAATGAAAATATAGATATTATATATATATATATATATATATTTTAATTTATATAGATTTTCCTTACATTGTTTGAAATTATATTAAAGCTACTGACTCTAGGTGTTTTTTCAGTCTATAAACTGATAATAACTGAAATAAAATCATCAATCAACCCTCTAGCATTTTCCCTATTTAAGGTCAGCGTTCCTGATACTTTTACGCCACTCTTAGCGACTTTGTGTCATTCTGGCGTTAAGTCCATCGTCAACATATCATTTTGGATTGTCCTTATCTTGGTAGTCGGTGAGCGTCTTCTGCCTCTTTTGCCTTCCTTAATGACCAAGACCTGCATAAGCTTTTTAAAAGTAAAATAAATATTAAAATCAGTTCAATACCTACTTTAAGAAATTATCAATTACAGACAATTAGATACCTAATAAACAAAAAATTATTTCGTCTTTATAATATTTGTATAGATTTTTTTAGATAAATGTAGATATACTACATTTCCACAATTTCATTTTTATTTTACAAGGGTCAAGGGGTATGTAATATCAAGACGAACTTCTTTATCTCCAGTACAAACATTTAATTAAACTTGGTGTGGACTGTGGAATGGCTCAGAAACCAGTGTCACTATTTTTTTAGTTGAATTATAATTAGCTATTAACATTGGTATAGGTACATACTGTATTTAACAATCAATAAGAACTAAATTAAGCAAAAAATCATGTTATATTATATAAACATTATCTTCCACAGGGACTTTTGAAAAATTATCATACTTTTTGACTAGTAGAGACATCTATTGTAGTGATATGAAAACCAAATTATTTTTAGCGCCATCTAACTGCCGAGCATCATGAGGACTTAAATATTTTATAAATTCATTTCAAATATTCAAAAAATGCTTAAATTTATAATTTTTATTTTATTTTTATTTAATATTACAATATTTATAGTCATTTGACATTTTTTTTATTTTAGTTGTAGCAACATTAAAACGCGATTTAAATTGTCATTGTGCCACTCGTAGCTTGCAACACTTACAAATAAAGACATGGCGCGCCTCAACAGGATTCCGCAAGTGTTAAATATTTTCATTTATTTTAGTGTATTTTTATGTTGTTTTACGAGTTTAGCTAGTGCGAATGTCGAGTTAGATGAAGAAAATTGGCAACAAATCCTCGAAGGAGAATGGATGGTCGAATTGTAAGTGTTTACTGTCACCGGTACCTAGCAATTTTCAGAACGTGTCATAATTTTTTAACCCATAAAAATGTTTTTAGCTTGCCTTTACAAGGTCAAATAATAAAAGTTTTCGTATTTAATATGTTATTTGCTATAATATGTAAACTAACATTAATATAAATTGAACAAGTCTAGACGTCTTTTCTATTCACAAAGGGTCAATAAACTACTACAAGGTCGTTAAGGTCTAAGCACCGTTTTGGTCACCGCATTCCCTGCTATTGTCTATTTATTGTATTGAAAACAATTTTTAATAAATATCGTATTTTCTCGAATAGTAAACGTAGTCTAATTGAAGTCAAATAGAAAATTGCCTCTGGTGCAGGCGTGACTCATAGTAGACTCGTAATTGAATGCTGCACCGATTTGTAATATTTCGTTGCATAATATCCTTGAAAATCTGATTCTCTTATTTAGCTGTAGTACACTAATTTTTACCAAGATTGATTCAGTAAATCATCAGGTATATAATTGAAGAACTAAGGAAAATATGTGCAATTGTAATTAGGAATTACATACTGGTTGTGTATCATATAAATAAATCTTTTAGTGTTGTAATTTATATTTATTGATATATGAAAAATCCATGTTATTTAAAAATTATGATGAAAACAATAACACATTCCAAAAAAGATAACATGTAAACTCGGTATTGTTGTAAAAACATTGTTATCATACTCGTTGTTTACAAATATGAACACTATTAAGTTGATACATACATGTTTAAAAAACTGATAGGTAACTGTTGGAGATAAATCTCTTAAAAAAACAAAAATAATCTTATAAAATACAGCAAAACAATTGACTATTAGTTTAAATTCCCTAATTTGTTCATTTAAATTGCCTACATTTATGTATAAATAAACCAACAAACATTTTATTTGTTGTCCTTGAAGCAGGCAGAAAATGTGTTCCTGCACTCTGTAAACATGTATTTTTCAATCCTTACCATGTGTTTGATCACAAAATTTTATAATTAATCATTATATAATCCTCATTATCCTCCATGCAAAGAGTCTAAATTACCAAAAATTCTTTACGAAATGTGACTTTGACCATATATAGTTATTGAGAATACTCAATTTTAATGACAATGGACCATCTGAATAAAAAAAAACTTAATACTCGGAGATACTGATTTGTTAATGTATAAAATTTTGAGTCATTTCTTTATGTGCACTCTGCACCTACTGTGAAACAAAAATGGATGTGCTCATGTACAAGGTGACATCATTGCTAACGACAATGCCACCTGTCTGATATCACTATTGATAAATTCTTCATTTATTATGCATTTTTTTTAGCAATTTTGTAAAGAATTTTTATTTACCTTTTAGAAGAATAAACATAGCAAAAATTAGTAAAAATAAAAAATATATTAACTTTGATGATCGATTATGAACATCAACAAAATGTTTCTTTTATTTTTATTGTTTGTTGTTATAGCAGAAATAGAAATACATACTCTGTAAAAATTTCAACTCTCTACCTATTATTGTTCATGAGATACAGCCCTCGTACAGAGGTATAGATGGATAGCAGAGGCTTAGTAATAGGTTTCCATTGACAACCTTCATGTATGAAACCCTAATAAAAAAAAACTCTTTAGTATATAAGAAATTCATAGCTTAATTTCTTCCGACTATAAATATAATGTTGATATTACCTATAACACTAAATATAAATTGTCTTAAGAATAAGGCTCAAATCTTGTGGTTACTAGCACTAATTTAAACCATATTACGTTTATATGCCGTTGCGTAATATAACCAACTAACTGGTTTTGTAGGCAGTAACTTTGTTATTGTAAGTTTGAACTTTGAAGCCTACATACAAATTAATTAAAATTTCCACATTACTCTTGACTCATAAGCTTTGCATGTCGTATATGATATAACATAGATATACATTTGTCTCATTTTTTGTGAATATTTTTGCCACAAATCTAATTAATCCATATTTTTAAAAGTTTTTGAGGATGGATGGATGGATGTTTGTTACTCTTTCATGCCAGGACGGCTGAATGGATCTGGATGTAATTTGGCACAGAGATAGGTTATAGTCTGGATAGGTTACTTTTTATCCCACAAAAATTGACAGTTCCTGTGGGAAATTTTTTTTATCTAGGGATGAACCCGAAGCGAAGCGAAGGTGAGTCGCTAGTATTATAAATGGGAAAGTTTGGACGGATGTTTGTTACTCAATCACGTATAGATTAGAGCCGGTGGTAGATTCCTCACGGACAGACTACACTGACATTTAATTTAAATTTAAAATGTAAAATTGACGATTCAAAAGTGCTTGTAAAAGTTTATTTGAATAAAATATATTTTGATTTGATTTAATAAACGAATCTGGATGAGATTTGCACAGAGATAGATCACGGTTCCCATGGGATAAATTTATTGTTGTTTTTCACCAGGGACAAACACGAGCGAAGCGAGGATAAGTTGCCAGTGTCTAATAAAACCATCAGTATGTGAACTAGCAATCTAAAAGTACACTAACACTTTAAATATAAAAGATTTCGGCTTCTCCTCATATTGATTAAGACATCAATTATGTATAAAACTATGCCTGCTGCACATGTCATGTGTGTTGTGAATTGAGTAGGTACCAGTACAAAAATCCTCCTTTTTGAAATGTGTTTGTGTTAAATCAAATTATTTTTAAGATATATCTGTAAGACAATTGTGTGATATAATATACCAAAGGCAATGAAGTGGCGTAATAAGATACGTTTCAGACAGCACAACCTTCCACTTCGAGGGTCAAGGGATTGATTTCCATATGAGTCAATTACGTGTAATAAACCCACCTATTATTAAATCTGAACGGTTAAAGTTGATCAATCATTATAATCGCCATAATTAAAATTTCGTTTAATTTATGTAAAAGACCCACTAAAATATAAAAAAATACAGATTACCTCACCTCCGTATATACAGCGCATGACGCATCACTGCTTATAATTGCTTGTAAGTCAGTGATACCGTGTTCGCTTGAATAACCAATTGAAGCGTTTTGACCAATAATTGATTACACATGCGAATCTTTTTCAACATACATCGTGAAGAAATTGCATGTCTGAGAGAACTAAGTTTCCGAAAAATACGTGAAATCTAACAACCCGCACATAGCCTACGGCCATATTTCTATGCCATGCCCAGCTGTGGGATATTAAAGTGGGCTTAAAAATGATGATTATAATAATTGTTTAATTTGTTTTAGCTACGCGCCATGGTGTCCCGCATGCAACGCTCTCGCGCCTGCCTGGAAGGAACTATCAAATAGAGCCAAGTCGAAGAACTTGGGTATGAAAGCTGCAGCAGTAGACGTGACCAAGTCGCCAGGGCTCAGTGGGCGCTTTGTGGTTACTGCGTTGCCTACTATATTTCAGTAAGTTGATAATGTTTTTGAGGGAAATAATGTTTGGTTATTTTGTATTGTCTTGTTGGTCTTTAGTTCGAGTCCCGGGACGCGTTAAGTGTAGGTTAATGTTTTTACGCAAGAAATTCTCAGTAGTAGAGTAACTCAATATTGAGATAATTTAAAATTTCGCAATATTTTAACTTGCAAATGCAAATTGCAACACTATTTTTGTAGATCTCGATATACTATAGATATAAATTAAATCTATATAATTAAATGCTGTTCCTTGCTAAGTGCATCCTTTGAGAACAGCAATTAAGAATGATAATGAAACGGCGGCAAAAAGAATTAAGGTTCCCTAAAAAACAATTAAAATGTACCTACGCACGCACCCGAGCTAAGCGAGGGTGAGTGGTATGTCTAATATAGTAATCCTAATAAATACTCTATTAAAAAATGTTTAAAAATTCCACTTTTTAATTATAACTAACATATTGCAGTGTGAAAGACGGTGAATTCCGTCAATACAAAGGGCCAAGGGACACAGACTCCATGTTGGAGTACGTAGAGCGAGGCAAGTGGAAGCAAACCGAGGCGATACCCTCCTGGAAAGCACCACATTCCCTGCAAATGGGACTTGTAGCACATTTCTTCAAACTCAGTCAGGCTTTAAGGGTGAGTTTTAATCTACTATTATTGTATTCAGCCCTTTTTAATGTCCGACTGTTGGGGGTAGGCCTCCCTTCAATGCGAGGGGGATCAGGCCCATAGTCCACCACGCTGGCTGAGTGCGGGCAGACTAAGCATGTCTTTCAAAAACTTGTTCGGTTCTCTCAGACATGCAGGTTTCCTCACGATGTTTTCCTTCACCGAAAGGAAAGTGGTAATCATGTTAGAAGTGATTCGCACATGAAAATATCAGAATTGCGAGAACCGGGATTTGAACCCGCTTCACTCAGTTCTCCAAGTGAGCGATATTGAAATATTGAAGAGAGTCCGGCAGTGAGACGTAAAAAAGGCTGAATACTATGTATAGATATATCAGTAGTCCATGAATAGGACACATGACCAATAATGACTTATGCCCAGCAATGGGACGTTAAAAAGAAGATTTTTTTAATATAAAAAATTAAATGTTTTTTCTCCATTTCTCTTCCAGGGTGTACACAACATGCTAATGGAGACGTATGGGCTACCAACGTGGGGCTCATACCTGATCTTCGCTGTGGCCACCATATTCATTGGTGCATTGCTCGGATTGGTAATTTTTGTAATAAATCCTCTTTTTCATGTTACATTTTGATGCTATTTAACTGCAAAGGCATGGTTTTTTAATATATGTTTATTTTTTTAATAATAATTTGAATAGTTTTGGGATTTAAACTAAATATCGTAACATATTATGGATATTGTTCTTCCAATGCATGACTCATATTTTTGTGGTAATATATAGTTATTTTTATTTAATTTAACATATCTTAGAAAATTAAAAATGTAGATTAATTTATAAAATCAATAACTAACATTTGTTAAAAGAATATTCTTGATTATTCTTTACATTTATATGTAGTACTAATAATATATTATTTTGAATTTATGTATTGATTTATATATGTACTTTAAGTTGGGTCTAAATATCTTGAATCATATTTTTTCTTGATACATACTTATTATCATCCACAAACCTATTGCTTTTTAAGTAGAAAAATCCTTGGTTTTTAAAGAAATATCAAAAGGCTGACCAAAGAAAACCTTTTTTGCAAAAAGCTATTGTGTTTATACGCACATAGATGCATACTTTTCTTCATTATTAAACCATTAAACCACTGTAGACTTTGAACGTCAACGTTCGTACGATACGAACGATCGAACGATACGCATGAAACACTTTCCTTCCTTTCTCGGAGTAAAGTAAATGACACACAATGGTGACAACATGGACATGACAATATAATAAGGATTTTGTTTTCTATAAAGTACTACAGTAATTTCTAAAATTCATGTATATGTATATTAAGTAATATGGTTTTAAATAGAATATCAATATACTCATTGATATTCATGAAATGATTTTCTTGGCAAGCATATATGTGAAGCACATCGCAAGTTCGAATCATGTCCAAAGTTAATGTTTGTATGACCCATACATACATTTATTAGTGTACATCTTTAATTAAAAATAAATAAATGTTAAATTATCTTTAAGTTCAGTTCAGTGGTAGCGCGCTTTCTTGGGAAACCGAGTGAAGTGGGTTCAAAACCCATGTCTCTCGCCTCTGATATTTTCTTATGCGAATCATCTTCAACATCATTACCACTTGTCTTACGGTGAAGGAAAACATCGTGAGGAAAAAATGGAGGAAATATATGATTATATATGATTTTCTATACATTCCAGATACTAGTCTGCATCATAGACCTGCTCTACCCTCCACGTAGGTCAGAGAAGGTTCTCGTCCCTCAAGCCGAGATGAACAGACGTAAGGATAAGACATCTGATGATGAACAGGTCAGTATTGTTTTATTACTAACTGCCTCGATGATCTAGTGGTTAGTATATACGGCTGCAAATCCGAAGGTACTGGGTTCAATTCCCGGGTCAAGCCAAGTTTATTTGTTGGGTTTTTTGTCAAGGTAGAATACCTTACGATTTAAAGCTACGTCATCTAGTCATATTTAGTTAAATATTTTTTTTGCCTTAATAATAATATTAAATATTTTCAGGAACTAATCAATGATGATATCGTGGACGATGCGGAGCCTACACCAGACAGTGACGCTGAAAAGAACTCGCCCAGCGATGTAAGTTTGTATTGTTTATACCTAGCTGGTACAGTGGATGGCATGTACGGCTGTAGATCTGGTGGTCCTGGGTTTAAGTCCCGGATCGAGCCAAATTAAATCAAAATATACTTTATTTAAATAGAATTTTACAAGCACTTTTGAATGGTCATTTTTTTATATTTTCAAAATTTAAATTAAATGTCAGTGTGTAAGTCCGTGAGCAATCTACCACTGGCTCGGAAGGTAGTCCTGCTGAGAAGAGCTCAAAAGATACTCATCAGTTGCTCTTTTAAAATAATATTTATTTACAATACCCAACCAAACATTTGTATCACACAATGACATCTATAAAGTATAGTTTGGAAAAAGAAACTCAGTAACGGCCTGGAGTGGCGAAGTTGTCAGTGTGACGACTCTATATAGAGTCTGATCTCTCGCTGGTATAGAGCTATCTGCAAAGGACTATAAGAGTGAAAGAGATAGAGTGCTAGTGTGTGCGTTCTCTCTCACACTGCGTATGCACTTTTTTGCGTTAAAAAGTCTGATATTAGCCTTGAATTAATCAACTAAGAAGACATTATTTTATTAGATTTTCAATATATTTTATATGTTTAAAATCCATATATGTATGTATGTTTCAATATCGTGACGTCGGGAAACAAAAATCAAAATAAATCTGTGAAAAAAACCGAAACGATAGTTTTATTTAAAATGTCAAATATTTCAGTTAATCTAAGAAAGTATTATATTTTCTATATCAATTACAGACTTCAGAAGACGACAAAGAGAAGGAGAAAGAGAAAGCGGGTGGAGATGAGAATAAAGGAGAAAACAAAGAAGTGCGCAAACGTAGGCCACGCAAAGCTGATTAGATACCGTGGTTTATGTTCTTACTCCTTACATACATACATACATTCATTCATTGCACATATAAAATATTATATATGTATGTATGGTCTGTGAATAATTTGATAATTCATTCATTCTTTTAATTGGTTAAGATTTGGCGTTTCATACAAATTGTTGTAATAACTAGGGATGTACCCTGGATATCTGTATCTGTCATCTTTTGGCAGATCTTGATCGGATCTTTTTTATCAATATATTTCATGAAGTGAATTAAATTCGAAGTGTATATAGCAATCTAACACTTTTGAATACCATTTAAATTATTATTTATTTCTTAAAATAAAATATTTGGCACGTTTGTATTGCACGAGTTGAATATTAGATCAGTTGTTGTAGTGAATTACAAACAACCTATCTTTATGGTGTGCTTGTTAAAAATAATTAAATGTTTGAACATTTACCATAGGTAGCCTAGTTATATGTCCTCCGTATCCGTATCCGCGGATCTTAAGACTAATTATCCGTATTCATATCCGTATCCGCGGATATGCATTTTTAACGATCCGGCACATCACTGGTATTAACTATTATTATTTTGTGTTATTTTTAACCATCTGTGTATTAATTAAAGGTTTGAATTTTTTTTATTTTAAATTATTGTAATAAAATGAGGTAATTATTCAAAGTTATTCACAGAATACATACGTTGGTTGAATTTGTGCAATATAGAGTTGAAATATGTTTTTCTTTCATTAAAAAATTAAGCTTCTTTTAATTAAACATCTGTACAGACAGACATACGTGAAATTAATTTGTTTAACGTTGAAAATATGTTATTAATAACAATTAAAAATTTTCGATTGTATTTTTAAAATAATATTGAAATTATTTTTGCCCGATAATAAATAGTGCCTAAATATGCTAGTTGTTAATGAAATTATATTAAAAAAAATCAGCGATTCTTTAAATAGCATTAATAATAATGCTGCAGGGAAATTGTGAGATCCGTTAAATTATATTTTCAGTATTGATGTTATAATTACTTAGTAAAATAAATGATAAATAATTAAAAATATTACATTTCTATTCCTTTATTTTACTAAGACTATGGTTCATGCTGCAAAAAGTCAGTGGTAGCCCAGTGGTAACGCGCTCGCTTGGGAAACCGAGGGAAGCGGGTTCAAATCCCGGGTCTCGCACCTCTGATATTTTCATGTGCGAATTATTTCTAACATGACTACCACTTGCCTTACGGTGAAGGAAAACATCGTGAGGAAACCTGCATGTCTGAGAGAAACTAGCAAGTTTTCTAAGGACGTGTGAAGTCCGCCAACCCGCACTTGGCTAGCGTGGTGGACTATGGCTTGATCCTCCTCGTACTGAAGGAAGGCTTAAAAGGGGCTGAATACATGGTTCATGCTGCGTCTCAAAAAGAATGTGTAAATTGGACCAATCAGTGACCGTTACACAATTTAACGGATTGTGCTTAGGGAAATTATAATTTACCTAAAAATGTACCGTAATATTGTATAATTTCACTAGTGAAATTATAATTTAACGGATCTTACAATTTCCTTGCGACATTAACACCATTGACAAATAATCGTATTTCTACATTTTGCTACGACTTTATTAATTTTAAAGCTTTACCAATATATAAATTATATAATAATAATAGTTTTCTTTTCTGTCGTAATTAAAATGGGGAACCTGTTGAAATAATGTGAAACATTGTTGTATTATTTGAAATTTTACAAATATTCACGCTTTTTAAAGCTCAATATTGCATTTACTAATGCCACTTAATTGATTGGTGTTTTATCACGTTTTTTTTTTAATTTTTTTTTTTCAAAATGGCGAACTAACAAATGTAATTGTTCAGTTTGTGCCACGAATGCACCAAATTCTAGTTAGTCCCTGCACCATAGTTAGTGAAGTATTATTTTTTAGTATTAATTATTATATTTTAATTTTGCAGTTTAAAGAAAACACGGCGATACGTATTTATTTACAGAACATTCCGAAGTGCAATTTGTTGTGTAAATATTTTTCTGTAACATGTGCTCATTCAAGTTGGCTTTATGTATGGAGTTTTAATGGTTTTTTTTTATTCTATACTAATATTAAAAAGCTGAAGAGTTTGTTTGTTTATTTGTTTGTTTGTTTGAACGCGCTAATCTCAGGAACTACTAATCCGATTTGAAAAAATCTTTTTGCATTAGATAGCCCGTTAACTGAGGAAGGCTATATATCATTCCGGAAAAATGTACGGTTTCTGTGGGATAGATTCGTTTTTGTCTAAGGACGAACCCGAAGCGAAGCGAGGGTGAGTCGCTCGTATTAAATAAATAAAGGTGCCGGTTTGAATTCTTCATAACATTAAAATAAAAATAAACTTTACAACAAATCAAAATGTCAAATTTTATTTTGAAAGGATTGTGATATAAAGGATAAATTATTATTTAACTTAATTTGTAATGATTTATGCGCTTTTGAAATATTTCAAATTGTTTTAATTCAAACTATTGTAATGCCTTACACTTGAGAACATGTTATTGTTTAATATCTACGCTTAGTAATACTCAATTTTAATAATTCTTACATTCTCTTTGTTTTATATGTTTTTTAAATTGTATGATATAAAGTATGGACAGTAAACAAAAATAATCTTTTTTATACTTAATTTAAAAATCTCAGTGTGCTGTCCGTGATACAAAATTGCCTTGTACAAAGACTAGATTGTTTAGTGCGTGTATCAAGTGGCCCGCTAATAAAGTAATCGTATTTATTATGTGTTTTTATTTTAATACTAATGACCCTCGATTTGTGTACACACCTAGATATCTTTTCGAATTAATTAAAAAAAATCGATAATAATTACCCTAGCTTTTCGAGTACGTCCCTACGTGCCTATTTTTTTTTTATAACAAACGACAAGCGCTATCTTTAGGCATTTTTAGAAGTAAAAGTAGCCTGTGTTATTCCTAAGTCATAGTTTTATCTGTGTAGTAAAATCCATCCAAATTCGTCCATCCATTTTAGCGTGAAAGAGTAACAATAGTTTTCTATTTATAATAGTGTAGTGTAATTAGAAATTTGTTCATACTCTACTTCCTCGTGTTTTACTCTAGCTCGACTCATCGTAGCCGATCGTGACTACGGTCGCAATAACTAAATGTTTAAATTATGTTACTCAATTCAGTTCTGTTAATGGCTACAAATTAATTACGTTAAAGGTCAGATGACACTGCTGTATTTAAATTGATAACACGATAATGTACAATATGGCATTTTGTCGTATTTGTTGCGTCTAATATATATGTAAATGGCGTTAAATCATACCTTTTTAAACTATTTATTTTTGAACTAGCTATGCCCGCGGTTCCGCCCGCGTTCAGATGACCAAAAATCAAATTCTTAGGTTTTATATATTAGTATACTCTTACATTGCAGTTTTTGTATTTTTTCTTAGAAATGAGATATTTTTCCGAGGTGAAGTGGTTTTTCCGTGATGCGGTAACAGACAGACAAGACAAAAATTCTAAAAACTACAGATTCGGCCTCTGTATCGATAATAATGTTTATTGCAATAAGATTTTCCAAAAAATATTTAAGGTACAGATTCGGCTTTGTTACAATTATATATATAGAAGTACTAAACGTAGCATTTCTATATAGTTAGTGGTACTAAATATGTGAAAAATAGCTTTTTGCATTAGATAGCCCGTTAACTGCGGAAGGCTATAGGCTATAATATATCATTCCGGAAAAATGTACAGTTCCCTTGGGATAGATTTGTTTTTGTCTAAGGACGAACCCGAAGCGAGGGTGAGTCGCTAGTGATAGATATGTACTATCTAACTGGTATACAAGCATTTCCATATAATAACACTTAAAGAAATGACCTTTTTATATAATTATAAATCATCACAGGTTCTAAAACTTCAATACAAACCGAAAATAAAACTCATAAATAATTTCAATTTCTTTATTCAGATATTTACATGAAATAATTAAGTATTGAGATAATTTTACGTAATGGCGTTTTAACATTAGTCAATAATTTAGATTTACATACAAATAATATTAGCGGTTACGAGTCTAGATACAAGGAAGTCGATTATTTAATTCTAATAGTTCGTTTCAGCGAATACAAATGTCACGCAACACAACTATATATTACATAAAGCTATATATATTATATAAATACATCTCATATTAGTGAATAGTCAAACTATGAGTAAGTGTCGCAAGCATTCGTTATAGTAGTACGATATATAACTATGGGAGAAAATGGCGTTATTTACTTACATAATTCATTATTTATTATTAAATTGCTATTACATAATACATTATACATATATAAGTTGCACAACATTATACATGTGTAAATTGTACTATATATACCTATATAAGCTGACATTTTATCAAAGCATTTAAAGAAGAAACTTAAGAAATGATTTTAAACATATTATAATATTGTCACAGACAAAAATAAAAGGTCTATTTTAGACGTGGGATAAAATGAAATTGAATTGTAATAAAAAAAACAATAATGTAAGTAAATAACGTCCATTTTGAGTAACGATTAAATTGTGTCTATCGAACAATATTACTTGTGAATTATTGGGATTATTTAGACAGATACACAGACGGTCTTGCATTATTTATATATAAAATATTTGTCCGTCCGTTCGTGTGTTACTATCTATATATAGTGTAACCGCCCGTGGCTTCGACCGTTTTAAGTTAGCTTTTATTGACCGGAAGACGAAGCTATTTAATTTTTTAGTTTCTATCAAAATCTGCTCAGTAGTTTAAGGACAAACACTTCCGTTACATATTAGGATTATTACGATAATATACAATATTATTATGTATATATTCACGTATATAATTGCGTTATAAATATTTAAAATTTAGCAAAATCTAATCAACGCTCCATCTCAGGAACCTTTAAGGGCTCTTCACACTACGAGACACTTTTCATACTATGGATGTACGAGACATTTGTGTCACATCATATAACACTATAAATTACTACAGTTTTATTGACAGACGGACATGATCATATGGTACTTATATTATTAATATAAATATCAAGATGAAAGTCTGCAAGTGTGAAGACACCCTTAAAACCACAACAATTATAAATTACATTCTAAAAATTTGGATTTCAAAGTTTATTAGGTTCATTATAGCCAATTGTTATCCTATACTTTTACTGTTGTGTAAAACGTGGTAATAGACAATATTTCACACGTTATTTTATAAACACTCTTTATAAGACGACCAATAATAATAATAAAAAACGTGTGTTCGTACTTATGTACGCACGTAAGAAGTTATACTTCTTTGGCGTAACAGAACAAAAATAGCTAAAGATTTCATCTGTCACGACTCTGTTTGTAAAAGGAACGCAGCTAACTTCACCATGTCGCTTTTTCGCTGTCGGTGCGCGCGCACATCGTAAAAATTTTACTCTCATATTTTTTCCAAACGTGCCAAAAGAAGTATAACTTCAAAAATAAACAAAACTATATTCTTCCTTAAATACGACATATTTTTTAAATTTCATAAAGAGCGTTCATGCGTACATTATTTTATTTTTAATTGCTTGAAACTAGTACGTGTTTAAATACTCGAATAATTTCACTACCAATTACATATTAATAATACGATACGATTCAGTTCTTTCTTGTACACGTTTAAATAAATTTATTAAAAAAAAAAAAAAAAGAAATCTTACACCACTACTTAATACATTTCATAGATAAATTATTACACAGATCTTTGGATGCGAAGTTTTTTTAACGCGTAAAAAAATGTTTTAATTACCCTTAAACTTAATCGAAGCTAGACAAAAAAAAATACCATAATTAGTATCTTTACACTTTTAAAACTTAAAAAAAAATCTCGTTTTTTTTTCACTAATATATAAAACCTTAAAATAAGAATACATTGTCACATAATCGACACAAATATAAAAAACAAGACTAGATCGTTAAAAATAATAATTAATCTACTTACATTAAATTCACAATCGCGATGAGATTTTTACGGAAAAAAATACAAAGTACGTTTAATTGTAAAAAAAAAAACAAAAAAAAATATGGACACTAAGCTAAAACCTTAAAACACAAAAAAATCACTACGATTGAATACTTTGTGTATTTAAATGAAAAAAAAACGTGTAAGTTCTGTTAAAAGACTAACATTCATAAGTATTTAGTTAGTTTTATAAAAAAATATGTTAGTAAATTGGTCATGGTACGAAAAGACGTGCAAAAATTAGCACGTATGTGAATTATTTTGGCAGTGTTCAGGTTATCATTCTCAAGCCTAGCTTTAACTAGCTCTCGTGGCTAGAGTTGCCATTTTAAAAATAAATAAAAAATAAACATATTCATCATTGATAATAAGCAATAATATTTAATTTGAAATAAATAATAAGTAATAAATATCGCTAATTTAATATTTATTAATTTAAAAATGGCAACCCCAGCTGATATACAGTAAATGGTCGGAAACGTATTATTTTTTCTATATTACAATAGGTTTAATAAGAATGTTATTTTAGTAAATAGGACGAACAGAACTACTGCTAGTATTAAATACAATGCCATAATAAAAAAATAATAATTTAAAACGTCGCCATTTTGAATCTAATTGCTAAAGAATAATCGGCGGTGAGTAATGGTATACGACGACAGAGTATTATAGGCCTTAAACCGAAGTAAATGATTTGTTTTAACTAAAACTATCTTTTCGGATTTTTTGCGAATTTGTTTCGATTTTTAGTTCTCGGCATTTCAAATGGATTTTTGAAATCATTTTGTAATGTTGTGGGTAGGTGCTGTTTGTAACAACTATATATTGACTTTTGAGATGTCTAAAAGTTTAGTCTCTTCCGTGACCATGATTGCTGTAAAGCATTCGAAACGTCGGGAACTAAAAATCAAAATAAATCCGCGAAATAATCCGAAAAGATTAGTTTTATTTGAAACGTCAAATATCCGCGTAAATCTAAGAAAGTATTATAAACGATTTGGTTAAGACTTATACAAACGTACGCGGGTACACCCCCCTACGCGATTAGATATAAATTTATAAAGTTACAAAACATAAGTAAAGTTTACAATTCATTTCTCATATCAAAAATTCTTTTATTCGGAATTTTTGATATGATTTTTTTTTTCAATATTTTAAATTAAAATATTATATAAATTTTAAATATAGCATCAGACAGATCTTGTTGAATGTTTAAATTTAAATTAGTTATTATGTAATGCATCACGTTATATTGTAATAAATAGTGAAAACAAAAAGTAAAACAAAATCATGAAACAAGAAATGCCTGAATTATTTCTACATGAATCGTTCATATCTTAAGTACCATGAGAGTAAAAAAACCTTGAAAAAATAACATAAAGCTAATATATAGTCGGAGAGACGATAGTAATTTTTCATACTGAAATTGAAACTATAACTATTAATTCATTCAATTCATATAAATACTAAAAAAAAAAAATATTTACGCACATACCGACAATATAAACATATATTATATAATAATATCATACTAATTGACCTAAAAGCCACTTCGGGTTAAATATAATCTAACTACGCAATATTATTATCCACATATGGAAGGGAGTTGGTATATAAAGTATAGTCAGAGGACCTCATAGATAGAATAACTATCTATCCATTACATAAAAATACTTAAAAATGTGATGTTTAAAGAAAATAAAACCAATAAAAATATGCACTGCCGTATAGTCTAGGAGCTTGCAGGATAATTCAAAAAACTTTTGTATAAACAAGGAAAAAAAACACTATTTTTAAGTTATTTTTGTAAATTGTCGATCCTCTAAATAATAAAACAAAGGTTAATGATAAAATATTGCAATTTTTCTTTACAGTTTAGGAACCAAATATGTATATAATAATATAATCGATTATATTTATACTTATGGGTTTTAATTTATAGTGACAGCTATTGAAATCGATATATATTAAACAATAATAATATATGAATAAAATTTATTGTAATATGAATAAAAAGAAATACATATAATACGCACAAGTATAAATATATGTAAACGATACAAATTATGAAAAAGTTTTCATCTGTTAAAAGATATCTTGGTTAAAATATAGCAAGCAGTCAAAATTATGCGGAATTTTATTAAAAAAATTAATCGATATATAATATGTATTATTAGTTTAAAAAAACATCTTTTAACAAGACAAAACTTTTCAAATTGGAACTATGGAAGATTTGTGAACGCTTTAATTAACAGCATTAAACGTCATTGTAAAATAATCCTAATAACGAACGACGTAAAAGTCATTTTACAATGACCGTACAAAATAACATTTTGATGATATTTTAACCAATTTTCCAGCAAAGATATAGAGATCTCAGAGATTATTATAAGTTAAACAACTTATATCAACTGTCGCCATTTTAATAATTTCTTGTGTAAAAACATCATCAAAAGCACATTATATTTATAAAATAATCTTAATATAGATATATCACTTTATGGTAAACAATATCGTCCGAGCGCACACATTGCCTTTAGAATGTTAGTTTGTTCGTTCAACAAAAACACGCGTAAAACCTGGACATGTCGATTTTCCAATACGTGTCCAGTTGGCTTCTGAAATGAATACATTTAAAATAATAATAATATAAACACATTTTATTGCACACCATAAAAAACATTAAAACAAAAAGAATTTTTGAACCATCATTTAAAGAGTTTATATGAGACGGTAGGTAAATAAATATAGACCATATCTACATGTATTAATATTTATATACTAAACATTAATAAATATATACATAAATAGGAATATCTATACTAATATTATAAAGCTGAAGAGTTTGTTTATTTGTTTGTTTGTTTGGTTGAATGCGTTAAGCTCAGAAACTACTAATCCGATTTGAAAAATTCTTTTTGCATTAGATAGCCCGGTAACTGAGGAAGGCTATAGGCTATAATATATCATCACGGAAAAATGTACGGTTCCCGTGGGATAGATTTGTTTTTATTTAGGGACGAACCCGAAGCGAAGCGAGGCTGAGTCGCTAGTACATACATAAAACGACGTTAACACACAAACATACATAGACAAAAATTACATATTTTTATTATTATATATTTCGCGACAGTCATTTCGGTTTACTTAGATCGGTATTATTTATATAAGAATACCAAGCAAATAAATACTGTAGAACAATTATTTTGTTATATGTCCATCTAATATCCCATAACTCTATGTATATTTTAATAATAGCTCACCATCAGGGTTCCGCTGGGTGCGGGGGCGATGCGCCGCTACTGTCCTCAGATTGTAGGCCTTCGCCCATGTCCGTCCCCACCTGAAATGTAAAAAATAAACATTTAATTATTATTTAAAAAGAATAAAAACAGTTAAATGTCAATGGTTAATATTTTTTTGTTCTTTTTTAATAAAATATTGTTTTAGTAACTATTGACAAATTGTGATGAAATTTCATATCTCGTAGTATAGTCTATGATCCATAGTCCACCATCTCCACCCTATCTGGTTACCGGATGACATAAGACATCCGAAATGTCTTCCCACCGCACTATGAGAGTGACAGGAATAGAGAGTATTCTCGTGTCTATGCGCTTACTTGAATATGCACTGACCGTAGCCGACATCGGTTGGGAGGACATTACACCCCCACCCCCCTGGTATTCACCTAGTCGTGGGAGGGATGGGGTGTACTACCTCAGTAGTGTCCGACAACTCAGCCGGGCGTGAAACGGTAGTATGCGTAAAATATGCATTTCCCAACGTTAAAAAAAGGGAGGAAACTATACGCACCTTGAGCACATCGTGTAGCGAGCTCATGCTGCCGAGGCTGAGGGGCGTGAGGCAGCGCTCCAACGCCGACCCGCTGCCCAGCGACCCGCCACCCACAGACCTGGCACACGCAATATATTATATTGTAATATGTTTCTTTGTTTGTTACCGGACATTGAATATGCCTTTGTTTATAAGAAAATATTATTTTCAAAACAATGTATTCCTAATGTTCTATTGCTACATAGACCTTTTTTCTAAGTAATAAGGCAAGTGGTAATCATGTTAAAAATATTCTCACATGAAAATGTAAAAGGTGCGACATCCGGGATTTAAACCCGTTACTACCGAATTACCACTACCTTTATTTATATAATAAATTTATTATTATTATTAGCTGCATTGAAAAAAATAAAGATTTTTAATGCATATTTGAATATTACAAATCTTTAGTTTTATTGCACAAATCTTTTTTTTGGAAGTCACAATTTATTATACATTAATTTGAAAATATAATGCAAAAATAGAATACCTTTTAATATTATATTAATATAGAATACAAGTAATACCTCTCCATAGCGCGATGCGTGGGCGGCGATGGCGGCGCCTCAGACGGCGCGTCGCGGGAACGCCCACGCCATGACCCTGAACACAAATAATAATTCATTACAATATTTTATTAGCGCCACCTTTTGGCTAATTTTGGTACTAACAGTAGCCTATATTTTACTTCTAGTTATACTCCCATCTGTTTGTTTAATTTCATCTAAATCCGTTAAGTCGTTTTAGTATGGAGTAACAAACATACATTCATACAAACTTTTGCATTTATAAGAATTAAAAAGAAAAAAAAGAGAAACAACTCGCACGTCATTTTAACATCTACTTACTGAACAACTAAATTACGTTATAATTTAACAAAAACAGTTATTAATTTAATTAATTTAATCATTCAGTTATTTAAAGTACAACCATATAAGTCTTACCAAGTCTTACAAACAAAATTATAAGATAGCTTCTTAAAATGCCTAACAGTAAGTAGTCTTTGTTATTTCAGGTCATAGTCCATTTATGTACTAAACAATAAAATCCCTCCAGCCGTATCAACGTGTAGGAGTAACAAACCTACACACACGCACGCATGCAAGCACGCACACACATGCACACACGCACGCACACACGTCCACTCACACGCACGCACACACACACACACACACGTACAACCTTTCGCATTTATAATAAGTCCGATAAGTAAGAGACATATGTATAATAAAAACAAACCGTTATAAGAGCCGGTGGGATGCGATATCGTCAGCGGCGAGGTGCGCTTACTGCTGTCGCGGCTTCCGTACACCTACATAACATATAATAAATATTTCAATTATATTAAATTATATTATTAATTATAAGGACATTTTATTCTTAATTTGCCAAAAACTAAGAAACAATATTTGATTATGATCTTTTTAAACGAAATTATTTTCTCGTGGTTCTATATATTTTTTATTATAATTTTTTTTTTGTTTTGTTCCTACCGTTATCATGATGACTATAAGGCATAACGAAACGTCGGGAACCAATAATCAAAATAAATCCGCAAAAAAATATAAATAAATCGTTTTAATTGAAAGATCAGCTGGCATGAGTATTTATACTGATAAATCGGAGGATATTCCCATTTTCCTTCATCTTCTAGGCATCTTAGTCGACTGTATTATTATTTTGTAAGTAGTGGTAGTGGTAGTGGTGATGGTAATGGTAGTGTTGATAATGGTGGTAGTAATAGAGGTAACAGTGATAGTTTTGTGATGGTAGTAAAAGTGGTAGTAGCGATTGCGGTGGAAGGGATAGCGGTGGTAGTGCTGGTGATGTAGGGGTGATGGTAGCGGCACGTCACCTGGTGGTCGTGGTCGTGGTCGGCGGTCTCGAGCGTGGTGGGCAGGTCGAGCAGGCGCTGCGAGCGGATGCCGTCGCCGGGGCCCATGTGCGACACGTGCGCGAAGTTCGACGGCGCAGAGATGAGACGCGACCGGCGCTCCGACCTGTGCACATACATACTCACTATATAATATACACTAATATAATAAAGAGGTAAATGCCCCCGAAACTACTGATCCGATTCTGAAAATGATTTTACTAATAAAAAGCGATGTGCGTGAAATTGGGCAACACAGCAGCAAACATCAAATACTTTAAAAGCGCTTGTATAAGTCTAATAATGTTTAATTTCGTATCATTTCGTCAATATAGTAATATTCATCATAATTCATATCAATATAGTACCGCAATATCGTAACCAAAATTTTTAAATTGTACTTACTACTACACTTAACGTTAAAAACAACGCTAGCTTCCAATTAGTAAAAGAAATTTCTGAATCTGATCAATTTAAAGATCACCTTCTACATGCAAACTTACTAACTCCTCTTAAAGAGGTAACTCTTTATAATATTAGTATATATACTCGTAGATTAGATAATTTATTTAATTAATTTGATAGATAAACAAATTTTATTATATTTTAACACAAAAAAAAAACAAAACAAAACAAAGAAAAACAAAAACAATTCTATCGCACGGGAACCGTAATTTTTCCGGGATAAAAAGTAAGCTATGTGCTATTCCAGACTATAATCTATCTCTGTGCCAAATTTCATCCATATCCCTCCAGCCGTTCTGGAGTGAAACAGTAACAAACCTATCCCACGGGAACCATACATTTTTCCGGGATAAAAAGTGTCCACCAAAATAATGTCAAATTTAAAAATAGTAGCGTAATTTGCTATTTATGCTACTATTCTCGATTTTGTCGTACAGAATACAGTTTACTTTCTTTAAAGATTAAATAAAATTTTATATAGGTTTTAGTTAAGTTTATATACAATTTTTGGTAATAAAATATAAATAATAAAACTAATACTACATTCTTTTATGCTTTTAAGCATTAGTTCTCTTCCTCTTAAAACAGAGATAGCATAATACTATGTACTTTAATTTTTTTTTTATTATAATAAAATCTCTAAGCAGTTTAGTTATCACTCAGTGTACAAATTGTCATTTGGATACTATTTCCAACATTATTATTTGGCTTCATGTTTAGTTCTATGCTTTAGCCGTGTAGCACTCGGCTTAGAAAAGGGCTATCCCATCTCCTGTAAGTGTCGTAGAAGACGACAAAAGGATTTAGGGACATCGCACCTCGAGTCCCTTGCTCGATGGCGGCCGAACAACGGAATTCCCAAAGAGGGTTGACGTCAGGCAGGCGGCCGGTCGGAAAACTTTTGCCAAAACCAATCAGCAGTTTTTATGTTATGGGTATCAGATAGTTGATACACCACACATATATAACTTTAAATACATATATATTATAAATATAAACACCCATGATTGGAGTACAAACATCCGTGCTCATCATGCAAAAGAATGCCCCCAGCGGGACTCGAACCCGCAATCGCTGGCACAGCAAATAGAGTCACTACAAACTGAGCCACACGTGTCGTCTAAGTCGCAGTATGCACGTACTGCGCTGACCCCAAGTAATTTGGGAAATGAGCAGGGAGATGATGACGATGATGATGTTTAGTTCTATGACACTGTCTATATCCTTCTTAGTTTAAGTTGCTAAAATTTTGTATAATATGAATAAAACTAAATGAAAACAAATGATATAGCATATACATTGACTTACAGTCTGTTATGAGCCTCAATAGCCTGGTGGGATTGCTCCCGCACGGAGAAGCGTCTCTTGTTGGTGCCGTACGACGTCAGCTCGTAGTTGAGTGGACCCGCTGGGGAATTTACAATTTATTTTCTTTGTATTATTTGTTCAATTAATTATATTTCAATAAAAATTATATTTTAAATTCGTTAACTAATGAATAATATAATTAAGGCAGAATATCATCTAATGGAATTCAATAGCAAAATTTTGTTGTGTATATTTATAATCATATTTATAAATTTAAATTTAAATTTCATGCAAATAATTTATTAAAGACAAAATTTTTAATTTTCACATAAAAGTTATTAATACTTTTTATAATTAAATTATATAGAATATGTTTGACAGAACACCTCCTATACACATATGACCCGAGCCTAGTACGTATCATCGTCACCATCCCAGTCGGTCGGGTCGGTTGTTTACATAGTAAGTATCAATTACGTACGTCTATGGACATAAGTCTATAAACCTCCTGCATACCAATGCGAGCCTAGTACATACCGGGGCGCAAAAAAAAGGATTATTACCCCCAATATTTGACAACATAATAACAAGTACGTAGTGTAGAAGAAAAGCCTATACAATATGCATATACCTCTTGCATAGTGATGTGAGCCTAGTACATACATGAGCGCTAGTATTACCCAAATATCTGATTACATAGTAACAAACAAGTACGTAAGTAGTGTGGCAAATAAAAGCCATACATACACCTCTTGTTTAGTTATGCGAGCCTGGTACACACCGGACTAATAAAAGCGTATTATCCTAATATTATGTTGATAACAAATATGTATGTATGTATGTATATATATATATATATATATATATATATATATATATATATATATATATATATATATATAGCAAGTGAAAGCGTGTCCATACAACTCTTGCGTAGTGATGCGAGCCTAGTACATACTGAGGCACTAATACAAGCATAATATTATATAGCAATATTTGATTACATAGTAACAAGTATCTTTAGGGCGGTCCCTCACCGGGAGCGTTCGCCTGTAATGTAACAGTTCAGATTCGACCATTACGTAAGTGAGGGAGAAGAACTGAGCATTATAATATTAGTAATGCTCAGTTCTTCTCCCTCACTCACGTAATGCTCGAATCTGAACTGTTACATTACAGGCGAACGCTCCCGGTGAGGGATTGCCTTTATAATTAATACGTGAAGAGAAAACTTTGAACCCCTTTTAAAGCATATTGCATGTACGGAGAAGTATGAGCTTTGTCGTAGTTAAAGTTTATATAGAAGAGGACTGCAGAAACCCAAAATTTATTGACTTTCTTTTACCCGCGGATCCGCTCGCGTATTTTATTTATATATAATTACTTCACTGTTAAAAGATGTAGTATGATGTTAGATAACCTTCATCTACATACACCCTCTGCATAGTGATAGTATATGTCGGGGCTCTAATAGAAGTGCATTATATTGTATCCCAATATTTAGTACATTATGTACAATACAGTTTGATAATTACAAAACAAATGTACACTTAATTATTACAATACAAGACATATCCGAGTGGAATAGTGGGGAGAATGCTAGCCGCATTCCCACGCTGAAAAACAATGCCGATTCTTTGGTTGAAAAATGAGTCAACTCTTCTGTTACCAGTAGAGGCGAATTCGTTGGTATTTACATATTATTTAATACATTGAGTAAGCAATACACAATAAATACATTGTATAAGCAAGTAAAAGCCTATACACATACACCTCTTGCATCGCGATGTGAGCCTGTTGAAATATGAACGCAGTCCTTTATACTGTATGACTAACGGCTCACCCGTGCTTCGCTCGGGTTCCTCCTTAGGTTGCTTCCCCATATAAACTTTCACCCCCATTTTAATCCCCCTTAAGGGATAATTTCCGGGATAAATACTACTCTATGTCCATCCCAGAGTCTTAAACTATCTTCTTACCAAACTTCATCTAAATCGGTTCAGTAGTTTCGGGAGCCTATTCGATACAAAAAAAAACTAATTTTTCCTCTTTATGATATTAAGAATAGATGTATTTTATATATATAACTAACCTCCTTGTATATTTATAACTATTTTATTTATTAAGATAAAACACTACAGCTGTCATCGTTTTCACGTTCGGTCTTTTTATTTATACTTTTACCTATTTTAGCTCATTTACAATCCTATACAAGTTTTTTTTTACGCAGTGGTAGCCCAGTGGTAGCGCGCTCGCTTGGGAAACCGAGTGAAGCGAATTCAAATCCCGGGTCTCGCACCTCTGATATTTTCATGTGCGGATCATTTCCAACGTGACTACCACTTCTCTTACGGTAAAGGAAAACATCGTGAGGATACCTGCATGTCTGAGAGAACCTTAGCAAGTTCTCGAAAGACATGCTCAGTCCGCCCGCACTCGGCCCGCGCGGTGGACTATGGCCTGATCCTTCTCATTCTGAAGGTACGCCTGTGCCCAGCAATGGGACATTAGAAAAGGTCTGAATACATACATACTACATACATACTAGTTTCCATGATAATCGGGCAGTACGTACCGGAGCGCAGCGGGCGCAGGTACACGAGCGAGGGCTGCGCGTCGGCGGAGAAGGGGAAGCCGCCGGCGCCCGCGCCCGCCAGCACCACCCAGCCCGCCTCGTCCAGCGGCCGCGCGTTCGCTGCGGGGTTATGCGTCATAGACGGTATAACAAACTATCTATATCTTTTATATTATGGATGGCGCAAAAAAATCCAAAAAGTATATATTATATATTTGTAAAGTGATGTATTATTTTCAAATTTTACTTTTGTTTTTTTTTTGGTGTAATAAAGGATTAAATAAATAAATAAATATGTTGGGACATTAACAAACAGCACCATCTAGTTCCATGGTAAGCTACGAGGCTTGTTATGGATACCAGATACTTGATACACTGCACATATATAACTTTAAATACTGAAGTACAAACATTCGTGCTCATCACACAAATGAATATCCCCAGCGGAACTCGAACCTGCGATAACTGGCACAGCAAGTGAGCTCACTACAAACTGAGCCAAACGTGTCGTCATAAAAAAATATATATTAAAATCAATGCGTGTAATATGTATATATGTGAAATCCAAAACGGCTTAAGCGATTTTGATAAGAATTACAGACAATCTTCAGATTTGCCCAGCGGGTGACCCTGTGAAGTTTGAACGCGGGCGAAGCCGCGGGTACTGATAGTAGTATACAATAAGAAACATTATAAAATACATATAGTCGGTTATGGCCCATTGATTTGAAAAAAAAATGCCATCAAATGCACGAGTTGTAAAAAATACTCTTAAACTAATAAATGCTTTTTAGAATAATTTGAAATTAGAACATTTTTTTAGTTAAAAAATCACTATTAAGAACAAAACTATTTTTACATTACTGAAATCATTAAATCAATTATATATATATATATATATATATATATATATATATATATATATATATATATATATATATTTACATACTTTATTAAAAAAATAATTATATTATCCAATACTCACGTATGTTGATAGTCTGCACCCACTCTCCAGACTCGATGTCGTAGATGTCGATGTGCGACGTGGTGAATATCAATAGGTGGGTTTCATTGATTGCTAGAGAAGAACAAAAAAATCATTGATCAGAAAAGTACTAAATACACAATTCCATGCAAAAGTTCTTTTAAAACTGTCACCAAATGTGTTTAGGTAATTATTCTAGTTGAAATAAATATACAACCATGTAAATTGAACCCTAAATGCTATGCTTCAAATTGTTTTCACAAATAAAATAAAAAATAAAAGCGCACCCAAGTGTTCAAATGAGCGCTCATCCAGGTACAACATATTTAGTCACTGATTGTGTATCTAGTACTTTTTTGATCGATAATTATCACAGAAGAACACTGTGTCTAATCCCAGTCATATATAGTAAAAAATATTAAACCTTGAAATGAAAGGTGTTATAGTTATAATATTAAGCTATGCAATTATTACTTTTATTATTTATCTATACTTAATATTATAAAGCTGAAGAGTTAGTTAGTTTGTTTGTTTGTTTGTTTGTTTGTTTGTTTGTTTGGTTGAACGCGCTAATCTCAGAAACTACTAATCCTATTTGAAAAATTCTTTTAGCATTAGATAGCCCGTTAACTGAGAAAGGCTATAGGCTATATATTAGTGACCGACCGAAATTTCGGTTTCGGTTTCGGCCAGTTTCGGCCAAAAACTCTAGTTTCGGCTTTAGTTTCGGTTTCGGCCACAATATAGCCGAAACTTTCGGCCCCGCCGAAACTCAAATGTTCGTGGATTTTCGTGCGTCGTTCGGTAAACTTCGCAGCTAACTCGTGCCTGCTCGCCGGCGCGGCCCCGGCTCAATTCGTCGCCGTCTATTTAATCGTGAATTGAGGTTATGTTTTGCGATTGATTGTAATTAAAATTTGGTAAGTATTTATTTTGTTTTTATTAGTACTTCGTTTCATTCTCATTATCTAAACTCATTATTTTTGCACATTTTTTGTCGAGTTTTATTTTTAAACGGCAAATAAAAGTGGTTATATTGGATTTAGTTTAACTTGGATTTGTATGCATATTTAATATGTTACTGTTAGTGAATCACGTGTTATATCCTTATTTTAACATTACTTCTCATCCAAACGATTAAGTAAATGCTAGGATTGTATTGTGTGTGACCTTTATTTCCTTAATTTTATTTAACTATGAAGGAATAGGAAGATATAGGTAGCTCGCGAGAATTACCTAGTCAATCATCTCGCCTCGTTCTTTCCCGTTTACCGCGCGTTTTTTTTATATTTAAAATTAAATTTGAATTTGTTTGCCCCAATAAAATTTCCCTAATTAAGACTGAATGCTTTGTGCCTATTGACAACTAATTCTTAATAATAATGTTAACATTACCTATGTGATATTATTTATTACTCTAATTAATTATAATTATTATTTCAGATAAAATAAAATGTCACAAAAGAAAAAAATCCGATTGGGTAGTTTTTTGAGTAAAGCATTAGCGATTCATCTAAAGCTATTTGCAAACTTTGTAACAGGTTATATTCATTAGGAAGCCAAGAACCTAAAAAATAAACATTGCACGGAATAAAGTTACATTAATCAAAAAATCATGACGAGGAGTACAGACAATTGTTAAAAAGATAGTCAGAAATTGTTGAATTGAAAAAAGAAACTAAAGTACGGCGGACCGATACAAAAATTACAGAATTATTTAGTTCAGATCAACCAAATCTTGTGCAGTCGACGATTCAAGTTGTACCACTAAATCTCAACTTTTACAATGGCCTGATGATCATGAAATTTCAAAAAGGATAAATAAAGCAATAATGGATCTTCTAATTGTGGATATGCTGCCATATGCATTGGTGGAAGGCGAAGCATTTCGTCGACTCAACTTTGCCGATCCCCTTGTAGTTCACAAGTACCGAATGAAGTCGAAAAAATATTTTAGAACATCATTAATGCCGAAAACATATGCAATAATGAAATCTAAAGTAATAAATTTAACTATAAAAATATATTTGTTACGACTTTAATGATTGTTTTTTTTTTATTTAACACTATTTAACTGTGTATATATACATATATGCAATTAAATGTTAAAAAATAGTAAATTTCAGTAAATAATCGTAATTTTAAATAAGTTTCGGTTTCGGTTTCGGTTTCGGCCGAAACAGAGAGCAAGGCCGAAAGTTCGGTTTCGGTTTCGGTTTCGGCTGAAAAACCAGTTTCGGTCGGACACTACTATATATCATCCCGGAAAATTGTACGGTTCCCCTGCGATAGATTTGTTTTCGTCTGGGGACGAACCCGAAGCGAAGCGAGGGTGAGTCGCTAGTATGATATATGTCGCAAGGTCACAATAATTAGTTTTTTCTAATCTTTAATCAATCTTGTTTCTTTCCTCAAAATGATAAACTCAAAGTTACTTCAAAAATTGTAGAGCTAATTCTCTACAAATTTGGTTTTACACTAATAATAATATTTCATACGATTGTTCTTGAGATGCTCAATCTTAAAGAGCATTTCCCGAGTGATATACTTGCACTCTCTTTTCTTTCACTTTCACAATACGATGAACTCGACTTGATATCGAACCAGGAAACGTATTCAGATAGGGTAAAAATGTATGTAATATGTATAAATACCATAGACAATCTGTCTTTAATTTTAACGGAAATCCTGTCAAATATATGGGTCGTTAAAAAACCTAATTAGCCTGACGAACGATTCGCATGTTAAAAAATGTATAATGATTTCGTGGCAACTTGCAATTACTTCTATTTTCCCGACTTTCATTTATATATATAAAAGGCAAAAGTGATTGACTGATGTATCAACGCACAGGCCAAACCCTTAAGGCTAGAAAATTGAAATTTCGCACACGCATTTTTCATATGACGAAAGCATCCACTAAAGAATTTTTCAAAATTCAACCCCTAAGAGGGTAAAATAGGGGATGAAAGTTTGTATGAAACCTACCATTTTAGTTTTAGCGCGAGCGAAACCGCGAGTTCTGCTAGTATAAAATAACGTATACCAGTCGGGTGCACCCTACTACTGCATAAACTCACCATGATACATAGGATGCGCCGTATACATCAACTCCGTGTCCCGCGCGCGCATACCGACCCTGTCCACGTAGAGCGCGAGCGCCGTGAACACCAGCAACCAGTCGGCGCCCAGCGGCCGCGCGCACAGCGGCCGCGCGCCCGAGTGCGCCAGGAACACGGCCACGTGGTTGTCGGGGTGCACGAGGGTGCGTGGTTGCGTGGCCGCCTGCTGGTCGAGGGTGTGCGCGACCAGGGCGCCGCGGTAACCGAGGAGCAGGCGGCCGCGCAGTAACTGCACGCTGAGCACGGGCGCGGCGGCGCGCAGCTCGGCCACGCGCTGCCGGCGCGCCGCCGTACGGGTTATCTCGTACACTAGCACTACCCACGAGTTCTGATAAAAAAAAACGTTCAAATTAAATATGACAAGAAAGCTTGAAAAAGTTATATCTATAAAATAGGCAGATTTATAATATAATTCGTACAAATATAGTAATTAAACAATATTATTAGCAAGAGACAATTTTTTACGTAGAACAAAATTATGCTCTGGAAAATAATATAGGTTTCATTTTATCCTTATACAATACATATCTAAATAATAACTTTTCCTTAAATTAAATATCAAATGTGGTATGTTTTGGAGGTTTTAAAGATAAACGTGTTCTTCGGTTGGAGACATATTTAATAATCAAAATATATTAAGTATACTTATAATCAAAACTTAGCTTGGTGGGTGGTCGACCATATATGGATATGTATATAGAGCGCTTTATATAAGGTAAGGCTTACTTACATTGGACTTAATGCTATACTATCTTATACTTAATATATATACATTTTACACTTCAACTACACAAATAGCTTGAAGTTAAGCGAAGTTAAATCGTTATATAAAATAAACTAGAGAAAAGAACTAAGGAAACTCTATGGAGTTTCTCCTATAGAATACATCCACATCTATAGAAATAAATAAAATTGAAGTGTCTGTTTGTAATGTCAAAATAACAACTTTTTACTAAACACATATGAAAGTATATATGGTACTTATAAGAAAAAACTTTTGTCTATTTGTTCCGGCCAATCTCTGAAACTGCTGGACCGATATTGACGGAACTTTCACTGACAGATTGCAGATGTTACAAGGAGTAACTTACGTCACTATTACTTTAGTTCATTAAAAATTAAAAATGAAATTATAAAGGACGCATATGAGCGATGCGATAAGTCGATAGTCAATTATAAAAAAAAATTAAGAGTGCGTGTATGAATGTGTACACGCGCAATAAGTAAAACTTCCGTAGGTTGTCGGTACTCTTTATGAAATTCAATTTATATTGTAAATAATAAGGATAGGTTACTAAAAATAACGCATATTATGCATATTACAAACATATATTAATAGAATATCATTTAAGGAAAAAATATAATACTATATATCATTTATCAGACAATAACAACGGTTACCATGGCAACGAACGTACGTACGTTTCGCAACGCATTCACCAGCTTACCCCCCAAGTCAAGCGTGCGTAAACAAGTTTAACTTCAATAAACAAATGTACATAGTGCATCCATCACTAATAAGGTAACCAAGGCTACCAACCTGCCGCTTGCAGACGACGGCGAACCCGTAGGCGGCGGCGTGCAGCTCGCCCACGGCGATGTCCACGGCGCCCTTCGCCTCCGACAGCTTCACGCTCTCCGCCTCGGCGCACTCCAGCGCGCGGATGGGCACGAGCCGCACGTGGCGCCCGCGACCCGCTATCACCACTGTTACGAACATATTGTATATATATTATTTGTTAGAGGTATTCATATTATATATAAATAAATATGTTGGGACGTTAACATACAGCACTTTCTAGTTCCATGGTAAGCTACGAGGCTTGTGTTATGGATACTAGATAGTTGATACACTACACATATATAACTTTAAATATATACATATTATAAGTATGATTGGAGTACAAACATTCGTGCTTATCACACAATAAAAGATCTCTTCAAAAAGTGGCGTCCACATGCCACGTTATGTTAAACCAAAGAATAAAATTCAAAAATCGAAAGTCCTAATTGTCTAAACATAAATTCGAACTTATACACACTACATAGAGCACTTTTTTAAATGAAACAACATCCAAAAAAGCGAAGAACAAAAAAGGGATTTGAAAAACAGCGCCTAATTTCGAATTGTGCCCTTCTTTTTGAGGACATTTTTAAAACGCTAATAGTGTATCTGAAGATTTCGTATATCAATGGTCATAGGAGAAGGTCATGGAGGTCATACGTATTATTATTTAAATATAACTGCGATTGATAATGTGATTGTAAATAAATTATTCATCGGTATTTTTGTAGGTATATCTCTATATTATTTAGTTATGTGTAACAAAAAAAGTCAAAAAAACTTTTCATCTTGGATATTTCGTTATTTTATTATGATTTTTGATTCCTAACGATATATATGCTTTAACGAAATTATTAATACTGTCACGAGAGAGACTAAAGTTTTTGACATTTCAAAATTCGTTCAAATGCGTGTGGGGGCTCTTTATATGTATGTATGTACCGAGCAGCTGCTCCCGGGGCACGTAGCGCATGCGGTGCACGGGCGCGATGGCGCGGCGCGGCACCAGCTCGGCGCGCTCCAGGTCCAGCAGCGCCAGGCCCAGCTCGCCGCCCAGCGCCACGCGCGCGCCCTCCACCACGCACGCGCACGTGGCGCCGCGCACCAGCGCCGTGCGCGCGTCCGCCAGCGCCAGCGCGCTGTACACCTGCACACCCACACACCATCACACCACCACATTATACACACCACTTTCACATTCCATACATGAGATCTCATTATAAACAAAAAAAACAGTTCATATAAAATTCAATAGATGGTCAAAATTCAGGATAAATTTTATAATATTTATCATACTTTAGTACACATATTTATAAAATATACTTGTTTAACAAGCAAATCAGCATCTATTATCACTTCAAGAAAACAAAAATAGCCCATAGAATAGCTCAAATTGACACCATCCATTTTCTTCGTACGAGATAGAAATGAATGATAATATATATTTTTTATTAATTTCATAATATTTAAGAGTTGAATATAATTGAAAAACATTTCAGAAGGTATTTACCAATCCATGTAATATATGAAAAACTAAACAAAACAGTTTGATATCAAATTTAAATTAAAAAAAAAATAAACATATTTTTTTAATAATTACAACTTACATATTTATCGGGCAAATTGTTCCTCTTCAATATCCTATGCAACTCGCTCAACGCGACCACCCATTTCGTTTTTTCCGACTCCGACTCCGCCAACATTAGCGTATGGTAGCGTTTGCCTCCTTCCAGTTGTGATGTTGATATCTATTAAATACAAAATTATAAATATTTTAAATAAAACTATCTTTTCAAATTTTTTCGCGGATTTATTTTGATATTTGACTCCCGACGCGACGTTTCGAATGCTTAACAGCAATCATAGTCACGGGAGAGACTAAAATGTTAGATGTCTCAAAGGCATTACATAGTTGTTACAGACAGCCTACCCACAAAATAGCAAAATGAATTCAAAAAATTGAAAAATAGCACGAAAGTACCTTACAATAATTTTTAATATTAAACATTTTTTATAAAATTATTAATTCCACGTGACATCGGCGAAGTAATCTGTGCTCAACTGGCACGCTTTGAAGCCATTACAAGAGAATTGAATTGAATTATATGTACATACTTTATTTACTTTACATTTATTTATTTATTTTATTTTTGGAACACCAACAGGAAGGCAAGATTAAATAAATCACATTTTTTTATTATAGACCATGCTAATTACAAGGTATACACAAAATTCATCAAATTATATCTCAAATATTATCTATATTCTATACTAGCGACTCATCCTCGCTCCGCTCGGGTTCGTCCCTACTTACGTTTTAATGTTAAGTATAGATTTCTCAGTTATGATTTTTTTTTCGCAGAAAAAAGTATCCTGTATGTTGACCCAGATAACCAGCTATCATCATACCAAATTTCATCAAAATCCCTCCAGCGGTTTTGTCGTGATGCAGTCACAGACAGACAGACAGACAAAAATTCTAAAACTACAGATTCGTCCTCTGTATCGATAATAATGTCTATTTCAATAAGATTTTGCAAAAATTCTTTAATGTACAGACTCGACTTAGTTACAATTTTATTATATGTATAGATTTAAATACACTCACTCTAAATATACACGGTATATCCCGCTTGCTGGCGTGTATGACGTCCGAGTCCTTCACCGACGTCACGCTGAACTCGGGGTCGCGCATGTCCAGCACTTGACTCACGCACACCGACGGCAGCGCGTTTCTGCATATAGATAATTAAAACAATAAAATTCACTTTGGAAATGATTATTTTATACTTAGAGATTCAATATTAAAAACAAAAAAAGGTGTACTGCTCTTTATTAAATTCCTTATTAAATAAATAAAATCCGTCAACTGGATTTTACTATAATAACAAAAAAATAAAAATAAATAAGCTATTAATTATTATGCTATCTCTCTTTCAAGGGGAAAAGAACTAATTCTTAAATAAAAGCTAAAGAATATAGTAATCATTTTATTTTTATTTTTTTTTTCTCAAAAATTGTATATAAACTTTTCCTTGTTCTTCAAAAAAAGTAAACGACATGTATGGCAAAATCGAGAATAGTAGTATAAAGAGAAAATCACGCTACTATTTTTGTCTTTGACATTTATTTTGGCGGACTCCGTTCGCGTACAAAAATATTGCCATCCTTCTCACACAGAGCAAACACCACCGTGAGTGCCGTGAGTGCACCACATTTTGCGTATATATCGTTAAAATTGTTTTTGTAATATACCTATGTAATAAATAGCTAGTCAATAATGAAACTATACCTTTATGCAAAAAAGCAATTATTCAAGTGTAACTTTTATATGTAACTAGCGACTCACCCTCGCTCCGCTCGGGTTCGTCCTTAATTACATTTTAACGGTTAGTATAGATTTCTCAGAGATGAGATATTTTCCCGCAATAAAAAGTATCCTATATGTTGACCCGATTAACCAGCTATCATCATACCTTTCATCAAAATCTGTCCAGTAGTTTTCTCGTGATGCGTTCCCAGTCAGGCATACAGACAGACAGACAAACAGACACAAAGACAAACAAAAAGACAGACAAAAATTCTAAAAACTATAGATTCGGCTTCTGTATTAATAATAATGACAATTTCATTAAGATTTCCCAAAAAATATTTAATGTACAGATTCGACTCAGAATTTTATTATATGTTTAGATACAAAAATCACTCACCTATCCTGTGATATGTCGTATAGGAACAATTTGAAGTCACAAACCACGACGAACTGTCGCATCCAGCCTTTTTTCACACCACCGGGCTTAGGAACCTGCATGTAGATAAATAATAAAGAAATTTGATCATACTAATATTTTATTAGATTTACGCGAATATTTGACATCTATACTAATATTATAGTGGCAGAGTTTATTTGTTTGTTTGAACGTGGGTGGAGGAGGTCCTGCGACTCCCCTTAAGACGGGGGAGGTTTTGTTGGATTTTAGTGGATAGTACAGACCTTTCTAGCCGGTGAGTCCCACATAACAACCTGTATGTCTACAGGTGGTATGTGTAAATGCATTTTCCAACATTAAAAAAAAAGTCTCAGTGAGACTGTCCACCGCGGCCGGCGTCGGTCGGGACGCCGTTATGTATGTATATATGTGTGTATGTGTGTGCGTGTGCACCTTGACGTATCCCTCGTAGGCGGTGCCCTGGCCGCGCGCGGGGTCGATGCCGAGCGGGCGGCGCTCGCGCTCGGGCGGCAGCGGGCAGCGCGGCGCCACGCGCGCGCAGCAGCGCGTGTGCACGGCCAGCCCGCACGTCTCGCACACCACGCCCTGCCGCGTCAGACCGATCTGAGGGCGAGCCACGACATTTGTTATTTATTTAATATTTATATTATTACCAGCTTCTTCTTTCCGAACTGACGGTAGACTCATGACGTCATTACATTACATGGCATCATATACTGACATCACGTATTGATGACAATTTAATGTTAATAAAATATTTTGAATTTGAATATTATCGACTATATACATATGTATATTGTATGTTTGAGCGCAATGACCTACACGTAATACAATCAAAAAATTTCATATCAATTGGCATTCTTTTTATATATTTTACTTTTATTTTCTCTTCTAAAGATTTATTTCAGAATATTACAGAGTAGTTTTTAAAAATTAATCTTCATAAAATAATTCATTGCATTTCTTGACATGACCAAAATCAAATTACAATAAAATCAGCCCAACTGAAGAAATGAAAATCACGCCAGTGCATCACACAAAAATATTCTTTAATTAAAATATAAATAATTTAAACATTAATATACAGTTAAAACAATGCCCATTTTTTTCCTTTTACATACAAAAATCCATACTAATTAAAAAAAATACACATTAAAATAAAATTAAAATGTTCATCTCACCATAAGCGAAGTGCAATGGTTACACTTGGTGGGGCTGCTGAAGGTCCTCACGAGGAACTGGTGCACCTTCTGCTTGCCCGGCACGCTCGGCCCCAGCGTCGGGTCTTGCAGCGAGTACTGCAATACAAATTTAAAATTAAATATCAATATACCAGTAGATATTGCCCAGTGGTTACGCACTCGCTTGGGAAACCGAGTGTAGCGGGTTCAAACCCCAGGTCTCGCACCTCTTATATTCTGCTCGACCCCTTATGATAGAAAAAAATTGAGGGGAAACCTTTATGTCTGAGAGCGAGTTTTCGAAAGACATGTGAAGAAATACTACGTATTAAAGAAAGGCCCATCCCCAGCAGCGATGAAAAGACTTAATGCAAATATCAATTTTATAATTAATTTATTATAATAACTTCATGGGGAAGTTCTTCTGAAACAACCTAAATTCAATAACAACCGTTAAACTATTTTTCAGATTTTGTGGCGGTTTTTTTTTTGTTATTGCATAACTATAAAATAGCTTTTGTGACCCAAATTTCACCCTTTCTTTGCTGCAAAGCATTCAAAATATCAGGACAACATGTCAAACTAAAACATAAACAAACCCCAATAAGATAGTTTCTTTTAAAAAAATGGACACTTGTGGCGACGTAGTGTCTGGAGCGGAGTCAACAGACTGAGCGTGGCCGCGTTGTTAGAATAGTCGTTGGATTCGAGAGTGCCTAGACGGTCCTCTCCTCATAATAATCTATACAGATAAATAAAATTGGAGTGTCTGTTTGTAATATTAAAATAACCGCTTTTTACTAAATGCATATGGTATACACGGTACATATACCAAAACAACATTTTTTACAATTTTTGTCTGTCTGTCTGTCTGTTTGTTCCGGCTAATCTCCGAAACGGCTGGACCGATTTTGACGGGACTTTCACTGGCAGATAGCTGATGTTATAAGGAGTAACTTAGGCTACTTTTATTTTAGAAAAAGAATCAGAGTTCTGAGAGAAAAAAAATTAAAACCCATGAAATTGTGAACAAAATACGCGTACGGCGTACGCACCTGAGCAAAGTAAACTAAATCGCTATATAATTTAAATGATTATCTTAAGAGTAGCAAGTTACTATTTATGTATACACATAGCTAACCGTGAAAACGTACCTAGGGACGAACGCGAGCGAAGCGAGCGTGAGTCGCTAGTAATTAATAGAATCCTAAATTAAGCTAAACGTAGAAAAAAGTTAATATTAAAAGTTCAAGTTATTCCATGGTATCATTTGAACATTCCTAAATAATAAAGAACACGCAGTAAAACTCTAAACATTAAAAATCAATCTCAAGTAAACAACTCACAGTGGACATCTCACTCGGCGAGCTCTTGCAGGAGATGGGGGAAGCTGCGCGCTGCTCCATCTCATCCTGCGACTCGGCCGACCCGCTCAGCGCCGTCGACTGCTGAGACCCGTACATGAGCTATATAGAATTAACATTATGTTTTCGTTTTTTGTATGTTTTAAAGATTTATGAATATTATAATTTTTTTAATTATTCATATTTTACAATATCATTAATAAAGTTAAAACGTCTGTATGTGTTACTAAACAAAATGTAAGTAATAATGCTTTCAAAAATTTCCAATTTCTATAGTTAAATTATATTTGGTTATTATCAATTTATTTTTGTTAATGTTAAAAATTAGGATTATACGTTTCGAGAGGTTGTTATACACAAACACACAAAATGGTACGAGCATGATAAAAGAAAAGATAATAACAAAAATTAAACACAAAATAAAAGCACACACAAAGCAAACATGAAAACTGGGTAGTTGACACCATTAACCAATAATTTCCATGACACAATTTCTCTATAAAATACTTTAGACCTGAAAACCCGATTAATTTTCGAGTTAACTGTTAAAATTACATTTTTAATAGTTAGTCAATTGGGTTGTCAAATAAGTGACGTCACAGATAGCAATTGCCATACAAAATCAATGGGGGAATCGCGTTTTACTCACAAAAGTCTCAGACTAAAGAATTATATAGACGGACCCGCCAAAAAAATGTCAAAGTCAAAAATAATTGCTTGATTTTGCCATACAAATCTTTACTTTCTTTAAAGAATAAGAGAAATTTTATATAGGTTCGTTTTATATAGGTATCGTTAATTTGCAATTTTTGAAAAGAAAATATAAATAATAATGAATAATGAAAATAATATATTCTTTTGTATTGTTAAGCAATAGTTCCGTTTCCATTGAAAGAGAGATAGTATAATATTAGCATATTTAATTATTTTTTACTTTATTATAATGAAATCCCTTCCGTATTTTTATTTATTAATATTCATTTAGTAATGAGTAGTATTCAGCCCTTTTTAACGTCCCACTGCTGGGCACGGGCCTCCCTTCGATAAGAGGGTGGATCAGGCCATAGTCCAGGCCATAGTAATGCGTATTCTATTAAAATTTGTCTACTGTTTTAAAACATTATGTATCATTTTAAAACATTATTATTTGGCTTCATGTTTAGTTTTATTTCAATCTGTCTATATTATTACTTAGTCTGAATAAAAACTATGTCAATTGATTGATAGTGTCAACAATTAAATTAATTATTATTAATCTGTTAAAAAAATAAAAAATAAATAAAATAAAGTGTATACCTTTGCATTGCAACAATGCTGAACATTTCTGTAACGGTAATGCGGCAATATCTGTACGTGAATAAGCGATGTAACGAATATTAGCAAATGAAAAGCTTACAAAATTAAATTAAGCTAAAGTAAACAAAAGAAAAACATCTAAATAATAATTTTGTATTTGACTGAGCCTTATTATAATAAATTTTAAAATATATTATATGTATGTTAATAAAAAAAAAGTTATAATTTTAATGTCAGTGTAGTTATTACATTATTTTACACAAATCAACAAATTGTTTATTTTCTATTTAATTTATTATTGTTTTTGGAAATTTACAAAAAAAACTAAAAAAAAAATGCTTTCGATTTAATATATGTAGTTCGAATCGTTAATAAAATATTTCATGTATTCTTAAGTGATTTAATTCCATTGTTAATATAGAATTAAATCTCAAAAATCTCAAAAAAATCAGTCATCTTAATTTTTTTTTAATAAAATCAGTCAAATACCCATTCAAAAGTGTCGTATCAAACTAAAAGGTATATTAAAACACGTGAATGACATTGACTAGTTAATTACAATGTGCTCTATACGAAAAAAAAATTAGTTACATTATTTTATAAAGTCATATCTAAAATAGAAAATTATAAATTAAGGAATATATATATATATATATATATATATATATATATATATATATATATATATATAAACTAATAATAAAGTCAAAATTTTCAGATATGACATTATTTCACTAAATATGTGACACATTTTACATCTAATTTGAAACGTACCTTTTGTTCGTTGTTCATAGACGCAACATTATCGTAGTGCCTTTCCGTTGGCGCCTCTTTCAAAAATTGATCTAAGTAGCTCATTTGCGACGGTGGTCGATCTAAAACTGAAAAACGAAAAAAAAATTAATAAAAATTCATCACTTTAAAATATACGATAAAATTCGATGATTAAAAAAAAATAAAAAATTTGGAAAAAAATTGAGTAAGAACACGTAAACCAATCCCAACCGAAACCATGATCACAAAACGTCACTAAAAACTATTATAAGAATTATTTAATACATAGCAATAAAATAGGTACAGTCGGGTGGAAAAACAATATAACAAAATCAAAAAATCTGAAAAAGTAATATAATTTTCGTACATAAGCGAATAAAAACACCCGACTTTACGTACATTTTGGTTATAACAAAGTAGGGACTAGGACATGCACGGGACAATACAATCGGCTGTATAAACTAAACCCTTAGCCCACACTTTCAACACTCACACAACACAATTATTAAAAAAAAAGATTTTAGAATACATCGATCATGTTTATATAATTATTAATACACGCCAAAAATAAAACTCCTCGATTTCATACATAAAAAAAATCCACAGACCAAAAATATAGTACCTACATATTTATTAATAAAAAAAAAAAACAATTTAGTCACAAAAAAAATATTTGTTGTGCGAATGTTGCATCCACGTCTGAGGTTGTTTACATAATTAGGGTTTACAATAAAACAGATTAGTACCTAAGTGCGTATACAAACAAGTGTTAAAGAAAACCAGATCGCTTAGGGCGTTATATGCCGGGTATGAATGGACATATGACATTGGAAACAAAAATTTTGAAACAAATAACGTAGCATTTTCAATAACAATAAATATTATAATTTCAAAAAACCTAATTACATTTTTGAAATGAATTTTTGCGAAATGAATATAAACCAAAAAAAAAAATTATGTATTTTTTGTCACATCCATGCCACTGCAAGAAGCTCAAGCAAAAGCGAAGCGATTTACAATGAGAGAAGATAAATGATTCCAAATTGTACAAAATTGGCCAAAATTTTTGAGAAACATCACTGTTTTGGAGTTCAATATAAATTAATGCGAATTTTAACCTAAATACACTTTAAAAATAAGTAACTTATAAATAACCACCCTCAAAACAGCGATATCGCACGTTATTCGATAAAAAAAAAGTATAATTTTCCTTGACACTTGCTCGTACTTACAATGGAAAAATCGAAAGAGTATAACAAAACTAGTTATTAACTAAAAACGCAGCACAAAGACAGGAAATCCATGAAAAACCTTTTAATTTTAATAATGAGCAATAAATGTTGGTGCATAAAAAATATCTTGCTTTATGAATACGAATCGATACCGTCAAAATTGAACACTAAATAGAAAAAAAAATTTCAAAGTTTATATAACGCCTAATAAAAACTGGTACAGTCGGCAGCAAAAAATATTAAAAAAAAATCATGTGTACCTAATTAAAAAAAATACATAGATGAATAAATTTCTTATGTCACCAACAGAAAGTTACCAAGGTCAAGACATACACAATCACATAACTACTCTAATAGGACGTATTATGGACAAACTTAAACTGAATAAAATTCACGAACCATTTTCTTCTTTACCGCTCCAGTAGCTCGAAGATTTGGCCGAGCCTTGCCTCGCTGCTTGCGCATAACTTACGATTTTAATTAACATTATAATAAATTACCATCGTTTATAGCATTTTGTATCTCCATTTTTATTATACTCCATAATATTACTAACACAATAATTTAAACTTTTTAAATATTCTAATAAGTATCGAAAAAAAATAGAAGAACTGTTATTAATAATTTCATATTAATTTGCCCGATTTCGATAAAACTTGAACATGTTTTAGACAAAATATAAATAGGTAATCGATAGAAGTGTGATGTTTAAAAGAAAAACAAAATCAAATAACAAGAGAATACAACAAAAGTTTAATATCGATATATAAATATGTACATCTACACTGTACAGTGTACACGACCGTCTCATTCACGCGCCCACCGGCAAGCACTAAATGCAGAGTAAATGTACCGCAACTTATATAATACAAACAATTTAAAATATAAAACACCGATCGTAACATTTTCTAATACTCAAAGATCGACCTTCCAAGTAGTTTCCTAATTAGTATGAAATAATTGAAATATAATGTACATAGATGAAACTAGAAGAACTGTGAAAAAAAAAACAATACTTTCTTTTTATAAAGTATAATCGCTAAACACGTTAAAAAAAGTTTTTTTTAAGTAAAAATATTAAACATAAGTTTATGTATGCGAATGTACTTATATTGTTTTTGAAGTATTAGAAAATGCACAAACGGTAACAAAATAAATAAGTAAAATGCACTGAGATTCTAAAATAATCAGTAATAACTTAAATCTAAAAAAAATCTGCATTATGCTGTTACTTTTCATATTGTTTTGAAAAAAAGAAATTATATATATAAAAAAAAAAAACAATTTTGCTCATTCATACTTCTGTGAATACAAATAAAGTATATATATATATATATAAAATTCGAGTACATTGACTAGTTCGTAGAGTATAAGGCATTAAATTATTATAAAATTACATATTATTTCATTTAAAAATCTTTGGTAAGTTGTGTTTTAGACTAGACTAAGATTCGAAGACTAGATATTCGAAACCAGTTGGCGGGATCAAAGAATATAATGCCAACACAGTTTGATTTTGGTAAAATTGTTGGTAAAAGGAACAAAAAACAAATACCAGCTACTTTTCCTTCGGTTAAATAAAAATATAAAAAAAATGTAAAATTGCATTAATATAATGTAAAATGGAAAAAGTATCTGGTTTATATTATTATATAATATTTTAGCCGTAAATCTGATGGTACACAAGTACAGTAACACCCCATATACATGACGTCACGCCTATAAACAGAGGTATGTACGACCTTAACCACGTACGAACTGTCATAAAAAAGAAACAGCATAAAACAGATTATAAATTAAATATAATAAGTAGCACCGCGTCGAACGCGTTTAAAAATGCCACAGATAATACACAAGTTTTTTATAAATGCAAAAAATGGCCCCATAGACAATATAATCAAAATTTATAAAATTCCGTAACATAAGAACACAGCTCGCGACGAATCAAATCACAGTTCCAATTTTAAAATTTCACAGACAATAAAACATAGCACAGTTTAGAGTCCATATAATGAGGCAAAGACAATTTATTTTCGTTTTTTTCGTCGCGGACGACGTTGGACTTTGTGGATGGATCCAACATTCCATTTTGACATTTGGTCGGATTCCGTGACGTCACGGTTATATTTCACGTATTGTGTATTGGATGGGATTGTGCGGTAACATGTAACGAAAACAAAAAGAAAAGGTGCACTAAATAAACATATTATAATTATGTGTGTAGTGCTGGAAATAAATACATAAATAAATAAATGGTTTTACACCCAAGTTTATTAATTTAGACAATTTATACACAGCTGAAAGAAATTATATAGTACCATGATAAAAAAAAACGTGTGTGTGTACTTATGTACGCACGTAAGAAGTTATACTTCTTTGGCGTAACAGAACAAAAATAGCTAAAGATTCATCCCGTATGTCACAACTCTCTGTTTGTAAAAGGAATGCAGCTAACTTCATCATGTCGCTTTTTGGTTGTCGGTGCGCGCGCGCATCGTCACAATTTTACTCTCATAATTTTTTTCAAACGTGCCAAAAGAAGTATAATTTCAAAAATATTTTTATATTTTATTTTATTAGTACATGATATAAATTATATCATCTCATTTATTCAAGTTTGTAGCCTGGAAAAAATGTCTATTCAAATATGTTATTCTCAATTTAGTATGAAAGTTATTATAATTATTATTATTATTATGGTTCCTGTATGTATGTGTATAATATTAGTCTTATTGAATTGCTTGGGCTTTGGTATTAAAATTTGAAAATAAATTAATAATCAATTTGTAATATAGATACATAGTATGAATATTATAAATATGTAATAATAATAATTACTATTATTAGATTTATTTAAAGTTTTTTTTTTTTTAATTTAATTGAATTTTAGAGAAGTATAAATATTTTGAAATATAATAATATAAATATACCCACATTATAATAACAGGAGTACCCAAAAGTAGTTCTATATTACATACTTAAAGTAATATAAATTTTAGTTTATGTGACAGATGTTTATTAGTTAAATAACCCCTATAAATAAAAAACCTCGATTCATGACCAGTTTAAAGAAATATAAGAGGATTTAAGAAAATAATTGAGAATCCACATATGTTTGTTAAAACACCACGTAACTTAAACAATTATAATACTATATAAAGTAATCAAAACCCTTAAAAAGTAAAAAGTTAAGTTTTTTGTTAAATCTTCCTGTTATAATAAGTTTTTGTAACATGTATATTATGTATGTAGTTATGTAGTTTGTAGGCAATTGGATAAATAACATTAATACTTTCCTAGATTTACGGGAATATTTGTCATTTTAAATAAAATCAATAATCTTAGTCTCTCCCGTGACCATGATTGCTGTATAGCATTCGAAACGTCGGGAACTAAAAATCTAAATGAATTCGCGAAATAATCCGAAAAGATTAAATATAACATTAATGTTATAAGTTATAACGTTATGTCGACTAATTTATCAGGCTAAATAGACTATACAATTTTATATGTAATTATTCTATTTTTTAAGATAGATTTTTATTCTTAAAATGCATATGGTATCATTATATAGACATAGCGTATATATTAAAAAAAAATCGGTTGACAATTGGCAAAGATATCCCCTAAGATACACACAAAAAAAAAACATATACCCATAAAGATTACCAAATCTTTTTTTTAGGTTGGTCAAAATCGCATCTCTCTGTTAAAACATTTTACTTTAATAACAAAATATAGACAGCTTGATTACAGTATAAAGATCCATTCAATAATTTAACTAAAATTCAACAACGGCTGTACAAAAATGCCAATTTTCTTAGGCACGATTTCGATGTTAAAACGTTCTAGGGCTATTTAGTGGCGTCAACCCTAAAGTCTATACTCGACTATCACATAAAAGAATATATGACAATCGGTAGCACCTCCCCACGTGTTCCCCCGCACAATTGCTCTGTCTAGACGCCTTCGTTAGACCACTCTATGGATTAGTACACTGTGGCCTGACACAGTAGGGAATTTGTGCGTATATATATGTGTGTATGGTGTGTATGATGTGTATGTGTATGGTATGTGTGTGTATGTGTGTGTGTGTGTGTGTGTGTATACTCACAGGAGTTGGATGGCTGGTGGGGCGCGTCGAGCTTGGCCTGCATGTCGCGGATGTGCTGCTCCTTGCGCTTCATGTCGTGCGCGAGCGTGTCCAGCCGCTGCCGGGTCTCCATCAACTCTCTGTTGGAAGTTATTAAATTTTAGTTATTCTTTCTATGTACACTAATCTATATAATTAATATTATGAGTTAAGTGTGTAAGTTTATATATGGAGGGGGGTAATCTCTAACACTAGTGTCTCGGCAAAGGGGTTATACAGCGCGAACTTCCCAGTTACTGCAACTTTCATAACAGAAAGACAGAACAACTAATCTTGGCCCAACCTGGGACTCGAACCTAGGACCTCTGAATCTGAAGCCGTACATGCCACTAGACCACCGAGACAGTTATTAAACCTATTATTGTATTACTATGCAAGTGAATCACCTCTGACTAGCCAGCAGTTCTGCACGAGTACGACTCAGCTCCTCGCCCACAGCCTGCTTGGCCTGTATCTCCGAGTGCAGGGACGACTGTAGCGTGAGAATCTCCATCTTGTCTAGCTTCTGCGAGCGACGGTTGCGCCAGCCCGTGCCCACGCCCACACCGGGGCCCACGCCCACCGCTGGGGGAGATGAGGGGGCGCCGCTACGTGTGCCACTTGCTGGGAGAATATTGTATTGTTATATATATGACTAGTCATAATAAAACAAATAAAAAGCCCAAGCCCACTGTTGGGGGAGAAAAAGATGCACTACGTGTGCCGTTTGCTGGGATAATATTACATTAATTAACAGACTTTGTGAAGTCTAGTAATAATTTTATCAGTATCGAATATTAATTGATTTTGTTTTAAAAATAGCATACACATTAAAGAATCATATATAAATTAATTAATTATTATCAATGTTGTACATCTATACTAAAGTAAGCTCAAACCATGTTTCAAATAGTCCAATTCCTCAGTCATTTTAGTTGCAAGTGCCTGCAAGTAGCCTCGAGCCTCCTTCTCGTCCGCCACCCATCGAATTATATCTGCTATCTGTGTAACATACATAAATCATATTAAATTTTTTTTCGTGTTATGGGAATAATTATTTAATATAACTCACAATACGCGAGCAAACAAAGTAATATAAAAATACTAACGAGGTGAAAGTAAAGATGACATGAATTGTTGAAAAAAAAAGCCAAAACCATATTTAAAAAATCTTAATATTTTAGTCCAAATACAACTATATTCTGAAAGTACCAAACCATCTACTAACAGACAATCATTTAGACATTTAGATTTAGATGACGAGTATCGGAATATTCTTTATTAACCCACATATGTATGATTCACTATAGAAAAATATCCATAGAGAAAAGTTGGGCATATCGTCAAAACGAAGCTACTCGTAAAGTTTCAACTTGATAATAAATATTAAGAAAAAGAGGCTATGTACTGTGGACTATAGGAAAGAAAATGTTAAAACAAACCTGAGTCTCCCAATGCTGCATGGAGTCTCGCTTCGCGCGCAATTCCTCTAACTCCATCTCGAGCTGTCGTCTCTCCGCTTGCCATCTCCTACCGTTCTCCGCCATCTTTAAATTAAAATTAAACATTAAAATATTATATAATAACATTACATAAAATTTTAAAACTTGTACTTTAACCAAGTTGACAAAAAAATAAAAATTTAAATCGATTTCACGAAAGAGAAACAGTTAAAGAGAGTTGATAATTATCAATCCAATAATAATATTTATATACATACATATATCAGTCGAATTATAAACAAACATTCAAACCTTTACAAATGTATATATTTTCATGAATGTATCTTTGATGTCATAATATGTCTCAGAAATTATTCATTGGTTTACTGTTTATTTTATACTAAAACAAACTAACTTCAGTTCAGATGACCTACAATAAATACCTACATACTTGTGGATTTTCTTACTAGAGATAGAAATTTAACATAATTTGTATGGAGCTTATGTCGAATGTTTATCGGTGATGGTAATCCGTAATTTGATTATTATAGGTTGTAGGCACACAAATATACACACATAGACACACACATCCTTTTTAATACTTAAACATTTTTGATTAAGACCTTTTTATTAACCTTTTTATAAATTACGTTTTTGTATAGATTTATTAAAAAGGAAAAAAATGGCGACATTAAGAGGCGTACAATTAGATGCACATATTTTATTACTATTCCAATAAAATAGATTAAAATAATTAATATATTGCTGCAACGGCCATAAGGTCATCAATTATCATAATATATATATATATATATATATACAGGATGGATTTTTGAGATGGGACATTAAGGGCAGGTACCTTAACTGTTATAGTTACAGGAAAACGTTCCTAGGAGACCATCCATAACTTTTTGAGATATTCTGAACTGCATTCACAGATTTTGGAAAAAATGTACAGTTAGCGAGGAAAATGCTGAAATACCAAAAAAAAACTTTTTATGTCAATCGATCCTAATGTTTATATAATGTATATATAAATATATATATATAAATGTAATATTTATATATATATATATATATATATATATATATATATATATATATATATATCTGTAAACAAAATACGACTTACTGCATCAAGATCTTTAGCTAGCTTTCTATTTTCATTGATGAGCATCTGTTTGTCCTCACTGTCGTTGAGTTGCTCTAACCGACGGCTCTCCAATTTGTCCTTGGAAGTTTGCAACTACGAACATAAAATAATGTGATATAGTATAAATATAACATGTCTTAATGTAATTAAATGTCTTAGGTAAAAAAAGCACACCAGTGGGTTAAGAATAAAAAACGCTTAGAAGCCATTGAGAAGAAAATTACAATTGAACAATTAAAAAAAAGAGATAAAATCATAAACAAAACACATATTTTTAATTTAACTATATTTTCGGATTTTTTTGGCGGATTTATTATGATTTTTAGTTCAATACGTTTCGTATGTATGAATATACCTCCCGCGAGAGCCGCGAACGCAGCGCGTCGCCGTCGTGCAGCTGGTCGCGCAGCGCCGCCAGCTCGGCCGCGTGCCGCGCCTGCTGCGCCGCCAGCGACTGCGCGTACTGCGTCTGCCGGGACACATACACGTTGAAGGATTTTGAAATATTGTTCTATCCTTTTCTAATCTTTTTAATTAAAAAGCAATTACAATAATTATTTATTCCATCCAAATCCGTCCAACCGTTTCAAATTAAAATGACATGAGTAACAAACACACACACACTACCTCCAAAGCCTCAATATCAGCTTGCAACTTGGCCACATCCGCCGCCGAGCCGCCGCCGGCCGCCTCGATCGCCTCCACTCGCTGCAGTTTGAGACTCTCTTCTCTCAATTTACGTTCCTGCAAATTTTATTACGTCATTATTTATCGCCCAATTTAATTAATTATGACGTAATGACAATAAAAAACTGTAACGTACACGTCATAATAACCACAACGTCGTCTTAATGCTTATTTGTCCAATCGACCAATTGAAAGAGTTTTAATACAGAATTATTGAATTAAATGTCAATTCTAATGTTTAAAAAAAAACACATTTTACTTTAAAAATCTGAACTAATGTACTGCATCTATATATGTATATAAATCTTAGAAATAAATCTTTGTTTTTTAAAATGAAAAAAAAAAAAAACTTTTCTGTAAAGTAACAGAACGATTTCAAAGTTAAAGAGCTGTAGTACAATCTCGTTGCAACTTACAGGTCAGCCGTCAACCCTAAAGCCGGGTTTCAACCTGTTAAAAAACGTAACCGAAACCTTAAACCGAAAATCCTTTGAAGTCAATAACTGAAACCGGTTTAAAAACCGAACGGGTTTCCGAGTAATGGTTATAAAGTTCCCATTAAACCAGACACTAACCTTAGCGGCCTCGTTGAGAGCGGTATCTAGCCGAGCCTCGAGGTCCCGCCGCGACTTCTCCGCGCGCCGTATGTCCTGCCGCAGCGCGTCTATCTTGGCCATCGCCACCTCCAACTCTTCTTCTTTATCTCGCACCTGTGTACAAACATAGTGTTAATTATCTATCTAATATATTTAAACGAGCAATTCTTGTATATTTATTTATTTATACCGGCGATCTCGGAAACGGCTCTAACGATTTCGCTGCAATTTGGTACGTGGGGGTTTTCGGGGGCGAAAAATCTATCTAGATTAGTCTTATGTCTGGGAAAACGCGTGTTTTCGAGTTTTCACGCGGTTTTCTTTCGCATTATTCCACGCAAAATATGTTGATAATTTCGCACACTCGAGTATAAGGATCGTGGTCAAGCCGACAATTATAATTGTCATAATAATTATCACAGGTGTCCGGGTTCGAATTCCGGTCAGATACAAAGTTTTTACTTCTGTTTTTTTTTATATTTATTCGAGTTTTTAGTTTTTCTTTTGTTTCTAAGCCAAATTAAAAAGAAAATTGTACTTTTTTACATAAAAAAAAAAAGATTCTAACGAATTGAGAATCTTCTCCTTTTTGGAAGTCGGTTAAAAAAAATGAAAAAGCCAAACCTGTCTCGACAACTTCTGCTTCTGCTGCCTCAACTCGGCTAACTTGTCGGTCACTTCGTTATACTCGGTCATAGCGAGCTTTCTTTGCGACACAGCATCTTTCAATTCCTTATCCTATTTCAGAATAAGGGGTTAGCACAAACATAAATGTTTTAATCACATCAATCTGTATGTAGATGGACTAGCACAGATTATATTAGAGCTAAATATTAGTAATATATTATAAGCAAGACAAAATATTCAAATCATCGATAAAAAAGTACTAGATACACAGTCCCATGCAAAAGTTCTCTTAAAACTGTCACCGATTGTGTTAAGGTAATTATTCTAGTTGAAATAAATATACAACAATGTAAATTGAACCTTAAAAGCAATGTTTAGTTGTTTTCACAAAAAAAAATTAAAAGCGCGCTCAAATGTTCGAATGAGCGCTCATTAGGTGAAGACATTTTTTGTAGCTGATTGTGTATCTAGTACTTCTTCGATCGATAATTCAAACTAATCAATCGTATAGTTATTTTAAAAATCCTAAGTTGTCACTGGCCTTAGAAACTATTTATTTTTTCCATAAGTATTATAATAATATAATGAATATGATATTTTAATAAGGGTTTATTCATAAAATATTAATTTAGAAAAGATGTCAACGTTATGGGATTAGATTTTACAATTTTAAATATTATTCAAACTATAGTATTTTCAAATGTTTTCAATAATTCATAGTCACTACTGCTTATTGCTTTTTTACCTTTCATAAAAGGTATATAAGATTTATTATATAGAATTATTTACATCATAATTATCTAAAAAAAAATATATTTAATAAGGTTTCGTAATAAACTATATAACAAATATTCCCATTTTGTTTTTTGTTTTTTTTTTTTTTTTTAAATAGTAATTTCATAATATTTGAAGTGAAAACTTCTATAGGCAGGTTTGGATGTGGAGTAAATTCATGTAAGTCGTCATCGACATGGTCACGTGACGTGTTAACGCTAACACTCAAAATGCCGATAGATATCAAAACCAGATAAATGTAAATAGTTTTAATTTACAAATATTAATTTAAGATCAAACAAATAATTTGAATATCCAAAAATAACAACTGTTTGTTATAGTTTTAAGTTTTCACTTCTGTCGACAGTCCTCATGACTGTTTTTTTTTTAAATATTATATAGCGTTAATACATATCTAATAAACACCGCATTATCTGGTGCTATAAAAAAAAAATAGCATCATACAAAAAAACAAACAAAATAATAACATCTTCAACTGTTACCTGTAATCGTAATTTTTCTATTGAATCAGTTTTATCTTTGACTAGCTCTTCCTTTTCCATATTCAATGCATTTAGTAGCACTTCTAATTCTTTGACTCGTGTCGTTAATTCTTGCGGCGATGATGATATTTCCTGGGAAAATAGTTATATGCTGTAGTAAATAACGTCTATATGTACATAGTACAAAACAAAGTCGCTGTCTGCCTGTTTCTCTTCTCTCGAGGAAAGTTAGTGTATGTATGTATTCAGCCCTTTTTAACGTCCCACTGCTGGGCACGGACCTCCCTTCAATACGAGAGAGATCAGGCCATAGTCCACCGCGCGGGCCGAGTGCGGGCGGACTGAGCTTGGCTTTCGAAAACTTGTTAGGTTCTCTCAGACATGCAGGTTTCCTCACGATGTTTTCCTTAACCGTAAGGCAAGTGATAATTATGTAGGAAATGATACGCACATAAAAATATCAGAGGTGCCAGACCCGGGACTTGAACCCGCTTCACTCGGTTTTGCAAGCGAGCGCGTTACCTCTGGAGTACCATTGTCCATTATACGGATAATGTATATATAAGACTTACTGCGTACTTATACGGATAACTTATTATATATATTATATAATTATACGGATAACTTATACATATAAGACGTACTGCGTACTTATACGGATAATGTATATATAAGACTTACTGAAGAGGTAGAATCCCCGTGTAAAGACACGGGGATTCTACCTCTTAATCGTAACAGCGACAAGTAGCAAGAAATGATTATCATGATATCATGATATTCATATTTTTGTACTAAAATATTAATTATATATTCCCATTTCTTAAATACCTGTGAACCGACTGAGGCACTCAATTGCTCGATGCGTCGCACTTGCGCTTCCAATTCACTGTTCCTTTGTGAGAGAGTCGATAATTGTTCTTTTAATTGTGTCACTTCGTCTGCAAATTAAAGAGCGATAGAAGTTTAGTGTTATAACAAAATAATAAAAAATAGACCAACAAAGCTTTTAGAGTGACTACATAGAAGCTACATATCCCATCCCACTAATATTATAAATAAAAAAGTTTGCATGGATGTTTGTTACTCAATCACGCCAGAACGGTTGAACGGATCTGGATGAAATTTGGCATAGAAATAGATTATAGTCTGGAATAACACATAAGTTACTTTTTATCCCGGAAAAATGTACGGTTTCCGTGGGATAGATTTATATTTGTCTATGAACGAACGAACGAAGCGAAGCGAGGGTGAGTCGCTAGTTTATCGTAAATACAAGTTTATATGTATGTTTGTTACTCGGGTTTGGATGAAATTTAGTGCACAGATAGACCATGACCTGGAGTAAAACATGGCGATCCCACACGAGCAAAGCCTGGGTAAATCGCTAGCACGTACTATATTCCAACATACCAGAACCCTCTTCAACACCGCTCCCAGCCCTGAGCTCGGCGATGGTCTGCGCCAGCAGCGCATTCTCTCTCTCCAGCGCTTTGAGGGCGGCGCGGTCGCTCGCGTTAGATGGCGCTTGTAACTGTAACATGTAAATATAATATATTATATTATTTAAGTATATGATAAAACGAATGATATAATTTTGTGACATTTTGGTGGAAGTGTTGTAATTAAAATAACGGAAGAGAAATATTTACCACTAGCACTAATTTAATAGACTGAACTTACATAATTATATTATATTTTGTATTTTAAATATTATGATAAATGTAATATTGTTCATGAAGAAATAAATTTAATTAATTAATGAAAATAAGATAAGGTACGATTTTTCCTTCAATTCAAATGGAATAAAATTACACAAAATAAAAAAAGACTATTCAAAATTTTAAAATACTACAATCAACAAACGACACCGCCACGTCTTAATACAAAAAGACATCTAAATAGAACTCTCATTCCTTTTATACGCTAATATGTCAGTACGAGTGAATAAATGGACAAATAAACGAGTAAATAAATGAACAAGTGAATTTGTGAGTGATTGAAGAAGTGAAAGAGTAAAGGAGTGAATGAATGAAGTGAGTGAGTGAGTGAGCGAGCGGACCTGCTTGGTGGCGTTCTTGGCGGGGCTGAGCGGCGTGGGCGCGCCGAGGTCGCAGAGGCGCGAGCCGCCCGTGAACGTGAAGCCCACGAAGGGCAGGTGCAGGCCGGAGAAGGCGGCCGACGCGCGCGGCGGCGGCACCGCCTCGGACAGCCTGCCGTACACATATATACATACATACAATGTATATGCATATTATTCATTGCTTCAATTAATGAAACGAAAATTCCAGTTAGACCAAAGTTATCGTGTCACAAATAGTATTAACCTGTCAGCGACCGCCGAGCCACCGGTGGTCTAGTTAACAATTAATTTCTTAAAAATTAACCAGGAGGTGTTAATAATTGTAGTTTTTTTTTTCTTTCATAAATATATTTTCTAATAAGGCACAGTCTACTTTCAGAATATGTAAAGAAAAACTAAAATATTTTTTTTTCCGTTATTTGTTAGAAAATTAGGCCTTATCGATACCCTAGATTTCGATGTGTATGTTCCGTAAGGACTGTCCAAAACGACTGGAGCGATTTTGATGAAATTTTCAGGTAGATTAGCCTAGCCTGTGATCCTGTAAAGTTTGTTTGCGATCGGAAGCTCGGACGCAGGCTTGCGGATAATACTAATAATGAATAAAACAACAATACCATACACCAACCGTATATCAGTATCGTCGACGTCGAAGTTGGAGGTGTCGGTGGGGCTGGACACGTCGGGCACGAAGGGCGCCTGCATCTCGCGCACGCTGTCCCACTCCAGCCCCGCGAACCACGGGTGGCTCTGGAACATAGTTTTCAATTTAAAGAACTTTATTCTTGCACAAAACCGTAATTCTGTTTCTATACAAATATTATAAAAAGAAAAGTTTTTTTTTGTTTGTTTGTACCGAATAAGCTTCGAAACTACTGAACCGATTTAGATGAAATTTGGTAAGAAGATAGTTTGAGACCCTGACGTCGTAGGATAGTTTTTTATTCCGGAAATTATCCCTTAAGGGGGTGAAAATGAGGATGAAAGTTTGTATGCTTCCCCATAATTAAAATAAACTAGTTAAAATAAAAGTAGCCTAAGAAGTTACTCCTTATAACATTGGCTATCTGCCAGTGTAAGTCAAAATCGTTTCAGCCGTTTCAGAAACTAGCCGAAACTAACAGACAGACAGACAACATTTTTAAGATTTTTTTTTTCTTATAAATACCATATTTATTTATTTATTAGCTTTTTAAGGGAAACACACAGTACAATGAATAATTACATTATAAAACATATAAAAATAATTCTAAAACCAACCAAGTTTCCACAGATATCCAGTACATAATAAAAGCTTACCACCACTATATGATAAGATATAAAATTTTGAATATAAAAATAACTGAATGGTACCACATAATAAAACATTAAGTACTTATGCAGTTAAAAGTAATAATATACATACAACCTATTGCAAAACAACCTATTATAAATTATGTTTTACAAGATTTTTTTATAACTATTATATTTAAGCTTAAATATAATATATTTAATCTTAATTCACAATATAATTTTATATCCATTTAGTATAAAGCTGTTATTCTGACATTACAAATAGACACTTCAATTTTATTTATCTGTATAGATATGTACTTTGTTTGTAACTGCATATTTATTATCTTTTGATTATAAGCATATTGAATATATATAATTTTTTTTAAAATAGTAAATTCTATATATCCGATGCCCCCTTAGATTACATTGTTTGAGGTTTAAGAAACATCGTAATACTAAATACAATCTTGCACTAACCGTAAAAATATTATTCTTATGTCACATTTGAACCCACAACCACTATGAAAGTAACCTTGTTAATTACCTACGTAACACAGCCTTCTTTTATATATAATACATCACCCAATATTTACTACATAATAAAAATAATATCAAAAATATGTTATTACCTTGAAATCTTGTAAGCCATTTCTTCCTAATCGAGTTTCAGAGGAACAAATTAATCTTCTTATCAAATCTTTTGCTTCTTCGGATACCTAAAATAAAAAAAAGTTCAAATAACCAAACAACCATTATGATATTTTTTTTTAAATAAACGGTTATCTCATAAATTAATATAATTGAACATCTATGTCAAAAAAGTTTGGTCGATTTTGATGAAACTTACACAGAAAAACAGAATTTCACTGAAAAAACTTCTTATTCATAGCAAAATCAAAATTTTTAGATATTCTTATTTAATATATAAATATCTCGTGTCACGGTGTTTGTGGTCGCACTCCTCCGATTTTTTAGGTATGAGAATAGGTCGTAAAGTATTTTTCGCCTTCCTCCCCCCACCCCCCATTTTTTAATCGCGATTTTAGTATTTTTGTATGAACAATATCCAAATAATTTAATATTATATAAATACATAGGGACGAGCCCGAACAAAACGAGGATGAGTCGCTATATAACATAAAGCAGGAGAGTTTTTTTTTGTAGATTGAACGCAAGCGAAGCCGCGGGTTCTGCTAGTTTATATATAAAAGCAACACATACCTGTGCCGCGTGTTCGTCGGGCGGCGGACAATGAAAACAGCGCGCGTGATTCATGATCTTCCCATACGTCTCCACGAGACTCTCCGCATAGAACGGGGTTTCCCCGAACAACATCTCGTACATACATACACCTGGAAATTGTTAATGTTATATTTATTACATATTTCGGTAGGTAATAAACTACTTGTAACTAAGATGGCATAAATATAATGTATTAAATTTCATCCAAATTTGTTAAATAAATCAGAAAATATCATATAATTTTACAATTAAAATTATTTATTATATTAAAATACTGTAAATTATATTTTAAAAGAGCAACTGTTGAGTTTCTCGCCGGCTCTTCTCAGCAGAACTGCCTTCCGAGCCGGTGGTAGATTCCTCTCAGACTGACTACACTGACATTTAATTAAAATTTAAAATTAACGATTCAAAAGTGCTTGTAAAAGTCTATTTGAACAAAGTAGATTTAGATATGATTTGATCACATTTGACTCACCAAGTGACCACCAATCGCATTCTGGACCATATCGACCTTGGCCATCTTCCATCGCCTGAAAACAGGAACAATTAGCAAAATCTTTTTAAAATTATACATTTACTTACATTTAGGACTAGCGATTTTTAGGTACGTTTTAATTTTTTTTTGAGCAGAACCTTTTTGTAAAATAAAAATAGCCTAAGTAACTCCTTAAAACATCAGCTATCTGTCAATGAAAGTCCCTTTAAAATCAGTCCAGCAGTTTCGGTGATAAGCCGGAACAAACAGACAGACAAACAAACAAAAATTCAAAAAATTGAGTTTTTCTTATAAGTACAGTATATAATTTCATATGCATTTAGTGAAAAGCTGTTATTTTGACATGACACACAGACATTTCAATTTTATTTATCTGTATAGGCTACAATACAACGTTAATTACTAGACAGACAGACAGACATAAAAATGGAAATAAAATTTATAATAATTGTTATATTAGAACAAAATATGTTACCCGTAGAATTTCAGGCGATATGTAATCCGGTGTGCCTACAGCTACATTACTTTGTACCTGCAAATAACATAAATTCACGTCATAATATAAAATAAAAGCTATCTTTAATCTATGGTACCTCTACATAAAGGTACCTATGGTATATATATACATATGGTACCTATTTAAAGATATAAAACTATAGAAACTCTAACTCTATGCAGCATAAAAGACGGGACGTGTAGTTGTGTATCTTTTACATTAATGTCTATAATAAACAGAATTTACTTTATACTAGAGACCTTCGCTCAGCTCGGATACATCTCTAGTTACGTTTTAACGTTTAGCATAGATTTTTCTGATATGAGATTTTTTCTCGCAGTAAAAAGAATCCTATATGTTGACGGATAAAGCTATCAATCATACTAAATTTCACCAAAATCTGTCTAGTGAGTTTCTCGTGATCCCAGACAGACAAAATTTTAAAAAGTATAGATTCGGCCTCTATATAGATAATAATGACTATTTCAACTAGATTTCCTAAAAAATATTTAATGTACAGATTCGAATCAGAATTTTATTATATTATGTATAGATCAGCAGTAAACTATTAAAATCAACCACAAGCCTTTATTCAACTACATGAATTTAACATAAAAATATTCCAAGCACTATAACATTAAATATAAGAACATTATTAATAAAACAATCACATAAGTTATAAAGCATACTTTGCCATCGTCTCCTAATCTCAAACAGGAACCAAAATCAGCCAGTCGTATGTGACCGCTCGCGTCCAACAACACGTTGTCCGGCTTTATGTCTCTGTGTGAAAAAGAATCACATTCAATACGCATATAATATTTTAATTTGAAGATACTAATATTTTATAAACTTAAGTATAATTCTTAGTTAAACTTGCCTTATGATATTTTATATTTATTTACATATGTATAATATAGGTGTAGTATTTATGTATGTAGTTATAGTATATATTTATTAATTATATTTTACTTGTATTTATTATATATTTGTATGATACGTGTATGTATAAATATATACTCTTTCTACTGTCTATTTATTATTCGCGCCCTTTCTATCTTAATACTAAGTACTAAAAAATAACAGTGGGCTATCGCCTTTGATGTTTGAAGAAAAGCCGACACCGCGTAGCGTACTTCGCATTACGCAGGGTTGTTACAGTTTTTTTTTTTGTAATTTAATTAAAATATAATATTATTATTTAGTTATTTATCGAAGTTCTTCATAGCAAAGAATACAAAAAGGCATTTCGCGGAGGCAAATTCAATTAGAGTTTTACAAAATTTCATATAATAATAATAATAAGCCTTTTATTTATTTAATAAAAAATATAATATACAATTGGTTTAACAATTATTTGATTTGATTAAATGGATATTTCTATGTGACATTATAATTAATTTAATGAATAACTAGATAATTAGAATGAAATAAATTAAGTTATAATAAAAATAAGTTAAATCTAGCAAATTATATTACATAAGTCAAATTGACTTTAGTTATATATAAATTTATCATTATTTTCAATTTTTTAGCAAAGTTAGTTTTATATGATATAATGTAATTAATAGATTTCCAAATCACCTATCATAAATGGGCAACGGACAAATATTTTCGGTTTCTAGATTTACTGGATTTGAAATTTCTGTTATTAAACTTAATTTTGTAAAAAATCCTCATCCTAATAAATAATTTTAGCAAAAAATATATAATATAGCACAGGTAGTATGAACCATTTTAATTGCATACAAATTAAAATGAACGCGCGATAGCCCTTAAAGTCGTGTCCCGAGCTGCTAACTAATTCGGGCGGCAGAAATGTATGCAGCTCGGGCTCGCCTTCCCGCGTCTCGCCCCTCACACCCCGCACGATTGCCCTGTCTAGACGGCTTCGTTAGATGACTGTATTGTTTTATAGACTGTGCCTAAAGGTTGTCTGGAAGAAATCGCTCTTTTAGCGATAATCACTCTTGTACCTTCTTCTATATTTTGTATATTTTCTTTTCTAGTTTTGGGTGTACAATAATGAGTTATTCATTCATACATCTTTATACATATAATTCTTCTGTGCGTGTGTATGTTACAGAACTCCTCCTAAACGGCTGGATCGATTTTGATGAAATATTCTGTGTCTATTTCGTAGTATTTGTTTTATTGTCGAAATCAATCATATCACCCAAACGAAAAGCCAACGTTCAAACAGGACGTCTGTCGGGTCCGCTAGTATTCTATAAGAATTCCTTTACAATCTTGTCTTTGTTTGTATCACACTGCACTATGAGAGTATAACTAATAAATGTTACACGCAGATACAATTGTGGGCATACTGCATACGCCTGCATTATGGTGTTATAACACTCCATGCTAAAATCAAAATTTAGTCAAGAAGACATATAACATTAAAGTAATAATGTTCCCCATAAAGAGTAAAAATGGTATAGATAGTGCCATCCACGAAGGCGCGCGCTTTCAACTGTCAATAAAGAGAGGGGCGCGTCTTCATGGCTAGTACAAACTATAACGACCCTAACAACGGTCCCACGTTCCCGCCACATATTAATATACGAGTAAAAAAGTTCTCATCTCACATTAACAATGGTACCACGAGCACAGCCAATCTCCCACCATTCATTAACAATGGTAACCACGTTCCCACCACACATTAACATCGGTAACACACAGGTAACACAACCGACCTGTGCACATATCGCAGCTCGTGCACGCTATGCACGGCGAGCACCATCTCCGCTATGTAGAAGCGCGCCATGTCCTCCGGCAGCCGGTCCTCGAACTTGGACAGCAGAGTGAGGAGATCACCGCCGCAGTAGTAGTCCATCACTAGGTACTGAAATGTGATTTAGATGTTTTAAATAAATCTAGATTTTCACATGAGATCTGTAACGTGACCATTTTTACTATAACGCATTTTGAAATAAATATCAGGAAAAAATCAATATAAAACAGCTAAAAAATAGAAAAAAAAGTAAATGTAACAGAGTATTATTATGACAATTGGATATAACAAGAAATTAAATATTTACACGTAACTATGCCTTTAGCTCAAAGTGTCCACAGATAATAAAACATTTAGAGCACACTGAATAATTAGTATTATAAACTGTCATCAGTTCTTAAAACCGCCACAAAAATAATTGCATATAAAATGTATATAATTAAAAAATCATACCAAATTATGTTCATCCTGGAACGCGTAGTGCAAGTTAGTGATCCAACGCCGGTCCCCGAACACGAGGACATCTCGCTCTTCTTGAAAACATGCCGTGTCTGCTCTCTGCGAATACATTACATAAAAATATTATCTATATTGATATTATAAAGAGGTTTGTGAGTTTGTGAGGTTGCAGGGGATAATCTCTGGATCTACTGAAGCGATTGGGTTTGAGATGAAATTTGGTACGAAGATTGTTTGAGACCCTGGGAAGGACATAGGATTTTTTTTTGGAAATCATCCCTTAAGGGGATGAAAATAGGGATGAAAGTTTGTATGAGGAATCAACCTAGGGACGAACCCGAGAGAAGCATTAAGAGTATAATATGCGATAGACGTAATAATCCAGCTAGATAGAAAGAGATAAAATATTATTCTCTCCTCTTTGTGTGATATTCGTTTGAATCATATTTTAGTCTGAGTGTTTGTTAATTTATTGATCTTACAGTTTTGTAATATACATAACCAGCGAAGTTTCTCTTCTAACACGTTTCTCCATAGAAACTTGTTTTTTTTTTTTGTGTATGTATGTATGGCCTTGAATACGATATATATATATATATATATATATATATATATATATATATATATAAAGAAGGAAAATGTATTATATATGTCATGGTAGTTTGCTCAGTCTATTTATTTATATTTTGAATTTTGACCTACATTAGCTAGTACTTAACATAATCTAATATAAATTTTCATTTCACTGTACTTTCTTATTTTTATTATTATAATAATAAGATAATTAAATACAGTGAGATTCCAAATATGCTTCATTATATATGTATATGAACAAACCAAATGTATACTTTACATATATTTACTTTGTACATAAGTCATAGTAAATTGAATAAAGTATATTTTAGAATTATCATAGTTATTTATACAGTATTGTATTTACTAATTAAACATGTCAATCAAAGAAGTAAGCTAATTTCTTACTCAATGCCTTATAAAAGTGCATTTCAAATTGCATACAATCTACAATAAACAAACGTTTTATTTTAGAGCCAGTACGCCTATTTAAATAAAAACAAATATTTTAAACTAAAACTTACTTTTTTTTTTAACTTAATTTTTTTTTTCCAAGGCAAAAATAATAATATTTCACAATAAATAACTAAGTTGCCTGGAATAGATTACTTTTATCTATAAGGCTGCCGTCTCTCTGTACATCTTTTAACACAATAAAGTGTAATGTAACTGAAATATCCTTACTTTTAACATCTCCCACTTGTTCAGTATCTTCATGGCATACACTCTGTCGCCGGTGGTCGTCGATATGGTTCCGGCTGTGGTATTCACACCTTCTGTGCCCTGCTGAATAGAAAATAAACAATGGTAAATTAATATTTACTCTAAAATTCAAAACAAAAAATGGACTAATATTATATACGCAAAAGTTTGTATGTGTGTATGTTTGTTACTCCTTCACGGTGTAACGGCTGGACGGATTTGAATGAGTACACAGATAGACTACGACCTGGAGTAAAAAACACAGACTAAAGAGCGAAACAAGAGTAAGTTGAAAGTCTACACTACTATTATAGAGAGGAAAGATTTGTATTTTTGTATGTTTGTAACGAATAAACTCAAAAACTACTGGACCAATTTAGATGAAATTTGGTAAGTAGATAGCTGGTTATCCGGGTCAACATATGGGATACTTTTTACTGCGGGAAAATATCTCATCTCTGAGAAATCTATACTAAATGTTAAAACGTAACTAGAGCTAGTTAACACTTTAGTACATACATATATGTGTACATTTGACCGCGGCGAATTTTCTCCATTTAAACGGGCAAAAACTAGTCAAGTGCACAAACATCGTCTGTTTATTATTATACGACCAATTAAAAACACACTTAATAAGTTACTTGGAAATATTTTTTTATCTTTGTTTGTTATAGTTTTTATTTAAACATAATGAATCGCTACTGCTCTACAATTTTTGAATAATTATATTATAATTAAAAGAAAAATCAAAACAAGAGAAGAATAACTCTTAAAATTTTGTCGCCATTTTTGTCATCGTTTTGTAACTTACACTTAACCCATTTTTTTGTCATAAATGATGTGTTACACTCTCGACATTGGCTCTAATCCAGATAGATCTACTAGACAGGGACGGATTCGTGCACAAACGAAATAAAATTGTGTGTAATTTTTGTTTGTTAAATCTCAATTCCGACCCTGTCTTTTTAGTTAACTTTGGGTAAACAAAGGTTACTATTATTATTTTACTTTACAGATAATGAGACAATTATTTTAAGGAAAGATTTATTTATATTAAACTGTACCTTTATGATATTTCTTTAAAACTATATTTTTAGAAAATTAATTTAGCAAATATTAAAAGTAAACAATAAAAATATAAAAAACATATTCCATATAGTAATATTTTAGATTATTATAGATAGAGAGAGAAGAGATTATAGATTTTAACGGGCACTTCATGGTTTCGTAGTTAAAATATTGTAGTGCCTTCTCGTGGCAAGTTACAGTTATACCTGTCAACCCTAAAGCCGTTTCCCGACTGTCATACAAAATTAAGTATGAAAGTCGAGTCAAAGGAGTCACATCGCAAGTCGTACGATTTGCCTGTCCTAGACGCCTTCGTTAAACGTCTGTATGAATATTGAGCTGTGGTAATTTAGATCCTTACCTGCATAAACGACGCTCGCACAACGCAAACCTCCCCGAAGGCCCCGCGTCCAATCACTTTGACGAGTTCGAAATCATCCCGCGACAGTCTTAAACGTTTTAGTGCTGCTGCTACTGGTTTTACTGTAACAATGCAAAAATACAATATGATGAGAACAATCTAAAATATCTTTTAATACTTAATAAAAATGTTTATATCCAATAAGTGTTATAATGAATATAGAAGTAATATGAGCGGATAGCATGTATGGCTGCAGTACGGAGGTACTGGGTTCGTCCCGGGTTGAGCCAAGTATAGTTGTTGGGTGCTCCTGTCAAGAAATTCTGATTTTTAATAATAATCCTAAAAGATATAGTGAAAAATAGGGCTTAAAAGTTATCTCCTATTGATTAAAAAAAAAAATGAAAACTTGAGTTGAAATTGTCGAAAATAACCCAAACATACACATACCACTTGAATAAATTATATTCGCCTCGGTAAAGTCGGTTAAAAAACTCAATAATTAACAATAGATATTCAATAGGCCAAGCTTCCCCTCTCACTATTTTATTACATAAATGAATGTGAGTTAGAAGCAATTTAGAAAATGGATAAAACACTTGAGAGAATATTACTATGCATTTGGCAAGAGCAACAATGTACGTAAAAATATTTCTGTGTTCCAATTTCTAATAGTACCTACTTATACTGAGCATATTATATTCTCGTTAGTTGATTTCATTCATTTCATAATATATGATATGAAATTATATTATATATCTTAATATCTTAATTATTGCGATTTCCCGCGGGAAAGAAAGATTTTTCTGAAATAAAAGGTAACCTAAATGTTGACCCGGGTAATAAGTTATCACTTCGCCAAATTTCGTTGTAATCGGTTCGTTAGTTTTAGCGTGAAACGCGCACACACAAACAGACACACAGACAAACAGACAAACAGACAAAAAATGTAATAACTATTATTTTGGGGTCTATATTGTATACATAATACGTTACAGTTATTGTTTTTAAAAAATATTTCATGTACAGATTTCGCTAAGTTACTGCTTTATTATAGTATAGATAACTGGCGTCATACAACAAACATAGATACAACAATAAATAGTTTTATTTATACATTAGTTCATCTACAAATTACTTGTAGTCTTACATAAAGTAAAACTGTAATAGAAGTAACAATTCTACTTATAGTTTTGTATAATCGTGTTTTACACAAAAAAAACTGCCCATATCTATACATATAAGACCATTCTGAGTCAAATCTGTACATTAAATATTTTTTGAAAAATCTTATTGAAATAATAATTAGTATCGATACAGAGGCCGAATCTATAGTTTTTAGAATTCTTGTCTGTCTGTCAGTCTGTGACCGATCATCACGAGAAAAGCACTGGACAGATTTTGATGAAATTCGGTATGATGATAGCTGGTTATCTTGGTCAACATATAGGATATTTTTTACTGCGGGAAAGTATCTCGTCTTTGAGAAATCTATACTAAACGTTAAAACGTATAATATAATAAATATAAATAAAAAGTCTAAATTTTGAACGAAACGGATAATCCTAAATTGACAAATTCTCAGACAGTTCAATAACTTAATGAACTTGACTTCTACTCATTAACGTACAGATTTAGCCTTAAGCGCTTTTACGCTTCATTAAATATCAAAATGACATGACACGTGATATGAAAAAAAAATCCGTCTGTACGTACACTATTATTTGTATGTGAACAACCTATCAAATTGGTATGGGGTCAAAGTTCGTCGATATTAGTCTGGTATCCCCCCTAATAGAGCTAATATTTCCTATCTATTGTATCCCAACTATGTTGCACTTACGGTGTTACAACAAAAACTATACACTATACAACTCACAGATATTACAAAATGCATGACATTCTCGTTCAATGTTTTTTTGTTTTATTTTCATAACATGGTTGGTGGTAGTGATTTATATAAATTATAGGTATTTATAAGTAGGACAAAATATTCAAACTTAAAATGATTTCATGAAGCGATTTACGTACGTAAAAATACGTATAATATACGTACGTGTATACGTAAAAAATAATATTAATTTAATCTAAAAATCTATCGTAGCCAACTAGGTAGGCTCTTTTTTTATGATCAAAAACTAATTTAATATCTTAAATCTTAATATTATTGTACTCATAATACAATATCCTTATTGTATATTTAACTCTATATATATATATATATATATATATATATAATATCTGTATAATTCTACAGTAATATTATAAAGAGAAAACGCGCTCGCTTAGGAAACCGAGCGCGGGTTCAAATCCCGGGTCTCGCACTCTGATATTTTCATGTGCGAATCATTTCCAACATGATTACCGCTTGTCTTACGACGAATGAAAACATTGTGAGGAAACCTGCATCTCTGAAAGAACTTAGCAAGTTTTCGAAAGACATGTGAAGATGTATAGTGTAATTTCTGAAACTAGTGATCCGATCCTAAACATTCTATCACTTATAGGAAGCTTCATTACAGCCTATGTTTTATTCCGATAAAAATTTATTTACTGTTAGAAATCATCATCGGCCTGCTTAAACAGTTAAAAATAAAGCAATAAAGTTTATGGCAAAAGAGCATATAAAAAAAGAGAGGGGAAACAAGACTAAGCCTAAGACCCTAGTTAAAAATAAGTTTAACACATTTCTCAAAATTTCACTCACCATATTGTATAAAGTCTGCTACAGCCTTCTCCCTTCGTAGGCTGCTGTTGCAACACTCGTCATACAGCACTAGTAACATATCCAACAGCGTCTCCACACTCAAACCCTGAGTCCTCGGGCCTTGGAGTCGTCTTGAGACGAACATCGTCTCGATCTGCTTTAACCGTTTTATACCTAGAACTAAAATGAAACGTTTTATGATAACATTAGTTTTATAACGATTAAATGGTCATTTAATTTGAGCACCTGGACGTCCGAGTTCCGCTCGGAGTTCTTTTTTGTTATATCGTATTTTTTAGATTAAAAAAAAACTAAAAACTTGAATAAGCACAAAAAAAAAAACAAAAGTAAAAGCTTTGTATCCAATCGACATACAAACTCGAACACCTGTGATTGTTAATCTTGCACCTTGGTCGCTTGACCACGATGCTTATGCGTTAGAAATTATCAACCGTATTCTGCGTGGAATAATGCGAAAGAAAACCGCAGGAAAACTCGAAAACAAGCATTTTCCCAAACATAAGATTAATCTAGATCGACTTTTCGCCCCCGAAAACCCTCACATACCAAATTTCAGCGAAATCGTTAGACCCGTTTCCGAGATCGCCGGTATAAATAAATAAATAAATATACAAGAATTGCTCGTTTAAATATAAAAAATATTAGATTTAACCTACTCCAAAAAAAGAAAGTTCCCAATTCGTTCTAAGATTTTTTTTAATTCACAAAATCAGGTCTTGTTAATAATTATGCATCTGCAGATCAGAATACCATTCATGAGTAATTTGCTGCTACAAATTACAGAATGACCGACATAGGCTACTTTTTATCCCAGCACCTACCTTAAATGGGGTGCCATTAGTAGGATGTTAATTACCTAACTGAAGCGATTCGAGAGTGGATGGAGTGGAAATCGTGAATTTTCGCAAGATAGGGAATCTAGACACTCGATTCTTAACCATACACCTCTTTTGTTACAATATCACAGTTTAATGAACGGCTACATGCGGGCTGCAGCGCTTTATTTTAAAGGTTTTGATCAATTAAAAAATACCTCTCGTGGGAATCGAATACAAACTTAAGAGTACCGTCACTAGAAACCCATGACGTCAAAGAAAAGTAAAAAATTAAAGCAAATTGGACGTAGTTATGCAAGATGGATCCAGCTCACGAAAACAGTTTTTTGAGTTACTGTCTTAAATGGCACCTACATATCAACTTATATACAGAAAGTAGATAAAATAGCCCATATTTAAGAGGAATTTCAAAAAAAAACTACGGTGTTATTTTTATATGTACCTATTTTAATAAAACTCCTATTTTCTCAAAAGTAAGTTTTTGTGGTTGGATCTATATACTACGACCAATTGTAGAATTAAATTTAGAAAAAAAAATGTATTTCTGTAATTAATATTTATAAGTATAACAAAAAACATTACCGTTCTCACTTTTTAGTTTTGTATTTAATTTATAGTTTCACCACTGCCTAACTGTAAAATTAATAAAATAGTTACCTACGTGTTTTCATAGAAACTTTTTCTGCCAATTTTATACTAGGGTTGTCACTTATCAGTCACGTTAAGTATTATTATAGTTTATCTATACTAATATTATAAAGATAGAGAGTTTGTTTGTTTGAACGCGCTAACCTCAGGAACTACTAATCCGATTTGAAAAAATATTTTTGCATTAGAGAGCCCGTTTATTGAGGAAGGCTTTAGGCTATATATCGTCATGCTACTATCCAAGGGAGCGGAGCAGTAACCAAATGTCAACAAATCGGCCAAACTTTCACACATTATTGTAAAACTGATGTTTATATCGGAAATTTGAACGCGGGCGAAGCCGCAGGTACTGCTAGTAATCAATATAATTATCAAATTCAGTTTGATTCGTGTAATGAAAAGTTAATAATAATATTAAGTAATAATAATGAAGTACGTAACATCATACACCTATAGGATGAATATCTATTAAGATTTTTTCATTTTCGATGTAACATCTTGTTATATTCATATAATATTTATTTTACATGTTATGTTCTACTACTAAATATACATTAATACGTATTAAAAAATATAAGAAATCGACTCTGAGGTTCAGAGTTCAATTCCCGATTAGATTAAATTATAGGTGCACACTCAATTCTCTCTCAAGAGCAACCCTATTCATTAAAACACTGTCAAATATTCGCCCATCAACACATAATTAAATATTACTTCACAGTACAATAATTTCAACATACAATCTACAGGAAACAGAGCCAAAACAATGCCGTACAAAGAGGATATCCCATAGCCTTAAACGAACAATAATATGGCACATTGTGAACTCCATAACAGACGGTGAATCAGTGCTTATAAAATGTTAATTAATTTGTATCCACGCTCGGTAATTAGGTAACGTTAAATTGAAACAGCCTTGATTGTGGTAACTGTTTATTTTGTTATCTGAACTATGTTATGTTCTATTTACTATAATATCCTCTGGAGAACATTTGCTATAAACAAGATAAACTAAGAAAAGTCCGCGACTTCGCTTGCCTGTTTTGCTAGAAAAAAAGCTGATTCACTCTCACTCGAATTATTTTCTCCCACGTTTTTACTTGAGGAACACATTATCTCTAAAGACAAAAAGTAGCCTTATGTGATATAAGCCTTGCTACTTGTCTAAGCCCTTTCACTAATTCACTAATAAAAGTTCTATGGAGTAAAATATTCTGGAGAGAATGAAGCGAAAAGAAGATACAAAAGAAAACAGAAAAAAAAATGTTTAAAGTTTATTTAGCTTTTAATATTGTACTTAACTATATGAACTGAAAAATAAAGAGAATTTAGAATTTTGACATACCATTATTATTTATACTAATATTACAAAGAGGCAGTTTGTTTGTTTGTTTGTTTGAACGCGCTAATTTCAGAAACTACTAATACGTTTTGAAAAATTATTTTTGCGTAAGGTAGCCCGTTTATTGAGGAAGGCTATCCGCTGTATATCATCATGCTACTACCCAAGGGAGCATAGCAGTAATCATAAAAGTCAAAAAATCGGGCAAACATCCATACATTATTGTAAAACTGATGTTTATAATATGTTTAAGTGCTTTAAGCCCAGAAACTACTGAACCCCTTTTCAAAAATGCTTTTTGCATAAAGCCAGAGTTTTTTATAGTTTTATCGCGAGCGAATCCGAGGGTTCTACTAGTTTATAATATAATAAATACAATTAAAATAAGAATTTCTTTATCATGTTTAAACATAATTCGTCGTCTCGCATCGATAAAAATGTCTATGTTATTGTTGTTCATAAAATAGGTAAACCTTCTTTTAAAGAAAGAAATTCTAATCATAAAACAATCCTCAACATCCAAAGATACATATAAATTTATCTTAAATTTCATACATTGTTGTAAAACTACGACAACAGTATTATTTATTGTATTATATACTACCTCCCTATGCCTATATCTAAACATACCTATAATAAAATTGTAACTAAGCCGAATCTATACATAAAATATTTTTAGACGAATCTAGTTTTTAGAATTTTTGTCTGTCTGTCTGTTACCGCATCACGGAAAAACCACTGGAGGGATTTAGATGAAATTTGGTATGATGATAGCTGGTTATCCGGGTCAACATATAGGATACTTTTTACTGCAAGAAAATATCTCATCTCTGAGAAATCTATAGCAAAACGTTAAAACGTAAGTAAGGAGGAAGCCGAGCGGAGCGAGGGTGAGTCGCTAGTATATAAATAAATCCGATATCCTTTGCATTTTCATAATATGACGTTCTATTGACGTTCTATAAAATTGTCGCTAAATGTTCATAACATATTATTAGTTGTAATAAAAAAAAATCTCTTAAAAATAAAGGGATTCCGATCGGTCTAAAAATCTCCCTAACTCGGTTAATTTTGACCGGAGGAAAAAAAGTCATGAAATCTTTTTTATGCAAAATTTTAAGCTTTACACATTTTTACTAAAACTTTTTTGTCTAATTTTTACCGTTTTCGAGTAATTGCGAAAAAACACTTTTGACAATTTTTTTTTGGACCCTTGCCGGTGGTTGCGGACACGAAAACCTTTACACATTGTTTTGTATCATTAAAACTACATTATATCAAAAATGCAAAGTTGAGTGTCGACATTTTGATTTCAGACCTTATTTCACTGGACTATATATCCCTATTTCTATTGATGAAAACCGTATGACAATTACACGTACAGTAATTTCTGAAATTTTGTCGAACTTTAATCTATAATATTAATATTATAGAGGCAGAGTTTGTTTGTTTGTTTGAACGCGCTAATCTCAGGAATTACTAATCCGATTTGAAAAATTCTTTTTGCATTAGATAGCCCGTTTATTGAAGAAGGCTATAAAGCTATCTATTCCACACTAACAGTTTAAACGTACCTAGGGTCGAACCCGAGCGAAGCGAGGGTATGCCGCTAGTTTATAAAATGTAGTATTCTTTTTCGCTTGATATAACAAAATATAATGCAAATTGCCTATCCAATTATTAAACAAACAATGTTTGTGGAAAAGTAAAATTGACCCATTTAAAGTTTTCAACTCATAAACATCCAATTTCCCCTTCACGGGACCGTGTTAATGTCAATTATTCAGCATTATTAACGCGACTAAGTTTTACGACGTAGTTGTTACATAAAACTAGACTATGTTAGAATACCCAGATATTGTAATTTGGGAAGCCATCTTTTTTTTTTAATTCTAAACTATTTTAATTACCTATTAATGTATTAAAAAACAAGAAAAACAGCTTAAAATTTATTTTTGCATTTTTACATGTTATATTTTTAACATATTGTTTCGCGTGTCAAATCCCCTGCAAATTGCAGGGCATGCCTACAAGTGGTGCAATGTTAAAAGGTTCAGAATCTCTGGACTATTTATAAACTCTTTGTTTCCCTCCATTTATAATATACAAGTGTAACATCTGGCATTTTGTTTTCCCCTGCCTCGAGAACAAATGTGCTAATTTCTTATTTATTGCTACAGTATGAAACTATTTTTTGCAATGTATTTTGAATAAAAATTTTAGCTTTTAAGTCGTTGCGCAATAAAACGAATTATTATAATAATTAATTAAAGCTATAATGACGAGCAACATGTGGTAACACATACTTTATTAAATTCTTTACTTTAAATAAGGTCAACTTTTAATAAAATAAAACTTAAAAAATTAAAACTTTTAATAATATGGCTATAGAAAATGGATAGTGAAATATAAAAGATATAAAACTGTACCGTATCTGTTTAATTAATGTAATATAAATATGTGAAATTATAATCATCAAAAGTCAATAGGTATATTAAACGTTGCACATATGTTAAAAACCACATGTTTAAAAATATACTTAAATTGTTAAAATATGTAAATGGATCTATGAATGAATACCTTATATTTAAATTGTTTAGCAACTTTAATTTTTATATATTTCTCTTTCATGATAAGTAGTGCATTTACTCAAGTGTTGATTTTTTCTTATTAATGTGTTTTACTCATATCAAATTATTGTAGTATCTGTTCAAAATACATATAAACAAATAAAAAGTATAAAAAGGACTTCATTTTTTCTACTTTTGTATCACATTTAAAACATTTATTGTTTCACTATGGCTTTTTAGAGATTAAATTTTATGCTTACTTAAATAATTTTTTAATTTTAATATAATATTAGCACCTCACCCTTGCTCCGGTCGGATTCGTCCCTACTTACGTTTTAATGTTTAGTACAGATTTCTCAGAGATGAGATATTTTCCCCTAGTAAAAAGTATCAATTATGTTGACTCAGATAATGAACTATCATCATAGCAAATTTCATCAAAATCCCTCCAGTGGTTTTTCCGTGATGCGATGACAGACATACAGACAAAAATTCTAAAAACTACAGATTCGGTCTCTTTATCGATAATAATGTCTATTTCAATAAGACTTTCCAAAAAATATTTAATGTACAGATTCAGCTTAGTTACAATTTTATTATATGTATAGGTTGTTGTGGCAAATCTAAAACAGTTTTCAAATAATTATTCTTTAACTATAGTGTAAAATAATTGCTATTGTTATATATAGTTATAAGTAATGATATGAAAGATAAACATCAAGTGCTGAGCATATCTTTCAAGTGCTCGTGATAAATGCTAATCACTGCCTACAGAAAGCTTAATATTTTTAAAATCTGTAATAATTATAATATTTTTATGTATATATATAATAAAATTCTAACTGACTCGAATCTGTGCATTAAATATTTTTTGGAAAATCTCATAAAATAGTAATTATTAACATTATTAATTTTGTCTGTCTGTCTGGGAATGCATCATAAGAAAACCACTGCATAGATTTTGATGTTTGGTATGATGATAGCTGGTTATCCAGGTCAACATATAGGATACTTTTTACTGCAAGAAAACATCTCACCTCTGAGAAATTTATAGGTATTTAACATTAAAACAAAAACATGTATAAAATATATAAATATATATTAAATATATTATTTAACTGATTAACTGAAGAATTAATAATAAGTAGGTAATTCAACTTATGAAAGTGTTTAATCATTGATTTTTATAAAAAGCTGAAAAATATTATAAATTTAAGCAAGAAAATAATATATTGCAACTGTTATACATGTAATATGATGATACACTTGTATCTGCCAAATAAATATATAAAAAAAAATGATAAAAAAGTAAACAATGTCTTCATTTCCGTTAGACATATTTACTTTAATCTCTTACTAGCTGATAACGATAATGACCAAAACATTACAAAAACATGTTATGGTAAATATTATCTTTAGAGTTCATTTACTTATTTATTATTATATTATATGAAAGGTTCAATCTCCTTTATTAATGAAAAAATATTATAAAAATGCAAGCTCGAATATAAAACTTGGGTCATAGATGGGTATACAAAATCTATTGGATACAAAGTTATTTTTAAAACATAAAATGTTATTGGTTATTATGATATTTAAATATACATACATATATTTAAAGTTTCCTGTTTATAATGAAATATACTTATTTACAGTGTATTACATAAAAAAAATATTATTTGATTAATTAAACTCTGTTATAATTATAATTAATTTAAGAGTTTTTAAAAAATCTTACCTGGTATACTGTTTGTTGGGGCCAAAGCCCAATCCGGGGAGGAATCTTCTTCGTCAGACATTGTTGTTATTCACTTATGTCACAATCAAACCACCAAAACACTGCAGGACATGTCCTCAAACACTTACACTTAATGAGATTCACAAACAATAACTAAAACTGCCTATATTTTCTTGAATTGGTCCGAATATTTTGTTCCATTTTCAGTTAAGTTTCTGTAATCAAAAATTTCAACTATACAATAAAATTAAGATTTTTAGTACTTTTCAATAAATGCCTGTTATCAGTATGTCAACTAATTGTATTACATGGACAAAAAACATTGAATTATTATACAATAAATATTAGATGTGAAAATAATGTTTTATTTATAGAGAATGTCACTTGAATTGAGTGGGTGTTGTCTAAACTATCCAGTTCTAAATTAGGTAAGTATATCAAATCACTCAAAATAATATTGATAAAAAAAATAATTTTAATTTTAAAGTTGCAATAAAAGTATTGGCTGATATAAATAATATAGATCTATTCTGAAGGTCCAGTGAACAGCCTAACAGGAAATCAAGAAGTTTTCACTATTGTCTAGTTATTCAAAGGCGACTAATGCTTTCTATTCGTTTATTACAAGGTTGCGAATGTCAGTCGATACTGGAGCGCTTTCGCAACCTTAAGATTTGAACTTTATTTAGACAGCATAGCATTTTATATACAAAAAAACTAAAGCTGAAAGCCGATGACATATCGATACGTTTCCGCATCAAGACTATAAATAAACCAAAATATGCACTTGCACCCTACTAATATAGTAAATATTCTTATTAATGCTAAATAATGCGCTTTAAAATTCTGCCTTAAAGGATTAAATACAGCAGCACAAATATCTTAACCTAAATTTATTCTATCGATTGTTATGCAAAAACACTGCGATGAGTCATCATGGGCACTTTTATAGCACAATTATATTTTATAGCTGAAATATTCACCTGACTAAATTTTAAACTTTTGATAACTATAGATACAACTATTATTTTATAGCATGAAAATAATTTTCGAATCTTTCGAAAGCAGACATTTTCCTCGGAGAGTCGAAGACACTAAAAGTGTTACCAGATCTAAATTAATAATACTATTAAAAATAATTATAATAATTAGTGATTATGTTTTAGTTCAATTCAAAATAGATAATTTAAAAAATGTGATCTATTTATCAAGGGAATTATTATTCTAATAAATAAATAGGACAAAAATAACTCGAAGATATTTTTTTTTCGTTTGAAGAAAAAAAAATATAATTCATACAAATTAATTATTATCAAGACTATACACTAAGATATGGTTTGACTCCGAAATAGTTTTTTTTTGTGAGTAGTTACTTAAACATATACAGAATTTTACTTTTTTTATTAGATATGTATTTGTTTTTATTCCCTTTTATAAAGACCTAATATATATACTTGGCTTATTAGTTACTACACATTGACACGATGAAAAATATAATGCTAAATATTATTTATTATAAGCTTATTAATAATCAATCGTCACTTTATTAGTATTCTTTCATTTTAAACTTGTTACTTTTTTGCTGCCTGTTATTACTCATTATTGGAATTGCTAAATTCAGAAGTCGTCAAACTGGCAACGTCCTTGCTAGATGTAATACCGGAAATACTTAAAGTCAACGTCTTTTTTTTCTTATCTAATTATAAAATAAATTAAATCCTAAGGTTTTGTACATTATATACCTTTTTATTGAATAAAATGTTTAAGTATAATAAAAATATTTTTTTTTAATGTATAGTTTAAATTATTTGAAAGAAATTCCATAATAAAGGGAACCTCAATTGACAGAGCGTCATTGTACGTAATGGAGTCGATCTTTTACTCGACAAAGTTGTGATTGAAATTATTAAGGAATTTTATGAAAATATCACATAAAATTGTGTGCTATTGTGTATTGTTGGAGTGAAGTATATAAATAGAAGTGATATATGGATACCAACGCCAAAAAAACGTGTATAAACAACCTCATTTTGGCATCAATGGTATGTGTGCCATCAAAATATTTTGGAAAGTTTAACGTAACTCTAATTTCAATGTGAGAAAGTTATTATATACAATAATAGTCAATCTTAAGCAATTAAAAACAATTCTTTAATAATCTCTTAATCTACATTCTCAAAGAATGAGCTAATATCCTTAAGCTTTGTCGTCCGCGTAACTGGGTAGCTGTAAGAAAGGTCATGCATTCATTTTCCTTTTTATTTTCAGAATGATTGTAATTCAAATGTCAATATGGGCTTAATGAGTACCCGTTGATAGTACCTAAATACATATATAGGCTGCCCAAACACGCGGGTTAATGGTTTTACGAGGGCAAGTTTGTTATCCAAAGTCAGATGAAGGGATGGCTTCGGACCAACCTGTAAAGAAAAAACAAAGAATTGATGGTCCTGATATTGATGATGGAAGTGATAGATCCGCGGAGGATATCCTCACGGATATTTATGACTCAGAGACACCACCTGCCGATACGTCTGGGGACTACACGTCGAGGAATGGTGAGTCTCCGGATAGTGGGACCGTAAGTGAAGATGCAGTTGACTGTTCAGCCATTTTGAGGCTCCCTAGTGATACAAGTGTTGACATTATTCCTTCCTGCTCCAATAATGTACCTCACTGGACGGCAGCTGATGACACACTTCTAGCAGAACTGAGGATTATACAAAATGCTTTAGTAGGACAATGCTTGTGCGGTTTTGATGAAACTTCCCTGTGTCAACTCTTTGACAGAAGATTACATATTGTATCATGGCCAATAACATGTTCTCTCACATATCTGTCGACTATGCAACTTATGTTTGATATATATTTGAAGCAAAACAATACTGGCACTATATGTTCAAGGTTGATGTACACTTGTGACTTATTTGTAAGGAACAGACATGACTGGATAACGGAGGTTGTGGATTTATCGGAACACAAAAGTAAGTTTATAACATTTGTAGCATGTAGAGTATTAGCTAGCTTTCTAATTGTTTCTAAAGATACTGTTGATGAAAATTGGTTACAACAGATTACTGAAAACATATATTTGTTTGATAGGATAAATAGGATCACAGTACAAAAAATTAACTTCAGTTTAGATATAATTAAAAGGATAGTTGAGTGGAAAGATGTAGAGCAGCATCCTCTAGAGGAAAGTAATTATGTAAACGCACCAGGAACTGTACAAGTTTCAGAGGACAATCCCTTTAGGAGTGGTCCAAGTTGTGGTAGCAGTAGTAACAGTGCACAATTGCCATCTAGTTCTCATAGTGATAATTTACATAGTTCTTTCTCTAATTTGCAAACCCATAGCTCTCCCTCCACATCAACAGGTGAAAAACCTGATAGCAAACCTGTACAGTTTAAACTTAGTGAGCCAGTGTTAAAATTTCCTCCTGACCAATCCAATAGTGGCATGGAGCACACCGAATCCCCTGAACCTCCTCCGGCGAGGATAGAAAGAGTCAACGAACATGGTTGTGTAACAGTTATATTGACTGACTCTGAATCTTTTGATACATCTCATATAAAATGCTTAACAATAAAAACGTTAGAGCATCACTGGCCAGTTTTGGTCAAAAACATGAAACTGCTTCTTCTAAGGTACCTGAATTTATCTAATGCTGAAAATTGTATATTGACATTTTTCTCCCTGTGGGAGAACATTATTAGTGTAAAAGCGAATCTCTCAGTAATAGATACTAAACCGTTCTATGCAGATTTACAAGGCTTTGTTGATTTACTCAGAAATACAATGCTACCGAGTTTAATTTATACCCAGATACTTAGTTTATTTAATGAGGTGCTTTGCTATGGTTCGACTCTCGCTCTTCAAGATATATTGCCTGAAGAGATATGTTGTCTCGCGCATTCTATTGTAAGATATGTTAAAGATTTTCGTCTACTCAGTGAAGTTAGGGTCCAAAGCAGTAGAAGTGGGTTCGGTTTCCTAGGTCACGATTGTACTGTTACCCGAGATTATTCTTTAGGTCCCGAAATAGCACCTTTGTCCTCTTCAATTCAGCTTGTTGATCAGAGTTATGGTGATGATGAAAATGATGATACATCTCAATCTCGAAACGAGGTAGACAAAACAATGTTACAAAGAATGTCCTTGCTTGTACTCAAGTCTGTAGCAGTCACTGTGAAAGAAATGCGTTGCGACTCATCTGATAGTTCGATCGATTCATCGGACTACAATGCGATACAAGATATGCAAATCGTAGAAAGATCAATCCGCGATGTCTTAAAGAAGTTAGATGTTTTCATTCGAAATAGGTTTGAATTTCACCCAGAGACACCTTTTACGAAGATGTTGATACATCTTTTTAGTGAGCAGGACGATTATTTGATAGAGTCTATGGTTTGCACATTAGATATTACCGTGGGAATCGTTTACAGGAATTCCATGTATCCCGATTTAATACCTATGTTGAATCCTATAATATCCTTTATTGAATTTCTCAAGGTAGTGTCTCACGATAGTGATGTCTTATTAGACTACCTCGTAAGTAATGAAACATGCTTTTTGTTATATTTGCTGAGGTTTTTGAAATATGTGAGGCGAAATTGGCCTAAGTTCTTAGAGTCATGTCAGCAAGCTGACTCAGGGGGTACGAGGGGTTTAGACGATACGATGAGGGTTTTGATAAGATTACGTTTACAAATCAGTAGGCTAGTGTCGAAGTCTTTATTCCCCTACAACATAAGCCCTGTTCTACGACTGCTGGAGGTTTGCGAAAGCTTGTACGAGGGAAATGAATTTAGCTGAATAAAATTATAGGTCACTTAATATGAATGGTACAAAATTTTTTCTTTCTTCTTTTGAAAATTCTAATAATGTAAATAAAAATAATATTTAATGAATGTAATGATTTTTGTTTATATATAAGAATATATAATAATGTCCAGAGAACTTCTACCTAACAATGAATGTCTCATCAAAATATGTGCATGACTGTTTATAGCTATGAATTAGTTTTTGCACATTAAAGTAATTACGATATTGTTCTCATAAATTAACCTTTAAGTATATTTTAAACTTTCACCTTAAACTTCCACTAAGACTGGCAACATAATTGACATTCCAAATTTTGTTGATTGGCATAGACTAATTAGTTAGATATAAAATAACTTATATCGATTATAATATTGTAGTATTTGTAATATTAAAAAAATATAATTATTTAGCTATAATTTACTCATTAAAAGTCTTCCCAAATTGATGTTTAAGAGTGAATTTTTTGTAATGTTTATATAACATACATTATTTTTGTTAAAATGCAGTGTTTTCGAAATAAAGAGAAATTATTATAAAAAAAAATTGTAATTTTGAAACTTTTTTTTTTTTTTACAAAGGATAGCTATGGTTTATATCAAATAGTTGTTTAAGTGCCTTACTGCAACAATGGTGCTTAGTTTACATTTCGTCGTAGTTGTATGAAACCTTACATTTTGTTATAATAAATAATTAATTTAATTTATCATATACTACTTTTAAGATAATATTTTAGTGCTAATTTATTTTATTTTGTTGTATAGTATTAGATGTAATGCATATAAGATGCGGGTTTTAATTATGATTTCTACTAAATTATATTCCATGTCACAATTGTAAATATGTCGCCATCAATTACCATGTAATGAGTAACTTTAATCAGTATTAATACAATATTATAATTTATATAAATATACATACATACATAATTATTAGCTATAATTTTTCTATCGCTTGATGAATTCGCTAGTTTCTAAAAGTCCGGCTCGAAGGACCAATTATAATTTTGCGAAATTTTTATGATTATCTGGTTTCTATACATACATTTTGAATGAAATTGAGTTCATCAAGTAATTTATATCATTTCGCATTTCGAATCTTACCCATATAGCCTTTACTGTTTAAACCTCAGACTGTTATGTAGGTGTATATGTCAATTTTTGTTTTATAACTAGCGAGTAAGGCTATTTGTTACTGCTAACTAAAGTATTGAATCTCAATAATCCATTTCAAATAAAATGGTAATCAAAATTATAGGAAAAATGTCAAATAAATGAATTATGAAAAAATTAAGTATTTAAATTATAATCTTGCCAATCATGTAATATTAGAATCATCAACATAGGGTACTACTTATGTTAAATATAAATGTAAAAACATAAAGAAGATATTTATATAGTAAAAAACACTTTGCCAGAACCCACCACATCAAATTATTAGTTTTCCAAACATCTTGACCTATTTTAATTTAAATTTATTACCTGTATTTCAGCCTAAATAGTATAGTAGAAGTGGCATAAACATTAATTAACATAAAAAACAATATTTATATGTATAATTAAATTTTTGAATGGTTAATTAATGTCCATGGATTACATTGTTCTAGGTTCTTCTATACATTGTTCTGTGTTCTGTGTACATTTGTTTTTGTCAAATAATGCATCTGAATAGTTAAGATTACATTGTTAATATTTGTAATGGTAATTTAACATACAATAAAACAAAATATTTTTGTACATGATCCGTAATATTTGGTTTAATTTCACTTTTTAACTAATCTACCTGCAGTTTGGTTCGCATTAGTAATCTCTATTTAGTTCACAATTACTTAAGATTTCGTATTTTTGGGAATACGTATAACGAGAAACTATCGTTACATCTATTTGTATTAAACATATGTTTGTAATTAAGACTACTATTTGCGACACCGAAATAATTGCAATAACAAAAATATACCATCGGCATGGCTGTCCAACCATCTATTATAAAAAGGAGAGATTTTAAAAATTATTTTCATATAATCAGAGTTTAAAAATTATAAATACATTTTCTGTTATGCTCTAAATGTTCAGAAAACGGAAGTTTTTAAATTCATTCAAGTTACAATTTTATTGCTCTTATTCACTGATAGCAATTAGCATGGCTGATGACAGTGGTAGCCCAGTGGTAACGCGCTCGCTTGGGAAACCGAGTGAAGCGGGTTCAAATCCCGGGTCTCGCACCTCTGATATTTTCATGTGCGAATCATTTCTAACATGATTACCACTTGCCTTACGGTGAAGGAAAACATCGTGAGTAAACTTGCATGTCTGAGAGAACCTAGTAAGTTTTCGAAAGACATGCTCAGTCCGCCCGCACTTGGCCAGCGTGGTGGACTATGGCCTGATCCCCCTCGTATTGAAGGGAGGCCCGTGCCCAGCAGTGGGACGTTAAAAAGGACTGAATACAATACAATTCACTGATGTATTTTAAGGAAGTGAGATTTTAGGTTCGTTTAATTTTCTCTTTGAATACCATTTAAAGTTGATCACCCTCTTAAAATCTAAGATCTAAGTGTTATGAACTTCTAGCGGCTTACTCTCTCTTCACTCAGGTAGGTCGCTAGTTTAGATGACACATTAGGCTTAGTTTATAGTGACCCTACTTACTGTGTCAACAGTCTCGGGTTCGAGTCCCGCTAGAGGCATTAATTTGTGTGACTGGCACGAATGTTTGTACTCCAGTCATGGGTGTTTATATTTATATCATGTATATATTTAAAGTTATATATGTGTAGTGTATCAATTATCTGGTATCCATAACACAGGCCTCGTAGCTTACCATGGGACTAGATGGTGCCGTGTGTTAATATATATATATATATATATATATATATATATATATATATATATATATATATATATATATTATAGTAGCCTATGGGTGATAACTCAGGTCAAAGTATCTATGTAATAAATTTCATCTAAATCTGTCTAGTAATTATAGCGTAAATAAGGAACAAACATACACACACGCGAAGTTTAACATTTATAATAATAGTACGATAACAAAAAGAAAAATGGAACGTTTTTCTTTGTAAATAATATATAAAATACTAGCGGCTCACCCTCGCCCACGGAACCCACGGGAACCGCATATTTTTCCGGGATAAAAAGTAGCCTATGTGTTATTTGAAGTATTAGCTATATTATTGTAAAGTTTCATTAAAATCCATTCGGTAGTTTTTGCGTCAAAGAGTAACATCCGCACATCCTCACTTTCGCGTTTATAATATTTGTAAGATATAGGACATGCATTTGGCATTTTTGAAAAGGTACAGGTAGGTAAAGAATTATTACGACAAGGAAAACGAAACTAAGTAACAAAATGTTTTGAAAACAGTTTCTCTTTCAAAAGCCATTTTGTTTGCCTTTTCTCATCATCAAATAGAGCAAAGATGGAAATCTGGCCTACTTTATGAGAATAGTCTATTTATGGCGAACTAGGCCAGCTTGCTTGACCTAACGTTCTTTGAGTTTTTTTTTTGTTAGAAGCATAGGTTCTGTTATTAATATCTAGATTAAGAGTGTTTTAAAAGTTTAAATAAGAAATATTCTCGTATAAAAATACTTTAAAATGTAAAAATATTGTTAAGTAAAGACTGACCCCCGCTTCGTTCAAGTGCATCCTTAGATGCCTATAGCCTATGCTATTTGTTACTCTAGCTCATAGTCTATTTGCGTACTAAACATCCAAAAACGTTTAGCCGTTTCAGATAGATACCTACCACATCAGTAGACGGAAATATGACAATGTTTTATGTTATGTTAACAACTAAGTACTTTAATTCATCAAAATCGGACTAGTAGTTTTGGAGAAAAATGGCAACATGGATTTGCACAAACAAACAAATGTCCTCGCACCCCAAACGCTTACCGTCTCCGTTCCGTCGTGAGTAAAAATGGATCTAAACGAAATAAGGCATATTATTTATAAAATTATTTCAATGTGAAAGTAAATTTTTTTTTGGCAATTTAAATATCCTTTTTAGAAAATAAGAAACGTTAATTTTTGAGAAGTTCGCCGGAAGCGTGTTGCGTGTTCTGCATCCTTAGACCTGCAGGCGCAACGATCGACTACACACTACCTGTGGGATTCGAATTTGTATGCAAATTACCTATATAGAAATATTTAAATTGCAGATATCCCTTGCCGTCGTATTCAAAGGTGCGCTCTGACTTCTGGATAATTTTCGATTTGTTTGTATTTTTTTTTTAACAAAGTTTTGATGATTTTCTTTTTCTATATTATCTATTTTTACTTACTTACACTCGTTTGGGTGCGTTCCTCGGTATGTTTTTTTTGAGCGGAACCCTAATCCTTTTTCTAAAATAAAAGTAGCCTAAGTTACTCCTTGTTACATTAGCTATCTATCAGTGAAAGTCCCGTCAAAATCAGTCCAGCCGTTTCGGTGATTAGCCGAAACAAACAGACAGACAGACTAAATTTTTTAAAATTGTGTTTTTTTTTACAAGTACCATAGGTATATACTTTCATATATTATATTGTATATTCACTTAGTAAAAAAAAAATATTTTGACATAGACAAATAGACACTTCAATTTCATTTATCTGTATAGATAAGTAAATAAATAAAATTGTAATTTTGAGTATCATTGAAAATTTTCCAAAAAGGAGATCATAATATAATGTTTGCTTTTAATTTTTTTGTCTGTCTGTGTTTAGAGTTTGGTAAGTAGGTACTAAATAAGTAGCTACCCGAGAATAGAAGTTAGTAAATAAATTAAAGTTGTTCTGTAAGTTTTTTTTTATCCTAATTATGTAATTATTCTTTTTTAAATAGCAGCATCATATATCTGGCAAATGTAGAATGGCAATAATTTTACTCCTCTTCCTTATAAACATCATTCCTTACAGTAATCTATACTAATATTATAAAGAGGTAAAGTTTGTGAGTTTGTGACGTTGTAGGGGGTAATCTCTGGATCTACTGAACCGATTTAGATGAAATTTGGTAAGAAGATAGTTTGAAACCCTGGGAAGGACATAGGATACTTTTTATCCCGGAAATCGTGCCTTAACGGCGTGAAAATGGGGATGAAAGTTTGTATGGGGAATCGAGCAAGGGACGAACCAGAGCGAAGCGAGGGTGAGCCGCTAGTTTTAAATATATGCGTTATACAAAAAGGTTAATTAGGAACTATGGAAAAAGAACGAAAAGCTTTATGTAAATTTTATAACTTTTAGAAATAAAATATTTACAGATTTTGACTATATAGGGCCTATACATACAAATTTTTAGAAACACGCCAGAGACGGGCATATCATGCACGTCCGTCTGCGCTTATTCTGTGCTAACTTAAAAAATACAGATCATTTACGTTCGTATTGATAGCTAGTTGATACAAACGCGAATCGACAGCGCTATAAAATAAGCTGTGTGCATAGGCCCTTATTGCAGAAACCCCAACTTGTTTTATCGTTACGCTTTTCACTTTGCTTGGCAATTTGGAGTGAAACTCAGTAATATGATTAACTTGAAAAAAAAAACATATTATATTAACATACCTACTTCCATTTTGTTTAATTTACGCTTTCAGGTTCAAGCTTGTAGAAAAATAACAAATCATTATTATTCATCTTCTTCTACAATCTCAAATATCAAACAAATCTATACATATAATAAAACTGTAGAGATCGAATGTGTGTACATAGAAAAATGCTAAAAACCGAGTCAGGGGTATATAAGAGGAGAAATAGAACAAATCCAGATTTTATCAATTTTTTTGTTTCTCTGTTTGTCTGTTTGTACGGGCTAATCTCCGAAACTGTTGGACCGATTTAAATGAAATTTTGCATATCTTACATCCCCGATTAACGTTTCATCCCGGAAAATTAAAGAGTTCCTGTGAGATAGTAAAAAAAACGATAGTAATTTATACAGCTTAGTACACAAAAACTACTGATTGGATTTTAATGAAACTTTACAATAATATAGTTCATACATCAGAATAACAAATAGGCTACTTTATATCCCAGAGAAATGTACGGTTCCCGTGGGATAGATTTGTTTTTGTTTGTCTAGAGGCGCACCCGAGCGAAGCGAGAGTGAACCGCTAGTATTTAATAAATATCTATAACTTAATATATAGGTAAGTGCAAGCCACGACCCAATTACTAAGTAGGTACATTCACTAGCCACTAATATAGATCGAGGTAAGTTGACTTCAATAAAATTATTATAAGTAGGTACATTTCAAACTACTTGACCTATTAACCTGTGACCTGATACAGTCGAGACTAGCAGCTGCACACGTTTTTTTGGATTAATTGCCGTGAACTGCTCCAATTAAATTTGAAAGACGTGAGGTGACACACTTAAAATATTTCAACTTTAAAGTGCAGATTTTAAATAAAACTATCTTTTCGGATTATTTCGTGGATTTATTTAGATTTTTGGTTCCCGACGTTTCGAATGCTTTACAGCAATCATGGTCACGGGAGAGACTCTCTAGTGACCGTGACTGATAATCCAAAAAGATAGTTTTATTTAAAATGTCAAATATTCGAGTACATCTAAGTAAGTATTATTTAAAGTGCAGAATTACAACTCTAGAATTGGTAGTTAAGGTAAGATAAGGTAAGACCTAGATGCTTATATTATACATTTTATATACTGATGATATTATGCTAATTGGGTCAAACTTAAGTTTAAGTATCAATTATAAAAAAAATCGGTATGACCTTACTACAATTATCTTAGTTACCTAGAGTTTGAATTCTGGTAACATACGAGTACAAACACTCAGATACATCTGCATACATAAATAATATTAGGTACAGATATTTGGCAAATGGCATGTACGAAGTTCGAACCCACTACCTCTTGCAGAACAATCTGTGCAAAAAATCACAACGACCTGTCGCTTAAGATGAAGGGGACAACTTTCCTGTTACGTTTATCATATTAGAAGTAAGAAATAAATGAAATTGATAAATTAACATGTCGGTTTTCTACAGACTGTACTTCGGGAAGTGTGCCCACGAGCTCCATGGTCTCATACCGTCATTGCCATTTTTCCATCGGAACACCAGACGTACTGCATGATACCATTCTTTCTTAGTTGACATTCCGACCATTCGCACTAAGCGCTATTCATCATCTTTTATAATGCGCACAGCCAAGAAGTGGAATGCCCTGCTTGCGTCTGTTTTTCTGAGTACTTAGCCTGAAACTCTTTAAGGTGCGTGTTAACAGGCTTCTCTTGGGCAAACTCGCTACATCATAAACCTTATCTATGCCTTTAAGCTACGATGAAGGTCAAGAGTAACCCCATATCTAATTTAAAAAAAAAAAGACGTGTGTATACAATCCCAGAAGAACCTAGGATTTCTATTGCTCATAGAAATGTTGTATTTTGGGTCTAGATGACCTAGAGACATGAGTGAGTACTTTTTACTAAATCTTACTCTCATAATATAAAATATATTATGTTAACTTTTCAGTCGCTAATATAGGACTGCTGATGACCAGCGCCATCTTGATTTAGAATAAGTAAGTTCGCATATAATAAATTCAAGGAATAGGCTGACCTTTTAAACTATTTATTTATTTCTAGGATGTTTTCATGTTTATTACGATATTAAAAATATCGTTTAGAATATTACTTGTACAGCAGGTAATAATTAAGTATACTTTTGTATACTTAGTATATATAATTAAGTATTTTTGTAATTTTCTTTATTGTAACTACTTTTTTAATAAATCTTGTAATTATTGTCGGATATTATAATTTTATTAAGCTATACAACATTTATTCAGGGCCTCCGCGTCCATAAACATTTTGTGTCTGTATATATATTTTTTATAATGTTAGTCTACTAATATAAATGCGAAATTTTATATGTGTGTTTGAATGAAATTTAGTACTGAGATAGACTTAAGACCCGGAATAACACTTGTTTCATTAACCTAGCGAAGCGAGAAGCGAGTGTAAATCGCTAGTTAGTCTTATTAAACCAAAACGAATTTAGCAATTTCAACTGCAGTTTTCTTTAACGATAAACCGACATGAAAGTAGTATGGAAATAGATATTTCTTGTTAGGGGTATAACTATGTAATTTAAAGTGTATAGTGTGGTGTTCTTATATACCAGAGAGCCGGCATGGCGGCGGGAGGGGGTGAAAGAGGATACACATGCACCTCTTTGCAGTTTGCCATAAACGAAAATATATAGAAAAAGTTTTAGTTTTACTCACAAATAGGTATTTCAAAAAAATATAACATTTAGGTATGGTATTAAAATTATAAAGTTAATTATTTAAACATTAGTTAAGTAGTAGTTTAATGTGAAATAATTATACTGCCGCCCAGCCTATGGTTTAGGTAGACTGTACAGTGTGATCTGGCAGTCACTGTCTGGCAGTCAACTATCCCTCGAGGTCACCAGTGCAATTCAATTATATAGGCATATATATACGTTTTTTTTTTAAATTATCGCGTTCCATATTTATATATATATATATATATATATATATATATATATATATATATATATATATATATACGTGTATAAAAACATTTAGACGCTTCATAATATATCACTAGGCACTCCTATACATTGGTTTATAGGGTCTCATCACGACCAAAGAAAAATTAGATCAAATTAATGTCAATAGATGACGTTACATGTATCGATTCGTTATTAAAGTTGTGTTAAATTAACAAAAGATAAAAAAATAGATCCCAAAAAGGTATATTATTGTTTTAATAAATATTCTTAGTGAAGGGAAAAAATATTGTGCCTGTAAATGAAATTCTCTTAATTTTACTGATTAATTATTGAAATACATAACAGCAATCCGATGATGGGTTTGTAGTGTACATTCAAAGATGACGCTTTTACTTTTTATTGTTTATCACGGTTAAAAATTGATAAAATCGACGATTTTTTTTAATTGAATGAAAATTTTCTTCTTCGCGCATTATTTTTGCAACTTTTAAATACACATTGCGGCATTGTGAACGTGTTTAAGCTTGCAGTGTTTCAATACAAGTAATCGAAATATACACTCACTTTTCAATTGAGCTGATATTTACCGAGAGCCTGTGTTATGGATACCTATCTGGTATCCATAACACAGGCTTCGTAGCTTAACATGGAACTAGATGGTGCTGTGTGTTAATGTCCCAACATATTTATTTATTTATTTATTATTTATTTTTGACGCCGACCCGATATCTAGTAGTATTGTTGATCGAAGCGGGTGGTTTAAATTTTTTATTGGCAGACATATACCTATCCTCTGATTAGTTCGTTTTGTACGTCCCTTACCCTTACCACTACATTTTCAAAAGTATGTGAAAAAAAAACATCGATCAAAAAAGTACTAGATACCTAATTAGCGACAAAAAAATGTCCTCACCGAATGAGCGCTCATTTGAAAATTAGAGCGCGATTTTTATTTTTTTTATGAAAAAACAACTTTAAGCATTGCATATAAAGTTCAATTTACATTGTTATATATTTATTTCAGCTAGAATAATTACCTAAACACAATTGGTGACAGTTTTAAGAGAACTTTTGCGTGGGATTGTGCATCTAGTACTTTGTTGATTGATGGAAAAACATGGTAAATATCCAATTTTATATCATAAGTATATTTATTATCGATCTGGACTTACAATTTGTGCTATTGGATTACTTTTATAAATGCTTTTGTTTATACGTGTATCTGTTTGTTACTTTTTTACGCTGAAACGCAAGCGCGGATCCATTCCTCAAACGTTTCTGGTCACAGCCACCCGAAAAATGGCTAAGTGTGTAGCGACTCATGATCAATATAGGTATGCAATTTATTTCTTAAAAGATAATTTACTCTGTGTTGAATAAGAAAAGTTCTTTCCGCGGTATTTACGCTGACCTACGTATTTGTAAAAAAGCATTTTTTTTAATTTATCAAAGCATTGGATATAACATTAGTCTATAGAACTCATGGTTGTGGGTATGCCCACCGTGCCCATAACGGTGGATCCGCGCTTGCTGAAACATATGAAATTAAGTACAATGATCTGGAGCAACGTATAGGCTTGTGTTAATATTTAAATTGGCATAAAAGTGGCGAGGGGTAAGTTTCTAGTAATAAAAATAAAAAGATGAAGGTCCAAAAACAAACACATAATATTTCATATATTTATTTTTCGTAATCAGACTTCTTTTCAGGGTTTGTCTTGTTTGAATAATATAATCTATTGGTTTTCAATTTTTGTACATACATTAATTAACATACAGTGGATTTACAGATCTCTTGTTCTATATTTGAAAACTTAGAAAATGCTTCTTTTTTTTTACAATAAATATCGAAGTCTTGCATTAGAACATCACATATAATGGTCTCAATAATAAAATAGGTGATAGGTTTTAATAACAGTACGCTAAATGCTTGCGAAAATAGTCATTATTCTATTTTTCATTAAAGGTCAATATCGCATATAGCACTGTTAGTGACCATCACTCATAAGACTTACCTAGACATGTGTACATTCATACAAATAACAAAAAACTAGTCCATGCAAATATAAAACCATAAGTCTTTGTCATACACACAAACAAACAAAAAAAAACAATAATTAATCTGACTTACAAATTAACATACCTAACTGGTAAACAACGAAACTCCACGATGACTGTTATCCAAACAAAAATTAATCTTTATATTTTTTTATTCATAAAATAAAAAAAAAGTTAAAAGGTCCATTAAAAAAATTTACATATCATAAGTTGTCAAAATGTACATGCTCTTATATATAATAACTTAATTCCTATTAATTATATGTATGTATAATATTTCACGAATTAATCTCCAAAACGATTTATGTCATTTTTGACATAACGCAATGACGTCATACAACACGTTCGAAAATTTCATTTCATTTGGCAGTCGCTAACACATAATATCGATATATTGTACAAAACAATAGATTACTATCACACATTTTTATTATTTAAAAAAAAAACCTTCAAACACTTATAAAAATGGATAAAATGAAATTATATTTCATCATTTATATTTAGTGCCTCACAAATTTACGAAATCGATAAAATAAAAAAAAAATCAATAAACACAGTCAATTCGAGACATTATTTGGATAACAAACCTCATGTTTTGATATTACTAAAAATAGCACAACAAAAACACATACTTACAAACTTATTCAGGTATCATAGTCTTCATCTATTTGTAAATTTCCTGAATTCAAATGATCTATGTCGATCCGAGGGGGGATGAAGGGTTTTGCTTCAATTTTCTTTACATCAGACTTATTAGACTTAGAATTTTGTCGTTGTAATTTTTTATCAGGTTTGGGAACGCCTACGATATTAGCGACAGCTGTGTCTAGAACTTTTATTTCTGGTTTAGTTAAATTTTTTGTGAAATCTATATTTAAGATTGGGGTGACGGGCGTTCGGGGAGGGGGGGTGTTATTTTGCCTTACATCTACATAGAACATCGCTGGATGTTCTGGCTTTGGCACTGAAACTTCGACTTTATGCACTGGCTCCACAGGGGTCAAATTCGTGTAACTAGACGTCGAGGGCTGTGGACTCGAGTACGTAGGATTGACTTTGATTACACTCTTATGTTGTACTTCCTCTGTTAATAGTGTTTCTTGATAGAAATTTGCTGATACTACGGGTTTTTCTTCCATTTTCTTGGTTAAATCAATAGGACTTTCTGATGTGACCGTTTCATTTTTCGGTTTTGTCTCCGTTTCCACAGATAATGCTCTTCTAAGATTGTCCTTTGGCGCTGTTACAATCTGTTGAACCTTAATGTCAGAACTGCTCGAACTGTTCGAGTCTTCTCTAGCTACCCTCCGTGGTACTGATGTATCTGAAAATCTATAATATATTTATTTAAATATATATTTATTTTATAATTATTTAAATATATATTTAAATATATAAGAAGTACTCTACACTAATATTATAAAGAGGTAAATTTTGTAAGTTTGTATGTAGACTCAGGGTAATCTCTAAAACTACTGTTCTGATTCTGAAAATTCTTTCACTAATATAAAGCTATATTACAGCCAAGTGCTATAGGCTATTTTTTATTCTGATAAAAATGTGTTTTATATCAGAAATCATTTACTTTAATTTAAGTCGGAAAAAAATGGCCATCGAGTTACTTTATTGACTATTGTTATACTTAGGGATGAACTCTGACTGAAGTCGCTAGTAATATACATTGTTATGTAATTCGGCACACAATTTAAATATTAATATTTATTTGTAAATTTAAATCAGTTTTGATTACTACTAAAATAGAAAATTATTAGCTGATGAAATCCTAAGCTATTTGACGTGAGAGTTGCAATATAACAGCAGGTGTAGACTAAAATAAAATGCAGACAAAATAGGAATATTTGCTAGCAATGACCTCCCGACCGACTTCGGCCACGGCGGCCACTCATTGAGACTAGCCATCTGCGCAGGAGATATTATAGTGTAGGCGCAGACACAAGTGCACTCTCTATTCCTGTCACTCTCATACTCCGGTGGGATGACACGAGACACAACTGGTGAGAGTTAAGGCGCAGGACCGAAGGCTTTACGTACTCTTCGAGGCGCGGGGGTGAAACAACTTTCCAACACCGGCCTGTTACTGAGACTAACTAAACAGAAAGACTCAATAACTAAACTTGGCCCGACCCGGGACTCCAACCCTCTCGATGTGCAGCCGTACTTGCTAGCCACTACAACACCGAGGTAGTTTTTTTTGCTAGTATACATAATAGGAAGCAACAGAAGACAGTGTAAAAAAACATAATTATGATTTATGAATATGATGTTTGTTTTATATGTGTTTTCTTCCATTCAAGTTGTTTTTGTAGGATACCTCAAAGACATCAGTTTAATGACTGAGTAAAAATTAAATTACAGCGAGGCTCAATGAAGTTAAAAACGGATGTAATATAGAGTAGATGGCTATGTTTTTCTACAAGGTCAACAATTTTTCAATAAAAATATAAATTAAAGTGAAGGTTAAGGAAAGGTGAAGGAAATAAGTGTCTATTAGAATAATTAAATTTACGTTTGTAATTACCTAGAAGAATTCGGAGAGCTCTCACCACTTAACATTTCTCTTTCCTCAGCTGCGGTTACATCAGGTATGTTTTTAACCTGAAATGATGAAAATATAATGTTTTAAACTCAAGTCTCATGAAAATCTAAAAAACAAAATATTATTAAAAGACCTTTAGAAATGAGTTAAAAATTATAAATAACATCTTGTTAATCAACATTAAATGTTATCTTAGCTATTAAATATAAAATATATTTTTTTGCTTTCTGCCATTGCTAAATACTAGTAGAGCTATTTGAACTGAATTGGGTAAGATTATTAATTCAAAACAATTATTTTTCTCATATCAAAATTTAATACAGAATTTCTGTATTAGTAGACAAGTTAATAAATCAGACAAATGTTTCACAATACAAAAGTCAAACATAAAAAACTATAAAATCTCCTAATTAAAACGAATTAAACATAAATTACATTAATTATTATATAACACTATTGAAATGCATACAAGGAAATGATACTAAATAAGTAAAATTCTTACCAAATCTCTTAGGAAGTCAAACCGGGATTCTGCAAGTATACATTGCTTCACATGTGAAGGGCTGAGCGTCTTTGCATTTCTCTGCATTGTCACTTGCATTGCTTTACTTAGAAGAGACTCTACAAACAGCTCTAGTGTACGAGGTGTGAAGATAAAGAGATAGAGTTAAGGAAACACTTGTTAAATCATATTTGTATAGTAATATTTACTAGCAACTCACCCTCACTTCATCCCTAATGAAAAACAAACCTATCCCACGGGAACCGTACATTATACCAGGAACAAGTAACCTATATGCTATTCCAGACTATAATGTATCTCTGTACCAAATTTCATCCAGATCCTTTCAGCCATTCTGGCGTGATTGAGTAATAAACATCCATCCAAACTTTTGCATTTATAATATTGAAGAAATGGGATTAACTTTTTGATTATATTAATTTTTTATACATTTCCTTTTATATTATATAACTGGCAAGTTATACTTTACATTATATTTTATCCTCTTAACCATTAAAATAAACATAATTTAAGCAAAAGCATGAAGAAGGCTAGGTAAAAGTAAAGCTTAATAATAGCAAAGTTAAAGGAGTGACATATTGAGATTTAGAAAAAAGTATTTACATATCCTAAAAATAAGAACAAATAATATTGAGATTTGTTGGAAAAAATTATCTATGTATCTAAATTATATTTTTTTTGTCTTTAAAAGTGTAATTATCAAACACATTAATCATTATGACAAATGATAAAAAGATAGTTTTACAAAAATAGTTTTGGGAACCTGCAATCATTAAAAAAAAGAACATAGTTAACTTATTACCACACAATATTGAAATAAATTTTATTTAGATTGAATAAATGATAGGAATCAAGCAATAGGATGGCTATTTTATATTCAATTTGACATTTATTTGCAAAGATATCACAATAAAATATATTAAATTGGAAAATCAACATAGGTAATTGCCTTTATCCCATTTTTATAGTTTATTTAAATAACATATTTATTACAGAATCCTTCACATTCCTAAGTAAAGAAAATCATTTTGTAATATATATACTAAATGTTTTACAAAATTAATATTAAATATATTATGGATTACTACAAATTTCATGCATTGAATGTGAGTAAAACAAAGCATAACTGATAAGAATCTCTAGTCTGATTTACTGCTGCTTTACTTTTATACTTTTAGTTTTAAAGAAACTTTCAATATAGATAACTATAAGTTATTGAAATGTGCCTCCCTAATTAATTGTACTATTTATTTAATAAGAACATTATAAAATAATCCAAAACTAAGCCTTTGATTTCATTAAAGAATGAATATTGATATAATCTATATGTAACAAGTAATAAAGTACTGCATTTACAAATACGCAATATCAAAAAGGGAAGTAAATAATAGCAAGGGGACCTTCTTCCAATACAAATAATGTCACCTAGTCAAGTCTTCACTTACTATATATGAATTTTGTATTATGTACTACAATTTTATTAGACTCAATTGAAAAGGATATAGATTATAATTGGTACAGCTTGTGCCACTTTTCCCACTTCTTCGTCAGTCTGCATTATCTTCTTAATTCGTCCCTATAAGCAAACAATGTCATGATATCACCAATCTTTCATAGAACCGACAAAAACAAGCCCCTTTATCTTGTTATTATGGACGTTTTCGGCAACTTTACACTTACGGCTGGAAACCTGGCATTATATTTTCTTTTCTTCGACGGCATAGTGACAATCCGTTCACTTTAGCACTATTTAAAGATTAAAATAAGCTCACTTTGCCATACCACTGTTACACTTCTCGCGCATTTTTGAGGTTATAAAAGGGGGACGTTCGCAGCCTACTTCATTTATATACGAATCTGACAGTTTTCCACCTCTTTTTACAAACAACTTTTCAAATATATGGCAATGTAAGAATATTATCTATATTTTGAACGTAGCATTTCTTACCTAGTTGCATATATTATGATAAATATTTTAAAAATGTATATAACAAAAGTTATTTCTTTTATAATGTTTATAAAAATATATACATATCTGATTAGTTATATTTACAAGATTTACAAGAGTATCTTAATTTTTTATCCCAATATTACACTTGTTATGTAATAGGCAATAATATAACTGTATTTCGTAATACTATGTAATTATACAATGTTATATAGATAAATAGTTTCATTATTTATGTTAAATAAGATATAATATGAGATATGGCAATTTTTATAATAAAATGTTAATTTTTAAAAATAAATTTTGAACTGAAGATAGAAGTGTCAAAATAATTACATCCCCCAAATTTCAATTTTCAATCTGTCTACTGTCATTCAAAATGGCGTCTTTGTCGAGGTGTGTTCGTAATTTTTCTTGAAACACATTTGATACCTATTTTTAAAAGAAATTTACATTTTGTTTGTAAAATTTTGTGTTACACTAATTTTATAGTTAAGGGCCACTGACAATCTTAAAGTATTTAGTCGTAATAGTTAACGTGTTTGTTTATATTGAAAATGCTTTATATTCTACTTTATGATTCCCAAAATGTCAATTATATTGTTTGTGACAATAAATTATATGCTTTCGAACATTGATTGGTGCTTGGTGCCAAAGTGTGTAGTGTATTAACAAAATTTGTACAGATTCTAATTTTGATTGCAGTTTGTTGCCAGCTCCTGTTCAGCAGGTGTGGGATAGAGATGACGAACAGAAAGCCAAACGAGTCGGTAGTGCCCTTGTGGTATCACAAACAAGTGTTCCACCTTATGGTCAAAGAAAAGGCTGGGTACCTCGAGCTGAGGAAGACTTTGGGGGTACCTATTTTTTAAGTTTTATTAATACATACTATAAAGATGTACTATAGTTTTTATTTAAAAATAATTTACTTCTCCATAAACATGTTGATTTAGAAAGGTTGTAATTAAATTAAATTATCTTTTTATCAATATTATTTTAACATTATTATAACATGAGAAGCATGTGGTATGAAAATGCATTTTAATATAAAGAAAACTGAGATTTACAATTTATTTTTGTATTTGTTACTTGTCTATTCATTTTAAGCAATAAAATTTTACCAGATGGAGGAGCTTTTCCTGAGATCCATGTTGCTCAGTATCCCCTGGGCATGGGAGCGAGGGGCAAGGAAAGCACATCCAATGCATTAGCTGTACAATTGGATGAATCTGGAAAAGTTAAGTATTCAGCGATTGCAAGACAAGGACACAGTGCTGACAAGGTGAGACTTAATAAAACTAATAGAAATCTCAAATACATATAATAATATTATGCCAAAGCTAAAATAAATAGTTTTGTATGTAGTAAAATTAATTTATCAAGAAATCAACAATAAGCATTATTAACCTAAATAAGAAACCTGTTTTATTTATAGTCTTTTTATTCATTAAAGTTTTCTGTTTTATTTTCAGATAATTTATTCAAAACTAACGGATCTATTACCATCGGAAGTTCTAGCTGAAGATGACCCTACTCTTCAGAAACCAACAGATGATGACATTCAAGATATAACTGAGAGGACCAAATTGGCTTTAGAGAAACTAACAAATGCAAAAATATCTGCTGCTATGCCAGTTAAAGCTGCACCTAAAGCTGTGAGTTGAATTTTATATAATTTTATAATAATTACAACTGTAGTTATTACAGTTTTATCTTACTATGTAAATGTGAAAGCTTAGATGGATGGATGTTTATTACTCAATTATGCTAGAATGGCTGAATGAATCTGGATGAAATTTGGCACAGAGATAGATTAAAGTCTGGAATAGCATATAGGCTACTTTTTATCCTGGAAAATCCCATGGGATAGATTTGTTTTTCCATACGGACGAACCTGAGCGAATCGAGGTTGAGCCGCTATTATTGTTATAGAATTGAAGTGTCTCTTTTTAATTTTAAAATAAATACCGTTTTTAAAATCATATAAGTCTTTCCATTGTCTAAGTCTATTTGTAATTTGACTGATTGTAGTGTCATTACGGGCTTTACATCTCTTCTCTTTATTAGAGAAGGATCTAATATCTATGTAGCGCTCTGATAGTGCCATATATTTACAGGCACCAGCACAATACATTCGGTACACACCCGCACAACAAGGTGGCACTTTCAATTCTGGAGCCAAGCAACGGGTTATTAGGTGAGATATACTTTTGTAATGGAAAACATCTAATATTATATTAATATCATTATTCCATATATTATAGGTATTTGAAGTGAACTGAATCTTTATTTTTATTAATAACTATCCATGAAAGAAAACATGTATGTCTAATAAAATGTAACTACTGGGGCATCCATTAATTATGTGAGCTTTTTTTCTCATAAATTGTACTCCTCCCTTCCTCTTGGTCAGATTTGGTGGGTCTGTAGCACAAATCTCATGTATTTTATAAATCCTGTGATTTTTTTTCAATGTGCAAAATGGAACACTTACAAAGGAAACCAAAGAATTTTTTTTTTTTATTAGGTACCTTTATAATATGTATTCTTTTAAAGTTGGAAGTAAGATTCTCAATTATGCCCCCCTTAGTTTAAATCTAATTAATGGATGTCTCCCTGGTTCTTGGAAGACAAGTTTTGTGAAGTCCACCAAACCCACTTGTCTAGCATGGTAGGTTAGGTTTTGCTTCGCCTTAATATAGATAAAAATGATATGAAATAAACAAATTTGATGACACATTTGGCTCAGTTTGTACTTTGTAGTGTAGTGTTTGTAGTAATGTTGTTGTGCCAACGGTTGGTGGTTCGAGTTCCGCTGAGGGCATTCATTTGTGTAATGAGCACGAATGTTTGTACTGCAGTCCTGGATGTTTATATTTATATTATGTATATATTTAAAAAGTTATGTATGTGTAGTGTATCGTATCCATAGCACAAGCCTTGTAGCTTACCATGAAACTAGATGGTGTGTACTGTGTATGTGTATGTCCCAACATATTTATTATTTTATTTATTTATAAATGATTAATGACCAATTCCAGAATGGTGGAAGCCCAGTCGGACCCCATGGAGCCGCCGCGGTTCCAGATCAACCGCAAGATCCCGCGCGCGGCGCCGTCGCCGCCCGCGCCCGTGCTGCACTCGCCGCCGCGCCGCGTGTCCGTCAAGCAGCAGCGCGACTGGAAGGTGCCGCCCTGCGTGTCGCACTGGAAGAACGCTAAGGGTCATTGTTTTTATTGTGTATACTATCTAGGGTGTATAATTAGTATTAGGCAGTGGTAGCCCAGTGGTAACGCGCTCGATTGGCAAACCGAGTGAAGCGGGTTCAAACGCCTGGGCTCGCATCTATACCATATTTACATATGCAAATCATTTTTCGACAAAATCTTGCCACTTCTCTCACAGTGAAGGTAAACATCGTGAAGAAACCTGCATTTCTGAGAGAACCTAACAAGTTTTCCAAAGACATGCACATTTCGCGAGCACTAAGCCAGCTTGGTGGTCTATGTCTATGGCCTGTTTCCCCTCGTATTTAAGGGAGGCCCCCCTTGTAGTGGGATGTTAAAAATGCCTATATAGCTAGGATTTAGATTTTAGGGGTGTATTTTAACTTTAAGAAGTGTCATAATAGTCTTAATAACCCACGAGGTAATTATGTATTTTTTTATGCATTTCAGGTTATACCATACCTCTGGATAAGCGTCTAGCGGCCGATGGTCGAGGACTTCAACAAGTGCACATAAACGAGAACTTCTCAAAGCTAGCCGAAGCATTGTACATAGCAGATAGGAAAGCAAGAGAAGCGGTGGAAGCGAGAGCACAGTTGGAGAGGAGGTTGGCTCAGAGAGAGAAGGAGAAGAAGGAAGAGCATTTGAGAATGTTAGCCCAAAGAGCAAGAGATCATAGAGCTGGTTAGTCTAGATTTTTAATGTATAAGAGTACATAAGTAAGAGCATTTTTTTTTATTCGTAGATCGCACGCAACGCACGCAAGTAGGAATTTAAAATTGTAGCAAATTACATTTCAATCAATTCAGCCAAAAAGACACTATTGTTGTATACTTATGTATTAAATATCGCTTAATCATTACATCATAATATAAATTTGTAAAAAAAATAACACCTCATAGTTTCAATTCTCTTGAGGATTTTATTTTCTTTAAATTTAAGTCTTAGTCTTTGAAATGAGACATTAAAAAAAAAATTAAAATCAGTTAACAATCAGAGTCATATAGATATCAGTCAAAAATCATATACATTTAAAATGTTTATTAACAAAATGGCTAAACATAAACAAACAAAACAAAGGACGATTACTAGCAATCTAACAGACATATATCTAATATGTAACAGGTATTCGTAACCCTGAAGACGAGACTAATGAGGAGACGGCCAGTATTGCACCGGAACCTGAGGGAGAGCTCTCTGCTGCAGAGAGAGATAAGCTGAGAGCGGAGAGACATAGAGAGAGGCAGAGAGATAGGAATATTTCTAGAGCTGCGCCTGATAAACGGTATGGTATATCCTCCATCCAATACACTGCAAGGAACAATGTTGTAACTTGTTTACATTATAAATTAAAGTTGACTTTGTGCTTGTTCAGGCTAATCTCAGAAAATACTGTAGTGTTTTTTTTTACGATTTTCACAAACAGAAAGAAGGTCAGTGGCATTAATATACAAAAACTAAAGAAAAGAATTAGTTTTTCAAAAGTGACCTAAAAAAGAAGTGCACAATTCGAAATTGAATTGCGCATTTTTTCAAATCTCTTTTGTGAATTGCTTTTTGGATGACAAAATTGAAACGCACGTTGTTTTGTTTAAAAAAGTACTTTATGTGGTGTGCATGAGTTCGAATTTGTGTTAGACAATTAGAAGTTTCGATTTTTTAATTTTATTCTTTGTTTTGACTGAACGTGACATGTGTACGTCACTTTTTCAACGATGGTTATTGGCTATTATTTATATTAATTTTATGAATATAATCTACCGATATGATGACGGATTGACAAATATATCTACTCGTATGTATGCTTACATTTTTTTTTTTTCTACTTTCCAGTTCTAAACTAGTGAAGGACCGTGAACGTGACATATCTGAACAGATAGCTTTGGGTCTCCCCGCCAAGACCACGCAGGGCGGCGAGGGGATGTTTGACCAGCGGCTGTTCAATAACAGCAAGGGAATGGATAGTGGTAAGCTTTACTTATTTATTATTCTTATCTATACTAATATTATAACGAGATAAAGTTTGTGAGTTTATGAGGTTGTAGGGGGTAATCTCTGGATCTCCTGAACTGATTTAGATGAAATTTGAAATATTGGTATACTTTTTACCCCAGAAATCATCCCTTAAGGGGGTGAAAATAGGGATGAAAGTTTGTTTGGGGAATCAAGCTAGGGACAAACCCAAGCGAAACGAGGGTGAGTCGCTAGTTTTATTATAAAACTAATGCCATATCTATTTTTTTTTCATAATATAATAATAATAATGGAAGTTCAACTTATTTTTAATTATATATTAAAATCGAAATTGCCCTTTTAGTTTTTGATGTTCATGGATTCATTTTTATTTCACTTCATAAACTAATTCAACACTTAACGCGATGGGAAATACATAGTATATTATAAACATTTACTCATTATAAAAAAAGGTTTATTTTGCTTTTATTACTGTTGATGATATGACGTTTTCATTGTGTTTTAAAACTCCAAATAAGCTCTGGATGAAATCAACAGCAATGACTTACTTCATAGCATTTAATAAGGCAGTTTATACTAATTCAATATACAGCTGCAACATAGATTTAAAAAAATACGTTTAAGGACATTATTTTTAGGGTACTTTTCTTTCTTATAATAATATCACATTCTCCAGGGTACGGTGACGACGAGGCGTACAATGTGTACGACAAGCCGTGGCGCAACCAAGAGTCCATCGGGTCTCACATATACCGCCCCTCCAGAAATGCTGAGAAGGACAACTATGGGGACCTAGATAGTTTGGCTAATAATAAACGGTATGTAGCTAATTGGAAAGTTAAAATTTTTTTTGTTTTATATTTTAGGGGTATGGTTTAGTTAGGATTTAGTTAGGATCTTCCATGAGGAATTTTCCGTCTTTAACTGGTCCAATGGTAACGCGCTCGCTTGGGAAACCCAATGAAGCAAGTTCAAATCCCGGGTCTCACAGCACTGATATTATCATGTGCGAATCATTTCCAACGTGTTTACTACTTGTCTTACGGTAGAGGAAAATATGGTGAGGCCCACCCCCTGTAGTGGGATGTTAAAAAGGGTTGAATACTACTACTACTATAACTGGCAAGAAACGAAATGTAAAATACAAATTAGACTTGCAACGAATATTCGGCTTCTATTCGGTATTCGGCCTATTCGGCTACTTTTATCCTATTCGGCCGAATACCGAATATTATATAGATACTATTCGGCCGAATACCGAATACTTAAGTAATATGTTTTGTTGTAATCAGATGATAATAGGGAATTTGCGTGTGATGTAATGAAAGGTGAAATATTTTTTTTTGTAATCTTTATTGCTTTTGAATTAAGCCTATATTCATATTTTTTTTATGTAAATTCTTTTTGACTAAAAAAATAATTATTAAAAAGTTCAAAAATAGGTGGGAAATTCAAAGTAGTTGATATGCAACGCCATTGGTCAGACCGAATATGACGTCAGAGTATATCATAACAGAGCGATTAGCAATTATGTCGCTTACTAATTGAGTAGTCATTTATGTGTATATCGTACTGTGACGTCACACCAAGCGCGCGAAATGGCGAGCGTTCAAAGTATCCGTAACGGTATATTTTAATATTTTTTATACTAAATTATAGTTTTTTGGAACTGGATATTTTTTTCAATTATATAACCATGTATGATCGTATAAAAACTGAAAAAAAAATCATGCATATTTCCTATTGGTAAAATGTAAATATTGATTTATTTTATAATAATATATTTTTCTTATAATCACTATAGTAGTCATAGGTACATAATCTCCTTCTTTATTACAAAAATTAACAAAAAAAAAACTATCAAATAGATGTCTATGCACTTGCATTATCATAATTAAAATTTAGAAGTGGAAGATTATGATGCAAAGAGTCTATTTTTTCTGCATATTTAGGCAAGACAATCCCAGATTTAGAGAAAAGACTCACTCTAAATAAATACTACTTTCTGGCGCCAAACAAAAAACAAACACGTAGATACAAGTTCTTACACCACGCCCTGACCGAATACTTTTGCCTAATATTCGGCTATTCGGCCAGAAAGCCCGCCGAATATTCGGTATTCGGCGTATGGCCGAATATACTATTCGTTGCAAGTCTAATACAAATACAAGTGTGAATGTGAATGAAGTAAAATATACAAGGAGAGAAGTCTGCTATTGAAAGATTTATTAAAATCTATTCAGTACTTTCATAGTTTAACTACAAACAATTTTTTGTCCTCATTATATTATAATATTAATAAATTCATATTAAATTAGTATTAATATATAGATAATTTACATTTTGTCCCATTGTTACTACAGTTTTGTGGCGGACAAAGCATTCGCCGGTACAAGCAGTTCCAACACTCGCTCTGGACCCGTGCCCTTCGAGAAGGACACGCCTAGAGAAGAGCCTGTGAGTGTTGTGTTTTCTTTATTTTTACTGCTTATTATTTATAACTACGTTATAAGTTAAAATGATTTTATCAAAGTATTAAAATTTTTAATTTAAATTCAAATATTTTAATTAACTCAATATAAAATCGTTAAGAATTATATTATGTTTACTACTATAGTCATTAAGTCTAAATTGTTTACTAATAAATATATATGGATGTAATAGTTCCATGTAATTCCATCTAATTCCACGGTAAGCTATGAGGCCCATGTTATGGATACCAGATAGTTGATACACTACACATATATAACTTTAAATACATATATATTATAAATACAAACACCCATGACTGGAGTACAAACATTCCTGCTCATCACATGATAGCCTGTTTATTAAAGAAAAGAATTTTTACACTGGATCCATCCAGACTATTTTATTGTATGTATGTTAAGTACAATTTCACATAAAAGTTAAATTAATTTTGTAATTGATTTGACAACAATTTAAAAAATGTATTGATTAAATCAAAAATTCAGATTAATTGATAAAAAATTATATAATGTAAGTGATTAATAAATAACCTCTGAATTCAATCCACAGTCACAGTCCCGAAGCACTCAGCCCGAAGCAGACTTCGATCCGTTCGGTCTTGACCGGTTCTTGAGCGAAGCGAAGCGAGCAGACAAAAGTTCCCGCAAACGTGACCACCATGAACCCCACGCTAAGAAGCGGAGAGAATGAAGTTTGTTTATCTGGGATGTTCCCTTGATGGTATGTGTACTGTGTTTTATATAACTACCTCGATGGTCTAGTGGCTAGCGTGTGCGGCTGCAGGTCTGGCTGTACTGGGTTCGAGTCCCGGATCGAGCTAAGTATGGTTACTAGGGTTTTCTGTTAGGAAATTATTAGTAACAATACGAAATTAGGAAGTTGAAGATCATATCCCTGTGCTTTGGAGAGTAGGTAAAGACGTCAGTCCTGTGACGATCTCTCATCGTTCATGTGGAATGTCCTTTCACCGGAGTGTGAGAGTGAGAGGAATAGAGAGTGCGCTTTTGTTTGCGTGCATACGCACTTTACTATAATATCTCTGGTGCAGATGCTAGTCCCAGTGTAATTGGCTGCGTAGCAGAAATTGATCTGGAGGACATTATTATTTATAATAACTAGCGGCTTGCCCTCGCTTCGCTCGGGTTCGCCTCTAGGAAACAATAAAAACAAACCTATCTTACATTTTTCCTGGATAAAAAGTAGCCTATGTGTTATTCCAGATTATAATCTATCTTTGTGCCAAATTTCATCTAGACCCGTTCAGCCGTTCTGGCGTGAAAGAGTAACAAACATCCATACTCACAAATTTTCACATTTATTATATTATAGTACGGATGACACTATGGGACTTAAAACGCAAGTATTCGTAAGTAACGGTTCGTAACATACCGTATGTAAGGGCTGGAGTTAGCGTCAAACAGTCTAAAGCTAGGATGTTTGCGTTTTTTCTTCTTTTCTTTTCTTTTCAAGGTATTTTGCCACATATGAATACACTCTATGCGTTATTGTTATACAATTATGGAAAGCGAAAATTTAAAAAGTTATATGACATTGTTAATATGTTTTATTATATTTAGAGAATTAAGCGCGGGCCATATTGTATACATGGTTCCTGAGCGAAGCGAAATAGATATAAGTTCCCTTTAGCGCTAAAAAGCGAAGCAAATAATTTATAACTTACTAATTCTCCAACTTTCTAACTTCTTTCATTCTAATATATTCTGAAAACTTCAAATTTAAATAGACAACTTGAGTGGGAGTATGTATATTTTTTTATTTTGTTTCAGATATATGCGAAATTTGTGTTCAGTGAGTTGCCTTGTGTAAAAGAGAAAGCAATGTTAAATGCCTGTAAAAACTATCTAAGTAATTTATTTACATCACTATCTATGTATTGATGTAATCTATTTGAATTATTAAATAAAACTTGAATTTTAAGTTTTCTCGTAAAAATGAATTTATTGAACAATTTATCTTCTGCTAAATCTTTCTAATAGTTATTTGAAAACAAATGTATGTGTATACATTTTAGTGAAAAACCCAAAGTTTTGGGATCATTGCTCTCCCATACAACATAACGCCAACCGGCACTTGGCCAGCGTGGTGGACTATGGCCTGATTCCCCTCGTATTGAAGGGAGGCCTACCTCCAGCAGTGGGACGTTAAAAAGGGCTGAACACACACACACACACACACACACACAATATAACGATAAATAAGTAAACAAACAACATGCAAAATACATACTAGGAGGAACAAAGAAAGCAATATTATGATGACGTCAGAAAACTCATCGATATATATATTAATATTATAAAGAGGAAAAATTTATTTTTTTGTTTGTTTGTACCGAATAATCTCCGAAACTACTGAATCGATTTAGATGAAATTTGGTATGTAGATAGTTTGAGACCCTGGGACATAGGATACTTTTTATCCCAGAAATCATCCCTTAAGGTGTTGAAAATGGGGATGAAAGTTTGTATGGGGAAGCAACCTAACCGGGGACGAACTCGAGCGAAGCGAGGGTGTTTAGCTAGTTTTAAAAATAAAAATGTGTTTTCGGTTAGTTTTTTATAGTTAATTCCTATATGGGGAATACACCATGATGTCGACTTTACATTCAAAATTCATAAATAATTTTATTTGTTTGTCATATATGTTAGCATTTTGTATGGATTGTATGTATCATACACGTAAGCTGTGAATGTAAATTTCTTTACTATAATTATTATAGGTTAATGTAAGACATTTTGTTTTTATCTACTTTTGTTTAAAAGCTACCATCACTGTAATATATTATGTAGAAATGATTAATAAAATAAGTATAGGATTATGTTTTGTTGTTTTATTTCTTCATTTTAAACGTGACGATATTTTTTTTTAGAATCCTTGTGCAAATCACAAGGATTCTAAAAAAAATATCGTCTATCATAACTCGATGCAACGTAAATGTGTCACGACAAAGAGACAAACAAATATCAAACTGACATCATTATAAATCCAATATGGCAGAATCTCAAAGATGGCGGACTATTTTATTATGCACTCCCATGATATGGATATCAAATGAAAGGGCTTGATGAGCGAAATGTAATAAGTAAAGTGACGTCATTGTAAGTCCAATATGGCGGACTCCCAAAGATGGCGGACTGTTTTTTTTATTTATATAATCTCATGAATTTCTTTGATGTATGTCGATAAAATATGCAATTGCAAAAAAAAGAGCAAGATGAATGGTTTTATTTTGAATAAAATATAAATAAATACTTGTGAATTTATGTAAATTAATTTAATATCTTAACCCTACGATGGGATTTTTATTAATACAAGTATTATTAGACTTAATTACTTTTAGAGATTGTATTTAAATATAAAGTAACAAAAATTACAATTTTACTAGACCACCGTTGAAATCCCTTTAGTTGGAGGATTACATGCCCACTTGACCCCAATAAATTTATATAGATTAGATATAAATAAAATTTGACCAAAATATAGATACGAATATTATTATTATTATTAGAACATTATAATCTAATGTAATACTACTGAATAAGGAAAATTTTTGAAAGTTGCACTGCACTGTCTCACTGCAACATGCAGTGAAAAACTTAAAAATTGCTGACTGTTTTCAATAGGGTCTATTTTAAGCATAGAAACTTGTTATATTTTAATCGAGCTTCTTCATTCGGCTTTAGCTACATTTTATTTGGTTAAAATTAACTAACGTAAGTACTAAATATAGTGGATGCACATGCCACATGGCCTATCTATCTTTCTGTTGAGCTGATTGGAATTCACGTAACTATATCTTTATTAATGTAATCAAAAATGAAAGATGATTTATTTGGTGATAACTCTAAAATTGTTTATTTTTTTTTTGTTTTTGGGTTTTTTGTATTAACTCAAAGATCTCAAATAAATTAATAAAAATTTGCAGAAGAAAACTTCTGGCGGATCAGCATTCAGCTAATAGAGCATAATACCAGAAATTAGAAATAATCATCATTAAAAATAGATAGAGGGAAATACTTGTTGAGAAAATAACTTTATTACTATTATTATTATCAAATATCTATACTTCGGTAACATACGAGTAAAATTAAGCAGTTTTAATTAAAATAGAATTTCAGATGGTAATTTATGATCATTACAACTGTAATACATAAAAATTATCTAACACATGGTTTCAACAAATTGGGTAAGCCAGTTAATCGATAAAATTATGTTTATTATTATAAATACTATTGATGTGAATCTACGAGTATGTGTGTTGGTCTCTTTCTTTAACGCAGCAAGGGATTGGCATGATTTTTAACCGATTTTCAAAAAGGAGGTTTTATATTTAAACCACTGAGTAATTACCGCCCACCGAGGTGGGTTACCTCCCGATACGTGTCTTGGATTCACGCCCGGCTGGATTGCCGGACGCTAATGAGGACGACAAGGTGAACGCACATTGGGGCCTGGGCGGAATTTAATGTGTACCTATTTTAATTTAATTTTATAATAATTTATGCACTTTCCATTGGTGGTAAAGTAGTTGGTAATTCTTTTTTAATACCTATTATTGAATACAGAATATTTTTGACGTATAACTTTTTTATGCACGCTTGACTTTGCGAGTAAGCTGGTGAATGCGTGACGAGAGCGTTACGAAAAGTGTGATCGGGCGAGGAGAACGTTTGTTGCCATGGTAACCGTTGTTATTGCAGACAATAGAATATAATATAATAGAACAAGGAAAGAATATAATATTTTATATCATTTGTCAGAACAAATGATATAAAATATTATATTCTTTCCTTAAATGATATTCTATAAATTGCTTAATATACGTTATTTAATTATTTTTATTAAAATTTATGCTTCCTTTTACAAACAGAGAGTTGTGACATACGAGATGAAATCTTTAGCTATTTTTGTTCTGTTACGCTAAAGAAGTATAATTTCTACTCACACACGTTTTTTTGTTATTTTTAGTATCTCACCTATCCTAATTATTTAAAACATAAATTGAATTTTATAAAGAGTACCAATAACCTACAGAAGTTTTACTTCTTGCGCGTGTACACATTCATACACGCACTCTTTAATTTTTTGTAATAAAAATATATTTTTATTATTTTAATACTAATAGATTTTTAACTAATAATCAAATAGAACACTGGTCGAAAATTAATGAGGAAAAAACATTCAGGGCAAAGAAATAGAATATATGTTAATATTTTTTTTTATTAAATAACAAATAGTTAAATTAAAATACCTAAATTATATAAAAAAATTAATTATATAAATAATACAAGGTGCGGTAAATGTAGGAAACGGTAGTCTCAACTATAATTACATAAATAAAATATTTTCTATTTTACTGATCAATACACAGCAATACATGGCACACTGGACGCCTTATTACAATTTTTTACATTTATTATAATTAATTTTTAATAACAAAATTAATTTATTAATAATATAAATAACAGTAGGACTACCATTACAGTGGCGTAGCGTACGGGGGGCGGTAGGGGCCGCGGCCCCAGGCGGCATTTTTAAAGTGGCGGCAAAATTTCACAATAAATATTGTGTACCAACATGAAATAGAGAAAATTAATTATTTGTCACAAAAATCACTACCAACACATTCTATCGGGTTATTGCTAAGTAATTTTCATTGCTGAATAAGATTTCTGATCATGCCGCCCCCTATATAAGCTACTGGACTATGATTACGAAAGACTTTTTACTTTTGAAATATAACGGTGCGAAAAAATTAAAAAAAAAAACTTGACAAAGAAGAACTACTTATTTTTATTATTCAACGAGGTTATAACATCATTGTTATTATTTACTAAATTATAAGATCTCATAAATAAATGGCTCAAACGAAATCTTTAAAATTTTGACATCATCATCATCTTTCGTCCATTTAATTTTACTCGGAAGTTTAGTCATTTTATTCGAAGACTAATAATAAATAATTAAAAAAAAAACCTTTCCGCCCTGGGTGAATCTTCATACGCAAAAGGCGTGAAAAGTGGAAAACATGCAAAATTATAACACACAGTTATATTTGTTTAGTTATTATAGTGTAATAAGAAGTAGGTAGTTATAGTTATTATTAAACAAAAAGCAAATGTTTTACATCATTTTTGCAATTAGTGATCGGTTATTTTTCCACGATTAACTTTGGTTAGTATAAAATTGAAAATATATATTTTTAAGAATATTCTGTGTTCGAGTCCCAGTTTAGACCAGAGATAATAATTCGTTTTTCTGTGAAGAAATTGTCAGTAACATCCCGAAGTTGGGAAGTTGACAATGCTTCACCTTAACTCAAAGAACGCCTCAGAGAGAACGTTTTTCAAGGAATATGCGAACACCACATACTCTTTTTCCTTGCCATTATTTGAGATTTTTTATTTTAATTCGGGCTAAACGAGCCCATCGTTGCAACTTTTAAGAGCTTTGAGAGCAGTTGTGCTATAAGTTAGTACTGCGCTCTCAGGTCCTCTTTGCGTAGAATGCTGGCATTTTTGGTGTAATATGCCAGAGGGAGATTTCCTCTTTTTCTCACGGTGCTCTCAGGTGATGTTGGTGTGAGATCCTGACATTATTGGTGTAGGTTGCCAGCTTCCCGATAGGTTTCTTTGGCTTCCTATGCTGACACATTTGGTTTAGGATGCTAGCGTTCTGATTAACTCTTCGTCTTACCATCTTTAGTCATTGTAGTATATTATAGCCCTATTTAAGGGGTTTGGTTTTTCCTTCTTCCAACTTTTCTAGTTGCACGAGATCGTGCTTCACATTATAGAGCGCCATGTGATTGGCGGCGTTGCTCCATGGTTTGTTGCCCCTAATGTATTCTGATGTTGTAATGCTTTCAGCAAACCCTCGTTTCCAAGTTCGAAAGGCTTGTCTGATATTTCACATGTTGTAAGGTGCGTTTTCCCATTTTCTCTCACAACCGCTATATATAGGCGTTTTGCATGTGATGTCTGGTTTCTTTGGTTGGTGAGAGGTTTGGTGTAATAACCTGTCCCGTGTCTATTTGTCTTCCTTGTAATTTTCACTTTTAGCTTCACCAGGCTTATCGGTGTTTGGGGCTGTTTGTGGCTTTGTTCACGTCCCGCTTCGTAAGCCTACTGTGATCGCCATGGCAGGCATCTTCTGTTGCAGGCGTTTTGCGCTACTTTTCTCACGTCACTAGGATATGTGGTATAATGTTTCTGGGGATTTCCCCCGATCATATGCGTAGCAGACTGCCGATAGTATAAGCTGATTTAAATTACTTTCGTGTACGGCAGTTCGTTACAATGAATGAATTATATATTAATGGTAAATGTTCAACCTAATTCTTTAATTTCTATCCACAAGTCACAACCTTTGCTAGATGCCGTTCCAAGTTCTAGTTTAACCTTTTCACCATTCCATCAGACAGCAGATAACATGGCATAATTATCAAGCATATTGTACTCTCATATTATAATCTTACAAACTTCTTGAAGCACATGTGATTTACAGTTTCTTCTTTGATCGCCGTCATTTAATTTCCAAACAATTTGTGATCCCGGACCTGTAGCATTATAGATTTTAACCTATTTTGCGCAATTAAATGCCTCTTGATTTGGAATAGCAAAAGCATTGGGCCTTATTGTTAAATAATTAATCCATAATAAACTGAATTCTCACTTGATGTGGTCGAATCGCTTGCCAAGTTATTAATCAGAAATGGTCCCGATTTATTGGCCTTAAATTAATTGCCCAAAGAAGATGGCGGCGAATTTGACTTCGGCCCCCGGCGGCATAAGTGCACGCTACGCCACTGTACCATTATATTTGGTATTTTAGGATACATATATAGAAATAATCGTATATTTAATTTCAAACTATTTTAAATAAAAAAAGAATTAAACACTATTACCTAATAAGTATTCTAAATTACTTATGCTTGAGGACAGCATTCTTTAATCCGTCGTAGAGTCCTCCAAGTATCTCTTCTAATTTTTGTCCTTTCTTGATGAATACAAAGGTGGGCATTCCAGTGATGTTATATTCTTCGGCAATGTCTTTACACTGGTCTACGTCAACCTGTAATGAAGAGATGCGCCTATTAATAATAATAATAATAATAAAACTCTTTTTTGTATACCCAAAAAGAAGAGAAAATATTATACAGTAATTAGCCAGACGGATATTCTTGGGTTTTTTTATTAAGTTTATAGGTAGTTGAATATGTTATTGCCACATCTACAATCATCGAGAACCAAATAGGTAGGTACGTAGGGAAATGCTATGAAAACTGATACTCTATTGTTTACATATACTCTACTTATTATTATTTTTTTACGTTATTATCTCGCGTTACATTTATTTTTTAAGTCGGGGGTTTTTAAATTGTTTTATCCTTTTTCAATTACTTCTTAACCGTCGCGTTTATTATGATTTTTTTATCGATAAAAATCAAAAACTATTTAACAAAATTATCTTAACACTTTTATTTTATTCACGTATTGCATTATCTAATCGTAGAGAATCAAATACGATAATGAATAATACTATACATATATATGATGAAAAAAAAACTGACCTTAGTTTTAGTTTTGTGTATAAAAAATGATTCATACCTAAGTATTCACGTTTTTTCGAATAATAAAATTGCTTATTGGTTTATTCAAATTCTAAATAAATATTTTGTACATGAAGTATAGTTAAAAAAGGGACCAAAATAATTGACAGTATAATAAATTGTACCTATTCAGCTTTTAATTATATTCTAAAAAAGTAAAATTTTAGGCGAAATATGTGCCTATCTATACCTACATATAATAAAATTGTAACTAAGCCGAAACTGTACATTAAATATTTTTTGGAAAATATTTAATGTGAGAGGAGAGGCTGAATCTATAGTTTTTAGATTTTTTGTCTGTCTCTCTGTCTGTTACCGCATCGCAGAAAATCTACTGGAGAGATTTTAATGAAAAGTATGGTGACAGCTGGTTATCCGGGTCAACATATAGGATACTTTATACCGTGGGAAAATATCTCATTTCTGAGGAAAAATACAAAAACTGCAATGTAAGAGTATACCAATATGTAAAACATAATATGTCATCAGAACGCGGGCGGATTTATTATTATATTTTCACATGACTGATGATTCAAACACTACCTTCAAACATTTCAATATTTATTGTACTCTCGCTGGGCTCGGATGCGCCACTAGATGTAGGTACAACAGCCAATGTTGATAAATCATGCAAATGTTTCAGCGTGCATGATTGACAAACACACACTCATATAAACCTTCACATTTAAAGGAGTAGTCTGGTTAAAAATAATTATATTTTTACCTTAAGAATGATAACTGAGCCATTGAGCTCGTTAACAAGTTCATCGAGTTTGGGTTCAAAATATTGGCAGGGACCACACCAGGTTGCCGTGAAGTCGATGACGACTAGCGTATCTCCGGCGGCAGCGAGCCTGTTCTTAAGGTCTTCAGCGTCCTTGATTTTGATGGCCATTGTAATAGTTTCTGAAAACATTGATTTTGAAAATAATTTTTTGAAGTTTAACCTAGGGTAATTAAGTGATACACTACCTATTATAGTGTTGCCGAAGTATCGATAGTTCCACTATCGATAGTTTTCATCTAAAAAAGCCCTACTATCGATAGCTATATCGATATTGTCGATACAATCGATAGTATCGAGACTATCGATAGATGGAAATGTGACAATACTATTGACAGACCACAATACTATCGATACTATCGATAGTATTGGTGCTCACAAATCATAAACTATTGATCGTATTGATACTATTGAAGTTTTGAAATAAAATAATATCGATGGTATCGATGCTATCGATACTATCGATAGTTTCAGCTATCGATAGAATATCGATAGAATTATCGATATTCTAACTATCGGTCACTACCAATTAACTGTCGATATGCTATCGATTGTCGACTATCGATCGGCAGCACTACTACCTAAATAACCCTCCTTTGAAAAATCTGAAGTTCCTCTTTCACCAAGTAACATAAGTGATATTATTTTGCCAACGTTTGTATTAAACCTAAGTTCAGAAAGAAGTTGAGAAAAATATTGTGAATTTATTCTTTTCCTCTATTTGTTTCATTATGTAAAGAATTAGCATTAGGAACTCTTTGTAGATAAAGTTTATTGATATATTATTATAAAAAAATATTTGTTATTTTATCACAATTTATACAAAATTCCAGTAACGGCGATAGTAGTGGCGCTAGATGATAATTATTAAGAGGCCTATTACATTATGATCGTGATTTTTCAATTCAATACCAATCTTTGGCGTTCTTATTCAGAGAAACTGAAACGTCAATTTTCATTTATTGTATGGTGGAGAATAGTTATTAATATAGTTCGTAAAGGCCTCGTTTTTAATAAATTTTCATTATTAATTGAAATAAAGCCAAAATTCCGAAGCAAGTTTTTAATAAAATGCCCGACGACACATTTTCAAGCTCATGGATTGAAATACTACTATACCAAGCAAACGAAATGAAAAATATATAATAATATCTCGTATATGTATAGTGGTTGAGTTTATAGCGGCCTTGGAATTTGAAAATATGTATTGGATTTCTACAAAAAAAATACTTTTCAAAATCTTAAAAACTGTTAAAAACGTTCAGAATTAGCTGTAGTATATCTTTACAACATTAATATTATTAAGTAAAATTTGTACCAGTATATACGTCAGTTCAAAAGAAACGTAATTACATACTTTTTTTTAATAATCTATACTTAATATTATAAAACTGAAGGGTTTGTTTGTTTGTTTGTTTGGTTGAACGTGCTAATCTCAGGAACTACTAAGCCGATTTGAAAAATTCTTTTTGCATTAGACAGTCCGTTAACTGAGGAAGGCTATAGGCTATATCACTCCGGAAAAATGTACGGTTCCCGTGGGATAGATTTGTTTTTGCCTAGGGACGAACCCGAAGCGAGGGTGAGTCGCTAGTTTATTATAAAACTTTACATAGAAGTAATTACAACTGCAAAAAATGCTAGAAACAGCGATGCGTCGGCCGCTCGAACTCAATACCATAGAACTCAGTAGGTACATTTTGTGATAGGCCTCTTAAAATGTCAATGAAATGAAATGTTAATTATTATTTATAAATATTATGAAATCAAAGTTATTTGCCATTTTGAAATAGGAAAGTGAAAATGAATCATAGATAAATTGTATTAAAATATTTTATTTTAAGTAAAAACTGAAACAATCAAGGACATATCATAAATCTATTATTTTATAAGAATTATTTTAAAAGTAAGATACCTATAAAGAAAAATATTTTATAATTATTGCTTTTTCTAACGTTCGAGTTAAATTTGACGTTATCGTGATAAGACACTGCTATCTGTAAAACTTATCATTTATGATTTGCGCTTGCAGATATAGTCCAATCGAAATCCGCTTTGGGAACAAAATATTGAAAACCTGAAGTTTTATGTTTTTAAAATGTTAGCAGGTATATAAGGAGTAGAAATTCGTAAATGCCCCCGATGTCCAGCTACACCCTAGCTAAATGGGGGGACGCAAGGCGTTGAAAAATAGGTTTTTTCAATATCCGCCTTACTGCGATCTTCTATCGAAAAATGTTTTCTTCAAAAGTTGTAGGTGTAGTAAAAATCTACAACTTTTATAGATAACACTTTTTACAATAACCTCAAAGTTTTCGAGATATTTGCAAAAAACAGGTATTTTTTGTTTTTCTTGATTTTTTATTTTTAATTTCTAGAATAATCTTTTGATTTTCATGAAACTAAGGGGACGTAATCTTCGAAATACATATGATAAATTAGAAAAAATTGAAATGTTTAGCCAATATAGAATATAAATGTTTACGGCGACATTGTACAAATAATCAGTGTTAAATTAAGAACTTAATGATGCCATTTTTTTCGTTTTTTTCCGAAAAATACATTGGTGTAATGTATTCTCTTATAACTCCCATTTCTAATAAAAAAAAACTTATGTACATTGTACATATAATATATGTCTATGCTATACTAAAACGTAACTAGGGACGAACCCGAGCGAAGCGAGGGTGAGTCGCTAGTAAATAATAAAAACCTACAACACAATTTATTTATTTTACAAATTTCTAATTCTAAATATATGATAAGTATAATTTTGTCGCTATAACTTATTGTTAATTATGTAAGTTTTAATGAAGTTTAATAAATAGTACTTATGAAATGAAGGACAGCCAGGAATCGACTCTGCGTTCTTTGTATGTGTTTATTTTGTTGACACGTTTTGTTTGTATATCATAACAACTACTTTTACTGATTTTATAGAAAATAATATGTTATTTTTTCTGTTTTAAGCAATTGAATATGATTAAAGCTAGATGCTTGAATATATGAAATAAACGGCACACAATATTTATTTGAATAATTCAAAAATATAAAAAGTTAGCAGTAAGCTAAAATTAAAGCGCTTCGTACATAAAATCTCTGTATCATTATGAAAAAAAGTCCTCCATAAATGCATGGTCACTGTACTTAAAACAAAATACATATATATTAAAATAACTAGCGACTCACCCTCGCTTCGCTCGGGTTCGTCCCTAGGTTGCTTCCCAAAACAAAATTAATTAATTAATTTGTTTTTTTTTTCGTAGAACCCTATTTTTTTTCTAAAATAAAAGTAGCCTAAGTTACTCCTTATTACATCAGCTATCTGCCATTTCAGAGATTAGCCGGAACAAACAGACAGACAGACAAAAATTGTAAAAAATGTTGTTTTAGTATATATACCGTGTATACATCCATATGCATTTAGTAAAAAGCAGTTATTTTAATATTACAAACAGACACTCTCATTTTATTTATCTGTATAGATAGTTAAACATAAAACTAAATGATTAATTTATTATACTGTAACAACAAAAAATTAATTTTAACTTTTAAAGTTAACTACACAGCAGTAAAATCACACAAAACTCTTCACTTAAATTATCTATAGGTACTCTATACAGATAAATAAAATTGTTGTGTCTGTTTGTAATGTCAAAATAACAGCTTTATACTAAATGTATATCACAATGCGTAGCGATATGTTATCCTTGTTCTTTCCGTTCCACTTTGTGCAAGTAAGAGCAAGATAGGAATAGTCTATGATATTCAATTAAAGTAAACAATGGCGTATGACAGGAAAAATGTAGAAGCGTGCTTAATAAGCGTATTATATAAACGGGACAGTTTTTGACAGCATGCTTAAGAAGCACGCTCTACAGATGAATGAATATGGAATTATATACGGTACTTATAAGAAAAACTCAATTTTTAAAAATTTTGTCTGTCTGTCTGTTTGTTCCGGCTAATCTCTGAAACGGCTGGACCAATTTTAATGGGACTTTCACTGGCAGATAGCTGATATTATAAGGAGCAACTTAGGCTACTTTTATTTTAGATTAAGAATTACGGTTTCGCTCAAAAAAATTAAAACCTTCCTACCTAGACACGCACCTAAGCGAAGCGAGGGTAAGTCGCTAGTAAAATAGATTTACTCACAGTTTAATGTAAGTCCAACTGGTGCCGAATACTGAAGCGAAGTTATCGCGCTACGAAAGTATGTGTTTTAGGTGTACGACGAAATGACGTCATCTTAACATCGTGACTAACAAAATTTTACTATATTTATCAATATAAAATTTCCAACGAATGAGTGCTCAGTTTTTAGGATTGACGATTTTAATATTTAAAGACTGATTGGTAAATCGCGTTTTCTCATTTGTGAATCATCAAGTGCTAAGAAAGAGGAAATATCTGTTCTATGATCGTCTTACTCGTAATCATTTAAAATAGCTTATCTATACAGATAAATAAAATTAGAGTGTCTTTTTGTAGGGTGAGTCGCTAGTCTAATATATAAAATTCTCGTGTCACAGTGCTTGTTATAAAACTCCTCCGAAACGGCTTAATCGATTCTTATGATATTTTGTGTGTATATTCAGGTCTGAGAATAGGGCGTTCATACTCCTAAGTGATAAGGGTGGTTCAACCCAAAAATTTTTTTTTGATTTTTTGGACAAAATTTTTTTATGGTTCGGCATTTAAAAAATACATACAAACCTAAATTTTCACTAGGGACGAACCCGAGCGGAGCGGGGGTGAGTCGCTAGTTATGAGTAACTCATTTTTTTTGATATTTTAGGATTCATTATTTGAAATAAATATTGCTAAACGTCAAAATGTATTTCTTAGATTCCATAGACTATAAAACTATTATAACTAACTATAATTGCATATAATTTTGCACGGTCAGCTTATGATGAATGATGTCTCAATCTTTATTTCAGGATATTGAAAGTAAAAGGTAATTTTCTGGTCTAATTTCTAGAATTTTTGGTCTAAAAGTATATTAAATAAGTGTCTATAATAATATTTCTAAATTCCCCCATTAAGAAGTGAAGCCACTTAAGAACTGTGGTTACAGGTTAATATTGTATTCTTTGATACACTTCTTTAGTTCAAGGTATATCTGAATCTGGTCTCATCCGAATAGATTCTGCATCCGCATTATGATAGATAGTACATGAATAGAGTACGGCACACACACAACAACACACAATACAATAATAACAATCATTTGACGACACGTTTGGTTCAGTTTGTAGTGGCCGTACTTGTTGTACCAGCGGTCGCGGGTTCGAGTCCCGCTGGGGGCATTCATTCATTTGTGTGATGAGCACGAATGTTTGTACCCGTCATGGGTGTTTATATTTATAATATGTATGTATTTAAAGTTATATATATGTAGTGTATCAACTATCTGGTATCCATAACACAAGCCTCGTAGCTTACCATGGAACTAGATGGTGCTGTTTGTTAATGTACCAACATATTCATTTATTTATATTTAAGTGTTAATGCTTTATAGTAGACTTGCGACTCATACTCGCTTCATTTTGGATTCGTCCGTAGACAAAAACAAATCTATCCCACGGGAACCGTACATTTTTGGAGATAAAAAGTAACCTATGTGCTATTCCAAACTATAATCTATCTCTGTGCCAAATTTCATCCCGATCCGTTCAGCCGTTCTGGCGTGATTGAGTAACAAACTTTCACATTTATAATATTAGTATGGAAATTGAGTTTTTCAGACTTCACATTAATGAACTTGTTTATCTTTCTTGTGAATGTCTACTTTAATAAAAGTCGATAAAGGTCCTACACTATTTTATTATTAGCTCCAGATCAGTATCGCGCGCTTGGCGTGACGTCATAGCCAGTGTTGCCATGTTAGCGATTTTTTGCTAAAAAGGACGATTTTTGCTTAAGCAGTTTTTACCGACAAAATCACTAAAATGGCAACATTGGCTGTTATTGCCAGACTTTGACGTCATATTATTTGGTCTGACCAATGGCGTGCGTTTCAACTACTTTGAATTTCCCACCTTTATTTGCACTTTTTAATAATTATTTTCTTAATAAAAAAGAAATTACATTAAAAAAATTAAACCTATTAATTCAAAAACAATAAAGATTATAAAAAAAATATTTCACCTTTATTTAAATTTCATGCATATTCGGATATTATATGTTGAAAAATTTAATAAAGTAATTCTGCGCACATTTTTTTTAAATGGAGTTATAGAGAGAGTAAAGTAAGTACTAAATATTAATACCTTGGGTGATAAATAAAAAAAAACTCACATAAATAAGACATTTTATTGAAGAGACAATACTTTGTAACATACATAACGCGATGGAGAAACAGTGAGGCATGTACGCCAAAACTTGTGCTAAATGCTCTACGTGTTTAGTACAAAACTATAAGCCTATGTTAAGACACTTTACGGCCAATATAAAAATATTCGATTGACATTTCATTATCTGTCAACATTTTGAATACGTAAAAAAATCGATTTTCAAAATCACATATCAGAATCGAACCTGTAACATACGCCTAACTAGACGTGATATTACAACCACAGCATTAAATACTTTGAAAAAATCCATTTAAACTGTAGATAAAACGAATAAAGCTTAAAAATAATCAAAGTAGGGTGACCATGATGCTTGAAAGAAAATTGAGATTCAAATTAAAAAAAAAAATGCATAATTACTTTTCACTTATACAAATGCACTTATGACCGGTTCTAAACATAGTTGTGTAATTATTAAAAAGAAATTTGTAAAATATATGGTACAATGCTTAAACACGCGACGCAAGTTTATTCCGCCTGCGGCCGGCGTACACACCGTATCGCTGATTTACTTCAATTTAAGTATAGTGTTCTTTAGCTTGTCGTAATTGGCTCCAGAGAACTCCTCCAATTTCACGGAATTCTTCACAAATACGAATGTAGGCATTGCGCTGACGTTGTACTCGGTCGCTAGGTCTTCGCACTCGTCTACGTCCACCTGTAATAATAATAAAAAAAATTATTAAAAAGATTTCGTATGAGAATCTACTCCGCTGAAACTACTACTAGAAATCCGCTGGGGGCATACATTTGTGTGATGAGCACGAATGTTTGTACTCCAGTTATGGGTATCTATATTTATAATATGTATGTATTTAAAGTTATAATAAGTGTATCAACTATCTGGTATCCATAACACAGGCCTCGTAGCTTACCATGGAACTGGATGGTACTGTGTTAATATCCCATCATATTATTATTATTAATTACTGCGTCAAAGGGCAAACCAAGAAATAATACATTTATAATAATACCTTTTAATGTAGATGGAGTAATTTCTAGGAAAATAAATCACCTGCACTCCACTTTAGCGATAAGGTACTAACGAGTTATTACACGCAATCCGTAGAGAATTTTTCGTTTAAATTTTTTTTTATTATTAGATTATTAATTAATAAAAAATAATTTTATTTATGTTAGGCAGTGGTAGCCCAGTAGTAACGCGCTGGCTTGGGAAAACAAGTGAAGCGGGTTCAAATCTTGCAACTCTGATTAAAAAAAAATTAGTGTTAAATAAACCTTTTTAATCTCAATAAGCAAACTACTAAACTCGAGAGACGTGTTTGATAAAAAGTCTTTGCATTTTCTCATTTTCAATCTCAATACATACATATATGAAAGCAAAATATTTTGCTAATAAACATTTGCTAGGTATTTAGATACAATATCTAAATGCATATGGAATTATATACGGTACTTATAAGAAAACACACAATTTTTAAAATTTCTGTCTGTTTGCCCCGGCTAATCTCTGAAACGGCTGGACCAATTTTAATGGGACTTTCACTGGCAGATAGCTGATATTATAAGGAATAACTTAGGTTACTAGAAAAAGAATTAGGATTTTGCTCAAAAAAATTAAAACACCTAGGGACGCACCCGAGCGAAACAAGGGTAAGTCGCTAGTTAACATATATAATTTTATTATCATTTTATCGCTTCATAATTCCTACTTGACTTCATATACATTACAATCATGAGTCATTTGAACACAAGTATCTATCTAACACTCGATATTTTGATATTGATTAGTAAAGAGTTACTACAGAATATCCATATAATTTGTATATTAAATATTAATATTGTTGTTGAATCTGATCGTATTAGGGTATGTACTCTTAAATTAAACACAACATATTTCTTAAATCTTGACGAGATTGCTGTGACCGACAGTTAATAATAAAGAAATAATACATACTAGCGACCAGGGCCGGATTTAGGGGTCTGGAGGCCCTAGGGCAACAAAAGAGTGGGGGCCCATAATTATTTCCGAATAAAATGTTTTTTTTTTTTTATTAGGTGTTTTAAGTATTTATTGCGAAACAAATTAAATTAATTCAATAAACATATGTAGATATAGTCAAATACTCGAAATTAAATTATAGCGTTAACGAATGGAACCTTGCGAGCTTTTATCGACGAAAAATCGTTGATGATTTCGCTAAACATTAACGCTTTTTTATTATGGATAGAAGTCTAATTAACCCTTAAAATGACCGTATATGTATTTTAATACCCCACTCGAGCATTTGAAACGTCGGGAAGCAAAAATCAAAATAAATTCGCAAAATAACCCGAAAAGATAGTTTTATTTAAAATGTCAAATATTCGCGTAAATCTAAGAAAGAATATTTTCAAATTTGAATATGATGGCCTGCATTTAAGGGTTTCAAGATGAAACTCTCGTTGCTTGATTCTTCCTTATGTATTCTTGCTTGTTGCCTCTTCTATGCCTATCCGACGAATAGTTTAATAGATTTACGTTTGGTAAAGCCATACCATGTAGGGTACGTTTTTACCAAAGGTAAAGCTACAACTGATGCAGGTGCTGCACTTCTTTGCTGATACCTCCTAAATTTTTAAAGTTGAGCATAGTAAACCTAATTATTTATTTAGAAAAAGTACACTAACACACATATTAAAACATTTATATAAATTTAGAAGACAATAACAAGTAATCAGATATTTATGTCTTTATAAGTGTACATAACATTCGCTATAATTACATAATCAAAAGTAAACATTAAATTATAATGAATCCATAATATACAATTAATAAATACAATTCAAATACAATAAAAATGATTCGTAATAAGTCAACACCTGTCAGCTTAAAATAATTAATTTGAATAATGTTAAAAAAAAGTCAAATAATATAAGTCAAATTAAAAATTGATCAAATAATAACTGTACATGTCAAACAAACATTTATGACTATAAACTGTACACGTATGACGAAGTATATAGTGCATTATCGCACATACTTTGCTGGTTTGAATTAAATAACCTAGTATTAAATGCAAAAAAAAAAAACAACATGTGTCGAGTTTACATTGCCTAACGTAAAAAAGCAGAATTTTAGTCTGATTATGAATAATAAAACACTAGAAATAACTGAATCAGCATTACTTTTAGGCATAACACTAGACTCCCAAACTCTAGTGGAACCCCTATCAACACTTGCAGATAAACTCAGCTCCGTCCTATGCAGTTGGGAAAGTTAAAAACCTAACGGATATTAACACTGCCCGACTTGTATGTTTTAGTTATTTCATAGTATTTTACGGAATACTTCTTTGATTCTTTGTTTTTTTCTTATAAGTACCGTATGTAATTTCTTATGTATTTAGTATAAAGTTGTTGACATTACAAACAGATACTTCAATTTTATTTATTTGTATATATTACGATTCTACCTACATTACAAATGTAAGGTGCGATCACTTGGTAGTCAGTGGCGGCCTTCGGAAAGCGGAAAGTGAAGCGGAAGTTCAGTTGACGTGAATGGATGTTTGAAGCGTTAGGAGTTTAATTAGACTTACAATAGCAACACTTATATGATTATGTTATTAAACTATTAGTGTCCTAGCTATTTTCCGCATGTCTTTCTAACGTTTTGCTGTAGAATAATAACCCATGACAACCATTCGATGTTTTGAAACAAAAAATAGACTATTACCGGTACACTGCGTTATAGTCAAACGAATGAACAAACCAACAGACTATGCATAACGGTTTCGGAATCTATATATTCTGGGCTATGACTTACTCCGCTAATAATTTCGCTTTTGGGGGTAGAACATTTTCCTAAAATGTATATATTACCACTCTTGATTATTTTGCTTAAAAAGGAGTATTTCTTTGTCTGACATCTATGCCATCTACACATAAAAAAATCATCAAATCCGAATCGGTTCCTCCATTTTTAAAGTCGGTCAATAAGGTTAAAACAACAAGAAATAGCATATCTAAGTACTTAAATTAGCTACGAGCCGTGAATGAAGTACTATGAAGTATGAATCAGAGGCGTATTACAAGCAGTTAATAGAGTATGTAGTATACATAATATGTAGATAGTACACGTATGTACTTAACGTATTAGGTTACGGACTTAATACTTACAACGTACAGTGAACAATAGACAATTCTCAAGGACTTAACATATTATAAGAACTTATTTTAATATCCTTTATTAGAATAATTTCGAGTTGAAGATGAAAATAAAAAAATAGTACTAAAACGTACAAATCGTATCAAATAAATATAAAATAAATCATATGAGCTCAAGCTCTTGAGGGTTTTGCTAGTGGCTGTTGAAGAGTTTCACTATCCATCACCTGTCTTCATCATCAAATCACATGGTATAAAATAATAAAAAAATATAATTTATTATAATTCTTGTACCACTACAAAAAAAACTCTAAAAAGGTAGGTTTCATACAAACTTTCCTCCTCTATTTTACCTCCCTTATGGGATGAATTTGGAAAAATGCTAAAAGAAGTATTTATTTAATTTTATTGAAGAAAATTATCACCAAGTTTCAAGTAATTCTGATCATATTTTTTTTTTGGTTTGTATTATGACATGTTTTCCCGTGCGAATGAGATAACCTCCTTCTCTCAGTTCTCTTCAGCCCTCCAACTATGTATCTCTACACAAAAAATCACGCAACTCCGTTTCGACGTGAAAGAAGGACAACAAACAAACAAACACACTTATAATATTATATAAATATGGATTTAGTGTATCTCGGAAACGGGTCCAACGATTTGAATCAAATTTTGAATTTATATAAGATTTTGTTTTTTAAGTTTATCTATATTGATCTTTTCTAAAAAACAAAACTCCGAGTGAAACAGGTACTTCACATATGAAAAAATCGTGCTAAAATTAGATATACTAGAATAGAATACTGATAAGACTTTTTCACATAAAATATTGAACCCAACTTACGTTTCTAACACGAGTGTTGAGTTATTGATAGTAAAGATAACAGTGTATGTATGAAATATATGTATGTATGTCGAAGCCGATATCAGATCAAACAGATATATCAACACTATATACGTATATTGTTTGATTAATTTACCCAAATAAAACGCTTCGCAACCTAAAAAAGCTTGCTAAAAAGATCTAAGAATATCTAATATTTTACGTTTTAGACTATACTGTAGTCTAGACGTAATATGAAATCCTACTTTTTTAACATTTGGAAAGTGTCCAATGCTGGGGTGTACATTAACGTTTCTTAGAATGATCAAGAAAAGCTTCTATTGAAAACTTCTAATGAAATGAATGATCATTCTTTCGCTTTAACTATAATTTTTCTAAGAGAGGGTAATGCTGAGAAAGTATTTATCATTTTCCTAAATATCGTCTAAGCAAATTTGGAATCAAAAAACCTACCCTTGCATACAATACCAGGTATTTTTACATTTTAATTGTTCTGTTCAAATATTCTTTTAGAATTTGTAGACGTGCCTGTTTTGATACAACATATCGTATTAGTTAGCCCTACTAATATTATAAATGCGAATGTTTGTGAGGATGTATGTATGTCTGGATGTATAGATGTGTGGATGTTTGTTACTCTTTCACGCAAAAATTACTGAATGGATTTCAATAAAGCTTTACAATAATAAGTGACGGATCTGGATGAAACTTAGCTCAGAGATAGATTATAGTATGGAATAGTATATAGGAAACTTTTTATCCCGTTAATGTACAGTTCCCGTGGCATAGAGTTGTTTTTATTTTGCTAGAGCTAGTAAATAATAAAAAGATCATTACCACTGTGACTCAACGGATTGCTTTTTCGCATGATTCGAGGCCAAGGTCGTAACTAAACGACCTATTTATTGATGGTGATTAAACCCTAGTGGCTGTTTTTGGAACTAAATACAACGGCTTTAATTACTTTATCGCAACTCCTCAGTAATCGTATAATTTAATAGGTAGACGCCGTCTATAATAACTATGACTTTTAAACCCTCAAAAATCTTAAATTTCGTTATTGTATGTCGTAAAAAAATTAAAAAATCGAAAATATCTAAGAAAGTATAAACTGAAACATGTAATACGAATATTTTCCAGTGTGTATTTGTTACCTTAAGTACAACAAGAGAATCGGCCATCTCATTGGCGAGCTCCTCTAGCTTGGGCCCGATCATCTTGCAGGGTCCGCACCAGTTGGCCATGAAGTCGATGACCACCAGCTTCTCACCGGCCTCGGCGAGCCTGTTCTTCAAGTCATCTACGTCCTTGATGTGGATGGCCATTTTGCGACTGAAAAGAGTTTAATTATTTAGATTGACCTTAACATAATCGATCGTTTTCAGAGCCTATGGCAGCTTTTTCACGGATTCACAATACTGATTTTCATCGAATTGCTAATGTAAATACGAAACTTTGTGCGTGTGTGTTTGTTTGTTTGTTACTACTTCTCGCTAAGACGGCTAGACGGATTTAGATGATATTTAGTATTCCTAGAACTAGGATAACACATAGGCTACTTTATGTTTACGTCACGTTACGTTTACGTTAGGCACCTAGTTTAGTTATAAAAATTGAGTCTTAAAGCTTAAGTATAAGTTTATTTAAATGAATTGAGTAGCTTATCTAATTACCGCAATTGAAAAGCAGCGGTGAAATACAAGTTTTTAACCCAAACTTTTATCAAAATCAAATTGCCCGTTTCCCGTTGATAAAAAGTAATAACTGATTGTACCGATGTACAAAAAAGTCACTTTTGAAAAAGGCGCGTATGTTCGATCAAAATGATTGATTATAAAATGCACAAAAGCAAGAAAAACATTAAAATAAAACAAATACATAGATACATTAACTTTAAAATTACAGAGTAAATGACGAAAAGTATATAATTTCTTCTTAGGTTTCCGTAGTGTGTAAATTTTATCTCACCGTCTGTTAGTATACTTTCGAATTTATTAATGAAGATCCCTTGGGTTATCTTGTATTTGGTTCGAGACCCCTTAACAAAAAACACCTTAAATATTTCACATAAAATTGTAGGTGCCAAATTGACCTTGAGTTGCATACTTGCCGAGCAGGTATTATTTATTCCGCAAGAATCTTATCAACAAAAATATGCTTATTAAAGCTAATGCTTAGTACTTGACCTACGTAAACATACGACGTTCCACGTTTTACCTATTAAACTTTATTTAAAAATTGTGTTTTTCTTATAAGTACCGTATGTAATTCCATATGCGTTTAGTATAAAGCTGTTATTTTGACATTACAAACAGACACTTCAATTTTATTTATCTGTATGGAAGTAAATTAAATATTAATCTTAGAAAAATCTTTATTCTTAAAATAGACAAAATACCCTTTCGACTGTAAAGTTCGTCTGTCAACAACTGACGACGATAATGAATTATAGATATTATATTATATACTTATTACATAACTACTATTCTATGGCAAGCTCATTTAGCTTCACTTCAAAATCTAAGATGAGGAATATCTATACATACATATAATAAAAGTATAATTGATCGTTGCCTCTACATGGGAGATATTTGAGAAAAACTATTATTGGGTGTCTGTATTAACGCAATAGAACCCAAAACAATGATTTTTATAATTTTTGTCCGTTTGTCTGTGCGCTTGTGCACGCTAATCTCAGAAACGGCTTAACCGATTTGGGTGCGGTTTTTACTAGTGCATTATAGTAAGCTTCACTTAACATTTAGTATTTGTTTTATTTCAATCGGTTCACAAATAAAAAAAGTTGTGTTAATTTAAAGAATCGCCTAGGGAGAAACCCGAGCGAAGCAAGGGTAACTCGCTAGTATCTAAGCACAATTTAATATTTCCTTCACCAATTTTTATGACGATGACATTGACTTTATCACTTTGAATGTAATTTGAATATTAAAACAATGTATTTGTAACAACAGGTTTTTTTTACAAGATATTATTTATATTTCATGCTAGTCGTTATCAGGATACTTCATGAGTTTATCATGAATACACTGTGTTTTGTTTGCAGACGGATAAAAATGAGGTAATTTTATACAAATGTGCAATTCATTCTTGATATACAATAATACATATGGTATAATAATAAAAATATGTAATGAATAATGATGCTATGGTAAATGTGTACGGACGAAGTGTATAAATTACTTTTAAACATTAGATTTCTGTTATCCAAAACTAAAGTTAGACAATATTGCACAGCGATATTCTTTTTATAAATATTAACACACAGCACCATCTAGTTCCATGGTAAGCTACGAAGGCTTGTGTTATGGATACCAGATAGTTAATACACTACACATATATAACTTTAAATACATACATATCATAAATATAAACACCCATGACTAGAGTACAAACATTCGTGCTCATCACACAAATGAATGCCCCCAGCGGATTTCTAGTAGTAGTTTCAGCGGAGTAGATTTTCATAGCGGGACTTAAACCCGCGACCGCTGGCACAGCAAGTAGGGTCACTACAAACTGAGCCAAACGTGTCGTCATATAGCGATAACGATGTATCCTTCTTTATTACGTATGTACATGCAAGTTGCGACTTACCCTCACTTCATTTAAAATAATTATATGCCTAGTTGTTGAACAGTAACCTATGTATAATATATTTCTCCAAGTCTGTGTAGATACTAGATCTCATACAAGTCTTTTCCTTCCGATCCACACCTTTATGCGTGAACATTAACAAACATACACACTTACACATTTATAATAGTACCTACCCCCGACATGTCTGTTTTGCTATGCTATATGTATAGCAATGTTACTTTTAATATTACGTTCTTTTCGTAGAATCAAAGAAATCCGAATATTTATCATAATAGCTGGACGAATTTCAATAAGTTTTTTTCTTCTATTACTAAATAATGATTACGCTTTTCATTATTATGGCATATTTATTTATGATTACCAATTTATTCTGAACAATCATAGGCTAGGTAATATTTCGTGAGGTCATTGGCGAAGCTGCGACTAAAAACTAGTTTAAATATAGAATATTTAAGTAATAACACGATATAACCGCCTTACTCACATTCATCAATAAGTTATTCTATACGTCACTAAATATATACGTTAAAGGCAATTAATTACTTCCAACGAATGTGGCCCATTAACTGCAAGTGCCAACTACGAGTTGAATCTACGAGCTGAAAATAGGTTAATAGATATGCATCAATTGTGTTTAAGTAAAGTAAATTACGGGAAACTAAAAACAATTAGCATAACTTCATAGTACCTAGGTATAATATCTACTAGATTATTATAATACTAGGCTCGGCTAGGCTCGGAAACCCGTTCAATTTTTAAAATCGGTTTTGGTCATTGACCCCAAACCGAATGGTATTTCGGTTTAAGGTTTCGGTTACGTTCTTTAACGGAATTTAGGTTCCATGATAAAATTGACCGGTTGAAAATTGATCAAAACCGAAATCCAATCTTTTTCTAAGAATTTAACCGTAAACCATTATTATTTAGGTTTACTAAACCGTTCGTTTTCGTTAACCGGTTAGAGCAGCGGTCGGCAACCCGCGGCCCGCGAGCTGCCTCCATGCGGCCCGCGGCCCGTGACTGTTTTATAAAGAAAAGTTTTTATGTTTTTTAAGTAGGTATTTTGAATTTGTAATTACCAAAAAAATGAAAATGTTCCTTGTCTCATAGATAAGCATTTAAGAGTCATTTTAGAAATTGTGACATTGAATGTTGTAGTGGACATATTTTGTGGTATATGTGTTTTTTTTTTTTGCTCTCACAAGTGCGGCCCGCCTTTACTAGGTATAGCCACCTTGTGGCCCCTGCCTGCTAAAAGGTTGCCGACCGCTGGGTTAGAGAATGGGATATGAATTAACCATTACCAATATAAACCGTTTTTTAAACCGATTCCGAGCCCTGGTACTAGGCATGATATAGCAATATGTGTGTAATTATGAAAACAGTAAAAAGAGCTAGTGGCAGCAATGGCGGAATCCTACCTTTTCTATCTCCTCTACTCTGTTCACTTCTGGTAGATAGATATGAAATTAAAATTATTTTACAACAATAATCCCATTACCATTATTTAATATTATAAATGCGAAAGTTTGGATGTTTGTTACTCAATCACGCCAGAACGGCTGTACGGATCTGGATGAAATTTGACACAGAGATAGATTATAGTCTGGAATAGCACATAGTTTTTTATCCCAGAAAAATGTACGGTTCCCATAGGATAGATATGTTTTGTTTTTTACTAGGGACAAACCAGAGCGAAACAAGGGTTGATTTGCCAGTAAGTTATAATCCAACAAACAATTTTGTTGGATTAAGAGTTAAAATGACATTTGTTGTAACCCCTCTAAATGCATAATTCAAGGCCAGTGGTAAATTAATTACAATAGTTGATTTCTATTGAAATATTATCTATCCATTTCACGGTTGAAGTATCAAGAAGTCACACTTATATATTTATTAAAACATAATGACAAATTAAATTACAATAATTTATTGCTTATTTTGCACACTTAATAAAGTAATATTAGATAAGATAAAGATGTCCACTTCCAAGTAAACTTCATATAGGCTAAAGGGGGAAAAACATAAGTTTCTTTTTTCTACTCAAATTCATATAGAAATTTTTAAATAACAAAACTAAACGTATGTAAGTAACATCTTCTTAAGAATGATAAGTCCTACTAATATTATAAATGTGAAAGTTTGTGAGGATCGATGAACAGATGTTTGTTACTCTTTCACGCCAGAACAGTTGAATGGATATGGATGAAATATGGCACAGAGATAGATTATAGTCTGGAATAGCACATAGGTTACTTTTTATCCCAGAAAAATGTGGAAAAGTGACAAACTCGAAGAGAAGCGAGGGTGAGTTGTATATGTTTAAAAATTTGTAAAAACTTTAGTCTGATCTCATTGTAGATTACAGTATATAAATGAAAAAGCCCCTATTCAAAAATCTTAAAAAAAATGCTCATAATAAAAATTATTAAAAACAAAATTAAGATACTAAACTCACCCTCACTTCAGTCAGGTTCATCTCTAGTAAAAAAACTATGATCTATCTGTGTGCTAAACCATCCAGATCCGTTCACCCCTCCTGGCATGAAAGAATACCAAACATCTATCCAACCATCCTCACAAACTTTCATATTTATAATATTAGTATGGATGGACTAACTTGTAATTATATAATCCTCAGTTTAAAAAAACACTAACTACCCAATAAATATTACTACTAAATAGTCCTAAGGTGTTTTGGTTTGATTTGGTAATCAAACTCAACAAAAATATATCAAAATTTATAATTTTGACTTTGTCACTAAGGATGTGAGGATTTTATACTATAATTGATTTTTAAATCTGTTTGAAAATTAAAAGTGAGCTTTTAGGCCCTTTAAAAAAACTTTTTTAAACTTGTTGTTATTTACCTTAGAATAAAGAACTACATAAAAGGCCACCAAAATAAATATCAAAGTCAAAAATAGTAAAAGTGATTTGCTGTTCATGCTATTCTCGATTTTGCCATAGATATTGTTTACTTTCTTTAAAGAAAAAAAGAAATTTAATTAGTTAAGCTAATAAACTATATTTTATAGTTTTTAATTTATTCTTTTCTCATTGAAGGAGACGTAGCATAATATTAGCTTATTTAATTTATTTTCTTTATTTTATTAAACTTTGTTAGCTATTTTTATTTATAATCATTTATTTACATAACACTCTTTACACAAATTGAAATTGTCATTTGTATTAAATCGTTATTCTTTGGCTTCATGTTTAGTTCTAACACTCGGTCTATATTATTCCTTAGCCTGAGACCTGAGTCATCCTAAAAACATCAGACTAAAACCGTCATGACTCATGCAGGAAAATCATCATACCTATTAACTTTATTGTATACCATCGAATAATCAAAGTTTCGTGCACTTTTTTATTTCTAAAAGATTAGAATATATAATATATCAATTTTAAAGTAATTCTAATGTGTGACTGATAAACACAATCCTTGAATCGTGATATGCGTCGCAACTAGCAATAATATATTAAAGCGTCATTGAATAAGGATGTTAGTAAAAAATCGATGTAATTTCTAAGATCCAAGCCGCAAGGTCACTTTAAGAAGAATGTGCTATGGAATGTTTAATTGTTATTTTCTTATTTCATTTCTTAATCACTAGTAAAACAAATTAAAATCGTAGGTAAAATTGTAGTAACACTTACCTGTGTTAAGATTTTCACGAAAATAGACTCGGCGCAACACGCGGTATTTAACACAAACCACTGAGCACTGAAAATTGAAATGAAAGCAAAAATGCCAGAACAACTTTGCCGCAGAAAAAAAAGAATTGTCTATGTCTAACAATAAATGTAGACGCCAAGGAAAAGGTTTTAAATTTATGTTTATTTTAGATACCAAAATTGATATTTATATTTCACTTATTACAAAATAAAGTAAATTACAAAATAAAAATTATATTAGGGCTTAATTAATGTTAAGTTGAACATTCTATATTATCATCATAACAACTTAACACATATAACCAATATTAAAAATATTATTTTATTAAAAAACATATAGGAAGGTAATCATTTAAATTTTATTTTTTAGAAGGATTTTAAGTCAGAATAATAAAGAACAATGGCAAGTTTTTACCTGAACGTTTTTGAAGCGTCTAAGATTAGGACATATACAAAACTGAATTATTTAATTTGCTCTTTTTTTTCACGGCGTTTGTTTTACATGACAAAGCCACGAAGAAATGTTTACATAATAAGCTACTAATTGATTGTTTTTATGTACTTCCGGCTTCGCCATTCGTCAAAGATGATGTAAAAATTGTTGCCACAGAAGAAAATGAAATGCCGTATTTATTTTAAAATATTTTTATTAAAAGTCTTATGTACATAATTAAATAATGATCTATGTCTTGTTCATTAATCTTACAGCTTTACATATACTCGAAACATTATATATTATGCTGTAAGTTTAATTGAAGCTATTACAGTTAGTACAGTAATTAAAATAATAGTAATAGCAACACAACAGATGACAGTGAGATTGACTTGATAATTGATATTGACATTTGACATATTATGTAGATTTTATATTTTATTTGTCATCCATGAATTTACGCATGCCTCTGACTACTACGTTTGATTTTGCTGTTACTGTTCCATTTTTCTAGATTATTATAAGTTTTAATTGTCGCTTTGCGCACGGACCCGATTACCTGCCCCGACGACTTGTGCATTCTCTCGGACAATCGCCAGTGTATACTTACAACTAATACTGATTTCTCCTAACGGACTCAAAGTAGTACCTTGTTTCATCCATGATAAAGAAATTAAAAACGTAACTTATATGTAATGCGAATGTACTTTTTTTAATTTATAATACTTAATTTATAATATTTGATACAATAATCAATGACAGCTGTCATTGCTAGGTAGGTTTATAACCGCAAATCATAAAATAAAAATGCTAATATCTTTTTTTTGTGACTTCCTAATAAAATAAATCTTTCTGGATAAACTTGTGTTATTTAATCCTTATCGTTTGAGCATTTTTTCATTTCAAGACGCCTCAAATAGATATCAGGTAAATCGTTGTATGGAGTCCTGCCATTGTTCTTTAGTTTTACATTAATGTCCATAGAGAACTTATCGTCAAGGATGAAGTATGACATTACTTGTCACTGTCAAAGTTTTGTTTTGCATTTTCCGTAAACCGGTTTTTCATATTGACAATTGGAGATAAATAAGAAAAATTATTGTTTCTTGAGCGGTACTCGTAATAAGACGTCGTTATTTTATTTTAATAGTAGAGCAGAAAATAATAGCAATGACCCTGGATATATCTGCAATTGGTTCTCATAAAGTTAAAAGCATTCCTAGCGGCGAGGTAAATATACTTAAATGACTATATTTAATTTTATTCCTGTAATTTTAATTTTTATTTATTTTAATACGAAATCAATCATGATAATTCATAAAAAAATATATTTATAATCCTGCTACATATATATAATATATAAAAAATATGATAATTAATTTAAACCGTTACGATTGCGTTATTTATTGCAAAATTTAATATCTACGCGATGACCTATAAATCTATGAAGCTTGAAGTCTAAATAAGTTAGAACTAGTTGTAACATAGTTCAATGTACTCCTGAACTATGTACAACAAGAAGAATATATATATGAGATTTGCAAATAAATATTAGTAGTAGAATATTTTATTATTATTATTTTAGTTGTAAAGTTTTCACGTGATATATTAGAACATGGCCATATAGGCATTTGATTATAATATATCAGCAGATATTAATTTATTTTAATATTTTTCTTATCATTGATAAGAGTTTTATCATATTATGATATTTTATGAATAAAAATAGTATTTGAAACATCTAGAGTAGGCATTCAGGCATGAAATTTTTTATCAGTGTGATCCTAACTAAAAGTATTGATTAGATCATAGCCTTATTGATCATAGTTTAACTTGTAAGCTAGCTTTAACAATCAGTAGGTATTTAAAACTTCTAGAGTATTCTCAACCCATACTGAGATTAATTTATAAGATCATTTATTATATTTTTATTAGGGATGAAAAAGATATTTGATAACTAGGTATCTTTTTACAATATCTGGTTGGGTATTGGATATTGAAGAATTTTTAATTTTATCTTTAAGAAACTACAAGAAAAATATTTGTAAGGCATATGATGTAAACTTGACTAAAGGTGCTGAAAGATACTTTCACAAATGCTTCAAGTTAACTAAACATCGATTATAAGGGTTGTAAAGTGGTTGAGCAAGTAAATAATTAATTTTTGCTGATCATTAACAAGTCACAATGACACTTTGTATATGCAGTACGTGCGGCGCGAAAGTTGTCGCAACATGCAACGTGACTACAGGCTGGTTATCCGGCAGTCGGCTAATGTTCTCTTGACCGATTTCGGTGACAGCGGTTAATATCACTGAGATTAGCCAGATGCGTAGGAGATATTATAGTGCACAAGTGTACGCGCAGACACAAGTGACAAATGACACTTTATTCCTGTCACTATCGGTGAGAGTTAAGGCGCAGAACCGACGGCTTTACGTGGTCTCCGAGGCACGGGGGTGAAACATTGCCACGTTCCCAATTCTCGTCTGTTACTGAGAATTTTTCGGAAGAAAAAACTCAAGTCACCAAACCTGACTCGACCCGGGACTCAAACCCAGGGCATTCGGATCTGCGGCTGTACTTGCTAGCCACTAGACTATTGAGGCAGTCGGATAACCAGCTATCTGGCGTACAGCTCACCGGATATCCGGTATCCCGACAAACAACTATTCGTTCATCTTTATTTCTAATGACTAAGTGTTATGTTGTTTTAATCACAAAAACACTATATGTATATAATTTGGATACGTACAAGTGCAATTTTTTCTCTTTTTTAAAGTATATTAGAAAATGTTTGCGTCAATGCATAAAGTATTTTTTTGCCATATTTGAATATTTAATACCTAATTCACACTATGAATATGATAATGAGAAGAGTCGAGATTAATGTTTGCAAGACCCCATGATTGTAGGGTTGTCCGTATATTGTTACATGGTGTGTGATCTTCTATCATCCTTTACGATGGAACCTAATTATGTTAAATTATTTCTACAGCCAATCGAAATTTGGCCTCGATCAAGGACTTACGCGCCTACCAACGCCCCATTCCTATGTAGTAGTCGGGTATAAATAATTTAATAACACTGTAAAAGTCTCAATGAAATCAAAGGCAAAAGGCAAAGATCTAATTACATTTAACATGCTAGTTATAGTTCGATCACAGATCATATAATACTATACTAGTGTTCGATGCAAACTTAATAATGGTTCGGATATTAGCTGCGATCGTAGAACGCAGCGTCTTTTCCATTTGCGCCCGGCAGCTGATACCTAATATTGCGTGCGCAATGTATGATGTTCAGAGCCGCCATTAGGTTTGAATCGTAGGTACTGTAGCTACTAGTTAGATAGCTTTTAACATGTCCATCTGTCTATCTTTGTATGTTTTCCCATGTACATTTAAAACAAAGAGCCAAACTCGTGAGGTTGTAATAATTATTTTATTTATTATGCTTCCACCTCGAAATTAATCATTTATTGTACCTATCGAGTTATTATTAAAAAAAAAAGTTTTACTTCTACTTTCTTTGATATAATTTGGATACTTTTGGAAAAACAATACTGTACGTCTCGTTGTACATTTGATGTACCTACAACTCGCGAATCGATACCTTTATGGCAGTTTCCAACAACCTATTTGTGGTTTTTCTCTACTAGCTTTTAGCTATGACTTTTGCTTTCACTGTCCCTAAATTAGTCAAGAAATTCACGTTGCAAGTTACGTATTAGGTACTTAAATAAAAACTTAAAAAAAAAAACCGACTTCCAGGCATTGAAAAGTAAAAAATAACTAAACAGGGGTTGTCATTTAGAATAGATACCTAATCAGATATTTTCGAAGCCGGTGCCAACCAATACAATTCAAAGCATACCGACTTCGAAAATATCTGATTAGGTATCTATTCTAAATGAAAACCCCTGTTTAGTTATTTTTTACTTTTCAGTGCCTCGAAGTCACGTGGTAGACGTAATAAGCAGGTAATTTGTAAGAAGAAAGATTTTTATTAAAAACATATTCGGTTAAGCCATTTATTTAAAAACCGCTTGACCGATTTCGATAAAATTTAAATGGGACCACCGGGGAAGAATACCCTTTGAAACAAAAAAGAATTTTCTATATCGGTTCAGGCATCTTCGAGTAATCGGTGAACATACATAAAAAAAAAGGTTCCGACGAATTGAAAACCTCCTCCTTTTTTGAAGTCGGTTAAAAAATTTACAAATGTTAATTTTATTTAACTGTTTCCAGTCCGTGGAGTTAAAAAGCTTTTGGCAAGAACAGAATGTAGCGATAATTTTTTTCCGCCGTTGGGGATGCATGTTTTGCAGGTTGTGGGCAAAAGAGGTAAGTTTTTAAGTTAAATTTTATTTCTTATGCTTAGATACGCGTGAGATTTTCATCAGGATTGGTTAATAATAAACTTAGTATTAAATACAATGATCAAGAATATTAGGTTAAGAAGTGAAACATCAATAAAAATATTTCAAGCATGCTCGCTAGAAAGCACTAAATTTAATCAAAATCGGCTTATTATGAAACTATACTAATGTTAAAGAAACCGTGCCTAATAATAAAATAATGTAGTGTATTATCATTAAAGTAATTTTCGCCCACGTTTTCGTTCGCTCGGCTTCGTCCCTAGGTATGTTTTAACGGTTAGTATGGAATAGATGGACTATATATTATAAAATAAATAGCATATAGTCTTTCTCAATAAACGGGCTATCTTATGCAGAAAAAAAAAATCAAATCGGATTAGTAGTTTCTGAGATTAGCGCGTTCCAACAAACCAACAATCAATCAATCAAACAGACAAACAAATAAACAAACGAACAAACTCTGCCTCTTTATAATATTAGTATAAATTAAAAGCAGTCCGGTGAAGCCAGAACAAGTTGCAATAATGTAAATAACAAATAGATATTTATCTACATTTCTCAGCTAGAGGAAAATTCTATATCACAGAATGAGTCATAAAACTATTACAAACGATGTTAATTTTACCCGCGAAATCACTCTAAAACATTTTTAAATAGAATGTAAACTTCCGCTGTATAAATGATAGAACATGGATTTACTAAAATTAAATAAAGTAGTAAATGTACCTAACTATGATAGACAAAAAATATTATTTGTATGTAGGAGATAAAATCTGGAACTACAAAACTCTTACTAAAAGCTTTAATTACGCATGTGATTCCTGAACACCTTTAAAGTCTTTTTTTATCGATGTAATAATAATGTCCTTCTGGCCGATTTTGGCCACAGCGGCCATTAAAATTAGCCATATTACGCAAAACACGAGTGCACTCTATTCCTTTCACTCTCAAACTCCGGTGGAATGGAAAGACCATTTGGTACTCGCGGTGAGAGATCATACTTTAGGTACGGAGGTGAAACACTGCCAACTTCACAACTCCGAGCACAATTGTTATTGAAAATTTATTACCAGAAAGGCTCAATAACTAGCCTTGGTCCGAATTGGGACTAGAACCCAGTACCTCCGGATCTACGGCCGTACAAGTTGGCCACTAGGCTAGTTGGCTACTAGTTGCCGAGGCAGTTACAATACTATGTAATATTACTCTATATATGATCTGTGGTAATATGCAGTATGCAATAAAATGTATATTGTTAATAAACATGCAGTGTGAACCCAGTCTTACTATGTTACAACAAATATAGCAATAAGGCAACTTTGTTCATTGCAGTTGGGTGAAATTGCTTCAGTTCTGAAGAAAAATAATATAAGGCTTGTCGGCGTCGGCGTTGAAGAGGTGGGCGCTAAAGATTTTATCGATGGAAAGTTTTTTGATGGCGGTAAGAACTATTTAAAGTTTATTTATATTTATTCATGTTTCTTCATAATTATCCCCTGACCGATTTAGTTTACGGCGGCAAATCCCTCTGAGACCAGCTATGTGTATAGCAGATATTATAGGGCAGTGCGTGTACGCGCAAACACTACGTGCACTCTGCATTCCTTTAACTCTGGAAGTACGATGAGACGATTTTTCGACACGGGTGCACGGGTATGTAACAACATCAACGTCGCGATTCGGGGCTCGTAATGAGAATTTGTTGACAGAAAATCTCAATAACTGAACTTAGTCCGATGCGGGAGTAGAACCCGTTCACTTCGGATTTGTGGCTGTAAATTCTAGCCTCTAGACTAGGTAGCTAACCAAAGTAAATAACCATATAAAATCAACGTAAACATTATTTATTTATGTGGCTGTACTTACTGCCTACATATAAATATAAATAAATAATAAATATGTTGTGACATTAACACACATCACCATCTAGTTCCATGGTAAGCTACGAGGCTTGTGTTATGGATACTAGATAGTTGATACACTACACGTATATAACTTTAAATACATACATATTATAAATATAAACACTCATGACTGGAGTGCAAACATTTGAGCTTATCACACAAATGAATGCCCCCAGCGGGACACGAACCCGCGGTCGCTGGTACAGCAAGTAACTACAAACTGAGCCAAACGCGTCGTCAGAATATTTTTCATATGTATATATTTTATTTGTGGAAAAATATCTTACTTAAAGTACATTTTTACTTAAATGCTATATTAAAAGTAACTCGTTTTAAAACAACCAGTGTAACTAGTACGCTGAAAGTAATTGTTGTTATTATTAGATTATAATCTTGCAAGTTGGAAAAATAATTTTCCTTATAACTGACAACTATGTATGACTAATGGAGCGAGTTTCTTATGTAACTGCACTTCGTAGGAAGTAAAAACGCATTGACTTTGTTCCGTAGGTATTGTTTTTTCTATATATCAAAGGAAAATGTTTTAAATTCAAAGGAAAAATAATATAAAAATATCTATTTTTGTGGTACGCTTGATTTGTTATAGATACATCCAAATGAACAGTTAAAATATATATGTACACTAGCGACTCACCCTCGCTCTGCTCGGGTTCGTCCCGAGCGTTTTGACGTTTAGATATCGATTATTATAGATTTCTCAGAGATGAGTTATTTTTCCGTAGTACCAAGTATCCTATATGTTGACTCGGATAACCAGCTATTATCATACCAAATTTTATCAATATCTGTCCAGTGGTTTTCTTGTGATGCTGTCACAGACAAACAGACAAAAATTCTTAAAACTATAGATTCGGCCTCTGTATCGATAATGATGATTATTTCAATAAAAAAAATAAAAAACATTTAATGTACAGATTCGACTCAGTTAGAATTTTATTATATGAATCGATATATGTATATTTTTAATGCTCATTTGGATTTCATTTATCCTACTAATCCTACTTCCTACTAATATTATAAATGCCAAAGTTTGTAAGGATGTATGGATGTCTGTATGTGTAGATGTATGGATGTTTGTTACTCTCTCACGCAAAAACTACTGAAAGGATTTTAATGAAACTTTACAATAATATAGCTCATACATCAGAATAATACATAGCCTACTTTTTATCTCGGAAAAATGTACGGCTCACGTGGAATAGATTTGTTTGTAGTGTTATAATTGTATATCCGCGACATTCGTAGCGAAGTCTTACTTTTGCTTGCTTGTTAACAATTTAAATAGATTTATTTACTTGGACAAGACGTTTCTTTCGATACCAGACATGTCTTGATAATCTCAATTTTTTTTTCGAGGTCAAAAATTTACGTACAGCCATATTAAATTTAGGGAGAATTTACATAGCCTAAGTGTCCCGGACGATTATAACGAATCTATTGATACCTTATTCATCAATATCGGTTCAGTAGTTTAGGCGCTACAGTGGAAAAAGTAGCCTATGTCACTCTCCAGCCCTCTAGCTTTTTCCACAGAAAAAATCACGCCAATTCGTCACTCTGTTTTAACATGAAAGAAGGACAAACAAACAAACATACTTTCACATTTATAATATTAGTATGGATATTATAATTTATTATTTTTCTTAATTTCAGATTTGTATTATGTTGAAGATAGATCAACTTACCAGACGCTTGGATTCAAACGTTTTAACGTCGTTTCCATAATAACGTCCTTGTTCTGGAAACAGTCTAGAGATGCCATTTCTAAAGGAAGGAGCATGGGTGAGATAATTAATCTATACATATAATTGTAGTACATAAGTCTACATTAAATATATATACATATGTATATAATAAAAAGCCTTTAATTGGGATTTTAGTCAGGATTTTTCGGATTTTAGTTTAGGTAGGCATCAAATTAATTCTTTTTGTCTGTCTGTCAGTCTGAACTTGAAGTATTATAAAGTGTATCGGTACATCGGTGTTATTTCTTGTATATTTTTCCTTTTCTTTCCTTTTTTTCTTTTTCTTTCTTCCAAATTGTATATTTTTTAGGTAGACAATATTTGTAATGAATGTTTTGAATGTCAAAAAACCGTCTTTTCTGTGACCATGTTTGCTCTAAAGCATTAGAAAATTCGGAAACAAAATAAAACATTGACAAAATCCCAAAAGATAGTTTTATGTAACATGTGTCAGTCTGGTTACTTTTGAATAGGTCGAGTAGTGGTAGCCCAGTCACTGGGTAGGTGTAAAATACATTCTAACTTAAAGAGATAAAGTCCCATTTTATGTTTTCAATGAATGGACTATACTAGGTACACAGAGATAGTTTGAACCTCAAAGTTTTCATGGAAAACGAGTCATGGTTTTTGGTTCTAGACTAAATATAAGTAGCTAGAAATTACAAATAACGTTAAGCTTAGGCAAAATTAAATTGAGGTCGGGAATTTGATTCTCGCTCCGGTGAATATTAGTATGGACCATAGATGCGTGTTTCTAGTCTGTTAAAGATATAACTCGGTGCTTGATACCGATATCCTTTTTTTTAAAACCTTTCACTCCCAAACAATTTTAGGGAGTAGAATGAATACTGCTTATCATTTAAAGTTGTTTTTCTTTTTTTTTTTTAATTATGTGCCTTACTTATCACCTACCTTTAAAATGCACATACGTTTCTTTACATTATCAATTAATTAAAATACATGCGTTAGTCAGGCAATATATTAGAGTTTTCACGAAGTGTGAATTTGCAAATCTCAGGTTTACATAGTGATCTAATCGGTGACGGATTACAAAATGGCGGCGCTCTAATTTTAAATAATGGCGGGAAAGTGTTACATCACTATATCTCGTTAGCACCTACAGAGCGATTGCATAATTTGGATATTGCTAAGGTTCATTTTTTTTTTAAACTCTATTTTATCAAACGTATTTAAAGTGAACGTAGAATAGTACTAGGTATTTGGTACGGAACCACTTGTATAAAAAACCTTAGAGATGGTTGTAGGCTTTAGTGAAAAAAATAAATAGTATTAGTTTAATATTTCTGAACATTATCATTTACATATAATAATAAACAAATATGAATTATTTATACTATTGTAAAATAGTAGAATTAGTTCTTAGTTTCCTAATACCACAGATCATATATAGAGTACAGATAGTGCATCCCATACAAATATTTGGACATCGCTAACTCACGCTATTGGACACACTATTTTTTTTGTCCTAAGATGATAATAGATGGCGCAAGTGAGAATTAAAAATAAGGCGACATCTAGCAACTCTAAATGATAGATGGCGTTAAAAGCTAAGGGTATCTATCCCCGAACTGCCGCTGCGCAATGTTGTAGGTAACTATGTAAGGTCTCTCAAGGCTACTATGACAATTACAAACTATATTTTTGAGATATTGTCTTTGAGTGCTACAAAACTTTTTATTTTATTGAGCGCCATCTATGAACACAGCTTACATAATTATTATTAAAGATCGTGCTATCACAATGTAGTACCCATTATTGCCGCCAGAAATATAACGATATTATTGAATTTTATAAAACTTCAAAAACATTATACTTTTGTCCATTACTTCCTTTTTTCTTACTTTAGGTATTTTTTTTAAAGTTAGAATATATGTTTTTCGCATTTGATTTTTTTCAAATTTTGAATTTAACATGAACATAAAAACAAATCGATACATACAACGCCATCTATTATCATTTCTTTTAACTAATTTCACTTTGTTCGTGATGTGACCCCATGCTAATACCAATGTACTTATGTTTAACGTTTGAATAAAACGCTTTTGTTTTTATTTTGTTGATGACAGATAAACATTAAAGAGATATTATAATAAGTAAAATATTTATACAGAAATAATTTAATATTGCATATCTTTTAAGATAACGTCTAGATGTAAATCGTTGGATAACATTCGTCACTAATATTTTAAAATGTACACCCCACATAACATCTATTTTCTTCATTGATGGCATAATATTATGCTAGTAATAGTGTAGTATTTCATCCCATACAAACTAATCGAACAACTATCATTCGGACTATTTTTTTCTGCTCTATTCATCGATTATTGTTATTTCAGTGATTAGTCCTTAGAGGATTTGTTTCATTTTATTAATTTTTACATAAATATATCTATATGAATAATTAATATGTATGAATAATTATATATACTTATTACGGAATTTATTGTCATTTTTTTGAAATATTTTCTCTCTTTTTTTTATTATGTTATGCATATTACATAGTACTAAACCAAAATAATACATACTTTATATTTCCCATGGTTTGGATATTTGCGCTATAATCACTGCAGTTGATAATAATAACTTATGTCCACTCAATGAGATACAGATAGAATTTATTAATAATTTATACTCACAATCTAAAATAGCTCCTAAATAAATAAAAATGTGTGCGAAAAGTCTTGATTGCCTAATGTTTTTGAATCATAAACGCGAGTAATATTAAAATGTACATATTTAAACTTATAATAAAAACTAAAAACAAACAAAACTTTAAATTTCGTGGACACACAACTTGTTATTACCATTCTAGAAACTAATTTAGCATTATTTGCCTTATGTGAATCATGTCATAAGGAATATGTCGCCATTTTTCTATTTATACACCTTCCATGTGTGATAGGAATTTTGTAAAATTCAATAAATACAATTTGTTGGTATTTTTGGACGTTTTCGCCGATTGTAAATCGATTTTTATATTTTTTAAAGTAGGTAAATCTCGCGACAAGCTTTTATCCATTAGTAATATTATAAACTAGCGACTCACCCTCGCTTCACTTCGGGTTCGTCCCTAGACAAAAACAAATCTATCCCACGGGGACCGTACATTTTCCGGGATGATTCCTCGATAAATGGACTATCCAACATAAAAAGTTTTTTTTCTATTCCAACCAGTACCTAGTTCCTGAGATTAGCGCGTTCAACCAAACAAACAAGCAAACTCTTCAGCTTTATAATATTAGTATAGATAGATGCGGAAGTAACTCTGTTTGTTTGTCCTTTTCACGATGAAACGGCTGAATTGATTTAGATGAAAATTGGTATGGAGAAAGGACATAGGATAGTTTCTACCCCGGAAATTTTCCCTTAAGGGAATGAAAAGACGGGTCGAAGGTTGTATGGGGGTAACTATATATACCTATGTATATATAGTTTATCTATTTCATACTAACAGTGAAAACGTATCTAGGAGGCTAGGGACCCGTTAGTTTATACATATAATAAAATTGTAACTGAGCCGAATCTGTACACTAAATATTTTTTGGAAAATCTTATTAAAGTAGACATTATTACCTATACAGAAGCCGAAACTATAGTTTTTAGAATTTTTGTCTGTCTGTCTGTTAACGTATCACGAGAAAACCATTGGATAGATTTTGATGAAATTTGGTATGATGATAGCTGGTTGTCCGGGTCAACATATAGGATACTTTTTACTGCGGGAAAATATCTCATCTCTGAGAAATCTATACTAAACTTTAAAACGTAAGTAGGACGAACCCGAGCGGAGCGAGGGTGAGCCGCTAGTATCATATAAATTGTGTAATGTAATAAATTGATGGGTTTGATTTAATTTAAAGTTTTTTAATTTAAAATTTTCTTCCTTTTAGCGTATTTAAATATATGTAAATAAAAGCTTGTATTTAAAAATGATTTTTACTATTAATTTATTACCCCTAAAATGTCAAGGGAACTAGTTCTTGGAGGTCGTTTTTTCTTCCGAGACATCGTTAATGTGTCTGATATCTATAAAAATATAAGCTTTAAATTATTACAAAATGCATCTACATTATTTACATATATTTTAACTTTTACTTCCCGTCTATGTGACGTCTTCTGAATACTTTTTTATGTTTAAAAAAATATATTTAACTCTATTTATGGTTCTTCTGAATGACTCTTCTATGTTTAGTGTTAGTAGTTCATAAAGAAAAACATATTTTCGGTTTGTTTTCATCGTACCGGGACATGTATATGGTTAATATAAATATTTATATGACGCGGGAATCGAATCTATACTCTGTTTCCTCCTGATCTCGCCTAAGATCCAAAGTGAGACATTATCAGAAAACAAAAATTAAAAAGAAGTACAACAAGTATATTGCCTTAGATATTATTTTCACCCATCTGTGTTATATATTATGTTTACACATAAACTAGCGGCTCACCCTCGCTTCGTTCGGGTTCGCCTCTAGTCAAACAAAAACAAATCTATCCCACGGGAACCGTACATTTTTCCGGGATAAAGAGTAGCCTATTTGTTATTCTGATGGATGAACTATATTATTGTAAAGTTTTATTAAAATCCATTCAGTAGTTTTTGTGTACTAAGCTGTATAAGTTACTATAGTTTTTTAACTATCCCACGGGAACTCTTTAATTTTCCGGGATGAAAAGTACCTAAAATGTTGACCGAGGATCTGAGGTACCACCATACAAAATTTCATTTAAATCGGTCCAACAGTCCGGAGATCAGTCAGGAGAATAGCCCGTACAAATAGACAAACAGAGAAACAAAAATTTAAAAAAAAAAGGATTTGTTCTATTTCTCTTCTTACATCCCCCTGACTCGGTTTTTAGAAAAAAAAAATCTATGTACATTCGACCTCTACAGTTTTATTATATGTATAGATTATTTTGATTAGTAGGTACATAGGTATATAAGCCTTTTCATTCGGCAAACGGATCTTAGTTCGGATCTTCTACTATAAACGCACAAAACATTTTTATTTTTAGCGTTTTGTGTACCTATATTTTTGGGCTAAAAGTTTGGGAAGTCTATTTTTTCGAGTTCTATTCTTGTGTAACCGATGAATTAATAAAAATCAGAAAAAATAAAATCGTTATAAATAAGCAAGTGTTAGTCAGTACATTCATAGATTCTAAAATATAGAAAGAGAATTTATATGAAGTTATTTTTAATCTGTAATTACAGATAGAAAAAAAATATTTTTGGTAACTTTGATCATTATTATAGTGTATTGTCTAATATTATTTATATTTTTTATTTATTTTTATGTGTGTATATGGATATTTATATGTATATTTTTAGATATTTAATAGTAAGTAGCTAGTTTTTATATTTAGGTCTCGGTGGGGATCTAAAAGGGGATTGGGTACAAACTGGTGGTTTGTTACTCGTTGGAAAGGGCGGGAAACTCATCCGCCATTTTACACAAACTGGACCGAGTGACCATTTGTCTAACAAGGACATTTTGAAGGTTAGTTCTTTTCTATATGCAAATAACCTGTATTTCGTAACAATGGCTTTTTTCGAATGAATCTCAAAGTTCCGGGATACGAGAACACCCACGATCAAAATCTCGGGATGTCCCAAGACTTCAAGATTTCTCAGAATAAAATTAGAATCGAGTTAATTTTTGGCGAGATGTATCAATGAAAAACGCAATTTTAGTAAAAAAACAACATTTACGGAACATAACATCAAATTCTAACACCTATAACTAATTATAGTCTAAACAATTCGTGTTTTTAATTTTTATACCCAGATTCAGTTTTACGCAGTAAAATTTGTCAATTATAAAATAAACTTAAAAATCTCTTAATGTCTTAATTTTTTTTGCAAGATTTTATTATTGTTTGTTCAATAATGTTACCAATTCGCCGGTTCGCTGTCTACAGTAGCGCTACTGGTACTAGGGCTAGCATCTATTATTCTGCCCTTTGGATACGAGGGTATTTTAAAAAAAGTCTGCAATACAGTTCTTCTAAAAAGTAATAAGTACAGTTTCAACTCAAAATCGAAGTAAAAAAGTGTCTCGCGACTTGAGACTTTCGGGGACTTTCGAGACTTTCGAGACTCGAGACACTTTTTTACTTAACTAAATTAATCAAGTCTCGGGGCTTCGAGACACGAGACGTTCGGGGACCCAAAGCTTAGTATTAATAGACATTTTATGATTATTGATTGTTTTTGTTTTTTGAAGTTGGTAGTGTAGTGATTTTTATAAAAAAAAATCGATGTATTTTTTACTTTCAGTTATTCGATTTGGAGAATGAATATAATGCTGAAACAATGGCAAATAAGAAAAGAGAAAATCTGGAATGCAATGTGCGTATGTTATAAATTTTGAATGCTTAAGTTAATTAAAATTAACATATACTTTTCATTTTAAGTAAACATATTATAATAAAATTATATTAAGACCTAAGCTGATAAAAAATATCTTTTGGATACTTAATATTGTGTAGGATTTCAATTACGAATCTTGACAGATGTTATATGTATGTGAAGACCGCCAATTCGCACTTGGCCAGCAGTGGGACGTTTCATTATCAGTCCTCGAGTTCGATGTCTAAATATTTCAATTAACTGTTTATATAATAATATGTGCCTATGTAGTTAGAGCTCTTATTAATCGTGATATAAATATTTTCAAATTTTCAGACAGAGCCGTCTCCTTAAGCCTTGGAAACAAAACCTAAAAGAATGCCCTCTTACCCCTATTCATAATATATGGGTCGAGAGGCGATGTAAGCAAAGTAAAGTGTAGTTAGTCACATACATATACATATATAAGTTATTTGACATATAAAATTAAAAAAAAAATATTAAAAATAATTTAAAAACGAAATGTATGACAAAATACATTATTATATTAATTTTATTTTTTTAATTGCTGTCACTGGTTAATGTCAGCATAAAAACAGGGCATAGATGAATAAAAAAAAAATGTCAAATATCGTATTATAAAATGCACATGTTATTTTTAATGTAATTTAAGGGTTAGCTCACACTTGTTTTGTCTATTTGATAAATAAAAAAAAATACAGTATTTCGTAAGCTTTATACATATATAGCAAAGACTAAATAAATATTATGTGTTTTTTTATTTCTTTGACGAATGTTCTTGTAAGCTCTTGAGTATATTATTTATCAGAATTGGCAAATGTATTATTTTAAATAAAACTATCTTTTCGGAATTTCAAATGCTTTTTTCGCGGATTTATTTAGATTTTTGATTCCCGATGTTTCGAATGCTTTACAGCAATCACGGTCATGGGAGAGACTAAGGTTTTAGGTGTCTCAAAGGCATTATATAGTTGTAAGAACTAACCAAAAATCAAAATAAATCTGCGAAATATTAAATGTATTATTATTTGTGATAATTTCTTTTTCAAATTGCCATTTTATTTTAATCTATTTAATAATTTTTTGAGTCAAGTTCATATTGGTTCAACACATTAAGAAATTATTCTTATTTGAAAACCAAATTTTAGAATTATAATTGGAAAATGAAAATTTATGCCATAGTTGATAGCTTATTTAATTTTAAACTATTAGGAATTGAAATTAAGGAGTTGGAAAATGTATTATTATTTGTGATTATTTTTTTTTATGTAAAATTGCCATTTTATTTTAATCTATTAGGACATTTTGAGTCAACATATAAAGAAATTATGCTTATTTGGAATACCAAATTTTAGAATTATAATTGGAAAATGAAAAATGCCAAAGTTGATAACTCATTTGATTTTAAACTATTACATGATTTTTTTAATTAATTTATATGGCGTAGCTGTTTATTAAGAATAGAAGAGAAGATAAAATTTTCCTTATTTGAAATGCCAAATTATAGAATATTTATTAAGAGTAAAATAAAAAGTTTTACCAAATTTTTGAACATATATGTAATAAAAATTTTATGTGATGTTATATCATTACAGTGGACCCCCGGTAATCCGGCCCCTGTCTAATCCGGGGCCCCTTGTAATCCGACATGCATATCACAATTGAATGTAGAAACACAATCATTATTTTGACAAATCTTCAGGAATGTACGATAGTGCATGATTAAACAGGTTGCAACTCGTACGCGCCGTCACTACACAGTATTGTGCTGTGTTGTTTAATTTACTAAATCCGACATACATATGTAGTATGATTTATAATTCAAGTAGAATCGTATTATTTTGATCTGTAATTGTCGGATTACAAGGTACTTTTTTTTCAAAAAAATCCGGACTATAAGGGGTTTTAGGCAGTACTCTATAATCCGACAAATTCGATAGTCCGACACTGCCCTGCAAAACGTTTGTCGGATTACCGGGGGTCGACTGTAATTAAACGTTTTGGTTATTAAAATTTAACTCAAGTCAAAATTGAAGACTTTATGTTTTAAAGAGTGTCATTAAGTATAACATCTATTTGAACAAATTGTTTATAATATATACAATTGATTTACAATTTGATATATTTTGTTACCTACTTATTTATTTCAAAACATTGTATAAACAAAATGTTAAAATGTTTATAAAATATTTATTAACAAATTAATTATTTTATTACATATTTTATATTGTTATTGTTATAGTGTATTTAAATAAAAAACTTTTTTTATAAATAATGATTTATTATTACAATCTCTTTTACTTACATATTATTTTAGTACATATTAGAATTATTTTTATCCTAACATAATAAATATTAAATAGTAATCTCAAACAGGAATTAGAAAGGAAATAAAATTGCTACCGAGACAACATTACTTAAAGACATATTTTTATAGTATTTTACCCAAAATAGACAACACATTTGATTATTGTCCTTCTTGATTTAATACTAGCATTTAATATACATATTTATAGGCTGTATAGCCCTATACGGCCTATAAATACGCCTCTTCTCTTAAGTTCCCAATACGAAATACGATTTTTATTTATTTTTTGGGTGGTGCATGAAATGCCAGATCGTCAAATTAATAAAGGCATTTCACGTTCGTAATATTAGCAAGAATTGAGCTATTATATCTATTAAAGTTATTATTACATAAAATATACGAATATTACAAAAATGTTATCTCACGTTTGTATTATTTTGGTTATATTTCAAAGTCTTTTTATAGCCTTTGTAATTCCGAGACCTCGCTACAAACATTTTACGATGTTTACCGGTACCTCGCGTCGTTATGGAACATTTATTTGACGTAGGCGACAAATAAAATAATTTTATATTATGCGCATCATAATAAATTATATGATTATCGCCGTCAAAAACTAATTTGAATGGTGAATCCTTATCAAATGCACCAACTCCAATCAATTTTCCATCTTTATAATTAATTTTATAAATACCCTTTGTGTAAGGCTGAATGAAGTAGGCGTTTTTGCTATTATCTGTTGCCAAAAAGTATATTTCATCTTCGAATAATGTCACGTTTTTGGCGCCATTTTTGAGTAAATAGATCGCGTAATTGCTCATAAAATAAATATCTCCTCGTTTATCTATAATAAAATCATCTATTTGGTATTTAGATAGTTCAAGAATATTTTTAGATTTTTTATTTTCATAAATGTAAAGTCCTTTTTTAAGAAATTCTGTGTAATATAATTTATTGTCGTATTGCATTTGCCATATTGTTATACCTTCGAGTCCATGTAGTTTTGTTGTATTTGTGGTGGGATTGTACACATATATTCCTTTAGCTCCTGAAGCGTACAAATTCCTTGAGGATTGATCTACGGCATACGCAAATGTGAAGGTAAGATTTTTTATTAAAGTCAATTTAACATCTATCATATCGAAAGCGCCAGTGTAGTCTTTCGAGTTATTTTGATAATGAAAATAAATGACGTTAGATGTTCTATCGATGGCGAGCTGTCCTGATAATTTGTAACCATCGATTATTTTAGAACGAATATAGCAAACTTTATTTATACATGCGTGGCAAGATATTTTCCTTGCATATGAATAAGTTGTTAGTGTTAATATTAAGAAAACGATCCTCATAGTGAATCTGTAATTAGAAATGTTTGACTGAACAAAATAATGTTTAATTTAATAAATTCAAATATTAATATTTATAGCATTATAACAAACAAAATATAATTTATTTGAATTAAAATACATGTTTACCTTCTTTTTTAAAACAATAAAATGTCAAGCACATTGTCACTGTGTACAAGTTTTATATATTTTTAATATAATATCACAATGTAACAAACACTTCGTATACAAGAGATGCGACAGAACTAAATACTCATATGTATATAATTTGTTTTCATAATATATTTACTTAACCTTTTGGCCGTATATCGTAAACAAGTATTTCGTGATGTTATTATCTGCTATATTAAAATTACAGAAAATCTGTAAAAACAAATCTGCAGTATTAGTAGTCAAAATTAAAAAAAAATGTGATAGCAATCTGGAAATTTAACAAGACGAACACAATAGTAACAAAAATTGTAGACAACAATGATATAGTGTAGGAATCGAATCCGTAACCAATGATACAGAAGTAATAGTATAAATATTTTTTAACAGCTCAAAGTAATAAAAAAATCGTATGTGTGTACTCATGTACGCACTACGCACGTAAGAAGTTATACTTCTTTTGCGTAACAGAATAAAAATAACTAAAGATATCATCCCGTATGTCACAACTTTATTTGTATAAGGAATGATAAATTAATAAAATAATTTGTATGCTGAACTTTTCCATTCAAACATGTTTTTCCGACATAACGAATCCATTATTGTCATATCCACGCTCTTCATTCATTTTTCTTTATCACTACGATCTAATTATAATATTTTTTCTCACTGAACACAAAAAATAAGTTTTCAATTTTTTCCAAACGTCCCAAAAAATAGTAGTACTTCAAAAATATACCAATGAATTTATGAGCACTTATGTACTTTAGTCATATCACCCGATTCTGGAATAGTGGAAGTAACTTCATGCTTGCTGAGAACTCTTAAAAAAATAAGTATAAATACTGATTTACACTATAAATTTAGGAGTAATGTAAAAATTCTAGGGTAAGATACTGATCTTACCCTACAATTTTTAAATTACTACTACTCCTTGCTAAATCAAAATTTATGCCTTCCAAAGTTTTATCATAGCCGGCTTGGAAGCCCCAACCCTTAAACAAATAATATACAAAAATAAAATTAAAAAAAAAAAAATACGTTTTAATACTTATCGAAAATAAAACAAATAGAGTTAACAGACGGACATTATTTTTTGTGTTAATTATGTATATATAGATATATAGATTTCTAGGTTATCAAAACCTATTTAATTTTAAGGTCATTGTACAAATCACTGATAAAGTTCAAGGGAGTAATCAAATTCGTGCTTAGGGCAAAAGTTCTAGACTCATTGCCACATAATAACAACAACGCATTTAGAATTATTAAATTAACTAGCGATTCAACCTCGCCCCGTTCGGGTTCGTCCCTAGTTACAGATAGTGTCATCCAAGAAGACGCGCCCCACTCTTTCCTGATCGCTTACAGTACAAGTGTACAACATTCCGCTAGTGTTTTAATTTTGTCGATACACATTTTTTACCTATGAGTGCGCACACAACTACAATGAATAGACTAACTTAAACTCCCCGCACCTCGCAATATCATCTGTTAAAAAAGAGAGGGGCGCGTCTTCGTGGATGGCACTATCTGTACTTTTTAACTTTTAGTATAGATTTCTTAGAGATAAGATATTTTCCCGCAGTAAAAAGTCTTATATGTGAACCGGATAACCAGCTACCATCATACTAAATTTCATTAAAATCTGTCCAGTGATTTTCTCGTGATGCGGTCACAGACAGGCAGACAGACAGAAAAACAGACAGAAAAACAAAAATTCTAAAAACTATAGATTCAGCCTCTGTATCGATAATAATGACTATTTCAATAAAATTTTCCAAAAAATATTTAATGTACAGATTCGACTCAGAATTTTATTATGTATAGATAAGTTTATTTTTAACTGTCTGTTTAAGGTATTGATATTTAATTTAAATTTCAGTTGAAACATTGTAAATTTTGGATGAACAAATGAATTAATTTAATAAACTACTAGTATATACACCTTTATGTTACTTTATGGAGAAAACAGATTAGATGGTGATGGCGTGACAATTAATTATTTCATGTAATAATTAATGAACTCGCAACGTTTGGAGAAACAGGCCTTTAGTAATTTACATTGGGTAACGACGCTCATACATAAAATGGCAAAATTTAAAAATGATTGTAATATAATACATTAATAAATAACTATTAAGAAAAGGCATTTTTTTTTATTTTAATCCCAAGACAGATCCAAAAGTTAGCATATGCCTATTTAAATTAAAAAAAAAAAAAAAAAACACAACGAAACTGGGGCAATTTAAATATAAACGAATATCAAAGAATTTAATCAATTGCTATTAAATCAAGTTTGCTTACATTATTCAATATATTAAATCTGTCCAAGAGGAAAATGTCCATCCAGAAAAGCCCCTGTTCACTTAACGCAAAATAAAACTTTCGAAATAAAATTAATTGGATCTTTCTCTTGGTCCCTTTTTGCTAAAAATATTTTTTCGTTACAAAGAGTGCACTTGATGCGATAGGATCGCCAAGTTTTAATTAATTGTGTAAAAATACTGTAATATTTATTAAAAGCCCTCGCAGATTTAAAGTTCAGGAAGGGGACATTATATTAAGGATCTTTGGCCCATTTGTATAAAAAAAGTTTTGCTTATGGGCACGAGGCGAGTATTAAATCCGTTCTCATTAATTAAAACTCATTCATCTAATTAAATGAAAGATATTTATAGTATGTAAGTCCTGATTCTTTTAATCATTGTCGTAGGCCCTGATTTTTTTAATCATTGCCATATATCTAGCCTGTTTAGCAGATCAATGATTCTAAAGAAATTTGCCAATTTTTTTATGAACTTAGACCAAAATTAATGAATCTCAAAGTTCGTAGTAAAACTTTGAATGAAAATAATAAAATTTAGTATATTTACACGCAAGTTACCAGTTTTCTAATATGTTCTACTATCGTTAATTTTATGTGTAGGTATAAAATTAGTATTTTAAAAGGAAATTTTATTTCAGATTTTACCAGAATTATAGGGTTCCTAGAGTTTTAATTGTGCACAAACTGCACATATTATGTGATTAGGACAGATAATTGCATAACCATTACTATTTATTAAATGTACAATTGGGAAGATGCCAACCATACAAATTAGATTGCGTTATTGAAACTAAGTTAGGGTGCTATTCGCGATTCGGCCACGGCGGCCAATCTCATTGAGACTAGCGAACTGCTCAGGAGATATTATAGTGCACAAGTGTGCGCGCAGACACAAGTGCACTCTCTATTTCTGTCACTCTCATACTCCGGTGGAATGACACGAGACACGACCGATGAGAGTTAAGGCGCAGGACCGACGGCTTTACGTGCTCTCCGAGGCACGGGGGTTAAACACCGCCAACTTCCCAACTCTGGGTTGTTACTGAGGCTTACTAGACAGAAAGATTCAATAACTAAATTTGGCCCTACCCGGGACTCGAACCCAGGATCTCCGAGTGTGCAATCGACACCGCACCGAGGCAGTTAAAGGGCCGGGCATACAAATACATGCACATGCAGGTCAATCTTTGGGCTTCGCCGCAGTGGAATAAAAAAAAAGGGTCAATCTAATTAATTAATTCCATTTAGCCACGGTATTTTTCGTAACTATGAAAAAAAACGCCATGACATCAGAATCATCTGCATAGCTAATAACAGCAGTGGCGAGGTCGGGGTTCGATTACCGATTCAGCTCTCGTCTAGGTCAATGACGTGTTGACCATTTACTCACTACAATGTTATATTTTGAATATTTATTTGATCGTACAATAGGACTCTGGAATGTAAATAAAATATTATTCAATGATTTAATTGTAATATTTGTGTAAATATTTTATTAAATTAAGTGGTATACGATTATTTACCATTTATAGTGGGTTATATTCGGAACGAGAAGTTATTTATCACCAGTTTTCTGACTCGGCTTTGTTTGCTTATTACGACCGTTAAATAATATAGGTACATCACTTTTATCTCATTTAGTTGGGCCGTTCTTCTCTAAACTCTATTACGCTTCCTGTTTCTTTCAAAGATAATTTAAACCTATGTATTAAAAATAAAACCTATCAATTAAAGAGAGAACTATAAAAACAAGTTCACATTATTCGAGAAGATAACACGTAAGATAAATAATATTTTTTTAGATTTACGCGAATATTTGTCATTTTAAATAATACTATATTTTTGGATTTTTTCGTAGGTTTATTTAGGTTTTTGGTTCCCGACGTTTCGAATGCTTTACAGAAATCATGGTCAAAAAATTGCAATAATAGATTACCCATCTTGAAGTCGGTCAATAAAAAATTCAATAACAAACGAACAAATAACATTTCATGTACATATATAATATATTCCAGTCTTAATCAGAAAGATTCGGATGTGCTTGGCCATGATCCAACAGGCTTGGCGTGTATTCACCTCGTAAATAAATAGCACTTCTTGACGTTCAATTAATTTATATCAGTTACATTTTTTATATTAACATATTATAAGGATTGTAGTATAAGAAATCTTTGTTGACGAGATTTTTTTAGTTTTAAGTATTTTTTCTATACGTTCTATCATCTGCAATGGCCAGCAATAACGAGTTTAGATATTTCAATATGAGGATAATTTTCAACATGATTGCAGCCTTTAATCTAAAACAGTGCGAATTATAAAAAAATAACCTATAGACTAACTAAATAACATATTGTATTGTATTGTATTCAGCCCTTTTTAACGTCCCACTGCTGGGCACCGGCTTCCCTTCAGTACGAGGGGGATCAGGCCATACTCCACCACGCTGGCCAAGTGCGGATTGGCGGACTTCACATGTCTTTCGAAAACTTGCTAGGTTCTCTGAGACATGCAGGTTTCCTCACGATGTTTTCCCTCACCGTTAAGACAAGTGGTAATCATGTTGGAAATGATTCGCATATGAAAATATCAGAGGTGCGAGACCCGGATTTCAACTCGCTTAACTCGGTTTCCCAAGCGAACGCGTTACCACTGGGCTACCACTGCCTTTTTATAAATAACATATAGACTAACTTAATCATGCTTTTTTTTCGTTATAATGAAAAACCAACTTTTTAATTTCAAATTACCCAAAAAACATTATAATCCCACTCATAAGGAGTCTTTACCCGATTTATGGAAACAAAATAATTCATTACAAAAGAATATCTGAAAGGGAAATAATGTGAAATCCAGAGGTTTTTCAGTCGAGTTACTTTCAACAAAGCCGGGACGAATCACACGAACGACTGCGTGTTCAGAAAAGATTTGAGTATCTTTCCTGCGATGTTAGCTTTTGTTTGGATACCAATTTATTTGTGGTTCTGTTTGGACATTTTTAAAATTGACTCGAGTTTAGTGTACGCTCTCTCTTTCAATGTTGATAGCGCTTTTTTTGTTTCAAAGTTTTCAGTTTGACTTAATACTTTCTTAGATTTATGCGAATATTTGACATTTTAAATAAAACTACGAGTATCTTTTCGGTTTATTTCGCGGATTTATTTAGATTTTTGGTTCCCGACGTTTCGAATGCTTTACAGCAACCATGATAACGGGAGAGATTAAGGTTTTAGACGTCTCAAAGGCGTTAAATACTTGTTACAGACAGTCCCTACCCACAATTTTACAAAAATGATTTTAAAAATTCAAAAATGACACTAGACTACTTTACAATATTTGTTGATTTTAATTCTAAACATTTAAAAAAAAATGTAATAAGTATTATAATTAAATACAGTAATATTATTTACTCTAATGTAATTTGGTCTGATCAATGGCGTTGCGTTGCAACTACTTTGAATTTCCCACCTATATTTGGCCTTTTTAATAATTATTTTCTTAATCAAAAATAAATTACACTAAAAAAGCAATAAATATTATAAAATAAAATATTTCATCTTTATTTAAATCACATGCAATATGCATATTCCCTATTGTGAACCGGTTTTCATGATATATATATATATATATATATATATATATATATATATATATATATATATATATATATATATATATATAAACTTTTTACTGTTCCTTTTTTCGTTTTCAATATCTGCTTTTTTATTTTCTTTTATAACAAACCTACAACAACGTGTATTTTTAACCTACGGAAAACACGTGTAAGTTAGAATCCATAATAAGATTGTAGTCGGCAGTCATGTATTATTGAACGGCGGCGCGGCGGTTCGATCATTAAATCGGGAAGATGTTATACCATTTTATTCTCGAACAAAAATACAGAAATTTATATTTTGCTAACACGCTTTGATAAAACTTAACTTCAACACGGGAAACGTATGTTACTAGATTTTTTAATAATTGGCGTTACTAAGCACAATTCATATTCATAAAACATCACACAAAGTCATATATTAGCAGTTTTCTAACAACAATAACATTCCAATTAACGTTTTTAGGGTTCCGTACCCAAAGGGTAAAACGGGACCCTATTACTAAGACTTCGCTATCCGTTCGGTTGTCTGTCTGTTTGTTTGTCCGTCTGTCACCAGGCTGTATCTCATGAACTGTGATAGTTAGACAGTTGAAATTTTCACAGATGATGTATTTCTGTCGCCACTGTAACAACAAATACTAAAAAAACAGAATAAAATAAATATTTAAGGGGGCTCCCATACAACAAATGTGATTTTTTGCCGTTTTTATAGATAATGGTACGGAACCCTTCGTGCGCGAGTCCAACTCGTACTTGACCGGTTTTTATTTTCCACAATAGTGTTTTGATTATATTATAATTTTACGAGAGTATAATATTTGCCTTACCCTTGCCTAAAAGGTTATTTGTGGAAAGTGATACAGTAAAAATATATGGAATTTATTATGTACATATAAGAAGATAATTATTTTCGTGTATAGTATAATTTATTATATAATAACAAAAAACTTATATTATAGTAAAATTACTTTTGTTTATTGCGGCTTCATTCTCGAAGGATATGTGTGTACTTTTAGTGTCTCTTACTGTAATACTATGAAGATAGTGTGATGGAGTGCAATCCAATAAAACCGGAAAGCGATTACATGCAGGGACGGTTTTACGACTTTTCGAGGGTACAGGGATGTAACACGCGTACAATTTCTGAACTAAAAATTGTTACTCAGAATTTCTTTACAGAAAATCTGATTTTTTGACCCGATCCGGAACTCGAATCTAGAACCTCGTGAATTGCAGCTGTTTATCAGTTTTGTATTATTATTGTTATTATCAAGTGTATCTATTGATAAAAAAATTATCAAAACAAAAAAATGTACGAAAACAAAATGGGCTATATTTGCATTTTCACTACAATACATAGAGTATATGTATGATTTCGATGTTTTTCGAGTAAATTTTAATAAATTTTTGATATTCATATATATTTATTATTCATATTCTAAAATATTATGTGACGAGTGTATTTTTATTTATACCTTACAAGTAGCAAAAAAACCTAGTAACTTTAATTATTTCGATGAAATAAGAAAACATCACAGTAGGTATATATTTTTTTATTTTTCTTTACAAATAGTCTCAGAGCGATATATGACAAACTGTAATTTATTAAATGATATTCCATCGTAGCCAAAACTTATCCACTAAATCAAATATTACTCACAATGAAAATTTTCTAACATAAATCCCTTTATAGCATACGACTGCTAATTATATCGTGCAGTATACGATATCCTTAACATTTACGAGTAATATTGTGACAGCGAAATTGTGTATGTTTGTTGATGAACAAAATAGGAATAATATATATAACTAGCAGAACCCGCGGCTTCGCCCGCGATCAAATTACGGAAAAAATAAACTTTTTCGCTACGCATACTTTATTATTTTTTTCCTCATATAAACAGCACAACCCCCTTTTACCCTTTTAAGGGATGAATTTTGAAAAAAAAATATATTTATATTGTTTTATTTTTCATTTCAAAGGTAAATACCACTTTCCGTGCATCAATTACAGTATTTCAAACAAAAATTTCTTCCCCCATTTTTCCCCCTTATGGAATGAATTTCGAAAAATGCTAAAACATATATTTATCTATTTAATTATATTGAAGAGCATTAATATCAAGTTTCAAGTAATTCTGATCTTAAATAATTGTTTGCCCATATAAACTTTATCACCCCTTTTTATCCTTTTAAGGGATAAATTTCGAAAAAAATCTAATACATACATTTCTTATTTTTCATCTAAAAGCTAAATACCATTTTTCGTGCATTTCGCGTTAAGAATAACAGAGTTTCATACAATCTTTTATTCCCTATTTTACCCCCTTAGAGGATGAATTTAGAAAAATCATTTCTTAGCGGATTACATCTATCTACACTATATTGTATAAGGAATATGTCCTCCAAATTTCACGTTCCTACGACCAGCGGTTTAGGCTGTGCGTTGATCGATCAGTCAGTCAGGACAAAGCATTTTATGTATATATAGATTTCTCTTTATAGCATACGGCTTTAATTATATGGTGCAGTAGGTATACGATATTTAGTTATTTATTTTGTTTTGTAAACTGGAAAACAGACCACAGCAGACCACAACAGTCATAGAGTTGCTCCAACGGTCCACTCTACTATCAGGAAAGTACCAGGAGCAACCCGCATGGCGCACTGCCCACCGAAGTGGGCCACCTCCCTGTGCGTTTCGTGGCTTCGCGACCGGCTGAACTGCCGGACGCTACTGAGCCCTCTCATCATGACAAGGTGAACGCACGTTGGGGGGAGAGGGGGGGGGGACTGTTAGGCACCTAGGCATTCAAGCGAAGCAAGACTATGTCGCAATTAACCCATATTTTTAGTTTTACATATTTAAGAATTTTAATTATAATGCATCACCTAATTTTAGTACTTCTCAATTTTTGTTTAGCATTTTCGGATATAGCAGGCTATAGTAGATAGATAATAGGTAGGAAAAAATAAGTATATTATAATATGAAGTAACTTGAAGACAACAATTGATACGATATATTGTGTTCGTATACTATAAAGATAGTGACAATGCCAACGGAGGAATGGGAAAAATAAATTAAAGAGGTAGAAGTAACAGATATTATCATAACAAGATATAGGCCAGCATTTTTACTACGTGAAGCGTCGGTTTGTTTCGTGGGTTAGTGTTTAAGATAAAACTAAAATATATTGATGAAAGAAATTCCCATATATTTTTATTTATTCAGGACACAAATATTAGCAATAATATGATGATTAGTTAAGTAGAGTCTTTTTTTCTGGAAGTCGATTAAATATGGAATTGAAAGGTATCGCTATCTAACAAACTTTAAATATCGATTCTTCTTCTTCTATCGCATCGGCGGCATATCAGTTGTCATATTGTTCCAGTACGCTGCCTCCTTGATTGCGTTCTCAGAGGCGCTCATGAGCTCCTCTGGTGTACATGTACATAATGCTGTTTTAGCGATAAGGCCGCCTCTTGTACATTATCCAAGTGTATTTATTTATTTTCTTTGTTCTTGGTGTACAATAAAGAGTTTATTATTATTATTATTATAATTTATGTGGACAAGCAGCAATATCGATTCTGAACTAGCGATACCCCGCCACTACAAAAAATCTAGGTATATTTCGGAATATTGAAAAACAAATATAGTTAAATTGAGTATATAGTTTATTGTTAAGTTTCATCAGAAAATATAATGTTTAGAGACGGCTTGTTGAATATTTTTCAATTCACATTTCGATAAACATTTGTTTATTTGGTTTCTAACGACTGATAAAGGACAATAATGTTTTACTTTTTAAGGGTTGTTCCTTATAAGTATTTTTAGCGTAGGGTTTTTTTTTAATTTTTAATTTAATTTTTATTAAATCTAGATGTACATAGATAAATATTCCTCAAGTGAAAATAAAATACATCTTAAATCGAAAAAGATTTCAATCTGTTCCCATTTTTTAAATATTTAACAGATATTGAATGTACCATTTAAAAAAGTAATGGAAGTTAAGGTTTAATGGTGTCAAACTTCGAAACAGAAAAATTACCCATCAAAATGTCCGAGCAGACACATAACAGACATACAGAACGTGTCGCCCATATTAACAGATTGAGTAAGTGAATAGGGAATGCCAAAAGTGTGGTATTTGTGTCATATCGCTGTATATGGGCATTGTGTAATGAATTACTGGCGTATGGATGTATAAATATGATTGAAGATATGATCAGTGTCAGTTTGTTAGGTTTAAAAAAAATGTTCATTTTTTTCAGCAATATTTTACGTATAATGCAATGGTAAGATAAGTTATGTTGAGAAATAATTAATGGTACCTAATAATTTATGTAGAGTTAACAATAAAAGTGAAAATAATCTATTGGATTTATTTTAAAATATTTTTTTGTCTGTACTCATTCTTTAATTGGCTGAACGAAAATCGTTTTATTTTATTCTACGAATAAATAATTGTTTATTGGTAAATTTTAATATTTAACTGCGATTCTCAAATATTTTAATGACGATTAAAACATGACTTGAGTTTTATTGTTATTTTCTAATAGAAGATTAGAAAATTACATTTAAACTCATACAAAAATATACAGAATTCATTATATTTGCCTCAAGGGAGATTCGAACCCCTGATCTTCTATATAAAAACAGATTCTTAGACATCTACACCAGGTGGCAATCGTTTTATATCAATAAGCTTTTATTCAGAGTTCTCAATACTATGTAGTTCTTTATAAAGCCTAGGTTATGTTTAGTGGCAGCGAAGTGTATTGAAATATTCGCTAGCCTGGAAAGATAATGTGAAATAAATATATTTTATTTTTCCAAAAAGACTGATAGGTTGCCTTATATCAACGTGAAAAATGTTTTTAAATTAAGCATTTATGTATCAAAATACGTCAATTGTTTGATACATATGTAAAAAAGCTCTTAACAATTCAAATAAAAATTTTGCAGATTTTTATATTAATAAAGATTTATTGTTCATATAATTGTTAGGTTAGAGACGTTTTAGAGTTCCGTTGCTATAAGGCAAAATCGGGACACTTGTAATATTATGTTCGCCTGACCGTTAGATCATATGTCACAGCCATTTTACTTGAAGAGTTTGGACAGGTAAGTGTCAAAGGTAAATTTAACTAAATTTACAAAAAATAAAAATTGGAATTGTCAAAAAAACATGTAACTGAGAGATGAAAAAGAAATCAAGTTACATAAGCTGTGTATCTTTAAATAGGTCATTAAAATTGAGATACTCGTAGATGTTTTCCAATGACTTTTTTGTTTTGTACCTTTTATTCTAACCCTCTGGAGACTAAACAACGCAAGACTAATTAGAAATGCCCCTCAGCTATAATTACTTCAAATTTAATCTTTATTACCATTTCTGGGCTTTGTCTGTATAAACATTCAGAGTGGATACATAATCTATACTAATATTATAAAGAGGCAAGATAATTGGTTAAAAGATAATTTGAGATCCTGGAAAGGACGTAGGATAGTTTTTATCCCGGAAATCATCCCTTAAGGAGGTGACAATGGGGATGAAAGTTTGTATGAGGAAGAAACCTAAGGGTGAACCCAAGCGAAAGAGTCGCTACTTATAATATAAAATTGTACTGAAAAGTAATATTGATGCCGTTATATAAAACTGAAGTATTTATCTGTTTGTCTATTTGCTATTAGTAGTTTATCTCTGAAATGGTTAAAATGATGCAAGGGATATTGGAAAGAATTACAAGCATTAATCATACCAGAATCGAACTTACGACTGCCGGAACCATTATCCAGATAAGATTTATACATACATCCTATGGCATTTTTTAAACCATACTATTATTTCAAATATTATAGCGCCTACGGGCTATTAAGTACTTGTTTTTTGTATTTAAAAAAATAACTACAATACAATAATCTACGAAAAATAAACGTAGCTATCGTTTCAAATAACATATCATGTAGATGACCAACGCTCTACAAGGTGCGTGCGTGCATTGTCGCTTTGCAAAAAAACCTTATTGTGAGCAATCGGTTTACAATATTACCCTAAAGATATGTAAAAAATTAATAATCCTTATTACTATTGAATATAAGATTGAATTGTTTAAAATTTAATTTCCCACATGATTTTTTAAAGGTATCGCTAAGGTCGATATAGTGCGCGATTTGAATGACAATTTTTGACCCTATTGTCTATAAAAGCAATGAAGCGTTCATGTCTTCAAGCGAAAGTCAACGAAAATGAAGGTGATTACACGTTTATATTGTGTTTTTATTAAGTGCCTGTGATTGATAGTGGATAGAAATAAATATATAACTAATTATTTCTATATTTAATTTAAGGGTTGATTGTTCAATTACTAGATAAAAGCTGTCTTCACATAAAGTACAACTAGATTTAATATAAACTTGATTTTTTTATATAAATACAAGTATAACTTTTAATTTGATTATTACCTTATTACTGATCGATTTCAAAAGGAGGAAGTACTTAATGTGGATGTGCGTTTTTTGTCTATGTTAGGAATTTTGAAGCAATTGTCATGATTCTTTTTAACAAATTAAACCAGCCTTAGTAAGGCTGGTCGCATATAAATTAAAAAAATATAATTTTTATTGAAAAAATAACAAAAGGTTAAAAAACGCATTAAAGAAGCTTTATCGATTTATTTAATTATGAAAAAAAAACCCTTATTGACTCTTATTAACATTGTGCATACAAATACTTAGTTTCTGAAATATTTCTATCGTTTTATTATTTATTATTGTAAATTAATTATATTTTATTAAAACGTAATATAACGTCGCCTTTACTTGCGTTAAACTTAAATATTGATGTCCCATACATAAAATTTAAGATCTATTTTCTAAAAATACTATATGTATTCAATATTACAGGAACTTTTAATGGTGGTGTCGCTAGTACTAAGCGGGGTGGTCACTCAGTACGCACCTAGCGGTTGGAGGCCTAATGGACCCTCTTTTGATTTACCGCAGAGACCACAGTCGTTGGTAAGTCAAATTTAGTATGAAAGCAGTAATTAGATATGAATTAGTATTAGATATTTGTCATAGAATAGATTATAAAAGGTAGAAAAGTAACTTGTTATATTTTTCTGTTTTTTTTTTTTATTTTCGTGAGTAACAGTATGACTGAATTTTACTACAAATTACTTCAAGTTCGTCGTTTGACTAGGCAGTACAATTAAATTAATGTTTTATGTCATTTAAATAAAACTGCAAGTATTTTCACAGTTAAATTAATATTATCGTCACGCTATTTCGTTGTATAAATAATTTAAATCTGTTAGGTTTTGTTTAAAAGTCACAAAAAAAAAACTTTTATCAAATAATAAAATTTATGAAAAATATATATTTTTTATTTTTTTATACTAGCCGCCGCAAAAACAACAGTATCTACCACCAGTAGACCCCAGAAGACCACTTCGTCCTAACAATTTCGATGATAATGTGGACCTATCAGTCCAAGGTCTGCCTATAGTAGTGGAAAAACAGCCCATTTTCGAAGTGTCACCAATCAATGGACAGCTTTATAATGGACCAAGCATTAATGCTGACATTGCAAAATTAAATCCAAGCTTTCAACTGGCACAGGTTTGTTACAAGTTCTAAAAAATCTATAAAATATAACATAACATATTATTTAGTAGATTTAAATAATAGAATTGCATTAGTTATTGTAAAAAATTGAGTCGCAACAACTAAATGCCAAGATACTTTGTTAATTTTGTTTTGGTGCTAAAGTTGCTTTATAGCAGCTTGTACCTAAATTAAAATAATAAAAATAACATAATTGTATAATATGTATTGTCTAGAAAAAGTCCAGTGAATTATATGTGAAATTATAAAATCTCTTATAAATTTCTAATACATCACATTAAAGTCAAATTTTGTTCTGTAGTATCAACAGCAGCTAGAAAAAGCACGTCAATTCGAAAGACAGAGACAGTTTGAAGCGGCACGCGCTAACTATCCTTCAAACGGGTTACCAAACCAACAACCACCAATACAATTCGCTTCACAACCACCATCAACAACAACAACCACAACCACTTCAAAACCTGAGTTTAAATCATCAAATCCGGAAACCACAACCGAATCCGATTTAAATGAGGGAGAAACTTTAGAAAACCCTAAAAACCAAAACGAAAAGGTCTCAGTAGAGGTTTCAAAACAAAACTTACAAGAATTCCGCCCAGAACTGTTATTGAGTCCATTGAGTCAATTAAATGCTCAACCACAGTTTGTGTCTTTAGACCAATTTGGTCAACTTAAAGCTCCGATATATTATCAACCAGTACAAGGACAAGGTTTTGATGGACCAGCTCATCTGGCTGCTTTGCCTTCAGTTCTAGCACAAAGAGAATTATTATCTCAACAACAACAACTGCAAAACCAAGGTTTCGCTCAAAACCCCATTATTGTACAACAAGAGCAAGTTTTGGAACCAATTAACCAATATCAACCATTAATAGCTCAATATCAACCAATACAACCACAGGTCCAAGGTTTTCCTCAAATACAACCGCAACGTGTTATTGTCCAGCCACAAGTGGTGAACCAATTACAACCGCAACCGAATTTAGTCCCACAAGAGCCAGATCAATACGCACAACAACCAAATCAATTCCCACTACAAGCCGGTCAATTCCCACAACAACCAAGACAATTCCCACAACAACCAGCTCAATTCCCACAGCAGCCCGCACAGTTCCCACAACAGCCTACACAGTTTCCACAACAGCCAGCACAATATCCACTACAACCCAGTCAGTTTCCACAACAGCCAGATCAGTTCGCACAACAACCTAACCAATTCCCGCAACAACCAGGACAATTCCCACAACAACCAAGCCAATACCCACAACAATCAAAAGACGTGGAAGAAATCGAACAAAACGATCAACAAGTAGTATATCAAAATTATCAGCCACAATTTTATCAACCCGCCAATCAGTACCAAAATGCTGAACAACCATTGTTTTTGGCTCAACCAGGATTGATCAACCAAAACCAATTCTATCAAACTCCAATAGCTCAATATGATCCAAACCAATCTCAACCTCAAGTGTACCAAGACCAAAATGCTTTACAAAGCGGTTTAGATATAGATCAAGGTAATGATCTAGATCAAGCTGATGAACAAGAAGATCTAGAAAAAGATGATGAAGGATCTAAAGCAACAGCAGTAGCTACGGCTTTTGGTGCAAGGTGAGTAATTTTAATCAATATTAGTAGTGTTTTTAGGTCATTATATAAGACTACCAACTCACCCTCGCTCTGCTCGGGTTCGTCCCTAGTTACGTTTTAACGTTTAGCTCAGAGATAAGGTTTTTTCCGAAGTATAAAGTATCCTATATGTTGATCCGGATAACCAGCTATCATCATACTAAATTTCATCAAAATCTGTCTAGTGGTTTTTTCGTGATGCGGTAACAGACAGACAGACAGACAGACAAAAATTCTAATAACTATAGATTCGGCCTCTGTATCGATAATAATGACTATTTCAATAAGATTTTCCAGAAAATATTTAATGTACAGATTAGACTTAGAATTTTATTATATGTATAGATTAACGTTATTATTAAATGGTTTTTTCTTAAATATTCTGTTTGAAGCTAAATCAATAGTTATTTGATTGTTTTTGATCGACTCGAAATATATAGGTCTCATGTCACATACTTTTTCATCGAATTAAAAAAAAAAGTATACACTTAGCTTACATGTTTTTTTTTGTATGTTGCGCGTTATGTAAATTCTGTATTGATATTCATAATTATGTTTTTATGAATGGTTGGAATTTCAAGGGTGATCAAATAAGAGTTGAACAGATTTTAATAGAACCTTTTTAATATAAATAATAGTGTATAATCGTTCAAGTAAAATTTTAGATAGAGCTATTATACGTTCTAAAGGTCCTTATAAAGTACTAGCGACTCACCCTCGCTTCGCTTCGGGTTCGTCTCTAGACAAAAACAAAACCCCACGGGACCCGTACATTTTTCCGGGATGCTATATAGCCTATAGCCTTCTTCAGTTAACGGGCTATCTAATGCAAAGAATTTTTCAAATCGGATCAGTAGTTTCTGAGATTAGCGCGTTCAACCAAACAAACAAACAAACAAACTCTTCAGCTTTATAATATTAGTATAAATTCATGTTTAAAGATTAAGAGCTAAATAGGAGCGCTGAAGCAAGCGAAACCGTATGGAAAAGTTAATTTATTGAAAATAGCTAATAATTAATATGCAAAATAAAACTACGTGTTTGTACTTACTAAAAATATGTTCGAGCAAAACGAAGTCACGGTCACAGTAGTGTTAAGGAAAACCATTGAGTATTCAAATAGCATTTAGGCACTCATTGAATGTTTCGAAATCATCAAAATGTATTGAATGCTATTATTAAGTACAACTGTGCTCTATTTGTCCATTATGCCATACATCACAGGCTTAATTCTAACAACAGTGTTATAATCATATAGATAACTAGTGATTCACCCTCGCTCCGCATGGGTTCGTCCCTAGTTACGTTTTAACGTTTAGTATAGATTTCTCAGAGATGAGATATTTTTCTGCAGTAAAAAGTATCTTATATGTCGACCCTGATAACCAGCTATTATCATACTAAATTTCATCAAAATCCCTCCAGTGGTTTTTCTTTAATGCAGTAACAGACAGACAGACAGAAAGACAGACAGACAGACAAAAATTCTAAAAAGTATATATTTGGCCTCTGTATCGATAATAATGTCTATTTTAATAAGATTTTCTAAAAAATATTTAATGTATAGATTCGGCTAAGTTACAATTATATTATATGTATAGATTAAAGACTGTCAGCCCTGCTTTTTAACGTCCCACTACTGGGCACAGGCCTTTAATACGAGGGGGATGGGACCATAGTCTACCACGCTGGCCAAGTGTGGGCGGACTTGTGTGTCTTTTGAAAATTTGCTAGGTTCATTCAGACATGCAGGTTTTGCAATGATTCGTGCATGAAAATATCAGAGATGGGAAACCCGGGATTTGAACCCGCTCTACTCGGTTTCCCAAGTGAGAGCATTACCACTGGGTTACCATTGCCATTCTAATACTGTCAGTCCAATAAATAAAAATTAAGATGTATTTTACATGACAAGTGATCGAGGGACATATTCAAATGAACACTTTTATTTTGGTTCTGTATCTAAAATATTCCAGCATTACTTAGAGATCCCTAGAATAATACATGCATGTACATATTATACGATCTATTATTATTTACTAACGTGACCAACATTTTAAAATTACCATTTTTTTAAAACGGATACACTCAAAAATTACTTCAAATGTTTTCTTTTAAAGTACATATTCTTTGGAATTATGTGAACATTATGAAATCATAAAGAAATCGATTCAAAATTATTGCCGAGAGATACCATGTAATCACAAAAAAAAAAATACACCCGAATTGAGTATCCCCTTTTTTTGAAGTTGGATTTTTTATTTTGCGTATATTTTAGGGATAAGAAATTATTTGATTGAGGTCTTTAAAAAAAATATTTTCAGAACCCAACCCCGTGTGTTGCCACAATACGGTGCACCCATACCAAAAGTGCAAGCAAATCCGGAATACACTACTACTGTAGCACCTCAAGAAGTAAGTCAATTTATATACATAGGTATAATACTTTCTTAGATTTACTCGAATATGTGACATTTTAAATAAAACTATCTTTTTTCGATTTTCTTTTTTCGGTCTTTTTTCGATTTTTAGTTCCTGACGAATTTGAATTCATTTTGTTATTTTGTGGGTAGGCTGTCTGTAACAACTATATAATGCCTTTGAGACATCTAAAACCTTAGTCTCTCCCGTGACATGATTGCAATAAAGCATTTGAAACGTCGGGAACCAAAAATCAAAATAAATCCGCGAAAAAAGCCGAATAGATAGTTTTACATAGTTATAGGTATATAATACGAGTATCACAATCCATTATCCATAATATTAAATATCATAAATCCATGTAGTCGTCTAACGAAGGTATCTAGAGAGGGCCATAGTGGGCGCGTTCGAGGCGCATCCGATTTTTATATGTTTTTTATGTATGACAATCGGGTCACCGCTAAAGTTTATATTTCACTACAGTCTTTTAACTTAAAAAAGTTATCTATTAAAATTGATATGTTTTGACAACACTTGCATTTATTTGGCAGCGTTTCTGTTAAAATTAATGGCGATCTACTGTATTTATTTTCACACCGTACCAATATTATAAACTAAAAAACCCTCTACAGTATTGGTAGTTTGAACAAATAAGCATTTAGGCGATAATATAGTCTATTTTTTAGGAATAAAAATAAATCTAGATATTTTATTTCAGTCTGAAAGTGACGATGGGCCAGCCATAGCACAAGCGACGGCTGTAGCGACTGGTCGTAGAAATGCTAAATTAAGGTACGTCACTAACTATACATATATATAAAATTTATCCTACTGTAATAGTTCTATCAAAATATATTTAGATCTGCTTTGTTATTATTGACAAACAGACAGTTATTTAAGTTTTGCAAATAAAGGTCAATTTCAAAATTTTACGTATCATTTGGAAATTTATGTATGTAGATACGCTTATATTTCATAGAGTAAATTTAAATTTAACAACAAAACTCAACAAGATAATTAAACTTTTTTTTCATAATATTTTTTTAAATAAAAAACTAGATTATATATTTATTTTTTAGTTACAATACGCGCAGACTTCGAAATCATTTTAAATGTTATAATTAAGACTGAGGTTAGATTTTTTAAATTAAGTATACTGGAGCGCCATTGAGGTGATTTATTCATAAAAAATTGGTTCAAATTCACAACATACATCAGGAAATTAGATCTTGAAGTCAGCCATAAATAAAAAATTGTGATTTTTTATTTTATGTACAATGTACATATTATATACATATATATGACGACACGTTTGGCTCAGTTTGTAGTGCCAGCGGTCGCGGGTTCGATTCCCGCTGGGGGCATTCATGTGTGTGATGAGCACGAATGTTTGTACTCCAGTCATGGGTGTTTATATTTATAATAAGTATGTATTTAAAGTTATTTATGTGTAGTGTATCAACTATCTGGTATCCATAACACGAGTCTCGTAGCTTACTATGGAATTAGATGGTGCTGTGTGTTAATGTCCCAACATATTTATTTGTCTCAACATATTTATACATTTATTTTATCCATTTTCTTTACAGAAGTCGTCGCGTCCGTCCTATCTTTACTTTAGATAGATCAGGTCACTTAGTACTGGCACAACAACAACAACAATAAACTGTATAAAACTATAAACTAGTGTACTTAAAGAAAATGTATTTATAATCTGTTTGCGCAAAAACGACCTAAACAGTAAAAAAAAATCATCTTTAAAAAAAAGAAAAAAAAAATTGCCAACCCTACTTAAGAGTTGGCAAAATAAAACAGTTTTTAGTATGTGATATTTAAAGTTTGACAAATATATTCAATAAATATGTTTCCGTATTTAATTAATTATGTTTCTTACTCTAAGTTACTCCTTATAACATTAGCCGTTTCGGAGATTAGTCGGAACAAACAGACAGACAAAAATTTAAAAAATTATGCTTTTCTTATAAGTACCGCGGTATACCGTATATAATTTCATATGCATTTAGTAAAAAGCTGTTATTTTGATTTTTGCAATTATAAACAGACACTTCAATTTTATTTATCTGTATAGATAATATGTATTTATACGACATATAGTGCGTATAAAACCTTCTTTTTAAAGGAATTTATTTATGTGATAGTATTGTGTATATCATTATTGTTATTTTTTTCGTCTTAATTGTATTTAAATATTTTCTTTCGTAAAAGTATTAATTTTTATAGTATATAGCGACTCATCGCTTCGCTTCGGGTTCGTCCCTAGACAAAAAAAAATCTATCCCACGGGAACCGTACACTTTTCCAGGATGATATATATCCTATAGCCTTCCTCAGTTAACGGGCTATCTAATGCAAAAAGAATTTTTCAAATCGGATTAGTAGTTCCTGAGATTAGCGCGTTCAACTAAACAAACAAACTCTTCGGTTTTACAGTATTAGTATAGATATTACATTATACATACATACATTTATATTCCTTATGTATGTCTTATATATATTTTAATAGTTTTTTGGGTCATTTTTGTGCAGACAGCTTCTTATATAAAACCAATCAAAATAAAAATTCAATATTTATTATTTATTGACAGACAAAATAAAGAATTTAATAATCACATATATTTTTTTTTATTTAAATACTAATTTTAGCGCTCGCTTTTGAATCTATCCTGTATAATTATTTTTTATATACACTTTAACGTATACCACAAAATTACAAAAGAAAAATAAATATGATATAATATAATGCTTCAAAAAATAAACTTCTTTCAGACAACCTTTGTTGAGGTAGAAAACGTTTTTAATTTTAAATATACGATTGTACGAGCTGACCCGTTAGATACATAGGTGTTTAAAAAAATAATTTCGATCTCGACAACAGCATCATCTACCGATTTTAGCTATAGTAAAAACTAATTAGGTGACAACTACAAAAAAATTTCATCAAAATCGGTCAAGCCATTTAGGAATAAAGAATAAGAATTATGAACACACGCACGCCGGAATTTTATATACATATAAATATTTATATGTAAGGAAATACATTATTACATTAATAATATTAAACAAAATGACAATCACCAAATCATTTTTAATATAACAAGGAAACTGTAAATCAAAAACAAAACGAAACAAAATAACGGGGCACTCACAATAACCAACATATTTTCTCTAATAAATCTAAAGGGAAGTGATAAAAATCGATATTTACTCAAGGTTCGATTTTCAAATCTCTCCATAGTAATCGATTCCTGTCCCCTCACTATCGAAGTGCAAGGGATAGGTGGTTTTATTATTTCTAAACTATTCTCATTTTTCTTCCTCACGAGACATTTCAATTCTTCGTTATTTATTTTAACAAGTAATTCGTCGATAATTTCATTTTGAATCAAACCGCATTGTAAGTTTTCATCCAAAGATTTTGGATGAGCTATTTCTACTTGATTTAATTCATCGATTTTTGGTTGGCTTTTGATTTTTGGTTCTGAAACAGGACTAAAATGTTCAAATTTTGACACAACATCCTTAAGTTCATGTTTAATTTTCTCAATCAACGATTCTTCCATTCTTCTCATAGTTATATCTAGAAATAGCGCTATCTTTTCCCACAATTCCGTAACTGGTGCATAGTTGCGAGATTCCTCTGAGCAAGTTTTCTTTTGTGACTTTTCATTTTGTGTTAAAATTTCCTTGATCGTATTTTCATTTGGTAAGATTATTTTGTGAGGATTATCAGAATCGTCTGTACTAAACGATTTTTGGGTTACGTTTTTCGAGACTTTTCCATTGATTGTATCTTCTACTCTATTCATTTGTATTTTTTTATGTCGTCCTGTAACTATGACGTTGTTTAAATCATTATGTGCGTTAGCAGATCCGTTTCCCGACGCCATGGGAAACATACCCATATTAATAATGGTATCTAATAAAGGTTTTAAGTCTTGATTAGATATTGCCACTGTAACAGGTTTTATTAGATCATTCAAAGGCTCTCTCGTTAAAGTCTTGTCAGAATTACATTGTTTTTTGAAATATGAACTAGTTTTTGCTATAACATAGTTATCACTTTCACTGGTGAGAAGAGATCCTCCTATAAGAGTTACACTGCTTTTTCTATCTTCTTTAAATTTTTTATTATTTAAATAAATTCCGCTATCTTCTTTTGAAGATTCAAGAAATGAAGTAGATGTAATAGTATCAGATTGACTTTCGAAACTTTCAGCGCTCGTTAAACTTTGTCGTGGCATTTGACGAGTTCCTGTTGCTGTCAGTTCGTTATTATAATCTAAAATAGATGCGTTATTAATTTCAGCAACTGCTACGTTTATAACATCTGTTTTATAAGGATTTGTTTTATTTCCATGAGAGCTCTTAGACTTTAGTACTTCCTTTTCTTCGATTTGGATCACATTTGGAATACTTATTTGATCTAGCAATGGAATTTCTATTACTGAATTAAAAGTCCTCGTATTATTATCATCGTTATTAGATGATTCACTGTTTTCACGTGTCAGTGTATCTTGGCTGGACCCACTTTTAAAAGATATTGTGTCAGATGTATGTTTATCTTCTAGTAAATTTTCTTTCGCCAAAACTTTTTTTAGTACTCTTGTACGAGAAACCGTTTTTGATAAAGAGTTAGAACAAAATAATCTGTGGAGCAGTTTCTGATTAGTGTAATTTGTTTTTTCATTGTTACAGCACGACGTTAAGTTTTTATTTATGTTGCTTCCTTGTCTTTTACGTTTTAAGTGTATTTTTTGTATACGAACTACACGAGTATATTTTTTCAATTTTCCACGCGATGAAGGTACAATATTTCTTTTTCTTTGAGATTTGTTTGAATTAGTTGCGTTAAATATAACTTCAGTTTGACTATTTAAAATAATTTTAGAATTATCCTCTTTAATTAGAGTTGATGCCGATTCTGATTTAATATCAAAATTATTTATTAAAATAGGTATATTTTTATGGATTTCATAGTTATTTTTGGGGTATTCCATTTTAATATTTCTCTTGTATATGTAAATTCTGAAACAAACACAAGTATATAATAATATACTTACTATATAATATATATGATTATTACACGTAATAATTAGCAGTATTTTGCAGTATGCTATTTTACATTTTATAATGAAATTTAGGTTAAGAGGAAATATAAATGTCACTACTAATATTCTATTGAAATTAAAAATATTTTATTTAGCATTAAATTATTACAATTTAAACTGAACGTCATGAGTCTACCATGAGTTCGGAAAGTAAAAGCCACTGTCCTGAGAAGAACTGCCGAAAGAAACTCAGCGGGACCAAAATTAAAAGCAGAACTTAAATTAAAATTAACTTTTTTTATATATTAAAAGCTTAACTAGAGGAAATCCAATAAAAAAAAGTAGTCATAAGGAATGCCGGCAGAAGTGAAAACTAAAACTATAAACAAACAGTTGTTATTTTTGGATATTCAAATTAATTGTTTGATCTTATATTAGAATTTGTAAATTAAAACTGTTTGCAATTATCTAGTTTTGACATCTATCGGCACTTTGAGTGTAACGTTAACACGTCACGTGGCCATGTCGATGACAACTTACGTGAATTTACTCCCCATCCAAACCTGTCTATAGAAGTTCAATAAGGTTTAGGGTGTGATAAGAAAATGTTGTAACAAATAAAATAAATGTTCAAACATTTAATGTATACCAACGAACATTAAAATCCTAAATCATTTAAATTAAAAGACGATTTCGATACATTCGATGCATAACCTAAAGAATAAAATTTTCGAAAATGTCTTTCTTTTGATTGACTCGGATTCATTATTTCTTCGATCGCATAAACATAGAATAGCCATAAAACTAATAACACTGGTATCCATAAAAGAATGCAGTATATTAAACCTTCCCAAAAACATAGCCCACTACGCTTTCTGATTTTAATTTTGTTTTCACACGATTTATCAATATCTATAAAACATGATGAACTAGAATTATCGTCATCATAAAGTTGACAATCATCGTTTTCTGGTTGAAAATGTCCACTCGCACAACTGACATCACAGCAATCGTTCTGGTTGTGCTTAACATAAACATGTGAAGGCTGTATGTGATGACAAGTATTTCTGCAAGGAATGGATATGTACGAAGGATTGTGATGTCTAGTATGACAGGAATAAGGTTTTATGAAATCGTCGCAATAAAACGCTAATAGCTTTTTTTCTGGTCCCACAGAAACCTCAAATAGAGATTTGGATTTTGGCAGAGAGCATGTCAGTGCTTCATCTATAGCTGTAGCTGTGTTCACCTCTGCAGCTGAAGTCATATCGGTTACTCTTAAAATAGATTCGCTATCTATAATGTTATAAGATGTGCTTCTTTTTGTAAGCCGTACATTAAATTCTCCGTTGATCTTTTTCTTGGGCTCTTTTCTCAATTTTAACCCAGAAATTATTTGACTTTTAGGTACGTTATTTGAGAATTGTACACTTTTTGACATTTTTTCTTTTGTTAGGGTTGATGCTTCAAGCTCCATTTTCTTATCCATATGTTTATTCACTAATTTTTCTGTTATTGTCGCTAATGACTGAACGATAATTTTAAGCTCGCTTATCTCACGAGCTACCTTTGAGCTTTTTAAGTTAAATTTTATAGGTTCAGTTTTTTCTTTAATATCTTTTTCGGTTGTATTTGAAGTGTCACTACTTATTATATATTTTGTTTGACTTGCTGCACCATCAAGTAAGGAAATAATATTTTGATCAATATCAGACGTTGTCTTTTTTGTTTCGTCAGTTGATAATTTTCCACTGTTATCGTCAGTTACTACAACTGTTTCCAGGTCTGTATTTTTATTATTAAGTTTTTCTTTATCTATATTATGTACACTATTACTTAATTTATTTTCTTGCATTGGAGATATGTTGACTTTTATGTCTAGTTTAAAATTGTGTTTTCCTTCATAATTTGAAAAATACCTAAAAATACTCTGAAAGTGTTGAAGCAACTCTTTTTCTTGTTGTATGTAATTGTTTGATTTTTTAAATAAATATGTGTATTGTTTAGATTTTATATTTTTATAATTTCGATATTTCGAAATTCGTCTTTTACAAACGTTACTTTTTTTTCTCTTCGTTTGAGGTATCACTTTAGCTTTGATAAAATTTGAATTAAGAAGTACTTTATTTTCTTTATCACTTCTTTCTGTGCTTTGTCTTACTAAATCGACAGTTACTAAAGGATCGCTGTTATCGTTTTCAGATATGCGTTGGGATTCTTTCTTATTAAGCATTTTTGATTCATAATCTGAAAAATTGTTGATGCCAGCAATATGTTTGTAAATATTAGAAATTATTTCTTTATTTATTTTCTCAATTGGACACTTATTTTTCAAATTCTTACATTTATTTGATTCGTACGTTGCACAATGTTTAATTAATGAGTTTGTTGGTAATGTCAGGAAATCTAAATTCGATGAATTAAAAACATAAACACTAGAGTTATTTGTGGACAGTAAAAGTCGATTATGTCGGAATTTTTTAAGGCTTTTAGTCTTTCTTATTTTATGAATATTTTTTGGGAGGCTTAGTGTTGATATAATTTTTAAATGTTTACCGCTCAAAGGTATTGTTAATGTGGATTTTTTGTTTTTGACTTTTAAAATTTTATTCTTTGGAGTTTTGTGTACTTCTTGTAATTTTTGTAATTGAGACTCTGATTCATGAAAATTTTGATCCATCTCAATATCAAGTGTATATGTATGTGAAGATGGTGTATCATTTCTTTGCAAGTCAAGCTGATGTAATATCGAATCTAGTACTGTTTCAATTTTTTCTTTTGTTTCATTATTTTCTAATAAATATGTTCTAATCCAATCGTTAAGTAAATTTTTGAGGTTATTAACAACCAACGAAGTTAAGTTGATATTGATATTAGTATTGTGTGGAAAGTTTTTCTCACTATCGCCACATGCACTAGTGTCTTTGTTATACTCGTCGATCGTGTCAATTTCGGTACGATTAATAGAATATTTTGATTTTTGCGAAGTTGTTTCAAGATTCGTATTACGCTTCTTTTTATAGTAAGTTCTGAGAATGCAGTAGTCGGTTTCAATGCTCAAATCACGCTTTATTGATCCATTGTCTTCATAATAGTTGTCTTTTGGCAAATTTTGTTTTAGCTGTAATATCAAGCTTTTGGTGAAAAACTGTGATGCACCAGAGCATGTCTTAGAGTAAGTGTGTATTGTATTATTTGAGTTTTTAAATATTAATTTAGCTGCATTCTCTTTCAACTCATAAATTTGTTTTTTTGTCATGTTGTCTATATAGTTTCGTTTTCTTCTAATATCTTCCTTCAAAACCTCTGCAATAAAAATATCAGTATTCTATTCAACTTTCCACAGCTTTTTATTTTATCTATGCTTACAATACATTATATTTTAATTTAGGATTTTAGTGTTTGATGGTATTTAAAGTAAAACATGATCTCTAAAACAATTATAGATTAGATTTATATTATTACTTACAATTTGTTGACCTAATCTATCATTTTCTGATTCACCAAATATAAATTATTGGAAAAAAATAAAATCACATGTTATAAAAATTTTGCATATTTTACTAATGTCAAGTGAATGTCATGAAGAGAAATATTTTAGCCAGTTATACTTATAGCAGCTAAATAGACACTGGATCTATACTATACAAATATAATAAAGCAGAAGATATTTGTTATTCTGTATGTCTGTTTGTATGAATGCGCTAAAGTCTGGAACTAAAAGTACCAGTCAGATTAGAAAAAATGTTTATGGATTTTAAAATTATTTTGTAAGAAAATTTATATTCTAAATAACATAACACAGGAGGAATAATACAAAACAATAAGTTTAAAGCTGTAGGCCAAAGCTAACCTAAATGTAAAACTCAAATATATTCGTAGAACTAATCTTAGAATTTCCCGGCTGACTCCTAATTTTAGGTAATTTGCCAAATCTTATAAAGTCGAGCTTACAACCAAGTAGTCTCTTATTATCTAATATATCTTAGTGATAAATGATAACAACTTCGTTCCTTAGTCTTAGATAAGTGGTAATTTTATTATGAATTGTCTGCGTTGTTCAAATGTACAGGTAAGAGTGATTAAGTGAAGGCTGAGCTTATCTCAAATGATAGTTCTACTAGAGTGGAGTGAAAAAACATTTTTTTTTCTTTGTATTCAAATATGTCAAATTTGTAGCTTATAAAAAACAAAAATTTTTGAAAAAAAAAACCCTAAGTTCTACACTTACTTTTATTATTAAAAGATTTTTTTTATATGCGACATGGTTTGACTATTACTTCACTTTGTTTTTCGAGTTCCAAATATTTCGGTACCTTTGAAAGTGCCATGGAAGTAAAAACATAGTATGTATCCGTGATCGTTGTAGTGGTAACGGTACCGTAAGATCAGTAAATTTAAGAACAAAGTAGCAAATAACCTATTTCACATAGAATAATATACACTTATGTGAAAGTCGCTTAAAAGATTTTTTTTTTTCACCTTCAGTAGGGGCAAAAGTAATTTAACGCGTGATATCTAGGCATATTGATATAAAAGTCTATCTTTGAGGTGTCCTATTGATTAAGAAAAGAATTACGAAAATTCATTCACAATTGGCGATATCGTGTAACGTACAAAAAATAATAGAGACGAATTGATTGATACAAATTCAAAGAGTGCAAAGTTATGAGCTTGAAGCTAAAACAATATCATAAAATACTATACCTATATTTGAAGTATTAATTAAAAAAAATCATAGTAATAATATAAAGTTGAAGAGTTTGTTTGTTTGTTTATTTGGTTGAACGCGTTAATCTCAGGAACTACTGGTTGGAATTGAAAAATTCTTTTTGTGTTGGATAGTCCATTTATCGAGGAAAGCTTTAGGCTATATATCATCCCGGAAAAATATACGGTTCCCGTGGGATAGCTTAGTTTTTTTCTCTAGGGACGAACCCGAAGCGAAGCGAGGGTGAGTCGCTAGTATATAATATAACGTACGGTTCACATAGCTAAAATAAAAAAATAAAAAGAATTTTCAAAAAATGAAATCCCTTTAGTCTAAATAGGTAAAATCATGAAATACCTAAATAAAAAGAAAAATAGACATTTAACATAAATCAAATTCAAGCAAAGCTTTGAGTAAAACTAGTTTTAGTTTTATTGTTATAACAAAAATATAACATTACTATGTGGGATATAACCGATAATATAAGGGGGAATTGTTCTAATTAGGTCAAGTGGTATACAGCTTTAGTAATGTTATTAGGTAAGTAGAGCGAACGATAAGAAACAGAGGCAAAGATTTTTTACAAACTTCTTATGAATTTTGTTACTTGTCGTTTGTTTTTCTCCTCCGAATACTATAAAATAAACTTGCGATGCGCTTTTACTATGATTTCTGATTTTTTCCTCTTGGTAGGTTTATATGAATTTCATGACACGTTTGGCTCAGTTTGTAGTGATTCTACTTGCTGCGCCAGCGGTCGTGGGTTCAAGTCCCGCTAGGTGCATTCATTTGTGTGATAAGCACAATTGTTTGTACTCCAGTTATGGGTATTTATATTTATAATATGTATGTATTTAAAATTATACATGTGTAGTGTATCAACTATCTGGTATCCATAACACAAGCCTCATAGCTTACCATGGAATTAGATGGTGCTATGTATTATTGTCCTAACATATTTATTTTATGTGTAAGATATTCTCTTTTATAAAAATAGTTTTTTCTCGTCTACAAAAACCTATATAATCCAGTATATTTCTTCATTTGGAATTTCTCATAAATCTGTTACAGCGTAAAGAAGTAAGCATACAGACCTTTCGCATTATAATATATGTGATGTGTATAGTAGAGAGAAAATATGTATGTTTGTTTTCTTGGTAATTTTTTTATAAGTGATATATAACACCAAAGTATTTGAAACCCTATAGTTTAAATTTCTGAAATCGAATCAGTTGGTCTAGAGTTTACCTAAATTTATATTATAAAGAGGTTATATAAACTTTACCTTAATCTGTAGGGGGTAATCTTTATCTAGGCAGTGGTAGCCCAGTGGTACCGCGCTTGTTGGAGAAACCAAGTGAAGTGAGTCTTGCATCATTGATATTTTTACTTGGTCAGCGTGGTGGACTATGACATAATCCTCCTCGTATTGAAGGGAGGTCTGTGCCCAGCTGGCACGTTAAAAAGGGTTGAATATAATTAGTTAGACACATAAGGAGGCACCCGGGTAACGCGAGGGTAAGCAATTGGACTATTACCGTCCACTGCTGAACAAAGACCTAATGAGCACCAACCATCCCGGTGCTGGGCAGCCAGTCACCTTTAAGAGGTCATCTGTCCATCGTGCTGTAGGGTGTCCTACACTACGCTTACCTAAAAATAAAAATGAGTTTGACAACACCAAAATACATTGTGGAATTTATTTCTTGCTAAAAGTAAAATAGTTAACAGTACGTGCAATTTACATTTGGTTTATTTATTTCTGATTATCAAAAAATTGAAGCATATCTGGTCAATGTAGATTGGGAGATCGAATTTACAAAATGTGAGACAGTGGACCAACAACTTCATAAATTCTATGAAATTTTGTATAAAGTTATAAAAGAATTTGTCCCAATTCAACAAAATTATAAAAGAAAATATCCTATCTGGTACAGTTTTTCTCTGATTAAAATTCTAAAAGAGAAAGAAAAACTTAGAATAAAAGCAAAAGTATTTAATAATGATCTTGATAGATATGAATACGAACTATTAAAAGAAAGAACCAAGAAAAAGATGAATACTGACTATTCTGCTTATATTGAGAATGTGCAATTTAATATATGTAAAAATTTTAAAAATTTCTGGCTTTATGTCAAAAATAAATATAGAAATAATGGCAGTATACCACAAAAGATGAAGTTAGAAAGTCGAACTGCTGAGGATGGGGTGTCTATAGCCAATTTATTTGCAGACAACTTTGCTGCTGTCTATAATCCTTCATCTTCTCTTAACTTAGAAAATTTAGCTCAAAGCCAAAATAATAATCATCATTGTTTAGGTTTTATTCATTTATCTGAAAAGTCTATTGAAACATCACTCAAAAAACTAAATGTAAATAAAGGTGCAGGAGAGGACGATATTCATCCAGTATTTTTTAAAAGGTGTGCTACAACTCTATGTAAGCCTTTATATATTATTTACAATAAATCTCTTCAAGACGGTGATTTTCCTAGAATTTGGAAAAAAGCAAAAGTAATACCAATACCGAAATCAGGTGATAAATCAAATGTAAAAAACTATCGTCCCATAAGTATACTTTGTGTTCTTGGTAAAGTATTCGAATCACTATTATGTCCAATTTTGACATGGCATGTAAAGCAGATGATTACTGAACATCAACATGGGTTTTTTCGAAATCGTTCCACTACCACTAATTTAGCTGTTTTTATGGAAAACACAATTGAAGCTATTAGCTCAGGTAAAGAAATTGATGTTATCTATTGTGACTTTAAAAAAGCTTTCGACAAAGTAGATCACAATATACTTATTAAAAAGCTCCATGAACATTTTGGAATCTTTGGGTCACTCTTACAATGGTTTCAATCATATTTAAATGGAAGAACTATGACAGTGAATGTAAATGGACATAAATCATATGAGTTCACTCCAACCTCAGGTGTACCCCAAGGATCTCATTTGGGACCAATACTATTCTTAACCTTTGTTGACGATATCAAACACTGTATTCTTAGCTCTAATTTTGAATTTTATGCTGACGACTTAAAGTTATATAAAAGTGTTGACTCTGAAATTAGTAGGCAAGAACTTCAAGATGATATAGGAAGGTTATGTACCTGGTGCAAGGATAATTTAATGGAACTTAATCGAGAAAAGTGCTTTCATATGAAGTTTTCAAGAAAAAAAGTTATTTTTAATACGACGTATGACATCAATGGGTTTAAACTAAATCAAGTGACAGAAATAGAAGATCTTGGTATAATCATGGATAAAGAATTGCGTTTCATTAGTCAAATTAATACCGTAATAAGCAAAAGCCTGAGAATGTTAGGTTTTATTCACCGTAATACCAAAAAGTTTAAATCAATACTTGCACTAAAAATTTTATATTTTTGCCTTGTCCGCAGCAATATTGATTACTGTAGTCTGATTTGGTACCCTGATTATCAGAATAATATTCAACGAATAGAAAATATACAAAAAAAGTTTTTAAAAAGACTTGTTTATACCAGTCGCCACAATTTTATTGATACTAAATACGAAGAAAAACTTGAACACTTTAACATGAAAACTTTACGCCAAAGATGCGACTTTTTGCGACTCATATTTGTTTTTAAATTAGTCAATAATTATATAGATTGTCCGTCACTACTGTCGCTAGTAAATATACAAACACCAAGACCTGCAGCAAGAGCTATTAACTACAAACCACTATATATCCCACAACGAAAAAATAGATACGGTTGCAATTCACCACTCTTACGAAGCTTTAAATTATACAATTTTATATTTCAGCATTGTGATATAGATATTTTTTCTGATAGCCTAAATTTATTTAAAAAGAAACTGTATTTAAATATTTAGATTCATTTTTTTTTCCGCTTGTTGTACAACTTAAATGGCTCCTTATACACTCGTAAAATAAAATTTGAATAAAATAAGTACTTCTATAAAAAGCTGTGCATACTTTTAAATTAAATTTATATAAAAATAGCGAAATATTATTATGTTAAATTAATGCTTTATGTAAATTTAGTTAGTAAGCCTTTATAATAAATAAATAAATAAATAAACGCGGTGTCCTTTCTAGCACGTTTCGACTCCATCGACCATCAGTACGTCTGGAAATATGACCGGCCCACTTTCACTTCAGCGAGCTAATTCTGCGCGCGATGTCGGTTACTTTCGTTCTCTGGCGACTTCATTTCGAATTCTGTCTGCCAGACAAACTCTAAGTATAGCGCGTTCCATTGGAACCAGGTGAAGTCGCTAGTCTATTATATTAAATTACCTCTTTATAGATATTACTATTATCGCAAAAATATACTAATTTTATACGAAATGACATTTGCATAGCTGTATAGAGTATAACTTCAACTAAAACAAAAGGGTAAAAATCAAATAAAATATTTGCAAATAAGGAAATATAGTACTAAAATTGGAAAGTGTCCAGCAATATAGCGATTTGTTTTTATTTTATTTAGCAAGTATGATGCATTCAGTGCATATTATTTTGTTGAATTTTATTTCTTGTGTGTGCGCAAATGGTTTGCTGTTGCTGTATCGACCTAAGGACATAACTAATGAATGTGCGTTCTCTCGACGTCTTCGTTACGACATATCCTACGGGATGGGAATGTCTGATACTATTACCCTGGTAATATCTACAAATATATAAATAGGTTAAGACTAAACAGTTCTGTAACTTTTTCTCCTCCTGTCCCCTTTTTCCTTCCTTTGACTTATTCTGTTTGTCAACCGTTTTTAGAGTTCCGTACCCAAAGGGTAAAACGGGACCCTATTACTATTACTCCGCTGTCCATCCGTCTGTCATCAACAGGTAGATGCTTGAAATATTCACAGAATATTAGTTATATATTCACTTTAAAAATAAATAATTAAATTAAAATAAAACAAATATTTAAGGGAGGGGGGTTATAAATAATGGTACGGAATCCTTCGTGCGCGAGTCCGACTCGCACTTGGCTGGTTTTTATTTTTTTGTTTAGTAAAGCTACTACGTTAGTTCTAATGACTGGCTTTAGTGTTATCAAAAAAAAAAATGGAGTCATTTTTTATATAGATAGGTACATTCTGTTCATATATGTTTTCCTCAAATTGTCAATAATGATTTGGATGAGTTTTATTTTGACTAAAAAGCGAAGACTAGTTATCTGAATTAAACAAATACTTCATTAACATATTTAAATATTAAAGTTTACTCTTAACTACACTTTATTTTAAAATAAATAGTTTTTAATCGATAGTAATTCAGCGTTTTTAACGTTACACTGCTGGGCATAGGCATCCCCTAAATATGAGGGAGATTGCACATGCTAGTATCTTCCCAGTTTTCTACGAACTTAAAAAAATATTGAATCTCTTTTAGATATGCAGATTTCCTCAAGGAGTTGAATAAAATTACATCTCAAAGCGTGGAATAATGAGATTTAAAGACATTTTGAAGTAGATGCACTCTTTGTTTAAAAACGCGTAAATACTCTTATAAATGCGAAAGGTTGTACTTGTATATGTTTGTTATTAATTCATAATGAAACAGCTGGACGGATTTGGATGAAATTCAGTATACCTATAGACCAGGGTTTTTAAAGTGGGTTCCACGGACCCCCGGGGTCCGTAATATGTGTGCCAGGGGTCCGCAGCAGCCCAATTAGTTCTTGGAATTAATTAAAAAATTGTGGAGTAAACTAACTCATCGTTTGTTTCATCCATCACTCTCGCTAGTTATTGTTGAGTAGCACGAGGTGTGAAGGTACCTACAGTGTAGGTGCAGCCCCCCCGTGTATGTATTGTCCCGCATGTATTTTAAATACTAATTAAGATTCTAAAGTATATTTTATGATATTTAATCAAGTGAGAGTAAATTACCAATAAAAGTGTTTTTTTTTGTTTTTTTTTCCTACAATATTTTTTGACAGGGGATCCGTGGAATTTTAGAAATTCTAAAAATGGTCCATGACTGCAATAAGTTTGAGAAACACTGCTATAGACATATATATGACCTGGAGTAACAAATGGGCTATTATAAGTCGCTAGTAATTTTTAAAGTATTTTTTATAATACTACTAACGTGTATATATTTTCAGATTTTTCGTACATTAAACGACATAGACTACGAATGTATAGTCGAGATTGTCACAACTTTTAACCAGTACTTGCTGGTAGTCGTCAGATATCCAACCACTATAGCACTGAACTGTGCAGTTAACAGAGACGCTATAACTGTCCTCAAGCGATGGAGATGCTCGAGGCTCTGTGATTTGATAGAGCGGGACGTATATTCACCATATTTAATATTTAGTTTGAAGAATCGATTACGTTTTCTATTCAAAAGCAATAGCAGTATTAATTCTGATATCAATGTAAGATCTATTTATAACCCTTTTTAACGTCCCACTGCTTAGCACGGGCCTCCCTGCAATAAGAGGGGGTTCAGGCTATACTGTGGAGTATGCCATGCTGGCCAAGTGCGGGTTGGCGGACTTCATATGTCTTTCGAAAACTTGTTAAAGTCTCTCAGATATGCAGTTTTCCTCACGATGTTTTCCTTCACCGGAAGACAAGTGGTAATCATGTTGGAAATGATTCACACATGAAAATATCATAAATGCGAGATCCGGGATTTGAACCCACTTCACTTGGTTTCCTAAGTGAGCGTATTACCACTGGGCTACCATTACCATTTATCATATATTAAAATTATCATGGTGTCTAATATTTATAAGACGATTATATATAAATTAGTAGGTGGAGTAGAGCTTTTGAATTATTAGATTGCTCTAAATGAAACTTTTAAGCTAAGGAAATTATTAAGTACAAGCGATATAAAGCCACGCTCTGCATTTAAAGCTACTCTATTTACTAAACTGAATCTTTTCTGGAATTTAGATTATTATCTATATGGTATTAAAACGTCAATGGACATTTTTTTTAAGAACTGCTATTTTGATTTTACTTCAGTACACTCACTTTGTTATTTACTTCATCAAGTTATTTCGTTTGTTGGTTTGGTTCAAACATAGATACTATTCATATGCATAGGCACTGTATTTTTATTAATATTATTTTACCACTCAATGACGTCAAAATTAAAAAAAAATACATGTTAAGGCTGACTTTTACCAAGTCACTATAACATCAGCGCGAGTCGCGCCTGCAACTGGGTGTAATAAAAGGAATGAAACGATTTGTACCATCGAAGAAAGGAATTTTTGCTTTACTACTGGCGTTGTTTGTGACGGAATAAAAAACTGTGGAGTCGATGATTGGTATTATATTTTTTGGCATTTTCTTTTAAAAATAAATTTTGTTTACTACCTGAGACTTACGAGTTCGATAATCGTTGAATATAATATTATATTCTTGATTATTGCGAAATACTGAAAAATTGCCAAAAAGCTTTACAATGTTTTCATTGCCAACTATACCAGGAGTAAATTAACAATTATAAACTTATTAATTTATAATAAATTACTTAATAAATTATTTATTATAAACTTATTAATCCATACTAGTATTATAAATGCAAAAGTAACTCTGTTTGTCTGTTTGTCTGTCTGTCTGTTACCTTTTCACGCTTAATCCGCTGCACTGATTTTGATGATATTTGGTATGGAGATAGTTTGAGACCCCGGGAAGGACATAGGATGTTTTTATCCCGAGAATCATTCCTTAAGGGGGTGAAAAGGGTGATGAAGTTTGTATGGGGAATTATTTCTCGACGGATATATATATATATATATATATATATATATATATTTAATGTTTAAAGTAGGTACTTTTCTGTTCTTATGTATGTACATATATATAGTTTATTCTATACTAACCGTCAAAATGTAACTATAATAAATTAACTATTATAAACCCAAAAACACCTGGCTCATTGAAATCGGTTAAAGAAGAATAAATACGGAATACTCTCAGACCAGAGAGTCTAGTAGCTGAAGAAATCCTTATATTAATATGTAGAACTAGATAGTGGCCCGAGACGTAGTTCTTATTTATAGTATTACAGAAACTCTCAGAAGGGACGACTTTTTACGAGTTAATTTACATTATATCACTATACCGATAGCTTATTTTAGCTATTCATTCATTCATTTTAGCATAAATTAGAACTTTCTTAGATATTTCCTCTTTTTAATAGTATTAAAATCTATACATATAATAAAATTCTAACTGAGCCGAATCTGTACATTAAATATTTTTTGGAAAATCTTACTGAAACAGACATTATTATTGATACAGAGGCCAAATCTATACTATAGTTTTTAGAATTTTGTCTGTCTGTGACCGCATCACGGAAAAACTACTGGAAGGATTTTGATGAAATTTGATACAGTGATAGCTGGTTATCCGGATCAACATATAGGATACTTTTTACTGCGGGGAAATATCTCATCTCTCAGAAATATATATTACTAATTGTTAAAATGTTCCTAGAGAGGAACCCGAGCCGAGCGAGGGTGAATGGCTAGTTTATAATATGTAGTGATTTTATACACTGAATCTTATAAAAAATGTTTCTAGGTTCGACGAAAGAAAATCAAAATGTAATCTTCCTGTGGAGAGATTGGGCTATGCCCCAGTCGTAGCTGTAATGGCGGTTCTGCTTTGTATTTTCGTTGCGGGGGGTCACATGCTCTTGCGTTGTTTACCCTCTCCTGCCCAATCGTTCTTCATATTCAACGCTAATGAGGACAACCGTCTATGTATCGATCCCTTATTGGTGCCTAAAGAACATGCTCCGGATATAGATCATTTCCCTCGAGTGTCTGTTATACCGGTAACTAGAGGAAATATTATTAAATTGATTATATTTAAGCTTTTCTTTATGATCATATTATCCCAGCCGGATATCGGTCAAGACTGATCTCATTCTAAGATTGATTTGATTTGCAAGCGACATAGTATCAAGCACGGATCCATCGTTATTTATTTATTTATTACAAAGGCTTACTAACTATAAAACATTAATTTAACATAATAATATTTCGCTATTTTTATATAAATTTAAATTAAAAGTATGCACAGCTCTTTATAGAAGTACCTATTTTACTATATAGATAAAAATAAAGAACAAAACCTTTTCTAAATACGAAATTTGATCCAATTCGTAACAGCCGTTTTCGAGATACAAGTAATAAATTCATATATTATATATAAGAATTGCTCATGTAATATTATAAGATTTTAGGTAAGTTCTTCTTCGAGTGAAAACGAAGAAGAAAATTCTCAAGTTATTAAAATGCACACACTAAATAGAGAAGGGAGAGGAAGTTCAAAGGATAAAGAACTAATGTCTGAATCCGATGCACCTTCAAATAGTCGAATGGTAAATAAAAATATACTCGCTTCCTATTTACTTTACACTCACTAAGAGACACCCTTGTCACTACATAGTATAAAACAAAGTCGCTTCCCGCTGTCTGTCTGTCTCTATGTATGCTTAGATCTTTAAAACTACGCAACGGATTTTGATGCGGTTTTTTTTAATAGATAGAGTGATTCAAGAGGAAAGTTTATATGTATAATACATGCTATTATAGTACAGAAAAATTGAGAAATTCAAAGATTTGTATTACATACTAACCGTTAAAATGTATTTAGGGACGAACTCGAGCGAAGCGAGGGTGAATCGCTAGTTTTATATAAGTAGCTAAATAAATATGTAATAAAGGAAGGAGATATGCTCTTCGGAAATACCAATAGGTTGAAATTATTTTTAGATTTAAACTCATAATTTTGAGATTTTTTTACATGCTAAAACTATCGACTTATCCTAATTTCGCTTGGCTGCTTCCTTAAGGATGAATGGCATAAGGATGTGTAGAGGACAAATATATAACAAAAAATCGTCTTTTTTTTGGTTCGGGAACCTTCATGAGCTTACTCAAAATCAATCACCAAAGTTTCATCACAATCGGACAAATTGTTTAGGAATGAATAGAGTACAAACGTACAAAGAAATATTCATGTATATTTATATAGATATAAAAGGTTGGAAAGCCAAAGCTCTTTTTGGGTAGTGTACATGCACTATTAAGAAAGAATTTTAAAAATTATTGATAACAATCGCCAAGCAAACTCGGATTTGAACATAGGTAATAATAATGTTCTCCTGACCGATTCCGGCCACGGCGGCCAATCTCATTGAGACTAGCCAACTGCGCAGGAGATATTATAGTGCACAAGTGTACGCGCAGACACAAGAGCACTCTCTATTCCTGTCACTCTCATACTCCGGTGGGATGAGTACTCGACACGACCGGTGTGAGTTAAGGCGCAGGACCGACGGCTTTACGTGCTCTCCGAGGCACGGGGGTGAAACACCGCCAACTTCCCAACTCCGGGCTGTTACTGAGGTTTACTATACAGAAAGACTCAATAACTAAACTTGGCCCGACCCGGGACTCGAACCCAGGACCTCAGGATGTGCAGCCGTACATGCTAGCCACTACACCACCGAGGCAGTTGAACATAGGTATAGAACGTACAACTTGAGTCTGTCATAACTTTTGTTACATCTTCTGGTCTTTTATGCTCTCTTTATGGCGTTAAATAATATTTACCTTGCTTTTGACCGATTTAAAAACAGATAACTTTCTGAGGATATGTAGTGTTTGTGTGAAAATGTGACGCAATACTTTTGGCAATTATTAAGAAATTCTCTTTTCAATAAATAGTTTTTTATCATTCTCAAGTCCCGTGTAAATTACATGAAAAAAATCTGCCTCTAAAATATAAAACTTAAATTACAACCGTCGTAGTCACAGATTCCGTGAAAAATATGGTAAAAATCTCATTTCTCGTTATAAAAATAATTTGAGTCCAAACACTACCTACTACAAAAGAACATAATTTGACTTGCTTTTAGCTGCAATTATACCCTATTTGTTCTCGAGGCAATTATAAATTCTGCTTTATACAAAACTACACCTGTATATATTTGAACCATATAATTAAAAAGAAACAAAGCTTTATTAGAACAATTAGTTGTACAGAAGTTTCCATTGAATTTTCTTTAGAACTCAATTAAAGTTTTTAAATTTAAAAACTTTTAAAGCTACTAATGACTTTCACGGGGATATATTTTCAGGAAATCCCCGAACCAGAAAGGAAGAGTACAGTGAGATCAATGACTGAAAAGTTACAGGATAAGCTCAAGTTTGTGACTAAATATGCTTCAAAGAAACATACATACATATGACAAAAAGGCAAAAACGTTTGATGTGTAATAATAACATATTTGTAGTAATGAAATTGTATATTATACGAACATTTATTTCTTTACCCACACTTATCTATATATATAAAAATCAATTGCTGTTCGTTAGTCTCGCTAAAATTCAAAAATGGCTGGATCGATTTGAATAATTCTTTTTTTGTTTTGTTGGGGGTGTGTCAGGAGTGGTTTAAATATAAAAAAAAAAATTGCGAAAAAAAAACAGCTAGAAAATCAAAAAGTTCTGAATCGTTTATTTTATATGGAAATCACTAACCGTTAAAACGTACCTAGGGACGAACCCGACCGAAGCGAGGATGAGTCGCTAGTTATGATATAAAGATGCCATGATCACAGATACCATAATAAATAGCTTCGCTAGTTTTTTTCGGACAAGATATTAAAAATGTGTTTTTAGATAAACTTAAAAGGTAAAACATTATTTAAATACAAAATTTGATCCAAATCGTTAGAACCATTTTCGAGGTACACGAAATTTTATATTATATATATATATATATATATATATATATATATATATATATATATATATATATATATACATATACATATATTTATATTTAATGTTTTTAGATTAATGTATTATATACAAAACTCAAACCAATCGCTTATAGTAATTTAAAAATATAACTATAATATAAAATGAAAATTATATTTATAATATGTATATATTTAAAGTTAATACTCGTATATATGTGTCGTGTATCAACTATCTGGTATCCATAACACAAGCCTCGTATCTTACCATAGAACTAGATGGTGATGTGTGTTAATGTCCCAACATATTTATATTTATATATTTTCCTGCAAATAATATCGTGTTTTCACTTACTGACTAAACTCTAGGCATCACGAAAACGACTTGACATATAAAACTGAAAGGCAAAGTTCATAGTCTGTGGGTATGAGATGTCAGCTATGAATTGATTTTGGCAACAGAAACGAATTAAGAGGGTTACGTAAGTTAATGTGAAAATCCAATGTTTTTACTTCAAAAAATATTCTACATCTATTCGACGACACGTTTGGCTCAGTTTGCAGTGATCTTGCTTGCTGTGCTAGCGGTCGCGGGTTCGAGTCTCACTAGGGGCATTAATTTGTGTGGTGAATACGAATGTTTGTACTCCAGTCATAGGTGTTTATATTTATAATATGTATGTATTTAAAGTTAATATGAGTAGTGTATCAACTATCTGGTATCCATAACACGAGCCTCGTAGCTTACTGTGGAATTAGATGGTGCTGTGTGTTAATGTCCCTACATATTTATTTACATCTACTATTTTTAAATAGGCAAAGACAAAACAGTTGAGTACCTTTTTCTTCTCTATTTGCCAATTGATTTTCTTTTTTTTTCTAATAGCTATTCACGAGCTTTAGTGTTATTTGAAAATTTTGGAAATATGTTTGAAGTTATACTTCTTTTGGCACGTTTGGAAAAAAATTACGAGAGTAACATTTTTTTGATGAGCGCGCACACCAAAAAGCGACACGATGAAGTTAGCTGCATTCCTTTTACAAACAGAGAGTTGTGACATACGGGATGAAATCTTTAGCTATTTTTGTTCTGTTACGCCAAAGAAGTATAACTTCTTACATGCGTACATAAGTACACACAGACGTTTTTTTTATAGATAGGTAGGTAAATTATATTCATATATGTTTTTTTCTTAACAATAATGGTTGCCACTTGTATAATTAAATTAACTACGCGGACAGAACTGCGGGAAATACTAGGTATATATTTTATTTTATTCATTATAAAAATAGCTAAATAACAGAAAACACAATTTAAATTTATATATACACATTTTCATCTCGAAAGTAACGTGATAACACAAAAATAAAAAAATACAAAATTTCAAAGTACCGCAGCGCTACTGTGGTTAATAAGTACTAAGAAATGTCGTCTGGAATGGAAATTTTTAATTAAACTGAATCTAATCTTCGTCATCTGCCTCGTCTTCTTCCTCCTCGACTTGTTCTACAACTTCAGTGGGCTGCAATTAAGTTTAATGTACTGAGAACAGTGTTAAAATTTCTTATATAGCAATTTAAATTTACATACTTTTCTGTATGACTGTTTTTTATTATTATAATTATAATATTATATTCATTTCATTCATAGCTATGTACTATACAGATAAATAAAACTGGAGTGTCTGTTTGTAATATTAAAATAACCGCTTTTTACTAAATGCATATGGATGTATGTTTTGACGCGACTTTCACTGGCAGATAGCTGATATAATAAAGAGTAACTTAGGCTACTTTTTTTGTTTTTAAACAGGGTCCCACGAAAAAAAAAATTAAAACCAAATAAAGTAGTATATAGCTAGTATATAAATAAAAATATAATGTCAGTTTGGGCACAACTGCATAACTTTTGAAAGTTCTTCCATGATAGCTTTGTAATTTTCACATAAGTGCTTTATATGGAAAAAGTTTTTATGCTTTTTATTTTGACGTAACTTGCCACTATGTAGTCGCTTTTTAGGACTGTTTTGTGTAACTTAGTCATCATTTAAGAGGATTGTGAAGCTGTAAATTTTCATACAAAAAGCGATAACGTTTTTCCCCCCTTAACATAGTCTATCTTTCATAATTATTGGAAATGTTATATATATTATGAAAAACTAGGTTCGTACGTTTTTATTTTAAAGAAATATTGAGTATGATGGAAGTTACTAGCATCTAAATATCTATTTTTTTGACCTAAAAACTTCCTCGAGCGTTTTTATTTTTTTTTATTAAACTAACCTGAATTACCTACTAAAAAAGAAAAACGTACAGACATAAATTAAGCTGTAGGTACTGAATCTAATGAGACCAAAATTGTCTCATTACGTATATATTTAGGGGGGTGAAAACGTTATCGCCCGAAACAATATTCCAAATAGGAAATGTATGTAATTGCCTCTAAGATTTGCAACTTTATCGCACCATACGAGTTGGCAAAGTGAGCGGTATGAAACAGATAGCATTTTTTTTAAAAACCTAGGTATTCGCGCCGCGTATCGACACTTCACAATCCTCTTAAGCATTCGCTATGAAAATTGGAATACAGGTTGCGTCATTTTGCGTAAGCTGGATCTTGGATGTAGGCAAGGAGTAAGAGACTCGCCTATAATTAGACCGAGTAAATACCTTAGCGAGGGTTGTACACTTAAACATATATATGAAGAATATTTTTATTTACGCTGCGTTTTAAAAAAAACCCTATTTGCCTCAACGCTGCCTTAGTGTGGAGGAGTATAAGGATTTTTTATAGAAACACTATTACCATGTACATATGTGAGTGATGTAGAGACATTAACTATAGAAATTCAAGCTCGATGATAGATCAAACTGATCTTTTCGGATAAAATATCCGGAAAATAGTTTTATTTAAAATGTCAAACATAAGCATAAATCTAAGAAAGTATTAGATTAGACTTGAATTATGATGAGAACACGTTCAAAAAAAATAATTAAGCAATTAAATTATAAAATTTAGGCAAAAAAATTAAAAATGTATACGCTACTTTAGCATTGGGATGTAGGGAGGAAAACATTTCTAATGTACAAATGAATTCGAGCCTGAAATCCTTCCACAATTTCAACACGTCACTGTGTTGAGATAGAGTAGGGTTTCTTATTACGCTTCCGCGACATCCATTTAAGCACGCTGTGCCGAAATTGTGGGTTACTAACTCAGATTAAAGAATAATATTGAAGGAGTCTTGCTGTTTATGCTACTATTCTCGATTTATTCATAACTAAGATATAGATCGTTTACTTTCTTTAAAGGAGAAGAATAAGGGAAATTTTATATAGGTAGTAGCGGGTCACCCTCGCTTCGCTCCGGTTCGCCTCTAGAAAAACAAATACACGTCTAACACTTGGGAACCGTACATTTTTCCGGGATAAAAAGTAGCCTATAAGCCTAAAGAGTAGCAAACATCCATACATCTATACATCCGGACATCCATACATACTCACAAACATTCGCATTTATAATATTACTAGGATTAGTTGTTAATTTACAATTTATAAAAAGAAAATATGCATAACTAGCGTCTCATCCTAGTTTCGCTCGGGTTCGCCTCTAGGAAAACAAAAACAAACCTATCCCTCGGGAATCGTATATTTTTCCAGGATAAAAAGCTATCAAAATCAAGTAACAAACATATATCCATACATCCATACATACATTCTTACAAACATTCGCGTTTATAATATTAGTAGGATAAAAATTAAAAGATAGCCATAATATTAACTTTTTTCCTCTATATTATAATAAAATCCGTAAGCTAATATTTGTATTCTGTTTTAAAACATTATATAATATTTTAAATCATTATTATTTGGCTTTATGTTTAGTTCTATGACACAATTTTTCCTTAGTCTGAGGTAACTAATTATAAGAATACTTCTGGGAGTGCGATCGAAATGGAAGTCCATTGCGCGTGGAGTTTAGAATATAAAGAAAATTTTATTACTTTAAAGTATTTTGTTATATTATCCTTGTTAACTATTTAAAAAATAATATATTCAATATATATTATTTAGATTCCGAGATTAATAATGTGAGGGTTTTAGTTTTAGGTGTTATTAAAGAGACAATGCAGCTATTACGAATTAATTATATTATGATGAAATGCAACTATTTGCACTATTTGACAGATTAAATAAATACAAATATATATAATGACTACAGATAAACTAAAACAGAAAATGTGTATTTATGCAGCCAATCTATTGGCAAATCTATCTAAAAAAATATCTTCACGTATTATAGGACAAATATCACAGAGTCTCAAATTTTAAAATTGAAATCAAAACGAACCAACTGCTACAATCACTATATAACGTCGAATTTCTTTCAAAGCTTAAAAACATTTTCCATACTAAAAATAAAAATCTAAGGCATTCGTGTAAAACTAGTAAAATTTAACAATAAGTACCTCTGGCTCTGCTTCATGTTCCGCGACAACTTCCTGCAATTATGGTACTTACGTACAGTGGCCATTGTTATTAAACTACTTTTGAACACTGAATTTCTCTATGTTTGGTGCAAAATAATGGTAAAATTTTCTTGAAATTCGCTCAAAACGAACGTTTTAAGTATACCCAAATTTAGTTTTTCGTAAATGAGCAACGTCTAGTTTTTCTCTACAAATTTTGCTTGCAGGAGAAGCTTGAAATGTTAAATTATATAATGAAACTTGTAATTCTTGATATAATAAACAAATTAAATATAACAACAAATAAAACTGTAGATGCTATTAATTATCTTTTATATGTCTTCGACCTGAGAGCCATGTTCAACCAATTTAAGTGAAATTTATGTTTTCCTATTACCTTAGGGCGGTCCCTCACCGGGAGTATTCGCCTGTAATGTAACAGTTCAGGTTCGAGCATTACGTGAGTGAGGGAGAAGAACTGAGCATATTAATATTAGTAATGCTAAGTTCTTCTCTCTCACTTACGTAATGGTTGAATCTGAACTGTTACGTTACAGGCGAATGCTCCCGGTGAGGGACCGCCCTTAAGAGACTAACTTAAGAATCAAAATTGTATTTTGGTAGCAACAAACAGATAGACAAGGCAAAATACGGACAATTGTTATTATGACTTCTATTCTTAACCAAACGCCGACAAGCAAACGCGAAAGAGAGATTCACTCTCTGATATTATTAACTGAGAATTTGTAAAAGATATGAAATGCCCGAAATTCTCTGAATATATACACAAAGTTGTTTAAATATTCAAAATTAAAAACAACAATTATATCTTAGCCAAAAATGCATTATAGCTAGATTTTAGCTAAAATATGCAAATATGCAAATGCATATAGTCTGGTCTCAAGTCATCATTTAGTGTAGGTCAGTGACAACTAGTTTAGAAAACAGTAACTTAAACATATTTAAAACTTCCGTTATATACGTCATAATAATATAAGCATACATACATATACATACCTACATACATTTTAAATAGTAAATATTATTAGACATTTTAATTTAATTTTAATTTAAGTTTAATTAGGTATATGAATGACAAGTGATTCCCCACACTTTTGTGTTGCTTTAATGTTTAAGCTATATTACTGTAAAGTTTCATCAAATTCCGTTCAGTAGTTTTTGCGTAATAGTGTAACAAACATGCAACTACATATATCTTCACAAACTTTCACGTTTATAATATAAGTAGGATAACCTGTATCTCCTCCTCTTGAACACTTTCTTCCTCTTCATACTCATCGCCGTAGCCTACTGGGAAAAGTGTCAAACAGTCTCTTTCTCCGGAAGTCACATCGTGGCTGATGTAGCACGGGTTCAATCCCGCTAGTTGCAAAAGCGGCAAGCTCCGTTTTCTAGACACCATTAGTGCTAGGCGATCTTTGCTGGTGTAGAAGAAGTTAACTTCAGAATAATGTACTTAAAGATAATACAAATAATATACTTTAAAATAATACTTAAAAATTATATCGAGTTTTCGTCAAACAATTAACAAATGCTTTTAAATAAAATTATACTGATTTAAAATGACCTTAAATATAGTTATAATAAACATAATTAATTAAGGTTATTATATAAAAATTACCTAAATATAGGTAATTTATTATTGAAATTTATCCAGGATCAAAAGTATAGCTTATATAAATTATAAAATATCATCATGATATGCGAAAACATCCAGCAAGCAGCATATACATAAATCATAATCTCAATAGAAATTATACTTTTTGTTTTAAGTCGGTTAAAAACATTAAGATCATTTGAGCTAAGGCTTTGAATTTATTGTTTTCCACAACTGCTGCCAAACATAGTTTGACAAACCGTAAGAATAGTTTGAAACCATCTCGTACCAATAAGGTAATATTGTAAACTTTACAGTACTTTAACGAAGTAAAATCTGTAACTTCTTAAATCACTATTTCAATTTATTCTTATAGTTGATATACACACATAGGTTATTTTTAGGGTTCCGTACCCGAAGGGTGTCAACGGAACCCTATTACTAAGTCTCCGCTGTCTGTCCATACGTCCGTCTGTCAGAGGGCTGTATCTCATGAACCGTAATAGGTAGAGAGTTGAAATTTTCACAATTTTCAGATAACAGCAAATAATAAAAATAAATAAAAATAAAAAAATAAATACAAGAAACATTTTTTTTAACGTTCGTAATCGATCATCCAAGTCAATATACCACATACATAGATAATAGTCATATTTATAAAAATTCAGTACATGAACGATGATACGGAACCCTTCGTGTTCGCGCATTCGACTCGCACTTTAATCTAATTAATTTCACACTGTATCCTTTGCGGGGTGAGCAGAGAGAACAGAGTGTCAAGCACTACAATCTCTTCATACCTCTTTCAATTCTTCCATTGTTATCATTGTCTTTATAAGTACAGGGGATCCTCAATTTCTTTTAGGCTTTGAATGTAGTGATATTTAACGGTACATGTAACTTACTGTCTCCTTGTCCTTGACATCATATTGTATTGCTTTATAGTATATGCTAGATGCTCAGCCGTATTTGGATCGTCACCAATGAAAATGCCATACTAAAATAATAATTTGTGATAACTTATTTATTTTCGCCTCACCAAAATCTAAATCGTTTATCAATATTTGGTAAAACGTAAGTTTAACAAGTAGTAACGCCATTATAATTTTTCTAATAATATTATTAGTTAACTGTATCTAAATGGACATGTTAGAGGTTGTGGATTCGATTTTCGTGGAAGACATATTTTATACTGAAGACATATATTTGTACCAGAGATGATAACAGACAACGGGTGGTGAGTAGTCGCGATGTTCCTCTAATATTAACAAGATACCGAATTTATCCATAATATCAAACTTAATGTTGTAGTAATTGAATCTAAGAGACCCAAAACTTAAAGTTTCCAATATGTAAAGCAATCTATCCATTTCTAATAATACGTCTAAAATCTAAAAATAACGTCGTCTAAATCCACGAAAACATCCGAAAAGAAAATAGTTTTATTTTAAAAACAGAATATTATAAATATACAAGCGACTCACCCTCGCTCCACTCGGGTTCGTCTCTGGGAACGTTTTAACGTTTAGTATAGATTTCTCAGAGATGAGATATTTTCCCTCAGTAAAAAGTATCCTATATGTTGACCCGGTTAACCAGCTATCATCATATTAAATTTCATCAAAATTTGTCCAAGTGGTTTTCTCGTGATGTGGTCACAGACAGACAGACAAAAAATCTAAAAACTAGATTCCGCCTCTGTATTGATAATAATGATTATTTCAATAAGATTTTTCAAAAAATATTTAATGTACAGATACGGCTCAATTAGAATTTTATTATATGTGTAGATATAATAGCAAACAACACTTACATTAAGCACTTCACCTGGAAATTGTTCAATCACCTCCTTAACCTCATGACGCTTGTCGATAGTGAACATCACAAGTACGTGAGGAGGAAGATATTCAGACTCTATTGGTGTAATTTGGGACACCACCTTTGAATAAAAGAAGTCTTAAAAATCAATGTAAAATAACCTAAATATAAAACATAGACGTAGTAAATTTTATCAGTTTCCATTAAAAATGTTTTTAGACAAGTCCAATAATTATTTTACTGACGACACGTTTGGCTCAGTTTGTAGTGACCATACTTGCTGTGCCAACGGTCGCGGGTTCGAATCCCGCTGGGGGCATTCATTTGTGTGTTGAGCACGAATGTTTGTACACCAGTCATAGGTGTTTATATTTATAATATGTATGAATTTAAAGTTATATATGTGTAGCGTATCAACTATCTAGTATCCATAACACAAGCCTCGTAGCTTATCAAGGAACTAGATGGTGCTGTGTGTGAATGTCTCAACATATTTATTATTATTTTAAAATCTAGGCCAATTAAGTCTGTATAAATTCCTATAATATATTAATTAAAAGTATATATTTTGAAAAACTTACACAGCCAATAAAAATATTAATTTTGAATAATTGTCAGAAATAAATAAAAATTTCAACATAAGTACAAAGAAAATTTTTATACGGGATCGTGAGCTTAAGATTATTCACTAGCTGCTGCTCAGCATAAATTTTTAACCACGTTAATATAATGTGCACAAACTATTTTTCAGAAATTTATATATTACAAGTATTTTGGTTTTTATGTTTTCAGCCCTTTCTTAACATCCCACTGCTAGGCACGGGCCTCCCTTTACCATAAGACGCATCAGGCCATAGTCCACCATGCTGGCGTGGGTTGGCGAATTTCACATGTCTTTTGAAAACTTGCTGGGTTCTCACAAACTGTTGGTAATGATTCGCACATAAATATCATAGATGCAAGACCCGGGATTTGAACCCGCTTCACTCGGTAACCCAAGCGAGCCCATTACCACTGGGTTACCATTGCGTTTATACAGTTTTGCTATAATTACTTGCAAGATTGCAATTGCTTAACATAGGTTTTCATGTAACTTTAGTCAGGCAAATCTATGTACAATTTTTTGTAGCGTCATATTTATAAGCTATCTTATAAACATTCCTCAAAAACTATGAAATACATTTTTCAAATGCAACTGTTCCAAATATAAGTGCACCCAAAATTAAAAAAAAAAACACATCGACAGATGCCGATACTGTAACAAAAAAAAAGCGAAATGTCCACTTATTGACAAAAAAAAAGAAATCACACTTTCACGTTTATATTAATGGTAATGATTTTAATTGCTTTGTGAAATTCAAATTTTTTTTAACTAATAACACAATATAATATTACTAAATTTTCGGCATATTCATATATGAGTACCTTAGGATAAAAATAAGCTAATCCGTTAGCTTTCGCAAGTTCATTAGGCGGTGTATAAAGACCTGGTACGAGGAGACCACCAGGCGGGATGTATTCTTCGCCTTCTATAGATACATCTGAGTGAAATTCTTCTTCTGCTTCTACTTGTTCTTCTTCTACCTTCTCTTGCTGAAGTTAGATTATGTGAAAATATATTTTTTTAATATACTCTAATGTAGTTTAGAAGATTTTATTTTAGACTGTTATAATTTAATTTCATTGTCTGATATATTCTTAATCTTTAGATAAGCATGAGATTAGATTCAGATTGATTTATAATTTATTATTACTTAGATGCCACTTACCTCGTCAGTAGCTTCCGTCTCAGCTTTTTCTGTTTCCTCTTCTTCAACTCCTTCTTCACCAGGTTCGGGTTCTGGTTCAGCTGGTAACTGATGTGAAAAAAATAAAAATAAAAAAAGAATATATTAAAAAGAAAATAACATAAGCATCAGCGTAACACGAATTTGGTGTGATATTTGGTGAGCAGACTATTTCTATTCCTCCTGCGAGATTATATATTATATATATTAGTATAATTAATTTAAATAAAAGCAATCTTTAAAATTGAAGATGATCAAACATGTCATTTCAAAATTTTAATTAGTAATTAATTACTTTTTAATTAAAAATATACACTTTCATCATAATAATTTAAAAAGTTATTATTTCACATGCATGGGGTGTTTTAGATAAATAATTATTATTCATCTAAAATATTAAATCTAGATTATATCTTCTTTCAAAAAACAATTATCAAAATCGATCCACAATTGGTGAAGATATCGCGAAAAAAAAACATATAACCTAATTAAGAACTTCTTCCTTTTTGAAGTCGGTCAAAAATATAATATTACCCCTGCTTGGATGCGCGCCATTCTCTCTTCTTCCTGTCTCTGCTTCTCCTGTCTTTGTCTTTCTTCTTCAGCTTCTCGAGCGAGACGCGCTTGTTCGGCCGCAAGTCTTTCACGCTCTTCTTTTTCTTCACGCTAGAAAAAAGTGATTGAAACGTGCCAATTTCTTGTATTATCACTACATACTCGTATTGTAAATTAAAGTTCACCACCGCGGTGAGTTTGGTTTTATTGGGATTAATTTTACTACAGTAAGGATTATCTAAGAAGGCTATAATTTGAATATTTTGGGAAAATAGTCTACCGGTATAATGTTTGGAAAAGTCACAAAAAAAAACTTTTCACAAGTAATATTATAAATGCGAAGAGATACATCCTCATTAAATAAAACTATGCTAATAATAATGATAATGTGTATGTTTGTATTCAGCCTTTTTTAACGTCCCACTGCTGTAGGTGGGCCTCCCTTCCATACAAGGGGAATCAGGCTATAGTCCACCACGCAGGCCAAGTGCGGATTGGCGGACTTCGCATGTCTTTTGAAAACTTGTTAGGTTTTCTCAGACATGCAGGTTTCCTCACAATGTTTTCCTTCACCGTAAGGCAAGTGGTAATCATGTTAGAAATGATTCGCACATGAGAACATCAGAGTTGTGAGACCTGAAATTTGATCCCGCTTCATTCAGTTTTCAAGCGAGCGCGTTACCACTGGGCTACCACTGCCTAATAATGATAATAATAATAAAAAAAAATAATCACGATAATATGTTACAATTATATGAATTATTGTGCAGGTACAGTTTACCTATAATATTTTGGACTCAGAATACCACGATCAATTCACTGTCATGATTAACCTTCAATAGTTTGGACAGTATATTTGGCAAGAATTGCTTGCCAAGATTTTCATGTGAATTTTTACTGTCCGCATATAATGCATAACTTTTAAATTTTTGAATGCGCCATTTGTTGTATACATAAATTGCCAATTTTTATGCAATATTCTGTTACTGAAAAACTAATCCTTAATATTTTATTTAACAATAACAGGAGCGATTTATATTTTATATACAATAAATATATGACTATTTAATATTTATATTTAAATGTGTAAGTGTTAGGGACAGGACTCGGAACCGGTTTTAAAAAAAAGGTTATTTTTGGTAATGTATCGCTTCGTTCATCAACCGATTTAACGGTTAAAGAACGTAACCGAAGCGTTATACCGAAAAACCCTTTCGGTTTTGGGGTCAATGACCAAAACTGGTTTAAAAATTGAACGGGTTTCGGAATCCTGGTTAGGGACGACGGTTGAGTGACAAAGTTGTTAAATAGTTTCACCCTAACAAGGTTCTTTACAAAAGTTTTTTAACAAAATTTATCTCCATCATAGAACTTAAGAAAATTTGTCTTGCAACAAGAAGAAAGTTTTAGGTCTGTAGCTTGTAAAGTTAAATTAAAATAAGACCTAGATAGAAACTTGTAATGGAAAATATTTGATGTTTTCCAAGTATTAATATAACCAGCGACTCACCCTCGCTTCGCTCGGGTTTGTTTCTAGCTTGATTCCACATACAAACTTACATCCCCATTTTCACCTGTTCAAGGGATGATTTCTGGGATAAAAAATATCCTATGTCCTTCTCAGGGTCTCAAACAATCTTCTTACGAAATTTCACCTAAATCAGTTCAGTAGATCTCTGGATCTACTGAACTGATTTACCCCCTACAACCTCACAACATCACAAACTTTACCTCTTTATAATATTAGTATAGATAATCGTTTCATCCCATTAATATTACCTATAAATGCGAAAGTTTGGATCGATGTTTGTTACCCAATCACGCCAAAACGGCTGAACGGATTTGGATGAAATTTGGCACAGAGATAGATTATAGTCTGGAATAGCACATAGGTTACTTTTTATATCGGAAAAATGTACTGTTACCGTGGAATAGATTTGTTTTTGTTTTTCACTGGGAACGAATCCGAGCAAAGCGAGCGTGAGTAGTTAGTATTTAATAAAATAAGACAGATAATGAGTTCGACAAAACAAGTTACATTTTATGGTTATCTTTTTATTATATATGATGAATTATTATTAATTGGTACTTTTTATATTATTTATAGATATTCACTTGTTTTCAAGCAACAAAATTAGTTTATCGCGAGACACAGCGAGGCGGGCAGTGGATAATATCTAAAGTTATATTTTACTTACTAATTTCTGCATTCTAGCTTCATATCTCTCTCTACGGACTTCTCTTGCTGTTTTGCTGATGGTAGCATACCTCTCAAAGGCCGGTACTGGCGGTAGTTGTTTTTCTGGTGGAACATCTTCTTTGGGTACAGGTATTTCTTCATATAGAGTGTGCCTCATTAATTCTGGTGATAAAGTTTTTAGTACACTTAATATGTATGAATAATAGTAAATTATCCTTGCTTTGCTCGGCGCTATTATAGGCGCCTTTTGTATTTATAATATTATGTACAGGAAGCGCCACCTTTTGGAAGATTTTGCCACTAAAAGGAGCTTATGTGTTCTATACGTCATACTATATTTGTGTACTAAATTATATCTAAACTCACTCTCGCTTAGCTCGGGTTCGTCCCTAGGTACGTTTTAATTTTTTTGAGCGCAACCCTAATTTTTTTCTAAAATAAAAGTTGCCTAAGTTACTCCTTATAATATCAGCTATCTGCCAGTGAAAGTCCCGTTAAAATTGGTCCATCCGTTTCGGAGACTAGCCGGAACAAACAGACAGACAAAAATTTTAAAAATTGTGTTTTTCTTATATGTACCTACCGTATAAAATTCCATATGAATTTAGTATTAAGCTGTTATTTTGACATTACAAACAGACACTTCAATTTTATTTATCTGTATAGATTATTCAAGGCCTTTCAAAGTAAATTTTTTAGTGATTTTCTACATTTTGACTGGTACTTGTATAGGTAGCGTATCTGACTCTTGCTATTATTGTATTATGTATTTTGTTATACAGTATTTTTTTTATTTTTGACAAATCTGTCTTTATTTGTAAGAAATTTGAAATTTAAATTTGCGTGATTTTTTAATCCATCTTCTTCGTAACGTATAGAAACTTTTCATGATTCGACTCACCGCTATTTTTTTACGGTTTAATCAACATTTTTTACACACGGAGAACCAAACACAAATACTCTTCACCATACTCCTCCCTTTGCATTTCACCGTTCATATTTCTTGTGAATAATTAAATTAACATATTTAACTGAATATTTCTAACTTACTAACAAAATCTCGATCATCAGTATCAAACATTTTGAACAATACAACCAAAGCTTCTCCATTCATCAGAGCGTGAATGCATGCTTCGTTTGGGTCCACATCGCTCATGTACAGAGCTTCCTTCACACCTTCCTCTGTCATTTGAATTGAATCCTTTGCTGCCACTTGCACATCTGGATAAAATTAAGCAAAAATAATAAAAAAATGGAGTTTTTCTAATTTCATTCACACTTTAAGTGTGTAGATAATTTTTTGGAGAAACTAATCTAACGTAACACTACGCTGTCTGTCCGTTAATTGGCTTAACATACAACCATGAATTAGAAACCTTAACTTTGAAGGTTTTTAACTTTAATTTAGTAGGATAGAAACCAGAAATGTATCTCATTTAATTTTAAATAGTGGCTAAGTAAAATGAACGAGACAGACAGGAAAATTACTGCTCATACATAATATGCTAAAAATGTGATTTCACACCATTTGTTGTTGTAATAGAAATAATAGCTAACTTATCAAGTCCCACTTTTCATACAAATCCAGATGGGCCTTGTGGCAATGGGGCCAGTATAAAATGAAATTTAAACGTTTCACGTGTCTAGATAGACGTTCACAAATGCGTTTCTTTCTAGCAGCTATCGTCAAAACACGAAGTCTTTCTGCTGCTTCACGATATTCTTCTTCCAATTTTACATCTTCTTCAATTTTTGCCTAGAAGCCAGAAAAAGTAGCAATATTTAATACATTTTATCATTTTTAATACAAGTTTTATTACACACGTTACAAAAGAGTTGTACTTTTTTTATACAAAACTTAATTATTTATTCTCATTTCGTTAAAAAAATAGGATAGCATGACATATACATAAAAATAACATTCAAATAACCCAAAGGCATAACTAGACATAGCAAGAGAAAACATATGTTTGGTCCCTTTGGGATAGTTTAGTTTCCATTAGTTAAAGAATGTTTGGAATCGAATTAGGAGTTTTAGAGTTTATCTCCTATATCAATTTCACAATGTTTCGAACTTTTTATACGCGGTTTTTTACATAACATGGGATCTTTTGATTTGATTTACGATCCAAGAGTAGGAAAATGGAAAGGTCTAATTTAATCCATATTAATATTATAAAGTTGAAGAGTCTGCTTGTTTGTTTGTTTGTTTGGTTGAACGCGCTAATGTCAGGTACTACTGATCCGATTTGAAAAATTCTTTTTGCATGAGATAGCCCGTTGACTGAGGAAGGCTATAGGCTATATATCATCCCAGAAACATGTACGGTTCCCGTGGGATAGATTGGTTTTTGTCTAGTGACGAATCCGAAGCGAAGCGAGGGTGAGTCTCTAGTAGAATATATTTTCAGTTTAAAGTTTACAAGTACGCTCTATTTTAATAGATTTATTGAACTTAAGATTTTTCACGTTTACTTACAGCTTCTTCAGGTAAAAGTTCATCAATTTCTTGTTTTGGCCGCTCTATACCAGTTTCTATTTCTTTCTGCATGAGCCCCATTTCTTCTTCAATAATTCGACACAGTTCTAACCCGTTGGCACCAAACATTGCTCTTATTAGTTTGCCTTTCTAAAATTATAGTTTCATTATTTTGTTTAAAATATGTTACTATGGCATAGCTTAATGCAAGCATCACGGGCATGACGATTTCTCATGACGCGACCTTGTTTTACTCTCATGCGCACAAAGTAGTTTCATTTGAAAAAATATTGTGTAGTTTTATATATAACCATTTAAGAACAAACGAAAACGTATTAACGTTCTGCGTAACTGATGCAGCATTATTTTGTTTATCTATCTTTTTTTTTACTACATGGATCTAGAGAGGGAGTTATGTTTTAATGTTTTTTTTTTGAATTATTAGTAAAAACATGAGCTTGGTATTAAAGATATTTTAAAACACTTTTTTTGAGAATTTACTTAAAAAACCCTTATGGATAAAATTAAGTGTCACCCACATCATGCTATGAAGAAAGTAGTATAATAAAAGCATGCTATAAATAATATATTTACCGATATGAAGAGAAACGTCGGTTCACTCTTATTTTTGAATCTGGATAGCACATCTATGTTATCTGCCAGGGCCTGAACAAGTTTAGTTATTTATGTTTTACGAGTACATTATTTACTTTTATGATTTTCCAATAAGGTGTTCCCATTAACCCTATTCTTCCCCAAATTTTCGACACCCGTAAGTAAATATCGCTAGATTTACGTTTTATACTTACAAAATATATCAAAGTTAGGAGCCGGAGTTAAGTATCATTCGAAGCTCTAGAATGCAAGAGTTTGTCTATACGTATATTAAAACTGTAGAGGTCAAATGTCTGTACATAGAAAAAAATGCTAAAAACCGAGTCAAGGGGGTGTAAGAAGAGAAATAGAACAAATCCAGATTTTTTTCAATTTTTTGTGTCTCTGCCTGTTTGTCTGTTTGTACGGGGTAATCTCCGAAACTGTTGGACCGATTTAAATGAAATTTTGCATGGTGGTACCTTATATCCCCGGTAAACATTTTAGATACTTTTCATTTCAGAAAATTAGCGAGTTCCCGTGGGATAGTTAAAAAAGTATAGTACCTGATACAGCTTAGAACACTGTAAAACTACTGATTGGATTTTATTGAAACTTTACAATAATATAATTCATACCTACATCACAATATTAAGTAGGCTACTTTTTATCCCAGAAAAATGTATGGTTCCCGTGGGATAGATTTGTTTTTGTTTGCCTAGAGGCGAACCCGAGCGAAGCGAGGGTAAGCCGCTGGTTCGCGAATAAAGTTTCGTGTAAATAAAGATTAAACGCTTAAAAATAAATATTTTCAAAATATCATTACTATCACACTAATATTATATATGCGAAAGTTCTTAAGCGACTGACTTAATATGTTTGTTACATCTTAATAATATAGTGCCTCAAAGGATTTTAATTAAAATTGGAATGGAGATATATTTTACACTTGATTTGTATATAACCTACTTTTATCGACGTACGACCACCAATTGAGGAACGTCGCGAGCAAAAAGTAGTTTAATATATTTAATGTTAAAGAAAAAGATTCAGCATAAAAATCATAAGAGTTAGAAAAGAAGCAAAAGAGAATTTTTTACTTGTTTTCTTCTGTTTACTATACATATCTGTAAGCTATATTGTGTCTTCATTGTATTTACTAGCGATTCACTCTCGCTTCGCTTCGGGTTCGTCTCTAGACAAAACAAATCTATCCCACGGGAACCGTACATTTTCCAGGATGATATATAGCCTATATATAGCCTTCCACGATAAACGGGCTATCTAATGCAAAAAGATTTTTTTAAATCGGATCAATAGTTCCTGAGATTAGCACGTACAAACAAACAAACTCTGCCTCTTTATAATATTAAGTATTTATAGATATATGTATGTAGTGTTATAACCTTAACCATAACAATTCGGTCTTGACCAATTTCTAACTTTCCTTTTCTTATAGCGTTGCCCGTTGCTAGACAGTGTCCACAGAAATCTGAGTATACCTCCATACCTAGAATATTTGCAATACTATTTATTATTAGTCGAGCGTCCTGTTTGTTCTCGTTCTCTTTGTGAGTTTTATAAGGAAGTGTAGTTCAAGATAATGTGTTGTAAAAGTAAGCTAGATTGCTATAACAAAAAGAATGATGATGAAAAATAGAATTTTGACGATACGTTTGGCTCAGTTTGTAGTGACCCTACTTCCTGTGCCAGCGGTTGCGGGTTCGAGTCCCGCTGGGGGCATTCATTTGTGTAATGAGCACGAATGTTTGTACTCCAGTTATGGGTGTTTATATTTATAATATGTACGTATTTAAAGTTATATATGTATAGTGTATCAACTGTCTGGTATCCATAACACAAGCCTCGTAGCTTACCATGGAACTAAAAAAAAAGAATAAAAAGAATAGTGATTAAATTTTTACGATTATTCATTAATATTTACATTAATATTTGTAAATGTACGATGGATTTCTGTTATGGAACATTTTGACACTACTATAACTATAATAAAATGAAATGTGAGAAAATCAATAAAATATTACCGTAAAGTATCATCAAAATCCGTTCAGTAGTTCTTACAAATATACATACATACATACAACTTTTCAAACTTTCGCCTTTACAATTTTAAGTAGGAGTAGTAAGGAGTTCTTTTTTGTTATATTGTAATTTTTAGATAAGAAAAAAACTAAAAACTTGAATAAATAGAAAAAAAAAACAAAAGCAAAAACTTTGTATCCGACCGTGATTCGAACCCGGACACCTGTGAATTATCGACAACCGCATGAAAACCGCATGAAAACTCGAAAACACGCGTTTTCCCAGATATAAGACTAACCTAGATCGTTTTTTCGCCCCCGAAAACCCCCACATACCAAACTTCCGAGAAATCGTTAGAGCCGTTTTCGAGATCGCTGGTATTAATAAATAAAGGCCGTAGGACGATAAGTATAGTGAATCGGCCCCAGAATGATATCTGGTTCATCATTATAGGGTATGTAGGTACCAATAAGATACATTGATCCTGCAAGTTTCAGATCTCTATGTATTACCGGTTTTTCAAAAATCGAAAAAATCTGAAAATCAGAAAAAAATGTTTTTCTCAGAAAGTTGTGAATCGATTAATTTGAATTTTTTATATGTTTTGGGGGCTGATGGTAGCTCCTAAGAAAAAAATTAAGGGCTATATCGGTCCATAAGATCCTTAAAAAAAATAAGATTTTTTTTTAAATTTTAATTTTTAACCATGATACAGTTTTGGCACAATTATGAAATTATTTTTTTTGAAATCCCCATTCAATTGCCTATAAAGTAATAAGTCTTTCAAATCTTAAAAAATGGTACGCCATATTGAAAAAAATAAAAAACCGATTTTTCATACAAAACCCAATTTACTTTAATGTAGCCTTTTAAACAACAGAAACGGAGTTTAATCGATTACTATACGAGTGTAAATAAGATCATTATAAACATTAGTTATCGCTATGATTAAGTATATAATTTATTATAAATGATAAAAGTCTTTTTAAAGACTCGTGACTAATCTTCGTCACTATCTTCATCAATAACGGTGGTAATATTGTCCTTATTCAATAAAGTGTTGAGTAATGCAGCTAGTCTGGGGATTTTAGCTAAATATCGTCCGTGTGCGAGGCAAAAAAATATAGTAGCAACGTGTGAACAGCAACCGATTATCCTAAGTCCATTTGGACATTCGCAGCAATATCTTGATATTCCACTCCATCCAATCGAGTTTGGTTTATATTCAATAAAACATCTGTAAACCTTTCTACCGATATGACGAGATTGTACTTGAGCCTTTAATATATTGGCTTTATCTCTGACAAATTGAATAGTTATATTATCTGAATCATCTATCATCTCTGCTAAGTATGATATTGTTGGTTTATAGTAATAAGTACCCGTAAATAAAAGTTTCAAGTCATTTTCGGTAATTTCTGGAAAATCCATTAAATCACAAGATAAGATTGTTTCAAATGGATTTTTTTCACTGCTAATTATTTTTGTCTACTTCATCAGCTAGTGTATTGTCCGGATTATTTCGAGATTTCATCATTTCAACAATTTCATCTGAATACTCTACATCAGAAGTAAAACGTTCGTCGTACTGATTGTGAAGAAATCATGCATTTCTATAATTACTACCGATTTTTGGGAAGCATTTTGTTGTCGAATTTTTGGTCAAATAGATGATATTTTTGTTTCAGCATTCCATGTGTTGTTTCTACTACCCAACGAATTTTTGAGACATATCTTGATGCGTTAGATTCAGTAGTTGTTAAACAATTTCGTTTAACTTTTAATGCCGACATTAACACTTGATAACCTCTTTCCTCTAAGTGCTCTTGAGCATCCCGAAATCCTCGATCAACAACAAAAATATCACCTAGTTCCAATAAGTTGCAAATACCGTCAGAAGTATCGATAATTTCTTTCATTACAGTAGCGTCATTCATATTGGCGTAATATGACCCTAACATATCAACTATGTATCCATTTGTTGTACCAATAGTACGTAATAATTTAACATTCATTTTCTTACTATGAAATATCGAAACTTATAATATTTGAATATTTCTAAAATATTACAAGATTTGATTATGTATGACAGTAAATCTAAACAAAACCCGTAAACTATAAAACATCTATAAAATTAGTAAGCTTACATACACAAACAACACATGGAATGCTGAAACAAAAATATCATCTATTTGACCAAAAATTCGACAACAAAATGCTTCCCAAAAATCGGTAGTAATTATAGAAATGCATGATTTCTTCACAATCAGTACGACGAACGTTTTACTTCTGATGTAGAGTATTCAGATGAAATTGTTGAAATGATGAAATCTCGAAATAATCCGGACAATACACTAGCTGATGAAGTAGACAAAAATAATTAGCAGTGAAAAAAATCCATTTGAAACAATCTTATCTTGTGATTTAATGGATTTTCCAGAAATTACCGAAAATGACTTGAAACTTTTATTTACGGGTACTTATTACTATAAACCAACAATATCATACTTAGCAGAGATGATAGATGATTCAGATAATATAACTATTCAATTTGTCAGAGATAAAGCCAATATATTAAAGGCTCAAGTACAATCTCGTCATATCGGTAGAAAGGTTTACAGATGTTTTATTGAATATAAACCAAACTCGATTGGATGGAGTGGAATATCAAGATATTGCTGCGAATGTCCAAATGGACTTAGGATAATCGGTTGCTGTTCACACGTTGCTACTATATTTTTTTGCCTCGCACACGGACGATATTTAGCTAAAATCCCCAGACTAGCTGCATTACTCAACACTTTATTGAATAAGGACAATATTACCACCGTTATTGATGAAGATAGTGACGAAGATTAGTCACGAGTCTTTAAAAAGACTTTTATCATTTATAATAAATTATATACTTAATCATAGCGATAACTAATGTTTATAATGATCTTATTTACACTCGTATAGTAATCGATTAAACTCCGTTTCTGTTGTTTAAAAGGCTACATTAAAGTAAATTGGGTTTTGTATGAAAAATCGGTTTTTTATTTTTTTCAATATGGCGTACCATTTTTTAAGATTTGAAAGACTTATTACTTTATAGGCAATTGAATGGGGATTTCAAAAAAAATAATTTCATAATTGTGCCAAAACTGTATCATGGTTAAAAATTAAAATTTAAAAAAAAATCTTATTTTTTTTAAGGATCTTATGGACCGATATAGCCCTTAATTTTTTTCTTAGGAGCTACCATCAGCCCCCAAAACATATAAAAAATTCAAATTAATCGATTCACAACTTTCTGAGAAAAACATTTTTTTCTGATTTTCAGATTTTTTCGATTTTTGAAAAACCGGTAATACATAGAGATCTGAAACTTGCAGGATCAATGTATCTTATTGGTACCTACATACCCTATAATGATGAACCAGATATCATTCTGGGGCCGATTCACTATACTTATCGTCCTATGGCCTTTACAAAAATTGCTCCTTTAAATATATTAGATAAGATTACTTCTGTGAAAATCTTACAAATTAACTTATCGAGATTGGCATTAAGAACTTCTTCAAACTCCTCATTAGTTTCTACAGTCTCCTGTATAGTAACTTGTCCTTTTCGAGCCATATTTTAGAATAATAATAATTATTATTAATTAATTATATTATATGGCTTTTCTTGTTTTATAATGTGTGAAAATATAAACAATACTTTTACTTCTTGACTTGATCTGTCAACGGAGCCTCAGTCAAGAGAGTTATGAAATTTTTGCTTTTTGTTGACTAAAAGTCAATATCAATACTTTTTTTTAAATAATTCAACTTATATCTATACATATAATAAAATTCTAATTGAGTCAAATCTGTACATTAAATATTTTTTGGAAAATGTTATTGAAATAATCATTATATATCATACAGAGGCTGAATCTATAGTTTTAAAATTTTTTGTCTGTTTGTCTGTCTGTGACCGTGTCACGAGGAAACTAATGGACAGATTTTGATGAAATTTGATATGATGATAGCTGGTTATCTGGGTCAACATAGAGGTCGATACTTTTTACTGCTGGAAAATATATCATATCTAAGAAATCTATAGGTACTAAACGTTAAAACGTAACTAGCGACGAATCCAAACAGACCGGTGGTGAGTGGCAATTGCATTAAATAAAAAAAAAACATGTAGTTAATTCATACAAAAATAAACATAAAGTGTAGAAAAAAAGGAGAAACTGATAATACGCATAGTGAAAGTGTTTCATTGAAATTATTTATTTGACAGGCCGTACTCGATTTTTGCTTTAATTTGAAGCTTTACAAAAAAGGGTCTCGAACCCCGAACCTCTTGATCGAAACCGTATATACTATCTACTAGACTAAAGAAATTAGCTTGGCGATATATAAATCTACCGAATAACATAATTCGCAAGTTATATCGACATATGAAACAGGAACCGTGTTTTCCATTTTCTTTTTATGTCCCTGTCGAAAGAAGTAACCATAACCATAAAACATAGTGAAATATTATAAGAAACAGGGTAAAATATTGCATTTATAGATCAAACTTGTCAATTTGTTTAACATATTGGTAAAATAACCGAGCAAGCGTATTTTTGATTACTTAGTCTTTATGGTATTGAGAATATTGTGTATTTAAGCAATTTTTCTATTACTCTGCGAAATTAATAAGTCTCATTGGTGAAGTACCTTTATATTATATACTAGTGACTCACCATCACTTTGCTCAGGTTTGTCCCTAGGTTGATTCCCCATACAAACTCTACCCCCTTATTCACCCCCTTAAGGGATGATTTCCGGGATAAAAAGTATCCTATGTCCTTTCCAGGGTCGCAAACAATCTTCTTACCAAATTTCATCTAAATCGGTTCTGTAGATCCAAAGATTACCCCCTACAACGTCACAAAGTCACAAACATTACCTGTTTATAATATTAGTATAGATTGAATGTTAGTCCTTATACGTATATTATATATGGAATTTTAGTGTGTATAATATATATTTATATGTTTATATATTGTATTTATTTTGTTTTACACATGCTTATTTTTATATATATTCTCATTGTTTCTTTGCACTTTCTCTTTGTGACCAGCAATTTAACACTATTTCTCACATACATGGGTGGTCTGGAAGAGATCTCTTATAGAGATAAGTCCACCTTTGTCAACGTCATTTTCTATATATTTTTTTAATTGCCTAGTGCAATAAAGATAATAAAGAATGCAGAAATATAATAAAAGAATATAATTGTTATTTAAAAAAAAAAAAAAAAAAAACAATTTGAACCTTGTAAGGTAATTGTAAAAGCTACACTATTTTAATGAATATAAAAAATAGTTTTTACTAAAAAAACGTATATCGGACATTTATATCCATCCATAATCTTTTTTTTCAAATCGATAAGAGAAGGAACTATTTTTCAATAAAATCGGTTAAGCCTGTATCCCGTCAGCCATGTAATAAGTCGTAAAAGTAAAATAATATAAAACTAAATATAATCTAGGCTAAGCGCCGACTTTGTTATGAAAGGAGTATAAAATTGTATTCTCTAATTTTCTTTTACGCTTACACTAAAAATGTCGTATAAATGATGATGGGATGATATGGGGTCATATTTTTTATCTATGGTATAAAGTGTTACATTTAACATTATCATAATCATAATATTAAATATAATGTTTTGTACATTGTATATTTGTATGTTTATGGCTTCAAAGATGTAGATGATTATTGTTGCTTAATAAAATACTTTTATTAATATAAGCTAAGGAATTTTTAATCTTTGCACCGTTTTTGATTATTTTTGAAACCATCTCAAACGTTATTGAAGAGAAACTTCTTTGCGCATATGAGAGTAAAACTTCGAGGTCGCGTCACGAGAAATCGTCACGAAAAACCGTCATGGTTGCCATAGTAACCGCTTGCATTAGGTTGCCATAGTAATCGTTGTTATTGTCTGAAAAATGATATATGTATATGCTCTTTCCGTCGTTATTTTCAAAGATTACAATTTTTACTAATTTATTTTCAAATATGCAAAATATTTATAACTAGCGGCTTACCCCGCTTCGGTCGGGTTCGTTCCTTAGAGTATACGCGATAGATGCATAGGTATTATTCTCTCCTCTATATGTGATATTCGTTTGAATCATATTTTTGTCTGAGTATAATATTAAAAGATTTTATTAATTTAAATTTAAATAACCGATAAAGTTTCTCTTCTAACACGTTTCCATAGAAACTTGATTTTTTCTAAATATTTTACATTTGAAATTATCATTTAAGTAAAAATGTTTACTACTGGCAAAGAAATATCGTAACTTACAACAAAAAACGTACAACTGAATTGAACATCCATTCTATTTTAGAAGTCGGTCAAAAACTGATTACTGTACCTATTACAATAAGCAACATTGTATTCAATTACATACGAGTAGTTATACCTTAACGAAGTGTTTGCTATAACTGGAGACTGGATGGCTAAAATGATTTAACTCTGGTAATTTGTATTTGCTTTGATGATATACGATATTAATATCCTTATCTCTAACTCAAATATCATCTATACATATAATAAAACTGTAGAGGTCGAATGTCTACACATAGAAAAAAAAATGCTAAAAACCGAGTCAGGGGGATGTAAGAAGAGAAATAAAACAAATCCAGATTTTTTTCAATTTTTTTGTTTCCCTGTCTGTTTGTCTGTTTGTACGGGCTAATCTCCGAAACTGTAGTACCGATTAAGATGAAATTTTGCATAATCATTAAAAAATTTTTGGAAAATTTTATTGAAATAGACATTATTATCGATACAGAGGCCGAATCTAGTTTTTAGAATTTTCGTCTGTCTGTCAGTCTGTTTGTTACTGCATCACAGTAAAACCACTGGAGGGATTTTGATAAAATTTGGCATGGTCATAGCTGGTTATCCGGGTCAACATAGAGGATACTTTTTACCGCGGAAAAATATTTCATTTTTAAGAAGAAATACAAAAACTAGTAGCATTAGAAATCATAGTCTATGTGTTGTCCTAATATTATAGCTATATCACTGTAAAGTTTCATTAAAATCTTTTTCGTAGTTATTACGTGGTTGAATAACAAACGTTAATACATCATCATCACCGATTATAATATTGGTAGGGTAACAATTTTATTCAATTGCAAAAAAGTTGCAAATTTTATTATAAAAAATCATCAATAATTTTTATTTTAACATATTCGTAATACTCGTAGTATGAATAAGGTTTTTAAATAAAAATATTTCGAAATTTCGGTTGCCAGGAACTATGGCACACTGAAAGTACCTTTTTCTATAGAATTTTTGTATGACCACCATGACAAAAAAAAATGCGATTGGGAAAGAACAAGGTCTATGGACTCAACTAGTACAGAATATATTTTACGCACGCAAATCCACGGGTAGTGGCTAGTCTCTTATTTGCTCCGGATACAAATGTCAAATACTATGGTTATTAATGAATGTTTCTCTCTACTTGCTAATCCTAATCTCTTCAATCTGTTTTCTGCGACGTTGAAAATAATTACTATTTTGTTGACCCAATTAATATCGTTAAGGAAATATATGATCTATTCATATAAAAGGCAAAAGTGATTGACTGATGTATCCACGCACAGACCAAACCCTTAAGGCTTGAAAATTGAAATTTCGCACACGTATTCCTTATTTGACGAAGGCATCCACTAAGGAAGGATTTTTGAAAATTGAACCCACAAGGGGCTGAAATAGGGGATAAAAGTTTGTGTGAATACTTTTTATTCTTTAGACATATTTGCATGAAATTTCGTATTTTTCGTAGTTTGATCGCAAGCAAAGCCGCGAGTTCTGCTAGCTTACAATATAATAATGATGAATGTTTTCTGGTCCATTTGAATCATAATAGTCAATTATAATCTATACATATAATAAAATTGAAACCGAGTCGAATCTGTACATTAAATATGTAAGTCATTGTTATCGATACGGAGGCCGGATCTATAGTTTTTAGAATTTTTGTCTGTTTATCTGTCTTTGACCGCATCACGGAAAAACCACTGAAGGGATTTAATAAAATTAGGTATGATAATAGCTGATTGTTCGGGTAAATATCTCATCTCTGAGAAATAGATACTGAACGTTCAAACTTAACTAGGAGTGAGGAAGGGTCGCTAGTAATAGTAATAGATATAAGTAAATAGCAGACAGTGGTAGCCCAGTGGTAACGCGCTTGCTTGGGAAACCGAGTGAAGCGGGCTCAAATTCCCGGTCTCGTACCTCTGATATTTTCATGTGCGAATCATCTCTAACAGGATTACCATTTGCCTTACGGTGAAGGAAAACATCGTGAGAAAACCTGCATGTTTGAGAGAACTTAGCAGGTTTTCGAAAGACATATTGTGAAGTCCGCCAACCCGCACTTGGCCAGCGTGGCGGACTATGGCTTGATTCCCCTCGTATTGAAGGGAGGCCCGTGTCCAGCAGTGGGAAGTTAAAAAGAGCTGAATACAAATAGCAGATGTTTACCACTTTCGATTCTAAATTTTAAGGATTTTACGAGAAATATTTATTTTTTTACTTCTAAATTGCATGTATTAGCCCTGCTAATAAAGAAATGAATATAAAATGGCGTCTAGATACTTGCAGTGACAGATGATAAGGTCAGCAAAAAAACGAAATAAACACTTTACATATAATATGTTTACATAAATAATAATGACTTTATATTGAAGTCTTGAAACCCAGCATCTTAATATAAAAAATGCATAATGGATTAAAAAAGGTTTGAAACTATTTGTAGCATATGCAAAAATTCTTAATTTTTTTTCTTTAATATTATACTTTTTAAAATTCTTCAAAAAGTTGATGTACAATGGTATATCTACATTTTTTATTTGAAGATTTTATGAAACTATAAAAAGTATTTTTGAACTAGGTACTTAAAGAAATAAAGATGTTAAGCTTAAATAAATCACAAAACAGTACGGCCGTGTGTGAGTAAAGATAGCAATAGTTTGTATGTGAGAGAGCATGATCGGCGCCGCCATTTTAGATTCGGTTCTTTATTGGCGCGGGTTTTAAGGAGTGTCACCCCTAGTTTTTATTTTTCCTATATATTTTATTACAAAAATGTGTCACGGCTCGAATGAGACACCTATACTTTAAATTTCGTCATTTATTATAGTCTTTGAGTGAAGTGGCTGTGACATATGGACAAGCGAAGTAGTAGAAATGACGAAATTAAAGGGTATCGTTTGCCTTTCGGCTACGGAACATTAAAAAAGGTTCAACAAAAAACCTTTTTTGATGTATTCTTGTTTGCCCCGGTGCCCCCCACAGTCGAAAATATTAATCTTTTGGTATTATTCATTCGTAAATATCATTGCTTATTTGTCCAAACGATCAGTTTACCAAAAGAGCTTTTTTTAAAGAATCATTAAGTTTTAAATGTTAATTCTATTGGTATAAAATACACATTTTATTTTATATACGTATATGTATATAAATCTATACTAATATTATAGAGCTGAAGTTCGTTTGTTTGCTTGTTTGTTTGGTTGAACGCGCTAATCTCAGGAACTACTAATCCGATTTGAAAAATTCTGACTGTTACCTGACCCGTTAACTGAGGAAGGCTATAGGCTATATATTATCCCGGAAAAATGTACGGTACCTGTGGGATAGATTTGTTTTTGTCTAGGGATGAACCCCAAGTGAAGCGAGGGTAAGTCGCTAGTCTAAAAAATAAAGCTTTAATTTTAAAATAGGGGAAAAAACCTATTGCAAAGTGCAACAAGTAGGTAGTAGTTTGGTAGTTTGAACAAATAAGCACTAAGGTATTAGTTCACTAAGTCAAAAAGGCGACGAATAGACAATAATAGAGAAAAATAAGCTGTAAAAAGTTACGGTTAGTGTTGTTAACAATAATGTGATAAAAAAGTTTTTTGAAATTTATCCGATTAGGTATAATGAAACGATACCATGAGCTTTCCAAACTTTGCCATTCTATAAAATAAAATTTCATGATTATTTGGTGACTGCACAGAATATACGAGTAACATACATGCGCGAAAGAACGAGGTTAAAGCTTCTACTAAATAATGCACGTGGCAGTAAAATAACAAGTCTGCGAAAGTGCCAAAAATGGACGTGATTTAGAAGTCGTTTGCAGTGTTTTCAGAACTGCGATTGGTTTAAATTACAAGAGATTATATGCAGAGTTTGGATTTTTTTTTATACCCGAAAGTGATAATAACTGATATTTACATCACATTACTATTATATTATATGCGAATGCTTCTATGCTAGTTTCTCCTAAACACTGATGAAATAAATGGCTGGATGGATTTGGGTGCAATTAAGTAAACAGATAGATTGTGACCGAGAGTAACACATAGGTTACTGTTAGTTATCTGATTATAAATGGATCAATGCCACCATGGTACGCACCCGAGTGAAGCGAGGGTAGATCTTGATATTTTTGTAAAACGTGCAAATTAAGGTATTATTAGGATTGAAGAAGTTTTTTGGGCTAATTGAATTAAATAGCTCCTTTGTTAAATTAATAAAAAGCTGCGTGTTCTTCAGATATGGTAAGATATACTTATAAACTATATAGATACGCTATCCCAATGATTTTGGATCCTTTGTCAATGATGTGGTTTGATAGCAGAATCTACAAATATTGTATTCGGTCCCGTCTTCAACGTCCCACTGTTGGGCCTCCCTTCAATACGAGAGGGATCAGGTCATAGCTCACCACGCTGGTCGCTGGACAAGTGCGGGTTGTCGGACAACGACTACGAATAAATTTCCTATAAATTATTTAATGCATGTGCATGGCTTCTGCTGTTGAGTTACAGAACAGATTTACCCAACTTGATTTCTTGACAGAAATACAAATATTTGTCTCCTTAGAATTTCAGCTTTACATTTGCTGATGAATAGTTTAATTATGTATGCGCCAGTCATATTGAGATAGCTTTGCCTTCGTGTTTTCTCCATTCCACGTGACATCTGTACTTAACTGGCAGGTTTGGAGCCATTAACAAGAGTATTTAATTGAAATAAATTCGTCAATGTCGCGTTGAACGGAACAGATTGGGACTTGTATTAAAATGACTAAAAACGATATCTCAGAAAAATAGAATAATATGTTAATTTAACATATTTTTTCGAACGATTGTAGAGAGTCATTTTGTCTAAATGTGTGAGTCAATATACAGTGGAATCCGTTTATTACGACGCCGTCTATATTTAATTAACCAACCGCTTAATATGATGAAATTATGTGCGTGCGAAGTTTGGTTTCCATATAAAATTCTTTACAACAAAGTCTAATATGATGACTTCGCTTAATATAGTGACATGTCGCTTATGATGACCTATTTTTAAGTAATTATCTCCACTTATAGTGACCAACATGATTTTTTTTGTAATATGTAATGTGTACAGTACATATGTATTATGTACCATTTTTATCGTTTTTATTACATACATGTATGTTTGTTTCGTGTCAGTTCTTGTTTCTTTTTTTTTTATGAAATAGATACATACAATTTGCAGTTTTTCTGTCTATTAAACTAAATACCTAAGTTGTTTATTTTCTAAGACTATGCTTTGTATGACGTCCGCTTAGTATGACCTGTTTGTTACTTCCCTTCGATATTATTAAAGCGGATTTTACTGTGTACCGGAACATAAAAATAATATTTAAATAATCTTTTCGGATTTTTTCGCGGATTTATTTTGATTTTTGTTTCCCGACGTTTCGAATGCTTTACAGCAATCATGCAATCATTAATATTTTATTTTTCTTTATGGTTATAAATATAATAATGGCAACACTAAATATAGATCACTAATTAATAAAGTTTTCTAAAAAAATGTAATAATTATAATAATAACAGCTAAAATTATATAAATAATATTCCATATTTCAAATATAAAAGTAATTAAAATTATAAAAATGTTTAAAATTAAAATTAACAAATGTTGTAAGGTACTTTGATGCCAATTTTCAAAATTTTGAATTCATTCTGTTATTTTGTGGGTAGGTGTCTGTAACAACTATATAATACCTTTGAGACATCTAACACCTTAGTCTCTCCCGTGACCATGATTGCTGTAAAGCAATCGAAACGTCGGGAACCATAAATCGAAAAAATCCGAAAAGACAGTTTTATTTAAATGTCAAATATTCGCGTAAATCTAAGAAAGTATTATAAAAATAATAATTGAATAACGCTAGAAACTTATGCCTGAGACTAAACACACGTGATGTTTCGCGCGAGTTGATCAGGAACGTTACTGCTGTCGTGCCGTCTGCCACTTGCTGTCACTCACTAGCTTAGACATGCTACTTTACGTGCGGGGAAAATAGCAATATTGTCATAGCAAGTACTTCACAGAGTTAATCTGTACTAAGTTATAAGTTTGCACATTTGTTGGTTTCTCATGACAGGTTAGTAAAGTTTAATTATGTTTGCGTTCAGGTTTACTTTTATACTTTAGTTAAACGGGTATGCAACATTTTTAGCTTAATTTTGTTTTAGTTTCGCCAGTAATAAAACTTATGTCATAACTAAAGCACTATGAAAGTAGTTTATTTAAGAAGAAAATAACTCGCTAAATCATAACCAACCAGAGATATTGTGATTGCGTTTGATAAAAAGGAATACTTTTTATCAGGCATTATTTTTTAATAAATGCTACTTTATGTCTGGAGACATTTAGGGTGGATACCGCGTTTAGGTAAGCGTAGTGTAGAACGCCTTGTAGCACGATGGACAGATGAACTAAGAAAAGTGGTTGGCAGTGGATGGATGCGGGCTGCCCAGGACTGGGATGGTTGGCGCTCATTGAGGGAGGCCTTTGTCCCCCCCCCCTCCCCCCAACGTGCGTTTACCTTGTCGTGGTGGGGGGAGGAAGGGGTCTCAGTAGTGCCCGGCAATACAGCTGAACGCAAAGCCAAGAAACGCACAGAGAGGTGGCCTACTTAGGTGGGCGGTGTACCGTGCGGGTTGCTCCCGGTACTTCTCTGATAGCAGAGTGGACTGTGGAGCAACCCCATGGTTGTTGTGGTCTGCTTCGGCAGACCTGCCGTCGGGGCATCGTAGTTGAGTGCGTACGCGATCCTGCGACGCCCCATTAAGACGGGGGAGGTTTTGTTGGGTTTTAGTCATAGAAGATATAAAAATGGATTTACCTATTATCTAGACCACCTAAGGCATAACAAAATATAGCAGAAACATTTGTATATTACCTAGAAAGGAGCTTAGGCTTTCTAAATCAGCTACATGTAGTTGAGTAGAATAGTTTTATTTAAAAATAACGCCTGATAAAAAGGAATATCAACCACAATAACTCTGCTTTGTTACGATTTAGCAAGTTGGCTTCTTCTTAAATAGACTTCTTACATAGTAATTATGATCTAAGGTTTTATTACTGGTAAAAAATATGCTATCGGTCCATACAAAAGGTTGCATTGTCCTTTATGTTAAACATTTTTCTTGTAATATTTTCTAAGAGGCGATTATGAATTTTCAATAGCTGACAATGTCTCTTATATAGGGTACTAGCAACTCACCCTCGCTTCGCGCGGGTTCGTCCCTAGTAAGGTTTTAGCGTTTAGCTCAGAGATGAGATATTTTCCCGCAGTAAAAACTATCCTATATGTTGACCCGGATAAACAGCTATCACCATACCAAATTTTATCAAAATCTGTCCATTGGTTTTCCCGTGATGCGGTAACAGACAGACAGACAGACAGACAGACAGACAGACAAAAATTGTAAAAACTATAGATTTGGCTTCTGTATCGATAATAAAGTCTATTTCAATAAGATTTTCCAAAAAATATTTAATGTACAGATTCGGCTCAGTTACAATTTTATTATATGTATAGATAATGCATACTCTATTATTAATTTTCAGCAGTATTGAAACATTTGTAGTATTTATTTAAAAATAACGCCTAATAAAAACAAATAGCAACCGCTACATGTCTAAATATAATATTCATAATATTCAGATATTGGGCGAAAAAAAAATGGCACCAGCCTCTATAAAAGGTTGAATCGCTCATAATTAATTAACTAAACTGATTTAACAATTGTTTTTCCATTAAAATTAAGGTTTCTTATAATAATACATATATATTGCCATCTAAATTCCTTACACGTTTTAGTTTTAAAGTGCATTACAACAAAGGTAGCCCAGTGGTAATGCGCTCGCTTGGGAAACCGAGTGAAGCGGGGTCAAATTCCAGGTTTCGCACCTCTGATATTTTCATGTGCGAATCATTTCCAACATGATTACGACTTGTCTTACGGTGAAGCAAAACATCGTGAAGAAACCTGCATGTCTGAGATAACCTAGCAAGTTTTCGAAAGTCATGTGCAGTCCACCAACCCGCACTTGGCCAGCGTGGTGGACTATGATTTGATTCCCTTCGTATTGAAGGTAGGCCCGTGCTCAGCAATGTTTGAAAAGAGAAAAGAGTAGAGAGAAAGAGAGAGAGAGAGAGAGAGAAGAAAGGGAGAGAGAAGAAAGAGAGAGAGAAGAAAGAGAGAGAGAGAGAGAAAAGAGTTGTTATCATGATGGCATGTTTTTATATTATCTTCACTATCCAAGATTCTGAATCAATCAATAATCAAAAAATAATCAGTACAATTTTTTTCAACAGAATCAGATAGCACCGACAACCAGATATTTCCATTGAAACTTTTTCATAAAATAATTTTATTTATTAAAAACTATTTGTCCAAGAAGAGGTTCTAATATGAAAAGTTTTGAAGCAACAAAAAGTAATCTGTCAAACTCTGCAACGAGATAACTACTTTCAACTCTGCTAAAAGAAAGTTTTCTTTTCATTTCTCGCATTTAGATACAAATTAATTTCTTGTGCTACTGTCGTTCATTAATATTATAATTTATTGAAGTATCTATTTAATTGTAGAAGTCGACCATTGTCAAAGTTATTTGACCATCGTAAAAATATTTATAAACAAAAAAAATTTGGACGTATTTTTGGAGGTGGTATAGACACCAAATTTATAGCTTTTAATATTTTTGTCTGTATGTCTATCAGTCTATCAGAATTTTGTTATTAACAGATTTTAATTGAATTATATCAGTGCACATTTAAACTATGAATTAAAAACACAACTAGTTTGAATTTCAATTGGTCTGATAGAGATATAAATACAGCTTCCTAGTCATTTAGATCAGGGCTGTCTAGATTAGATACAATCGCGGGTCTATATAAATCACAACACAAATTGGAGGTTCTCAGAAACAAATAACTACGCTAATTAATTTTTTGGGAGAAAAATATAAATTAAGTGATAATACTTTCTTAGATTTACGCGAATATTTGACATTTTAAATAAAACTATGTTTTCGGATTTTTTCGCGGATTCATTTTGAATTTTAGTTCCCAACGTTTCGAATGCTTTACAGCAATCATAGTAAAGGGAGAAACTAAGGTTTTAGACGTCTCAAAGGCATTATATAGTTGTTACAGACATCCTACCCACAAAATAACAAAATGAATTCAAAAAATACAAAAATGCTATTTTTATTATAATTATTTCATTTTTTTAGAATGATTAATTTAATTAGTAATCATATTTAGTGTTGCCATTATTATATTTAAAAATAAAACAATAATTATTCAAGCCATATATTATTACTCTATGTGTAAATTAAAAAAAAATGTTAAATTTAGTTTAATTAATTTTTAATTAATTTATCTTTTACAATTCTATCAATATCAACATTAATATTACTTGATTCCAGACGCATTGTGTGTTTCAGTGACATATCTGTCAATGAAGATAGGATAAAGTGTAATTATAGTAGATTGGAAACACGTCGCGGGCCGCACAATTATTAGCTGGGGGCTACATGCGGCCCGCGGGCCGAGCTTTGAACAGCCCTGATTTAGATGAAAGGCTAATATCATGATTAAACTAAAAACATTTCTGTAGAACATGAAGTTTTTATTTTTTTCTATTTGGCTTCTGCAGTTAGTAGATGTAGCAAATTATATCTGGAGTACTCTAAAAATTGTAAAACTATAACATAAAAGTGGAATTGAATAAGGTCATTAAATTGATTTATATAGGTATCTTATGAAATTATTTCTACAGTATAAGGAAAAATATCTTTAATGATTTTAGTATTTATCTATTCGTTAACAATAATGCGACTCGTTAAAAATGAATTTAAAATACCATAATAGATATTTATAATAGAAAATTTAAAATATATGAGAATGACAAATTCTAACCATTTCACAAAGCTTAAATGTTCATTTACAAATATTGCGATATGATTCACGTCCCAAAATAAATCGTTTTGTTCGCATTTCGTATTATGAGTAGTACCTGGGTGATCAAGCTTCGTTCGGAGTTCTTTTTTGTTATATCGTATTTTTTAGATAAAAAAAGCTAAAAACTTGAATAAATACAAAAAAAAAAAACAAAAGTAAAACCCTGGTGTCCGACCGGGATTCGAACCCGGACCTTGCGCCTTGGCTGCTTAACCACGATGCTTATAACTAAAAGTGCGAAATTAGCGACCATATTATGCTTGGAATAATGCGAAGAAAACGTATGAAAACTCGAATACACGCGTTTTTCCAGACATAAGACTAATCTAGATTGATTTTTCGCCCCCGAAAACATACACAAATTTCAGCGAAATCGTTAGTGCCGTTTCCGAGATCGTTGGTATAAATAAATAAACAAGAATTGCTCGTTTAAATATATTAGATTCTTAATACCTTTACATAGTTAAGGCCGCAGCCTAAACATCTAAAATGAACCTCGAAAGCTTGTGTCATTCATTCGATCCAGACTAGCTCGATTCAGTTATGATCCAACTTACAATACTGTTGATGGTACGAAAACTAGTTTCTAGATCAAAAACCTAAATTGAATTGTATTGGAAGTTAATCGCTATGTAGTTGATGATAGGCACTCTGCAAACTGCATTTATCTATTAGTAGTGTTGGTATACGTTTTTTTGTCTGAGCCCCAATTTGGTGCTTCACCATCGATCTCAAACATCATCGTTAATCTTAAGATGTTTACACGAGTTAATTTTTACTATGTAGTGTGTAGTTAATCATCATCTCGTACCTATTTGTTATGATTTGAAAAACTATAACTATCACTTAGTGTAGAGAAACGCTGAACTAAAATAAGCTTTTCTGTTGACCTTATACATTTCTATTAATTTTCTATATGAATATCTTTTAAAATGCCATAAACAGAAAATATGTTGTTGTTGGGACATTACCGGACAGCAGCATCTACTTCCATGGTAAGGTACGAGGCTTGTGTTATGGATATAAGGTAGTTGATATCACTACCCATATATAACTTTAAATATATACATATTATTAATATAAAGACCCATGACTGGAGTACAAACATTCGTCATCACACAAATGAATGCACCCAGCGGGACTCGAACCCGCGACCGCTGGTACAGCAAGCAACACACTACAATATGAGCCAAACGTGTCGTCAAAGTAGTACTAAACCCACATGAAGATCCTCAAACTTTATTCCCAGAATAAAATAAAACTGATAGAAAGCCCTCGCCATGTAAATCACCCCCTAGACAATTGTACAACTTAAACGAATAAATCTTTACCGAAAACTACAATGTACTTATTTTAAGTAATAGTAAAATATAAGTCCTCAGAGACAATGGAAATTTATGTACAATTATTATTTTTTTAATTTCGTCTTCTAGCACTTTCTTCTGTGAGAAAAAAGTAATTTAACAAAATAATAATCTAACTTCAAAAAAAAAGTACTAAAAAAGTGAAAAATAACTGAACGGGGGTTTTCGTTTACTACATGTAGATACCTAATCAGATATTTTCAAAGTTGGTGCCAGATTTTTAATAATATTTTGCAGTTCCAATAATATTACATACGCACGTGTCAAATTGATAACCTCCTTTTTTGGACGTCTGTTAATAAAAAGTGAACATAAATATCCTCTCTACATCTTTCTTTTCTTTGCAAAAAGAAAAATACAGATATTGGATAAGAGCCAGGAAGAAACTCGAGTATTGCTTTTGACTGACTTCAAATAAAAGAGGTACTTTTACCTTTTTGTTTGTTTCATGATCTCTTTTTTTTATTAATATTACAACGGTGAGTATAATTAATAAAATAAATAAATAAATATGTTAAAGGACATTAACACACATCACCATCTAGTTCCATGGTAAGCTACGAGGCTTGTGTTATGGATACCAGATAGTTGACGCACTACACATATATAACTTTAATACATACATATTATAAATATAAACATCCATTACTGGAATACAAACATTCGAGCTTATCACACAAATGAAGTCCCCCAACGGGACTCGACATACAGCAAGTACTGCCACTGCAAACTGCAACTGTACTGGGTCACTGCAAACTGAGCCAAATGTACATCATTTTTGAATTAATTCTACATAATTCCGAATAAAGACAGAAATATATCTCCATGGTCTATATAAAAATCCCCTTAACGGAGACCTTATCTGTCCTCTTTGTTGTCTTAATAAACACGAATTTTAGAAGAACGATTTTAAAATTCGACTTCGCATTCCCAGACTATTTTTCTTGTAACATATACTTAATAGCTTTTAGTGTAGCTATAGTAACGATTACGGCGATACCAAATAGTTCTGGGACTATTACATTTTCTAAAATATTTTACTCATTCCTTACTAATGATCGTAGCAGTTCCCTAAGCGATTGTCAATAACCTATCTGAAGTTTTCCATGAAAGAGTTTTGACATAAACATTTTTAATTGTCACTGCTTAATTTATGAAATACTAGGGACTCACCCTCGCTTCGCTTCGAGTTAGTCCCTAGACAAAAATAAATTTATCCCACGGGAACCGTACATTTTCCCGGGATAATATATAACCTATAGCCTTCCTCAGTTAACGGGCTATCTAATGCAAAAAGAATTTTTCAAATTGGATTAGTAGTTCCTGAGATTAGCGCGTTCAACCAAACAAACAAACAAACAAACAAACAAACTTTTCAGCTTTATAATATTAGTATAGATTTATTCCTTACTAATGACCGTAGCAGTTCCCTAAGCGATTATCAATAACCTATCTGAAGTTTTCAATGAAAGAGTTTTGACATAAACTCTAAACAAAATATCTATCTATCGTGAACCGCCGTCAATAATTTTAGTAATAAACTATTCCAGTGCATTTTTGTTCTAGCTTTCTTTCTCGAACTTCCGTTAATAATGTACGACGTGATTTTTTGCACAAATGTATAAACCGGAAAGTGACATGGATTACTTTAAATCCCAATACATTAAGTTCTTCCTGTAAGATCTTTCAACCTACTTAAGGTCTTAGTTAAGACAAAGCGAATAACCTTACCGTAGATAAATCCACTTTCTATGATCGACATCGCTTATAGCTATGAAATATATTATGAAAATGGCATATTCTATCCACTATATTAATTTAATACATACTAGCGACTCCCCCTCACTCCGCTCGGGTTCGTCTATTAAAACGTTTTAACTGTTAAAATATATTTCTCAGAGATGAGATATTTTCTCGCAGTAAAAAGTATCCTATATGTTGATCTAGATAATCAGCCATCATCATATCAAATTTCATCAAAATCCCTCTAGTGGTTTTTCCATGATGTGGTCAGAGACAGACAGAGAGACAAAAATTCTAAAAACTATAGATTCGGCCTCTGTGTCGATAATAATGTCTATTTCGATAAGATTTTCCAAAAAATATTTAATGTATGTACAGATTCAACTCATTTAGAATTTTACTAGTTATAGGTATGTATAGATTTTTAAAATTTCTATTAGCAATAACGATTACGAACGATAGAATGACCTCTTGTCTAAGCTATCAATAACGTAACGTTTTAGTAGACTAAGCGAGAAAAAGGGTGCAAGTGTAGATGGAGATATTGAAAGCTATTTGAATTTCTGAGTAGGAAGCAACGTGAATAAGTGGAAACGGGGGAAAAAGATCAAACGCCTCATTGCTACAATAATAGTAGTACTTCTGTATTATGTTGACAGTCGAAAGGATTTCTCCGCCCTTACCATGAGTTTCTATTACAGCTGGCATGTGCTATACTGTCAGTATTTACGAGTATTATTATAAACTAGCGATTTATCCTCGCTTCGCTCGGGTTCGTCCCTAGGTTGCTTCCCAAAACAAAGTTTTTTTTTAATTTCTTTTGGTTTTCATTTTTTTTTTCGTGGGACCCTATTTTTTTTTCTAAAAAAAGTAGCCTAAGTTACTCCTTATAACATCAGCTATCTGCCAGTAAAAATCCCGTTAAAATCGGTCCAGCCGTTTCAGAGATTAGCTGGAACAAACAGAAAGACAGACAGACAAAAAATGTAAAAAATGTTGTTTTGGTATATGAACCGTGTATATATCCATATGCATTTAGTAAAAAGCGGTTATTTTAACATTACAAACAGACACTCCAATTTTATTTATTTGTATAGATTCGATAGTTTGTGAGCTAATCACTTTGTCATACTGTAACGACTCAGCAAATTTGAATGAAATGTATATAAAAATATATATGGTAAAGTTAGAATTTTATATAATATGTAAATTTTTTTGTATGTTTATTTATATTAAGTTTTAATGACTTGCACTTTATGCACTTTTCCGCTCTTCTCATTTATTTTCTCGTATCCTTCTTTTATCGGTTGCCTGTAAGAGATCGCTCTTAGTGATAAGGCCGCCTTTGCACATATTTATTATTTTTATTTTTTTTAATGTACCATTTTCGTGTGCGATAAGGTGTTATAAATAAAAAAAAATATAGCTTATATAACATATAGGCTACTTTTTATAGATGCATGTACATGTGTATGTACGTAACACCAGCTTAATTTCCGAATTTTGTACACTATTATACAAAGTAGGTATATAACAGAAATAGCCGCTAGCTGTAGCACGGTAATGTATGTATAACATTACCGTGGCTGTAGTTAGTAAGATAATATATGAACATTGATTGTTGATTTACGAGTACTTTATTTATATGGTGAAAGTAAGTTAAATTACCATTTGACATTGTCACATTACATAGAGTCTGGTCAGAACTAAGGATATAGGCGATAATTATAATAGTATTTTCTTGTATATAATTAAGCGGTATTTATAAAAGACTAGCGACTCACCCTCGCTTCGCTCGTGTTCGTCCCTGCTTACGTTTTAACGTTTAGTATGAATTTCTCAGAGATGAAATATTTTCCCGTAGTAAAAAGTATCCATCGTTTAAGCAGCTATCATCATATCAAATTTCATCAAAATTCCTCCAGTGGTTTTTCCGTGATGCGGTCACAGACAGACAAAAATTCTAAAAACTATAGATTCGGCCTTTGTATCGATAATAATGTCTATTTCAATAAGATTTTACAAAAAATATTCAATGTACAGATTCGGCTTAGATACAATTTTATTATATGTATAGATTTAATTTTTTTTCACAATACTTTTAAACTCTTATCGAAAACGTTTCACACTCGCTCACGAGTATAGTAAATGAAACAATTAGTAGAAACGCTAAACGGCATGAATATCACATTGCTAATAAAGTTAGAAGGGGGATGCTATGTAAACATATGAAGGTTTCGATGAAATATTTTAGCCGTACTTTGTATAAAAATTGAAAAAATATTCTGGCTTGAATATTTTTTCAATTTTTGGATTAGCGTTATGTATTAAATACTAGCGACTCAACCTTGCTGCGCTTCGGGTTCGTCCCTAGATAAAAACAAATCTATCCCACGGGAACCGTACATTTTTCCGGGATGATATATAGCCTATAGAATTCCTCAGTTAACGGGCTATCTAATGTAAAAAGAATTTTTTAAATCGGATTAGCAGTTCCTGAGATTAGCGCGTTCAAACAAACAAACAAACAATCAAACAAACAAACTCTTCAGCTTTATAATATTAGTATAGATGAAAATACATAATCCTACAGTCATAAATTATTCAATAGTCAATACTTATGTTAGTGAAACTACTACATTTTTAACCGACTTCAAAAAGGGGGTTCTCAATTCGACTGTATTTTTTAATGTTTTTATTTGCTTCACTTGCGTTTATAAGACTTAACTGCCTTGGTGATGTAGTGGCTAGCATGTACGGCTGCACATCCTGAGGTCCTGGGTTCGAGTCCCGGGTCGGGCCAAGTTTAGTTATTGAGTCTTTCTGTATAGTAAGCCTCAGTAACAGCCCGGAGTTGGGAAGTTGGCGGTGTTTCACCCCCGTGCCTCGGAGAGCACGTAAAGCCGTCGGTCCTGCGCCTTAACTCTCACCGGTCGTGTCGAGTAGTCGTCCCACCGGAGTATGAGAATGACAGGAATAGAGAGTGCACTTGTGTCTGCGCGTACACTTGTGCACTATAATATGCGCAGGAGCGCAGTTGGCTAGTCTCAATGAGATTGGCCGCCGTGGTCGGAATCGGTCAGGAGGACATTATTAAGACCATTTTACTTCTAATTGTATATTATGGCCAATTATATAATGTTTATATATAATTGGCATAATATTATAATCTGGTATCATTTAGCATTAATTTCTGCACTTTTTCTGTCTTGATTCTTGATCTTTAACCTTTGAAATTTTGATGTACATCATTTTCAATACGATTACCACTTGCTAATATATGATGGAAACCATTGTAAAGAAACTTGTATGTCTGAGAGAACCTAGCTTCCAGAATCCACGCACCTTTGTCTACCAATTCGCTGTTACCATTATAATATAAATACGCCGATCTAATTTTTTTAATTTTTTAATGTATTCATTAACTTTCACGTATTTAATAGTAGTTAATATTAAATATGTGAAAATTTGTATGTATGTATGTATGTATGTATGTATGTATGTATGTATGTATGTATGTATGTATGTATGTATGTATGTATGTATGTATGTATGTTTATTTGTTTGTTTGTTTGTTTTTTTGTTTGTTTGTTCGTTATTCTCTCACGCTGAAATGCCTGGATGGATTTAAGTGCAATTTAGTACATAGACTATGACTTAGAGTAACACATAAGCTTCTTTCAGGCACCCGAGTAAAGCAAGGGTAAATCGCTAGTTATAACACAGTTTTTAAAGTACAATACAGAATATATACACATATAAAATATAGATTGGCTAAGCTGTAAAAGCAACAGCCGGATAAACTTTTCCGAGACACCATCAGCAAAGTAGCAACTTTGATACGCAACTTTAACTTAAATCGGCTTCGCTGTGGCTCAGTGTATGGATAAGATAAAACTTTGTTTCAGCCTCTTCTTTCTATACCAGTGTTTAATTCTCCTATTAGAAGACTTAAGAAAGAAAAAGAAAGTAGAAAATACAATACTTCAAGCTTTTTAAAGACTAACATCCGATTTTTGAACTGCTGATTAACGCAGAAATTAACTAATTAACTGATAAATCTCTTGTTAAATGTCAAATGCGTTGTTAAAAACATAGCACATACTTATTTTGATTTATTGATCTTGTCAGTTTATAGGGCAATTAAAATTGCTAGATATATAATGTGTCTTCACCATTTTACGCGATTTTGGTAAAGTAAATTGTCCCCAAATGGCACTTCTAGGAGCCACTGAATAAAAGTTAGAAAACATAGTAACTTATACAGCTTAGTACACAAAAACTACTAATTGGATTTTAATGAAACTTTACAATAATATAGTTCATATATCAGAATAACAAATAGGCTACTTTTAATCTTGCAAAAATGTACGGTTGCTGTGGGATAGATTTGTTTTTGTTTGTTAGAGGCGAACCCAAGCGAAGCGAGGGTGAGCCGCTAGTTTACGAATAACATAACATGTTTGTAATATAATTTTTAGACACAAAATTATAAGTAATAATATAATTATAAAAAAAAATAATAATAATAATTATTATTATTATAATTTTGTCTCCTTCGTGTTTTTTGTTTGTAATAATTTTTATCTATAGCTTCAAATTATATTTTGTTGTAAATATTATCATGCTTCAGTCAGACATTAGAGTATGTATGAGCATTTCTAGTACTTAATGATGTTGAAGATCAAAGCACTCAAAGGAGGAGGAAATCAAAGGATTATAATGATGAAGAGTTTAAAATTCGGTTCAGGATCATGAAAGCTGTAATAATATTAGTGGTGAATATAATAGAGATGTATTTATGTAATGCACAGGTACATATATACGTTTTAACGGTTATTATGGAATAGATAGCCTTCCTCAATAAACGGGCTTTCTAAGGCAAAAAAAAATTTCAAATCGGATTACTGTTTCCTGAGATTATCGCTTTTAAACAAGCAAACAAACTCCGCCTCTTTATAATATTTAGTATAATTAAGACATTTTACGTATTACACTGGCAAACTTGACAATTCAAGTATTGTATCCTAAATAAAAATTTATATATTTTATATTTATATAAACTTTTTCTATTGCCCTGCAGTGATGATTTGAAATAAAACATTTTCCGTATTTGCTTTTGGATTCGCTCTCAAAGTGTAGACATTTTCAACTTAATAAAATTTCAGGAAAAAGAAGGAACCTTTGAGGTCATTTTATATTCACGCAAAAATTCGATAGAAATAATAATTTGAAATCAAGAAATATGGATACACAATTTCTAACAAATATCTCTTCAAAAAATGGCGTCGACATGTTACGTCAAGTCAAACCTAAGAGTAAAATTTAAATATCGAAAGTTCTAATTGTCTAAACACAAGTTCGAACTTACGCAAATCACAAAGTAATTTTTTAAACGAAACGACTTGAGATTTAACTTTTCATCCGAAAAGAAATTTCGAATGGTGCACTTCTTTTGAGGACATTTTTGAGACGCTAATTGTGTATCTTAAGTTTTTGTTCATTAATATTTGAAATATTAAATGGCAGATGCGTTCCTTCCATATTATTATAATCGGTCTTTCAGAAACTGGATGTAAGACTTTCATACGAACATACTCGTATATTATACTAGCAACTCACTCCCTCAGTCCCTAGTTATGTTTTAACGTTTAGCTCAGAGATTAAATATTTTCCCGCAGTAAAAAGTATCCTTTATGTTGACTCGAACAACCAGCTATAATCATACCAACATCAAAATCAGCCCAGTGGTTTTTTCGTGATGCGGTCACAAACAGACAGGCGGAAAGAAATTCTATAAATTATAGATTCGGCCTCTGTATCAATAATAATGTGTATTTTAATAAGATTTTCCAAAAAATATTTAATGTACAGATCCGGCTTTGTTACAGTTTTACTATATGTATAGATTGCATGTTTTGTTTGCAATATACGATTCGCCTACGAATCATACGATATCCTTGCAACATATTGTGTACATATATGCTTATACTAACAGATTTATCAACGTCTAGAACAAATGGCTTTACCTATAAAGCTGAAGTGTACAAGGTTTATGTGTATCAAAAGGGGCCCGGAGATTTAAAGCAATATAATAAAAGGCTGATAATATATTTACGTATCTGAGGAAACCTGCATGTCTGAGAAAACCTAACAAGTTTTCGAAAGACACGTGAAGTCCGCCAACCCGCACTTGGCCAGCGTGGTGGACTATGGCCTGATCCCCCTCGTACTGAAGGGAGGCCCGTGCCCAGCAGTGGGACGTTAAAAATGGCTGAATACAATACATACATATTTACGTATCTGAATATATCTGAATATGAAAGATTTCGTATATATATATATATATATATATATATATGTTCTCCATCACTAATTTACTAATTTTCCATCACTAGTACTATAAAATGCCCAACATTAATCAGCCCATTTATCTTGTTTCGTCATGTGTGTGCATTTGCGTCTAGATTGTTAACGGACTCGGTTCTGTCTCCATACTATCTTATCTATACTAATATTATAAAGCTGAAGTGTTTGTTTGTTTGTTTGGTTGAACGCGCTAACCTCAGGAACTACTAATCCGATTTGAAAAATTCTTTTTGCCTTAGATAGCTTGTTAACTGATGAAGGCTATAGGTTATATATTATCCCAGAAAATGTACGGTTCCCGTGGGATAGATTTGTTTTTGCCTAGGGACGAACCCGAAGCGAAGCGAGGGTGAGTCGCTTGTAATATTATAAAGCTGAAGAGTTTGTTTGTGTTTGTTTGTTTGTTTGAACGCGCTAATCTCAGGAACTACTAATCCGATTTGAAAAATTCTTTTTGCCTTAGATAGCTTGTTAACTGATGAAGGCTATAGGCTACATATTATCCCGGAAAATGTACTGTTCCCGTGGGATAGGTTTGTTTTTGTCTAGGGACGAACCTGAAGTGAAGCGAGGGTGAGTCGCTATGTGAAATAAACTATAATTATTTTGTAAACTTAGATTAATAAAACGCTCAAGTAAATATGACACAGACAGTATCATGCCTTATTGTGACCATATTATTATCAAACTTTAACTTTAGCTTAAAGCTTTGTACGTGCCGTTTCAGAATTTAGTCCATTTGCAAGGTAATCTTGACTTCGCAATGTGAAGATGAGAGGACTGTAACTTTGTATCTACTTTACTGATTGGAGTACACTTAGCTAGGTAAATTCGGCTTCTCTCTGTACTGGCTATCCTTCTGTACCTGAAAGGAGGGAATAGGGGAGAATGCAGCATTCTTGACACAATTCTACGCCGACGTGATTTATACAGAAATAATTAATTAATTGCTTTGTACGGTATAATTGTATGTATGTACATATATAATTAAGTATATTAGTATTTTTTAACTAATATAATAATACAGTATAATCATTATTGAAAATTTGAGGAAAACATATACATATGAATAGGATTTACTTATCTATATAAATATAAAAAACTATTTCCACATATTTTTTATTGATAATACTCTCAGCTCTTCAATAGTTACCGAAAAAAAAAAACGATTGATTTGATTTCTGTATAACATTTTTTCTGGAAATATTCGGTTTGGTTCTCATTAAATGAATATACATTTATAAGAATTCGTAGCTCGTACAAAGATGAATAAATTTCACTGTATTTTTCTTTATTTAATGATATTACTTAACCGATTTTAATAATTATTTTACTATTAGATAGCTATATTATCCCAGAATGCTACACGTCAAAAATATGTTTGTAGTGTTTAGTCTGAGCTGTTAGTTTTTTTCTAGCAAATCGGAAAAAATACAGCGTTCTAGCTAAATGTTGTTTATTTTTTAACAACGTTAAACTTTATACGTTACCTATACAAAAGAAACACAATTTTTAAAATTTAGTCTGTCTATTCGTTCCCGCTAATCTCTGAAACATCTGGATTGATTTTGACGGCACTTTCACTGTCAGAAGGAGTAACTTAGGCTACTTTTATTTTAGAAAAAGAATGCGTTAAAGTTAATGCGTTAAAATCAATGGCATTTAACTGGCATTTACAAAAATCCACATACCAAGGGACGCATCCGAGCAAACCGAGGATAACTTACTAGTTTCAAATAATATATGATGATAATTCAAATCTAATAAATAAAATATAAATTCAGATCTACTATCAAACTCCATAACAATAAAGTTAATTGTACTAAACCATTATAACACATTGACATATTTATATAATTAGTATTAAATGTTAAATTTGCAAATGAATGGACATTTTGAAATGCGCGGCATTTTCATTGGGCTTTGTTAAAATAGAAAATTTAATACGGAATCCGCTGGTTTAGAAATGAGCAGCTATTTTGCTGTAGGCCTATTGTAAATTGTATGGTGGCAATCCATTGTTACACAATTTAATATATATTATGTTTTCATGTTGGACCATTAAATTTATATGGTGTTTCAAATTTTGTTGTTCGACATCTAGACCATTTAAAGATAGGTGAATTTTTATTTTATTTAATTAGTAGTTAATTCTATAATTATAGGAATCCATAGTAATAATAAAGATGTGAAAGTTTGTTAGTATATATGGATGTTTGTTACTCTTTTCTGCCAGAACGGCTGAATAGATCTGTATGAAATTTAGCACAGAGATAGATTATAGTCTGGAATAACACAGGTTACTTTTTATCCCGGAAGAATGTACGGTTCACGTGGGATAGATTTGTTTTTTTTTCACTAGAGACGAACCTGAGTGAAATAAGGGTGAGTCGCTAGTAAACTTTACAAAATGAAAAAAAAAAACTTTTAATTTGTAAAGTGAATTGGATTACGCAAGTCATAGAAAAAATAAGTATAATAATTATTTTAATGTAAAGTACAATTTTATTAATAAACTTACAACGTGCCCTCGCTTCGTTCGGGTTCGTCCCTTTTTAGATTGACATAACTTTTTCATTTATTCCGATTTGAATAACCGATAATTCCGATTGAAATAAAACAAATACTAAATGTTAAGTGAAGCTTACCACAATACATTAGTAAACCGCACCCAAATCGGTTTAACCGTTTCCGAGATTAGCGAGCACAAACGCACAAACAAACAAACAAAAGCTCTAAAAATTATTGTTTTGGGTTCTATTATTATGTCAATACTTCTTCTCTTTATTGTTGTATTATATGTATAGATATAGGTACATCAGTGTTTCTAGTATGTGAGGATAGTACCAACCTTAATATTATATACAAAGGTACGAGTACTCCGATAGTTGCTGTATGACAGAATAACGTGTGTAACGTGTGTAAAATGTAACGTGAGAATCTCTAGTGCGAAACTTAACAGTTGCTTTTGTAAATTTTTACTTACATTATACAATGTATTGGGTAGCTCATTTTTACAGTATATATCTATATATAAATGGGCAAAGTCAAAACATTCAGTATCTTATTCTCCTCTGTTTGTCAAACGATTTTCTTTTTTTGACGAGTTTTAGTGCTATTAATAAAAAATAATTAGGTATTGTCGAATATCGATGACTACTAGGTGAACACTAGTTATCTATAGGTACCTACAGATAAATAAAATTGAAGTGTCTGTCTGTAATGTCAAAATAACAGCTTTTTACTAAATGCATATGAAATTATATAGTACGTTACAAGAAAAATACAATTTTTGAAATTTTTGTTTGTACGTTTGTCTGTCTGCATGTCTGTTTGTTCCGGCTAAACTTCGAAACGGCTGGGCTGATTTTGATGGGACCTTCACTGACATGTAGCTGATGTTATAAGGAGTAACTTAGGCTACTATTATTTTAGAAAAATAATTAGGTTTTTGCTCAAAAAAATTAAATCGTACTTAGGGATGCACCCGAGCGAAGCAAGGGTAAGTCGCTAGACTCTAATATAAGCTTAGAACGTTTACAGATTAATTCTCATAATACAGTATCATGGTTACAGTTTCATTTAGTTCACTTAGCTCGGATAATTAACAGGTACGAACAAAGCAGGTATTTCAGGTAATTATTTAGATAACTGAACAGGTATTACGCGTAGAGGAGTGTAATTTCCACACTGCAATATTCCAAACTAACGCAATACAAACTTGGCTTAGAAAATCACAGTTTATTATATGTATACCTAATATTATACATTTGTCACATTTTCACTAATATTTATAATTGCTTTTAACTGATTTCAAAAAAGGAGGGGGTTAATTAGACTATATTTCTTTTTGTGGGTATTATAAGCTATATTTGTATCAATCGTGGATCGTTTTTTAATCTCCGACGCAAAAGAGGGTGTTATATGTAAGTTTAAAGTGGATATCTGTGTAACGGATGAATCATGAATAAAATTAATCAAGATTAAGTGTGTTCTTAGCTATAAATCAGGAAGATCCGTTCAGTCGTTTGCAGGCTATCAGCTCTTTTCTAGACAGTAAAAGGATATGAACAACTTCCACAGATTTAATCCATTCGAAACTTGGTATCCCGTTACTTCAATTACATTGCAACGATATGGTATCCTTGGCTTGATGCTGCAGCGTCACCTGGAATCTGCAAGATACTCAACCGGTTACTAAAATACTGCAGAGATATCGTGTTTCGTGCTCATTGAAATAGTTTCAATGAACAGGTTACTGTATTGAGGTTTTTTTTTAATTTTCAATTTTATTTCTTGTTTTAATTACTTGAAGATAACATATTATACCTTAAAAAAGAAGCTATGTTAGCCGGTCTGGCTTAAATCTATTTGTGTAATACATTTTTTAAGCCAAGACTGTCTAGGTGGTGTAGTGGCTAGTATATACGGCTGCATTGACAAGTTTAGTTATTGAGTCTTTCCGCTAATAAAGACTCAGTAACAGCCCGGAGTTAGGAAGTTGGCGGTGATTCACATATGTTTTTTGAGTTAATCTTAGAGAATGAAGATATGTATACATTTACTGTATTCAGCCTTTTGTACGTCCCACTGGGCACGGGACTCTCGTCAATACTCGGGGGATCAGGCCGTAGTCCACCACGCTGACTAAGTGCGGGTTGGTGGACTTCACGTGTCTTTCGAAAACTTTTTAAGTTCTCTCAAACATGCAGGTTTCCTCACGATGTTTTCCTTCACAGTGAGACAAGTGGTATACATGTTGCAAATGATTCACACATGAAAATTACAAAGGTGTGAGACCCGGGATTTGAACACACTTCACTCGGTTACTTAAACGAGTGTGTTACCACTAGGCTACCACTGCCTATACCTGCCATCTACTCCGCATGAAAATTTAATAGAAAGGAGAACCAATTAACCAAGGACAAGTCTGGATTATGATTTTAGTCTCGGCTTAAACGGAATTGAATTAATATTAAAGGTAAAACTGATCAGCTTAATTAATTCTCTCTATTTGGGTCAGCATTGGTTAGCTTAAATAAATGTATCGTTACATATTCCATCGCATTTAGGTCACGCGCCCTTTAAGCTCTTGCTTTAAATCCTGATGAGGAAATCCTTATACACTCTAAGCACATTCGTCTTTTGAGCTTTTCACATCTACTAAATGAAAGTAAACTAGTGTATGTAACTGTAATTGAATTTACTTTGCAGCTACAGCTCACTTTTCGCAGTCAAGAGGAATACCAAATTTGTGCATTGATTTTATTTTTAATTGAAAAAGTGAATTGACTTCAAAATAAATATTCAAGGACGGAATACATCTAAAAATCATTGATTATAATTGCAAAAAAATATATATTCGCCTATTGGCAAAGAAACACGCAATATAAGCACAAAAAACATACAACCGAAAGGAATACTTTGACAACACGTTTGGCTCAGTTTGTAGCGACCCTACTTGCTGTGCCAGCGGTCGCGGCTTCGAGTCCCGCTGGGTGCATTCATTTGTGTGATGAGCATGAATGTTTGTACTCCAGTCATGGGTGTTTACATTTATAATATGTATGTATTTAAAGTTATATGTGTGTAGTGTACCAAATATCTGGTATCCATAACACAAGCTTCGTAGCTTACTATGGAACTAGATAGTGCTGTGTGTTAATATCCCAACATATTACTTTTAAGTCAGTTTTGTTCTTGGGATCTTTCTATATGGTGTGTACGAGTACTAGTATTATGTGATCTGTGGTACGAGACAGGAGAAGAGCTTAATCGATTTTAATAGAACTTTCAAAAATATGATCATTCGGTTAAACGACATAGACTAATTTTAATTTAGTAACAGTTCCCATAAAATTGATTATAGAAGCTTAGAAGCTCTAAATATTTTTATTGGATTTATTGGTAGTAAATACCGAAGAATAGCAGGGGTATATTGCTAGCAAAAAAAAGAAAAACAAAATGCATAAAAAAATTAAGGAAAAATGGGTATTAATTCAATTAAATAAAATGTAGAGAAATAAAATGAATAATTGAACAAGTTGTTTGAACAAGGTATTTGTGTAAAACTGAAAACCGAAATGATTAAGCGTCCATTGAAGGAAATTATGCATCAACACGCTTGATTTAATGTGTAGAAGCATTATGGATGGTCAGGTCGATTGCAATCAATTACACTTTTGGTGACAAAGTACTATGTCACTATGTACTATGTCAAACTAAAGAATTGTATATAGACAAGAGTCCGCCAATAAAATGTGAAAGTCAAAAATAGTAGCGTAAGTGGCTGTTTATGCTACTATTTGAAATTTTTCCGTACAGATTATTTACTTTCTTTAAATAACCATGGCAATTTTATACAGGTATTATTCGATAATTTACAATTTTTGAGAATAAAATATGAATTAATAGTAAATAATAAAAGTAACAGTAAGTATATTTCTTTGTATATGTTAATTAAACATTAATTCTTCTTCTCTTGGAAGTGATAGCATAGTAGTAGCTTATTTAATGTTTTTTTTTTTTTATTATAATAAAATCCTTTAGATATTTTTATTTTATTAACATTTATTTACCTGTCACAGTAATGTTTGGCTTCATGTTTTATTCTGAGACACTATAGATATAGTCATTCCAAATTATCTTCCTTCCGTCTGAGATTAAAGTAATAAATGATCAGGTTCTAGTCATATTAGTAGAAAGTGTACATTTTAAACTAGGCCTAGGTTATTTGAAGTGCCCCCCCAATGTGCGGTCACCTTGTCGTGATGGCTTATAAGCGTCCGGCAGTCCAACCCGGCGGGAAGCCAAAAAACGCACTGGAAGGTGGCCCACTTTGGTGTGCGGTGTACCATGCGGGTTGCTCCCGGTACTTCTCTGCTAGCAGAGTGGATTGTGGAGCAACCCGATGGTTGTTGTGGTATACTTCGACAGACCTGCCGTCAGGGCCGAGTGGTTGAGTGCGTAAGCGATCCTGCGACGCCCCATTAAGTTCACATATGTATACAGTGGTATGCGTTAATGCATTTGCCAACACAAAAAAGGTTATTGGATGAGTTATTTATATTTGTCATGAGAACTACTTTTTTATTGCAAATATTTTATTCTATTTCTGTCTTTACCGGACTATTATCATAAATACTACACTTTGTGTTTGTTGGGACATTAACACACAGCACCATCTAGTTCCATGCTAATGTAAACTACGAGGCTTGTGTTATGGAGATGTGTATCTGTATGTATGTTATTTTTCACGTTAAAATGGCTGGACCACAGATCATATATAGAGTACAGATAGTGCATCCCATACAAATATTTGGACATCGCTAACTCACGCTATTGGACACACTATTTTTTTTGTCCTAAAATGATAATAGATGGCGCAAGTGAGAATTAAAAATAAGGCGACATCTAGCAACTCTAAATGATAGATGGCGTTAAAAGCTAAGGGTATCTATCCCCGAGCTGCCGCTGCGCAATGTTGTAGGTAACTATGTAAGGTCTCTCAAGGCTACTATGACAATTACAAACTATATTTTTGAGATATTGTCTTTGAGTGCTACAAAACTTTTTATTATATTGAGCGCCATCTATGAACACAGCTTACATAATTATTATCAAAGATCGTGCTATCACAATGTAGTACCCATTATTGCCGCCAGAAATATAACGATATTATTGAATTTTATAAAACTTCAAAATCATTATACTTTTGTCCATTACATCCTTTTTTCTTACTTTAGGTATTCTTTTTTAAGTTAGAATATATGCTTTTCGCATTTAATTTTTTTTAAATTTTGAATTTAACATGAACATAAAAACAAATCGATACATACAACGCCATCTATTATCATTTTTTTTAACTAATTTCACTTTGTTCGTGATGTGACCCCATGGCTGGACGGATTGGGATGACATTTAGTAGGTACACAGATAAACTATGACGTGGAATAATAAATAGGCTACTATTAGGCATCTAAGATTGCACCCGAACGAAGCAAAAGTCGGAGTCTAAAACAAACACGTTATGTTTAAAAATCTTTATTAACCACATAGAATAATACTAATAATCCAGTGCACAAAACAGAGCAACACCACGCTTGATCCAGTGGGCCTGGGGCTTGTGGGTGGCGAGCTCGATGGTCATGACGTAGTTGGTGGAGTGCCCGGTGGTGGACAGCGTGCCGGCGCGCACCAGCGTCTTGTACGCGGGGCACTCGTAGAGACCGGACGCCAGGCGGTGGTTTTGCTCCGGCTTCATGTAGATTATTGCCATTTCTGTTTATATGTATGTACATTTTGTGTTACTTTCTTAGATTTACGCGAATATTTGACGTTTTAAATAAAACTACCTTTTTGGATTTTTTCGCGGATTTATTTTGATTTTTGGTTCCCGATGTTTCGAATGCTTTACAGCAATAATGATGAGAGGATGATTGCTGTAAAGCATTCGAAACGATAGTTATACGATAGTGATAATGCGATAAATAGTTTTATTTAAAATATATTTCTATTAGATGTAAAATTTTCAATATTTCTTTTTATTTTCTAATGTTTCTAGTCGAAATTTCAGTAGGTACCATTCTGACCATTTAAATTCTGGATGTGCTGATGCTAATATAAAAAAAATTGCAAAAAGAGAATTTCTACTAATTTTCTGACATATGATGTAGTTATGTATTTAGTTTTTTGAAAAGCAGTGTCTTATGATTTTCATAAGCATTTTTCACTACTAAGACATGACTAAGACATGGATCTAAGCTAACTTTTATTCCTGCTGGCTTTCCAAAAAAAAAAAACGAATTACTACTAATATCAAATTTCACCATCTACTTAAAACCATGCTTTTTAAATAAAGAATCAACGAAAGTATTATGTAAACCATGCCTTTATTAGCTCATCAAATTATATAATATTAAAGTGGTAGTGCCATGCTTGTTACCTTCGGGTAGCAGGCGAATGGGCCGGCACGCCTCGTATAGTACCACTCTCTCACAGGAAACCGGCGTGAAGTGGTAGATATGCTGTCCCGTTTCGTCCAGTAAGTGAGAGTCAGGGAAGCCCACTTCCCATCCCTCCCCCTCCCCCCTCCCTACTCCCTTCCTCCCTTTTCTGAAAGGCCGGCAACGCATCTGCAAGCCCTGCAGTGTTGCGGATGTCCATGGGCGGAGGTGATCACTTCCCATTAGGTGAGCCTCTTGCCCGTTTGCCCCCTTTGTCCCATAAAAATATATATATATATATATATATATATATATATATATATATATATATATATATATATATATATATAAAATCATACCAGTATGTAACTCCTTCGGCCTACTCTCCTCCAGAGCCATTTCGGTGACGTTCCAACGAGCGCCCTCTAGGAACAGTCCGCTCACACAGCACCCATCGTCTGGCTTCTTCGCCGGAGGCCCAGGGAGAGCCTGGGGAGATAGGTTAGTAAATTTTCTCTTAAATCCTCTCTTGTTACCCAAAGATACATTCAATGAAACATTTAGATGTATGTCTGTGCGTGTGGATGGTAACAAGTTCCATTTTCATCCGAAACAATTACAATTTAAAAGTATATAAGAATCTAATAAAGAAGAGAAACCTAAGAAATGGGTCTATAAAAACTATTATTAAAAACTAAAATGATTTAACCACAAATACATTTGATTGTGATAAAAGCAGTTTTTGATAGATTAGTAGATTAGTATTCAGCCCTTTTTTTAACGTCCCACTGCTGGGAGTGGGCTTTCCTTCAATATGAGGGGTATCAGGCCATAGTTCACCACGCTGACCGAGTACGGGTTGGCGGATTTCACATGTCATTCAAAAAATCGCTAGATTTTCTCAGACATGCAGGATAATCATGTTAGAAATGATTCGCACATGAAAATATCAGACGTGCGAGACCTGGTATTCGAACCCAACTTCACTCGGTTTCCCAAGCAAGCGCGATACCACTGGGCTACCACTACCTTTTATTAGTAGATTATACTAAAGTATTTTTATTAATTAAGGCAATTCTTTCAATATCCAGACACAAGTTGTCCAAAAAGATATTTATATCATGTAAAAAGTATAATAAAAATAGATTATATATTATATATGTATGTATGTACCTCAAACGCATAAGCAACAGTGTCAATAGCGATCACGTGCTTCCTCGCGTAGTTCTGAAGAGCTCCGGTCAGAAACGCTTGTGGGAAATAGAAACCGGAGATCCAAAACACTTTCGGTATCCCCCCGTCCGCCCAACTCTGCATGAACTGTACTCGAAGACACAGATCCTTTACCCACGCCGCTAATAGTAAAAAAAAACGTGTGTGTGTACTTATGTACGCACGTAAGGAGTTATACTTCTTTGGCGTAATAGAATAAAATAGATAAAGATTCATCCCGTATGTCATAACTCTCTGTTTGTAAAAGGAATGCAGCTAACTTTATCATGTCGCTTTTTGGCTGTCGGTGTGCGCGCGCATCGTAAAAATTTTACTCTCATATTTTTTCCAAACGTGCCAAAAGAAGTATAACTTCAAAAATATAAACTAATATATTGTAATAAGAATATTCTAATACAGGAAGCTTCCAGCTAAAATTTCTAGCTACTACGTCTATTTTCGACAGAAGCAGGTTTAAACCGAGTTCATACATGGAATAGGTGCCTATTCAATTCAGTTGAATATATGTTTTATGCAGTATATGCTCTGTGGGAACCGATGGTCATGGTTCTATATTGATAATCAAATTAAGCCTAATATATTGGAATTTATAGCAAAAAGATCCTTCTAAAGCGAAGTTAGTTTTATTATTTAGAGTAAATGAAGATATTTTAAAGTCGGTATATCTTTTTAGTTAGTTGATGCGCTGAAAGCCTGGCTTATGATTTAAAATTGGATAAAAAAGATTAATAATGTCCACTATCCCTGCATACAACTGTATAATGAAAATCACGTTTGTTTGGACAATACAAGTAGTATTTTTATAATATAAAACGGGTTTTTACTATGTTTTTACTTTTTTGAGTTCTTGATATTTCGGCATTGTTACAAGTAGCAAGCTCCATGATCAGAGGTATAGTCAGTATAAGAAACTCATAAAATAAGTGAAAAACGTGGTAGATATCGCGTTTCACACCATAAAATTATGGTCAGTAACCATGAAAATTTACAGATCATAGAATTAAATCTAACCGAGCGGTTTCAGCGACGGATAAGCGCGAGAACTCCACATGTCGGGCACGGCGTTGCGCGCGAGGCTGCCGGACATGCTCTCCAACGCTTCCGACATCACTACGAGTCCTTTTAGAGCTTTTTGTAAATCTCTATAAATAAACAGAAATTAGTGATGTGTTTATGTAAAACTAACTGAAGTATGTATACATACGTAATCTAATATATAGGTAAATACCTCGTGTCACGGTGTTTGTGGTCGCACTCCTCTGAAACGACTCGACCGATTTTAATTATTTTTTTTGTATATTTGGTAGGTGTGAGATTAGGTCGTAAATTATTTTTCACCCTCTTACACCCACCCTTTAGTTTTTAAGTAGATAACTAGGGGCAAACCCGGGCGGAGCAAAGGGTGAGTCGCTAGTATTATATCCTAATATTTGCAAAAAACCTCCCTCCTCTTTTCTAATAGTTGTTTACATTGACAGTTATTTTAAATTCATTTCCCATTCATCCCATAAAATAAAAAATGTTTCATAATTCAAAACGGGTCGTCATTAATCTATAACATTTTTCTTTGAACGAAGCTGGTTGAATAACGTTTTATATTACACGGATACAATCAATTCACCATTTTCCAAACTAAGCTTTTCAAATACAGAGGCTAAAATTAAAGTCCCGTATAAAAAAAAATAATAATTTGGAAATCAGAAAGGTTAAATAAAACTTTTTTGAAATGATAAATGTTTAGTTAATAACTTTTTTTGTGTAAATTACCATAGAGTGATTTTTCTCTTTGTAAATATTGACTAAATTTTATAGTCTTAAAATAGTAACAATAATGCCCTCCTAACCCTTACATTTGCGCAGACCTCCTGTAGACATACAGGTGGTTATGTGGGACACACCGGCTGGAAAAGCCAGTATTACCTACAAAAAGCCAACAAAACCTCCCCGTCTTAATGGGGCGTCGCGGGATGGCTTACGCACTCAACCACTCGGCCTCGACGGCAGGTCTGCCGAAGCAGACCACAACAGCCATGGGGTTACTCCACAGCCCATTCTGCTATCAGAGAAGTACCAGGAGCAACCCGCATGGTACACCGCTCACCGAGGTGGGCCGCCCTCCTGTGCGTTTCTTGGCTTCGCGCCTGGCTGAACTGCTGAACCCTACCACGACAAGGTGAACGCATGTAAATGGGGTGCGGGGGGGGGGGGATTCCTCTGGGACTAGCTATCTGTGCAGAAGATATTGTAGCCCATACACAAGTACGCACAGACACGACATGCACTCTATTCTTGTCACCCTTATACTGCGGTGGGACGACAGTTTTGTTTCGACTAAAGAGAGATCAGGCGTATGACTGCAACACTGCCAACTTCCCGTCTCCGGGTTGATATTAAATACATAGTTATTTAAGGGTCAGGTCAAGGGTAAGCCGGTTCAGGATAAGTATAGTTTTTGTTAAGATATAGATCTTAATAGAAAGTATACTTAGCTTGACCCGGGACTCGAGCCCAGGACCTCCGGATCGACAGCTACACATGCTAGCCACTAGACCACTGAGGCAATACGAACTTACTTTAAGGAATTGTTAATGATTGCCAGCAGTTTGTTGTATCTTATAGCCTCCTGTATCAATACTGTGTTCAGGGACTCTTTGTATGACACTGGGTATCTGTAAATGGTTGTTATTAATTCAAAATATGAATATATATTTAATGAATTATATGTATATTTTAAAATAAGACAAATCATTATAGTGTATATTGTTTAATTTTCAAAATAATCCAATATTAAACATTGAAAATTACATTATTTCTGCGATATCTAATCATTAATAGGTAGCAAGGTTTTAAAACTTGTAATCCAAATATCTATACAGATAAATAAAATTGGAGTGTCTGTTTGTAATATTAAAATAACCGCTTTTTACTAAATGCATATGGATGTAAAGACGGTACATATGTATATCAAAACAACATTTTTTCAATTTTTTGTCTGTCTGTCTGTCTGTTTGTTCCGGCTAATCTGTGAAACGGCTGGACCGATTTTGACGGGACTTTCACTGGCAGATAGCTGATGTTATAAGGAGTAACTTAAGCTACTTTTGTTTTAGAAAAAGAATCAGGATTCCGCAAAAAAATTAAAACCCATGAAATTGTGAACAAAATCCGCGTACGGCGTACGCACCTGACCGAAGCGAGGGTAAATCGCTATGTAATTTAAATGAATATTGCAGGAGTAGAGAGCAAGCTACTATTTATGTATAAACATAGCTAACCGTGAAAACGTACCTAGGGACGAACGCGAGCGAAGCGAGCGTGAGTCGCTAGTTATTCAAATAAATGTTTACGAACATTTTTAATTAAAACTAAATATAAGTTTTTGAATAAAAATGTGATATTTAAAAATGTCAATGCGGCCAGTCCATGATGAAGCTACTGCTGGCTCGAAATGCAGTACGACTGAAAAGAGTCGGCAATGAATTCATTAGTTGTTCTTTTAACATTAAGAATGCTATTATTTAACAATCTATAATGATATTATGATAACTTTCCACATGTACATATTCATGTATTCAGCCCTTTCTAACGTCCCACTGCTGGGCGTGGGCCCCCCTCCACCACTCGGGGCTCAGGCCGCAGTCCGCCGCGCGGCCGAGTGCGGGCGACTGAGCGTGGCCGCAGACTACTTGCTAGGTTCTCTCACACATACAGGTTTCCTCACGATGTTTTCCTTCACCGTAAGGCAAGTGGTAATCATGTTGGAAATGATTCGCACATGAAAATATCAGAGGTGCGAGACCCGGGATTTGAACCCGCTTCACTCGGTTTCCCAAGCGATGGTGTACCACTAAGCTACTACTGCCTTAATATTCATACATATAAGTAATTTTACTAACGTAGTAGCAATATATTTCTGATCGAGCAACGCCGGTAGCACGCCTAGTATCTCTTTGGCGGCGAGTTCTGTCATCTCCTCAGCAGTGAGGCCGCCCTCACCCGACACTTCTTTAGGTTGTAGATTACTTAGAGTATCTATTGGAATGTGTTAGTTTGAACTTATTTTGTTTATTTTTGAAGTTCTACTTCTTTCGGCACGTTTCGAAAAAAATATGAGAGTAAAAGTTTTACGATGCGCGCGCACACCGACAGCCAAAAAACGACATGATGAAGTTGGCTGCATTCCTTTTACAAACAGAGAGTTGTGACATACGGGATAAAATCTTTAGCTACTTTTGTTCTGTTACGCCAAAGAAGTATAACTTCTTACGTGCGTACATAAGTACACACACACACGTTTTTTTAGTACTTTTCATATTTTATTAAACTACAAAAACTGAATGAATATGATTGATGCACAAATTATCTCGAATAAATATAAAAAATCATTACGTTATAAAAATTTTATTACTGTCTTGAGTAGTGTGGTCTGAGTATCTATAGTATATTTCAGGAGTAGCGGATTCGAATCCCGTTCCGACAATTTTATGACAAACTTATATATCTTGGCCTACTATTATACTATTACCTATAAATGAGTGTTTGTATGTACGTTATTACTTTACGTTGGAACGGCTGGACGGATTTGGATGAAATTTAAAACAAACTATAACCTAGACCTACGTGTTAAGACAGCGATGCACTCGAGTGAAGTGGGGTTAAGTCGTTAGTCGACTATATAAATATTTATAACAGTCTGGGTGTATAGTCTATTTTTTCTTACGTGTCTTAAATAGTAAACAAATATGGCGTACAGGTGACCAGAGATAATTCATAGAGATGTGCATGACGAATGAATGACTGAACTTAATGGTTTTTAATTTTTATGCAGTGAACGTAAAGTATTGGGTAGAAATAATACGACAAGTTATTTTAATAATTTTATTAGTCTGATTCCGATGATAAATTACTCGACTCTTCTGATATATATGTATTATAAAATTAGGGGTCAGTGTATCTGTTGCAGCATCTATTAAGCCGTCAAGCTGCAACATTTTGTCTTCTTCTTTTTTCACATGTTCAATACAATTTATCCAAGACGCCGTACCAATTTTTCTTAATCCTTCTCTGACTAGCTCCTTGACTTCAGCCATTTTAAAACTTTTATTATTTTTTCCTACATGTGATTTTAATTGTGCCCATATTAATTCTATTAGATTTAATTCACAATGATACGGCGGAAGGCGCAGAACAATTATATTTTTATGAGCGGCCATTTCATCAATAACTTTTTTATTATAATTGTCTTTATTAAATTTTAATAAAAGTTGTCAAAATGTCACTTGTCTATTTTAAAATCAATGACGTGAAAGTTTTTTTAAGATTTTTTTGGCCTTAATATAAACTCATTTTTAAAACTTTAACCTAAAAAAGCAAAAAGCGGTCGGAAGTCCCTCACTCCGTTTTAATAAACTGTGCAATAAGATACGAAATAATAATAATAATTACAATAACAAATAAATAATAAGTATAAATTCATTAAAAGCAATTAAAAAGCTTCTATATTCTACAGAAGACATTACTATTTTTAAGCCTAATAACAATTTGAACAAAATATCGTACTTTGTAATTTAAAGATATTGTTATTTTTAATAAGTTCAGTTTTCACTCTCGATAATTCATTCTAAATGTACATCTCTATAATTCAAAGACAAAGTAGCGTATCGAAACGTCAAAATGTTGTGTTCATATTTTATCTTTGGAAATTGGTTCTGTCAATATTTCAATTTTAGCAAAAATAATGTGTTTAAATCAATAATTAACAGCTTTTATTAGTGTAATTCGTAGCGTGTGTGTTTCTGAAATAGTTATAAACGATAAAACCAAATCTAAAATGTATGATTGTCCGAAAACAAGTGATTTTCGTTCATGGTAGTGTTTGTTTACCAATTAGGACACGTAAGAAAAAATGGACTATATGTCTGTGTATTCTACGTAACCCTCGACACAACTTACTTATACAAGAGCTAGTCTCCGACATTGCGTAGCTGATATTCGCGTTGCTATGGAGACCGAACAGAGAAGGATCGTCATTTAGCGGTAGAGTTCTAATATACTTTGTGTAATCATCGATTGTAAAACACGACGGTTGCTGAAATATTTATTATTTAATATTACTTTTTTAATAGTTTGTATATTATTAAAGAAATTAAACCTAACAATAATAATTGTAACAACTATAAAGCAATTTATTACTTTTTGTGTTAGGCAGAAAATTAATGCAACATATTAGAAAATTAATATAACAAACTATTTTTTTTTAACATCAAAAACCCATTTTTTTTATTATTATTTTTTTAATACAGCATAATAAATTATGACATAACTAAGAAGTTTCATTTCAATTATTCACAAAGTAGGAGTTCACAAATAGGTAGGCAGAACGCAGCAAACCTTAGGCAATTTCCCCTTAAAAAAATAATATAAATTCAATAAACCACCTGTTTATACGCTCCGCTCTCATCAAACACACATCTATCGTTAAGAACGGCTGTAGTGTAGTAATCTGCTAGAAGACATAACAAACATCGCCGGTCCCAATCGTCGGTTACTCTACCGCCGTAGTTTATATGACCGGCTGTGTAAGTTAACATCTAAAGTAAAAAAAATATGCTAATATTATAAAAGCGAGTTAGTAAGTGTTTTAGTTATTTCTTGACGCTGTAAAAGCTCGATACATCTAAGTAAAATTCGGTGTCTATTCAGTCTATTCCTGGATTATTACATATCACTAGGCGCGTGATAATACGATGTATTAAATAAAGTTTATAATTAAAACTCAAATATCTACTTGTTTAGAGAACTACTTAGTACTTACTCTAGAATACAAACAATAAAATCTCAGTAGGTAAAAATGATCAAATTACTGAGTTGATTTTATTTATATAAAATCAACTCGGTAATTTGATCATTTTATTATAACTAAAACAGTGTTTTCCTAATGAATTTCAGACGAATACTTCACGAACACCAATTTTTAGTGGTTGTCCTTAAGTTAACTATCTTAAATTTGGCAACCCACTGTATATAGATTTTTAAACATTATTCGTAAAATTATGTATGTCGAATATCGGAAATCAAAATTGACAATCAAACAATATGTAACTTACACGCAAAGGAACTTCGTGGTATTCCGTGAGGAACATGTGCAACTGAGATATGCAAATGCGGAGATCTCCGTCAGTGAATTCGTACGGGATGTTGAAACCGAGCGGTCCAAACTTCCGACGCTCCAATACAACACCGTGGAATAGGCACAGCGAGAAAAGTAACCACTAAAATATTGATTACACTATATATTATAAATGCGAAAGTTTGTGTATTTCTGTATGTTTCGTCTAACTGTCTCAATGGCCTAGTGACTAGCATATACGGCTGTAGAACCAAAGGTCTTGGGTTCGAGTTCAGAGTCGGGCCAAGTTTAATTATTAAGTCTTTCTGTTGAAGAAAGTCGCAGTAGCAGCCCGGAATTAGGAACTTGTTATTGTTGAAGCGGTGTTTAACCCCCGTGCTCGGAGAACACGTGTCGCGTTGGTCTCGCGCCAACACTCATCGCGAGTATCGAAGTATCGTCCTATCAGGTTTGAGAATAAAAGGAATAGAGAGTGCACTTGTGTCTGCGTGTACCGACACACGCGCTATACTATAATATCTCATACAGTTGGCTAGTCTCAGTGAGATTGACTGCTGTGACCGACATCGGCCGGGAGAATGTACTCACTTCTCACGCTAAAATGACTGAACGGATTTGGATGACAGACTGCACAGATAGACTATGACCTAAAGTAAAACAAAGTGTATTGTATGGCACTTAGGGACGTAAGTGGAGCGAAGTTAATTCGCTATTAACCATTCTAGAATAATTTCTAAGAAATTCATTGTTAACTGTACCACCAGTGTTCCCACGTCACTCAACACGTTAATATTATAAATGATAAATTTTGTATGTATGTTTGTTACTCCTTGAGGCTGGCTTAATTGCTGAACGGATTTGGATGAAATTTACAACACTGATAGACAATGACAAGGAGTAGCATTCTAGTGTGTTACTGTACACATAAGCACAAGTACACATAGGTCTCCTTAAAGTCATACTATTAATAATATATTCCTAGTAATATACCAGAAATAATATAACTGAGTCATATCAAAAATTCAAAGAGAAAAAAAAACATTCAATACAAAGTCGCGCATAGAAAGGAACTCATAATAATTTAATTTTATTATAAAAAAAAAACACGAAAATAATATTCTTAAAATGTAAAAGTTTCATTCAAATTAGCCGCAATTATAGCCATTCTACTTTCAAACTCCAAAGACAATGAAAACAAACCTTAAAGTTAGGAACTTTGTTGTCTGAAGAATTGAAATAATCTAGAAAATCTGGAACTTGGTTCATGTAAGCTTTTAGTAAGTTCGCCTTTATGCCTCTGGGTGGTTCCACCGTCATTTTATATCCTAAAATATACATATGTTTAACTAAATGTAACATAAAATTATACGATTATTGAAATCTTTACTCGTATAGGTACATATTATATACATATAAGATTCCTTTCTATTTTGAAAGTTTATTTTTTTGTTTGCAAAGCAAATCATATTATATAAAAATCGATTTGTGCATGTTCCCTAGGAACTGCAAAACGGCTGGAGTGATTTTGATGCAATTTTCAGGCGATCTTCAGATTTGCCCAGCGGGCGATCCTGTGATGTTTGGTAGCGATCGGAAGTTTGAACGTGGGCGAAGCCGTGGGTTAAGTTTTATTCCTTATATAAGTATATGTTCGTTGTATGTAGGTACTAAAATACAAGAGACAAATCTAAAATTTGTGTTTTAAGACATAAATTTAACATATTGAACCATTAAATATAGCTCTAATGGATACGTTCCAATTTATAATAATTATAATAGAAGGCGTGTCATCTTTAATTTAATTGACTCATTTGTTGACTGCTATTCATATATTAATACGGTTTCAAACATTGCTCCTTGAGGTGGTTATACCTCAATTCAGTCATCTGCTATGAAATACTTCATAAAGACATTAACTTACCGTTTTGCAACAATGCGACAGGAAAGAATGGTGACGGTGTAGACGTGAGCCATAACCTGAAATCCTTATGAACCTGTTCCGGTATTATTTGCTCCACATTCAATTCCAATGTTGGCATCCATGATGGAGAAAGATGGCAGTTCTTAAAAACATTACTTAATCAATAGATTAAAAATTCAATAATATATACTCTAAATATATCATGTGTACGTATTCAAACTTGCACATTCACTCAAACACTTATGTTATCCTATATGATAAATATGTAAAACTAGTAAATGTAAAAAAGGTACGTTTTACATAGATAATTAAAATAGTTATTTGCCAGCGTTAGCCATATAATTTTATTTTATTTTTTCTGATGTTTTAATACTTATTATCCTATTCCGGACTAAGAGAAATCCAAAAAATCGTATATCATAAAAAATTGTCTAGCCGTTCTTGAGTTATAAATGGTGTAACTAACACGACTTTGTTTTATATATATATATATATATATAGATTTGTCTGAAAGTATAGTATAATCTTTGGAACAATATTTTAGTTTATTTAACAAGTAGCGGCTCACTTTCGCTTCGCTCGAGTTCGCCCCTTTTAACAGTTAGAATAGATAGACTATATACCGCTAACTTGGGTAGTAGCCTATAGTCTTCTTCAATAAACGGGCTATCTAATGCAAGAAGAATTTTTCAAATCGAATTAGTAGAATCTAAGATTAGCGCGTTTAAACAAACAAACAAACAACCTCTGGGTCTTCTTTATAGCATTATAAGTACAGATTATAGAAAGCCACAATTTTCTTGGACAAAAAAATTGCACTTAAATCGCACATCACTTAAAAAATCCCACACGTACATTAGCATTACACACGTAAAACTCACGTGGAAAAAATCTAAGAAAACAAGACACGTTACAACATCAATCTATTTTGCCAATCAAACCAATCAGTGAAAATGTGATTGATAAGACAAATAAAAGACGGACAAAAAACAAAAAATATTTACCTGGAAAAACACCCAATTACCAAAGTCGCAGCCAACTTTCATCATGGCCTCGGCTAACGGCCCTTGACCTTGACCTAAAGAAATACTCTCGAACCGTTTCCCCATCTTCATTTTATCAGCAAACTTCAGGAGATCTATAAATTTCATTGAACCAAAATATTGTGACATTTGATGGCTTTTAGAGTTTATTTAATGTCCAATACAAGACTTTGCTTTTAAGGCGACATCTTGATTTTGTAAATATTCTTTGTTAGGGTTTCCTAAAGATTTTATACTTAGAATTTAAAATTAAAATAAGATTTAAAATTATTTAAATTCTTTTTACGGTTCTTTAATTTACGGTGAAGGAAAATATCGTGAGGAAACCTGCATGTCTGAGAGAACCTAGTAAGTTGTCTGCCAGCCACGCTCAGTCCGCCCGCACTCGGCCCGCGCGGTGGACTGCGGCTTGATCCCTCTCGTATTAAAGGGAGGCACACCTCCAGCAGTGGGGTGTTAAAAAGGACTGAATACAATACTTTCTTAGATTTAAGCGAATATTTGACATTTGAAATAAAACAATTTTATCGGATTTTTTCGCGGATTTATTTACATTTTGGGTTCCCGACGTTTCCAATGCTTTACAGCGATCATAGTCATTGTCTGTCAATTTTTCAAATAATACTATTCTCCTTGATAAATTCTTTCTATACAATTCATTACTAATCCATTCATTTAAATGATACAAATGAAATGATGATTGGAAACCCATACTCCTACTAAAATAGAATAACATTAAAGTATAAAAAACGTATAACATTTTAATCTAGCACTTACCCGCAGCAGGGTCAGTACCAGTGGAGAGGACAAATATGATAGGCGCCAGAGGGTCGGACTCCGCGTACAGCGCCGCTAGATCGGCCGGCTGAGGCTCTACGAAGCGCGCCCCGAGACCCGTCACCACATAATCCTAAGACAATGAGAAAAAAATATTTTTCTATATATTAAATACGTTTTAAACATGCAATCTACATCTATACCAATATTATAAAGTTTCAGAAACGTTTCATTACTGTTCACTACGACGCGACGACACGTTTGGCTCAGTGTGTAGTGACTCTACTTTCTGTGCTAGCGGTCGCGGGTTTGAATTCCGCTAGGGGCATTCATTTGTGTGATGAGTATGAATGTTTGTACTCCAGTCGTGGGTGTTTATATTTATAATATGTATGTATTTAAAAGTTATATATGTGTAGTGTATCAACTATCTGGTATTTATAACACAAGCCTCTTAGCTTTACCATGGAACTAGATGGTGCTGTGTGTTAATGTCCCAACATATTTATTTATTTATTACTGCCTAAATGGAATAGAATGGTCGGGATATCGCTAAGTAAACAAAAAAAATATAGAAAGTTTAAAATTATACGCTATACGATAAGTTAGCTAGTTGGATGTGTTAGCCCTCATGTGTTATCCTGGGTATGTGTATGTTAGAGCAGACATATTATATGTATACATGTAAACAAGGATATAATGTTTAGCTTGGTAACCATGGTATCATGGCAACATAATATATAATACTAAAATTATAAATAACTCATCTATGCAAATGTTGTTTTTTAATATTTTCCATATTTTTCTACTAAATTATTCTAATTAATAGCTAATATATACATATATTATAACAAATGTATATTGTTGAAAGTTATTACTTGAAGTCCAGGAATAAGCTTGTCGGGTCTCAAACATTTCAAAACAAGTAATCTCTGGAATGGATCCAGCTGTGTGTCCAGTGGCTTTGGATACGGTAATCTGCAATTTTATCATACTAATATTGTAAATGTCAATGGTAGTGGCTAAAGACCGACTCAATGAGTCAATGAATGGATTAGTGAGTAATCAGATTTGAGTGAAACTAAGAATAGAAGTTCAGAGGAGAAGTTCAAAGCAGAAGTTCAGAGGAGAAGAGAAGATGATTGCTTTGGGTAATAATTTTAGTATTGACTTTTTAGATGTTTATTCTGGTTCGATGATTGATGTTTGGTTAGATTAAGGGAGATCCAGCATAATATAAAACGCTAGGTAATGAAAGTTAAGTGAACATGTAAAGTGATTGGTTGAAGTCTTAGTTTTAGCCTCCGACTAAAGAAAAAACATAGACAAAAATGAAGCCATTTTTTTTAAAATAGTATGTAATGTTTTTAATCATTATACAAATATTAATCGAATACTCAGCACTGTCATCTATACTAATATTATAAAGAGGTAAAGTTTGTGATGTTGTAGGGGGTAATTTCTGGATCTACTGAATCGATTTAGATGAAATTTGACAAGAAGATAGTTTGACTTTTTATCACGGAAATCATCCCTTAAGGGGGTGAAAATGAGGACAAAAATTTGTATGGGGAATCAAGCTAGGGACTAACCCGAGCGAAGCGAGGGTGAAAAGCGAAATATAGGATATTATTATAAGAATCAATAACTTACTTATGAGGATTCCAAGCGTCATAATAAGTCTTAAAGAACTTAGTCTGTTGCGGGAAGTCTATCACAAATTGGTGCATAGTTGGCAACGATGCCAGCTGCATCATATCGAGCCACATGCGGGGCGAGATCCACTTTGGCTCTGGATTTTCAAATTCCTAAATCGAAATATTTAAATGTTTTATTTATCAGTATCACATTAAAATCTAAGTAATTAATTTATTATAATAAAAAAAAATCGTGATACTAGTTTTACCCGCGACTCCGTACGCGTAGTTTACTTAAGAGAACGATCTCAATCACAATCTATCTATATTGACAATTTTACTAAAATCAGTTGAGCCGTTAATACTGAAGCAACCAACTGACTCAATATCAATGAGTGAATGAGTGATTCACTGAACATCTAACTTTTGAATTTATAATATTAATAATACTTCAGTTATGTATTTAAAGCGTTGCATTATATTTATATAACCACAGATCATATATAGAGTATAACTAAACTCTAACATCAATTCTCGACTAACGTGTTAATACATTTTAATTAAACATTTTTAAAGATAATAAAACGCTTTAATGAAATTATATCGCAAAATGCAAAAGCAATTAGCCGAGTTTAGCGTTAAATGTGCCAATTGAATCCGTAGAACTAACAGTTTTATTTAACATTTTCCAACTACTCAAGGCAATTAAAACAGCATTATAACAGCTAACTATGGAAAGAAATTAAAATAAACATATTTTTATTTCACTAGCGAGTCAGCCTCGCTCCGCTCGTGTTCGTTTCTATTTACGTTTTAACGTTTAGTATAGATTTTTTTTAGAGATGAGATATTTTCCCGCAGTAAAAAGTATCCTATATGTTGACCCGGATAACCAGCTATCATCATACGAAATTTCATTAAAATCCCTCCAGTGGTTTTTCTGTGACGCGACAGACAGACCGACAAAAAATCTAAAAACTATAGATTCGGCCTCTGTATCGATAATAATGGCTATTTCAATAAGGTATTAAAAATATTTAATGTACAGATTCGGCTTAGTTACAACTTTATTATATGTATAGATGATTAAAATATCTAAAGAAATCTAAAACACATAAGTTATGTATAAGAAAGGTCAGTATAAGTTACATACTTCTTCGATTTTAGCTCCATTCAATAGAAAGTTAAACTCTTGATGTCTAATCGTGCCTTTATCGAGTAAAATCCGGGCACAAAGTAGGAAAGCAAATAAAAGCTTATGTCTTTCGAAGAGACTTCTACACACGTTTTGGTATAAGAGGAATGTGAAATGCTCAATAATAATCTCAACCCTTTCTATAATATCCTCTGTGAAAATAGAAAATAAAAATTTAGATGTAAATCTTTTAAAGTGCGTTTTAGCTGGAATATAATTAAAAGCATTTTTGTGAATATTTTTATTGACTATAATTATTGTTATGGCTAATAGAATATTAAGAAATATATTAAAATTATGTAATATCACGTGATCAGAATGTTGTTCCCAAAAATAATTATAATTTGCTATTTGCGATATCGACTGTAGAATAGTATCCTTGAATGATACCTACGATAAAAATATAATGTAATAAACGTGATTTTTTCGCAGATTTATTTTGATTTTTGGTTCCCGAAACGTCGGGAATCAAAAATCTAAATAAATCTGCGAATGCTTTACAGCAATCATGGTCACGGGAGAGACTAATATGCATAGGTATGATGAGTTGTTGTGGGTTGTATTACAACGTATTTTTCCGTGGGAATGTGATAATCTCCTGCGGTAAAAAGTAGCCTATGTCACGCCAATCCGTCACTCTCTTTCGCCGTGAAAGAAGGATAAACAAACAAATAAACACACTTTCACATTTTCTATATTACTGTGGATAACACAGACTTCACAGACAGATCTTCAAACCGATAACGCAATAAAAAATAGAATAAAATCAACATCTCAAATTACAAAGTTAAACGAAAAAACACAGTTGAATATTAACCGTTCGGTTCAGTTTCCGCCATGCTCCTTATGAAGAGTTTCACGAACCACTCCAACGAGTATTGGTACATGGGATCGACATTGGCCATGCCGGACAAACAAAAGAACAATATCTGCCCGCGGTTGGCGACCGGCACGTAGCCGAGCCGGGCCTCGTCTATTTCGGCCGATGTACGCTCTATATCTTCCACTTTTATCTGTGAACATAATGTTTCTGACCGATTTTGACTCCAATCCATTTTTCATTGTGTAGTGTGTGTTTGTTATGTAATATATTTGCCAAGAGCTGTTAAGCGATTTTAATAATTCGTTTTTAGGGTTCCGTACTTCAAACTGAAAAAAGCCAAAGGAACCCTTATAGGATCACTTCGTTGTCCGTCTGTCTATGTCTGTATGTTTGTATATACCCTTTTTCTCATGAACACATGGAGGTATCAAGTTGAAATTAATATCAAATACTCAAGCTTGCAATCCCTTGGAACTATGAAAAAAACGTGTTACATCACAAAAAAAAATAAATGTTTTGCGATTATAAACTTATTTTAATGATTCATGCTACGAAACTCTCGGTGTTTCGGTCGGTATCGGTGAAATCAATATATTAAAGTACATATATGTATATAAAAAAAATCTTTTTTATAAAAGAAAGAGCTTCCAAAAATATAATGTAAATAACAACCCACTCACCAGAATTTCAGCACTTTTAATCTTTATTGCTTCTAGTGTCAATATTAGAGGTAGATCGTCAACGGGCGACCCTTCACTGTTGGACAAGCCGTACAATATATCAGATTGCATTTCAGCTAACTGAGTTGATAGCTGTGCTCTAGATACTATGAGCTGACCCCTTAGTTCTTCCAGATCCGGTCGTTCTTGCGCTACCACTATTGACAAGAGCTGTTCCGCTAGACCACTAAAAAATATAGTGTAATTTTTTTATTCCTAATTATTATTTGGGCTTTTTTTTCTGCTCTGATGCTGACAATGTTATATCGCGCCATCTCGTAAATAACAGTAATAATAATTATTATATACTAGCGACTCACCCTCGCTCCGCTCGGGTTCGTCCCTACTTACGTTTTAAGGTTTAGTATAGATTTCTTAGAGATGAGATATTTTCCCGAAGTAAAAGGTATCTTATATGTTAACCCGAATAACCAGCTATCAACATACCAAATTTCATCAAAATCTCTCTAGTGATTTTTCCATGATACGGTCACAGACAGACAGACAGACAAAAATTCTAAAAACTATAGATTCGGCCTCTGTATCGATAATGATGTCCGTTTCAATAAGATTTTCCAAAAAATATTTAATATACAGATTCGGCTTAGTTACAATTTTATTATATTATGTATAAAAAAAAATCTTATATAGAAATGTTATTAGAAAAAAATTTAAAAGTTCTTTGAAGAAAAAAATAATTATTGAATATAAATTGTAACTCAATTCGACGTAATTGGCCTTCTTATTTGCAATAATGGAACGTATCGAAACTTTCCTAGTAATTGAAATTGGCTTCGCACGCGTATTTTAATTAGTTAGCAACATGTTCCCAGTATTACATGAGACCACGTACAATGGAAAATTCAAGCATGTATATTAGTATATATTCACTCGAATAACAAAATTTTACAATTTGTGCATTCAATATTGATATAAAATCTAGCTTTTGCTATAAAAGGTTAAGGCCAGTTTAAATTTACGTATTTGTGTATTTTATATATTGACACAATAAAAATATTTTTTTCTATCTATATATATAAAAGGCAAAAGTGATTGACTGATTGTATCAACGCACAGGCTAAACCCTTAATGCTAGAAAATTGAAATTTCGCACACGTATTTCTCAAATGACGAAGGTATCCACTAAGGAAGGATTTTTCAAAATTCAACTTACAAGGGGGTGAAATTGGGGATAAAGGTTTGTATGAAACTTTTTATTCCTTGGACATATTTGCATGAAATTTCGTATGAATTGAGTACGGCAAAAATAATAAGTATTTCAAGTAAAATAGGGGATGAAAGTTTTAAATAAACGCACAGGCCAAACCCTTAGGGCTAGAAACATAAAATTTCGCACACGTATTCCTCTTATGACGTAGGCATCCACTAAGGAAGATTTTTTTAAAATTCAACCCCCAAGGAGGTGAAAACTTTTTCACCTCTAAAAGTTTGTATGAAACCTTTTATTGTTTAAATTTCGTATTTTTCGTAGTTTGATCGCGAGCGAAGCTGCGAGTTCTGCTAGTTTAATATAAACGAATAACGACGGGATTTTTATTTTTGTTATTGCTTAGGGGTGTTATTGAGAAGATATTCTAAAAACACTAGTTTTCGGCACAGTTTTTCTGATATAAGCACATTCAATTCTCCTTGACCTTTTTGTAGTCTGAATTTATTTACTGGATCATTTTTTTTTTTAAATGATCAGATGAATAATTATTTGGCCGTAAATAATGGCTTTAACATTTATTGTTTAATTTAAAGGAATAAAACGCATAAATAGTTGTAGCATTTTTGTGTTACACTATTTAATAGACCCGTCATAATGGGAAAGACACTGCGTCCTACTATACAGTCTATGCGAGTGCAGGTATTAAGGAAACGACTTTAACGATTTGGATCAAATTTTGTACTCAGAGAAGCTTTTGCTTTTTAACTGTATCTATATAGATACCTTTTCTGAAAAAAAGAACGCAATTTTCATAACTTTTGCGAAAAACAAGCGTAGCTCGGTTGCCCAGGTGTTACGTAATAACATCGATAAATAATTTATAATAAAAGTTTTTAATTAAGGAATATCTTACTAACCTTGGCACGAGAGCAAAATTAACAATTTGAACTTTCACTGACGTTTCAGGGGTGTATCGAGGGTTGGGTAGCTTAGTTGTTATGTAAAGTCTAAACCCAGCCGTGTACGGAATCAATGAATCGCCCAGTTTCAGTACGAGCTGACCAGCTTGACGGAAATATTGGCGCTAAAATAAAAAAAAATTGAGCTTAATAAATATATTTTATAATAATACCACTTTTAAGGATTTTATGTCTGAAAAAGAAAAACATCGGAACTCTTTTAGAAGCACTTCCTTATTCGTCTGTCCGTCTGTCTATCTTTAAAAACCCTTTTCTCAGGAACATGAAGATAAGGGAATTAATATCAGATATTTTGGTCTACGGTGCCTTGGACTTTTAAAGAAATCAAGTTTCTAAGTCAATACAATAAAATAATGCGGCCAATCAATACAATAAAATAAAAAATAAATTTAATAAGGTATACTATGATACTCGAAAGCAAAAGAAAATCTATATGATACTCTACAATGACCTAAAGTATTAAACACAAGTACAACAAGACAAGTACGCTCTTTTATGGACGTTGGTTTTTATTTTGAAAAAATAACCTATTAAACCTAAAATTATATCTACTGTATAAAAGCGATACAAATGTGGAACTACGAACTAATTATAATATATATTTTTTTATATTGATAGACCCTTCCTTTCACAAGAAAGGAATATTAATATTACACATACTTTATTCGAATTATTATAGTTACTAAGAATATATCTGAGTATGAATTTTACAGTAAATCGAATTTATAGATAACAAAGGAAATATGAATCCACATATGCTTTTTTCCATAGCCTAATAAAAATTTTAGTTAAAGACAACTTAATACCGCAAGGACATTTAACAAATTCACGTTATAAATACTTTTTTTATTTATACAAATTAAAAATGTTCGTTATCGTAAATATAAATGTCTTTGATTTCCATTTGAATACAAGATTAGCGATTACTGACTTCGCTCGGGCGCGTCGCTAAATACGAGGATTTTGTTCACAATTTTAAGGGATAAAATTTTTTTGTGCGAAACTAATTCTTGTTTCAAAATAAAAGTAGCCTATGTACTCCTATGTACGTACTCCTTATAATATCAGCTATCTGCCAGTAAATGTATCGTCAAAATCGGTCTAGTCGCAGATTAGCCGAAACAAATAGACAAACAGACAAAAATTTTAAAAATTGTTTTTTTTAAATTTTTGTCTGTTTGTCTATTTTTTTATGTACCATTTATACTTTCTATAGACTTATTAAAAAGCTGTTATTTTGACATTACAAACAGACACTTCAATCTTATTTATATGTATAGATATAGATTTAATAAACATCAAGCAAAAGTTTCGTTATTGAAATAATTGACTCGTCTCTTGAGTAATAACTTTGTTTCAAGAATGATAGATCTGTTACCGATAGATACTAATAAACTAACCAAATCTGATTAAGCGTTCACAAAGTTTCAATAAGATCCTCTTTGGATTTAATACGTACATAATTACTTTATTCAATGTCTACTAAGAGTACTTACTAACGATTTTGTGTTAATTGGAAACAGTTATCTTTTTATATAGAAATTCCATTAATATATTCACAGATCATATATAGTAATATATGTATGTTTTCCTTAAATTTTCAATAATGATTATGGTCGCATTTCGATGACTGAGCGAATACATTAAAGTTAATAAATAATAATACTGAATTGTTTTGTTTTTACATATCTATAAAAAAAAAAACCGTTTTCAACATTTTTTATTGGTAAGCTCGCCAATAGGTACTAAATAAAAAAAAAGTCGGTTAACAAGCAGAGGAGGAAAGGGTACTGTACTGTTTTGCCTTTGTCTATTTATATATAGAAAATATTATATATTATACGTATTGTATTAAGAAAAACTAGAACATAATGTGTAGATTGCATCAAGAGGAAGAACATTGGCTACCTTCAATGCCTTCTTCCATTACTATGAACGGACCTACGGAAAAGTTCTAGTATCCAACAATTAATATTACTTTATCATATCGCACTAATATTCAAGGCATCGTGTTTATACTGTGTAAAGTGGGCAAATAATTAAAATTACTTTTCAACTAAAATTTCATCATTTAATATCTCGTATCTATACAAATAAATAAATTTGAAGTGTCTGTTTGCAATGTTAAAATAACACCTTTATACTAAATGCGTATCAATTTATATAAGGTTCTTATAAGAAATAAAAACAAGTCTGATTTTCGGTTAATTTCCAAAATGGCTGGACTCATTTTGACGGGACTTTCCGGGATAAGGAGTAACTTAGGCTACTTTTATTTTAAAAAAGGATTACGTTTCCGCGCCAAAAAATTTTACCTAATGAAATTGTGAACCAAATCCGCGTAGCAAGGGTCGCACCCAGGCGAAACGAGAAAAAGTCTCTTATTATTACTCTTATTATAACTTATTATCGCTTCGCCCGGGTGCGGTAATTTACAAAACTTGCACAAAAACTATATGAATATTATCAATACTAAATGATTATACGTACAACACTACCGACTAAATAGCATTAGGAGCGTTAGTAATATCCTATTTCATATACACAAGTGCTGTAATTATATGCATTACATCATTATATACCTATACATAAGTACAATTTAATCAAACCCTTGAGGAATCTCAGATACCTTCAGTACAGGGTCTAATGCTGGATCAAGTTCTTGACCTACATTTTCCAATAGCAATGGCTTTCCAAATCTGAGGGCGGATTCGAAGTTTCTCAATAGATCTCTATCATTTGGCTTACAAACTACAAGCCCCTCTATTTTACCCTACAAATTATCAAATATGATTAATTACTAACGTTATAGCTATGTTATTGGTTGAGCGATGCAACTTATAAGCTTTCAATTTTGATAATGATTCAAATGTTACGCCTAAATATTCTCTCGTTGGTAAAATCTATGGCTTAGAATGAAGAGGAATAGAGGATCTGGATTTGATTCCTGGGTTGGGTCAAATATTTAAAAAAAAAAAATTAAAACAATCAAACAAGTGTATTACACTCATAGTATAAATATTATTGGATATAAAGATAATATCGAAAACCTAGTTATTGAACTAATTGCTTATTAAAAAACTCACCATAGCTCTAATCCATTTATTGGCCTGCGTTTGAGGATCAATTATTAGAGGCCATCTCCGCGAGTTCGACATTAGTACTGCGGATTCCACTGACAAGGGGTCTCGAGGCAATCCGTACATTTGCCAATTTCTATTGAAATTTGAAAATTTTCAACGTTGAAATTATAATTATAATTTAAACTAAACAAAACATAACAAAAAATCTAATATATAAAATTCTCGTGTCACAGTTTTCGTTGCCATACTCCTCCGAAACGGCTTGACCGATTTTGATGAAATTTTTTGTGCTTATCCGGTATCTATGAGAATCGGCCAACATCTATTTTTCATCCCCCTAAATGTTAGGGGTAGTCCACCCCTAAATTTTTTATTTTTATTTTTTAGACAAAATTTTTAATTTCTATTTTTTTATGATACAACATACAAAAATACATACAATCCTCAATTTTCACCCTTCTACGATCAACCCTTATTTTTTAATAGCCATTTTAGTAATTTAATCATTTTTCCTCTCCGGTCGAAAACTGATCAATCGTGATTTAATGCAAGCTAGGCACGAACCCGAGCGAAGCGAGGGTGAGTCGCTAGTTATAATTATAAAATTAAAAAAAAAGCCTGTTTGCAGGACAGCTCGCGGCAAGCTTTTAGCGAGACAACATGAATGTGAGATCTTCAAATTCATATCTTTTACCTTTGGCTTGCTTTATTAGAAGTCCAGAGCAGAGCACTAGAGCTAAAACTTGAAAGGGTGGAAGCGATCGATCTGCATAATAATGGGGAAACCTCCATGGGAACGTTCGCAAAGGCAAAACCGATGCAAATCTCTCGACACCTTTAGCCGACCACGTCATTGTTGGGGACTACTATTAATTCACCATTTAATTTAGTATAATCTAGTGCAAGACAATTGATTGATGAATATCTATATACCTTTAACATTATATGTCGTCTCAGTGCTTATTTGTCCAAAAGACCGGATCACCGAAAGAGATTTTATTACAGAATTATTGGCATACTAGATGTCAATCCTATTGGTATAAAATACACGTTTTACTTTTAATAAAATCTATAAATGTGTATTATCTATATACATATATATGTACATATATAGATTTAAGAAATAAAGGTTGGTTTTTAATATAGTACTATAGAAAATACTTCTCTACTTACTAAGTATTGGTAGTTTGAGCAAATAAGCTAAGGCGACGATTAGTTACAATAGTATAATATAAATCAATATCGACACCTGCGAAGAACAACATTGCAATTTATTATTTAGATATTTTAAAAATAGAAATTAACTTCTCTCATATTAATAGATCCAAATTATCATTGCTAAAATAGTTTACTGAGTTATAATGTTGTTCATTGCAGACGTCACAAGGGAAACGAACGCAAATTGATAACCTTATGACGACAGGATCACCGAGAATAGAGAGTGGAGTGGCACCATCTGTATGTGGCACTGCTACTTCCTAATACCAAAATTTTCATAATTCATCATCTATACTGATATTATAAATGTGAATGTTTGTGAGTATGGATGTTTGTTACTCTTTAACGCCAGAACGGCTGAACAGATCTAGATGAAATTTATCACAGAGATAGATTATAGTCTGGAATTACATATAGGCTACTTTTTTACCGAAAAAATGTACGGTTCCCGTGGGAAAGGTTTGTTTTCGATTTCCTTTGCTGATTTGTATAATAATTGGCAACCAATTTATTAATTACCATCGATCGAAAAAGTACTTACTAGATACACAATCCTATGCAAAAGTTCTCTTAAAACTGTCACTATTTGTTTAGGTAATTGTTCTAGTTAAAAGTTATTTTTACAAAAAAAAAAATGTTAATTAAAAGTGCGCTCAAATGTTCCAATAAGCGGTCATTCGGGGAGGACATTTTTTGGTCGCCGGTTGTGTATCTAGTACTTTTTTGATCGATAATAATTGCATAAATGCGAAAGTTTATGTTTGTTTTATTTTTACTCCCTCACTGAAATGAAATAGCTGAAATGGCTGGACTTATTTGGATGAAATATAGTACACGGATAGACTATGACCTAGCGGACATAGTCTATCTGTGTCCTCCTGTGTGAGCAAAGCGACTCACACTCGCTTCGCTCGGGTTCGTCCCTAGTTTGCTTCCCCATACAAACTTCTTACCCTCTTCAGAGATGATTTCCGGGATAAAAAGTATCCTTATACTTATAATATTTACAAAAAAAATGAGCAAAGTCAAGGTCATAAGGTAACTAACTATAAAATTAATATGTGATCGATACTATATATAATACACTCCATCTGTCTGTCACGTTTTCATACCTAAACAGCTGAACCAATTTTGGTGAATTTTGGTATAGAGATAGATGAGACTTTGGAGAAGGACATAGGCTACGTTTTGTCGTAAAAATTGCGAAGTTCGAAGGGGATGAAATGAAAGTATGAACGTACTATGTTTTTGCTGATTGAGACATAACTAAGTTATATATACTGGTATGTTATATTTCTAGAAAATAAAGCGTGATATTTTATAATGGCGATAAAGGAAAGCGAGTGTTAGAATGTTATAATATATGCGATAGACTTCATGCGAGGGTAAGCCACTAATTTAAATAAACTAAACATGAAGCATACCCCTATATGTTTGATCCATTCCCCTAATAATTCTCTTCGGAATTCGTCCGTAAAAGGCGTTACGTAACCCACAGCACCTATTTCAAATAATTACTTACAACATTGCATAAACTTGCTCTTTAAGGCTAATGTTCTGGGTTCAATTCGTGTCTTAGACAAATATTTATATTAGCCATTAAATATCCTATTTTGGTTCGGTTTAAACGGTCACAAAACAGACTAATAAAATAAATAGAAAGTTAATGTATTTGTAATGTGCCGTATAAGGCGTTTATCGTATAGTGGTGCAGTGAGATCTATACTTTGATTATTCTATACCGGAGGACATAAGATTGTTATAGCATCAGATGAATCTATCATATCGTAAAAATACAAGAATTACCAGACAAACATATTGTAACATTTTTAATACTATTTATATACATTTTTAATATAACATTTCATTGAATCGTTCTCTCACATTAGATTAGATGCAGACAGACAGACGCTCGTCTTTTTCTTACGTGTATGGATTTATATCTACATTAAAAAAATGCCAAATATTCATTAAAAATATTAGCTATATGTTCATATAATTATACGTGAAGAGAAAACTCTGTACCCATTTTAAGCATATTGCACGTACGGAAGTATATGACCTTTATCGTAGTTAAAGTTTAAATAGAGAATAAAGGGTCTATAGAAAGCTAAAATTTATTGTATTGTTTTAGTTCTTTTATGTCTCTTAAATTAGTTTAGTCCTAAAAGCCACAGCGTGAAGTTAGATAGCCTATAACCTTTACCAACTTGTACTAGGTACGTTTTAACAGTTAGTATGGAATGGCTAGACTATATATTATACGATATATAGCCTATAGCCTTCCTTAATAAACGGGCTGTCTAATGCAAAAAGATTTTTTTAAATTTGATTAGTCGTTCCCGAGTTTAGTGCGTTCAAACAAACAAACTCCGCCTCTTTACAGCATTAGTATGGATAAAAAACTGAAGAGTTTCATTGTCTGCGCGTGCCGATCTACTGGAACTAAGATTTCGATTAAGGGAAAATCCTTTTAGCATTTAATAATCTATTGGGCTATTATATATTTATTCCCTTTAAAAACTATCAAATCAAAAGGGGTATATCTTACATGCACTCAGCATTATATCTCCTATAAGATTAATTTGGGCAATATCTAGTTCCTTTATCGTACGAATCCATCTTACTCTTTCACTGGATAAACCATTCAACAACCTATAAACAATAGATATTAGTATAAGTGAATAACAATTTTGTCGCTACAAAATGAGTCATTTTTTTGTGTATGCGCGTTTAAAGTATGTATACGTAAGTATCGGTATGATATTTAAAACAAAAATTATACAAAATGTTAGTTTTTTGGAACTGGATACTTTTTTAACAATTATATATCGATGTTAGCTACTATGTAGAAAATAAAAAAAAATCACGCATATTCCATATTACAATACTAATATAAATGCGAAAGTTTGTATGTGTACGCGTGCGTGATTTGTGTGTGTAACATGTTTGATACTCCTTCACACAGAAACGGCTGTACGAATTTAGATAAATTTAGAAAACTGATAGATTATGACCTGGAGGAGTTCTATATACTAAGGCCGTTTTTAGATACATAAAGACGCAAGCGTGCGAAGCGAGGAGAAATAAATATAAAATAATCACTTCTAAGCAAATAAATATCAAAATCGAGTCATTTAATTAATTAATTTAATTAGATAATTAATTAAACAGTTAATTAATTATCGAATTGAAATAAGCAAACGAATTGATATTGATATTTATAAATACAAATATCGATTTATTTACTTAATTATTTTAATTAGGTTATTAATTAATTAATTAATTAAATTCAATTGTTTATAACTAATAAATCTCCAAACCTGTTGGCTCGATCCATCCTCGCGAGGCACTGATTGATATCCTCCTCCATTTTGCGTTTTTCCTCTTCCTTCTCTTGGAGATACGCGTTTAGTTTCGCGATACCTTCTAAAAGTGCTTGCATTTTTGCCTTAGCATTCGCTAACATTACTGTTGGAATCGTTATAACAGTTTAGTATGTATTTTTATTTGTATAAATATTATAAATGTGAAAGTTTGTGAGTATGGATGTTTGTTACTCTTTCACGCCAGAACGGCTGAACGGATCTGGATGAAATTTGGCACAGAGACAGATTATAGTCTGGAATAACACATAGGCTACTTTTTATCCAGGAAAAATGTACGGTTCCCGAGGGATAGGTTTGTTTTTATTTTTTATAAAATATGTATTCGAAATCTTGTATTACTTTTTTTTATTAGTTTTTTTTTAAATAAACAACATTTACATACATATTTCACATTAAAATATATAAAATTGAAGTCAAAAACAAATTTAACTTTTTTCATAATACCTGGAAGAAGATAAACTTTTCTTACAAATATCACTGAGAATAGCCAACTGCAGGAGATATTATAATGCATATACAAGTACGTGCAGACACGACGTGCACTCTATTCATGTCACTCTCATACTGCGGTGGGACGATATTTTGGAAGAGTGATTCGAGGTGAGAGGCGCAGGACTGTCGGTACTCTGAGCTCGGGGGTGAGACACTACTAAGACTTAATAGCTAAACTTTGCTCGTCCCTTGATTCGAACCCAGAACTTCTGGACATGCTAGCCACTAAACTGAATTTGAATTATCAACACGAAAAGCTACACACAAAAATCAAATAAAAAAAAACAACATTTATATTAAAACGTTATATTTTCATACACAATCAGTTTCTAACGTACCTTCAACAGCTGCCAGTTCTTTGGTGGCACGCTCCAAAGCCTCCTTCTTAGGAGCGACGGCTTTGTTCACGTGGTAGAATTTGTACATGGCGTGAACCCACATACATAGAGACATGCATGCTTTTGATACCTATAAAGCAAATTGCATGGTACTAGACAATACCCGTGACATTGTCTATTTAGACAAACAGACAGTTCAGAATTTTCATATTTTATACCTTTTGTATGAAACTTCGGCATATCTATTCTAATATTATAAAGCTGAAGAGTTTGTTTGTTTGGTTGAACGCGCTAATCTCAGGAACTACTGATCTGTTTTGAAAAATTCTTTTTGCATTAGATAGCCAGTTAACTGAGGATGGCTATAGGCTATATATCATCCCGAAAAATATACGGTTCCCGTGGGATAGATTTGTTTTTGTATAGGGACGAACCCAAAGCGAAGCGAGGGTGAGTCGCTAGTGAGTTATAGAAATATGGAAATAGATGCTTAGATTTCTTTTTATATTGCCGATGGCTTTTCCGATCGAACTCACTGTTGTTAGAGATAATTTTGACACTACATACATATTGAGGAAAATGTTGAATCGACACAAAAATCTTATCTACATGTAGCTTGAGGGCAATCTGTAAAAATATTCCAAACGTTTCTTAGATCTCATTTTATACATCGTATTTTATTTTCATCTGCGTAATAGATTACTCGCAGAACAAACACAGTGACTTTGCTATCGTTCTTCTTGTTCATTAGTCAAAAACAAACTTTTAAAAATGAATAAAGTTTTTCTAAAACAGCAATTTTTGGTTACATTTCTTAAAGCTTTAAATTGACGACACATTTTTGAGTATCATTGTACGAGTTTTTAATTTAACTTTTAGCCGACTTCAAATAGAAGACTGTATGTTTTTTTGTGTGTATGCTACGCGATATCTATGTCACATACGCGATGTCTAAACGGATTTTAAAAATAAGAAACTATTTTTTTAAATGGGTAAATTTCAAGACAAAATTGCACCATTGAAATAATTCAAACAATTTCCAAGTCTTAAATAAGAAAATAAACAAAAAAAAAAAAAAACAAACCTTAGAAATTTTCATAGGTTCGTAATTCGGATCAGTCACATATTTCTTCAGTTTCTTAATCATATCTTCCGTAATAGATTCTTTATCATATTTCATCAGGGAATCAAGAAAAGCGGTCGGATCTGCTAACATTTGTGATCCTGGCTTCCAATAGTTAAGTACTTTCTGACCGAAAGATGCGCCAGGTTCCTGTATTAAAAATATTAGTTTAAGAAAGATACTTATTCTGATCGCTATGTTTTTCAAAATTATTGTAGTAAAACTTCTTTACGCACGCTTGACTTGGGGGGTAAGCTGGTGAATGTTACGGAAGTTACGGAAACATGTACGTACGTTTGTTGCCATTGTAACCGTTGCCTGATTGCCTGATATATAATATATTCTTTCCTTAAATGATATTCTATAAATATATACCAATCCTAATTATTTAAAACATAAATTGAATTTCATGAAGAGTACCGATAACCTACAGAAGTTTTACTTCTTGCGCCTGTACACATTCATACATGCACTCTTTGATTTTTTTATTTTATGATGCTTTTTATCTACTTAAAATACATCTTAATACGTAATGATAATTTATTAGAATGTTGTGTAATGTGTATTGTATAAAATTACCCTAGTTATTACAGGAACTTAGCATTTGTTTTAGAAAGTCCTATTCCAACTCGAAGATATATTACACAAGCTTTATTAAGTATTTTTATAATAATAAATATTATACTCTCTTTTGAATAATCTTATAGTTTAGTCATTTTTTAATTCAATTACAAACTAGATTGTTAAATATACTATAAAACTGGACTACAAAATCGCAGCTTATTTACATTACGCACTTTTATTTACACTTAGTTACTTTAATTTACACCATTTACTTTTATTTACCCTACATTATAAGCTGAAGAGTTATTTTTTTGTTTGTTTGCTTATACACGCTTACCTCTAGAACTAACATTCAAATAGTAGTTCTTTTTCCACTACGTTTTCCAGCACAATTAAAAAGACGGTGACCAGCTAACATTAAGCTATGATATTTAGAAGCGGAGCAGAACCGCGTGTAAAGTCTAGTAATAAATATATCCATACTAAATTTTTAAAATTACCTTTATAGGTTTTATATCAAACACAACGCATAGTGATTCTATGACAAGTACCACGCCGGCCGGCGGCTTCTTCATAGCTTTCACTTCAACCACGTCGTTACGATTTAGTTCTTGCAAAGCTTTTTCTGCTGCCCTTAGAGCGGGCATTGCTTCGTCTATTTTGATTAAATAAAGAATATAATAAAAATTTGCTAATAAAACGCTACTAGGTGTAAATAACATAAACTAAATATATGATAGCAAAAAAATGTAGTCTACGTCACCTGGGCAGTTAGAACTAATCAATTGACACCTCGTTAAACAAGATGTAAGATTGCGTTGAGGCGCTATGGTGTAACAAAAGTAAATATAATCATACATACATAGACTGCTATAAACATAACGCTATCCTGATTTTGCCGTAGTTGGGTAAAAAAGTAATATGTAAAGAAAATTTATAACCTAAATCTCTTTGAGCATCTTCAGCCATGGCGGAAGTTTCTTTGGCCATTAGCTCAGCTATGGCTTGTTCTTTCTCCACTTTAATTCTTGCGTCTTCGGCAATTTCCTACAGTAGAAAAATCATAAATTAGTATTATCATAGACACAATGCCTATTAACGACGAAATATTAAGTTACTTATTTATGTATTAATTATTATATAGGTACTAGCAGAACCCGCGGCTTCGCCTGCGTTTAATGTACAAAGAAAACTCTTTTTTGCTTTATGTTATATAGCGATTCACTCTCGCTTCGCTCGGGTTCTTCCCTATGTGATTATATAATATTAAATTATTCGAATATTGTTCATACAAAAATACTAAAATCGCGATTAAAAAATGGGGGGTTGGGAAGGAGCGTGAAAAATACTTAACGACCTATTCTCATACCTACGGAGGAGTTTCGGAAGAGTGCAAACATAAACACCGTAACATAATATTTTTATATATTACAGTACCTATATAAGTAAATAATTAATTAAAATATATATTCAAAATATATATTCAAAATATATTAAATATAGAAAATATTTGGAGTACCGTATCAATAGCGATCTGTTCGATAACTTTTCTCGTTTCTTCCGCGGCCTTTTCCATTAACGGTTTTAATTCAGCCAATTCTATCTGCAGTTGCTTCACTTCAACTTCGGTTTGATTTAATTTATTAAGACCTTTGAATAATTTTATGTTATGAGGAATTTATAAAATAATTTTCTAAATAAAACTAGACATTGATTGGTTAGCTTCAAGTTTTTTCTATGAATTTAATACTGATTTATGAAAAGCTTATGGAAAGTATATGAGGAATTCATATTCTTATCACTGGTATTAAAAATTACCTAGATTAATCTAAATTAATGATTTTTAAGAGGCCTATTACATTATGATGGTGATTTTTCAATTTAATGCCCACCTCTGGCGTTCTTATTCAAAGAAACTGAAACTCTTCGACAAATTTGACTAATTGTGTGGTGAAGAATAGTTATTAATATAGTTCATAACAGCCCCAATTTTCAGAAATTTTCATTGTAGATTGAATTAAAGCGAAAATTCCGAAGCAAGTTTTTAATAAAATGCGCGACGGCACTTTTTCAAGCTCATGAATTGAAATACTGTACTAAGCAAAAGAAATGAAAAATATATAATAATATCTCGTATATAGTGGTTGAGTTTATAGCGACCTTTGAATTTGAAAATATGTATTGGATTTCTATAAAAAAAATCCTTTTCAAAATCTTAAAACAATTAAAAACGTTCTGAATTAGCTGTTAATATATCCTTACAACATTAATATTATTAAGTAAAATTTATACCAGAATATACGTCAGTTCAAAAGAAACGTAGTAACATACTTTTTTTAAATAATTTATTATAAAACTTTACATAGAGTTAATTACAACTGCAGAATATGCTAGAAACATCGATGCGTCGGTCGCTTGAACTCAATATCATAGAAGTCAGTAGGTACATTTTGTGATAGGACGCTTAATTAAATTTTAAATATTATTGTTTATTAAATTAAATTAAATATTATCTTATATATTATTTGCTTTCAATTTTTTCACAAAAATTCAGTAATAATGAAGTTACTAATATAGTCGATAAGACCTAATTGTTTACGGACATTTGTATGTATGTAATATCTCGAAATAAATACTAATACTAAATTATTATTAAAGAAATAATTAAAAAACTTATTTTTATGTATTAAAAAGAATTCCTATATTACTGTTAAATAAATTAAATAATATTCACTTATTTTTTAATACAACAATAATGAATGTGTAGGGACATTAACACGCAGCAGCATCTAGTTCCATGGTAAGCTACGAGGCCTGTGTTATGGATACCAGATAGCTGATACACTACACATATATAACTTTATATACATATATATTATAAATATAAACACCCATGACTGGAGTACAAACATTCGTGCTCATCACACAAGGAATGTTCCCAACGGGATTCGAACCCGCAACCCCTGGCACAGCAAATTGGGTCACAAACCGAGTCAAGCGTGTAGTCATCACTAAAGTACTTCTTTTATTCTCATACGCCAATTTATTGAAGTGAGATGTAGGAACGGTTATTTTACGACAAAAAATACCTTCTTTTTCACGACTAAAAAACGACTTTCTAGCTCAGTATGAATCTCGAGCCAAAAAATTTCATTGATATTAAAGGTAAATTTTCTAAACAGCTATGCATTACGAACAGTCCAATATAAGCGAGATGAGCTGACGACACCACAAGCATTGTGGGTCGAAGCAGAATGAAAACAACAACAATTTTATTCGACAAAATTATTATGACGATGAAAATATTTATGATGATGATGAAAATATTTATGATGTTGATGAAAACATTTATGATGATGATGAAAACATTTATGATGATGATGAAAATATTTATGACGATGATGAAAATATTTATATAGGATGATGAAAATGTATAAAAATTGTTACCAGTTTTCAGGGCATTAGATTCAACAAGAATAGCCTTTTGCTTTTTCTTGAACATTTCAGCGTAAGCTCCCAGCATTTCCATGTAAGACATCGGTGTAACGTAATTTAGGCGATTCAGTTGCGCTAGGAATTTAGCACTCGCGTCTACCACGCTTTGGTGAGCGAAGCAACAGACAGACTAAAATGAGGTGTATTCATTTATTGAATATACACAGTTGTTATTATATTATTTCTTACATATAATTAACAATCTAAAAATATAATTGTATATCTAACTAGCGACTCACCCTCGCTTCGCTCGGGTGCGTCCGTAGGTACGTTTAAAATTTTTGGAGCGAAACCCTAATTCTTTTTCTAAAATAAAAGTAGCCTTAGTTACTCCTTGTCATATCAGCTATCTGGTAGTGAAATTACAATTAAAATTGGTCCAGCCGTTTCGGAGATTAGCCGGAACAGACAGACAGACAAAAATTTTAAAAATTGTGTTTTTCTTATAAGTATATAATTCCATACGCATGTTATTTTGACATTACAAACAGACACTTCAATTTTATTTATCTGTATAGATAATTTCATTTCCATGAAATAAACTTTATTTGAAAGTGCTACTAATCTAGTTTGGTTACACAGGCTTACAAAAGAATAACAAGACTTGAAATTAAACATAAAACAAAACATTTGTCATTTTCTTAATAATTCTAAAGAATTTTTTAAATAACTCCTTTTTTTATGTACGCACATTATACGATATTCTGCCCGATTGTAAGGCATTATTTTACAAAATATTTATAATTTTAACAACATACATTATGCGTTACAGTTGGTAATTTCAAGCAAAAATTCCACCTTTGAGGGTAGGAATAATTACTTTTAAAGTGATATTGAAGTCGATTTTGAGTTTAAATTAATTATTTATTTATGCTAACAGTATATCAATTCTATAGACTGTACATTAACTCGTAATATGAGATTTTAAATAAATTATTATTTTAATATTACTAGCGACTCGCCCTCGCTCCATTCGGGCTCGTCCCTACTTACGTTTTAGTATAAATTTCTCAGAGATGAGATATTTTCCCGCAGTAAAATGTATCCTATATGTTGACCCGTATAACCAGCTATCATCATACCAAATTTCATCAAAATTCCTCCAGTGGTTTTTCCGTGATGCGGTCACAGACGGACAGACAAAAATTCTAAAAACTATAGATTCGGTATCGGTATCGATAATAATTATTATTTCACTAAGATTTTCCAAAAATTATTTAATGTACAGATTCTGCTTAGTTACAATTTTATTATATGTATATAGATTAAGAAAGTATTATTGTAATACTAGCGACTCACCCTCGCTTCGCTCGGGTTCCTAGCTTGGATATAGTAAAACCTCTAAAAACGAAAACCTAAACCTCTAAAATTATCAGTGTTTCTCTACTATATTATGCATATATTATACATATAAACTTTGCTCTTGAATCACTCTATCTATTAAAAAAAAAAACGCATCAAAATCCGTTGCGTAGTTTTAAAGATCTATGCGTACATATGTACAGACAGCGGGAAGCGACTTTGTTTTATACTATGTATTGATAGGAATGGGGAATTAAGACTTACCACCAGAGATTCAATAACTTCATCAGTAGTTTGCAATTCAGGCATATTAGTGAAAAAATGTCTCGCGACCGACTCCAGAGCAGACTTCGGCCATTCACTGAACCAATCGATGGTGCAACAATTCACTAACGACGGAAACTGGCGGAGACGAGCTCTGAAGATCTAATAGACGTTAGAGTAATTATTCATTCTAAAGTTATTGTTATAGCTTATGCTTATCCAGATTTTGGATCGCAATTTTGGGTTAGAATGTTAAATATTTAATTAATTTAAAAAAAATAATCCTAATGATACTTTCCTAGATTTACGCGAATATTTGACATTATAAATAAAACTATATTTTGGGATTATTTCGTGGATTTATTTTGATTGTTGGTTCCCGACGTTTCGAATGCTTTACAGCAATCATGGTCACGTCCGACCGAATAATCCGAAAAGATAGTTTTTCCTAATGAAAAAATTCCTTAAAATGTTAAATTACCAAAATAGTACAATTTGCCTTCAAAAAATATATATATTCAATCAAATTAGGAATTTTTGTGCAAGTAACTCTAAATATGAAAATCGCGCTTTATTGCTGACAGGTTAAAAAATTATATTAACTTTAAAGCAAATTTTATCAATCAAAAGTTAATTTTTAAATACATTTGGTAACGCCACCTTCCGAGAAAATTTATTACTAACAGTAGACTGTGTTTTTTCCGGACATAGTCTATCTGTGTATTAAACATCAAAATCACCCCAGCCGTTTTAGTGTGGAAGAATAACAAATATCAAGACATACAAATTTTCGCATTTACTTAACGTTACAACGTTATATCTATAAATGAATAATTAAAAACTATATAAAATTTCTTAAGTAATTTTAAATAAGTTAACCCATTCTAAAACCTAATGTCATCTCAAAATGCAGCATCTTTATCAAATTGCCATCTTAACAGACTTAATATAGAACAAACATTTAAATTAATTCATTAACATAAATTCAAACAACTAACCTCCCCAACCGGACTCATAACAACGACTATGTGCAAATTACTCCTAACCCGACGCTGATAGCATGCAAACAAATTAGTTTTAGTCGCAGCCAAATTCATTTCCATAACAGCGTGACGGACAGACATATATATTGAGTCTAAATCCTCAGCTTCATATATATTGGGGACGTCCCCGGAACTTAGTATATTGTTTAGATCTTCTAGGAACGATTCCATTTTGATCTAGAATATTTGATTTGGGGTTTAAAAATATAGATAAAGCTAAAAAAAACTTTTTTAATTATGTAATTAAGTCAGTTAGTCATTTTGAAACAAAATCTATTAAATATAACTAAAGCTAAATACTACACTAGTATTTGCCCGCGGCTCTGGTTGTAGTCAAGAAGTGTAGGTATTACTCCGCTCGTAAGGGTCACAACGTGATGTTAGATAGCCTTTTTTAATAAATGGGTATGAAATGCAAAAATAATTTTCCTCATAATGTAGTATTAGCAACGTAGTAGTGACATATTCTTGCTACGTCCCGATGCGTCGCTATGCTCGAGTGCTATAGAAACGCATACATAACAAACGTCCAAAGAAAACCTTTTTTTGAAGTAGGAACCTTCGCAGGTGTATACAGAATAACCCACCAGAGCTTCATCAAAATTTAATCAACGGTTTAGGAACTCATAGTGGACAAACATACGAAAATTCATTTTTATTTATATATAATAGTCTATAGATAGATAGAAGATACATAGATTATATAATATTACACCTGTGCATCAGAGAACAAGAACACAATCCCACGGTTCTCAGCGCCCGCACGCATCATGGTCTGCTTGAGGTCGTCGCGCCACTCGGACTGACCGTACGCTTTAGTTATCTCTATTTGCATACATTGCAGCTCCGCCATATTGGCCGCGAGTCGGGACAGGGACTGACGACCTTATGGTACAAATACATATATTTATTTTAACTTTAATAGAAATATATTTTTCATATTATGTTTTTATAAGACAGTGAATCTGTAAGGTCTTTTATGAAGTTTATATTAAATTTTATTTTAAATGATTTTTTATTATAAGTTGATCTGTTAAAACTCAAAGCACTTTTAATTTTAACTCATAATTACTGACCAACTTTTAAAATTATTTTGTACAAATAGGACACGCGATACTTTCACCAATTATTATAGATATCGGAGACATTCATGATTTTTTTTAAATTAATAGTTTAGGTAGGTATACTTCAAAGATAAACCGAATCTCATAAGGTAACGTAATTGGCTAATATTTAGTTTTAGTTTAAATAATAAATGTTATTTTATAAGTAACTAGCGGAACCGGTAGACGTTGTCCTGCCCGAATATGGTCTTCACAATATTCGGTACTCACCACGTAAAACGTAGAATCCGATTGCAGCGCTTTAAGGGATGATTTCCGGGTTAAAATATAGATTTTAACCCGGAAATCATCCCTTAAGTCTATGGCTAGGTCCTTATATATATATGCTAGGCTATGTCCTTCCCAGGGTCTCAAACTATCTACATACCAAATTTCATTTAAATAGGTTTATCAGATTGAGCGTGATAAGGTAACAGACAGACAGAGCTACTTTCCCATTAATAATATTAGTATGGATAAAGATTAATTACCAGAACCGCCCATTCCGAGCAACAGAGCATTCGCCATCGGCTGTCGCATGATACGAGCTAGCCGACACAAATGACCCACAGCGTCTTCGAATAACACTAAATCTAATGGCGCGGTCGATGACAAGTTGTATTCATTTAGATAATGCGATAGGACTTCATCCAACTGTAAATAATGTTCTTAGTGTTATTTAAAAAGAACGAACACTGTCGGACTGGGCTGGAAAGGCCCGAGTGGCTCCACAAACTCGGGGCCCGAGACTAGATAATGGATTTAATCATAATTAATTTTTAACTTCTCTATCTATCTCTATTTCATTTCTCTCTAATTGTATGAATGAACTATCTGATCTAGTTTACATGTAGGTCTCAAGAGCTGGGCCCCCAATTCTACCTATCCAGGTGGTACCAGGTGGCTTGCGGGGTTCATCGCTTGCCCGCGGGGGGCCCGCGCAGGCAGGGGCCCGGCTGGCAAATGCTACCTCGACTATATGCCAGTCCGACGCTGCTTATAGGGGTCATAATAATATATCGTCGTATAATATAGGTACTTGATGTACAATTATAGTACAGAAGTTTTTTCCTCTATTTTAAAAACAAATATTTATTTCTAAGATTTTATAAAATCCATATTTAAGGCTTTTCAAGTAAAATGTGTATTTTATACCAATAGAATTCTCATTTAAAAGTCAATAATTATGTATTTAAAAAATCTTTCGGTCAATCGGTCGTTTAGAGAATTAAGCAATGAGACGACGATAGTCTATCTACAGACTGTATTTACACAAGAAACTACTTCAAAAAAGAATGTTTGTTCGTCTGCAACACTGTAAAGGATAGAATTTCTTCTATGTAGACAACAGATTTAAAAAAAAAATGGCTACTTCTACTGCAGTGTATAGAAAATTTCATGAGACCAGATATTTACTATGAATTATGATATATTTAATCCTAAAAAAGAAAAAGGGATAAAGTTATAAAAGTAAAAAAAAAAGAGGCTTTATCCATTGATAAAGCCGATTCCATTCGTAGCCATACATCTCACCTTTTCCAAAAATAAAAAATATTCATGAAAAAAATAATACAACGAAATTAAATTTGTATAAGAATTTTTGCAAGCTATCGGGTCGTTAAACATATTTCATTAGATACTTGTATCTTCAACAATGAAGGTAATAAGTTGATTCGATTTCAATTTTACTCTCATTTACCTCTACTTTGTCGGTAATTTCAATGTATTTCTTATCGTCGGCTCCAATGTCCATGAAATCGCCAAACAACATTAACCTCCCGCCGATCACATCGCTCGATTTTTTATTGAATTCCGTACGAATTTTCTTATTTAGTAAACTGTAAAGGAGAGGATATAAAATGTATATATGGACGTAGTTACATAAAATGGATCCAGCCCACGAAAACCTTATTTTGAGTTACTGTCATAAATGGCACCTACATATCTACTTATATACAGAAAGTAGATAAAATACTCAATATTCAAGAGGAATTTAAAAAAAAAACTACGGTCTTGTTATTTTTATATACCAATTTTACTCACACTCCGATTTTACTCAAAAGTAAGTTTTTGTGGTTAGATCTACATCCTACATATTTTGCATAACTACGTCCAAATAATATATATTTTATTTAAAAAGTACCCAAAATTACTTTTCAATATAAACACCACTTTTCAAGCTATTCAATGCACTATTTCAATTTATAGCTTTTGCCCACCGCTCCAATCGCATTTCGCATACTTTACCAATAATTGCGCTGAGCTGCGCTCCTAAGCGTCGTAGCGTAGAATCGTTAGAAGTAGCATTGCTACATAGCCTACAGCTTACAACCTTCCTTAATAAATAAGAATAAGAATATATCAAGAGACGATGATATTGAAAATGATTCGCATTTAAAATATTAGTGTTCCCGATGAACAAAATAATGATTTGGACGTCATATCAAAGATTTATATTCATTTTAAATAAAACTATCTTTTCGGATTATTTCGCGGATTTATTTATAGAGATCAGACCAGAGAGTCTCTCCCGTGACCATGATTGCTGTAAAGCAATCGAAACGTCGGGAACCAAAAATCAAAATAAATCCGCGAAATAATCCGAAAAGATAGTTTTATTTAAAATGTCAAATATTCGCGTAAATCTAAGAAAAAAAATATATTCGTCTGTTTTAACATAATTACAATGACTTTTAATTTGTGTAGTGCGAGTGTCGTGTAACGGTGAAGGAAAACATCGTGAGGAAACCTGCATGTCTGAGAGAACCTAGCAAGTTTTCGAAAGACATGTGAAGTCCGCCAATCCGCACTTGGCCAGCGTGGTGGACTATGGCCTGATACCCCTCGTACTAAAGGGAGGCCCGTGCCCTGCAGTGGGACGTTAAACAGGGCTGAATGCAAGTGTCGTGTGCAAGAAGTAGAATGTGGGTTGTGTTTTGTGTTGTATAATCAACGTAGTGACGAAGTTGTATTAGCTTAGCGTGACTGGTTGAGAGTATGGATCGATATAGTAAAAGATAAAGCGCCTTATGTTACAGGTAATAGAGTCGACGATAGAAAAGTCTGGCGTCGACAATCAGACGTGTGAAACTCGCTTCTTTTGGTTTTCCAAGTCAGCATGTTACTTACACCACTGTCTATATAATATATATAGTACAATTTTATTGATCATCGGACCATTTTCCGCTCTATAGGATTTTTCCTCAAATTGTCGTACAAATCTATACTAATATAATAAAGAGGCAGAGTTTGTTTGTTTGCACGCGCTAATCTCAGAAACTATTAATCCGATTTGAAAAAAAAAACTTTTTGTATTAGATAGCCCGTTTATTGAGGAAGGCTATAGACTCACATCATGCTACTACCCAAAGGAGCGGAGCAGTCATAAATGTCAACAAATCGGACAAACTTCCATACATTATTGAAAACTGATGTTTATATCGGACGTTTGAATGCGGGCGAAGCCGCGGGTACTGCTAGTTATGTATATTAAATAAGAGGAACTAACTTGACAAACCAATTCCTATCTTCATCGTTAACAAGTCGGTCTTGATACACGCGTTGGTGCTCGTGATACCATAACCTTATAACGTCGTCTTCATCCTTTTAAAAAACAATATTTTTGATTAAATTTTATGCTAAATGTATATAGATATTAATAATAATGTTCTCCTGACCGATTCCGATCACGGCGGCTAATCTCATTGAAACAAGCCAACTGCGCAGGAGATATTATAGTGAGAGAGAGCGCAGACACAAGCGCACTCTCTATTCCTGTCACTCTCATACACGGGTGGGACGACTTTTCGACACTCGCGGTGAGATTGTCGGCGCAGGACCGACGCGACACGTGCTCTCCGAGGCACGGGGGTGAAACACCGCCAACTCCCCAACTCCGGGCTGTTACTGAGGCTTACTAGACAGAAAGACTCAATAACTAAACTTGGTCCGACCCGGGGCTCAAACCCAGGACCTACGGGTGTGCAGTCGTAATACGATAATTTGCTAAAAAGTTGAACCAAATTTAACGGAAATTTTAATAACGAATTAAAAGATTATAGGAACATAAATAAGGACATACGCTATTTTATATCCTGTTTCGTTCCGTTCCTTATTCATCCGTTCCGTTCCCATTGCTCCTATTATCCGGGTTAACATATAGGATACTTTTTACTGCGGGGAAATATCTCATCTCTGAGAAATCTATACTAAACCTTAAAACGGAGGGACAATACCGAGCGGAGTCGCTAGTCTATATAATAAAAAGAAAATTATATACAAACCTTTACATTCAAAGGGTCCATCATTAGAATACCTTGGAAAACTTTACTCAGATCTCGAAGATTAAACGTATAATGAGACTTAGTTGGTGTTGGCAAAAGCTCTTCCACCAAGGAATTAAAAACTTCTATAGAGCTTTTGAGAAAAGCATTCTCGCGTATAGTCACATCTTTGAAATTACGCGTCCACGACTTCAAAATTGTATTGAAGATTCCATACTGTAAAAATGTATGTTATATATTTTTTTCTACTTTAAACATATTATACTCTAAGATCTGAAGTAATATCATCCTCTATTCGTATTTTTAAAGGATGAAAAGAGAATTTTTTCAAATTGTAGTTGTAGTTTGTACACAAATGAACCTACATCAGACAAATTGTCTAGCAAAATATGTAATAATATAAAGAATTAACTAACGTAAAATTACTTTTATTCAGTAGTAATATATATTAGGTTCTCGCTTCGGATTTCCTACTATACGTACATTACAGAATAGGTTTTTATCACACTGAATTATTGACCGCAAAGTACTTGGGTTCACGGTTTATACTCAACATTATCAACCTGAGTAAAATAATGCGCTTATTACAGAAAATAAGCTATGCAATAACATCACTTTTTAAAATCTGTCTGTACTGTCGATACTAAGACAATATAAAATTCTATAATTGCTAAAATTAATAGAAAAAAAAAAACAAAACATATAATATATCTAAGCGTTACGCAGTCCAAAAATGTATATCTAACAAATTATTTTAAATGTTCTCTATTAACGATATCGTTTGTAGAAAGCCAATTAAGGATCTAATCTGCTAACACTAAGATGACTTGACATAGGATTTACTACAAACATAATTAATGAAATTGTATGTTGTAGAACAAAACCTTGCTATTATATTCCATTTCAGTGAAGGATATGTAATGAAAGTGCCTCATTAGCCTCATAGTGACGGGGTTCCGGCCGCCGCCGGGCGGGCCCATGGCCGCCACCAAACCCACGTCTATTAGAGTTTTGAATTCACCAATGTTAGTGCGATCGTACCAACCTAGTACGTAAGTAGATTAATTATCAGAATACTATTAATACCTTAATTTTAAATAAAACAATATTTTTTTTATTTTTTTTTGTGTGTTTCAAATGCCTTACCGCAAAACGTGGGTATGAGAATTCTCTCGGGAAAATCCGAAAAAAATAATTCCATTTAAAATGTCAAATATTTGCGTACATCATCTTAATATTATTTTTTTAAGATTCCAAAGTAATATTATATAAATTGAAGTTATCAATAACTATGAATCACGGTTAAGATAGAAATTAGTGTAGTCAAGTGGAATAAAATTAAGTATGTCTAAAAAGCACCATTATAGAAATTATTATTGGAAAAACTTCCAAAAAAGCTTAGAAAAGCTTTCAGTTCTATAAGTTTTGATTAAAAGGGGAAACCTTTTATTATAAGACTCTTAATACTGAGCTCAAACTTTAAATCAATAATCAGACTTAGTATAAATACGAAAGTAAGTATTTGTGCGTCTTTCTGTATGTTTGTAAATCCTTTACGCTGGAATAACTGGACTGATTTGGATAAAATTCTATTTCTGCAACAGCTTGGAATTTTGTAGATAAAATTTAAAAGATAGATATTATTATGTTGGGACATTAACACACAGTACCATCTAGTTCCATGGTAAGCTACGAGGCTTGTGTTATGGATACCAGATAGTTGATACACTATACATATATAACTTTAAATACATACATATTATTATAAATATAAAGACCCATGACTGGAGTACAAAAATTCGTACTCATCACACAAATGAATGCCTCCAGCGGGACTCGAACTCGCGATCGCCAGCACAGCAAGTAGTATCACTACAAACTGAGTCAACGTATCGTTAAAATATACTATGACCTATGATGTAACACAAAGACTAATGTTAGGCATCTAGGACATTAAATGAAAAAAAAAAACATTGTATATTTTTTTATATTATTAGGTTTTGATGACTTTTTTTAATCAAATACGTGCGTATTTTGCCGCCGTTCCGAGGACAGTAAATAAATTACGCGTGTAAATAAATAATGGGATTAGAAATGGCGGCTCATTAATCTTGTACTGTCAGCATAATAAAGCTCAAGCGTCGACGACTTATTTCGGTAATTACCCACATTACAAAAATCTACTTCGCCTATTGTGTTACGAGGGGAAAATATTCTAGTTTTAGTTGTAATTTGGGAGCATTTCAGATTGTTTAGGAATGAGTGTGAAATATTATTGATGATAAAATAGAGTCTTTGATTAATTTAAAAGTTAATAAATACAAAATAAAAATATTATAAAAATACCAGTTATTTTCATTTAGGTATAAATACAAATTATGTATAATAGCTTTTGAGTACCTAATAATCGTTCTTAATTTGTACTATATAATCGTATAAATCTATGCTATATATAAATATGTATAAGAAGATCAATCTTCATGACATCTTTCCCAATTCATGTAACACTAGCGGTACATCCACGCATCGCTAGGGTTGGCCTCTAGGAAAACAAAAACCTATCCTACGGGAACCGTACATTTTTCCGGGTTAAAAAGTCCATGTGTTATTCCAGACTATAATCTATCTCTGTACCAAATTTCATCCACATCTGTGAAACCATTCCGGCGTGATTGAATAACAAACATCCATCTAAATTTTCGCATTTATAATATTAATAATGGAATGAGATTACCTCAATACTGAGTGAAAATATCTCATCGATCTCTCGATAGATAATAACTTACCAGAAAAGTCCATAAACTGTCTCAACAGTTCAATAGGCGGCTGCGCGCCGTACACTTCGAGCGCGGGCATGTTGAGGTCGTCTATGAAGAACACCTGCCTCTTGGTGGGCGGCGGCCCGAACACGCCGCGCCGGCGCCGCTCCAGCTTACTGTCTATCACGTCCTGTTCCAATTGTATTGGGAGCTTATAAGTTAAAAAAAATCATTTAAATTGTATTTAGCCCTTTTAAGGTCCCACTGCTGGGTGTGGGCCTCCCTTTAATGCAAGGGGGATCAGGCCATCGTCCACCACGCTGGCCGAGTGCGGGTTGGCGGACCCATTTTAATTAATCTTATTTAATAAACCTTACCAAGCACTAATGATGTCTACAAGTAATAGGTAATCGATGCACGATTCATTAGAAAATTATTACAATTTATTTTATTATTATTTGTTTCAAATATTTATTATCTTATTAGCGACTAACCCTCGCTTCGATCGGGTTCGTCCCTAGGCGATTCTTTGAATCAACATAACTTGACTTTGACTTTATTGAACTTTTTTATTTATGAACCGATTGAAATAAAACAAATACTAATTGCTAAGTAGTTTTTTAAACAAGAGTAAAAACAAGTAGTTAAAAACAAAAGCAATTACAGTAACAACCATATAATTTACCTGAGTTTGATTAGCCGAAGTTCTCGCGGAAAACACGAGGAATTCGCAAATAAATTTCTTGTGCAACCCTCTCGATAGCTTCGACGATATTGTGACAGTCTTGCCGGTGCCGGTGGGGCCGACGCAAATCACGTGGTTGTAGTTGGTTATCTTATAGCCGAGGAGAGCCGCGGAGCGAACGTTGTCTAGAGTTGGGACTTCTATATCTGTAAAGAAACAAATAACAATTCGATTTTATTAGAATGATTAATAGTAATCTAGACTAGCGGCTCACCCTCGCTTCGCTCCGGTTCGCCTCTAGACAAACAAAAACAAATCTATTCCACGGGAACCGTACATTTTTCACGGATAAAAAGTAGGCTATTTGTTATTCTGATATATGAACTATATTATTCTAAAGTTTCATTAAAATCCAATCAGTACTTTTTGTGTACTAAGCTGTATAAGTTACTATAGTTTTTTAACTATACCACAGGAGCTCTTTAATTTTCTGGGGTAAAAAGTATCAAAGATGTTGACCGAGGATATATAGTACCACCAAACAAAATTTCATTTAAATCAGTCTAACAGTTTCGGATATTAGCCCGTACAGACAAACAAAGAAACAAAAAATTGAAAAAATCTGGATTTGTTCTATTTCTCTTCTTACATCCATCCATCCACTTGGTTTTCAGTGTTTTTTTTTATGTACAGACATTCGACCTCTACAGGTTTAGTATAAGAGTATGTATAGATTACAAAATAATAAAATTATAACAAAAATACTTTATTAGATTTTCGGATTTCTTTGCGTCTAAAACCTTAGTTAGTCTTTTTTGTGATTGTGATTGTTGTAAAACGTTGAATACTCGGGAACCAAAAATCTAAATAAAATCGCGGTAAAGAACCAAAATAATACTTTTATTTAATATTATTAATTATTAAATTATTTATAATGTATATTACTTTTTCCTCCCATTCTATTACCTACTTCTTGACTCCATCATCAGATCAGCATCAGAGTATTAAATAGTTGTCATATACTCAGAAAGATTTAAAGCGATGCAACAATTATAAATAATGCATAAGTATAATAAAACAAATAAAAATACCAGCAAATTGCCATTCAGGATCAACCTCATACTCCTCGAGGTTTTCCATCCAATTGTACCAATAAGGATTGGCGGGCTCGCCATCGTCCGTGGGGTCGGTGAAACCGCCGTCGTGCAATCTAAGTGTTAATTTTTCTTTAAGAAAATAGGTACATGCATTGTCTCTATTTCTATCTCTTTTTATTTCTTATCCTTTCCCACTCTCTTTCTAACATTTCTCTATTTGATTTTCTTTTCATCTAACTAAATCTAACAAAAAGCTAAGCTAATAACACACTTTTTTATGTACTTTTATAATGTTTAAATATCGTGAAGCAAAAGATAAATTTAAAAAAAAAAAGGAAAGAGTTACAAAACATAAAATTTATTAGTTTAAAAAAAAATAACCATCCACAAAAAAAAAACTAGCGTATCAGTTGACTACCACATACTTACGTGTAATCGTAAACTCTTCCTTCCTTAGGAAATAAAGGTTTTGCCCCATTCTCTACCATAAGTTCTCTCATAAAGTCTGAGAAGATCGCTCTACCGTTGTGGTCGCACGTAGCGCCTACTGACCATATGACCGACCATATCACCCAACATGGCGCTAACTTTGCTGTTGAAACAATTAAATTTAAGTTTTATGTATCGATTTTTCAATGAATAATTTGTTATATATATTATTTTATATATATGATGCGTTTCCAGACAGACAGATAAATAAAAATACTAAAAACTATAGGTTCGGCGTCTTTATCGATAATAATGATTATGTATTTAATAAGATTTTTCTAAAAATATATAATGTAGAGGCTCGACTCAGAATGTTATTATATGTATAGATTAATTTATTATAAATGGCTAAACAAATAATATGTATAGCCATTATATATTTATGTAATGTAATATAGTTAGACAAAATATAATTAACTTGTACAAATCTCCTTATTTGCATGTGATATCACCTTAAGAGCTTATTCATTTAGTTATAAGAGCCGTTGTATTTAATAGTAAGTTGTAATATTGTGTTGAATCAAATAAATAAAAAAAAAACTTTAAAAATTCGACAAATATAGATGTTTCTAATATCGTGCAATAATTAATACACCAATAACTAAAATAAGATATATTCTAAGAATATAATGGTGTTTAAAAGTTAATTAAACAATTATATATGATATAGGTATATAATATTAGGTATTGCACTTTTTTCATGTAGATAGCAAAAAATATAGTAAAAGGTCAGTTAGTTCTACTTAAAAGCATATATTATTTGCATAAGCGCAATTTCATTATTATATTTGCTTTCTTAAGTAATACATCTTAAAATTGAATAAATTTTCCTTTCTTAAGAAATTCTTCATATTTATATAACAATCTTAACTTTATTTAATTTACGGTTTAAGCGCGAAGAGATAGATAAGAAACACGGAGAAAAATTTAATTTCGTTTTGACAGTTAGAATGGAATAGATAGACTATATATATATATATAACTTGAGAAATAATTGATTCCCATACAAACTTCCACCCCCCTTGTCACCTCCTTAAGGGATGATTTCTGTGATAAAAACTATCCTATTTCAGTGTCTCAAACTATCTCCATACCTTTCATTTAAATCGGTACAGCGGATTAAGCATGAAAATGTAACAGACAGACAAACAGACAAAGTTACTTTTGTATTCATAATATTAGTATTGATAAATATACATTGTTATGTATACTAACGCATCATAGCCAAGAAAGCTGCTCCAGGCGGCGGTCGATCGTCTTTCCCAGTGAGGGGCCTCAATCTATAATCCATTAGCTCTAGAAATTTCAATACTAAAGCTGAATCTATAGATGCGACTATTTCAGTCAATTTAGAACGTAATAGAGTAAGTGTTGGATAGAGATATGTATTTATCAGATTTGGTAGAATTTTTCGAATATTGTCGGCAATCTGAAAAAAATAAGTGAATTGAAAGTTATTTTTAGTTAACGACGTTAGAAATTCGGCGAATCTATAGTAATATTATAAAGAGGTAAAGTTTTTGAGTTTGTGAGGTTGTAGGGGGTAATCTCTGGATCTACTGAACCGATTTAGATGAAATTTGTTAAGAAGATAGTTTGAAACCCTGGGAAGGACATAGGATACTTTTTGTCAACTTTTTAGTGTATCAACTATCTGGTATCCATAACACAACTTTCAAGCCTCGTAGCTTACCATGGAACTAGATGGTGCTGTGTGTTAATGTCCAAAAATATTAAATATATATATATATAGATACCGATGGCAAGTTGCTCTTCATCCAAGCGTTGACGAGCGGCGGCAGGCCGACCACCTGCGTGTCCAGGTACACCATGCCGCAGCGCGAGACGGTGGCGGGCGACGCCACCGCCAAGTCTGCTACTTCGAATATCATCCTCTGTCTGTCTGTCAGTTTCATTATCTCCCCACTCGATAGACATAGCTTTTTATTATCGTCCAATACCTAAAAAATATAATAGAAAATACAATATATGTATTTTTTTTTCCTTTGTTTGTCATTGAAAGTTTTATATATTTTTTTAAAATAAATATAACATTAAAAACAACTGAGGTTAAATATATTACTTAAGTATTACATAATATACATTCCTATCTTTTAAGTACAGAAAAAATTATAATTTTGTTAATTAGATTGGGGGTAAACTATTTATAAGTCGCTGAGTAATGTACATAGTCGTTCTTTCGTATAATATATAGAATGTTCGTCTGTGCAAATCCTTAAATCTCCAAAACGAGTGTTTTTTTATTCATGGAGAATGTTATTTGCTATATTATAGCTTTAATTACCTACCCACTAGGTGGAGATGTAGCGCCTCAAGTTTCAAATTGTTTTACAAATCACCATGAAAATTGGAACAAAATTAAAGAAGGAAAATATTTTCGTTGATCTAAATGTACATTAGAAAAATATATAAAATACGACAAATTAATGGCGCACCCACTTTCTGGCAAGCCTCCACCTACATATATTTAAAATTGATATTTACACTAATGAACATATTAGTATTTTCCCAAAAGAAATCATTCCAATTATATATTATATATAATAAAGGAAAATAGACTAAAACCCCAAAAACAGAAAAGACCATCTTCATCACACTTTTTCAAAATCGGTTAAAATTTGTCATAAGCTAAAAACTATTCACTAACAGTATTCATGTTTTCGATCCAAACAGCATCCACGGGTCCATCGAAAACATACCACCGCCTGTCGTTATCTTCCACCGCGATGCCAGCTCTGACTAAACTCGATAAAATACCGTCAGTCCTAAACAAAATAACAGTGAATATTGCCATTCGAAAATAAATAAAAATATTTATCTTCATATTTAAACTAGTGATGTACCCGCGTTTTACTTCAACCTACAAATCTCGTTATCATTTCAGTCAGCTATTCCGGAGGTTAAACGTACAGACATTAACTATTTTATTAGTGTTTATTTGGCTTTTGCTTCATAAAACAAATAATAAGTCATTTTAAGAGGCACAGACAGACATTTAAATTTTTTACAAGCAACAGTTCTATAAATGTTTTTTTGGACGATGTTACAATATTAGTTTTTTAGATATAGAGATTGTTTTTAAATATTGGAGTAGCCTATATGTTGTTTGAAAATATATTTTCACATCTGGCAAATATTATGGTTTGGGAGCTAATCTAACTTAAGCTCTTTTATAAAAGATTTGTTGTGTTTGGAAATAACAATTTTGCACAATAATGTATGTATTCAGCTATTTTTAACATCCCACTGCTGGGCACGGGCCTTCCTTCCATACGAAGGAAATCACATGTCTGTCGAAAACTTGCTAGGCTTTCTCAGACACGCAGGTTTCCTCACGATGTTTTCCTTCACCGTAAGGCAAGTGGTAATCATGTTAGAAATGATTCGCACATGAAAATATCAGAGGTGCGAGACCCGGGATTTGAACCCGCTTCACTCGGTTTTCCAAGCGAGCGCGTTACCACTGGGCTACCACTGCCCACATTACACAATAATACATAAAGATAATAATTACAGATAATATTTACATGTATTATTGTAATTTATAAATCAAATTTAATAGTTTTAATAATAATTGAACGATAGAGAATGAAAATATTAAAATGATTATTATTTCTGCCTCTACAAGCCATATTTGTGTAAAATATTTGGAAGACGTTGCACTGAACTTCATAATTAAAACACGATATTTTTTTCCCCAGAAAATATAAATTTTCATAATTTAAAACAATTTAAGCAGTTGTAACCATAAACATGAAAAACCAAGTGAAGCACTTTTAAGCCTCGGGTCAAATCTCTTAGATTTACATATTTGAAACTCATTTCCATTATAATTATAATTTACTACTACGACAAATGAAAATATCTTAAGGAAATCTGCACGTCTCGGAGAACCTTACTCGTTGTAAAAACGATCAAAAGTGTTAAAACCACCAACCCGCATTTATCTAGCATGGTGGTCTATGACCTAATCTTTCTCAAGCAGAGGGAGTGATAAAAAGGAAAAGGAATAATAATTATTATTGCTAGTGTATTCAGCCCTTTTTAACATCCCACTGCTGAGCGTGGGCCTCCCTTCACCACTCGTGGGCTCACGCCGCAGTCCACCGCGCGGGCCGAGTTCGGGTGGACTGAGCATAGCTTTCGACAGCTTGCTAGGTTCTCTCAGACACGCAGATTTCTTCACGATATTTTCCTTCACTGTAAATTATTGCAACTAGTTTTCTTTATACGAATACTTACCATTCATGAGTTTGCAAGTCAAACTCTCCATACAACTGCCCCATAGTGATAGATTTGGGGTTCACAACAAAAGTGTACACTGTAGTGAAGGGGAACCCGTCCGGCGCTAATTTACCTTTGATTGCTGTTAGAGCGTCTCGTAAAAATTCGTAACACTAAAAAATATAAGAAATTTTACTTTCATCATCTACTACTACTAGTAGTACTATTACATATATATGCTTAGATCTATAAAACTATGCAACGAATTTAGATGTGGGTTTTTTTTAAAAGATAGAGTAATTCAAGAGAAAGGTTTATATGTATAATACATGCATAATATAGTAGAGAAACACTGATTATTTTAAAGGTTTCTAATGTGATGTCGTAAATAAACACATTTTTTTGCGCTTACATTGCAAACGCTGGCTGAACCCTACGAGATAGATCAAAATAATGTGCTACAGTATTGTACACTTTAAAAAGGTCTACAAAAAAGTCCGCGATGGCATATGTCTATCTCTTAAGGATAACATACTATATCCATTTTACTATATCCAAGCTAGGGACGAACCCGAGCGAAATGAGGGTGAGTCGCTAGTTAATCATATTTCACATAAGCAGGCAGCTTATAAAAAACTTGATTCTTTACAAAGTTACTATTTATGAAAACAAATTACGTACCTTCAAAACAATTGTAATATCTAAAGAGAAATAGGAAAATCTATTAAACCTGCCAATATTTTACATTTTCTGTATCAGTCTAATAATCTAAGGTCGCCTAAAGCATCTAGACAGGGTTATGTTAATGAAAACCGTATAAAATCCGTAGTGTAGTTTCTGAGATTAGTACGAACAAACACAACCTCAACGCAATAGGGAAGTGTAATTTAAAATATGTAGTAATAAAATGTATGTTTTTCTCAAGGAAAAATTCAGCATTTTAACTGTGAAGATTAAAGAGAGACAGAAGTGCAATTAATAGCGGTTTTGTATTTGTAATATAAATAAAGAAGTTCATGTATGTATTACTAGCGACTCACCCTCGCTTCGCTCAGATTCGCCCCTAGGTCGATTCTTCGTACATATTTTCAGCCTCATTTTTACCCCCTTGAGGGATGATTTCTGGGATAAAAAGTATCCTATGTCCTTTCCAGGGTCTCAAACTACCTTCTTACAAATTTCATCTAAATCGGTTCAATAGATCCAGAAATGACACCCTAAATCACAATCTCACAAACTTTACCTCTTTATAATATTAGTATAGATAATAGATATACCTTTGTTTTGCCGACTCCAGCCGGCCCCACCAACATTAGTCCGTGTCGTACAACAGTAGTTTCATACAATTGAATGATTTTAAATATAAACGCTGCAAAAGATCATTGATTATACCAAACAAAATATGTATATTATAATCTATACAGATAAATAAAATTGACGTGTCTATTTGTAATATCAAAATAACAGCTTTTTACTAAATGCATATGAAATTATATACGTTACTTATAAGAAAAACACATTTTTTAATATATTTGTCTGTCTGTTTGTTCCGGCTAATCTCCGAAACGGCTGGACAGATTTTGACGGGACTATCACTCGTAGATGGTTAATGTTATAAGGTGTGAATTAGGATACCTTTATTTTAGAAAAAGAATTAGGGTTCCGCTAAAAAAAAGTACCAACGGACGCACCCGAGCAAAGCCAGGGTAAGTCGATGGTCCAATACAGGATTTAAACTCAGTATGTCAATATTTAGACACCTACTAGGCACTAGATCAAATAAGCAGTAAGCTTCACAACAAGCGGTGACATAAACCAAATCTAATTGTCAATTTCATGTTTATGAACCTATGAAAATGATACAGAGTCGCTGTTTGTATATAAATTGAGATAGGTTTTGGGATTCTATGAAGTGAATAGAAGTAATTACTTTTTAGATAAAAAAGTACACCAATCTTTAATATATATTATTTTATTATTATTTTTATTGGTACTTTTTTAGGTAAAAAGTACCAATAATAAAAAAATAACAATAACAACCTTGTCATTAAGAATAAATCATGAAAATCATAAAATCATCATCAAGAAATCATCAGTTCACTTATGACATATACAAAACAAATATATTGAGTAAAGTACAGAGAGACAGAGATACTGAATTCCTACTGAAGCTAGTAACGATACCTAAGCAGATAAAGTATAACTATTATACTTGAAGTACTTATTATATGTGTATATTTATCAAAGACATGATGATGATGCCCACCCGATTGATTTCGGCCATGGCGGCCATTTCCATTGAGACTAGCCAACTACAGGAGATATAATTTTAACGATAATTCGACACTCTTCAGCTAAACTCGAACCCAGGACCTTCAGATGTACAGCAAACAACTGAGCTACTTAATTTATCAAATTACTTACTGTACAAATCATCATAGCCCTTTTTGATTAACATATTCCGTATAGACTGTTCCATAATACCGTAGTCCACTATTGGGATTTCTACTCGTGGGAAGAGATCTGATATTATACCTAGAATTAAAAAAATGTCATATTGCTAAAGATTATATAATTAAAAAAAAAAAAATTGGTTTAGATAGTTCATTTTACCTACTTACATGGATAATTTTATTTTGAGTTAAATATCTTAGATATGTTTACCAACCGTCAAACAATACATAGTAAGAAGCAAGAGCAAAGGGACTTAAAAGTATTGAAAAGTTGATGTTTGAGAACTAAACCGGGCTACATACATATGGGAAGTTCGTATGTGTGTATATTTGTTACTCTTTCATGCTAAAATGGCTGAACAGATTTAGATGAAATTTACTACACAGGTCATAAGTCTACATGACCTGGAATAAAGTGTAGGCTGCTGTTAGGTACCCTAGGTGCAGAATCCGAGTAAAGCTAGATTCAATCACCAATAAGTAATGCCACATAAGAAAAACCAATATATTAACCATTAAATAACACGAGATCGTCAGCCAAAAACTTGGGCACATTGACATCACGCAGCGCTCGCAAAACTATTTGCCTCTCGTCACCGTCGGGCATCTGTCGTATCAAGTTGCCCGCAACCAGTATAACCGTTTTAACCGCTCTCATACCAAAATCATAATGTTCCTGATAATATATATTAAGGAAATATTATAAATCAAACAAACAAATTCAACTAAACAAAAACTAAAAACTAAGAAGACAGACATATATATATAAATATGTTATATGTTGGGACATTAACCCACAGCACCATCTAGTTCCATGGTAAGTTACGAGGCCTGTGTTATGGATACCAGAAAGTTGATACACTATACATATATAACTTTAAATATATACATATTATAAATATAAATACCCATGACTGGAGCACAAACATTCGTACTCATCATACAAATGAATGCCCCCAGCAGAACTCGAACCCGCGACAGCTGGCACAGTAAGTAGGGTCACTACAAACTGAGCCAAACGTGCCGTCAGTTATTGTCACCTTAATGCTTATTTGTTCAAACCACCAATACTTGTAGTACTTTACAGTAGAGGTTATATCTTCTATTTTAGAAACAAAGCTTTATTTCTTAGCTTTTTATACATATATAGATAAAATATATTTTCTGCTTTATTAAAGTAAAATGTGTATTAATTATAATATACCAAAAAAAAAAAAATACATTTAAAAATCAATAATCATGTATTGAAATATCTCTTTCGGTAAACTAGTCGTTTGGACAAATATGTAAACTATATGACGACATAGAAAGATAGATATATACTACTATGTTACTAATGAAATTTGCCAAAAGGTGACGCTGTCTGTATATAATATAAACACAAAAGACATCTAAGGATGCACTCGAGCAAAGCAAGGGTAAGTAGCTAGTATTGCATAATACTGTCACTACATAGTATATAACAAAGTCGCTTCCCGCTGTCTGTCTGTCCATATGTATGCTTAGATCTTTAAAACTTAAGACATAACAAAATAATGTTTCGTGGAATTGTGTATCTTATATAGGTCTACAGAAAAATCCGCGATGGCATATGTCTATCTCTTAAGGATAACGTACTATATCCATTTCAATACTTTAAAAAATTGTCAATTATAATGCGGTAAGGTAAAAGCTATTTACACAAATTCGGTATTAATTTCTAACAAAAAAAATATGTGTGTACAGTGTGTATATACCTATATATAGTCTATTCTATACTTACCATTAAAATGTACCTAGGGACGAACCCAAGCGAAACGAGGGTGAGTCGCTAGTGTACAATAATTTAGTTAAATAACGTCATGAAATTTTAAATTTCAATACAAAATTTCACTTACTTGTGACGACAGCTGTTCCGAGCTCAGTCTAAATGTGGTGGTAATTTTACCAGCTAAAATCTTCGCTTCATAGAAACCGTACGAGAACAATGATATTTCGGCTATTAAAGCGTAATCCGGTACCATCATGGCTATTGGTCGGAATAGAGCTTTTAAATTATCTGGCAGCTCTGTACGACCTATATAATGGGAAAATAAATCGATTATGTTTGTTCATAATGGCTTAATCTATACTAATATTATAAGCTGAAGAGTTTGTTTGGTTGAACGCACTAATCTCAGGAAGTACTGATCCGATTTGAAAAAAATGTTTTTGCATTAGATAGCCCTTTAACTGAGGAAGGCTATAGGCTATATATCATCCTGGAAAAATTTACGGTTCCCGTGGGATAGACTTGTTTTTGCGTAGGGACGAAACCGAAGCGAAGCGACGGCGAGTCGCTAGTGTCATGATATACGTGATACGTAAATGTAAATATGTTAGTACTTAGTAGAAAAAAAAATGGAAAATCATAATTTATAATAACTATCATCATATATACAACAAAGTAGGGTAGCTTGAAGCAATATAAAATATTTTATAAGAAAAAAAAATGTTCAAGGAATGTTTTGTATAAAGAAATCTCACTTCAATTTGTACTTAGGACTTAACAAATTTTGCATTTAGAAAATCAATTATACACTAATATTTCTAATTCATCGATCAAATTGACCAAAACAACCACAACAACCATAACAAAAATATGAATATCATATGTGTTAATTGAACCCATAACACCCGGTTCAAATTTTAAAATGAATATGTCCGGACGTTAACACACAGCAACATCTAGTTCCATGGTAAGCTACGAGGCTTGTGTTATGGATACCAGATAGTTGATACACTACACATATATAACTTAAATACATACATATTATAAATATAAACACCCATGACTGGAATACAAACATTCGTGCTAATCACACATTTGAATGCCCCCAGCGGGACTCAAACCCGCGACTGCTGGCACAGCAAGTAGGGTCACTACAAACTGAGCCAAACGCTTCGTCAAAAATAACATATAGACAAATTCCAAAGTAAAACATAATGAATACCCGCATATCCTGGATTCATTGTAATGAACACCGAACAGGAAGCCTTCAAAGGCAGTTCGCAACCTTCAAACATAAACTTTTCTTGGCATGCTATTTGAGCCTTTTGAATTGTCACAACCTGTTCGAAACAAAACAAATATTAAAATCTAATATATTAGTATCTCGTGTCACGGTGTTTGTGGTCGCACTCCTTCAAAACGGCTCGACCGATTTTAATGGTTTTTTTTACATTTGGTAGGTATGAGAATAGGTCGTAAAGTATTTTTCACCCTCCTACCCCCACCCCCTATTTTAAATCGCGATTTTAGTATTTCTTTAATGAACAATATTCAAATAGTTTAATATTATATAAATACATAGGGACGAATCCGAGCGAAGCGAGGATGAGTCGCTATATAAAGCGATTGAACGCGGGCGAACGGAACCGGTGGGCAAAACGCTGTCTTGCCATTGAAAAATATAAAGAAATATAGTCTCGATTCCAGCGCCATCTTCCGGATTCAATTATAGCTAAAACAATCCAGGTAAGCCAACAAACCAACGACCCAATAAACTTCATCAAAATCAAGCCGTCAAAGAAAAGATCTAAGAACACATACTGCGGTACAAAAACAACATAATATATCATAGTAATTACTCGAAGGTATATAAGTACATTGAAACATAATGCTTTAGTTTATGAAATGTTTCGTATTTATTTAGTAAATTAATTACGAAAGAATTTACATAACAATCACCGTAATATTTATATACATATAATAAAATTGTGGAAAATCTTATTGAAGTAGACATTATTATGAATACAGAGATAAAATCTATAGTTTTTTGAATTTTTGTCTATCTGTCTGTCTGGTAATACATCAAGAGAAAACTACTGGATACATTTTGATGATATTTGGATATGATGATAGCTAGTTATCTGGATCAACATATACGGTACTTTTTACTGCGGGAAAATATCTCATCCCTGAGAAATGTATACTAACTGTTAAACATAATTAAAATTAATACGTCTATAGGCAGAACCAAAAAGTTTTATAGAAAAAAAACTATATATTATGTATCTTCATGATTATATACGAGTATCTGCTGTAGGAGGATTCATAGTGATTACCAAAGTCAAGAAATTCAATAACAACATAAATTTTGATGGGTGACTAATTAGTGACATATAAACTAAGAAGTTACCGAACTAAGAGGTCACGTAAACCACTTTAGTTATTATTAATATCAATTTTGAAGGTTCAGAAACATTTGGGTCGGGCAGAATTTGCAAATGCCGAACGCAAGTAAAGTTTATAAGTGACCAGATAATGTTACAAAATTAAATTTTAGTCTCTTGGGGAATATTTATTTCATGATAATCTATACATATAATAAAATTCTAACTGAGCCGAATCTGTACATTACATATTTTTTGGGAAATCTTTGTCATTATTATCGATACAGAGGCCGAACCTAGTGTTTTTTATCTGTCTGTCACCGCATCGCGGAAAAACCAATTTTTTGATGAAATGTGGTATGATGATAGCTGGTTATCCGGGTCAACATATATTGTTTATTGCGGTAAAATATCTCATTCTAAGAAATCTATACTAAATGTTAAAATGTAAGTAGGGATGAACCCGAGCGGAGCGAAGGTGAGTATCTGGTAATTACACTACATAAAAATAATGTCAATTCCCAATAAGGAAACCCACAGAAAGAAAAGTTATTGAAATCCATCATTAGCTGATTTTCAAAAGACGGAAGATTTTACTTATTATAAAGGTCTGAATTATTTATTGTCTATACATACAGATAAATAAAATTGAAGTGTCTGTTTGTAATATCGAAATAACAGCTTTTTAATAAACGCATATGAAATTATGTACTTATAAGAAAAACTCAATTTTCACAATTTATCTCCTTATTCCGGCTTATCTCCAAAACGGCTGGACTAATTTTGACGAGACTTTAATTGGCATATATCTGATGTTATAAAGAGCAACTTAGGCTACTTTTATTTTAGAAAAAGAATTAGGGTTCCGTTATAAAATTAAATCGTACCTACTGCACCCGAGCGAAGCGAGGGTAAATCGCTAGTTTAAACTAAATGAAGTCTTTTTAATATAAATGCGATTAAATAAAATATGAAAGATGATAAGAAAATGATAAATGTCACTAAAGAGTAAGATGTGAGGAGAGTTCTAAAACAAATTACCTGTTGAGCGACAACTGATAGAACTTCGATATCAATCCTATTGAATTCGTCAAAACATGCCCACGCGCCAGATCTGATAAAATTAAACTTTGTATTAAATAATAACTTTATTTAATTTAAAATAAGGCAGTGGTAGGCCAGTGGTAACGCGCTGGCTTGGGAAACCGAGTGAAAGGGGTTCAAATCCCGAGTCTCGCGCTTCTGATATTTTCATGTGCGAATCATTTCCAACATGATTACCACTTGTCTTACGGTGAAGGAAAATATAGTGAACCTGCATGTGTGAGAGAACCTAGCAAGTTTTCGAAAGACACGCTCGGTCGCCCGCACTCGGGCGCGCGGCGGACTGCGGCCTGCGCCCACGAGTGGTGGAGGGAGGCCCGCGCCCAGCAGTGGGACGTTAAAAAGGACTGAATACAATTTAAAATCATCATAAAATTAATATAAAATATTTAAGATACTATTCGTCTTAACAAAATTAATTTGTAGAATAAATGAAATACCAGACGTGTATAGAAATTTGACATTGTGAAGAATTTCTGTCTAGAGGACGTTGAAATGTAACTAAACCTAAATACACTGTTTTCAGAATTTTCTCGTCTAAAAGACTTAAAAAGGAACGAGGGCCAATTATAATAATTATTGACACTTTTTATTTTAGTCAACTAGACTGTAATAACTCTATTTATGTACGTTCAATATAGTAAATTAGGCTGTGGTAGCTCAGTGGTAGCGTGATAGCTTACGAAACCATATGCACCGGGTTCGAATTCCGGATCTTGCACATCTAATATTCTCATGTGTGATTCAACATGATTACCTTTCTTATGGTAAAGAAAACACCATGAGTAAACACACATATCTGAGAAAACCTAATTAATAAAAAATGACCTTTGACCTTTGAAAACGTTACCTTCAAATGATTGATAAAACTGAACGTTATAAAATCATACAAGGACTTCAATTATTTATTTTTTTTTTATTAAAAAAAAAGCACCGCTTAAACATAGTTTGTATATAATAATATTTTTAAATCATTTTATTATTTTAAAGATAAAGTATATAACTTACGCGGCAAGCCCTTTGAAAAACTTGCCCATTGCCATAAAGTCGAGTTGGTCTGAACAGTTGAACACAACGCATTGCACGGCTAATGCTTTCGCGAGATCCTAGAGTTCATACATCATTTAATATCTACATATGCTGTATCTAATAAAATAAAAGAATCAATAAATCATTTTAAATAAAACTATCTTTTCGAATTTTTTTTGCGGTTTTTTCTTTATTTTTGGTTTACAGCAATCATGGTCACGGGAGAAATCAAAATAAATCCGTGGAAAAAACCCGAAAAGATAGTTTTATTTAAAATGTCAAATATTCGTGTAAATCTAAGAAAGTATTAATCAATCAATCTCTTGGCTTTTACCCTGTTTGGGGTCAGCCCTCCTGAAACTTTTACGCCACTCTTGGAGCTTTTTTAAATAAAATAACAGAATATATGATAAAGTTAATATGGTGGTTATGTTTGAAGAAAATTGCGATTTAAAGTAATAACTTTAAAGAGCTAGCAAGAAAATTCATACAAAAAAGGGAAATAAAATATATTCTCTTGGTTAATAAAAAATCTGAACATTATAATAATATGATACATAAATTGTTTTGTTATAATTTCTTTTTAATTATAAACGAAAAAGTGATGAGATAGAATTTTGTGTTTAAAATATTGATATAGTAATTTGCAATTCAAAATAACAGTTTAAAGCAAAAACTTAAAACTTACAAAAAGTCATGAAAAATTGCTATAATTGGCAAAATAAAAAAAAAAAACAAAAACAAAAGTTTCATGTAAAAATATCTTAGCGTAAATCTAAGAAAGTATTATAATGTAGTATTCAAAATACCTTAGTGGTCTCAGTCTTGCCGGTGCCGGCGGGCCCCGCGGGGGCGCCCCCGAACTTCAAGTGCATGGCGCACATCAGCGTCAAGTAGCAGCGATCAGTCAGCGGAGTTATTACTAGACGACCACTGACGATTAAAAATAATTGTATTGTAAATAATATTGCTTGTGTCATTTAGAATATAAGAGTTAATATATAGTAAAGTTCGTACCATTATCTAAAAAACGGCAAAAAAAAATCATGTCTGTTGTATGGGAGCCCCCCCCTTAAATATTTGTTTTATTTGTTTTATTTTAATTTAATTATTCATTTTTAAAGTAAATATATATCTTAATATTCTGTGAATATTTCGAACGTCTACCTGTTGCCGTTATCAATATCGAGCAAAAACGAGCAAAAAAATCACTTTTGTTGTATGGGAGCCCCCATCTGTGAAAATTTCAACTGTCTAACTATCACGGTTCATGAGATACAGCCTGGTGACAGACGGACGGACAGACAAACAGACAGACGAACGGAAAGCGAAGTCTTAGTAATAGGGTCCCGTTTTACCCTTTGGCCACAGAACCCTAAAAAAGCGACGTGCCCTTGCTTCGCTCGTGCCTGTCCCTAGAGGTGCCTACTCAGTAATTTATATGTTCTTCCATGCTGTAGTTTATCTTTGAACTAAATTTTATCCAAATTAAAAACATATACAAACTTTCGTATTTATTAATATTATACAGAAGTCCGAATTTGGTACCATTTACTGACTAATAAACTTTAAGCAACGTTAATTTTATACATAGTACAAGAGATTTCTTTTAGAATTCCTCTAATAGATGACTAGCGACAAAGACAAATCTATCCCACGGGAACCGTACATTTTTTGGAGATATATTATATACACTATAATCTATGACTGTGCTTTTCATCCAGATCCGTTCAACCATTCTGGCGTGAAAGAGTAACAAACATCCATCCATCCATCCATCCTCACAAACTTTCACATTTATAACATTAGTATGGATAGATTATTAGCATTATTTATTACTAATGCCTCTATAGCCTTCCTCAGTAAACGGGCTATCTAATACAAAAATAATTTTTCAAAACGGATTAGTACCTAGTTCTTGAGATTAGCGCGTTCAAACAAACAAACTCGGACCCTTTATAATATTAGTATATATTCATTGTACATAATATACATATATTCTATTTATTATTATCACTCACCTATTCCCCAAATATTCATTTTGATAAGTGAAAACGGAATTCAAAGCGCGAACATCGCAATAATTCTGACTGAACTGTCTATAAAACATCGAAGTGTCTAAGCGTTCCTCATCTTGATATATCTCCGGCGATTCATCTTCTTCTAACGGTATCATATCTTTTATTATTTGATAGTATCTGTAATAGAGTATGATGAATGAATGATATAATTTTGTTTTTACCAGCAGCTTCACTCGTTTGAAAATTATTCATTACTAACGACCTACCCTCGCTTCCCTCGGGTGAGTTTCTGGATACGTTTTATTTTTTTGAACGGAACCATAAATCTTTTTTCTAAAATTAAACTAGCCTAAGTTACTCCTTATAACATCAGCTATAACCAGTGGAAGTATCATTACAATCAATCCAGCCGTTTCGGAGATTAGCCGGAATAAACAGACAAACAGACGTTTAATTTTTTAAGTGGAACCCTAATTCTTTTTCTAAAATTTAACTAGCTTAAGTTTTTTCTGATATTATCAACTATTTGCCAGTAAAAGTCTCGTCACAATCAGTCCAGTCAGAACAAACACACAGACAGGCAAAAATAAAAAAAAGTACTTTTCTTATAAATACCGTATATAATTTCATGTGCATTTAGTAAAAAGCTTTCATTTCGACATTACAAACAGACACTTTAGTTTTATTTATCTGTATAGATTATTATTATCTTGCACCTTTAATGTTCACGAACAGCGCCATCTATAGATACGTTAAGAACTAAAAGGGTAGTTGTGAAAATGACTTATATTAACAAAATCCAATCAAATTAGTTACATTGTTTACGCGTAATAAATAAATATGTTGGGACATTAAACACAGCACCATCTAGTTCCACTGTAAGCTACGAGGCTTGTGTTATGGATACCAGATAGTTGATACACTACACATAATATATAACTTTAAATACATACATATTATAAATATAAACAACCATGACTGGAGTACAAATATTCATGCTCATCACACAAATGAATGCCTACAGCGGGACTCGAACCCACGACCGCTGGCACAGCAAGTAGGGTCACTACAAATTGAGCCAAACGTGTCGTCGTAATTGAGTAACAAACATAAACATTAGACTTAGAAACAATCAATTTTGCCTATTACGGGTAACCCCCGTATAGATTTGAGGTTTTCTGTGTGACGTCCAAGACGGCAACGTAGACCACAACAGTTGTACACTGTCCGTCGATCAATCGAATTTCTCGGCCCAATCATGGTGAACCGCGTTGTTACAAACCAAAACTAAATACCTATTGGTCTACAGACTACAATTAGAATTAAATAATATAATTATTAATTAATATGGTCTTATCTACGTTATAAAATAAAACATATATTTTAGAGCAATCAACAATTAAAGGTATCCTTAAGATTTACGCGAATATTTGACATTTTAAATAAAATTATCTTAATTAAATCAAAATGAATCCGCGAAATAATCCGAAAAGATAGTTTTATTTAAAATGTCAAATATTCGCGTAAATCTAAGAAAGTATTATGTATAATATATAACCTATTATATAAGTTATTGTTAGATAGGTTATCTTGTTAGGTTGTAACTGTAAAGGTTAGATTGAAACATAAAAGTAAAACATGAGCTACATATATTACTCATAAAATATTTGATTTTAGAAAATTAAATGTAAGTATCTGGGCGTCCTAGCTTCGACCGGCGTTGTTTTTTGTTGTATAATCGTGTTTTTTCAGAGAAAAAAATAAAAAAGTTAACGTTTTTTCGGAAAATACACCTACGTATATAAACTTAAAAAGTAAAACTTTACCTAAATACAAAGTTTGATCTTAATTAATGTTTGTGTGAATTTAGCGTTTAATATATTTTTTTTAATTTAAAAATGATTTTATTTTTGATTAACTGAGTTAACTTAAGTAAAAAAGAACTTTCACCTAATTATTGAAAAGTCAGCTATTAATGTAAAATATTATTCGATAAATAAACAAATAAAATGATTCAGCCAAAGTTATTAAGAAAGCTATAGGTATACGAGTACCTCAGCTGGCAGATCCATTGGAAATCACTGACATTCTTCACGTTCTCGTCTACAAGAGTTCTCGTCACATCTCGCGCGTGCACTTCTATAACTATTAGCGCACACAGAACCTCTCTTTGGAAAAATGTCAGTTCTCCTTTCACCAATGCCCGTAAACTATCCAACTAGAAAAAAAAAATATTGAAGAATTCGATTGTACACGTAAAATATAGATAATACATATATATATATATCATGGTGTTGTATGAAATAATACATAAGGTGTTCAAAAGCGGTGTATGCTAAAAGCCAAATAAAATTTTCTGATAGTATGTCATTGTTAACCTCTTTGGTATGTTCTGGTATTTTTATACGAAATCATCTCATATACATACATTGCAAGTGTACGATATATTATATTAAGGGGAAGAAAATATTAATAAATCTTCATTTATATTTGAACTAAAAAGAGTTTTTTATTTACATTAAAAGTTTGTCACTGTTGCTCTTTTTTATTTTAAACAAACTTATGTGTTATTCTGATGTATGAGCTATATTATTGTAAAGTTTCATTAAAATCCATTCAGTAGTTTTTGCGTGAAAGAGTAACAAATATCCATACATCCAGACATCTATTTAACATCTATTACAATAAGAAAAGCAAACACACTTCAATATCAGAATAAAATAATAGAATATTGGTTGATCGCTCATACAAATTTTTAATCCCCATTTTCACCCCTTAAGTGATAATTTTCGGAATAAAAAATATCCTATGTCTTTTGCAAGGTCTCAAACTATCTTCTTACGAAATTTCATCTAAATCGGTTCAACATTCAGAAATGAGCCCGTACAAACAGACAAACAATTGACAAATGAAAAAAATTTGGAATTGTTCTATTTTTCTTCTTACATCCCTCTGACTCAGTTTTTAGCATTTTTTTCTATGTATAGACACACGACCTCTACAGTTTTATTATATGGATACATAGTGTAGATGTAGATATACCAATTCTCAATATTCAACAACTTGCCTGTGACAACATTTCTTCAAAATACAGGTCCATCCTGTAGTCGGCGATGGCCTGCTCCACGCCGGCCGTCCACGCGGTCTGCGAGCCCGCGATCACCACCTGCCCCGGCCAGCGCAGCACCCACTCCGCGCGCGGCATCGCCCACAGCTCCTCCATGGCCGCCACTAATGTTAGCCGGACTGGGAGAAGACGATTGTTTTTAATGAGAGTAAAATGATGGAATTAAGTAATTATAGTGATAATGTGCTCCTGATCGATTTTGGATACAGCGGCCAATCTCATTTTATCTAGCTTTCTAACTCGGATATATTATAATGCACTGTCATTCTCATACTTCGGTGGGACAAATACTCAAGACGATCAATAAGGTTTAAGGTGTGCTAATGACGGTAAGGCCCTCATTCCCATATCGAGGCTGTCCAAGGCATGAGGGTGCAACAACGCCAACTTCCCAAATTCAGGCTGTTACTGAACATTTCTTGATAAAAAACTCAATAACTGAATCTGGCTCTAACCTAGTATAGATGTACCTGCTAGCCCTAAGCCACTGGACTACCGAGTCAGTCAATTTTTAGACAAGATGTCATTCTACAATCATCACAGAAGAGTTTTGAAAATTGTACTAAAATAATAAAAATCCTTACAAAAATCAAAATAGAATTATACAAGCATTTTTAAACCGTAAATTTTTATGTGTTTTTTATTTAAATTATTATAATGTAAGTCTGTGAAAAAGCTATGCTACATAGAATCATTAATTATATATCATTCTTATATATTTTTATTTCTATTCTTCAATAATTGAAGAATTCCATTTCTTAAAGCTCTATGTTCTTTTAAGAATTAATTCATCTATCAGATTATACAATACTCATGTTAAACAATCTTAGAGAGCATTACATATTATGAAGTATTCATGAGCATTTTCTTCTCAAAAGTCAATACTATTACTGCAAAGGTTTCTCATCTTTCTTTGTAAAACAACTATTAAACATTATAATAAAAGTAAAAATTTCTAACTAACACATTCCCCATACTTTTTACTCCAATACAAATCCGAATACATTTCAGAAGCTGTAAACTAAAATGAACTATAGAGAAAGCTTAATTAAAGTAATAAATGTGTAACACAACTAACTGGAATGCCTCATAGTATCCTCCAGCAAAAGCAGCCACTGCTCTACATTAGAGCTCGGATAGAATTTATATTTCAACTCAACAATTTCACCTTCACTTGAGTGCATTTGAGTTATTTTCAAGTCCGATTCAAATGTTACCTAAAATTAAATGTGAAAGAGATTTCATACAGTTTTACTGTACTAAGTTAAGAGAACTATTTTCAAACGTGTTGCTCGTAGGTGCTTATTTTTCGAATTTTTAGCTACTTTTTGAGCACGCTCCAGTCGTTAGATTGAATTCTTTATTTTATGATTTTTAAGAGCGCACGTTGAGAAAATTTACTTCGCTAATGTCACGAAGTATGGGAGTAGTACGACGGAGATTGCAGTAGTTCGTGGTCAAGAACCTCACGTACGTCTGACGATACTTGTTATAACTTGAAAGTGGTGTGAAATAAACCAACAAATCAATTAATGTTTATTTAATTAAACACCTTTTGCAACCTAACAACAACAAGTAAAAGAATTGATATATGTTTATGTACATTGTAAGTATATATAAGTTTACCTAAAGAGGTAAATTAATCATTCATAAAATGTTAACGTTTTATCTTGGGTACTGGCCTGAGGAGATTTACCACATATTCTAAGACGCTAGACTTAATATTAGGTCGTTCAAGACCCATTTATTAATAGGCATATTGCTTATAGTACGTATCTTATACACACTAAATATTCAGTTTTAAACTAAAACGGTATGTACATTAATTGTAAAATTATTTATAAAGTTCTTAATTACCAATTAGTGAATATAAAATATAAGAAGAAATCAAAGATCGTACACTCATATTAAGTACTAGACACTAACTCTCGCTTTGCTCGGGTTCGTCCCTAGCTTGGATATAGTAAAATGGATATAGTATGTTATCCTTAAGAAATAGACGTATGCCATCGCGGACTTTTTTGTAGACCTTTTTAAAGTGTACAATACTGTAGTACATTATTTTGATTTATCCCGTAGGGTTCAGCCAGCGTTTGCAATGTAAGCGCAAAAAAATGTGTTTATTTACGACATCACATTAGAAACCTCTAAAATTATCAGTGTTTCTCTACTATATTATGCATGTATTGCTCGTATATAAACCTTCCTCTTGAATCACTCTATCTCCACATCAAAATCCGTTGCGTAGTTTTAAAGATCTAAGCATATATTATGACGATGTCACAACCATAGTGATCCAAGCGACATTTTTGTCAAAAGGAACTTTTTGTCATTAACATCCCAAACAAACATATATTTTTCATGCCACACTGATCCAAGTGCTTAAGATGAAAATGTGACTTGGACCACTATGGTTCTAACGTCGTTATATAGGGACAGACAGCGGGAAGCAACTTTGTTTTATACTATGTAGTGATGTATAATATATCCTTTTTTTAACAAACAAATATAACACTTTTGTATTTAACTCTGGTTATTGTAAAGTCCTATATAGCCTAAATTATGAATAACCGTACCTTAGCTATATTCTCAAAACATTTTCTGAGATGAGGTTGAACTGCTCTGGGGTTCCTAGACTGGGACAAGATCTCCAGAAGCTCATCATCACTAAGAAAGAAGAATCTTGGAAACCTCAACCTCTTCAGCTCCATATATTCATTCAGACCGCGTGAAACTACCGCTAGTAAATGTCTTGCCTCCACCAAACTGTCTAAGAGACGACTGTCCGGACATATCACCATAATCTGAGATAAATAATAATAAACTAGCGACTTACTCTCGCTTCGTTCGGGTTCGTCCCTAGGTACGTTTTAACGTTTAGTATAGGTTTCTCAGAGATGAGATATTTTCACGCAGTAAATAGTATCCTGTATGTTGACCCGATTAACCAGATATCATCATACGAAATTTTATCAAAATCTGTCCAGAGCTTTTCTCGTGATGGATTCTCAGACAGGCAGACAGGCAAAAATTCTAAAAACTATAGATTCGGCCTCATATGAGTATGGAGTACGGAATAGATAGACTTTATATTATATATACCTATATAGGTATGATGAGTTATTGTGGGTGTCATTATAACGGGCATTCCCGTAGGAATGAGGTAGACTCCCTTGGTAAAAAGTAGCCTATGCCACTCTCCAGCCCTCAGACTATCTCCACAAAAAAATCACACCAATCCGTCAGTCTGTTTCGATGTGAAAGAAGGACTAACAAACAGACCTTCATTTATAATATTAGTATGGATAATATGGATCCTGTATTATGAAAATTCCAAAACAAATATCTTAGAATTTGAAGCAAGTTAATGTTGAAATTTATTCTAATATCTATAATTTGAGGTAAAAGCTACAAAAGAAAGTAATTCAAGATGAAAATCTCTTAATAATAAGTAATATTATTGATTTTGTAGGGCTAATCATAATGGAAGGTCGCGTCAGATCGCCTTAATATTTGATTTCTAAGTGTAATAAAATCTTATTATTCCTATTCTAGTCTTGTTTTGACAAGTAAAACTCTTAAAAGCTCAAAATAATTTCGTATTTTCTAAGAAGCGGATAAATAATTATATATACTAATGACTACTCTCGCATTATTCAGTCTTGACGACTTTAATACAAAATATTAACTTTTCTTTATATTATATATCATTAGATATAAATAAACCTTCTGAAAGAAATTTTCTAAAGTGTATCAAATCTTTTGCATAATTTAGGAGAACTAAAGACGCTACCAGACAGACGCAGATAGCAAACTTTCTTTTATCCAATTTAAAGATAAGTATTTAAGCTTTCAAGTTATTGGCATAATGTTAATTGGGAAATAGGATTTTAAATAGGGAGAGTCACCCCCCCCCATGACCATGATTGCTGCAAAATATTGGAAACGTCGGGAGCCAAAAATCTAAATAAATCCCCAAAAAATCCAAAAAAATTTATAGTTTTATTTAAAACTAGCGACTCACCCTCGCTTCGCTCGGGTTTGTCTCTAGCTTGCTTCCCAATACAGACTTTAATCCCCATTTTTATCCCCTTAAGGGATGATTTCTGGGATAAAAATGTCCTATGTCCATTCCAGAGTCTCAAAAAATCTTCTTACCTCATCTAAATCGGTTCAGTAGATCCAGAGATTACCCTCTACAACCTGACAAACTTACAAACATTACCTCTTTATAATATTAGTATAGATATCAAAGCGAATTCGAACGTAAATCAAAGACAGTATTATGGGATTTGTTAGGTTTTACGTTTTCATTTTAAGTTCTCGATATTGGGACATTCTTACAAGCACCATAGTTAAATACACCATTTAAATATCCAGTCATTATAATTAATTATTTAAACAATTTGCATTTCCATAAGAATTATGTTAATAAATTATAACAGCAAAAATATACCAAAACAGATAATAATATAATAAATACAGATACATGTACTTAGGGCAGTGGTATCCCAGTGGTAACGCGCTCGCTTGGGAAACCGAGTGAAGCGGGTTCAAATGCCGGGTCTCGCATCTCTGATATTTTCATGTGCGAATCATTTCCAACATGATTACCACTTGCCTTACGGTGAAGGAAAACATCGTGAGGAAACCTGTATGTCTGAGAAAACCTAGCAAGTTTTCGAAAGATGTGTGAAGTCCGCCAACCCGCACTTGGCTGGCCAATGGCCAATGGCGTGGTGGACTATGGCCTGATTCCCCTCGTATTGAAGGGAGGCCCACCCCCAGCAGTGGGACGTTAAAAAGGGCTGAATACATATACGAGTACAAGTAATATTATAAATCCATACCTTCGGACAAGCGGCTGCAGACGACATGATTCTTCTCCAAATTCTCTCCATAGTTCCATATTTCTTAGCTTCTAGAGGAAGCTGTCGAGATATATCTTCAGACGTGAATATTGGTTCTAAATACATCCACTCTCTAAAAGACATGTTTTTAATGATTAATACATAAAATATAAGTATGTTTAAATAAAAAATCACTTACTGCCAATAATACTGGTACGACATTATATTTGTATAATCTAATATTATTAAATGAGCAATTCTTGTATATTTATATTATATATAAAATTTCGTGTATCTTGAAAACGGTTTTAACGTTTTAGATAAAAAATTGTATTCAGATAAGTTTTTAAATTTATCTATATAGTTGTCTTTTCTGGAATATCGCAACTTTTTCGACAAAACACGATTATATAAAAAAAATAATGGGTGCGTATAACCTTTACGCGCGGTTGATGTAAAATTTCTGGCAAGTCAGGCAAATATCGCAATGAAATTAAAACAAATCAATAATTTAATCATTTATATTACAATTATATATTTATATAATATCATATATTTAAAGAATATAATATTATATATTCTCTCACAATAATAACGGTTACCATGGCAACATGGCAATATATTCTATCTCATTCTCTCGCTGGCTTAATCCTATATGTTTATGTGTTTTTTTTTTAGTGTCGCATTTCCATTTCATCGAGTTTCAAATCACAGCGATTTTAAAGTAGTTTCATTTCAAAATATATCAAGTTATTATAATTTAGAGTGACATATTATCAAATGAATACTGAAATACAGCTGTCAACACAAAAAAATGGCATAACCTTAAAATGTAATACTTTTTTAAGGAGAAATGAACATGAATATATAACTTGGTGTCATTCAATTTGTCTCCCTTCAAAAGGGAGATTTCATAGCTAATAGCCGTAACGTTTATTGATTGGCAGTGTTACTTGATTTTTCAATTACGAATCATCTCTGACAAATAATATTAAGAAAATATGCTTCACGAGGAAAACGACAAATAAAAATGTTATAAAAGTTTAACTCTTAAAAAATGTTTGCTTTCAACTATATAAATATAAGTTGAATTTAAACAAAAAATGTACCCAGCATCGCTCGTCATTTTACGGAAAAAATATAAAAATTACGTTTTTCTAGAAAAGATAAGAATCGTTAGAGCAAACGGCAAACAAATATATATATATATATATATATATATATATATATATATATGTACATATATACAAGAATTGCTCATTAAATATTATAAGATAAAAATGACGCCCTGACCAATTTCTTCCACGGTGATCAATCTCATTGAGACTAGCCTACTGCGCAGGAGATATTATAGTGCATATATGTATGTATTCAGCCCTTTTGACGTCCCATTGCTGTGGGTGGGCCTCCCTTCAACACTCGGGGAATCAGGCCGCAGTCCGCCGCGCGCCCGAGTGCGGGCGGACTGAGCAATGAGCATGTCTTTCGATAACTTGTTAAGTTATCTCAGACACGCAGGTTTCCTCATGATGTTTTCCTTCACCGTTAAGACAATAATATACACAATATATGTATATGGTGTGTGTAAGAGAGAGCATACACTACATTCACTATTTCTTTCTCTTTTATAATTCGGTACGCACGGTCTTTTATAATTCGGTGCGCACGACCGACAGTTTTACGTGCTCTCCGAACCAAAGGACACAAAACACAACACAATTCCTTGACAGTAAAACCCATTGACTATACTTAGCTTGACCCGGGATTCAAACCCAGGATCCTAACTAAATGAACCTTAATATTTTCATGAAAATATTCAATTTCATATAGAAAATTTAACTAAATAAAATCTATAATAAAATTGTAACTAAGCCAAATCTGTAGGTACATAAAATATTTTTTTGAAAATCTTATTGGAATAGACTTTAATATCGATACAGAAGCCAAATCTATAGTTTTTAGAATTTTTGTCTGTCTGTTTGTCTGTCTGTCTGTCTGTCTGTCTGTCTGTTACCGCATCACGGTAAAACCGCTGGACAGATTTTGATGAAATTTGGTATGATGATACCTGGTTATCCGGGTCAACATATAGGATACTTTTTACTCCGCGAAAATATCTCATCTCTGAGCTAAACGTTAAAACGTAACTAGGAACGAACCCGAGCAGAGCGAGGGTGAGTTGCTAGTTTTAAATAAAACTATTTTACGAGCGAATTTATTTTGATTTTCAGTTCAGGACGCTTCGAATGCTTTACAGCAATCATGGTTACGAAAGATTTATTTAATCTATACAGATAAATAAAATTGGAATGTCTGTTTGTAATATTAAAATAACCGCTTTTTACTAAATGCATATGGATGTATACACGGTACATATACCAAAACAACATTTTTTTACAATTTTTGTCTGTCTGTCTGTTTGTTCCGGCTAATCTCTGAAATGGCTGGACCAATTTTGCCGGGACTATCACTGGCAGATAGCTGATGCAATAAGGAGTAACTGAGGCTACCTTTATTTTAGAAAAAAATAGAATTATACGAAAAAAAAATTAAAACCAAATTAGTTAATTTTGTTTCTGGAAGCAAGCTAGGGATGAACCAGAGCGAAGCGAGGGTGAGTCGCTAATTAATATATAAAAACATCACATTTACTTTTGGGTTTCAATCCATTCGTCGACCACTTTCTGTGTAAGTCTCAATTTATCGTCCCACTCTTGTATGCGCAGTTCAAAAGCAGCTTTAAAAGGGCTGAAGCCGAGTTGTTGCGTCATGAGGAGATGTTCATCTAACAATTGTAGCGTTTCATCTGCTATTTTCATTATGAATGTGCCTGTCGATTTTATGATATTATCAATAGCTGTTAGTTTTACTTTTTCATTAATATCAGAAGCTTAAGTGAGATTGTGTTGTTCTTTTCTTAAAGAAAAGCACATGATGTTTTTTTTTTTTGACGACACCTTTGGCTCAGTTAGTAGTGACCTTGCTGTGACATTGGTCGCGTGTTTGAGTTCATTTGTGTGATGAGCACGAATGTTTGTACTACAGTTATAGGTGTTTATATTTATAGTATGTATGTATTTAAATTTATATATGTGAAATGTATCAACTACCTAGTATCCATAACACAAGCTTGCGTGTTAAAGTCCCAACATAAAAAAAAATGATGAAAACATTTAGAAAGAGACATAAATAAAAAAAATTAAAAAGAACGCAATGTAGTTGCCATAAAATCAAAATCGTACAATTTCTTTTTACTATATCCAAGCTAGGGACGAACGCGAGTCGCTAGTGACCAATAAAGTGCAGTAAAAACGTCTTTTTTACGCAAATCGTAAATAAAATGTAATGTAATAAAAAAAAAGCTAACCAGTGGCTTTATACGGTGAAACCTCCATAGTCTTAGCCGCCCAATCGTTCAACATCTTATCTAAGGACTGCTCTATGACGTACTCTTTGCTCGCCAACTCGCCTATTTCAGCGATCATTTCCGCGTGCTCGGCCACGCCTTGCTTTAGACACATCGCAAATGTTTGCTTTTCATTCATTGTTACCGTTATGCCTATTGAGACGCAAATATTTATTTTAACCTTAGAAAAACAAGAGCACTCTCTAATCCTGTCTTAAAGTCAGATGGGAAGAAAATTCGACACTCGTGGTGAGAGCCACCGTGCTTCGTAGAGCAGACATTGCTCTCCGAGGCACGGAGGTGAAACACCGCTAACTTCTCAATTATCGGGCTCTTACTAGGACTTCCTTTACAGATAGACACAATAACTAAACTTGTCCCGACTTGGGACTCAAACGCAGGCCCCTTGGATATACAGCAGAGTATGAACTAGCCACTACACCACGGAGGCAATTAAAACAATACATTCAATATAACAACTTTCAACACAATAATTCACAAAATAATTAACATTAACGTTATATTATTTATACAAAAATAATTTTAACTATATAAAAAAGACCATTTTTAAGAAAAAAATTAAAATAATTCTTACCTGCTTTTTCCATAAACTCATTCCAATGTCGATCTTTCATACCGGGATTCCTTACCGCTTGTATGACTGGGATTAATGGCCTAAATTCATCCATGTCGTCCTACAATTGTGTTAAATTATTTTATTTCTATCAAAATATGACATTATTTTACATTTTCTCGGGATTAAATATTCAGGAAAAAACCAAATAGTGAAAAATGATACTCGTACGTAGAGAATAGAGGTTTTCGTTTGAAGTTCTTTATAAAAAAAAAATACAATGTAGGCATATAGTGAAAATCAGATGAATAAGATGTATTCACTGTCTGTTTTACTATTGAAAAAAAATACATAGATATATTTTAAATAAAATTATTTTTTCTGATGATTTCGCGGGTTTATTTAGATGTTTGGTTCCCGATGTTTCGAGTGCTTTACAGCAATCATCATCACGGGAGAAACATGGAATAAATTCGCGAAAAAAAAATCGAAAAGATAGTTTTATTTAAAATATGAAATATTCGTGTAAATCTAAGATAGTATTACATAAAGATAAATAAGAAAATAAAAAAGAACTGACCCGTATCGTCAAAGCAACTTGCTGCACTTTAGGCAAATCAGCGAACACTCTGATGCATTTAACAATGGTTTTATAATATTCGTTGATAGCCGGCTCTATGGCGTCTGCGTCAACATAGATTAGTGGATTGTCGAACCAAACTTCGCGTGATTTTAGGAAATCTGTCAATTTGATATAGTAATAACTAATAATATTATTAAAAACTTAAATTTTAATTATCTAGGACCTTGAAGACATACACATTGTATTGTATGTATGTATGTATGTGTTGTACGTTGCACATTTCATTTTTTATTAAAATTGCAATAAGCGTTTACATTGTCTTATATATTCCTAAGTCCTAACATTAAATTAAAAAAAAAAATACAATTTTTTACTAAAATTAGACCGCCTTAAGTAAAAATGGCACATCTAAAAATTGTAAAATTTGAAACGAAATTAAAAACGAATAAACAAAATATTAACATAATACGTAAAGTGTTTTATATTTTAATTATAACTTTTATTCAAATCACCAGAATTATTATACGTCATGCTTTTTAAGTAATATTCATGTAATTTTATAAGAGCTAAATAAATATATAGGATATGCCCCTTTTGCTTTAGACGGTGAAACTAATATCAATAGAAATATTCTCATAAATATTACCAGACGCAGTGACCCACAAATTCCTGTATGGTTCGAATTCCTTCACTAGCCTATTGAGATCGGCAAAAGGCACCACAGGTTGGCCGAATAGTTTCTGCCTTTGATTCAACACACGACCCCATTCCTGTGCATCTTTCATACCTTTCCACGCTTTTTTTATATCATTTGCTATTTCATGCACCTATTGAGATTATTATATTTTTTATATGTTTATTACAAGTATATATATTAAGTAATAAGTTGATTCGAAATTTGTGTGAGATTTTTTAATTCAATTAAAAAAACATTAAGCGTTAAATTATTCGAAAAAGAATTCAGAGAGAACTCAAAGAGCCCAGAAGAACCGGCGAAAAACTCAGCGGGACCAAAATTATTTCTTTTTTTTTTAAATTAAATTATAAACTACAATAATTGTCTTAAAAATGGAATAGTCTTGAGGCGATAACATCATCCCAGAGGTATGTTTTTTTCTATAAAATCCTTTTATCAGATAATATAATTTTACGAACGTACCGCAAAATAACATTTAGCATACAAATATAATATGTACATAAACATATTTTTTAAAAAACAACTGCAGCTTTTGAAACGTTTTCTGGATTCTTGTTGTAAAAATGTACATTGTAGATTTTACTATATTGCTCTTAATTATTGAAAGATATTGAAACCGAAATGGTTATGATATAAGTAGAAAAATTATTAATTTAACCTTGTAGCAATTTTTATAACTTTCATTCGTTCTATCCATTAACACGAACGCATATATTTAGTACAGAATGGTGGGTTAAATTAAAGAACTCTGGCAAATAAATATCCAGATAATTTTATCAGTGTCCAATTTTGAATACAAATTCGAATACAAAAGTCTTAAATCACTTACCCCGGCCCCGTAAATATAATACTTTCCATGTCAATTTCAATAAATGTAAGCACAAACTATTAGTATATTATTTATCCAAAACTGTGATTTAAATATATACACACACCCACATACACACACTCATATATATATATATATATATATATATATATATATATATATATATATAAATATAAATGTATATATACAGGGTGGAACAAATCGATGGGACATGGAAGAAAAGTACCTTAAATATTGAAGTTATCAAGATTTACTCAAAGGAAACATTTCTTTATTTTTAAAAGTAATAATAACTGCATTTATTTTAAAAAAAAAAAAAGCTTACCTGAACCGGGAATCGAACAAAATAAAAATGCAAAAAAGGACACCGTCACTATTTTATCGAATTAATCGATAGGGTCTATGGTAAGGATAAAATCTCTCGAACAAACATTGCGTCTTAGAATTAAAGAAAACGATGAAAACTTACAAATTATACATATCGACTCTAACATCGTGGAACAAAAGCATAAGACAAGGAAGAAAAGTGTTTTAAACACTGAAAATATCGAGTTTCACCTCAAAGAAACATTATTTTATTTTTAAGAATATGATAAACTGGATTTAATTTTTTTTAAAAGAGGTGACCCGAACCGGTAATCAAACCAACGAAATATGCAAAAAGGTACACCGTCACTGTTTAAATGTTCACAATTATTATATGGGATTGTTTTAACATGTTTATTGTAAATGTGCTTAATAATCTATACTATAATACTATACTTATCTAAATTATTTATTAGTTAGATATAACGTTCAAAAAGCACAAACACGCAAGTCGCAAATAGAGAGAACAGCTTACTTTAGCAAAATCATTCTGCAACGTGAGCGCCATACACTGTGCAGTGAACATATCGATTTTATCGAAAAGTGTTTGTTCATCTTGTTGATGCAACTTCCAAAACTTTTCTTGTTCTTCTTCTAGGAAGTCTGTTGTTGCATCCACCTTCGTATTTACATATACATATATTTTTGACAATATGTATGTACAATATATACTATATACTTATAATTTATATTCATATAAGTAAGTATATAATATATTTTTCTCTGATAAGTTGTTTTAAGTAGTTCTCAAAAGTGATAAATTCTATATAAATAAAAATTCGTATGTTTGTCCTGTATGCGTTTTTAAGCCATTCAAGCTTAGCGAAGCAAGAGAAACTCGCAAGTAATTTACGTATAACTTTATTTTATCCAGACAGACAGACAAAATTAAAAAAAAAATGTTTTTCATATACGTACCGTATATATGTAATTTCATATGCATTTAGTAAAAAGCTTTCATTTTGACATTACAAACAGACTCTTCTGTTTTATATATCAGTATAGATATAGATCAAATGAATTAATTCATTATTTCGTCAACTACGTCAATATGTAGATAGGACAAAATCAACATGCAGATTTTCATAGTATAAAATTTAGAATAATATAGCCTACGAATATAATAGAATTTAGAAGTACAGCTCACCTGCTTCGTAATATTCAATGGCCATCCTATAGCTTCCCATAGCGCCTTGAAATCCTCATTTTCAAGTGGAGTAAAGAACACATCTAGTACTTCATAATCCTGTAATATATCTTTGTAATTACAAAATATTAGTATTTATAAATCTAGTTCCATGGTAAGCCACGAAGCTTGTGTTATGGATACCAGATAGTTGATACACTACACATATATAATTTTAAATACATCCACATTATAAATATAAACACCCATGATTAGAGTACAAACATTCGTGCTCATCACACAAATGAGTGCCAGTGGAACTCGAACCCGCGACCGCTGACACAGCAAGTGACTACAAACTGAGCCAAACGTGACGTCTTATATTCTTGTACAATAATGAATTTGTCTTAGGTATGTTCGTAATACTTCTCCTAAACGGCTTGATCGATTTTGATAACATTATTTTATTTACTTATGGGGTCACTTAGAGGCTCAATAGGTGTTCTGGTGACGTTAGTTTTTAATCAATAGTTTAAAAATATATTAAATTTGTTTAGACATATTATTCTATTACAAAAGGAAAGCTAACCTAAAAAATGATTTAAAAAAGCTTCTTATAGTTAAAGTTTTGAAACTGAATGAAAATCAAGACATTTTTTATATTATATTGTCAACTTGGAGAAAATAATATCCCCGTCATTGTTGTCATTGTGTGTTATCTATACATTTACTAGCAGTACCCGCGGCTTCGCCTGTGTTCAATCTACAAAAAAAAACTCTCTTGTTTTATGTTATACTAGCGACTCACCCTCGCTTCGCTTCGGGTTCGTCTCTAGACAAAAACAACTCTATCCCACGGGAACCGTACATTTTTCCGGGATGATATATAGCCTAAAGCCTTCCTCAATAAATGGACTATCCAACACAAAAAGAATTTTTCAATTCCATTCAGTAGTTCCTGAGATTAGGGCGTTCAACCAAAAAAACAAACAAACAAACAAACAATCAAACAAACTCTTCAGCTTTATAATATTAGTATAGATAAAATACAAAAAAAAATCATTAAAATCGATCGAGCCGTTTCGGAGTGCAACCACAAACACCGTGACACGAGATATTTATATATTAGATAAAAATAATACTGAAAGCTCCTTCGCATCCACTCATTGCCCCAAATTTTGAATACTACTTGACCTATGAAGATGAAATTTGGCAGGCAGGTAGTTTATGAGGAGCCGTCAGTTAAGAATGAATTATGCGACAGGGACGATGTAAGATTGTCTAGATGCTATCTTAAGTTTATTTGAAAATTCTATGTTTTATTATAGCGTCACCTTGACCATATTATTCTAAAAACATAGGTAATTGCTTAAAAGAGATTTCTTTAAAGTTTTACTCGAATAGGAGGGGCAAAGTTTGTTTAGGTTTTTTTTTATTTTTTGTTTTTAAATAAAAAAAAAAAAAAAAAACAGCCCGGCTAAGTCGAAGCAGTTTGTTAGTATTCGATAATAATATTTTTTATGATACTCAAAAACCTTAATGAAGGTTTTCCGAGATCCTGTATTGTACAAAACATACATTGTACAAAACTATTACTGAGTTATTGCATTATAAGCAAAGAGCAAATTATATAATATAAATAATTTTAATGACATCTATATACACAATTGTATGCACAAATTTCATTATATATTATTTTTATTAAAAAAATGTTCCTTTAATTATAATAGTAAGTTTTAAATTAAAGAGAAACATCGACTTTTAAACCACTTAAAATTAATTACTCCCGTCCCAATCGATTGTTTTTAATCTAATATTGACCCAATCTTGAAAATAACTTATTAATTAAAATAAATAATGAAAGTCGATTTGCAATTAATCGAGAATATACAATTTTATTCACCCTCGCTCCGCTCGTGTTCCTCTATAGTTACGTTTTAATATTTAGTATAGATTTTTCAGAGATGAGATATTTTCCCGCAGTAAAAAGTATCCTGTATGTTGACCCGGATATTCAGCTAGCATCATACCAAATTTCATCAAAACCTGTCCAGTGGTTTACTCGTGATGCGGTCACAGACAGACAGATAGATAAACAGATACACGGACAGATAGACAAAAATTCGAAAAACTATAGATTCAGCCTCTGTATCGACAATAATGACTATTCAATAATATTTTCCAAAAAATATTTAATGTACAGATTCGACTCAGTTAGAATTTTATTACCTATGTACAAATAGACTATTTTTTTATTTTTGAACTCGGTCAAAAGCAATTTACGCACTTACCGTATGAACTTTCTTCATAATATCCTCCTGGGTTTTCAATGCGAATGGTATAGATTCCATCCATTCACGCATTTCAAACACATGCTCGATAGTGTTGGGTTTTTCCCCTAATTTCCTCATAATGTTTTTGTACGCTTGAATCACATCTTCCACCACTAGTCGCACTTCTTCAGCCCACATTGTCAATAAGGCTTTAATTATGTCCGATCTTTTTGTTACCAGCATTTGCTACAAATATATATCCCTTTAATAGGACCATCGGACGAATATGAAAACGAAAGTTAGTATGTGCGTGTGTGATAGTGTTTTACGTTGAAACGTCTGGACGGATATGGCTGAAATTTAGTATTATGTAGCGTAGGTAGCTCAGTAGTAATGCGCTCGCTTGGGAAACGGAAGAAGGTGGGTTCAAATCCCGGGTCTCGCACCTATGATATTTTCATGTGCGAATCAATTTCAACATGAATATCACTTGTCTTGTGGCGAAGGAAAACATCGCGAGGAAATCTGCATGTGTGAGAAAAACTAGCAAATTTTCGAGAGACATGTGAAGTCCGCCAACCTGTATTTGGCCAGCGTGGTGGAATATGGTCTGATCCACTTCATATGGAAGAGAGACCCGCGTCAGAGACAGTGACAGTGGGACGTTAACGAAGCGAGGGTAAGACGTAAGTTAATAATTGACGATACATATAATTATAATAAATAAAACTTACTTGTTTGCTTGTTTCAACATACTAATTTGCGAAAATATCTGTCAGTATAGAAAAATCTTTTTTGCATTTAATAGCCGATGTGTTACGAGTGTCTAACATCACGTTATAACCCATAGGAGCGGGGCAATTACCATACAAAGTGTAGCTCAGAAAGTATGCTGAGCGAGAATTAAGTAATAGTGTGGGCAGGCGTGAGACTCGACTTAGCGGGGGTAGCAGGTATTTTGATTTTCGTCATAAAAATAGTAAAATATTCGTAGGCAACTATGGCGAAGGAGGGTTATGTGTTTGACCTGAATGTCTATTGTGTATGCCCGATCCTATATTCCCTCGTATTTTGATGATTCATACGTCGTTAGATTCGTCTTGATACCGCGAGTATTATAGGCTATATGATTATTATTAAAAATCGAAATGGTCGATCAGGCGCCATTTTGTGTGTCTTTAAAAAAATAACTTGTGCCAAGTCTATCGAATGCAGTATCAAATTCAAGGTTTTTATAGGCGATTACAAAAATATATACAACTTATATGTTCAAAAGTAATTTAGGATAAGAAATTGTTACACACGTAGCAACACTCGCAACTAGTATAAAACATATGTCTCCGACTGCATAATACTATGTTCCTTTGTCAACTTGTTCTCGTCTTTTTAGTTCGCAATTTACTTTTTATATTTTTTTATTATTTATAGAATTACCGTTTCGATTTAAGAAAGATTTTTTTGCTCATTAGCATATTTATGTACATAGGTTTGTCTATGAATATCATCATGTTACGAGCGAAGCAATTAATTATACAAAAAAGAATGAAAGCCGAAGGAAAAAGCTAGTGTTTATATTCCGTTAAGGAAAGAACAACATCTGCTGCCAAATTAACAATGTTAGACAATTTTCTTCATTTTCCTTGACGTGAAAATCTCTTCACGTGAAAATTTCTGGGATTCACTAAATGAATATTTCGTATTGTATGAGTACAGTAAATGCAAGAATAAAGTAGTGTAGTGTAAATTTAATTTAAATAAATCGAGTTTAAACTTAAGCTTTTCGTACTTCATACATATGTAGCATCAGCTAAGAGTCACTGTAAGTTTCAAACTAAATTAAGATGTATGCTCAAACCTGTGACCTGGATTTCATTTCATCTATAGATAAAACTATATGAGAGACAAAATTATGTAAAGAATTTTGTTGGATAAAAGAAGAATACATTTGTTCTTCTGTATGTATGTCTGTACGAGCATTACGTTAAAGAAACTAGCGACTCAATCTCGCTTTGCTCGGGTGTGCCCCTAAGTACACGTATTTATCTACAATTTCATGGGTTTTAATTCTTTGTGCGGTGCCATAATTCTTTTTCTAAAATAAAAGTAGCATAACATCAGCCATCTACCCAGTGATAGTCCCGTAAAAATCAGTCCAGCCGTTTCGGAGATTAGCCGGAACAAACAGACAGAGACAAAAAAGTACCATCTATAATTTCATATGTATTTAGTATAAAGCTGTTATTTTAACATTACGAACAGACACTACAATTTTATTTATTTGTACAGATAAAAGTTACCTTTAATGTGTCAACGTTAATAGCAAACGGTCCAATATTTATATATTGTGGAAGACGCCAGATCAAGTCTTGTTTCGCATCGTAATGCATTTGGACCTCTTCTCTTGTTTCTGAGGCTGAATGCTTCTCTTGGCGGAAATTCCTAGATAAAGGGGAATATTATTATTCCTTATACCTAATTTTTTATGTTACATTAAGAAAATCAAAATCTTTTCTACTTTAATAATCAATTAACAGTTCCAATTATGTAATTTGTGAACAGGTACTTTGTTTGCACATAGATTTACATCAGCAGTAAGGATAAAATATCTGATTAGATAGATAACATTTGAAAACACGAAGAAACTACATTCATATTCACTCAAACTTTTGATCGACATGAAGACAAAGGTATAAGAACTCTGGCGAATGGTATTTTTTCGATATATTTTATATGTTCACCAATTTTATACTAATTTTCATGATATTAACGAATAGATCAAGAATAGTCATCAAATCAGAATTTCAAGAAAAAAAAGTAGGCCCAACTTCGGTTATTATGGCCAGACCCACGGTTGTCGTTTAAAAACGGTTATGTAAACAAAAAAATATTATAGAAAAATATTAATTACTAACTCGACATACTCTTCAATGTTTAACATATAAATATCCTTATAGCAGTCGTACTGGTGCATATACGCTATTAAGGGTATGATTGCTTTTCTATAAGCTTTCAGCAGTCTCTCTCTATACTCAACTACGTTTGGTTCCATTAGACCTATAAATTGGTATTTCGAAACTTAGAAAATTAAATGTTTTATCGTATTTTTGTTATATATCGTAGATTTTAGTTAAAACAAACTAAACACTTGAATAAATAAAAAAAAACAAAAGTAAAAACTTTCTATCCCGACAGGGATTCGATCCCGGGCATAGTGATTATCTATCTTGCGACTTGGCCACTTGACCACGATGTGTATGCCCGACTGTAAGAAATTATTGACCATATTTTGCGTAAAATAATGCGTAAAAACCGCATGAAAACTCGAAAACAAGCGTTTTCCCAGACAAGACTAATCGAGATTGACTTTTTGCACCCGAAAACCTCCGTATACCAAATTTCAGCGAAATCGTTAGAGCCGTTTCCGAGGTCGCCGGTATAAATAAATAAATTAATATATACAAGAATTGCTCGTTTAAATATATAATTAGATTCGTATAATATACATTGTGAACTGTTCAAGAGAGCGTGGATGAAAATATGTGAAACTAAAGTATAGAAAAACACTCCTAGAAGTCAAGACGGAAAAGTATGGTACAATAAAATTGAAAAAAGTACAATTTTTAAACGTTCTTCAAAGACCAAAATTAAACTCGCACTAGAATCAAACTCATGATCTTCTACGCAGAAATCAAAACCAATTTTATTCCCAATCTCATAGAACATTGCTCCACTACGGAAGCAAGTCTCTGTATCAAAATTGATCACATCCCAAGAGAGTCAATCAATCTTGATTATGTAAATAGTTTCAAATAGGTGTATACTAATGCGATATACAAACATACATACTTACCAATAGATGTGAGAAATAGTTCCTTATCGAATACGAGGCCGGTCATAATTTTTGGATGCACTTGCGGTATGAAGTGACAGCGGTAAAGCATTTCTCTGAATAAACGTTGTATGACTATCTGTTTTGGGATATAATGTTTTTGTAACATGTATTTTTTGAGTACCTAATTTTGTTATTTTTGTATTAAAAATTTTATTGATTGATGTTTTGATTTTAAACGTTTACATCTATACTAATATTATAAAGAGGTAAAGTTTGTGAGTTTGTGAATTTGTAACGTTGTAGGGGGTAATCTCTGGATCTACTGAATTGATTTAGATGAAATTTGGTAAGAAGATAGTTTGAGCCCCTGGAAAGGACCAAGGGTAAATCATCCCTTAAGAGGGTGAAAACGGGGATGAAATGATGATGAACCCGAGCGAAGCAAGAGTGAGTCGCTAGTGTATATAATATATACATATATATATACTAGTGTTGGCCCAGTGGTGGAGTTCGATCATAACCGTTATTGAAAATTTGATAAAAAATTATGAATAGAATTTATTATTTATAACAAAAACTGTTCCCAAAAAAAATGTTTTTGATAATAGTAAAGCTCGTCAATAGCTACTAAACAAAAAAAAGGAAAAAAAAACTTATTAATTGCTGGATGATGACGAGGGTTTATACTTTATTAATTGCTGGATGATCTTCAAATAGAAATTATTCATTATTAGGGGGTTTAGGAGCTGTTGCTCAGACTATTTCTTATGAAGTTAGTTTATCTTTAATTTTAATATCTAGAATTATTTTAATTATAGATTTTAATTTATTAAGTGAAAACCGCACGCAAATCGGTTAAGCCGTTTCTAAGATTAGCGCGCACAAACGCACTCACAAACAGACAAACCGACAACCAGACCAAAAAACTAAAAATCATTGTTTTGGGTTCTATTGCATTAACAAAGATCCCCAGTAATAGTTTTTCTTAAATATCTTTCATGTACAGACAGCTATCAGTTACAATTTAATTATATGTATAGATACATCACCTCAAATTGTTCAGGCGGCGTAGTATAATAAGGCCCTTCAGCTGACATCATGAGATGAAAATAAAATAGTGTAGGGGTCGGCGATCGGAATGGAGAATTTATAAGATCACTAGAGTCCCATTCATAATCGTCCTCACAAAAATACGTACACAGGCATGGTGTTTCACATAATGCCACGAACATTGCCATAGATTGCTCTATTGAATAGCGTAACGCGTACTGAAAGGAATATTAATCTATATACATATATAAAACAAAGTCGGGTTTGTTAGTACACTTATAACTCGAGAACAGCTGGTCCGATTTTTATGATCTTTGTTTTGTTGGATTCGTCTTCATCCCAAATAGTAGAATAACTATTAAAACATTGGAAAAATTCACGAAAAAAAATTGAAAAAAAAAAAAAAAAACTATCCCATACTAAGCGTCAAAACGTACCGAGGGACGAACCTAAGCGAAGCGAGGGTGAATTTCTAGTTAATTGATATAATTCTTGATAAGACGAAATTCTACTATTGATGTCGTCTATAGAAAACTAAATAAAAAAATCTTTTGTCTTTTTTCATGGTTTTTACAGTTTATTCCTCTATTTTAGAAACAAATCTTTATTTACATATATAGATGTAATACATCTCATCGGCTTTTTAAAATAAATTGTATTTTATACGAATAGAATTAATTGACTTTTTTATAGTTAATAATTCTGTAATAAAATCTCTTTCGGTAAATTCGTTGATTTGGTACAAATAAGCACTTAGACGAATTGGCTAGTCTTGAGTTTATTATAAATATGGATCGAACTAAGCTTATTGGAATAAAAATTTAAGTAAGCTATGTTTTACACATTCCTATTATTACAAAAACCTTTTCTGTACTAAAAATGATGTGCAAAAAATCATATTACACTCTTGCTCTGGTTTTTCATGCAAAATGGATTAACCAAAAAATTTTTGCATTTATAATATTTCATTATAATTTATTTATTAAAACTAGCAGCTCACCCTCGTTCGCTCGGGTTCGTTGCTAGGTACGTTTTATATAGATATAAATAGTTATTAGCCAGCGTTAGCCATATAAGTTTTTTTTTTTCGTAATTTTTTCATTTTTTCTCTTTATTAAAACCTTCCGTGGACCTTAAGGAACTTTATGGTATGGTATTAAAATTCAAATTGACTTTTAAGTATAATTACGAATCTTTTATATGGGAATATAGAAAAGTGTTGTTTTTAGACTTTTTCAGGCAATTTTTTAAATTTTTCTCTCCGTAAAAACCATCCTCGTACTTCAAGGAATATTATAAAAAAAGAATTAGCGAAATCGGTTCAGCTTCTCTCGAGATTTGTGCTTAGCAACACATTCAGCGATTCATTTTTATATTATAGATTACTATAGATTTTATCTATTACCTGCATCCTAAATCTGACGAGTTGCATAAATCTGCACAGCTTACTTATGCCATAGAATTCCCATTTCTTCTCATATATGTTAAACCACCTTTAGTACATCAATATTAGAAAACACAATGTTAATTAATACTTAATCATTGGAAACAAATAAAACTTCAATAAAATGTTCAAGAGGGAGTATCCTTGCAAAGCATATGGGATGCATTATGGGAATTGTCTTTAGGGGTTTTCATATAAATTCATACTTGAAAAATCAGAATTCATTTATTTAAGCTATATATCCTTTATTGGATTATCTAAATCTAATATATATTGCGTACTATATTATAGTCTTGAAGGTCTAGATCACTTCTACAAACCTAGTACGCTACTGAGAATATAAATACTTTGTATTCTTAATGGGTTTAATTATTAATCTTAAAATTTAAGATTATTATTCTAGCCTTAGATAGCCTGTAGCGACAGCATATTCAATAAAAAATAATTATTTAAACAGGTCCAAAAACGTTGGAACGTCCAGTCCATACTGCATACGTTTCTTAATTATAGTAATTTATAGAAAAAATTGCAGCAAAATTGTCTTTTACAAACTATAATCATACGCGTTATAAAAAGCTAAAAAAAAGGATATAATATAAAATTACCCTTTTCCAACATCCCTATAGGACATTCTTATTGCATGCGCTGTAGCGTTCAACCAAGTTATATTTAAATATTTGAGCATCTGAAATAAAAAGATTAAAAATTTGTTCAAAGTGCAAATATTTGTATACAGAAATAGACGAATGATCATGTTGAAAATGGTCCGAAAATGAAAAATTCAGAGGTTCGAGACCCGAGGACTGAACTCGCTCCACTTGCTTTTCAAAGCAAGTACGTTACCACTACCAATGCTTTATTCCATAGGCAAACTAAAAAAAGAAAGACCAAAAAAAAACTTTTTTAATTTCTTTTGCAATATTATTGCCTAAATTCATTTTTTTCCTCGAGCCACACATTTTAAAGGATGTATCCTTTCCTAGGATTTAGATTTTTAAAATTTCAAATTTAAATCCTGAAAAAGGGCTGTCAAAAACATAAGTACAAAGTTAAATTTACCATAGAAGTACAATGCTGTTGTGCAGCGTCGAATTCCGCAAGACTGACATTCCTTCCGTAATTGCTTGTAAAAAACAACATGGCCTCCACCTGTAAGTGCGATTACTATATTAAATTGCTATCTATACATCTATACAGATAAATAAAATTGGAGTGTCTGTTTGTAATATCAAAATAACCGCTTTTTACAAAATGCATATGGATGTATGCACGGTACATATACCAAAACAACATTTTTTACAATTTTTGTCTGTCTGTCTGTCTGTCTGTTTGTTCCGGCTAATCTCCGAAACGGCTGGACCGATTTTGACGGGACTTTCACTGGCAGATAGCTGATGTTATAAGGAGTAACTTAAGCCACTTTTATTTTAGAAAAAGAATCAGGGTTCCGCGAAAAAAAATTAAAACCCATAAAATTATGAACAAAATCCACGTACGGCGTACTCACCCGAGCTACATAAGTGAGGATAAATCGCTATATAATTTAAATGAATATCTTAGGAGTAGCAAGCTACTATTTATGTATAAACATAGCTAACCGTGAAAACGTACCTAGGGACGAACGCGAGCGAAGCGAGCGTGAGTCGCTAGTTTATTATAAAGCTTTTATTCTTTAAGAGAATTAGTTAATATAAACGTTTTGTTTTTCGATCTACTTTGTTTTAGATTATGTTTTAATTTCGTTTATTTTGTTTTACATCAACTCAAATTTTCATAATATAAATGTGCCAAATATTAAAATAAGTTTTGATATATACATACATGAGATTTTTAGAACTATTAAAGAATGAATTAACTTAAAATTTAATTAAACTCAATCACTTAAATATTATAAAATAATACTACAAAATAGTTAAAGGTGTTTACTATAAAAATGACTAGTCCTTTACAGGGTTTTGTTTGACATTTAAAAGCGCGGGAAAATAATATTAGAAAACGCGCGCCTTTTTATTTTTTTAATACTCTCTTTTCGAGCAAGGTTGCATTAGGTTAATATTTTATAGCAATCATTATAAATTATTATTTATTATTAACATAATATCTTACATAAATATTATAAAATAATAATAATTAAATCATATGTATAACATACTAATAATTATATAATTCTATTACACATATATTATCGTCAGTATTAACTTAAAAATGGCAGCACTTTGGTTATAATATGAATAAATTTTATTTACATATAAACAACAAAATTTTAAAATTATTGAAGCTTTAATTAATAATGATATCTAAAAGCTTCTCTATTTTAGAATAAGCTAATAAAAACTAAATTATATATAAGCTAAAAAAAAAAACAAACATCTGTATAACCTTTGAACACTCTTCTACAACCAAATGTATGCACGCAACAGATTCGGTTAGTACGTACAAAGAATTCCACTGATTAAACTTAACTCGCCCTGGAAAATCTATCATTTCGCAAGGATACCGACCTATATTTGGAAATAAGAGATTAAATTTCATATACAATATACAGTGTGTAACTTGACTGATGGTCAAGGACTTCAATACCCATCGATTTAACTCCCATGTATGTTCAGGATTTATAATAGTTTCAAAGTTATTTGGATTAAAAAAATAATAAGTATCAAGTATATGTACGAGATGTCTTTTGAAAAGCTACTATGTTCATTTATACACGCAGATTTTCTCACGATGTTTTCCTCCACCGTAAGACAAGTTAATAATGTCGAAAATTATTCACACATGAAAATATTACAGCACTCAGGGCTTTGAACCCGTTTCATTTGATTTTCCAAGCAAGCGCATTACCATTGGGCTACCACAACTTTAATGATAGTGGTTTTTTCTAAAGTAGTTTATTCTATATTATATTTTTATAATATCTTTAGTAATAAGAAAATAGTTTGTCTTTTATTTATTTCAACGTTTTAATCTCTGCAACTTGCAACTTGCAGATTTGAAAAATTCTTTTAGCATTTTATATTTATTATCATACTACGGTCTTCAGAAGCAGAGCAATTTTATATTATATACTACTAAATTACGCTTACTTGAAAATCTTTCAGAAGGATTTACTTTCTAATTTATATGGAACTTTGAGGTACCTTACGATGATAATCATAGAAACCCGTTCACAATTTGCGAAAATATCAGGTTCCATATAACCAAAAAAAAAAAAACAACCAATTTAAATACTCCTTCTTTTTTCAAGTCGGCCAATAAGTAAATTAAGTAAAAACAAGTGTCACGAAATTCGACAACAGGTTACAGATTCGATCCCCATAAAAGATGGATGGGAGAGATGCTTTTTGCTCTACAATGTTCTTTTGAAGCCTTATTAAGCACATTGACTTAATTTTAGTCAAAAGTGATGTACAAAGCGACGACGGTTCATTACATTTCCTTTGAATTATATATAATATATAATATATACATATATACATGTAAATTGAGTGTTTATGTTTCCTCCTATGGAAGACTTAACTTAAAAATCGGTGTTAAATTATCGAAAATATCTCGTAACATACAAACAAAACCACACAAACGATCACATTGTACACCTCCTTTTTTCAGTTAGTCAATAAACACAATATAAATAATTAACAATAATTTCTACTAAATATTTGTAAAATAAGAAAATATAATACAATACCGTAGTCAGGTACAGGCGGCACGTAATCCTTGGTCGGCGGATTGATGAAATTATATAGAGTGGGATATTTCTTTATTGTACTAATTATTTTCATTTTACCTTCTATTTTTCTGTACAAAACCTCCGCCTGGTTTAATTAAAATTTAAAATTTGAGCTCGTTACGATTGGTAATACATTTTGTGATATAAATTTAAAATATTATAATTTTTAATTGCTATATCAGTATTCGATATCATAGGTACATTTTGTACGTGTAAAGTCGTATGTATGTACATCACGTTATATATAGTGAAATGACTAATTCTTAACATGTTCTCTGCAGAAAATTGTCGAGTTCAGAAGTTTTCATTATTATATTTATAATATATATTTTCTTCACTTATATATCTATTGAATTACCGATGGTCCGGTGATAAGTATGTACTGATAATTATCCAAAGGTCCTAGATTTGAGTCCTGAGTTCGACTAAATACAGCTATTAAATGTTTCTGTCATAAAATCTCAGTAAAAAGTTAGTAAATTGGCAGTATAACATCCCCAAGTCGAGGTAGAGCATGCAAAGCCGTCGGTCCTACTCCTTAATCTCATCGATCTTTTAGAACTTTAAAAATACAAGGAATAAAGAGTGTGCGCCTGCGCATACTTGTAAACAATAATAATATACACCAAGCAGATTCTAATCTCACAGAGATTGCCCGCTGTGGCCAAAATTGGTCACCTGGATATTTCCTATTTAAATAAAATAGAGCGAAGTTTCTTGTATTAAAATACGTACAGTAATATTTAAGTCATATTTATGTATTTATCAGATTCTATACTAATATTATAAAGCTGAAGAGTTTGTTTGTTTGGTTGAACGCGCTAATCTCAGGAACTACTAATCCGATTTGAAAAATTCTTTTTGTATTAAATAGTCCGTTAACCTAGGAAGGCTATAGGCTATATATCATCCCGGAAAAATGAACGGTTCCTGTGGGATAGATTAATTTTGTCTAGGGACGAATCCAAAGCGAAGCGAGGGTGAGTCGCTAGTTATTAGATATTCATTAGATTTCAATAACATCACATCGTCTCTTACTATAGAAGTACATATATTTGAAGCATATTTAATGTACGACCATATTTTTCAGATCGAGTATATACAACAATATATTGAAACACATACCTTTTGCCATTTCTACATATAATAACTCACCTCTTGCTTTAAAGATTGAAGAAGATCGTTATCTAATTTTTTAGCTTGTTGGTGTATTATCACCATTTTCAGTATAGATGGCATAAAATTCAATGGCATGCGTGGCAGACCGTCCAGAATCAAGCAATCTAGATATAAATAAAACCTAAAAGAAGAAAAAAAAAAACTTAAGTGAAAGGACTAAAAATAAGTTATACAGTAGCCAGTCAAAGTAGATGATATTATAAAATCTAACTTATAATGAATTACCCTCGCTTCTTTCGGGTGCGTCCCTAGGTACGCCAGATTTGTTCACAATTTCAAGGATTTACATTTTTATGCGCGGAACCATAATTCTTTTTTCAAAATAAAATTGGGCTAAGTTACTCCTTATAATATCAGCTATCTACCAGTGAAAGTCCCGTCAAAATCGGTCCAGCCGTTTCGGAGATTAGCCGGAACAAAGAAACAGACAAAATTTTTTTTTTTAATTATTAGCACCATTTTCAGTTTTATATGCATTCAATAAAAACCTGTTATTCTAACATTACAAACAGACACTTCAATTTTATTTATCTGTATAGATTAATTTAACGTTTTGTTTTTCAATAAATAAGGATCCTATATAAATTCCAAGAAATTTCATCACAATGGTTAGAATAATTAAACAAGTTATTTTCAAGCCGATGTATCTTTTTAATTATAAAGTAACTAGGTCTTAGTTTCTATCTAGCTTAGCTTTGCTTAGGTACGTCTCTAGGTACCCTAATAGCAACCTACATAGACATGTGTGACTTTAGCTCACAGTTTGTGGACTAAATTTTATCCAAATTAGTTCAGCCCTTTCAGATAAACAAACATACAAACACACATACAAACTTTTGCATTTATAGTAGTAGTAGTTGCTTACCTTAAATTATTCTCCACTTCTTTCCGCAAGTTTACAGCAAACTTAACACGTTCAGCAAATGTGTCGGGATCATCCGCTTTAAACATCAATCGAATACGTGGGATACTGAAACCAATTTCATGTTAGTACTGACCGAATCAAAAGAGTTTTAAATTAAAAATATTTATCTATACATATAATAAAATTTTGAGTCGCACCTGTACATTAAATATTTTTTTGGAAAATCTTATTGAAACAGATATTATTATTGTTATAGAGATCTATAGGTTTAGAGTTTTTGTCTGTCTGTCTGTCTGTTTAGCTGTCTGGGAATGTATCACGAGAAAATTACTGAACCGATTTTGATGAAATTTAGCATGATGATAGCTGGTTATCTGGGTCAACATATATTATACTGCGGAAAAATATATTATCTTTGAGAAATCTATACTAAACGTTAAAACGTAACTAGGAAGGAACCCGTGCGGAACGAGGGTGAGTCGCTAGTTAATAATTAGGAGTAGTAAAAATAAATTCTTGATTCAGATGTTAATATTATGTATTTAAAATGTAGTTCATACTTAAAGCGTCGCTTAGATCCATCTAATGCCATGACTTCCCATTTCTCAGTGTTTTTATCAAAACTAAACGCTGCGACATTTGTCCACTGAAAGTTACACATACATTAATTATATATTATTTATACTGCCTCGGTGGTGTAGTGGCTAGCATGTACGGCTGCACATCCTGAGGTCCTGGGTTCGAGTCCCGGGTCGGGCCAAGTTTAGTTATTGAGTCTTTCTGTATAGTAAGCCTCAGTAACAGTCCGGAGTTGGGAAGTTGGCGGTGTTTCACCCCCGTGCCTCGGAGAGCACGTAAAACTGTCGGTCCTGCGCCTTAACTCTCACCGGTCGTGTCGAGTAGTCGTCCCACCGGAGTATGAGAGTGACAGGAACAGAGTGTGCACTTGTGTCTGCGCACACACTTGTGCTCTATAATATCTCCTGCGCAGTTGGCTAGTCTCAATGAGATTGGCCGCCGTGGCCGGAAACGGTCAGGAGGACATTATATTATTATTTATTCAGTTTTTTTTAATGTCTCACTGCTGGTCACGGGCCTCACTTCAATTCGAAGGGGATTAGGCCTGGCCAAATGCAGGTTGTGTGAGAATTGAATCCGCTTCAATCGGTTTCTAACGAGCACGTTACCACTATATGTAGTAAAATTAAAATGTGTATTTTAGGTCAATTTTTTTATAGTAATATAGCGATAAATAAAACTTCTAGTATCCTATATCTTCGGTCATTTAGCATATAGAGCTTATCTTAAAGTTCAAGTCTCGAGTCAGGTTATAAGATAAAGAGGTAGAGATTTCCTTAGTAGCGGTAGAGTTTTGTGATATAAATTTTTGAAGGAGTGCCTAATATCTCTCCAGTCATATCAGTTAGGAATTTTATCGTACTTTAGTCTGAGAGAAATAGATAACGAAAAGATTAGTTATAATGGCCGAAAATATAATTAAAATAATATTGTATTCTAATATTGAACCCTTTTTAACGCCCCACTGCTGGGCATGGGCCCTTCAATGGGTAAAGTATGTAGTTAACAACTGACCAAGTGTGGTTTGGTGGATTTCATATATCTTTCGGAAAATGGTTTATTTTAAAAAATCTAAGGTTTTGTCTGATATGCACATTTCCTCACAATGTTATCATTCGTCGTAAGGCAAGTGGTAATAATTTTGAAAATGTGTGTTGAAAATCGTGAAAATATATTATAAATCGCACATTTATTTGTTGTTCAGATTTATTTGGAAACTTGTAAGCCGATTATGGTGGATATTATACCCTTAACAAGGGAAAAGAAACATAATCACAATTCTGAAACTTTTTAATAGAATTTTCACAATTTGAAACATCGCTTAAGTAGCTACTAATGCGTAAATGGTTTATGCGATTTTTTTTGTAGTGAAAGTTCTTTAGAATTATTGTAATTTGAAACTCGATGAAATGAAAACGCAGCATTAAAAAGAGACAAACACATAAATACTTATATAGAATTAAGCTTGCTAGAGAATGAGATAGAATACATTGCCATGTTGCCATGCTAACCGTTGTTATTTGAGGTAGAGATATATTACACAGGAAGTGAAAAATAATAAAATTAATTACTGAATCATATGTAAGGTATATTTATGTCAAATAAAATGTAAAATAAATTTTAAACTTGGTAAAAACATTATAAAAAAATAAACCTTATAATTATCCTACTCCTGATAATAAATAATCTATATTCATCTCATTCTCTCGTAGGTTACTTTTCTAAAGTTTCACTTCTACCATGTGTGAATTGCACACACACGCAATTTTTTTAATTTCAGCTTTATTTAAAAAATTATTAGCTACTAATGATTGTTTGTGGCTTCGCTCGTTTAAATTATTTATATTTAATACTTAGGGCGCATTTATGTATCGTGATGTATGTATGTATGTATGTATGTAGCTTATAACCTTCCTCAATACATAGGCTATGTAATGCGATAAGAATCTTTCAAATGAGATTTAATTCTGAAAAGTATTTCAGTGATTAATACGATTAAACAAATAAAGAAAAAAAATCAACCACAGAATAGTTTCTTTTAGTGTTTTTTTAAGGCGGTGTACATTTTTTAGTAAAAAAATGTTAACTTAGAGTAAAAAACTTTACGTAAAGTAGGGGTTTAAATATATATATTTTTCATGTTTACCTTATATAAGTTATTGAGCATTTGTATTAGATCAGTTGACGGCTTTGTAGATTTCCCATCTTGCTTCGGTATGAACGCGAGCCCTGGACAGGGATATTGCTCGCCTTCAATGAAACCAAGATTAAGCCATTCTTCTGGGATCCTACAATAACCAATAAAACTTATAAATTTCATATAATTTAAACAATTTTTTATATCGACTTCAGGACATCTCGAAACATTACATTTTGTTAAATACTATATCTATATCTATCTACAACTAGCATTAGATTATGCTCTAGAAGTGACAGGTTTAATTTTGGGACATTTTAAGTTTTATATTATCTTTAAGCACATCTAGTTAAGACAATGGATGGACGTCTTAAGAAAGTTTGCGGGTGGAGGATAAATGTGGGCTGCCCAAGACCATAATGATTGGCGCTTTGTGGGAGAGGAGATTGACTTTCAACAGTGAACAGTCATAGGCTGATATTATATTATCAAGTATGGAAGATACTTCGAATATAGTTAACTAAAGAAGGTCTACAAATGCAATATCTCGATATCGGTAGTGCGATATCTATATATATTCTATTTTGTGTTTTAAATTTAGCATAAAAAATATTCACATCTACGTAAATGCGAAAGGTTGTTTGTTTGTTTGTTTGTTTGTTTGTCTGTTCTCCTTTCACGTGGCAACGAACTATTACCAAAAAATATTTAGTACTAATAAAACTAGATCATTATTAATTAATTAATTATCGTTTGACGACCGCCTGAAGAAAAGGTTGATTAGCTTTACTCGAGAATCAAACCTGCCCTAGGCTATCACTAAACACTAAATCATAGAATAAAATTACCTGCAATCATATTCAGTATTATCAAATAGTTCCAATTCCATTTTCGGAAATACGCTGTAGAGACTGTAGAACTGTTCGTCACTTATAGGATACTCAGTTGTCGGCATTAATACGTACGGTTGAATACCACGTTCACGAAGCATTTTCTGAAAGTGTAAAAATATGTAAATACTAGCGACTCACCCTCGCTTCGCTTCGGGTTCGTCCCTAGACAAAAACAAATCTATCCCAAGGGAACCGTACATTTTTCCGGGATGATATATAGCTTATAGCCTTCCTCAGTTAAAAGACTATCTAATGCAAAAAGAATTTTTCAAATCGGATTAGTAGTTCCGGAGATTAGCGCGTTTAACCAAACAAACAAACAAACTCTTCAGCTTTATAATATTAGTATAGATGTAGTATGTATGAATGTTTGTTACACTTTCACGCTAAAACGACTGAACGGTCTTGAATGAAATATAACACGTAGATAGTCTACCTATGACTTGGACTAGCATAAGCTATTTTTTGGCACTCTCATAGTATGTATTTGACGACACGTTTGGTTCAGTTTGTAGTGACCGTACTTGCTGCACCAGCGGTCGCTGGTTCGAGTCCCGCTGGGGGCACTAATTTGTGTGATGAACACGAATGCTTGTACTCCAGTCATGGGTATTTATATTTATAATATGTATCTATTTAAAGTTACATATGTGTAGTGTATCAACTATCTCGTATCCTTAACACAAGCCTCGTAGCTTACCATGGATCTTGATGGTGCTGTATGTTAATGTCCCAACATATTTATTTATGTAAAATTTATTTATTTTATTGGCGAAAGTATTGCGTAACATATACACAAAAAGAACCAATTGAACTGAGTGCATCCACCCATTTGAAGTCGTTCGGATCTACTCGTAAGTATAGAGGAGAATGAGTCTTTAGATTGATATTTATGTCTAAGTTTAAAGAAGTTTAAGAAATTCAATAAATGTAGGGAAAGAGTTACCGTGTTATATTTGAATCATATTATTTTTTCAAATATTAAATCCAAAATCTTCGTAAAATTCACATTGTGTATACGTTAAATTGAGATTTAAATTTTCACGATGTTTGTTGTAATTTAATAAATATTATGCAATAAATATTACTTTAGGCAGTGGTAGACTAGTGGTAACACGCTCGCTTGGGAAATCGAGTGAAGCGGGTTCAAGTCCCAAGTATCGCACCTCTGATATTTTCATGTGCGAATCATTTCCAACATGATTAGCACTTGTCTTATGGTGAAGAAAAACATCGTGAGGAAACCTGCATCTCTGAGAACCTAGCAAGTTTTCGAAAAACATGTGAAGTTCACCAATCCGCACTTGACCAGCGTGGTGGACTATGGCCTGATCACCATCTTATTGAAGGGAGGCCCGTGCCCAGCAGTGGGATGATAAAAAGGGTGGAATACAATATTACTTCATACCTTTATATTAGAAGCTAAGAACTTTCTTCTTAATCTTTCTATCTTTACCAATCGCGGTAGCTCCTTCGGTAACACGACACTTAAGAATTGTAGTTTCGGCACAAAAGTTTCAAATGGAAATTGCTGTAAAATCGATTAGGTATATTAATAATAATCGTGTATATATCTATATGTTTTTTCATTTGTTTGTTAATCTTTCAAGCTGAAGAGGCTGGACTAATTTGAATGAGATTTAGTACAAAGATAGACCATGATCTAGAGCAGGGGTTCCCAAACTTATTTTGTCTACTGCCCACTTTGACAATAAATTATTTTTTAGCGCCCCCATTTTTTCACCTACTAAGAGTCCTCCTAGCTACATGAAATTACAAATCGCCCCCTAAGCCTCTACACAATGCCCCCATTTTTTCTCTGGGTCTCTTACCGCCCCCCTTTAGGCCTACAACGCCCACAAGGGGGCGTTATCGCCCACTTTGGGAAAGACTAATCTAGAGTAGCACAAATGCTACGTTAAGTACCCATGGCACGCACCCGAGCGAAGCAAGGGTAAATAACTAGATAATGTTATAATAGCGAAAGTTAGTTTTTGTTTGTTTGTTCTTCTTTCAATTGTAATTGGATTTTCTCATCAAAAAATTCTAAAAAAATTAAATAGCGTTGTTATATCCCTGTGCCTTAAAGAGCAAGTCTAGCTGTCCTGTCCCAGATCTCTCACCGATCTTGTCGAGTTTCCGTCCCACCGGACTTTGAGATTGAAAGAAATGGAGAGTGGATATGTATCTGTGTATACAATTGCGCTCTACAATATCTTAGTGCGAATAATATTTGCCGCCGTGACCGAAATCGGTCACGAGGATATCATTTAAAAAAAATATGATTTAAGATACTAACAATACTGTCATCTTCACTATAAGTCGTCCATCGTCCAGGCGGTAGTAAAATTTTAGGTTTTTGAGGTTTCGGCAAAGATATTACCATTGGAGCCATTTTATCCGTTTTAGCCTTAAAAACATTAATTTATAGGTTGAACAAAAAGGTAAATAAATATCTCAAATATATAGCTATCTCAAACAAAAAAAAAAATCACCAATACTGAAGTAATAAATATGTTGGGACATTAACACACAGCACCGTCTAGCCTGTGTTATGGATACTAGATAGTTGATACATTTACACATATATAACTTTGAAGAACAATAACAAGAAGAAGATTGAATCCTGAAATAGTATTATATTATGACCCACAATAAAAGTAAATGCTTATTGTGTTTGCTTTTAAAGCAAAATAAATAAATTATAACATCACATGTTACAAATAATACAAGACATTTTTGAGAGATTGATCAATTTCATTAATTTTATTATTATGACGACTTTGGCTCACTTTTTAGTGAGCCTACTTGTTGTGCTAGCGGTCGCCGGTTCGATTCCCGATGAGAGCATTCATTTGTGTGATGAGCACGAATGTTTGTACTGCAGTGATGGGTGTTTATATTTATAATATGTATTTAAAGTTTATATATGTATAGTGTATCGACTAACTGGTATCCATAACACAAGCCTCGTAGCTTACTATGGAACTAGATAGTATAGTTGTGTATTAATGTCCCAAAATGTTTATTTACTTATTTTTAAATAATTTGCAAATTGAAAATTTGCTATTTATATATTTACTAAGTGTTAGAATAGTACGAGTACACTTGAAATTCACAATTTTCGTTACGAAATTCGGATCTTGCTTACAGAACTGCGAGATCAATAAAAATCGAGCAAGCCCGCCCAGAATAGCAAGTTAGTAATAATCACAATTGTACCTGTAATAATAATTTCATACGTTTCTTTGCAAATGCTTGCTTCGGAGCGTCGTCTTTCATCATATTAGATACAAGTTCTGAATAGTAGCCCCTTTTAGGGATAGCGTCCCTTTCTACATTGTCATAAACTACGTCATGCCGTTTTATTTTCTTCTTCCTACTGTGCATATTAATATTTGAATATAATATTATTAATCCTACAAATATTCCTTTGAGTTATTTTGCCTTAAAAAAATATTTTGTTTTTGACAGATGTCAATTTTTTATACGGAGCTTTATAATTTTATAATGTGCCAGTATGATTTTTAAATACTCCTAGAAGCCAGGAAATAAAATAATTCTTTTTAATTTTTGTATGTTTTTATTAATGAAACAGAGTTGTTGGAATATTTTTGGTAAAAAGAAACGCTCAAACAGTCTTAGAAAAGAGTCAAATCAAGACATTATTATATTTTAAGTTTCCGCCATAGGTTTTTCGAAAGTACATTTTATGGAAAGCTCTTTGCTTATTAAATAGATATACATTCTCGCCAACATATTTCGAGTCATGCTGACTACGAGAGTGTACTTGCTATAACTCGCCTCGACTCTGTGTCTCGCCTTTTCCGCTCTCGCCAAACCTGCTTTTGGTTTCAATTGGTATTGCATCTAGGTAATGTCTCGGCTGTTAATCTTGGTTACCTGGGCGTTTGAAGTTCGCCGTAAGTCATAACTGAATATGTGTACCAGGGTTGTACTATTTTATATCTACTTTATTTATTAATTAAATAAGTACACTTAAAAACATATACTTTAGTAGATTATATAGAAAGTAATGTTCTTCGAGGAGAAAATAAAAAAAAGGCTTATTAAAAAAATCGAGCTTCGAACATAATATATTTGTAAATAATGATAAAACTCAACCTCTTTTTCAATATATTGTAATTATAATAAACACTACTAAATACTCACCCAGAATCCGATTGTACATTTAATTTTGTAATAACGTATATTAATATTTTTGAATATACAAAATAGTTAATTATACCTTTATTAGCTTTATTTACAGCTTTTCATTGTCGTTACATTATAATACGCTTGCAATTATTATAATGTTCTATTATTGACAGATATTACACAAAATTAAAACAGAAATTATTACAATTTATGCCATGTCACAAAATCATATTGGAATTATCAATAATTAACTAGTGACTCACCTCGCCTCGCTCGGGTTCGTTCCTAGCTTGCTTCCCCATATAAACTTTCATCCTCATTCTCACTCTCTTAAGGGATGATTTCTGGGATAAAACTATTTCACTCACTCACTTTTCACATCATGAGGTTTAAAAAAAATCTTATTTTAGTAAAAAAAAATCTTTTGATTTTCCTCTATATAAAGCTTGTCCTGACAATAACAAACACAAAAAAAAAAGAATTATCCAATTTTATGCAGTCAATCGGAAATAGCGCGTACATACATATATTTCGGTAATTCAATTTTATTTATATAGATGTATAATTATTTACATTATAATACATTAGCAACTTCCCTCGCTTCGCAAGCCTTACAGCTGCCTGTGTGTTAGTCCAGATCTATCTGTGTATTAAATTCTATCCAAATGAGCTTAGCCGTTTCTACTATGTTTTCTTCAGCTTTACGAGATTCACTTTCGGTAGTTTATTTACATTCACATTGCACAATTTTGGCTTAATTTAGACTCTGAGCATTTTTTTCCACATTGCTTATAATTACACTATCACTTTAATCCACTTTTATTCACTTTTTACTATTCATCATCATCACATTCAGCCTGATTAGTGATTACGTCCACTGATTAACATAGGCCTCTCCTAAGTTCAATCTTCAGCTCTAAGCATCCAACCGCTGCCAGCCAATTTACGTCTATCGTCGCTCCACCTAGCTGGAGGGCATCCTACACTACGTTTCTTACACTACATATTCTTTTCTTATTACGTCTTCGTATTTCTTAACAATCTTCTCTTTACTGCAGAATTTCGATTGATCGCTTGAAACACTGCCACCGTTTTTATATGCATAAACAAAGAACATTCTAGTATTCGAATATTTAAAAATGTTTTAGTATTATCAAAATCTTTCTGGAAAGTTCTCTGTCCCTTTCCTGTACACGGCAGTTTATTTTTAAGTATTCTTATCATTGATTGTAATGTTACCAGCCATCTTAGCATCTATTCTTAAGCATGAATTTATAGATGTTCTAATCTCTCAACTATATAACGATATTATATAGTACTAGCGACTCACCCTCGCTCCACTCGGGTTCATCCTTAGTTACGTTTTAACGCTTAGTATAGATTTCTCAGAGATGAGATATTTTTTCGCAGTAAAAAGTATCCTGTATGTTGATTCGGATAACCAGCTATTATCATACCAAATTTCATCAAAATCTGTCCAGTGGTTTTCTCGTGAAGCGCTCCCGGACAGACGGACAAATAGACAGATAGATAAAAATTCTGAAAACTATAGATTCGGCCACTGTATCGATAATAATGACTATTTCAATGAGATTTTACAAAAAATATTCAATGTAATAGATTCGATTTAGTTAGAATTTTATTATACTGTATAGTGTATAGGTTTGAAACAAACCTAACTTATATATAGCCATGCAAATAGTCCATTTCTAATCATATACAGTAATTATTAGCAGCTGGTCGACCTGCATTTAGAGGGAAACGTAGATTAGAATCTTAGCGAATACCGCACCAGAATATTGTGGGAAATTTAGCCTGCAATGTACGGCCAGACAAAAAAATAAATAATGTAAAGTAAATCGTTTTTTTTTTTTTTATTTTATAATGTTTTTTTGTACGCCGCTTTGCTCGCGTGGTAATAAGGATGGGGATCAAAAGCAGCTTATGTCCGTTCCCAGGATACCGCTTGATTGACAATTGCTTTTTATCGAAATTTGTTCGATGGCTTAAGCATGAAAAGGTAACAGACTTACTTTTATACAAGTTATAATAATAAGTATAGATTCATTTACATAAAATTCAGCCTATACTTATATACCTTTAAAACTTTTTTGAAATCGAATTACATAATTTAATGAAAAATCAACCATTGGATAGGGAGTTTTTATTAAGAAATCACAGAAATTTGTTTTATTTAAGTCAAAATGAACTTTATTATATTTAAATTATTTTTTTAAGTAGGTACACTTATTTACAAAATAAAATAGATTAACAGTTTTACAGGTTTTAATTATCTATCTAAATATAAAAAAAAAAAACAAAAATAATTCCAAGAGTAAGTCTAATTAAGGCTGTCTAAATTAGACCTTATATATTATGATAAATAAATAAATAAATAAATAAATGATGGATTATCTATTCCACTATTACTTATAATATTGCACTGTGTAATTTGTGCTATTATTAAGACTAATTCTTGACCGCGGCTTCGCTTGTGTAGTAAGTGGGGCGGGGATCAAAGGTAGCCTATGTCCGCCCCTACGATGCAATTTATTTCCTTGCCAAATTTTATCGAAATCTGAAAAGGTAATAGAAAGATGTATTTTCACATTTATAATATTATAGAATGGATGAAAAATATTTTTGTTGCTGACGTTACATTTATGAATATAGATTTGAACTCGATGTTGCCAGTAATTGCATGCGGTCTTGTTTCCGTACCGATGTAAATGGAATGTTTCGCCTTTGAATGATAATTGATTGAAGTTTTATACAGTATATAATCTAGGAGTTTAAATTCATAAGTTAATTGCTGTTAAGACATTTTTTTACGGATTTCACGAGTTTTCATTTTCATATTTTCTCGACGTTTTCAATGCTTTAGAGTAAAAATGGTCACGGGAGAAGCTAAGAAAATAAAATATGTAATATAAATGTTTGTACTCCAGTCATGGGTGTTTATATTTATAATATGTATGTATTTAAAGTTATATAATATGTATATTGTGTAGTGTATCAACTATCTGGTATTCATAACACAGGCCTCCTAGCTTACCATGGAACTAGATGGTGCTGTGTGTTTATGTCCCAACATATAATTTACGTTTTCATAGTAAAGCTGGAGAGTAGTGATGCTTTATTTTAGCCTAAATTAGACGAAATAAACATTGCGACCATATCACATTGCGTCACTATGTTTCGTCGTGGTTTAAATAACATAATACTTAAAACACCGTTAAAAATATATTGCCATCGTTAGAAATAAACGCAGTAGATGCTAAAAAGATCCTTTACAACACAAAGGTAGCATACATCTAAATTCCACGGTTCACAAAAGAGAAATAAATTGTAGCAATTTATCATTGCGGTAGAACGTTTGTTCGGAACTCACAATTTCGTTAACGACTTCACCAACAAGAGTGCAATGAAAACTTTACACCAATTACGGGCCTCGACAGTAAATTTGAAAATTCAGTGCTTTAACTCTACCGAAGTACGTAATTTGTGGGGAGCTTGGTTTACACTATAAGTATGTAAGTTATTATATGGTTTATTTATTCCAAAATTTTGACACTCATTTAAAACTTACCTATAACCTAAGAGTTTATTTAACTTAATATATTACTAATATTAATCTATACATACAATAAAATTTTTACTGAGTCGAATATGTACATTAAATATTTTTTGGAAAATCTTATTGAAATAGTCATTATTATCGATACTGAAGCTGAATCTATAGTTTTTAGAATTTTTGTCTATGTGTCTGTCTGTCTGGCAACGCATCACGAGAAAACCACTGGACAGATTTTGATGAAATTTAGTATGATGATAGCTGGTTATACGGGTCAACATATAGGATACTTTTTACTCCTAGAAAATATCTCATCTCTGAGAAACCTATACTAAGCCTTAAAACCTAAATAGGGATAAATCCGAACGGAGCGAAGGTGAGTCGCTAATAATTCATAATAATGGTTTATAAAAAGACATATTATAGATAAAAATAAATAATGTGTTCTTAAATCAAAAGGTAATGCCCAATTTTGACAGTTGTTTGGTATCTCGGTTGGGCACGACATCAGAGTAAATGTTTTTTTTCTCCTACTCAATTTCCTGGATAGTGTACTGATTGTATACCTAAGATACAACCGATGATATTATATAAAATCAATATTTGATAAAACATGAAATTAAAAATTTAAAAACCCACGACAGAAAATTGTGACATTTTTTTTGGAGAAACATGTGTATAATACTATAGCCCTCCCTGGCGATCTGTAACATTATAAATCTTAGCTAAGAACATGCTCAGGAATGAGATTTATACAAAGCAAGAAACCGTTTTAAAATCGGTCTAGCCGTTTCTGAGAAAAATGGTAACAGATAAACACACACAAAAACCACTTACCTCAAACGCATATACCAACTCCGTGGCCGACGCGGGTAAAATAAGTTTATTTATCAAAATAATTTATATGCATTTATGAAAATAAAACTATATTATTATTCTTAAAACATTAGCTTTTTCAAATATTATCATTTCAATTGTTGCCGCGATGTTTATTATTTTATTAAATGCACCACACCATCTATCTTCTATTTGTACTCGTATAATCTTAAATAACCTAAATTATAATTTCTTTCTGTCTAATTTCTACTTGTAGGATGGTGTGTTCGTGATATTACTACACGATACATAATATGTATGTACATTATAAACTACTAATCCATTCAAAATAGGCACATAAAAATGATACTTGCTAGTTACTAAAGTAGTACTTTTAAAATAAATTTTAAGTATTGTACCACAACGTTGCTCTTACGTGTGCAGTGAACTCAGTTGAGTGGACACCTTTTATCCTGAAAGTGAAGAATGTCAAAGTGTTAAATCTGTATCAAGTTAGAAGTTAAAGCGGATTTTTTTTGTTCCTTTAATAAGTTAAACTGCGAGGAGTGTTTTTTTATTATTTCTGTTAGAATTTAACAATTGTATTAATGTTTAATTATTATCAATTTTAATTGTTGAAAAAAAAAACATGTCATATTGTTGCACTAATTCTAAAGATTTGTAATAAAAAGTGTTATAATGTTCATAAAATGTAAAATCTTAAAATATAATTAAACTAGCCACTCACCATGTTATCCTTAAGAGATAGAAATATGCCATCGCGGAATTTTTTGTAGAGCTTTTTAAGGTGTACAATACTGCAGTACATTATTTTGATCTATCTCGTAGGGTTCAGCCAGCGTTTGCAATGTAAGCGCAAAAAAATGAGTTTATTTACGACATCACATTAGAAACCTCTAAAATTATCAGTGTTTCTCTACTATATTATGCATGTATTATACATATAAACGTTCCTCTTGAATCACTCTATCTACTAAAAAACAGCATCAAAATCCGTTGCGTAGTTTTAAAGATCTAACCATATATAGGGACAGACAGCGGGAAGCGACTTTGTTTTATACTATGTAGTGATAATATTTATATTTGTTACTCGACAATGTAACTAGTGTTAAGATTATCTTATGAGGCGAATAAAAATTATTTCTTAGATGGTTCAAGACAATTAAGTTTTATTATCATGTGCATATAATTTTGATTTTGTCAGATGATAATATGAGCTCGAATCTATACTAAAATTATAAATGCGAAAGTTTGTGAGGCTGTATGTATGTATGTATGGATGTCTGGATGTATAGATGTTTGTTACTCTTTCACGCAAAAACTACTCAATGGATTTTAATGAAACTCTGCAATAATGTAGTTCATGCATCGGAATAACACATAGACTACTTTTTATCCCGGAAAAAATGTACAGTTTCCGTGGAATAAATATGTTTTTGTTTTTCTAGAGGCGAACCCGAGCAAAGCGAGGTTGAGCCGCTAGTAAATTATATATTTATCTTATCCTACCGAGCCACGGGGGTGGTCTTCGCGATTCTACGTGACATTGTCGATGTAATTTGTGATTGTGGCACGTTTTAAAGCTATTAAAAAATAATTAAATAATAATAATAATATATATGTTGGGACATTAACATACAGCGACATCTAGTTCCATGGTAAGCTACGAGGCTTGTGTTATGGATACCAGATAGTTGATACACTACACATATATAACTTTAAATAAATACGTATTATAAATATAAACACCCGTAACTGGAGTACAAACATTCGTATTCACCACACAAATGAATGCCCCTAGCGGGACTCGAGCCCGCGACCGTTGGCATTACAAGTAGGATCACTAGAAACTGAGCCAAACGTGTCGTCTTATCTTAGTAGATCCTCGTCTTATCGCCTCTACTGGTGATAGGAGAGTGCATTTTTCGCCCAAAGAATCGGCATTGCCATTCAGCGGGGGAATGCGGCTAGCATACTTGCCACTATTCCACGCGGACATGACTTGTACAGTAATAACTAAGTGTACATTTGATTTGTATATATAATTAAGTACATATATTTGTAATTTTCTTTATTGTAAATAAAAATTAAATTGAATAAATTATATAATAATCAGATATCAGAAGCCTATTTTAAGTAAAAAAAAAGATGCTTAAATCTAATTTCAATTTTAAAATTTCAATTTCTTTTATTTTGGTTAAAACTTACTCGTTTTCTTGTATCTTTTAACTTGGACCGAAATAGTCACGTCGCAATGCCTTACTTGACTCCTCGGTGAGTCAAAAGCAGTTCATTGCTACGTTTGACACATTGTAACCGGATTGAATGAAAAAGTTACAAGATTCATCTCAATTAGTTAGGATGTAAGCCAGTTTTATAAAAGTTTTCATTTCACAAAATATGAATTATTATATTTGACTAGTTTTCTTTTGCATATACCTTATTGTTACTAATATTGTTAACATGAAACCGTGTTTGTTGATTTCTCTTTCTTTTAAGTTATAAATAAATGTTATTACTATTACTTAAGGATAGCAATTGAACCGCGAGTAATTTTGGCTATTTTTACCAGCTAAAATGTTTTTTTTTTAGTTATTTTTAGCTGTGAAATTTCAAGGTCTGGACCAAGCTTTGATGATTTACTAGTATGTTTTTAATAAAAAAAATATTTTTAATTAAAATAAAGTAGGTTTTTTTATGAATTTAGGATTAAAAAATTAAGATGTTTCTGTAAAATCATGTGCTTAATTGAATTAAGTGTCTCATTTTTACGTTTTTTAAAGTAGTTTATGAAGTATGTGCATATACATATACTATACACATACAGTTTTTTTAACACATTTTAATTAGTGCAACAAATAACTATACATAGACTATTAACTAATTTTACAGATGCTTCAAATTACTGGTTGATACGAACATGATTCAATTTATTGGTTCGGTCGATAGATTTATACTAGTATACTAGTATATGAGAACGATAAGTGAGAATTGAAAAGATCAAAATACATATGGTATGAAATTTTTTAAATGTCTTTTTTATGTAAAATGGGTATACCCGTGATCATCGTGCCATGAAATAACGGAAACTCCTAAAAGTAAGTGAAAAATATGATAAATAACCCGTTTTCATGTATTATGTTTTTATAACATGAAATGTTAAAAACCGGCAACTGCATAAAGAAAGCAAGAAAGCTTATGATTCTATTGAAACACTAGCGACTCAATCTCGCTCCGCACGGACTCGTCCCTGGTTTTAACGTTTAGTATAGATTTCTCAAAGATGATATATTTTCCCGCAGTAAAAAGTACTCTATATGTTAACCCGGATAACCAGCTATCATCATATAAAAAATCAAAATCTGTCCACTGGTTTTCTTTTCTGTTCCCAGACAGACAAAAATTGTAAAAACTATAGATTCGGCCTCTGCATCGATATTAATGATTATTTCAATAAGATTTTCCAAAAAATATTTAATGCCCAGATTCGACTCAGAATTTCTTATATGTGTAGATTAAGTCAGTGTGATCTACCAATCCCTCAATTTAAGTTTATCTAAGTGAAATTAGTTTTTTGCTTGTCTCCCAGGTGACGATAACGGCAACGATGGTTTGTAAGGACCAACTTTTATAATATTATTCTCAATAGCGCTCTACGTGATTGTAAGGCGGTCATGGTAATTTTATAAATAATTTTTCCCTGCTACCATGATCTTCATTGGGATTTCCTAAATCATTCGAGCTATGACGGCGACGTCTAATGGTCAAAAGTGTTTGTAAATATCTATTTGAATAAAGTATACACATATACTTTAAACCATGCATATACTACTATATCACTATTTAGTCTCAAAAATGTTGACTGCGGCCATATCCTATTAAAAGCTAACTAACTTAAACGAAGAGTTTTTAATAAGCTCTAATATATAATGATTAAAATTATAAAAATGTTTAAAATGAAAATTAACAATATTATAAGGTACTTTGGTGCCATTTTTCAATTTTTTGAATTCATTTTGTTATTTCGTGGGCAACCTACCCTAAACAGACAGACAGACAAAAATTCTAAAAGCTATTGATTCGACCTCTGTATCGATAATAATGACTAACCTAATAAGATTTTCCAAAAAATATTTAATGTACAGATTCGACTCAGTTACAATTTTATTATATGTATAGATTATTTACATGTAGCGTCATCTTTTGGCAAATTTTATTACAAACGTAGCCTATACGTTATTCTATTTATGTATATTTATGGTCTATCTGTAGGCTAAATTTCATCCAAATCCATCCAGCTGTTCTAGAGTGAAAGGGGCAACTAACATACATATTTATACAAACTTTCATATACATATTAATAGTAGTATGACATAGGTACTTATTTGAAATCACAGGTAAGTAATTCATTGTATTTGTAAGTTCAGAGTTTAGATTTGCATTTAGACATAGTATAAATGTATATCGTTCTATTTTTATATGTAAAGGTATGTTTCTTTACAGGAAGAGCACAGTATTTCCGGATCCGGCGATAAAAGGAAATTCTTCCAATGCATCCTTTTGTTTCGACATCAAAGGTTTTATTGATATGAATAGTTTTCCATTCAATGGGACTCTGGATATGACAATAATCTCATCCGAAATTGAGATTTATGCGTTGAAAGAGTTTTTATATTTGTAACATGAAGTTGTGTGTGGTGGCATCTTTATTATATAAGCTTTATTAAATAATTTTTGGTAGAAAAAGACCAGAGATGGGTTTCTGCAAGGAAAATAGAATATTATAATAAAATTCTTTATTTACATTATTAATTGTTCATTGAATATGTTATTTTTTTTAATAATTTTGAACGAAATAATCATCACTTATATATAAAACTAGCTTTTGCCCGTGGCTTTGTTTGTGTTATTATGTATATTTGCTCCTCTCCTAAGGGTCATAACATGATGTTAGATTACTTAATGACAGATATTTCCAGGGTTTAACAAGAGTAAAGTAGCAAAAAGGCAAACTCTCCAGCTTTATAATATAAGCACAAAATACATGTTTAGATAAATAACTAATATATGAATTCAATTTTTGATTTATTGGCTTCAAAGGCGTTCCAGTTGAACAAAAATGATTTCGCAAATGCCATATTGAATGAAGGAGTTAGTTTATTTAGGTTATTAAGATTAAGAATATGTCATATAGATAACTAGTGACTCACCCTTGCTCCGCTCGGTTTCGTCACTACTTACGTTTTAATGTATAGATTTCGCAGAGATGAGATATTTTCCCGCAGTAAAAAGTATCCTATATGCCGGATAACCAGCTATCATTATACCAAATTTCATCAAAATCTCTCCCGTAGTTTTCTCATGATCTGTTGCCAGACAGAATCTGAATACAATAAACGCAATAAATGTTAGTAACATTGTTATTTTTTACATTACTTTTCGATTTATCATCGCTTTGGCAATATTGAATGACAAATCAAAAGGCTTTTAACCATATTACTGATATTTAATTCATTCAAGTATCCGCTATCCACACACATTCAATTCAATTATTTTTAATTAAAAAATTAAAAAATAATGAAAAGGAACGTTGACATATTTTTATTGACATACTTTAAAATGAATGCAAAGTGCGTAGAATTAACATAAATAATTTAAAACTGTACTATAAATCCTTCCAGGCACAAAAGAGTTGAAGAATACTAAATATTTATAACTGCCTGTGAAAACAGCTTGAATTTGAATAAACTACAGCTCTACAACAGCTGTGCCTTATTTATCTAAAGAATAAAATGGACTTGGAAACTATTTTGTTTTTCTTGGGAATTTTGCCTAGTTTTTGCCTGTTTCGTGTAAGATCTTTTAATTTTTTACTCTTAACTTTCTTAAGTTCTATTTCTAAGGACTATTATAATGAATTGCTTGAAGCTATGGATTTTGATGGAAAAGTTACATAGATATAATCTGGGATAGCTCATATGCTGTTAGGTACCTAGGGACGAATGTGCGTTGCTCCTGGTACTTCTCTGATAGCAGAGTGGACGGTTTGAGTAACCCCATGGCTGTTGTGGTCTGCTTCGGCAAATATATATATATATATATATATATATATATATATATATATATATATATATATATACACTTAATAGTTCAGTACCTTTTTTTGGATTTATTATAAATAATACGTATAATATATATAATGCACATTATAAATCCTCAAAACGTCAGCCATGTTAGAATCTCACGCTAGTATCGTAATGTAGTTCTCATAATGAACTTAGGTATTTTAATGTTTTTTGTTAACTTGTGCTTTTGCCTGGTGCTATCAGTCGCCAAAATCACGGGCAAACTAGTGCATAAAGATAAAAACGGTATTCAACTTGCTGTAAGTAAAACTAAAATAAAACTTCCGAACGGTAAAGCATGACATAACTTTTGAAATAAAACTTAAATAAGCTTTAAAATATTTTAAAACACATAAATTTAAGTTCTTATTTTTAAAGTAAAAAAAAAAACATTTATTAAAATATCACTTAGCTTAAGGATGCGTTTTAAAATATGAATGTTTTTTATTAAGCAAGTAACTCCACATCTTTTAAATATTCCAGTAAAATTTTAATAATTAAATGTTTTTTAAAGTTTACAAAATAGAGTATTTAAATTTTCCTAATACAGTATTTAAATTTTCAGTCATCCTTAGACCTTATACTTTACGGGAGATTTAAACTCTCACCGACCATGTTTGATGTAAAGCATTCGAAACGTCGGGTACCAAAAACTAAAATAAACCTGCGAAAAAATGCGAAAAGATATGTATAAAAATGTCTATACTAATATATATTTAATATGATAAAGAGGCAGAGTTTGTTTGTTTGAACGTGTTAATCTCAGGAACTACTAACCCGATTTGAAAAATTATTTTTGCATTAGATAGCCCGTTTATTGAAGAAGGCTATAGGCTATACATTATGAATAAATAATAAATATGTCTAAGAAATTAAATTATAATGTGTAACTCTTAAATAAAAAATTAAAGAGTGCGTGTATGAATGTGTACACGCGCGAGAAGTAAAACTTCTGTAGGTTATCGGTACTCTTTATGAAATTCAATTTATATATTAAATAATTAGGATAGGTGAGATACTAGAAATAACGCATATTAGGCATATTACAATCATATACTCGTATTTATAGAGAATATCATTCAGGGAAAGAATATAATATTATATATCATTTATCAGACAACAACAACGGTTACTATGGCAACAAACGTACGAACATTTTTTTCGTAACGCATTCACCAGCTTACCCCCCAAGTCAAGCATGCGTAAAGAAGTTTTACTTCAAATTAAATGAGAGTATTGGCGGCCATTTAGCTTTTTCCTAAGCTTGTGGCGCATTATCTATACGATCAATGTTTTCAATGTTTTACGAGATTTTTAACTAAATATTATTTGTTTTTTTTTCGTTCTCTAAATACGGATCGTTTCTTCTTAAGATGTTATCTAACTATAATTATAATCGACTTGACGTTAATCTGCAAAGTAATTAAGACTGCGAGCTCAAGCGTGATCTTAATTGTTTGACGTGAATAATTAAACTTAGAATGACTAGCTTTTACAAACGTTACGATGGAGTAAAGCTGGGTTGCTATTTGACAGTGACAACTTATAGTATAAATATTCTAAACTACTTTTTGACTGACTTCACTTTTCACCGATTTCAAAAAGAAGGGGTACTAAATTCGTAAATAACTTACGATTCTTTTAATATAATATTTAAGTGTGCTCTTAAATAAAAATACCAAGAAAAAAACCAAACATCACTTTAAAGGTCGGCACCATCTTTTTCGTCAAAAGATAAATACATATTATATGTGTATGTATAGATTGATTCTGAGTTATTTTTTTTTCATATCCCCTATGAAATAGATTCAGGGAAATGAGAAGGGATGCCTGTAAAAACCGGAACTCGTAATATTAATATTTAGAGGACGTGCATCGCGAATTTCCATTTTCCATAGAAATTACATGGGAAAAATAATTTTTCAATTTCAAAACTCTATATCTCAAAATTCAATTAATGAATTCGAATGATCAAAACATATTCTATTAGGGAATTGAATGCTCTACAAAAACCGTATCTTATAATTTTTTAAATCTACTCAATCAAAAGTTATTCAAACTGAAACTTAAAACGTTATAATTACACTTTTATTACAATTTCAAATAAAGTAATTTAAATTATTATTAAATATTATATTTTTTTTATTTTAAATCCTCCAAATTGTTATTCCCTCTCAAAAAAGTCATTAAAACATTCATAAACTGTTAAGTTAAACAGTTATAAGCTCAAGTTATACATATTATGTATGAAAAAATCGATGTTTTTAAATTTAATCGTAAAAGTCACCTAGGGACCCATCCGAACGAAACGAGGGTAAATCAAAACACAGAACATAACAAATATATGAAACAAAGTCTAATATATCAATCGAAATTGATAGCTTTGTGAAACATTTGACTATTATCTTCAAGCGTTTTCGTTTAAGGTTACATTGAACTTAGTGGAATCATACACACTTTACCCCCATTTTACCCCTACGGGTGTTGATGAATCAATGCGTATATAGTTTTGTAAGGGTAGATTGTTTTCGTGTTATTTTTTTAAGTACGATGTATGTAGTTATAGAGAAAATTCTCTACAAACAAACAAGTGTTTCTTTTTATGATGGTGCAAGAAAAGTTTAAAAAGAACGACATTAGTCTCTTAACATTTTATTATATATTCCGTCATTTTAAAGAACGTAAGGACTAAAACAAGCTAAAAAATATATATTACTAAATACATAAATCTAGAAGAAAAATTAATAGAAATCAAATAATAAGTCATAATATATAAAAAAAAAAAACATTTTTTAATTATAATTTCTTATGCGTTATTTACCTGTACTCTTTTGTGTGTGTAATAAAGTTCAAATTGAAAATATTTTATTGAATGTCAAATCATTACAATTCTTTATATAGATGTCATAAATTTAATACGAGGTCGTAAAGAAAAAGCCTCAGTCGGGAGAAGAACTGGCGAAAGAAACTTAGCGGGTCTAAAAGAATTTATTTATTTACTAGCGACTCACTCTCGCTTCGCTCGGGTTCGTCCCTAGGTACGTTTAACGGTTAGTGAACCCATACAAAATAAACAGTTCAGAACTTTTTGATTTTCCAGCAGTTTTTTTTGTTTTCGCAAATTTTTTTTTATTTTTAAACCACCCCTGACACACCCCCAACAAAATAAAAAAAGAATTATTCAAATCGGTCCAGTCGTTTTTGAGTTTTAGCGAGACTAACGAACAGCAATTGATTTTTATATATATAGATTTATTTAAACACACTACTGCACAGTAAAATGGTACATACACAAAAAAAGAAATACAGTTAAAGAAATGTGCAAAGGCGTTATCACTTATAATTTATCTACGTATCTCTTCTGTAAAAGTAACTTTTGGCATTGTGTAACTTAACTAATATAATACATAACTATAATTTGAAATTACTTCAATTTTAATTATAGACTTAGATTTACCTACATAGTTAATACGTATAATCTATACAGATAAATTAAATTGAAGTGTCTGTTTGTAATGTCGAAATAAAAGCTTTTTATTAAATGCATATGAAATTATATACGGTACTTATAAGAAAAACACAATTTTTAATTTTTGTGACTGCTTGACTGTCTGTTTATTCCGGCTGATCTCTGAAACGGCTGGACCGATTTTGACGGGGCTTTCACTGGCAAATAGCTGATATCGTAAGCAATAACTACTACTTTTAATAAAAATAAATGATTTCAGCTTAAAAAAATGCAACGTAACTAGGAACGCATCCGAGCGAAGCGAGAGTTCTGTTAAATAAAATTAAAATATTGCCCTCTATTATTTAAAGTAAAAACATTTAGAAACTAAGCACATAAGTTATAAATAAATCATTTATCTGGCATATAATATTCATCAAAGTTCTAAAAGCGTCATCGATTTCAATGAACTTGAATTAATCTGTTAAATAAATACGATTTTGAAAGCTTAATGTGAAGAGATTACTGTCGAAAGTTTTAGGTTCTAAATCAATATTAGCCAGACGTATGAGAAAATGAGTATTTACTAACGTTGTTTGTTTTACTTTCTATTAAATATTTTTATTATTTTTATAGTATTTAATATTATTTATTTAGGTTCTCCCATTTTGTATTTTAAAGTTTATATTTTGTAGTGAGTAAATATTGATTTTTTTTTAATTGTTTAGGACTTTTAATTGTAACATCTAGACAGAATAAATATAGACAAATAACATATAAACCAGAATTTGATACCTCTTATTTTTGAAATCGGTATAAAGGGTAGCTAAGATTGGTTTCGGGCTAAAAAAATATGTATTATGCTAATAAAGCTGTTGATAGAAGCAAAAAAACTTAGAAAAAACTTAGTATCGTCCGACCTCCATCATGTGCTACTCGTACGTAGGTAAAATTATTGTATACTTTTCATTTTTAATATTTTAGCTTTCGTTTGCAGTAAATTTTGAAACCTCTCAAAATTAGTATTTATTATTGTTTCAGAATACATACGTGCAAAAAAATATATTAATTATAATACTAAAAAACATATATACGGTCGAATTGAGAACCTCCTCCTTTTTGGAAGTCGGTTGAAAACTACCAATTATTTTTACCTAGAAAACAGGTCATGAAAATAAAGCAGAACCATAATTATTAAATAACAGTACCTACTGTAATAAGGTAGTGGTAACCCAGTGGTAACGCGCTCACTTGGGAAACCGAGTGAAGCGGGTTCAAAACTCAGGTCTCGCACATCTGATATTTTCACGTGCGAATCATTTCAAACATGATTACCACTTGTCCTACGGTAAAGGAAAATATAGTGAGGAAACCTGCATGTCAGAGAGAACTTAACAAGTTTTCGAAAGACATGTAAAGTCCACCAACTCGCACTTGGCCAGCGTGGTAGACTATGGCCTGATCTCCCTCGCATTGAAGGGAGGCTTGTGCCCAGAAGTGGGACGTTAATAAGAACTCAATATTCTGCCTACTGTAATATTAGTTTCATGACTTTTATTAAATTATTTTAATAAAAATACACAAAAAAATTCCAGTGGACGATAACCACAAAAGTCGACTGTCGAATGATTTTACCATACTTTGTTATATTTTATTAAATTCCGTTAGACGGTGAAAGCTCTTACAGACAAAAAAATCTGATTTAAGTCAAAGTATTTTATTAGGTACGTACATCTAATATATAAATATCTCGTGTCACGGTGTTTGTGGCCGCACTCCACCGAAACGGCTCGACCGATTTTAATGATTTTTTGTATATTTGGTAGGTATGAGAATAGGTCGTAAAGTATTTTTCACCCTCCTACCCCCATCCCTCATTTTTTAATCGCGTTTTGAGTATTTTTGTATGAACAATACTATATAAATATTAAATAAATACATAGCGACGAACCCGGGCGAAGCGAGGGTGGGTCGCTCTCTAACATAAAGCCAAAGAGTTTATTTTTATAGATAGAACGCTTCTGCGAGTACATACATAAATTGGTTTTAGATTAGTCCAAGCGAAATGCAGTTATTTTTAAGAAAAAATAAAATATTGAAAACCTGAAGTTTTATGATTTTAAAATGTTGGCAGGTATATAAGGAATAGAAATTCATAAAATGCCCCCGATGCCCAGCCACCCCCGAGAAATGGGGGGACGCAAAGCGTTAAAAAATAGTTTTTTTCAATTTCCGGCTTACTGTGACGTTCTATCGAAAAATGTTTTCTACAAAAGTTGTAGGTCTAATAAAAATCTACAACTTTTATTTATAACACTTTTTATAACAACCTCAAAGTTTTCGAGATATTTGCAAAAAACTCAGTTTTTAATTTTTTCTTGGTTTTTTATTTTTAATTTCTAGAATAATCTTTTAATTCTCATGAAACTAAGGTGATGTAATCTACAATATATATAGAATAAATGAAAAAAAAAATTGAAATTGAAATGTTCAGCCATTTCCGAGAAAAGTATGTTTTATGGTCTCGAGAGGCCGAAAATCACCCCCAACTTCAAGTGGACGTTTACATTTAAAAATTTTTTTGTACAATTTTCAGATAGGGCTCATTCTTTTCGTCTTCAACTCTACTTTTTGAAGAAATAAAAATATTGTATGGTCGCCCTGTAATAACACTCTTAAAAATTGAAAACATTGAAGAAATCGATAATTTTGACTTTGTAAACTACATTTTTTTAATTATCATTGGAAAAGTGTACTTTATTGACCAAATTTTTATAAACTGATTATACCAGTGTATTTTTCGGAAAAAAACGAAAGAAATGGTATTCTTAAGTTTTTAATTTGACGCTTATTATTTATACAATATCGTCGTAAACATTCCAACTTTGCAATTTGACGAGTCGTGAAGAAATAATAAAAATTGGAATTCACGTAAAGTACACTAGTTTCTATTGTATTTTTTCCAGTAGAATCTATTTATGTTATTATTTTTTTGAATTTATCGATGTTTTATTAATTTTTGATCGATTTTGGAGTTAAATTTATTGATTTTTTCTAAAAAATCAGATTTAAAGGTAATTACAGAAAGAAATGAAATTCATTCGTAGTCTAATCTTACTTATTCATTAGTTAAATGTGTAATTTAAAAAAAATAAGTTTATATTTACAAAATTTTGTCATCGTTATGTTAAAAAAATCATGAAAAAATTAAAAAATGAACAATAATAATAATTAAAAACAAAAAAAGTACATTAAAGGGTAATTTTAAAAAGATTTAAATTTTTAAAATTACTCCTTAAAAGTACTGTGCCTCCATCAAATGCTTAGATATTGATGATAAAAAAGTAAAGGATGCCTTTTTATTGAAAGTCGAATATTTCAGGAAAAAATCGACGTAAAGACTGTAGTAAAAACTTTTTTTTTCATTTTATACATTTTTTTATGATTTTTTTAACATAAAGATGACAAAATTTTGTAAATATAAACTTATTTTTTTTAAATTACACATTTAACTAATGAATAAATAAGATTAGACTACGAATGAATTTCATTTCTTTCTGTAATTACCTTTAAATCTGATTTTTTAGAAAAAATCAATAAATTTAACTCCAAAATCGATCAAAAATTAATAAAACATCGATAAATTCAAAAAAATAATAACATAAATAGATTCTACTGGAAAAAATACAAAAGAAACTAGTGTACTTTACGTGAATTCCAATTTTTATTATTTCTTCACGACTCGTCAAATTGCAAAGTTGGAATGTTTACGACGATATTGTATAAATAATAAGCGTCAAATTAAAAACTTAAGAATACCATTTCTTTCGTTTTTTTCCGAAAAATACACTGGTATAATCAGTTTATAAAAATTTGGTCAATAAAGTACACTTTTCCAATGATAATTAAAAAAAAATGTAGTTTACAAAGTCAAAATTATCGATTTCTTCAATGTTTTCAATTTTTAAGAGTGTTATTACAGGGCGACCATACAATATTTTTATTTCTTCAAAAAGTAGAGTTGAAGACGAAAAGAATGAGCCCTATTTGAAAATTGTACAAAAAAATTTTTAAATGTAAACGTCCACTTGAAGTTGGGGGTGATTTTCGGCCTCTCGAGACCATAAAACATACTTTTCTCGGAAATGGCTGAACATTTCAATTTCAATTTTTTTTTTCATTTATTCTATATATATTGTAGATTACATCACCTTAGTTTCATGAGAATTAAAAGATTATTCTAGAAATTAAAAATAAAAAACCAAGAAAAAATTAAAAACTGAGTTTTTTGCAAATATCTCGAAAACTTTGAGGTTGTTATAAAAAGTGTTATAAATAAAAGTTGTAGATTTTTATTAGACCTACAACTTTTGTAGAAAACATTTTTCGATAGAACGTCACAGTAAGCCGGAAATTGAAAAAAACTATTTTTCAACGCTTTGCGTCCCCCCATTTCTCGGGGGTGGCTGGGCATCGGGGGCATTTTATGAATTTCTATTCCTTATATACCTGCCAACATTTTAAAATCATAAAACTTCAGGTTTTCAATATTTTGTTCTCAAACTGCATTTCGCTTGGACTATATAATGTCTAACTTAGACTAGCCATTTATGTACATTGTATGCAGGAGATATTGTAGTGCACAATTATGAGCGCGAATATAAGTGCACTCTAATCCTTTTCCTCTCACAGTCCGATGTGATGACCTCTGGCCAAGGCAGATGAGGGATAAGAGGCTGCTGTAAACACAACCAGCTTCCCAATCCTGGTCTACTTCTGAGTATTTTGTGAGTAACCCAGTAAAACCCAGTAAATATTTGATTTCATCTGCGACTCGAACCTAGGACCATTTGCAGCTGGAAATAACTTAATTAAGCGTATAGTAAAGTAGGGAAAGTCTAGCTGTAATTAATTTATTTTTAGCTATAATATAGTCGGTTATTATAAATAGACTAGAGTTGCCTGCGGATTCGTTCGCGTTGTTTATTAATATCATGTAATTGGTTTGATTTTATAAAACAAAAGAGAATAAAAAAAAAACATTCTAACCACCACGTTTCAGAGATAAGAGTGTGCAAACAAACAAACTCTTTAGCTTTATTTATATCAGTATAAGTATAAATTAGACACGTGAAGACCTTTAATACTATATCTGTACCAAATACAATTTATTATGACCTTGAAAGTATAATAACGTCTGTACAAAACTTTTCTAATCTTTTCGTAAACATCAGCGTATTGTTGAACGTATTCGATAAGAGTTTGTAACATGAGATTGGCATCAACAAAATATATTTGGAGTTTTGCTTTATAAAGCTATTTTCATTTAGTACGTTACCAATTGGTAACTAGTGAATAGGTTTCTTCGATAAATTGTTCAATAACTAGTTTTAGTGTGACTTTGAAAAGGTGAAATTTCAATGCGAATAATTGGCACTTAGTAAATAAAAAAGTTTTAGACGATTTATAGTTATAATATATAGAAGTACAATTAAATGAAATTTTATTTAAGCAGTGAAAACAAACCTACAATATTCGCCCAGTGGTCGTATTTCGACCATAGTCATCTATACCTACTAATATTATAAAGAGGTAAAGTTTGTGAATTTGTAGAGGGTAATCTCTGGATCTACTGAACCGATTGAGATGAAATTTAGTAAGAAGATAGTATAGGACATAGGATACTTTTTATCCCGGAAATCATCCCTTAAGGGCGTGAAAATGAGTATGAAAGTTTGGTAGGGGGATCAGGGATGAACCCGAGCGATGCGAGGGTGAATCTCTAGTTTTTTATAAGATAACACTAAGCTCATTAATAGCTCTTTAATGGAGAAGAATTTTGCCTTTTTCTCCCACCAGATGTCGGGACCACTATAATCCTCAGTATATTGTAAAGCTCTATAGCCAGGATGGTTTTTTTTTTCATTTTATTTAAAATTTAATTAAAATGACAAATTATGCAGTGCAAAGAAAATGGATATCATATGTTCCCAAAAGACAAAAACTGAAGAAATTGCGGTCTTAATTGATAACACGACCAAAAATGTTTACAGTAAATGATTTTAAAACCGTTAAATCGTCTATAGGTGATTTTTTTTGTACTTTTTTCTAGTATTGGAACTTTTATAGATACATATATAAACTACCATAATTGTTTAAATTGCAGGTTTTAATTTACAACCCCCAATCCCCAAAGAAATCCTACCCATTAGAACGACTCTCATCCTACAAAGTTGAAATTTTACATATTAGTGCACTTCCGATGACAATGACTTTTTATGATCACCCTCACTCCTCTCGGGGTCGTCCTTAGTTACGTTTTAACGTTAAGCTCAGAGATTAGATACTTTCCCGCAGTAAAAACAATCCTATATGTTTACCCAGTTAACCAGCTATCAGCATACCAAATTTCATCAAAATCTATCCAGTAGTTTTCCTGTGATGCGGTAACAGACAGACAGGCAAAAATTCTAAAAACTATAGATTCGGCCTCTGAATCGATAATAATGTCTATTTCAATAGGATTTTCCAAAAAATATTTAATGTACAGAGCTGACTTAGTTAGAATTTTATTATATGTATAGATTTATGTACTTTTAGGCAATGAGATAAGTATCAATATGCAAATAAAATTATCAACTAACAAACATTCCAATCTAAATGAAACCCTATGAAAATAGTTTCAAATTATATTTACTCGACTATATGTGAAACCAATATCAATTATTCACATACAGTAGATGTTAAAAAAAACTTTTGCATAGAAACAAAAATAATAAATGTTAATTTTCTCTTTTCAAAAGAATAAATTATGCTTATTGCAAACAAAAAAAAAATACTATTTGGAAAAGCTTTTATTTGTTTTTTCGCTTCACAAAGGCTAATTAATGTGTATATTAATTACTAGGACACTTCGTATTATTTTGTCATTTCTATTGAAAAGAATTCAGGAGGACTCGAACCTCTTGAAATTTATTGTTTGTTTTGTTTATATATCAACTAGCAATTTACCATCGGGTGCATCCACAGCTGCCTTTCGTATCTATACAGACAAATAAAATTGAAGTGTCTGTTTATAATGTCAAAATAACAGCTTTATACTAAATGCATATAGAATTATATACGGTACTTATAAGAAAAACACAATTTTTAAAAATTTTGTCTGTCTGTCTGTTTGTTCCGGCTAATCTCCAAAACGGTTGGACCAATTTTAACGGAACTTTCACTGGCAGATAGCTGATATTATAAGGAGTAACTTAGGCTACTTTTATTTTAGGAAAAGAATTAGGGTTTCGCTCAAAAAAACTAAAGCGTACCTAGGCACGAGCGAAGCGAGGATGAGTCGTTACTTTAAAATATAATATAATGCCCCCTGCGTTGCGTGTTTGTGTCAATTTGCCCAAACTAGTGGTTCCTCACTACAATACAATATTCTATGAAAAATCTTTTTCTATTTTGCCAGCAAGATTGTGCAACCCACTGCCTGATTATATTTTAAATTTAGAATTAAACAACACTATTTATCAAATTAGATATAAATTATAGTATATAGGTATAATACGTATATGTAAGTATATACGTATGTACTTGCATACATGTAGGTTCATATGTTTTGTATGTGTGTGTAAACATATTTATTTTTGTGCAATTATAATATTTGGTTGATATATTTTAATATTAAGTTTATACCATTTAATACTGTTCTGTACGTACACCACACTAAATTAACTTATTTTCTCATTTCTGAAGGGTTTCTGGAAGAAATTTCTTAAAGAGATAAGTTATCCTTTGTTGACATTTTGTTACTTTATTTTGTACTAAGTTGATTGCCCATAAAACTTTCATCCCTGTTATCACCCTCTTAAGGGATGATTTCCTAATGAGATCTAAAATTATTATAAAGAAGAAATACACTTCATATGGGTTTACACAATTAAGATGCTGCATATATTAGATATAATTTATTGTTTTTAGGGTTTCGTACCTCCAGAGGGAAAAAGGAACACTTATAGGACTACTTTGTTGTCCGTCATTCTGTATGTCAAGACCCTTTTTCTCAAAAACCCGTGGACGTATCTAGATAAAATTAAAATCAAATACTAAGGTCTACAAACCCTAGGATCCGTGAAAAAAATCAATCTTCTAATTCAACGCAGTCAAAAGATAAAGCTGTTTATGTCGCGTATATGACGTTTGAGGGAAAGCGTAAGGGAGTCAAAACCTATAGGGTACCTTCTGTTGGTCTAGAAACATGAAAGAAGCAATATAGAACAAAAAAAGGAAAAAAAATATCCGAAAACCATAAATTTGTAGTTACTTCATAAATAAATAAATATGTTGGGACATAAACATACAGCACCATCTAGTTCCATGGTAAGCTACGAGGCCTCTCTTATGGATACCAGATAGTTGATACACTACACGTATATAACTTTTAAATACATACGTATTATAGTATCCAGTACTGGAGTACAAACGTTCGTGCTCACCGCACAAATGAATGCCCCCAGCGGGACTCGAACCCGCGACCGCTGGCACGGCAAGTAGATCACTACAAACTAAGCCAAACGTGTCGTCCATCTTAAATAAATATAAATGTAAAAAAAACCTATTTTAATGTTTTTAACCGACTTCCAAAAAGGAGGAGGTTCTCAATTCGTCGGAATCTTTTTTTTCCTTTTTTTTATGTATGTTCACGGATTACTCGAAGACAGCTGAACCGATTTGGAAAAATTTTTTTCGGTGTGCTTTGATTTGTATTGACTGGCACCGACTTCGAAAATATCTGATTAGGTATCTATTTTAAATGAAAACCCCTGTTTAGTTATTTTTTACTTTTCAGTGCCTGGAAGTCGGTTTTTTTTAAGTTTTTTATGCTACGGAACCCGAGTGTGCGAGTCAGACTCGTATTTATCGATTTTTTTTGTAAATAATGAGTAACTAATTGTCCTTTGTTTTACCATTAATTAAATTCTAAAAGCAACAGGTACAAAGTTATCGTATTTTCTTTGAACTCTTTACAACCTATTACCGAAGCGGTACGAAGGTGCAAGAAGTAATTAAAAGTTTACTGAAAGTTTCCTAACAATTAGACCTTGAATCACAGTTAAAATTAAAACCTAGACTTTTATGTAATTAAACTAGCATTTCCCGCGGCTCCGCCCGCGTTCAGATGATCAAAAACCAAATTCTTAGGTTTTACACATTAGTATACTCTTACATTATACTTTACTTTCATTGCGCACAGCATGATTGGTAAATAATGGCAGAGATTTACAATGCCACAAAGGTTCCTCCGTTAAATTGAACTTTTTGTTTTAGCAATAACATTAAACAACAAGCAAGCAACAGATTAAAAAACATCAACATTATTTACTAAATAATAAAAATTTACAAATATTCTCATTTGAAAATTGTTTCGGCCAACAAAATATTACTAATATGTTACTAATTTATAAAGTCAAAAAGTTTGTTTTATTAAAAATTTAAGCACGGGCAGGGCCGCGGGTAATTTAGTAGTAATTATAGTAAAGTCATAGAAAGGTTATATCTGTACATTTTTTTTTGGATAAAACTACGTATTTTAAAAACACATGGCGACATCTATTGTCAAATAGCTAAATGACACATAAATAAATTTTCATTAAAATAACTATTTTAATGAATAAAATAGCGCTGTTAATATTTCTTTTAAGATAAGTTTTTTTTAATAGTTTTAACATAATATATAAGTAAGTTACCTTGCTAAAATATTAATAGCATCATCGTGCTTTTACTTTAACCAGTTTTTGTATTTTTTCTCAGAAATGAGATATTTTCCTGCGGTAAAAAGAATCCTATGTGTTGACCCGGATAACCTGCTATTACCATACCAAATTTCATAAAAATCCCTCTAGTGGTTTTTCTGTGATGCGGTCACATACAGACAGACAGAAAAAATTCTAAAAACTATAGATTCGGGCTCTATATCGCTAATAATGAATATTTCAATAAGATTTTCCGAAAAAATATTGAATTTAGGGGTTCGGCTTAGTTACAATTTTATTGTATGTATAGTTACTAATTTATGAAGCGAAAAAGTTTGCTTTGCTGATAATTTAAACACGGGCGGAGCCGCGGGTGATTTAGTAGTAATTCTAATAAAATCGAAAAATGGTCATATCTGTACATTAATTTTTTTGGGATTAAAACTATGTATTTTAAAAACACATGGCGACATCTATTGTCGAATATCTAAATAACACATAAATAAATATTAATTAAAATAACTATTTTAATGGATAAAATAACGCTTTTGATAATTTGATTTTCAAGATAAGCTATTTTTATAGTTTTTACCATATTTTGTAAGTTAACTTGCTAAACTGTTTACAAATAATATAGTCGTGGTTTTGTTCCTACCAGTTTTTGTATTTTTTTTCAGAAATGAGATATTTTCTCGCGGTAAAAAGTATCCTATATGTTGACCCGGATAACCAGCTATCATCATACCAAATTTCATCAAAATCCTTCCAGTGGTTTTTCTGTGATGCGGTAACAGACAGACAGACAGACAGACAGACAGACAGACAGACAGACAGACAGACAGACAAAAATTCTAAAAACTATAGATTTGGCATCTGCATCGATAATAATGTCTATTTCAATAAGATTTTCCAAAAAATTTTTAATGTACAGATTTGACTTAGTTAGAATTTTATAATATGTATAGATTAATATTGTTAGTTAATTTTTATAATAGATACATTTTAATAAAAATGCTTGTAAACTTACGCCAAAGATATACTTTGTAGATCTATGTAAATGAAATTGAAGTGCCTGTCTGTGATTTCAAAATAATTGTTTTCTCAAATACATAGAGTTATTTATATAATAACAGTACGTCGCTAGTAGATAATAAAAATATGTGGAAATAATTCTGTTTGATACTCGCGTACGATAAGTAATAAAATTATCATATGTAAACAGCTAGGAAATAAAAACAAAAACAAATCTATCCCACGGGAACTATACATTTTTCGGGGATATATAGTGGTCTATGTGCTATTCCAGACTATAATCTATCTCTGTGCCAAATTTTAGTCCGGTCAAATTAGACATAAAAATTGTGATCAAATACCAAAAATTTTGGTAGAGACCTTGGGTACACCAGTAGAAATAAAGTGCCAAAAGTCCCCATCGATCTCATGTGTGCTAAAAAAGTTATCCAAGGTCAAAGCTCAAAATTTTCGGTTTTTTGGATTTTTGTTGAAAACAGTAAGTTTTATCAAAAATATAGTCCAGACAAAAATTATAGATCATAAAATTATCTACAAAACTACTTGATTTTTTTTCCTAATAGTCACCATTCTTAAGATATCGCAATTCTAAAAGTTGAAGGTGTTACATTGTACATGATATGCACACATCCATACCACCTGTTAGGAAGTGTACTTTGCATTGAGAGATTTGCATTGGGACGAAATAAAAATCGGACAAGTCCAAGTCTGACTCACACACCGAGGGTTCCGTAAAATGAATTAAATAAATTTATAATCGCAAAAACAATATTTTCCTTGTGATCTAACCACAAATTTACGGTTTTCGGATTTTTCCCTTTACTTATGCTATAAGATATTGTTCTTGTCAAGTTTCGCGATTCTAGGTCAACGAGAAGTACCCTGGTTTTCATTCCCTTCCCAGTATCTAAATATGTGGCATAAACGTTTGTATCTTTTGATTGCGTTGACTTCGAAGTTTCATTTTTCATTTTCACGCGTTAATGAGAAATAGGATCTTTACAGACATATAAACATACAGACGGACAGACGGATAAACGGACGAACGGATGGACGGAACCCTAAAAAGAGGCTACAAACTTAAAATTAACATTCCTATGCGAAAAAATTATCTTGGAAAGTTCTGAATACAATTTGGATAAATTATTTAATCGGCATAAAAATTAAGAACTGAGGAAGCCGGGTATTGACTAATATTATATGATCTGTACTATAGAGTAGCTCGATGGTGCCATATTGTTTCGCAAAGTTAAAACAATTTCTTATATATAGTACATACTACATAGCTTTTCGAGCTAGCAATTTATTGAGTAGATCCACAAATTGAAGTTCGTAAAGCTGTAGCTTTACGTCCTCGTGCTACGCTTTCATACGTGTATGAGCATAAAATAAGAGTCATGTTTCGTAGTGTTAAAGTAACATTCGGACAAGTCGTTACGAGTATCTACATATTGTCGTCTCAATGCTTATTTGTCCACTTACCAAAAGAGTTTTTAATACAGAATTATTTACATTTAATAATTAAAATAATGATAAATATATAGATAATATAAATAAAAATAATTTAGCAATTTTAAATTTTAATTCTATTGTTATATAATGCACATATTCATTTTGGTTTAGTGCAATTAGGTTTATACCTCGGAACTCAGCTATAATGAGTGGATTTGGAAGATATTGGATTTTTTGAATTTCTTATACTAAGTAAAAACTAAAAAGTTTATCTTTTGAAATTTTCCGCTAACATATTTTTAAGGGTGTTCCATGAAAATGATGCTACTTCTAGTATAGTTTTTCCTTTTACAGCTATTTTTTCTTTGGAGAATAACTCAGTTTCTATGTAAAATATGGTGTAGTGTATGATGGAATATATAGCGTTATCTATACTAATATTATAAAGCTGAAGAGTTTGTTTGTTTGTTTGAACGCGCTAATCTCACTAACTACTAATCTGATTTGAAAAAATCTTTTTGCACTAGATAGCACGTTAACTGATAATTCGGGAAAAATGTATGAGGGTGAGTGGCTAGTATATAATAATCAGACTATTATTTTAAATGCAAATGGGATTTATTTGTGTATGTCTGTTTATCTATTAGACGAAAATGATTTATTTAGATGAAATTTAGTACACAGGCTATGCCATAGAACTCTAGTCCTGGAGTATCTGGAGTATGTGGCACCTAAGGTTATATATATTGTTGTCGAATATATATCGAATATATATATACTAGCATTTCCCGCGGCTCCGCCCGCGTTCAGATGATCTAAAACTAAATTCTTAGGTTTTACACATTAGTATACTCTTACATTATACATTACTTTCATTGCACACATGATTGATAAATAATGGCAATGATTGACAATGCCACAAAGGTTCCTCCGTTAAATTGCACTTTTTGTTTTAGCAATAACTTTTATGTATGTCTATACTTCTGTTTTGTTTGTTTTTTTAGTTTTGGGCGATAAACTCTCCAAGTACGGAATTAATTTTAATCATTTTTTACTAATAGACAGCTATTGATTAATTTAATATTTAGCTGATTATTTAAATTACATAGTGATAACTTTTCTTAATTAGCGCTAGTTAGTAATATTTTCCAAAACAATTTTCAAAAGAAAGTGTGATAAGTAAATTATTCTAAGCAAATACTTTTTATTATTTCATATGGCTCGGCTAATATGATTAAAGTCGTAAGCATTTTGTTGTGTCCTTTAAGCCTTTATCTTCCAAGAAAGGATGTTAATAAAAAGTGAAAAAGCTGAGGTATAGCAGTTCCTAAAATACTTTTTCATAGTTTTTGAGATATGAAATATTTTTAGTTACCCGCTTTGGCAGTTTAACAGCCATAAACTTGTTTTCCATAAAATGTTATAAAATAATATAATATTATAATTATCACGGTTGGTAAAATGAGTCGATATTGTGGAAACGTAAATATTATTCGTAGGTATTTATTTTAGTGTTAACCTAACAAAACACGTAAGTAAGAAAAACAACATAGTATTTTGCTATACGAAACCTATACCTAATGCGCGAGTTGGATTTGCATTTGCCCAATTTTTACATTAAAAGATTAAAAAACATTAACATTATTTACTAAACAATAAAAATTTACAAATATTCTCATTTGAAAATTGTTTCGGCCAACAAAATATTACTAATATGTTACTAATTTATAAAGCCAAAACGTTTGTTTTATTAAAAATTTAAACACGGGCGGGGCCGCGGGTAATTTAGTGTATTAAAACTACGTATTTTAAAAACACATGGCGACATCTATTATCAAATGTCTAAATAACACATAAATAAGTTTTCATTAAAATAACTATTTTAATGAACAAAATAGCGCTATTGATATTTCTTTTAAGATAAGATTTTTTTAATAGTTTTAACATATTAAGTTACCTTGCTAATATGTTAATAGTATCATCTTGCTTTTATTTTAACCAGTTTTTGTATTTTTTCTCAGAAATGAGATATTTTCCTGCTGTAATAAATATCCTTATGCATTGACCCGGATAACCTGCTATCACCATACCAAATTTCATCTAAATCCCTCCATTGGTTTTACTGTGATGCAGTTACATACAGACAGACAGACAAAAGTTCTAAAAACTATAGATTCGGCCTCTATATCGCTAATAATGAATATTTCAATAAGATTTTCCGAAAAATATTGAATGTACGGATTCGGCTTAGTTACAATTTTATTACGTGTATAGTTACTCATTTATAAAATTAAAAGTTTGCTTTATTGATAATTTCAACACGGGCGAGGCCGCGGGTAATTTAGTAGTAGGTAATTCTACATACATTCATACATTCATTTTTTTGGAATTAAAACTACGTATTTTAAAAACACATGGCGACATCTATTGTCGAGTATCTAAAAATCAACATCACATAAATAAATATTAATTAAAATAACTATTTTAATGGATAAAATAGGATATATGATTTTCAAGATAAGCTATTTTTATAGTTTTTATCGTATTTTGTAAGTTACCTTGCTAAACTTTTTACAAATAGTATTATCGTGGTTTTGTTCCTACCACTTTTTGTACTTTTTTTCAGAAATGAGATATTTTCTCGCGGTAAAAAGTATCCTATATGTTGACCCGGATAACCAGCTATCATCATACCAAATTTTATCAAAATCCCTCCAGTGGTTTTTCTGTGATGCGGTAACAGACAGACAGACAGACAGACAGACAGACAGACAGACAGACAGACAGACAAAAATTCTAAAAACAATAGATTCGGCCTCTGCATCGATAATAATGTCTATTTCAATAAGATTTTCCAAAAAATATTTAATGTACAGATTCGGCTTAGTTACAATTTTATAATATGTATAGATATATATATATATATATATATATATATATATATATATATATATATATATATATATATATATATATATATATATTCGACAATATAAATAATATTATTACTTAACATTGCACCATGTATTATTGAATTAATAAAATGTTGTTACTATAAATTAAAGCTATACATCCACATATATTTAGGAAAATTTCAGTAAACAAGTAACCCTTGTCCTGAAAAAAGTAGAAGACAAATTGTCGAGAGCCCTTCACTCACCGAAACATATACATACTCAGCGAACACTGGACGGTACTTGAGAGGGAAATGACTAGAATATCCACTACTGTGGGTTTTCGATTTTGAGTTTATTATACATTCTCACTAACTATAAGTACAGAAGTATTTCTGTTGGTTAGTCCTTTTTCTCATGAGACATTATTATAATAACTTCGTGAAGTATTAATATTAAATATAACAAAAATAGTTTTAACTATTATAAAAAGTAAATCAACTTCAAAAACATTTAAAAATAATTATGGCAAATTTTGAGGTGGATTTTATTATGCAAAATACAGGCAAATTGAGTGTATCCTCCTTTATGTTAAAGGTTTTTTAACCAAATCATATCAGACTTCAAACAGAGTCGAAAGCAAATGCCATTTAGCTCTTTTGAACATAGTTTTGGTCTTCAGCTTGGTTCACGTGATAAATATATCCATTAAAAGTACCACGTATGGTACTTTTAATAGACGCACCTATCGAAATCGCTAGATCTTGTTATAATACGTAAATTATAGCAAGATATAGCGATTTCGCATTTGCGACTGATATTCACTTCGGTGAGTGCCTAGATTCCTAACAGTCCATATTTATGTCTATATATTAGTCTAGGCCATATCTATGTACTAAACATCCAAATCTGTATATCTGTTTCAGCGTGAAAGAGTAAAAAATATATACACATACAACCTTTAATATATGTATGTATACAATAAAAGTTCGATTATTGTGATACAAACGTGTTTCGAGTTAGGGGCATAGTGTCGAGGGTCACTCAAGCACTGAGTTATAAAACGACCGCTGGGCGCCGTACAAACATACGAGTGCAGAATGAATGCTTAACAGGGGATTATTTTTTTCCTCAAGAGCGACAACTTAAAGAATACCTATATTGTATAAAATTTGCTACATAACTTCTTTGTAAAACTGAATTGAGTAACAAAATCGGGGGTTTACCAACAAATTGGCAACTATTTAGCTACAAATAAAAACATTTTTTAATTATACAACATTTTTGAAATAAAACTTCAAGGGGTAAGCTGGTGAATGCGTTACGATAAAATGTACGTACGTTTGTTGCCATGGTAACCGTTGTTATTGTTTGAAAAATGATATATAATATTATATTCTTTCCTTAAATGATATTATATATATATATATATATATATATATATATATATATATATATATATATATATATATATATATTAATAATTGAATTTCATAAAGAGCACCGATAACCTACAGAAGTTTTACTTCTTGCGCGTGTACACATTCATACAGGCACTCTTTAATATTTTTTACATATTGTTTTATTGTCATATTTAGTAGGCTTTCCGATATCACCTATATAAGATCCCAATTATTTCACTAAATTACGAGACCAACTACATGTACATATGTACAACATATATTTTGCACCTATCGGAAATCGAAACCTCTATCTCATTGAAGGCAATCAAATACATATCACCCCTCTACAACGTCAAGTAAAAAGCTATAGACGAATAAGCATTTAAAAAGATAAATTAAAGTAGATTAATGACTCAGTAATTCCAATTACCTGCACCATATCGTTTTAATTAAGGTCTTGATATTTATTTCATTGCTTATACCCATAATTTATGAATTGAATCTATTTTTTAACTGATAATCTGTACTAATATTATAAATGTGAATGTAACTCTGTCTGTCTGTCTGTCTGTTACCTTTTCACACTTAATCCGCTAAACCGATTTAGATGATATTTGGTAAAGAGATAGTTTGAGACCCTTGGAACGACATAGGATAGTTTTATCCCGGAAATCAACCCTTAAGGAGGTGAAAAGGGCGATGAAAGTTTGTATAGGGAATCATTTCTCAAGTAAGGATAACACTTTTGGCTCGACCTGGGAATCGAACATATGACTTCAAGATATGTAACCGTTCAATTAGTCGACGACTATACTATTACTAACGAGGTTTTTAATTTAAGGAATATAAAGATTTCAGTTTCACAGATTTCAGTTGTACAAATTATCGTGTTTGTTACTATGCGACGGTTTCGCGAACGATTTGAATGTTTATTTTTGGAATGAATCCTATTATTATAAATGTAAAAGTTTAAATGTTTGGATGTTTGTTATTCATTCATGCCAGAACGGCTAAACGGATATTTGGCACAGAGATAGATTATAGTCTGGAATAGCACATAGGCTACTTTTTATCCCGCAAAAATTTACGGTTCCCGTGGGATAGATTTGTTTTTGTTTTTCTAGAGGCGAACCCGAGCGAAGCGAGGGTGAGCCGTTAGTAGATTATTTACAGCAATTGTTGTTCAACATAATTTTAAAGACCTCCTTAGTTTTTAAATATCGAACCTGTACCTTTTTTTAATAAGTAAGAATAATTACATTCGAATCTCATTATGTTAAAAAGGTACTCTTAAATCAAGTCTGATTACACATTCACTCCAAAATAAATGAAAACTACAAAGTCTATAAATCTTGTGTCGGAATGCTGTAATTTCATATGTAAATCAAATTGTATTATTCACCATAAGTGGTTTTGCGATTTTAAAAATTATTTTCTTTTAAATATTGTTCCATTATTTAGTGCCAGGAACTATTTTTTGGATTTTTTCACGGACCTTGTTTTCTGATTTCAAAATAAATCCACGAAAAATTACAAAAAGATAATTTAACTTAAGATGTCAAATGTTCTTGTGAATCTAAAAAAGTATTGCGCCATGAACTAGTTATCTGAAATTAATGCATATATCTATACATATAATAAAACTCTAATTTATTCTTATTAAATATTATTTGGAAAATGTTATTGAAAAAGTCATTATTATCGATACAGAGGCAGAGTGTGTAGTTTTTAGAATTTTTGTCTGTCTGTCTGTGTGGGAACAAATCACGAGAAAACCACTGGACAGATTTTGATGAAATTTTGTATGATGATAGCTGATTATCCGGGTCAACATATAGGATACTTTTTACTGCGGGAATATATCTCATCTCTGAGAAATCTATACAAAACATTAAAACGTAAGCGAGCGAGGAGTGGGGGGTGAGTCGCTAGTTTTTACATAATTTTTTCAGAAGCTAACCAAAAATATCTAATATCACGAGTATATCTGTTACTACATTTAATTTTGACTAAAGTTTTGCTGGAGCCAAATTTTGCACGTCCTCCACAACTTGTCTCGTACTCGGCTTATTTAAATTCCCCTGTCTTTTACTTGTGCCAAATGCGAAAGGTATTTTAGTATTAAGTTCGTGAAATGGTAAATTTAGTGAATTATTATATATTATATGACATTGTTGAAAATTTAGCAAGATTTTCGCTAATGTAATTTTTATTAACTCAGTTCTCAGGTACAAATTTAATTTTTACTAACACAATAAATTACATAGTACTATATAAGTATTGGTACCCCATGCTACACAAATAAGTTGGACAGCTTTAATTATTACTAGTGATTCACCCTGGCTTCGCTCGTACTTAGGTACGTTTTAACAGTTACTATGTAATAGGTAGACTATACATATATTATATGATAAATAGCTTATAACCTTCCTCAATAAAGGGGCTACTTAATGAAAAAGGATTTATCAAATCCGATTGGTAGTTTCTGAGACTAGCGCGTTCAAACAAACAAACAAGGTAACAAACAAACAAACAAACGAACGAACCAACGAACAAACAAATAAACTTCCTCATTATAATATTAGTATAGATTGCTATTGTATTAAGTAGGCGATAGATGGCGTTAATCCGCAAACTAAATATGTATGTACTAAAGTATGTAAAATGATGCTTAAAATATTTTGAATTTTAAAAGTAACAAGAAATAATACATGTTAATTTCGTTAATCATTTTTGATGTGGTACAATTCATAAAATTTAAACCGCCATCTATGTATACATAGTGGCTAAAGTTAGCTAATGACTGATATTTCAATAATGTATATAGTATCTATATAATTTGATTTAAGATAACCTTATTTTCATTGCCTTAGAGTTTCTTATAGAAACAAAATTTAAGTTTTTGGATTTTTTTTAACACAAACATTATTACTAAATCGTTACATATAACGATATCTATGTACAAATATATAACGGAACTACATATCTATATAACACTAACACCTAGTATAGTATTATAATTATACTAGCTGACCCGGCAAACGTTGTTTTGCCATATAAATAATTTCCTATTACTAAAATGGCTATTAAAAAATAAGGGTTGATCGTAGAAGGGTGAAAATTGAAGATTGTATGTATTTTTGTATATTGTATCATAAAAAAATAGAATTTAAAAATTTTGTCTAAAAAATAAAAAAAAAATTTAGGGGTGGACCCCCCTACCCCTAACATTTAGGGGGATGAAAAATAGATGTTGGCCGATTCTCATAGATACCGGATAAGCACAAAAATTTCATCAAAATCGGTCAAGCCGTTTCGGAGGAGTATGGCAACGAAAACTGTGACACGAGAATTTTATATATTAGATGATCTGTGCTAACACTATTAATACCAAGTGTTTCAGTGGTAGTTGACATCGACGGTAAAAGCTATAAGCAATAGTAATAATACTTGGAATAACTTTTAGTCAGTTGTATTTGAGACAAAAAACTTATATTACCGTCCATAAATGGCTTAATCTCAAACTTGAACCCTGATTCTTTTTCTAAAATAATACTGTATCTACTATCTATACAGATAAATAAAATTGGAGTGTCTGTTTGTAATATTAAAATAACCGCTTTTTACTAAATGCATATGGATATATACACGGTACGTATACCAAAACAACATTTTTTACAATTTTAGTCTGTCTATCTGTCTGTCTGTTTGTTCCGGCTAATATCTGAAATGGTTGGACCGATTTTGACGGGACTTTCACTGGCAGATAGCTGATGTAATAAGGATTAACTAAGGCTACTTTTATTTTAGAAAAAAAATAGGGCCCCACGAAAAACAATGAAAACCAAATTAATTAATTAATTAATTCTGTTTTTGGAAGCAACCTAGGCACGAACACGAGCAAAGCGAGGGTGAGTCGCTAGTATTTATAATAAAATAATGATAAGTCCTTTTAAAACAATGAACTCTCGTGTAGACTATTATTATTTGATATAAGTTCTAATTAAATCCAGAATTAATTCTTGGTACAGAAGGAACATTTACTTTAATTAAGTAAAATCCATGACATGACAATGTCTTTTAGTTTATCAAAACTAAGTAACACTTTGTAGGTGAAAATTGCATGTCATAGGAAAGGGTGAAGTTTGGGATCACGGCTTAACTGAACGAGCTGGCATAACTTAAACTAAATTTAGAACAATATTATCAAAATAAATTCTTATTAAATTCAAACATAATAAGCGCACTAATACTAAAACAATATGGTTAATTCAATAAACCAATACTCCTTGGTGATAAATGTTAAATTTCCTAATCAAATATGCCTTATTTTTTATTAATATTAGCGAGCTTACCCTCGCTTCATTCAGGAGCGTCCTTAGTTACGTTTTAAATTTTTTGAGCGGAACCCTAATTCCTTTTCTAAAATTAAAGTAGTCTTAGTTATTCCTTATAACATTAGCTATCTGCCAGTGAAAATCTCGTCCAAATCAGTCCAGCCGTTTCGGAGATTAGCCAGGACAAATAGAAAACAGAAAGTCAGAGAAAAATTTAAAAAATGTGTTTTTATTATAAGTACCGTATATAATTTCATATGCATTTAGTAAAAAGCTTTTATTTCGACATTACAAACAGACACTTCAATTTTATTTATCTGTACAAATATAGGTAGAGATCTTTCACTCCTAAACTGAGCACGACCTTAGCGCAACTTACATGTTTATTTCAATGTGTGTAGGGAAATAGTTATTTCAATCTCTTCCTATTACTTTTATTTATTTTAAACTTACTTGTGTAATTATTGCAATAAATAAAAGTCCTTTCACACATTAAAATAATTATGTAAAATGCTTCAAGATTAAGAGTGAAAAATCTTCTATTACAATAATGTAGATATTTATTTTGTAACATTATGGCTTTAATAAACTTAAAAATAACACTTTTAGAAAAGAAAAAAAGGACACAATCTGGACATTCCATAATTTTGACGGAATCAACTTATTTTATTTGTAAAAATAATGTTAATATTAGCTATATATACTAAGCTATATATAGATTTATTTATTTTCTCGCTACATCGTGGACCTTATCTATGCCTTCGAACTAAGATGAAGGTCAAGAGTAAACCCATTTCTAATTAAAAAAAGATTGTAGAAATCAGCTTAAAGAAGGGGGCAGTTACTTTCTAGACTGTTGACCAAATATAACGCAAAATCCCTCCCTCGGACCAACCATTCCCCATAACACAATTGAGTGACTCTTCATACTACAACTAAGCATAAATCAAACCATTATGAGCACATACATTTTGATTATTTTTGATTTTAATTCTTGGTAAGAACATTTAGTTTAATTAAGCAAAATCCATGACATGACAATATATTCTAGTTTCTCAAAACTATGTACGACAACACTTTAGGTGAAATAACACTAAGTAGTATAATATATTATGTAGTAAGTAGGTGAAAAAATACTATAAGTGAAATAGCATGTCATAGAAAAGGGCAAAGGATTTATCTAATCTATCTAATCTAATTTATTTAAACGAGAAATTCATGTATATTTATTTATTTATACCGGTGATCTCGGAAACAGCTCTAACGATTTCGCTGAAATTTGGTACGTGGGAGTTTTCGGGGGCGAAAAATCGATGTAGATTAAGTCTTATGGGAAAACGCGTGTTTTCGAGTTTTCATGCGGTTTTCTTTCGCATTATTCCACGCAAAATACGGTCTATAATTTCATACGCTCGGGCATAAGCATCGTGGTCAAGCGGCCAAGGTGCAAGATTGACAATCACAGGTGTCCGGATTCGAATCCCGGTCGGATACAAAGTTTTTACTTTTGTTTTTTTTTGTATTTATTCAAGTTTTTAGTTTTTTTTTATCTAAAAAATACGATATAACAAAAGAGAAATTTGAGCGAAGCTCGGTCGCCCAGGTACTATATAATTTAATACTACCAATGTAGTTAGTCAACGTAGTGCTTGAAATACGACCATAGCCTTTATTGAAAATTTGAGGAAAATATGTGAATATAATATATAAATAGAATCTACATAAATTATACATAAATAATAACTATGTATTTTCAATTTTTTTTTTATAACACACAAGCTTATCAATAGCTATTAAACAAAATAAAGGCGTTTGGCTCAGTTTGTAGTAACCCTACTTGTTGTGCCAGCGGTCTCAGGTTCGAGTCCCGCTGAGGGTATTCATTTGTGTGATGAGAACGAATGTTTGTACTCCAGTCATAGGTATTTATAGTTATATATGTATTTAAAGTTATATATGTGTAGTGTATCAACTATCTGGTATCCATAACACAAACCTCGTAGCTTACCATGGAACTAGATGGTGCTGTGTGTTAGTGTACAAAGTACAAACATATTTATTATTTTTATTTATTTATATATACACTAGCACAGATAGTTTTGCCTCTTCAGTTAAACTGTATTTTAAAGTAGTTTCAGAACCACAGGATATGTTAACTGTTAATCGAAAATTAATTAATTCATAAGATATCTTAGTGACAGTGAAGTGAACAGTTAAAAATTACGAATACATAGTTGTTTAAAATTTGATTTTTAAATAGTGTGTACTAAGTGCCGAAAGGCACTGCCGCTTAAAGTTTATCCCATATTAAACCGTCGCTTGAGCTCACTACGAATTCTTTCGACGAACTTTAAATTGCTTTTTCAATTCGCTCCATTTAACCGGTTTCACCTCATTTGCCTTGTTAGTGCGTTAGCGAATATTTTTTCAGATATTTTATTTTTAATATTCATAATAATATTATTATTCGTGTTTTGTCATGGGATGTTTTGTTTTTTTCATGAAAGGATATTTATTTTGAAGAAACGTTTGGCTCAGTTTGTAGTGACCCTACTTGCTGTGCCAGCGGTCGTGGGTTCGAGCCCCACTGGCGTATTCATTTGTGTGATCAGCACGAATGTTTGTATTCCAGTCATGAGTGTTTTTATTTATAATATGTATGTATTTAAAGTTATATATGTGTAATGCAACTATCTGGTATCCATAACACAGGCCTTATAACTTACTATGGAACTAGATGGTGCTGTGTGTTAATGTCCCAACATATTTATTTATCTATTAGGTATAGGCTTTTATAGTAAAACATGCTAATGACAAATGTCTCATTTCTACATTTAAGTAATAGAATAATACAATATATCTTTTTTTTAACTCTGGGACATGCATTTACTCATACCACCTGCATACATATAGTTCTGTCTGAGTTTGACTCGCCGGCCAAAACAGGTAGTGCTACCAACTCAAAACCCAACGGAACCTCCCTTAATGTGGCGTCGAAACATCACTCACTCATCTTCGAGGCCCGAACGGCTGATCTCATTGTCAATACATCTAAGACTAGTTACGATTAATTAAACTTCATACAATAAATATCACTAATAGAAACCTAACAAACATATGTATATGTAGATATTAGTTATAATATATTTATATTACGTATATAGGTGAATGACTTATATACGTAATTCGTATACATATTTCATTTAGTTTTTTGTATTAACGATTAAATTTAGAGATAGGCGATCAATTCAGCGAAGAACTTACCTTTTTTACACCTTTAGAAGTTTTTTTGAAGAAAAACTTCTTTAGACGTGACTTAAATCAATACATTGAAAAAATGAGTGTGGCTAATGTGAGAGTCAAATATATTATAAGATTTTTTTTTAATTGTTATGTATAAAATATATATATATTTATTATTAATAATTCTATAATAATGATTACTTATAAAAATGAATATTTATAACTGTGATATGATTGTGCATAAATTAAATAAAAGCTATTATGACTAGTTGTTGCCATGGTAACCGTTGTTTCTGTCTTGCATTGCGATATTTGCTAAAGAAGTTTTACTTTAACACGTAAAGATTACGCGCACCTATTTTTATAATATTAACAGTAGCTAATAAATGGATTTTCCACTGAGATAAGATATTTTGATATTTTTTTAATATCGTTATAGCGCGGGCGTTTGAAATATCCGTATTGGTATGATATTTAAAAAAAAATACACTAAATTTTAGTTTTTTTCAGCTGGATATTTTTTTACAATCATATAACTATATAAGCTATTGTATAAAAAAAAATCACGTATAATCCCTATTATATAGATAAAGCTACATTTTCAATTTTCTACTTAACAAATGGTCGTATGATTACTGTGTTTACATGATAGCCGATGATCATATTATAGATATTGAATTTTCAGCCTCCATACGAGGTCAATACTGCTATATAATAATAAAGAATCCCTCTGACCGGTTTTCTGTCATGACCCATTTCACTGAGGCTAGCCAAGAACTATTATATATTACAGTGCACTTTTATACGTAAACAAAAGTTGTGCTCTTTGTTAAATGTCTCCTTACAGTTCGATTTGAAGAAATATTTACTCTCATAGGAAATATTTGATAGAGCAACTTCGTTATCTTTATAATTACGTCTAGATTTCGACTCCAAAAGGTGAATAAATCCTTCATGGGCCTGAGTATACGCTATATATATATATATATATATATATATATATATATATATATATATTTACCTTTTCAAAAATTTAATGATAAAATTAAAAATATTTTATTGAGCAAAGCGTATTTATTACATTGTTCAAGAGTTTCTGGCTGATGAAAAAGTGTAGAGTTGATTATTGACTCATATGCTGGCTATCTAAATATATTGTTATGTTAATAAAATAAATGTAACTTCGATATTTAAAAGAGTAACTGTTGAATTTCTTGCCGGCTCTTCTCAGCAGAACTGCTTTCCGAGCCGGTGGTAGCTTCCTCACGGACAGACTACACTGACGCTTACATTAAATTGACGATTCAAAAGCACTTGTAATAAGTCTAATCGAATAAAGTTTATTTCATTCATGCGAAATTATTGACAGCAAACTTAATAAGATTTTTAATTGATACAGAATTGAATCTAGGACTTTCTGATATGTAATCAAATAAGGTACAAGACAGTTAAATGATATTGCTGTAACTACACACTATATCATATAGTACTATTAGCATACTATTCGAATGTACCTGCAAAGTATAATATTGTAACTCCATATTCAGATAATTTAAAAATAGAAATTAATTCCTCATACATTTAAAGTTCAAATTTCAAGATTGCGACAATGTTGAATTACAATATTATTCCTTGCAGGTATCTGTATATTCTACCTTACCGGGAGATAAGACGTGATAACGCAATAATATCCGGCAATCAAGATGTACCGGAGACGGGTGTAACGATAACGTGTTGAGACGTCATAATTTATCGTATGAATGTTCATATGAAATAGAGCAATGTGAACTGTTATTAGGGTTCCGTATCCAAAGGGTAAAACGGGACCCTATTAGTAAGACTTCGCTTTCCGTCCGTCTGTCCGTCTATCACCCGGCTGTATCTCATGAACCGTGATAGTTAGTATCATACAACAAATGTGATTTTTTTCCTCGGTTTTGCTCGATATTGATAATGGCAACAGGTAGATGCTTGAAATATTCACAAAATATTTAGTTATATATCCACTTTAAAAATAAATATTTAAAATAAAACACATATTTAAGGGGGGCTCCCACACAAAAGACATGATTTTTTTGCGATTTTTATAGATAATTGTACGGAACCCTTTGTGCGCGAGTCCGACTCGCACTTAGTCAGTTTATTTTATACCTATAATTTTATTAAAAAAAATTAATTCAAATCTTTCATAGCGCATAGTAAAAAATGCCAATTGAATATAAAATTCATATATAATTTTTTTTTCGCCTCTACTATCGTATTCCAGACTATAATCTATCTCTGTGCCAAATTTCATCTATATCCGTTCAGCCGTTCTGGCGTGATTGAGTAACAAACATACAAACTAAACTAAACTTTCACATTTATAATATTAGTAAGATTTCTTCGACTCGTTAGTCTGGTGGCTAGCAGGTATGGCTGCAAATCACAGTTGGCTAGTTTCAGAAAGATCGGCCACGCTGGCCGAAATTGGTCAGAAGGTTATTATTGAGTCATTTATTTATTTATTTATTTATTAAGAAGCCTACGTTATATACTAAGAATATATTTCTTAACTAAATATAAATATATATAAAAAAGTGTTACAAAGTATATCACAATTACAGGCTAACTTAACATGCAAATAATAGGTAATTGATGAACTAAGAAAAAGGTTGTTGCTCACTTAAGCTCTAAATAAAAAAAATGAAATTTTATTACTTAAATAACAAAATTTCTGTGAAAAAAAAAGTTTCGACAAAAAATATAACAAAATTTTGACATTACATAAAAATCCTAAATACATAGATAGAAAACAATGTTTATACACTACACTATGATCAAATCAAAACAGAAATAAAAATAGGGGGAGGGGGGAGGGAGGGGGGGGGGAATATAAAATCTAAAACAATGATTTACTAAGTCAAAGGTATTAGGGGGTTATTGACATAAGTTCATAAAGTAATTTTTGAGTTTAGCTTTATAGATTGTGAAGTATAATAAAGTTTGAAATACTAAACAGCTATTTGGCATCAGCATTCGTTTTTTTCTAAAGCCTATTACGTTGTTGGGACTTATGTTGGGACATTAACACACAGCACCATCTAGTTCCACGGTAAGCTACGAAGCTTGTGTTATGGATACCAGATAGTTGATACACTACACATATATAACTTTAAATACATACATATTATGAATATAAGCACCCATGACTGGACTACAAACATTCGTGCTCATCACACAAATGAATGCCTCCAGCGGGACTCGAACCCGCGACCGCTGGCACAGAAAGTAGGGTAGAATTATTCTTTTGTATTCTATATAAAAAATAAACTTAGTTATTTTTTTTTAATTTAAAATACTAAGTATAAGAATTTAGTTAAAAAACATGGTAATTTTAATTATTAGTTTAATTTTCATCTCATTTTTACATTTGCGCTACCCGACTCATTGTCTCATGAGCTTCGCTTGGCTCGACGCCAAACACTTGTGCACACGAAAGAAACTATTTCAATCAACCCTTTTGCTGAGTTTTTCTTTTTGATTAGAATTTTAGTTGGAATCATAATTAAATATTATTGATATTTTTATATTTACTAGAATAACCTTTTCACTGAATAAAAAGCCTGTGCTATTCTTATTTTACCCCATCTACAAATATCCTGCTAAAATCAGTTTAGCCTTTTTTGGTATCTAAATACTATCCCATGGGAACCTTTTTTTTCCGGGACAAAAAGTAACCTTCATTACTTGTTGGTAAGAGTGTTGGCAGAAAATTTGGTACACACAGATAGACAAACAATTATTTTTAGTAAAAACGGTGACAGGTACCTACTTTGATTTTAATACTGATGTATGTTAAATACAAAATCATACTGTCCTTTGTTTAATTTAGTGCGTGTATGTACGAACATACGCTTCTTACTTTTCTTTCCGCTTTTGCAATTAACATACCACAAGGTTTCTGAGTTTAAAATATTTTTATTAAAACCACATAAACATTTCTTTTGGTGAACTACTGAATGAGTTATGCAATGAAATTGTTGGAACGTTTGAGTTTTGATTGTATTTTTTTGCTATATATATTATTGTAATCTCCTTCAAAACAAGTACCGATGGGTATTATAATAGCATAGTTACCCCCGCTCCGCTCGGGTTCGCCCCTGAATACGGTTTAACGGTTAATATAGATTTCTCAGAAATAAGATATTTTCCCGCAGTAAAAAGTATCCTATATGTTAACTCGGATAACCAGCTATCATCATATGAAATTTCATCAAAATCCCTCAAGGGGTTTTTCCGTGATGCGGTTACATACAGACAGATAGACAAAGGTTCTAAAAACTATAGATTCGGCCTCTGTATTGATAATAATGTCTATTTTAATAAGATTTTCCAAAAAATAATTAATGTACAGATGCGGCGTAGTTACAACTTTATTATATACATAATATATGTATAGATAAAGATATATAGATATAGATACAGGAGAAACACTGTAGGCTAACATTATTCTGTAAAAATTCGTATAAAATAAATATTACCAAATAGATACCCCGTGTTTTTGATAAACATACCTATTATATATTTGGAAAATGATAGATTTTTTTTGTCTTTTAAATATTTCATGGTAATTATAACTTATAGAGTAATAATATAATTAATTAAAATACGCATACCTTACAGTTCAAACTTCAGATAGCCCACAAGCTAATATTACACATAGTTTGCTTAAGGTTGAAACTTACTATAACTACAAGGAGCTACCCTCAAATCCCCTTAAACCCTAATTACCTTATAAATAACTAGCGAATAACCTTTGCTTTACTCGGTTACGTCGGTTATGTATTTTAAAAAGATAAAAATAGTCTTTGTAAGTGTGCCTTGAGAAATACACACATGCTGTCCCTGACTTTACTGTAGGCCTTTGTAAGGTGTTTTTGTTTTCACAAATCACTTTATATCACAGATTTTCCAATTGAAATTGGTAACTTTTAAATCTATACACTGGTAATAATTAAAAAAAAATATATTTGCAGAATAATTAATTCAATCCCGAGCAAGACATTTATATATCCCACGCCATCCCCATCCACTATCCTCTACTCGCCTCACACTTCACACCGCTACACTAGCGCCTCCTTTCCAACACCCGCTCCTCACTTCACTTTACTCGTTACAAAGGCTTACAATTTTCCAGTACATTATTTTGATGCATCTCTTAAGGTTTAGCCATCATTAGCCATGTATCTAAGAACAAAAGCAGATTTTTTTGACAAAAATGAAGAAATTAATACTGAAAATGTTGGTTTATTTAAAACCAGTCTGTGTTTGTTACAAGCCATAATCAAATAAACTTTAACATAAATGCACGTTGCTTCTAAAGCCAAGTTAAGTATGGCTCATACATATATTAGCTTATCGATAAGTATATTAGTGATAACGTGAACCTGTCAAAGCATACAATATTAAGGCGCTTAACACAATTACCTCGTAACTAAATTGATATATTCGTGATAAACTGACGCTATAATCGATTATTAGAATAATCGATTACTTAATATCATACTGCTATTATAAATATTAAAATTTGTATGTGTATATTGTTACTTCTTCATGTTAAAACGGATGGACAGATTTGGATGAAATTCAGTACATACGTTACAGTCAGAACTCTTTCGTGGTCAAAACTACTTTTGACTGACAAAAACACTTAAAACTACTTTTGACTGACAAAAACACAAGTTTTGACTGCAGGCCTTGGTCAATAGCAGTTTTTATATCGATATGCCAATATCAGTCAAAACTCTTAAAATGATGGCACTCGCCGGCCGCTGCCGCGGCAAGCTCGCTTCGCTCGCTCGGCTCGTGCGCTGTAGACTGTGGTCACTGTTCTAATCTAACCTAAGCTAGAAAGAAAGAAAGGGTACTTCCGGGTAACCTTCAACCTACATACCTTCTTAACTTTTTAAGAGTTTTGACTGATATGCCAGTCAAAACTGCTATTGACCAAAGCCTGCAGTCAAAATTACTTTTGACCAACCTCTTTGGTCAAAAGTAGTTTTGACTAAAAAATAGTTTTGACTGTAACACATATAGTGTAGTTCATATGCTATTATTAGGTACCTAAAGCACTAGAGTGAATTAAGGGTAAGTTGTTAGTTAAAGCTAGTTCGTAGTTGTATGTGTATGTATGTATTCAGCCCTTTTGAATATCCCACTGCTGGGGGTGGGCCTCCCTTCAATACGAGGGGGATCAGGCCATAGTCCACCACGCTGGCCAAGAGCGGGTTGGCGGACTTCACATGTCTTACGAAAACTTGCTAGGTTCTCTCAGACATGCAGGTTTTCTCACGATGTTTTCCTTCACCGTAAGGCAAGTGGTAATCATGTTAGAAATGATTCACACATGAAAATATCAGAGGTGCGAGATCCGGGATTTGAACCCGCTTCACTCGGTTTCCCAAGCGAGCGCGTTACCACTGGGCTACCACTGCCGGAAATTTTCATCCTTAACCAATTAAAAACATTTTCGCAATAATTTACTGTAATTATACAACAAATGACAAAAAAATGCTCTTAAATTGGCGAGTATAAGGTTTTCTTAAATAATGAACTTACCCAGTAGTCGCTGTTTTCGTTTTCCAGCTCAAAGCCAAATGGTAATGCAACGAGATGGAATGGATTTTATGTTTGCTTTGTGAAGGTAAAACGCAGATTTAAGTAGAAAAAGTACCTGTAACGCCACTCTTTGTTACTAAATACATTTCTGGTACCATATGTTTTCATCTGTTTGATATGAGAAATATTACTAATAGCTATTTTTATTACAAGTAGATTTACCTGCGTGTTTATACGTAGACTTATTCTAAACAAAATTATTAGAGGCAGTGGTAGGCCCATTGGTAACGCGCTTGCTTGATTTCCCAAGTAAAGCGGGTTCCAAGGTGTCACACCTCTGATATTTTCATGTGTGAATAATTTTCAACATGATTACCACTAGTCTTGCGATAAAAGAAAACACCGTCTGAGAAAACCTAGCCAACATAGTGAAGTGCAGCGCCGCCCATTGAAGCCTGTGTCCAGTAGTAGGACGTTAAAAGAGCTGAATCAGATTCAACCGAATTAAATGTCGTCTTATCCTTTTCGGGTACAGTTATAACCGACCACTACACATGTTAGTATGAAATATGTTCTCTACTATGCTTAAATAAGTCTTAAACGTTAAATTGTCCAAAAGGCGTTAAATGATGCACAAAAACCTTTCCTAACGAGAGAAGCGCGCCAGGGTGTAATGTTTCTGCCTGATTTATATATAGGATTACGAATGGAAAATATGAAAGTGGAAATTATAAGAAAAATAATGTCAGCAGGCTTAGACAAGATGATATTTTAACATCTTTTATGATTTTAGAAAACTAAAAAATGTATGGGAAATACAATATGGTTATTGGTAACGCCTTTATGTTATTCAATATTCCCAAGCAATTTTTGTTCCTTTTCTTTTTTTAACGTTCGGAATTACTTTCAATATTTATTAGATTAAAAACACACATACATGATACACTCAATTAGTATACGAAACGCGGCATACCACAATTATACGTATAAAATCCCGCAATTCCGCCTAAGTTAATGGTGCTGAGCTTTATGAACCATTTAAAGTAGAATTGACGATTACTGCTAGTGAATCCATCAAACTCCATCTAAAAATAACTCTTTTATTTACTTACGTTAAAATTTTACGATACACACAGAACCTATAATTTAATTTTAATTGAAAATATACGTATATAGCAATATAAAGTTTAATAAAATTATTAATTTTAATGCCGGATCCACACGCTTGCCAAGCTTTGACATGCCATCAGAAATTCAAACGTGTGAGGACGTTTGACTTGGCTTGTGTGGGTTTACACTTGTGGTGTTCCGATCGTGTTGGTTTTTCTGCACAAATCAAAGGAGCGGCAAGTGCTCGTGATGCATCTACACGTTTGCACGTTTGAAGTTTGAAGTTTATTTACACGTTTAAAGTTTGTGGCCACACTTGCCATATGCAAGTGTGTGGACGCGGCATAACGATTTGACGAATAACAGTATGCGAGAAAGTGAGTTTGTATTTGTTTATCTTTTTACACTGTAATGGCTCTACGGCTTAAGTGATATTTGGAAAGAAGAAGGCTTACTTATTTGCTGCTTTTCAATGATATACTTACCACGTTTGTGAAGTCGCGAATAAAATTATACTTTACACTAGCGACTTACCCCCACTTTACTCACGTGTCCCTATTCGCCCAATGTATACTAATATTATAAAGCTGAAGAGTTTGTTTGTTTGTTTGTTTGGTTGAACGCGCTAATCTCAGGAACTACTAATTCGATTTGAAAAAATCTTTGTGCATTAGATAGCCCGTTAATTGAGGAAGACTATAGGCTATATATCATCCCGGAAAAATTTACGGTTCCCGTGGGATGATTTGTTTTTGTCTAGGGACGAACCCGAAACAAAGCGAGGGTGAGTCTCTAGTCTATGTATATGAGTGTTATTCCAAGTCATTGTTTATTTGCGCGCTCAATTTCATCGAAAACTGTTTAGCCATTTCAGTATGAAGACATAATATAAACATTCAATTTTTCCCATTTATAATTTAGTTTTTTTAACTTTAAAAATTTAAATTACATACATGCCAATGAAGTGTGTTAATTTATTTTAATTATTTATTTATTTAAACAAACATAACATGTAATTGGTATATATTATTTTTCAACCTCAATATCCCTGTATATGCTTTAAAATAACAATAATTTGCACTAATACCATGGTTCTTAGTGCTGTGATTTAGGACAAACATTAGCATATCCAATTTTTCTTAATTTTTCGTCTCAAAGAGACTTTAACCATATGTCATACTTATGCAAAAGCAATATCGAAAATTCGCTTCCAAAAATGCTTAAACCACATATAGGTTATAATCAGAAGTTTTATAGGCAATAACGTTAAGTTTGAAAACAGCGTGAAAGTTTGTAAGGATATAAAAATGTTTTATGTTCGCAACGAAAGGGTACTTATAAATAAAATCCATGAAAATTCACACAGCTTTTGAGGCAGTTTATGAGAGTATTTATAGCTAAGTGTGGGTTTTTGAACAATGTTTTGTAACCATACATTTTAGTTTTTCAAAATATATTCTTGCGCATGAATATGGCACAAGTGCCTGCTATTGTATTACGAGTATACAACAAACTGAATAGGTGAGCAAGCGTACATACAGACAGTTTAATTCGTTGTTGTAATAAAGTTCATTGTTAATTGATAAATATAAGGCAATTTGCTTATCCTATCCCGAAAGACTATTTTTATCCGTCCTTAAAATTGGTACTGTGGATATCGAATTCGCGAATCGAGTATTGGACTATGGTGATTGTGTTGTGTTGATGTAATCCTAATCCGGATAACCCGGATAACCAGCTATCATTAAATCAAATTCCATCAAAATCTGTCTAGTTTTCTCGTGATGCGTTCTCAGACAGGCAAAAATTCTAAAAACTATAAATTAAGCCTCTGTATCAATAATAATGACTATTTCAATAAAATTTCCAAAAAAATATTTAATGTACAGATTTGACTCAGTTAGAATTTTATTATATGTTTAGATAGATAAACACTCGTTCTAAGAACGAGCAGGTAAAGTCTAATTTTCATCTTATTACGTACATTAGGTTTCGAGACTTAAACTTCACGAAGTAATTCAATTCTTCTGAAACAATTACACCGGCCATTTTCCAGCTGTAAACGCAAAAAACGAAAAACTTTTCTATTCCATTGTTACGTTACGTTTCGCTTTCATTAATTTAAAGTAACCTTCACGTACAAATGAGGGGTAATGTTGAAGTGAAATGAAATGGCCTCCAACACAACATTTCATCTAATTTACTAAAATCGTATATATTCTTACTAATGTTATACGCGTAAGTGTGTTCCTGTGTTTTTAACCGACTTCAAAAAAGGGAGGTTCTTTATTATATGTAAAAAAATCGCTAATCCGATCGCAATGTGCGGAAGAGATAGCTTGAGATCTGAGAACAAACATTACTTTATATCTTGAAAATAGAAAGCTTTCTCAAGAGGATAAAATAGTGCTTTTTAGGGCGGACCCGAAGGTGCCGAGGGAACCCTATTACTAAGTCTCCGCTGTCTGTCCGTCTGTATCCCGTAAACCGTAATAAGTAGAACTTTGTAATTTTCACAGAGTGTGTATTTCTATACCGCTATAACAGCAAATAATAAAAAACCAAGGTGGCGAATTTCAAAATGGACGCCATGTAAATTTAAAAAAAATCAATTATAGTACGGAATCCTTAGTGTGCGAATCCAACTCGCATTTGACCGGTTCTTATTTTGTTATAATAGTTAATACAACTACATATTTGTTGGATGTTGATGTTAATTGACATTGTTTTCCAGTACTTAGTTCATGTCTTAACGGTGAAGGAAAACATATTGAGGAAACCTGCATATCTGAGAGAACCTAGCAAGTTTTCAAAAGACATGTAAAGTTCGCCAACCCGCATTTGGCCAGCGTGGGGGACTATGGCCTGATCTCCCTCGTACTGAAGGGAGGCCCACCCAAAGCAGTGGGACGTTAAAAAGGCTGAATACATACACTTAGTTCATATAGAATAACCCAGTGAAATAATGTGATTCTGCGGAATAGCAGATGAAATTTCGTATAAAAGTTCTTTTTTATCCATAGACATAGACTGTTTATTCCAAAACATTATTAAAGAGAAATGTCAAGTGCGAGTTGAACTTGCTTATCTCAGGTCTCTAGGACCTCATTTTTACACATCATGATTGTTTTAATGTAGGCTCATTTAATTCATATGCTTCAAGAATTTATAGTTTCTCTAGATACATCAAGATAGTATAATCTCTTTTATTTGATCAGTCAGAGATCTAACAGTGAATAAAAATCACTACATAGTATAAAACAAAGTCGCTTTTCTCTGTCTGTCCCTATATATGCTTAGATCTTTAAAACTACGTAACGGTTTTTGATGCGGTTTTTTTTAGTAGATAGAGTTATCCAAGAGGAAGGTTTATATGTACGATTATAATTGATGCATATCATAGTACAGAAAAGCCGAGAAATTATAATATTTGTATTTCATACTGACCGTTAAAACGTACCCAGGGACGAACCAGAGCGAAGCGAGGCTGAGTCGCTAGTCTTTATCCTATTCCCAAAAAAGTTATTAAGATTATATATATTTTTTTGGTTATTCCATTTATTTTGTACATATGTATGTACAAAACCTTTACTAACTAAATCTATTCTGATGAAGACATCAATCAGTCGTTTTTCAAATCCATTTTTAAGTGCTTCGCTGACAATTGACATTTTCCTATGAATTTTTATTTCTCGTTAAAATGAATGTAGGGTAAAGATGAATGCTAACACCATAGGCTTATTGAAGTTATATTATAGAAAAACAATTCTATGAGCGATAATTTTAGAATAACTGAATAGAATAGATATTTTTCTTTCTATTCATTCTTTTCTTCAATTATAAAACTATAGATTCGGTCTCTGTATCGATAATAATGACAATTTCGATAAGATTTTTCAAAATATATTTAATGTACAGATTCGATCCAGTTAGAATTTTCTTTATGTATAAAGTATAGAAATATGAAGAAATATCCATTTTTTTTTTCTAAAAATTGAATTGAAACTAAATAATAGTCTCCAGTGGCCATGATTGCTGTAAAGCAATTGTAAGGATCACATAATACTATACTAGATATTTGAATCGTCGGGAACCAAAAATTAAAATAAATCCACGAAAAATGCGAAATGAGTCCATTTTTAGTTTTTAACTTTTTTTTTTACAAATATTAATTTTTTTAATCGCAACATTATCTCAATAAAGATTTTTTTTAATTATTTTTTATATTTCTCTACTAGGCTATGACGCTTAAAATAGAAAAAGATATAAAGCTGTGCTTTTTAATAACAGCAGCTTTTACAACCATTATTAAAATTGTTAGAAGTTTTCACATCGCGCTAACTCTGAACAACGCCGTTAAGTTCCACTAGTACCGGTAAAGGTATTCATTACATAAAGTAACTTTCTAAACCTGTTGACTTCAGTTTTAAATTCGTATAACATAAAAATTAATTATTTTGCCAAATAATATTTTGTATGACCGTTTAAAAGTGGTAATCTATACATATAATAAAACTGTAGAGGTCGAATGTCTGTACATAGAAAAAAATCTAAAAACCGAGTCAGGGGGATGTAAGAAGAGAAATAGAACAAATCCAGAATATTTCCAATTTTTTTGTTTCTTTGTCTGTTTGTCGGTTTGTACGGGCTAATCTCCGAAACTGTAGAACCGATTTAAATGAAATTTTGTATGGTGGTACCTTATATCCCCGGTTAACATCTTAGATACATTTTATTACGGAATATTAAAGAGTTACCGTGGGATAGTTAAAAAACTAGGGTAACTTATACAGCTTAGTAGACAAAAACTACTGATTGCACTTTAATGAAACTTTACAATAAGTTCATAAATCAGAATAACAAATAGGCTATTTTTTATCCCAGAAAAATGTACAGTTTCCTTGGGATAGATTTGTTTTTGTTTGTCTAGTGAGCCGTTAGCCTATATATAAATAAAGAAAGACAGAATAGTTCAGTACATTTCTCTCCTCTGTTTGGCAACCATTTTTTTGTTTAGTAGCTATTGACGAGTGTTAGTGTTATTAATATATATATATATATTATTTCGACCATCGGGGAACACTATTTTAAGTACTAGTTTTCAATAATTGAATAGTATTTTTATTTTCGTTAGACACCTCTAAAGGTGAAAAAAATTACTTTTCAAACCTTATACATATTTAATAGAATTATCATTGAGGTATGATCAAGCAACTGTTCATTGAAGAACGATTCATGAAAATCGGTTCACATTTGAACGCACATATGTACATACATACATATTCAATTTTAGTACTTCCGCATTCGATATCATAAATAAATAAATATTTTGGGACATTAACACAGAGCACCATCTAGTTCCATGGTAAGCTACGAGGCTTGTGTTATGGATACCAGATAGTTGATACACTACACATATATAACTTTAAAACATACATATTTTAAATATAAACGCTCATGACTGGGTACAAACATTCGTGCTCATCATACAAATGAATGCCCCCAGCGGGACTCGAACCCGCGACCGCTGGCATAGCAAGCACTGCCAACTGAGCCAAACGTGTCACGTATAATATCATATAATCAAATATATTATATATAAATATTTTTTATCTAATTTCCATTCCACGCGAGTTATAACGGCCTAAAAATGCTCAATTTAATAAATTTTTGCTTTACGATGTAACGTATTTACCAGTATTTTTACAAATTACCCTGTTGTCACGTTAGACTGTAAAATTCACCGGCGCGTCGTTGGCAATATAAAGGCATGGCGGCCACTACGTGGGTGGCACATCATTGTTTTTAATTAGCCTAATTAACTTGCGGCAAGCGTTTGTTTTACGCTTGGTACAAAATAAGCAATTTTTAACATTTTTTTTTTTCACGACGACACGGAACGTGGCTTTGAAATACATTAATTATTCTTATTAGCTTTAAAGTGATTTGAAATTGTAATATGTCATGTGTTTTGTCTTTTTACCCGATTGCGGTGAAGCCTAAAGGAGGGTTATGAGTTTGACCTATATGTACATATATGTGTACGTCCCATCCTATGTTCCCTCGTAATTACTAAACGTCTTGACCGATTTCGTTAAGTCGTCGAATCGTTAGATTGGTCTTGATAACGTGTGTCATAGGGTATATATAGATATTAAAAATCCAAATGGCGGATTTAGGCATCAATTTTGTTTCTAGAAAAAATCTTTTTCGGCAAATTAATCGATATTTTCATGTGCGAATCATTTCTAACATGATTACCACTTGTCTTGTGGTGAAGGAAAATATCGTGAGGAAACCTGCATGTCTGAGAGACCCTAGCAAGTTTTCGAAAGACGTGTGAAGTCCGCCAACCCGCAGTTGGCCAGCGTGGTGGACTATGGCCCGTAACCTAGGCCCGTGCCTAGCAGCGGGGCGTTAAAAAGGGCTGAATACAATACAATCGAGTGGGGTATTAGAGTACAGGTTTTAAGAAGCTATTACAAAAGTACATAGGTACATCTTATATGTATAAAATTAATAAGTATAAGAAATTGTTAAATAGAACTAAAAATGTCTAACTTAATAAAACTATAAAGGTGTAAATAAAAAATAATCTATACAGATAAATAAAATTGGAGTGTCTGTTTGTAATATTAAAATAACCGCTTTTTACTAAATGCATATGGATATGGACGCATATGGACGGTACATATACCTACCAAAACAACATTTTTTACAAATTTTGTCTGTCTGTCTGTTTGTTCAGGCTAATCTCTGAAATGGCTGGACCGATTTTGACGGGACTTTCACTGGCAGATAGCTCATGTAATAAGAAGTAACTTAGGCTACTTTTATTTTAGAAAAAAAATAGGGTCCCTCGAAAAAAAATTAAAGCCAAATTAATTAATTTTGTTTTAGGAAGCAACTTAGTTTACAAAAATAAAACCCCGAGCGTAAAAGCAAATAAAAAGGATGAACATAAGTTGACGAAGGAACATAGTATTATTACTATAAGATTAACATTTGTCTGCTTTAAACATACAGGTATGGTACTCGCAACTTCCAACATGGCTACATTCTGCACAGCTTGAGTATAAATTAAATTTGGTTAGTACATTAAATTATAATAGCTTCTGAATACAACTTGGTACTTATGTTTTTGTTTAGTTAGAATTGCTTTATATTATTATGTGGTTCTAAAATATGCAATTAGAATAAAACATAAGTTTGTTTTCATTTGAAAAATATAATAAGAAACTAAGAAAATAACTCATTTAAAATTTAAAGTTAAACTTAAAAAATAATTCATTTATTTTATTAAGTTTGATTTATGCTTTATAAACGCACATTGTTTATAAAAGGATGTTTTATAAATACGCGTCCACTGCGCGTATTCTTATATAGGTACATACTAGCGAATTACCCTCGCTTCATTTGGGTGCGTCCCTAGATGCGTTTTAATTTTTCAGCGGAACCCTAAAGTAGCCTAAGTTACTTTTTATAAAATTAGCTATATCTCAGTGAAAGTCCTGTCAAAATCGTTCCAGCTGTTTCAACAGAAACAACAAACAAACAGACAGAAAAAAATTTAAAGCTGTTATTTTGAAATTACAAATGAACACTTCAATTTTATTTATCTCTATAGATAAATTGAATAAAAGTTCTATAAACAGAAAGAAAAAAATCTATTAACTGAACAAAATGTAGATTATCGACATTTGTATCGTCAAAACACGCGAAAAATGTGCGTTAATAACGCATTAAGTACACGTTGAACGCATAAAATACATGAGTATAAAAGCAAAAGAGAAATCTTACAATTATTATAAGCTAGCGACTCATCCTCGCTTAGCTCGGGTTCGTCCTTAGGTTGCTTCTCAAAACAAAAATAATTAATTAATTTGGTTTTCACTTTTTTTTTCGCGGGAGCCTATTTTTTTTCTAAAATAAAAGTAGCCCAAGTTACTCCTTATTACATCAGCTATCTGCTAGTGAAAGTCACGTCAAAATCAGTCCAGCCATTTCAGAGATTAGCCGGAACAAACAAACAGACAGATGGACAGACAAAAATTGTAAAAAATGTTGTTTTGGTGTATGTACCTTGTATATATCCATATGTATTTAGTAAAAAGTGGTTATTTTAATATTACAAATAGACACTCCAATTTTATTTATCTGTATAGATACAAAATTTTAAGCACTTATGAATTACCATTCTGATGAAGTACAAGAGTGAAGTATCATTAATACAAAAAACGTTAAAATCTTTTAATAATAACTTGCAACAACAATTGGCAGCCTTTGTAACCTTATTCTTAAAGTAAATTATAATGCGACCAATTTAAAAAATCGAAATGTGTAGTAACAAAAAACATCAGATTTTCATTTTCATTTCTAGACTAAGTGCACTCTCACTCCATCAGTAATACGGCTGTTTACTGAAACTTTGGGAATGCATAAACAGAGTGCTCTCAGTTAGACTCGTGGTTTTACATACGCAATGTTCAAAACTACGATTTACATCTCAAAGTATCTCTTAATCTTTTATGCTTTCTGGAACAAAAGTAGAAAGATGTCTTTCTTTACATGGTTTTAGTAGATTGTGAAGAAAAATGTGCTTCGGGAACCCTTATTTTAAGGCTGTGTGGGACACATGAGCTTTCATGCTAATTTAACTGCAGTAAGCTATTTAAATTTAGATAAATATGAGGAATTTTTAGAGTTTTTTTTATAATATAAATAAAAAAAAACATAAAAGTCTGTAAAGCATTAAAAAGGCATCTAAAAATACTCATTTATTATTGTTCAAAAAAGTAGTATGTTTGAGCTCCACTTTTTAAGCGGTCCAAATGATGGACTTTGGCCTTTTAAAAAGTGATCCGAATTGGTCACGAAATAGTGATAAAATATGATCAGTGATTTTTAACTACAGAGAGTTTAAAATTTCGAGGTCATCGGAAAAAAAAGTGGTTGAAATGAATCTTAAAGATCGGATCTAAAATTATTTCAATTGGTCACGAAATGGTCATAATTGGTCAATTAAGCTTGAGCTGCATTTTTGGATTTATGTATTTATTTCAAATGTATGTTTTTTTTTGTGAGTTTGTTACACGATATCTTCATCAATTATGCTGCGTAATATAATCTTTAAAAAATCTGTCTTTTAGTATGCAATAGTTACATAACATTTTCTTAGACTTATGCGAATATGAGACATCTTAAATGAAACTATCATTTCGGATTTTCTCGCAGTATTATTTTATATTTTGGTCCCCGAAGTTTCAAATATTTTACAGCAACACGGTAGTATCTCCTCTGACTATGTTAGCTTAATTAAAAATGCTATAGTTACACTTAATTCAAAAGTATACATTTTAGTTATTATTTTTGTTCTAAACTAGAAATACAAACAAGCGTCAATGCCACAGGTAACATAAATAAAGTTTTAACTAACAAAACAAAGTTAATAAACAAGTGAGAGCTAACCAAATTAGTTTAGGTTCTTAGACGTATTAGAGTTTTCAATTTATTTTAATCAGCCAGACGCAGACATGGCTTTATTAAGCTTATGCTACTTAAAACTTAACCACTTTGTTCAAAGGTACTGTATAAATAGATAGCAGATTACTTTATAGAGATTACTAGCTATTCACCCTAACTTCGCTCGTGTTTGTCCCTAGTAAAAAACAAAAACAAATCTATCTCATGAGAACCGGGAGAGAATTTTTCGGGATAAAAAGTTATGTGATGTTCCAAACTATAATCTATCTCTGTGCCAAATTTTATTGAGATTCATTCAGCCGTTCTGGCGTAATTGAGTAACAAACATCCATTAAAACTTTCGTATTTATAATATTACATAGGATTTTTTTAAGTCGGTTGATCATTATTAAAATCATCACCCTTATCCAAATACAGGTAGTAAAAGTTATAGAGTAAAAGTATAGATATAATAGCGAATCACCCTCGCTCAGCTCGAGTTTGTTCCTAGTTACGGTTTAACGGTTGCTATAGATTTCTCAGAGATGAGATATTTTTCCGCAGTAAAATGTATTCTATATGTTGACCCGGATAACCAGTTATCATCACACTAAATTTCATCAAAATCTCTCCAGTGGTTTTTCCGTGATGCGGTCACAGACAGACAAAACTTCTAAAAACAATAGATTCGGCTTCTGTATCCTTAATAATGACTATTTTAATAAGATTTTCCAAAAAAATATTTAATGTACAAATTCGATTCAGTTAGAATTTTATTATATGTATAGAAGATTTTTTCATGCTTTTTAAAACAAAATAACTGACGCGTAAATCAGTCAATGAAAGTTACCATTATCCGAACATAAAGGATGTACGAAATCTCGCTCAGACCCTTGTGGCTTATAGAGACTGAGATAAAAGGATTCGTAAGAAAGGTGAATGATACTAGCATGAGATAAAAGGTTTTTGGGTTACTCTCAAGAAAGATTAAGGAACTATTTATTTATACATTTTCTATGATATTATGAATGCCTCTTAGGATATTACGATGATAATAAATATTTAATAATTGTGTCTGCTCATATCTATACTAATATTATAAAGCTGAAGAGTTTGTTTGTTTGGTTGAACGTGCTAATCTCAGGAACTACTAATCCTATTTGAAAAATTCTTTTTGCATTAGATAGCCCGTTAACTGAGAAAGGCTATGGGCTATATATCATTCCGGAAAAATGTAAGGTTTCCGTGGGATATATTTTTTTTATCTAGGGATTAATCCGAAGCGAAGCAAGGGTGAGTCGCTAGTATAAAATAAAGTTCCTTGAATATACTTGGTTTATCAAAAAACAGCGTCAACTACCGGGTCCAATTCCGGTACTGGTCCGGAAAACCAATTGGATATCCTACAATTAAACAAAAAAATAATTAAAATCGGTCAAGCAGTTTGAAAAGGATTACAAACATAACTAAACATTAATTATAGATTGCATTTTCAATGCATGTACTTTAATTAAACATAATCTATACTAATATTATAAATGTGAAAGTTTGTGAGTAGGGATGTATGGTTGTTTGGATGTATGTTTGTTGCTCTTTCACGCCAGAACGGCTGAACGAATCTGGATGAAATTTGGCACAGAGATAGATTATAGTTTGGAATAACACATAGGCTACTTTTTATCCCGAAAATTTTTTGTACGGTGTTTTTTTGATTTGATTTGAAATGTACGGTTTTCGTGGAATAGGTTTGTTTTTCTTTCCCAGAGGCAAAGCCGGGCGAAGCAAAGGTGAGGCGCTAGTTATACATAAAACATACATATCATAAAAAAAAATGATCAATAAAATAAAAATATCAGTTTAGTTAGGACCATTTTCGCAATAAAATAAATTTGAACTAGCTCCATTGTTATATTCAGGGCGCGTGTGACCCTAGGATTTATTCGTCTACGTGTTGGTTCATCGTGACAGTCATAGGCTCGAGGAAGAAGATCTTTAGATAAGCTTAAGTATTTTAAGAATAAAAGCCTTTGTCTTTTAATTTAAAACGACTAAAAAAAGTTATTATACACTTAGAAAATCAAGCTAAGCTAGTTTCAAGCAGGATCTCGTACCTATAAGATTTTCATGTGCGAATTTCTTCATCTGCTAATTAGGGGGAAAAAGTAAAATGTACTAAAGACATAATAGAATGGTACTCTAGGGACTGCAAAGAGCATAAGGAAAACCATGGATAAATATTACAATTCGTGCTATTCATATTATGTTAAGTATCAGAACAAAAGGCTATGAAAAAATCGGCCAAGTGCGTGTCGGACTCGCGCACGAAGGGTTCCGTACCATTATCTATAAAATCGGCAAAAAAATCATGTCTGTTGTATGGGAGCCCCACTTAAATATTTGTGTTATTTTAATTTAATAATTTATTTTTAAAGTAAATATATAACTAAATATTCTGCGAATATTTCAAGCGCCTGCCTGTTGCCGTTATCAATATTGAGCAAAAACGAGCAAAAAAATCACGTTTGTTGTATGGGAGCACCCTTAAATATTTATTTTATTCTGTTTTTTTAGTATTTGTTGTTATAGCGGCAACAAAAATACATCATCTGTGAAAATTTCAAGTATCTAGCTATCACAGTTCATCAGATACAGCCTGGTGACAGATGGACAGACAGATAGACGGAGGGACACCGGAGTCTTAGTAATAGGGTCTCGTTTTACCCTTTGGGTACGGAATCCTAAAAACGGTGAAGGAAAACATAATCGTAGTTTGTAAACTTGCATATTTGAGAGAACCTAATTACTCTTAAATATTTGGCTAGCGTGATAAACTATGGTTTGCTCCTCGAAGTGGTCTACCCAGCCCTAACACTGGGTCTATTTTATTGAAGTCAACAGGTTCAATTTTTCTGTAATTTGTAAACTTTTTAGATAACATACACTATTTTTTTCTCTCTCTCTCTCAATTGTATGAAGCATACAGTGCTAATGTTAATTGAAATTATTTCAGTACTTTAATACTCTTTAAACGCATATTTTAACATGTGAAACGGTTACTGTGAAAATGATGTCAGCTCATTATCATAATTCCTATGTCCTTTCTATCCACCCAAGTGTGAATGAGATAGATAAAATATATTAATTATCTCTTTCTAATTTTAAGGAAAATGATTCTATATAACCTTCATTATTAGCTATTGCATGTTTCATCTACGTTTTATTTTACTCTACAACAAATATGCTTAATAAGAAAAGTGTTTAAAATTTTACTTAAACTTCAAAAAAAAAAAACGTTGAAAAGTAGTTATTTTTTCTTTAAATAAACAATATGGACGTTAAATTATCTGTTTATTAAAAAAAGTTTTTTTTAAATCGGAAAATGTTGCCAAGATACTTAAAAATATACATACACCTAAATAAAGTACCTTCTATTTTTGTAGTTGGTTAAGAAACAATGTATTGTATCCTCAACTTTTTATTCTCAACTTCTAAAAGTATTAAGAACAAGAAAGCTTATTTGTTCATAACTTAATTAGTGCCATATAATTATAAATGAAACTTATTCCGCTGGCGTGACGGGGTGGATTAAAACAATGTTCTAGGTCAAAAGGATACAACAAATTTTATTGTTTAAATTTTAAGTATAAATATTATTTTGTTACAATGACGAACGTTCTAAACAAGGGTGGGAACATCGTGTGGGGTCCAGATGGTGGATGTGCAAAAGAGGCCATTCGACCCTAAAACTTTCTTTCCTCATGTTATTATTTTTTAGTTTTTGAATAAATCAATAAGTTCCTATTGTTTTATACAATTTTGCTATTTTGATAATAAATAATAATAATAAATGTGTTTGGACGTTATTAACACTCACCATTTAGTTCCATGGTAAGCAAAGAGGCTTGTGTCATGGATACCAGATAGTTGATACACTACACATATATAACTTTAAATACATACATATTATAAATATGAACACCCATAACTGGAGTACAAACATTCGTGCTCATCACACAAATTAATGCCCCCAGTGGGAATCGAACCGGCGACTTCTGGCACAGCTAGTAGGGTAAGTACAAACTGAGCCAAACGTGTCATCATTTTTCTATTATAAATCTTAATACATAGATCCTTCTGGGTTCGCGTTAAGGTTAGGTTACGCGACATTTTATTATTAAAGAAAACAATCTTTTAAGAAAGAAATATGATGTATCCATTGGATTACATCACACGCTAATGTAAGAAAAACAAAAAAGAAAATTGACGTATTGTCTATAAAATGTGTTAGATTTTATTTAATTAGATATACATTTCTTTTTATCCTAATTTACAACTTCCTTTCAGCGATGTAGGTTAAAATGAATTAGGCCATTTTCATTTTTCTCACCAAGTAGAATCCATTTATCTCGACCCTTATTTGTTTTGTTCCGAATGTGGTCAGAGCTAACAGCTATAGCGTAATTTACGAAGTTTTGCTATTTACTGAGTTAACGATACTCTCTGTTACCTTACTAGAATTTATTATTAACTACACAATAAATGAAATAACCGTACTTCACGATTTACTTGGGGGGATGTTTTGGTAACTATGCCAATTCCTGTCTTGACTCTTATAATATTATTTATGTATGTATTCAGCCCTTTTTAACGTCCCACTGCTGGGCACGGGCCTCCCTTCAATACGAGGGGGATCAGGCCATAGTCTACCACGCTGGCCTAGTGCGGGGTGCACTTCAATTTTATTTATCTGTATAGATATAGGTATTACAATAATGTAGATTTATTATTTAACATTATGGCTTTAAAACCATTATTAATAAACTCAAAAATAACACCTTTGGAAAAGAAACAAAAGGACACAAAGTGGACATTTCCATCCACCATCAAACTCCTGTCTTCGTCCTCAGCTAGGCTTGGCCAGCCAAGTGCGGGTTGGCGAACTTCATATGTCTTTTCGAAAACTTGCTAGGTTTTCTCAGGCATGCAGGTTTCTTCACGATGTTTTCCTTCACCGTAAGGCAAGTGGTAATCATGTTAGAAAATGATTCGCACATGAAAATATCAGACTTGCGAGATCCGGAATTTGAACCCACTTCACTCGGTTTCCCAAGCGAGCGCGTTACCACTGGGCTACCACTGCCTTATATATTATTTATACTAATATATAAACCGAAGAGTTTGTTTGTTTGAACGAATAAATTTCTGGATCTACTGGTCCGATTAGAAAAATTCTTTTTGAATTTTTTACCTTCATATATACATACATACGTTATACTGAAAGACTTAGAAGGAAGTCATTGGCTATCTTATACCACACTACAACGAACGAGAATGGAGTAATTCAATAAAATTAGATGAGTAGCGAGAAAACTCGAGTAATATTATGAATACGGATGTGCGTTGGTTTGTTGTTGACCGATTTCAAAAACGAAGGTATTCAGTTCGAGTGTATGTTCTTTTTTGTCTATTTTACATTACAATTTTCATTTTATAATATAGTCTGATTCATAGTATGAATATATAAAGTGTATAAAATATCCAGGCAACATTAATAGAAATAGTTCTTATGTTGAGGACCATTTATATAATGGTAACTTTTATTGTCTACAAGTCCGTGTTGCAATGGACATTCGGCACACGCGGTGATACCCATTCATAGATTTATGAAGCGGCTACGTGTTTTCTGCTTGGTTGGACAAGCTATAAGTTTTCGCGATTTTGATTTTTAATGTACGTATTTACGTATTGTATTTGTATTCAGCCCTTTTTTTATACGTCCCGGTGTTGGGCACAGGGCTCCCTTCAATACGGAAAGATTTTTAATAGAGTGTTCTTATTCATCTTTACATACATTTCTTTTGAGGGAGATATATAGGCATAATCTAGTGATAAAATACTCCTTTCTTCTATTTCGGCAATAGTGAAATAATCGCGTATTTAATTTAGGTAGAGAGAGTCCCTACATGTGTTTTGTATTGTAAAAGCATACTTTTAAGGTTATAAAATATTCTGGGCTTTTGTATAACGAGATCATTTGATATTAATCATAATGTACTTGAAAAAATAAAAAAAGATTAAATGTGTTGGGACATTAACACATACCGCTATCTAGTTCTATGGTAAGCTACAAGGCTTGTGTTATGGATACCATATAGTTGACACACTACACATATATAACTTTAAATACATACATATTATAAATATAAACACCTATGACTAGAGTACAAGCATTCGTGCTTATTACATAAATGAATGTCCCCAGCGTGACTCGAACCCGCGACCATCGGCACAGGAAGAAGGGTCACTACAAACTGAGCCAAACGTGTCGTAGATTTGACTGTTATTTTTTCGAATAAAAATCGTATCAAAATGTCAAAATTAAGTTATTATATTAAGTTATTAATTAAGTTATTATATTAAGTAATAAGTTCAAAAGATAAGGTGTGAAAAATATATAATAATAACACTACGAGACTTAAACGCATGAATTCGACTGGGTTGAACCAGCCGCGGTCACAGACAGATTAAGTGAAATACGGATAAACAGACACACAAGTGATCTTATAAGGATTCCACTTTTTTTTAGATATATGGTAATCTAAAAAGTTAATCTTTTGCGTCAAAACAATAAACAAATACATTTTCCTGTTCCTCAATAAAGTCAGGTTTTTATTTATAAAGTAATTTTTTAAATTAAGAAAAAATAAAGCCAGATCGGTGCAATTTCGCACATTTGTCGCATCCATTTACAGATTTATAAAATGTCTACGTGCTAATGACATAAGTTAAATTATAAGCATACACGTTTCACAAACTCATATCTATTAAAGCTGAGATTGCGGATTGTTTAAAACAACGTAACAAGGAGTGTACGCTGTACATGACTATGTAATTATCTAACGATTACGAGTATGTAAAAATATTTCAATAACTAGCGACTTACCCTCGCTTCACTCGGGTTCGTCCCTAGGTACGTTATAATTTTTTTGAGCGAAACCCTAATTCTTTTTCTTAAATAAAAGTAGCCTAAGTTACTCCGTATAATATCAGCTATCTGCCAGTGAAAATCCCGTTAAAATTAGTCCAGCTGTTTCGGAGATTAGCCGGAACAAACAAACAGACAGACAGACAAAAATTTTAAAAATTGTGTTCTTGTTATAAGTACCGTATGTAATTTCATATGCATTTTTAGTATAAAGCTGTTCTTTTTACATTACAAACAGACACTTCAATTTTATTTATCTGTATAGATAAATACATAACCTATCCAATTATAAGATATTGAGTTTGAGTTGAAAGTTTATACCAAGAAATCCTAAGTTACACTTTGGATGGATGAAGAAGGGTCTGAGAAGTTCCTAGTAATATCACTCTTCGATCGTAAGAAATTATCAAGATCGCAATTTCTCTTAACAGTCTTTATTTCTACATAAAACGTTTCTTGAATATTTTTTATTCCGTCTAAGTACTTCGAAAGCAAACATAAATATTTTACCACTGAAATGCAGAAAATTATATTCATAGTAATTTTCCACTAACTCTTTAATTGCTTTATTAAAAACCATTCCTAAATCAATGGAAACAGGAGCCTAAAAATTAACTAAAAAAACATTTTAACCTTCTGTTTATTATCAGATCACAACACTAAACATGTCTGATAAAAACAAGTAAGTTTATCATAAATAAAAAACTTAAAAAAAAAAAAACGATTTCCAGGCACTAAAAAATTAACAAATAACTAAATAGGGGTTTACATTTAGAATAGATACCTAATCAGATATTTTCGAAGTTGGTGTGCTTTGATTTGTATTGGCTGGTACCGACTCCTCCTTTTTGGAAATCGGTTGAAAATACAGAATATACAGAAAATAGCAGGTTAAGGAATGACCGTAATAAAAATGCTCAAGCTCAACCACATAATTAGTTGCATAATTTTGTTTTTCGTTGGCTGGAGTTTTTATTTTTGGACCTGAAACAAATAGTAATTCTTCAATAATTAACCTCTATTCTTTTAATATTTTCTTAGATTTACGCGAATATTTGACATCTATATATATAAAAAAAAATCAATTGCCGTTCGTTAGTCTCGCTAAAATTCAAAAATGGCTGGACCGATTTGAATAATTATTTTTTAGTTTTATTAGGAGTGTATCAGGGGTGGTTTAGGTATAAAAAAATAGGGGAAAACTCAAAAGAACAGCTGAAAAATCAAAAATATCTGAACTATTTATTTTATACCTATGTATATATAATATATAGGTAGTCTATCTATTCGTTACTAACCGTTAAAACATACCTAAGGATGAACCCGAGCAAAGCGAGGGTGAGACACTAGTTTTAAAATAAAACTTCTTTTCGGATTTATTATGATTTTTGGTTCCGGACATTTCGAATAAATCCATAGTAAGAAATGTTTAGACTGAGCTCTAAAAACAGGTTGTATACAATTTTTTTAGCCGCCCTTTTTATTTTGGAGTCTGTAAATAATAATAATATTATGATTTCATTAGCATAATTTGCTTTTGAAATTGAGGAGAAAATTATGAAAGAGCTACTGATTGAGTTTCATCTATATTGTGGGTTTATTTGGGTTGTCCCACTATACATCAGACAATATTTTTGTAAATGCGAAACTTAGTGCCTTAAATATGATTAATTTTAAAAGTAATTTTAAATAACGATATCTTATTATAGAATATAACTTATTTTATCGACATACATACCTAATACGCGAACCGAGACGCAGGCAAAAACAAGTTACCAACAAAAATTACCTCTTCTGGGAAATCGAACCCGCTACTTTCGCTATAGTAGAAATTTTTAATATAAAATTTTGTCCTGCACAATAATGACACAATGATATCTTCTCTCATTTATTCATGACTTATATCACGACTCCTTACTTAATACTAATGTTTTATTATAATATATCAAGATTACATAATGCTTTAAAATGAATGAGAATTTCTCAAGCGCGAGAGCGCAAAATACAACGTATGAAAAATTGTTGATGTTTTTTAGCATTTTAGAACTTTTTGCTCATAATAGCTGACATTTTGCATTTTATATATTATTCAGAATATGATTTTTAAGCGCCGGCATGTAGGTGCGGGTTCAATTTTTGTGCAGTGTATTTCTAGTTTTTAGGTATTCATATTGTATGACTGATATACGTACCGATAGATATCATATCTAGGCAATATCTTCACTATTTCTAGACTGATTTGAGGATTGTTCCATACTTTTTTATTTAAATATAGATAACGTGTATGTATTGATATCCATACTAATATTATATTATATAAATATTATATATAAATGCGAAAATAACTCTGTCTGTTTGTCTGTCTCCTTTTCACGCTTAATCTGCTGAACCGATTTAGACGAAATTTGGTATGAAGATAGTTTGAGATACTGGGAAGGACAGAGGATAGTTTTTACCCCGGAAATCATTCCTTAAGAGGGTGAAAAGGGGGGTGGAACTTTTTATATATTTTAAACAGCATTTAATTGTAACAATTTTTTAATGAAAGTCATATTGAAAATGATTCACACATTAAAACATCAGAGATGACCTGGTGAGACCTGGGATAAAAACCAGCTTGGTTTCTCAAGACAACGCGCTACCACTGGGCTACTGCTGCCTTATAACTTATTAGAATTACAATTGACGTTACACTATATTCGAATAACAGAAAAAAATATATTATAATAGAAAGTGTGATGGCATTCTCTTAAAATATATATTGCCAATCAATCAATTTTCTTGATTAATGGCTTCAAAACGTTCAAGTTGAACACAAATTACTTCGCCAATGTCACGTAGAATGGAGAAGACACGAAGGAAATTGGTTGGTAAAATAAGATCGCTAAACTACGTATATATATATATATATATATATAAAGATCAATTGCTGTTCGTTACTCTCGCTAAAACTCAAAAACGGCTGGACCGATTTGAATAATTCATTTTTTGTTTTGTAGGGGGTGTGTCAGGAGTGGTTTAAATATAAAAAAAAATTGCGAAAACAAAAAAAAAGCAGCTGGAAAATCAAAATAGTTCTGAACTATTTATTTTGTATGGGAATAACTATAAACTAACCGTTAAAACGTACCTAGGGACGAACCCGAGCGAAGCGAGGGTGAGTCGCTAGTGATGTTATAAATATATTAATTCGGACATACAACAAAAGACAGCATAATTAATGTACATAAAAGCTTAATTAAAAATAAGTGGTTAGTAAATTCAAGTTATTTTACAAAAAAATATTAGTCTACAGTTTAATTCCATTACACTTAATATACTCGTATTTACACAGAGGACTAAACACAAACATTAACAAACAATTAATATCCTACTAATCCTGTTAATATTATAAATGTGAAAGTTTATGAGGATGTATGGATGTCTGGATGTACGGAGATTTGATACTCTTTCATGCGAAAACTACTAAATGGATTTTAATGAAACTTTACAATAATATAGCTCATACATCAGAATAATACATAGGTTACTTTTTATCCCGGAAAATATTACCGTTCCCGTGGGATAGATTTGCTTTTGTTTTTCTAGAGGCGAATCCAAGCAAAGTAAGGGTGAGACTCTAGTATTATATATATATATATATATATATATATATATATATATATATATATATATTTCATTTATTTAATGAAAGAAATATTAAGAATAGATAAAACGAATAACAGGCTAATGTTAGTCATCATCAACATGCAAAGTACTCGTAGCAAGGTATCTTATCAGTACAATTACATGGCTTCTAAGCCTGAAATAATCTCCATATTTGGATAAAATTATATTTTATTACCGATTTCCTTAATGTTTAGAATTTAGACATTATATTAATAAAAAAATATGTATTTTTATATTTTAATGATTTATCACAAATTAGATCTTTATAGAGGAAAATTAGATTAGAAGTGCGAGTATGGCTCGAACAACGAGGGTCCCATGACCCAACGAGGGTAGCATGAAACATTAAATATATGTTTTGTTTTAACACAGTAACCTATACATAATAATAAAATTGTGAGTCGAATCTGTATATTCAAATATTTTGTTGGAAAATCCTATTGAAAGATTAATTATTATCGATGTACAGGCAGAGTCTATAGTTTTTAAATTTTTGTCTATCTGTCTGGGAACGCATCACGAGAAAAACACTGAACAGATTTTGATGGAATTTGGTATGACGATAGCTGGTTATCCGGGTCAATATATATGATACTTTTTACTGCGAAAAAATATCTCATTTCATGAACACGAGCGGAGCGAGGATAAGTCACTAGTTTCTTACATAAAAAGTAATATATGTACCGTATATAAGATATTCATTTTATTGACGGCTTTATTTCTAAAATATATCTATATATATAATACGTATATAAACGTATTATATAGACAAAATACATCTATTCGGCTTTTTTGAAGTAAAATGTGTATTTTATAACAGAATTGATATTTAAAAGACAATAACAGTGTATTAAAGAGCCTTTCGGTAAATTGGTCTTTTGGACAAATAAGCATTGAGGCGACGATATGTCGTTTATAGAACAGTTGTTTTACGCAATATTAATACGTTACTTAGAGGTAATTGTCTTAGATAAAGTTTACTACATAGTAGAAGATCCCGATCTATGTGACACCCTCACTCTTTTTGTAGACAAAAAATATTTTTAAACCGTAAAACATATTACACGACATATTACATACAAACACGACCCAGTATTTAAAAAAAATGTTTTTTTTTTTTTTTTTATAATGTACAAGAATTCTTTTCCTGTTACAAATTAGTATTAATCGAAAGTAAACGATTTGTAGAAAATTCTATTGTACGTTTGGCGGTCTTTTTCCAGCACATTATTTGACATCCAGGTACAAAAATTAAATTGAAGAAGTTAATTGCTTGTATCGTTTTCTGGAACGAACCAAGTATCAAAATCTAGATAATTTTATAAAAAAAATTAGTGATGTGGGTTGTCATACCAAAACTACATAAACAAATCTCCAGACTAGACGTTTAAAAAAAAAATAACCTGAGGCTAATTTTAGGTGACAACTCCCCTGAGTCGTGTTTGTTAAAGTTTTAGGGTTAAAAAAATATATTTCGTCTGGAAAAAGAGTGAGGGGTCCACCACATAGATCGGGATCTTAGACTATCATGTTTTTAATTTCAGCAAAAATACGTGTGAGATATAAAAACGCGCTAGTAATATGAGCAGTTTCATTCGGTTGAAATGTTGCCTTCATCCATTTTGTTCCTCCAGCATCCTTAACGTAATGAACGTGATCACCTCACATAATAGCAGTGACATAAAAAGAAAAAATACTATGGCATTTTTAACTTTTAGCTTGTTCGATTCTGGTATTAATGGATGAAAGTTAGGTTTTTTTCTTATAATCATGTTTTTTTTGAGTTTGGATTCTAGATAAGTTCATATTAGTATTAGATCAATTAATTTTTTCATAATTGAGTGTATATTTGGTCTGTATTTAAGTAATTTTGTAATTTCATGTATTTCCTTTATTTTAAATAAATATGTATTTCGCTTGAAAAATTTAATATTATCTTAAGTAAAAATATTTAATTTAATATATCGAATAATAACATAAGAATTTCTACCAATATTCCTTCTTACAAGTGAGACGGAAAATATAATAATATAACAAAATTTAAATGATTCTGTAATGCGAAAGAAGCTGCGAGTAACTGCTAGTTTTAACTAAGACTAAGACTCCTTATCTCATTATCACGTTAAACAGTATATCGTAGATTTCGCAGAGAAGTAACACTCACGTAGTGTAAATCCAGCCGACGCGCCCTGAATACATATACGTACAAAAAGATTACCCGAAACCTATGATATAGAGACAGTATGTATGTATGTACAGAGCCCAATTTAAAATACTCTAAATAGAGATGTAGAAAATTAAAAATGGCTAGTAATTATTAAGCAAAAGCTTTAGTATTTAAAAGAGATAAAATTGTTTATTAATTTTTGACCAACTTCAGAAATCTATACTAATATTATAAAGCCGAAGAGTTTGTTTATTTGTTTGTTTGGTTGAACGCGCTAATCTCAGGAACTACTAATCCGATTTGAAAAATTCTTTTTGCATTAGATAGTCCATTAACTGAGGAAGGCTATAGGCTATATATCATCCCGGATAAATGTACGATTCCCGTGGGATAGATTTGTTTTTGTCTAGGGACGAACCCGAAGCGAAGCGAGGGTGAGTTGCTAGTAGATCATAATTTGGGTGTATGATTTTATATATGTTACAAGATTTCTTCCCAATGATTGTGAGTCAATTTTTATGATTAATTAATTTTTATTTCATATGTAACAGTAAGATAATTGAAGCTGGTGTACATTTTTTTAGTTGATCTTCTATTTCCAAAATTCTTATTTATCTCGGTCTATTTTTTTAATTTCATAATTTAAATTACTGTTAAAATGCAACTTTTTTATTATTCAAAGATCTAAATAAAACTATCTTTTTGGATTTTTTCGCGGATTTATTTTGATTTTTAGTTCCCGATGTTTCGAATGCTTTACAGCAATCATGGTCACGGGAGAGTTTGAGGTTTTAGATATCTCAAAGGTTTATATACAGTTTGTTACAAGCAGCACCTTACAAAACAACACAATGATTTCAAAAAATACAAAAATGAAAAATGAAATCATTTTCTAATAAAAAAAAAACAAAAAAAAAATTGTATACTATTTTAAAACATTATTGCTTGGCTTCATGTTTAGTTCTATGACACTCTCTCTGTCTATTTTATTCCTTAGTCTGAGAAATATATGTAGAATGCCCTTCAAATTTTTTCTATTTTTTTTTTAAATCTAACTCAAGAAATTCTAATGAACGATATTACCCCATAGTACAAAACCCACCTATAGTTTCTGATTTCTTTTACAGCTCCATTTCAATGAATTGTACAATCCGAATTCGCGTTAGAACTAACACGTGTTTGTAAGCACGTAGTAGTACTTACAGTGTTTTCCAAGCGATTGTATTGATTTATGATCGCAACTTGAAATCCGGTTTTCTGATTGTAGTCAGTCGTGCTGACTTAATGCAACTTCGATATGTTTTAAAGTCATGTTTTGTATTATATATCGATAAATAACACTGTAAGTATGGTAGGTTGCACTTTTTAGCTATAATATTAAAGTAGTCTAGTGATATGCCTGCTTTAGAAAACTAGTGAGGGGATTCAAATCCTGGGTCTCGCAAATCTGATATTTTCATGCTACTTCTTAATATGATGAAAGACAACATCGTGAGGAATCTTCCCTGTCTGATAGAAGTTTCTCTGTGAAATACTCTTCCCTTAGTTACTTGTTAGTTTTTGATTGTAATGCACTTACATATTTACATACACACACACCGCACACACACACACACACACACACACACATACACACACACACACACACACACACACACACACACACACACACACACACACACACACACACACACACACACACACACACACACACACACACACACACACACACACACGCACACACGTAAAGCACATGCACACACACATACACACACTCACACATACACACCGCACACGAACACACATATAAACACACGCACGCACATACGTCCGTTAACTCGCACATACACACATGCACGCAGAATGTTTTAAACTTATAATAGGTAGTAGTCCGATAGAATTTTATTAAAAAAGCATTTATTTTTACCATTTCAAACTTAATTATGAATCGCTAAAGAGAAGTTCGCCTTTGTATTAAAAGGTAAATGAATTATTTATAAGTTCTTTTGTCTTATTATATTCATCTCTCGAATGTGCGTGTGGCAGCTTAAAAGTTTTTTTTTAATGTTTATAAGCGAAATTATTTCCATCTTTATATTAAAATAATATTTTCCCTGTGTGTTTCTTAGCATGGTACGTATAAATAATAATCAATACATATCACAAAATTCTAACTGAATCGAATTTGTACATTAAATGTTTTTTGGAAAATCTTGTTGAAATAATCATTATTATCGATACAGAGGCAGAATCTATAGTTTTCAGAATTTTTGTCTGTGACCGCATCACGAGAAAGCCACTGGACAGATTTTGATGAAATTTGGTATGATGATAGCTGGTTATCCGGGTCAACATATAGGATACTTTTTACTGCGGGAAAAATTTCATCTCTGATAAATTTATACTATTAAAACGTACCTAGAGACAAACCCGAGCGGAGCGAGGCTGAGTCGCTAGTCTCACATAAGTTACAATCAATTAAGTTACTTTATTGAGTAACATAAATTACTTTACGATTCTACGAGATAGTAGTCTATTGTAAAAGTAACCAAGTTAGCCGTAAATAAAACATACATAATGAGATGACTTTCTCAGTCACTCTTGGGCAATTTTTTATGTCTCTGAGTTTTTTCTTTTTGTTACATAATACCTTCAACTACGAGTATTCTGGTGGATTTATTTAAATTTTGAGTAATCCATCAATAATGGTGACATAAATAATTTCTGGGTGAAGTCAATGTATGCCTCAGTTAAAAATTGATAATATTTCAAACAAAAATATTCAAAGCTATACAACTTATCTATACATATAATAAAATTGTAACTGATCGCTGTCTGTACATGAAAGATATTTGAGAAAAACTATTATTGGGGACCTTTATTAACGCAATAGAACCCAAAAAAAATTAGTTTTTTTGTCTGTTTGTCGGTTTGCCTGTTTGTCTGTGCTTTTGTGCGCACTAATCTTAGAAACGGTTTAACCAAATTGGATGTGGTTTTTACTAATGTATTGTAGTAAGCTTAACTTAACATTTAGTAACACTTATTATTCAGTATTTGTTTTATTTCAATCGGTTCCTAATTAAAAAAGTTATTTCAATTTAAAGAATGCTAATATAAATAGGCTAACCCGAGCGAGGGAAGGGTGAGCCGCTAGTAAACAATAATTTTACAAAAGCATCTTATCTACTTAAAGACAAGTGTCTTTTCTTGTTCTCTGTACTTTATGATAAAAATTTGAGTAATAAAATGAAGAAATAACTGCGGAAGCCAAACTCAATATCAATTGTAACAGCTTTTATTTGTAAGGCGAATTCTTTACACATTTGTTCTTTATATTTGTTATGAAAACTGAATGTTTACAAATAAATAAAATTTAAGTGTCTGTCTGTAATTTTAAAGTAACAGGTTTTTTATTAAATATATGTAGAAGTATATATGGCACTTATAAGAATAAAACAATCTTCGAAATGGCTGGACCGATTTTGACGGGGCTGTCTATAACAACTGTATAATGAGCTTTCAAACGTCTAAAACGTTAGTCTCTCCCACGACAACGATTGCTGTTATGCATTCAAAACGTCGGGAAAGAAAAATCAAAATAAATTCACCAAAAAAATCCGAGAAGATATGTAATTTTGTCTCTGGATACCTTTCAACTTCTATACAAATGATAAAATTCTAACTGAGTCGAATCTGTACATTAAATATTTTTTGGAAAATCTATAGCTTTCCTCAGTTAACGGGCTATCTAATGCAAAAAGAATTTTTCAAATCGGATTAGTAGTTCCTGAGATTAGCGCGTTCAACCAAACAAACAAACAAACTCTTTAGCTTTGTAGTATTATAGTATAGATTATCGATACAGAGTCCGAATCTATAATTTTTAGAATTTTTGTCTGTCTGTCTGGGAACGCATTACTAGAAAACCGCTGGACAGATTTTGATGAAATTGGGTATGATGATAGCTGGTGATCCGGGTCAACATATAGGGTACTTTTTACTGTGAGAAAATATCTCATCTCTGAAAAATGTATACTAACCGTTAAAACGTAACTAGGGACTAACCTGAGCGAAGCGAGAGTATGTCTTTACTTTTTCTACCTCCTATTGATGATGCCATAAACATAGGCGTATATGTACTGTTTTAGGCAAAAATGGCTCACACTAGAGACTAATGAACAATAATACGACAATATGTGCATACCAAAGGAAAAGCTTCTAAGGAAAATAATATAAATAAATACAGTATGCGCCATTTTGGAATTGTTATTACGCTTTATTAACTTTTCTACGTACTATGCATAGCTTACATTTATTACAGATGGAAAAATATTCATATGAGTTTATTGTGCTGTTAGTTTTGTTTTACTGAAATAGTTATTTGTGTTCATATATTGTAAGGAAATTAGGCTTTATATTAAAGTAGAGCTACCTTTCGGTTTACGTTAACAATAGCCTATATGTTACTCCAGGTAACAGTCTAAAAATTGTAAGTTTTAGTCCAGGGGGCAGACAAGATAACGTTTTACAATTACGCTTTTAGAATACCAAAAAATATATTATTTGATTGATATAATATTATCATTAGTTTTTTAATTAGTAAGTAGTAAATTTTTAGTACTTTAGTTATAAAATACATCTTGTCTAACCTGACTAAAGATATATTGCTCATTCAAACACATATGTATGAATTTTTAATGATCAGTAGCATTTGCAGATCTCTATTTTATTAGTTATAAATATGTTAGGTCATAAACTCTCAACAGCATCTAGTTCCATGGTAAGCTACGAGGCTTGTGTTATGGGTACCAAATAGTTGATACACTACACATATATAACTTTAAATACATACATATTATTATTATAAATACCCATAACTGGCGTACAAAAATTTGTGCTCATCGCACAAATGAATGTCCCCAGCGGAACTCGAACCCGCGACCGCTGGTACAGCAAGTAAGGTCACTACAAACTGGGCCAAACGTGTCGTCAACAAAAAAAAGGTCAAAATGTTCCTATTTTAAGATTTCAACTGATGTCGACACTTCTATATTGTTTGTTTTAGTAAATATGTAAGACCAGCTCTAGCATTTTATATTGCTTAATATATTTATAGCAAAAATTTAAATTATCAGGAAAAGCGATGAAGGAATATCCACCTAATGTCGGATCTTATATTAAAAATCATTAATCCCATAATAAAAACCTGAATTTTATTTGCAGAAATAAATTTGCAAAATTTGGGTTACGTTAATTCATCAGCAACTACACACACACACACACACATATATATATATATATATATATATATATATATATATTAGATCTATAACATATGCGAGTATTAAATATAAGAGACCCCTCTTAATTTTCATCAAATGTGGTCACTCTCGACAGTTAGTACGCGTATAATTTACAAAGTTCTGCAATTAACAGAGGGTTTATGAGATTTGTTGTATAATTTAGACATATTAGTGAACATAACTATTATAATATGGTACATGAAAATTTATATTATTTTTCATTTGTGGAGTACGTAGTTGAAGTGTACAGTAATGACATAGTATTTAATATTCTGTTCTTATTTTCCGTGCAAAAAATTAAAACTCGTGGAATTGGGAATAAATATCTTCACCCGAGTAAAGCGAGAGTAAGTCGCTAGTATAAAATATAAAAAAATATAAAAATATCACTACATAGTATAAAACAAAGTCGCTTCCCGCTGTCTGTCCCTATATATGCTTAGATCTTTAAAACTACGCAACGGATTTTAATGCGGTTTTTTTTAATAGATAGAGTAATTCAAGAGGAAGGTTTATTTGTATAATACATGCATAATATAGTAGAGTAACACATTTTTTTGCGCTTACATTGCAAACGCTGGCTGAACATTACGAGATAGATCAAAATAATGTACTACAGTATTGTACACCTTAAAAAGGTCTGCAAAAAAGTCCGCGATGGCATATGTTTATTTCTTAAGGATAAAACACTATATCCATTTTACTATATCCAAGCTAGGGACGAATCTTAGCGAAGCGAAGGTGAGTCGCTAGTTTTGTTATAATTCTTTCAATGAATAGATTATAGCGTAAAGGCCTATATAAATTATAAGAAATATATTTAGGGTAAGATATATTTACTGTTTAATTAAATTTAATAATTTATTTAAAAATAATGATTAAATATCCTAAGTCACATTACAAAACAGTGGTGTTGATGTAATTTATGAATTATCTCAAAAAAAAAGCTCTAACTTTTTTTCATGATTTGGCCAAACGAAAATATAATTCTTAAAATTTATGTTACTGCTGTAACTCTATATGGTACACAATGTTCGCAATAATTTTATTATCCAAGAGTAATTCAAAAAGCAATGTAATGGTATTACAGTGGCGATAAAATTAAAGTACATAACTGATGTAACTTCATATGAACGTAATAAATATTACTATGTGGTATTTTTATCGCTTCATTATTTACTTGCGAAACAGCTTTTTTTGGTTGCTCAAAACGACATATTATGGTTTTTCTTCGTAAAATACAATACATTTGTAAAATAAAACAAAATAAAATTTTATATTATCTATACAGATAAATAAAATTGGAGTGTCTGTTTGTAATATTAAAATAACCGCTTTTTACTAAATGTATATGGATGTATACACGGTATATATACCAAAATAACATATTTTACAATTTTTGTCTGTCTGTCTGTCTGTTTGTTCCGGCTAATCTCTATAATTGGCTGGACCGATTTTGACGGGACTTTCACTGGTAGATAGCTGATATAGTAAGGAATAACTTAGGCTACTTTTATTTTAGAAAAAATAATAGGGTCTCACGAAAAAAAATTAAAACCAAATTAATTAATTAATTTTGTTTCGGGAAGCAACCTAGGGACGAACCCGAGCGAAGCGAGGGTGAGTCGCTACTATTTAATATATTTATCAGAAATTTAAATCACGATCTTTAAGCTATGGAACGAACATATAAAATTTTTAAACAATATTAGTAGGTAACTTTAGTTACATTCAAGCAAAGCAAAGCTGAAGAGTTTGTTTTACAGTTTGTTTATACTGTATAGATAGGTTATGCTAATTTAATACCAGTCTAATTTAAAAAAAATTGCTTCGCTCGCGTTGAAACTGCAAAATAAAATCCGAAAAACTAGGTTTCATACAAACTTTCATGCCCTATTTTACCCCCTTATAGGATGAACTTTGAAAAATGCTGAAACACCTATTTCTTTTACTGTATTGAAGAGCATTAATACCAAGTTTCGAGTAATTCTGATCATAATTCTTTTTTAGGTTTTATTATAACGTGTTTTCCCGTGAGAATGAGATAATCTCCCGCGGTAAAAAGTAGCTTATGACACTCTCCAGCCCTCTAACTATCTCCACACAAAAAATCACGCCAATCCGTCACTCCGTTTCGACGCGAAAGAAGGACAAACAAACAAACAGACTTTCACTTTTATAATATTAAATAAAATATGGATATGGATAATTTTAGCTGCGAAATCGAGCCGTGGGAAAAAATGTACAAAGCATTAATTGATCAATATAACGATTCACACATTTGAACATCAAACCCATTACTTCCAGTATGTTGAAAGTAAGCAATCTCAAGCTTATATTACGATCACATTGGCCTTATTATTTCTATTGATCTGTACATTTTCGTATAAAATTAACATCTGTGGAATTATACAGACGTATAGGTACGTGTATACAGCTCTCATGTCCTGAATCGCGTGTAAACCACGTTGCTGGTTTGAAGAAAAAAAAATTACTTTAACACTCAAGTACGATATAAAAAGAACAAAAAATACACACGAATAAATAACAATGTTATCATATTATTATAATTAGAACAATGTTTGTTCTAGCTTGCTAAATAAAAATTTACGTTGCCTTTAGCATTTATATTAGTGAACATACAGTTACTTTATGTTACACTAGCGTCTCATCCTCACTTTGCTCGGGTTCTTCCCTAGCTTGCTTCCCTATACAAACTTTCATCCCCATTTTCACCCCCTTAAGGGATGATTTTCGGGATAAAAACTATTGATGTCCTTCCCAGGTCTCAAACTATCTTCCAACCAAATTTTATTTAAATCGGTTCAGTAGTTTCGGAGCTTATTTGGTACAAACAAACAAACAAACAAAAAATCTTTCCTCTTTATAATATTAGAATAAATATAAATTCAATGACCAATGTATAAGTTACTAGCGATTTGCCCTCACATCGCTCGTGTGTTCCTAACAGTACTATTCGACCTATGTGTTACACCAGGCCACAATCTACTAAATTTCATCAAAATCCATCCAGTCTTTTCAGTTAAGAAGTAACAGACATACAAACACAAACTCATAATCTTTTTCATTTGTAATAACTAGTGTTCGCTCAGTCGCTGAAGTCGACCATGAATGATCATATTACACTAAAGTAAGAGGCCACTCATAAAGGCGTTTTGATATCTATCCATATAATAAAATTCTAACTGAGTCGAATCTGTACATTAAATATTTTTTTATTTGGAAAATCTCATTGAAATAGTAATTATTATCGATACAGAGGCCGAATCTATAGTTTTTAGAATTTTTGTCTGTCTGTCTCTCTGTGATCGCATTGCGAGAAAACCACTGGACAGATTTTGATGAAATTTGGTATGATGATAGCTGGTTATACGGTTATATAGGATACTTTTTACTGCGGGAAAATATCTCATCTCTGAGAAATCTATACTAATCGTTAAAACGTAAATAGACGAGAAGGTTGACCACAAATCAGCTTTAAAAGTATTTATTTGCACATTTTCGGTTTAACTTTTCACAATTGGAAAAGATACCGCTTAAGTATACAAAATAAATACAAACAAACTTAGTAAGTGCTCTTTTTTAAGTCATTGGTAAATATTACCACCAATTCATATATTTTTTTAACAATATTATAATAACATATCGTAATATGTTAATTTTTCATAAGAATGTAAATAAAGCTGTTATTATCTTTATGGAAAGGCCTTTAAATGTATGAAAGCTCTACTGATAATGAGATGTCATCATATGCGATCTTTATCTTCAAATTGGGTAACCCAACGTGAATACTAAACGGATACTGTATTTGTATGTAAAAGGCATGTTATCGGAATATCTATACATATTATAAAATTGTAACTAAGCCGAATCTGTACATTAAATATTTTTTGGAAAATCTTATTGAAATAGACATTATTATCGATGCAGAGGCCGAATCTATAGTTTTTAGAATTTTTGTCTGTCTGTCTGTCTGTCTGTCTGTCTGTCTGTCTGTCTGTCTGTCTGTTACCGCATCACAGAAAAACCACTGGAGGGATTTTGATGAAATTTAGTATGATGATAGCTGGTTATCCGGGTCAACATATAGGATACTTTTTATCGCGGAAAAATATCTCATTTCTGAGAAAAAATACAAAAACTGGTTGGAACAAAACCACGATGATGCTATCTGTAAACAATTTAGCAAGGTAACTTACTAAATATGGTAAAAACTATTAAAAATAGCTTATCTTGCAAATCAAATTATCAATAGTGCTATTTTATCCATTAAAATAGTTATTTTAATTAATATATACTTATGTGTTATTCAGATACTCGACAATAGATGTCGCCATGAGTTTTTAAAATGCGTAGTTTTAATTCCCAAAAAATGAATGTACAGATATGACCTTTCTACAATTTTATTACAATTACTACTACATTATCCGGAGCCCCCGCCCGTGTTCAAATTTTCAGTAAAGGAAACTTTTTGGCTATATAAATTAGTAACTATACATATAATAAAATTGTCACTAAGCCGATTCCGTAAATTTAATATTTAACTTAAAATCTTATTAATATATTCATTACTAGCGATATAGAGCGATAGATAATAAAATTTGGTACGGTGATAGCAGGTTATCCGGCTCAACATAAAGGATACTTTTTACCGCAGGAAAATATCTCATTTCTGAGAAAAAATACAAAAACTGGTTGAAATAAAATTACGATGATACTACTATTTTAGCAAGACAACTTACTTATATATGTTAAAACTATTTAAAAAAGCTTATCGTAAAAGAAATATCAATAGCGTATTTTATTCATTAAAATAGTTATTTTAATGAAAATTTATTTATGTGTTATTTAGATATTTGACAATAGATGTCGCCATGTGTTTTTAAAATACGTAGTTTTAATTCCAAAAAAAATGTACCTTTCTATGACTTTATTAGAATTATTACTAAATTATCCGCGGCCCCGCCTGTGTTCAAATTTTCAATAAAACAAACATTTGGCTTTATAAATAAGGAATATTTTGTTGGCCGAAACAATTTTCGAATGAAAGTATTTGTAAATTTTTATTGTTTAGTAAATAATGTTAATATTTTTTTATTCTTTTAATGTAAAAATTGGGCAAATCCAATTTGCGCATTATAGGTTTCGTATAGCAAAATACTGTGTTGTTTTTCTTACTTACGTGTTTTGTTAGGTTAACACTAAAATAAATACGAATAATATTTATGTTTCCACAATATCGACTCATTTTATCAACCGAAAAAATACGTTCGATTCATATTATTTTATAACATTTTAGGGGAGATAAGTTTATGGCTGTTAAACTGACGAAGCGGGTAACTAAAAATATTCCATATCTCAAAAACTATGAAAAAGTATTTTAGGAACTGTTATACCTCAACTTTTTTAGTTTTTTTTTTTGACACCATTTCTTGGAAGGTAAAGGTTTAAAGGACACAGTAAAATACTTACGACTTTAATCATATCAACCGTGCCATATAAAATAATAAAAAGTATTTGCTTAGAATATTAAATTAATCAATAGCTGTCTATTAGTAAAACATGAATAAAATTAATTCCGTAGTTTGAGAGTTTATTGCCCAAAACTAAACAAACAAACAAAACAAAATTATAGAAAACAAAAAGTGCAATATTACTAAATCAAATATGAGATTAACTGAGAAACCTTTGTGACATTGTCAATCTCTGTCATTATTTACCAATCATGCGGTGCGCAATGAAAGTGGTATTATATGTAAGAGTATACTAATATGTAAAACCTAAGAATTTGGCTTTGGTCATATGAACGCGGGCGGAGCCGCGGGAAATGCTAGTCTAATCATATATATTAACAGAATACTATACTCGTAATAGAAGATGTGACAAATTTGTCAGTTTATGTGTTTCGTTTTTAGGGTTTCATGCCTAAGGGTCGAAAAAACTCTATTTCTAAGCCTATATTGTTTGTGTGTCTGTAGTTTAAAGGTACATCTTTTATACTATAATAGATAAGTCATGAGTTATGGTGGGCAGTTCTCGTATAATAAATATAAAGACAAAACTAAACCTATCCCACGAGAATCGTATATTTTTTCGGGATAAAAAGTAGCCTATGTGTTATTTCAGACTATAATCTATCTCTGTGCCAAATTCCATCCAGATCCGTTCAGCCGTTCTGGCGTGAAAGAGTAACAAATATCCATACATCTATACTCACAACCTTCACATTTATAATATTAGTATAGATTTCGTGTATCTCGGAAAAACCTGTAACGATTTGGATCAAATCTTATATTTTTTGTTTTTTAAGTTTATCTATATAAGTGTATTTTCTGGTTCTAGGGTAAGAAAAGTTTTTTAAATCTTATTTATTTTTCCTTAATTGTACAAATACAATACAAATACAAGTCTCAAACATGGTGTTATTACGAGTATACTTCAAATATTCAAATCAAACAGTAAATAATAAAAATTGCCAACTGTGAATCAGATTCAGGATTCCATTAGTAAATCTATACATATTATAAAATTGTAACTAAGCCGAATCTGTACATTAAATATTTTTTGGAAAATCTTATTGAAATAGACATTATTATCGATGCAGAGGCCGAATCTATAGTTTTTAGAATTTTTGTCTGTCTGTCTGTCTGTCTGTCTGTCTGTCTGTCTGTCTGTCTGTCTGTTACCGCATCACAGAAAAACCACTGGAGGGATTTTGATGAAATTTAGTATGATGATAGCTGGTTATCCGGGTCAACATATAGGATACTTTTTATCGCGGAAAAATATCTCATTTCTGAGAAAAAATACAAAAACTGGTTGGAACAAAACCACGATGATGCTATCTGTAAACAATTTAGCAAGGTAACTTACTAAATATGGTAAAAACTATTAAAAATAGCTTATCTTGCAAATCAAATTATCAATAGTGCTATTTTATCCATTAAAATAGTTATTTTAATTAATATATACTTATGTGTTATTCAGATACTCGACAATAGATGTCGCCATGAGTTTTTAAAATGCGTAGTTTTAATTCCCAAAAAATGAATGTACAGATATGACCTTTCTACAATTTTATTACAATTACTACTACATTATCCGGAGCCCCCGCCCGTGTTCAAATTTTCAGTAAAGGAAACTTTTTGGCTATATAAATTAGTAACTATACATATAATAAAATTGTCACTAAGCCGATTCCGTAAATTTAATATTTAACTTAAAATCTTATTAATATATTCATTACTAGCGATATAGAGCGATAGATAATAAAATTTGGTACGGTGATAGCAGGTTATCCGGCTCAACATAAAGGATACTTTTTACCGCAGGAAAATATCTCATTTCTGAGAAAAAATACAAAAACTGGTTGAAATAAAATTACGATGATACTACTATTTTAGCAAGACAACTTACTTATATATGTTAAAACTATTTAAAAAAGCTTATCGTAAAAGAAATATCAATAGCGTATTTTATTCATTAAAATAGTTATTTTAATGAAAATTTATTTATGTGTTATTTAGATATTTGACAATAGATGTCGCCATGTGTTTTTAAAATACGTAGTTTTAATTCCAAAAAAAATGTACCTTTCTATGACTTTATTAGAATTATTACTAAATTATCCGCGGCCCCGCCTGTGTTCAAATTTTCAATAAAACAAACATTTGGCTTTATAAATAAGGAATATTTTGTTGGCCGAAACAATTTTCGAATGAAAGTATTTGTAAATTTTTATTGTTTAGTAAATAATGTTAATATTTTTTTATTCTTTTAATGTAAAAATTGGGCAAATCCAATTTGCGCATTATAGGTTTCGTATAGCAAAATACTGTGTTGTTTTTCTTACTTACGTGTTTTGTTAGGTTAACACTAAAATAAATACGAATAATATTTATGTTTCCACAATATCGACTCATTTTATCAACCGAAAAAATACGTTCGATTCATATTATTTTATAACATTTTAGGGGAGATAAGTTTATGGCTGTTAAACTGACGAAGCGGGTAACTAAAAATATTCCATATCTCAAAAACTATGAAAAAGTATTTTAGGAACTGTTATACCTCAACTTTTTTAGTTTTTTTTTTTGACACCATTTCTTGGAAGGTAAAGGTTTAAAGGACACAGTAAAATACTTACGACTTTAATCATATCAACCGTGCCATATAAAATAATAAAAAGTATTTGCTTAGAATATTAAATTAATCAATAGCTGTCTATTAGTAAAACATGAATAAAATTAATTCCGTAGTTTGAGAGTTTATTGCCCAAAACTAAACAAACAAACAAAACAAAATTATAGAAAACAAAAAGTGCAATATTACTAAATCAAATATGAGATTAACTGAGAAACCTTTGTGACATTGTCAATCTCTGTCATTATTTACCAATCATGCGGTGCGCAATGAAAGTGGTATTATATGTAAGAGTATACTAATATGTAAAACCTAAGAATTTGGCTTTGGTCATATGAACGCGGGCGGAGCCGCGGGAAATGCTAGTATTACATATTTTTTTAAATACAGAACCCTCATAAAGGATATTTTGATCATTGACCAACTTTTTATTGGAGATCATAAAAGGGTATTAGTAAGGGATCTATGTCCTTTGAACGTTGAAGCATATTATGAATAAGGGATAATAATAAAATATTATGTAACTTTCTCTTATTTAATCATTTTTACAAATCTTCTAAATGACTTGAAAAGTAATTTATAATTTAAAAAATGTCATAAAATAAATAAATTCAATATATCATATCAATAAATAAAACATATCAATAATTAAATAAGGTACATATACTAGGCATATTACAATCATATATTTATAGAATATCATATATGGAAAAGAATATAATATTATGTATTTGTCAGACAATAAGAACGGTTACCATGGCAACATGGCAATGTATTCTATCTCATTCTCTCGCCAGCTTATTCCTACATATTTATGTGTTTGTCTCTTTTTAGTATCGCATTTTCGTTTCATCGAGTTTCAAATCACAACGATTCTAAAGAAGTTTCACTTCTAAAAGCCATAGCGGTAGAAATTTATCCTTGACTAGCATTTCCCGCAGCTCCGCCCGCGTTCAGATGATCAAAAATCAAATTCTTAGGTTTTACACATTAGTATTCCCTTACATATACCACTTTCATTGCGCACTGTATGATTGGTAAATAATGGCAGTGATTGACAATGCCACAAAGGTTCCTCCGTTATTCTCATATTTGATTTAGTCAAATTGCACTTTTTGTTTTAGCAATAACATTTATGTACGTCTATACTTCTGTTTTGTTTGTTTGTTTAGTTTTGGGCGATAAACTCTCAAACTACGGAATTAATTTTAATATTTTTTACTAATAGACAGCTATTGATTAATTTAATATTTAGCTGATTATATAAATTACATAATGGTAACTTTTCTTAATGTTAATTTGTCGCGAAACAGGGATTGGTTAGCGCTAGTTAATAATATTTTCCAAATCGATTTTCAAAAGAAAGTGTAATAAGTAAATAATTCTAAGCAAATACTTTTTATTATTTCATATGGCTCGGCTAATATGATTAAAGTCGTAAGCATTTTATTGTGTCCTTAAGCCTTTGTCTTCCAAGAAATGATTTCAAAAAAAAAAAAAACTAAAAAAGTTGAGATATAACAGTTCCTAAAATATTTTTTCATAGTTTTTGAGATATGGAATATTTTTAGTTACCCGCTTTGTCAGTTTAACAGCCATAAACTTGTTTTCCATAAAATGTTATAAAAAAATTATGAATCGAACTTATTTTTACGGTTGATAAAATGAGTCGATATTGTGGAAACGTAAATATTATTTGTATTTATTTTAGTGTTACCCTAACAAAACACGTAAGAAAAACAATACAATATTTTGCTATACGAAACCTAATGCGCGAGTTGGAGTTGCCCAATTTTTACATTAAAAAGTTTAAAAAATATTAACATTATTTACTAAAAAAAATAATAACTTATCAATATTTTCATTTGAAAATTGTTTCGGCTAACAAAATATTACTAATATGTTACTAATTTATAAAGCTTGTTTGTCTTTATTTTATTGAACATTTGAACACAGGCGGGGCCGCGGATAATTATATAAATCTGTATATATTTTTTTGGATTAAAACTACGTATTTTAAAAACACATGGCGACATCTATTGTCGAATATCTAAATAACACATAAGTAGGCATATATTAATTAAAATAACCATTTTATTGGATAAAAGTAGCGCGTTTTTACCATATTTAGTAAGTTACCTAGCTAAACTGTTTACAGATAGTATCATCGTGGTTTTGTTCCAACCAGTTTTTGTATTGTTTCTCAGAAATGAGATATTTTCCTGCGGTAAAAAGTATCCTATATGTTGACCCGGATCACCAGCTTTCATCATACCAAATTTCATCAAAATCCCTCCAGTGGTTTTTCCGTGATGCGGTAACAGACAGACAGACAGACAGACAGACAAACAGACAGACAGACAAAAATTTTAAAAACTATAGATTCGGCCTCTGCATCGATAATAATGTCTATTTCAATAAGATTTTCTCAAAAATATTTAATGTACAGATTCGGCTTAGTTAGAATTTTATAATATGTATAGATAGATATGTAAGATTATATGGGACCAGCTTATTCAATATATAATTGGCCCACAACAAATGAAGATATAGTGTAACATAAAAACATACATACGAATTTAGTTCCTGCTAATTTTTGGTGTGACAAAATGGTTTTTTACTAAACGTTATTAGATCGGGTCTCATAACATTTTCAGTAAAGCTTTCTGCTTCACAAAGTTAAAAAAATCTACTAACTTAACCAATTTACGGTACACTGTTAACCACTTTAACTTGAAAACTGTGGCTAGTTGGGACAGTTTAAACTCAGTCTTGATTAAAATAAAACAGTTACAAAGTAAATGAGCTTTGTAAAAGAATTTGTTATCTGTCCCATATAAAATAAAACAAATGTGAAGTCTTTTTAAAAGTTCATTTTAAGTTTAAGCTTTCTTAGCTTAGAACATGAGCTTTTAGTAAAGCAAAGAAATATAAAATATTATTTTTAATGACGTTATAGAAATTTAACATAGATTTAATTTATTTTTTACTAAAGGTTTATCACTCAGTCATCCAGGGCTACCAACACCACGCTTTTCTTTCGACAGACTGTACTGTATTGAAATGTATAACACTTACTTTTCATAAATGTGACAGTTTTTGTGTATTATGTCGCAGGGAAATTGTAAAATTCGTTAAATTATAATTTCACTAGTGAAATTGTAACTACCCAGAGTTTTGTCATTCGCCTCCTTTTCTTACAATATCACGGGACAATTTTAGGTAAATTATAATTGCACTAAGCACATTCAGTGAAAATTACCCTGGTAAAATTGTCAATATTAGCAATACCAGGATTTGGTGGGAATCCTCGGTCCGTTTTATACAAAATAATTAAAAAATATATACATAAAGTAACACATTTATTACTAAGCCTGTGGCTGGTGGTCGAATAAGATCAAAAGCTTAAGTAGTAAGACGGCGTGAAGTAGAATTTGAAAATTGTTGGTGTGAGATGTTGAAGAGAGAAATCTACCAAGGTCTGTCCGTTGCTGTGAAGCCTTTTAAGATGATGATGACGACTTTATTACTGAGAACGTTTTAGAGAAATTTTACGAACTTAGTTTTATAATCTATACATATTATAAAATTCTAACTAAGCCGAATCTGTACATTAAATATTTTTTGGAAAATCTTATTGAAATAGACATTATTATCGATGCAGAGGCCGAATCTATAGTTTTTAGAATTTTTGTCTGTCTGTCTGTCTGTCTGTCTGTCTGTCTGTCTGTCTGTCTGTCTGTCTGTCTGTCTGTCTGTCTGTCTGTCTGTCTGTCTGTCTGTTACCGCATCACAGAAAAACCACTGGAGGGATTTGGATGGAATTTGGTATAATGATAGCTGGTTATCCGGGTCAACATATAGGATACTTTTTACCGCGGGAAAATATCTCATTTCTGAGAAAAAGTACAAAAACCGGTTGGAACAAAATCACGATGATACTATCTGTAAACAGTTTGGCAAGGTAATTTACTAAATATGGTAAAAACTATTAAAATTAGCTTATCTTGAAAATCAAATTATCAATAGCGTTATTTTATCCATTAAATTAGTTATTTTAATTAAAATACATTTTTGTGTTATTTAGATATTTGACAATAGATGTCGCCATGTGTCTTTAAAATACGTACTTTTAATTCCAAAAAAACGAATGTACAGATATAATCTTTCTACGATTTTATTAGAATTACTACTAAATTATCCGCGGCCCCGCCCGTGTTCAAATTATCAGTAAAGCAAACTTTTTGGCTTTATAAATTAGTAACTATACATTTAATAAAATTGCAACTAAGCCGAATCCGTAAATTTAATATTTTTCGGAAAATCTTACTGAAATATTCATTATTAGCGATATAGAGGCCGAATCTATAGTTTTTAGAATTTTTGTCTGTCTGTCTGTATGTGTCCACATCACAGAAAAATCACTGGAGGGATTTTGATGAAATTTGGTATGATGATAGCTGGTTATCCGGGTCAACACATAGGATACTTTTTACCGCAGGAAAATTCTTGGGAAAAAATACAAAAACTGGTTAAAATAAAAGCACGATGATACTATTAACATTTTAGCAAGGAAACTTACTTATATATATCATATATGTATGTTAAAACTATTAAAAAATGCTTATCTTGAAAGAAACATCAATAGCACTATTTTATTCACTAAAATAGTTATTTTAATGAAAATTTATTTATGTGTTATTGAGATATTTGACAATAGATGTCGCCATGTGTTTTTAAAATACGTAGTTTTAATCCAAAAAAAATGGAATGTACAGATGTAACCTTTCTATGACTTTATTAGAATTAGTAATGTTTTGTTGGCAGAAACAATTTTCAAATTAAAACATTTGTAAATTTTTATTGTTTAGTAAATAATGTTAATATTTTTTGATCTTTTAATGTAAAAATTGGGCAAATGCAAATCCAACTCGCGCATTATAGGTTTCGCATAGCAAAATGCTGTTGTTTTTCTTACTTACGTGTTTTGTTAGGTTAACACTAAAATAAATACAAAATAATATTTACGTTTCCACAATATCGACTCATTTTATCAACCGTAAAAATAAGTTCGATTCATATTATTTTATAACATTTTATGGGAAACAAGTTTATGGCTGTTAAACTGACAAAGTGGGTAACTAAAAATATTCCATATCTCAAAAACTATGAAAAAGTGATTTAGGAACTGTTATACCTCAACTTTTTCAGTTTTTTTGACACCATTTCTTGGAAGGTAAAGGCTTAAAAGACACAATAAAATGCTTACGACGTTAATCATATTAGCCGAGTCATATGAAATAATAAAAATTATTTGCTTAGAATTATTTACTTATTACATTTTCTTTTGAAATTCGTTTTGGACAATATTAGTAACTAGCGCTAACCCATCCCTGTTGCGCGACAGATTAACATTAAGAAAAGTTGTCATTATGTAATTTAAATAATCAGCTAAATATTAAATTAATCAATAGCTGTCTATTAGTAAAAAATGATTAAAATTAATTCCGTAGTTTGAGAGTTTATCGCCCGAAACTAAATAAAAAAACAAAACAGAAGTGTAGACATATGTACATAAATGTTATTGCTAAAACAAAAATTACTAAATCAAATATGAGATTAACGAGGAACCTTTGTGGCAATGTCAATCACTGCCATTATTTACCAATCATACGGTTTGCAATGAAAGTGGTATATATGTAAGATTATACTAATGTGTAAAACCTAAAAATTTGATTTTTGATCATCTGAACGCGGGCGGAGCCGCGGGAAATGCTAGTCTATACATAAAATAAAACTGTAGAGGTCAAATGTCTGTACATAGAAAAAAAATGCTAAAAACCGTGTCAGGGGGATGTAAGAAGAGAAATAGAACAAATCCAGATTTTTTAAATTTTTTGTTGCTCTGTCTGTTTGTCTGTTTGTACGGGCTAATCCCCGAAACTGATGGACCGATTTAAATGAAATTTTGTATGGTGGTACCTTATATCTCCGGTCAACATCTTAGATACTTTTCATCCGGGAAAATTAAAGAGTTCCCGTGCGATAGTTAAAAAACTATAGTAACTTATACAGCTTAGTACACAAAAACTACTAAATGGATTTTTAAGAAACTTTACAATAATATAGTTCATACATCAGAATAATAAATAGGATACTTTTTATCATCAAAAAATGTACGGTTCCCGTGGGATAGATTTGTATTTGTTTGTCTAGAGGTGAACCCGAGCGAATCGAGGGTGAGCCGGTAGTTTAAACTATAGAAATTCAACTTATAAGCACTAAATCCTAACATGACTAATATCAGAGGATATTAATAGCGTCATTATTGCATGGGCAACTCGTAACCATCGATTAATCAAATATCGAAAGCAATATTTGTCGGCATCGTCGTTATTATGAATTATGACTGATTTTGTACACACCTGCCGGTTATCGTCCTTTACCGATGATAAATTGTGTGTATTTACGTGTATTACTTAATAATATTATTAACTATCTATCCCCGTAATATAAAAATTTATGTAATACTAGCAGTACCCGCGGTTTTGCCTGTGTTCAAACTTCCGATGGCCACCAAACTTCACAGAATCATCCGCTGGGCTAATCTGAAGATTGCCTGAAAATTTAATTAAAATTGCTCCAGCCGGTTTGAAGCCACATAGATACACACATCGATTTTTATATATTGTTCACGCGTCTAACACTGAGGTGGGGCGATAGGTCGATCCGCGGGGGGCAGGGTGAACCCCCAGCAGGTATCACGCCCACACGACACACGACCTAACGGGACAAGAACGGAGCCGGCGGCACATGCACACGTGTCTTAGCAATAATTGTAAACGTTATAAACTGATTGGAAGAAAATTTGAACATATATACATATATAGACTAGTGAGTTACTCTGCGTACCTACATGCCAAAACCCTATATGTTATTTCATGTGTGTACTAAAATTTCTTTTAAAAAACAAAATGAACTTCATATTTGTAAAATAATAATAAAATAACATAACATAATAACATTTTGGGGTGATGCCAGTTTATATTTGTCGATATTCGCTACCAATATACTCGTACCATTTGCATATGTTATTGAATAATTCCTCGGTTATTATTACAGCTAACACAACAAAATACATTATTATACTGTTGAAGGTATAGTAAATCCTGACATAAGTTTCACGTTTAACCAAACAAGAGAGTAACTCAACTGTCCCCACAACGTCGCATACAAATTATGTTAAAATATATGGTACAGCCAGGCTTTATGGGAAGTTATGGGAGACCCAAATGAATGCTTACGTATAAGTGGCATATCGAAATGGGTTTAAAAGAATTTGGAAACTTTAATTTTACGTATATAAATAAGTTTTATTTATTGTTACTATTGTTTTATTATACAAAATTTTTGTAATTAAAAAATAATATTATTTAAAAAAAAAAATTGTCTAACTAGCATTACCCGCAGTTCCAACCGCGTAGTTTATGTATGAATAAATGCTCTGTTCTTAAAGATACCATGTGGCTTGATAGCCTTTAACTTTCCTCAGTAAATTTATACAGATGAATAAAATTGAAGTGTCTGTTTGTAATGTCAAAATAACAGCTTTATACTAAATGCATATGGAATTATATACGGTAGGTACTTATGAGAAAAATACAATTTTTAAAAATTTTCTCTCTCTGTCTGTCTGTTTGTTTCGGCTAATCTCCGAAACGACTGGACCAATTTTAACGGGACTTTCACTGGCAGATAGCTGATATTACAAGGAGTAACTTAGGCTACTTTTATTTTAAAAAAAGGATTATGGTTTCACTCAAAAAAATTAAAACGTACCTAGGGACGCAACTGAGCTAAGCGAGGGTAAGTCGTAAGTAGCTAGTACGCTATAAAATACAAAAAACAATCTTATTGGAAGTGAGTTACATTATCTGATTATTTTTATCTATAATTTATAATTCACTATTTTGTATCTAATTTTGAATAAATAAATATTTATCATGAAATATTTAAAGAAAACTTCCACCACAAAAAACAATAACCAAAATAAATACGCGAAAATATCAGAAAACAACCAAAATTGCATCCTTTTTTCTATGCGAAATGTGTAAATCTTCGTTCATCTCGCAAATAATGCAATGTTCTACAATATACATAAAATGTATTTTTGTATGTGCATATTAGTTTTTCATAAAGTCCCACTGCTGGGTATTGGGCCTTCCTTCAATATGAGGAGGATCAGGCCATAGTCCACCACACTGGCCAAGTGCGGAAAATATATATATGTTGGCACATTAACACAGGACCATCTAGTTCCATGGTAAGCTACGAGGCCTGTGTTATGGATACCAGATACTTGATACACTACACATATATATCTTTAAATACATACAAATTATAAGCTATATAAACAACCATGACCAGAGTACAAACATTCGTGCTCATCACACAAATAAATGCCCCTAGCGGGACTCGAACCCGCGACCGCTGGCACAGCAAGTAGGGTAGGAAAATGTATTAATGAGATTAAAAATCTTTAAAATTTTATATGTAAACCTTTCAATGTCTAGTTAAACAATTGTATGCATTCTACAGGCATTAAGATAACTACAGTACAATAAACGGATATCGATTTGTCACCAAAGTGTTGGTCCACCGCCAAGAGACGAGATAAGATTTTCAACTGTAATGGGATAAAAGATTTACTGCTGATGTAATAATGAGGTCTCATGAAAATGTATTGATCAGACGTTTCCGTTTTAAAGAAAAATAATAGGGAATATATGTGTGATTTAAATAAAGGTTAAATATTTTTTTTATAATTTTTATTGCTTTTGAATTAAGCCTACATCAATATTTTTTAATGTAATTTCTTTTTGATTAAGAAAATAATTATTAAAAAGTGCAAATATAGGTGGGGAATTCAAAGTAGTTGAAACGCATACCATTGGTCAGACCGAATATGACGTCAAAGTATTATCATAATAGAGCGATTAGCGATTTTGTCGCTACAAATTGAGTCGTCATTTTTCTGTGCATCATACTGTGACGTTATGCCAAGTGCGCGAAATGGCGGGCGTGTAAAGTATCCGTATCGGTATGATATTTTTTAATTTTTTTTTATACTAAATTTTAGTTTTTTGGAGCTGGATATTTTTTTTTACAATTACGAGTATATAACGTTGTTTCCTATTGTATAAAAAAATACAATAAATCACGCAAATTCCTTACCATTAATGTACGAAAATCTACTACAATAAATGGTAAATTATACACCATTTACTAGTCTAAAGTTAATACTGTAGTCAAAATAGTTTGAAAGAGAACGACAGAGTGCAAAGTCATTACAATATTATTATGTCTTGTAAAGAATTTTCACAAAAAGAAGGTCCTGACATGAAAATATGGCACTAAGAGTATTAGAGGGTCCAAAGTTGTTTATATCTTTTCAGTACTTCTACGTAAAAACGCTATAAATAAAGTGAACAAAAGTGCACTTTACTTGACGTAAAAGCTTCTAAGAGGTAATAAAATAAAATATAAATAAAAGATTCTTAATTATTTTACTAGCTCGCAGTTCATAGGTCAAGGAATCGTTTGTACAAACAAAACGAAAAAACATTTAAGATAGTTCAATGACTTAAATTTCTACCAAAATACATACATACATAAGTATTTACAATAGCAAGGCAGTGGTAGCCCAGTGGTAACGCGCTCGCTTGGGAAACTGAGTTAAGAGTTCAAATCCCGGTCTCGTACGTCTGATATTTTCACGTAAATCATTTCCAACATGATTACCACTTGTCTTACCCTAAAATAAAATATCGCAAGGAAACCTGCTTGTCTGATAGAACCTTGCAAGTTTTTGAAAGACATGTGAAGTCCACCAACCCACATTCAGCCAACGTGCTAAACTATGACCAGATCCCCCTCGTATTGAATTGAGGCCCGTGCCCAGTCCCCCACTGGACACGTTAAAAAAGGGCTGATTACATTACATATGTACAAAGGAACCAGTTCTCAAAGAAATAAATAAAGTAATGGAAATCAAACTACAAACTATTAATTTTAGTACCAATAAAAGTCCCACAAATTTTTCAGCTTAAACTACGTTTCAAAACAAGCCAAGCTAAATCTATTTTTGTAGTTCAGTGATAAATGAATAATGTAGGAAGTTGGTAGCGCTTCGCTGGTTGCCCAACGCAGATCATATTTCATGAGAAACAAGAGAGAATTAACTTTAAAGTTTTAACGCTGTATTAAGTTAGGGTCGCAACTAGTATTTGCAATATTGTTTAAAATTGTATATAATTAAATAGAATAGTTGTATAGAAAAATAAAAAAAAATGTTGTATAGAAGTCTAGATCTAGGTCATGGGTTTTAGAACTATTTTGAAAGGGTTCTGAAATAGACTCATGTTTTTATGTCTAAAAATGATTAAAATCAAAACTTTTCAATTTTTTGTTTAATTTTTGAAGTTTTTAGCATCATTAGTTATTTAAGTAACATTCAAAAATTACACAGCAATTATTGTATTATCTTATACATGGCAAGTTTAGGTTAGGAGTTAGGACGTTAACTGGTAAACATTGTATCAATAAAATCACTTCTTATAGCTCATTGTATAATCTATACAGATAAATAAAATTGGAGTGTTTGTTTGTAAGATTGAAATAACCGCTTTTTACTAAATGCATATGGATACATACACGGTACATATACCAAAACAACATTTTTTTAAATTTTTGTCTGTCTGTCTGTCTGTTCCGGCTCTGAAATGGTTGGACCGATTTTGACAGGACTTTCATTGGCAGATAGCTGATGTAATAAGTAGGATCCCACGAAAAAAAAATTAAAACCAAATTAATTAAATAATTTTGTTTTGGGAAGCAACCTAGGGACAACCCCGAGCGAAGTGAGGGTGAGTCGCTAGTAGTATCTAAATTCAAATTCAAAATATATTATTCAGTATTAAATTATTATAATTTTTCACTGAACGTCATGAGTCTACTATCAGTTCGGAAAGAAAAAGCCTCAGACCTGAAAAGAACTGGCGAAAGAATCTACATTCTACATCTATTACAGAAATAGCAGGTTCGTATCCAACTCAGGCAATTTTCTTCCTATTTTCTGTACAATTCCTTCACACGTACGTATGCGAAATCACGGTGAGAAACAGTGTTTTAAATATAATCAAAGCTTAGTTTGAGTGTTTATATTCAATAACATATGTTATTAACTTAATAGGCGTTTCTAAGCCTCTTACGTTTAATTGCGTAAATAGAATAGCGCATATAATTCGTATTAGTTAAGGATCAGTTACTCAATACTAATTTCTTGCACGTATGTATCTTACAATAATGTTATATCAATAATGGACTTGCATCATCAAGGATAAAAATAATATCGACAATTTTCTATATAGTAGGTACACAAGCAGTACCCGCGGCTTCGCCCGCGTTTAAATTTTCGATTGGTACGAAACTTCACAAGATAGCTGGGCTATTCTGAAGATTGCCTGAAAATTCATCAAAATCGCTCCCGCCGTTTTGGAGTCCATAGGAAACATTCATACGCACATCGATTTTTATATATGTACTAGCATTTCCCGCGGCTCCGCCCGCGTTCAGATGATCAAAAACCAAATTCTTAGGTTTTACACATTAGTATACTCTTACATTATACATTACTTTCATTGCGCACCGCATGATTGGTAAATAATGGCAGAGATTGACAATGTCACAAAGGTTCCTCCGTTAAATTGAACTTTTTGTTTTAGCAATAACATTTATGTATGTCTATACTTCTGTTTTGTTTGTTTTTTTAGCTTTTCACGATAAACTCTCAAACTACGGAATTAATTTTAATCATTTTTTACTAATAGACAGCTATAGATTAATTTAATATACCTATAGCTGATTATTTAAATTACATAATGATAACTTTTCTTAATTAGCGCTAGTTAGTAATATTTTCCAAAACGATTTTCAAAAGAAAGTGTAATAAGTAAATAATTCTAAGCGAATACATTTTTTTTATTTCATATGGCTCTGCTAATATGATTAAAGTCGTAAGCGTTTTATTGTGTCCTTTAAGCCTTTACCTTCCAAGAAAAGATGTCAAGAAAAAGTGAAAAAGTTGAGGTATAACAGTACCTAAAATACTTTTTCATAGTTTTTGAGATATGAAATATTTTTAGTTACCCGCTTTGGCAGTTTAACAGCCATAAACTTGTTTCCCATAAAATGTTATAAAATAATATAAATTGAACTTATTTTTACGGTGCAAAAATGAGTAGGTATTGTGGAAACGTAAATATTATTCGTATTTATTTTAGTGTTAACCATACAAAACACGTAAGTAAGAAAAACAACATATTATTTTGCTATACGAAACTTAAAATGCGTGAGTTGGATTTACATTTGCCCAATTTTTACATTAAAAGATTAAAAAACATTAACATTATTTACTAAACAATAAAAATTTACAAATATTCCCATTTGAAAATTGTTTCGGCCAACAAAATATTACTAATATGTTTACTAATTTATAAAGCCAAAAAGTTTGTTTTATTAAAAATTTAAGCATGGGCAGGGCCGCGGGTAATTTAGTAGTAATTATAGTAGTCATAGAAAGGTTATAATATCTGTACATTTTTTTTTTTTGGATAAAACTACGTATTTTAAAAACACATGGCGACATCTATTGTCAAATAGCTAAATAACACATAAATAAATTTTCATTAAAATAACTATTTTAATGAATAAAATAGCGCTGTTAATATTTCTTTTAAGATAAGTTTCTTTTAATAGTTTTAACATAATATATAAGTAAGTTACCTTGCTAAAATATTAATAGCATCATCGTGCTTTTACTTTAACCAGTTTTTGTATTTTTTCTCAGAAATGAGATATTTTCCTGAGGTAAAAAGAATCCTATGTGTTGACCCGGATAACCTGCTATTACCATACCAAATTTCATAAAAATCCCTCTAGTGGTTTTTCTGTGATGCGGTCACATACAGACAGACAGAAAAAATTCTAAAAACTATAGATTCGGGCTCTATATCGCTAATAATGAATATTTCAATAAGATTTTCCGGAAAAATATTGAATTTAGAAGAACTTAGTTACAATTTTATTGTATGTATAGTTACTAATTTATGAAGCGAAAAAGTTTGCTTTTCTGATAATTTAAACACGGGCGGAGCCGCGGGTGATTTAGTAGTAATTCTAATAAAATCGAACAAAGGTCATATCTGTACATTAATTTTTTTGGGATTAAAAATATGTATTTTAAAAACACACGGCGACATCTATTGTCGAATATCTAAATAACACATAAATAAATATTAATTAAAATAACTATTTTAATGGATAAAATAGCGCTTTTGATAATTTGATTTTCAAGATAAGCTATTTTTATAGTTTTTACCATATTTTGTAAGTTACCTTGCTAAACTGTTTACAAATAGTATCGTCGTGGTTTTGTTCCTACCAGTTTTTGTATTTTTTTTCAGAAATGAGGTATTTTCTCGCGGTAAAAAGTATCCTATATGTTGACCCGGATAACCAGCTATCATCATACCAAATTTCATCAAAATCCCTCCAGTGGTTTTTCTGTGATGCGGTAACAGACAGACAGACAGACAGACAGACAGACAGACAGACAGACAGACAAAAATTCTAAAAACTATAGATTCGGCCTCTGCATCGATAATAATGTCTATTTCAATAAGATTTTCCAAAAAATATTTAATGTACAGATTCGGCTTAGTTAGAATTTTATAATATGTATAGATATAGATTAGCATAGTTTATCTGTACAGTATAAACAAACTGTAAAACAAACTCTTCAGCTTTGCATTGCTTGAATTTAAACTACAGTTACGTACTAATATTGTTTCAAAATATTTTATGTTTATTCCATAGCTTCAAGATCGTGATTTCTGATAAATACATATATTAAATATAATATGTATTCAGCCCTTTTAAACGTCCCACTGCTGGGCACGGGCCTCCCTTTAACACGAGGGGAATCAGGCCATAGTCCACCACGCTGGCCAAGTGTGGATTGGCGGACTTCACATGTCTTTCGAAAACTTGCTAGGTTCTCTCAGACATGCAGGTTTCCTCACGATGTTTTCCTTCACCGCAAGGCAAGTGGTAATCATGATAGTAATGATTCGCACATGAAAAATCAGAGGTGCGAGACCCGGGATTTGAACCCGCTTCACTCGGTTTCCCAAGTGAGTGCATTACCACTGGGCTACCACTGCCTTTCTATTTATTGCATACAATTATGGTCAATTTTGGTACATTAAAATTTTAATCATATTAATGTGCCTTCAGGTACCATTAATTATATAATAATAAATTACATTATTGTTGTCAATTAAGGTTTAAATTTACTACGAAAAATGAATAATTTGTAAAATTTGAATAAATGATTGGGTACATTATTTCAAGTAATTTTAGTATACTTTATAAGTAAAAATTTACGTCAAAAATGTTAATAACGTGAAAGAACCTCAAAATTAAAGTTGTAGAATTAAACACCAGAATAAAAAAAAATACAACTATGAGAAGAGATAAGATAGAGATAGGTGGAATACTACCTATTACATTTGGAACCTAAAAATAAAATACAATATTCATTTTCAACGACTACGTGTATTCATTTCATCATCTTTCATATTTTTTCATTATATTTTAAACAATCATTATGATTGGTTAAAAAATTAAAAAGTTTGTAATAAAATGATATACATATTTAACCAATTTCATTTACCTAATTAGACTTTTATACACAATAGGAAAGTCTTCTAAAATACAAAAAAAAAAAAAACAATAGGATCCATACTAATATTATAAATGTTTGTCTGTATGTTACCTTTTCACGCTTAATCCGCTGAACCGATTTAGATGAAATTTGGTATAGAAATAATTTGAGACCCTGGAAAGTACATATTTTATCAGAAACAGGGGGTGGAAGTTTGTATGGGGAATTGATCATTTCTCAAGTTAAGGACAAAAAAATCATTATATCTTATAATTTTGTGAAGAAGTAAAATGCTTACCTACTTTTATATATATATATATATATATATATATATATATATATATATATATATATATATATATACCTATACCATATATTATATGATCTATCTATTCCATATTAAACGTTAAAACATATCTAGGGACGAACCTGAGCGAAGCGAGGATGAGTCGCTAGTACTAAAATAATGATAAAAGCTTTAATTATAGTAGAAAAGATGACCTGTAATTAAGATAAGAAGGACCGAGATTGATTGTATTTATTTAATGTAGGGATCAAAGTTATAGTCTTCAGTTTCCGTCTGTAACAAGATAACTTGTTTCAATTAAAGTCACGTAATTGGCTCTTTGGATCTTAGACTTTACTTTTAAACATAGCAAAATAAAGTGTTTTGCTAAAAAAAAACAATTCGTAATTTAAAAAAAAACCTTATTACTAACATTACATACTAATATATGTATTTTTGTATGTATAATGTATATATGTATATTTGAGCCTGTATATATATATATATAATATTATTGTACCGTCCTACTTATGGTTTTCATTAATCCTTTCACCAAAGGTTGTCTGTAAGAAATTGCTCATAGCAATAAAAATAGCAATAAATAAAAAAATAAATAAATAAGTTTTGCCCGCTGCTCCGGTCGTGTGGTGGGTAAGTCCATTCCCAATTCCACTCTAGTGTGATGAGTCAATAAAGTGTGAGCACAAAACAAACGCACACTCATTCACTCATTTTGCTGTTCTTGTGAGTTTTCTTGTATTCTAAGAAGCATAAAAAAGCTCACTGTGGTTTTTTTTCAAATAAACGTTTTAATACGCCCTTCACAAATCAACCTAGATTTTTTCATTAGTACCAAATCTAACTTAAGCTTTGGCCTCAAAGGAAGTAAAACATATGGAGGGGAGATTTTTCCGTCCAAAAATCGAAATGTTTTGAGAGCTTACACCAAAGAAAAAAATCATTAAATTTTTATAATAATCGTTCATAATCAACGACCATATCGCATAATACATAAAAAGACTTACACAATCCTAAAGCGTTTTCTTAAAGTTAGTTAATACATATATAATCACAGGAAAAAATTATTTAAAACGGTTCACCTAATGTAGAAATCGTTTGAACCATGTTTATTATTTCCTTTAAGAAGTACTGAATTAATTAAAGATGTACGATAAAATCTGCAACTTAGAATTACAAACCAACACGCCATGCCCACATTATTTAGATTTCCAGTACGTTAAACTCTAGATTTAATAGCGGTCTATTTGAAAGACGTACAGTATGTTGAAAACTATGACAGAACAGCTGTTCTTCTCTGTAATATTTGAAGATAAAAGCATGTAATAATACCTTACTACAAATTGTATTCGGGTATGTACTTAAGATTCATGCTATATTTTGGTGGCTAAATTCCTTTGGTGGAAAGGGGGTAATTTAGTATTTCAATAGTTAGTAATTTTTTTGAACTTAAAAAAATGTTTTAAGCCCTTTTTAACCTCCCATTGCTGGGCACTGGGATCCCTTATACGAGGAGGATCAGATTATAGTCCACCACGCTGGTCAAATGTCAATTGACAGACATGCTAGGTTCTTTCATACATGTATGTTTCATATACATGTTAATTATACTATATACTACCAAATGCCCGCGGCTATGCTCGCGTAGGGTTTTCCTATATACATATTATATAAGATAGCGTATAAATTTCCACGCTAATCGATCTTGAGACATCCAAATCTAGTGGATTTCTTCGGCTTTTATCAGTTCTTTGTTTGAACTTAAGAGGGCTAACCCAAGTTTACTATCATCTATGAGCAACGTGCCTGCCCACCACCTTTCGAAATTTGGTTGATTATTTCAATGATGTAGGTCCGTTGGCTCTCTTCATTTTATATTCGACTAGCGGCTCACCCTCGCTTCGCTTGGGTTCGTCTCTGACAAAACAAAAACAAACCTATCACACGGGAACCGTACATTTTTTTCGTGATAAAAAGTAGCCTATGTGTTATTCCAGACTATAATCTATCTCTGTGCTAAATTTCGTCTAGATCCGTGCAGCCGTTCTGGCATGAAAGAGTAACAAACGTCCATACTCACAAACTTTCACATTTATAATATTAGTATAATAGATATCACAGCGAAATTCGAAAGCAAAAATTTAAGCCTACACATTATTTTTCGCAGACGAGAAAAAATATGTAAGCGAGTATTTGACTAACTATAAATAATATTATATTAAAATAACTAGCGACTCACCCTCGCTTCGCTCGGGTTTGTCCATAGCTTGCATTAAATCACGATTAATCAGTTTTCGACCGGAGAGGAAAAATGATTAAATTACTAAAATGGCTATTAAAAAATAAGGGTTGATCGTAGAAGGGTGAAAATTGAGGATTGTATGTATTTTTGTATGTTGTATCATAAAAAAATAGAAATTAAAAATTTTATCTAAAAAATAAAAAAAAATTTAGGGGTGGACTACCCCTAACATTTAGGGGGATGAAAAATAGATGTTGGCCGATTCTCATAAATACCGGATAAGCACAAAAAATTTCATCAAAATCGGTCAAGCCGTTTCGGAGGAGTATGGCAACGAAAACTGTGACACGAGAATTTTATATATTAGATAATAACCTAACTATCGGATCCAATTTAGATGTAGTCTTTAAAAGCATCCTGTACAGTGATTTTAATAAACATATGATATCCCCAATCCCTTTTTATGAAAACATATTGTATTTCCTTTCTAATATAAATTTCTATTTCCTTAACATAAAGTTATTACCAACATATTTTTAGTAGGATTTCAATTCAATCACGTCTACAGGATATATAAAATATTTACTTTGTCAATCTGTTTGTTGGTTTCCTTTACATGAGCTGGTGGCTCGTAAAAGTCTATTGAAATTGAAAGGTAAGGTGGCAAATATAAGAATTACGAGTATTATTGACTAGCGACTCACCCTCGCTTCGCTTCGGGTTCGTCCCTAGACAAAAACAAATCTGTCCCATGGGAACCTTACATTTTTCCGAGATGATATATAGCCTATAGCCTTCCTCAGTTAACGGGCTATCTAATGCAAAAAGAATTTTTCAAATCGGACTAGTAGTTCCTGAGATTAGCGCGTTCAACCAAACAACCAAACAAACAAACCCGTTATGAGATTAACGGAGGAACCTTTGTGGCAATGTCAATCACCGCCATATTTACCAATCATACGGTATGCAATAAAAGTGATAGGATATGTAAGTGTATACTAATGTGTAAAACCTAAGAATTTGGTTTTTGATCATCTGAAAGCGGGCGGAGCCGCGGGCAATGCTAGTGTGTATATATACTTTTTATTTATTTATATTATCACATGTAGTTGAAGTTCATCATGTCGAATCGTTTTTATCATTTAACTCGGAACTATACATTTGGAATTTACTTTTTCCTGAATTTAAGCAACACAATATATTTTTTGGTTTGAATTATAAATCAATCCATGCTTATTAACTCCTTCTATATAACAGACGGTATACTCATTTTCTTTTAATATATACTACTTTATGTACTCGCCTTTGAATATGCAATTTTACCGTTTTATGAAGGAAAATATTGGATATTAATAATTCATATCATAACGTTATCACAAAGGTGCTCTAACAAAGTGTTCATTTTGTATTACACTCTCTAAGCACTCTTCATTTTCTAATATTTAGTTTAAAGCGTTACGTTTACATGTTTCAGCTTAGTTACCGACTAAGTAAACTTAATACCACATTTCTTATGAGACCACATAATGGAGAACTTACTCTGCTTTGTAGAATTAGTACCTAAGAAGAGTCGATTATAACATGTTATGAAATAGCGTCAAAAATCATTTTGTAAATTATGTATGTATAAGCCAAATAACCAGCTATCATCATACCAAATTTCATCAAAATCTATCCAGTGGTTATCTCGTGATGCGTTCCCAGACAGACAGACAGACAGACAAAAATTTTAAAACTATACATTCGGCCTATTGACTATTTCAATAAAATTTTCCGAAAAATATTTCATGTACAGATTCGACTTAGTTAGAATTTTATTATATGTATAGATAGGTAGATTTAAAATGTCAAATATTCGCGTCAATCTAAGAAAGTACTCGTATTATGTCAACCTGTGCTATAATGTTAATCATAACATTTATCGATTTTGCTGAGACGCTGGCAGTTCCGAATAATTTAATATTAGTAAACGTATTCTAACTTCATTACAAATTCGAGACCCGATCCCTCATTGACAAAGGCATCGTACGCCACCAAGGGATACTAATCCAATAAAATTGGACATCGACCTATTTAACATTCACTACAATATATTAAAACTAAACTAGTGACCTACCGCCGCTTTATTGCAACCCTGTTTATTGGTGGGATAAAATTTTTATTTATTTTTGAAGTTTTATTTCTTTTGGCACGTTTTGAAAAAAATATGAGAGTAGAATTTTTACGATGCGCGTGCACACTGACAGCTAAAAAGCGACATGATGAAGTTAGCTGAAAGCGTTAGCTAGCGTTAGCGAAGTTAGCTGCATTCTTTTTTACAAACAGAAAGTTGTGACATACGGGATGAAATCTTCAGCTATTTTTGTTCTGTTACGCCAGAGAAGTATAACTTCTTACGTGCGGACATAAATACACACCCACGTATCTTTTTTTAATCCTTGAATTTATTCAATCCTAAAGGATAGTCTATATTTTTTATTACTATAGCTGTTAAGCTAAAGTAATAAAATATATTAAATCTTTACTGGATACAGTCTATACATATATTAAAACTGTAGAGATCGAATGTCTGTATATAGAAAAAAATGCAAAAACCGAGTCAGGGAGATGTAAGAAAAAAAAATAGAACAAATCCAGATTTTTTTTATTTTTTGGTTCTCTGTCTCTTTGTCTGTTTGTAGGGGTTAATCTCCGAAACTGTTGGACCGATTTACATGAAATTTTGCATGGTGATATCTTATATTTTAGGTCAACATTTTAGACACTTTTCTTCCTGAAAAGTTAAAGAGTTCCCGTGGGATAGTTAAAAAAATATAGTAACTTATACACCTTAGTACACAACAACTTATGCACCTAATTTAGTAAAATTTGGCATCTTGATACCTTATACCGGAAAAAAGTACGGTTCCCGTTGGATAGATTTGTTATTGTTTTTCGTGAGCCGCTACTACATAAATAATTTACCATAAAAGATAACTATCTAAATCATTAAAGAAGTAATTATTTCACTCTTAGAGGTGCGTAGATTATTTTTGGAAATGTATGTATATAAACTAGTGTTCGCCCAGTAATCATTATAATATTAAATTAAAAAAAATATAGAGAAAAAATAATTCATTACCTTTTTCTCCTTTACCTATTTGTCGAACGATTTTCTTCTTTTTTTTTGTTTAGTAGCTATTAACGAACGTTTTAAGTGTAATTAGTGTTTTAATAAAAAAAAAATATTAAAGGTAACCTATATTAAAGTACTAAAGAGTCACGTCGCTCTTCCTTTGAATATTACCGGTTTAAAGACATTTATAATGCATTAAGTCGAAACCAGAACTTGTGGTAACAATAAATCTTCTTGTATGGAAAGTTTTTTTTTGTATACGAATAGCTATTACTTTTAACACTAAAAGTACCTAAGGATTAAAAAAATATGATCTAATATCAGTATTTAATATATAAAAAAAAATTAAAGAAGTAAAAAAAAATCAAAAGTGTCACGAATGAAAACCACATGTCGATTCTAACTAGAGGCAGCGCAATATAGTCTAATTTAAATATTGTGTCGGTAGCTTTATTCGGGAATCGTACCTGAAACATCCAGACGGATTTCTGGAATACTATAGATGTACTAATATAATTTAAAAATTATGAAACAGTTTAGTCAAAATAGAAAAGTTAACAATCTAAGTATTATTATAATAAGTAAAGAAGAAATTATAAGGCAGTGGTAGTCCAGTGGTAACGCGCTCGCTTGGAAACCGAGTGAAGCGGCTTCAAATCTCGGGTCTCACACCTCTAATATTTTCATGTGCGAATAATTTTCAATATGATTACCACTTGTCTTACGGTGTAGTAAAATACAGTGAGGGAACTTGCACGTCTAAGAGTACTTAGAAAGTTTTCGAAAGACATGTGTAGTCCGCCAACCCGCACTTGGTCAGCGTGGTGGATAATGACCAAATCGTTTTTAATTGGACGTTAAAAAGGGCTGAATACAAATAAACGAGAGAGCGCTACTATCAATAGAAAGAAGTAAGAGTACTTAAACAGCTAAGTAAAACATATCCATTTGAAAAATTAACTGATTTAACCGCATATGAAGTATTTCTAAACATCTAAAGGCCTATACACACAGCGACAATTTAAGGCTTTACCATAGTTTACCGCGTTTGTATATCGCCGTTTGCCGGCTCTTTTCAGCAGAACTTCCGAGCCGGTGGTAGCTTCCTCACGGACTTAGTACACTGATGCTCTTTAAGTTAAATTGACGATTCAAAAGTGCTTATAAGTCTATATGAATAAAGTTCAATTTCATTTCATATCGATACGAATAGAAATAATCTGCATTTTTTAGTTTCATTCACGCAGAATATGCGGAAATGACATACGTACACAATATACATCGCAATACAAAATATACGCCGACAAATCGCGTTTATGACGCACGGTGTTAGCGCGTTTGTAAACCGTGGTGAACATACACCCTAAAGCTCACAGTGCAATAAAATAAGTAGGTTAATGAGCGGGGGTGAGATCAAAGACGTGCTTTAAGATACTAAAAATATTTTTAAAGCATCTCTAGTGGGAAAAATTAGAAAATTTATGATTAACTTCTAATTTATCATACTGAAGACATTACTCATATATATTATATATGTAACACCGTTTATAATAAATATAATATTTTAAATAGTTCGTACATACAAAAATAAATTTATTTTTAAGTATTATTAATTACAAAACATATCTTTTTTTTTTAATTTTGCTATCGACACTATTTGTAACATTATAAGGCACATTCAAATATTAATTATAGGTTAATTATAAAACTATGAGGCATCCCACAAAGAAATCTTGCTTCGCTCAAAATTTAAACATAGGAATGTTTGAATCCCTGTGATTTCTCACTATATGTGTATCAATACAACACATCTTTAATGTAATATAATAAATATATATAATTTAGTATTTTTAACGACTTACTGCTGATCACGAGATGCTCTCAATGCGAGAGCGATTAGTCTTAGATTAGATCAATAATCATCTACACTGACCAAGTGCAGGTTCGTGGACATCACACGTCTTTCCAACACTAGATAAAATCTCTCAGACATGCTGCTTTCCTTATAATGTTTTCATGTCATCAAGGCAAGATGATCTTGACAAGGTTACCATATTACAAACTATCGACTCACTCTCGCTTTGCTCGGGTTCGTCCCTAGGTTGATTTCCCATACAAACTCTTATCCCCATTTTCACCCCCTTAAGGAATGATTTCCGGGATATAGAGTATCCTATGTCTTTTCCAATGTCTCAATCTATCTTCTTACCCATCTAAATCAGTTCAATAGATCCAAAGATTACCCCCTACAACCTTACAAACTCACAAACTTTATCTCTTTATAATATTAAGTATAGATTATTCGCGTTAATTTCAGAGCTACGACACCCGAATTTGAACTCGCTTCTCTTGGCTTTTCAAGCGAACGCGTTACCAATGGGCTACAACTTTATATATCTAAAGATAATCTGTTGTGTTCTAATATTAACAAGTCCACAAAGATAAATTAAGATGTAAAATTTCATATTAATCTTTTATTATTACACAAAATAATTACGAGTACCGTTTGTGTCACTGCACTCTCATTTTTTAGCTTTGAGCTGAACGAAATGAAAACGATATTGATGAGGCTGCCTTCACAAATATTACGTGAATGTTACTTTGATACGTAAATAATGAAAACACTGATGGCGCGTGACAAACATGGCTTTGAGTATTTATCGATCAATAGGTAAAGGTATACCATGAGGTCCATATTTGATTGAATAAGTAGATGTGAAACTGTCTTTTTGGTTTAGTGACTAGAATGTAGGGCAGCATATTGGAAAATTTTGGGTTCGAGTCCCGAGTGAAGCCAACTATAACCATTAAGGTTTTTCTGTCGAAAATTTTTAGCAACAAGTTAGAGTTTGGAAGGAGGGTAAGCTACTATTAAATATATAAACAATCTTTGTATTAATATTTTAATGTTAGTATTAAATCATAGAAAAGCTTGAACGTCGAGGAATATCGCTGGATTTGACATTTCGATGTTCCTTCATTGGCATAATAAGCGAGATTTTCGTATTCATCTATTTTAATTTTAATTTAAAACACTTTATTGCACAAAAAAATGGTACATTAACAAAAGAAAATACAATTAATGAGATGTGCAAAGGCGGCCTTATCACTAAAAGTGATCTATCTACGCTATAAGGCAAAATATGAATGAATTTCACAAAAGATATCCACAAAAGTTGTTGATATTTCAAACATTCACACAAATTGGTATAATTCGAGTATAAAGCACCTTTATACATCCATTATTTCTTAAAACTTTAATCTCCCAGCTTTGCCCTTTTACTTGAATTAAATATTTGTTTTTAAACCTCCCTCGAGTAGAATCTTCTCGAGTGATCTCGTCTAGAGTTTTGCACCCTTGGCGTTATTCAAGAGTCCTTGTTACGAAAGAAGTTTTCTTTGAATGTTGCCACGACAGTCAATAAAAATGTTGCCATAAGATATTTTTAATATTTAGCAAATTATAATAAAAGGTAAAAAACAAAGCAAATTTCGTATTATGTTGAGTTTTTTTATTAACTAATAAGTTACCCCGCTTTTATTATGTAACTTTTAGAAATAGGCAATTTTTTTGTATATATTTAAAAAACCGGATAGCGATCGAATTTTCAAAATTGTTTCTTATAGTAGATAAATATTGAAGTCAGATATTTTTTGACGTTCAAAATAATAGGTGAAAGATATTATCTATTAATATTTATTTAACATTTATTTATAAATGTTGCTAGATATATTTTTTACTTGCGACTCACTCTCGCTTCGCTTGGGTTCGTCCCTAGCTTGGATATAGTAACATGGATAGATAATTTTTTTAAGTATTAAAACCTTCCGTGGACCTTAAGGAGCATACAAAAAAATAAATTAGCCGAATTGGTCCAGCATTCCTGAGTTATACGCTTACCAACATTCATTTTTATTTATATAGATTTATTTTATTATAATTATAAATACGCATTTTGTGTTTGTCACCTTCATACTTAATTAAATAAAATAATAATAATAAAAAAAACTTTAGGTTGAAATTTATGCACATTCTGCCCTTCTTAATGTCCCACTTCTGGGTACGGATCTCCCTTCAATACGAGGCCATAGTCTACTAAGCTGGCCAAATGCGGATTGGCGGACTTCACATGTCTTTCGAAAACTTGCTAGGTTCTCTCAAACATCCAGGTTTCCTCACGACGTTTTCCTTTACCGTAAGACAAGTGGTAAACATGTTGGAAATGATTCGCACATGAAAATGTCACAGTGTGAGATCCAGGATTTGAACCCGCTACACTCGGTTTCCCAAGCGAGCGCGTTGCCACTTTGCTACCACTGTTGTCTTAATATAACTTGATAAAATAAGCTATAAAATTTCATCAAAAATCGTTTAATAGATTTGCGTGAAAGCGTAACAAACCTCCATACATTCTTCACAAACTTTCATGTTTATTATATTAGTAGGATGAATTAAATATACGTCGAATACGATGCATAAGAATCATAATTGCTAGGTCATTGCATCCATTTATTTGTATAATTTAACAAAAACAGATGGATCTGTTTGTTTTTTAATTGTCTTAACTCCATATTTCAACACTCGAGTGCACTCTAAATGTCCGCCATCAGCCAATAACACAGTTTATGATTTACAAATAATGAACTGTAAAGTTAACGTTTTACTTTTAATTATAAGATCATGTTGGCGAATTCATTTTTTATTTAAGATAAAGAAGTCTTTTAATATTATTTTTTCTATTTTATTTGTATGTATAAACATAATTGTTATCTAAAAATCTAAGATTTAACTGTAATATTTCATAACCTTGACGATTTGTGGTTTTCCTTAACCCATTAACCGCCAAAATGAAAACAACAGCGATATTTCTACAAAATGTTTATTTTATTATTGTTTATAAATCAAATAAACATAAAAGTATGAAAAAAGTAAAAAAAAATAGTTACTACCCCTTATAGGGGGGTGTACCCAATTGAGTACAGCGGCGTATTGTAGGTGAAAATTTTCGAAACATTGTTTTTCTACACACAATGTTTTTATACACTTTTTACATTGCAAGTGAACTCTTGCATGACAAATAACATATCGTAATGGTTTTTCAAGCTTTGAGGATGTCCTATGCCATCTTGAGGCAAACCTGGGACCAATGAAGATGAAGTTCGATCCTTATGTTTCCTGGCATAAGTAGTTTCGCAATAGTACGTTGAAACATGAGCTGATCCATGCTGTAACCTAAAGGATCAGTAGACGCTTTGACGGCTTTTCCACAAAATAAATAAGAAATATTGCAGTAATCTGTAGAACTTGCGGCTACCCAGTTTTTATAGCTAAACTGCACTGGTTTTCCTCGGATAAACTGCTTAGTAAGATGATGGTCAAAATATCTTACCATCAATTCATCAATTGAAATATTATCATGCATCACACCCCACTACAGAAATTTATTCATCTGAATATCAGGTAATGATCAAACATTGAACATTTTGTTCCTGGTACTACTAGCTTCGTCGTTGTTCAAAAATAAAGATTCTTTTTTATATCCCGAAATCTTTGTCTTGTCATGGATCTTGATACCATTTTGAAACCTACATCTTCATCAGCAGATCAGTATAGATTTTCTGATGAAGATCTGGGTAACTTATGATATCCAGATAATATCATTATACTTATAAACCTTTTTAAGTCAACAAAGTCTATTAGAAAAGTATATCGATTGTTTTGATTAGCATATAAAATTGTATTTGTAATTATCAAACTAATCACCTCATCATTAGTATTTTTTCAAATATTTGTACTAGGATAAGATTTTGGAATTGTTCTTTCACCAGACTCTTCTGTCTATCTTGCACATCAAATCTATTTTGGGATGTAAAAGTATACTCAGCACCTTCTTCATCTGTCACGATACTGGGTTTTGGTGCTATGATCGCGACTTCGTAATCAGCCTCATTACCACTGTCCTCCAAAACAGTGTTAACTGCTTCCTCTAAGCCGTTGTAGATATTAGAAACCTTCAAATGTTTCGAACTCATTATAGAAGAATCTAAAAAAAAATTGCAAACATTATATGGATGCGGCCGCTGTACCCAAATGGGTACACTTGTGTTTCTAGCAAGTCTACTTTGTGAATGTGAGTTAAAAAATACTGGATTGTCATTTATTTCATAAATAAGGACGTAATTTACTAAACTAAATACACCAAATAAAAACTGGTATTATATAAACACTAGGAAATAATAAAATAATGTACTTACCAATAGTAATGATTATAAGCCTAAGTTAAAATCCTCTCACTGACAGCTATCAAGAATATACCCACTTAAATTGTTTCTATTTCAATATACTACCTGTCCTCTATTAAAACGAATGAAAAGAACAACAGAAACTATAAAAATTTGATAACTACCTTTAATTTTTTTGCTGTACCCAATCAGGTACAGAGGCGCCAAATGGGTTAATAGCGATACACGTTTGACGTAATTATGTATTAAGCCCTTTTTTACATCCCACTGCTGGGCACGGGCCTACTTGTATGTGAGGGGATCAGGTTACAGTCCACCACGCTAGACAAGTGTGGGTTGGTGGACTTTACATAAAAACCTTTGAAGTCTTCCTAGTTTCTCTGGACATACAGGCTTCCTCACGACGTTTTCTTTCACCGTAAAACTAGGGATAATTATGTTAAAAATTATTACCTATATTAAAAATGTCAGATGTGTGAGACCTGGGATTTGAACCCGTTTCACTTGGTTTCTGAAACAAGCGTATTACCGCTGAGCTAGCATTGCCTGTTTGACATAAGCTTCATAGAAATTATGTCAAATTTCTATCTTCAATAAGAAGATGATTGATAGATAGCTTATTGGGATTAACCGTAAGCCGATTATACTAATGATCTCGTTAAGAGCTACTAATAAACTTCAAATTTGGGTTTATTTATTTATTTATTTATTTATTTATCTACACGTATTTATACGAAGAATGATATCGAATCGCTAATTTGATATGAACTGGTGGCGGTATGTAACCCCCATGCCTCGGAGAGCACATACAGCCGTCGGTCCTACGCCTTAACTCTCACCGGTCGTGTCGAAGTATCGTCCCATCGGACTTTGAGAGTAATAGGAATAGAGAGTGCACTTGTGTCTGCGCGTACACGCGCTGCACTATAATAATCTCCTGCGCATCTAGGTAGTCTCAGTGAGATTGGCCGCCGTGGTTGAAGTCGGTCAGGAGAACATTATGGCCAGGATTTCTGGTTTTTTTTTTCATTAATATATGAATAAGATAGAATATTTTTAATTTCACGTTATATAATATATACATATATCGTCTTATAATATACTAATATTAATTTTTATCCTACTACTAAGTGTAAATTCAACATATGTCTAAAAAAAACAAGAAAACAGACATTCGAATTTATATTATATTATTAGTAGAATGTAGGTACATATAATATGTATGTATTTTAGTTTTTTTCCGCAGAAGTTTATATAAGACTCAACGGTCAACGTACACGTACTTGTTACAAGTTACTAGCAAACTCGAGTGGCCCTCAACATTTGGTTGCCCCTAACAAATATTTCGTCTGTATACTTATTTTTAACCGACTTCAACAAAAAAAAGGTACTTTATCCGGCTGTTTGTATATATTTCATTTTTTAAAATGAATTCTCCAAATAAGGTAAAATAATTAATTTTAAGTGATTTCCAAGTTGGTATATACATTTTTAATAAAAATCTGAAAAGCTTCTCTTAGTGTTAATTTTGATCTAATCTAGACTAAGTTTTAGTCTTAATCTTTTGCGGCTCTGCTTTCGTGCTTCATAGAAAAATAGACTCAGAGATAGTGTATTCCTACTAATGAAAATATTTTTTAAATCTATTTAGGGGTTTGAGACAACATGTCATGCTTCAATCAATATAAATTTTAAAATTGTGTTGAAATGATAAAATCATTAATAATACAAGCCAGCTGGCGACACTACAGACAGACCAAGGGCGAAACAACATCTGCCCTTCTTTTTGAAATGAAATGAAGTATTCTGTATTGCACACCATTATTTTACATTACATAGTTTAAACAGATTAAAGAAAAATAGTACAATAGGCGGCCTTATCGCTAGAGAACGATCTAATCTAGATAACCTTTGGCTAGAGAGAAAGAAATAGAGAAGAAAGGGGTACAAACAATCTTAAAGAGATCTACAATGAATACATACATAGACAAACAAATATACATACATACATACATACATACATACATACGTACGTACATACATACATACATACATACATACATACTTACATACATACATACATACATACATACAAACTTACATACATACATATATACATACATACATACATACATACATATACATATATAAACATTATAGCTTAAAATTGTCTTTTTCTATATTGCCTTTAATTAATCTTCGAACGTAAGAGTTAAATGCTCAAAATATTGAAGTGTTCAATTTGCGTAACAGCGCGTTTTTCAGGACGGTAAATTCTGTGCACTTCTCTCATACCCTTCTTAGCTTACCAAGCCGGTGTGATGCCCAAGGGACTACTAACTATGCCATTCTGATCGAAGCTTGGGACATACATACTAAAAGGTCACTTATAACATTCAAAATGTTTAATGTTAAGACTGTTGAAAAGGCAGATTTCCAGGTTCGAACTAAGCTATGGAATGTCTGTCATTCATAAAGCCATAATTATTATATATTTTTACCTTCCTCTTGGTTACTTACTTCCATATGGTTACCCAGTGATGGATCCCGAGACTGGGTTTTTTATGTGTTAGTCCCATTATGTTTTCATGGGAACAGATTACTTCAAACCTACGAAATGGAAAGAATAGATCAAAAAATTAAAATCACATTACTATTATTATAGATAGGAAAGTTTGTATGTCTGTATGCTTGTAAAACATATACATTATACTTTTATATATAAAAAAAATAAAAGCAATGCCTTTGTGTCAAATCGCTAAAAATACCTAGGGACGTAACCAAAGTCAGAGTAAGTCACTAGTCCATTATAAATTGATAACGAAACCTTATAAAGTTAAGCTATAATATTTAACATCTGTACGGTGTTCGCAGAATTTTGCGATTGAATATTCGAGTATATCTAATATATTTAAATGAGCAATTCTTGTATATTTATATATTTACTTATTTATTTATACCTGCAATCTCGGGAACGGCTCTAATGATTTCGCTGAAATTTGGTATGTGGGAGTTTTCGGGGGCGAAAAATCGATCTAGATTAGTCTTATGTCTGGGAAAACGCGTGTTTTCGAGTTTTCATGCGGTTTTCTTTTACATTATTCAACATTTATAGCAATCATAGGTGTCCGAGTTCGAATCTCGATCAGATACAAAGTTTTTACGTTTGTTTTTTTATTTTTTTATTTGTTCAAGTTTTTAGTTTCTTTTTATCTATAAAATACGATATAACAAAAACGAACTCCAAACGAAACTCGGTCGCCTGAGTACTCACACATAATAAATGCATTGTAGTAGGGGCAACACTCATCATTTTTCCCTTAAGGATCGTCTTGAAATCTCTATGGAACAGTACATATGTTCCAGTTCGAGAAGTGTCTACGAAACTTTGTTTTTTCTTTATTTTGAAATATTTTTCGCTGAAGCTATCCTACATCGTGTGGCATGTTACTAGAAGTGCATCATAGGTTCGATTCTCATCTAGGGAAATGTTTATATTGTATATTATATGGTTCCGATTAATTTAATAGTCCGCCATCACGTTCTACCTTCCAGAAGTATAAAGAATTCGAAGGCATTAGCATTCTGAAGTACGGAGTTAGTTAGTGGTAGCCCAGTAGTAACATGTTCGCTTGGGAAATCGAGTGTAGCGGGTTTAAATCCCTAATGTCGCACCTGTAATACTTACATATCCGAATCATTTTTAATACGATTACCACTTGTCTTACGGGAGTCATCGTGAGGTAACCTGCATGTTTGAAAGAACCTAGCAAAACGAAAAACATGTGAAATCCGCCAACCTACAATTGGCCAGCGTGGTGCACTAAAGCTTGCCGCCTGATCCCACTCTTATCGAAGGAAGTATCGTACCCAGCAGTAGGACGTTAATAATTAATTAATTATTTTTTTAAAAACAAGCTTTTATTTAGATCCTGGATATCACGTAACACAAGAGTGCTTGTCAAGACTATTCAAACGAGTCCAAACACGACGGTTTTATCTTGTTTAGTTTAAAAGTTCCTATGGCCATTTTCCGACTCCATCTTGAGACCAGCTTCATGGTATCATATTATTGCATTGTCACCGAAATTACGCAAGAAAACCAAAGTTCAACCTAATCTAAAGACAAGAAGTGGTTCTAATTTAACTCGCAATATTTGTCAGTTAATAAAAAAAACCTTGTAAAAAGGGCTATAGCATCAAGTATAGATTTTACCTGAGAAATGTACATTAAGATTAGTATCCAGGTAATTAACTTTAAATTACTTGAAGGGTTGTTAATATTTTACAGAACGTATATATTACAGATTTTACAAAGGAAAATGAAGTAACAAATTCAAAGTATTAAGTAGAACAAGACGAGATAAGTCGCTTTATTTGTGGACGCTAAGCGCGGATTATCATTCATTAAGCTTTGTTATCTTTGCGTTGTTTACATAAAAACTGTTTCTTATCATTTTGAATATGAAAAAAAAATGTACAGTTAAAACAATATAGTGTTTTTTTAAAAAAAGAAAGTTTCTTTTATATAATTTTTAATCTATACATATAATAAAATTGTAACTAAGCCGAATCTGTACATTAAATATTTTTTGGAAAATCTTATTGAAATAGACTTTATTATCGATACAGAGGCCGAATCTATAGTTTTTAGAATTTTTGTCTATCTGTCTGTCTGTCGATCTGTCTGCCTGTCTGTCTGTCTGTTACCGCATCACGACAAAACCACTGGACAGATTTTGATGAAATTTGCTATGATGATAGTTGGTTATTCGGGTCAACATATAGGATATTTTTTACTGCGGGAAAATATCTCATCTCTGAGAAACCTATACTAAAGGTTAAAACGTAACTAGGGACGAACCCGAGCGGAGCGCGGGCGAGTAGCTAGTTAAATATATATATAAACGTACATTTCTATGGAGACACATAGTACAAATATAGTATTATATGATCTGTTCACATAGCATTTGTGTCGATTTTGTGTAATTACTACATAATATCATGAAAATCGCCACATTTTTTTAATTTTACGATTGGACTTACATTCGTTTTAGCTTTGACTATACATATTCTTAAGCTTGTTTTATATTGAAAAATCAAAGATAGTAATATTAAAATTAAATATATACCGTGTAGGATTATAAGATTATATATGATATTTCATCTAGATGTTGGATGAGGTATCATTAATTATTAGAGAAAATTTCCCTAGATCCCTCAGAATTTAGATCAAGTAATTTAAAGAAAACGAAAAAAAATAAAAAAGTTCTGGAAAACACCAAAAACCTTATCTTTAACCTATAAGACTGCATTTACAAATATTATAATATCTATATAGTACTTATTTAAAATGTCGGTTTGTAATGTTAAAATAATAGCTTTTTACTAAATGTATGCGAAATAATCTGTCTGTCTGTCTGTTTATTTCGGATAATCTCCAAAACGGTTGGACTGATTTTCAGGGAAATTTCACTGGCAGATAGCTGATATTATAAGGAGTAACTTTGGCTACTTTTATTATAGAACAAGAATTAGGGTTCCGCTCAATAAAATTAAAACGTACCTAAGACCCGAGCGAAACGAGGGTAAGTTTCTAGTTATATATATAAAATAAATGTATATTTAATTTTATTACTGTACAAGTTACGTCAGCGTAGAATTGTGGCAACAATGTTTCTTGGTTAAATTTAATTTATGCTTTAATACTGTAGAGTACAATATAGATTTTATTCATCATAAAATTCATACTTGCAGTTCTAATTACTCCACACTGTCAGCATGAATGACTACGCCAAGCTTTGGTTGGCTGTACGCCAGAACTTTTGAAATCTGCACTGTACTGTTAAACACTTGTTTGATTTTTAATTTTACTTCATTTTCTTCACAATACTCCTAATTAATACAAGCTTTTATTTCGTTTCACTTGTCCGCGTCTGTGTAATGGAATCTTGCAAGTTACATTTGACCCACTTCCCATTGTTCGATTGAGCTGAAATTATGCACACTAGTTTGGTTCCCGATACAATACATGATTACTTAAATGCCGCCATTTTTAATTCAATATGGCGGAAGTTACATAATGGCGATTTATCATTTCCATTTACCCTTATGATATAAGCATCAAATGAAAGAGCTTGATAAGCGAATTACGATAAATAAAGTGACGTCATTGTAAATTAAATATGGCGGACGTCGCAAATTAGCGATTTATAATTAGAAAATTTTATTTAGTTACACCTGTCCCGGTGTCTGTCTGTCTGTAATGAAATCTTGCAAGTTAAATTTAACTAAACGTTATTATAAGTCCAATATGGCGGATTTCCAAAGATGGCGGACTATATTTTTTATGTACCCCCATGATATGGATATCAAATGAAAGAGTTTGCTGAGAAGAATACGAATAAAATAACAACTAAAAAATAAATTAAAAGTATGGAAACATTTTTAAAAACAAGCTTTTATTTCAACGCTTTAAAAAGAAGAAAATAAACTTTAAATTACTTAAATCAAACCCAACAATTTATTACATTACACAATTTATATATTAGTATCTGGGTGACCGAGCTTCGCTCGGAGTTCTTTTTTGTTGTATCGTATTTTTTTATATCTTTACATATTATAAAATTGTAACTAAGCCGAATCTGTACATTAAATATTTTTTGGAAAATCTTATTGAAATAGACATTATTATCGATGCAGAGGCCGAATCTATTGTTTTTAGAATTTTTGTCTGTCTGTCTGTCTGTCTGTCTGTCTGTCTGTCTGTCTGTCTGTCTGTTACCGCATCACAGAAAAACCACTGGAGGGATTTTGATGAAATTTGGTATGATGATAGCTGGTTATCCGGGTCAACATATAGGATACTTTTTACCGCGAGAAAATATCTCATTTCTGAAAAAAAGTACAAAAACTGGTAGGAACAAAACCACGATAATACTATTTGTAAATAGTTTAGCAAGGTAACTTACAAAATACGATAAAAACTATAAAAATAGCTTATCTTGAAAATCATATTATTAATAGTCCTATTTTATCCATTAAAATAGTTATTTTAATTAATATTTATTTATGTTATGTTGATTTTTAGATACTCGACAATAGATGTCGCCATGTGTTTTTAAAATACGTAGTTTTAATTCCAAAAAAATGAATGTATGAATGTATGTAGAATTACCTACTACTAAATTACCCGCGGCCTCGCCCGTGTTGAAATTATTAATAAAGCAAACTTTTGATTTTATAAATGAGTAACTATACCTACACATAATAAAATTGTAACTAAGCCGAATCCGTACATTCAATATTTTTCGGAAAATCTTATTGAAATATTCATTATTAGCGATATAGAGGCCGAATCTATAGTTTTTAGAACTTTTGTCTGTCTGTCTGTATGTAACTGCATCACAGCAAAACCAATGGAGGGATTTAGATGAAATTTGGTATGGTGATAGCAGGTTATCCGGGTCAATGCATAAGGATATTTATTACAGCAGGAAAATATCTCATTTCTGAGAAAATATACAAAAACTGGTTAAAATAAAAGCAAGATGATACTATTAACATATTAGCAAGGTAACTTAATATGTTAAAACTATTAAAAAAATCTTATCTTAAAAGAAATATAATTAAAATAGTTATTTTAATGAAAACTTATTTATGTGTTATTTAGACATTTGATAATAGATGTCGCCATGTGTTTTTAAAATACGTAGTTTTAATACACTAAATTACCCGCGGCTCCGCCCGTGTTTAAATTTTTAATCAAACAAACGTTTTGGCTTTATAAATTAGTAACATATTAGTAATATTTTGTTGGCCGAAACAATTTTCAAATTAGAATATTTGTAAATTTTTATTGTTTAGTAAATAATGTTAATGTTTTTTAATCTTTTAATGTAAAAATTGGGCAAATGCAAATCCAACTCGCGCATTATAGGTTTCGTATAGCAAAATACTATGTTGTTTTTCTTACTTACGTGTTTTGTTAGGTTAACACTAAAATAAATACCTACGAATAATATTTACGTTTCCACAATATCGGCTCATTTTATCAACCGTGAAAATAAGTTCGATTTATATTATTTTATAACATTTTATGGAAAACAAGTTTATGGCTGTTAAACTGCCAAAGCGGGTAACTAAAAATATTTCATATCTCAAAAACTATAAAAAAGTATTTTAGGAACTGCTATACCTCAGCTTTTTCACTTTTTATTAACATCCTTTCTTGGAAGATAAAGGCTTAAAGGACACAACAAAATGCTTACGACTTTAATCATATTCGCCGAGCCATATAAGATAATAAAAAGTATTTGCTTAGAATTATTTACTTATCACACTTTCTTTTGAAAATTATTTTGGAAAATATTACTAACTAGCGCTAATTAAGAAAAGTTATCAATATGTAATTTAAATAATCAGCTAAATATTAAATTAATCAATAGCTGTCTATTAGTAAAAAATGATTAAAATTAATTCCGTAGTTGGAGAGTTTATCGCCCAAAACTAAAAAAACAAACAAAACAGAAGTATAGACATACATAAAAGTTATTGCTAAAACAAAAAGTGCAATTTAACGGAGGAACCTTTGTGGCATTGTCAATCATTGCCATTATTTATCAATCATGTGTGCAATGAAAGTAATGTATAATGTAAGAGTATACTAATGTGTAAAACCTAAGAATTTAGTTTTTGATCATCTGAACGCGGGCGGAGCCGCGGGAAATGCTAGTATATGTATATAAAAACTAATAACTTGGTCGCTTCACTAATATGCTTATGCCAGAATATAAAAAATTATCGACCATATTCTGCGTGGTATAATGCTAAAGAAAACCGCATGAAAATTTGAAAACACGCATTTTCCCAGACAAGACTAATCTAGGTCGATATTTCGCCCCCAAAAACCCCTACACAGTAAATTTCAGCGAAATCACGAGTATAAATAAATAAATATACAAGAATTCCTCGTTTATATACATTAGATTAAATAAAAGCTTGTCGCGAGAAGTACCTGTGCAAATAAACAAGAATATAATATTTAAAAGAGATAAATCTCGCGACAATCTTTAACATCATATAAATTGAGTAATGTTATAAATTGTTGGGTTTGATTTAATTTAAATTTATTTTATACTAGCATTGCCCGCGGCTCCGCCCGCGTTCAGATGACCAAAAACTAAATACTTACATATTAGTTTATTCTTACATTGCATTTTTTGTATTTTTTCTCAGAAATGAGATATTTTCCCGCGGTAAAAAGTATCCTATGTGTTGACCCGGACAACCATGTACCACCATACCAAATTTCATCAAAATCCCTCCAGTGGTTTTTCTGTGATGCGGTAACAGACAGACAGACAAAAATTCTAAAAACTATACATTCTGCCTCTATATCGATAATAATGATTATTTCAATAAGATTTTCTAAAAAATATTTAATGTACAGATTCGGCTTAGTTACAATTTTATTATATGTATCGATTAAATTTCGAAAGATTGAAAGGAAAGATGGAATTTTTTTATATTCTCAATGCCGTGACGCTTAATGTTGATTCACTCAAATTTATAACTTATTTTTTATTTTATTTTTTTGTGTAATTCTCAGAACTTAAAAAAGAGGTACTTTGGATAAATTCGTGTTTGCTTCGCAATATATTCTCCGTTATTTTAACATTTTTTATTATTCTTAATCTCTTATTAGAAACAATTGTTATTAGAGACAGTGATAGTCCAGTGGTAGTGCGCGAAATCCAAGTAAAGCGGGTTCAAATTCCTGGTCTCGCACTTCTGATACGTTCGTTGTGCTATTCACTTTATCCACTTTAACGTGATTACTGTATAATGTGGTGTGATGGAATACATCGTGATAAAACCTGCATATTTGAACCTAACAATTTTTCGAAAGACATGTAAATACCGCCAACCCCACACTTAGTCAACGTGGTGGACTATAAGCTCATCCCCTCGTATTGAAGGGAGGCCCATACACAGCAGGGATGTAAAAAAGGGCTAAATAATTCATATTTTAATGAATATGCCATCACATGCTTAAAGATGGACCAATGTGAATTTGAAGAGGAAATCTAAGCTGTGTTATCAATAAAAGCATTTAGAAAACAGTTAGTTTTTTTTATAAAGATGGTCAAATTCTATTTATATTTGTTTTCCACAAATTCCACCCTATTTATAATACTAATATTATAAATCTGAAAGTTTGTGAGGATATCTGGATGTCTGGATGTTTGTGGCCCTTTTACGCAAATACTACATAATGGAATTTAATGAAACCTTACAATAATATAGTTCATACATCAAAATAACATAGGCTACTTTTTATCCCGAAAAAAGTACGGTTCCCGTGGGATAGATTTGTTTTTTTCTAGAGGCAAACCCGAGCGAATCTAATTTCAACCACTAGGCGAACACTAGTATAAGAAAATAGTATTAATAACAAAATACACAATGAGTCGACATTACTAAGGATATTAGATATCACGACGCGCTTGTCAACTTAATTGAACGTATAACAGAGGATATAGTAATATAATAAGTTATTGTATTACGATCGTATTATAAAAGTGATCGCAGACAAAAATATTATAATTTTTGTAATGATAATACATGTATTAAATAATATATTTTCTTAAATGTTTGTTTTATGATCAAGATAATGATTTAAGTTAACTACGCCTTAAAAAATGTAATTTGGCTGCCTGGCTGAGTGTAAATGTGAAGGGTTCTACAGTCTAGTGTGAGCCTTAGCCTGGTGAAATATATTTTTCCAGTTGTCTCTGTTTTCAGCTGGCTATCTCCAACTCTGAGGAGTTGGACATAAGAGGATATAAGAGCAACTGGTATGAGTACCAGTTGCTCTTATGTCCCGCTCTATGTCGTCCAACTACTTGATAAATTCCGTCTGCTTAATTCCGTCTCGACTTCTGCGTCCGATTTACCGTCGTGTAGGCGTTTAAGCTTACGGGAATCCTCCATTCTCACTACTTCCCCAGTCCAGCTCGGACGTCCGATTATAGTTATTGCTTTGTGATCAAAATCATGATTTGACACACCTTTGCTTCGAATTCGTAATTAAAATTAATACTCGTTATAAAATGTAAACTACTTGTTTAAACATTGTATTGTATTGTATTCTGCCCTTTTTAACGTCCCATTGCTGGGAGTGGGCCTCCCTTCAATATGAGGGGAATCAGGCCATAGTCCACCACGCTGGCCAAGTGCGGATTGGCGGACTTCACATGTCTTTCAAAAACTTGCTAGGTTTTCTTAGACATGCAGGTTTCGTCATGATGTTTTCCGTCATCGTAAGGCAAGTGGTAATCATGTTAGAAATGATTCGCACATGATATCCAGTGCGAGACCTGGAATTTAAACTCGCTTCACTCGGTTTCCCAAGCGAGCGCGTTACCACTGGGCTTCCACTGCCTTGTTTAAACATATCCTGAACACACACACACACACACACACACACACACATCAGCCTCTATCCGTCCACTGCTGGACATAGGCCTCTCCAAATGCACGCCACTTCCTGAACGAAAGACAGTATATCAGTAGCCATCTGTGCAAGAGATTGTAGTAGACAAGTCTTGAATCTTATTGTAATTTCAAATCCTTTATCATCATCATCATCTCTCTCTCTCTCTCTCTCTCTCTCTCTCTCTCTCTCTCTCTCTCTCTCTTCTGAAACTTAATAAAAAACCAATAATGTTTAGCGCGTCCTGAATATATGTGGTCCAAAAGCTAGGCAAAAAATTAAAAAAACTAAAATATACTAATAATCACCCACATACGCAAATATTTTTGTAATATATTTAAAAATCTTTTATTGCTTTGGGAAAAGCTCAACATATTGGTTAAGGCGAACAAAAATTATTGCAGAAAACCGAAATTGCATTATTTACTACCTATACAGTTACTTATACATATATCCTTTATTCGATATTTATTCCGTTACAATACTATGTAGAACAAGCGTTATGTTGAACAAACGCTCATAATTACATATTAAATATGTAGTTAAGTACTAATTATAGAGCTTACTAGCATTTCCCGCGGCTCCGCCCGCGTTCAGATGATCAAAAACCAAATTCTTAGGTTTTACACATTAGTATACTCTTACATTATACATTACTTTCATTGCGCACCGCATGATTGGTAAATAATGGCAGAGATTGACAATGCCACAAAGGTTCCTCCGTTAAATTGAACTTTTTGTTTTAGCAATAACATTTATGTATGTCTATACTTCTGTTTTGTTTGTTTTTTTAGTTTTTCACGATAAACTCTCAAACTACGGAATTAATTTTAATTATTTTTTACTAATAGTATTAGTAATATTAGTATTTATACTATAGATTAATTTAATATATAGCTGATTATTTCAATTACATAATGATAACTTTTCTTAATTAGCGCTAGTTAGTAATATTTTCCAAAACGATTTTCAAAAGAAAGTGTAATAAGTAAATAATTCTAAGCTAATACATTTTTTTATTTCATATGGCTCTGCTAATATGATTAAAGTCGTAAACATTTTATTGTGTCCTTTAAGCCTTTACCTTCCAAGAAAAGGTGTCAAGAAAAAGTGAAAAAGTTAAGGTATAACAGTTCCGAAAATACTTTTTCATAGTTTTTGAGATATGAAATATTTTTAGTTACCCGCTTTGGCAGTTTAACAGCCATAAACTTGTTTTCCATAAAATGTTATAAAATAATATAAATTGAGCTTATTTTTACGGTGCAAAAAATGAGTAGGTATTGTGGAAACGTAAATATTATTCGTATTTATTTTAGTGTTAACCTAACAAAACACGTAAGTAAGAAAAACAACATAGCATTTTGCTATACGAAACCTAAAATGCGCGAGTTGGATTTACATTTGCCCAATTTTTACATTAAAAAATTAAAAAACATTAACATTATTTACTAAACAATAAAAAATTACAAATATTCTCATTTGAAAATTGTTTCGGCCAACAAAATATTACTAATATGTTACCTACTAATTTATAAAGCCAAAAAGTTTGTTTTATTAAAAATTTAAGCACGGGCAGGGCCGCGGGTAATTTAGTAGTAATTATAGTAAAGTCATAGAAAGGTTTTATCTGTACATTTTTTTTTTTTGGATAAAACTACGTATTTTAAAAACACATGGCGACATCTATTGTCAAATAGCTAAATAACACATAAATAAATTTTCATTAAAATAACTATTTTAATGAATAAAATAGCGCTGTTAATATTTCTTTTAAGATAAGTTTTTTTTAATAGTTTTTACATAATATATAAGTTACCTTGCTAAAATATTAATAGCATCATCGTGCTTTTACTTTAACCAGTTTTTGTATTTTTCTCAGAAATGAGATATTTTCCTGCGGTAAAAAGAATCCTATGTGTTGACCCGGATAACCTGCTATTACCATACCAAATTTCATAAAAATCCCTCTAGTGGTTTTTCTGTGATGCGGTCACATAGGTACAGACAGACAGAAAAAATTCTAAAAACTATAGATTCGGGCTCTATATCGCTAATAATGAATATTTCAATATGATTTTCCGATAAAATATTGAATTTACGGGTTCGGCTTAGTTACAATTTTATTGTATGTATAATTACTAATTTATAAAGCGAAAAAGTTTGCTTTACTGGTAATTTAAACACGGGCGGAGCCGCGGGTGATTTAGTAGTAATTCTAATAAAATCGAAAAAAGGTCATATCTGTACATTCATTTTTTGGGAATTAAAACTACGTATTTTAAAAACTCATGGCGACATCTATTGTCGAGTATCTAAATAACACATAAGTATATATTAATTAAAATAACTTTTTTAATGGATAAAATAGCACTATTGATAATTTGATTTGCAAGATAAGATATTTTTAATAGTTTTTACCATATTTAGTAAGTTATCTTGCTAAACTATTTACAGATAGTATCATCGTGGTTTTGTTCCAACCAGTTTTTGTATTTTTTCTCAGAAATGAGATATTTTCCCGCGGTAAAAAGTATCCTATATGTTGACCCGGATAACCAGCTATCATCATACCAAATTTCATCAAAATCCCTCCAGTGGTTTTTCTGTGATGCGGTAACAGACAGACAGACAGACAGACAGACAGACAGACAGACAGACAGACAGACAAAAATTCTAAAAACTATAGATTCGGCCTCTGTATCGATAATAATGTCTATTTCAATAAGATTTTCCAAAAAATATTTAATGTACAGATTCGACTTAGTTAGAATTTTATAATATGTATAGATGAGCATTATACAAAACAAAACGAGGTAAAGCCATGAAAATAAACATTTGTAATATCTTTTGTTATTAAAATATTAAAAACTAGCGGCTCACTCTCGCTTCCCTCGAATTCGCCCCTAGAAAAATAAAAACAGACCTATCCCACGGGAACCGTACATTTTTCTGGAATAAAAAGTAGCCTATGTGTTATTTCAGACTATAGTCTATATCTGTGCCAAATTCTATCCAGATCCGTTCAGCCGTTCTGGCGTGAAAGAGCAACAAACATACATCCATACATACATTCTTACACACTTTCGCGTTTATAATATTAGTAGGATATTCATAATGTTACTGTTAGGGACGTGGCTCCCGGGTTGTGAAGGGAATCAGTCCACCTTCCTGAGAAAGTGTGGATTGGTGAACTTCAATGTCTTTCGAAAACTAGTTAGTTTATCCTAGTTAGGTTAGATTTCGTATATTTTCCATCACTGTAAAAAAAGTGGTAACCATGTTGAAAATGATTCATGCATAAGCATATTAGCGGTGCGAGACATGGAATTTGAACTCGCTTCCTTTCGCTTTCATTTTGAAACAACTCGCTAAAAAAGCTTAAAAAGCTTACACTTAGTCAGTTTTTAGTACTTTTTTGGTGTAGGTGTTAAGACTAATTTTTTGATTATACATTTTTTTTTGGATTCGAACATTTGTTATGGAAACTGGCATTAGCAATATACAATTTTTTTAAAGAGTGGCAAAATATGTAATTGATGTGAATAAATAGAAAATTAGGTTAGCAATGACACAAAATCTCTATTCCCACAACATAACAAATTAAATGAAATTAAAAATATGTTTGTATTTGTTTTATATTTAATATACATTCTTACTTACTTCTTTTTTTAGGGTTCCGTACTCGAAGGGTGCCAACAGAATCCTATTACTAAGGGTCCGCTGTCCGTCCATCCGTCTGTAAGAGGGCTGTATCTCATGAGCCGTATTAGGTAGAGAGTTGAAATTTTCACAGAGTGTGTGTTATAACAACAAATAATAAAAATAAAAAAAAATATATATAAAAAAAAAACATTTTTTAACGTTCGTAATCGATCATCGAAGTACTACATACATAGAGTAAGTCATATTAATAAAAAGTACATGTACGATGGTACGGAACCCTTCGTGTGCGAATTCAACTCGCACTTGACCGATTTTTTTTTTATTTTTTTGCTTACTTGCTTATGTATGTTACACCCTGTTGTGTGTATCACACTTATCACCTTATCTTTTCACTTATATCGAGAAAATTCTTACAGAATTTCGTCCCAGTCCGCAAGCACATGGACTATTTGCTATACATGTAGTACTAACACGCATACTCCATTGTACAGAATGGCCAACCAACCAGCCGTATAATAACAATTTCAGCCGCATTGATATTCAGCACACGTATCAACAGTTTTAAGAAGTGGTTGCTAGTGTCATTAGCAGAGGCAAATTACAATAATGCTATTTAATTTACATACTTTTTCCTTCATTGTAGGTACTACATTATTTTTATGATTATGCTTATGTTAGATATTATTTTTCTTTTTCTTTGGGCTTACGTATAAGTTTTTATGTTGATTGGCTTTCTTGTACATATAATGAAACTAGCGACCCACCCTCGCTTCACTTCGGGTTCGTCTCTAGACAAAAACAAATCTATCCCACGGGAACCGTACATTTTTCCGGGGTGATATATAGCTTATAGCATTCCTCAGTTAAATGACTATCTAATGCAAAAAGAATTTTTCAAATCGGATTAGTAGTTCCGGAGATTAGCGCGTTCAACAAAACAAACAAACAAACAAACTCTTCAGCTTTATAATATTATAAAAAAAATTAGTATAGATTCTGAGTTGAATCTGTACATTTAATTATTATACACATCATTCATGTGTACATTAAATATTTTTTAGAAAATGTTATTGAAATAGTTATTATTAATCATATATCGACACAGAGGCCGAATCTATCGAAAAACCTACTGGAGGGATTTTTGATGAAAGGTATGATGATATCTGGTTAACCGGGTCAACATATAGGATACTTTTTAATGTGAGAAAATATCTCATCTCTGAGAAATCTATATAAAACGTTAAAACGTAAGTAGGGACGAACCCGAGCGGAGCAAGGATGAGTTGCTAGTTTTACTATAAATTTATTTTAATATTTAACATCTTAGTCTATAAACTATAATTAGAGAAACCTCAAAATTACCTTTAAATTATGTAATTCAATAGGTGCACATTTTCTCTTGGAATTTATATGGGATATCAACGTACTCATTTAAAAATAACGGTAAAATTGTAAAAAAAATATAAACAAAGGCTATGTTATAGTCAGTCATTATCAGAATAAATCAATCTCAATCAGAAAAGTAAAAAAAAAAAAACGTAAAATACACTCGAAATTATGTAGTTTTTAAATACCTTCTTTTAGTTAGACTGTTTAAAAGGGTGCACAATTGTTTCCCAGGAGAGCTAACATTACCTATTAAAAATTCGTTAATTATAGGGGTTCAAACTTTCAGGGGAGAAGTATTCTTACGCTTACTACATCTTTACCCTAGTGGCTCTTTTGACCACTAGTAAAAACTTCAAGTTTCGGCTTATTTACTTAATTCATTTTAACGAAACCCATATGTATTTAATGAAAATAATTGTTTTTGTAGTTTTTAAAAATCTGTAAAATTAAAATAATTGTTTTTAAAGTTTTTAAAATTCGTACCCCAAGGGTGCCATCGGAACCCTATTACTAAGCGTCCGTCCGTCCGTCTGTTACAGGACTGTATCTCATGAACCGTAATAGGTAGAGAGTTGAAATGTTCATAGAGTGTGTATTTGAATTGCCGCTATAACAACAAATAATAAAAAAAAAATCAAGATGGAGAATTTCAAAAAGGCTACCACCATGCAATTTAAAAAAAACGATTATGGTACGGAACCCTTCGTACGCGAGTCCGACTAGCACTGGACTGATTAAATTATTTGTAACCTAAATATCTTGAATAATAATAAATGAGATACCAAATCAATTGGTTGAATTGATGCAAAGTCACAGTTTGAGCAACACTGCCTTATAAAATGTAGGCATAACTTCAATCCAAATGAAAAATATATTATGTATGAAGATACAAAACCACTAGCAAAAGCTTTTCAAATAAAATATGAACGTGGAAAAATAATTCTTAATTAAAATACCTACTACGATATAGGAAAATAATATTTTAACATCAACAGTAATCCTCTAATTCCAGCAGCCATTTTACATTAGCACTGGTTAGTTCACGCTTTGTAAATCGCTGGCCTGCTTTTATTTTATCCGACCTACATTTGATGTTTTAAATTAATAGCAAATAAAGGTCACCCATTAAAAATAGTAGCGTAATTTTTATAATGCTTTATATTTTTAACTAGCGACTCACCCTCACTCCGCTCGGGTTCGTTCCTAGTTACGTTTTAACGTTTAGTATAGATTTCTGAGAGATGGGATATTTTCTCGCAGTAAAAAGTATCCTATAATTTAACCCGATAACCAGCTATCAGCATAGCAAATTTCATCAAAATCCCTCCAGTGGTTTTTTCCGTGATGCGGTCACAGACAGACAGACAGACATTCTAAAGACTATAGATTCGGCCTCTGTATCGATAATTATGTCTATTTCAATAAGATTTTCCAAAAAATATTTAATTAATGTACAGATTCTGCTTACTTACAATTTTATTATATGTATTGATAACTACTTTTCGCCCGTGGCTTCTTGTATAGTATGTTGACATAGTATGTTACAGTCTGTTTTGGGATAATGAAGCTGATAAAGAGCGAGTACTTTCAAAATCGGTTCAATAGATCTAGAAAAATCCTTTACTTTTACATCGCACTAACAACAATAACAACAAATATATATATATATATTAATTTTAAACTATATTCATTTTGCTCAGTTTTGGTCACTACCTACACTACCGAGAAAGGTCGCGAGATGGCGCTCTGCCATGTAAACATTAGCTCCGGTGTCTTTTGTTTTAAATATTGTGTAAAGTTAATATGACGGCGTATAAATTGGTGAAAATATAGTGAATCATATAACTCATATGTGAAAGTGTTATCTGACTGAATAGTTTCCTGTGAATTTAGAAATGTAATAACTTTGACCACACCTAACTAGTGCAGAAACGGAACAATTTAAGAGGTTTATACGAATTAAAACAAGTGATTAAACATTCTTTTCAAGATATATTTGTGTATTATATGTTAAAAATCAGTAGACAGTGAACATTATTGAAAGAATATAAACGCGATTTTTAATTTGTTAAATTCAAAATAACAGTGACAGAAAAACTTGGAAACAAACCGCCATCTGATGTACGCGACCCGCACTAGGACAGTAATACAAGAAAAAAAAAAACTATCGATTATTAATGAAGCTAGTTTACGGGATATCCGGTAGATGTCAATGCAAACTAAAATTTGCTATCAAAAAATCCTAATTTTACAGTTTTATACGCATTTTCACCCTACAGCTGTAAGACGGATTGGTCTATTAAGCGAATGCTAACTTTCACATCGCGAGGGTCGCGGGTTCAAACCTCTTGATAGAACATTATTATTATTTTTTTTTTCTATTGTTTTTTTTTTTTTTTTCTTTTCTTTTCTTTTGTTTTGCTTGTGATTATTATTATGTTTAATAATAACTAAAGTACATTAAATAGAGGACAAGGATAAAGTAATGGAATCTTCGGGTATAGATAAAATTGGAGAGAGGAGCCCTTCAACGGAAGGAAGTATGGGATCGAGGTCAGGGTCTTCCAACTCTCAACACTCAATAAGTTTAAACATTAAAATGTTTGACGAGCCCCCCATTGCAGCGAAACAGCAGATACAAGAAAGCTCATTGATTCTGGACGAGATCTCCAAAAACAGTGGAATGGAAGCTAAAGAATGCTTGACGAAAGTAAGGTTTCATATCAGGAACTCGAAACACATAAAAGTGGGTGTAAAACGAGAAATTCTTGAAGCGGTAGAAAGATTGTATCAGATAGCGCAAGAGGCAACGATAGGGCCTAATGATATCTTAGATAAAGGAAGAATGAAGGATGTGGACACTCGAGACGGAGTGGAAGAAATCAAAGTATATAAAAGTATGTTTATAGAAGAAATGGAAGAACAAAACAGGATAATGAAAGAGAATATAGAAAAGCAAGAAAGATTGACGAAAGAGACGGAAAAGATATTGGTAAGAAAATTAGAAGAGAACAACAACAGCATAAGAGAGACTCTAAAGGATAATGATAAACTGGTTAAGGATGAAATAAATAAACTTAAAGAAAAAATAGATAAGCAAGAAGTGGCACCTCACTCAGACAGTAATTTCAAGCAGGAAGTCATCACCTGTGTGAGGGAAGAGATATTGAAATTAAAGAAAGAATTGACCACACCTAAAGAACCTACATACGCCCAAATAACTGCATCCTCTCCATCGGTCAGGCGCATAGAAACTAAACATTCTATAATAATCACACCCAAGAGCCCGGTAAATACCAAAACAGAGCTGCTAGAGAAGTGCAAAAAAGATGTTTGTTTCAAGGAATTGAAATTCGCACCATTAAAAGTAATTCCCATCACACACCAGAAACTAATTATAGAATTCGATAGACCAGAACATAGAGATGAGATGTTACGGAAACTAGACTCCTCTAGCGAAATTAGTGCAACGATCGTCAAGAAGCTCAAGCCCATGGTAGTGTTGAAGGGAATTAATAGACAAACCGAAAAATCAGAACTAGTAGAAACGTTGATAAAACAAAATACCGAAATAGCAGACCTAAACCCTAACCCTGGTGATGTCATACTTAAATTCATAACGAAAAATAGAAATAACTTATTATATAATGCAGTGCTGATAGTTACACCTAAAATATTTAACTCAATCATCAATAAAAAGAGAATCAACATTGATTATCAAAAAATTCATGCCTCAGAGCACATACCGTTGCTCCAATGCTTCAAGTGTCTCCAATTCGGTCACACAACAAAGCAATGTAACAATGGTGAAGAAAATTGTTCACACTGCGCTTCAAGTGACCACACTCATCGCACGTGCCCGCACAAACATGATTCTGCCAAAATAACCTGTCTAAATTGTAAGTCTCATAACACCAAATATAACTTATCTAACAACACAAATCACTCAGCGACGTCTTCAACCTGCCTGCGCAAAAAAGCGGCGGCTGAACGAGTACAATACAATATTGAATATGAACTCAATCAGTGATTCAACGACAAACAATCAATCTAACTGCAATAATCGACCTAACATGAGACTTACGACTTCCAAATCGTTAAAAATTATACAATGTAACTTAGACAGATGTTATAACGCACAAAGTGAATTCTTACATTATTTCACCTCAAATAAATATGACGTAGCATTTATAACAGAACCGTACACCAGTAATACAGGATCTCAAAAGAACATATACGGTCTTAACACATATCAATTCAAAAGTAGTGAAAGGGTCAAAGCTACCATAGTTACTAGGGCAGATATAGGTGCTACTGTTGGCGTCAGTGAATTCTCAACTTCTAATTTATGTATTATACAACTAATAACAAAACAACAAATAATATATTTAGTCAGCATATACATAGAACCAATAGAAGATAAGAATAACACACTCAATAAATTAGACCATTTTATTAAAAATCATCAAAACGCACGCATCATCATCGCTGGAGATCTAAATGGCTGGCACCCTCAATGGGGCTCTGCTAAAATTAACAATAGGGGCAAAGACATCTTACATTTCACAACATCTAATGATTTAGTAATAGGCAATACAGGCACCACGCCAACGTTTGAAAGTACTAGACACAACGGTCTTAGAACATCATATATAGATCTCAGCATTTTCTCTCTTAATATCGCGAACTATATTAAAAGCTGGAAAGTAAACTTAGAAGCGTGTCTCACATCTGAACATAACGCCATAGATTTCACACTCGAACTGGATAAACATAACAAAATTAATAAGAGAAAGAAGCAATCCACTTATAAATATACCACGCAATACGCAAATTGGAGTGATTTCAAAACAAAACTCAGGACAAATATTAACACTGCACAATTAGACACAATGAATATTAAAATATATAATGAACAGGAATTAGAAAAATACATTACACACTTAACAGCAACAATACAAAAAACCTGCGACGAAACCCTTGGACTCAAACGAAACTGCAACCCAATCAACACAATACCTTGGTGGAACCCTCAGTTGGAGGACCTTAAGAAACAGGTGATAAAGCTGCATCACAGAATACAAGATTTAAAAAGAAGTGGTAAGCCTTTAGAGAAGATATTGAAAGAACGAAGCGAAATCAAAGACAAATATATAGAAGCACTTAGTAAAGAATCATCAAATAGTTTCAGAGAGTTCTGCACCTTGCAAGGTAAAGAAAACGTTTGGTCCCTTACAAATAGGTTAATTAAAAGTGGCCCTCAGCCAACTCCTCCCTCAACGATGCGCAAAGATGACGGTACTTTTACCACTTCAGCTACAGATACAGCGGAAGCTCTTATTCGAAAATTCTACCCCGATGACACCGAAGATAGAACTGATACACAAAAAGAATTACGCAGGCAAATGAGCATAGTACCGGATACAGAAAATGAAACACCGTTCACGGAAATTGAAGTATTAGATCATTTGAAGAATATGAATTCCAAGAAAGCACCAGGTCCTGACCATCTCACAGCTGATATATGCTTAGCCGTTGCCACCGAATACCCCAACATGATTACCGAAATTATGAACAGATGTGTAGAACTAGCCTACTTTCCCAAACAATGGAAGATTGCTCAAGCAATAGTTTTACCTAAACCGAATAAAACCGACTATTCAGATACCTCATCATATCGCCCCATAGGGCTACTCAATGTTTTTGGTAAACTTCTGGAAAAACTCTTAACCAAAAGACTCACTTACCATATAAACAAAAATAACTTCGGAAACCCACAACAGTATGGGTTTACGGAGCAGAAGTCAACAGTGGATGCATTAAGAGAAGCAATAAGCAAAGTACGGACAGCCAAAGCAAATAAAGAGCACGTTATAGCCGTATCTCTTGACATACAAGCCGCTTTCGACAATGCATGGTGGCCAGTCTTATTTAAAAGGCTGAAGATAATGCATTGCCCCAAAAATTATTACTGTCTTATTCATAATTACATACAAGATAGAACCATTAACTTACACTTTGCTGACCAAACGCAATCAAAGGTAATGACCAAGGGATGTGTGCAGGGCTCTGTTTGTGGACCTCTGTTCTGGAATATCATTCTAGACGATTTATTCACTGTACAGTTGCCGGAGGGATGTCATCTGCAAGCTTTTGCAGATGATGTCTTGTTAATAGTTCACAATAGAAACGTTCATAGTCTACAGATTGTAATAAATAGTGCCTTAAATCAAATAATACAATGGGGATTAGACGCCAAACTAAACTTCGGACCAAATAAAACACAAGCCATAGCCTTCACTCGAAAATCCAAAACAGTAAATATTACGATAGCCACAAAGAAAATAGAGTATGTTGATCAAATTAAATTACTAGGAGTCATTATAGATAAAAACCTCAAATTCATACCACATGTCAAATACATTACACAAAAAGCAAATAAAGTTTATGGCTTTTTATGCAAATATGTTCGGCCCACTTGGGGTGTAAACTCAGAAAACATTAAAATCATATATGAACAGGTAATACAACCGATAATAACATATGCTGCTGGCATCTGGGGAGACGTAATTAAATATAAAACAGCTTGCGACACGTTAAGGTCGACCCAACGAATGTTCGCAGTCAATATAATTAGAGGATTCAGAACCGTCTCAGCAACGGCTGCCATTGCTTTAGCGTCACTAATACCAATACATCTAAAAATAAAGGAAATTCATCAAATAGAAAATGCAAAATTCACAGAAACATGCAATATCCTATCAGATGACATTACAATAGAGAAACCTGTTCCACCTTCAGATCTTTTACATCCAGCCGATAGAATAACAATAACTATTAACAAGGCAACAAATGTCGAAGAACTTAACCTTATAACTGACCACCAATCACAAAAAATATACACAGATGGTAGTAAACTCAGTGACGGCAGAACGGGAGCAGCTTTCATTGCATTCCACCCAGATGGCACAAGCAAGGGGAAAAAATTTAGATTACATTCGTGCTGCACAGTCTTCCAAGCAGAGCTGTACGCAATTGACAGGGCATTGGGGTGGGCGCTGAGCAAGCGATATTATAACATTACCATCCTATCAGATTCACTAGCAAGTCTCAAGGCCATTCAAAATAAAGATAACAACAATCCGTTGGTTATGTCTATACATAAAAATATTAAGGAGATCGTAATTCGACCTGGCAACGTCGTTTTCGTCTGGGTCAAGTCCCATGTTGGCCTAGACGGAAACGAAGCAGCCGATAGACTTGCAAAATCTGCAGCAACCGCACATATGACTTTTGCGTACGCCAAATTTCCTCTAAGCTATCTAAAACACCACCTTCAAGAACAGACTCAGATTGACTCTGACAATATTTATAGAAACTCAGCAACAGGACAATTCACAAAAGCGATATTACCGGACCTAAAAAGCATAGAACAACTATATAAGTCTTTCAAACCATGTTTCGCACTTACACAGTTCTTGACAGGACATGGCTATCACTTGCAATACTTGAAAAGGTTTAAAGTAAAGAGCAATGATAAATGCCCCTGTAATTATACAGACCTCCAGACGCTTCAACACCTTCTCGAAGATTGTCAAAGATATAGCCAGAAAAGACAGGATCATATGTTAATGTGTAATTACCTCAGCATTAAAAAACCTTTTGACATATTAGAAGTAGCCACAACAGAGGAGACTACCAAAACGTATATTACATTAATCAAGTACATTGTTGACACACTCAAAGAGTTCAATAAACATATAACATAGGGCAAAAGAAGGACACAAGGGGAGGGAAAAAGGGAGGGGAGGAGGAAGAAAAAAGGGAAGGGAAGGAAAAGGAAAAAAAAATAATAATAATTATATAAATGTAAAAGTAATCATGTAAATAAATAGATTATTACTTGAATAAAAAAAAAATAATAATAATAATAAAAAATAAAATAAAAATATATTAAAATAATTCGTAATAATGACTTAATTATAAATGTAAAATGTAAATAATTCATTGTACGTACTCATACGATAATAATCAATAATAATAACCTACGACTTTTATAAATGACTGTTAAATAAAAAAAAAAAAAAAAAAAAAAAAAAAAAAGGGAAGGAAAAAAAAGAGGAAAGGAAAAAAAAAAAAGTTAATTATATAAATGTTAAAGTAATCATGTAAATAAATAAATTATTACTTGAATTAATAAAAAAAAAAAAAAAAAAAAAAAAAATATTACAAATGTAAAAATGTAAATAATTCATTGTACGTACTCATACGATAATAATCAATAGTAATAACTAACGACTTTTATAAATATCTGATAAAAAAAAGAAAAAAATAATACACTAACTAACTTACCTTGCTTATTTAACTTGTACTGTCGCCCGTATACGATAGCGAGGACAGTACAAGAGACGGAGTAGGAGAGGAAAAAAAAAAAAAAAAAAAACTACCGAGAAACAATTTTGAAAATGATCTCCCATTCAAATATGTATATGACAGAGTTTAACTTATTAAAAAAGTTTTGACATACCAACCAAAAACACGTTTGAAAAGTAATAATATACGGTATTATTAGAAGCAAATTCTACTTATAGCATGCACCAAATAATAATAATGAGTAATTGTTTAAAAGGTCTAGTTCAAACAACTTTTGAATAATGACTGCTTTATTAAAATTCCTTAGCATAAGTATACCGAAATGATATACATTATATATGTATTTATGTATTCAGCCATTCTCACCGTCCCACTGTTGGGCACGGGCTTCCCTTCAATACGAGGGGGATCAGGTTATAGTCCACCACGCTGGCCATGTGCGGGTCGACGTGTCAGATATTTTGAAAACTTGCTAAGTCCTTTCAGACATGCAGACTTTCTCGTAATGTTTTCCTTCAAGGCAAATTAAAAATAACTAAATTAACCCGGGATTTGGACCCGTACTTGATTTCTCAAGCGAACGCGTTACCAATGAGCTACCTCTGCCTCAAATTGAAACCTACACTAATTCAAGGACGTAATATGTATACGTATTTGAGACGACGACGCACAAGACTAAGTAATAGGAATAAATTGTTGTAAAATTTGTGTTAGAATCTTTCTCATAATACGATTATTGGAAATCAATTAGACGTAGGTAATAAAATTCTATAGTAACAAAGTTATTTTGAGTAAATCGTGTTTCCAGCCGATCCTCGAGGCTGCCACAAACGTAATTAGTGCCTAACATTATTTATATATTTTCGTCCTTATTCTTCATAAAATCTATACATATAATAAAACTGCTGAGGTCGAAGGTCTGTACATAGAAAAAAAAAATGTTAAAAACCGAGTCAGGGGGATGTAAGAAGAGAAATAGAACAAATTCTGATTTTTTTTCAATTTTTTTGTTTCTCTGTCTATTTGTCTGTTGTGTCTAATCTTAGGACTGATTCAAATTAAACTTTGCATGGTGGTACCTTATATCCCCGGTCAACATTTTAGATACTTTTCATCCCGGAAAATTAAAGAGTTCTCATGGGATACTTAAAAAGCTATAGTAACTTATACAGCTTAGTACACAAAAACTACTGATTTGATTTTAATGAAACTTTACAATAATATAGATCATACATCAGAATAACAAATAGGGGAGACCGGGGCTAGTTGACTATAGGGGTAGGTTGACTAACTATCAAAAACTCGTCCGTGGCAATAGCCTTGAGCTAACCAGTGAGACACGAGAGTCCGTCACTTCCCTCCGCTCAGCCACCGGGAACGCGGCGTCGCGCACGCACCTCGTAATTTAATGAAACTTTACAATAATATAGATCATACATCAGAATAACAAATAGGTAGGCTACTTTTTATCAAGGAAAAATATACCTACGGTTCGCGTGGGATAGATTTGATTTTGTTTGTCTAGAGGCGAACCCGAGCAAAGTGAGGGTGAGCCGCTAGTGTAAAAAAAATAAGAAACTACACTACTGCATAAAAAGGGAATTAAAACATGAGAACGAGTTGACGAAGAAACATAGTATTATGCAGCTGAAGACATATCGATACCTCGGGGCTCAAAGGGCGTAACCGCCATTTTGGCGAAATTGACTTTTTAATGCTGTCCTACTAAGTTTTTTCTCCTCTATCGATCTGTGTATTTAAAGTCTTCCAATTCGCCAAAAAATGGTGTTTGCGACCCTATTTTTTGTAGAAAATAAAACAGATATTTTTAGCTTTTGCTATTTTTGTTACTTTTAAATCTATTCGAAATATAATTTTATAGTGTTATGCAACCAAAAAAATTAAACTTTTGGTCTTAGAATGGTTTATTTAGGCCCAAAATCAAAAAAGATATGTCGAAAATAATATTATTATTTTTTTTTTTGTTTTTTTTGCTCTCCTGTAAAATCGAGTTTTGGTGCTTACGCCCTTTGAGCCCCGAGGTATCGATATGTAATGTTAAATATTTTTTTTATTACAGCTTTTCAGTTTTGGTCAGTTAAACATTTTTAGTTTTATTTAACAATTTCTTAAGCTAAATTATTTTTATACATATAAGTTGGATATATTGTTGTAATCGCTTCACAAAATCTGTATTTTGATACTCGACTCGATTGATTCGGACAAAAAAATTGTCCATTGGCCTAAAATCCGCCATTTTATGTATCTATAGACATGACAGTCAAGACGAATCTTACGTCGTATAAATCATCAGTATATAGGATCGGACATACATACTTACATACAGCTCAAACACAATCCTTCTTTGGGATTCAGTAGCCAAAACCAATACACAAAACATATAATAATCGAACGAAACGTGAACCCCTAAAATACGACGTCCACAGATTGGCTAATAAAAGTAAACTAATAAAGTTTATGATCAAAACAATTAAGTTTTGTATGTGGGAATCGAACCTGCGACATTTGCAATAATAGGGAATGCTAAGAAAATTCACCACAACAGCTGTTTCATTACTAGGTTTAATTATTATTATTACAACCATCGTGGCATCGCATACAATCCTAATTACGGTCTTTAAGAAAAATTGTTGGAGCTCTCATTAGAAATGGAACGCTGCTAAGAATATTTCTTTAGAAAGAATTAACTGCACTTTAAGTGTTAACCAACTTTAAATAGGAAGTACTCAACTTGAGTCTATTTCTTTTGTTTTATATTTAATTTGTTTTTTTTTTTTAATTATTAGAAGGGTAACATAAAATTTTCAAGAAAAAAACCACTTCTAGGGGTGGATAATAAATAAATAAATATATATGTTGAGACATTAACTCACAGCACCATCTAGTTCCATAGTAAGCTACGAGGCCTGTGTTATGGATACCAGACAGTTAATACACTACACATATTTAACTTTAAATACATACATGTTATAAATAATATGTATGTATTTAAAGTTATATATGTGTAGTGTAGATAATTAGTATTAAAGTGGTTTTGGAGAAGTTGCACTGGTTTATTATATCTAGTAGACGATCCTGTGAGGCCCCATTAAGACGGGGTAGGCTCTGTTGGGTTTTAGTGGGTAGTACTGAATTTCTAACCGATGAGTCCCACATAACCACCTGTGTGTATGCAGGTGGTATACGTAAATGCATTTCATTTCCCAACATTAAAAAACAAGGTTTATTATATTTTAAGTAATAAAAAAGTTTCTAGTTTTTAACGTGCACTTAGCAAAACGGCTAAGACCAAGATAACTTGAACCTTATTATTAGGGTTTTGGTATTTGAAGAGCTTTCGTGCAAAGCTACACATCTGTAATACATAGCTTTCATCTAATATTTTCGTCAAAGGACGAATATCTAATATGGCAAAGACTATATAGATACTTTTCTAGAATGACTAAATTGACTTACACGTATGTAATAAAACCATAAGATGTCTTGCTTCTATTATTTCATCAACTTATTCAAGACAAGTATTGATGGCACATACATCTTCTGTTTTTTATTCAAAAGCGTGATCAATCTATATACATATATAAAAGGCAAAAGTGATTGACTGATGTATCAACGCACAGTCAAACCCTTAAGGCTAGAAAATTGAAATTTCGCACACGTATACCTCTTATGACGTAGACATCCACTAAGGAAGGATTTTTCAAAATTCAACCCCCAAGGGGGTGAAATAGGACATAAAAGTTTGTATGAAACATTTTATTCTTTGGACTAATTTGCATGAAATTTCTTATTCCTTAGTATTTATATAAACATAAAAATGACCGCCCTTTTTGCGATTTTCTTAATTCATTTACATATATTGTCCAAGATAGTAAGCAAAGTATGTTGTATACCAAAAGCTAGTTGAATGTATTTTATATGTATTTAAAACAAATAATATAATAATTTTTGTTTCAAGTATTTTTAAATAAGAAATAGAAAGCTTAAAATTATTACATCACAACAAATAACACATTTTTGTGCATTTTTCATATTATACGTAAATCATATATCTCTAAGTCCTTTTTAGAAAAAATCGTGCTTTTTCAAATCTCAGCTACTAAATAAATGAATAAACTAAACAGTAAACGAATTTATAATGTAAGGAAGTTAGGCATATCTTCCATCATCACTAAATGAAAAAATATACACGTACGTATATCGTTTTAAAGAGAAATATTGAAGCTCGGCTGCAATCTACATATAAAGTGGCAATAAGCCAACAGGTATTTTATCAATAGCCAGAGTTTCCGGTGCTTATCTCTTCCCCCATGGCCTCGAGGCAGCCTTCTTTGCACCATTAGATGTAATATCTAATTTAGTAAAAGATCAAATGTGTGATGCGATCTTTACATATGTGGAATAAATTTTTATATTCTAACTATGGTACGATTTTGTTCATAATTTCATAGGTTTTAATTGTTTTGCGCGGTATTCATATATAGTAAATGTCTTATAATGAACTAGGGGCTCACCTTCGTTTCGTTTAAGTTTGCCTTTAGAAAAACAAAAACAAATCTATCCCACGGAAACCTTACACTTTTCCGAGATAAAAAAATAGCCTATGTGTTTTTCCAGACTATAAACTATCTCTGTGCCAAATTTCAGATCTGTTCAACCGTTTTGGCGTGATTGAGTAATAAACATCCAAACATTCAAACGTTTAAACTTTCAAATTTATAATATTAGTAAGACACCTTATACTTCAACTAAAAATACTACATTTTTATTCTAAATCGAGAGAAGTGCATAAACTGTAATAGGGGTTTGTTCAAAATTAGTTTAAACAATGACACTCTAGTTGAATTTATAGGGGTGTAATTGTGCTAGAAGTTCTATTTAATTAAATTCTATAATGACAAAATTTCGTAAAAGGACATAATATGGCTAACTGTAATTAGTATATAATTAAATAATTCAATTTGAAAATTTTGGCTTAAAGTTAAATTAAAATCAGTCTTGAATTCGAGTCCCGGTTTAGGCCAAAAATAATTTGCCTAAGAAATTGTTAGTAGCAGTGTGATGGGAAGTTAGCGGCGTTACATCACAACATCACCGTACCACAGCAAACTAACGCGCCTGATATTCTTTCTGGTCACATTTGTACACTATAATATTTCTTGCAGAGATGGCTAAGTCTTAGTTCTATTGATTGAAGAACATAAAAAAATCACAAAAATAATACTTTTTTAGATTTACGCCAATATTTGACATTTTAAATAATACTATCTTTTTGGATTATTTCGCGGATTTATTTTGATTTTTGGTTCCCGACGTTTCGAATGCTTTACAGCAAAATAAATCCGCGAAATAATCCGAAAAGATAGTTTTATTTAAAATGCACAAAAATATTTCTAAAGTCCGAGTAAAAGTGACTGTGATCGAAAATCGATTAAGATTGTGCTCAACTGATATAGTTAAAAATCATGTACAGGGAAAATCAATTCAATTAAATAAAAGAACATTGACTAAAACTATTTCAACCATGTTTATAAATACACAAAATATCTACGTCGCCAAATATTCTGATAGACCTCATAGTGATTTACTAACATTTTTCTATGCTTTACTCAGTAAAACTAAAAATCAAACGGTCCGAAACAGTAACGAACTCCCAAAATCCGCTTTTAATTGCACTGTAAAAGTTTTCATGTGAAATAGACAAGCTTACTGTGCGAAATCTAGTTCTATAAAAATGGTAATCGATTGAAATTCAATTATCACTCTTGCCGTATGACACGTTTTAGTTTTTGTTAATTGCCAAATCAAAAATTGTGTAGTGTCGAAAAATGGGAAGTGATTTTGTATTTTTGACCGATTTCATAAAGGAGGCACTTCATGGAATTGTATTTTTGTGTCTCTATACATTAAATAAAACTGTATAGGTCGAATGTTTGTACGTAAAAAAATGCTAAAAACCGAGTCAGTGGGATGTAAGAAAAGAAATAGAACAAATCCAGATATTTTTCAATTTTTTTGTGTCTCTGTCTGTTTGTCTGTTTGTTCCGGCTAATCTCCGAAACAGCTGGACCAATTTTAACGGGACTATCACTGGCAGATAGCTGATATTATAAGGAGTAACTTAGGCTACTTTTATTTTAGAAAAAGAATTAGGGTTTCGCTCAAAAAAATTAAAACGTACCAAGGGACGCACTCGAGCAAAGCGATGGTAAGTCGCAAGTTAAGATATAATTTTATGAAATTGAAAAAACTTTCTTTTACCAACTGTATTATATGAAACTCGTAAAAACAAATCAATTGAGTTCAACGTCATAAGTATTAAGATCTTATCCAGTTCCAACATTTGACTACATAGTTTTGAGTGAAGCTTAATAATTGTGTTAGGAATTACCTAGTGTTAGTTATAGTTGCTCTATTGATTCTTGTTAACTATAGTATCTCAATTGATTATTTATTAATTATTTATAGATCATATTGAGCCTTTATATTTTGTTAGTTATAATTTTATATTTTATAAATTAGTTTGATGTTGATTATTTTTATTTTATTATAATAATCTATACTAATATTATGAAAAGGTAAAGTTTGTGCGTTTGTGAGGTTGTAGGGGGTAATCTCTGGATCTGCAGAACCGATTTAGATGTAATTTGGTAAAAAGATACTTTGAGACCCTGGAAAGGACATAGGATACTTTTTATCCTGGAAATCATCACTTAATCGGGTGAAAATGGGGATGAAAGTTAGTAAGGGGAACCAACCTAGGGACGAACTCAAGCGAAGCGAGGGTGAGTCGCTAATTTTACAATATTAATACAGATATAAGTTTGTTATTTTTTAAATATTAATATTTTAAAAGTATTGTCATCTACCGTGGGGTAATGTGTAATCTGTAGAAGATAGATGGCGCCACATTACAACGGTGGGGACATAGTGTTGAAATTGTCGTGATAGTCATTTTGTAGGGTATTCTATAGAAGTAATTAAATAAAGGAGAAATTTCTGAAATTCAATAGTTTTACTTGAAAAATCATTAATAACACTGGACATTTCATAATAATATATTAAATCCTTCTTCTAAATTCGTAATACTTTATTCTGAATGACAAAAGAAATTGATATCGGAAAAGGAATAGAATATTCCGTTCGTAAAACGCAAAAGGGATGTATTTGATTAGTAAAATGATATTGTACAAATTGTTTCAGAATATTATAGCAGAGCTCTGTAATCATATTTAACTTAGTTTGAACAAATCCAAAGACGATTTATAGATGAAAATATAAGTCGTTTGGCAATTTTTAGGGTTCGCTAGCTAAAAGGCAAAAAGGAACCCTTAAAATTTCGTCATGTCTGTGTCCATCTGTTTATAACAGACTTTTACGTAACTATTGGAGCTTTATTGTTTAAAATTTGTCAAGAAAGTAAAAATAAAAAAAAATAGGGAAGTGCAATGGGATACCATTAATTTATGCAACTGTGGGGTAAAAATATCTTTTAAATCCACAGAAGCGTTTAGGGTATTCTGGACTATGTCCTGAAAATTCAGATAGTTTTAGTGACTTCTTTATATAGACATATATTTACAGGTTGATCTTATATGCCTTTTAAGTTGTAAACATTGTGTTTGTATGCGCAAAAAGAGAACCTTAATCGACTGAGGTGAAAAATGAAATTAGATATGAACACTCATCTATCTATACATATTATAAAATTCTAACTAAGCCGAATCTGTACATTAGATATTTTTTGGAAAATCTTATTGAAATAGACATTATTATCGATGCAGAGGCCGAATCTATAGTTTTTAGAATTTTTGTCTGTCTGTCTGTCTGTCTGTCTGTTACCGCATCACAGAAAAACCACTGGAGGGATTTGGATGAAATTTGGTATGATGATAGCTGGTTCTCCGGGTCAACATATAGGATACTTTTTACCGCGGGAAAATATCTCATTTCTGAGAAAAAGTACAAAAACCGGTTGGAACAAAATCACGATGATACTATCTGTAAACAGTTTGGCAAGGTAACTCACTAAATATGGTAAAAACTATTAAAAATAGCTTATCTTGAAAATCAAATTATCAATAGCGCTATTTTATCCATTAAAATAGTTATTTTAATTAATATACATTTATGTGTTATTTAGATACTCGACAATAGATGTCGCCATGAGTCTTTAAAATACGTAGTTTTAATTCCAAAAAAATGAATGTACAGATATGTCCTTTCCACGATTTTATTAGAATTACTACTAAATTACCCGCGGCCCTGCCCGTGTTCAAATTATCAGTAAAGCAAACTTTTTGGCTTTATAAATTAGTAACTGTACATAATATAATAAAATTGTAACTAAACCGAATCCGTAAATTCAATATTTTTCGGAAAACCTTACTGAAATATACATTATTAGCGATATAGAGGCCGAATCTATACCTTATAGAATTTTTGTCTGTCTGTCTGTATGTGACCACATCACAGAAAAATCAGTGGAGGGATTTTGATGAAATTTGGTATGATGAGAGCTGTTTATCCGGGTCAACACATAGGATACTTTTTACCGCAGGAAAATATCTCATTATTGGGAAAAAATACAAAAACTGGTTAAAATAAAAGCACGATGATACTATTAACATATTAGCGTGGTAACTTAATTATGTATGTTAAAACTATTAAAAAAAGCTTACCTTAAAGGAATTTATATCAATAGCGCTATTTTATTCATTAAAATAGTTATTTTAATGAAAATTTATTTATGTGTTATTTAGATATTTGACAATAGATGTCGCCATATGTTTTTAAAATATGTAGTTTTAAACCCAAAAAAATAATGTACAGATATAACCTTTCTATGACTTTATTAGAATTACTACTAAATTACCCGCGGCCCCGCCTGTGTTCAAATTTTCAATAAAACAAATTTTTTGGCTTCATAAATTAGTAACATATTACGAGTAGTAATATTTTGTTGGCAGAAACAATTTTCAAGTTAAAATATTTGTAAATTTTGATTGTTTAGTAAATAATGTTAATATTTTTTAATCTTTTAATGTAAAAAATGGGCAAATGCAAATCCAACTCGCGCATTATAGGTTTCGTATAGCAAAATGCTGTTGTTTTTCTTACTTACGTGTTTTGTATGGTTAACACTAAAATAAATACAAATAATATTTACGTTTCCACAATATCGACTCATTTTATACTCAACCGTAAAAAAAGTCGATTCATATTATTTTATAACATTTTATGGGAAACAAGTTTATGGCTGTTAAACTGACAAAGCGGGTAACTAAAAATATTTCATGTTTCAAAAATTATGAAAAAGTATTTTAGGAACTGTTATACCTCAACTTTATCAGTTTTTTTTTGACACCATTTCTTGGAAGGTAAAGGCTTAAAGGAAACAATAAAATGCTTACGACTTTAATCATATTAGCCGAGCCATATGAAATCCTAATAAAAAGTATTTGCTTAGAATTATTTACTTATTACACTTTCTTTTGAAATTCATGTTACGCGACAGATTAACATTAAGAAAAGTTGTCATTATGTAATTTAAATAATCAGCTAAATCTTAAATTAATCAATAGCTGTCTATTAGTAAAAAATTATTAAAATTAATTCCGTAGTTTGAGAGTTTATCGCCCGAAACTAAATAAACAAACAAAACAGAAGTATAGGCATATGTACATAAGTGTTATTACTAAATCAAAAATTACTAAATCAATTATGAGATTAACGGAGAAACCTTTGTAGCATTGTCAATCACTGCCATTATTTACCAATCATGCGGTGTGCAATGAAAGTGATATATGTAAGAGTATACTAATGTGTAAAGCCTAAGAATTTGGTTTTTGATCATCTGAACGCGGGCGGAGCCGCGGGCAATGCTAGTACATATAATAAAATTCTAACTGAATCAAATCTGTATATCAAATATTTTTTGGAAAATCTTATTGAAATAGTCATATTTTTTTTGTCTGTTTGTCGATTTGTCGGTTTGTCTGTGCGTTTGTGCGCGCTAATCTTAGAAACGGCTTAACCGAATTGGGGTGCGGTTTTCACTAATGTATTGTGGTAAGCTTCACTTAACTTGTTTTATTTCAATCGGTTCCTAAATAAAAAAGTTATGTCAATTTAAATAATCATCTAGTAGCAAACCCGAGCGAAGCGAGGGTAAGCCGCTATCTACCATAAATTTAATAGCAAAATCTACTTCTAATTGTGGAGTAATCACTTGAAAATTGATTTTGTATAGATCCTTACTTGGAAATAAACCTTTTAGTAAAAAGTAATTATCAAAAATAATATTTCTTAATCAATGACTAACAAAATTTTCCATTTCTACAATTTTAATATATCTAAATCTCTGTAATTTGCAATTCTAAAAGGCATTTAATGGTTTCGAAGGTCGGTCCCTTTTGTAGTACTGTCGGATATGGTGTGAGGACATTAATATCTGGTGACGGTTTTATTACGACCTTGTTTCACCCTTTTGTGTCGTAAGGCAATATTTCAAAGGGATATTTCATACACATGCTTGTAATTTATTGGAATACAAAATATAACGTATGAAGGTGGCAGTTCTTTTTACGTTGGAGTGTTAAAAGAACAAGGAATATTGTGCAACACAATGTTATAAATAAATATGTTGGCACATTTACACACAGCAGTAGTTCCATGGTCAGCTACGAGGCTCGTGCGGTACACTACACATATATAACTTTAAATACATACATATTATAAATATAAACACCTATGATTGGAGTACAAGCATTCGTGCTTATACAAATGAATGCCCCCAGCGGGACTCGAACCCGCGAGCGCAGGCACAGCAAGTACGGTCACTACAAACTGAGCCAAATGTGACATCATATTATTAATTTATTTGCACGTAATGCTATTTAACAGTAAATCTGATAATATTTTTATATAGCAACAGCTTCTAAAAATATCAATTGCCTTTTACGCATTTGAACTTTTCCGTCGGTCTAGCGGCTAGCATGTTCGGCTGCAGATTCAGAGGTCCCGGGCTTGATACTTGGGTTGGGCCAAGTGTAGTTATTGGGATTTTTTGTCAAGAAACTTTTAGTTAAGCCATAGAGTAGAAACATTAGCAGTGCTAAACCCCCGTGACTCACAGAGCACGTAAAGCTGTCTTATATAAGCCTTATGCCTGAACTCTCACTGGTCCCACTAGAGTTCAAGAGTGATATTGGCCTTAAATAAGAGGAAAATTTTAGTCCTTCTACTACTGTATACTATTCATACTTTGTTATTTTAAAAAAGGTATTATATTAGATATTTTAAAATAGCATTTTTAAGCCACGAAAGATTCAAGCATTACCAGATTAATTATAACAGTAAATTAATACAAGATGATGATGATCGCTCAAGGTGTATGTATGCTATACATCAACATGTAGGTATAACAAAATTTTGGAATATAAACTGAAAGTCAATTTTATAATTGGAACTAATATATTAAATTACTTTGTAAACCTTTGATAATGCTTTAAAAGGTAATATTTTATGATTCTCAACGTTATTCAATAGAATCCCGCTAAAAGCCGATGGTAGCTCCGCGGTTGACTGAATTTATTGACTTATAATAAAATGGTAAGATTAAATGTATTTTGAATTCGAATAAAGCTAATCTATACATATAATAAAATTCTGAGTCGAATATGTACATTAAATATTTTTTTTGGAAAATCTTATTGAAATAGACATTATTATCGATACAGAGGCCGAATCTATAGTTTTTCGAATTTTTGTCTCTCTGTCTGTCTGCGTGTCTGTGACCGCATCACGCAAAAACCACTGGACGGATTTCGATGAAATTTAGTATGATGAAAGAATATACTCGTATAGGATACTTTTTACTGCGGGAAAATATCTCATCTCTGAGAAATCTATACTAAACGTTAAAACGTAAGTAGGGACAAACCCGAGCGGAGCGAGGGTGTGTCGTCCGTTTTCTCTAGTAAGTACGTTTTCTCTAGTACAATATTCTACTACGTCTGTATCGTTAATAGAAGAATAAAATGTATTGATATGACATACTAGCATTTTCTCGCGGCTCCGCTCATGTCATTTATCGTAAAATTATCGCGTTCTCGTTCATAATATATAGGCCATAAAATACAAAAAGTTTTTTTAACACAGCAGATGCGGATATTAGCGCGTTCAAACTGACAAACAAACTCTTCATCTTTATATATTAGTATAGATTTGGCTTGAGGATGTAATGGTAGCTCATTGGTAATGCGCTCGCTAGGGAAACTAAGTGTAGCGGGTTCAAATCCCGGGTAGGTAATTCCTACATGAGAATATCACCTCTGATATTCTCATGTATCAATTATTTTCAACATGATTATCGCTTGCCTTGTGGTGAATAAAAATATTATGAGGAAACTTGCATGTCTAAAAGAACTTAGCAAGTTTTCGAAAGACATATGAAGTCCGTCAACTCACAATTGACGAGCATAGTGGAGTAAAACGTGACCCATGATAGTATTCACGGGAGGCCCGTCCTCAGTAGTGGGGGGTTAAAAAGGGCTGAATACATATCTAATATATTTAAACGAGCAATTCTTGTATATTTATTTATTTATACCGGCGATCTCGGAAATAACGATTTTGTTGAAATTTGGTACGTGGGGATTTTCAGGAGCGAAAAATCGATATAGATTAGTCTTATGTCTGGGAAAACGCGTGTTTTTGAGTTTTCATGGAGTTTTCTTTCGCATTATTCCACGCACAATATGTTCAATAATTTCCCACGCTTAGGCATAAGCATCGTATTCAAGCGACTAAAGCGCAAGATTGGCATCCATAGGTGTCCGGGCTCGAATCCCGGTCGGATACAAAGTTTTTACTTTAATTTTTTTTGTATTTATTCAAGTTTTAGTTTTTTTTAAAAAAGAAAATTGTAGTAGAGACCAAAAACTTCTACATACAATATATGTCATCTCTTGACATACTACAACGTAACAAAAGGCATAAATGTTGATTTCCTACATCTTTTTTAATTTATATTGACAAAATTGATTGCAGAATAATCTTTCAAGCCCTTAAAATACGACGAACTCGTCATATACTTGCTCTAAGCCTCTATTTGATTTCACCAAATGTGGTTTTAGTCTACGGTTACTATGTGTGTAATTTACAAACTTTAGCTGTTACAATCCAGTTTATGATACTTACTGTATACCTTTCACAAATATATTATGTATTTAAGTATTCACATTGGTACAAATCTATACATATAATAAAATTGTAACTAAGCCGAATCTGTACATTAAATATTTTTTCGAAAATCTTATTGAAATAGACATTAATATGATCGATACAGGGGCCAAATGTATAGTTTTTAGATTTTTGTACGTCTGTCTGTCTGTTACCGCATCACGGACAAAACCACTGGAGGGATTTTGATGAAATTTGGTATGATGATAGCTGGTTATCCGGGTCAACATATAGGATACTTTTTATTGCGAGAAAATATCTCATCTCTGAGAAATCTATACTAAACGTTAAAACGTAAGTAGGGACGAACCCGAGCGAAGCAAGGGTGAGTTGCTAATAAAATATATAAATAGTTTAGAAAACAATGTTTCCCACTTACGCAACCAGATATTACTTCTTTCCCAATTTTCAGTAATGGCAACCAATTTCACTGAATTTTTTTATTTAGGATCGTCAACAGAAAACACTTCAATTATTATACGACACTCACTTATTACACGATAATTTAAAATATGCTGTCAGTACATTGATTAAATGGTTTTCCACTTACAGAAAGCAAGCACAATATTAGATAAAAGAAAAAAAAAAATAAAGTTTAGGTACTAAATTTATTTGATTACGTTCTTATTACATAAAAATCAAATATCTATACATATAATAAAATTTTAGAGGTCGAATGTCTATATATAGAATAAAAATGCTAAAAACCAAGTCAGGGGGATATAAGAAGAGAAATAGAACAAATCCAGTTTTTTTTTTCAATTTTTTTTTCTCTGTCTGTTTGTCTGTTTGTACGGACTAATCATACGAAAATATAAGTTAACATGCTCTGTTATAGTCCAAAATGTCAGACCATCATACACAGAGAATGTCTTACAGACAAGCCTAGTGACTTTTTTATATGTCCATACTCGAAACAAAGCCTTATGTTCACCAAACACATACGCTAGTGACGAAACCAATAGGAAATTCAAAAAATACATACTTAGTGGTATAGTATCAATATAAATTAGTTAAATAAATATTAAAATTTTATAACAGTGATAAAAATTTTAACTGCTTCGAGCTAAAACGTCTCAATACTCGATCAATCATGATTTTTCTAATACATAATGTAAAAGAAAATTAATAATAGTTAGAAAAGTGTTGAAATAACAGCTATTATTTATTTCTGGAAAATGTTCCGTCCTTTTCTCGTATCGTAATCTCTTAATTATTGCCCTTGTTGTGGAGTCACAAAGTTTGACAAATATACAAAGACGGCTTCAGGCGTGTTATTTTTAGATTCGTAAATTTCGCAATAAGATTTACCAAAATATGGCTACAATATTAATATTTAAAGCAAAAATCGTACGTTAAAATAGCATTTACATATAGAAGATAATCATATTTTAATGTTTACTAACGACTTGCCCTTGCTCCACTCGAGTTCGTCCCTATGTTTTAAGGATAAGTTTCAGAGATATTTTCCCGTAGTAAAAGTATCCTAAATGTTGGCTCGGATAACCAGCTATCATCATACCAAATTTCATCAAAATCTGCTTAGTGTTTAGTAATCTTTTTTCTCGTAATGCGTTCCCAGACAGACAAACAGACAAAAATTTAAAAAACTATAGATTCGACCTCTGTATCGATATAAAGACTATATCAATAAGAGTTTCCAAAAAATAATTTTAATGTACAGATTCGACTCAGTCTGAATTTTATTATATGTTACATAGATATGCAAATAAGAACTGAAATACTTAATAAACATCTGGTACTTACACTGAATTTTACTTACGATATCCTTAATTGTATGAACACGATCTAGTAGGAAATTTTGTCAAGTTTAAGCTATTTTCGTACAGTTTCATCTTCATATTTGCTATTTACATACGGACTACTTGGAGAAAGAAAGACATTTAAACTTTGTGATTTCTGTTGGATCTCTTAAGTCTGGTTTAAACAGAGCTTAGCAATTCCATATTAAATACTAGCGACTCACCCTCGCTTCGCTCGGGTTCATCCCTAGGTTGCTTCTCCAAACAAACTTTCATCCCCATTTTCACCCCCTTAAAGGATGATTTCCATGATAAAAAATATTCTACGTCCTTCCTAGGGTCTTAAACTATCTTCTTGGCAAATTTCATCTAAATCGGTTTCGTAGTTTCGGAGTTATTCGATACAAACAAACAAAAATAAAAATAAAACAGTCATGAGGACTGCCGACTGAAGTGAAAATTTAAAACTTTAAACAAACAGTTGTTATTTTTGGATATTCAAATTAATTGTTTGATCTAAAATTAAAATTTGTAAATTAAAACTGTTTACATTTATCTGGTTTTTACATCTATCGGCACTGAGTGTTAGCGTTAACACGTCACGTGACCATGTCGATGACGACTTACATAAATTTACCCCCCCCATCCAAACCTGCCTATAGAAATTTTCACTTCAAAGAAATTTTTCCTCTTTATAATATTAGTATAGACAAATTGACGGTTTACTGACATATTTATGTCTTAGGTGAAAACACTCTTTGTGTAAATGACTCCTTATCATTCCCTTTGTTATCGAACCATCAAAGGTCAGTCAAAGCCTACATTGTTAGCAACAATAGACCGTAAGCCTTGTTTAGTCTCTATTGGTAACATCTGACAGCTTTATATTAAAATTAATAAGCAAGATATCTTTAGGTACATTAAAAGCTATGTACAAAAAGTAAATGATATTATTTTTAATAGTAAATAAAGTTTTCTTTGCTTAGCTTTTTTTAATTTTTAATATCGATTGTTGTTTTTCTTCGAAGTTATCTATATATACGAGTATAAAAGGCAAAAGTTATTGACTGATGTATCAACACACAGGCTAAACCCTTAAGGCTAGAAAATTGAAATTTCGCATTCCTCATATGACGAAGGCATCCACTTAGGAAGGATTTTTCAAAATTCAACCCCCAAGGGGTGAAATAGGGGATAAAACTTTGTATGAAACTTTTCATTCTTTTGACATATTTGCATGTTTAAGAAAGTATTACAAGACAGTAATTTTTTTCCACAATTCTCCGTTTTTTTATTTAAAAACATTGTTAATAATGACTATCATTGTTAAGGAACTCATAATATCAATAAAAGTTCAAATATTTAACAATGTTTCTAAATCATCAGAAGAGATTGACTTTTAGAGAAGTGTCTTCAACTTATAGAAAACAGCTTGTGTTATTTGGCTTCCACCCAAAACTGGATTCGCCACTTTCGTAGAAACAAACCGATTTATAGCGAGCTCGGGGGTTAATTGAATTTAGTGTTTCAAAGCCCTACTTCAGCATTCTGAGAGGCTGTATAAAAAGCTTGTTGTCTTGTATTTGAAAAAAACTGATGACTAATCAATCAAATTTTGGTAAAAAAAAAATTCATAACATTTGCTTAGATTTACACGAAAATTTTACATTTTAAATAAAACTATCTTTTCGGATTTTTTTACGGATTATATAATTATTTTATTATAATATTATATTATATAATAACAATAACTAAAATTAAATGGATAATATTCCATATTCAATTATAAAACTTTAAAATTATACAAATGTTTAAAAGTAATATATATTGTAAGATAATTTGGTGCCACTTTTTAATTTTTTTGAATTTATTTTGTTATTTTGTGGGCAGGCTGTCTGTAAACAATTATATAATGCCTTTGAGACATCTAACATCTTAGTCTCTCCCGTAACCATGATTGCTGTAAAGCATTCGAAACGTCGGGAAACAAAAATCAAAATTCATCCGCGAAAAAATCCGAAAAGATAGTTTTATTTAAAAATTTTGTTTTATTTAAAGGTCAGGTTTGCCATGAAATAAAAGAAAAAAAATATAACATGCTTTTATTAACTTCAATTGACAATATATTCACTCATCAATTTGTAATTTTGTAGGTTTGTCCGGATGAAAATATAACATTTTATTATCAAGCTGATCTAATAATAATAGAACCAATAAGCGAATAGCTTATTCTTTTTTGTTAAAAGTATAATAAACTAGTGCATGCCCACAGATTCTCGTATGGTATGCGGGGTGACATAAAAGGTATGTCCGTCCCCATAATACAATCCATGTCGGTGCCAAAAACCATAGAAACCTGTAACGGCTTAAGTATGAAACGGTGACAAACGAATAGAGTTACTGTCACATTTTTCATATTAATATGCAGTATTTTTCTAAAAAAATACCTGCTCGAAAAGCTGCATACTGTCTACTTGGCACTTTATTTAAACATGCATGTTTTAAAATATTGAAAATATTTTATAAAAGACAATATTTCCGATAGTATTAACATCACGACGTAATTGAGGTAAAAAGGCGTAAAAAGAGGATTTTTTAGAACCCTTAATAGAATGAGTAAGGTGTAAAATTTTATGTGAGATATCATATTCTCTAAGTATATTGACTTGTAACTGAGCATGTACCATAAAATGTACGTAAAAATTTGCGCATTCATGTTTTAGCTTACAACTTGTTGGTCTCATAAGAATCAGACATCTATACTAACCAGTGATCGCCGCGTGGTTGAAAATCAATCATAATTCATCTATACAGATAAATAAAATTGGAAAGTCTGTTTGTAATATTAAAATAACCACTTTTTACTAAATGCATATGGATGTATATACGGTACATATACCAAAACAACATTTTTTACAATTTTTGTCTGTCTGCCTGCCTGTCTGTCTGTCTGTCTGTTTGTTCCGGCTAATCTCTGAAATGGCTGGACCGATTTTGACGGCACTTTCACTGGCAGATAGCTGATGTTATAAAGAGTAAATAAGGCTATTTTTATTTAAAAAAAAATAGGGTCCCACGAAAAAAATTAAAACCCAATAAATTAATTAGTTTTGTTTTGGCAAGCAACCTAGGAACGAACCCGAGCGAAGCGACGGAGAGTCGCTAGTTAAGTTATATATTTATTGTTTTGCGTATATTACAATATTAATCTATTCTCAATTTGACCACAGACTTTAACAATAAACAAAAGAGTATATAATATGTGTGTGTGTGTGTGTGTGTGTCAAATACATGGTAATGTGTGTAATGTTTTTTTAATTGATTTAATGTATTTTTTAAGCATAATTTAAAAAAAAAATATTAGCATTCTGCACTCCTTCTCTATATAAACTATAAGTGTGGGAAATTTCATACTCCTCCGTCCGCGCAATTTTCGTAAAAGGGGTTCAAAGTTTTTGCTTCACGTATTAATATATAGATATTATAAAGAGTTTTTTTTTATATGTTTGTTTGTAATGGATAAACTAAAAATTCGCTAAACCAATTTAGATGTAATTTGGTGTGAAGATAGTTTGAGACCCTGGGAAGGACATAGAATTGTTTTTATCCTGGAATGATGAATGATGAAAAGGATGATCCCTTATGAGGGAAAAGAAAATTTGTATGGGGAATCAATCATTTCTCAAGTACCTAAGGGATAGTATATATATATATATATATGTATATTATGTATAGTGTATCTATTGCATACTAACCGTTAAAATTTAAAAAGTAGCTAGAAAGGAACCCGAGTGAAGCCAACGTGAATAGCTAGTATTGCAGAAAAATAATCTTCTCATACATATGCAACATGTATTAAATATAAAATGTAGCAACAAAAATTTTTTCTTGTAATAAAAAATATTGTACGGTAAAAAAACTCGTATACTGTAGAGAAACTCAATTTTGGCGAGAACTATACTGCAATAATTTTGCATTCAGAATGAACAGATCCAATTATTTTAAATTTACCTGTATATTATGACACTGTTTCAATAATAGAGGAAGGTTTGAAACCTATGTTATATCAATTATATACTAATAAATAAATAAATATGTTAGGACATTAACACACAGCACCATCTAGTTCCATGGTAAGCTACGAGGCTTGTGTTACGGATACCAGATAGTTGATACACTACACATATATAACTTTAAATACATACATATTATTAATATGAACACCTATGATTGGAGTACAAACATTCGTGCTCATCACACAAATCAATGATCCCAGCGGAACTCGAACCCGCGACGTCGTCATGTAATGTTCGCCCAGTGGTCATAATTCGACCATAATTAATCATTGCTGAGAATTTGACCAAAACATATATGAATAGAATTAACCTATCTATAAAAAAAACGAACTGTTTCCAAAACTTTTTTATTAATAACACAAAAGCTCGTCAAGTTACTAAACAAAAAAAAAATAAAAAAAAAAAAAAACGCTTGATAAAGAGAAAAAGCTCGCTTGAGAAAAAGGTAATTAACTGTTTATATTTATACATAGACTAGCGACTTACCCTCGCCCCACGTTCGTCCCTAGTCAAGTTTTAACGTTTAGTATAGATATCTTAGAATTGTGATATTTTCCCGTAGTAAAAAGTATCCTATATGTTGACCCGGTTAACCAGCTATCATCATACCAAATTTCATCAAAATCTGTTTAGTGGTTTTCTCGTGATGCGGTCACCGACAGACAAAAATTCTAAAAACTATAGCTTCAGCCTCTGTATCGATAATAATGACTATTTCAATAAGATTTTCAAAAAACTATTTAATGTACAGATTCGACTCAGTAAGAATTTCATTATATGCATAGATAAAAGCGAAATACCACTCACAAAATCTTAGAAAGTATGATAAGAAGCTGTAGGTATCTGATCAGAAAAGATTTTTTGGAATTTAACCCATAACAAGGTAAAGGGATTGGAATTTTGTATGAATTTACATATTTTTTACATATTTGTTCATATTTTATCCGTATCTGTTATTTTTAAACTTTGCAGGTGTAGCCGTGAGCAAATGTTACTTAACTATAAAAGTATTGTTTTTCAAATGGCTATTTTATTCGGCTGACGTGAATGATGTTCTACGTTTGAGTACCGGATTTTTCCAGTTGAGACCTTGTTCGAGTCTGTCCTAAGTGAAAGACCTAGGTCTCGTACTACACCTGATATTAAAAATGAACTCATATTATCATCCTCATAATCATCCTCATCCACATATTATCAGAGTATATTAATTTCTTTATGTACTATCATACGTCCGTGTACTTATATAGGGTCGAACCGATTTGCCATCATGATCTAAAACTTGTTAAATTCGGTTCAGACATTAATACGAATATTTCTATAAGTTTTACTGGTAAAACCTCGATATGATTATTTTACAAAATTAGTCAATTATAGATATACACATTCATAAAAAATATATATTGTTGGGTCATTAACACACAGCACCATCTCATTCCATAGTAAGCTACGAGGCTTGTGTTATGGATACCAGATAGTTGATACACTACACATATATAACTTTAAATACATACATATTATAAATATGAACACTCATGACTGAAGTACAAATATTTGTGCTCGAACCCGCGACCGCTGGCACAGCAAATAGGGTCACTACAAACTGAGCCAAACGTGTTATCTTAAATACATAATATGTATACAGTATCTATAGAAAAATTTGAATATTCAAACTAATTTAATAAAAAACATACCTTACATACGTTCTAATAAGATATAGAATACTTTTACTTATTAGAAAACGTCTCACCAACTGTTGGTTTATTTCATTCATAAACAAGCCATGTTACATACAACTACTATTTTATGGCTGTTGTACAAATACTTATGATATAAGAAGAAAGTATTTCTAGACATAATCTTGTTCTTGTTCAAACAGTTTTCTCAAGGCACGCTTTATTGTTGTTTCTGAGAGGAAACTTTTATAATTTTCTCCCTTTTGATATATAAGGTATCTTCAGCAAAACCCGCGATTTTGCCTGAAAATTGAAATAAGTACTAAAATTAACTTACCGACGGTACCTTATTGCCGACGTTTCAACTGGATTGCACCAGCCGTGGTCACGGGCAGAGTGCTTTAAGTTCTGTATTGTGATTATTATATAACAAGCGACTCACCTTCGCTCCTCTCTGGTTTGTCCTTAGGAGGTACCTTTTAACGTTTTCTATAGATTTCTCAGAGATGAGATATTTTTCCGCAGTAAAAAGTATCCTATATGTGGACTCGGATAACCAGCTATCATCACACTAAATTTCATCATAATCTCCAGTGGTTTTCTCGTGATGCGTTCCCAGACAGACAGATTGATAGACAAAAATTCTAAAAACTATAAATTCGGCCTCTGTATTACTAATAATGATTATTTCAATAAGACTTTCCAAAAAATATTTAATGTACAGATTCGAGTCACTTAGAATTTTATAATAATTGTATAAACTGGCGGCTTATCCTCGCTCCGATCGGATTCGCCTCTAGACAAACAAAAACAAATTATCCCACAGGAAACGTACATTTTTCCGGGATAAAAAATAGCCTACTTGTTATTCTAATGTATAAACTATATTATTGTAAAGTTTTAATTAAATCCAATCAGTAGTCTTTGTGTACTAAGCTGTATAAGTTACTATAGTTTTTTAAGCATCCCACGGGAACTCTTTAATTTTCCGGGATGAAAAGTATCTACGATGTTGATCGGGGATATAAGGTACCACTATACAACATTTCATCTAAATCGGTCCTACAATTTCGGAGATTAGCCCGTACAAACAGACAAACAGAAACAAAAAATTTGATAAAAATCTCGATTTGTTCTATTTGTCTTCTTACATCCCCCTGACTCGGATTTTAGCTTTTTTTTCTATGTACAGACATTCGACCTCTACAGTTTTATTATATGTATAGATTATAGAAGGCGAAAATTTTAAAAGTTATACAGATAGACTATGACCTAGGTAGTGTTATTTACCTAAGTAGGCATGCGATCGAGTAAAGCAAGGGTAAGTCCCTAGCAGTACATAAAAATACTGATTGTGTATGATCTTGTAATCTTCAGCTTTAATCAATTTGTATTTATTAGAGTCAAAGCTTCAATCAATAACCGAAACCTTAGAAAGTTGTATGAAACATTTAATTGAAAGTTATAATACATATATATATATTTAGATTTTCATTACGGATGTTTTCATTTAATTTTAATTGAACTAGTAATATAAACTCGTTTCATTTGGGTGCGTATCTATTTGCGTTTTACGACTAGATACAAAAACATGAACGTTTCTTCATATATTTTATAGTAGCGAAAAACAAATCTATCCCACGGGAACCGTACATTTTTCCGGGATGGTATATAGCCTATAGCCTTCCTCAGTTAACGGGTTTTCTAATGCAAAAAGAATTTTTCTAATTAGATTAGCGCGTTCAACCAAACAAACAAACAAACAAACTCTTCAGCTTTATAATATTAGTATAGATAATACGTTATTCGCTTTTTGGTAAATAATCCGCGCTAGTGTTTTAATGTTTTAAAAACTTTAGTCTTGAACTTATCAACAGATGGCGCTGTTAAAAACATTAAAAGAAAAGAAAAAGTACCTCATGCTAGTACTAATATTATATCACCTATAGTCATTATTACTGACACAGAGGCCTAATTTATAATTTTTAGATTTTTTGTCTGTCTGTCTGGGAACACATAAAAAAACCACTGGACAGATTTTGATGAGATTTGGTATGATGATAGCTGGTTGTCCGGATCAACATTTAGGATACTTTTTACTGCGGAAAAATATGTCATCTCTGAGAAATCTATATTGACCGTTAAAACGTAACTAAATATGTAACAGCATTTTGTTATATGAATAAAAAACGAAGTTATGATTTTCATGAATTTTGATTTTATTCAGTAAAAAGACGTTTACTACGTCAAGATAACATAACAAAATTAGCCATATTTATTGAAACAGATAAAATATAATTGGTAGTGTTGCCAGCATATGAACATTTTACGTTTATTTTACGTTTTTTATTATATTGTCATACATTATCATTATTTATAATATAATAAACTAAAATTCAAATTCACATTCATTCTTGATATATCGTTTGGCGTACCAAAACACATTAACTGATAACTACACCCCATATTTAACCCGCTTTTGTGGCATTATCGTAAATATTACCCATCTCTGTTTTACTTACTGGAACAAAAATATATATTTAAAACTGTCCATGTCCATCGATTTGGTTATAATAGATAATATTTTATTTTAACTAGTTTTCGCCCAGTGGTTGAAAGACCATAATTATTATTGAAACTTTGAGGAAAATATATCTATATATGAATATCTATCTAATATATTTAAACGAGTAATTCTTGTATATTTATTTATTTATACCGGCGATCTCGGAAACGGCTCTAACGATTTCGCTGATTTTTGGTATGTGGGGGATTTTGGGGGCGAAAAATCGATCTAAATTAGTCTTATGTCTTGGAAAACGCGTGTTTTCAAGTTTTCATGCGGTTTCCTTTCGCATTATTCCATGCAAAATATGGTCGATAATTTCTTACGCTATAAGCATCGTGATCGAGCGGCCAAGGCGCAAGATTGAAAATCACAGGTGTCTGGGTTTGAATTCCGGTTAGTAAAATTTTACTTTTGTTTTTTTTTTTGTATTTATTCAAGTGTTTAGTTTTTTTAATCTAAAAAAATCGATATAACAAAAAATAACTCCGAGCGAAGCTCGGTTACCCAGGTGCTATATTTTTTATATGGATATTGTCATTTATAACACTAAAACTCGACAATAGCTACGGCAAAAAAAAGATAATCGGTTGACAAACAGAGGAGAAAAACGTACTAGACGGTTTTGTCTTTGCCCTTTTTAAATTTTTCTGGTTCGATTATCGCTTTATATAAAAAAAAATACATTTGATTAAATTCATGCAATAATATGCACGGATTTTTTTAAGTTTGGTCTTTGCTTGTAGTTGGAATATAAGTCTATTTCGATTTTACGTGTTAGCGTGAATAGATTGGCCCAATTAAGGATGTATTTTCTTTTTAAAATGTTAGCATTTGCTCTACAGCAGAAACGATTTCGCAACTCTTGGCTTATCGATAACTTATACTTAAAATGATTCAAACCAATATCCAAACACTGAGCTAGATAATATTTAAAAGCTTACAAAACAAATATTTATCAAAGTTTCCAGAAAAAGTCGTGAAAATTTTACTCTGTTATATAACTATTTAATCACTGAACGTTTTAATTAAAATACACATCGAATCATTTTAATTATTTTAGTATTCAATCTATTAATTAAATTGGCAGTTATAAGTTAACGTGCAGTTTCAATTACGAATGCTGTATTTACTGTATATGATTCGAGACTGACCCTTCTCTCGGGGGCCTACCTAGATGTCAAATAAATTATATCTATTTATACTAATATTATAAAGCTGAAGAGTTTGTTTGTTTGTTTGTTTGTTTGTTTGTTTGTTTGTTTGTTGATGAACTGCTGATCCGATTTGAAAAATTCTTTTTACATTAGGTAGGCCGTTAACTAACGAAGGCTATAGGCTATATATATTTCCGGAAAAATGTACGGTTCCCGTGGAATAGATTTGTTTTCGTCTAGGGACGAACCCGAAGCGAAGCAAGGGTGAGTCGCTAGTAGATGTAATAAAATTGTAACTGAGTCAAATCTGTACATTAAATATTTTTTGGAAAATCTTATTGAAATAGTCATTATTATCGATACAGAGGCCGAAGCTATAGTTTTTAGAATTTTTATCTGTCTGTCTGTGACCGCATCACGAGAAAACCACTGAACAGATATTGATGAAATTTGGTATGATGATAGCTGGTTAACCGGGTCAATATATAGGATACTTTTTACTGCGGAAAATATCTCATCTCTAAGAAATTTATACTAAATGTTAAAACGTAAGTAGGGACGAACCCGAGCGGACTGAGGGTGAGTCGCTAGTAGCTTATATGTTACTTCAGATAATAGTCTAAAATCTAAATAGTTTCTGTCATCCAAATCTGTCCAGCCGTTTCAACGTGAAGTAGTAACAAGCATATACACATACGTACATACAAACTTTGGCATTTAAAATAGGAGTCCGTTTATATTTATCTATTAAAATTAGTATTTAAACTTTACAAGTAATGTACATAGTACATTAAAATCGACTTGCCAAAACTTGCTGTTGCATTACAAGTGAAGGAAAGCGTGATAAATTATAAGTGGTCCAATGGAAGTGGTTTTGAACTAACCTAACTCTTATAATATCTAAGCGGCTTACCCTCGCTTCTTCTCAAATGCGTTCCTTGGTGCTTTTTGTATTAGTAATATAATAATATATTAATATAGTATTATAAAGGGGAAAGCTTTTTTTGTTTGTGTTTGTACCGAATAGGCTCCGAAATTACTGAACCGATTTACATACAATTTGGTAAGAAGATGGTTTGAGATCCTGGGGAGGACATAGGATAGTTTTTATCTCGAAAATCATCCCTTAAGGAGGTGAAAATGGGATGAAAGTTTGTACGGGGAAGCAACCTAGAGACGAACCTTAGCGAAGGAAGGGTTAGTTAGTAATATTGAGGCAAACTCTATTACTTGGCAACAACTTATGGCATTTTAATACTAACAATAGTTTATTATTCATTAAGTCACTCTGATTATTAAATATAAGTTATAATAAACAAAAATAGCTTACAGATTTTATTATAATTAAAAAAAATAAAGCTAATATTATGCTATCTCTCTTTAATTGGGAAAAGAACTAATGCTTCATTTTTTTTTGTAATATTCATATTTGTTTCTCATAAATTGTAAATTAGCAACTAATACTTTTATAAAATAGTCTTTGAAGAAAGTAAGACACCGTCTATACAATTCTTTAGGCTGAGACTTAGGTACATGCTATATTTTATTTTAACTTTATTTTCAACTCGCTTCAATATATGTAAATTAAAAAAGATAATCGATATTTAACAAAAAAAAGTATGTATTTTTAGTATTCTCACACTCTGGATCTTGCTTACCGAAAGAATAATATTTTTCAATGATTACAATCAAGTCTAAAGCTTCAGAGCTTAGCTTTTTAAGCACAAATGGAAAATCAAGCACTAATGAACATTTAAGATCTTTAAGGCTGAAAAATAAAAAGTGACTAAGCTATACAAACTGCAAGAAGCAATTTAAACTTTATAAATAGAGTCTCATCAAGTCTCTTCAATGACTTGATCTTGAGATAAATACGCAACAATACTGTGATGCAAGGTTTTTACTTAACGATGTAAACGAAATACTTATAATATAGACGACACGTTTGGGTCAGTTTGTAGTGACCCTACTTTATTGTGTGTGTTTGTACTCCAGTCATGGGTGTTTATATTTATAATATGTATATATTTAAAGTTATATATGTGTAGTGTATCAACTCTGTAGAATCCATAACACAGGACTCGTAGCTTACCATGGAACTAGATGGTGGTGTGTGATAGTTTCTTAACATATTTATTTATTTATTTACATATTTATTTATTCCTACAATCAGAGATGAGATATTTTCCCGTAGTAAAAAGTATCCTATATGTTGGCCTGGATAATCAGCTGTCATCATACTAAATTTCATCAAAATCTGTCAAATAGTTGTCTTGTGATGCCGCCACAGACAGGCAAACAGTAATTCTAAAAACTATAGATACGGCCTCTGTATCGATAATAATGACTATTTCAATAAGATTTTCCAAAAAATATTTGATGTACAGATACGACCCAATTAGAATTTTATTCTATGTATAGATTATAACTGATTTCGGATCTCGACTTCGTCTGTTAACTTCTTTAACTGAATAATTTTTCTAAATAAAACCCTTTGATAATTAGGGGTTGAAAATTAAAACGCAGAGATAATTTTGCTAAAGTGGATAAAGACATTGTTCTTAGTTTTAGTCTTATTATTAGTTCAGTTTTAGTTTTTTGACTATTTCAGGAGTTTAATTTCAAATAACTTGTTTGCTTTTTGCTTAAATTATTTCATAGGAAGACTGAAGACTACTAAGTATTATTTAACACTAGCGACTCACCCTCGCTTCGCTCGGCTCGGTTTCGTCCTTAGGTACGTTTTAATGTTGACCCAAGTAATAAGTTATCACTTCACCAAATTTTGTTGAAATCGGTTCATTACTTTTTGCGTGAAACGCGCATACACAAACAGACATACAGACAAACAGACAAAAATTTTAATGACTATTATTTTGGGGTCTATATTGTATACATAATACGCTACAGTCATTGTTTTTAAAGAATATTTCATGTACAGATTTCGCTAAGTTACTGATTTATTATAGTATAGATAAGCGAGCTTCTGTTTTATAAAAAACGATGTACCTACTCGTACTAATAAAAAACCATATAGTTATGAGAATGATATGTTATGGTACCTAATGTGATATAATGATTAATTTTGTCATTTCCATAAAATTTCTATTCTTCAACATAAGAAACGATTAAGTTTTAGAATTTCGGAACGTCTTAATTACTTTCATCCAGACAACCGGATGATGGATACTAAAAGTTTGCAATACATCTAAATTTGCCGGATCGAATTCCAAAATAACTTTGGAAACGTTTCTCAAAGTTTGTTACAAGGAACTTAATTATTTTTGAAATGAAACTTCTTTAGAATCGTTGTGATTTAAATTTCGATGAAACGGAAATGCAAGTAAAAAGAGATAAACACATAAATATTTTTATAGGATTAAGCCGGCGAGTGAATGAGATAGAATACATTGCCACGTTGCCATGGCAACTGTTGTTGTTTGAGATAGACTAAATTACACAGGAAGTGAAAAATAATAAAATTAATTTCTGAATAATATGTAGGTATGTCTGTATGTACGACATATATATATATATATATATATATGTCAAATAAAATGTAAAATAACTTTTAAACTTGGTAAAAACATTATAATAAATAAAATAAGCCATACAATTATCCTGCTCCTGATACTCTATATTCATCTCAATCACTCGTTCATCTCATTCTCATTCATTCGCAGGTCACTTTTCTAAAGTTTGACTTCTACTATGTGTGAATTGCACACACACGCAGTTTTTTTTATTATTTTTCTATAATACTAGCTTTTAATACTTTCTTAGAATGAGGACGGGTATTGTTTCTGGTGGCACCAGTTGGCGCCACTGGCGAGTGAGGTCCTATCGCTGTCGTTAAAAAGTACGCCGTACGCGTACAAATATTAAATTTAATATAATAATTATAATTGTTAGCGCGAAAAATTTATTTTATAATAAAATTTTGACTTTTTCGTAACTCTTCTTGTAAACCAATAAGATTTATTGTACCGTACCGTGTCTGCCATAATTAATCAGGAATGGCACAATCTTTATAATAATCATGAATGTTAGTGAAAATCCGCGATAAAAAGCTCACAAACAGTAAACTTTCAGTAGTATTTGACATTTCTAATCTCTCGCGGCAAATTCAAGCCCCTATTATTTTAATTTTTGGTTTCCCGACGTTTCGAATGCTTTACAGCAGCGGTCGGCAACCCGCGGCCCGTGACTGTTTTATAAAGAAAAGTTTTTATGTTTTTTAAGTATTTTGAATTTGTAATTACGGAAAAAAAGAAAATGTTCCTCGTTTTAGGAATTGTCACATTGAATGTTGTAGTGGATATATTTTTAGACGTCTCAAAGGTCATTATATAGTTGTTATAGATAGTGCCTACCCACAAAATAACAAAATGATTTAAAAAATACTAATATCTATTTTTAATAATATCCATATACCGTATGGGACTTGTATAGAGTGTAAATATTGCATGCTCAACTCGTATATAAAGCTGAAATTTTTAATGTTCGTTCTTTTATTTGTGTGTACACGCCGTTTGTTTGAGTCGGATGTGTAAATGTCTTTATTGTATTTTATAGCCTGGAAAGTAACGTTATAGGCTATCGATATTCATGCTTCAACCGTTAGGAGCTGTGGAATTATACAATATACGTATCGTCGCCTTAGTGTTCATTCATCCAAACCACCAATACTTGTTGTAATTTACAGTAGAGTTTTTTTACCTCTATTTTAAAAATAAAGCTTAATTTTTAGGATTTATATACAAAATATAATTATTTATATAAAATATCTTCGGTTTTTTTAAATAAAATGTGTATTTGATAACAATAGAATTGACATTTAAAAGTTAATAATTCTGTATTAAAAACTCTTTCGGTAAATTTGTCGTTTGGGTTATAGACATGGAGAGTGAACTGTTTTTTCGCCAGCCGTCAGCTAAAAATAGCGGCAAAGCGACAGAGACAAAACGAATGTGCGGCCAGAAGTCGTCTGTATTAATTGAAATACGATTAATGAAGATAATGAGGATAGTTTATAACCATTTTACATTCCATTATAATATTATAGTTTTCAATAATATTATATTTTTTTACATTCAATTTATAAATTCAAATTGAAATAAAAGATAGATATTGGCCGCACTGTCGCTTTCTCTCTTTCTAGATAGTGGTCAATTTCATGACAGTATTGCAGTCTATTCTCTACGTCAATGGTTTGGGCAAATAAGTACTGAGACTTATACATATGAATAGGTAAGCGAAGCCGCAGGCAAACGCTGGTTAAGTTTTAATCAAAATCGAATAGCTATTTTAAACTTCAACATCAAAAAGTTAAGAGTTAAAATTTTAAAACAATATAAATTCGCCCATTTGAGTGTTTTACTAAGAAACAAAAACAGTTTTAATTGGGTCAAGTGAAGACAGGTATAGAAATAAACGTCTTCTTTTATTACGAAAAGCAATTATAAAGTTCGTAAGTTTAAACTTTATAAGCCAATTATTCTTGCTACGGATTATTTAAAATGTAATCCATGAATAGAATTCTCTTGTTGACTATTTTTTGGTCATAATTTGGCAAAGTTCGGAGAGAGTTTTCACTAATTAATACAAATATGTTGGGACATTAATACACAGCACCATCAAGTTCCATGGTTCTACGAGGCTTGTTATGGATACCAGATAGTTGATACACTACACATATATAACTTTAAATACATATATATTATAAATATAAACACCCATGACTGGAGTACAAACTTTCGTGCTCATCACACGAATGCCCCCAATGGAACTCGAACCCGCGACCGCTGGCACAGTAATTAAGGACATTATAAACTGAACCGAAAGTGTCGTCTAATTTTTTACTGACTTCATTTTTTTATTTTTTGAATTCATATTGTTATTTTGTGGGTAGGCTGTCTGTAACAACTATATAATGCCTTTGAGACATCTAACACCTTAGTCTCTCCCGTGACCATGATTGCTGTAAAGCATTCGAAACATCGGGAACCAAAAATCAAAATAAATCCGCCAAAAAATCCGAAAAGATAGTTTTATTTAAAATGTCAAACATTCGCGTAAATCTAAGAAAGTATTATATGTTTTAGCCAGTAGAAAAAACCAAGTATATAACAGAAAATACCAGTATTACGTAAAAGATATCACGTTTCGTCGTCCACTCAATGTTCAAATAACAAGAGATGATAGTGTTATTTAGTAAGAATGTATAAATAGATGAATGTTATTCTAAAATAACATAATCTGACTCGTTTCTAAAGAAATAATAAATAGCTTGATTTCTTGATAGACTAAGAGCATGAACATTCCGTGTTTGATCGATTTTAATAAAGGAGAAATTATCCAATTTTTATTTTTTTATTTTTTTTTATTTGAGTAAGTCAATTTTAATGATTTCTTTTTGTTACCTCTTAGCCACATTGTATTGTTTTATATTATACAATACGTCTAAATTTTATGATTTAATTTGAAACGTGTATTTATAATTCCAGATTCATATTACTAATTACCATCTGTATCATAGTGCTAATTACCATACCATCATATAAATAATTTGTTATATCATCCAGATTAAAATGGTTAATTTGATTCTAACAAGGTGATTTGATAATGAAGCCTGGGGCTGAAAGCCGGGGCTAGTGATGATCTATAAATCTACTAGTAAAACCTTCAAATTTGGCTTTATTCAATTTGTTTTCACGACTCATTACTATGTTTCATTTAATGGCTACTAGTAATTTCTTAGATTTACGTGAATATTTGACATTTTAAATAAAACTATCTTTCGGATTATTTCGACGAAGACGGTCTCCTCCATGACCATGATTGCTGTAAAGCATTCGAAACGTCGTGACAAAGTATAAAAGAAACAACCGCGACAAAATCCGAAAATATAATTTCATTTAAAATTTTCCTGGCTACATTGCTTCTTAGTATAGAAATAATTAATATAAAAGGTGTTTAAGCTACTTTTTACCTTAATAAATCAGTTAACATTTTGCCAAGGGAATAAAATACTTACTTTATAAATTATATAGTAATCAGATCTAGTTACCAAATAGAAGACAGTAAAAGACGCTGTCTCCTAGACTATATTAAAGTCGTTAGGCCAACATTGATCCACTTTACGGCGCTTTGATGTCTTGTTTGATGATGGTATTATATTTCAATAAGAGGTAGGTACTTTCTTAACTGGATTTTAGTTAGCGCTAAATAAATAATATTAAATCAAAGAAAGCAGCCCAGTGATAATGCGTTTACTTGGAAAACTAAATGGAGCAGGTTCAAATTTCGAGTCTTGCAATTTTTAGATTTTTTTGTGCAATTCATTATAAACATGATTACCACTTGCTTTATGGTAAATGAAAACATCGTGAGGAAACCTACATGTCTAAAAGAACCGAACTTAGCAATTTTTCAAAAGATATATAATGTCCGCCAACCCACACTTGACCAGCAAGTGTGGTGAACTATGATCTGCTTCCCCTCGTACTGTAGAGAGGTCCGTGTTCAGCAGTGGGACGTTAAAAAGGGCTGATATGTTTGAAATCAAATTATTTCGAAATAGTAAGTATACCTATATAAGCCAGATATTATGCTGAATTTTAATGGAAAAAGATATAATCAATATTATGCCAATCATTTCTTCAAATAAAAAATGGCAGAATTAAAATTCTGACATCAAAAATAAAATTAAAGCTACTTCTAAAGGAAACATGGGCTTGTAAAACAATAATATGTTAATTATCCTATCGAGAATAGTCTAAAAAAGGCTTTTACGCTCATTATAAGGCCTATGAAAACATTTCACTATCAATTAATTTTAAATTCAGGTCACGTTACACATCTGTCAAAACTAACACGTATCGCTTTCCATTAGAACTAGAATAGAGACATTTATTTGATTAAAGTTGAATTTGTGTTTGTTTAGGACAATTTAATAAACTACTGAACATATTTTCATATAGTTTTCATCAATAAAAAGAGGGATTATCTAGAAAGGTTATTCGTGATAATTTATAATTTTTGCAAAAATGAACTACCGGTGTGATGATATTCATGAATTGAACCGGAAGAATCGTGTTTCACCCGAGCGGAAAGAAGCGCTAGTTATTTATAATTAAGTATTAAATTAGTGCAAGTAGGCATTATTTAACGCGAATTCGAAACAAACTAATCAAATACATTACTTATCTACAATAATAAAACCTTATTGATTTGTTAACGTAACATATTTAATATTCTGTAATAGACTGAAACCCTGCAAAACTCTGAAAAACACTTGACAATTTATTTTCGAAGTGCTTTCGTTGTTCAAAGCAAATATCGTCGCAAAAGTTTTCTAAAGCTTTTAGTTGACCTACTCGATTATATGCATATATAAACTTTCCAGTTATAATATCAGATAGATTTAATAAAATAAAACCAAAAATCTAAATAAATCTGCCAAAAAAATCGAAAAGATAGTTTTATTTAAAACTAGCGACTCACCCTCGCTTCGCTCGGGATTGTCCTTAGGTACATTTTAATTTTTTGGAGCGGAACCCTAACTCTTTTACTGAAATAAAAGTAGCCTAAATTACTCATTATAACATCAAATACCTGCCAGTGAAAGTCCCGTCAAAATCGGCAAAGCCGTTTGGAAGATTAGCCGGAACAAACAGACAGACAGACGAAAATTTAAAAAAATGTGTTTTTCTTATAAATACCGTATATAATTATATACATTTAGTAAAAAGCTGTTAATTTTGACATTACAAACAGACACTTCAATTTTAGTTATCTGTATAGATATCAAATATTCGCGTAAATCTAAGAAATTATTATTAGATCGATTAATATAATACTAAAATAACATATATAATTATAAACAAAAGTAACATAATATAAAGGAAGCTATAGCAGGAATTAATCACGATTAATTGCGCCTACACTGTAGACAAGAGGCCATCTGTGAATAGATACGATGACAGTTTAGATGGTAAAGTGCTACTATAGCGAATTGGTCGTGTAGTAGTATTACTTAATATAACAAAGACTGGCATTTCTAATAACAAGAAATTAAATTAAAAAATTAAAAAAACCCCAACACAACCTATTCATTGAGGCAATTTCAATGAGCCTATCTCTGAAGTATTTTAGTAAAGAGTGGAGTATCTTGGAGATCCCAGGTACAGCATCAGGCCAAGATTACAATATCGTTGCAATGCCATTGAATTAACGGGATACCAAGTATCGAATGGATTAAATCTGTGGAAGTTGTTCATATTTTTTTACCGTCTTGAAAAGAGCTGATAGCCTGCAAACGACTAAACGGATTTTCTTGATTTATAGTTAAGAACACTCTCGATGAAGCCATCCTTCAAACAAAAAAAATCTAAATTAAAATCGGTTCCTCTGTTTGGGTTTTACGATGCTATAGACAGACAGATACAGACGTTAAACTTATAACACCCTTCTTTTGTCGTCATCATACCAGTGGATTATTTTTATAAGATATTTACAAATTATAGCCTTGATCTTCTTATTATCAAGATAACCCATTTTTTATTGGTGAAAATATTTGTAAATCTGTGCAATAATTTTTGAGATTACCCAGAACAAATATAAGATCAAGTGTAATAATATTTAGTGATTTTTATATTTTTGATAATTTTTTTTAAAAGGAGAAAGCCAATGCAAAGAAGAAGAAGAGTTGTAGCCAGTGCCTACATATGTATTTAAATCTCTAAAAATCAAAATGAATATTTTTTTGTATGTTTTCCCTCTAGTCTATTCTATCTATGCTGTATGTCATGCTATTGTTACTACTTTGTCCTTAATTCCCAAGCCATTCATCCGATTGTGATAAAACTTCGGTTAAATGTCCTACGTACATCAAGTAAGGTTCCTGGCTCAAGAACAGGTGTTTTATATGTTTATTCTCTTCGTATTCCTAAATCAATCAATCCCTAAGGACACAATCTAGCAAAGCGAGGTTAAGTCACTAGTTATTTTATATAGTACTAGCGACTCACACTCGCTTCGCTCGGGTTCGTCCCTAGCTTGATTCCCCATACAAACTTTCATCCCCATTTTTATTCCCTTAAGGGATGATTTCCGGGATAAAAACTGTTCTATATCCTTTCCAGGGTTTCAAACTATCTTCTTACCAAATTTCATCTTAATCGGTTCAGTAGTTTCGCGAGTCTATTCGGTGCAAATAAACAAACAATCTCATCACCTCTATAATATTAGTATAGATATCCTACACATGGTTTTTGCAAAGCAATATCACTTTACAATCGCACTAAACCGTAGTATCTTGATTAATGTAAGACCTGATTGCAAACCAGAGCGCCAGCAATTTGAATTCTGTAGTTCAAAAGGAAAAGAGAAGGTAAATAAATGTCAATTAACCTACACAAATAGATAGATAGATAAATACTCTATGGCACACACAAAAGAAGAGTACAGAAGATGAAAAGAAAAATAACAAAAAGGCATACAAAGGCGGTCTTATTGCTATAAGCAATCTCTTACAGACAAACTTTGGTGAAAGGACTAATGGAACCGTAGATGAGACGGTACAATTAATACTAATTATAACAATTATAAACATTTTTCTATTCACATTTACAAACATAAATACATACATACATATAGATACATAAATACACATAAAAATATATACATGTAATATATACATATATACCCAATAGCTAAAAGATAAGATAATATTTAGTTAGACGGCGTTTAAAAATATCTAGTGAGTTTGAATGGCGAATATCACGAGGGAGCATGAAACAAATCTAATATTATAACTAATTCTTTTACATACAAACTACTTATACCGACCTTAACATTACTTTGGAAGCTATTATTCTGGCCTAAGATGAGGTATAACATATTCAAGACACTCGTATATATCCACAACTTAGCAACTATTGGTTTAAATAGAAAAGTCATTTAGAAACCTGTGCTTACACAAAATATACCTAAATACTCGTATGTTGGGACAATAACACACAGCACCATCTAGTTTCATGGTAAGCTACGAGGCTTGTGTTATGGATACCAGATAGTTGATACACTACACATATATAACTTTAAATACATACGTATTATAAATATAAACAACACTTATGACTGGAGTATAAACGTTCGTGCTCATCACACAAGTGAATGCCTCCAGCGGGATTTGAACCCGCGACCGCTGGCACAGCAAGTACGGTCACTACAAACTGACCCAAACGTGTCGTCAAACGTAGACTTTGCAGAAATATCTCACACGATTATGTGGGTTCAAATTCTTCATTTTCTTCTTCATCTTCTTCATTTATTACCCATATTTTTCGTAATTTGAAGAGAGAGAACTGTCAGTGTCCCAAACAGATGGACAGAGGGACATGCCGAATTTATAAAGGTTACGTTTTTGCCTTTTATCTACGGAACCCTAAAACGTTCGAACCAAAACGTTAGCATATTATGCGGTGGCCTATTACGCTTCATAAGCCAGCCAATTAATAAATTGTATTTGTACAAAAATATCACTTCTGTTAGTAATACCTTATTTCATAGATACTCGTAGATAGATAAAAAATAAGCACAATCTGTGCTCAACTGGCACGCTTTGAAGTCGTAAATAAATAAAATGAATTGAATTGAAAATAGGCACCATTTTTTTTAATCTATACTAATATTATAAAGCTGAAGAGTTTGTTAGTTTGTTGTTGTTTGCTTGAACGCGCTAAAGTAGTTCCTGAGCTACTAAACCGATTTGAAAAATTCTTTTTGCATTAGATAGCCCATTAACCGAGGAAGGCTATAGGCTATATATCATCCGAGAAAAATTTACGGTTCCTGTGGGATAGATTTGTTTTTATCTAGGGACGAACCCGAAGCGAAGCGAGGGTGAATTGCTAGTATTAGACAAAATGTAATGAAAACCAAATCTGTGACCTCTTCTTTAAAATTACAAACTTTGTGACTAAGTAAAGCATATATGTTTAACACTAACTACATATATTGGAGTAATTAATCTTTGTACGACCTCAGATTTCAGTAATCATTGCTCTTAAGCCAATAATGGTCACCGCGATCACGTCGTAAATTTACAGCATGGAATCGCTCGTTACAAACCATTGCTGGTATTAGATTTCTAATATATTATGTTTCTATCTAAATCGGACTACTAATATAAATGTGCATGTATTTGTGCGTGTGTATATGAGTGGTTGCGTGTGTGTGTAGGTACGTCTGTGTGCGTATGTGTGTGCGTGTGTGTATGTATGATTGGCCAAACGCCCCTAGATTATAGCGAACAGAAGAAAAGGGAAGGGAAGATAGGAGAGGAGAGGAGAGGAGAGGAAAAGGGAGGGGAAGGGAGGGGATGGTATATATTTCACTTTAAGCGGACAACGAAAAAAAAGTGAGGTTCTGAAATTCGTTCATATTAGGCATATTTGTACCTCTAGGGGATATGAATGAATGTACACATAATATAATTATTTTTTATTCGAGGTTTAGTTGTCAAGTTATGGGATTCCAAAGAATCGATCAGATTGAAGAAAGGTGTTTTTTGGATTCTTTTTTCATATTTAAGTAATTAGAAATAAAATAATAACTGTAGTGTTCTCTATAGAAAATTTAGTGTCAGTTTTGATTTTTTAGTCAGATTCCAAATTTGAATTATTTTTCTAGTGTTAAACCGGAAGTAAATATTTAAAATAAAAATTTTAATAAATTCGACCCTTTTAATTTTTATTATTTTTCTGTAAAAGTAAGCCTAAATTACATCTATCAGTTCAATCTATATGTATATACATATATCTATATAATATATGATCTAATAATGTACGGTTCCCGTGGGATAGGTTTGTTTTTCTTTTCCCAGAGGCGAACTCAAGCGAAGCGAGGGTACTCGTAATATAGTTGTTACAGACAGTGCCTATGAAAATATCCGAAAATATATTATTTAATTGATCAAGCCTTACAAATTAAATTAACTTTATTGAAAGATATATGTTAATAGAGAACTCATGTTTTATTTAAAAATGGTCGTCGCAAACGTTATATTTCGTGTTCTCATTAAATAGATTTGACGTTGTATTGAAAATATTTCAACACGCAAATGCTTTTAAAAGCATAGGTCACGCGACTTTTACTTTGTTAAATTATATTAACGTTAGAAGTCTAATGTATTTTAAACGTGGATTATCCATACTAATATGATGAATGTTGAAGTAACTGTCTGTTACTTTTGCACGCTTAAACCGCTGGACAGATTTCAATTAAATTTGGCAATGACATAGATTGCATTCTTGAATCGGGCATAAGCTACCATTTATTTATCATCCACACTCCTCCCCCACTCTCTCCCCCACCCCCAAACCCCACTCCGCCCACTTATCACGTATATACGCGAGCAAAATTAGTCTTCTATTATGGACAAGTAGCTTTTTAGTAGTGCGATTCATTAATGCACACATCAAACTGTTGGACTTAGCGAGTTGAATTTTTAATAGGTCATAATGAATTGGTAAGAAATTCGCAATTCAACCCCTAAGGTGAGGTGATGTTAAAAAATGGTTGTTTAGAGAACAAGATTTTCAAGTATACTTTAAGACAAAACACCTGGACGAAACCCGTGTCGCTAGTATGTATTACATGTAGGTAAAAAATATAAAAGATACCAAATTGAATGTGATATTATGACGATATTGATAGCATCTTTAGATTACAATACATTAGCATATAATACGATATATTATATACTATTAATATTACCAAACAGCAGGAGCATTAGAAATTTACATCGAAAATCGAATTTAAATTTGGAAAAAAACAGTGGTAGACCAATAACACACTGGCTTGTCAGGAAACCTGCATATCTAAGAGAATTTAACAAGTTTTCGAAAGACATATGAAGTCCGCCAACTTGCACTTGGGCAGCGTGATGCACTGTGGCCTGATCCCCTTTGTATTGAAGGGAGGCCCATGCCCAGTAGTGGAATATTAACGTATCCCGTCTGATATAATGTAGGCTGGGTTAGTCTTGCTAATTTTTCTTGTATTCAGCCCTTTTTTACGTCCTTTTTTATCTTCCTTAACTAGTATGAAATAGAAACAATAGTAGTCTCTTTAGTTAATCCTTCTCAACTATTTTCAGTAATTAATTTATTTTATTTGATGCCAGATATCCGGATTTCAGTGTTTTTTTTTTTTGTACAAAAACGAACAAATGATCTGCCTGATGGTAACTGGATATCGTGGCTCAGAGACATCTGCAACATAAGTGGATTTGCGAATGCGTTATCGGCCTTTAAGGAACCCGAAGATACAACTCTTGATGTGCCCTATATTATATCGCTCAAGGAGAACCTCAGGAGGAAGATTGTTCCACAATGTGTACGTGAGAGGCAGAAATAGTCGTGATGCACGTACATTTGTGGGATCCCAAGCATCAATGATGCATCTAGTTTCACTTCATGCGTCATTTCACCATTTGTATATCGAAACTAAACTACCTAGTTTATATCAGTAGGCGGTATTTCACAAAATAACTGGAACTGTTACTGATATAGTCGTGGGTTTGATTTTCAAAGCTTAAGATTAACAAAATCGATGCTTTTTTAATTGCTATCCCTTATCCTGCGGTAGACCTTTTTTGTTACCGTATCTATTGTTATATTTTTTACTTCACCGAAGTAATCAACTGATAAGTAAAGTATTGAGCAATAAATAATAATAATAATAAAACTTTATCTCAAATATATTCATAAACAAGCAACTCGCCCTTGCTTCGCTCGGGTTCATCCCTAAGTGATTCTTTAAATTGATATAACTTTTTTTATTTATGAACCGATATGAATAAAGCAAATACTAAATGTTAAGTGAAGCCACAATACATTAGTGACATTTGCACCCAAATAGGTTAAGCTGTTTCTGAGATTAGTGCGTACAAACGGACAGACAAACGGACAGACAAACAGACAACAAGTCTAAAAATCATTGTTTTGAGTTTCATTGCGTTAATAAAGACCCCCAATAATAGACAGACAGCGATCAGTTGCACTTTTATTATATGTATAGATAGATACATCATAAAAATCTAAAAACCGATTTCAAGAAAAGTTACTTACTTTAAGTATTTATACTAAAGTTCGAAGACCTCAGCTAAAATCTCAAGACGACAATGTTTAGTTTTAAACAAGTTACTCGTTCTACTGAAAGAGTTTGGAACAAACTTACTAACTGCTTAGTTAGCTACTTAAAAAGCAAATGTTTACTTTTGATCTGCGATTTTAAGTTAGATATAAGAAATGTATATTCTATAGATTCAGCCTCTGTATCGATAATAATTGCTAATTCAATAAGATTTTCAAAACATTTAATGTATAGATTCGACTCAGTTACAATTTTATTATATGTATATACGAGTAGGTATAAATTAAGCTAACACACTATTTCCACAGTGTACTAAAAAATAATTTTATAGACTGTGCTATTTCTTAAGCATATAAATAAGCTAACAATACAATGGAATAGTAAAAAATATTATTACTAAATAAAGTTATATTTCAACCTAATAAATTATCTACGTCCATTTTGTTTGACCGAGCGTCCGAGCGAGACCACCCACTCGCAACTAGCGCCATATAAATTACAGTATCAAACATCTTGTACCCACACGAATTAAGTCATAAGTTAGACTTTCTAAAAATACAATGGTTTTTGTTACTTTCTAAATGTTAACTGATCGCGAAGTTTTGTGAGGTTTTATTTAACTTACTTCGTATGTATGCTATATTTGTCTTTGTGACTTAAATGTATAATTCACTAGCTTTTGCATGCAGTTTCACTCGCTTAGTTTAAATATATACATTAACTAGCGAGTCACCTTTGCTTTGTTCGGGTTCGTCCCTACCTTGATTCCCCATACAAACTTCCATCCCCATTTTCACCCCCTTAAGGGATGATTTCCGGGATAAAAAGTATCCTATATACTTTCCAAGGTCTCAAACTATCTTCTTACCAAATTTCATCTAAATCGGTTTCGTAGATCCAGAGATTACCCCCTACAACGTCACGAACTCACAAACTTTACCTCTTTATAATATTAGTATAGATTTGTAAGATCGAGGGATACTAATAAAAGCACTAAATAACTACACTCTATTCATTATAAATGCGAAATACTAATATTATAAATGCGAAAGTTTGTGAGGATGGATGGATGGATGTTTGACACTATTTCACACTTGAACGGCTTAACCGGAACTGGATGAAATTTGTCACAGAGATAGATTATAGTCTGGAATAGCACATAAGTTACTTTTTATCCTGGAAAAATGTATGGTTCCAGTGGGATAGATTTGTTTTTGTCTAGGGACGAACCCAAAACCCAACGAGGGTGAGTCGCTAGTTCTTTTATAATTACAGAAAACGTATCGTACTACATCAAGAATCATCCATCAAAAATTAGCACTCAAACACTCTCTCTCTCTCTGAATACAAACCACTCACACACTTTACTATAAATACTCACCACAAACTATCCGAGATATTTTTTAAATCATATACGTCTCTTTTTACTATAAAAATATTACTTACGCATACTTGTAAATTATAATTTCGTCAAATCCCACACTTCAGATCAGAAGGTCAGGTCAGGTCAGAATCACACATAACGGTTCGTGTGATTTAATTTCTTCATTAAAAATTAGAGGAAAAAATTAAAATCTCTCCAAATTTGACTAACACTTTCAGAGATTAGAGCGTTTAAACAAACAGAAAATAAACAAACATAATTCTGCTGTACATATATTTTTCGAACACTTGCTGGTATTCGATTTGAGTCTATAAATAATGTTTTTTATTTATATTTTACTAGAATACTCTGTCGTACCTTCAATTCACCCAAAGAAGGCATTAAGTGTGTTTTTAAATAGGGTATTGTTCTAAAGGGATCAAAGTACCGACATGAAAAGACCTCACAAAGACCCTCAAATATTTAGATGCGAAAATTCGGGTGGTGTTTTGCTGAAAGAAACCTTTTACTTAAAATACAAACTCACAAACAAAATAGACTAAAAATTACCATTTTGACTTCCACTACCGTCTACATCGGAGATCTTAGGTTTGATTCCAACACAGAGCAAAATATCTAGTTATCACACACATATTTGGTCAGATTTTTTTTTAATAACATCTCTATGATCTAGATCATAATTTCGTGTAGATAATAATCATCATTATCTCGACAGTAAAGGGAAATTGTAGGAGCATGCACTATTACATTATGTTTCATTATTCTCTAAGCAGTTCACGTAACCAAATATTTCAAAATGTATATTAATATCATAAAGAGGCAGAGTTTGTTTGTTTGTTTGTTTGTTTGTTAATTTGTTTGTTTGTTTGAAGGCACTAATCTCAAAAACTACTAATCCTATTTGAAAAATTGTTTTTGCATTAAATAGCCCGTTTATTGAGGAAGTTCATATCATATTATATAGTCTATCTATTCCATACTAACCGTTGCAGTGTTCCTAGGCACGAACCCAAGCGAAGCGAGGGTGAGTCGCTAGTTCATTAACATTATGTTAATATGCTTAAGTTTTTTCCAAGGAATAATTTGTTTTCCTTTAAAAATAACATTTTACTCATAATATCAGGCTCAGACAGAAAATATAGACTTATAAATAATTCATACGCGCTTTAATACAAAGCCGTGGTCGTGTCCAATTCATCTTGCAAAGGCATCTCATTTTGGCCAAAATAATTTTATCAAGAGAATATAAAACTACATTTCTAGAATAGTAAAAGCTAGCTTTCATATTCAAGTCTATCTTATATAATATAACAAATGTTTAGTTTGCTAGTAGCTACGATAGGACAAAATGGGATGCAAAGATATGAGTTAGACTTCTACAATTTTTGTCTGTCTGTCTGTCTGTCTGTTTGTTTCTTCCGGCTAATCTCTGAAATGGCTGGATCGCTTTTAACGGGACTTTCACTGTCAGATAGCTGATGTTATAAGGAGTAACTTAGGCTACTTTTATTTTAGAAAAAAATAGGGTCCCACGAAAAAAAAAACACAAAAAAATAAAAAAAAGTTTGTTTTGGAAAGTAACCTAGGGACGAACCCGAGCGAAGCGAGGGTGAGTCACTTGTCGCTATAATAAAGTTTCTGCAATAACAAAATTTCAATAAGAGTGCACTGGACAGTAAAGTTTCTATGAAATTATTAATAATATTTCTTTCATACAATATATCATAGAATTCCACAAACTGTCGCGGATTCAGCTTTTCAAAGCTGAAATTCTAAATTTAAAGCTAAAATTAATAATATATTACTGAGTAAGGCATATTTCTGTTCCAGAGTGTCTTGTTGATAGAAATTTGTGGAATTGAGAAATACCGACTCATATGCGGACTAACTATAATGCATAATTAAAATACTGTAACTCGGTATTTAAAAAAGCTGCTGTTGAGCTTTTCGCTGGCGTTCTTAACATGATTGCTATCCAAGCCGGGAATAGCTTCCTCAGGACTATACTAATTCTCCTTAAAAAAATTGACGATTTTGTTTTTAGGGTTCCGTACGTCAAAAGGTAAAAAAGGAACCCTTATAATATCACTTTCTTGTCCGTCCGTCCGTCTGTCCGTCTGTCCGTCTGTATGTCCGTGTGTCACCACCGATTTTCTCAGGAACGGGTGGACCTAGCAAGTTGAAATTTATACCAGATAGTGAGGTCTATAGTACCTATTAGGTGTATAAAAATCAAGGTCCTGAGTTAACACGATAAAAAGATATGGGCAAATTTATATTTTCGCGAAAACTTGTACGTACCAAAATTTACCTTAATTTTTAACTGTTTTATTTTTCGGAATTTTCGCTTTATTAGTGCTGTAAGACCTTGTTTTTAACCAAAATTGACAATTCTAGGTCAACCGGAAGGAAGGTTTTGGGTCGAAACCCTATATGGTAGTTCCCGGTCCTTGTCCGGTTTTTTTCATATATTTTTTCTACAGTAATTTCATATCAAAACAAAGTTTTATCAAGTCCAATATAGCTTTTGCGAACATGTACTCAAATCTGGTACAAATAGAACACTCCCCCAACAGGAAAAAGTACGTTTAAAAGGTTTCTGTAATGCGGTACATTTTATTAGGTTAAGAAAGCCTATAAATTCGGAGAAATGCTAAAACGTTATTGAATATATTACAAAAATCTTTTGCCATTTATTGGTTTCTTACACACGTTTAAATATTTCGATATAAATCTCACTTTGCTTATCTTACTTATAATGTAATGTGAATTAGTTAACTAGGTAGTATTTTTTTTTTATATTACAGAGTAACGACTCGCTCTCGCTTCGCTCGGCTTCGTTCATAGTGAAAAACAATAACAAATCTATTCCATGGGAACAGTACATATTTTCGGGATAAAAAGTAACCTATGTGCTATTCCAGACTAATAAATAAATAAATTTGTTGGGACCTTAACACACAGCACCATCTAGTTCTATTGTAAGCTACGAGGCCTGTGTTATGGATACCAGATAGTTGATACACTACGTTTATATAACTTTTGAATACATACATATTATAAATATAAACATCCATGACTGGAGTACAAATATTCGTGCTCATCACACGAATGAATGTCCCCAGCGCGATTCGAACCCGCGACCGCTGACACAGCAAGTAGTTTCACTACAAACTGAGCCAAACGTGTCGTCAATCTACAATCTATCTATGTGCCAAACATCCAGATCCGTTCAGCCGATCTTCCCTGATTGAGTAACAAACATCCATCCAAACTTTCATATTTATAATATTAATGGGATTGAAAATAAAGTAAAAGACTAACTGAATAACTCCAAAGAGATTTTTAATTCATACATATAATTTTTTGTGTGAAATTTTTGCAGATACTGAACCCATTTTCATGTTATTTTTTTAGTTTAATAGGTTATAGTTTTTAATAATATAAAATACGTTTTGATTATAAAAAAATATCTTTAAAAAACTGATATTTGGTACTATTTCTCAAATATATGGAGTGTCGCTCAAGGTCCGCAACATAGGAAGATTAATGATGATACTAAACAGCCTAAATCTTTGACAGATTTATCAGATTTGAATTTCTCTTTGACATTTTGTAAGCCATTTCCTATTGACTGAACTAGTTATTGTTCTTTATGTTAAACGAAATTTGCGGTTAAGAAACCACATGTGTTACACGTTATGTTACGGATTATCTAGTACCTGGGATGGTCCTGGGTTCGAATTTTAGGATGTGCCATAGCTATTGGATTTATATGCCAAGTGGCAGTCTGGATTTGGAAAGCTGGCTGTATAAATATTCCGTGCCTCGGAGAGTATCTAATGGTTCGTTCTTGTGACTGATCTCTCAGCGATCGTATGGAAATCATCATTAGTTAATTAATATACATTAGCACTAAATTACAGAACATTAATGTAGTAGTAATACTTAAAAATATTGGAATTTCTGAATAGGCCAAAAAAATTGAGTGTGATGTTTCTAAGTGATTTTTTATTCAAGATAATACTTGCCGAGATATAAATATATTGGGACATTAACAAACAACACCATCTAGTTCCATGATAAGCTACGCGGCTTTTGTTATGGATACCAGTTAGTTGATACTCTACACATATATAACTTCAAATATTTACATTATACATATTATAAATATAAACACCCATGATTTTAGTACAAACATTCGTGATCATCATACAAATAAATGATCCCAGCGGGACTCGAACACACGACTGCTGGCACAGCAAGTAGGATCACGACAAACAGAGCCCAACGTCTCATAAAATTTACTCATATGTACTTAATAAATATTTTTTCGCTTTAAACACATATCAACAGTCGATTAGATTAATTTACCTTGTTCAGGAATGAACCCGCTACCACAACGATAGTACAAATAAGGCTACTGTCTCACGACATTACAAGAACTTTAGTTTTGAAAGACCAAAGTTTTGAAATAAAAATTTTAAAAACATTATGCAACTATATTCCAGGTGCTACATAATTCATACGTTAACATGAATAATATGTTCTATACACGCAGCGAAGCGCAGTCTCGTGTATACTCGTAGTACGGTCTAAAGCGTACAATTTAATAGCGCTTTTTATTAAAAGTTTAGAATTTTTCATTTCAAATAATTTGAAGAGCTTTTTTTATATTTGTTAAAAATAATTTTTTGTTAAATATGAAACGGAATGACTTTTAAAGTTAAAGTTGACGTTTTAAAAATGTCAAATATATCTTTATACCACAACTAATTCTATTTTTATCCGTTATGAAATGAAAACACATGCAAACATAACTTATATACAAACGTACATACATATCTACATAATAAATACAGTGTATGTTGTACCCCAGTGGCAGCCCAATGGCAGAGCGCTCGCTTGGGAAACCGAGTGAAGCGGATTTAAATCCCGGGTCTCGCACCTCTGATATTTTCATGTGCGAATCATTTCTAACATGATTACTACTTGTCTTACGGTGAAGAAAAAGATCATGAGGAAACCTGCATGTCTGAGAGAGCCTAACAAGTTTTTGAAAGACATGTGAACTCCGCCAACCCGCACTTGGCCAGCGTGGTGGACTATGGCCTGATCCCCTTCGTATTGAAGGGAGGCCCATGCCCAGCAGTTGGACGTAAATAAGGGCTAAATACTTGGTTCGCTCGAGTGACTGATCCAGGTGCCTTATACATAGGTAGCGCCACCTTTTAGTATTTTTTGTACTAACAATAGCCTATATGCTACTTCAATTCATAGTATATCTGTGTATCTATGAAATTTTTCAAAGGTGGTTTCAGGGTGAAAGAGTAACAAACACACACACGAATACACACAAACTTTGAAACATTTTATAATAGTAGCGTATTTCAATTTAGTACGAGTAAATCGCAAATTATCCAATACCACTCACGTGTCAAGCTTTGTTGGTAGCATTTCAGAAACCGCACGTATCATCGCAATCGGATGTGGAACAGGAGTTTATACATTACCATTACGTACAAATGGATAAACAAAGTTAATTTTAAACTGAGAAATGCTTAATGTACTGAAACTATGTCTTCAAATTTATATGGGTAGATTTTATTTAGAAATTTATATAGGACTAGCGACTCACCTTCGCTCCCTTCGGATTCTTTCCTAGGTAGTAGATATGTTTTAACAGTTAGTATAGATTTCTCAGGGATGAGATATTTTCGCAGTAAAAGGTATCCTATATGTTGACCCGGATAACCAGCTATCATCATACCAAATTTTATCAAAATCTGTCAAGTGGTTTTCTCGAGAAGCGTTCCCATAGAGACAAAGAAAAATTCATAGGACACTTCAATACATACGAGTATATTCGATTCGAATATCTCCTCTTTGAATTCAACCAAAAATATAATCAAACTACTACTACTGGTTACTCCTTCATATTTAATCAGCTGAACGAATTTTTTAATATAATAATATATTGGGACGTTAACACACATAACCATCTAGTTCCATAGTAAGCTACGAGGCTAGTGTTATGGACACCAGATAGTTGATACACTACACATATAGTATAACTTCAAATACATACATATTATTAATTAAAAACACCCATGGCTGGAGTACAAACATTCGTACTCATCACACAAATGAATCCCAGCGGGACTCGAACTCGCGACCGTTGGCACAGCGAGGGTCACTACAAACTGAGCCAAACATTGGTTAGATTCGGATGAAATTTGATGCATAAACAAACTATAACCTGAGCATATAGGCCACTGTTAGTACTAAAATTAGCCACAAGTGGACGCTGCCTAGCTACCTAGGGACGCATAGATTAATACCATAGATAATTAGCTAGTATTAAAATCTAATTGATGTATTAACTTACATATGGTAATGAAACTATTTCCTCAGACAAAATGTTGTATAGCTTCCATTAAATGTGCAGCGATGTGTAAAGCTCCATTCGTACAAAATTTGGCTGTTTAAAATTATTTTACAGTAAAATTCTGCATTAAACGTGCAAATTTAATTCTAAACTCGTTTGTAAATCAAAATAATAGCGTGAAAAACGTTTTCTGAAAGCTTGCGAAAAGTTCCGCTATTTCTATGACCTTTTACAAACACGTTCGAGAAAATACTTGTTACTTGTACAGACATCATTAGTACATTTTGCTGTCGTTAGAACATTGTTTAAATGGAATATAATATGTGTTTCATGAGTTTTTTCTCTAATTTAGAAGAAAATTTTTATAAAAGTTTATTTTAATTAGAGTTGAAATTATTAATTACAAAGTATTTGATTACAAATTATTAATTAAAAAGTATTTTATTACATAGCTTTTTCTGTAATAATAAAATAATAAGGTATAAAGATAACGCCGCATTCTTACGTGTTACAGATAATCAGGTCTTGGGCTCTTATCATAAACGCTGCTAGACGAAAACCATTTACACGATTCTGACTTTGTACATTTTCGTTTATCTAATATATTTAAACGAGCAATTCTTGTATATTTATTTATTTATTTATTTATTTATTTATTTATTTATTTATTTATACCGGCGATCTCGGAAACGGGTCTAACGATTTCGCTGAAATTTGGTATGTGGGCGTTTACGGGGGTGAAAAATCGATCTAGATTAGTCTTATGTCTGGGAAAATGCGTGTTTTCGAGTTTTTATGCGATTTTCTTTCGCATTAATCTACGCAGAATATTGCCGATAATTTATTACACTTCGGCATAAACATCGCGATCAAGTGACAAAGTTGCAAGTCCGAGTTGTCGGAGTTCGAATCTCGATCGGATACAAAGTTTTTACTTTTGTTTCTTTTTTTTCATATTTATTCGTTATAAGTTTTCAGATTTTTTATCTAAAAAATACGATATAACAAAAAAGAACTCCGAACGAAGCTCGGTCGCCCAGGTACTTTAGTTTAAGAAAGCAAGGCGAGAGAGATCCCTATAGCTTCAGCACAAAAACCAACATGGAACCAAGAGCAGAAATGACAAATACACTTTTGCATTCGACATAGCTCAGTGTACCTCGGCGAGAGTGTGCAGTGTGGTTATACTAATAAAAAAAAATCGGTTGACAAACGGATGAGAAAAAAGGTACTGAACTGTTTTGACTTTAACTATTTATATAATTGTAAATAGTCAAGTAATTGTAGAAGGATATAGCTTTTTATCACTTCATATGTATGTATGTAATATATTCTTTATTGCACATTAAAAAATAAAAATTTAAAGTATTTAGAAAACATTAATGGCAAAGGTGGACTTATCTCTAAAAGAGATCTCTTCCAGTCAACCTAGGAAGTGAGAAAGATTGTCATTTAGCGGAGCAGAAAAGTGCAAGGTGATATGGAAATAAAGTAAAAAAAAAAACACAGTATATTTATATATACTAATAACATATTATATGCAATCTTAGTATAATAAATAATACAAACATACAAGTATATAAAATACATAGATAAGAATAATACTTATGATACATATATTTTACACCATACAATATACATACATACAATACATATGAATACTTATTAATATATAATGTTGATGACTACTAATATGTATATATGTATTCAGCCTTTTTAACGTCCCACTGCTGGGCACGGGCGTCCCTTCAATACGAGGGGGATCAGGCGATAGTCCACCACGCTATCCAAGTGCGGGTTGGCGGACTTCACATGTCTTTCGAAAACTTGCTAGGTTTTCTCAGACATGCAGGTTTTCTCACGATGTTTTCCTTCACCGTAAGGCAAGTGGTAATCATGTTAGAAATGATTCGCACGTGAAAATATCAGAGGTGCGAGACCCGGGATTTGAACCCGCTTCACTCGGTTTCCCAAGCGAGCGCGTTACCACTGGGCTACCACTGCCTACTGCTCGCTTCATATAGGTATGCTTAATTAGCTACTTATATGTATATGTAAATATATCTCTTATTGTTAGAATAAAAACTTCATACTGTCCACCTAAAATAGATGCTTTCGATAAAAGAATTATATAATTTTTATTTTACGTATTAATAGGTACTGTAAAGTTCCTTTTTCTTACTATAGGCAAAAATACACTTTTAAAAATCAACTAATTTTATTCTATGGTATATATTTAAAAATGTTCTTAAATTCGGTTAAACATATTACAATAATAATTCGGTTAAATTTTACAATTTCGGCTTCCGGTATTGTACAAAAGCCCATTCAAGCCAGTCCATCACTAAAAGCTAATATTAAATATTCTACCGTATACCAAACAAGGCTTTACAACATGAATAGATTCGTTTGTCGATTGTGCCTTTTCAAAGTATTTTCTTTAACTTATTCCTCTACGATAGTTTTTAGGGTTTCGTACCCAAAGGGTAAAACGGGACCCTATTACTAACATTCCGCTGTCCGTCCGTTTATTTGTGTGTCCGTCTGTCACCCGGCTGTATCTCATAAACCGTGAGAGTTAGACAGTTGAAATTTTCACAGATAATGTATTTCTGTTGCTGCTATAACAACAAGTACCAAAAAACAGAATAAAAAAATATTTAAGTGGGGCTCCCATCCACCAATGTGATGTTTTTGCTCGTTTTTGCTCGATATTGATAACTGCAACAGGTAGACGCTGGAAATATTCACAGAATATTTAGTTATATTATGTTTTATTCACTTTAAAAATAAATAATTAAATTAAAATAAAACAAATGTTTAAGGGGGGCTCCCATACAACAGACATGATTTTTTTGCCGTTTTTATAGATAATGATACGGAACGCTTCGTGCGCGAGTCCGACTCGCACTTGGCCGGGTTTTTTTAGAATAACGATGCAAGTAGGTCGAACCGAGCAACGGAAATGTATGCCAGATGAAAAGCTTTAAGCTACTCGTTTTTAATGTAACTTTATATATTCATGTTCATATTTTAGGTCAAGAAAGTAAAGAATAAAAAGAGGTTAACATGTTGCATGGTAGAACACTTTGATTAAATTTTTACATAAAAATAAATGTAGTGTTTTCATTTTAGCAGTGTTTTTAGAATTGGATGTTGTAAATTAGTGTTGTATTTTTGCGATTTAGTATTATTTTTGTAAGTGTAATTGTTTGTATATTGATTGTAGTGGGTTCGATTCTGGTTATCATTCATCTGTTTAATGTCTCATTGGGCCTCCTTTCAATTTAAGGAGAATTAGACTAAGTGCAGGTTGGTTTTTAGAAAATTAGGTTTTTTTTGGTAAAAATAAGTAAGTACTCAGCCATCCCATTCATTATTAGGCGAGTGGTAATCATGTTAAACATGATTCGTAGGAAAATATCACTAGGAGATCGGAGATTTGAATCCGGTACAATTTTTCCCAAGCCAACGCGTCATCACTGTGCTATCACTGCTTACCATTGGCATATAAAAACGTTGTACACTCACAATTACAAAAATTGAAATACATAATACTTACAAAATTTCACATTAATAAAAGAAACAAGTTATTTATTGAACACAGTATTACTTATAGTTCAGGTTGAAATCTTCAATACAGCAAAACTTGTGAGAAAATTAACCGCTAAAACAAAAACCAAACATCACCAGCCGCATAATTTAACCGTAAGCGCATCAAGACGTTTCGTAAACCTCCTTGAAACTCGCAAACAATCCTATCAAGAACTCCAAAGTAGGTTTAAATTGCTAAACAAAGAAATTTGACTTGTTATGACTAAATAGAAAAAGTTAAGTGTTCATTTTGAATACACAAATATGTATGCAAAATGAATGTACACACATACATACATACTTACATATATACATACGTTATTCATAGTCCAGGCAGTGGTAGCTCACTGGTAATGCGCTCGCTTAGGACACCGAGTGGAGCGGGTTCAAATCCCGGATCTCGCACCTCTGATATTCTCATGTGTGAATTATTTCAATTATCTCCGAATTTTTGTTCAACAATGTTATGTAGAACTTTATCATGTAATGTTATCATTACTAGATAAATTTGTATAGACCTCGTGATTGTAGTGTTATCCATACAATGGTATTGATGTACGAGAACCCTGCCTTTCTTTCTAGGTTAGGTTAGGTTAGAACAGTGACCACAGCGCAGTGACGGTAGCGGCCAGCGAGTGCCATAATTTTAAGAGTTTTGACCGATATGCCAGTAAAAACTGCTATTGACGAAGGCCTGCAGTCAAAACTATTTTTAACTGTTTTTGTCAGTCAAAAGTAGTTTTAACCACGAAAGAGTTCTGACTGTGACACACATACTTGATGATGTTTATGACAGATGACACAAGATCGTCGTCTATGACCCATTGCGATGAAATGAAATTGCGTATTCCACACTACTTACAACTATACAAATAACACTATAATTTTGGGACCTCAACAGTAAGAAAGAACAATCAGCTTAAATTACTTCAAAACAGATAAATAAAATTGAAGTGTCTGTTCGTAATGTCAAAATAACAGCTTTATACTAAATGCATATAGAATTATATACGGTACTTATAAGAAAAGCACAATTTTTTTAAAATTTTGTCTATCTGTCTGTCTGCTTGTTCCGGCTAATCTCCGAAACGGCTGGACCAATTTTAACGGGACTTTCACTGGCAGATGGCTGATATTATAAGGAGTAACTTAGGCTACTTTTATTTTAGAAAAAGGATTAGGGTTTCGCTCAAAAAAATTAAAACGTACGAGTCACTAGTTATTAGATAATATTATTTTGAAAAAAAAAAGAAATATCTCCTAAATGGTGTATTTTAATTTATTGCTAAAGAATATCACCAACCTAAGTCATAGAAATCATAAAAATGTATCCGCTTGTTACTCAAATCCCCACTCAACTATAATAGAAACACTTCTATATGGTCAAGGGGGGTGCCGAGTAGCTAAGGTTGCTGGCTGAGTAGAATAGTATTTATTTAAATATGACGCCTGACAAAAATAAATAGCAATGACTATATCTCTGGCTTATTATGGTTTAATGAGTTGGTTTCTTCTATAATAGACTTCTCATATAGCTTTCTTTCTGTTTTTATACATATAATAAAATACTAACTAGGGCGAATCTGTATGAATTAAATATTTTTTGAAAAATCTTATTAAAATAGTAATTATTATTTATTATAATCGATACACAGGCCGAATCTATAGTTTTTAGTATGTGTTTGTTTGTCTGTCTAGCTGTGACCGTATCACGAGAAAACCACTGAACAAATTTTGATCAAATTTGGTATGATGAAAGCTGGTTATCCGGGTCAACATATAGGATACTTTTTACTTCGGGAAAATATCTCATCTCTGAGAAATCTATACTAAACGTTAAATCGTTACTAGGAACGAACCCGAACGGAGCGAGGGTGAGTCGCTAGTATGATATAAATTTCATTACTGGTGTTTCAAAACGTGGCATACCTCAAACAATAATCATTATAATAACGTTTGAATTTCGATCACTACACCAACGATCATAATATCTACAATTAGTTTTATTAGTGTCATTCTACAAACCTATTTATAATGTAATTTTGTTGTTTTCATTTTGTACTGTTTTTTTTTATCTTTAATTTAGTTTTTTCTTGGGTGTGGATATTAGGGTTGGCAGTAGAGAACGCCTTTTTAAATTACATGTTGAGCTAGCCTGTAAGTGTGATGTGCAGTGTAATACTTTTTAAATTTGTTTTATATTTTTAGTTTTATATCACATTGTATGTTGCGTTGGCTTGCCTAATAAATAAATAAATAAACCTAACATGAAACATTAATTCCAAACTTCAATATAAATTTTCTTCACAGAAAAATCGAACCCCAGACCCTGTTAAGCCGCCACCCACACAACCAATAATAACGTATTATCTATATGATTATTCAATGTACAGTAACTGATTAGTAAATGGCTAATTGAGTAATTGATAAGGCAATTACTATTATTGCCATTTAACTATAGAGATAAGCCGATTTACTATACCACTATAAGTTATAACTACACATATCATAGTATATACTCTATTTACTCTAGTAAAAATTATTTTTAAATTTCGGCATTGATGTACCTTTATACATAATTACACGCGACCAGACCTGTGGTAACGAAAATATTTCGTCTTAAAAACTACAACATGTACGTTCATCAATAATAATAATTGGAATTTTTGGCTTCATACAATCTTAACAAAGTCATTTAGAAACATGTTTCATCTAGTTAGGAGTGTTTATGGATAAGTAGTTAAGACTCCGAATGGAGAAATATCCATCCTTTTTGTGAAATCAAAAAAAGATCATTTTTAATCTATACTTAATATTATAAAGCTGAAGAGTTTGTTTGTTTGTTTGTTTGTTTGTTTGTTTGAACGCGCTAATCTCAGGAACTACTAATCCGATTTGAAAAATTCTTTTTGCATTAGATAGCCTGTTAGCTGAGGAAGGCTATAGGCTATATATCATCCCGGAAAAAGTGTACGGTTCCCGTGGGATAGATTTGTTTTTGTCTAGGGACGAACTCGAAGCGAAGCGAGGGTGAGTCGCTAGTTATTATATATAATAGCAAAGCCTTTGACTAGGCTCACATAGTAACCGAACCCGGGATAAAACGTATCTATATCCTCGTCAAAGCTCCTCCAAATCTGTTCAGCAGTTTTAGCGTAAAAGGATGACAAACAGACAGACATTAACATTTGCAATATTAAAAAAGATTAACACAGTATGTAGATTTAATTTAATTTAAAATTTAAATTCGGAAATGTAACAATCGAAGGTCTTTTAGTGCATACGTAAATTACGTTTTAACCGTGTCCCCATTACCGGGGGTCGGCTTAATTGAAGTCCTCGTCAGACAATGACAAACGTTTTAAACTGTTTTCAGATTGTTTTTGTTTCATTAATTCTATGTTTTATTACTATTCTGTAGTTAACGAAAGCGGGGTGATTATGGTAATGCCTTACCGTTTGTCTTACAATCATTTTCCTTAGAAACTATTTGATGGATATTTCAATTCAATTAACCAATTCAATTATTTAGCTTTCATTCTTTTTTTTTATTCATTTAAATAAATCACAATTTACTTTGTCTATGTACATTAAATATTTTTTGAAAAATCTTATTGAAACAGTCATTATTAGCGATATAGAGACGGTATCTATATTTTTTAGAATTTTTGTCTGTCTGTCTGGGAATGCATCACGAGAAAACCACTGGACAGATTTTGATGAAATTTGCTATGATGATAGCTGGGTATCTAGATCAACATATAGGATACTTTTTATTGCGGGAAAATATCTCATTTCTGTGAAATCTATACTAAACGTTAAAACGCAACTAGGGATAAACCTGAGCAGAGCGAGGATGAATCGCTAGTTTACACTTATAAATAACTAGTAATTATATGATTAAATGGAATAATATATACCAGATATTTCTCTCCTATACTTAAATTATTGATACAAAGATTATTGAAAAATACAAATTATACATGGACATACACATAAATTTATTTATGTGTAATATTATAATATTTAGGGTTATCATCCATATTTGTCCCGAGTAAGAACCGAACCCATGATCTTCGGCGTGGAGACAGATGTTCAATTCTCTACGTCAAAAGGTTGTCACTACTAGTGTTAATATAATATCAGTTGGGCATAAAAGGCTTGATTAAAAAAACAAAATTGATGATACCTTTACCATGGCTACGCTCGATAGTCACTAGCGAGTAAGTTAAGTACGTAATACCTTCATAGATACGTTACTATATTAGTTAATTACAATTAATTAATTAGGTATTAATAAAATATTCTCACTAAATAATATTAATCTAATATATTTAAACGAGCAATTCTTGTATATTTATATCTTTATATGTTTATTTATACCGGCGATCTCGGAAACGGCTCTAACGATTTCACTGAAATTTGGTATGTGGAGATTTTCGGGGGCGAAAAATCGATCTAGATTAATCTTATGTCTAAAATGTCTCTGATAAAAAATATTAAATACAGGCCTTAGCCTGTTGCCTTTTTAATGAAAAAAATGAAATAAATTTTGCGGAAGAGCTTAATATTAAGTATTAAGTAAAGCTCTAAAAAATATTATTTTATCACTAGCGACTCACCCTCGCTTCGCTTCGGGTTTGTCCCTAGACAAAACAAATCTATCCCACGGGAACCGTACATTTTTCCGGGATGATATATAGCCTATAGCCTTCCTCAGTTAACAGGCTATCTAATGCAAAAAGAATTTTTCAAATCGGATTAGTATATCCTGAGATTAGCGCGTTCAACCAAACAACCAACCAAACAAACAAACAAACAAACTCTTCAGCTTTATAATATTAGTATAGATAAGCAAAACTTTTTTACCTTATAGGAAGTTGAATTTTACCTTAAAACCTTACCTCAAAAAACCTTACCTTAGTGGTAATTAATCTCTTTTGGATTACCCAATTAAAGTTTAACCCTATCAATCACGTCAGGCAGTTTGATCTAAAGCCTAATCGTAAAATAATCAATAAAAATAGACTATTTCTACTAGATAGATAACTTTTAATCTATCTATACGTATAATAAAATTCTGAGTCGAATCTGTACATTAAATATTTTTTGAAAAATCTTATTGAAATAATCATTATTATCGATACAGAGGCCAAATCTATAGTTTTTAATTTTTTTTGTCTATCCATCTGTGACCGTATCACGCGAAAACCACTAAACAGATTTTGGTGAAATTCGGTATGATGATAGCTGGTTACCCGAGTCAATATATAGGATACTTTTTTACTGCGGAAAAATATCTTATCTCTGAGAAATATATACTAAGCACTAAAACGTAACTAGGGACGAACCCAATCGGAGCGAGGGTTAGTCACTAGTTTCACATGCAAAAAGTAAAGAGATTGAAGTCGATCTCGTCGCCCTTTTGCAAAAGATGTAACGAGTTTACAGTATATCAGAAATTCACTTCATGATAAGGGTAAAATTCATTATTAATTATTTAAACCACAAAGTATTAATTTTTCGTAGTATTAATTTCTCGTAACACAAGGATGGGCCGCTAGTTGGTTATATTTTGCTAGCCGAAACGATATCCAAATGAAAATGTTTATAAATTTTTATTCTGAGCTTTATATATAAAAATCGGGTAAGTGGTAATATCGCTTTTGTAATACACAATAAATATTTGATCAATCTGTCTTGTCGTGTGAAAAGTAGAGAGGCCGTCATTCCTTCGCAAAAGATCTAGCGAGTTTTCACAATGACGATTTTCACAATGGAATACTCACTACATGGTAGGGGTAAAATACATTAATTAATATTTGATTTTCAAATTACTATACATTCACAACCACTGCCCAGAATTGATTAATTTAATTCAACGTCAACGTTTCGTAAATATTAATTTAAATGAATTTCCGTTTAAATAATTATAACCTTAAAATATATTAATTTATAGTTCAAATAAATGGTTTTAAAAACTTAAAAGATACGGTACAATTTATGGAACTCAGCAGAAATGATATAACTCCAAGGAATCTCCAATTCATAGGAAAATTAGCATGGTGGTATGGTATAGTCGATGGTATTCGACTACAGTATCGTAAACCAAATTTTATGTTGTTGTATTCAGCCTTTCTTTTAATTTCCCACTGCTGGGCACGGGCCTCCCCTTAATACGAGGGGGATCAGGTTATAGTCCACCACGCTGGTCAAGTGCGGGTTGGCGGACTTCAAATGGCTTGAATCGAAAACTTGTTAAGTTTTCTTAAATATGCAGGTTTCCTCACGATTTACTCACAGTAAGGCAAATATTAATCATGTTGAAAATGATTCGCACATGAGAATATCAGAGGTACGAGTCCCGGAATTTGAACCCGTTTCACTTGATTTCCCAAGCAAGCGTTACCACTGCGTTACTAGCTTTACTAACTAGCCTTACTAACTACTACTACTAACTTTGCCTTTTTTAATGAATACTAAGTTTCAAATCGATACAACAATTTAAAATTGAGTTCCAAAATTTGATTATATAGTTGTAAATGACTATAATAAAAGCAAATACGGTATTGACAAAATTTTATTTAATACCTTTGTTTGAACATAACTACAGGAGTAGTTTCGCAGCTTTTCACTATCGACATAATGTATTGTGGATGACATTGTCCAAACCAGATATGCCGCAACCTGTTTTACCCCATCCGGAAATTGAATTTGCGGCCCCCGGTGACACACTATCACCCATGCATTATCCAAATAATGAATGTGACACGTATTATTAAAAACAACATTAATTTTGTGAGTAAACATCGTCGGTAATAATTATGACTTATGCGACGCCAAAAATCTTACTTTACCGCTACTATATGTATTATAAAGCATTCAAAAATGACGCCATGAAAAAAATATGAGAAATATATTGATATTATATAAACATAACGAATATACACATTTCCTAACAAATATCTGTACAAAAAGTGGCGTGGACATAACGTTAAGTCAAACCAAAGAATACAATCGAAAGTTCTAATTGTCTAAATACAAGTTCAAACCTACGCACACCACATAAAGTACATTTTTAAATGAAATAACGTGCGTTTTAATTTTGTCATTCGAAAAGCAATGAACAAGAGTGATCTGAAAAAAGCGCAATTCATATTTTTTTGTATATCAAATATCAATGGAAAAGTAACTTTATTTATAAATCCAAATATTTGTGTAAATTAAAAAAAAAATATTTAATATATTTAAAAGTGTTTCTTTTATATTTTTTAATACTCTCTACTCAAAAGGCCGAGCTGGAAACATACGGAGTCATAAATCGTAGTTATATTTTGTGCTAGTGACTTAACCTGGCTTCGCTCGAGTGCGTAACTAGTACGTACTTTTTAATTTCTTGAACGAAACCCTAATTGTTATTCTAAAATAAAAGTAGCCTAAGTTAATCCTTATAACATCAGCTATCCGCCAGTAAAAGTCCCGCCAAAAATTAGTCAAGCCGATTTGGAGATTAGTCGGAACAAACTGACAGACAGAAAAAAATAAAATTTGGTTTTCTTTTAAATACCGTATATAATTTCATATTCATTTAGTAAAAAGCTGTTATTCTGACATTACAAACAGACACTTCAATTTTATTTATCTGTAATGCATAGTTTGAAGTAAAGAATTGTACAAAGCAAATTCTATATATTTTAAGCTCCAGAAATACGTACATAAGATGAAATAAGAACATTTTTTTCGCCTCAGGGCAACATATTAAACACATTTCATAAAATTTAATAAAGCGTTAGAGCGCATATTACTTACATTTATTAAATAACTAGCGACTCACCCTCGCTTCGCTCGGGTACGTCCCTAGGTACGTTTTAATTTTTTTGAGCGAAACCCTCATTCTCCTTATAATATCAGCTAGCTCCCAGTGACAGTTCCATTAAAATTGGTCCAGCCGTTTCGGAGATCAGCGGAAACAAACAGACAGACAGAGAGACAGATAGACAGACAGACAGACAGATAGACAGACAGACAGACACAAAAATTTTAAAAATTTAGTTTTTTTATAAGTACCCATATGCATTTAGTATAAAGCTGTTATTCTGACATTACAAACAGACACTTCAATTTTATTTATCTGTATAGATTCAAAAAGTTCAATATTTTGTAGATACTGTTATTTGTTTTAATTTAGAACGTATATTTTTTTATCTACAACATTTATGTTGACGGTACATAAATGTTACCACAAATATCTCTTTTATTTACCATTATTTGGTAAATTTGTGAAATACGCATCGCAAAGGAAAATATTTTTCATTTTCCTTTACTGATAGATACTCTAGTAACTTATTACTTCGTCCTTCGCTTTACGTCGTTATTGAAATATTGAATTTCGATGATATAAAATGTGTTTTATTATAAAAAAAAAAATCTATAGGTACATACGAGTATTATAAAATTCTGAGTTGAATCTGTACATTAAATATTTTTTGGAAAATCTTATTGGAATAAGCAGTCTTTATTATCGATACAGAGGCCGAATCTATCTGTAGTTTTTAGAATTTTTGTCTGTCTATCTGTCTCGCTGGGAAGTGGGAACGCATCGCGTGAAAACCACTGGACACATTTTGATGAAATTTGGTATGATAATAGCTGATTGTCCGGATCAACATATATGAAAACTTTTTACTGCGGGAATATCTCATCTCTGAAAAATCTATACTAATCGTTAAAACGTACCTAGTACGAACCCGAGTGGGGCGAGGGTGAGTAGCTAGTTCTATATAATTCTTAAAATCAAAATTTTAATACAATCAGTGTGTAACGTGATTCCGTAACGAATAATTGCTCAAGCAACCGAGCAAAGTAAGGGTATGTCATTAGTACGTTATATGCCATCTAAAACAATTTGTTAGAAAGTACGCACTGTCACTTTATTGACATGATAACTCCATTATAGCGGTACAAAGAGGTGGGTTATTTGAGTCGACTCTTGCCAGTCATGCAGATCAATCTTAAGTATGACGATAAACAAAAATACAAAATATAAAATACTTTGTAAAAGCTACGTTCGATTTTTTATATTAATTTCTTAGATTAACGTGAATATTTGATATTTTAAATAGAACTTAATATTTTTAATCTAAACTAAATAAATAGTATTTAATATTCAATTTTAACATTAACATTATAAAAATGTTGGTGCCATTTTTGTATAATTTTATGGGTAGGTGCTGTCTCTAACAACTATATAACCTTTGAGACGTCTAAAACCTTAATCTCTCCCGTGACCATGATTGCTGTAAACTGTAAAGCATTCGAAACGTCGGGAACCAAAAATCAAAATAAATCCGCGAAAAAAATCGAAAATAACTCTACCTCTAAAAGAATGTCATGTTTTTTTTACTAATTCTTTTTGTTTTTACAAATCAAACACTGACAAGAAATGTTTGTCTTAAAAATAAAGTAGGTATCTATTTTAAATTGTTTGGAAATACCATCTCAATTTCACAGTTCTTGGACGAATTAATTGAAGATACTATTACGTTTGATTGCTTTTCTTGATTAGCTTTAAAATCGAAATTCGTAATTTAAAATAATGATCTAAAGTTTCTAAACAAAATAGTTTCTATAGGTATATATTTTTTTCGCCTAACTTTATGCCAAAGTTCATACTCCTTGTAACATACATAAATATGTATTTCAAGAAGAATTTTTAATTTATATTATTAATATTACAATACCGTACCTATCGTAAATGTCAATTTAATGTCAAATTTTTCATTACATTTAAACTTTCTTGTAATGGCTTTAAAATGTGCCACTTGAACACAAATTACTATGCCACTGTCACGTCGAATGAAGAAGATTCGTGGAAAGTCGGTAAAAGAAGAAAAGGCCGATCCACATTATAGTGCCGATCACAGAGATATGGTTTGGTAAAACATTTTTACTTCTTATGGTTTATACTACACATGGTTTGGTAAAACATTTTTACTTATTTTTATACAAGAAACGTTGCTGGTGTGACTCGGAATTTAACGCTCACTTACAGCGTAAATGCACTTACTGACTCATGTATAAAAATTACCGACCAATCTCCTTTGTGTCTTCTCCATTTTAAGTGACTTAGGCGAAGTAAAGCACAGATTATTGGCACTCTTTGAAGCCATTACCAAGAAAATTAAATTGTATAGAAATACTTTAACGGATCGAGAACGAACTGTGACAGGCAATATAGTGTGGACTGGTCCTAATATTGTCAATGTATATTAATGTGTCAAAATTTAGGTATTTCTATGTGAAATCCTCAGACTAAAGATTTTTATATATTCAATTCAATTCTTATGTTAAATGGCTTCTAGAAGTGCCATTTGGGTACCGTTTACTTCGCCAATGTCGCGTAGAGTGGAGAAGACACGTTATATATATGTAGGCACACACAAATGTACATATATATATATATATATATATATATATATATATATATATATATATATATATTTATACTTGTACATTTTATATTAAGACCTTTTTATTAACCTTTTTTTTTATAAATAATATTTATGACATATGAGAAAAACATTGGACATTAAAAGGCGTATAATAATTCAATGAAATTATTTTATTTATACTTTTAATAAAATAGAGGAATATAATAATACATTGCCGCAACGACCATATATAGAATGACCGGTATAAAATAGAGAAGATTTTTATATATACGGAGTCCGCCAAAATAAATGTCAAGGTCGAAAATAGTAGCGTAATTTGGTGTTTATGCTACTATTCTCAATTTAGCCATACAATCAACTAAATCGGTCCAGCCATTTAAGAAGAGTTAGGTGACTAACACATGTCCACAAGAATCAATGCATAGTATAAAACAAAGTCGCTTCCCGCTGTCTGTCCCTAAATATGCTTAGATCTTTAAAACTACGCAACGAATTTTGATGCGGTTTTTTTAATAGATAGTGATTCAAGAGGGAAGATTTATATGTATAATACATGTATAATAAATAAATGTTGAGACATAAACACACATCACCATCTAGTTCCATGTAAGCTACGAGGCCTGTGTTATGGATACCAGACAGTTGATACACTACACATATATAACTTTAAATACATACATATTATAAATATATACACTCATGACTGGAGTACAAACATTCGTGCTCATCAAACAAATGAATGCCCCCAGCGGGACTCGAACCCGCGATCTCTGGTACAGCAAGTAGGGTCACTACAAACTGAGCCAAACGTGTCGTCAAATATAATATAGTACAGATAAGCAGAAAAATTCAAAGATTTGTATTTCATACTAACCGTTATAACGTACCTAGGGACGAACTCGAGCGAAGTGAGGGTGAATCGCTAGTCTAAATATATTTAAAAGTTTATATAATATTATTGTTTGGCTTCATGTTTAGTTCTATGACATTCTCATTTCATTTATTATCGTAGACAACTATAAAGTTGTTAACGAATTTCAAAAATATAAATTTCATCCAAATCCGTCGAGGCTAAACCTTGCGAGCCAAAGTACTTATACATTCGATGTGAACGTAACCATAGCGCGATGTAATCTACTACTAACGCCATCTATGATCCTTTTGTGGAGTTAATTTCAATGACACTGACTACTGTTGTAAAGAAAATATTGTATGAAGGAATCGAGTTGTTTTTTTAAATGTAGATAAAAAATATTATTTACTTAAATAAAATTATTATAAAAAATAATTAATAATTAAAATAAAAAAAATCGTTTTAAGATTTTTTTTAGAGAGAAAGTAGTGTTTGCCGATGTAAGTAATGGCTCGGTACATTTTGAATGAAATTTAGGTACATAGATAATGTCCTAGAGTAAGACATAGGCTACTGTTAGTCATAAAAATTGCCAAAAGGTGGCGCTACATGTCTATAATAATTAATATTACAAATACAAAGTATTAGTAAACCAATATACAATTTTTGAGAATAAAATATAAATAATAAAAATAATAATATATTCTTTTGTAGTTTTTAAGCATTAGGTCTCTTTAATTAGAAAAAACAAGCAAACCAAAATAAAAGTCTTTCCGGTACATTTTAGTTTGATTGACCATTAATTAAAGATTTTTTTAATGAAGGTTTTGGATGATTGGTCATATTATCTACCTTCCATCCAAACATTCAATCAGCAGGAAGTCATCTTATAATAAACTAGCTAGGCCCCGAGGTTTTACCCGCGTTAATCAATACTGCTCCGTTTCCTTCAGTATCATGATAATTATAGCCTTCGTCAATAAACGGTCTCTCTAATGCAAAAATAATTTTTCAAATCGGATTAGTAGTTCCTGAGATTAGAGCGTTCAAACAAACAAACTCTGTTTCTTTATAATATTAGTGTAGATTATTATTATAAATCAATAATTTAAGACAGAGATAAAATAGATAAGACAAGTATCTTATCTACTTAAATTGGAGTTTATTCCTTAAGAGTCGATTGTTATATACGGCCCTCGGTATGGAAATTTTATTATTATTAGTACCTATTCACACAGATCATATAATACTATACTAGGTATTAATAAAAGTGTTAACTTAAAAGCGTGACGTTTTACGTCATTGGAAATCCAATATGGCGGACGACCAAAGATGGCGGACTGTTTTTTTTATGCACCCTCATGATATGGATATCAAATGAAAGGGTTTGCTGAGAATACAAAAAAAACATGATTTTAATTTTTTATAATATATAAGATATATTAATTATCTATATTAAATAATTACTATTTATATATAAAAAATATTAATTTAATTTTAATAACAAAATTAAATATTTTAAAATATCAAACGTTCTGTTTTTTGTAGGAGTTAACTCCGATCGTGCGTCGGAGCTGACACATACACACTTTTTTATTTTTACTCAACTTGGCATACGAATAAATTATTTATATTTATTTTGAAGTCAAACAAAAATGTTTTAAAATAATATACAAGTGACAATTTGTATACTAAATGTATAATCTACGACTAAATAATATGTCTTATTATTATTCCTAGTGTATAATGCATAAAAAAATGTCAATAAATAAATAAAAATATACCTAATATTATTTTTATTATCAAAAATTGTATATCAATTTAACATACATACATAATTTATATAAAATTTCCCTTATTATTTAAAGAAAATAAACGATAGCAGAAACAGCAAATATCGGTACTATTTTTACCCGACTGCAAGGAAAGGGTTATGTTTTTCGCGCCTTTCTTTGTATGTTTGTAATATTTTTTATTCCCTCATATCTTGCAAACCATTCGATGGATTTCTTTAATTAAAGTATCGTTAGACTCGTCTCATTAGTCCAAGTGTTTTTAGATATGTAGATGACACAAAAAAAAAATAAAAAAATATGAGTGTGTTTTTTTTAATCTTCTTTTTCTGCAATATGGTTATCAAATTAAAGGGCTCATAACAAGGATCCCAAAAAGGTATAACATCATTATTTTTTTACTTCAGATGTCTAATTGGCAAAAACTAAAAAGCTGTAAATAAAAAAAAATGTTATAAAAATAAAAAAACCCGACTACTTAAAAGCTAACTAAAAAGATGAAAACAAGTTCATGAAGGAATATAATATTATGCAGTCGGAGACATACACGTTTAATCCTTGTCGCGAGATGTACATTCGTATGTATGTCTTCGTTTATTGCAGTCGGGTTTCTTATTTTTATTAAATATTTTTTATTGAGCTTGATATTTATTTTGGCGGACTCCGTCTATATAATTCTTTTGTGCGAAGTATAGATATACATAATACTCATATTAAATCATTGTTTGTTTGTTTGTTTGAATAAATCCACTCATTCCCACACTCGCTCCTTGACCTCATTTCTATCCAAGCTTTCCATCTGTCAGTGGCATATCTTAATCAAGTATTAAAAAGGGCCGTGATATGAGAATTTCGGATGACAGGTATAATACTTCTGTAGACACGAATTAGGGGGCCTTGTTATTGATAGACGAAGTAAGTTTAAAGTTTAGTTTTAATTAAGATTAAAACTTTCACTTTACTATAACATTGAGTTAAGCCCGTGGGATACGTATGTTTTGAATACGACGCGGTTTCAAAGGTATAGTTGTTACTGTTATTATAGTTGTTATGATTAAAAAAAAAAACAAAACAAAAATGGCACCACAGCACTTGACAATATTTTTTAATTTGACTTTTGACCTTTGAGATGTCTAAAATCTCAGTCTCTCCCGTGACCATGATTGCTGTAAAGCATTCGAAAAATTAAAAAAAAAATAAGTTATTTTTAAAATGTCCAGTAACTGTTAAATAATAATATATTGTTCATACTTCTTTTGTTTTTTATAATAAAAGAAATATAATTTATGATTAATATATAATAGGTATATTTAAGTTAATTTGATATGAATATGAATTTATTAATTATATTTTTTAGTTTTTAAAAAGCGTACACGATCGTAAAATTTCATCTTGTCTAACAATAAGTCTGTCTGTATATAAATCTACATATATGATCAATATTATTTTACTCGTATGAACCAAATTTACTCTTCGTAAGAATCGAACGCACGATATCATTAAGATATACAATACGATATGTATAAGATGTATCTACCATACAATTTCACCATTACAACCGCCAATTAAAAATTACTGACAAAATAAAACACCTTAATATCACAATATGCCCCCAATCGTTTGTCCTTTATTAAGGGCCGAGACCGTAAATAACTCTACAAAAAATATTAACATGTCCAAAATAACGACACAACTGACCGAAACGAGACTCGAATTCGTGATTTCCGACATCAACATGAAATTATGCTAGAATATAACTGACTGTTAGCAATACGGTATTTTTTTTTTTTTACAACCTGTCTTATGTCAATCCATACTTAATATTATAAATGTGAAAGTGTGTTTGTTTGTCTGTCCTTCTTTCACGTCGAAACAGAATGATACATTGGAATGATTTCCTGTGTGAAGATAGTTGGGGTGCTGGAGAGTGACATAAAGTACTTTTTACAGCGGGAGATTATCTCATTCCCACGGGAAAACACGTTTAATACAACCCACAAGAACTCATCATAATTCATACCTATGTATGTATATATAATAATATATAATCTATCTAATCCATACTAACAAGTACAACGTACCTATGGACGAACCCGAGCGAAGCAAGAGTGAGTCGCTAGTATGTACATAAATGATGGCGTCGAGTATAAGACGACACATTTTTATTGAAAGGTACAATCAATTTCCAAAATAAGCTACTGTAACAGATTGAACGTTATAATTTAGAATAAAGTAAAATACCTCAGGCTTTATATATGAGTTTTAGGTAATATTCTGAAAATAATTTGGCTTTATTCAAACCTTTGAAGCATTCACCTTGGGCTTTCTCAAACTGAATATCAAGTTATATGGAGGAATTTGTAATAAGCTCTTCATCGACTTACCATATTGAAAATTCTGGATTTCATGGTAACATCAAATTGGTCCCATATTCCCTGTAAGCTATTTTGAGTATAGGATCGCTTGAGTTTACCAAATACTACTGACAAACCCTTGGTTCGCTCAGGTCTAATCCCGGAAGTGCTTGAATATATATTTATAATATTCTTCCCAATGGTTGCGAGTGTAGAACGTCTGTACTTCTGATACATGCTGAAGAATAAATTGTCATATTGATTTGATAGTTGCCAATCCATGACAAGGACAAAAAAGCAAAATTGCTGTGAGTGTAAAAGAGACGGAGCACTTTCCTGTAAGCTAATGACATTACTAGAACTATACTAATATTATAAAGCTGAAGAGTTTGTTTGTTTGTTTGGTTGAACGCGCTAATCTCAGGAACTACTAATCCGATATAAAAATTATTTTTGCATTAGATAGCCCGTTAACTGAGGAAGGCTATAGGCTATATATCATCCTGGAAAAATGTACGGTTCCCGTGGGATGGATTTGTTTTTGTCTAGGGATGAACCCAAAGCGAAGCGAGGCTGAGTTGCTAGTACCAAATATTTGCGTAAATCTAAAAAAGTATTATGAAATTAATAGCGGAAAATGGTGCTCAGAAAGCGGCTTATTTATAAGCTAATGATTTGCTCTAAATGGCTTAATAGCAATAAAACGTGTTTATTGCAAGTGACAAGCTTTCAATATCGATCCTAGAATCCAAGCTCGTAACAAAATATATCATGTTGTACGACTCCCGTATGGCAACTAAATTCTGACATTACATGAGATTCGATTATGGATCTAGACTAAGAACATAAACAGGTAAAGTTTATAAGTTTGTACATAGAGGGTAATCTCTAAAACTACTGATCTGATTCTGAATATTTTTGTCTTCATCGTCTTTGACGACACGTTTCGCCCAGCGGTCGCGGGTTCGAGTCCCGCTGGGGGCATTCATTTGTGTGATGAGCACGAATGTTTGTTCTTCACTTGGTGTTTATATTTATAATATGTATGTATGTATGTATGTATGTAAAGTTATATACAGTCCCGGTCACTTGAATAGAACCAGCACAAAAGTATTGTGATTAGCTCTAATTTGAAAAGATACAAGTAATGTATGATTACGTGTTAATTTATCTCCTTATGTAAAAACTGTACATAACCCAATACACGCATCTAGAAAGAGATCTTTCTAGAATTACCGTGCTTGTGGTCGAAAGCGCGGTCACTTGAATAGAACCAGTTAGTTTACATTGAGCTTTCGACGACAATAGACAATTGTATTTACAAAATCAGTACGCTATCATATTGTTAACTCTTATTAATAAATTTCTGTTACAAATTTTAACACGATTCTAAAATAAAATGGGACGTGGGAAGAAGTTAACTTTAGAAGAAATGATAAGAATTAAAACATTAAAAGAAGAACATTATCCGTTGCGTGAAATAGCTCGACGACTAGGTAGATCGCATCATGTGATCATGAAATTTTTAGAAGATCCAGAAAACTATGGTAAACGATATAAAGGAAGAACGAAACGAGCCACAACAGAAAGAGAACGGCGACGTATACTTCGTGAAGCGTCTAATTCTTCTCTGACTGCTGGTCAAATAGCGCTCAAGGTTGGCACACAAGCATCTGTACGTACAGTGCGTCGTATTATAAACAAGTGTTCAACAATAAAACGTTTGAAAATTAAAAAACGACCTGCTTTAAATCGACGACATTATTCCTTACGTTTGGAATTTGCACGACAGCATATGACATGGAAATTAGAATGGTACAAAGTCATATTTACGGACGAAAAAAAATTTAATTTGGATGGTCCGGATGGTTATGCATATTATTTTCACGATCTTAGAAAGGAAGAAAGGTATTTGTCCCATCGACACAGCGCTTTAGGAAGTATAATGGTGTGGGGTGCTATCTGTTATGAAGGTGTGTTAGATCTAGTTGTACTTGAAGGTAAACAAAATGCAGAAAAATACATTAAATTACTAGAACGACAGAAGAAAATTATAAAATCAAAATTAGAAGATCGTCATTTTATATTTCAGCACGATAATGCACCTATTCATTCAGCGACGCTTGTGAAGAAATGGTTCACGGATAATAATATCGAAAATCTTGAGTGGCCTTCAGTCTCCCCCGATCTCAATATTATGGAAAATGTATGGGGATGGCTAACGAGAAAATTGTACGCAGATGGAAGACAATTTGATAAAAAAGAAACACTAAAATCAGCTTTAACGAAAGAGTGGTCGGTGATACCTCGACATTACATTATATCATTGTACGATTCAATGCCTAGTCGATTATTTGAAGTTATTAGAAATAATGGAAAAAATACAAAATATTAGTACACTTTTCATAATTGTTTGTTGTTTTATTTTCAAAAATCAGCTAGTGGTTCTATTCTTGTGACCGACCAAAATAAATAGTATTTCTATACATCCATTCCATACAGAAATAATTAAATGGAGTAATGTTCAGTAATATAATATTTAAACAGCACATGTAACCGTGTATTAAAAACTGAGACAGTCATGATTTTTTCATTAAAAAATTCTCTCAAATATCTGTAAACATTTGTGGTTCTATTCAAGTGACCGGGACTGTATATGAAGTGTATCAACTATCTGGTATCCATAACATAAGCCTCGTAGCTTACCATGGAACTAAATGGTGCTGTGTGTTAATGTCCCAACATATTTATTTATGTATACTTACATCAATAGAAACATTACAGGCGAGAGCTATAGGCTATTTTGTGTTCCAATAAAAAAAATATTGTCCAAAATGATTTAAATTGAAATCGGAAAAAAAACGCACCGTTGAATTGCTTTATCAGGAAGTGCTACGTACATTCTATACAATATTATTGAGATCCAAGTGAAGTTACGGCGTGTGTATATTGTAAGCTTTTGTGGAATATTACGTTAAATATTAAATGTTTTATACATTAAAGCTCTTTCACGTCACTTATGATGAAACTTTATATATTCAAATAGGATATATAGTGGTTGTTTTCACCCTGTCATCTATACAGATAAATAAAATTAAAGTGTCTGTTTGTAATGTTAAAATAACAGCTTTTACTAGATGTATATGGAATTATATACGGTATTTATAAGAAAAACACAATTTTTAAAATTTTTGTCTGTCTGTCTGTCTGTCTGTTCCGGCTAATCTCCGAAACGACTGGAACAATTTTAACGGGACTTTCACTGGCAGATAGCAGATATTATAAGGAGTAACTTAGGCTTCTTTTATTTTAGAAAAAGCATTAGGGTTTCGCTCAAAAAAATTAAAACGTACCTTGGGACGAAACCGAGCGAAGCGAGGGTGAGTCGCTAGTGATTAATAAAATATTAAGTAGGTATTGAATTTTGTTAAACGTCTAGCTACTAGCTGTTCTATTCTAGGTTTAAAACTTTGTCGACCTCTGTACGAAACATATCGCACCTCCGATAAAATAGGATTAAAACTCAAAGAAATTCTAATTAACAGTTAAATATGCAGAAACACAAAATATCTTAAAAAGTATCTTCTCTAAAATTGTTACATCAAAATTTTCAAGTTTGTTTTCAGGAAAATTAAAAAACAGATTATGTCATTTAATAGTATTTTTTGTACCCTTTTCAAGTATATATAATTTGTATCACTTCACACAAATAGTACAAGAATAAAGACTGTATAGTCCGTGAGTTTGTTTTCGCTTTTCTGAAAATCTAGGCTTTTCGAGTTGTAACCCCATTTTATCGGAGGTGCGTATTTTATTTGAGGCCTTGAAGCCAATCATCAGAGACGGATACCCTAAGCGGCAGATTGTCGCCTTAGTGTTTATTTGTTCAAGCAACTTATTGTACTATACAGTATAGAGTTTTTTCTCTCTATTTTAAAAACAAAGTTTTATTTCTTATATTTATATACATACATACCTATTATATAGATAAAATACATCTTTTCGACATTTGTAAAGTAACATGTATTTTGTTAAAATATTATAAAATAATCCTGTATTAAAAGTTAAAACCCTTTAGGTAAATTGGTCCGTAAATGTCAAAAATTCAGTTTAAAAAAAGGTCTCAGTCCCGAGCAGTCCTCGTGTTGGAAATGATTCGCATATAAAAATATAGGTATTGCAAGACCTGGGATTTGAATCCGCTTTACTCGATTTCCTAATAGAGCGCATTACCACTGGGCTGCCACTGCCTTTCAAATCGAAGTAAATATTCGCCTCTAAGAATACTAAATTATTTTAAGCTCTTTTCATCTTTATTTCCTTTGACTTCATTCTAGTTGATATATTTATTGTGCAAAACAATTAGGCATTGATTTCAAAGAAACAGGAACAATTATTAAAATTAAAGATAGTGGAACTAGATGGTGTGTTAAAGTTCCAACATATTTATAATTGCAAAAGTGTAATATAACCATGTAACAGGATCTTCACTTCTTATAAGAGCGCGGACATAAACACATAATATGGAGTTAAGATACATTACCTTTTAGTTTAATGTACCGTTTAAAACCTTTGTCGGCAATAACAAGTGCAGTCAACAATTCGACACGATCACTAAAATATCAGACGTAGGACACGTAGTCCTTACGTGCTCTCCAAGGGAGAGAGTGAAGATGTTCCTGAGAATTTCTTTTTTGACCAGACCAGGAACTCGAACCCTGGACCTCCGGATCTACAGCCGTACGGCTATACTAGTATACTATATAGACACTACTATACTACATGTATAACCATTAGACCAAAAAGGCTAAAACAAAGTATACAATCTACATATTAGTGTATGATTCACATTGCATTTGGACAAAACCAGGGTAAATCATTGGAATCATAAAAAGTACAGGCCAATAATTCTGACGCCGCGGTAGGTCCATTTAATAGAGCGTGAGATAAAACGTGAGTTTATCTTAAAAATGAATGCACGAGACCTTTGTAGACTATCCTTTATGAAATGAAGCGTTATACGTGGGAGTTTGGATAAGGTTTTTTATAATAAACTATTCTTGTAGCCTTAACTTGTTTATGTTTTAAATATAAATAATATTTTTTTAACTTAAAATAAGAATATAATACTTGTATTAAAATAATGATAATAAATGCCGCAAGCTTGTATGTATGTGTATTTGTTAATTGCCTCGGTGGTGTAGTGGCTAGCATATACGGCTGCACACCCGGGGGTCCTGGGTTTGAGTCCCGGGTCGGGTCAAGTTTAGTTATTGAGTCTTTCTGTATAGTAGGCCTCAGTAACAGCCCGGAGTTGGGAAGTTGGCGGTGTCACCTCCGTGCCACGGAGAGCACGCAAAACCGTCGGTCCTGCGCCTTATCTCTCACCGATCTTCTCAAGTAGTTGTTCCACCGGAGAATGGGAGTGATAGGAATAGACAATGCACTTGTGCACTATAATATCTCCTGCGCAGTTGGCTAGTCTCAATGAGATTGGCCGCCGTGGCCGGAAACGGTCAGGAGGATATTATTATTATGTAAATGTTAACGCTTAAACAGCTGGAAGAATTTGGATGAAATTAATTACACAAATAGATTATGACGTGGACACGTCGCGTCGGTGGTAAAATATAGGATATTTTTAACCACCCAGGGACGCACTCGAGTGAAACAACGATTTTTGAGTCTTAATACTTATTAATATGAATATATGGGTATATCAATGAATTTATTTTAAACTAAAATACCGTAAGAAAATCTACATGTTTATGAGAAGCTAACTAGTTTTTGAAAGATATGTTAAATCTGGTTTGGTGGACTATGACCTGACTTCCGACTTTTGAAGAAAGGCGCGTGCCCAAAATGTATGTATGAAAGCTAAATTATTTTGTACTAGAGGCTTACCCTCGCTTCGCTCGGGTTCGTCTCTAGACAAAAAGAAACAAATCTATCAAACGGGAACCGTACATTTTTCCAGATTTTTTTTTACATTTTGTCAGAATAACAAATAAGCTATTTTTTAGCTAAGGCAGAGAAACAAAAAAATTGAAAAAAAAAAACTGGATTTGTTCTATTTCTCTTCTTACATCCCCCTGACTGGGTTTTTAGCAATTTTTTTCTATGTACAGACATTCGACCTTTAGTTTTATTATACGTATAGATAGCATATAATTAATGCTCATTAATTATTATTATTGCGTATTACATATATTTAATTATTCGTCATTTATAATCGTTCAAAATAAATTATTAGACCAAATATTTCTTTTAAGACAAAAATTACAAAAATTGTTCAAAGAACCTTTAAATGTCAAGAAAACACGTGAATATTGTAACATAACAGTAGGATATTGCAAACATAGGGATTCTGTATCAGAAATCCCCAGCTTCTAAATGGAATCCTTATTAAAAAAAAACATTTGTCCCGTTTCTTTATTAGGTGGGAATTGAAAGAGCGAAAGAGATAGCGAATCATCTAAATTCACATGATGGTTGAAGGGAAATTAGGCTTTGTAATACGATATTCTTGACGGATATTAATTACTGAGAGGTGTAATATATGCCTATAAAGTGGGCTAAATTGAGTTTACACTATTTTCGGAAGAGATCATATTAAAAGTTAGCATATGTTCGCTAATAAAATATTTGCTAAGTAAAGCGGATTCTAATATTCTATTATTAGGTACAATATTATTATTTAATAGGTTTTGCGTATCGAGTTTTTGAAGTTATACTTCTTTTTGCACGTTTGGAAAAAATTATGAGAGTAAAATTTTTACGATGCGCGCGGACATCGACAGCCAAAAAGCGACATGATGAAGTTAGCTGAAAGCGACACGATAAAGTTAGCTGCATTCCTTTTACAAACAGAGAGTTGTGACGTACGAGATGAAATCTAATATATAAAATTCTCGTGTCACAGTTTTCGTTGCCATACTCCTCCGAAACGGCTTGACCGATTTTGATGAAATTTTTTGTGCTTATCCGGTATCTATGAGAATCGGCCAACATCTATTTTTCATCCCCCTAAATGTTAGGGGTAGTCCACCCCTAAATTTTATTTTTTATTTTTTAGACAAAATTTTTAATTTCTATTTTTTTATGATACAACATACAAAAATACATACAATCCTCAATTTTCACCCTTCTACGATCAACCCTTATTTTTTAATAGCCATTTTAGTAATTTAATCATTTTTCCTCTCCGGTCGAAAACTGATCAATCGTCTGCAAGCTAGGGACGAACCCGAGCGAAGCGAGGGTGAGTCGCTAGTCTTTAGCTATTTTTATTCTGTTACGCTAAAGAAGAATAACTTCTTACGTGCGTACATAAGTACACACGCACGTTTTTTTGTAATTTATTAGGCGATCAGCCTCACTGAGAAAATCTGCACGGATGATATTATACTGCATTCTTTGGTGTAATGACGATCCGATATAATCGGGGGCTCATAAGGCCCATAACCGATAGCTTTAAGCACTACCTTAGGTACAAGGAGCTTAACATTCTCAATTTGTATCATCTGACCTGATCCTTTAAAATTTAGCTACTTTTTAATAAAAAAAGATCCATCGACTTCAAAATTACTTAAACTGTACGAAGATAGATATCGATAATCGACAAATATATAGATAGTGATGATCGAGAAAGAAAAACATTGATGATCGAAATGAAAAGTAGACTTAACATACAGAAATACAGACATTTATCTGTATTTTTATATATTAAGCTATGTCTGTCTGAACTGTCTGTCTGTTTATCAAAAATTTTACAATCTTAATTATAAAAGTTAATTAATTTACTAGCGCTAGCTAGCTCTTAGACTACAACCATGTCAACAGAATCGCATTACTGCAGTACTAATGAAGTTGATTCAAAGTAAGTTATACAGATCAATCGACTGCTATTATGTTTTAATTACATACAAAAATAACTATATATAAATGCAGATGAACTGTTTGTCTGTTACTGTGATTTAATAAATATCTTATTCTTAGTTTGTTTTCTACAAAACTTTCTTAATAAGCATTTATTTACTGACTTTAATGAGGGAGATACGTAATTCTAATGTATATTTCTTTTCTTCTTTTATCTTTCTTTTTTCTCTTTCTTTCTTTACTAATTTTAAACGGATTTACATGATTGTATTCCTTAATAGATTATTTTAAATAACTTTATAATTATTTAAAAAAAATAATTTTAGGCGTAAGTAACGCGTTCGCTTGGGAATCCGAGTGAAGCAAGTTCAAATCCTCGGTGTCGCACCTCAGATACTTGTCTTAAAATGCTTCCATACAGTTAAAAAATGTTACTAAACATTTAATAGTGAACATTTTATAGTAAAAAAAAATCATTTTATAACAAAAGTTATTAAATATATTCTTTTTATGAAATAGTTTCCAATAATTTGAAGCAAAATATAACAATTTGTAACTTTTCTTAAGAAACATTAAACCTGGACGACAGCGTGGTTTGCAGGATAGTTATAGTGTCAGGAAATACGAGCCCCGATGCAAAAAAGTTCGTCTAGTATGGAAAGTAGTACAAAGCGTAAAATATAGAAAGTAAATATTGGTAAAATAATTAAGAACGTTTAATAAAAAATAAACCACAATTTGAGGAACATTAGACATTTTCACACTAGACGAACTATTTTGCATCGGGACTCGTATTCTATAACATATTTTATCAGTCTGGAAGCTTTGAAAACATTGAACAATATTTAACATGTTACTGAATGTTAAAAAAGTTTTCGTGTTAAAAATGTTATGTAAAGTTATCTAACACTAGCGACTCACCCTGGCTTCTCTCGAGTTCGTCCCTAGGTTGATCCCCCATACAAAATTTCATCCCTATTTTCACCCCTTTAAGGAATTATTTTCAGTATACAAACTATCCTATGTTATTCCCAGTGTCTCAAACTATCATCTTAACAAATTTCATCTAAATCGGTCTAGTAGTTTCGGAGCCTATTCGGTACAAACAAACAAAAAATCAAATCTTTCCTCTTTGTAATATTAGTATAGATATTTTAACTGATGTGTACCATTACGGCGAAGGAAAACATCGTCAGAAAACCTGTCTGAGAAAACCCAGCAAGTTTCCGAAAGACATTGTTTCACATGTAAGGCATACCCTTGTCCAGCAGTGGGACGTTAAAAAGGGTTGAGTTCTATTATAAATAATTTAAATCAAATTCTGTTTAATTACTCATTTTATATTCGAAGAAATTAAGAGTTATTCATATTCTGTTATTTTAACATTTTGAAATAAATTGCCTACAATATAATATTTTAAAATACATCTGTATACAATAAGTGTTAATTAACGCTTCATGCACACAAAAGCTTGGAAGAAAGCTACTTTAAGCTTTTAGATTTCAAAACTGTTGACATCGACTTTAATTGCCTTGTTTATTTAAAATGATGTCATTGAGAGGTATTGAAAATAGAAGATGTTTATTCTATATCAAATTTTGAATTAGCTAAGTCTCTTGATAAAAAATGAATGAAATTTTTATTTAAGTTTGAAATTAAATGATTCAGCACATTTTAAATATAATTATTATGATCATTTTTTCCCGACTTCAATAAAGAGGTGGTAATTGGGATCTTGATTGTACTACCGGTGGTATAGTGGCTAGCAAGTACGGCTGCAGATCTGGAGGTCCTGGGTTTGATTCCCGGGTAGGGCAAAGATTAATTTAGTCTAGTTAGGAAGTTGGCGGAGTTTCATCCCATGCATCAGAGAACACGCAAAGCTTTCATTCCTGCTCCTAATCTCTCACTGGTCTGGTCGAATATCGCCCCAACGGTGTACGAAGGACAAGAATAGAGAGTGCACTGGGGTCTGCGCGTACACGCGCTGCACTATACTATCTCCAGTTGGCTAAAGCAAATTATTAAGCACTATAATTGTTAAATGCTTGCATTGAATATACACAATTTTCTTTCTCAATACATTATTCCTTTGTTTTGAATTATTTTTATAAAAATTCATCATCGAATTCGAAACCTACAGATTAAACTTTACTTTTCCGGTGTTTAACTAAATTTAATACACATTATACTCGTAATGAAATAAAACACAAGATGTCATACAAATCCTTAAAACACAAGTAATGTCACAAGCCACTAGTTAATCTAAAAAAAATATAAAAAATGAAACGTGCCAATATTAAAGTCCTTAAGATTAAGGTTACATTATAAAAAGCTAAATATCTTAAGGCGGAACAAAATCACCAAGTCACGGCTATATTAAGTTTGCCAATTCTCGTGAAAATGAGACCTTTTTATCTAAAGAATTGTGGTGATATAATCCAGTAAGCAATCTAACCTAGGAAAAAATATTGTATTTTATGAAGCACTAGGGGATTACCCTCGCATCGCTTTGGTAGGTACTTATAGATAAATGGTTTAAGATAATAAATAGAGGACAAACATACAGACAATCATATTTTTTCAGCTAGTAGCCCTCGCGATCATACGTAGAATAACTTATAAAGTTTTACCACAATCGGATAAATAGTTTAGGAACGTATAGAGAACAAACAAAGAAACATTCATTTTTATTTATATATATAGATAGCAATATAGGCTGATATGTTCATGGAGACGTAGTGTATAGAGAAACTTTTCAATAGTTATAAGTAAAATCTTCGGATGAGCTTATTTGATTCGCTCTAACAATACACTTGATCAAAGCCGGCCTTTTAGCATTTTAAAACTAACCTAATTTCTAACACGTTATTTCTTGTTGTGGTAGTAGCATTGCCTCTTGGATTAATTGCTAATATCGCTATTATATTGTAATATAGCATAACATTTATAGTAAAAATCCTACTAATATTATAAATGCGAAAGTATGTCAGGATATATGTATGGATGTCTGTTACTCTTCCACGCAAAAACTGCTAAATGGATTTTAATGAAACTATACAATAACAGCTCATACATCAGAATAGCGCATAGGTTACTTTTTATCCCGGAAAAATGTACGGTTCCCGTGGGATAGATTCGTTTTTGTTTTTCTAGAGGCGAGCCCTCTAACGTCAGGTCGATGTCACAGGTTATCTTAGTAAGAGATCTAGTAGTAACAAACATACACTTTCGTGTTTATACACATACTTTTATCCCAAAAGGAAGTTGACGTCGAAAAGCGGAGAATAATAAAAGTGATAGTCACTGAGATCTTTACATATGTAGACTGAGCGAAAAGCGGAGAACAATAAACGTGAAAAGTCACTGAGATCTTTACATACGTCGACTGAGTTTGCACTCGTATTCTTGACAACGGATCCAGATAACTTATTTATCTGTACTTTTCTTTAGGAATACGAATTTGACACAATTTTTATGCAACTTATGTCAACTTTCTAACTCTAGTAAGAAAAACCACAGCTAGATAGCTTATTGGGATTTGTTGCAAGTTGGTAATCGCATATTTCAACTTATCCAAAACGGCGGGCTCCAGTGGTATCTACTAGATAACGGCTGAATTATTATTATTGTTAGCTTCCCAAAAGAAAATTAATTAATTTGGTTTTAATTTTTTTTCGTGGGACCCTATATTTTTTCTAAAATAAAAGTAGTCTAAGTTACTCCTTATTACATTAGCTATCTGCCAGTGAAAGTCCTATCAAAATCGGTCCAGCCATTTCAGAGATTAGCCGGAACAAACAGACAGACAGACAAAAATTGTAAAAAAATTTGTTTTGGTATATGTACCGTGTATTTAGTAAAAAGCGGTCATTTTAATATTACAAACAGACACTCCAATTTTATTTATCTGTATAGATTATATTATTACCACAATATATTAGTACCGCAAAGGTTTAATAAAATATATCTAGTTCTTCCGGGTGCTACAAAATTAGAAATAGATAAAAAAAAACTGTAAAAGATTCGAAAATATTGAATGTATGTTTTTGTGATACGATAGGTCTGGCATAACCTCAAAAGATTCACCTCAAGGTAACACATAAGACATAACCTCAAGGTCTTTAAATTTTAGAGAAAAAAAAAGTTATCTAAAGTATTGCTCAACAAACACATTTTTTAATAAATATTATATACAAAAGACTCCGTTATAATTTTTTTAAAGGTACGAGTAATTTATACTTTGTCTGTATGTTGGAAAAAAACAAATCTGAAGATGGATGTAAAAGTAAATATAAACGATGTAAGTAAATTATACTTCATCAAAAGTTTACGAAACCAATTTATATTAGAACCTAGTAAAGTTTGAGACTAATATATTTATAATATGTATGTATTTAAAAGTTATATTTGCCCTACCTTTTGAAAATCTTCAATTACATAAAAATTAAGTATCTACTTACAACATGCTCCGTGTATAATAAAACATTGGTCTTTAATCTTTCATTGTGGCCTATTTTTTTAGACACAATCAGTATTGTTTTCCAGTAAATCCTGTTTTATTTGACCTATACAAAAACGGATAGTTGCCCTCTGTGGCGGATAGTTGTCACATGTTAAAAATGCGTTCGGGGATACTTGCCTCATGCGGGGATAGAAGACTCATTATGAAATTGCTTCGATTGTTTTTTTGGATTAAAACAAATTTATGTAATCAACCATTATTAATTATTGACACCAATTTATTAAGTGGGTCATAATCGAAATACTAATCAATACATTTTTTATAATACAAATAAAATCTCTAAAATTTAAGTTATAAATAATAATTAATTTTAAAGATAAAAATAATATGGCAATCAACTTTGGCACAAATATTAAAATTAGTGGGTTAGTCGATATTATCAAGAATTTTTTTTAAATCAATTACGAAGCCAGAACTTACAGTTTTTCACATCTCACACAATATTCTTTGAACGATGAACAAGTTTCCTGGAAACACAATCCTGTCTGATTTGGATTTAGTATTATTGTAATTTTCAAAACATTTACAATAATCATCAACTGAACTTTTCTCATTCGCATTTTCTATTTTTGTATTAATGTTTATAACTCTCTTAGTGTCTTTTAACGTCTTTAATTTCTTACTCCTTTTTTTGTACTCCTTTAGTAGCTTTTTTTTGGCTATTTTTGTATTTATAATGTTTTTTTTTACTTTCACTCTCGGAACTATAAATTTTTATTTGTCATCCTTTATCTCTTTCTTCGTTCAGTTTAATTAAATATATGTTTTCACATTCTGTTACACGGCGAGAGAAATCGACATATTTTTTGATCTTTTACTTTCGTTTCGACCTCTTTTCTTCATAATTTTCATCTCGTTATCAGCTGATTTATTTTCTATCATCTTATAATTTTTTTATTTCTTTGTCTCCATTCTATAGTTCTTTAGTAATTTTTGTTTCTTGTTCTTTATTCTTTTTTGGACAATTTTTTCATTTGAATTTAAAACTTCTGCAGATTGTTTACTCCTTTTAGACATGCTAAACTCTTGCTCATATTTGCGAAGCATTTCGCCTACTTGCAACTCTAATTGCCCTTAGGGCGACTATCCGCAAAATTATATGGGGCGACTATCCTTTTCGGTACGGATACTTGCCCTTATATTTTGAAAAAAAAAAGCTATTTAACAGTATAAGGTAATAGGTAGTGTAATTTAAACTTCACTGCATGCGTAGAAGCAAAAAGTTGACTGAACCGACAACCGCAACAAAAAATATTCAATAGTAAATACACACGAATATTAATTTAACGCTCGTCAACGTCCTGCTGCTGAAAATTTTCGCTCACACATACAAAACACCTGTACCTAGTTCTACTACTGGCATCGAGCTAAGGTCTGTGGAAGAGGTGCTTCAAATTACAGAAGAGCGCTAACGTCAGGGACATCTCTAATATAGCGTATTGAAAATCGAGGCAAGTATCCAACCGAGGCGACTATCCGGGTTTTACCCTATGTGTCGTGTATCAACTATCTGGTATCCATAACAGAGGCCTCGTAGCTTACCATGGAACTAGATGGTGATGTGTGTTAATGTCCCGACATATTTATTATTTATTATTATATTAATTCTTAAGGTGTATTCGAACTTACACCAGTGTTAAACTGTGATTTGTATATTCTTACGACAAAAAAGTTATTTGCTGTAAGTATATCTATCTATTACTGTCACCGTTTAGGGTATTTGATCATCGGTTGTTCAATATCAATCGAACAATGGAGAAGTTGATTTTCTCCAGCGCCATCTAGTGTCAAGTTCTTGTAAAGTGGGTACAATAAAAAAACCTTCTATATGTATTTTACAGTGTGACAAAACAATACAATCGATTACCTAAAGAAAAATATTAAAGAGTGCGTGTATGAATATGTACACGCGCAAGAAGTAAAACTTCTGTAGGTTATCGGTATTCTTTATGAAATTCAATTTATGTTTTAAATAATTAGGATAGGTGAGATACTAAAAATAACGCATATTAGGCATATTACAATCATATATTTATAGAATATCGTTTAAGGAAAGAATATAATATTATATATCGTTTGTCAGACAATAACAGCGGTTACCATGGCAACAAACGTACGTACCTGTTTCCGTAACCCATTAACCAGATTACCCCCCAAGTAATAAGAGTATAAAGGTCGCAGCAATTAATCTTACTTCTCGTCGCCTTAGCGCTTATTTGTTCAAAAGACCAATACTTGTTTTACTTTACAGTAGAGAGTTGTCCCGCTCTTTTGAAAACCAAGATTTTAAATATACCTATACTTATCTAATATATTTAAACGATCATAAATCATATTGGTTATTGGATACAAAGTTCTACTTTTTTTGTTGTATTTATCCAAGTTTTTAGTTTTTTTTTTAATCTAAAAAATATGATATAACAAAAAAGAACACCGAGCGAAGCTCGGTCGCCAAGTACTGTATAATTAAAGTAAACCGATAGAATTGACATTTAAAAGTCAATAATTCAATATTAAAAACTCTTTGGATAAACTGGTCGTATAAATAAGTACTGAGACCTCCTAGGAGCTATTGAAGAAAATAATTGAATTGAATTGAATTAGTGTGACGTAAGAAATCCTACACGAATGCGAATAAAACATCTGCTCTAAGAAACCAACCAAAAGTATACACATATGTAAGTAGAAACGTAAGCATTATCAAGTGGAATATATCGAAAATTTCTCATCAGAATTATACATATAAGGATTTTGCACAAATATTTCAATGGGTATTTCAATGTGCTTCTAAATAACGTTTAAAATATCCGAAAGCCTTTTGTAGCGCTGTCAGATGCCGTGTGAGGACTTTTGTACTGATGACGGTATCGTTACTCGAGTGGTTCACCATTTTGTGTTGTAATATAATATTTTTATATTATTTACGATATAAAATGTAAATTATGATATGGCAATGATATTTTTTGAAGACCTTAAATAAATTTATACATTTACAGATTTGTCAGAGATGAGATATTTTCTTACAGTAATAAGTATCCTATATGTTGACCCGGATAACCAGCTATCATCATACCAAATTTCATCAAAGTCTGTTCTGTAGTTTTCTCGTGATGCGTTCCCAGACAGATAGACAGACAGACAAAAATTCTAAAAACTATAGATTCGGCCTCTGTATCGATATTAAGACTATTTCAATAAGATGTTCCAAAAAATATTTAATGTACAGATTCGACTCAGAATTTTGTTATATCTATAGATTAACGCAAATACCTATTCTCCTGTTTAGATATAACCTAGTTTTACCATAAAGAGAAAGTTAACTTAAAACTATTGAAAAACCATTTGAATTTTTCAGCTTACAAGTATTCATTTTAAATTTTATTTCACTACTAGACTAAAATGTACTAAATATTCTGTGCTATCGCGCGGCAATAAATAACACGCTTCAATGTATATATATTGCGGCCATTTACAGTGCCTATTGAAGTACATGAAACAATTTTAACCGAATTTTTCAAAAAATGTAGGTTTTTTATACTTCGACCTTATTATAATACTAACGACTTATATTTCTCTAAGGCTGTGGTAGCCTATTGGTAACGCACTCACTTGGGAAAGCTAGTGAAGCGGGTTCAAATCCCTAGTCTCGGACCTCGGATATTTTCACATTCGATTCATTTGCAACATGATTACCATTTGTCATACGGTGAAAGAAAACATGGTGGGGAAACCAGCATGTCTGGGAGAACCTAGCAAGTTTTCGAAAGACATGTGAAGCCCGCCAAACCGCACTTAGCCAGCGCGGTGGACTATGTCCTGACCCCTTTGTATTGAACGGAGGCCCGTGCCCAGCAGTGGGACTTTAAAAAGGGTTGAATAAATACATACATACATATTCACTACACTCTGGTGTGCCCAAGTGTCTTTGGCGATTTCATACAAACAAAAGACTTATCTATCTGTTTTCTCAATTTCATCAATATCGTTATCGTTAACGTTTGAATCATATTTATATTATAATATTTACAAATTTATATTTTTGCTAATGTAAGCGTAATCGTATATCTGTTGGTTTGTTTACTTGTCTATTTTTCACACAGTCATCCCACATCTAATATATAAAATTCTCGTGTCATAGTGTTTGTAATAAAACTCCTCCGAAACGGCTTGACCGATTGTTATGAAATTTTGTGTGTATATTAAGTAGGTCTAAGAATAGGACGTAAAGTATTTTTCATACCCCTAAGTGAAAAGGGTAACCTAAATTTTCACTAGGGACGAATCCAAGCGGAGCAGGGGTGAGTCGCTAGCAAATATTATAAATGTAAAAGTTTGGATGGATGTTTGATACTCAATCACGCCAAAAGAGCTGCACGGATCTGGATGAAATTTGGCACAATGATAGATTATAGTCTGGAATAACACATAGCTTACTTTTTATTCCAGAAAAGTGTATTACCCGTCGGATATCTATGCTAACTGTTAAAACGTACCTAGGGACGAACCCGATCTAAGCGAGGGTGATACGCTAGTATATAGTATTACATCTAGTTATCAGAAAAAAAAATTACGTTCAAATTACATTTATGTCTTTTGGTGTGATAATTGAAGATCTAAGACTAATAAATATATAAATAAAAGTAAGTATATAAATAAAAATGAATCACCGAAATGTATGTACCTACTACCTACGCGCATAACTTCCGATCGACTGCACCAAATTGGATAATTCTTTTTTTGTGTTTGTTATAATTTGCCAGGACAAGTTTTGTATAGAAGAAAATTAAAAGAAATTTTTTTTTTACTAAAATAAGATTTTTTTAAGTCTCATGATATGAAAAGTGAGTGAAATAGTTTTTATCCCGGAAATCGTCCCTTAAGGGAGTGAGAATAGGGATAAAAGTTTGTATGGGGAAGCAAGCAACATAAAATTCGTCTAATACTTAATGAGTTAATATAGCTTTTTAAATAAGATTTCCTAAAATTCCAACAAATCTTTTCTTATTTAAAACGTTATTACCATTTTTCTGGCCGTGAAGAAAGAGATAATTCCATGAGCATTTATTACTGAAAAGGTTGTAAATTTAATTTGTAAGTGTTTAACAACAGATAAGTTTTAATTAGTTTACGCCGACAAGGTTTAACCGAGGCTGTATTGTTACGAAATTTCATTCTAGTCTCAATAAGATTTATATTACTTTATAAGATACTCGCGATTTTTCTCGCTTATTTCCTCTTCTTGGATGCCTTATAGTAGCCTAAGTATAATCCAAGTCATAGTCAAATGGCTGCGCAAGTGGTGTATATACGTACTTGTGCAGTACAGTCCTACAAGAATCATTTGGCACTTAGGTGACATTGACATAAGGGCGTGGGTGAGAAATTACGGTTTTTCTTTTATAAAAAAAGACCTTCTAATCTGTCTAACAACACCACTTCATATTTTGAAATATTTTTATTGAAATAAAAGCACGAAATATCCACAACAAACATCAACTCTAACTTCTCTCAAAAGTGACGCTTTATAAGATGGTGGTGTTAGTTCCGATTTCGGCCACGTGCTAAATGATTCTTGTAGCACTGTAAATTCAAACCACATCGCATTCATCCTGAGAAGAGAAAACTGCCTTCCTGTAAGACTTGGCGATGATATCTTACTATTCCAGACTGTGTGAAATACCTTGGCTTCCACCTTGATAGGCCCCTCACAAATATCATATATGAAATGAAATAAACTTTATTCTTTATCAATCATACAAGTGCCTTTGAATCATCAATTTAATGTAAGCGTCAGTGTAGTCTGTCCGTGAGGAAGCTACCACCGGCTCGAAAAGCAGTTCTGCAAAAAGAGCCGGCAAGAAACTCAACAGTTGCTCTTTTATAAATCGAAATTACATTTATTTTATTAACATAACAATATAGATAGATATAAAACAAAACAGAGACCAAGTCAACCAACAGTTTCGTAATATATACTGGATCATGGGAAGAACCTCTGTACTGTCGATAGACAACAAGGTTTTTATATATAACTCCGTATTAAAACCAGTTTGGACCTACAGAACCCAGGGGTGTTGCAAGTAAAAATAACTGAATCTATCTGCAGCGAGTACAAAATTGCATCTTGAGGGCAATAGTTAACGCTCCTTGGTTCACAAGAAATGGTGAAATTCATGATTATCATTGCCGACAGTTACATCTGAAATCGAACGGTAAAAGAAACAACATACAGAGCGACACATTAAAATCCACTTGTAGCGAATTTGTTGGACTCTTCTGCGATGGTCAAGAGACTTAGAAGGGGCCACGTTATTTGGTTGGTGGGGGTGGCGCTGGCTGCTCCACCAGAGAGGCCATATTATCCTCCAATAAATTCGCATATGGTCTAACGACCGATTGTAAAATATTTAATAAAAAATAGGTCACAGTCTATCTGTGTACTAAATATCATCCAAATCCGTCCAGCCGTTTCAGCGTAAAAGAGCAATAAACATAAACGAACACACACAGATGAAAAATGTACGGTTCCCGTGGGATAGATTAGTTTTTACGTAGGAACGAAATCGAAAAAAAATGAGGATGAGTCGCTAGCACTAAATATAAGTACATTTGCAAACCAAGTCGCGAAGAATAACTAGTCAAGGTATTTAATTTAAATTGATTTCCAAATGACGGTCTTAAGATCGTTCAAGGGGAAAATGAAGAAGTTTATTGGACTACAATAAAGGATTGAAATTTCTATTGCAAAACTCATTTGTTTCCAAAGTTATAAAATTACACGGAACAGTTCAAAAATCATTATAAATTACTTGAAATATGCCTCATTTCAATATTGATTATTCACGGTCGTATGTTTTCATATTACTGACGAACTTTTGTGATTGATCTACTTATACTTTTCTTGTGTATTAAATGTCTATATAAACTAAGAAACACGTTACATACGCTGACGTCGCGCACCCTCACGAGTCACGTCACGAGTGTGCCCCCAAATTAAGACTCTGCATCAGCATTTTATGTTCGGGTTCGCCTCTAGGAAAACAAAAACAAATCTATTTCACGGGAACCGTACATTTTTCCGGGATATAAAGTTTGTGCCACATACCTACAAACATCCATAATTATAAAAATTATAAAAAACTAGCTACTCATCCTTACTTCGCTCGGGTTCGTTCCTAGTGAAACAAAAACAAATCTATCCCACGGGAACTGTATAGTTTTTCGTGATAAAAAGTAACCTATGTGCTATTCCAGACTATAATCTATCTCTGTGCCAAATTTCATCCAGATCCGTTCAGCCGTTCTGGCGTGAAAGAGTAACAAACATACATCTACACATCCATACTCACAAACTTTCACATTTATAATATTAGTACAGATATATTCTGATAGTAATAAGTAAATTGTATTCAATATGTGACTCTAACATCGATCACTATTGTTTCATAGTATTAAGTTTTGTTGTAATATTTCTATTTTAAAATAATTTTAATTAAAGATTTATATAAACACTTTGGTTTTTTGAGTCCTCCAGTTGTGATAAACGTAATTTACGCTTGATACATACTTTTATTTATGGAACTCGCCTACTCTGTACTCTTGGCTCTAACGTTAGATGAGTATTTAAGCTCGATGTTATCAATAAATCTATAAATATCGATTTTCGTAAAACAGCTCTAATAGTTAAGTAAGGAGTAAAATAGTTATAAATACGGGCAGACAGACATGACGAGACTATAAGGTTTCCATGTATAACTAGATTCCTTTTATCTGCGGAACCCTAATTATACGATATCAAACAAAGCGAAAAATAATAAACAAATTAAAAAATATATTATAAAAAGATACTCGCGTTATAACGACGTATGAATCATCAAAATCGGCCTACGCATTTGGTCTCTAAAACGCCACATAGGAACAAACCTACATACATACATACATAGACTGATAAACACATTACCATCCTTTGCATCACGCAGTTGGGTAATAAGCGTAATATCGCTAAATTATAGATACTAAAATTAAAGATCGAATAAATATTTTTATATAATACTATTTTCACTATTTTCAAAAGCTCAGCTTAATTTAAGCTTCGGACATAAAGCACTAAAGCAATCTAAGCGCAAGTTTCGTGGAACTTTAGTGTGATAATACCCAGTGACAAGTTGGACTGCATTGTGGGGATCCGATGACTAACTGTGGTTTCAAACATTGTATATAGAGCTTATATCATAAAGTATATTTCATACTAAAATATCTTTTCTACGAAGCATCATTACTATACTAGTGTATTATGAGGCGTTGCTTACTATGAGGGTATTTAATTTTATGCATTTCTGGAGAAGACAAAGAATATATTTTTTTATTTGATTATACAAATAACTAAATTTCCTTAATTATCTATATATAAATAGGTAGCAGGCGAATAGTTCAGTAAGTTTATCTTCTTTTTTTTTTAATAAAACTATCTTTTCGGATTTTTTCGCGGATTCATTTTGATTTTTGGTTTCCGACGTTTCGAATGGTTTACAGTAATCACGGTCACGAGAGAAACTAAGACGTTTAGTTTTTTAGTTTAGACGTCTCAAAAGCATCTCCTGCGACCATGATTGCTGTAAAGTATTCGAAACGAATTGTAGTAGACTCATGACATTCAGTAAAAAAATATAATAATGTAATGCTAATCCGCAAAAAATCCGATAAGATAAGTTCTTTTCAAAATGTCAAATATTCGCGTAAGTATGAGAAAATTTTATATATTTTCTGTTTGTCACCCGAATTTTTTTTCTTTTTTGTTTTGTAGCTACTGCCGAGCTTTAGTTATTTGCAAACAGTTAGGTTTTTTATACAATGATCAAACGTTTTGAAATAAAGCAAAAAAATATATGGCAAACAAATAAACATACCTCTCAAGTAAGTCACATTTTGAGATTAAGATCTCAAAACAAACCTAGTACCTAAATACCTATCTAGATTGCTTAGTGTTAGTAAATAAGTAAAATTTCCATAAAACAAACTCACTATAAAGGTGTCGTAAGACATAGTTTACGTTCATTTCAACACTTTACATAGTTTTTATTGTGAGTTATAAACTCTCATCTACGTAAAGTCGTCGCAGTATTTGGCAAGGTACCAATAGCTTAAAAATCTCGTTATAAAACTTAATTCCATATGATAACATTATTGTTAAAAGTTTAAATTTCAAACCATAGCTTTTCAACTACTAAGATCGCGAGGGGCTATGTCGGGGCACACCGCCGTTATATATATATAGGTTCAAATTGGCATACTCTTAAATATGTTAAAAACATTTTGAAGTTATGGAGATGATAACAAAAATCTGTCATTAAATCTGACATATTTAATCTCACTAGGCTATTTTCATAAACATTAATATCATTTCGATATTTACAAGACTATTTGTAGGATAGTGTTCTCGTAGTCCCTATGTCATACTTCGTCTTATACATATTATTCTCTTAGTAAAAACAAAATAACAAGTAATCTATATTACAATGAAATGCTTAAAGTATCTTTATGGAAAATAATCACGTTGAGCTATTAAGATGTTACTTCGTATTAAAATCTGTACAAACAAACCTAAAGACACTCACATACAATTTATTTATACATATAATAAAATTCTCACTGAGTCGAATCTGTACATTGAATATTTTTTGGAAAATCTTATTGAGACAGTCATTATTATCGATACAGAGGCCGAATCTATAGTTTTTGAAATTTTTGTCCGTCTGTCTGTCTGGGAACGCATCACGAGAAAATCATTGGGCAGAATATGATGAAATTGTGTATGACAATAGCTGGTTATCCGGGTCAACATATAGGATACCTTTTACTGCGGGAAAATATCTCGTCTCTGAGAAATCTTAAATCTTCTTTGAAAAACCGTTAAAACGTATCTAGAGACGAACCCGAGGGGAGCGATGGTGAGTCTCCAGTAATAACTAAAACGCCACATTTTATATAACTTGTTCATACTCTCAAAAAGACATAATTGTCACGCTACAAAAATTTCAAATACTACTACACTGAATTTAGTACAAAAAATATAATAACGTAAAGAAAACGTCTGTAACACTAGCCTAGAGACGGGATAATGAGATGTCGTTACGTAACTTTGTACGTAGGTTAAGAATTTTCTTGCTTATTTAGAAATATATCAGCCCTTTTTTATTCGAAAAAAGAGAATATAACCTTTCTGAGATATTTTTTCATTAACTAGACTTCTAAAGAAATGGTACCTATTATATGATTTAACAAACTATTGTATGGTATCAATTCTATATGAAAAAGGTAAGCTGATATTATTAGAAACTAGCGACTCACCCTCGTTTCGCTTTGGGTTCGTTCCTAGACAAACATAAATCTATCCCACGGGAACCGTACATTTTTCGGGATGATATATAACCTATAGCCTTCCTCAGTTAACGGGCAATCTAATGCAAAAATAATTTTTCAAATCGGATTAGTAGTTTCTGAGATTAGCGCGTTCAACGAAACAAACAAACTCTTCAGCTTTATAATATTAGTATAGATGAAAAGGCCGATATTATTAGAAATACTTAGAATACTGATTGAAAAGGATTAGTTGTGAAGTCGACATGTTTATGTTATCAGACTAATTTATTATATATAGTTTAATCAAGTCAATGTGGAAAATTACCGCTGATTTGACCTTAAAAGAAATATCTGAAATAAAATATATTTTAAGCACATTTTTTGGTTTATTGATCTTGGCTTATCTATAAGATGAGCCAAGATCTTGAGGTTTTTAGTTAACACGCCTAAAAGATTAATTGAATTTTCCTTTTATTTATCAATAATCTATACAGATAAATAAAATTGGAGTGTCTGTTTGTAATATTAAAATAACCGCTTTTTGCTAAATGCATATGATGTATACACGGTACATATAAAAAAAAAATTTTTTTACAATTTTTTGTCTGTTTGTCTGTCTGTTTGTTCCGGCTAATCTCTGAAATGGCTGGACCGATTTTGACGGGACTTTCACTGATAGATAGCTGATGTAATAAGGAGTAACTTAGGCTATTTTTATTTTAGAAAAAAATAGGGTCCCACGAAAAAAAATTAAAACCAAATTAATTATTTTTTTTTTTTGTTTTGGGAAGCAACCTAGGGATTAGAACCAAGAATGAGTCGCTAGTATAGAATAATCATTTCATCAATCAGACAAATACTTTTTTGTTTACTTCTGTCACATTATAAATGTTTCCTAATATTTTTTTACAATTCAATACCCAACATTAGGCAAATAAAATCCCATAAATATTATAAATGTGAAAGTTTGGATAGATGTTTGTTACTCAATCGCGCCAGAACGGCTGAACGGATCTGGATGAAATTTGCCACAGAGATAGATAGATTATAGTCTGGAATAGCAAATAGGTTACTTTTTATCTCGGAAAACTGTACGGTTCCCGTGGGATAGATTTGTTTTACTAGGGAGAAATCCGAGCGAAGTGAAGATGAATAGCTAGTTTTTTTATATGTAACTAACGTAATTAATTGTATCTATAATTATGTATGTTTGTAGGTATGTACATATATAAGTTAGTATGTATATGTGTATTGTTTATCTATTTGTATTGTATCTATAAGTATGTCAAAATACACCGCCTACCGTTTCTCTCATACTCTCCTTTACCTGGTAGTTGGTTGCCCGGAAGAGATCGCTTTAAGCGATAAGGCCGGCTGCCGTGCTTCTTCGCTAATTTTTTAATTACTGTCTGTATACATTTTCTGTTTAGTGTGCAATTAAGAGTATTATTATTATTAACGTATAACCAGGAACAGGAAGAACCTTTTCATAAATGGATAAAAACTTAAAAAAAAAAAAAAAACCGACTTCCAGGCACTGAAAAGTAAAAAATAACTAAACAGGGGTTTTCATTTAGAATAGATACCTAATCAGATATTTTCGAAGTTGGTGCCAGCCAATACAAATCAAACCACACCGACTTTGAAAATATCTGATTAGGTACCTATCTATAGTAAATGAAAACTACCAATCAATTATTTTTTACTTTTTTCATGAAGTTGGTTTTTATTTTTTTCTTAAAAAGTTTTTATTACATTTAATTAACGTATAAGGAGGAACAGGAAGAACCTTTTCATAAATGGAAAACATATACTGAAATCTGAAGCGTATAAAGTGACTCATAACTTACTTTATCTCGTAGTTACGTTAGCTTGTATGCACTTTGCATAATAGGAACAGAAGTTGGACTAGCTCAAGTTTATTCCAGACGACACTTATGTAGTTGCATCTTCAAATATACGTTCTGTTGAAATGGATAACAAGTTTGAAATTATTATAAGTTTGCGATTAAGAAAAATCTACATGTTTTTGAATAATGCTTAAGCATAACTTTTTAATAAATAATTCTTTGGTCGAAAAAAATAAATAAAAAACGAATACTATATTTAAGTGAATAATTTTGAGACTGTATAAACATACATAGCGCAATGGATTATACAACAACATCCTGAACAAACATTGCATTTTCTGTCAGATTAACCACAATCCGTTTTGGAAGTTTTAAAATTTTTGTGGGTCTGGGAGAATCTTCTAAAAATACCCTACCTCCAACTACAATACTAAAATCTTCTCGATAACCATCTACTACGTATGGCTAATGGTGTTAACAAGTGGTTATCTCTTTGACTCCATGGACCAAGTTAGGAAACCCCAGCAAATGGTACAAAATTACGCTATGTTACGGTTACGTAACTTGATTAGTTCATCCTTTTCCGCTACGGCAAACAAACTTCTCCTGGGCAACTCGCTATATCATATATCTTATCTATGCCTTCGAGCTAAGATGAAGGACAAGAGTAAACCCATCTATACAGATAAATAAAATTGAAGTGTCTGTTTGTAATGTCAAAATAACAGCTTTATACTAAATGCATATGGAATTATATACGGTACTTATAAGAAAAACACATTTTTTTTATTTTTGTCTGTCTTTCTATCTGTTTGTTCTGGCTAATCTCTGAAACGGCTGGACCCATTTTAACGAGACATTCACTGGCAGATAGCTGATATTGTAAGGAGTTACTTAGGGTACTTTTATTTTAGAAAAAGATTTAGGGTTTCTCTCAAAAAAATTAAAACGTACCTAGGGACGTAGCGAGGGTAAGTTGCTAGTTTAAAAAAAAACGACCCTTATAGTAGACGCCATCTCTCCGGCATAGCACGGAGTCAACTTGTCAACACATGTAGCGCTCCATAATAAGACCCGTCTCATTTCTCAAGAAACCAGCGACAAACCATCAGATATCTTGCCATCATCTCGACTTATTCTAGAAGGCTCAATAAAAGCAGAAACTGTGGTGGTGGTGAGAGCCGTTTTAATGGTATTATATATGGTTAAGCGAGCTACACTAAAAAGCTTCGATTCCAATTTCTCTTATAAGACTCTCGGTCTCATAAGACAACCATTGTGACATTCCTAGGTCACTTTGCTGTTAAACACCGTAACAAGTAGAAATAGAATGTATAAACAATAAGAGCCTAGTACATACTATCGTTGACTAGAAGTGAGAAAATTGAAAACAGTCGTGTTTGGTTTCAACTTTGGTATTTCTAATATGTTCTGATATTGAGGCTTGCACTGGAGCTTGGAACCATTCGATCTAAAATCGATTTGCTTTAAGAATTTCAGTATTACATTGTTTCGTGAGATTCGATTTGTTAATCTCCGTTGGACTTTCGAACTTTTTTTTTAGTTTAGCGGTTCCTCTATGATTTATCAAGGTGTAATATTTTCTTAGATTTACGCAAATATTTGAATATTGAAATGTCTTAAATCAAAAATCAAAACAAATCCGCGAAATAATCCGAAAAGTTAGTTTTATTTAAAACTAGCAACTCACCCTCAATCTGCTCGGGTTCATCCCTAGTTACATTTTAACATTTAGCTTAGAGATTTTCTCGCAGTAAAAAGTATCCTATATTTTGACTCAGATAACCAGCTATCATCATACCAAATTTCATCAAAATCTGTCTAGTGGTTTTTCCGTGATGCGGTAACAGACAGATAGACAGACAAACATTCTAAAAACTATAGATTTGGCTTCTGTATCGATAATAAAGTCTATTTCAATAAGATTTTCCAAAAAATATTTGATGTACAGATTCGGCTTAGTTACAATTTTATTATACGAGTATGTATAGATTATCCAGATGTGTTTTGTAATTGTGATTTCGTTTGATTAAGTATAATTTGAAAATAATAACTTGTTACATTTTTCTACTTAACCAGTTTCCTACTAGAAAGTATTCATTGGTAAGGCCGTTACAATAACATAAAAGGATTAGTTTATACGCGGTTTTGCTCGCGTGGTAGGTAGATACGTACATACGTAGATAAAATTTGTCTGGATAGATCCAGATAATTTAAGCTCTGGATATATCCAGATAATTTAGAAGCTTTATACACCGGAAACTGCTCAAATCCGTTAAGTTATTATAGTCTTGAAGCTTTGCATAGTTTTAAATTTAAATATAAAAAAATAGCTAAATATTATTATGTTAAATTCATGTTTTATGTAAATTTAGTTAAAAAATAATAAATAAAGTAAATAATAAGCCCACACGCTCATTAGAGATTAAATTTTATTCTAACCATATACATGCTGCTATGAATTAAAGATTTTCATCTCATATTACTTACGTGACTTACCGTCTTTAGATGCCTAACAACCTGGAAAGTACCTAGTACCACCTGGTACCTTATACAGTAATCCAGGTCATAGTCTATCTGTGCTTAAACTTTGGAAGAAATTTTCTGTTTCGTCCAGCCGAATTTGATGAAATTTTGATGAATTTTTGATGAAATTTGGTATGATGATAGCTGGTTATCCGGGTCAACATATAGGATACTTTTTACTGTGAGAAAATATCTCATCTCTGAGAAATCTATACTAAACGTTAAAACGTAACTAGAGACGACCCCGAGCGGAGTGAGGGTGAGTCGCTAATCTTTTATATAAGCAAAGCAATTACTAGAAGTGTGTTCCTTTAAAAGGAAAAAAATACTGTTATTTGAAAACAGATAAAGAGGTCACTATAAGTGGACGTCCTCTATATTACGATTGGATTGCTGCCAACATCTTAGGTCAATAATCCGTGATTTCTTACAACTACAAACTTACTGTTGTACTAGCCGACTTACACTCGCTTCGATTGGGTGCGTAGTTTTGTATTGTATTTATATTATTCTAGTATATGTCGACCGAGCTTCGCTCGGTGGTTTTTTGTTATATCATATTTTTTAGATTAAAAAAAAACTAAAAACTTGGATAAATACGAAAAAAAAGTGGAACTTTGTATTCAATATCCAATATGATCCATATAATGTTAATCTTGCACCTTGGTCGCTTGACCACAATGCTTATGCCTGAGTGTAAAAAATACGAACATAAATATCGAACATATTCTGCATAGAATAATGCAAAAGAAAACCGCATGAAAACTCGAAAACACGCGTTTTCCCAGACATGAGACTAATCTAGATCGATTGTTCGCCCCCGAAAGCCTCCCCATACCAAATTTCAGCGAAATCGTTAGAGCCGTTTCCGAGATCGCCGGTATAAATAAATATATAAAGATATAAATATACAAGAATTGCTCGTTTAAATATATTACATACAGGCAGCGCCATATTTTGGCATTTTTATTACTAGCAGTAGCCTATGTGTTACTCCAGGTCCTAGTCTATCTATGTACTAAATTTCATCCAAATAAGTCCAGTCATTTCAGCGTGAATGAGTAACAAACATACATACATACATACATACGAGTATTCCAGTTAAATCCTCTCTTCTAGTAAAATATATGGTAATTCAATATCTGGAATGGAGGTTGTTCAGTTTTTATTTAGTCTGAAGTAGTGATTTGAAAATATTACTCAATTTCCGGTAATCGTTAAAGGATAGAAATTAAAAAATATATAGATTTCTTTAACGATTAACGTCTCGTCTAAGCTTTTATTTGCTTTTTCGCCCGCGTATTTTTTTTAAATAAACCATAATTACTATATGTAATCCGATTTTACTTTATTTAAAACTCATTTTATATTACTCATATTATAGTGGCAGGAATATTTTTTAACTTTGGGAAATGCATCACCTGCGTACACACAGGAGAGGTTATGTGAGACTAAAAGGAATCCATAGAAGACGTAAACAAAGAAAACATTTTTTGAACCAGGATCTTCGCCGACGTATGCAGAATAACTCACTAAAGTTTCGTTTAAACAACTGAGAGAACGGTTTAGGAAAAAAAGCATAGAGGTTAAACATATTACCTAATCTATTTATATCTCAAAATTCGCGTAACACAAAAAAAATCTAGATCCTAGATTCTAGATAGAATTAATAATATCCTTTTTTAAAGTTGGATAAGAATATAATATTTAACCTCAAAAAAAATTACCAAGCTACTTGTAAAAGACAGTTAAAGGCAGTAATACGTTCAATAACACAAATTCATATTTGCACTGCAACGTGAATCACTCTTTTTATACAAACAGCTGCAACTAATTGGTGGAAGCAATCATTTTGATTAAGGATAATTTTTTTTCTTATTCCTCACATCTTTCTTTATTGGATCATAAAAAATAACGGTTAATACTTATTTTTTAACATTCGCAGTTATTTTTAAATGTAAAATTTTGTTCAGTAAATTTAGCACTTTATGGATAATCAAAAAATCATGAAATTTTTACATAGTCTGGTAATATTAAAATAGTTTATATAAGAAAAAATAATAATATAGGTACTGAAGAAGTAATTTCGATAGAAAACACAAGTTTAGTTGAAAATTGATTTTTTTTTCAATAGTAGATATATTATTATTATACACATACATATAATAAAATTCTGAGTCGAATCTGTACATTAAATATTTTTTGGAAAATCTTATTGAAATAGTCCTTATTATAGATACAGAGGCTAAATCTATAGTTTTTACAATTTTTGTCTGTCTGTCTGTGATCGTATCACGAAAAAACCACTAGAATATTTTTGAAGAAATTTGGTATGATGATAGCTTGTTATCCGGGTCAACATATAGGATCCTTTTTACTGCGGGATTATATCTCTTTTCTGAGAAATCTATACTAAACGTTAAACCATAACGACTCCTTAACGAACCCGAGCGGATCGAGGGTGAGTCGCTAGTTATTATATACGAAATTGTAGAGTAAATGATCTAGATTCTATATCATGCATATATGTATATCGCAATATTCTGTCAAAATATTGACTGACAGTTTTGTATAAATATGCAAACAATTATATAGCTGAATGAGAAAATTAGTTTAGTAATTAAAAATGCTTTTATATCACACTAGCGACTCACGCTCGCTTCGCTCGCGTTCGTCCCTAGGTACGTTTTCACGTTTAGCTATTTTTGTACATAAAAAGTAGCTTGCTATTCCTAAGATATTAATTTAAATTATATAGTGATTTACCCTCGCTTTGCTCGGGTGCGTACGCCGTATGCGGATTTTGTTCACAATTTCATGGGTTTTAATTTTTTTTCGCGGAACCCTGATTCTTTTTCTAAAATAAAAGTAGCCTAAGTTACTCCTTATAACATCAGCTATCTGCCAGTGAAAGTCCCGTCAAAATCGGTCCAGCCGTTTCCGAGATTAGCCGGAACAAACAGACAGACAGACAGACAGACAAAAATTGTAAAAAATGTTGTTTTGGTATGTGTATCGTGTATACATCCATATGAATTTAGTAAAAAGTGGTTATTTTAATATTACAAACAGACACTCCAATTTTATTTATCTGTATAGACTAGCAGAACGCGCGATTTCGCTCGTGATCAAACTACGAAAAATACGAAATTTCATGCACATACGTCCAAGGAATAAAAATTTTTATACAAACCTTTATCAAGTACTAGCGACTCACCCTCGCTTCGCTCGACAAAAACAAATCTATCCCACGGGAACCGTACATTTTTCCGGGATAATATATAGCCTATAGCCTTCCTTCGTTAACGGGCTATCTAATGCAAAAAAAATTTTTCAAATCGGATCAATAGTTCCTGAGATTAGTGCGTTCAACCAAACAAACAAACAAACAAACAAACAATCAAACAAACTCTTCAGCTTTATAATATTAGTATAGATTTCACACCCTTGGGGTTGAATTTTGAAAAATCCTTCCTTAGTGGATGCCTTCGTCATATGAGGAATACGTGTGCGAAATTTCAATTTTCTAGCCTTAAAGGTTTGGCCTGTGCGTTGATACATCAGCGATACCTTAATTGGCAAACCAACGAAACTCCACATTTCGTCAAAAAATATTTTTTGGTTAAGATTGTACGAAACATTCAGTAGTATTATTTTAGTAGGATTTTACAGTATCAAAAATAATAGCTTACGATATTATATACCAACGATATTTTAGATTTTTAATAAGTAGTGTACAAAAAATATTATAAAGTTTTAAGTGTCGCCTGAAAAATTTGCTCATATGGAGTTAGCTGGTTTGCCAATTAAGGTATCGATATATAGAAGATTAGAGTATTATAATATGTACAATAATAATTTGATTTAATTATTATTTAGCTTTTTGTCTAGGATTTATTGATTTGTTATTGAATAGTAATTCAGTACTAAGACAATAGCTAAAACCATTCGTGGCTTTCATAGGATTACGTTACACGTATGAGGAAGCACAAATTGCATTTAATGTAGTTAATCTAATTATTAATATACATACATTATTAAGATTATTAATAAATCATGAAAAATATATAGAATAATGGTAATTCTATCGAAATCTATTTAGCTATTAAAAACTTCAAGTAATTTTTGTAAAATTTGTTTGTATCCTTTTTTGTTTATTTATCTATTTGATGGATTGAAACTATCACAATAAAATATTTCAGAATTTGCTATATAATATATAATAGAAAAACAATAGATATACATAATACCATAATCGCTATTTCAACGTTAAATAACGCCATGAAATTGTCTTCTATACATATTATAAAATTCTAACTAAGCCGAATCTGTACATTAAATATTTTTTGGAAAATCTTATTGAAATAAACATTATTATCGATACAGAGGCCGAATCTATAGTTTTTAAAATTTTTGTCTGTCTGTCTGTCTGTCTGTCTGTCTGTCTGTCTGTTACCGCATCACAGAAAAACCACTGGAGGGATTTTGATGAAATTTGGTATGATGATAGTTGGTGATCCGGGTCAACATATAGGATACTTTTTACCGCGGGAAAATATCTCATTTCTTAGAAAAAATACAAAATCTGGTTGGAACAAACCACGATGATACTATCTGCAAATAGTTTAGCAAGGTAACTTACTAATTATGGTAAAAACTATTAAAAATAGTTTATCTTGAAAATCAAATTAGCAATAGCGCTATTTTATCCATTAAAATAGTTATTTTAATTAATATATACTTATGTGTTATTTAGATACTCGACAATAGATGTCGCCATGTGTTTTTAAAATACGTAGTTTTAATTCCAAAAAATGAATGTACAGATATGACCTTTCTACGATTTTATTAGAATTGCTATTAAATGACCCGCGGCCCCGCCCGTGTTCAAATTTTCAATAAAGCAAACTTTTTGGCTTTATAAATTAGTAAATACAGATATAATAAAATTGTAACTAAGCCGATTCCGTAAATTCAATATTTTTCAAAAAATCTTATTGAAATATTCATTATTAGCGATATAGAGGCCGAATCTATAGTTTTTAGAATTTTTGTCTGTTTGTCTGTATGTGACCACTTCATATCGCATCGCATCACAGAAAAACCAATGGAGGGATTTTGATGAAATTTGATATGGTGATAGCAGGTTATCCGACTCTACATATAGGATAGTTTTTACCGCAGGAAAATATCTCATTTCTGAGAAGAAATACAAAAACTGGTTAAAATAAAAGCACGATGGTAGTATTAACATTTTAGCAAGGTAACTTATATATGTCAAAACTTATATATGTTAAAAAAAGCTTATCTTAAAAGAAATATCAATAGCTATTTTATTCATTAAAATAGTTGTTTTCATGAAAATTTATTTATAGGTATTATGTGTATTTAGATATTTGACAATAGATGTCGCCATGTGTTTTAAAAATGCGTAGTTTTAATCCAAAAAAAATGTACAGATGTGATCTTTCTATGACTTTATTAGAATTATTATTACTAAATTATCCGCGGCCCCGCCCGTGTTCAAATTTTGAATAAAGACAAACAAGCTTTATAAATTAGTATCACATTAGTAATATTTTGTTGGCCGAAACAATTTTCAAATGAAAATATTTGTAAGTTTTTATTTTTTTAGTAAATAATGTTAATATTTTTTAATCTTTTAATGTAAAAATTTTGCAACTCCAACTCGCTCATTATAGGTTTCGTATAGCAAAATACTGTGTTGTTTTTCTTACTTACGTGTTTTGTTAGGTCAACTCTAAAATAAATACAAATAATATTTACGTTTCCACAATATCGACTCATTTTATCAACCGTAAAAATAAGTTCGATTCATAATTTTTTATAACATTTTATGGAAAACAAGGATAAGTTAAAGATAAAACAGTTCCTAAACTTCTCAAACATCTCAACTTTTTTTTTGGACATAATTTTTTGGAAGATAAAGGCTTAAAGGACACAATAAAATGCTTACGAATTTAATCATATTAGTCGAGCCATATGAAATAATAAAAAGTATTTGCTTAGAATTATTTACTTATTACACTTTCTTTTGAAAATCGTTTTGGAAAATATTACTAACTAGCGCTAATCAATCCCTGTTTCGCGACAAATTAACAGTAAGAAAAGTTACCATTATGTAATTTATATAATCAGCTAAATATTAACTTAATCAATAGCTGTCTATAAGTAAAAAATATTAAAATTAATTCCGTAGTTTGAGAGTTTATTGCGTAAAACTAAACAAACTATACTAATGTGTAAAAAAACTAACTAATGTGTAAAACCTAGAATTTGATTTTCGATCATCTGAACGCGGGCGGAGCCGCGGGCAATGCTAGTCTCATATATTTTCTAATTTTCTACTAGCGATATCGATTGTAGAAAGGATTAAATAAGTCGTGCAGATAAGAATGGGATAAATGGCGTCGCCTTATTCATTTCCCGTTTGAAAACTAGCACCATCTACTCACCCAATAGTAGGTACAGTACGCAAAAAATATGTATTATTTATTTTATGTACTTTTTTATTTCATAACATTCGAGATGAATTAAAAATAATCATTTTTACTATATGTTAATGATTTGATTAATTAAATGTCAATTTAATGTGTATCTTCAGGTAATATATAAATATAATAATATTAATCTAAAGCAATTTCAAACGTTCTCAGATAGCCTAATCTATACATATTATAAAATTCTAACTAAGCCGAATCTGTACATTAAATATTTTTTGGAAAATCTTATTGAAATAAACATTATTATCGATACAGAGGCCGAATCTATAGTTTTTAAAATTTTTGTCTGTCTGTCTGTCTGTCTGTCTGTCTGTCTGTCTGTCTGTTACCGCATCACAGAAAAACCACTGGAGGGATTTTGATGAAATTTGGTATGATGATAGTTGGTGATCCGGGTCAACATATAGGATACTTTTTACCGCGGGAAAATATCTCATTTCTTAGAAAAAATACAAAAACTGGTTGGAACAAACCACGATGATACTATCTGCAAATAGTTTAGCAAGGTAACTTACTAATTATGGTAAAAACTATTAAAAATAGTTTATCTTGAAAATCAAATTAGCAATAGCGCTATTTTATCCATTAAAATAGTTATTTTAATTAATATATACTTATGTGTTATTTAGATACTCGACAATAGATGTCGCCATGTGTTTTTAAAATACGTAGTTTTAATTCCAAAAAATGAATGTACAGATATGACCTTTCCACGATTTTATTAGAATTGCTATTAAATGACCCGCGGCCCCGCCCGTGTTCAAATTTTCAATAAAGCAAACTTTTTGGCTTTATAAATTAGTAAATACAGATATAATAAAATTGTAACTAAGCCGATTCCGTAAATTCAATATTTTTCAAAAAATCTTATTGAAATATTCATTATTAGCGATATAGAGGCCGAATCTATAGTTTTTAGAATTTTTGTCTGTTTGTCTGTATGTGACCACTTCATATCGCATCGCATCACAGAAAAACCAATGGAGGGATTTTGATGAAATTTGATATGGTGATAGCAGGTTATCCGACTCTACATATAGGATAGTTTTTACCGCAGGAAAATATCTCATTTCTGAGAAGAAATACAAAAACTGGTTAAAATAAAAGCACGATGGTAGTATTAACATTTTAGCAAGGTAACTTATATATGTCAAAACTTATATATGTTAAAAAAAGCTTATCTTAAAAGAAATATCAATAGCTATTTTATTCATTAAAATAGTTGTTTTCATGAAAATTTATTTATAGGTATTATGTGTATTTAGATATTTGACAATAGATGTCGCCATGTGTTTTAAAAATGCGTAGTTTTAATCCAAAAAAAATGTACAGATGTGATCTTTCTATGACTTTATTAGAATTATTATTACTAAATTATCCGCGGCCCCGCCCGTGTTCAAATTTTGAATAAAGACAAACAAGCTTTATAAATTAGTATCACATTAGTAATATTTTGTTGGCCGAAACAATTTTCAAATGAAAATATTTGTAAGTTTTTATTTTTTTAGTAAATAATGTTAATATTTTTTAATCTTTTAATGTAAAAATTTTGCAACTCCAACTCGCTCATTATAGGTTTCGTATAGCAAAATACTGTGTTGTTTTTCTTATTTACGTGTTTTGTTAGGTCAACTCTAAAATAAATACAAATAATATTTACGTTTCCACAATATCGACTCATTTTATCAACCGTAAAAATAAGTTCGATTCATAATTTTTTATAACATTTTATGGAAAACAAGGATAAGTTAAAGATAAAACAGTTCCTAAACTTCTCAAACATCTCAACTTTTTTTTTGGACATAATTTTTTGGAAGATAAAGGCTTAAAGGACACAATAAAATGCTTACGAATTTAATCATATTAGTCGAGCCATATGAAATAATAAAAAGTATTTGCTTAGAATTATTTACTTATTACACTTTCTTTTGAAAATCGTTTTGGAAAATATTACTAACTAGCGCTAATCAATCCCTGTTTCGCGACAAATTAACAGTAAGAAAAGTTACCATTATGTAATTTATATAATCAGCTAAATATTAACTTAATCAATAGCTGTCTATAAGTAAAAAATATTAAAATTAATTCCGTAGTTTGAGAGTTTATTGCGTAAAACTAAACAAACTATACTAATGTGTAAAAAAACTAACTAATGTGTAAAACCTAGAATTTGATTTTCGATCATCTGAACGCGGGCGGAGCCGCGGGCAATGCTAGTATTTAATAAAGTGACTTAATAATTAACATAAACGCGTTATTGTAATTATTAAATGTAGTGTATAACATTATTAGTAAAATATACTCCGTACTGACTTAATTAGTTGTCCTTTTAATTTTTTATCTGCATAGTATTATATGGGAATAGATAAAAAAAAAAAAACATTTTCACATATATGAACACCTTTATTTTTCAAAATTTTACAATATGTTGAACTTTTAAACCTAAGGTGACGTAACTTTAACAATTAATAATTCAATTCAATTTAAATCAACAGGTTCCACTGAAAAGGCACAGTTTTCATATAATAATATGTTTTAATAATAGCAATATATATATAAAATTGGGATAATAATTTGTAGAAAAAAAAAAACAACAACAAACAAAACATTTTTTTTGCTGATTGTACATTTAAATGAGCGTTGGCAACAAACTTTTTTGCTTCGTATATAATAGAAGCTCGTATTATGATACTAGGTCAAATATTTTAACTATGTAACATTTACTATATTCTATCTATACATTGAATATTTACAATAATGATTTTTTTTATAATGTATACTCGTACAATATCAAAAACGTTATTGTATTTCGGCTAAAGAGATGCCAGTGCAAATAAAAATGGCGTCAAATTAAACTGTTATATTTTTTACAATCTTTGTTGTTTAATTTCAATTATCAATGACTTGGCGGAAATGATCTGAGAAAAAAGATCACCATAATTAAAAGACATGGCAACGTTATAATAAACCAATTGATTATATCAGTTCGTAGATTTGAATCTTGCAGTGTATGTATGTACATGTATGTACATTGTACATTGTGAATACTATGTATGTTTGTAATATGTATTTATTGATTGACAGCCATAGCTATCATATATATATATATATATATATATATATATATATATATATATATATATATATGTATGTATATATATATATATATATATATATATATATATAATTTGTAGATATGAGAATATTATGGTCAATAAAGAAATTTTAAAGCAAAATCATTTTAGTAACTACAAATGAATAAGTTTTAAAATTATAGTTTAGTTACTGATAACTAAAAAAAAAATATGCAAAATACAAAAACTGCCAATATGTCACTGTCATCTCTTTGTTTACACTTAAATTATAAAGAATTCTGTACAAGTTATATTAAAATATCAGTCTTAAGACTTCATAAAAAAAGCTGTCATATTAATGCTGTAAAGAGATCGAATATTTTTTTTATTACAGATTAAAAATAATTTATACAATAGCATAGAAATAACATATTATTACATAATTCTACTTATCTTTTATTAAATAAAAACTTTTTCCCTGTCAATTTTAGTAGTATATTATTTATAAGCAATAATATATATTTTTTATTATTATATAGTTACAATATAAATATATAAAAAACATAAAAATATATTAAATATTATTAAATTGGCATTGAATACATACAAAAAAAAACTATTTTTTTTAAAGGCTGAATGATATTATGATCTGTGCCTATTTATGATTAAATAATGAATATGTCATTATGTTTTTATTAAAACAAAATATTTCTACCTCTTTATTAAATGAAATACAGTTAACTCTTTAAAGAATATAATAAATACTCTTTCTTTAGAGAATTAATTTATTATTCCGTAGATATCACTATATAGTATGCATTAAACATTCGAAACATATAAAAAAAATATCAGAGTATTAATATGTATGTGAACGAGACAAAGCTATAATGCGGTCAGTAGGTGTTTCTTTTTAGAGTTCAATTGATCTTTAGCGCTATAAAACACATACATACATATATAATAGCAGTATGTTTGTTTTATCTCTTTTTAAAGTAAGTAAATCATTTTTGGATGTATTTTTTAAGTATAAAATATATATAAAGACTAAAATAATGAAAACAACTTTATCTATATTTATAATATTAAAATTATTATTTTTTTACAAATCAATAATTAATTATTGTTTTAATGTACAGTGGCTGTCAGAGAAAGTGGTCTTACCTTAAAACTAATATAAACAATGTAATATAATATGATATAAATAATGTATGTATACTTAGTTAATCTCACGAAAATTTTGAAAAACTAGCTTTTTTGAAAATTTCGAGTTAGGCTACTTTTACACTGAGCACATTTTAGAATTAACACTGACTTTATATTAGTAATACCCTATTTTAAGAGTCTTCATTTTTTTTTTAATTATATATCAATCACATCACATTTTAGTTTCTAAGCAATCTGTTTCTCATCTATACGTTATATCGCTTGATATTTGCAAAGGTTTCATTGGCTTCACTTCTACTTGAGACGATACTGTCAACAAAAAATGTTCTTTAACGAAAAATTTTAACAACTAAATACACGACACGTTTGACTCAGTTTGTAATGTATTTGCTGTGCCAGCGGTCGCGGGTTCGAGTCACGCTGGGGGCATTCATTTGTGTGATGAGCATGAATGTTTGTACTCTAGTCATGGGTATATATTTATAATATATACACGTTAAATTTGTTATAAACAGACAGACGGACAAATATTTCAATGGGTTTTAACGCAATATAAGCTATTTTAAAATCCAATATGGACATTTAAATTTAACTATATAAATAGTTATAAAATATAATATATGTAGGTACACATATACATAATACGTGTTTCGGAGTGTTTATAATGAAATAACTTACCACTTTTCCTATGCGGTAGTGTACTACACCCTCTTATATTTCTGAAATGCGCACTACTGTTTCTCATATCGATGTTTACAGGCGACCTGCAGTGCGTGAGCGACCTTGGTTCTATATTAGATGGTACATTACCGTACATTGGATAGATATCTGATGTTTGCTCCATTTGTAGCTAAAATATTATTATTTAGTTAAAGATAAATTAAAAAATATTACGATTAAATTGTATAGTATTGATGTTTTATTTTTAAGTAACGTTTTCTTACCGCATGTCATTTATTATTCTATCTTTTAAAATTAAAATTTGTTTAGTAGTTTTTGCGTGAAAGAGTAACAAACATACATCTATATATCTCCACTAAGTTTCAGTACACAAAGTTACAGTCGTAGGATAATAAAAGGGTCGTATTTTTTTTTGAAAATAAAATACAGCATAATACTCGGTGATAATTTAGCTTTCTATAAGAGATAGATTTTTAAAATCGGTTAAGTAGGTTTTGAGTTTATTCTATACAAACAAACGTACAAAAAAATCAAAACTTTCCCCTTTATAATATTAGTTTAGGTGAATATTGAATTTAAAATGACATTTTAACTTTGTTCAAGATTAGAGTATGTAGATACTTGAATGACAGGGTTTTTGTGTGGTATTTTAGCAGAGATGTGTAACTCACTCGTGAGGCGCCTCATTTGAGGCACTCGTGATCGCAAATTGAAAGAGTTACTCGAATTTCAACTTTGAACCACCTCGTTCACGCGTCCTCACTTAAAAATCGACATTGACATTTTGTCATTTATTATTGACATTAAATTGAGGCGAGTACTCGCGACTCGCGAGTGAGTATTGAGTGATTGAGTTAGCTTAGTCAGCGAATGAAGTAAGTACTCGTGAGTCGACGCGTATATTTGCCTCGCTTGCCGCTGCCTCGGGCAATCGGCTGAGTTCGGCTCGGGCTCGGCTCGTGAGGTGAATACGCCGACGTACGATGCCTCGCCTCAAATGAGGCGTACCTCATGAGTACCTCACGAGGTAAAATGAGGTGCTCCCTCATCCTCATATAAAAATGATGAGTTACCCATCACTATATTTTAGGCATACAATTCCAGTTGAAAATTGAATCTGATTGTTTTTCAATTGCACAGTTTTTGTAACAAATCGAAATCTATTATTTTTAATTACCTACAAAATTTACATTTATACATAAATATATAAAAGTATTTTTGTAATAAAACCGTGAAATTAAACGAATGATTTATTTTATTTTAATCTTATATACTTATATTAAAGATTTTTTAACCGAGGAAAAAAGGAGGTTCTCAATTTGACACGTATATTATGTTTTTGTTTTATGTTTGAACACGCATAATTATTTACAGTGTAGTTCGATTTGGATGATTCTTTTTTTATTGGATAAGGTATATCTCAAAGTTAGTCCCATTTAAATTTGAAAAAAATCTACCCCTAATTGTAGAAAATAGGGGTGATTGATTTTACACTCACTGAATTTTTAAAATACTTTTTTCTTATTTTGTTACTATGATATTAAATTTTATTTTAATAGTTGGCTGTATGTGATGAGTGTTTGCCTGTTTATTTTTATTATGTAACACCTGATGGCGCCACTATGTTTTTTTCCGCCTTCCGATTCTGTCAAGGCGTGATTACTTACTGTGCAAGTGTGATTTTACTAAAATATAAATCTTTTGTAAACTTAAGAAGTCTTGTTTATTATCCTAATCTCAATTCTCAATCTCTACACTAAAAATGAAAAAAATAAAAACTTCAAAAAATCGACTTCAGAAAAAAAAACTAAAAAGTGAAAAAATATGTGATTGATAGTTTTCTTTTACTATAGATACCTAATCAGATATTTTCGAAGTCGGTGCCAGCAGATACAAAAAAAAACCAACTTCGAAAATATCTGATTAGGTTATCAGTTATTTTTTTACTATTGAATATTTTTTTGAAGTCTTTTTTTAATTATTTTTTTTAAGTTTTTATTTTATTTACATTTAAAGGCAAAATCTGACTCATAAAATATCAGTAAGCAAAAAGTATTTCATGGCCCAAGAATAAACAAACAAAAATATTTATGTGCATTTATATTATTATTATACTTTAAATACTCACCATACCACTATTCAATGGTATTGAATTATTATATTTCAACCAACTTTCATAAACTTTATCATGTCCATAGTCACTTGCCAAGCCCAAGCCTTGCATACTTGGCATGCGTACTGCCAAGCCTTGGCCATACATTGGCCGACTTATTTTGTATGGGTCATCCATTTTTTGTATTAACGGCTTCATACTATAATCTTTTTTTGAATAATTTTCGTTAATTTTGCTTTCGATTGGTATAATATCGGGGTTTTTGTCTGAAAAATAATTGAGCTCTAAATGACAGTGAAAAATGGTATAAAAGAACTTTTATAAGTACAGAAAAAGGAAAGAAATTATTCATAAATAACTATTATTAAAAAATAATATAAATATGGAATTATTAAAAATATATAATAATTATAATATTTTCCATAGAAGTGTTTCAGAGTTGTGCCATTTTTAAGGTCACCTAAATTGTTTTAAGAAACTTATTTTTTTTGATATTTTATTAGATTGAATTTGCAACCTGCATAAGCAACTTATGTTAAAAATCTTTAAATTTAAAAACTTTTTTCAATAATATTTTACTGTACACAGAAAAATAAAAAGTTCAACTTTCCATACAATTAAGTTGAAAAGTTTCAGTAGTTCGTAAATAAACTCAACGAATTAAATCCAATAAAAAACATTTCACTTAATGTTATAAAACTAACCCAAACTATCAACACTTTCGCAGCGCTTTCCACCAGTTAGGGGTGTGTTTGATATTTCGTCCTGCTTCCTTTTATTTTTCTTGTCTGTATCTAAAAGAAGTTTAGTTGGTAATCTTTTATAATAATATCAATATAACCAAAGTATATTTTAACCATTATATATATATATATATATATATATATATATATATATATATATATATAATTGTGTATATATAGTTTAAATAAAACTATCTTATCGGATTTTTCATGGTCGGTTCCTCCCATGACCATGATTGCTGTAATGCATTCAAAAAGGCGGGATTCAAAAATGTAAATAAATCCGCGAAAAAAAAACGAAAAGATAGTTTTATTTAAATTATACATATATGTATCATTTTTTTTATTTAAAGTACATACCTTTGAAATTAAAAACAGAGACAAACATTCTAAAAAAATAATATATAGAATGTATGAGCATTTCAACAAAATGGACATCAAAAAAAAATAAAAAAATAAACATACAGACTGACAAACTTACCATTACTTCTTTTACAGTATTTGATACAAAACACAATAGCGGACACTGTAGTAATAGCTGCGATACCCGCTACAGTGCACAGTACGATTATTAAAACTGTCGTTAGTTCTACTTTCACTGGAACATTTGCTATGGAAATGAAAAATTATGATTATTTTAAGGAAGTTTTTCAATTATCTATACATATAATAAAACTTCTAACTAAGCCGAATCGGTACATTAAATATTTTTTGAAATTCTTATTGAAATAGTCATTATTATCGATACAGAGGCCGAATCTATAGTTTTTAGAATTTTTGTCTGTCTGTCTGTTACCGCATCATGGGAAAACCACTGGAGGGATTTTGATGAAATTTGGTATGATGATACCTGGTTATCTGAGTCAACATACAAGATACTTTTTACTGCAAGAAAATATCTCATCTCTGAGAAATCTATAATAACCGTTAAAACGTAATTTCAATATATAACAATATATGCAACTATCCTTGGGGTATAATCAGTACATTAAAAAAATTATAACTACTCAAAATCTAATTAGGTTTTCTCATATTATATAAAATAAGCAAAGAGAATTTAATTAAATATGATTAGCACAATGAAATTTAGAAATCTTCCCAAAAATATAAATGGAATTATATTTTTTTTTCTGTATAATATTCAATCCACAATACAATAAATATGCGACAATTTTTAAAAAAATGTATTAGATCACTCTAGCACTAGCACTCACATATTTTTGAAGTTAATATCATTAAAAAAATATTATACAAAAATTTAAATAGTTGACTAACGTGGTAAAATTGACAATAAAATGTAGAGTATTAATACTTTATTAGATTTACGCGAATATTTGACATTTTAAAAAATACTCTCTTTTCGGATTTTTTCGCGAATTTATTTTGATTTTTTGTTCCCGACGTTTCGAATGCTTTACACCAATCTTATATAAACGTCGAGAACCAAAAATCAAAATAAATTCGCCAAAAAATCCGAAAAGATAGTTTTAATTAGATTATTAATTTGAAAAAAAAAAACCTTGATATTTTAACAGTTCACAAAAAAAAATACTCACCAGTCTGCTTTTGTGGGTATTTCAATAAACTGGTAGTGATAGTGAAAGGTTCGCTTAGCCCCTTCTGGTTGTATGCACGGACAGACAGACCTACAGCACCTGATAGTCCCCATACAACGAATTGAGAATCTTCACTCGTTAAATTTCTTAATAATGAGCCTGTTGCTACATCATACACCTGGTAATAATGAATGTGTGTAAGAAAACTTATTTTTTTCTACCTTAAAAACCACATTTATAACATACACTAGCGACTCACCCTCGCTTCGCTTCGGGTTCTTCCCTAGACAAAAAGAAATCTATCCCATGGGAACCGCAAATTTTTTCGGTATAATATATAGCCTTCCTCAGTTAACGGACTATCTAATGCAAAAAAAATTATTTCAAATCGGATTAGTAGTTCCTGAGATTAGCGCGTTCAACCAAAAAAACAAACAAGCAAACTCTTCAGTTTTATGATATTAGAATAGATTTAAAAAAATATAAAAATAATATCAATAAAAATTAATCACTCCGCCAAAAAAATGTCAAAGTCAAAAATAGTAGCTTGATTTATTGTTTATGCTATTATTCTTGCCTCTGATCAGGATATTGTTCAATTTCTTTACAGAATAAGGAAAATTTTATATACGAGGTTTTAGTCGTAAATTAACAATTTTTGAAAAGAAAGTATAAATATTTATTATTCGTACTTTCTTTTCGAAAATCTATACTAATATTATAAAGAGAAGAGTTTGTTTGTTTGTATGTTTGGTGGAACACGCTAATTTCAAGAACTACTAATCCGATTTGAAAAAATATTTTTGTATTAGATAGCCTGTTAATTGAGGAAGGCTATAGGTTATATATCATCCCGGAAAAGTGTATGACGTCTAGGGACGAACCTGAAGCGAAGCGAGGGTGAGTCGCAATAATAATATATTATTTTGTATTTTTTAGGCATTAATTCTCTTCCCCTTGAAAGAGAGATAGTATAATATTTGTTTATTTAAATTTTATCTTTATTATAATGAAATCCGTCATTTTTATTTTTTAACATTTATTTACTTGTCACTAAGTGATGACACAAATCATCACAAATTGTCATTTGTGTACTATTTTAAAACATCATTGTCTGGCTTCATGTTTAGTTCTATGACACTCTGTCTATATATACAAGTGTATATATAGAGTTCATTGTAATAATTTATATTTATATTTAAAATTGGTCCAGCCGTTTCAGAGATTAGTCGGAACAAACAGACAGACAAAAAATTAAAAAATGTGTTTTTCTTATAAGTACCGTATATAATTCCATATGCATTTAGTATAAAGCTGTTATTTTGACATTACATACAGACACGTCAATTTTATTTATCTGTATAGATTATAATGTACAAATTACAATATTATTAGCTATTTAGTCAAACTTTTCATCCAGTTTTATGATCGAATGTCTTAAGAATTAATGTCAGTCTCAAACTTTGACGAGTGTAAGATAAATTGACTTCATAAACTTTTAATGAAGTATAATTTGTTGACATCGTTATGTACACATCAGTCTTCAAAATTATCTTATGTTATACTATGTAAGTGTGTAAAGAGACCCTACGAATAAATAATAAGTCCATTTAGTCGTAGAAAGATACCCTAGTAATATATATATATATATATATATATATATATATATATATATATATATATATATGTCTCATCTGAATGAGTTTGAGTGAGAGCTCTTAAAAACTTAAGTCTCCGAATGAAATTGAACCCGTAGTATAGACAAAAATTATACCATATTGTCTTCTCAGTGCTTATTTGTCCAAGCGACCAATTTACCGAAAGAGTATATTTTAATACATAATTATTGATTTTGTACTGATTATATTGGTATTAAATATACATTTTATTTAAAAAAAAATGTATTTACATATAAAATTAAATAAATATTTTGGGACATTAACACACAGCACCATCTAGTTCCATGGCAAGCCTCGAAGGCCTGTGTCATGGATACCAGATAGTTGATACACTACACATATATAACTTTAAATATATACATATTATAAATATAAACACCCATGACTGGAGTACAAACATTCGTATTTACCACACAAACGAATGCCCTCAGCGGGACTAGAACTCGCGACCACTGGCACAGCAAGTAGGGTCACTACAAACTGAGCCAAACGTGTCGTCAAAGCTTTGCTTATAAAATAGAAAGAAAAACTCTATATTATAAAGTACAATAAGTACCTATTGGTCGTTTGAATTAAGCTCTAAGGCGAAGAAATAGATAACGCTCTTTTTTTGAGAATTGCGTTGTTTAAAACCTCTTAAGTGACATGTTGTGATGACATTTCCTATGTATTATAAGTGGAAAAAAAATAAATGCCACTTTAACTTAACTTTTTTCCATACAAAAAACGTTATAATAAATATTACGTCGAATGCGAAACTGGAATTACATTTTAATAATTCTCAAATATAATAAAACAATTGATTCATGCTTACATTATAAGCCTCGTACCAATTTTATAATTATATTTTATTTGCTACATAATAAATAAGATGTATGTATTGTGTATTCAGCCCTTTTTAATGTCCCACTGCTAGCTACGGGCCTCGCTTCAATTCGAGGGGTTCAGACCATAGCCCACCACACTGGCTAAGTGCGGGTTGGTGGACACATGTCTTTCGAAAACTTGCTAAGTTCTCTCAAACATGTAGGTGGGATCACAATGTCGGAAATGAATCGCACATGAAAATGTCAGAGGTGCGAGACCCGGGTTTTGAACACGCTTCACTTGGTTTAGCAAGCGAGCGCGTTACCACTGGGTTACCATTGCCCGGTACTACACGGCTAAATAAACTAAATATTCATGTCAATATTCTAAAAACAATATTTTAGGGTTAGGCCACTTTTGCATTGACAGCTTAAAATATAACATACATTTAAAATCAATAAACTATAAATATATAAAAACAACTAACCTGCAATAAAAAACTTTGATGCAATCCACCATCGTGTCCCGGAGAACATTCTAGCCATAACGACTCATGTGTTATATTGGTAACTGCACAATGCTTTAGTTGGGACGGTTTTTCTAAAATAAATAATATATTACTAGAATAACAATAGCATTATCTATTTTAGATTTTTTTGGTAATGATTTTTATTTTTTTAATAAATCCACTACAAAAAAATATATAAGTAAAAAAAAAAACCGACTGCATAAAAGCTAACTAAAAAATTGAAAACAAGTTGACGTAGGAATGTAGTATTATGCAGTCGGAGATATACATGTTTCATTCTAGCCGTGAAATGTACATAGAGATGTATATAGAATGCTATATAGCAACAAACATACATATATAGACTGATAAACACATTACCCTCCTTTGCGTCGCGCAGTCGGGTAAAAAGAACCACCGACCTTAAGTAAATTTAGAAATATTTTTGATGTAAATATATTATAGTGCGTGGATGACCGAGCGTTTAGCGAAAAGATACGAAAATTGCGTTTTTCAGAAAAGATACCTATTTAGACAAACTTAAAAAGCAAAACGTTATCTAAATACAAAATCTGATCCAAATCGTTAGAGCCGTCTCCGAGATACATGAAATAAATATATCTATCTAATCTATCTAATATATTTAAACGAGCAATTCTTGTATACTTATTTATTTATTTATACCGGCGATCTCGGAAACAGCTCTAACGATTTCGGTGAAATCTGGTATGTAGGGGTTATCGGTGACGAAAAATCGATCTAGATTAGTCTTATGTCTGGAAAAACGCGTGTTTTCGAGTTTTCATGCGGTTTTCTTTCGCATTATTCCACGCAAAACATGGTCGATCATTTCTTACGCTCGGGCATAAGCATTGTGGTCAAGCGGCCAAGGTTCAAGATTGACAATCACAGTTGTCCGGCTTCTAATCCCGGTCGGATACAAAGTTTTTACTTTTGTTATATTTTTTGTATTTATTCAATTTTTAGTTTTTTTTTTAATTAAAAAAAAAACGATATAACAAAAAGAACTCCAAGCGAAGCTCGGTCACCCAGGTACTGTATATAATAAAAATAGAAGAATTGCTCATTTAATATTATAAGATGTAAACAATAGATCAAGAGCAAATCTGAGAACGTATAAACAACAGGCTTTCAAAAAGAAACAAAAAGGATATTGTAACTAAGAAAACACAGAATATTAATATCGAGGTCAATGAACATTGCCAAAGTAACTTCAATGAAAACAATTTTAAATATAATAATTACCATTAATTATTATAATATTCTGAAAAGATATAAAATTGCGTTTTCTTTAGAAAATATACCTATAGATAAATTTAAAAAGCAAAATCTTACTTAAATACTAAATTTAAAAGAAGTCGTTACAGTCGTTTTCGAGATACACGAAATAAATGTACATACGTACTTATATATACACAAGAACTGCTCATTTAATATTATAGGATTACTAGCAGAACCCGCGGCTACGTCCGCGTGCAATCTACAGAAAAAAACTCTTTGGCTTTATGTTCATACAAAAATACTAAAATCGAGATTAAAAATGGGGGGATGGGGGTAGGAGGGTGAAAAATACTTTACGACCTTATTCTCATACATACCAAATATATATATATATATATATATATATATATATATATATATATATATATATATATATATATAATAAAAACATTAAAACTTGTCGAGGCGTTTCGGAGGAGTGCGACCACAAACACCGTGACAAGAGATATTTATATATTAGATATGTATAGATTTCATACCGGCAGGTAGTATATGAAAGAGGCACGGCGCCTGCTGGCGGCCCACCGAGTTGGTTCCCGCGCACTGCACCCACCCGTAGTCGGCCGAACTGTTCACCGTGTACTCGTATCTACCTGAACAACCAGGCTCGTTACAGATGCTGTCTTATCTCGTAATATCATGTATAGTATATGTATATGAGAGAGAAAAGAGTGGAGGCGCTGAGACTAAGAATAAGAAATATGGAATAGTTTTTAGTATTCAGTCATGGTATTTCATGCCACTATGAAGATGTCCAGACTTCTGGTGACTGTTTTGTGTCAAGGCGATTAATTATTATTGAGAGTAGCCAATATGGGAGATATTATGAAACATAGGTCTGAGGGAATTGACGGACATATGGCGTTGAGTAGATTTATTATTGACAACTGACAACTGATAATATCACTAACTAGCATTTCCCGCGGCTCCGCCCGCGTTCACATGATCAAAAACCAAATTCTTAGGTTTTACACATTAGTATACTCTTACATTATAATGTATACATTACTTTCATTGCACACCACATGATTGATAAATAATGGCAGTGATTGACAATGTCACAAAGGTTCCTCCGTTAAATTGCACTTTTTGTTTTAGCAATAACATTTATGTATGTCTATACTTCTGTTTTGTTTGTTTTTTTAGTTTTGGGCGATAAACTCTCCAACTACGGAATTAATTTTAATCATTTTTTACTAATAGACAGCTATTGATTAATTTAATATTTAGCTGATTATTTAAATTACATATTGATAACTTTTCTTAATTAGCGCTAGTTAGTAATATTTTCCAAAATAATTTTCAAAAGAAAGTGTGATAAGTAAATAATTCTAAGCAAATACTTTTTATTATTTCATATGGCTCGGCTAATATGAATAAAGTCGTAAGCATTTTGTTGTGTCCTTTAAGCCTTTACCTTCCAAGAAAAGGTGTTAAGAAAAAATACTTTTTCATAGTTTTTGAGATATAAAATATTTTAGTTACCCGCTTTGGCAGTTTAACAGCCATGAACTTGTTTTCCATAAAATGTTATAAAATAATATTAATCGAACTTATTTTCACGGTTGATAAAATGAGTCGATATTGTGGAAACGTAAATATTATTCGTAGGTATTTATTTTAGTGTTAACCTAACAAAACACGTAAATAAGAAAAACAACATAGTATTTTGCTATACGAAACCTATAATGCGCGAGTTGGATTTGCATTTGCCCAATTTTTACATTAAAAGATTAAAAAACATTAACATTATTTACTAAACAATAAAAATTTACAAATATCATATTTGAAAATTGTTTCGGCCAACAAAATATTACTAATATGTTACTAATTTATAAAGCCAAAACGTTTGTTTTATAAAAAATTTAAACATGGGCGGGGCCGCGGGTAATTTAGTGTATTAAAACTACGTATTTTAAAAACACATGGCGACATCTATTGTCAAATATCTAAATAACACATAAATAAATTTTCATTAAAATAACTATTTTAATGAATAAAATAGCGCTATTAATATTTATTTTAAGATAAGTATTTTTTTATATAGTTTCAACATATATAAATAAGTTACTAAAATGTTAATAGTATCATCGTACTTTTACTTTAACCAGTTTCTGTATTTTTCTCAGAAATGAGATATTTTCCTGCGGTAAAGAGAATCCTATGTGTTGACCCGCATAACCTGCTATTACAATACCAAATTTCATCAAAATCCCTCTTGTGGTTTTTCTGTGATCCGGTCACATACAGACAGAAAAAAATTTAAAAACTATAAATAGTTACTAATTTATATAACCAAAAAGTTTGCTTTACTGATAATTTAAACACGGGCGGAGCCGCGGGTAATTTAGTAGTAATTCTAATAAAATCGTAAAAAGGTCATATCTATACATTCATTTTTTTTGGGATTAAAACTATGTATTTTAAAAACACATGGCGACATCTATTGTCGAATATCTAAATAACACATAAATAAATACTAATTAAAATTACTATTTTAATAGATAAAATAGGGCAATTGATAATTTGATTTTCAAGATAAGCTATTTTTATAGTTTTTACCGTATTTTGTAAGTTACCTTGCTAAACTGTTTACAAATAGTATCATCGTGGTTTTGTTCCTACCAGTTTTTGTACTTTTTTTCAGAAATGAGATAATTTCTCGCGATAAAAAGTATCCTATATGTTGACCCGGATAACCAGCTATCATCATACCAGATTTCATCAAAATCCCTCCAGTGGTTTTTCTGTGATGCGGTAACAGACAGACAGACAGACAGACAAAAATTCTAAAAACTATAGATTCGGCCTCTGCATCGATAATAATGTCTATTTCAATAAGATTTTCCAAAAAATATTTAATGTACAGATTCGGCTTAGTTAGAATTTTATAATATGTATAGATAAGTATGGATCAAAGTATCCATTTAACGTTAATTGATTATTAGTCGACGTTATAGACGTTATAATCTCCGAAAACTAGCCATTATGGAATATCTGAGTCTGACTGACCGAGTAGTATCCCACACCACAATTTGATTTTAAGCCGCTATAAATGCAGATAATTTATTCCAAAAAAATTTAAACAGAAAGCCCAATATGCCATTTGATTTGACTCGGAACTCGAACCTTAAACGTAGTTTGGCAATATAAATGATCTAATATCAATATTAGTTATAAATCAAAAATAAAATATAGTATATATACGTCAGGGAGTGTAGCTTTCTATTAGAAAAAGAATTTTTGGAATCCGTCAGTATTTCCAAAAATCTGCCGTCAAAAATAAGGTCCTAACTAATAACTTGGTCAAAAATGACTTAAATGCAGATTCGGAATCAGCAAAAAAGATTCTACTTGATAGTCTTACTAATAAAGCTCTAAGTCTTTTGAATCCGGAGATACCATAACCATTTCCATCGTAACTACGTCTAAACTACTACTAAGTACTAAGACAAAACTTCCAATATCTCGAAATCAACTTTGACGAAGTTGCGGCCTTCTTATGACGGCAGAAAGTACCATCTACGAGTACATATGTATAAAACTTATTTATTATAGCAGTATAGATTATGCTTTAAAGCTGGGCTTTTAACGATAACGTAGATATGATTAAAACTAAATTACCTAAACGATTTTAAAATATAATCAAAGTTTCATGCCCTTTAGTGAGATTACGATGAGCTTTATGCATTGAAAGGTACATTAACCCATCAGTATGATGTTATCAATTGAAATTTCTCGTTGAGCCATAGCCAGAAGCCTTTAGATGGCCTGATAATTCCTACTTACAGGCAAATAATAATTGATATGAAATAGGCAGGGAATTAAGTAAAGGCGTTAGTTTTACATAATAGGTCAAGCAACAAAACCTATAGTTTAGAAGTTATTACAAAAATGGTATTTAATTACAGCAATTATTTAGTAATACTAGCGACTCAACCTCGCTTCGCTCAGGTTCGTCAATAGGTACGTTTTGACGCTTAGTATGCAATAGATTTTTTTTTTCATTTTTTTTCGTGAATTTTTCCGATGTTTTAATAGTTATTCTCACGGAATAGGTAAAAAAGGCTGGAAAGGTAATGTGGGCGTAACAGCCGCGCCGTAACTATGATTAAACAATCATACTTCAACTGATTCATGCGTTCACCGCTTGTAGTTCTTGTTTAGCGTGCGTCGGGAACGGAGCTACGATAAATAGTGTTATAATGCCGTGTTGCGCTATTATTACATGCAAGACAAAAAGTCAGACTTCGAGTATCGATCGAGGAGGTATATCTTTTCATCGTTAAGTCAAAAATAATAATGAATATCTCTTTAGTTTCAAAAATGTAGCAACGATTACAAAATTCAAAACAAACGATACTATTACAATAAGCTAAAACAAAAACTATACAGTGCTCGCTATACATGCGCATAATCAAAGCAACGCGCGATCGTTGTCCGCAATGGATAGCGTTCTCTGCGAAACCCACACTTCTTTGCGGTGATTCGCTTTTGTATATTATAATAGCGATGTGCTTTTGTTGTAAGACAAAATAATCGATAAGACAATGATTTTTGTATAATAATGTGATTGAACACTTTCTTTGGCTAATTTAAAGTTTATATACAAGTTCATTTTAGAGATAAGGAAAAATCAATTTTATATATTACCTAAAAATATCTCGTGCATGATTTGGTAATCTCAAAAAAATACTTTTAGGTTTCCTAAAGAACCTTCCATAAAAGAACAATGGATTGACGTGACGGGCAGGTAAAACTGGTTTCCGACAAAGTCCAGTACTATATGCTCTAAGCCTTTTAGTGAAAATAATTTTATTATTAAAAAATTTTATTACATTTACTTAAGAATTCACTTACCATGTATGTAACATTAAAAATACAATTATTAGAAGTTAAACGTTGTTTTATTTTATTTTTAAATTGAACTAATCTAATTCATTTAAAAAAATTGTTTTTAATAACTGTAAAAAAAACAAATATTATATAAAATTTTAATACACTGACATAAATTATCGACAAAAATATCGATAGCATTTTTTCATTTTCAACCACTAGCGTACGTGTAATTTTATTTGCTTTTGCACAGCACAGACGCAACGATGATTATCTATGTGTTGACCAATTATAGGGCTGCGATTAGGGATTGCAATCCGGAAAAATGGATCCGGTAATCCGGCGGATCCGGCATCATTAAACGCTCACCGGATCCGGTACCAATATACCGGATCCGGCGACCGGATCCGGTGCTAATCATTTTTGGCAAAATAATAGAGATGTTGCATGTAGAGGCCCTATGCAAAAGAGGTTCGACCCTGTTAAAGGTAGACTTTCGAAACAAGCGTCAATAATGCGGCGTTTATAGCGTTACCGACGCCGCGTAAGTTGACTGGTGTCAGTGACGCCTTGATGACTTTGGATGGCCACGAAAGACGTCCATTATCGTATCGCGTTTGCCGCGCCCACCATATCTCGATAGCTCTTTCAAAAGTATTTCCGATAGTGACGCTGCGCTCGAATGTGGAATGTCGTTCCCTACATTTACATAGTGCAAGCGTCAGTAGCGTCAGTGAGGTCGCGACCGGGCGGCAGATTAATGCACTATGTATATGTAGGAAACGACATTCGAGCGCAGCGTCACTGACGCCGTGTCAGTGTCTGTGCGACTGTGACGTTAGACCCTAGCGTTACTGCCGCGCTCATGTTCGCAGTGTCGCCGCCGCCCACGTGTATTTTGAGGTATTTTCAATAAAAAATCATAAAATGGCACCTGTTGAGGCGTTTACTGAAGAAGATGCTGAAATTTTAATTACACTGGTGTCTCGGCATCCATTGCTTTATAATTTATTTTTTATATTGTTTTATAATTAATAACGTTGTAGAAACCTTCATTGTTTCGGCTTTTTGATGAAAATTGGATGAGTGGAGGCCCTTTCTACACTGAGATAGTATCGAATTAAAAGGTCATCATCTTCTTCCTCTTCTATAATAAATTCAAGATAATCCATAATGAAATACTTTTATAAGAGCTATCGAAATGTGTTGGGTGCGGCAAAGGCGATGGACGTCTGTCGTGGCCATCCAAAGTCACCAAGGCGTCAAAGTTGTTTTTATATATGTTTTATTTTTTATAAACTACCTATATTAAGTACAATCACACTTGATTAACTTACTAACAGTTCATTTTGAACCAAAAAGCGAAAATTACCCTCATTTGATCAATCCGATCGGATCCGGCCGGATCGATGGGAATCCGGTCGGATCCGGCCGGACTGAAAATGACGCCGGATTGCAATCACTAGCTGCGATAAAGGTTGCATATGTGTGCAAATGCTTGTGTTTATTTGACTTGCGCGTGTAGTAAAAACATCAAGAAGGGATAAGTGGCGACAGTGGTTCCCATACAAATTACGTGTGATTACCATTCTAAATCTTTCATCTATTCTGTGGTTATTCTGCTATTCGGAGTCCATCCCAGGGCGGAAAACAAAGATTAATAAAATCGGTCCGGTTATAAGTGAACTAACAAAACCAACTTTGTTACATATATATATGTTTCGATGTAGGTTGTCATTGGAGGCCGGTTTGCTATACTTATCGGACTAAACCCTTTGGTAAGAAAATAGTTTGAGACACTGAGAAGGACATAGGAAAGTTTTCATCCCGAAAAAACATATCATGCGTAAGGGGGTGAAAGGGGGGGTGAAGGGTTGAATGAGGAATCAATCATTTCTCAAATAAGGGAGACAATATATTTTTTATTTTTTTATAATACTTGTACTTATAGTTTGTTTGGGGAAGCAATCTAGGGACGAACCCGACCGAAGCGAGGGTGAGTCGCTAGTTTATGAATGTTTTTGTGAGACTTAGTGAAGAATGTATGTATTATGTAATTAAAAAACATAGGTATTTCTATATAAAATAAGTAAATGTCAAGTACAAATCACATTAAATATTAATACAGTATTGTAATATTAATAATCTTACCGCGATTACTCTGCGTGTTCGCTTCAGTTTGTAACTCGACTTTGGAATGAGACGTGTTGTTGAACCACCACTGGTAAGTCATCGGATCCTAGTATGAACAGAAGGACAAAATTAATAAACTATTTCTTAATATATACAGCTAGCTAGTACAACTAACAACAGCTTATGCGATACTCCATACGACCATAGTCTATCTATTTATTAAATTTCATCCAAAATTCGTGCAGCCATGTCAGCATAAAGGAAAAACAAGCATACACGTATATGTCTTGTCTTGTCTCAGCCCGAACCCGTCAAATGTTGGACCTAGGCCTCCCCCAAAGATTTCCACGATAACCGGTCTTGTGCCATCCGCATCCATTGGGCTCCAGCGACTTTGACCAAGTCGTCGGTCCACCTTGTGGGAGGCCTACCCACGCTTCGCCTTCCGGTACGTGGCCGCCACTCGAGAATTTTGCGTCATACACGCACATACATAAATTCAATCATTTACGATAGTTAAGCAATTATTGTTTTTTTATTTAATATTTGCTTTCACTATTCCCATTTTATTAGAAGAATTTCGGCCACGGCCAATCTCACTGAGACTAGCCAAGTGCGCAGGAGATATTATAGTGCACAAGTGTACGCGCAGACACAAGTGCACTCTCTATTCCTGTCACTCAGTCCAATAAGACAATTCGACATCACGGGTGAGAGATCAGGCATAGACAGATAGATTTACATGCTCTCAGAGGCTAGGGACTGATATACTGCCAATTTCTCAACTCCCGAGCTGCTACTGCTTGACAGAATAACCCAGTAACTACACTTGGTGTGACCTGGGATTTGAACCCAGGACTTCCAGATCTGAAGTCTGTACAAGCTAGCCATTAGACAAACGAGACAGTGTGTCTTTTTAACAGATAAATAACTAATAACATAATATTTTTATTTTGTAATTTATATAAAACCTCTTACTTAGTTATAAGTTAGAAAACTGTTTTGCGAACTTATAAAGCTTTAATATTCTATGATACTTTAAACCTTCAAAAAACCTTTAATTTTTAATTTATAAGCTCTCCTTTGTTTCAGAATTCTAATACCGTTCAAAGTATTTAATATCAGCCCAGACTTGGACTATAAAAACTTTACATATTTGAAGTATTAGATATCGATCTGACAACATCTGTTCGCAAGAAATTGTGAACGTTCCGCTTTTATGTTTTAAATGAAGCAATGCATATGTATATCGAAAAAAACACTTTCAATATGAATATTTTATAATAATATATTATTTTCTAAATGAGTGCGAAAATATTGAGTGAACAATAAATGCCAATTTTTTTCTTGTAAGTGAATGTAAATATGATTAAAGAGGAGAAAATTTAGTTAATAACCTAATTAAGCAAACGTTTTTTATTTAGAATTAAATAAATAAATATGTTGGGACATTAACACACAGCACCATCTAGTTCCATGGTAAGCTACGAGGCTTGTGTTACGGATACCAGATAGTTGATACACTACATATATATAACTTTAAATACATACATATTATAAATATAAACACCCATAACTGGAGTACAAACATTCGTGCCCATTACACAAATGAATGCCCCAAGCGGGACTCGAACCCACGACTGTTGACAGTTGACACGGCATGACGTAGGGTCACTACAAACTGAGTCAAACGTGTCGTCAAATATTTGATAAGAGATAAAGGTTATTAAAGTTCTGAATCAAATTAACAACCATCAAAACCCAATATGATAAACCTTTTTGTAAACTACAGATACATAATATATTAATTATATCTAGGTCAAACAATATTAAAAAAAATCCTAATGAATTTCTATTGCCGGTTCTTAGATCTAATTATTATAATATCAAATCAGTTACTTTCACTGAAAAAATTTAACCTACTTTTATTAGCTTCTATTAAGTAAGTTATTACATATTACACTAGCAACTCACCCTCGCTCCGCTTGGGTTCGTCCCTTGTTATGTTTTAACGTTTAACTCAGATATGAAATATTTTTCCGCAGTAAAAAGTATCCTATAGGTTGATCCGGATAACCAACTATAATCATACCGAATTTTATCAAAGTCTGTCCAGTGGTTTTTTCGTGATGCCGTCACAGATAGACAGACACACAAAAATTCTTAAAACTATAGATTCGGCCTCTGTATCGATAATAATGTCTATTTCAATAAGATTTTCCAAAAAGTATTGAGTGAACGGATTCGGCTTACTTACAATTTTATTACATGTGTAGATTTAATTCTAACCTATGTAATATTTTTGTATCAATTTGAAACTTTATATGTGAAATCCGGATGACAATACAGTAATTTGATATTGATCAATCGAGCTGAACTGATGGATAGTGTGACTCTTATTAGCTATATATAATCATTTTGACGATATCTGTACGTTACCTTAAATCAAAAACTGTTTTACTTATTAAACTATAATATCACTAGCGACTCACCCTCGCGTTGCTCGGGTTTGTCCCTAGATAATTCCCCATACAAACTTTCAGCCCCATTTTCAACCCCTTAAGGGATGATTTCCGGAATAAAAAATATCCTGTACCCTCCCCAGGGACTCAATCTATCTTCTAACCAAATTAAATCGAAATTGATCCAATAGTTTTTGAGTTTATTCGTTACAAACATACAAATATACAAATCATTCCGCTTTATAATAGTAGTGTAGATATATCATTATAAACTTACCATGGGATTAGAATCAAGTTCACAGTCTATTTGCACGGTCTCTCCTCGGGCTACGTAAAGCGATGCCGTCTTCGCCGTATTACAAGCAGGGCTGTCTATATGAAGAAATTTATATAGTAACGGGCTCTAAGTTTATGCAAAATAAATGACATGGGAGATAACTTAATTATTGAATATATCAAATTTTTCAACTAAAAACGATAGAAAATATTAACATAATCTATATAAATAAATATGTTGGGGGATTTTAACACACAGCACCATCAAGTTCCATGGTAAGCTACGAGGCTTGTGTTATGGATACCAGATAGTTGATACACTACACAATATAATTTTAAATACATACATTTTATAAATATAAACACCCATGACTGGAGTACAAACATTCGTGCTCATCACACAAATGAATGCCCCCAGCGGGATTCGAACCTCACCGCTAGCACAGCAAGAGTCATTATAAACTGAACCAAACGTGTCGTGTAGGTATATACATACACAAAAAGATAGTTGGAATATTACTAGTAACAATTAAAAATCAATTTAAAAATATCCTAAATACAGGGTGTAACAAATATATATGGAAAATTAGGTATCTTAAATTCCAATTAGTTTTACTCAAAGGAAATATTCTTTTATTTTTTTATTCCACGTAGTAAGTTAGAGTCAATATAAATGTATGTATTGAATAAAATACAACGTTTCCTCGAAATTTTAAATAAAACTATCTTTTCGGATTATTTCGCGGATTTATTTTGATTTTTGGTTATTTAAGTTAAGAAAGTATTATTTTCTCGAGATCTTTATATTCTTCATGTTTATCATATTAGTTCGATAAAATAGCGTGGGTGTATTTTTTTGCAATTTTTGGTTCAATAATTAACTTTAGTAAGATTTTTAAAACATGTATAAATACAGTTATTCTTATTTTTAAAAACAGAAGAATGTTTCCTTTGAGGAAACTTATAGCTTTAAAATTTTAAGGTACTTTTTTCCCATGCCCTCTTATTTTCCAAGCTCTGTATAAGGGAAAATATTAAATTGAAAATTACCATCTTATTCTCATTTATTAGTTATAACATAGTTTATAATGTGTGTGTATCTACATTGTACATTGTATGAATTTTATCATTATTTGTGATCAGAGTAGAGATTGGGTGTTTTTGTGTGTTAAGCGATATTTTCGTCATTAGATTTTTTTTTTGAATAATTAAAAAAAAATTCTATACCTACGGTCTAAAATATTTTTAAAGAAATTTTGGCAAATGCAATCAAAAATACACCTACGTGAAATCTATTCAAATAATTCATATCATTGATACATCTCAAAACAAATAAGTACCAACATACTCGTAGATATATGTACATACATAACGAATTTTACTTCAATTTCATATTCAATAACCAGAATTCATATCGTCAATTGCAGTTTGTCTTGTTAAACACACATCACTATCTAATATTTGATAGACTCGGGTCAACATTTGTATTGAATTCCTGTTTCATCAATGTATTCTGTAATAGTGGCACACCCTTGCTTTACCTTATTTCTAGGCTGCTTTTTGACACAGACTAACTATAGAATCTTATTATATTAAACTAGCAACTCAGTTTATCTCTAGGTACTTTTAACAGTTAGTACGATATAGATATACTATTTATTATATGATATATAGCCTTCCTCAATAAACACGGGCAATCTAATGCAAAAAGAAATTTTCAAATCGGATTAGTAGTTCCTGAGATAAGCGCGTTCAAACAAACAAACAAACGAATAAACAAACAAACAAACTGCCTCTTTATAAAATTAGTTTTAGTATAGATAAGCAATTCTTCTATGTATACTCGTATTTTATATATCTCGGAAACGGCTCTAACGATTTGAATCAAAATGTTATATTTAGGACTAGCGACTCACCCTCGCTTCGCTCGGGTTCGTCGCTAAGAACGTTTTACATAGATATGTCATGTTTAAAATAGTTATTTGCCAGCGTTAGTCATATATTTTTTTTTTAATTTTTCTGATGTTTCAATACTTATTATCCTATTCCGGACTAAGAGAAATCCAAAAAATCAAATATCATAAAAATTGGTGCAGCCGTTCTTGAGTTGTAAATGGTGTAACTAACACGACTTTTATATATATAGATAAGGTTTTGCTTTTTAAGTTTATCTATAAAGGTATTTTTTTCGAAAAAAACAACGCAATTTTTATATTTTATTCGAAAGACTGAGTGAAACTCGGTGGCCCAAGTACTAGTAATTTATACCTATAACTCCATAGTTTAAAAAGAATTTTTATGCAAAAATCATACTGATATCTTTCCATGAATAACAGTTGTCGAGAAAAATAATCAAATTAATTAACAATCCTGGTTGGTAGCGGAATTAATTAAAAAAGAGAAAAACACGTGATCCGAATACTTTGAATTCAAGACTAGGACCAGTTTGTAATCAGAGAAATAACTAACAAAAACCAGTCAAGTGCGAGTTGACTCGCACACGAAGGGTTCCGTACCGTTTTACAACATATAACACTATGTACTACTGAGAGAAAATTATGTCATCTAGAACAGACACAGACAGCACAAAATGTATGTGTAAAATAAAAGGCTAGTTACACCTAATTTTTTTTAATAAGTCATTAAATAAATCAGTGTTTAAGATTAACAATTAATTATTTAAAAAAAACGTGTGTGTACAACAGAATTAAAATAGATTTAAAGATTTCATCCAGTATGTCACAACTCTCTGTTTCTCAAAGGAATGCCGCTAACTTCATCATGTTGCTTTCAGCTAACTTCATCATGTCGCTTTTTGGCTGTCGGTATGCGCGCGCATCATAAAATTTTACGCTCATATTTTTTTCCGAACGTGGCAAACGTATAACTTCAAACATATACATTCCAAAATAAAAATGTGGCTGACTATTTTTTTATAAATATTAGCACAATGGATTTCAAAAAACTGATGTACATTTTGTCTATAATCGAGCTAACAGACCTGTTAAACCGTGATTAAGTTTAATAGCTGATTAAGAAAATTAACAGGCCTTAAGTACGTTGAGAAACGCTCCATCGACTTAACAGTTCGTTAAAACTTTTATCACAACGTTTAACAATCTGTTAAAGAATGGTGATACTGGCCCTAACTCGATGTAAGCGATGAGTTAAATTATTCGAAAAATTTTGTGAATTCAGTACAAAGTATTTCTCACTCCCCATATGATTAACTCTCATATGGGTTAATCTATACAGATAAACAAAATTGTAGTGTCTGTTGGTAATATTAAAATAACCGCTTTTTACGAAATGCATATGGATGTATACATGGTACATATTACAAACAACATTTTTTACAATTTTTGTCTATCTGTCTGTTTGTTCTGGCTAATCTCTGAAATGGCTGGACCGATTTTGACGGGACTTCACTGGCAGATAGCTGATGTAATAAGGAGTAACTTAGGCTACTTTTAATGTAGAAAAAAAGGGTCCCACGAAGAAAAATTAAAACCAAATTAATTAATTAATTTTGTTTTGAGAAGCAACTTAGGGACGAACCCGAGCGGAGCGAGGGTGAGTCGCTAGTATGATATATAATATAACCTTCGTTTCTATAAATATGCAAGACATCGAGACCGTTTATTAGTAATTGTGGTTAGGGGCTTGTTAAGTTATTTTTATTATGAACTAGCGACTTACCCTCGTTTACACGGGTCACCGGTTGCGTCTCTAGGTACGCGGATTTTGATCACAAAATCATGGATTTTAAATTTTTTGCGCGAAATCGTAAGGTTTTTTCTAAAATTAAAGTAGCTTAATTACTCCTTATAACATTAGCTATCTGCCAGTGAAAGTCCCACCAAAATCGGTCCAGCCGTTTGAGATTAGCCGGAACAAACAGATAAACAAACATTTTAAATGTTTTTTTCTCTTAAGTACCTACTGTATATTTTATATGCATTTATTAAAAAGCTGTTATTTCGACATCACAAACAGACACTTCAATTTTATTTATTTGTATAGACTAAATTAGTCGATGTTATAAATAGTAAATACAAAAGTTTGTATGTGTGTATGATTGTTACTAAAATAGCTGGAGGAATTTGAATGAAATTTAGTATACGGATACTGAATAGATTGACTTGGAGTAACACCTGCTCCCGCAGCGAGTGTAGATCTTTCTGATTTTTTCGCGGATTTATTTTGATTTTTGGTTCCCGACGTTTCGATTGCTTAACAATCACGGTCACGGGAGAGACTGAGGTTTTAAATGTGTCTTAGGTCACTATACAGTTTATTTAAAATGACAAATATTCGCGTAAATCTAAGAAAGTATTATCGTTATAGTGTATACTAGCGGGTCACCCTTACTTCGCTCGGGTTCGCCCCTAGATGATTCTTTAAATTGACATAACCTTTTTTATTTAGGAACCGATTGAAATAAAAGAAATACAAAATGTTAAGTGAAGCTTACCACAAAACAAATCGCACAAAGTGAAAACCGCACCCAAATCGGTTAAGCAGTTTCTAAGATTAGCGCGCACAAACGCACAGACAAGCAAACAAAAAAAACTAAAAACCATTGTTTTAGGTTCTATTGCGTTAATAAAGATGCCCAATAATAGTTTTTCTCAAATATCTTCCATGTACAGACAGCGATCAGTTACAATTTTATTATATGTATAGATAAGGTAAATTAGTAGTAAATTTTATAATATAACTGTATATTAAAAATGCGGGTTTGTTTTTATTTTTTTAAATTACAGCGGAATTAATCAGTTCGACTTTTTGCATACAGATATAGGGCAGAATGATTCAGGATATTTTTCCTACCGTTATATTGAGTTTCCTATGATTTATGATCTGTTTCAAAATTATCTAGAAACCCACTTGACCGTCGAGGACATATACGAGTAGTATTTGTATTTATACGTAAAGAATAAAAACAATGCCAGCTACATTCTCTTTTTATCTACTGTATTTTCTAAACAAATGTTTGTAAAAGAAATATTTATTACTTGTGATATTCAAACCCGCATATATTGTTGAAAAGGTTTTGTTACGATCATTATTGGAGAAGAAAAAAGTCAGCGAAAAGCAAATGGCGTAACTCTTGTATATTTTATTACAAAATAATTGATATACGTATGTATACATTGTGTTTAGTAAAATGTATATAGAATAGTGTACATATAAATAAATAAATCTGTTGGAACATTAACACACAGCACCATCTAGTTCCATGGTAAGCTACATAGACTTATGTTATGAATACCAGGTAGTTGATACACTACACATATATAACTTTAAATACATATATTATAAATATAAACACCCACGACTGGAGTAGCATTCGTGCTCATCACACAAATGAATGCTACCAGCGGGACTCGAACCCGCGACCGCTGGCACAGCAAGTCACTACAAACTGAGCCAAACGTGTCGTCAAAATTAATGTTTGACTTTTATGCCGCAAGTTGTGTCGTAGTTTAAACTTAACTACAATGGTTTTACTTACACTTTACGTTTAAATCTAGTGGTGCACTAGAGCCCTCGCCTAGAGCATTTCTGGCTACACAAACATACGGTCCTGCTGCGGCTCTCGATACATGCTGTAGTACCAAGCTTTGGTTGGCTACCACAATGCCTGAACTTCCACGAATTCTAGAACCCTGTAGTAAGACAGTAAATACTGTAGAACTATTAATAATTAATTTAATCTAAATCATGTTAATTTTTTAATTAAATTCCTCAGTCAAAATTATGTTTTTATACCATTTGCTGTAGAAACCCTTGCCAATGAAATCAGTGCTGAGCACTTCTTAAAAGACATGACACGAAGGAGAGTTGGCTCGTTTTTCGCCCAAAGAATAGACATTGCCATTCAGCGGGGGAATGCGGCTAGCATTTTTGCCACTCTTCCACGCGGACATGACTTGTACAGTAATAACTAAGTGTACATTTGTTTTGTATATATAATTAAGTATATTTGTAATTTTAGGTTACACTTTTGTATTGCTCCTGCTACATATTAAATTATATTTGATGTCCAAAATTCTAAAATACTGATAATAAAGTTAAGGCTAAGGTAAAGCTAATAAACTCTTCTCTGTATGACAGCAAGCAATTAAAAGAATAAAAAAAATTGTCAATTGCGAGACGGATCGCACACGAAGGGTTCCGTACAATAATCGATTTATTTGTAATTTGCATGGCAGCCTTTTTGAAATGCGCCATCTTAGTTTTTTATTACTTGTTGTTGTAGCGGCAATAGAAATACACGCTCTGTGAAAATTTCAACTCTTTACCTATTACAGTTCATGAGATATAGCCCTCTGACAGACGGACGGATGGACAGCGGGAGCTTAGTAATAGGGTTCCGTTGACAGCCTTCGGGTATATCACCCTAAAAAGCAATGTATTTTCGAACACACACGAATAAAATAGTTTTTTAAAATCTTTTTTAAGTCAGAGTAAATTGTATAAAACATTTTTTTAGTTCCAGAATCTGGACAATTTGATGAATTTAAAAGCAAAGCCTTTAAAAACACAGAAAGAACTCGTAAGATAGTGGTTTCTGTTGCCATAATTTTTTAGTTTTATTGAGACCGAGACTATCGCAAATTAAGAAAAAACAGCTGTACAAGTTTCTTTTTTGATAACATACTATAACCATCCAGTAAAATATTTTCTCATTTCAAAGGAACTTTTTTTTCATAGACTCAAGGCAAATTGGATACGCTAAAATGATCAGAACAATACAAATATCTGTTTCCTTTTACACAATTCTTAAAAAAACGATCAACCTAAAGATGAAGTACTATCGAATATTTCATTGTTATTGTTGAACAATAGATTTTAGATATTTCTCTAGAATATCCCCAATCTTCCGAGACTCTCATAAAACGTATAAACTATATAATACGATGGATTTTTATTAAGCACTAGCGGCTCAACCTTGCTTCGCTTTGGGTTCGTGCCTAGACAAAAACATATCTATCCCACGGGAACCGTACATTTTTCCGGGATAAAAGTTATCTATGTGCTATTCCAAACTATAATCTATCTCTGTGCCAAATTTCATCCAGATCCGTTCAGCCGTTCTGGCGTGATTGGGTAACAAACATCCATCCTGACAAACCTTCACATTTATAATATTAGTATGGATATGGATTAACTCAATAAAAACCCATCGTATTATATTAAAAATATTGCTAGCACAAAAGTCGCCTTACTTTTAAAGCATGATATTAAAAATATTTATTTACAAAATCAATACGCAAATACAACGTCATCCAACATTGAATTTGACAGAACTTATGCTGAAAACTGCAACTACTTGTCTTTTTTGGATTAATAATAATTTCGATTAAAATTAATAAATATAATATAAATAATTAAATTAAATAAAAAAATAATTAATAATAAATTAAGTATATTAGAAAATTATAAAAAGAAATAACTTACCTTATGGGTAAAATACACATGAGTATGCCATGGGTTAGCACGCACCATGCAATCCAAATACACGTCTGAGCCTTCTATCACATTGTCCGCGTTTAAATTCGCTCCCAACTCTAATTTCACTACCGGCAAATCTAAAACAATTATATTTCATTTCAACACTTTATTTTGTATGAGTACATTAAAAGGAAAATGGCGATAAACTGAGCATCCTTTTTAAAATAGCCGTTTTATGCGCAAAATTACGTATTTTTAGTCCATCTTATATATTACGTAATATAAGAAGTAAAATCACGCTTATATCTAAAACTAGAGACTCACCCTCGCTTCGCTTCGGGTTCGTCTCTAGACAAAAATAACTCTATCCCACGGGAACCGTACATTTTTTCGGGATGATATATAGCCTAAAGCCTTCCTCAATAAATGGACTATCCAACACAAAAAGAATTTTTCAATTCCATCCAGTAGTTCCTGAGATTAGCGCGTTCAAACAAACAAACAAACAAACAAACAATCAAACAAACTCTTCAGCTTTATAATATTAGTATAGATTATTTTTTAAATAAAAACAAATGAAAATGAATAACAGTAACAAATTTAAAAGACGTTATTGCGTCTGTCTGTCTGTCTAACAAAAAAAAAATATTATGTAATATTACTCATTAATACAGTAATGGTCTACCAGATTTAAATGAAATTCGGCATGGAGATAACTTACATCGTATACTAATATTATAAAGACGTAAAGTTTGTGAGTTTGTTTGTAGGAAGTAATCTCTGGAACTACTTAACCGATTAAGATGAAAAATTAAGAGGATAGTTTGAGACCCTGGAAAGGACATAGGATAGTTTTTATCCCTGACATCATCCCTTAAGGGGGTGAAAATGGGGATGAAAGTTTGTATTCGGAATCAACCTAGGGACGAACCCGCGCGAAGCGAGGGTGAGTCGCTAGTTCTATTATATAATTTTTCATTGACGTAGGTACTTACATATTAGGCAAGCGGAATCAGGACAGAAAAGTAGTATAGTGTGATACTTATTTATTAATCTTTTAAAGTCTAATACTCACGTTGAATTTCCAATTTGAATCCATCTTCATATGTATTATGTGGGAAGGCCGGCTGGTTGGCTCTGCATGAGAGCATTCTACCCGCATCTTCGATACTTGGTACGAAACTTAGCGTACTACGCGTTATATTGCCATCTACTGACGTTTGCTAAAAGAAGTACTTAATCTTGTAATAATAAAACATTATATTTTTTATGAATTAAGACTTTATTCCGAGAAAAAGTAAAGTGTGAGTCGGATTTGGTAACGGACTATCTAGTATAGGATGTCTATAACTTTTATAATAATGTAATTTATCAATATAGAGCTTAATTCTTAAAAAAAAACCTCCATAATTCACATTTCCAATGAAGTAACATCGAATAATTTAATTCTTAATTAAAACAAAGTTTTTGCTTTTTATTAACTTAACTAATACGTTTTAACAAAAAAAGTTAATAATTTCTTAATCTTCAAGTTACTTTTTATTAGACTACACTAAAGATACATATATTTCAACAACTTACAATATCCTTAACACTGGTAAGTTTAGTCCCACTCTTCCACCATGAGATCGTGGGCGTGGGACGAGCGCCCACAGCTGTACAAACTAGCTCTGTTGTTCTTTCAGCTACTAAAACTCGTGGACCGCCTTCCAATTTTACCCATAGCGGAGGTACTGACAACATTAAATATGGTTTACATAATACATATAGGTATAGGCCCTCCTGACCGATCCCTGCCGAATTTCTGAGACTCGTTAGCTGCGTAGGAGATATTATTATATTGCTATTATCAATGAGAAATTTAAACTTATGTATGTGTGTTTGTTACTCTTTCATGAGCAACACAAAGGCTACAGTTAGTCCTGAAATTTGCCAAGATCTTTTGGCAAAATAATCTGGGGAGGGGGGGGGGGGGGGGGGAGAAGGGGTTTATCCTTGTGAAGCAATTGTTATTCACTTGTAGTGCATAAGCAAACAAAAGTGCTCTCAAAACTCTCAATATCCAGTTGGACAATTTGACACGAGCTATGAGAGATCAGACGCGATCGACGTAACATGACCGACTTAAGTAATTTTAACTGCTACTGAGAATGACTTGTCAAAAATACCTAATACCCCATACTCACACTTATCCTGAACTGGAACCTGCAGAACTGCAGCCGTACATACTAATCACTAGACATAACACCTTATTATTTTTACTGGTGACAGAAGAGCTGGCTCGTTTTTCGCCCAAAGAATCGGCATTGCCATTCAGCGGGGGAATGCGGCTAGCATTCTTGCCACTATTCCTCACGGACATGACTTGTACAGTAATGGTTAAGAGTACATTTATTTTGTATATATGTATAATGAAATATATTTGAAATTTCTTTTATTACTAGCGACTTACCCTCGCTTCGCTCGGGTTCGTCCCTAGCTTGAATATAGTAAAATGGATATAGTATGTTATTCTTAAGAGATAGACATATGCCATCGCGGACTATTTTATAGACCTTTTTAAGTTGTACAATATTGTTGTACATTATTTTGATTTATCTCGTGGGGTTCAGCCAGCGTTTGCAATGTAAGCGCAAAAAATGTGTTTATTTACGGCAACACATTAGAAACTTCTAAAATTAGTAATGTTTCTCTACTATATTATGCATGTATTATACATACAAACCCACCTCCTGAAACACTCTATCTATTAAAAACTGCATCAAAATCCGTTGCGTAGTTTTAAAGATCTAAGCATATGTAGGGTCAGCAAGAAGCGACTTTGTTTTATACTATGTAGTGATAAATATTTTTAGACCGACCACTAAACCAAGAAGGCAGTTAAAAATGACATATAAATCATATGCTATGAAATATTACGTATGTACAGTATACACATGTATTACGTATATGTATAAACAAGTATCTAACCAATCTCAGCCAGGTGGAAAGTATGTCACTTCTTTTATTTCCACATTCTTAGGCAGCTCACTTCAAACTGTTTCTTATAATATTAAAGCTTAACTGTTATCCCAAAGTACCGAAACAAAAATACATCTTTTATCTTCAGGACATTGAAAAAATCAAATCAAATCAACGCGTGATGGAATCATGAACATCCAAGAATTTTCCTTTCTATTTATATTACATATATACATATGTAGTGTACCTATAGACTGTTTTCGTTTCCGTTTGAGCAAAAATCATTACCAGAGCTTTTAGATTTCCTTTGTAGAAAAACAAGGAAGTGAAAAAATCTCTTTTCGCGTCCTTCAACATTGTTAGATAAGAACTTTGAAGATAACTTTTTTCTATAAAATAGAAAGTGTACCGAGCTTAAATATTAAAGAGAAGAGAAATCATTTAAAAACAAAATTTAATTTTTATCAGATTAGATTAAGAAAATTGCTCATACAGTAACATCAAATATCTAAGCAACTATTAGTACCAATATCAGTTTATATAATCCTAAGTAATATTATAAGTGAAAGTGTTTATTGGTTTATTGTTTTTTTAAGTTTCTTTATTTTAAATTGTTTTAAAAGGAATCAGTGATGTCAAAAACAAATACTGCCGTCATAAGAAAGAAGGCCGTAACTTCGTCAAAGTAAACGAGATATTTGAAGTTTTGTCTTACTACTATGTCAAAATTACCACTAGTTTTGACGTAGTTACGATTAAAATGCTTATGGTATCTACGGATTCATAAGACTTAAAGGTTTATGAGTAAGACTACCAAGTAGCATTTTTTTTGCTAATTCCGATTCTACACATAAGTGATTTTTGACCAAATTGTTAGTTATGACCTTCGTTCTTATGACAGTAGAATAGCAAATAGCAAATACAGCCCTTTTTAACGTCCCACTGCTGAGCACGGGCCTCCCTACAGTACGAGGGGGATCAGGCCATAGTCCACCACGCTGGTCAAGTGCGGGTTGGCGGACTTCACATGTCTTTCGAAAACTTGCTAGGTTCTCTCAGACATGCAGGTTTCCTCACGATGTTTTCCTTCACCGTTAAGGCAAGTGATAATCATGTTGGAAATGATTCGCACATGAAAATATCAGAGAAACGAGACCCGGGATTTGAACTCGCTTCACTCGGTTTCCCAAGCGAGCGCGTTACCACTGGGCTACCACTGTCTGCAGAATAGCTATTTTAAATTAAATACCACTTTTTATTCAATTACATTTTATTATTTGGGATTTAGTCTGTTGCCTAAAATGTCTGATTAAAGCGCGAGCGTGTCATTAGTCTAATATAAAAGATATGAGCCATTAGTACGTAACTCATATGCCTATACAGAGTCGGATTTAGGGGGTGGCGACTGACGTTGCAGTTTCCGCATGAATTAGGCCCCCATAGCAGAAATTACTGTGTAGTCTAAATTTGATATTTTATGTGAAACTAGCGATTTGCACTTGCTTTCCTCGGTCTTTAAGTGATTATATTTATAATACTATAAACTAAAAGTATTCTACGTATGTGATACACTGGAGAATTATGGAATCTGAGTCACCTATTTGTGACGAAATTTCATCCCAATCCGTCTATCCGTTTCTACGTGAAAGAGTAAAAAACTTACGAATACACATACAAACTTTCGCATATATATTTTAGTTGTTTTAAATTTCACAAAATAAAAAAAACGGGTGCGTGTAACCTTTACACGCGGGTACAGAAATAGTACTTCTTTGGCAAATATCGCAATTAAATTTAAACAAATCAATAATTAAATATAGCAGATTACAATCATATATTTATAGAATATCATATACGGAAAGAATATAATATTGTATATTTGTCTGACAATAACAACATGGCAATGTATTCTATCTCATTCTCTCGCCGGCTTAATCCTATATATTTATGTGTTTGTCTCTTTTTAGTGTCGCATTTTCGTTTCATCAAGTTTCAAATCACAGAGTCTAAAGAAGTTCCACTTTAAAAAAAGAAAATCATAAGTTTTTAATTTTTTTTTTATAATGTTACGGACTGCCCCCAACTATCCGAGACGCAAACTTTCAAATCCGGCTCTGCCTATACATCGTCCTTGACACTATATTAGTCTTCCCTTCCGCCCTCATTCCAGAATGTTCCTCATTCCACTGCTCTAATTAAGTTTCATTGAAATTTCATTTACACTCTGCGTGTGGAGATGAGTCTATTGAATTTCCAATTAATTTCGCCGTTTCAATATGATTGATGTAATACCGTTAATGGAAAGTGGTAAACATCTAAGTACATTTAGTTTTATCGATAGTGAGATATATGGAATCGATTAAAATGTCCTAAAAAATCTAAAAAAAAGTAAAGTCAATATATTGATATATATAAATATAAATATGTTAGGGACATTAACACACAACACCATATAGTTCCATGGGAATCTACAAGGCTGTGTTATGGATACCAGATAGTTGATACACTACACAATATATAACGTTAAATACATACATACATATTGTAAATATAAACACCCATGACTGGAGTACAAACATTCGTGATCATCACACAAATGAATGCCCCTAGCGGGACTCGAACCCCTGACAGCTGGCACAGCAAGTAGGCTCACTATAAACTGAGCCAAACGTGTCGTCTAAATATCTCATTTCCAAGGGGAAATTATAATAAAACTTTTTGGAATTTTAATTGATACAATATAGACATAGTCAGAGGTCTTTAGAGTTATGGCTTTATTTAGAAATGAACCTAAGCGAAGTTAGGTTACGTTACTAGTTTCACATAAAAATCATAACCAAAAATATATTTTGTTCTTTTAAAAATGTTCAATTAGTACAGCAATTTATTTCCACTTTGCTTTCATTAAGCCTCTCTTTCAGAAAACCGGGGCTTTTTCGTAACCATCATTAAAAGACACTTTGTAACGGGGACACGTAACTGTCAAGGATGGTACGTAATTATTAAATTACGTTTAAAAGCATACAGGTATGTACACATTTACGATACCGGCAGTAAGAAGTTATGAATCATAGCATTTTATCAAAGACTTTATAGTACAACTAGCGACTCTCGCTCTGCTCGGGTTTATTCCCACTTATGTTTGAACGTTTAGTTATTTCTCAGAGATGAGATATATTCCTGCAGTAAAAAGTATCCTATATGTTGACCCGGATAACCAGTTATCATCATACCAAATTTCATTAAAATCCCTCCAGTGGTTTTTCCGTGATGCGGTCACAGACAGACAGACAGACAAAAATTCTAAAAACTATAGATTCGGTCTCTGTATCGATAATAATGTCTATTTCAATAAAATTTTCTAAAAAAATATTTAATGTACAGATTCGGCTTAGTTACAATTTTATTATGTATTCCAATTCCATTCCAAAAACTTAAATCTTTTGAACGGTTACAGCGTTACGAAGTAACAAACATACTCATAAACTTTGCAAATATAATATTTGTGATACAATTTACGTATGATTTGTGTCGACACCTACATATATTAAGTTAGTAGCTTAATTAAAACAGATATATGTTTTGTAAGCCATCCAAATGGTTACGTAAACAACAACATATGAGCAATGTTTGTATTCAAATTTTATTATTTTTGAAATCATTCCAAAAATGTCAACTTGGATATATATTTTGTGCCTACGATCTCACATACATCAGAATAGATATAAATATATTTTGTAATAAAGATACTTTATACATTCGTATCAAATAACAAAAATAAGCAAGAATCTAAATTCAACGTGTATTTTAACTATTTCTAGGTAAAGTATTTCTATTCTAATATTATAAATAATTTTTGTTTGAAAATTTGAAAAAAACGTTATTTTTGTTTGTTTATATCCAATAGGCTCCGAAACAAAAGGACCAATTTAAATGAAATTTGGTACGAAATAGTTTAAGACCCAGAGAAGGACATAGGATAGTTTTTATCCCGGAAATCATCCCTTAAGGGGGTGAAAATGGGGGTGAACGTTTATAGGGGAAGTAACCTAAGGAAGACCCCGAACAAAGCGAGGGTGAGTCGCTAGTCTTTATGTAAAACTAGTGACTTACCCCAGCTTCATCAGCATTATACGGTGATAAACCCGAATGAAGATGACAGGAGCCTAACTACAGCCTAGGTGCTACTCCAGCCTCCAGGTTTTAACCCGTATACTGAATTTCATTCAAATACATTCAGCCGGTATAGTGTGAGATAACAAACATACATGCACATATAAAAACTATCACATTAATAAAAAAGTAGTGTTGCGCGAGTAGCGATTCCTCTTAAGTATTTTCTCTATCTAGGGAATGAATCTCAAGGAAACCTCTCGACGTTTCGGGAAAAAAGCTGGCATGTATTGTTTTTGGGCTTATAAATAGTTTAAAGACTAGAAAACTATATATAAAAGCTTTTAAAACCGGTATTTTAGGTGTCCTCAGCAGCATAGGATATACCTACATGATATATATATAATTTATTTAGGCTGTGTCCTATTATTAAAGGTAAATTGACACATATATGTACATATACATATGCATCACTTAAACAAGTCAGGCTGAAGCATAAAGCTGAAGAATTTGTTTGTTTGTTTGTTTGGTTGAACACGCTAATCTCAGGAACTACTTATCGGATTTAAAAAATTATTTTTGCATTAAATAGCCCGTTAACTGAGGAAGAATATATAGGCTATATATTATCCTGGAAAAATGTACAGTTCCCGTGGGATAGATTTGTTTTTGTCTAGGGACGAACCCGAAGCAAAGCAAGGGTGAGTCGCTAGTAAGTATACAGGGTGGATTTTTGAGACGGGACGGTAAGGGCAGGTACCTTAAATATTATAGTTACAGGAAAACACTCCTAAGAGACCATCCATAACTTTTTGAGATATTCTGAACTGCATTCACAGATTTTGGAAAAAATGTACAGTCAGCGAGAAAAATGCTAAAATTCGAAAAAAAATTTTTTCATGTCAATCGATCCTATTTCATGTAAGGATCAAAAGACTCTATGGGACCATTTAAGGTTTGAGTACTAGAAATGACAGAAATCGCCAAAATCCTTCTCCATACATTTTGTATGGAAAAACGTTTAATTAACTCGAAATATTCTTTGTTGCCAAACGGTTCTATTTTTTAATGTGATCAAAAGACTGTTTGAGAAAATCATAATTGCATTGACAAATAAAAATAAAATAAAATTATATCAACTAAACGTGTTTTTTTGAAACACGATATCCATTTTAAGCAATTTATTTTTTAGATCACCTAAATGTTACCTATTTACCTTTGTATTAAGAGTCTTTTGATTACATTAAAAAATAGGACCGTTTGGCAACAAAGAATATTTCGAGTTGATTAAACGTTTTTCCATACAAAATGTATGGGAAAAGATTTTGGCGATTTCTGTCATTTCTAGTACTCAAACCTTAAATGGCCCCATAGAGTCTTTTGATCCTTACATGAAATAGGATCGATTGACATGAAAAAAAATTTTTTCGTAAATTAGCATTTTTCTCGCTGACTGTACATTTTTTCCAAAATCTGTGAATGCAGTTCAGAATATCTCAAAAAGTTATGGATGGTCTCCTAGGAGCGTTTTCCTGTAACTATAGTATTTAAGGTACCTGCCCTTACTGTCCCGTCTCAAAAATCCACCCTGTATAAAGGAGTCGCTAGTACCGTAATATTTCTAGTATAGATATTTCTTAGATAAATAGGTATTTTGTCTTATGCCTGATCCTTATTTTCGATATACTCGTACGGTTATCATGTTAGTGTACGAAATACTCCTAATAAATTGATTTAGGGTTCCCACTTCTTTTGGTTGAACATGTTATATTTATTTTAAAACTAGCAGCTCACCTTGGCTTCGCTCGGGTTCAACTCTAGAAAAACGAAAACAAATCTATCCCACGAGAACCGTACATTTTTCCGGGATAAAAAGTAGCCTATGTGCTATTTTGATGTATGAGCTATATTATTGTAAAGTTTCATTAAAATCCATTCAGTAGTTTTTGCGTGGAAGAGTATCAAACATCCATATAATCTTTACATCCAGACATCCATACATAATCACAACCTTTGCATTTATAATATTACTAAGAATACTTTTCTATATATATGTTTATTTTACCTAAGGTGGCTATAATAGGTATTATAAATTCTAAAGACACTTAGGGAGGCATCCAAGCGAAGGGAGGGTCGCTAATAGTTTATATCTACTAGAATTTCGAGATAATTAGTCCCTTATGAAAAAATCTGAGTGTCTTTAAAAGGTATGGACTTATACAAACCGTGAAATTTCATATAAAAAATTACACAATTGCTTTTGTATGGTACGAAAATGAATTTCTTTAAAATTTCCATTCGTAATTCGTGAACTCAAGTTACACAAACATCACTAGTATTTTTAAAAAGACTTCCTTCTCCTGTTCATCAGAATTCTTTGCTTTTTCGGTGTATAAATTATGCTAATTCTATGACAACGGACAACAGTGTTGCCAATTTACAGCGAAATATACAGTTTTTATTACAAAAAATCGTATTATAATATAAAACGTTCCATCTCAGAATACAAAGCTATCTGTGTGAATATGATCTGTATAGCTTGAATTTTTTAAATTACCAATATCGACCTACAAACACACTCTTCTTTATATTTTTATATATATAGCAAAAACCTCGGTGGTCTAGTGGTTATCATTTACGGCTGCAGGTCCGGAAGTCCTGGGGTCGAATCCCGGGTCAGACCAAGTATTTAGTTACTGGATTATTCTAAACAAACAGTAGCAGCTCGGGACTTAAAAAATTGGAGGTATATTAGACCCTGGCCTTTGAAAACATGTAAAGTAATCTACGCCTGATCTCTCACTCGCGATGTCGAATTGTCTTATTAGACTTTGAGAGTAAACAGGAATAGAAAAAACAGGTATATAAAGATACACGAGTTGCACTATAATATCTCCTACGCATCTGACTCATTGAGATTAGCCACCGTGGCTAAAATCGGTCAGGAAGACATTATTTCCTCCTGTTATACCTATACAACTTTCATAGAATAGAAGCAAAATTGTGTGGGTATTTGTAATACGTCAGAGGTTGCGAATTCGATTTCTGTAAGAATCAAAACATTAATAACTAAATAAAATGACGTAAATAGTAAGATATTACATAAAAGATAACTTACAGTTGACATCTATCGACAGGATTTTCGATAACGGCGTTATTGAAGGGTCTGTCACGGCCTGTTTTAAAAAAAAAAACATCTTTTATAAGAAATAATATGTTATCCTTTCAGAATGAGAAAACTTTACATTATTAACCGACTACCAAAAATAGAAGTTCCTTATTTACCTGTATATGTGACAATTCACAAGTTGGTAAACGAATATTACGTTAGCAAAAAAAAATCCTTTGGACTGATTTAGAGTAGGAGTAATTTAGAGTTAACTTGAATACATGTATGTATGTGTTACAATATAATATGTACATTTGTGTATTTTTTTTATTTAATTTTAAAATAATCTTGCCTTAAATAGAACTGAAGTTGGAAGATATATTATCTATACATCATTCTACACATGTAGGAATCGAACCCGCGAACTCCTGTGCACATTGGACTACCTCAATATGTATAAGATTGCGCTACTATATAAATAATTTAATTTAACCCTTTGACATCCCTAAAAGCCCTTAAACAAAGCATTAAATACAATTATTTCCCATGGGATATTATTATGTTGTTATCTTTTACTGAATTACATTACTGAAAATAAAATAAAATTTCTATGTATACTAATATTATAAAGAGGTAAAGTTTGTGAGTTTGTGAGGTTGTAGGGGGTAATCTATGGATCTACTGAACCGATTTAGATGAAATTTGGTAATATACTTTGAAACCCTAGAAAGGACATAGGATACATTTTTATCCCGGAAATTATCCCTTAAGGGGTTGAAAATGAGGATGAAAGTTTGTATATAGAATCAAGCTAAGGACGAACCCGAGCGAAGCAAGGGTGAGTCGCTATCTTGTAAATAAAATAAAACGAAAATGATAAAATATTTTTTGCTATAATATGTGTCAATGGAAATATAAAGTTGACATTTTAAATATAACTATCTTTTCGATTTTTAGTTTTGCTGTAAAGCATTCCAAAAGTCGTAAACCCAAAATCTAAATAAAACCACGAAAAAATCAGAAAAAATAGTTTATTAAAAATATCAGCTTCGTGTCATCCCAGTGTAGTATCCCCATGGGATACCTAACACCCTCTTATACAGAAAAGAATATTTCCTTTGAGTAAAATTAGATATATATTCATTATTTAAAGTAATTTTCTTTTATGTCCCGTATGGTTTTTGTGGACTCGATATGTACGAATTGTAAGATTTCATGGTTTTCAGTAACTTAAAGATACAATGTCTGTTATAGAGATTTTATCCCTACTATAGACCCTATCGATTCATTTAATAAAATAGGGAAACTTTATTTTTTTACATTTTTATTTAGTTCGATTACCGGCCGAGGTAAACTTTTTTTTTAAATTTAATGCTAAAAACAATGTTTCCTTTGACTTAAACTTACTTCCATGCCTCGTATTATTTTATCCTGTATACTGAATATTGCATAAGACTAAAGGGCGTGTCGCGTTTTTATCCCGGTTTTATACAGTAAGTTATTCCCACGGGATGTCAGTATATTGTGAAATTTATCCTATTTCCCTCTATTTTTGTATTGTAAAATGTATAATAAGTCTCGCGAGGTTGGATTAAGACTTAAGTAGAGGACTAATCGCTAGTAAAATTTAACTATCGGTTTGACGAATTAGTTATCAAACAATGTATTAATAAAACTGGTAATATTGAAAATATTTTTGCTAAGTTATTGAAAATAAATACACAAATGTAATTAAAAGTATTTGAGTTTGAAAATTGGTAATCTAAAAGAGTTTTTTTTTTTTGATAAAAATGACATCATTTTTTTCATATCATATCTATATATTATTTTTTTTATTTTTTTTTTGTACTCATTACATTAATACGTTAATAAAAAATATCTTGGACGTAATAATAATAATTAAGTACTTTTTTTATTATATTAATGTCATTGCATAATAATATAATTAAACTATAAGACGAAGAAGAGAAGAAGAAAAATAATATATGAACACTAGCGACTCAACCTCGCTCAGCTCGGGTTCGTCCCTAGTGAAAATTTAGGTTTATTATGTATTTTTAATGCCAAATCATAAAAAAATAAAAATAAAAATGTTTGTCCAAAAAATAAAAAGAAAATTTTTGAGTATGAAAAAATAGTTTACGTTCTATTCTCAGATCTACTGAATATACACACAAAATTTCATAAGAATATGCCAAGCCGTTTCGGGGGAGTTTTGTTACAAACACTGTGACACGAGAATTTTATATATTAGACTTCACCTGGCAAGTGACGATCGTAGCTAAATCCACACGTTGTAATGTTAAAGACACAGTAGCACGTGCTTCAGAGTTCGCAAGTAGCGCGTGCGTCTTCCACCATGACACTCTGGCTGGAGGTCGACCTATTATAAAAAAAAAACTTTTTAGTTATATTTTTAATGTATCATTACAGATTAAGTACACATAGTATAAAACAAAATCGCTTTCTGTGTCTGTCTGTTTCTCCGATTACTCCTTCTAAACCACACAATACATTTTGATACGATTTTCACCAATAGAAAGAGCGACAAACAAGGAAGGGTTTTGTATATAATTAATATTTGTACAAAATGGATGAACTACGACGGTGTTTTTATCAAAAACTGTTGAAACTGTATACATCTATATGTATATGTAAAAGATACATCAAAATAAAGTACTAGAAAATTGTAGATCTTAAATAGGCCTATAGAAAAGTCCGTAAAACATGTATGTATCTCCTAAGCCCTAAGGTACACTCACAAGGTAAGCTTAATGTATATACCTAATTTGTGTTTGCTTAATTAGTTTTCACTAATATAAATAGGAATTATCTAGACTATAATTTGTAAACGTTTTTCTAAAATCATCAAAGAGTATGATGAATTAGGTCGGACATCTTATCTCTTTTAGGGGCGTACCCAAGCGAAGCGAGGGTAAGCCACTAGTCCTTTATATACTTTGACATGTTCCTTATGCATATGCATGCATAACAACCATTTTATGATTAGCCACAACAGGATGGCGCAGGTATCTCTCGCAGAAATATATCTAAGTCCCACTTCTTTTATTAATAATGCCTGGGCGACGGAGCTTCATTCGGAGTTCAATTTTATTATATCGTATTTTTAGATTGAAAAAATTAAAAATTTGAATGAATACAAAAAAAAAAGAAAAGTAAAACTTGGTATCCGACCGGGATTCGAACTCGGACACCTATGATTGTCAATCTTGCACCTTGGCCTCTTGACCACGACGCTTATTGCCCTAGCGTAAGAAATTATTGACCATATTTTGCGTGGAATAATGCGAAGGAAAACCGCATAAAAACTCGATAACACGCGTTTTCCCAGATAAAAGACTATCTAGATAGATTTTTCGCCCCCAAAACCCCACATACTAAATTTCAGCGAAATCGTTAGAGCCGTTTCCGAGATCACCGGTATAAATAAATAAATAAATATACAAGAATTGATCGTTTAAATATATTAGATACATTACATTACATTATCGGTCAAGGTCGCATAAACAATTTTTTTACACGTCAAATAAAAGGTATTTATTCGTATTGATTTGTTACTAATAACTCATAATTATCGAAATTAATAAGCCGGTAGCATTCACTAATATATTATTATCGAAGAATGTTATCGACTAATTTTCTTTCTCCCATTATATCTAATAATAGGCAGGGTAGCTACCCTAATAAAGCTAATAAAGCTTTATTCACTATCGATTTATCCTTGCTTCGCCTGGATGCGTCCTTAGGTGCCTAACAGTAGCTATGTTTTAGTTTAGTTTTGTTTTTTTTTAATATTAATATTATGTTGGGACATTAACACACAGCACCATCTACGGTAAGTTAATAAGCTACGAAGCTTGTGTTATGGATACCAGATAGTTGATACACTATAAATATATAACTTTAAAAACATACATATTATAAATTTAGTTTTCAGTCGTCTGTAATGCGCGCTAGGCAACGGACGCGCATTGCACACAAGACTGACCCGAATTTTTATTCGCGTACTGCGCGGCCTAGCCGCTGCCGCATACCGCCGCTATGAGTTCCGAAAGACTCATAGCTAACGAGCTGTTGGCGTTTATACAGCACGCCATCGACACAATGGACGAGGTCAGCATCATGTAGATCTGCAAGTCGAGCTTCAAAGAAGAGGAGATTTGCAGGAGCAAGGTGCTGCTTTTTGAGATTCTTGGCCAGGCCGACCGAATGCCCACACGTAGAAGGGATGAAAAGGGGGAGAGAAGTTTTCAGGACATCATTAATCTCCTGAAGTCGACCGATCCTGACGACGTGCCCGCCTTCGTGGCGAAGCAGCTGCACAAGCTGCCTCCCGTCACGTTCGACCACGTCGACGTCACCAGGCTGCTCAAGGATATCACCACCCTGAAAGCTGGCTTGGCCGAGGTACAGTTTAAGCTAGAGATCTCCGAATCTACCATCAGTGGGCTGCGTGCAGAATTAATATCATTAAAAAATAATAGTTTTGTAAGTAGGTCGCCGGAGTTCTCTAATGTAAACACACGTCGCGGCGCACAAATTGACTCCATCAGCAATTTGTCGTCGCCGCCGGTTACTGCTGAGGTGCGCGAATCGCGCGACACAGCGACGCCCGCCACCCGCTCCCCAGCCCCGCATGGTGTCGAGTGTGAGCGTGGTCATGACCCCGCCGCGTGCATACGCCGCAGCCGCAGCCGCGCCCGCCCCCGCCACTGCACCCGCCCCGCCAAGCAAGCGGCCCTCGAATGGAGGGAAAAAGAAGAGCCGGAGCAAACCAACTGTCAAACAGGTGCCACCATCGGGGTCGAGAAAAAACCACTCTGACGAGGAGGGCTTCATTAAAGTGGAGAGGAAGAAGAAGAAGCCCTCATGCCGTAACATCTGTGGCACAGCTCCGAACCAGCCAGACCATCTGCTGCGCCCTGCCGTACCATCGACGCCGCTGTATGTGTCCCGACTGCACTGGTCTACGAAGGTAGAGGATGTCGTAGACTACGTCCAGAAGAAGTCCAGCTTCAAATTGAGGGTTAAACGGCTGGTACCTCGTCACAAAACGAGTTTCAATTCGTTTTTGGTGAGAGTGCCTATTCATCATCTGCCAACCTTCATGAAGGAGGACTTCTGGCCGCAGGGCGTCGTATTTCGGAAGTTCCGAGGTCGTTTGCCCGCTGACACAGCTCACACGTCGATGTCTACGCTACGTGTTAAATAGTTTATAAATATATATATATATATATATATATATATATATATATATATATATATATATATATATATATATATATATATATACTAGCTGACCCGGCAAACGTTGTTTTGCCATATAAATAATTTCCTATTACTAAAATGGCTATTAAAAAATAAGGGTTGATTGTAGAAGGGTAAAAATTGAGGATTGTATGTATTTTTGTATGTTGTATCATAAAAAAACAGAAATTAAAAACTTTGTCTAAAAAATAAAAATAAAAATTTAGGGGTGGACTACCCCTAACATTTAGGGGGATGAAAAATAGATGTTGGCCGATTCTCATAGATACTGGATAAGTACAAAAAATTTCATCAAAATCGGTCAAGCCGTTTCGGAGGAGTATGGCAACGAAAACTGTGACACGAGAATTTTATATATTAGATATATATATATATATATATATATATATATATATATATATATATATATGTTAGTTTTTAAGGTATATATGCTATGGGCCTCTGTTTACATATTTAAGATCTTTGTGTAAATATTACCTGAAATAAATAATAAACAAATAAAATAAAATAAATAAATAAATAAATATAAACACCCATGATTGGAGTACAAGCATTTGTGCTCATCGCACAAATGAGTCCCCCAACGGGACTCGAACCGACGACCGCTGGCATAGCAAATACATCGAATATGTACATTAAATATTTTTTGGAAAATCTTATTGAAATAGTCATTATTATCAATACATACAGAGGCCGAATCTAGTTTTTTGAAATTTTTGTCTCTGACACATCATGAGAAAACCACTGGACAGATTTTGATAAAATTTATTATGATAGTAGCTGGTTATTCGGGTCAATATATAGGATACTTTTTACTGCGGGAAAATATCTTATCTCTGAGAAATCTATACTAAACATTAAAACGTAACTAGTTTTGAAATAAATTTTGAACACATTTTTGTTTTGACGTTGCTTATTAGTTATAACATCATGTTAATAATGAGAAACACAGCTGAACTACATTTCATTAGTTTTTCACCCCAACTTTAACACTGTAATGTTTAGAAAATGTACAAGCTAAGCTTCTTTACTTCAACAAGAGACCCATTATCTAAGCCCGCTCGATCCGCACCCCTATTAAAGTTTATGTTTTGACGCTTGGTTTCAGATTCTCTAGGGTTTATTTTTAGAGAAAATGGCCTCCGAATTTAATAAAATAGGGCAAAATTAATGTGACTTATGTTTCGTAATATAATAAAATAATGAAATTAATTTTATTACTTAGTTATGAATTATTGAGGTCATGGAAAACTTACTTAATATTTACGTACGTATTTTTGTTAATTATCCTTTTATGGATTTGAATTTTCGGTATTAATTGGTTATGGGCTGTTCAGTGTATGGGCTATTTGACCGACCTCAAAAAACGTTAATGTATAACCATTTTTAGAATGTCTGTTTCATTGTGTTTTTTTTTAATAAATAAGCTATATAATATCGTATATATACGTAAATTGCATAAGAAAATTCAATTAACAGCTTAACCCTTCAGGGTAGGTCACAAAAGAAGGACACAAATGTTATCCCCCAAGGGGGTATAGGGGATGAAATTTTGTATACATATATTGTATTGCAATATAGAAATTGCTTTATAAGCTTCTGTTTATATTGTCGATACAATGTTTCAACTTTATTATAATAACATAAATAAGATATAAGAAAGAGAACAAAATAAAAGTCGAGATTCTCGCCACCTGTTCGCCATTCGTAGGTTCATTTAACATCGGGGGAGGATGATGCGCTGCTGAAAGTGATCCCGGCGCATCGTCCTGTCGACTCGTTTGGCAGTAGTGGAACAATTTGGGGGGTTTGACTAAATTTGTTAGGAGGGCTCGACTTCGGTCGGGCAATGCTGACAGGGTCGCGGTCGAATGCGCAAGCGATCCCGTGGCCCTGTCTTTTGCAATAGGGATCACCGTAGTGGTTTTAGTGGGTAGTCTGTCGCGTTTCTAGCGGCAGGAGTCCCGCGTACCCCGCGCGCCCTCCGCACTCGGGCACCCGTAAAGCCCGTTTCCCACGAATAAAAAAAAAAGGTTCATTTAACATCACAGACATATAAAGTTAAATTGATAATTCCAATATGTAAAATATTATAAAGTATATTTTAGAATACTATAATACTCACCGCCTACAGCTATACAAGTAAGATTGACTTCAGTGCCTTCGTCGTATGGCCCCAGCACGCTCCCTGCTATCTCCTCGCCAGTTTGATCCAGTATCACCAAACGTTCGGGAGGTACTTTGAAAATATATTTTTATTAAAATACTGATAGTAATATAATTTAATATAAAAAAATAAATAACTTTATAATAAGCTTAAAAAATTGCTTTTTTCGCAACTTATTAGTGGAATTTTCATTTAAATTCAAATGTCAAAATCGTTTCAGAATTAATGAACATATCGTGTAACATACAAACAAACAAAAATAGCCAATTTCAGAACCTATTTTATCTATTTAGATCGGTTGATATGGAGCCATTCGAGTATTACGTAAGCAGAATTTTAGAAATTATTGACCTCTCCCTCCCACTATCAGCAAAAGTAAGCAATGCTCTTACTCCCTCCTCCTGTGCTTACTCCTTTAACGTAAACATTACGATTCAATTATTTTGGGGAATCCCTGGACATTTTGAGCATAGACAAAAAGGGTTGCCATGTACGTTCTAGAAACATTGATTTGTCAAATCAAAATCTACTAAATTTTAGTTAATTATTTTTAATAAATAAATATTGCTGACTTAAGCACCATCCAACCCCCTCCCTCTCGTCTCCCATATCATCAAAAATAAGCAAATAAAGCTCCCCCCCAGCCCCCCCTTTTACGTGCTTTCGTAATACTTGAATTAATTAACCTGTTATATAAAGTATATAAAAGTAGTAAAACACGAAATGAAAGGTAATTTCCCTTTTTTATTACTTAGTATTTATTGTATTAGCTATTAACTTACATTTAGCTGTAGCTGTAGCTTTGTTTTGACATTTGTAGACAATTTGATGCTCATAAAACTTTTGTAATGAATTCAAATCTCATTTTGAGCGAAGGGAATGAGTTAGCGAAAAATCGATTTTCATGACCTTTTGATCATAATTTGATGTGTTGATTTTTAACGTTGATACAACATCATATTAGAGTTTGTGCAAATATATGTGTAAAATGGCAAAACTATGGTATATAAAAGTTTATTCCGAGTTTAAATCCCTATTTGACTAGATTAATAAACTTTATTTATAATAAATAAAATTACAAATATACTTAATCCGTATTAATATTATAAATGTGAAAGTTTGTGAGTATGGGTGTTTGTTACTCTTTCACGCCAGAACGGCTGAACGGATATGGATGAAATTTGGCATAGAGATAGATTATTGTCTGGAATAACACATATTTTACTTTTTATCCCTGAAAATTGTTTGTTTAGATTTGATTGTTTCGATAGATTCGTTTTTGTTCTCCTAGAGGCGAACCCGAGCGAAGCGAGGGTGAGCCACTAGTTATATATAAAAACAAACGCACAAAACAGTGCCGATCACAGACCGTTCTCGGTCCGATATCCGTCTGGTAAAGTATTGTTATACAAGAAACAATGAGTGGATTCACACTATCACGTTTCGGTCGAATCACGCTCTAGTAACGTTTCTTGTATAGAAATACTTTATTAGAAAGATATCGGACCGAGAACGGACTGTGATCGGCATTATAGTGTGGTACGGCCCTTACTGTACAAGTCAATCATGTCCGCGTGAAATTGTGGTAAGAATGCTCGCCGCATTCCTCCGCTGAATAGCAATGCCGATTTTTTGGGCGATAAATTTGACTAGACTATTTTAATTTTAACAGTATTTTTGCGATATTATAATATTTGTTTTCAAGTAATACTTACTAAGTATAGTTAGGTTCAGTCTCGTATTCTTTGTAGGCGATCTGATGAAGTCCACTCTGCATCTGTATTGTCCGCTATCTTCTGGCCTAATAAAAAATAAAACTTCTATAAACATATATGTCATCCAAATCCGGGCTGTTACTGACAATATTTTAAGAAAAAACCTAATAGCCACATTTGCCCCACCCGGGAGTCGAACCCAGAACCATCAGATCTGCAGGCGTACATGCTCACCACTAAACCAACAAAAAGTAAGTACTAAGTACGTGTATTTGTTATTTGTTCTCGCAGAAGGGAATAACTCAATCGGATTTGAGTGAAATTCCAAATGCATTTATAGCTTATATCCTCACATAGTCTAGTTGAGCTAATTATCTACCTAAATCTATACTAATAAATAAAATTGAAGTGTCTGTTTGTAATGTCAAAATAACAGTTTTTACTAAATGTATTATATCATGGAATTATATAGGGTACCTACTTATAAGGAAAACATATTTTTTTTAAAAATTGTCTGTCTGTCAGTCTGTTGTCACTTTATCTGTTTGTCTGTTTGTTTCATCTAATCTCCGAAACGGCTGGACCGGTTTTAACGGGGCTTTTACTGGGAGATAGCTAATGTTATAAGGAGTAACATAGGCAAATTTTATTTTAGAAAAAGAATTAGGGTTCCGCTCAAAAAAATTAAAACGTACCTAGAGACGCACCTGTGCGTAGCGAGGGTATGTCGCTAGTATAAAATGTAAAAGTATTTTGAATGAATCTTATAAACCAATCGTAATAAAAGTTGATAATGTTTACAACTCGTATATACGAGTCTGATAAGATAACTACCTAACTTATCTTGGTAATATTTTTTTTTTTTGAATCTTACATTATCAAGTCAAGTAAAAGATATGTAACAGTTATTAGTAATACACAAACAGAAATACACATAGCTACTAATATATTTAAAACTTAGCTATTTTTGAATTCTAAGCATCCCTGTATTACATTATCATATCTATTAAATAATAATTTAGCCCTTTTAAGATTCCACACTATAATAAACATGTTAAGAACGAAAATTTCGGACGTACGAGACCCGAGTTTTGAACCCGCTTCACATGGTTTCCCAACGCAGTGGGCGTTGCCATGTAAAGAAGTCCGGCAAGTCACATATAAAATGGACGAAACTACCCCCCCCCCCCTCCTCTCCCTCCCACACCCACTCTCCACCCCTCTTCCCCTTCTTCAACAAATGAGATAAAAAAGGACTGAATTATTGTTAATAGCACCTGAAAAAATACATAAGTATCTAAAATCGTAACCTTAGCTTAGTTATAAGTAGTACAGCCGGCGTGGTGTGTGGACGGAAGGTCGCTCGGGTGGCCAATGTAGAAGGGTCCGACCAATGTGACGTCACTCCATCCCTTATATCGAATCTGTTAACCAAATTAATTATTATAGATTCATATCCCATGCTATTATTATAAATGGGAAAGTTTCTAATTGATAAAGTTGGGTTCATTCGATCTGTTTTGACGAGTCACATGTATTGCACTTTAAAACCCTGTTTGCTTGAAACGAATTAATGTTTCTAAAGATCTAATCTATAAAGAGAAATAAAATTAAATTGTTTGTTTATAATGTCAAAATAACAGTTTTTTACTACGAGTACATAGTACTTATAAGAAGAACACATTTTTTTAAATGTTTGTCTGTCTGTTTGTTTCGGCTAATCTCCGAAACGACTGGACTGATTTTGACGGGACTTTCACTGGTATATAGCTGATGTTATAAGGAGTAATTTTGTTTTCCTTCACCATAAGGCAAGTGGTAATCATGTTAGAAAAGATTCGCACATGAAAATATCAGAGATGCGAGACCCGGGATTTGAACCCGCTTCACTCGGTTTCCCAAACGAACGCATTACCACTAGGCTACCACTGCCTGCCCGCTATATAATCAAGTGTAAAAATAGGAATAACTGTGAAACAAATATTAAAAATGTTATAATAAAACATTGTATTAACTCGTTACAGTAGTCCCTTGTTACGAAGTTGTGGTATGGTGTTAAATTACGAATAAACCACAAACGTATGACACAAGCATGTCATTATATAAATAATTTTATTGAAAGAGATATAATGATATGAGATATGCGATCTATGAGTACATACAAAGGTACTCAGGTGTTTTAGAAACTGTATTTGGCTCCCAACGGCCTGTCTCGCCAAGACTAGTGCCTCCACGAGTAATATCGGTATATTAAAATGCGAAAGTTTGTATATACATATATACACACACACACACATATATATATATATATATAGTGTTATAATATATGTAAATTAAGTGGTGGCCAAGTCATTCAATTTTTTTTATAGAAATAAAGATATCTATCTAATATTGATACTGTCTTTATTAAATTTTGTAATTTAACTAATTAAGTAACAATTTATGACAAAGTTGTTAGACAGATACATCCACATATAGGTATTGAAAAATTTTTACATTAGATCTCAAAACTTTTTTCGGTAGAAGAACTGCGTTGCGAGACTTGCGTTTTTTTACATGCTATGTTTTTCAAGGTATTTCATATTATGCATGTCTACAAATGTTTTTCATTGATCGTTCTTGCCTGTAGCTTCACTCGCATATATAGATAAACAAAAATATTATTTCACCAATATTAATCTGTTATAAGATTTAAACATTTGCATCAATTTCTTTTGACTATTGGAACGATGTGAAAGTTTATGCACTGCAACGCTTTAGCAAGTTTCATGAAAAATATGATGCATGACTTAAAGACAAAGAAAGAGAAGAAAGAGAAGAAAATAAAGGTATATTGACAAAAAATCTCTTAAAATTAACCTTTCTTGAAAATTTGTACGGCTGAACCCTTTTAAGTACAACTCATTAATTCAAGAAATCGTTATCATAACATACACACAAAAAAAAAACTCGAAATACCTCTTCTTTTAAAGTCAGTAAAATTATTAACAAAGTAGCTATAAAAAATAATAACGCAGTAAAGGTTGGAAAATTGTAGAACTAATTCCAGTCCTAACATAGTGTAGGCAACACTGTAAGTTACAAGCAGTTGTTACTTTTATTATATAACTGTATAATGACTCTCTCGCCACTAACACTCTAATTGACATTAATAGATCGTAAAATAATTTCTTCCCTGTTAATCTCTGTGTGTAACGCAATATAGTAAGGGTCATTGGAGTACTGCTTATATTTTCTCTTGTACTTTATCTATACATAGGGTAAAAGCCGGATAGTTGCCCTACTTTTTGAAAATGACCAATTACATAAAAATTAAGTATCTACTTACAACATGCTCCGTGTATAATAAAATATTGGTATTTAATCTTTCATTGTAACCTATTTTTTTTTTGTTTTTCAGTAAATCCTGTTTTATTTGACCTCTTCAAAGAGGGATAGTTGCCCTCTGTGGCGGATAGTTGTCTCATGTTAAAAATGCTTTGTGGAATACTTGCCTCATGAGGGGATAGAAGACTCATTATGAAATTGCTTCGATTTTTTTTTTTGGATTAAAACAAATTTATTAAGTATCATCAATTTATTAAGTAAATACTAATCGAAATACTAATCAATGCAACTATTAAAATACAAATAAAATCTCCAAATTTTAGTTATAAACAATAATTAATTTTAAAGATAAAAATAATATGGTAATCAACTTTGGCACAAATATTAAAATGAGTAGGTAGACGAATATCACCACGAAAAATTTAAAAATCAATTTTTCACATCTCACACAATATTCTTTGAATGATGAACAAGTTTCCTGGAAACACAATCCAGTCTGATTTGGATTTAATATTATTGTAATTTTCAAAAAATCTACAATTTTAAACATTTACAATGAACGAGGTGTCATTCGATTCGAAATAGCGTGAAGATTTGATGTGATTTGAAAAATGTCAAAAAGTTTTTTGAGATATTTGCAAAAAACCAAAGCCCATTTTTTTCTGTTCATTTTTAATAACTTTTGCAATTTTTGCAAGCGGCATTTGAATTTTTTCAAAAATCATCTACACGCTATTCCGAATCGAATGACACCACATTCATATTTTTCGGAGGCGGAGAAAAAAATTTGACCCAAAAAGCACTTGTTGACTAGATTACAAAGTACTCGAGGGAAATAAAGGGATATTAAAGGGACTCGAATCCAGGACCTCCGGGTGTGCAGCTGTACATGCTAGCCACTACACCATCGAAGCAATTTAAACGAAGGAAGGTTTGAAGGAAAGAATAATATATATACATACAAACAGACATATTCGTATATAAGTACTTTCGCAATTATTTTAGTAGGTAGGCCGTAGGTACTGTCACATTTAATGATTTTTCAGTTTAAAATAAAGTTTAAAGTAATTTTATTCCCATAAAAAAGTCACACGGAAACAGTAAATTACAGTTGCGATAGGTATCGATCGTTAAGCTATTATCGTTATCAGTACTACCTACTCATTTATTTAAGGTGGTTAGTTTTAAATAATACAATACGATAATTTAGTTTTTAACAGATTATATGAGCTTACACATAAAGTAGATGGTAAATTATTATAAAGCTGTGCATCCTCGTAGTTTTTTTTTTAATCAGAGTTTGGTTTTAGCCATCGATCAAAAAAGTACTAGATATACAATCAGCAACAAAAAATGTCCTCACCGAATGAGCGCTCATTTAAACATTTGAACGCGCTTTTAATATTTTTTTTGTGAAAACAACTTTAAGCCTTGCATTTAAGGTTCGATTTACATTGTTGTATATTTATTTCAACTAGAATAATTATCTAAACACAATTGGTGACAGTTTTAAGAGAACTTTTCCATGGGATTGTGTATCTAGTACTTTTATTATCCATGGTTTTAGACAAAGCTAATAAAATGCATGACGCGAACCGGGAACGATTTTTGTATTCTGCAGTCATAATAAAGAAGGCCCTAATTAACAATTTGGTCAAAAATGACATAAATGCAGATTCAGAATCAGCAAAACAAATGCTACTTGATAGTCTTACTCAAAAACCTTTGAGTCTTATGAACCGGAGATACCATAACCATTTTCATCGTAACTACGTCAAACTAGTAGTAATTTTGACGTAGTAGTAAGACAAAACTTCAAATATCTCGAAATTAACTTTGACGAAGTTGCAGCCTCCTTTTTTATGACGGCAGTATTAAATATGCTACGTTAACGCCATTGTAGAAATGATTGAGTAATGTCAATACTTACGTGTATATGGGTGCGTCATGTCCCTGTTTATACCAGATGACGAGCCCCATGCTATCCCCATGTAAAGCGGGAGTGACGTCACACGGTAGTTCTACAGCACCGTCCGTCGCTGCTTGAAATGACTCGATAGACGCTGTAACAAAATAAAGTAAATGTTAAAACATTCTATCAAAGTTAAATAAATAAATATGTTGGGACATAAACACACAGCACCATCTAGTTCCACGGTAAGCTACGAGGCCTGTGTTATAAATATAAACAACCAGGACTGGAGTACAAACATTCGTGCTCATCACACAAATAAATGCCCCCAGCGGGACTCGAACCCACGACCGCTGGCAAAGCAAGTAGGATCACTACAAACTGAGCCAAACGTGTCGTCAAAGTTGAGTTTACGTTTGTTCGATCTAATCTTAGAAACTACTGTACAGATTTTAATACAGTTTTCACCAATAGAAAGAGAGATTACCTGAGAAAGTTAACGGCTATAACTCATAAACGTAAACATTTTGCAAATGTAATCTCCATAAGATATGCGAAAATAGCGAACTTATTAGCGAAATATTTTATGATGGTTGTGAAAAGGCAATGGTAGCCCAGTGGTAACGCGCTCGATTGGGAAATCTAACGAAGGCAGTTCAAATCCCGGGTCGTGATCATTTCTAGTACGATTAGCACTTATCGTACAGTGAAGAAAAACATCGTGAGGAAACCTTCGAAAGACATGTGAAGTCCGCCAACCCACAATTGGCCAGTCTGACCTCCCCTCGCATTGAAGGGAGGTGGGTGGGGAAATTATGTATGGAAAAATCGCCTCTTCGCGCATCTGAGCGGAACAAGGGTAAGCAAGTAGTTATAAAATATAATCTATGCGTTTTTACGCACTATTAAACAAAATGTACACTAGAACTGAAAACCACATATTCCAAATGACTGAATCTAAAAATAAATTGTTCATAAATGTCTAATTTAGTATTTAATTTTAACACTTTTTTTAAATAGTGATAGAAATATTCTAAATAATTTATTTTTTAAGTACAAAAATACGAAATACATATTAATAAAATATTTCATTCAAACTACAAAATAATATATGTTTTTACTTTGATGTTATATAATTAAATAAACACATCTCATGGTTTTTTGTGATAATTGACAAAAATATAATGGAAAAAACTACAAATTAATTCCCTCAGGGGTATGGGAGGTAACGTTTTTTGATCCCCTTAAATGATACCTAGAGTTAATTAATCATAAACACGCATCGTAAAGAAGCGAAAGCTTAATAAAGTAATGATTGCTAAGTATAAGTATCATATCATTTGATAGTTCATGTCACTCCCGTGACCATGATTGATGATAAAAAAAAACCGAAAAGATAATACTTTCTTAGATTTACGCGAATATTTGACATTTAAAAAAAACTATCTTTTCGGATTTTTCGCCATTTCGATATTTTAAACATGTTTAGAATTAAAATCAACAAATATTGTAAGGTACTCTGGTGCCATTTTTGAATTTTTAAAATTATTTTTGTAAATTGTGGGTAGGCACTGTCTGTCACAAGTATAGAACGCCTTTGAGGTGTCTAACACCTTAGTCTCTCGAGTGACCATGATTGCTGTAAAGCATTCGAAACGTTGGGAACCAAAAATCAAAATAAATCCGCGTCATAATCCGAAAAGATAGTTTTATTTAAAATGTCAAATATTGTTTTTTTTTTGTGGTGCTGGTCTATCATTATAGGTTTGGGTTAAACATTGATAAGTTTACCCATCGTTAGCCATATAAATTTCTAAGGACGACTCGCTAGAACCAGTTATTGTTTTTCTCGTATGAACAAAAAGTTTCTTCTATAGTAAAAGGTATAGGGAATGTTGACCCGAGTAATAAGTTATCACACAAAATTTAGTTAAAATCGGTTCAGTACTTTTTGCGTGAAAAGTGCACATCGATTTCACTAAGTTACTGTTTTATTATATGTATAGATAAAAATATGTAGGTATTGCGAATGTATCTTTGGAGATAGACATAACCTATTGTAAACTTTTCTGTAGGCCTTTTTAAGACCTACATTTTTGGTTCATTGTTTTGATGCATGCCTTAATTAATCACATTCATTTACCTCAAATAATATTCAAACTAGTGACCTACAATATATATTTAATAGGGGTGCTGCCATACAACCAGATGTTTGAATGTATAATTTAACGGCATATTGGATTGTCTGGTGTGGCTCGCGGTGAATATCAGATTACATTGAGAATTTGTAATAAGCCCTTTACGTATTCCGACCACCTTATTGGAAAACAATCTCTCTCTATTTGATAAAATTATATCATTATTTAATGGGGACATATGTACCTATTTCACACGAAACTAGCAATTCGCTTTGTTTATGCCATAAATGTAGCGCGCTTTTAGAACCTAGTTTCAACAAAAAAAAATCAGTCTGTAGTAAACGTTTGAATGTCACTATTATTTTTTGTTTTGCGTGACTTTTCTTAGCACCTTACATAGTAATTTGTAAAGTTTCGTAAGAATAGTATTGAGCATTTAAAGTGAAACTAAACGAGAAACAAAAATTTTGATATAACATCAAAATTTTTGCGCATAACTAAAAATCATTCTAACTAAATTTTGGCTTCAAATCGTGGCAATTGAGCACAAATTACTTCGCCAAAGTCACATAGAATGAAGAAGCCACGAAGGAGATTGGTTGATTGATTTCCTTTAAAACGACTTCAATAAAGAAACTTGTCTATAAAACACGTACCTACATATTGATTTGTGTATGCTACACAATATCTTCCTCCATACCATAAACCCGTAATCGATTTAAACATTACTTATAATGAGAAGGATAGTGAAAGAGAAGAATAATTGGGACTATCTTTCTCTTTTTTGGGACTTGATGGGTTCAAGTCCCAAAAAAATGCACTCATAAGTTTTTATCGCTTCGATCTTGACCCTTGAATGCGTCTTGGATAGTTTAGAAGAAAAAAAAGAGTACTGAAATACTATACTATACTTTGTTAATTTTAATTTTAAACGCCTATTTTGTTACCTAAAAAATTGATGTCTTAAACATTAAGCAGGCAGTAGTAGCCCAGTGATAACGCGCTCGCTTGGAAAACCGAGTGAAGCGGGTTCAAATCCCGGGTCTCGCACCTCTGATATTTTCATGTGCGAATCATTTCTAACATGATTACCACTTGCCTTACGGTGAAGCAAAACATCGTGAGAAAACCTGCATGTCTGAGAAAACCTAACAAGTTTTCGAAAGACATGTGAAGTCCGCCAACCCGCACTTGGCCAGCGTGGTGGACTATGGCCTAATTCCCCTCGTATTGAAGGGAGGCCCGTGCCCAGCAGTGGGACGTTAAAAAGGGCTGAATACGAAACATTAAGCTCTTACAATTTTAGGTTCTCTACACAGACAAACTCGCATACTTTATTACTTGTATATACAACAGTGTAATAAACTATAACGATTACAAGTAATGTTACAAGCTTGGTGCTTATATTTATGACAGCCCTCTAGTCGTTTGATCATAAAACAATTTTACACAGAGTTTATATCGCAGTTAAAATGTTTTCATAAAGTTTAAAAATATAAAAGTACAACCTATAATTTAAGTATGTAATAAAAATCGGAAAACTGATATGAGTAGGATAAGTACCTTAAAAATTCCATACAAAGAAAAAAGTAACAGAAGAAAATTTTGCATTAGAAGAAAATGTATCAATATTCGTACATCATTATTGTGTAACTGTTGAATCATATTATCTATATATTAAAACGTGAAGCAAAAACTTTGTACCCCTTTTTACGAAAATTGCGCGGACGCAGGAGTATGAAATTTCCCACACTTACAGTTTATATAGAGAAGGAGTGCAGAACGTTAATATTTTTTTTTAATTATGCATAAAAAATACATTAAATCAATAAAAAAAATATTACACACGCTACCATGTATTTGACACAGACGCATATATATTCTTTTGTTTATTGTTAAAGTCTGTGATCAAATTGAGAATAGATTAATATTGTAATATACGCAAAACAATAAATATATAACTTAATGAATTATGGTTGATTTTCAACCACGCGGCGATCACTAGTTATAATTAATGTACATCTGACTTCAAAATGACTCAAAATTATATTTAGTACACCCAAAGCAGTGTATTTTTTTAAACTTATAGTATATTACACTACCTTTGAGGTATAACCTGTTTAAGAGAGAGAAAAGAAGAAGAAAAGAAGAAACTCAAACAAATTGAGTATTTCCTTCTCAAGGCGGTCAAAAAATGTAATACGGGTGGGAAAAAAACTTTGTATTACTCTCTAACCGTTGCTCCTATAATACATGAAGATGATAAACAAACACACTACCACATTTCCAATATTAGTAAATATTCACATGTATATACATATATAGACAGTGAAGTAGATTAATCTACTTTTAAAATACTTAAACGTAAGCCAGCTATTCTAAGTTTCCCTTTTACAGCATCCGCGTCAAAGGCATCTCATTATTATTCTAAGATAATGATGTACTCTATCCCGTTTCTATATAATCAATGCTACCATTAGATAACACTTAAGATATACTCGCTAGCGAGTGCGTTTAGGGATACGTCGTAAAAAAGAAACTGACACGTTTTGTAATGGTTTTAATAATGATGTAATAACATATTATTAAATGTGAATTATTTAAAGGAGGGAATGAAGATATGTATGTGTAAGTGTCAATGACGAGACATTTGGCTCAGTTTGTAGTGACCCTACTTGCTGTGCTAGCGGTCGCGGGTTCAAGTCCCGCTGGGGACATTAATTTGTGTGATGAGCATGAATATTTGTACTCCAGTCGTGGGTGTTTATATTTATATGTATGTATTTAAAGTTATATATGTGTAGTGTATCAACTATCTGGTATCCATAACACAATCCTCGTAGCTTACCATGGAACTAGATGGTGCTGTATGTTAATGTCCCAACATATGTATTTATATTTGTTTTCATACTATAACGTATTTAAATGTTTGAAATATATATGGCTTACATTTTAGATTAACATCTGTGTTAGCCTGACATAGTTTTGGCTTGTCCTCTTATTGTACAACTAAATTTTACAGACTTAATGTTTGCTTCTTCAGGACTCCGTAATTTATTAACCGATTTGAACAATTTTTGGTTTGTTTAAAAGTGTATACTTCCAATTTGGTCCCATTTAAATTTGAAAAAAGATACCAACCACCCCGAAGAGTGAACAAATTGCTAATGAAAATTTAACCTACTTCTAATTGTCATATTGACTTAAAACTTTGTAAGTATTTCTATTGAGGTTAATAATGCAGTGATTAGGTCGTCGACCTAATCTGATGGTAAGGCCAGTGGGTGGTTAGGTGGTGGATAATAGTACTTTGAGTAAGAGCTTATTTTGTTTAATTTGACAAACCGAATACGTTAGAATGGGCTTTTAGAACTTGAGTTTTAGTGTTACTAATAAAAGCGAATTTTAGCTTGTCAGTCTTAAAGTTTTTAACTTTCTTCTAGAATTTCAATTGTCCAGTTTTGTTAAAAGTGATTATTAATGCATGTAGTGTCTGGTTTTATATTGTAATAGTGCATGTTTTTAATTAGTTAAAACTATTTTATTGCAAGCAATGTAAAAATCGTTGCTAAAACAAATACACGTGTATATATATATATATATATATATATATATATATATATATATATATATATATATATAGAACAAACACGCAAGTTAAGTTGCGGATAAAAGGGTTAAAGTTTAGACATGAAATTTAATTTTTCACATAGCCAATAGGTAAACTATACAATAATGTGCAACGTGTATGTGTATAACGCATTCAGTCCTTTTTAAAATCCCACTGTTGGGCACGGATTTCCTTTCAATACAAGGGGATCAGCCCATAGTCCACCACGCTAGCCAAGTGCAGGTTGGCGGACTTCACTTGTCTTCCGAAAACTTGCTAGGTTCTCTCAGACATGCAGGTTTCCTCACGATGTTTTCCTTCGCCGTTAGACAATGGATAATAACGTTGAAAATGATTCGCACATGAAAATATCAAAAGTGCGAAACCCGGGATTTAAACCTGCTTCACTCGGTTTCCCAAGCGAGCGCGTTGCAACTAGATTACCGATGTTGGGAAAGGTATTTACGCATACCACCTGTAGACATACAGGATATGTGGGACATTCAAATTAAATTTGGAACTATTGTGCAATATATTCTAGATTAAAAAATGTTTTTTAAAAGTAATAGAAAATAAGCATCTCACCCAGACATGTGGGTTAGTTGCCTATAGATGTCAGGAATAGTTATAGGACGAGTAATTAGTGCATAATCAGACGTACTTTGCTTAGTGACGCAAAAATCCTTTTTTTTTATGCATTTATACATACTACCTGTAGATGTACATGTGGTTATGTGGGACTCACCGGCTAGAAAAGCCAGTACTACCCACTAAAACCCAACAAAGCCTCCCCCGTCTTAATGGGGTGTCGCAGAAGGACGGCTTACGCACGGTTGAGGCAATAAGAATCCATAAAATTGTACAAACGGTCTCTTTTTCATCGATTCTGAATCAGATTGGGAACACCTGGCGCGGGACTTTTTTAACGCTAGTGATGTGATATTGACAGGATGTGATTTTAAGATAAATATTTTGTATCAATACTACCATTTTTTTTATTATTATATGTTATATTTTATTGTATGTATAAATTAACTGCAAACATATACAAATAAGCCTGTATTGTAAATAATCCGTGAAAGTTAAACTTTGCTTAATTTAAGTACACATAAATAAATTTCTTAATGGTTTTTAATTTAAAAAAAATAGCTTACCATGAGAGCATAATATGGCGGCAGTCCCACTTTTTAGCAAATTTGATTATTATAGATAATAATAATAATATAACGTTATTAGCAAAAGTTACATTTCTTTACAATAAGCGCAAAATAAGCTAATTTCAAACAATCAGTCAAAGTATATAATTTTATTTAAAGGAACATTACAATTCGATAATAACATAATATCGAGAACGATATCGATATCGACAAGGAAAACCTCGTACAACACTATTGCAATCAACTTTAACGAACCAACAGGCATTCTTCAGCCAATGCTTAACTTTTATGAATGTGCATATTTCGAATGAAACTCAACAATGCCTAATAACATAGAATTTGCTTTTTATATTTTACTTTACTTCTGTATAACAGGCTATTAGTGTTACTGACTTTTGTTGCTATTTTATGTGAATTTGTTATACCCTTTTTAGGGTTCCGTAGGTACCCGAAGGGTGAGAACGGAACTCTATTACTATGCCTCCGCTGTGCGTCCGTCCGTCTGTCATAGGGCTGTATCTCATAAACCGTAATAGGTGGAGTTGAAATTTTCACAGAGCATGTATTTCTATTGCCGCTATAACAACAAATAATAAAAATAAATAAAAATAAAAATTCAAGAAACATTTTTTTAACGTTCGCAATCGATCATCGAAGTTAATACACTACATACATAGAGTAAAATCATATTAAAAACTAGCGACAGACAAATCAAATTTATTCCACGGGAACCGTACATTTTTCCGGGATGATGTATAGCCTATAGCCTTCCTCAGTTAACGGGCTATCTAATGCAAAAAGAATTTTTCTAATCGGATTAGTAGTTCCTGAGATTAACGCGTTCAACCAAACAAACAAACTCTTCAGCTTTATAATATTAGTATATTAATAAAAAGAACGTGCTACGGAACCCTTCGTGTGCGAATTCGACTCGCACTTGTTCTCTAAGTAATAATATAATTAAACCATGAATTTAATTGGCCAGCATTACATTAGTAGTCGAGGTTTCATTCTTTGCGTGGATATTTTTTTTAGTTATATGGTCACATACTCGTATGTGTTATTTTGTAATGGCAACTTAAATAATCATAAGATTAACATGTATGTAATTTTGTTTGTTTGTATATCGGGAACAACTTAACTGATTTTGGAAGAACTTTTATACTTTAAATAACCGCAGAGTAGCACACGAAAGATAATAATTTATTTTTTAACTAAAGAACTTACATTGACTTTAAAATTGTACCATAAGAGGTGGATTTTTATATTCTTAAACATCCTAAAATAAACATAAACATTCTAAAGGCAATTCGTACACTTTACAATATTGCCACCTATATTTTAAACAAATAAAAAATATGTTGTTGTTATTGGAACATTACACACAGCACCATCTAGTTCCATGGTAGTAGGCAGTGTTATGGATACCAGATAGTTCATACACTACACATATATAACTTTAAATACATAAAAATTATAAATATAATCAACCATGACTGGAGTACAAACATTCCTGCTCATCACACAAATGAATGCCGCCAGCGGGACTTGAACCCGCGACCGCTGGCACAGCAAGTAGGATCGCTACAAACTGAGCCAAACATGTTGTCAAATGAGATTTTTATACAAATATAATTAACTATTCAATCATATTTATATACAGTTCTGCTTTCTTAAATCCAAAGCAATGTTTTTCTATCCAATTCGAGTTTTTGTAGTAAAAACCTATGTACTATAATAAACATTTTCCCATACAGGTCTTACAGATTTTAAGCTGTGCAGTGAAGCGAAGTTCAGTTCCCAGAGCAGCCATAAAATTACTCAGTTTTTCTCCAGATTGCATTCACTAGTAATTACTAGAAATTCTAGTTTCAGGTTCCTAAAACTTTGCTTTTGACGTTTAACTTTAAAATGGTATAGTATGTAGGTAGGCTCCATTGAATAAATCCATTAGAAATGTAAAATCGCTTATTATGCAGTTCTATTGTGTACAGAAAATGATTTAACTACCGGCAAACCAAACCGTAGAATTTGGAATAATGCACGTCTCGTTTGTTATTGTTCGGCATTCGAGAAGCTTTTTATCAAAAGCTTTAAACTCTTTATTTTAATAAAAAACTCCATTTTGACACATTGTAAATCTTAAGGTACAACTTGTTTAACTTAATAGATAAGTTAGATAAGTATTTCTTAGTCTTTTAAGTAAACTATTAAGGAAAAGGTCAGGAGTCGAGTTTTTTTTTCTTTTTTTGAACACGCGTTATCGTCACACACTCTATTCCTTTTGCTCTCAAAATCCAGTAAGACGACAAATTGACACAACCGCTGAGTGACAAGATGCAGAACGACTTTAAGTGCTCTGCACACAGCCCACTCTTAACAATGAATTTTTAGAGAACAAAAAAAAATATTATACTTAGCCCGACCCGGGACTCGAACGCAGCATCTCTGGATTTGTAGCCGTACTTGTACATGCTACTCTACATACGCTCTAGACAAATCAAGTTAGATTATATAATATAGTCAATAGAACATTGAAATAGTGTAAAAAAGTTATATATACCTATAATTATATTTATATAAATATGTTGGGACATTACACACATCACCATTTAGTTCCATGGTAAGCTACGAGACTTGTGTTGTGGATACCAGATAAATGATACACTAAACATATATAACATGATAAATATAAACACCCATGACTGGAGTACAAGCATTTGTGCTCATCACACAAATGAATACCCCCAGCGGGACTCGAATCCGCTACCGCTGGACCGCAAGTAGGGTCACTACAAACTGACCTAAACGTGTCGTCAAATATATCATATCATATCAAGTAATAATGCAATAACCGTAAATGTACTTAGCAAATGACAATAACACAAATCTGTTGACATAGCATCTGACGTCACAATTCGTTTATGTGACGTCTCGTATGTTTAAATTTGGTGCGCACATTTTAAACTATTTATTATTTTTTAACAATAAAAAAATGTTATATATGATAATAATTATATTGAATGTCGATAATTATATAAAAAAAAAACAAATATAAGCGATCATACGCATATCCCTATTACTTTATAACAAAAAAAAAACATTTACCAACATCAAAATCCCTTAAAAGTAGTTATTCTACCTTTACACTGGATTTCTTTTGAGGGTTCTGTATAGAAATGTAACATTTGTTATGGAAACTGGCATTAGCAATACACTATTTCTTAAAGAGTGGCAAATGATGTAATTGATGTGAATAAATAGAAAAGTAGGTTAGCAATGACACACAATCTCTATTCGCACACCATAACAAATAAAATAAAATTAAAAATAAATTTGTATTTGTTTTATATTTAATATACTTTATTTAATTCTTTTTTAGGGTTCCGTACTCGAAGGGTGCCAACGGAATCCTATTACTAACCTGTCCGTCCGTCCGTCTGTCAGAGGGCTGTATCTCATGAACCGTAATAGGTAGAGAGTTGAAATTTTACATAAAGTATGTATTTCTATTGCCGATATAACAATTAACAACAAATAATAAAAAAATAAGAATAAAAAATAAAAATACAAGAAACACTTTTTTTTAACGTTCGTAATCGATCATCGAAGTTAATATACTACATACGTAGAGTAAAAAAGAGTGTTTATAAAAAGTACCTAAATGTACGATGGTACGGATCCCTTCGTGTGCGAATTCGACTCGTGTTTGACCGATTTTTTAAATTAATATGCTATTACCCTTAAGTTTAACCTATTAATTAATAAATCATAAAAATCAATTCAATTCATTTTTTTTTTCGTTAATGGCTTCAAAACATGCCAATTAAGATAAAAACCTATTTGTAATTAGATAATATATCGCGTGACATACCCTCAACAAAGTTAGGGCCCTATTTTAAAACCAAAAAACAGCAGTCATGTTTATCGGAAAGCAATACACATTTAAACAAAGTTGCTATAGTAGATATCTAGTATTATTATTATACTAGCTTTTCCTCGCGGATTCGCATGCGTAATTTAACTTTCATATAAAAACAAGCTCTTCTGCTTTCTATATACATTTTTAAGGAAACAATATATTCCTGTATTCATGTTGGACACTTCCTCAATCCACATAAAATTTTATTAATAGGTAACTATGTATTGTTTTATTCCTCGCTTCGGGTTCGTCCCTAGACAAAAACAAATCTATCCCACAGGAACCGTACATTTTTCCGGGATGATATATAGCCTTCCTCAGTTAATGGGCTATCTAATGCAAAAAGAATTTTTCAAACCGAATTAGTAGTTCCTGAGATTAGCGCGTTCAACCAAACAAACTAACAAACAAACAAACTCTTCAGCTTTATAATATTTATTATTATAGTAAAGATTAAAATTTCACAAAATCATTCCCCAGCAAGGATATATTTAACTATGACTCATTCCTATTTTAAGTAGAATAAGTTAGTTTTGTTATTTTATTTTAAAAGGTACACGACTTTTAGTATTTTAATTTGTTTACAAAACGGACATCTACATGACTTCTATTTGTAACCAACTTCAAAAAGCAATTTACGTGATATCTACGCCAATTGATAATTTTGCTTTCAGATTAGTTCTTTAATGTTATATTTCTGGATCCATATTATTTTTGATTCCACACTTATGGGATGAATATTTTTCTAATGACTTTGAAGTCGATCTCCTTTTTTTTTATTTTCAGCGAGAGAAGACAGAAAGGTAATGCTCTGGAATTATTCCAAATCAAATTGTTTTTTTTTTATTATCTAGGTTATCAATAAGCTATTACTGTATGTACAAGTATCTTAAATAAAAAAAAAATACTTGTTTTTTTACTTAAAAGATCCGAACACAAAAATACTTTTCAAACTCAATCAATTGGATTAACAGGAAAACGAAGAAATATCAATAAAAAAAATCTACAAAAAAAAAAAACTAAAACTTAATCAACCCTATTCCACCACTTAGGTAGAAAACCAGCAGTAACAAGCAGACAAACAAACCTAGATTCATAATAATAATAGATAAAGATTCAAGTATTTAGTCAAACTGATACCGAGTATCATAATATGTACTAAGGCACACGGCACTAGTCGCCCCGCGATATCGTTTGCACACGGGAAAATACGAATTCATATATATAAAGCATTGTTATCAGTAAATTACTATACAGTACGTGAGTCAGTGTTGACAGTGAATACGCGTTTGGAGTAAGTGTTTTATTTTATTATCTTGTTTATTTACATTCTATAGTTTTTACTTTTTATACCTTTTTTAATAATACTAACTCTTCGCGCAGGCGCAAGATTGACAATAACAGGTGTCCGGGTTCGAGTCCCGGTCGGATACATTTTTTTTTTACTTTTATATATTGTTTTTTTTTTGTATTTATTCAAGTTTTTGGTGTTTTTTTTATATAAAAAAATACGGTATAGCAAAATAGAACTTCGAATGAAGCTGGGTCACCTAGGTAGTAACTATAAAACGCAAAAAGAATTTTTCAAATCGGACCAGTAGATCCAGAACGTTTAAATGAACAAATAGACAAACTCTTTATCTTTATATACTTAGTATAGATGTATTATGTACATATACAATAGTTGTCCCATGGCTTTCCTCATATTTAATTAATGAAAGTCAGATTCAATAACCTTTAATTCAATATATTATTCAATATTTTCGTATATTTACGCGGATATTTGACAATATTAACAAAATTATTTCTTCCTAGTTTTGCTCCATTTCATTCTTTGTTCTAAAAGTGGTGGTCATTACAGGTACTAGCCATAACATTAAGTTTTTTTTTTTAATTAAATAAATAATACTACTATATTTAATTATAATACTTATTAAAAATAAATTTTGAATTTTTAAATTCATTTTTGTAAAATTGTAGGTAGGCACTGTCTGTAACAAGTACATATATAATGCTTTTGAGACGTCTAAAACTTTAGTCTCTTCCGTGACCATGATTGCTGTAAACTTTACAGTGTAAAGCAGCGGTCGGCAACCTTTTTGCAGGCAAGGGCCACAAGGTGGCTACACCTAGTAAAGGCGGGCCGCACTTGTGAGAGCAAAAAAAAAACGCAAACTATGTCCACTACAACATTCAATGTCACAATTTCTAAACTGACTCTTAAATGCTTATCTATGACACAAGGAACATTTTCATTTTTTCGGTAATCACTAATTCAAAATACTTAAAAAACATACAAACTTTTCTTTATAAAACACTCACAGGCCGCGGGCCGCATGGAGGCACCTCGCGGGCCGCATGCGGCCCGCGGGCCGCGGGTTGCCGACCGCTGGTGTAAAGCATTCGAAACGTCGGGAACCAAAAATCAAAATAAATCCGCGAAATAATCCGAAAAGGTAGTTTTATTTAAAATGTCAAATATTCGCGTAAATCTAAGAAAGTATTATGATTAACATTTGTCGTATGGTGAAAGAAAACATAGTGAAAAAACCTGTATATCTGTTTATGAAATAAATAAATAAACTATAACTTTTAAAACTCAAAAACTGTAAAGCATTCGAAACGTCGGGAACAAAAATCTAAATAATTTAAAGCAAAATATCAACATACTTTTGTTTACGCTAAATTAATATATGTAAATACATTTCCATTTCAATTCCGTAAACGTTATTTGTATTTATTTAACATAAAGACTGAAATTCACTTCGTAATAAAAATACTACAATGATTATATTATTTTTAATTATAGCAGTTTTCGAATGACATGTGAAGTCCGCCAACCCGCACTTGGCCAGCGTGGTGGACTATGGCCTGATCCCCCTCGTATTGAAGGGAGGCCCGTGCCCAGCAGTGGGACGTTAATAAGGGCTGAATACATACATACATACCAGTTTAAGTTTTCTTTTATCATAGGATTTTCGGGATATTAAGTTACTTCATTTTATAACTGTTCTACAAAGAGTATAACTAACAAACGTCATATTTTTCAAAGCAGGTTAGAGTATAACGGAACAATAATTAGGAAGAAATAGACAAATGGCACCGAAAGTTTCTTAATATCAGTTAATTTTAATTTAAACCTTAAGTCTCTCCCGTGACCATGCAGCTGTAAAGCATTCGAAACGTCGCGCGCGTCGGGAACAAAAACATGTATAAAATAAAATCGCGAAAAAATCCTAAATGATAGTTTCATTAAAAATATCAAATGTTTGCGTAAATCTAAGAAGGTACAAAGACAGTATATCTAAACTACGAATATTTATTAACTAAGTATATATAGCACTATTATAAATAACAACACTCGTATTTATCTATACATATAATATAATTGTAACCAAGCCGAATCTGTACATTAAATATTTTTTTGAAAATCTTATTGAAATAGACATTATTATCGATACAGAGGCCGAATGTATAGTTTTTAAAATTTTTGTCTGTCTGTGACCGCATCACGGAAAAACCACTGGAGGGATTTTGATGAAATTTATGTGTGACTAGCGACTCACCGGGTCGCTGGGGTTCGTCCCTAGGTAGATTCCGCATACAAACTATTATCTTCATTTTTACCCCCTTAAGGGATAATATCATATTTAAGGCAATGGAATTATAGATCAAAACTAATAAATTAGTGAAAAAAAATCGAAATCTATCCATAACGAGAAACTAATTTAAATTTCCGCCGTTAAGATCGTGTGACGTCACAAAATTATTCTTACAAACGCAACTTAAAAATTTCCATTTTTAACATTTCCATTTGTTGATTTAAACAAAATTTATTTTTACAATTGAAACAAAAAAAAATCTCCATTATGAACAGATTTTCATATATTTTTTTTTAATTAATAGGTTATACCTGAAGAACTGACCCAAATAAATTAAAAAAAAAAACACCATTTAGTATTATTATCTTTTTTAGTCATAAGCTTTGTTTAAGTCAGTGTATCTTTATAATAAGTAGCTAAAAAAATATGTTCCTCTAGTAAAAAGGCTTAAAGCTTTTAAATTAATATTTTCCTTGAAACGTTTTAAAAACTTTATATAATTCGTACTTGCATTAAGAATTCAGTAGGCGCCATCTATTCATGTATCAACTTATTTCATTTAGGTATATCCGTATTAAAACATTTGTTACAATATAACTATTGAACTCCATACATCCCTAATTTTAATTTTTTTAAGTTAGTTATAACGTGATCTTATTATATATTTTTTTTTCATTACAGATACATCAAAAATCATATAAGAATCGAAATGTCTTGCTGTTCTACCAACAAGAATCGTTGCTGCGATATGAAATGCGACAAGGATGGTTGTATTTGCATTCCGACGGACGGCAAATCTTGTATTTGTGTTTGTTTGGACAACAAAGAGAACATTGTACGGTGTGACGATTGCGAGTGCGAGGATTCTATTTGCAAATGCAAGAAAGACGGCTGTGTTTGCATCCCTACTAAAGGCGCGTATTGCATATGCGTTTGCCGTGACGGAAAGGGGGGATTTAAACAATGCACCGATTGCAACTGTGTTGCTGCATCTAAGAAGAAATGTGATAAAGATGGATGTTATTGCATCGAAACTGATGGAAAGCCTTGTGTCTGCGTCTGTCTTGATAAGAAAGGCGACATAATACGTTGCGATAATTGCGAATGCGAGGGATCTATTTGCAAATGCAAGAAAGACGGCTGTGTTTGCATCCCAACTCAAGGCGCGTCTTGCATATGCGTTTGCCGTGACGGAAAGGGGGGATTTAAACAATGCACAGATTGCAACTGTGTTGCTGCATCTAAGAAGAAATGTGATAAAGATGGATGTTATTGCATCGAAACTGATGGAAAGCCTTGTGTCTGCGTCTGTCTTAATAAGAAAGGTGACATAATACGTTGTTACGACTGCGAATGCGAGGGATCTATTTGCAAATGCAAGAAAGACGGATGTGTTTGCATTCCTACTAAAGGCGCGTCTTGCATCTGCGTTTGTCGCGACGGAAAGGGAGGATTTATAAGATGTGACGATTGTAAATGTGTCAATAAGGAATGTTCTGGGAAAGCAACACATAGTTCATCTGCTTCTAAGTGTAAGCCCAGTGGGTGTTGCTGAAATGTTTTCACGCAATGTATTCAGTCTTTTTCTTTTTTCCTATTATTATATAAAACATATATTCTGGTTATTGAATTTTATAATTTTCACTTTATTGTATTCAAATATTAGACTAAATAGTAGCCTTGTTCAATAATATTGTAACTATTTCTTTAAATAAATAAAATTTATCTAAATAATATTTCTTTACTTTATTTCACTCATTTTTGGTAAAAGTTTAGCAGAAAACAATTCTGATGACACTCGTTACATAAATAGCCGAGCTTTCGTCGCAATTGCAAACATAACATTATCATGAATATTAGTCCGTTGAAAGCGTCACGACTGTGAAGTGAACGTGTTATTTGTTTTAATTACCTCAATTAATTTGGGGCAAAAGGTTTGTTCTGGGATCTAAATTTGAACTGTTTAAATATGGAATATCATATATAATAATATTATTATGAAGATATAAATAATTCTTTATGTTTAACGTCCCACTTCTGGACATAGGCATTCTTTAGGACTTAGGTGTTGGGGATCAAGCCTTCATCCACCAAATCTATACATATAATAAAATAATTGTAACTAAGCCAAATCTTAACATTAAATATTTTTTGGAAAACCTTATTGAAATAGACATTATTATCGATACAGAGGCCAAATCTATAGTTTTTAGAATTTTTGTCTGTCTCTCTGTCTGTCTATCTGTCTGTCTGTCTGTTACCGCATCACGAGAAGATCACTGGACAGATTTTGATGAAAATTGGTATGATGATAGCTGGTTATCCGGTTCAACATATAGGACAATTTTTACTGCGGGAAAATATCTCATCTCTGAGAAATCTATACTAAACGTCAAAACGTACCAAGGAAAGAACCCGAGCGAAGCGAGGGAGAGTCGCTAGTAACACTTTCATTTTTTATTAACTGTTAACTAAATTTTATTAATTATACCGTTAAGCCTATTTGTAAGCTAGGCTGTAACAATGCTGAAGTAAAACTAAAAGAACTCAATAATTGTATTCAGGTATATTAAAAGTATGAATAAACACATTTTCAATCATTTCTTAATAGACGTGCTGAATTCAATCAATGATATGAGCTTTGAAACACTAGGGAGTTAATTACTTATAACATAATACATATATGACGATGTTTATTATAAATTATTATTTATAGCTAAATATACAATGTAGGAGAGCATGTTTTGACACTTTTATATACAGCTAACGCAAATATTCTACGTTTTTCTGTCGAGAGAATAGAAAGAAGAACGAAAGGAATTATAAAAAATATGAGCAAATATGACATTCCAACCACACAAACACAAAGAATATCCATTGTGTTTTGGTCGATGCAGATTAATTTTTATAATAATAATAACCAATTTTCCTTCGCTAGGTAGGTATACCCAAAATTGATCAAAATCGGTTCAGACGTTTAACCGTGATGTCTACTTGAGACAGATACTTTCGCATTTGAAATATTAGTAAACTTATATCACACTAATATTAGAATTACGACAGTTTGTTTATAAAACTGTATCATGCTTCATAGCGGGAAGATGTAACAACTTAGTCGAAGTTGTTCACGTCTTCACGCTCTAATCTCCACAGATTTAAGTGAAATTTAGAATGTATATATTAGAAATATAACCGGGGAAAACACATAGGCTTATATTTATTAAAGTACTTATACAAAAATTAGTTAATAATAAAATAATACGTACATGATTCTTCAATAAGGACTTCTTGTTGACTTCTTACACAGCACAAAACACAGATGACTAATTTAAACAAATCTAATATTAAAAACATTTTAAATCACTCTTTTTATCTATATTAATAAAAAGATACACATTTCGGTACACAACACTAATTCTTTCTTAGAATTTATTAGAAGATGAGAATCGATTTTGTTCTTATATCGATATCTTAATTCACATCACTATAACAATTCCGATGTTTAATCGTTAAATATTGGAAACAGCTGATGATATCTGTAACAAAACAAATAAACGTCAAATTAGTGTACAGTATAAACTATCGAGAATTTATTGTTTTAGATTTATTTGCTAGCCAGTAAATAAAACTTTATGTAATCAAGTTGGAACAAACGAGTTTTACTCTAAAGGAACATACCTTTACTTTTAAAAATATTAATAACTGTACTTGTAATATGTATTCAGCCCTTTTTAACGTCCCACTGCTGGGCACGGGCCTCCCTTCAATACGAGGGGAATCAGGCCATAGTCCACCACGCTGGCCAAGTGCGGGCGGACTTCACGTCTTTCGAAAATTTGCTAGGTTCTCTTAGACACACAGGTCTCCTCACGATGTTTTCCTTCACCGTAAGACAAATAGTAATCATGTTGGAAATGATTCGCACATGAAAATATCAGAGGTGCGAGACCCGGGATTTGAACCCCCTTCACTCGGTTTCCTAAGCGAGCGCGTTACCACTAGGCTACCAATGCCTATACTATTCTTAAATATTAAAAAAAAGCTTACCAGAGCTGGTAATCGAACCAGCTAAAAATGTGAAAAAACACGTCACTGTTTTATAGTTTTAAAACAAAATAATTTCCTTTGAGCAAAACTTGATATCTTCAGTATTTAAGTTTAGGTACTTTTATAACATGTACCGTTCATTTGTTGCACCTATATATATATATATATAATATAATGTTCTCCTGACCGATTCCGGCCACGGCGGCCAATCTCATTGAGACTAGCCAACTGCGCAGGAGATATTATAGTGCACAAGTGTACGCGCAGACACAAGAGCATTCTCTATTCCTGTCACTCTCATACTCCGGTGGGACGACTATTCGACACGACCGGTGAGAGTTAAGGCGCAGGACCGACGGCTTTACGTGCTCTCCGAGGCACGGGGGTGAAACACCGCCAACTTCCCAACTCCGGGCTGTTACTGAGGCTTACTATACAGAAAGACTCAATAACTAAACTTGGCCCGACCCGGGACTCGAACCCAGGACCTCAGGATGTGCAGCCGTACATGCTAGCCACTACACCACCGAGGCTTTATATATATATATAACAAAGTCGTGTTAGTTACACCATTTATAACTCTTTGTTTTTTGGATTTCTCTTAGTCCGGAATGAGATAATAAGTATTAAAACATCAGAAAAAAAAAAATGGCTAACGCTGGCAAATAACTATTTTAAATATCTATGTAAATCGTACCTAGCGACGAACGCGAGCGAAGTGACGGTGAGCCGCTAGTATTATTATATATTATGTATCTTTTTTTATATCTGACTTGTATTTAGCTCATAATTAAGCGCAAAGTAGGGTAGACTTACATTTTTTAACCAAAAATTTTTTCTTCCTAGAAAGTCTACAGGTTTTTTAATAAAAAATAGCCTGGAGCAAACTTTTTATGATAACTGTTATGTACTCACACGCTTGTTGAATAATGGCCTGACCGCTGTTTCTCCATTACCCTCGCCTTTTCACTTTTTATATTAATATTTAAATGTCACTAAATATATTCACTACCCTACATACATGACATACCTTCCCCCCAAGTATAAGTATAATCTAACCTAATCCTACCCAACACCCCCTAATAATAATAACCTATAATAAGAATATTAATGCTCGAGTACATCCCCTTTATATGAGACTATAGCATCATGTGGTATACCCAGCATCTCTCGCATGTCCTCACTAGCTTTTGGAATGTGTAGTTCTCTTTTCCTTATTTGATTTAAATGTCTAGTCACTATTGGTCCATTTTCCATTTTTACTAAAAATCTGACCGGTCGTTTTATTCTAAATACCTCCCCTTTTACCCACTTTGCTCCTTTAGAATAATTCCTTATCCATACTTTGTCTGCAGTTTTAAAAATTCTTACTGGGACCGCAGTATTATTTTCAATCTGTTTCTCCGCCTCAGGTCTAACTGAGAAGGGATGTATCATATCAAATCTTGTTCTAAATCGTCTCCTGTTTAATAACTCAGCCGGTGTTTTGCCTGTAACGGTACTTGGTGTGGTTCTCAAACCAAACAATAACCTTGGTAATTTTGAATCTATATCATTAATTGCAATTTTTTTTAATTTATTTTTCACTGTTTGCACAGTTCTCTCTGCTTGACCATTAGAAGCTGGACAATATGGTGGGGTCAAAATATGTTTTATCCCATTATTTTGCAAGAACAATTTGAATTCCAGAGAAGTGAACGCTGTTCCATTATCTGAGACAAGGACCTCTGGTAATCCTTGTTCTGCAAATATCTCTCTCAATGCTCTAATAGCACACTCACTTGAAGTTGTTCTAACAATTTTTACTTCAGGCCATTTTGAATGTGGGTCTATCACTATTAAAAATATTTTTCCCTCCACTGGCCCTGCAAAATCAACATGTAGTCTCTGCCATGGATTCGCTGGAGTAACCCATGAATGTGCAGTACTTGGTGGCATATTTCTGTTTACTTGACACTTATCACACATTGCAATCACATTTTCTATTTCATGATCTAAGCCTGGCCACCAGAAATAACTCCTGGCTATCGATTTTGACACCACAATACCATCATGTGTTTCATGCAAAGCTTTCAAAATGTGCTCTCTCATTCCTGGCGGTATGACCACTCGATTTCCCCATATAATACAATCATTACATATTGATAATTCTTTCTTCTTCATCCAATATATCTTAAGATCTGCTTCATCAACTTTATCTGGCCATCCATGTAAAATCCAATACCTCACTCTTGACATTATTTTATCCTTTAATGTCTGTTCTGCAATATCTTTAGGTGAAAATTCAATAGCACTCGGCTTCTCTGCTAATAACAAGAGTTCAGGTAAAATTTCTTCTTTCTCTTCCTTTGTTACTTCTTCTATTGGCCATCTACTCAGAGCGTCTGCTCCCACTATACTTACTCCTCTCTTATACTGTAGATCATAATCATATGAATTTAACTTTAATGCCCATCGCATCATTCTAGGTGATAATACTTTGGGAATAGCTTTATTTGGACTGAAAATTCCCAATAGTGGCTTATGATCAGTATATATTAGCACATGTCGACCATATACGTATTGATTAAATTTTTCCAAACCAAACATAATAGCAGCAGCTTCTTTATCGATTTGACTGTAATTTCTTTCTGTTCTTGTTAATGTTCTCGAGCTCATGGCTATTGGTCTTTCCCTTCCATCTGTCATTTTGTGCGCTAGCACCGCACCTACACCATATTCTGATGCATCACATGTCAACAGGATTGGTTTTGTACTGTCAAAATGAATTAAGGTTTGATCACTTGACAGTGCCCATTTTGCTTTTTCAAAAACAACTTCCTCTTTTTTACCCCATGTCCACTTTGCATTTTTATCCAAAAGTCTATGGAGAGGTTCCAAAAGCGTCGCTTTATCTTTAATAAATCTTTCATAAAAATTTAATAATCCGAGAAATGCCTGAAGCTCTTTTATATTCTTAGGTGCTCTTGCATTTCTTATCATATTTATCTTCTTTACACTTGGATGAATGCCCCTACTGTCCACTACATATCCTAAAAATTCAACCTGATTCTTGCCTATCTCACATTTTCTTTTATTCAATCTTAATCCCACTTTTTTTAAACACTCTAATACCTTCTCTAACTTCTTATTATGCTCTTCCATTGTTCTACCGGATATTAGAATGTCATCAATCAAGACTGCCACCCGACTTATGCCAGCTAATGTGGTCGACATTAACCTTTGAAATATCCCTGGGCATGCCTTCAATCCATATGGTAATCTTTTCATTTTATATAATCCTTTTGGAGTGTTTATAGTTAACAGTCGAGAGGTCTCGTCCGTAACCTTAACTTGGGTATAAGCTTCTTTTAAATCTAATTTCGAAAATACAGTGCCACCTGCTAACTCTGATAAAGCCTCATTAATTGTCGGTTGCGGATATGTGTCGTTTTCTGTAGCCATATTAACAGTCAGTCGGTAGTCCCCACACAATCTAATATTTCCATCTGCTTTAACCACTGGGACAATTGGAGTCGCCCAATCTGAGTATGGTATAGGTTCAAGAACTCCTATTTTTACTAATCTATCTATCTCATGGCAAACTCTATCTCTGAGAGCAAATGGAATTGGCCGACTTCTCATGAACTTGGGTTGAACATTTTCTTTGCATGCAATATTAATTTTTGGTCCAACATATTCACCTAATCCTTCTTCAAATAATATACTATATTTATTCAATATTGCTGACCATACTTCATTGTTTGGATATATTACAGCATCCCTACTAATCACATTAACTCCTTCTATTGTAATTCCCAATGATTTAAACCAATTCCTTCCTAACAAGTTTTGTCCTTTTCCTTGGGCAATCAATAGCATTAGACTATTTCTTACTGATCCATATTCAATATTAACCTCAATGCTACCCAGTAACTGTACTTTGTTGTAAGTCCAAGTATGCAAATTTAAATGACTTTGCTTTAGCTGGGGTAGTTTATCACCCCAGATCAATCTGGCTTGTTTTTCACAAATAATTGTATATGAACACCCAGAATCTACTTCAAATATCACAGGTTTCCCGTTCACCTTGATCTCAATCATTAAGGGAGGTACCCGGTTAGATCCATTTACACAGTACATTCCATTCATAAATTCATCCACTTCTTTCACTTCCGCCTGTATAGTTTTAATTTTGCCACACATTTTAGCTATATGACCTATTCTATTGCATTGAAAACACTTAGCTGAAACAAATTGACACTTTTGGTACATATGGCTTCCACCACATCTATAACAGTACAATTTTTTCTTCTTACCTTCTGTAACTTTGCTCACCTCCATTGGCTCAGATTCATCGTTTCTAGTAAAAACTAAATTGTGGTCTACCTTTTGCTCAGGTATTTTCATAATCTTTAAATCTGCCTCCCGTTTCTCAGCCTGTAATGACATTTCAACGGCTAACTCATAAGTCAAACCTGACTTCTTTAATAGGTTTTCCTGTAATTTTATATCATTTACACCACATACTAGTCTATCCCTTAAAGTCCTCTCTAAATCCACAAAGTTACAAAATCGACTCATTCTTCTCAACTCTGCTATGTAAACCTGCATTGGTTCCTCCTTACCTTGTTTCCTCATATGAAATTTATATGACTCAACAATTTCATTTGGCCGTGGACTAAAATGATTATTCAACTTATTTATCACCTCTACTAACGTTATCTGGCTCACTCTGCTAGGAAAAATTAATGATTTTACGAAACTAAACAACTCATTACCACATGATGCGAAAAAAATTGCTTTTTGTCGGGTTATGTCAGTTACACCATGTGCTTCTACGAAAAATCCAAATCGTTCAATATAAGTTTCCCAATCGTCACTTATCATATTAAATGAATCAAATCTAAGATCCCCCATAATGAACTACCACTTTAAACACTCGATTTCGCAATACTTTTAAAATTTCCTCGTCGCCAAATGTTATGTACTCACACGCTTGTTGAATAATGGCCTGACCGCTGTTTCTCCATTACCCTCGCCTTTTCACTTTTTATATTAATATTTAAATGTCACTAAATATATTCACTACCCTACATACATGACAATAACATTGGGTGGTGTTTGTTAATATGTATTGTTGTTCAATAAATATATTTCGCCTGGAAAAAGACTAACGGGTCAACTACATAGATTGAGATCTCCCACTATTTTGTTATGTGGCTTTTTTTTACAAATATTATTGTATTTGACACTAATTCCTCCGGAACCGGAACCCGAACCCCCGGAGTTTCTGGTTCATCTATACCCCAAACGGTCGTTAGTTTTAAAAAATAACTTATGAAACAGATTATCCGCTACTTAATTTTATACTGTGTATGGTTTTCTTAGTAAATAATGTAGGGTCAGAATTTAAAATGTTATTTAAATGAAACGTCACTGTTCCTAAATCCTTAACCACACATATATTATTACATAATAAAAACGCGCAATATATTAGCTGACAAGAGATTTTCATCAAAAAACCCTTCTGATAATTTTTGTTTGTTGAATAATTCAACTTTCCACGTGCAAAACGTGTTTAACATAAAACGGTACCTTTATTTACTTTGACCGCCTATCTTTTGATTTTTCACTTCAGCTTCACAAGCTTAGGCCAAATGATCAAAAGATGTGTTATTATATTACTAGCGACTTAACCTGGCTTCGCTCTAATACCTATTTTTTTTCATGTTGGCAAATGCATTTACGCATACCACCTGCATACATACATGAGTTCCACATAATCTGGGACTCATTGGCTAGAAAAGCCAGTACCACCCACTAAAATCCAACAGAACCTTCCCCGTCTTAATGGAGCATCGCATTATCGCTTACCCACTCAAGCATGACGCCCTAACAACAGGTCAGCCGAAGCAGACCTTTCAACCAAGAGTTTGCTCCCACGGTCTAGGTACTCTCTACTCTCTCTCTACTCTGCTATCAGAGAAGTACCAGGAGCAACCCGCCTGGCACACCGCCCACCCGAGTGGGCCGCCTCGCAGTACATTTCTTGGTTTCATCACCGGATGCTAATGAGCTTCCCCCTCCCTTCTTCCCCCCACTATGACAAGGTGAACACACATTGAGGGGACGCTCTGGTGCCTAAAATAGCTAAGTAGCCTAAGTAACATAGTCTAACCGTGTACTAAATTTCATAATACTAAATTTAATAATAAATTATCGCATTCTTGCCCATAAAGTATGTATGTATATGTACATATGTATTATATATTTCCATATTTTTCGTTTAATGCGAAAGTTTTTTAATTTACTGGACATAATAGACCAAGTTTAAATTAGTTCGAGGGGAACATGAGGCTTACATTTCACGTTTTAAAACTTTCCTTTTTCCCTTCAATTGATAATTGATGATTGGAAAGCCATAATTTAGTTTTTAGTTAATATTTTTAATAATTACCAAAAAATACTTTTAACTGTCTCTCATGTAAGTACTTTGAATATTTTCTTATGTATTAAATGGTACGGACCTTGAAATTATATTAAAAAAAAAATCGGTCAAGTGCGAGTCGGACTCGCATAATCGATTTTCTTTATTTACATGGCAGCTTTTTTGAAATTCGACATCTTGGTTTCTTATTATTTTTTGTTATAGCGGCAATAGAAATACACGCTCTGTTAAAATTTAAATTCTCTACCCATTACGGATCTTTGACAGGCGGATGCACGGACGGACGGACAGCGGAAGCTTAATAATAGGGTTCCGTTTGCACCTTTCGGGTATGGAACCCTAAACAGTATAACTAACAATAAACTTACCTATCGAGCTAGTTTAAAACAGATAAACAAACATAACTAGTCATTCATTCTATTATTAAGAATTACGGCTCACCCTCGCTCCGCTCGGGTTTGCCCCTAGATGATTCTTTAAATTGACATAACTTTTTTATTTATAAACCGATTAAAATAAAACAAATACTAAACGTTAAGTGAAACTTATCACAATACATTAGTGAAAACCGCACCCAAATCGGTTAAGCCGTTTCTAAGATTAGCGCGCACAAACGCACAGACAAACAGACAAAAAAAATAAAAGTAATTGTTTTGGGTTCTATTGCGTTAATAAAGATCCCCAATAATAGTTTTTTTCAAATACCTTCCAGTACAGACAGCAATCAGTTACAATTTTATTATATGTATGTATAGATGTATAGATAACCATATTATTTGAACACTGTGTTTCAATAATAATCCTAGGTTGAAGATCTGTGTCAATGTTTGACCAGAAAACGTAAACGTGACTTCTAAGAAAAGCTCCTTCATTCTGTAAATGGATATTGTTGCATTAAGTTAGATATAGCATATTAATTTTATTATTAATTTGATGACGCGTTTGGCTAAGTTTGTAGTGATCCTACTTGCTAAGCCAGCCCTCGCGGGTTCGAGTCCCGCTGGGGGCATTCATTTGTGTGATGAGCACAAATGTTTGTGTGCCCGCGCCTCTCGACAGGCTATACAGTATACATATAATGAAACTGTAGAGGTCTAATGTCTGTACATAGAAAAAAAATGCTAAAAACCGAGCCAGGAGGATGTAAGAAAAGAAATAGAACAAATTCAGTTTTTTTTTCAATTTTTTTGTTTCTCTGTCTGTTTGTCTGTTTGTATGGGCTAATCTCCGAAACTCTTGCACAGATTAAAATGAAATTTTGTATGGTGGTAGGTACCTCATATCACCAGTACCTTAGATACTTTTTATCCCGGAAAATTAAAGTTTCCGTGGCATAGTTAAAAAACGATAGTAACTTATATGAATGCAGCTTAGTACACAAAAACTACTGATTTGATTTTGGTAGGGTACTTTTTTACCGGAAAAATAATAAATAATTGCTTTATTCAAAGTAACACAAATGGTACCCAAAATACCCTTTCTATATATTGATAGTTTTGTTATAAAACTATGTTTTGTGAAGTATTTAAATATAAACTCATTGCAGAGTTTATATTTAAATACTTCTATATTTGTATAGATAAATAAAATTTAAGAGTTTGTTTGTAATGTCAAAATAACAGCTTTTTACTAAATGCATATTAAATTATATACTTAATTTTTGTCTGTCTATCTGTTTGATCCGGCTAATCTCCGAAACGGTTGGACTGATATTGACGGATTGACGGGTCCTTTACGATACCTGATGTTATGAGGAGGTCCTTTACAATAGCTGATGTTATAAGGAGTTACTTAGACTACTTTTATTTTAGAAAAAGAATTAGGATTCCGCTCAAAAAAAACGTACAAAGTACGTACGTAAAAGGGTAAATCGCTTGTATTACATATATATATAAAAAAAGAAAACAAAAAAAATCTCAAACTATTGAATCAATGTCTTAAATCCATGTATAGAAAACTACATACATACATCACCGCTACAATAAAACCTTTTTGGGCGAGTCTAAAACTAGTTAATAATAAAGTAACAAAAAAAAATATTCATAGATAATTTCCTATTTTGTATAATACAATACAATAGCAGTACATTTCATCTTGAAATTGGTCTATTGTAGTGTGAGATGTATGAAGCAAATTGAGCTCTGCGAAAGGCGAGTCGTGTGAATAGAGGGCAAATAAAGTGTGTACGCTATTAATAAGATAAACTAGCGAAATATCCTCGCTTTGCTCGGGTGCGTATCTAATACGCGGATTTTGTTCACAATTTCATCGGTTTTAGATTTTTGTGCGGAACCCTAACTCTTTTTCTAAAATAAAAGTTAAGTTACTCCTTATAACATTAGCTATCTGCCAATGAATGTCCTGTCTAAATCAGCCGTTTCAGAGATTAGCTGGAACAAACGGACAGTCCATTCTAACATAAGATCCGAAGTAAGATCTTCCTTCATCCATCTGCTTAAGAGTGGTATTTAAGAGTGGTAATTAAGAGTGGCTTAATTTACTAAAAAAATTTAAAGTTATATAATTTAATATTTCACAATTGTTTATCAAATAAAAATAATATTAATTAAGGTTACTAGGATCCCCATAAAAATTAATACACGTAAGATGCGCTACAACTAATAACGTCTTTATATGGCGTGAAAGTCTCAGTCTCAGAAACGGTAGTTGGATAACAAGTACCTACTTAAATTTAAAAGAATTGTATTAAATCTTGAAATATACCTCTAAACCTTATTTAATTAGGTATCACTAAAGTGACATATCGGTAAATATATGTAATTGTTTAATTCAAAGTACTTTTTCATGCAAAATGCAAAAGAAAAAACCACTTCGGATCCTAGACTATTTCTTAAATTATATAAGTAGGTGCTAAGAAATCATTTTACCAATATAACTAATCTATACTAATATTATAAAGAGGAAGGATTTGATTGTTAGTTTGTTTGCTCCGAATAGGCTCCGAAACTACTGAACCGATTTAGAGGTAAGAAGATAGTTTGAGACCCTGGTAAGGATACAGGATAGTTTTATCCCGGAAATCATCCCTTAAGGGAGTGAAAATGGGGATGAAAGTTTGTATGGGGAATCAAGCTAGGGACGAACCCGAGCGAAGCGAAGGTGAGTCGCTAGTTTATAAATAAAATAGCATAGCGTAGACTGAATGTTATACAATATTTAAAAAAAAATAACGACAAAGCCGCTGCGCGTTGCTAGTATTATGTATTTAAAGTATATCGACCTAACCTTTCTACTTCACATCGTTAACATTTTTAATATTATCTGTCACATAATGTAAAAGGTTTTTTAAGGGCACGTAATCGACCTCTAAACATCCCTAGAGGGCCTAAGTAAACTTATTTAGGACGCTCATCGTAGTATCTACAAAGGAGTTATTTAATTTTGTTAGATAAAATATATGATTTACAAACATATTTTGACATTTTCATAAAATTAAGTATTAAAATTGATATTTAGAGGTATTTAAAATGTAAGAAATAATTATTATAATACGTTTTAAAACGGATTTTCAAAGGAAATATTTTGTGACCTCATTTTATTACGAAGGAGTGTCCTCAGATTACTTTGCGCGTAATCGTAATTTATAATTTTTTTATTTATTCCTATCATTATCTCCTAAACTGTATTAATGGCATAGCTAAGAGGGAAAAAAATATCTCTAATCTCTAATATTATAAAGAGACAGAGTTTGTTTGTTTGTTTAAACGAGCTAATCTCAGGAACTGCTAATCCGATTTCAAAAATTCTTTTTTGCATTATATAGCCTGTTTATTGGGAAAGGCTATAGGCTATATATCATCATGCTACTACCCAAGGGAGCGGAGCAGTAATCATAAAGAGCATGGCGGGATAAGCATGGGGTAGCGGCCCCAGCGGTAATTTCAACTGCCAATTTTTTTGTGCGATGGTCTTACGGAGTACAACTTACCTGTAAAATATTATTTTAAAATATGCATTAGTTTTCGAGAAAATCAAAAAAAATCTTTTTTTTGAAAAAAAATTTTTTTTCGTCAATAGTTATGAATACGTCAATGTTCGTGATATATGTTGTACATAACTTAGAGAGACAACATATCATGACATTTATGTCAAAAAATCTCGAGATAATAGTAAAAAAATTTTTTTTGAAATTTTTGAAAATCTAATTTCATGCTTTCTAAGCCTGATACACCTACGAAATTTTCACTAAAAAACACCTTGATCATAACCTACAACATATATTTGGGTCCAAATTTTTACGTGGGTGGAAGGGTGATTTATTTTTTTGAAACCCTTCAATTCCAAGTGTCACCTGTAGGTGACAGATCTTTATAAATTTTTTTAGACCACATTGCATTTTCTTTTTTTCATATAATTTCTTTATTGATGCAAAGCCAATAAGTAATAGAATATAGTTTAAATTTCTGGAAACAGTGAGAATACGTTATCTGTCAAAGTTATTCAGTTGTTTCGCGCGTAATTGGAGTTTTCTTACTTTGAATATAACTTGAGAAAAATATGCGCAGACCGTAAATATTGTCTTTTTTCCTATTGTATTTCATAAATAAATATCTAAAGTATAATTTAAATGTATCTTTAGATAAAAATAATATACACCATGATTACTACAATAACCAAAATATGAGTGTTGTAACTACTTCTTATACTACTTATTACAATTCAATGTACTTGGTGTTTGCACGGATTTTGTTTACTGTCAGCCTTATTGCTCTCTGTGGGGACGCTCTTATGCCTTACATATTGAACTTGGATGAGATTTCCGAGGAGTTGCACGCTGGGGAGGATCCAGGCGACATAATTTTGTTTCCTTCGGATGACGGTGTGGTAAGCGATGAAGGTAGTGTAGATGAAAATGAGGCTAACATTCTGTATCTGCCTAGTCGCATGCTTCAATCTCAAGTAGAAGTACAAAGTAAACCTTATGTCTCTAGGGAAAATTTTCTCTATCAAGAGGAGGAAGAAACTGATGAAGTTGAAGAAGAAAAAATGAAAATACCATAACAAAACGGTACTCTAACACTTCGTTTACTGCTTGCGGTAAAGGAGACTGTGATGAAGAAGTCTTTATAAACTTACAGGAAGACATGACGACCGTTGAATGTTTCCAATCGCTCTATAGTGACGAAAATATAAAGTTTATAGCTGATTCGAGCAATTTGTACGCTTTATAGAGAAATCACACTCTACATGTAACAACCGATGAAATTAGTGTGTGATGACAAGTGTATGATAATGATCTGCAAAGTAAAGAATGATACCCACAATGAGCCAATAGCTTCCAGTATGCGGCGAAACAGATTTTTCGAGATTCAGCAATATCTTCATCTTTATTTACAGTACTTCATTATCATCACACGATCATTTCGAAAAAGTTCGCGAATACTTTACAAAGCTAAATAAATAAAAATCCTTTTAAAAAAACTAATGTTTAATCCTGTCTCGACACGTTAAAAAAAATTTAATGGTACGTATACTAGATATGAATAATCCACTCAAGATGATCGTTACGTATTCTTCTTTAGCACTTGACATTAGGTTCACTTTGTACTTGTACCATAAAATGCATATTTTGAAATTATTGATTTTTATCGTATGTGTTTATAATCATTAAATTCTAAAGCACTGTGTCAAAAACTTAAGAATTCGCGTAAGAATTATTTTTTTAAACAAAAAAAAAATCAATAAAAAAGTGATTTTTGTTATTTAATTATTGTCTAAATGAGGAAAATTTTCTATAGTCATTGAAAAAAAATTAGTTGACCTACATGTATTGATAGATTCATTTTTTAATTTTTATATATTTTTTTCTTACTCACCTTTTTGTTTTCCAATTAAAAAAAAAAAGAAATTACCCTTCCCTACCCTAGGCAGATACAGAATGTTAGCCTCATTTTCATCTTCACTACCTTCATCGGTTACCACACCGTCATCCGAAGGAAACAAAATAATGTCGTCTGGATCCTCCCAAGCGTGCAACTCCTCGGAAATCTCATCCAAGGTCAATATGTAAGGCATAAGAGCGTCCCCACAAAGAGCAATAAGGCTGACAGTAAACAAAATCCGCGCAAACACCAAGTACATTGAATTGTAATAAGTAGTATAAGAAGTAGTTACAACACTCATATTTTGGTTATTGTAGTAATCATGGTGTACATTATTTTTATCTAAAGATACATTTAAATTATACTTTAGATATTTATTTATGAAATACAATAGGAAAAAAGACAATATTTACGGTCTGCGCATATTTTTCTCAAGTTATATTCAAAGTAAGAAAACTCCAATTACGCGCGAAACAACTGAATAACTTTGACAGATAACGTATTCTCACTGTTTCCAGAAATTCAAATTATATTCTATTACTTATTGGCTTTGCATCAATAAAGAAATTATATGAAAAAAAGAAAATGCAATGTGGTCTAAAAAAATTTATAAACATCTGTCACCTACAGGTGACACTTGGAATTGAAGGGTTCCAAAAAAATAAATCACCCTTCCACCCACGTAAAAATTTGGACCCAAATATATGTTGTAGGTTATGATCAAGGTGTTTTTTAGTGAAAATTTCGTAGGTGTATCAGGCTTAGAAAGCATGAAATTAGTTTTTCAAAAATTTCAAAAAAAATTTTTTTAACTATTATCTCGAGATTTTTTGACATAAATGTCATGATATGTTGTCTCTCTAAGTTATGTACAACATATATCACGGACATTGATGTATTCATAACTATTGACGAAAAAAAAATTTTTTTCAAAAAAAAAGTTTTTTTTGATTTTCTCGAAAACTAATGCATATTTTAAAATAATATTTTACAGGTAAGTTGTACTCTGCAAGACCATCGTACAAAAAAATTGGCAGTTGAAATTACCGCTGGGGCCGCTACCCCATGCTTATCCCGCCATGCTCTTTCAACAAATCGGGCAGACTTCCATATATTATTTTAAAACTATAGGTACCTATATATTAATTATATAATATATACGTAGGGACGAACCCAAGCAAGGCGAGAGTGAGTCGCTAGTTTCGACTCTATTAAATACTTTACGACATAATTTATTTTTATAAGGATTAAAATTTAGTAGTTGGAATAACTACCTAATATAGTTGAAATGAAAAAAAATATTTATTCAAAATATTCGAAAAAGCAACTGTGTCTGCTAAAACATAAGAGTTAAATATTATATGCGGACTTTTTTGTACAACTTTTTTAGGGCCTATACACACGACGACATTATAACGCGCTACATAACACACAAATTAGTTATTATTGTTGAGGCAACTTGTGAGTAATAAATTTAACTTATTTGTAACTGTTTCTCCTGTGACCATGATTGCTGTAAAGCATTCGAAACGTCGGGAACCAAAAATCAAAATAAATCCGCGAAAAAATCCGAAAAGCTATTATTTTTAAATAATAATTTACTAAAAAAAAATATGTGATCTTATAACTTTTGGGCTCAATTTAATCCATCTCCTTTCTTAAGGTGACATATCTATACTAATATTATAAAGCAGAAGAGTTTGTTTGTTTGTTTCTTTGTTTAGTTGAACGCGCTAATCTCAGGAACTACTAATCCGATTTGAAAAAAATCTTATTGTATTAGATAGCCCGTTAACTGAGGAATGCTATAGGCTATATATCATCCCGGAAAATGTACGGTTCCCGTGGGATATATTGTTTTTTTTTCTAGGGAAGCGAGGGTGAGTCGCTAGTGTAGGTATATCGCTTGTATGTACATATTTTATCGGCTTAACCATGAAATATTTTCGAAATTATACTTAAACAAAGAAATATTGAGTAAGTACCTACTACTAGTATAATATAAAAAAAACTACGTCAGCGCATTCGCAGACAAATATAACATGAAATACTTAAATAAATAAATAATACATATAAAATAAGTAAAAAGGAGCAGGTCATTGCAGATTTTTCCGAAAGGTACGATCTATAAATTATGTCAGAGTTGTGCGTTAAAAGAGAAGGGGTCGGTCTGACAAGTGAGGTGAAACCCTCTCTTTGTGATGCTAATCTATGTGACGACGTGTAGCAGTGTTCAAAATCCGTGTTGAATAAAAGGAAAACATTTAAGGGATGCAGCATCATGTATATTTAAAATAGAATATCATGAGTTATTATCAAAATTACTTAAATAAATACTTATGATATCTATACAGATAAATAAAATTGAAATGTCTGTTTGTAATGTCCAAAAGCTTTTTACTAAATGCATATGAAATTATATACGATACTTGTTAGAAAAACGCAATTTTTAAATTTTTTGTCTATTTGTCTGTTTGTTCGGGATAATCTCCGAAACGGCTGGACTGATTTTGACAAGACTTTCACTGTCAGATCGCTGATGTTATAAGGAGTAACTTAGGTTACTTTTATTTAAAAAAAAGAATTAGGGTTCCGCTCAAAAAAATTAAAACGTACCTAGGGACCCGAGCGAAGCGAGGGTAAGTCGCTAGCACTTAATATAATAGGCAATGGTAGTCCACTTGCTTCGAAAACCAATGAAGTGCCTTACGGAAACCCTAATCTACCTTATTTTCTAAAGATATGTGAAGTCTGTCAATTCGCATTTAGCCAGCGTGGCAGGCTCTGAGCTAATACCGCTCGCATTGATGAGAGGCCTGTGCCCAGCATGAGACGTTAAAAAGCTTCATTAATAATACAAAATTAATATATAGTTAATAACTGTACGAATCATGACCTACAAACCCCCATACGAGATCTGGGTATGACCGAATGATTTTATTTAATTTTACCGAATATAAGTTTTGACCTAAAAAGGTCATCGATTTTAAAATAACTCGTACTTAATTAAAGACCGATCCACACTATAGTGCCGATCATAGATCGATCTCGGTCGGTTATTGGTCTGGTAAAGTATTTTTATACAAGAAGCGTTGCTGTGGTTCGATCGGAACTTGACTCTCACGGGTAGTGTGAATTTACTCATTGTTTTTTGTGTAAAAATAATTTACCAAACCGATATCAGATCGAGAAGGAATCGTAATCGGTACTACAGTGTGGATGACTTGCCTAAAAGTAATTATTACACCCACAAGGTTAGATTGTTTTCATGAAATTCACGTAAGACCAACCCTGAGATCTAGTTGAATAATTGGTAAAGATATCGAGTTACAGTAAAAATTAAGTTATATCAGTTCACAACGAAGAAACACAAAAAGTATGGATACAAACGTACATACACACAATGAGAAACACAACAAATTAAGAAATTCCACTTTTATTGAAACCGGTTAAAATACCGCCATAACAAACATTAAGCTTTTAACCTTATATAAACTAACTAGGATCAAAAAGTTAGGTCTTGATACAATTTGTTGTTTACCAAACTAAGTAAAACAATTCCTACGGGAATGAAACAAATTCGGCTGGAACTAAAACGCGGCCAAGTGAACTTCACCGACTGTGACCGACTTTTGTGATAAGTGGGTACATTCTTATTGTCAAGATATCCTTCTAACTACGAATGGGAAAGTTACATCACTATGTCTGTTAGGTGTCTGTCTCTAACTGTATATTTCAGCTGTACTAAATAGTATCAGGTGAACGCCATTGGGACGACGATCAGCAATCAATCTATACTAATCTATACAGATAAATAAAATTGGAGTGTCTGTTTGTAATATTAAAATAACCGCTTTTTACTAAATGCATAAGGATGTATGCACGGCACATATACCAAAACAATATTTTTTACAATTTTTGTCTCTGTCTGTTTGTTTGTTCCGGCCAATCTCTGAAACGGCTGGACCGATTTTGACGGGACTTTCACTGGCAGATAGCTGATGTAATAAGGAGTAACTTAGGCTATTTTTATTTTAGAAAAAAATAGGGTTCTACGAAAAAAAAAAGTTTGTTTTGGGAAGCAACCTAGAGACGAACCCGAGCGAAGCGAGGGTGAGTCGCTAGTAATATATAATATTTAACGTATGCAAACGTTATTGCATGCAGCAAGTCACGGCACGGGAAAAGTATTTAATGCCTTATAGCTAACGAAGCGGTATTAAGAAATTGTGTAATCTCTGTTTTTCTGAGCCATTACAAAAATGTATAAGAGCTATAAAGAAACAACACAAATTGTATAAAAAGAAATATCGTATGCCACAAAAAGCGTTACTGAAAGAAAAATAACATTTTATTAGACGATTAATGTATTTAATTTATATCTAATTTATATATTCCTTTCTAATATAGATTGCCTGGAAGAGATCACTTTAGGCGATAAGGCCGCTCGTACACCAAAATACGCGCAAGTAACTTTTATGTATTTTTTTACATAGTTTTTTTTTTTTGGTGTAGTAAAGGATAAAGTAAATAAATATATGATCTTATTTTAACCAATCGTACCAACTATACCATTTTAGTAATTCACGTCTCATCATAATAGAAGCTTTAATTAATTGCTATTGTCTTTAGTAACCGGATCGAGTTCCGAATATGTAATAGAATGTACACAGCGACATGATTTATGTAAGAGGCCGATAATTTATTGCAACACCTAAATAGCCTGTTTAGTTAATAGCTTCCTTGTATTTATTTATTAGCGGCTTACACTTACCTTGGGTTCATCCCTAGCTTGATTCCCCATTCAAACTTTCATCCCCATTTTCACCCGTTTAAGGGATGATTTCCGGGATGAAAATTATGTCCTTCCCAGGGTCTCAAACTATCTTCTTACCAAATTTCATCTAAATCGGTTCAGTAGATCCAGAGATTACTCCCTACAACGTCACAAACTCACAAGCTTTACCTCTTTATAATATTAGTATAGATTAGCGGCTTACCCTCGCTTCGCTAGGAATCGTCCCTAATTATAAACATTATTTTAATATAAAGGCAACGATTTGGCTAGCGCAGGCCGGTAAAGCGGCTATTTAGCGCATTTTACTCTGACTTGATTTGCGAATATTAAGATTTAAAACTGAAAACTTTTTTGAATCAAATTAAAATATAGCCTATATCCGTCAGGGGTAGTGTAGCTTTCTATTAGGGAAAGAATTTTTGGAATCGGTTCAATAGTTCCATAGGTTATCCTCTACATACAAACAAAATTTACCTCTTTATTTTATTTGTATAGATAGCCAGTGGAAACCGAGTGAAGCGGGTTCAAATCCCGGGTCTCGCACCTCTGATATTTTTATGTACGAATCATTACTAACATGATTACCACTTGCCTTACGGTGAAGGAAAACATCGTGAGGAAATCTGCATGTCTGAGCAAACCTAGCAAGTTTTCGAAAGATATGTGAAGTCCGCCAACCCGCACTTGGCCAGCGTGGTGGACTATGGCCTGATCCTTCTCGTACTGAAGGGAGGCCCGTGCCACCCAGTGGGACGTTCAAAAGGGCTGAATACATAAATACAGTGTAGTCAGTCCGTGTCGAGTTAGATTAGTTTAGTTAGTAAGTCGAAGTTACATTGATAAACTTAATGTTACAGATAGCCCGCATATGAGTCAATATATGTACCTATATTAATTCCACACATTTCCATCAACAAGAAACTCTTGAATAATTGTTGGAACAGTGTATAAATAACCATATAATTTCAAGATGAGGAAAATAAGAACACAGTAAATCAATGTAATAAGCTTTATTTTATCACTTTTCACTTTATAAGTTTTATAATGTTACTTCAATTTTCGTATTTCTATTCAATGCAATTTTAGCGATCACTTTACTATTTAACTAATTGCAGGAAAGCGCTTTATGTTTTCACTTCTTACACATAAGTTCAACACTACTTTGATCAATAAGTTTGCCAACATAAATTCAATATTATTTTAACAACTAGTACTTATCTTTTCTGTCGTAATGAACGTCTGCCCAGAAACTAACCCTTCCAACGGTTACCTTGTGCTTTTATATCAATCAGCCGGAAGTGACAATTTAATTATAATTTTATAAAATCATCCTAAAAATCAGTTAAGTATCCATAATTTATAATTTAATTTTATTAAATAACAAAACAGTATTTCAGAATTTTTAAATGTAATTTGAAAATTATTAACGTCTTACTATTTCATTTATTTTTTTAAACATTTGTTTTTAAGCATATAATTACAAAATTAGTAGCTCAAAAATAAGTTTGATTTTAAGATATTAACTGTTAAATTATTATATTTTAAAATTAATATGTTCTAAAAGTAAAATCAATAGAATTCCATATTAATTTGAAGTAGTCAAATTATCTCTCATTAAACCAGTTTAACATAATATTAAAAAATTCGTAATTTTAGCTTTAAATATATGAAAAGGTAAATCTAGGACAGTTTGTGGAATCTTATTATATACTAGCGACTCACCCTCGTTTCGCTTTGGGTTCGTCCCTAGACAAAAATAAATCTATCCCACGGGAACCGTACATTTTTCCGGGATGATATATGGCGCCTATAGCCTTCCTCAGTTAACGGACTATCTAATGCAAAAAGAATTTTTCAAATGGGATTAGTAGTTCCTGAGATTAGCGCGTTCAACCAAACAAACAAACAAACAAACAAACAAACTCTTCAGCTTTATAATATTAAGTAGGTATAGATATATATACTCAGGCCCGTGAAGGATTTATACAGCTTTTGGAGTTGAAATCTGGGCGTAATAAGCTTATTTCTACTCCTGGTGTTTATTGTGTATCTATCACTGTTTCTTAAACAATTATTTAAATGTTTGCGAACAAATAATACATTACATAGTATATATTGTGATGCAACTGTAAGAATACCATTTTTTTGAAAACATCTCGCAGGGAATCACGAGGTTTTAGATCATAAATGGACCGTACTGCTCGTTTTTGAAGAATAAACATAGAATTAATATTGACCCGGATAACCAGCTATCATCATACCAAATTTCATCAAAATCTGTACAGTGGTTTTCTCGTGATGCGGTCACAGACAGATAGACAAAAATTCTAAAAACTATAGATTCGGTCTCTGTATCAATAATAATGACTATTTCAATAAGATTTTCCAAAAAAAAACGTTTAATGTACAGATTCGACTCAGTTGGAATTTTATTTAGTTAGATTTTTATTTAGAATTTAAGGGATCGACTATCTATTCCAAACTAACCATTAAAACGTACCTAGGGACGAACCCGAGCGAAGCGAAGGTAAGCCGCTATTTTAAGATTTGGTTTGACTTTAAAAACTAAAATTTAATTATTTACTTAGTTAAAATTGTGAATTTAGTCATCACTATAAAATCAAATCATGTTTATTGATTTGGAAAGGAATTTATTTAGGACTAGCGACTCACGCTCGCTTCGCTCGCGTTTGTCCCTAGGTACGTTTTCACGGTTAGCTATGTTTATCCATAAATAGTAGCTAGCTACTCCTAAGATATTCATTTAAACTATATAGCGATTTATCCTCACTTATGTAGCTCGGGTGAGTACGCCGTACGCGGATTTTTTTCACAATTTTATGGGTTTTAATTTTTTTTCGCGGAACCCTGATTCTTTTTCGAAAATAAAAGTAGCCTAAGTTACTCCTTATAACATCAGCTATCTGCCAGTGAAAGTCCTGTCAAAATCGGTCCAGCCGTTTCGGAGATTACCTAGAACAAACAGACAGACAGATAGACAGACAGACAGACAGACAGACAAAAATTGTAAAATATGTTGTTTTGGTATATGTACCGTGTATACATCCATATGCATTTAGTAAAAAGCGGTTATTTTAATATTACAAACAGACACTCCAATTTTATTTATCTGTATAGATGTATAGATTTAAAGCAATGTAAGCGGATACAGCAGGTGTGATAGTAACGTTTATCTGTTAGCATTTTGTATGCGGAACAAACATTGCTATAAGATTCCCGACAGATACTCGGTGTTAAATCCTTAACTCTAATAAATCTTTGATACATATACTTATATTTTTTTTAACTAAACAGCGTAAATATTCCTTATTTTCAATCATTAACTAGCTTTTGTCCATGGCTTTGGTTGTCTAGTTTATGTACAATACTTTCTTAGATTTACGCCAATATTTAAAATTTTAAATAAAAATTATTATTTTTTTTCGCGGATTTATTTTGATTTTTGGTTCCCGCCGATTTAAATGCTTTACAGCAATCATGGTCGCGAGAGAAACCATGAGATAGTTTATGTATGTAATATGTATGTATTATTCCACCCCTCCTAAGTAGTTGAAGCGTGATACTAAGTAGCTTATTCCCTATTGTATAAAGCTTTCTTAATAAATAGGCTATAAAACATATTTTTTTCCGAAATAGAACCCTGTAATTTTAAAGATTGGCATTATGTACTAACAAACAAAAAAATCGAATCTGAAGAGATTATTTTTGTTTGTTATCTATACAGATAAATAAAATTGAAGTGTCTGTTTGTACTGTCGAAATAAAAGCTTTTTTCTAAATGCGTATGAAGGTGTATATACCTACGGTAGGTTCTTATAAGAAATCTACAATTTTTTAATTTTTGTCTGCCTATCTGTTTGTTCCGGCGAATCTCCGAAACGGCTGGACTGATTTTGACGGGACTTTCACTGACAGATAGCTGATATTGTAAAAAGTAACTTAAACTACTTTTACTCTATCCATATAAAATGCTTTCTCCAAAAGCCTAAAAGGTTCCGCCAGTTCCGCGCAAAATAATCCCAATGAAATTGTGACCGTAATCCGCATACCCAGGGACGCACCCGAGCTAAGCTACGGTAAGTCGCTAGTGTAACATATAACTAATATACGTAATTACTAATTATAATTATTACTAGGGTTCGCCCAGTGCCCCGTGCGGCGGTCGAATTTCCGCCATAATCGCTATTCAAAATTTGAAAATTTGGGGATAACATAAAATAGAATTTACATATCTAGATATTAAAAAAAAATGTTTCAAACATTATAAGTACGTTGATTGATTCTAAAGCTCAATAGCTTCTAAACAAAAAAAGAAGAAAATCAGCTGACAAATAGAGGCGAAAAGACACGAAAGTAGATTTTTTAAAATTTCTTTTCTTGCATATTTCATGTAGCAACAATAAATAAAACAGTTAACAAAGGCAATATGAAATCGCTAAAAACTTAAAAAAAAAAACTGACTTCCAGGCACTGAAAAGTAAAAAATAACTAAAATAACTAAAAGTAAGCCTAAAGCCTAAAAGCCAATACAAATCAAAGCACACCTACTTCGAAAATATCTGATTAGGTATCTATTCTCAATGAAAACCCCTGTTTAATTAATTTTTACTTTTCAGTGCCTGGAAGTCGGTTTTTATTTTTTGTTAAAAAGTTTTTATTTTTCCATTTTTAGTGTAGACGTAATAAGCAGGTAATCTGTAAGAAGAAAGATTTTTAAAAACATATTCGATTAAGCCATTTATTTAAAAACCGCTTGACCGATTTCGATAAAATTTATATGGGACCACCGGGAAAGAATACCCTTTGAAACAAAAAAAAAATTCCAAATCGGTTCAGGCGTCTTCGAGTAATCGGTGAACATATATAAAAAAAAGGTTCCGACGAATTGAGAACCTCCTCCTTTTTTGAAGTCGGTTAAAAATATAAATCAAGCATGAGTCCAATTCTCGCACTTGCTCCACCACTTCATATTATGTATAGGTATTTGTACTATTTAATATATTATTCTGTCCATCCGTCCGTCCTAAGTTTAAAAGCTTGTGTCTTATGTACTATATAGAGAGCAATAAATAGCTGGTTTCTAAAACAATAATAAGAAAAAATAAAAAAAACTAACAGAAGTCTCCACACAGAAGTGAGTTTTTAGGTTATGTACATATAACCTTCATAGTTGGTGTAAGCCTAGATAGAACAATGAACAAACCAATACGAAGTAATAGAATATTATACAAATAATAGTAATAGAATATTATACCAAATAGGTACATTAAATAACTAGCGACTTACCCTCGCTTCGCTCGGGTGCGTCCTTAGGTATGTTTTAATTTTTTTGAGCGAAACCCTAATCTTCTGAAATAAAAGTAGCCTAAGTTGCTCCTTATAATATCAGCTATCTGCCACAGAAAATCCCGTTAAAATTGGTCCAGCCGTTTCGGAGATTAGCCGGAACAAACAGGCAGGCAGACAGACAGACAGATAGTCATAAAAAAATTTAAAAATTGTGTTTTTCTTATAAGTACCGTATGTAATTTCATATGCGTTTAGTATAAAGCTGTTATTTTGATATTACAAACAGATACTTCAATTTTATTTATCTGTATGGATAATACGCGTTCGCTTAGTGGTCAAATATTAATTGCAACCTAGATCATTATTGAAAATTGAAGAAAACATTTTATATGGATAGAATTTATCTATACATATAAAATTCTAACTGAGTCGAATCTGTGCATTGAATATTTTTTGGAATATCTTATTGAAATCGTTAGTCATTATTATCGATACAGAGGCCAAATATATAGTTTCTTTTTTTTATATTTTGTTAGTCTGTCTGTCTGGGAGCCCATCACGAGAAAACCACTGGACAGATTTTGATAAAATTTGGTATGATGATAGCTAGTTATCCGGGTCAACATATAGAATACTTTTTACTGCGGGAAAATATTTTATCTCTGAGAAATCTATACTAAACTTTAAAAAGTACCTAGGGACGAACCCGGGCGCTAGTCTATCTATAAAAAACTTACTGTTTCCACTTTCTATTATTCATAACACTACTCGTCAAAATGAACAAAAAAATATAATTGGTTGAATGTGCCCAAATGGCACGCCTATAAGCCACAGAACAAAGAACTAGAACTAGAACTATAATTGGTTGACAGAGAAGAAAAAGGTACCTACTAAACTGTTTTATCTTTGAGTATTTATACATAATACTAGCATTTCCCGCGGCTCCGCCCGCGTTCATATGACCAAAGCCAATTCTTAAGTTTTACATATTAGTATACTCTTACATATTATATACCAATTTCATTGCGCACCGCATGATTGGTAAATAATGGCGGTGATTGACAATGTCACTCACAAAGGTTCCTCAGTTAATCTCATATTTGATTTAGTAATATTGCACTTTTTGTTTTAGCAATAACGTTTATGTATATATATACTTTTGTTTTGTTTGTTTAGTTTTGAGCGATAAACTCCCAAACTACGGAATTAATTTTATTCATGTTTTACTAATAGACAGCTATTGATTAATTTAATATTCTAAGCAAATACTTTTTATTATTTTATATGGCACGGTTAATATGATTAAAGTCGTAAGTATTTTATTGTGTCCTTTAAACCTTTACCTTCCAAGAAATGGTGTCAAAAAAAACTAAAAAAGTTGAGGTATAACAGTTCCTAAAATACTTTTTCATAGTTTTTAAGATATGGAATATTTTTAGTTACCCGCTTTGTCAGTTTAACAGCCATAAACTTGTTTTCCATAAAATGTTATAAAATAATATGAATCGAACTTATTTTTACGGTTGATAAAATGAGTCGATATTGTGGAAACGTAAATATTATTCGTATTTGTTTTAGTGTTAACCTAACAAAATATGTAAGTAAGAAAAACAACACAGTATTTTGCTATACGAAACCTATAATGCGCGACTTAGATTTGCATTTGCCGAATTTTTACATTAAAAGATTAAAAAAATTAACATTATTTACTAAACAATAAAAATTTACAAATACTTTCATTTGAAAATTGTTTCAGACAACAAAATATTACTAATTTATAAAGCCAAATGTTTGTTTTATTGAAAATTTGAACACAGGCGGGGCCGCGGATAATTTAGTATTAATTCTAATAAAGTCATAGAAAGGTACATTTTTTTTGGATTAAAACTATGTATTTTAAAAACAAATGTCGACATCTATTGTCAAATATCTAAATAACACATAAATAAATTTTCATTAAAATAACTATTTTAATGAATAAAATACGCTATTGATATTTCTTTTACGATAAGCTTTTTTAAATAGTTTTAACATATATAAGTAAGTTGCCTTGCTAAAATAGTAGTATTATCGTGTTTTTATTTTAACCAGTTTTTGTATTTTTTCTCAGAAATGAGATATTTTCCTGCGGTAAAAAGTATCCTCTATGTTGAGCCGGATAACCTGCTATCACCGTACCAAATTTCATTATCTATCGCTCTATATCGCTATTAATGAATATTTCAATAAGATTTTAAATAAAATATTAAATTTACGGAATCGGCTTAGTGACAATTTTATTATATGTGTAGTTACTAATTTATATAGCCAAAAAGTTTGCTTTACTGAAAATTTGAACACGGGCGGGGGCTCCGGATAATGTAGTAGTAATTCCAATAAAATTGTAGAAAGGTCATATCTGTACATTCATTTTTTGGGAATTAAAACTACGTATTTTAAAAACTCATGGCGACATCTATTGTCGAGTATCTAAATAACATATAGGTATATATTAAATAAAATAACTATTTTAATGGATAAAATAGCACTATTGATAATTTGATTTGCAAGATAAGCTATTTTTAATAGTTTTTACCATATTTAGTAAGTTACCTTGCTAAACTATTTACAGATAGTATCATTGTGGTTTTGTTCCAACCAGTTTTTGTATTTTTTCTCAGAAATGAGATATTTTCCCGCGGTAAAAAGTATCCTATATGTTGACCCGGATAACCAGGTACCATCATACCAAATTTCATCAAAATCCCTCCAGTGGTTTTTCTGTGATGCGGTAACAGACAGACAGACAGACAGACAGACAGACAGACAGACAGACAGACAGACAAAAATTCTAAAAACTATAGATTCGGCCTCTGCATCGATAATAATGTCTATTTCAATAAGATTTTCCAAAAAATATTTAATGTACAGATTCGACTTAGTTAGAATTTTATAATATGTATAGATATGTATATATAGGTTTACTAGCGGCTTACACTCGCTTCAAACGGATTCATCCCTAGTGAAAAACTAAAACAAATCTATCCCACGGGAACCGTGCATTTTTCCAGTATAAAAAGTAGCCTATGTACTATTCCAGACCATATCTATCTCTGTGCCAAATTTCATCCATATCCGTCCAGCCGTTCTAGTGTGATTGAGTAAATATCCACCCATCCAAATTTTCACACTTATATATAGTACCTACTTAGTAAGTTTTACAGAATTATTTATTAGAAATTACATAAAAGACAGCACATACACCAATAAAGTTTCCAATTTCCACTTAATATACATTGTTAACGAGCAGTCAGAAAAAGAGGAAAAAAGCAGCAAAAAAAATAACCTAACAAAAAAATTACTAATTAGTAATTAATAATAATTATTGACCTAAATGAATATATAATTACAAGTACCTACTTATATTAAAATATTTTTTAAACTACTCTATAATAAAATTGTAACTGACCGCTGTCTGTACATGGAAGATATTTGAGAAAAACTATTATTGGGGGTCTTTATTAACGCAACAGAAACCAAAACAATGTTTATCATTTTTGTCTGTTTGTCTGTGCGTTTGTGAGCGCTAATCTCAGAAGCGGCTTAACCGATTTGGGTGCGGTTTTCACTAATGTATTGCGGTAAGCTTCACGTAACATTTTAGCACCTATTTGTTTTATTTCAATCGGTTCATAAATAAAAAAAGCTATGAAAATTTAAAGAATCAACTAGGAACGATCCCGAGCGAAGTGAGGGTGAGTCGCTAGTTAAAAATAAAAAAGATAAGATGAAATGAAAAAAAAATTAAAAAAATAAACAGCAAAGACAAAAGATCTTAATAGTGAGGACTCGAGAACAATGTCATAATTATTACAATGTCCGCAGTTGTACTACGGTTTGTCGCCAACATTTTTTGTCAAAAAATTATGGTTAATTTATATATCCTTTAAAAATGTTCTCTAATAAAAAAAATGTTGACAGTAATATTAATATTATAAAAACTCCTTTCTTTTTACCTTTTCAAATGTACGAACTACCAGTACAGTATAAGATCTAGGTTAGCCTTAATCCCAGTTACGTATCGTCGACATTTTTTTAGCTTCAACAATACATTAAATTGTTTTAAAATAAAACAATTTTCGATTATAATAAAGCCTTTTTTCTATAAATAAAATATTTACCATTGAAACATACCTTAAAATATTGCAATCCTAGTCACATCACTATTTATACAAATACACATTACACGGATTAACACGTTTTACATCTATATGAATATTATTTATATATCTAATACTAGGTATAATTATTTTAATCTGCGTAAAAATGTGTTTTTTTTTTTTTTTTGGAAATCTAATACTCCCTCAAACACAAGTACTCGCGACGGACGCCGACGCGCAACTGACGTTTGCGGTCGAAAATTCAAAATTTAAATTTCGAATTAATGCATAGACTTTCAATGATCAATTTATATCTATTTAGTATAGTTTTTATCACAGAATATGACATTATACTAGTTATAAGTACATAATAATATAATTATTATAATTTAAATTATAATAAAAATATCATTCAATATAATATTATTAAAACCTTTTGTGAATGTTTCTTAATCTTAAAAAAAAAGAAATTATGAATCTTCTTGATATTTGTAACGTTTTTTGGAAAACTGTGCAACATAAAAACTTTTTTTTCATTTATTTGTCTTTCACAGCCCGAATTTATTTTACATTTTTTTAATAAAAAATGCCTTTAGTATTAATAGTAGGTAGTAGGTGCAGACGTGCATATTTAATGGATATCGTTAAAGCAGAAGTTGTGGATTCGATTTTAACCCTAAACTAATGATTAACACGTTCGATGCGTTACAAGGTTTATATGTCCTGTACGTCACTTGCATACGGTGCGGAGCTAGATTCTTAGGTCTTTCCCCCCGTGCGAGGCCTATTTCTATACGATATCTTGCAAGTACAAAAGAGATAACTATACTTTTAGGTTGCTTGCTTAAGGTAGAAACAGAATTTAGTGAAAAGTAGTACAGGATATATATACCTTGTACCGCACTAGAAAATAAATTTCGTTATTCAGTGCGTTACAAGAAGTGGATGTCCTGTAAGTTGTGACCCGGTAACGCACCGTGTGGACTGACGTATTTTTGTTAGTACGTACTAGATTATCGACGAATTAGGACGTTCACATCGATAAGGTATAGTTTTCACGCCAAAATGAAAAGGTCCCGTAAAATGTTGTCAAAGGTGTTTGTGGAACAGTACGGACGAATAGAAAAAGGCTGCCAAAAGTAATTACTAGTGCGAAAATTAAAAAAGGTAACATCATTGGAAGAATAAATAGGAAAGGAGTCAAGGTTATAAAGTGGGTTGATAAAAGACCAGTGATGATGTTAACGACATACACAAAACATGATGCTCAAATAAAGGATACAGGTAAAAAGAGAAGAGGAGAAAATGAAACCGGACTGTGTTACTATGTATGTACAATATAAACAAAAAAGGTGTTGATTACAATGACCAAATGACGTCTTATTATTCTTCACTGCGAAGAGGCTTGAAATGGTTCAGGAAGCTGATGATGAGCTTATTATTTGGAACTTGTATAGTCAATGCTTGGATAATTTATAACGCTGTAAACAATTCCAAAGAAACCTTGTTAGATTTTACAGAATCTATTATCAAGTCACTGACCAAAATGGATTTCGAAGATGAGGCAAAAGAACCTGCGCAGAAATACCACACCCTCATTAAAATACCAAAAAGAAAGTCATGTTCTGGCTGCTACAAAAAGCTTCGGAAAGATATGTCCAGTCGAGAAGCAGATAAAAGAGTGAAAAAGGTAAACCAGCTGTGCTGAATGCTCTAAAGCATTTTGCCTTGAATGTTTTAACAAAAACCATTCCTAATTTTAATATTACTTTCTGACTAATCAGGTACCTACTTACCTAATAATTATAATTATGTTTAACATTTAAGTTATTTTACCTACATTTTCCAAAATATATAACCGTTGATTATCGATATCGATTGTTTTATTTATTGCTTGAACTTCACTAATTCCTGTATACAGGACAAAAGTTTCACCCATATTTTCAGTGCGGCACAGGACAATTTTAGTATGTATACGTTATTGGGTATAAATCTTAAAATATTTATTACATATCCATCCTGCTCTAGTAGATATTAGGTAATAATACAATTACTCATATAAATCTATAAAAAAACATTTATTTTTAATTTTCATGAATTTAGAGGCTTTTAACGAAAACGATCTTACAAGACAATAGTGTCCTGTATCGCACTAAAAGTAAATCTCTTACCAACTATATAATTCTTGTAACGCATTAGCTGCAAGTTTAATTAAAATGACTCGCACTGAAGGTGTTAAATTTATCTTACAGATAATAAATAGTACCAATATAGTTAAGACTTAAAAATTGCAGATTACTTACAACAATATTACAGACGCTAGGTTATTCCTACAGCTCTGCCCGCGTAGGTATATTATTAATTTATAGATACCTACATTGATAAAAAATGCCTGTGTTAATACAAGTTATTATTAGCTAGTATAGTATTATATAATCTGTATTATTAGCTTCACACTTTTACCCAAATTAGTTTCATCAGTCCGTAACAAACAAATACAATAAACTCAGGAATTTTCGGCTTTATAAAATTAGTATCGATCAAAACAGTGAATTTTATCAATCACTAGCATTTCCCGCGGCTCCGCCCGCGTTCACATGATCAAAAACCAAATTCTTAGGTTTTACACATTAGTATACTCTTACATTATAATGTATACATTACTTTCATTGCACACCACATGATTGATAAATAATGGCAATGATTGACAATGTCACAAAGGTTCCTCCGTTAAATTGCACTTTTTGTTTTAGCAATAACATTTATGTATGTCTATACTTCTGTTTTGTTTGTTTTTTTAGTTTTGGGCGATAAACTCTCCAACTACGGAATTAATTTTAATCATTTTTTACTAATAGACAGCTATTGATTAATTTAATATTTAGCTGATTATTTAAATTACATATTGATAACTTTTCTTAATTAGCGCTAGTTAGTAATATTTTCCAAAATAATTTTCAAAAGAAAGTGTGATAAGTAAATAATTCTAAGCAAATACTTTTTATTATTTCATATGGCTCGGCTAATATGAATAAAGTCGTAAGCATTTTGTTGTGTCCTTTAAGCCTTTACCTTCCAAGAAAAGGTGTTAAGAAAAAATACTTTTTCATAGTTTTTGAGATATAAAATATTTTTAGTTACCCGCTTTGGCAGTTTAACAGCCATGAACTTGTTTCCATAAAATGTTATAAAATAATATTAATCGAACTTATTTTCACGGTTGATAAAATGAGTCGATATTGTGGAAACGTAAATATTATTCGTAGGTATTTATTTTAGTGTTAACCTAACAAAACACGTAAATAAGAAAAACAACATAGTATTTTGCTATACGAAACCTATAATGCGCGAGTTGGATTTGCATTTGCCCAATTTTTACATTAAAAGATTAAAAAACATTAACATTATTTACTAAACAATAAAAATTTACAAATATCTCATTTGAAAATTGTTTCGGCCAACAAAATATTACTAATATGTTACTAATTTATAAAGCCAAAACGTTTGTTTTATAAAAAATTTAAACATGGGCGGGGCCGCGGGTAATTTAGTGTATTAAAACTACGTATTTTAAAAACACATGGCGACATCTATTGTCAAATATCTAAATAACACATAAATAAATTTTCATTAAAATAACTATTTTAATGAATAAAATAGCGCTATTAATATTTATTTTAAGATAAGTTTTTTTTTATAGTTTCAACATATATAAATAAGTTACTAAAATGTTAATAGTATCATCGTACTTTTACTTTAAGCAGTTTCTGTATTTTTTCTCAGAAATGAGATATTTTCCTGCGGTAAAGAGAATCCTATGTGTTGACCCGCATAACCTGCTATTACCATACCAAATTTCATCAAAATCCCTCTTGTGGTTTTTCTGTGATCCGGTCACATACAGACAGACAGAAAAAATTCTAAAAACTATAAATAGTTACTAATTTATATAACCAAAAAGTTTGCTTTACTGATAATTTAAACACGGGCGGAGCCGCGGGTAATTTAGTAGTAATTCTAATAAAATCGTAAAAAGGTCATATCTATACATTCATTTTTTTTGGGATTAAAACTATGTATTTTAAAAACACATGGCGACATCTATTGTCGAATATCTAAATAACACATAAATAAATACTAATTAAAATTACTATTTTAATGGATAAAATAGGGCTATTGATAATTTGATTTTCAAGATAAGCTATTTTTATAGTTTTTACCGTATTTTGTAAGTTACCTTGCTAAACTGTTTACAAATAGTATCATCGTGGTTTTGTTCCTACCAGTTTTTGTACTTTTTTTCAGAAATGAGATAATTTCTCGCGATAAAAAGTATCCTATATGTTGACCCGGATAACCAGCTATCATCATACCAGATTTCATCAAAATCCCTCCAGTGGTTTTTCTGTGATGCGGTAACAGACAGACAGACAGACAGACAGACAGACAGACAGACAGACAGACAAAAATTCTAAAAACTATAGATTCGGCCTCTGCATCGATAATAATGTCTATTTCAATAAGATTTTCCAAAAAATATTTAATGTACAGATTCGGCTTAGTTAGAATTTTATAATATGTATAGATATCGAGTTCGTGTAGTCTGTATTGTCAAGTTAATCCAAGAAGGTACTTAAGTTATTATAGATTTCCACAATGAGGCCTTTAAAGGTCATATTTTATTGAATAATAATAATATTTATTCTTAGATCGTCCTTTATAATATTGGTTGTCCTAAGTCCTTGGGCGCTTCAAAATAATGGCGGACAACTAACTATTGACTTTGGGTCTTCTCCTTTTACTCCTTTGGATTTTTTTGTTCGGCTTCGAACAATAATGCATGCCATTGACACATTATTAATTTTTATTTAATACCTACTGTACGTACTGTATTATTTTAATCATTTTTATGATTAACATAATCGATTTCAAAATCCTTTTAAAAGAAAATCGTATCCATCTAATTTTATCTTAATGTTTTTTTTTATTTATTATTAATTTAGACACAGGTCCATATGCTATAGTATATTCTAATTTTTATATTTACACGGCTTTGAAGTATTGTTTTCTTTTCTTAAATCATTTTTTTAAATCGATTAACAAATACAACAGTGTATATAATTTTGTGTGTTGGTTTGTTCTTTTGCCTTTTTTGCACTGTAGCAAAAGCAACAGATCTATTTTTTTTCCTTAGAAATAGTATATAGGAGAGTGGCCTATAATATTATTTCATCCTATAAGACTGAATAATGACACGCCCTTGCTTTTCATATCTATACTAATATTATAAAGCTGAAGAGTTTGTTTGTTTGTTTGTTTGTTTGGTTGAATGCGCTAATCTCAGGAACTAATAATTCGATTTGAAAAATTCTATTTGCATTAGATAGCCCGTTAACTGATCTTCCCGGAAAAATGTACGGTTCCCGTGGGGTAGATTTGTTTTTACTAGGGACGAACCCGAAGCGAAGCGAGGGTGAGTCGCTAGTCAAAATATAAAAAACAAGGTGTGCCACTATTCATATACTAGACATATTAGTAAAGCTACTACGTTAAGAAAAAAACATTCAAATATTTCTAACCAGTTATAATAATTATTCGTTATAAAATAATTTAGCTGTACTGTGTACATATTAAAAAACTTGTTATTTAAACAAGCCTACTTTATTAAAGAAAGTGGCAATAAAATTATATACTTTACATATAACCTTTAAAGTTTTATCTTAGAATATTAATTGTGTGTCATAAAAGATTTTTTTAATTTTATAAAGAAGCCGACATATTATTGTAGATCATTCTATAACCATATATGTATAGATCTTATAATAGATAAGCTACTGGTTAGTTAAAAAAGAAGTTTACGAGGACCTTGGCAAAGGAATACTTCCTTAATGCTTATCATAGACATTTATAATTTACTAGCGACTCACGCTTGCTTTGCTCGAATTCGTCCCTAGTTAGGTTTAACGTTTAGTATAAAATTTCTCAGAGATGAGATATTTTCCCGCAGTAAAAAGTATCCTATATGTTGACCCAGATAACCAGCTATCATTATATCCAATTTCATCAAAATCTGTCCAGTGGTTTTCTCGTGATGCGTTCCCAGACAGACAGACATACAAAAATTCTAAAAACTATAGACTCGGCCTCTGTATCGATAATAATGACTATTTCAATAAGATTTTCCAAAAAAAATATTTAATACAGATTCGACTCAGTTAGAATTTTATTATATGGTTGTGTTTTAATCGATACACCATAATTATCTAACATACCTTACCAAATATATTGATTGGCATAATCTAATATATAAAATTCTCGTGTCACAGTTTTCGTTGCCATACTCCTCCGAAACGGCTTGACCGATTTTGATGAAATTTTTTGTGCTTATCTGGTATCTATGAGAATCGGCCAACATCTATTTTTCATCCCCCTAAATGTTAGTGGTAGTCCACCCCTAATTTTTTTATTTTATTTTTTAGACAAAATTTTTAATTACTATATTTTTATGATACAACATACAAAAATACATACAATCCTCAATTTTCACCCTTCTACGATCAACCCTTATTTTTTAATAGCCATTTTAGTAATTTAATCATTTTTCCTCTCCGGTCGAAAACTGATCAATCGTGATTTAATGCAAGCTAGGGACGAACCCGAGCGAAGCGAGGGTGAGTCGCTAGTATTGTTATAGATACTTTATTAAAGATTGCTAAGTAACGTATCAGATTAATATATTATGTTGTACCAATAATTATGAGTGACAGTGAAATTGTTAACGAAAATTGATTTTATAATACATCCTGTATTATAGGCTAATTTAAATGGAGATACCATCAAAGGACTAAAAGGCGGGCAAAAATTGGAATCTTATATTATAAAGAGGAAAAATGTATTTTTTTGGTTGTATCGAATAGGCTCCGAAACTACTAAACCGATTTAGATAAAATTTGGTATGAAGATAGTTTGAGACCCCGTAAAGGACATAGGATAGTTTTTATCCTAAAAATCACCCCTTGGTGAAAATGGGAGTGAAAGTTTGTATGGGGAAGCAACCTAGAGACGAACCCAAGCGAAGCGAGGGTGAATCGCTAGTTATGAATATAAAAGCTACTCTATTACTTTTTCAAGCTGTGGTTTAAATAAAAGAAATGGAGATAAGAGAAGTCCTTGATTAAAGGCACTTCACATGGTACTTTTATTAATAGGTCAATATTTATCAATAGTTTGACCCTAAGAAGGTCAGAATTATATTAAAAAAAATTAATGTTACAAATAATAAGTAGCCCTTTGGATGTTATTGCTTGGGAGACCTCGTAATGCGGGTTCACGCCTAGGGACTCGCGCTTTTTAGATTTTCGTATGAGAATCATTTTCAACGTGATTATCACTTGCCCAAACCGTGAAGGTAAAAATTTATCGGGAGGAAACCTGCGTATCCAGCGTGGTGGGTAATAATAAATAAATAATAATAAATAAATATGTTGGGACATTAACACACAGCTCCATCTAGTTCCAAGGTAAGCTACGAGGCTTGTGTTATGGATACCAGATAGTTGATACACTCCACATATATAACTTTAAATACACACATATATAAGCACCCATTACTGAAGTACTAAGGTTCGTGTTCATCATACAACTGAATACCCCCAGCGTGACCCGAACCCGCGACTGCTGGCACAACAAGTAGGGTCATTACAAACTGAGCCAAACGTGTCGTCGTCTATGGCTTAAATTCGAATTGAAGCGACCCGTGCCCAGCAGTAGCAAGTAAAAACTGGCTGAATTAATATTATTATCGATTAAATTAAAGGAGGTATAAATTCGTGCTTGTAAATTATCTTAATATGTTAATACTGAGTCCGTATAATGATTACAAGTTTTACCTCCCATGAATCTGACGTATTCAAACAAAGAGATGAAATCTTATAGGTATTATCTAATAAAATAACAGTATTACGGGTAATGTTTAGGAAACTATACCTATGTTAACAAGCTGTCATAAACATGATTTTCTACAGTGAAAATCGATATTTGTTTAACTCTTCAGATTATAATAGAAGAGCTATCTATCCAAGCTTTGCCCGGTTTCTATTAATACCCAGACACGTCCTATATCCTTTACAAAGTAGAATTTTTAAAAACTGTAAGATTTATTTTGTTTTTATGTCAAACAGCAAATATATTTAATTTTAAATAAAGGTCAGAAAAAAAACCTATAATAACTAAGCCACTCTATTTTAGGGGGATTAATTTCAATTTATCATTGGGATAGCTCTGAAATTTTTAATTAAGTTCCACAGTTTGCTTTAGGTAAATTATTTTTATATTTAGACTGACCCCTCACTATATCCAGCTTTTCAGTATCTGGAAATATAAATATGAGACCCCACGGGGACTATATAATGAGGATATAAATAAAGCCGGGGTGTACTTTCCCGTCCCTAATGCTTAATGTGTAATCAAGTGTAGGCTCCGAGACTAGCTGCATCGACATGACCGAATCGTGGTCGGGTAGGTCGGTGTTTTAGTTAATTAGAGTTATTAGTTAATTGTAAAGTACTAATAATAATATTCTTTATAGCACACCAAAAAACTAGAAATACTAAGAAAAAAAGAACACAAAGAAAAGATGCACATCAGGCGACCTTATCGCTGTAAGCGTAATGTATAGCATTTCATATTTTATACACTTTTAGTATTTACTCGTATATAAATACCAAGATCACTTAAATAAAAAAATATCTTTTAAATTATTCAGAAATTTACTCAACCGTTTGCTCTTGATCTTGATGATCTTTTATATTGTTTTCATATTATATAGTACAGGTACCTATTAGGTACATGGTAGATAAGTATTGTCTTATTTAAAACTAGCAATTTACCCTCGCTTCGCTCGGGTGCGTCCCTGGGTGGGTTTTAATTTTTTTGAGCGAAATGCTAATTCTTTTTCTAAAATAAAAGTAGCCTAAGTTACTCCTTATAATATCAGTTATCTGCCAGTGAAAGTCCCGTTAAAATTGGTCTAGCCGTTTCGGAGTTTAGCCGGAACTAACGGACAGACAGACAAAAATTAAGAAAAATGTCTTTTTCTTATAAGTACCGTATATAATTCCATATGCATTTAGTATAAAGCTGTTATTTTGACATTACAAACAGACATTTCAATTTTATTTATCTGTATAGATTTGAAACTGAAAGTAAATAGCAAAGTAGGATGAATTTTTTAGTTCCAAATATATGTATCGACACCTGCAAGAAAAAACATTGTACCTAATTCAGTATTGCATTTGAATTTGAACTTTATTTGACTGCTATTATAATTGCAAAAGTTTGTGTGAAACAAAATACATACGCCACTGTTTTTCTGTAGGAATGAAAATTCTCCTGTAGTAAAAGTTAGTTAAATTCACCCGTAATAAGCTACAAAATGTAGTTAAATTCCGTTTAGTACTTTTTACGTGAAAAGTAAACAGATAAACAAATAAACAAACATACAGACAAAAATTTCAAAACCTATTATTTTGGGATCTATATTCTGTACACAATACGTAACAGCCATTGTTTTAAAAAAAATAATGAATTTCAACTACTATTTTTTGCTGCGGTTTCAGGAAGTTCGGTTTGAACAAAACGAGACACAAATCCCTCTGCGGCATCTATTTCGGCTTTACCCTATGGCTATTGAAGCGATATTGAAGAATTATTATTTCATTCTATTTTAAATAAAAACAAAATTCTTATGTATAACGGTAAATATACGTTTTAATGGTTAGTACCTATAGACTACTCAGAGATGAGACATTTTCCCGCAGTGAAAAGTATCCTATATGTTGACCCGGGTAACCAGCTATCATCATACCAAATTTCATCGAAATTCCTCCAGATGTTTTTCCGTGATACGGTCACAGACAGACAGACAGAAATTCTAAAAACTATAGATTCGGCCTCTGTATCGATAATAATGAATATTTCTATAAGATATTCCAAAAAATATTGAATGTACAAATTCGACTTCTTTAGAATTTTATTAAATGTATAGATTATATTCACTTATTAATATCTCGCTATTTGTTACATATTTTTTAAATTTCTGTCAAAATGTTACAATGGATATAAAAATAAAACTTATAATTGTGCCTACTTTGTGCCACTATTGGGGAACCACAGAAACCTATTTAGAGTTGATGAAGGTATCGCATTACATATCCATATACATATTTTAGAATTTCTGTCAGTCTGTCTGTTTGTCTGAGAAAACCACTGAACAAATTTTAATGAAATTTGATATGGCCATCCGTTGCAGCAATATTCGATTACTTTAATCTATTTTATTAAAAATAGTAATAAAAATCGTGCTTAAAATTGTAAGCTTTATAATGTCGATACTTTTCTCTTTTTTATTCGAATTTGTGACAACGTAATTTACGAGAATAAAAAGGTAAATAAAAAGGTCTTATTTAAAAATATAAAAAGGATGTGTGTGTATATTTGTGTGTATATATATTTGTGCCTACACATATACCCAAAAATATCTTCTCTTTTTTGAATTCTGTCAAAAAGCGGAAATTGGTGACAGATGTCATTTTGTTCTCGCCCTCTTACATAAAACAGCATATTATTTTCTCAAAAGCGCAGTAAATTTTATGAGGAAAACTATTCGAATTTCAAGTTAGCTACAGATAACGTCAATTAGATGCGACATTTTCTCAGCCTTACAATGTGACATAATTCATATGCATTTGAATGCGAAAGCAGTAAAATGCCAGTAAAGCATGACAAATTCAGATATTGTAGGTGAAATTGTTATATCGCTATTCTGTAAAACGTAAGAATCGTAGAAGCGGAATATAATACTTGGTTCCGCCTGCGGATTCGCTCGAAGAATTAGAATAAATAAATAAAAACTATTATTATTATAATTGTATTATGAGGATAGTATATAATCTGTAATAATCTATATTATTATTAATATTATAAAGCTGAAGAGTTTGTTTGTTTGTTTGGTTGAACGCGCTAATCTCAGGAACTACTAATCCGACTTTAAAAATTCTTTTTGCATTAGATAGCCCGTTTATTGAGGAAGACTATAGGCTATATATCAGCCCGGAAAAATGTACGGTTCCCGTGGGATAGATTTGTTTACGTCTAGGAACGAACCCGAAGCGAAGCGAGGGTGAGTCGCTAGTATGTTATAATTTCATAGTCTGTTATCATTAATGTTATACCGTCAAACCTGAGTGAGAACTGGGTAAGCGAGAAAACTCTAAAAGCGAGAGTAATTGCCAGGTTCCGTCATTTTATCCTTATAAAACCTCTATAACAGAGAAACAGAAACCGCTATAAGAGAAAGTCGTTTTTCATTTGTGGACCTCTATAACTGAGACTGCTACTTGCCTGTACCTCTGTAAGCGAAAAAATATTCGAGCGAATTTAACACCTGCGATTTATTGTTTTATCGTGAAACTAACATTGTTTTTGTTTCCTTAAATTCGAGAAGAGAATTCGAGAAGCTTTTGTTAGTTTCTAGTCAAATTCTGATGAATAATACCTATTCAATACTTACATGTATGCATATGCTGTATTTTTTAAGCCTCTATAAACGAGAAAGGCCACTCCTGCACCTCTGTATTCAGCCCTTTTTAACGTCCCACAGCTGGGCACGGGCCTACCCTTCAGTACGAAGAAGATCATAGTCCGGGGGCATAGTCCACCACGCTGGCCAAGTGCGGGTTGGCGGACTTCACATATCTTTCGAAAACTTACTAGGTTTTCTCAGACATTCAGGTTTCCTCACGATGTTTTCCTTCACCGTAAGGTAAGTGGTAACCATGTTAGAAATGATTCGCACATGAAAATATCAGAGGTGCAAGACCCGGGATTTGAACCCGCTTCACTCGGTTTCTCAAGTGAGCTCGTTACCACTGGGCTACCACTGCCTATTGTTATATTAATAAAAAAATACGTAAAGCTAGATTTTGCAGGAACAGTTAAGCTCTAATGGTTACAAATTGTTTTAATAAGCTCAGTTGAAATCCGGACGTTGTGCATTCAACATATAAACAAACATTTGGTTTAATAATACTTACAATAACACTACTTTCTCAGATTAACGAAATTATTTGACATTTTCAATAAAAATATTTTTACGGATTTTTCCGCGGATTATACTTATATTATCTGTTTTTTACCCAAAAATTAAAATAAATCTGCGAAAAAACCGAAAAGGTAGTTATATTTAATGGCTCTTTTTACCGACGTCAAAAAGAGGGATGTAATATTATCTACACGACATATTTTTAGTAAGTTATTTTAAAATGTTCGCATTCCGTTTGTTTTGTTATAAAGTAATTTTAATTTTATTCATAAATTAAGAACTATCTTTTTCTAAGTCAATAGTAATAAAAGAAAACAGACAAAAAAAAAAAAAGAAAAATCCTTTATATTTCGACAATAAAAATGAAATAACTTTTACATATACATATATAACAATTATATATAAAAATTAATTCTAATGATGTACATAGTGTAAAAAAAACTTATAAGCTTTAATATAAGTTTATATACATAGTTATTATAAGAAAAATATCTACTATAATCTACATTGACAGCTGTCATGTTGTTTTGGAAATAGGCTTTCTCCAGATTTATTTAGCCAATCTTCGCTCATCAATCTTCTAGATCATTCTGGTACACCATCTTCCCACCTTTTGCAATGTCCGGCTATCCGTATTTTGTTGTCACTGGAGTAACGATATTCGTTTGGTCCATTTATCTTTGGTAGTTCTCATATAAACGATTCTGTGCCATATCAATAATATTGTTTTACATGTTACAGGCATTGTTTTTACTGTGTTTCCTATTTCAGTGTGTTGATACCAGTAAGAAAATAGTTATAAAAATACTTTCTTAGATTTACGCGAATATTTGGCATTTTAAATAAAACTATATTTTCGAATTATTTCGCGGATTTATTTTAATTTTTGGTTCCCGACGTTTCGAATTCTTTACAGTAATCATGGTCACGGGACTGAATCGATATATAATATGGGATGGACGAGACTCAATCGATAAAATCCGACTCCGTATTGCAATAAACTCAAAATTAGCTTAAAATCAATTATTATTACACTATTACAAATATTTTTTTATCTCTCTTATTTATAAAAATAATTTTTAAGAAAATATTAAAATAGACGAAGATGTCGCATACCATACAATTGTGAGACTAATTTTTTTCGAAGTAAGGTAAAAATTTACACGCTGAAGACAAGTAAAGGCTAATGTTGCAAAAAAAAAAACATGCAATTTTTATAAAATTATTTCTAATATTTTTTTTTATAAATGGACATACTCTTGACCTTCATCTTAGCTCGAAGGCATAGATAAGGTCTACGATATAGCGAGTTATTCATACTATATCGTCTATATTTATTTTTTAAATCTATACATATTATAAAATTCTAACTAAGCCGAATCTGTACATCAGTGGCGAAGGGTCCATACAAGACGATTCCCACCGTCTTACCTTTTAAAAATCCAATAATCCGTCGTTCATTATAAATATTTATTTTTTGAATTAACATAATTAGTAAATAAAAAATCTATTTATTATTACTAAGTCAATTTCTGAAAATAATATAACACAAAAAATCACAAGCAACACATAAGCAACGCAAAATACATTTTTGCGCTCCAAACTGCTTACGCGTTTCTTCAAAGAAATGCGACGATAAGACGTTGTATTTTAGCTTACCGCGTTCATACAAAATTGTATTTCATTCATTGTTTTGGATTGAACATTGTCACGTGACTTCATTCATTTTCAGTATTTTACGCATGCGCACTTATCAAATTTTTGTTGCTCGAAAAGCTGCTTCTTTACGTCTTATCCTGCCTGTGATTGGTCAAAAATTACAAAACGTCCCTAATTTGACAAGCGAAGCGTCAGATGAGCAATGTTATTATTTGAATGATTTATTATTTAATGTAAATTAATATGGCGGATTGTTATTGTTTACGAGTGCATTGCTTAAGAGATTTTTTGTTTTATAGAGTTTTAATTTGGTTTTAGTGTAATATAGACATTTTGTGCTGTGTTTTTCTGTGGACTGTGAGTGTCTCACATATTTGTTAATTTCGGTGAGTTCTATTAGCCATTATGGCATTAATTTGCATACTATTGACTTTAATTTTCTAAATTTAGTTGTTTAATAATTAAAAAGCATGTCATCAAGATACTCATTTGTTTGAAATATGATTTAATTATTACATGAAATGAGTTACCTAAATATTTTCATAAAACGTTTTAATTAAATTATGTGTGAATGTGCTAAATTAGAAAATATTTAGTTTTCCATGTTTATTATATTCTGATTCTATTTAAGTTTAGAGTGAAGTTTAATATGTTAAAGTTATTTTAAATATGTTACATTATTTAAAACAATATAATTTGACTAATTAAGCTAAATACTAAATAGGATAGTCAGACATTTTAAAAACGGATGTATTGCTATAATATGATATTATAATTAAAGCCTGTGCTTCTTATCGTTCCTTTATTGTGAATTATTTCATAATTTTCGTCCAATTTGGCTTGATAAATAATAAAATACAATAAAATAATAAATCAATTTCATTACTAAGCACGACGAAGTAGTTCAATGAGATTTAAGTAGATGGCGGTATTTATAGTAAATATATTGATTAAATATATTTATGTAAAATTAACAAAAAAAAAGATAAAATAATATTTAAATCCCAAAAAATATAGGTTGTAATATATGTACTTTTAATAAAGAAAAATAAAATAAAATCAAATTTCCGTACTTTCACTTACGAGTACTCGTACTAAGTCATGTGTAAAGATTTTTCATAGATGGCGTTATTAATATTTTATGAAGTTTTATTATTATATTAAATGTTAAATATATTTTGCTAGAATATTTCACATGTAACAACAATAAAAAACACAATAGCCTTATAAAAAAATATCGTCATAATTACATTTCTTTTTTTTTTGCATTGATTGATATATAAAAATTGTGTATCAATGTTTTTTGTCTTTTTTTTTGGAACGGCTTACCTCTGCTAAAATTTCACCCTTCGCCACTGCTGTACATTAAATATTTTTTGGAAAATCTTATTGAAATAGACATTATAATCGATGCAGAGGCCGAATCTATAGTTTTTAGAATTTTTGTCTGTCTGTCTGTCTGTCTGTCTGTCTGTCTGTCTGTCTGTTACCGCATCACAGAAAAACCACTGGAGGGATTTGAATGAAATTTAGTATGATGATAGCTGGTTATCCGGGTCAACATATAGGATACTTTTTACCGCGGGAAAATACTAATTTCTGAGAAAAAGTACAAAAACCGGTTGGAACAAAATCACGATGATACTATCTGTAAACAGTTTGGCAAGGTAACTTACTAAATATGGTAAAAACTATTAAAAATAGCTTATCTTGAAAATCAAATCATCAATAGCGCTATTTTATCCATTAAAATAGTTATTTTAATTAATATACATTTATGTGTTATTTAGATACTCGACAATAGATGTCGCCGTGAGTCTTTAAAATACGTAGTTTTAATTCCAAAAAAATGAATGTACAGATATGTCCTTTCCACGATCTTATTAGAATTACTACTAAATTACCCGCGGCCCTGCCCGTGTTCAAATTATCAGTAAAGCAAACTTTTTGGCTTTATAAATTAGTAACTGTACATAATATAATAAAATTGTAGCTAAGCCGAATCCGTAAATTCAATATTTTTCGGTAAACCTTACTGAAATATACATTATTAGCGATATAGAGGCCGAATCTATAGTTTTTAGAATTTTTGTCTGTCTGTGTGTATGTGACCGCATCACAGAAAAATCACTGGAGGGATTATGATGAAATTTAGTATGATGAGAGCTGTTTATCCGGGTCAGCACATAGGATACTTTTTACCGCAGGAAAATATCTCATTATTGGGAAAAAATACAAAAACTGGTTAAAATAAAAGCACGATGATACTATTAACATATTAGCAAGGTAACTTAATTATGTATGTTAAAACTATTAAAAAAGCTTATCTTAAAGTAATTTATATCAATAGCGCTATTTTATTCAGTAAAATAGTTATTTTAATGAAAATTTATTTGTGTTATTTAGATATTTGACAATAGATGTCGCCATGTGTTTTTAAAATATGTAGTCTTAAACCCAAAAAAATAATGTACAGATATAACCTTTCTATGAATTTATTAGAATTACTACTAAATTACCCGCGGCCCCGCCTGTGTTCAAATTTTCAATAATACAAATTTTTTGGCTTTATAAATTAGTAACATATTACGAGTAATAATATTTTGTTGGCAGAAACAATTTTCAAGTTAAAATATTTGTAAATTTTTATTGTTTAGTAAATAATGTTAATATTTTTTAATCTTTTAATGTAAAAAATGGGCAAATGCAAATCCAACTCGCGCATTATAGGTTTCGTATAGCAAAATGCTGTTGTTTTTCTTACTTACGTGTTTTGTATGGTTAACACTAAAATAAATACGAATAATAAGTATTTACGTTTCCACAATATCGACTCATTTTATACTCAACCGTAAAAAAAGTCGATTCATATTATTTTATAACATTTTATGGGAAACAAGTTTATGGCTGTTAAACTGACAAAGCGGGTAACTAAAAATATTTCATGTTTCAAAAATTATGAAAAAGTATTTTAGGAACTGTTATACCTCAACTTTTTCAGTTTTTTTTGACACCATTTCTTGGAAGGTAAAGGCTTAAAGGAAACAATAAAATGCTTACGACTTTAATCATATTAGCCGAACCATATGAAATCCTAATAAAAAGTATTTGCTTAGAATTATTTACTTATTACACTTTCTTTTGAAATTCGTTTTAGACAATATTACTAACTAGCGCTAACCAATCCACGTTGCGCGACAGATTAACATTAAGAAAAGTTGTCATTATGTAATTTAAATAATCAGCTAAATCTTAAATTAATCAATAGCTAGCTGTCTATTAGTAAAAAATGATTAAAATTAATTCCGTAGTTTGAGAGTTTATCGCTCGAAACTAAATAAACAAACAAAACAGAAGTATAGGCGTATGTACATAAATGTTATTACTAAAACAAAAATTACTAAATCAAATATGATATTAACGGAGGAACCTTTGTAGCATTGTCAATCACTGCCATTATTTACTAATCATGCGGTGCGCAATGAAAGTGATATATGTAAGAGTATACTAATGGGTAAAGCCTAAGAATTTGGTTTTTGATCATCTGAACGCGGGCGGAGCCGCGGGCAATGCTAGTTACATACATATAAAACAATAGTATTGCTTTAATAAATAATTAATATTTTTGATTTTCTTTGTAGTTATACATATTATAATAATAGCAACACTAAATAATATTATATTATTAACTCTTAAAGTTTTTAAAATATTGTAATATTTATAACAATAACAGCTAGAATTAAATAAATAATATTTAATTACTATACTTATTATTTTTTTTAAATATGTATAGAAATTAAAATCAACAAATATTGTAAGGTACTCTGGTGCCATGTTTAAAATTTTTAAAATCATTTTTGTAAATTGTGGGTAGGCACTGTCTGTAACAAGTATATATGCCTTTGAGATGTTTAACACGTTAGTCTCTCCCGTGTCCATGATTGTTGTAAAGCATTCGAAACGTCGGGAACCAAAAATCAAAATAAATCCGCAAAATAATCCGAAAAGATAATTTTATTTAAAATGTCAAATATTCGCGTAAACTTAAGAAAGTATTATCTATATTTATGTTCTATGATCTATCTCTCTGCTCCAAATGAATACCAAACAAGGATAGACAAGTAAAAGAGACTGCAATAAGAGTTCTTACCTACACGTTATACATTGTACAATTTATTGTCATCACACAATTCGGACGTGACTGGTATAGTAATATGATTAGTTTTTTATTTTTTAACTTTCACGATATTTCCCTAGAGGGAAAGGCAGGGCAAACATAATGAATACTGACATATTACTATTTTTGCTTCTTTTCTATTCTGACAGAATTTCATAAAAAGATAATTGCGCTACATGGGAATCGAATTTGCGACCATAAACTGCTAGTTATGAAGTATCAATGTGATTTTCTGCATAGACTTGCTTACTTTGAACATTTTAAAGGGATATCTTGTATATCGTCGTTCTTTTTTGCCTTAAATTCCGAATAAAATCGAATTGACTTAGATTAAAAATCTTTATGCCCTGGTTTGATAAGTTTTGGTCTGATAAGAATTGTCTTGTTTTTTTATGATGCATAAAACATTTCCCTAAAAAAATCATTTTAGCTCCGCAAGTTATGGTGGAATTTTTCTGTTTACCCGATCGCGGCGAAGCCCAAAGAAGTGTTATGTGTTTGACCTATATGATATGGTGTCCGATCATACGTTCCCTCGTAAAATCTAAACGGATTAACCGATTTTAATTATTCATATATCATTAGATTGTATGCGTGCGTGTTTGTTTGTTACTTGTTGACGCTGAAACAGTTTTGATAAAATTTTATATAACGACAACGATCTGGAGTAAATATAAGCTACTGTTAGATAGGGCCGAACTTCAATGAAATGAGTCACTAATTCTAAAACTATAAATAACAATTCGAATATATATAGACTTAAAATATAGGTTTTAATTAAGATATTTACTGTTCATTTTGCTTATTCCTGAACGATTTAAATTTATAGTATAGCACTTTACGCTCCAATTTGTGTGAAAGGCTGATGTGGTCATGTTCAATGGAGCTTTACAGTTTGTGTCGACTACTCGGTTACGTGACCTGCATAATATACGAGGGTTGACGAAAAAGTTATAATATTAGAAAGAGAAATGTTATTTGGAAATCAAAACCTTCAAACATAGAAAAAAAAGATAAAATATATCTCAAGGTATTATAATATAGTATTTCCTTGTTGGAAGTCCGCAGAATTTAAAATATATTTGAACAAGACTTCTACAGATCATTCATTACTTTTAATATTAGGCTTATTTAAAATATGTGGTCTTAGGATTTCAAAATTTGAGGAATGAATTTACATGGTTATATAATAGAATGATTTGCGAAGTTAAGCCTGCTATTGTAAAAATTGACCTTAAAGGTCCACAAAAGGGACCGATTTCTACACTAGATTAGTATTTGTATTAATCATACAAACTTGTTTCGATTTAGATAAACAAAATGTAGATCTCGATATTTAATATTTGAGTGCACGAGGAAAATATCGTGCAAAATGTGAAAAGATGTTCCTCTTGAGGTTTTTCCCTGAGTCGTGTTTTCTGGTCTTAAGGGACTGAGGATACCCACGATAGCCACTTACCATCAGGTGGATCGTTTACTCGTTTGTACCTTTTACTATAAAAATGTATAAAAGATTTAATTTTTTGGAGTCATGCTATTTATATAGTCTTAAATCTTACTAATATCTATACAGATAAATAAAATTGGTGTGTATGTTTGTAATATTAAAATAACCGCTTTTTACTAAATGTATATGGATGTATACACGGTAGGTACATATACCAAAACAACATTTTTTACAATTTTTGTCTGTCTATCTGTCTGTTTGTTCCGGCTAATCTCTGAAACGGCTGGACCAATTTTGATGGGACTTTCACTGGCAGATAGCTGATGTAATAATTCCTTATTACATCAGCTAACTTAGGCTACTTTTATTTTAGAAAAAAAAATAGGGTCCCACGAAAAAAAATTAAAACCAAATTAATTAATTAATTTTGTTTTGGAAAGCAATCTAGGGACGAACCCGAGCGAAGCGAGAGTGAGTCGCTAGTTATAAATATGAAAGTTTAGATGTTTGGATGTTTGGATGGATGATAATCACGCCAGAACTAAACGGATCTGGATGAAATTTGGTACAGAAATAGACTATAGTCTGAAATAGCACATAGGCTACTTTTTATCCCGGAATAATGTACGTTTCCCTTGGAATAGATTTGCTTTTGTTTTTCTAGAGGCGAAACCGTGCGAAGCGAGGGTGTGCCATTAGTATTATATATAGAGATAATGTTTGTAAGTTTGTATATAGGGTTTTTGTAAACAATATTAAGCTATATTACCGCTGAGGCTATTGTTTATTATGATAAAAATGTGTTTACTGTCAGAAATCATAACAAATTTTATTGAAGTGTAAAAAAAGTTGCCATTGGGTTATTTTCTCAGTTAGCTATTCTTAAGCAATTAGGGACGCGAGCGAAGCGAAGGTATTTCGCTAGTTCTATTATAAAGCAAAATTCTAACAAGAATTCAGAAAGTAAATATATCTGTCTTAAGACACAACTGTACAGATTTTTATACTCTATTGAATATGGAGAGGTAGCAGCTAAAATAGTTTCTTAGTTTAAATTTATCTTCTTACATTTTATGATACAATGTAAGAGTCTCTAAACATGTACACAGACCTTTTTGAATAAAAACCACAAATTGTATGAATATACGTTTGACAAGTGACTCGTGAACAGTAAAAAATATGCTTGACCAGCGTCACTAAATAAATATTGTATCAAATTTTGAAAGACTTATAATAAAAAATGCTCAGGCTTTTTACAATTTTCCATGTATTTTATTAGTACATTTTATTTTAAATATAATAATTTCATATTATAATAAAAGCCGATCGGACGGACGCCCTAATCCAATTTCAATTTTATTTGTGATCTTCGATACTATACAAAAATCGCATTGAATAAACTTATTCAGTTTAATCCGATTTGCTCCATTTTTCGGTCAAATTTTCCAAATTATTACCCTAAAACCCAATTCAAACTGTTACGAACCTTTTAAAAAATAACCAATTCGATCCAGCTTTCAGTAATGCTCTCACCAACGTAGAACATTTCATTTTTATTATTTTAATACATATTTCTTATATTCGACGACACGTTTGGCTCAGTTTGTAGTGACTCTACTTGCTGTGCCAGCGGTCGCGGGTTCGAGTTCCATTAGAGGCATTCATTTGTGTGATGAGCACGAATGCTTGTACTCCAGTCATGGGTATTTACATTTATAATATGTATGTTTTTAAAGCTATATATGTGTAGTGTATCAACTATCTGGTATCCATAACACTAGCCTCACAGCTTACCATGGAACTAGATGGAGCTGTGTGTTAATGCCCCAACATATTTAATATTTATACGTAAAATTCCCGTATCACGATGTTGGTCCGCGATGAACTCGGAAACTACTTATCCGATCTTGACGTATTTTTTTTTTCAAAATGTGTGATTTGTTCCAACTTAAAAGACAGAGTGGTTTTTATTACGATTATTTCCTTTTTTTTATTGCAAAGTTAACGATTTTCATATGTGTACCATAGAAACACGCTGTGGCACACAATTAATCTATACTAATATTAATATTATAAAGCTGAAGAATTTGTTTGTTTGTTTGTTTGTTTGTTTGTTTGGTTGAACACGCTAATCTCAGGAACTACTAATCCGATTTGAAAAATTCTTTTTACATTAGATCGCCCGTTAACTGAGGAAGGCTTTAGGCTATACATCATCCCGGAAAAATGTATGATTTCCGTGGGATAGATATGTTTTTGTCTAAATACGAACCCGAAGCGAATCGAGGGTGAGTCGCTAGTTTGTAATATACTAAATCTTCTACCTCAGTTTAGCTAGCTTAGGTCAGCTAACTAAACTTAATAACATATTATGAGCTAAAGCTATTGTTTTGCTGATTGTATAAATGCGAAGCCTAAACAAATACACTTAGGTCTCCCATTTGAAATATAAAGAGACGAGGATATTTCATTTGCCTTGATAAATTACAGACGAGGTAGTTTATTACTTGTCTTTATGGCTAATCTTGCTGTGTTATTTTATTGAGGTTAACTAATTTCGGCACGCGTATTTGCGCTTATGATACGCGATTATTAGAGTACCAGAAGCTCGATCTTGGAGTAAATTATAAACTTTTTATATAAACGCTCTATCTATTGATGAAAACCGTATAAAAATCAGTACAGTAGTTTTTTTAGAATAGTCCAAACAAACAAAGTTAACGCAATTAACGTTAATTTATAATATGTAGTAAAAGGGATATTTGTGTTTACAGTTGTGTATTATTGCAGTTCATCTGTAGTAGATTGGCCTTTTGTCCATTTTTTGGAGATTGGCCTCCAAGTTCCCTAAACTAAAATTCGCATCTATAATATTAATAATGGGATGTATGGGGTATAAAAAACCAAAAGAATCACAATACTAACAACACCATAGAATATATCCTGTACATTCTAGGCATGCTTTAATACACTTAAGAGGTGAAAGCAGCTTATTTTTCTCAAACCAAGAGTCAAGGTGCAAATTTAATTTACTTTCCGTACCCAGAAAATATTGAGCTTATAAATAATTCATACAATATTTAATACAAAGCCGGCCATTTCATCTCATTTATTTACCGTGACTTGTATTTCTTTCTAAAATATACAATCTTATCCAATACTAGCGATTCACTCTCGCTTCGCTCGGGTTCGTCCCTAGCTTGCTTCCCAATACAATCTTTCATCCCCATTTTCACCTCTTTAAGGGATGATTTCCGGGATAACAATCGTATTTTATCGGATCGATTTGATGAAATTTGGTAAGAAGATAGTTTGAGACTCTGGGAAGGACATAGAATAGTTTTCACCCCGGAAATCAACCCTTAAGGGGGTGAAAATGTGGATGAAAGATTATATGGCGAATCAACCTAGAAATAAATTGATTCTATATATTCTTTTATTATAAAATTAATTACAAGAATAAAAAACTCGACTGCCTAAAAAATAAACGAACTAAAACATAGGAAGAAGTTGAAAAAGCATAGTATTTATGCAGTCGAAGGCAATGTTTTAAACTTGCTGCAAGTCTTGCTACGTCTATGTAATCTGGCAAAAAGGAGAGTGGTTTACTTTTTTATTTTTTTAATAATCTTCGTAATATTATAAATGTGAAAGTTTAGATGTATGGATGTTTGTTACTCAATCACGCCAGAACGCCTGAACGGATCTGGATGAAAGGCAGAGGTAGATTATAATCTGGAATAGCATATAAGCTAATAATAAAGTTAATTTATCACGGAAAAATGTACGGTTCCCTTGGGATAGATTTGTTTTTGTTTTTTAAAAACATCTGTATGTAAGATAAATAGTATAAAAAGTTAAGTCAATAAAGTATTAGCAATATTACATTGTTTCATTTATTTTCAAGTAAAGGTATCGTAATTTAAACTGTTTTATTTTAGTAGTAGAATGCATAGTTTCTATCAATACAAATAGTATAAAATATTGTATTTTCAAAGGATTTTAGTGTTTATTGATAAAATTCTTATCTTCTATAGTACAGCAATAACGTCGAAAAGGCTATTGATACGACAAAAGATATTACTCGTAACGAAATGCAATCTGAATTTTTAAATTTTTGCTACCATTTTAGAAATGTTCTTTACATTTGCTCTTCTATTCTATTTATCCTGATATAAAGCATACAAAGTATGTATGTTTCGTAAGATATTATTAATAAAACGTCATTTTTAGGGTTTCGTACCTCAAAAGGTAAAAAAAGGAACCCTTATAAGATTGTCCGTCTGTCCGTCTACCTGTCTGTCTGTCCGTAAGTACCAAAAAACTTGTAAGTATCAAAATTTACCTTAATTTGCAGCTTTTTTTATTTTTCGGAAATCTCCCTTTATATATCTATACATATTATAAAATTCTAACTAAGCCGAATCTGTACATTAAATATTTTTTGGAAAATCTTATTGAAATAGACATTATTATCGATGCAGAGGCCGAATCTATAGTTTTTAGAATTTTTGTCTGTCTGTCTGTCTGTCTGTCTGTCTGTCTGTCTGCCTGTCTGTCTGTCTGTCTGTTACCGCATCACAGAAAAACTACTGGAGGGATTTTGATGAAATTTGGTATGATGATAGCTGGTTATCTGGGTCAACATATAGGATACTTTTTTCCTCGGGAAAATATCTCATTTCTGAGAAAAAATACAAAAACTGGTTGGAACAAAACCACGATGATCCTATCTGTAAACAGTTTAGCAAGGTAACTTACTAAATATTGTAAAAACTATTAAAAATACCTTATCTTGAAAATCAAATTATCAATAGCGCTATTTTATTCATTAAAACAGTTATTTTAAATAATATTTATTTATGTGTATTTAGATACTCGACAATAGATGTCGCCATGTGTTTTTAAAATACGTAGTTTTAATTCTAAAAAATGAATGTATGAATGTATGTAGAATTACCTACTACTAAATTACCCGCGGCCCCGCCCGTGTTGAAATTATCAATAAAGCAAACTTTTGATTTTATAAATGAGTAACTATACACATAACAAAATTGTAACTAAGCCGAATCCGTACATTCAATATTTTTCGGAAAATCTTATTGAAATATTCATTATTAGCGATATAGAGGCTGAATTTATAGTTTTTAGATTTTTTGTCTGTCTGTCTGTATGTAACTGCATCACAGCAAAACCAATGGAGGGATTTAGATGAAATTTGGTATGGCGATAGCAGGTTATCCGGGTCAATGCATAGGATACTTATTACAGCAGGAAGTTATCTCATTTCTGAGAAAAAATACGAAAACTGGTTAAAATAAAAGCAAGATGATACTATTAACATTTTAGCAAGGTAACTTAATATGTTAAAACTATTAAAAAATCTTATCTTAAAAGAAATATCAATAGCGCTATTTTATTCATCAAAATAGTTATTTTGATGAAAATTTATTTATGTGTTATTTAGATATTTGACAATAGATGTCGCCACGTGTTTTTAAAATACGTAGTTTTAATCCAAAAAAATAATAATGTATAGATATGACCTTTCTATGACTTTATTAGAATTACTAGTTACTAAATTACCCGCGGCCCCGCCAGTAGGTATTCAAATTATCAATAAAACAAACTTTTTGGCTTTATAATTTAGTAACATATAAGTAATATTTTGTTGGTCGAAACAATTTTCAAATGAAAATATTTGTAAATTTTTATTGTTTAGTAAATAATGTTAATATACTTTTTTTTTTTATCTTTTAATGTAAAATTAGGCAAATGCAAATCCAACTCGCGCATTATAGATTTCGTATAGCAAAATTCTGTGTTGTTTTCCGTACTTACGTGTTTTGTAAGGTTAACACTAAAATAAATACGAATAATATTTACGTTTCCGCAATATCGACTCATTTTATCAACCGAAAAATAAGTGGAAAACCAGTTAATGGCTGTTAAACTGACAAAGCGAGTAACTAAAAATATTCCATATCTCAAAAACTTTGCAAAAGTATTTTAGGAACTGTTATACCTAAACTTTTTCAGTTTTTTTTGACACCATTTCTTGGAAGGTAAAGGCTTAAAGGACATAGTAAAATTCTTACGACTTTAATCATATTAGCTGAGCCATATGAAATAATAAAAAGCATTTGCTTAGAATTATTTATTACACTTTCTTTTGAAAATCGATTTGGAAAATATTACTAACTAACGCTAATCAATCCCTGTTTCGCGACAAATTAACATTAAGAAAAGTTACCATTATGTCATTTAAATAATCAGCTAAATATTAAATTAATCAATAGCTGTCTATTAGTAAAAAATAATTCAATTTAATTCCGTAGTTTGAAAGTTTATCGCCCAAAACTAAACAAACAAACAAAACAGAAGTATAGACATACATAAATGTTACTGCTAAAACAAAAAGTGCAATATTACTAAATATGAGATTAACGGAGGAACCTTTGTGGCATTGTCAATCACTGCCATTATTTACCAATCATGCGATGCGCAATGAAAGTGGTATATGTAAAATAATGTTCTCCTGACCGATTCCGGCCACGGCGGCCAATCTCATTGAGACTAGCCAACTGCGCAGGAGATATTATAGTGCACAAGTGTACGCGCAGACACAAGAGCACTCTCTATTCCTGTCACTCTCATACTCCGGTGGGACGACTATTCGACACGACCGGTGAGAGTTAAGGCGCAGGACCGACGGCATTACGTGCTCTCCGAGGCACGGGGGTGAAACACCGCCAACTTCCCAACTCCGGGCTGTTACTGAGGCTTACTATACAGAAAGACTCAATAACTAAACTTGGCCCGACCCGGGACTCGAACCCAGGACCTCAGGATGTGCAGCCGTACATGCTAGCCACTACACCACCGAGGCAGTATATGTAACAGTATACTAATGTGTAAAACCTAAGAATTTGGTTTTTGATAATCTGAACGCGGGCGGAGCCGCGGGAAATGCTAGTATATATATATATATATATATATATATATATATATATATATATAGGTTTTCGGTCGAAAATCTATATGGTAAATAGTTTCCGTTGACCTAGAATCACGAAATTTGGCAAAAAGCAAGGTTACAGCACAAATAAAGGAAATTGACTTGACATTTTTAAAGCATTAGGTACTACCAAATCATCACAGTAATCGATATCCGTTTGTTTTCTACTGGAAATCGCTGAAACCATGTCTAAACTTTTATTTGCACACAAATATAATTTAATCTACTCTTATCCCGAAAACAAACATTATGTTTTGATATTTTTACATTATCTATTAAATAGATACAAAGATAACGTATCTATATCTTTAATAGCGAAAAGTTACATCTTACGTTAGCTACATATCGAGTTTACAATTTAAAGCGATAGCTAATACTATCGATTTGTCCGTTTAATCGCTCACTGGAGAACGGCTTGACAGATTTCAACGACACATATGTATCTATCTCATGTTTTGTTTCCACAATAAAGTGTCATGTTCTGTGGAAGCTGTGGCTGATATTCTATTGTAGTTTAGTTAAATCTTTTATATGTTAAGAATATGTAAGTAATTGGATCAGTATTATCATCACTACATATTATAAAATAAAATCCCTCGCCGCGTCTGTTTGTCTGTATATCTGAACGCGATAAACTCAAAAACTACCGGACGGATTTTCATACGGTTTTCACCAATAGATGGAGTGATTCATGAAAAATATTTAAGTGTGTAATTCATTAAGGTTTTGTGTAAATTGGCTGAAATATGATGATGATTGTTGAAGATGTCGGAAAAAATCATGCTGATTAAGAGCTTTATAGGCGTGGGTCGCGTAATCTAATAAAGTTATATGAAAACAATGTAGTACAGAATTATTCCTCTTAAAAAGATCTTCCTAATAAACTGTAGCAAAGCTATGTGCACGTATCTAACCCACTAGTTGGGAATAAAATCTATACTAATATTATAAAGCTGAAGAGTTTGTTTGTTTGTTTGTTTAGTTGAATGCGCTAATCTCAGGAACTACTAATCCGTTTTGAAAAATTCTTTTTGCATTAGATAGCCCGTTAACTTAGGAATACTATAGGCTATATATCATCCCGGAAAAATGTAACGTTCCCGTGGGATAGATTTGTTTTTGCCTAGGGACGAACCCGAAGCGAAGCGAGGGTGAGTCGCTAGTAATATAATAATAAACTTTTTTATCGACATAAAATAATACAATCCTCAAAAGTTAAGTTTGACTCCTATAGAAGTTAGAACCCGTGTTACATGCGCCAGTCTCTTCTCCCCAGATAAGGGCTTACGGACGGATTTGATGAAATTTGATATGATGATAGCGGTTATCCGGGTCAACATATAGCATACTTTTTAATGCGGGAAAATATCTCATCTCTGAGAAATCTATATTAAACGTTAAAACGTAAGTAGGGACGAACCCGAGCGGAGCGAGAGTGATTCGCTTGTTTTCTATACATATAGTACAAACTATAATACATATATGTAATATTGAAACGAAGGAAAAAAAAGCTTGGTACTATCGTTTTTCTAAAATATCTATATAAATTCCCACTTTCATCTTTTCATACATATGAATAATATTTATGTAAGTCTATTTGTAATATGAAAATAGATTCTCTTGTTCTACTTCAAACGCCTATATTCGATTACAGCATTGATATCGTAATATAAATAAAGCCTTATTTTTTAAATAAAAAATAAATATTTATGTACGTATATTTTAGGTTTGTATGATGAAAACTTTATCGATTTTGAAAAAAACTTTTACGAAGTCGTAAATTAAGTCTTTAAAACAGCCTTTTAATTTTAAGAAATAGTTTTTACAAAATTGTCTAATGTTTTTGAACATTATCTAGATACTTAATAAGTGTTGTTTAAGATTTTTTATGTTATAGGGCAGCGTAATCCGCAACATAACGACAAACATATTGCTTTATAATATAGTTGTATGAAGTATGAATACATCGCGGATGCAGTTCTCCAGATGAATACATTATAAGTTTTAACGGGTTAACACTGTAGTACTGATATTATATTACGAGTTTTTTTTATGAAAATTATTAATAAGGCAGTGGTGGCTCAGTGGTAACACGCTCGCTTGGGAAACCCAGTGCAGTTCAAATCCCGGGTATTGCTCTAATATTTTCATGTGCAAATATTTCCAACATGATTACCACTTATTTTACGGTATAGGAAAACATCGTGAGGAAACTTGCATATCTGAGAGTTATGTCTGCCGACCGGCACTAGGCCAGCGTGGTAGACTATAGCCTGAACCTACTTGTTATAAAGGGACGCCCGTGCCCAGCAGTGGGACGTTAAAAAAGGGCAGAATACGATATAAAATGGAGTAATTGTCTCTGTCTAGCGGCGAGCATGTACAACTATAGATCCGAAGGTCTTAAGTTCGAGCCCCGGTTCAGGATAAGTTTAATTATTGAGTTTTTCTAGCCGTCTCTAACCTCACTTGACTCTCATCTTATACAACAACAAGTCTTAACTCTCATCGATATTGTTGATCGTCCCATCGGACTTTGAGAGTAAAAGGAATAGAGAGTGCACTTGCGTATGTACTCGTACACTATAAATTATAATGTCTCCTACACATTTGGCTAGTTTCATTGTCAGTGAGATTGGCCGCTGTGGCCGAAATCGGTCAGGAGGACATTAATAAAGTAAAAGTAAAATGGAAAAAATTTAAAAAGTAAAATGGAGTAAAAACATTCTTACATTACAAGCTATTTAATTAATTAGATTTAATCAAATAGATTGGACTGTTATCCTTAATGATATTACAAAATGTTTAATGGCCAAATTCAAAAGTACCATATTCCGTCCATTAAGATGATTATTCTAAAGCCAATATAAGTCTGTCGCTCATCAGTTAATAGATTCTGAATGTATTCCGTCTACTGTAATAGCGAATGCGATGACATACTCGAAAACAAATTTATTCATATGTGATATATAATTAAGCTTCCCTAGGTGGATAACAGCTGGTACATCGTCTCAATGCTTATCTATTTGAAAGATTTTTTATTACAGAATTATTGACTTTTAAATGTCAATTCTACCTATTGGTGTAAATTACACATTTTACTTTAAAAAAGCCGAAAAAAATGTTTTTATCTATATCCTTACTAATATTATAAATGTGAAAGTGAGTTTGTTTGTTTGTCTTTCTTTCACGGATTGGCGTGATTTTTTTCTCTTGAGATAGGTGGAGGGCTGGAGAGTGACATAGGCCACTTTTTAACGCGGGAGATTATTTCATTCTTACGGGAAAGCACAGGATCAGTCAGGCTTTACATGCTTTTCGAGGTATAGGCACTAAACTTGGTCCGATTTGGGACTCGAAACTAGGACCGTGGGGGTCCTGTTCTGCAATCTTAAATGCTAACTATTAAACTAGGAAGAATGTAGTTAAGGATTCAAATTCCAATACTCTACTTATTAATGAAAAAAGAATTATGAAAATCACTTCACATTTAGCGAATATATCACGTAAAATATACATAACTAGCAGAAATTTATTTATTTATTTATTTTATTTATTTATTTCAATACATGAACAGCTTAGATTACTTAATTTGTAATGTTACAATTTTTAGTAAGGTATATTTAGCAAGCTATATCATATTATATAATGCAAAATGAACTCTAATACTAAGGCTAAGCTAGCAAAATACGATGAAACGCTGCCCTCCGTACTAGTTAAACTGTATGACGGTAGGACAATTAGTACCTTAACTAGCAATAGTAACCCAAAATTCAATGATATGATAAAAAAAGTAAATTTAATATGATTTTTGCAAAAACATATTAATATATGTACATATTATATGCAAAATATATTTTCTAATACTTTTAGTGTCTCTGACAACTCTGGCTAGCAGCCATGGCTTGACGGCTGTTGTCATCGATGTCGATCTGGTAAGGTTCCAACGACTTAATACATAGAATTGTGAGCTTCAGTTTTGTCGCAACATCAACTAAATTTCTGTTATCGGTTTCCTTATTTCCGGCAAATGTTATAGAAGGATTATTTAGTGTAATTTTTTATTGTAAAATATAACTTTTTAATCAGGACTAAATCTAAAATTGAATATAATCTTAATATATAAAATTCCCGTGTCACGATGTTGGTTCGCGATGAACTCCGAAACTACTTACGATTTTAACGTATATATTTTTTTTCAAAATGTGTTATTTCTCCCAACTTAAAAGATAGGATGGTTTTTATCCCGATTATTTCCTTTTTTTATAGCAAAATTAACGATTTTCATATGTATACCACAGCAACGCGTGGCCGGACCTCATCTGGACTGCTAGAAATTAATATATAATAATTAGTATTATTGAATATAGTAGCAGTATATGAGGATTTCTTTTTTCATTTTATGCTTGTGACTTATCCTCGCTTCGCTCGGGTGCGTCCTAGGTACGTTTTAAATCAGATACAAATATTTATTTCGAGTATATCTTAGAAGACAGACATACATATTATGCTGTTGCTCACTTTTCTGCCGTGATAATTAAGAACGCAGTACTTGCAAAATGGCGGTTTCGAGAAAAACGCGGAAAACCTATTTTTAGACATCTGAGCAAGATGTTCATATTTTATGACCAAAAAAATATATCAAAAAATTCAAAAATAAATCAAGCTTTTGAATCATAATTTTATTTTATTTAATTTATCAATCTATCTAAATATAATGCGTATTACTGCGTTTAGTTTTAGCATCAGGTCTTGTGAGAATCATAGGATACTAAAACTAAATGCAGCAGTTGCGTATATTACTGCATTATAATCTAGCACATGTCGATTACTGCGTTGTTGGTTAGTATTCATTTACATTTTTTATGCTCGGGGCTAAGTGCAAGTGGTCTTAAATTATTATCTCTCATTATTATCTCTCAAACAATTACACAGTCCTTCTTAAATGTTTGCTGTGAGGTTGACGAAAACCTACTTCATGTTCTGTACGTATTATATGCATTATCAGGGTGAAATAAAAATGAAACATTTTTGTGTAAATCTACTTTTATTTAGACAATATCTGTCTTTATGAATATCTAAAGAAATACAAATAAAAATCACAATATTCAGTCAGACTGATAATAATTAACATTAATTAAATATAACTGATTTGCTAAAACAAAACACGGCACTGGATCGTACGGCCAAGATCTTGCAAGCCTTTACTACTCTCAAATGCAGTAATATGGAGTACTGCGTTTTGATTTAGTAACTAGTCTATTGATTTTAAAAGAAAATGCTGTAGTAGTGGCAATTACTGCACTTAGCTCTAGGGTATTCTTGTTAGTACTGCATTCTTTTTTAGCACATGTTTAATGCTGCACTCCTCCTTAGTATTGAAACTATTTTCATGCAAGTACTGCGAAAACCGTTAGATAGAAAACATACTTCTAGTGAAAATTTTTATGAAAATATATTTTTTCCATGTAGGAGAACCCTTTGGAATGCCATTTCCAGTAAAAAGTGAAAATCCCAAAAATGTTGATTACTGCATTCTTTATTATCAGGGCAGTTTTGTAAGAACACAATTTTTCTAGTACATTGTTTTGATGTAAATTTCTAAAGACTACATAACCAGCTATTGTGTTTTCTCGTGGGATCGAAAGGTTTTCCTAAAGAAAAAGGTATTCTAAATATTGACCCGAGTAATCACACAAAGTTTAATTAAAATCGGTTCCGAACTTATGGTGTGAAATGCGCATAGATATAGAAAACAAACATACATACAGACAGACACACAAAAATTTTAATAACTACTGTTTTGAGGGGTCTATATTTTGTACACAATGCATTACAGCCAATGTTTTTATAATACTCACGGCATCTATTGACGTATAATGCCCCCGATTCTAATAGCGGTAGCGTGACCTGCGTCAATAAGTAGGCTATTAAATGCTAAGATAATAAAAAAACAAATAAATAAACAAACTGTCACTTTATTTTTATATATAAGTAAAGAAAATTTTAATGTTAATTCATTAGCCCAAATGTTCTGGGAATAATGAAAAAATACTATAATGTGTGTTATTTACGTAAATAAAAATTACATATTTTTTGTTCAAACATGTTGTGTACATAAATTTGAATAAAACTATAAATGAAAACATTTAAATTAAATACACGTTTTAGTTTAGCCTATTTATTATTTATTTTTCATAATTATTTTTATAAATGACTAGCGACTTAGCTTTGCTTCGCTTCGGGTTCGTCCCATGACAAAAACAAATCTATCCCACGGGAACCGTACATTTTTTTGGTAACCCATGTGCTATTATAGACTATAATCTATCTCTTTGCCAAATATACAGATCCGTTCAACCGTTCTGGCGTTACAAACATGAGTAACAAACATCCATCCATCCTCACAAACTCTCACATTTATAATATTAGTATGGATTCACAAATAATATTTTAATTGATCGAGTAACTAAATAATTTAAATTGAACAAGAGATTTATGTTACTTTGTACTCAGAGGACATTCATTTAGCTTCTGTCATTCTAGAAAAAAATCGAAAAGTGAGTTATAAATTGATAATATTATCCATTATCATCAATAGGGGGCCCATTATCTTAAGAACCCTGAACTACAGCCTAAATAGCCTATATATAGATCTGGCTCTGTTTCAAACGAATATTTCACTAAACTAAAAATATGTAAAGCAAACAAACTGGGAATTTTACCAACTAAAAGTTTAGTCAATATATATATGTACGTTAAATCGTTGTTCTTTCTTTCATATGTCAACATTTGAGGCTGTCACAGTACTAGACAAATTGAACTTCGCCAGTCATTTTACTTCAAAGCCGTAAAAAATCCATTTCGTATTCAAAGGGAGTGTGGCAATTAAAAACGGATTTGAGAGTCGATTGATCGGTATAGACATCTTTGTACATTACGTATGTAAAAAAAATGGATTTATGTATATGTATGTATATATCTAATATATTTAAACAGACAATTCTTGTATATTTATATCTTTATTTATTTATTTATACCAGCGATCTCGGAAACGGCTGTAATGATTTCGCTGAAATTTGGTATGTGGGGGTTTTCGGGGGCGCAAAATCGATCTAGATTAGTCTCATGTCTGGGACAACGCGTGTTTTCGAGTTTTCATGTGGTTTTCTTTTGCATTATTCTATGCAGAATATGCTTGATAATTTCTTACAGTCAGGCATAAGTATCGTGGTCAAGCGACTAAGTTGCAAGATAAACATTCATTGGTGTGTCCGAGTTCGAATCTCAATTGGATACAAAGTTTTACTTTTTTTTGTATTTATTCATGGTTTTAGTTTTTTTTATCTAAAAAATACGATATAACAAAAAAGAACTCCGAGCGAAGCTCAGTCGCCCAGGTACTATATTAAAAATATCATATTATTGTAGCTTTATACATTTAATATTTTTTTAAATGTTAAACAATATTTAAAATTTTTTGTTTCTTTGTATAATTATATATTTTTTATTTCTAATTTTCATGCTTACGTAAGTCTTTAGTTTAAAAATATTCTGTACGTATGTAAGATTCCTAATTTTGTTTTTTATGGAGAACCATATTCTATTGTCAGATCTACAGGCTTGCCGAGCCTACACAAGTCATCATAAATTAAAACATGTGAGGGCATCTGGCTTGTGTCAGTTTGCACGCACTTGTGGTCATTCCGATCGTGTTTGTATTTGTGACAAATCAAAAGTTTGCGGCAAGTAGGTACTTATGATGCATTCAAGTTTGTACATTCAGAAATTTAAAGTTTGTAATCAATGACAAACATGTATATCCGGCATATAATGTCCTACAGTTCGATTTCAGTCCCGGAAGCTAATTTCACCAAAACCAGTAGTTTGGACGGATGATAACACAATAAAATATTAACAGTAATATGTTTGTGCAAACATAAGTTAACACTCTATTCCTTTCATTTCCAAAGTTCTATCGGATAACTATTCGACACAATCGATACGAGACCAGATGTAGGATCGATGGGTTTTACGTGCTCATCGAAGGACGAGGGTGTAACAATATCAGCTTCAAACTGCCCATAAAAATATCTATGTGAAAAAGCCTACAACTTATATTTGGCCTAATGCCTAGTATATGTTCGATAGAGTTATAATTAAAAAAAAACGTATGTGTGTACTTATATACGCACGTAAAAAGTTATACTCCTTTGGCGTAACAGAACTAAAATAGCTGTAGATTTCATCCCGTATGTCATAACTCTCTGTTTGTCAAAGGAATGCAGCTAACTTCATCATGTAGCTTTCGGCTAACTTCATCACGTCGCTTTAGGCTGTCGGTGGGCGCGTGCATCGTAAAAGTTTTACTCTTATATTTTTTCCAAACGTGCCAAAAGAAGTATAAATACAAAAATCAATATCGATAATATGTTGTTATTGTTCATTTATACATCTACATTCCTAATATTAATCGCAAAATTTGAAAATAATTGACATTGCTTTATCAAATTAATATTAACTAAATATTTAATGAAGTAGGCGACAGATTTACAGCATATAATAATAATTTTTGTTTAAGATATCAGTCACAACTTTATATACTCGATTTTAGACCTTAATAGGACTAGAAGAACAACTGAATGAATCAAATAGAAACCTACGTTAGATATAAAGGCAATATTGTTAGATAAAATATAGATAAATGTATCGTATAAATGTGTCAAAGAGTAACCCTTAACATAAAATATGATTCTTATCGCAATCTTGAGGTAAAGCAATAAAACCCAGTCGTATCTCATAATGGTATTCTACTCTATTGTTTGATTCATTTGTTTACGACTAGGCTGTAAGTTGAATCAAATTCACGTTTTAACTATTTGCTTTCGGCTGATTCATAAAATATAATGAGAAACCGTGACTTTGTTTGTATTGAATATTTATAATATGTATCTATTAAAGTTATATATGTGTAGTGTATCAACTATCTGGTATCCATAACGCAAGTCTCGTAGCTTATCATGGAGCTAGATGGTGCTGTGTGTTATAAATATTCCAACATATTATTTATTTATTTATTGATATTAAGATAAATTTTTAATTAAAACAAAGTATGGACTTCAAAATAATTTGGAAGTATTATTATTATCATATTATTCTATAACTAGCGGCTCATCCTCGCTTCGCTAAAGTTCGTCCCAATAAGGTACGTTTTAACGTTTAGTATGGAGTAGATAGACTATATATTGTATTATTGCTCCGCTCTCTTGGGTAGCAGCATGATGACATATAGCGTATAGCCTTCCTCAATAAATGGGATGTCTAAAGAATTTTTCAAATCGGATTAGTAGTTCTTGAGATTAGCGCGTAGCGACAAACAAATACACAAACAAACTCAGCCTCTTTTTAATATTCAAAAATAATATAGTACATAAAGGATGAATTTTGTATTTCTTATTAAAAAATATAATGGTTCACAATTGGCAAATATAATATATCGCGTATCATATCCACGAAAAAGTGCTGATGTACTTCCACCATTTTTCGGTCAATAAAAGGAACTCATCGACTTATATTAAATAAACGCCTTTTTTACGTTGGAAAATGCATTTGCGCATACGACCTGCATAGTTACAGGTTATATGGGAACTTACTTCTTACAAAAGCCAGTACTACCCACTAAAACAACGGCTCCTTTCACTTACGCCCCCACTTATTCAACAACGACACTATATTGGCTGCCCTGGTACACTATAAAACCAAGAGGTTACTCCCACGGTCCACTCTGTTATCAGAAAAGTCCCAGGATCGCCGAGGTGGGCCTCCCAAGTGCGTTTCTTGGCTTCCCGCCCGGCTGGAATGCTGGTCGCTAATAAGCCACCCCACCACGCCAAGGTAAACTCAACACCTATTAAATAACATGTCACACTCAGTTTAAGCCGATGAATCTAGATTCTAGACCCAGCGGTGTAGAATATGAGTATTGTAGACTTTAGAAGAAGCATGAAACTTTGCACAAGACCTCCTTATATAACATAGGTGATCACTAAGAAATATTATGTTCGTAAAATTATCCCTTGTTATCCCTATTATTAACATTGATTTAATAGAAAAATACAGTTTTTTTGAACGTTCATCATTTTTGAAGTTAGAATTATGAAAATTAATGTTTAAGATTTTGTTGTAGTTGTGTTAGAAAATCCCATCGGGCTCACTACTTATAAAACATACAAAAGTTCATTTAAAGCCGTCCGCTTTCCTGGGAATGAATTATTTTCTCAGAATATAACAAAAAGGGTTTGTGTTTTTGCTTGACATCGGTAGTTTAAAAGTGTAACTATAATAAGCTTAATAAAAGCTTCCAAATTAACAGTCACACAACTATTATAAATGCGAAAGTTTGTATTTTTGTATTTTTTTACTCCTTCAAGTAATAAAATTTGTTAAAATGTCGCTCTTTCTACGAGTATATATCTATATAAATAAAAATAATTTCCGAAATGTATGTACGCGCATAACTTCCGATCGACTGCACCAAATTGGATTGAATAACTCTTTTTTTTGTGTTTGTTGTCACGATAATCTTTGTACAGAATAAAATTAATAGAATTTTTTTTTTACTAAAATAAGATTTTTTTAAATCTCATGATATGAAAAGTGAGTGAGTAATATAGTTTTTATCCCGGAAATTATCCCTTAAGGGGGTGAGAATGGGGATGAAATTTTGTATGGGGAAGCAAGCTAGGGACGAACCCGAACGAAGCGAGGGTGAGTCGCTTGTAAAATTATAAAGATAATAGTCACGTAATAACGTAAATCGCCTAGTATTATGTGATAATAATAATATTTTAAATGTCAATTTCTTTCTTTTTAAATTCTGTTTAATTTCTTCAGTCTACTCTCTAGTAGAATGACGCAAAAGGCGCATTCATTCGTATCTTGAAGATCAGAAGCCAAAGGTTAAATTCTCACAAAATACATATTTTTATACATAATATTCTAAGTCTAATACTAATATTATTAAGAGTTAAAGTTTGTGAATTTGTTTGTAGGAAGTAATCTCTGAAACTACTGAACCAATTTAGATGAAATTTGCTATGAAGATAGTTTGAGATCCTGGAAAGGACATAAGATAGTTTTTATGCTTGAAATCATTCCTTAAAGGGAATGAAAAGGGGGATAAAAGTCTGTATGGGAAATCAATGATTTCTCAAGTATTCTGTATACTAGTTAAAACGTACCTTTGGAGGAACCCGTGCGAAGCAAGTGTGAGTCGCTAGTGCATAATAAAATATTACAAATTCACATAATATCTTCTTCCAAAATAATTCCTACAATAAAAGAAAGTTCTTGCCGTTCCACTCTTACATCATCTATCCTTTACTCTCTTTAAACAATAATTTATCTGTCGTTAAGTATGGTTAATGTTAATTTAGGGTTGAATCTCTGAATTCATTAATTCGGTAATCTCATGGTAGCCCAGCAATAACGCTTAACGATCAATCGTTACATCCTGATGTGAATTTATGTGATCGCAACTGTAGCTTCAATTATACGTTATTCTATTAAGATTGATTGGTATGATCGTTGGACTTGCTGAATGTTGTTACAGTGTCATCACTATTATAAATGTTCAACTGCCTTGGAGATGTAGTGGCTAGTGTGTATGGCTGCAGGTCTAGAGGTCTTGAGTTCGAGTCCCGGGTCGGGCTAAGTTTAATTACTGCGTTTTTCTGTTATTTTATTCTTCAGTTATAGAACGGAGTTGGGAAGTTGACGGTGTTTCATCTCTGTGCCCCTGAGAGCACGTAAAGCCGTCGGTCCTGCACTTTAACTCTCACCAGTCGTCAAAGTATATGAAGATTCGGCCTCTGTATAGACGAAAATGTCTTTTTTCTATAAGATTTTCCAAAAAAAATTTAATGTACAGATTCGGCTTAAGTACAATTTTGTTATATGTATAGATGGATGGACATGAAGTCAGCGTCAATTATTACTTTAACGTCAAAATCTGCGGGCAAATGTTAGTTCTTTAAATAGAATCAAAATTCCTCATCGTTACTTAAGGTTTTTTTGTATTTCCATCAAAAGCTTTATTCAGATATAATAACTCGTTTGACTCGAACACCGATTATCGATTGAGCATCTAAAAAAAGTTAGAAATGAACAGTGCCTTTATTAAATGGATTCTGGTTTAGATTAGGGACACCTGGCGCGGTATGTTTTTAGAATTAGTGATGGGACACATCGACCAGTATGTTATAGTTAATAATTATATTAATTTTAATATGAAATTTTATTTATTTTAATAATTATTTTTATAGAATGATAAAGTTTATTAGATAAAGCTTTTTCTCAGATTTACACAATTTTCAAATAAATCTATTGTTTCGGATTTTTTCGCGGTTTTATATTTATTTTTATTTCCTTAACTAAAAACAAAATACCTAAAATACCAAATCATTAAAATTTAAAATAAAACTGTTATTTCAATTTTATTATAAAATTTTAATGATTGTTAAAATTATATTCTAAATCAGATAATATTTAATTATAATAAATTTTGTTTTCTCTATTTCCTATTCTATTCAAACAAATTTTATGTTATTTTTGTCATTTATAGTTTCTAAAATAATTATAATCAAATAAATATAACTAATAATAAAATGATATAAGTTGGTTTTAAAGAATGTTACAAACAAAAAATATCGATATCGATTAAAAATGACATCCCTAAAAACAGGATCCTCGTAAAATGTATACGAATTCCTTTAGTTTTGTAAAACTGGCAGTTTTATATTTAAATTTAACAGCAAAGGGAACTAATAAATGGCTTAATAATACTATGAAAGTGGATATGTATAAGTATTAAGAATATCTTGTTATCTGAGCAAATAAAACGTATGTTAAGATGTAAATAGTCGTGGGTTTAAAGATTGCTTCTTGTTTCAAAAAAATACTAGTGCATACCCCTGGCGTTCCACGTTCTAGATATATGTATATTGTACATATAATGTGAGCGCATATGTTTTTATTAGTAGGTTTAAAATAAAACGATTTATTTACACAATTAATACAATTTTAACACAATTAACAACTATTATCTATACTAATATTATAAAGCTGAGGAGTTTGTTTGTTTGTTTGTTTAGTTGAACGCGCTAATCTCAGAAACATCTGGTTGGAATTGAAAAAATCTTTTTGTGTTGGATAGTCCATTAGTCGAGGAAGGTTTTATGCTATATATCATCCCGGAAAAATGTACGGTTCCCCTGGGATAGATTTGTTTTGGTCTAGGGACGAACCCAAAGCGAAGCGAGGGTGAGACGCTAGTAATAGATAAATCTTCGATTTATTGATATTCGAGAAAAACTAAATAAGATATTGGAGTAAAATAATGTGGGCTGGTAATTTATATACGAAATGTATATATTAATTTAAACTCATCATGAAAATCAGCAAGATATTGTTGTTAACAATAAAAATATCCATCGAAATTCCTCCCTTTTTGAAGTTGGTTAAATTCCGTTTGTAAAAGTTAGTTAAGAGTAGGTATATTTTGCCATGAATAAAAAATATAAATAAGGGTATGTTTGTCGGTCGATATTGTTAATTTTCAAAAGTCAAGTCGCTATACTGATAACATTCACACAGATAGCTTTGTATTCGGAGATAGAATCTTTTATATTATAATACGATTTTTTTACGTTTACGTTTACGTTTTTAATATTAACTGTATATTTTGCTGTAAATTGGCAACACTGTTGTCCGTTGTCATAGAATTAGCATAATTTATACACCAAATAAGCAAAGAATTTTGATGAAAAGTAGAAGGAAGCCTTTTTAAAAATACTAGTGATGTTTGTGTAACTTAAATTCACGAATTGCGAATGAAAATTTTAAAGAAATTCATTTTCGTACAATACAGAAGCAATTGTGTAAATTTTTTCTCTGAAATTGCATTGTTTGTATGAGTCCCTTTCTCAGTTTTTTTAAAAGGTAGTAATTACGTATATAGAAATTCTACAAGATATAAATCCCCTTCGCTTGGATGCCTTTTTAAGTGCCTTTAGTATTTATAATATTATAGTCACCAGCCAGAAAGATAACGTCAGCTTTTGGCAGAATGTTATTACTAACAGTGATTTTTTTTTTATTTAACTATCTCTTACAGATTTTTTCCTAGATTTATTATATAAATTCACGCAAATACCAAAGTGATTGTTTCAATTAAAATGTCACCTATCCGTTCAGCCGTTGACGTGTGAAAGAGTAACGATATATACACACACACATGCACACGCAAATGCGCACTAGCACGCATGCACGCACGCACGCAAGCGCGCACGCACGCACGCACCAGAGTTTTTTATTTAATATTTATATATTTATAAAAATAGGATTCTAGTTAAATTTAAATGTACGGGATTTATTAAAGAATTGTATGATCAAAGTTTATGCAAACAAAATCGGGGCATTAAACAAGGTAAACATTTTTGCGATACGTCAAGTTAACGGTTTCTCTCTATTGTTAGAAGCGTGAATTTTGAAGGGCCATGCGTTAAAAATCTCCTTTGACTCGATTCTATTGTGTATAAAAATCGGTTAAGCATCGGCTTTTTCAAAGAGACTCATATACCGCGTTTTTTTTAAAAGAATAAAGGCTGTTTTTGAGTGAAGTTTAATTTAAATGGTACTTTGCTAGAGGTTGTTATAATAAACCAGTACTAAAATTAAACTATTTTTTAATAATATATTCACTTACATTTATTTTTGTTTGTATCTCCTTTTTTATATGTACAATTAGATATTTTGTAAAATCATATTTTGGTTAGTCAGACAAACAGTGGTAGCCCAGTGATAACGCGCTCGCTTCGGAAACTGAGTGAAGCGGGTTCAAATCGCGGGTCTCTCACCTCTGATATTTTCATGTGCGAATCATTTCTAACATGATTACCACTTGCCTTACGGTGAAGGTAAACATCGTGAGGAAACCTGCTTGTCTAAGAAAAACTTGCAAATTTTCGAAAGACATGTGAAGTCCGCCAACCCGCACTTGGCCAGCGTGGTGGAGTATGGCCTGATACCCCTCGTATTGAAGGGAGGCCCACCCCCAGCAGTGGGACGTTAAAAAGGGCTGAATACATTTTGGTTAGTCAATGTTTGTAAGAAGGATTTGGCGCCATTAATGTAATTTGATGGCGCTCGTGAAATTATGTTTAACTAGCGGCTCACCCTCGCTTCGCTCGGGTTCGCCTCTAGGAAAACAAAAACAAACCTATTCCACGCGAACCGTACAATTTTCCGGGATAAAAAGTAGCCTATATGTTATTCCAGCCTATAATCTATTTCTGTGCCAAATTTCATCTAGATCCGTTCAGCCGTTCTGGCGTGAAAGAGTAACAAACATACATCCATACACCCATACTCACAAACTTTCACATTTATAATATTATTATAGATATGTACATATACGTATATTTCTCTCTCTTAAATTAGTTCGGGTCCGCATAGAACGTCTTCCTATTCCACTCTCTATTACGTCACCTCATCATTCACCCCTTTCTCTTTCATGTCCTGTCTCATACACTTTACCCATTTTTTCTTTGGTCTTCTTCTCCCTCTCCATCCATCTACATTCATTTCCATTACTCTTCTTATGATTATTAAACACATATTTATATCTGAAATTCATACATAAAAAGTATACCAGCTTTATGTGTCTTTATTTCACTTTAAAAGGCTTATTTATATATGTATTACCTATTTTAAGATATAAGTTCTTGAGGTATACTTCATTAAAAAGATTTCGCGTAAAACGTACCTTCAAATTGAATATTTTTTGAACTAATTCTTTTTTGAAGTCGGTAAAATGTAGCGTATATAACTCGCGAACCCATAAGACATTTCTATTTAAAAATGACTTTAATCTACATATAATGTACCAGTGCGATTATAATAAAAAAACCACGAATTGCATTTTCTGATTTTTAATACCAGTAGGATTTTCATAAAATGTAAAATAATTTTCTTCTATAGGTACATATAATAAAAGTGTAACTGATGGCTGTCTGTACATAGAAGATATTTGGAAAAATCTATTATTGGGGGTCTTTATTAACGCAATAGAATCCAAAACAATGTTTTTTATCATTTTTGTCTGTTGTCTGTGCTTTTGTGCGCGCTAATATCAGAAGCGGCTTAACCAATTTGGATACGATTGTCACTAATTTATTACTGTAAGTTTCACTTAACATTTAGTATTTGTTTTATTTCAATCGGTTCATAAATAAAAAAGTTATTTCAATTCAAAGAATCACCTAGAGAAGAATCCGAGCGAAGCGAGGGTGAGTTGCTAGTTTTAAAATAAAAACTGTAATAGGATTAATTATGAATTTTTAATAAAGAAAAACGAGTAAGAAAATGAAGCAATTCTTTTCAGACGCACCTTTTCATTAGAATTAGAATATAAATTATTACGACTTGATGTACCCATCAGAATACCATTAGGGACTTCATTTACGGTCTTTTAAGGAAGCAAAGTAAAAAAAATATTAATTTTTTAAATAATAGCTATTACAAATATTACGAAAAATTTTATGTCTTCTTTGTGAAGGTTAAGGAGAATGGAATTTATATTGTTTTTGATATTAAGTCAATGTTATCTGAAAAGGAATTTCGATGTGGGACGAACTTGAGTAGGATATGTTTAAATTTTCCGTAGGAGGTACTGGCCTTAATTAAAAATTTTGGCAGTTTGATTATATTATATTGGACTATTTTATATATGTAAAAGTTTGTATGTACGTATATGAGTGTGTGTTTGTTAATCGTTATAGAAACGGCTGGACGGATTTTGATATTTAGTGTGCATATGTGACTATGACCTGGACTAGCATGTTAGTTACTGTTAGGTACCTAGGGACACACCTGAGGGAAGTGAGGGTAAGTCACTAGTATATATATATATATATATATATATATATATATATATATATATATTGCTTTATTTAATTGTAAGGAAACTTTGTGAAGAAGAAGTCCTCCTTGTGAAGAAGAAGAAGAATTCCCATCCAAGAAAGTTCTAATATAGTACGTAATTACTAACCTAACCTAAACTTTAGTCAATTTAAGAGTTATATGGCTACTCGTATTATTATATCAGTATTTGAAGCTACTAAATCGGTAAAGGAAAACTTGCACGACTGAACTTATCTTTCTAATTCGAAATATGTGTGAAACCCACTAATCCTTATTTGATAAGCGTGGTGGACTATGACTCCTAGTATTGAAGAGATGTTGATGAATCATTGTGTTGAAGATTTTTGTTATCTACTCGTATACATATCACAAAATTCTAACTGAGTCGAATTTGTACATTAAATATTTTTTGGAAAATCTTATTGAAATAATCATTATTATCGATACAGAGGCCGAATCTATAGTTTTTAATTTTTTTGTCTGTCTGTCTGTTTGTCTGTCTATCTGTCTGGGAACGCATCACGAGAAACCACTGGTCAGATTTTGATAAAATTTGGTGTAATGATAGCTGGGCATCCGGGTCAATATATAGGATACTTTTTACTACGGGAAAATATCTGATCTCTGAGAAATCTATACTAACAGTTAAAACGTTCCTAGGGATGAATCCGAACGGAACAAGGGTGGGTAGCTAGTTATATCATAAAGAAAGATTGGCCTGATTAAAATAAAATTAAAATAAAACAGAGTAACGTATAGGAATCTGGATAGAAATAATAATAAAAGAGGGCAAAGTCATAAGCTACTAATAAAAAAGAGCAAAATTGAGTACTTCACCCTTTTTAAAGTCGGTATATAATTTGACAATTTATTTCTATACTTTATATAGATACTAAGAACTGCCTCGGTGGTGTAGTGGCTAGCATATACGGCTGCACACCCGGAGGTCCTGGGTTCGAGTCCCGGATCGGGCCAAGTTTAGTTATTGAGTCTTTCTGTCTAGTAAGCCTCAGTAGCAGCCGGGAGTTGGGAAGTTGGCGGTGATTCACCCCCGTGCCTCGGAGAGCACGTAAAGCCGTCGGTCCTGCGCCTTAACTCTCACCGGTCGTGTCGAATAGTCGTCCCACCGGAGTAAGAGAGTGACAGGAATAGAGAGTGCACTTGTGTCTACGCGTACACTTGTGCACTATAATATCTCCTGCGGAGTTGGCTAGTCTCAATGAGATTGGCCACCGTGGCCGGAATCGGTCAGGAGGACATCATCATAGATATATTTACCGTTACATTCAAATCATATCGAAGTAGATCTCTTATATAAATATATACATAACATTATATTTTAATATGTAACAAATCTCCAAGACTTTTATTATTAGCATTTTATCTTTAGGGAATTCCTTTGTAATAAGTAAACGAAGTATTTTGGAGATTGCTATTGGTATTTTATTCATATTTTCACAATAATCTCGTGAGAACAGCAATATTTAAGTACGAACCGAAAATAACTTTAATAGAACTGAACGGTTTATATAAAAATTTAAATAAAGCATTTGCGTTATGTCTGAAATAACTGAATATTTTAAATAAATATGAGGATTACGTAAATAAATACATAGATCTTTCACTAGAAATTTTAAACTTTATTAAAGCAATATTGTTTTATATGTAACTAGCGACTCACCCTCGCTTTGCTTCCGGTTCGTCTCTAGACAAAAACAAATCTATCCCACGGGAACTGTACATTTTTCCGGGATGATATATAGCCTATAGCCTTCCTCAGTTAACGGGCTATCTAATGCAAAAGAATTTTTCAAATCGGATTAGTAGTTCCTGAGATTAGCGCGTTCAACCAAACAAACAAACAAACAAACAAACAAACTCTTCAGATCTATAATATTAGTATAGATTTAAAAAAATAAATTTTTAATGTAAATTGCTATTATAATTTTAAGGTAAAATATTAAGGAACACTATTGCTATCTTTACAGATAAAAATATATATTAATTTGAATTACTGTTATTGCGATCCACACAGTATGGACTAACTACATCTACTGGTCTGTTATGTTTGTTTTTGTTCTTAGAACAAAATTACATATAAAACAATAATATTGCTTTAATAAATAATTCATATTTTTGATTTTCTTTGTGGTTAGACATATTATAGTAATAGCAACACTAAATAATATTATATTATTAATTATTAAAGTTTATAAAAAAAAAAAATGTTATATTTATAATAATAACAGCTAAAATTAAATAAATAATATTTAATTATAATACTTATTAAAACAATTTAAATATGTTTAGAATTAAAATCAACAAATATTGTAAGATACTCTGGTGCCATTTTTGAATTTTTAAAATCATTTTTGTAAAATTATGGGTAGGCACTGTATGTAACAAGTATATAACACCTTTGAGATGTTTAACACCTTAGTCTCTCCCGTGACCATGATTGCTGTAAAGCAATCGAAACGTCAGGACCCAAACAAATCAAAATAAATCCGCGAAATAATCAGAAAATATAATAAAATAGTTGTGACAGGTGTTTGTTTATTGTCTCGTCTAAATAGGAATTCACTACCAATACTAATAACTGATAGAAAGTAAGCTTATTACAAATTCCTGAATAAAATACTTTATTAACTTGATACGCTTTGAATGCTTTATTGGGTTGGGAAAATTGGATTGGGAAAATCATTTTCCTCTTAGTTTTTATTTTTCGTATGATGCAGAAAACTCATTAAAATTTAAGGCATGTAGGATGTTTTCGGTTGAAGTAAATATTAATATTCTGTAAAAATACATACTAGGTTTATTTTGATTGAGTATTTTGAGACCTTTTGCCTTAATCCTCAATAAAGGAATTCTCGAAAAAGAATTGTCGTAATATAAATAAATTATAGAAGAAAAATGTCTTAACAGATTTTAATGAGACTTTTGAGACATTATTTATTGTAGTCTTTTTTTGGGCTATAGACCAGGGCTGAAGCCTTTGAAAATGGTAAAAAGTGAAAAAAATAATAATAGTAGGATAAAACCCATTGGAAAAGGAAGAGGATATAACAAAAATCTTCCCGACCTTAGATCGTCCGTAAATCATTTTTCCTTTTATTTTTGTTATATTCTCTTCTTTTTCCAATGGGTTTCATCCTACTATTTTTTTTTGGTTTCAAAAATTATCGACCCTGGTCTACTATTGTAAAATGGAAGTAGGATCGCTAATGAAACCCAAATTGTGTGAATGTATGTAACATTATTTATAAGCCTCATAAGCTGTAGATCATTATAACTTATTATAATTAACCATGTTCGAAAATATTGTATTATGTAAAATACCGTACAACAAACACGGTATTTGATTAAAATAAATAAGTTTGTTTTACAGAGAACAAATTGATTAAATAAATAGACGTCCAAAATAATCACAGTCGCTTATTATATATTTATAAATGCCTATTACTAGTCAAATCTTGCGATTTCACTCGGATTTTTTTTAATAAAAATAATTTTCTATTCATGATATTCCTTGTTTACCCTTTTAGCTTTAAGATCCACAAATACATTCTTAAGTTATGGAGTACTAGCAACTCACCCTCACTTCGCCTCGGGTTCGTCCCTAGACAAAAATAAATCTATCCTACGGGAACCGTAAATTTTTCCAGGATGATATATAGTCTTTAGCCTTCCTCAGTAATTAACAGTCTATCTAATGCAAAAAGAATTTTTCAAATCGAATTAATAGTTTCTGAGATTAGCGCGTTATACCAAACAAACAAACAAACAAGCAAGCAAGCAAGCGAGCAAGCGAGCAAGCGAGCAAGCAAGCAAGCAAGCAAGCAAGCGAGTGAGCGAGCGAGCGGGCGAGTAAGCGAGCAAGCGAGCAAGCAAGCAAGCAAGCAAGCAAGCAAGCAAGCAAGCAAGCAAGCAAACAAGCAAGCGAGCGAGCGAGCGAGCGAGTGAGCGAGCGAGCGAGCAAGCGAGCAAGCGAGCAAGCAAGCAAGCAAGCAAGCAAGCAAGCGAGCGAGCTAGCAAGCAAGCGAGCAAGAAAGCAAGCAAGCGAGCGAGCGAGCGAGCGAGCAAGCGAGCAAGCGAGAAAGCGAGCAAGCGAGCAAGCGAGCGAGATATTATTTAGTTTTTCTTTTTTAAGCTATATACTATAATATTTGTACTGCACCGGTGCTTATTTAAAAGCACCGGTGCAGTACAAATATTATATGTACAAATTAAAGAAATACATGAAAAATAGTAAAGCAATTTATTTTTTGTAGTTTAAAAATAAACTTGTAGCTTTACTTTAATGAAGGTTAAAGGCGGCTTGAGTCGAGTCACTGACACTCTCACGCTGATATCATATTGGCATCTGAAGCTGTAGTGGTTCCTCCCATTGCAAAGTATATTAGGGCCAGTGGTAATGTTCAAAAAATAGTATTAATTAGCGATCTCCTTAAAAAATACCAGTCTGGCAGCCTTAGAGAGGGAACAGTCCTCTTTCAGACTTTCTTTCAGACCTGTTTTTATAAATATGGCTGGAAGATAAAAAGGATATGTTAATATTTCTCCTGATGCTCGAGGACTTTCGTGTAGGATCTGGGATCTAATCTAGACTATATTATTAAACCTACTACATACAAATTTAAATTATTGATTATTCATACAAGGATTGAACATTTGACCTTTGAACCGTGGCATTTTAGGTAATTCAAGAATCACGATTGTTTTATACATTGTATTTTAATATTATATAAGTTGCTTTACTTAATAATTTTGTCTTAAATAATTATTAATAGAATTAATTTTGACGCTGATTTAAACGTCAGGCAATTCACACGAAATTATTACAAATTATATGATATTCAGGAGGATTTACTATATATATATATATATATATATATATATATATATATATATATATATATATGAGGTTTATATACAACTAGCGACTCACCCTCGATTCGCTGGGGTCGTCCCTAGGTTGATTCCCCATGCAAACTTTCATCCCCATTTTCACCCTCTTGAGAGATGGTTTCCAGAATAAAAATATCCTATGTCCTTTGCAGGGTCTCAAACTATCTTCCTACCTTTTATCTAAATCAGTCCAGTAGTTTTTGAGTTTATTCGTTAGAAATAAAAAAAACACAAATCTTTTCCTCTTAACTCTTTATAGTATTAGTGTAGATGTACATAGTTCGTATATAAAACTCGTATATAAAAGACAGTTTTAGGAAATGTATATTTTTTTATAATAAAAGCAAATACTCTCGGTATTACGATCCCTAACAATGAGCTTTTGAAATACACTGAGATTTTTTCTCTTGAGATTTCTGAGAGGGACAGAAGGGAAGAATACGTATATATATTTAATAGAAATAATTTAGAAATATATTAATTAATTAATATTATTGACGACACCTTTGGCTCAGTTCGTAGTGACCCTACTAGCTGGGTTTGAGTCCCGCTGGGGGCATTCATTTGTGTGATCAGCACGAATGTTTGTACTAAAGTCATATGTATAGTGTATTAACTATCTGGTATCCATAACACAAGCCTCTTAGCTTGCCTTGGAACTAAATGGTGCTGTGTATTAATGTTCCAACATATTTATTTATTATCTATTTATTTATTATATATGAAAAAGTTTGTTGATATATCCAACTATTACATCTTATCGTCTTATCGATCTGCGACATGATTGTTTACAATATATAAGACACTCGCGACTTACCCTCGCTTCGCTCAGGTTCGTCCCAAGGTACGTTTTAACGGTTAGGATAAATTAGATAGACTATATATTATATGGTAATATATTATCATATAATATATCATACAAATATAGTCTTTCTAATTAAACGGGTTATCTAATGCAAAAATATTTTTTCAAATCAGATTAGTGGTTCTTGAGATTAGCGCGTTCAAACAAACAGACATACAAGCAAACAAACTCTGCCTCTTTATAATATTACTATATAATATTTATTCAACGTTATTTCTTGCAGATTCCGTGGGATATACACTTGTTGTGAACAATCTAGGACGTACAACCTAGTTACTTAGATATGTTACTGTTCACCTATAAAATACTTGCGAGTTACTCTCGCTTCGCTAATGCATTCCTAGGTGTTTAAAAATAGTCTTACTGCTACTACATTTCATCCAAATCCACTCTATTACTGTAAAGAGATAAAAAAAAACATACACACATACAAACTTTCGCTTTTATAATACAACTCCGATTAGAGTTATGTAATAAACATAAAAATAACATCAAAGAAGAACCAAACCCAAACCCCTAGCACAAACAAAATGATCGACCACTACACTCGTATTTAACCTCATTCATGGATTCAATACAAATATTATCACAGTCAATACCTATTAAGACGTTGATTGTGAAATACGAGAACTGAACAATAAACTAAATTAGTTATTTCGTCATTTAAACTGAAAACGCAGAATTATTTATTAGAAAGTATATAAATTACTAACGTACAAAAATAGATACATTTTTTTTATATTTACGTCTTTCTTGAAAGTAACTTATTGTAAGTATAGGCAGTGGTAGCCCAGTGGTAACGCGCTCGCTTGGGAAACCGAGTGAAGCGGGTTCAAATCCCGGGTCTCGCACCTCTGATATTTTCATGTGCGAATTATTTCTAACATGATTACCACTTGCCTTACGGTGAAGGAAAACATCGTGAGGAAACCTGCATGTCTGAGAGAACCTAGCAAGTTTTCGAGAGACGTGTGAAGTCCGTCAACCCGCACTTGGTCAGCGTAGTGGACTATGGCACGATCCCACTCGTATTGAAGGGAGGCCCGTGCCCAGCAGTGGGACGTTAAAAAAAAGGGCTGAATACAAGTATGCACGTATGCATGGGCATGAACCCCCTCGTATTGAAGGGAGGCCCACCCCTAGCAGTGGGACGTTAAAAAGGGCGGAATACTTCTACTACTACTACTAAGTATGTATGCATAGAAAAAAATACTGATTTGTATGAATTCAATTCAATTCAATTCTCTTATTAATGGCTTCAAAGCGTGCCAGTACCACTTCGCCAATGTCAGATAAAAAAAATTGTATCAATAAGTTTATATTTGATTCATTCATTTTTTGATCGCCTTCAAAAATTAGGAGGTACTTTTTATAGACATGTCACTGGATGTTATCGCTTATTATTGTGAATTGATTTTCATGACATTTTATTTAAGCAATAGGTGCTTCATCTATACGTATAATAAAATTCTAACTGAGTAGAATCTGTACATTAAATATTTTTTGAAAAATCTTATTGAAATAGACATTATTATCGATACAGACGCCGAATCTGTAGTTTTTAGGATTTTTGTCTGTTTGTCTGTCTGTGACCGCATCACAAGAAAACCACTGGAGGGATTTTGATGAAATTTGGTATGGTGTTAGCTGGTTACCCGGGTCAACATATAGGATACTTTTTATTGCAGCAAATATCTCATCTCTGAGAAATCTATACTAACCGTTAAAACATATCTAGGGGTGAATCCGAACGAAGCGAGGGTGATTCGCTAGTTATAAATACAATACGAAATTCGTTTAAGAAACAAAGCAAAATACAACTAAGGGTAGGGAAATGGCGTAAGGGAAATGAGTTTATCGTATCGGATGACGTCAATCTGTAGATAAGTACTGAAATTACACGTTTCATACATTCCATTCGAAATTTATTATTAGTACGCGACATTTGTGTACGTAAATAGACAAAATCTACTGTATTTCGCATTCTCGATCAAGTTTATATGAATTTCTTTTTAGGGTTCCATACCCAAAGGGTAAAATGGGACCCTATTACTAAGACTTCGCTGTCCGTCCGTATGTCTGTCTGTTTGTCTGTCCATCAGTCACCAGGCTGTATCTCATGAACCTTGATAGTTAGACAATTGAAAATTTTACAGATGATGTATTTCTGTTGCCGCTATAATAACAAATAGAATAAAATTATTTATTTTAAGGGGACTCCCATACAACAAACGGGATTTTTTTGCTCGATATTTATAACGGCGACAGGTGCTGAAAGGTGCTTGAAACATTTACAAAATATTTAGTTATATATTCCATTTAAAAATAAATAATTAAATTAAAATAAAACAGATATTTAAGGGGGGCTCCCATAAAACAGTCATGATTTTTTGCCATTTTTATAGATATTGGTACACTTCACAACACACGAGTCCGTCTCGCACTTGGCCGGTTTTTTACATTTACTTTGCTCGTAAATTAACAAAGGAATTCACTCACTAACTCATTTACTCTTTCTTCGCTTTATTCTCTCTCATTTATAGTATTAGTGTGATTAAACTTTTAAATCTCTACAGCTCAAATAGTTTTCATTAAACTTTATTTTTATATATCCGAATTTGCTCTAAACTAAGATTGCTATTTAAAGCTAATTTTTTGTGTTTGAGATTTAAACAAAATTTAATACAAATATACATATGTAAACCTAGTAAAATTCAGTTGATTAACGTGTTATTAAGAATTTAATAAAATACTTCGTTGTATTATATATACCTTTGGTTAGAAGCGGTTTCAAATTTCGCATCTCTGACAATTTCATGTGTGAATAATTTCCAGCGTTGTTACCTGCTAATATAGTGAAGAATTCATTGTGGGGAAACCTTTATGTTTGAGAAAATCTTAGCTACTTTTTGAAAGACGTGTAAAGTCTGATAATTTGGCCAGAGTGGACTATAGCCTGATGTTCCTCATTTGATTTTTGAGAGGATGCCCGTGCCCAGCAGTAGGACGTTATTAAAGGCTGATTATTAATAATTATTTTGTATTATAGACTCTTTCTAAAAGATGACGTTGACATTATGCCTTTACTCGATACTTTAAAAATAGATAAACAGATTTGAAAATCTAACATCCAGACAAAAATAGAAGGAAATATGTACCTACATATATCATCCTTATCCTACATCCTTTTTCAAATCTGACAAAAATCACATATTTTCCTTAAAATTGACGGTAACAAATGAAATTCAACTGAAGTTTATCAACAAAATCAATTTGATTTTTGAAATATAGCAGGAATATTATAAAATATTATGTCCAACTGGCATGGTCGTCTAGGAAGCTGGATTATGATACGTTGAATTTCCGCTCGAGGCAGTTGTTTATATTTGTCATACAGATATCCATCGAAGGAAAGCATAAATAAATAATATTATACAATATACAGCAAGATTTTAATAAATTTCAATATTTATTCAATGGCGTTATATTTTCGTAGCGACAAATTGTAAACAACAAAATGGAAAATAACACAAAATATTAATTGGAAATTATAAATTTTTAACCCTCGACGCAAAAAGGGAGTTATAAGTTTAACGTGTGTATCTGTGTGTCTATCTGTGCCACCGTAGCGGCCAAACGGATGAACCGATTTTAATTTTGTTTTTTTTTTTTACTTAAATACTGAAGATAGGTATATCGTGTTTAGGCTCATTGAAATGGCCTCAATGTATGGGTTATTGTGTTTTGAGTTTCTTTTTTATTATAAAGTTAACAGTTAAGAATATACCTAATAATTATTTTATATGCACGTAGTTTTATTTTTTTATTTGAGTTTTGTACCTACTTAAAATTAAATTTTAGAATATATTAATTTTATAATACTGTACAAGTAGCTTTGAATCGTTAATTTTTACATTTAAAAATTATAAATCACTATTGTAAGGTCATTGAGGAAGCCATCACCGGCTTTGAAGGCAGTTTTGCGGAGAAGATCTTGCGAGAATCTCATTAAGTTGTTAATTTTTTTAACGTCTTTTTCAGTAATATCGAGAATACAATAATTTTGTAAGTGAGCTCAATTAGTATTGATCATTCATATTTATGATACGTTAAGTTTAATAGAATATTATTATCAAAGTAAAAGTATGGATTAGGTATATGTATGACCTCGTCAAACACACCACACTAAAGTACACAAATTTCATAATCTCTTAGAATTAATTTTTACGTAAGGCAATGGTAGCCCAGTGGTAACGTGCTCACTTGGGAAACCGAGTGAAGCGGGTTCAAATCCCAAATTCAATTCAAATTCAGTTCAAATGCGAATCATTTCTAACATGATTACCACTTGCCTTACGGTGAAGGAAAACATCGTGAGGAAACCTGCATGTCTGAGAGAACCTAGCAAGTTTTTGAAAGGCATGTGAAGTCCGCCAACCTGCACTTGGCCAGCGTGGTGGACTATGGCCTGATCCTTCTCATATAAGGGAAGCCCGTGCTTATAAGTGGGACATTAAAAGGGCTGAATACCTACACACAATTGTTGCGTTAAAGGTGGAGTTTAAGGAAATAATAAAAACTATTACAAAACTCGATTTAAAATTCACTCAATCGAGTAGGTAACTATTATATCGAGTAAAATACACTTGAGTCGAGTACCTCCTTTGTTTCTTCGTCATGATATACGTAAGTGCATAGAAAATATGGAATGCTAGGTTTGGTTAGTTTACTCAGGAAATGTATTTGATTTAAATTAGTTGTTTCAAGGTAGGTTTAACTATGTATAGAATTAGCTTCACAAACGTATTTGTGCTCATGTTAAATTAGTGTTTGCATTTCGACGGCAAAGTTAATTTGTTTGACGTATCCATGCATATACTCGTAGTAAGTAGCTCATTGATAGTGGCTAGCAAGTACACCTGCAGAACAGGTCCTGGGTTCGAGTTCTGGGTTGGGCTTAAATATTTAGTAGGTTGTTACGAAATACTCAATAGCAACCCGGAGTTAGGAAGTTGGTGTCTACACCCCTGTCAATCGGAGAGCACGTTAAGCTGTTGGTCCTACGCCTTGTAAAACACTAATTACGTCGAAGTATCATCCCATCGGAATCTCTCGCTCAGAATCTCTCAAAGTGCTCTCGTTCCGAAAAACGAATAAAGTGAGTTCAAGCAGCGGATTTTCTACATTCATTTTTACATGATTACCATAGCTTTACAGCAAAAGAACATATCGTCAAGTGGTCTGCAGATTTAGCAAATCGCAACTAGTTTTCAAAATATACATGAAGTCCGCTAACTTCATGTAGATATACCCACTATGAGATACCGCATTTTACTTCCTGAAATGTCACAAAATCTGTAAATGTTGGGAAATTCGACACATTACACTTCCGTGATGGCTAACCTAATTGAGATTGGAGAACCGGCATAATCACTAAAGATCTTGTGTGAAAGTTTCTTTAAAAAAATATACCCTATTCGAGTTTTTTTTTGTAATATTGTTTACGACTTTGGCGAAGTAAATTGTGCTCAAATGGTATGCCTATAAGCCACAGGATAAAGAACCTTGAACATTATTGTTTACATGATCATTGTGAAGCAATTTTCTTAATTCATAAACATAACTCAAAAGATATTTAAATTTAAAGAAAATGCCACCACCTTCCACCCCTAAGAATGGAATAATTACATTGATATGTATAAGTCGGTGTGCTAGTTTAGTCAAAAAGTATGTAATCTTGTACCAATATACTTTAACTAGCATTTCCCGCGGCTCCGCCCGCGTTCAGATGATCAAAAACCAAATTCTTAGGTTTTACACATTAGTATACTCTTACATTATACATTACTTTCATTGCGCACCGCATGATTGGTAAATAATGGCAGTGATTGTCAATGCCACAAAGGTTCCTCCGTTAAATTGAATTTTTTGTTTTAGCAATAACATTTATGTATGTCTATACTTCTGTTTTGTTTGTTTTTTTAGTTTTGGGCGATAAACTCTCAAACTACGGAATTAATTTTAATCATTTTTTACTAATACACAGCTATAGATTAGTTTAATATATAGCTGATTATTTAAATTACATAATGATAACTTTTCTTAATTAGCGCTAGTTAGTAATATTTTCCAAAACGATTTTCAAAAGAAAGTGTAATAAGTAAATAATTCTAAGCGAATACATTTCTTTATTTCATATGGCTCGGCTAATATGATTAAAGTCGTAAGCATTTTATTGTGTCCTTTAAGCCTTTACCTTCCAAGAAAAGGTGTCAAGAAAAAGTGAAAAAGTTGAGGTATAACAGTTCCTAAAATACTTTTTCATAGTTTTTGAGATAAGAAATATTTTTAGTTATCCGCTTTGGCAGTTTAACAGCCATAAACTTGTTTTCCATAAAATGTTATAAAATAATATAAATTGAACTTATTTTTACGGTGCAAAAAATGAGTAGGTATTGTGGAAACATAAATATTATTCGTATTTATTTTAGTGTTAACCATACAAAACACGTAAGTAAGAAAAACAACATAGCATTTTGCTATACGAAACCTTAAATGCGCGAGTTGGATTTACATTTGCCCAATTTTTACATTAAAAGATTAAAAAACATTAACATTATTTGCTAAACAATAAAAATGTACAAATATTCTCATTTGAAAATTGTTTCCGCCAACAAAATATTACTAATATGTTACTAATTTATAAAGCCAAAAAGTTTGTTTTATTAAAAATTTAAGGAACGGCAGGGCCGCGGGTAATTTAGTAGTAATTATAGTAAAGTCATAGAAAGGTTATATCTGTACATTTTTTTTGGGATAAAACTACGTATTTTAAAAACACATGGCGACATCTATTGTCAAATAGCTAAATAACACATAAATAAATTTTCATTAAAATAACTATTTTAATGAATAAAATAGCGCTGTTAATATTTCTTTTAAGATAAGTTTTTTTTAATAGTTTTAACATAATATATAAGTAAGTTACCTTGCTAAAGTATTAATAGCATCATCGTGCTTTTACTTTAACCAGTTTTTGTATTTTTTCTCAGAAATGAGATATTTTCCTGCGGTAAAAAGAATCCTATGTGTTGACCCGGATAACCTGCTATTACCATACCAAATTTCATAAAAATCCCTCTAGTGGTTTTTTTGTGATGCGGTCACATTCAGAAAGACAGAAAAAAATCTAAAAACTATAGATTCGGGCTCTATATCGCTAATAATGAATATTTCAATAAGATTTTTCGAAAAAATATTAAATTTAGGGGTTCGGCTTAGTTACAATTTTATTGTATGTACCTATAGTTACTAATTTATGAAGCGAAAAAGTTTGCTTTACTGATAATTTAAACACGGGCGGAGCCGCGGGTGATTTAATAGTAATTCTAATAAAATCGAAAAAAGGTCATATCTGTACATTAATTTTTTTGGGATTAAAATTATGTATTTTAAAAACACATGGCGACATCTATTGTCGAATATCTAAATAACACATAAATAAATATTAATTAAAATAACTATTTTAATGTATAAAATAGCGCTTTTGATAATTTGATTTTCAAGATAAGCTATTTTTATAGTTTTTACCATATTTTGTAAGTTACCTTGCTAAACTGTTTACAAATAGTATCGTCGTGGTTTTGTTCCTACCAGTTTTTGTATTTTTTTTCAGAAATGAGATATTTTCTCGCGATAAAAAGTATCCTATATGTTGACCCGGATAACCAGCTATCATCATACCAAATTTCATCAAAATCCCTCTAGTGGTTTTTCTGTGATGCGGTAACAGACAGACAGACAGACAGACAGACAGACAGACAGACAAAAATTCTAAAAACTATAGATTCGGCCTCTGCATCGATAATAATGTCTATTTCAATAAGATTTTCCAAAAAATATTTAATGTACAGATTCGGCTTAGTTAGAATTTTATAATATGTATAGATAGAAGATATTTTCGGGTCAAGCAAAATTAATTAATTTAATTTTTAAATTTAGTAGGCCTCTCCCTTATAGGCCTCTCTTCCGGACTTACCCTATACATAATAAAGTAAAATTGGCGTTTTTAGTAAAGAAACAAGATTAAAATATCAAAGTCCATTTATTGTGCTAATCAATAAGACTTTGAAATTCATCACTTTGACGAAAACTCAAAACTTTTTATTCATTTTTTATTCCTATGACTTCTAGGAAAATGTTTTTAGATATACATTGGAAACGATATATTTTTATGACCCAACAGTATCCAAGTGGGAAATCGTTAGAGAGCTGGAATCCGAAGATATAGGTTTACGATCGGGAACCTTTTAGTATAATTGTCGGCATATGCAGCTTAGTTGACAGAAAATGGGTCGAATTGAGTAATATAAGACTTGAGCTCGGAACAACGAGTGAACTTTGAAGTAATAAACTCATCTTTAACATTTTATTAAATTAGTGATTCATTTCCAATTTTTTCATATTTTTTTTTACGATTATTAGCCTTCCGTTTGCATGTTTTACTAAACTTGACACTATTAAAACTATGCTAGTATTTAAGATTATGATGCAGAAGAAGAGTGTATGTATACTCTCACTCTCTCCACTCATTCTCTGCACATTATAAGTAAATAAATAAGTATGTTGGGACATTAACACATAACACCATCTAGCTCCATGGTAAGCTACGAGGCCTGTGTTATGGATACCAGATAGTTGATACACTACACATATATTACTTTAAATACATACATATTATAAATATAAACACCCATGACTGGAGTACAAACATTTGTGTTCATCACACAAATGAATGCCCCCAGCGGGACTCAAACCCGCTACCGCTGCCACAGCAAGTAAGGTCGTTTTTTATTATATTTTTACATAAGTTATGGTTCTTAATTCGACATCTACATATAATAAAAAATAATAGTAAACCACAGAATACAAGTAGTAAAATAACTCTTAAAGTATTATCTTGTTGTATTACATTCGATAAGTGAGTGAGAAGAGACGAATCTGCTGCCATCTCTATCTCTTTCCTCTTATCCCTTTCAACCATTCCATTTTATGGTCACACACGAGTATTTCTGTCAGAGTTTTAAGCATATATAATTATATAATATTGATTACTATTTATCACTAGATGCTAAATGCTAGATGCTAGATGCTTGTATTAATTTTTTGGGATATAATAGCCTGTATCTGTATAGACAATAAAAGTTTATTGAACGAGAATCGAACTCCTAAACTCAATTCATAATTGCTCACCTAAATATTCTAATTTCACGCAAAATAGCTAGAAATAATGCGTTTTAAGCCTCGTTATAGCAGAAATATGCAAACACGTGCTATAAGCTACTAATTACATATGAAATGTGTAGTTTAGTGCTCATTAGCTTAGGGAGCTGAAATAAAATTTTATTATATCGTACTGAAAGTGCTAAATGATTTTATTATTGTCGTTGTGTAGTTTTATAACAATGGTGTTCTAGGATTGAAAATTTACTTAGTGTCTTTAATGGAATCCAAGATATAAAGAATGTTAAAATATTTTCAGCCTCGAACATCACAGACAAACAATAAATTAATGTACATATTACAAGTTAATTAATAATTTAATATAGGGGAGACTGGGTACGGTTGTAACAATTTTCCTTTAAATGTCCACAGCAAAGCTATTATAGCTATAAGCAGCTATTAAAGCCTTTGCGATGAAAGCATAATTATTTGTCTTTAAAATAATATCAAAACCAATAGCTCAGGTATAATAATTTGGCAGGAATATGTCATTTTAATGAGTGTGTGCGATTGTTACAACCGTCCCCATACCAGGGGCGGTTGTAACACCAATGGGGGACGGTTGTAACACTCAAAAATAATACATAACTCAGGCTTTTAAAATCAGTTTTATTACTCAAAAATACTGAAATGTACTTAAAACATATTTAAAATGTGTAAGACACGTTTAATATAGATAATTATTAAAACTTAACTAAAACAAGTCAATCGAAATAATATTTCTTTCTTTGGAGTGTATCACTTGAGTAGTTTTATAATTAGACTTGCCAAACAGAAATTATCTCTAAATAACAATTTAAAAAAAAAACTAAGCAACAAAATCTAAGTTTAAACAAAATATTTTTTCCGTGTAAGTTATGGCATATATAATATTTACTCATATTAGTACAAGCTACGTGAGACCATTGCTTGCAGCCCCCTTGACATTAAATTCAACTCGCTCCAGGTCGACTCGCTGAATACATCTTGGTAAAGAAGACAATAATATTCTTCTTCTTCAGATAATTCGGGAGGTGGGTTAGTCTTCTTGAGCAGAAGTGCAGCTCGTCTTAATGAAGTGCCTAATTTTACTTCATCGTAAGCGTTCTTATACGACATTATATCAGTTTCACCTCTCGAAGTCTTTCTTATACGGTTCCTAGGTATCTGCAATAAAAAATATTATAAAATTACTGTTACAACCGTCCCCATGAAAATCGTTACAACCGTCCCCACAGCCCTTTTTTGGTCATAAGGCTGTCATAGTAACAAGATAACATAACCTACACAAAAATGAATCAGCGTATTATAATCTCTAAAATACGAGGATTACGTATATACATTTTGAAATACAATAATAGTATTAATATTTAAGCTATATCATAAATAAATTCGCCAAAAATACTTACTTTTGGTTGGCAAAAGACAATAGGCCTCCTCGTAAACGCACTCACCACGCGAAAGCCGAAGCAACGCTGGAGTCGTGTCGGGACTTGTTCCCCGAGTATTTCCTCCCTTTGTACCTTGCACCTACCACGCATAGGTTCGGTGATATTCGAGTTGTTACAACCGTACCCCGTTACAACCGTACCCAGTCTCCCCTATACGCATATATAATTTAACTGTGCCGTAATATAACGATAATAATCATTAAGCTGTACTGAATATGATAGCCGGAATATGTATTACACAAGTGTCGTTTTGGAACAATAATTGTCTGCAAACATCGTTTACGAAATACTGATAACTCCATAACAATATGTGATACAATGCACAATCGGCTTTTGGACGAATAATAACATTTGTATTAGAATCTATACATTTTATAAAATTCTGAGTCGAATATGTTCTGGAAATCTTATTGAAATAGTCATTATTATCGATACAGAGGCAGAATCTGTAGTGTTTAGAATTTATGTCTGTCTGGGAACGCATAGCGAATAAAACACCGAACAGATTTTGATGGAATTTGGTATGATGATAGCTGAGTATCCAAGCCAACATAGAGGGTACTTTTTACTGCGGGAAAATATCTCATCTCTTAAAAAATGTTTTCTAACCAATAAAACGTTTCTAGGGGCGAACCCGAGTGGAGCAAGGGTGAGTCGCTAGTTTGCTTATATAAGCTTTTATCTAATTTCCCTACTATTTAGCCTGTAAGTTGCGAGTCGAATATCGAAAAGTTTCTCTTTCTCTCATCTTAATCTTTCTTCAAACAAGATGCAAGTCTGTAATTGTTTAAATCTATACAGATAAATAAAATGAAAGTGTCTGTTTGTATAACAGCATTTTAATAAATACATATGAAAGTATATACGCACAAGCCAACTCCCAGAAAAACCTATACAAAATTCTGCATAGTAAAGAGGGCCAAAAACTTGTTCATAAGCTAGCGAAACAACGCTCCCGGAACACAAAGGATCCCACTGGGTGCAAGACCGTCAAAAGTCCAAATGGTGAATTGTTGTACAAAGACCAAGACATCATAACAGCTTGGTATCAACATTATAAACAGTTACTGAGCTCAAATCTAGATACCATACGACTTCCACAAATGGAAAGAAATTCGGGACTTATACCTCCTATACACCCAAACGAGGTAAAGGTAGCTTTACAAAGGATGTCCAACAAGAAAGCTATAGGACCTGATGGTATCCCAGTGGAAGCTTGCAAATGTTTACGCGAAAGAGGAATTGTACTTCTTACAAATTTCTTCAACTGTGTGATGTTCTCTTCTAAAATGCCAGAGGCATGGAGATTGAGCACGATAGTTCCAATTTATAAAGGAAAAGGAAGCAAGTACGAGTGTAACAGCTACCGCGGAATCAAGCTTTTAAGCCACACTATGAAGCTGTACGAGAGAGTGATTGACAGTCGCCTAAGATCTGAGTGCTCCTTATCAAAAAATCACTATGGCTTCGTACCTGGCTTATCGACCATCGATCCGATATTCGCTCTTAAAACAATTGCTGAGGAATATCGCGCAAAAAACCGACCGCTATATGTCGCATTCCTGGACATGGAAAAGGCATTTGATCGGGTCCCGAGAGACACGATTTGGTGGAGCCTGCGTAAGAAAAACGTCCCCGAACATTATATTAACATCATTGCCGACATGTATAGGGATGCGAGATCGATGGTTCGGACGGTGGCGGGTGAGACAAAACCTATAGCGGTTACAGAAGGTGTGTATTAAGGTTCAGTACTAAGCCCCTTCTTATTTTGTTTGGTTCTGGATTCACTCACCGAGAGCGCGCAAAATTCAGCAGCGTGGACCTTCATTTATGCAGATGACGTGGCCATATGTACCGAGACGAAAGTCGAGTTACAGCAAGCACTTTTAACATGGAAACATCAGTTACAGACCGGAGGCCCAATGTTGAGTGTTGCAAAAACCCAGTTTCTGTGCCTTAACCAACCGGATGCAAATGACAATAACCCCATTTCAATCGACGACAATCTAGTAAGCAAGTGCGATCAGTATAAGTATCTGGGTAGTATGATGCACAACTCTGGAGACTTGGAATGCAACATACAACATAGGATAGCCGCAGCGTGGCTAAAATGGAGAGAGATGACTGGTGTCATATGTGATAAAAAGATGCCTATTAAACTCAAGGGTTTAGTTTATAAGACCATCATAAGACCAGTCCTTATGTATGGCAGTGAAACGTGGGCTGTAACCAAAAAGCACGTTCATACCATTCAAGTTTCCGAGATGAAGATGCTAAGGTGGATGTGCGGTGTCACCAGGCTCGATAAAATCCGCAACGAGCACGTGCGAGGAAGCCTGGGCGTACGCGACATTGCCGACAAGATGCAGGAAAGTAGGTTACGATGGTATGGTCACGTGAAAATGAGACCGCCCGACTACGTGGGGAATTTGGCACTACAACTTTCTATCACAGGTCGAAAATCCAGAGGCAGACCCAAAACTAGATGGAAAGATGTAGTGTCACATGACATGAAGAAGTGCAGGCTTTCCGAAGACGATGTCTCCGATAGAGCGAAGTGGAAAAGTAAAACAAGGAAGGCTGACCCCACCACCATATGGGATACATAGCCAGGAAGAGAGAGAGAGAGAGAGATATGAAAGTATATACGGTACCTACTAATAAGAAAAAAATAAGTTTTAAAATGTTTGTCTGTCTGTTTTTTCCGGCTAATCTCCGAAACGGCTGGACCGATTTTAATGAGATTTTTACTGGCACCCATGAAATTGTGACTAAGATCGTACCTAGGGACGCATCCGAGTGAAGCGAAGAATACATAGAAATAGAATAATAGTAATAAAATAATAGTAATAAAATAAGAAAGAGATCAAATGGTACTCTGTCTGTCAGTCTGTGTTACATACTCATTGAAAAAACGTCTTTTATATGTTTTGCTTTATTTAAGATTTGACTTTTGACTCTCAAAGTGGTTAAGTTTTCTTAAGCTTCTAAGTTTACTTACAATGTTTTCCACTATGAAAACCTCAAGGATTTGAGACTCGGAGTTGGAGCCGCGTTACTTGGTTTTCCAAGCCAGCGCATTGGACGCAACTTACTGCCTCGAAGAGCACGCAAAGCCGTCGGTCCTACGACTTAGTATTTACTAATAATAAAACTGACATATGTATCAAACGTATGACAGGGTTCTTGTATAACGGTAAATAATTAATTTCAGTCAGTTAGTCAGATATGATAAACGTATAGATTATAATTATAATGAAACCGAACCTTAACAAAGGCATGTCATTGTCTGTTACAGGCTTTAATGTATCAAGTTTACATTGACATGAACTACTGAATATATTCGTTTTCTGCGACATTACCTATTTTTGGGAGTTATTTTTTATACGTAACTTAGAGGATGATAAATTCTGTTTACTTTTACGAAGGATCAAACCTGTGACCATCAAAAACATTTCTGGATCATACATTATTGATACTCTTACGTATTTTTGACCACGAACCCGCTCGCTTATTAGGTACGAAAATAAAAGTGACTCATTTTGTAATCGATTTTTGGTTTTACTCATGAGCCTGCGTCATTTAGTATATGAGCAAATCAAGTGTATTCTCAATTCTTTCACTTTCAAAGTCCGATGCGACGACAATTCAACACGACAGGTGAGAGATCAGGCTTATACAAACGAACAAACCAACAAACAAACATATTCTGCCTCTTTATAATATTAGTATATAGTATATATACGTATCTCACGCGGACGGAATCGTGGTAACACACTAGCTCTATTGTATTTGACATGAGGCGCAAATTAAACACCAAACTGTCATGACATAATATCTCGATTGTTCTCTGACATTTGATTAAAGCATATTATTGTTACTTAGTATGTAAAGCTATTGTTATATCAACTGTCTCGAATTTAAATTACTAATTTGCTAATTATCATACAGACATATATTTACATTTGGTTTGCGAGTAATTAAGGTGTCGTCGTTTATCTAAATGGATATCTTTAAGAACAAAACTATTTATAAAAAAAAAACCTGATTCCATAAAAAGCAAACTAAAAAGATGGAAACAAGTTGACGAAGGAACATAGTATTATGCAGTCGGTGACATACAGATGTACATATTTTATAATAGCTGCGTTTGTGCATGTCTTATTTTCCTTTTTTAGTTCACTTTTTACGCAGTCGGTTTTTTTTTATTTTTGTAAATATATTTTTTTTTATTTGTTTTTAGCATTTCTAATTTCTATACATTTAAACATATAAGTTGTATATATTTTTGTAAGCCATTTATTTTGACACCTCACTCGATGATGGATTTAGAGTAAAAAAGAATTTTTTAAGACATAATATGGCGCTAATATTAGGCTATTGTAATGTTCATAATATTGATATACCTAGTGTAACTCTCACAATTCAATTCAATTCAATTCAATTCTTTTGTTTAGTGGCTTCCATCACTGCCAGTTGGGCACAATAACTCTCACAATTAAGACGAATCTAACGACAACTCTCAAGCTAAAATCCATCAAGCCGTTTAGGATACAGAGCGTACCACAGAAATATACGTACACACATACATACGAGAATATACATTCACTCGAAAAACACAGCTCTCCTTCTGCCACAGTCGGGTATGTATGTATTCAGCCCGGGATTTGAACCCGCTTCACTCGGTTTCCCAAGCAAGCGCCTTACCACTGAGCTATCACTGCCTGCTGTCGGGTAAAAATGACTAAATTACTCTCATCATCGTTAGTTTTAAATATAGTATCGTCCCATAGGACTTAGAGAGTGACAGGAATAGAGAGTGCACTTGTGTAAATTAACTCATGCTCTTCTAACTTCTTAACCTATTCTAGCTTTCCATCAGCTGAAATTAATAGAGAATGCAATTGTGTTTGCACAAATACTCGTACACTGAAGCATTGTTTGCGTCGCTACTAAGTCTTAGTGAAATTGTACTCCATAATCGTTAGATCTAAAGCCTCGGCAATATGTATGTATGTATGTAATTAAGAAAATTGACGACACGTTTGGCTCAGTTTGTAGTGACCCTACTTGCTGTACCAGCGGTCGCGGGTTCCAGTCCCACTGGGATCATTCATTTGTGTGATTAACACGAATTTTCGTAGCTTACCATAAAACTAGATGGTGCTGTGTGTTAATTTCCTAACATATGTAAAATTTAAGTATTATGTTTTTTAGTATTTGTTGTTATAGCGGCAACAGAAATACATCATCTGTGAAAATTTCAACTGCCTAAGTATCACGGTTCATGAGATACAGCCTGGTGATAGACGGAGAGACAGACAGACGGAAGCGAAGTCTTAGTAATATGGCCCCTTTTTACCTTTTGGGTACGAAACCCTAAAAATATATCATTCGTCTGACTATTCTCGGTTTGTACAACTATCTATCAATTTTTTGTTTTCTAATGTATAAAATACGTTATTTAAAAAAAAATAACCTTAACCTAGCGAGCTGAGGACTTATTCTTTTAGATCCCAACAAACAAAATAAATATTGTTGCTCAGTAAACATTGATAGCAAAAGTTATGTAAGGTAAAAAAAGTATCTTAATTAAGAAAAAAGTATAAATAGTATTAAAAAAGTATAATTGTAAAGTAATTAAAACAATTAATCTATGAAGGAGTTATTATAAATACAGAATGCTATTCTACTGAAAAAAAATAAAGAGTGCGTGTATGAATGTGTACACGCGCAAGAAGTAAAACTTCTGTAGGTTATCGGTACTCTTTATGAAACTCAATTTATGTTTTTAATAATTAGAATAGGTGAGATACTAAAAATAACGCATATAAGGCATATTACAATCATATATTTATAGAATATCATTTAAAGAAAGAATATAATATTATATATCATTTCTCAGACAATAACAACGGTTGCACAGAAAAGCACAATTTGATTGGACTTTTACTGGCAGATAGCTGATGTAATAAGAAGCAACTTAGCCTACTTTCATTTTAGGAAAAATGTAAGAGTTTTGCTCAAAAATAATTAAAACGTACTCAAGTGAAGCGTGCTAAAAGCGTTAGTTTTTAATAAGAAATACCAATTTTCTTTATCGGTACAAGCATAATTGACATTGTCAAGGGAATACACATTACCCTGAGCAGGAATTGAACGTGCTGTTATTGTTACAGGTGTAACTGACATTCAGTAACATACTTGTTGTACATTCCGCTGTTCTACGATAATCTTAGAACAAGTTAATCAGTGGAAATAGTCAATTAAGCGTAATGGACCAGATAAGGAAATGACGATGAAATTAATTCAAGGGCCCTTTTTGATCTTGTTATATTTAATACTTATTGCGGATAATAAAAATCCATGATACCGTTCTAGAACCATTTATTTGGAAACGATTACGAAGTAAAATAATATAATAAAAAAGATCTTTCTACTTTTTTAGATTTACTCGAATATTTGACATTTTGAATAAAACTATCTTTTCGGATTATTGCCGAAGTTTTAATCCGAAAAGATAGTTTTATTTAAAAGATCTCGTATTATTATAATAACATAAATAATTGCCACCCGATACAAATCAAAGCACACCGACTTCGAAAATATCTGATTGGGTATCTATAGTAAACGAAAAGTACCAATCTGTTATTTTTTACTTTTTAGTGTTTTTTTTTGAAGTCGGTTTTTATTTTTTTCTTAAAAAGTTTTCATTCACTACACTCGATCGGCTCTTCTCTTTGTTCCTCGGGCTTCGAATCTCGCGCTCTTCAAACTAGCATTTTCTGTAATAGCCGTATCCTGCCAATATGTATAACCTATCATTTCCTTGATTCATGTTCCAGAGTTGGGTGTTTGACGTAAATACCGCCTTTCATTCATGTTCTTTATAATACTTTATTTTTACGTTTTTATATTATTATTGTAGTATATAATAAAGTATGTATAAATAAATAGTATGTACTGATTGGTAATCTAATATATCTAACCGAGCAATTCGTGTATATTTATTTATTTGTTTATTTATTTATAACGGCGATCTCGGAAACAGCTCTAATGATTTCATTGAAATTTGGTATGTAGGTGTTTTCGGGGGCGAAAAATCGATCTATATTAGTCTTATGTCTGGAAAAACGCGTGTTTTCGAGTTTTAATGCGGTTTTCTTTCGCATTATTCTACGCAAAATATGAAAGCTTCTATTTTTGTTTTTTTTTTTTTTGTATTTATTCAAGTTTTTAGTTTTTTTTTTATCTAAAAATACGATATAATTAAAAAGAACTCCGAGCAAAGCTCGGTTGCCCAGGTACTACATGGTAATACGTTATAGTAAGCTTTGCTAACAGTTATAATTTTAATGTTTTAAACATTATCTTATTTCTGTTTATTTGAAATTGGAAATAAGTAATGTAATAAGCTATCTATAATTAAAAAAAATGGAATCCAATAACATAGTTTCATTAAAAGATTAGAGTTCCACTGTCTATTTGATAAGTTCTCTCAAGACATGCGGGTTTCCTCACGATGTTTTCCTTCGCCGTAAAGCAAATGAAATAAAATTAAAGGTTATTTTACGTAATAGGGATGTATTTAAATAAAGGTGATATGTTTTTTTTTATAATCTTTATTGTTATTGAATTCAGCCTAAGTCAATAGAAAAAATTAGGTTAGGTTAAAAGAAAATAATTATTAAAAAGTGCAAATATAAGTGGGAAATTCAAAGTAGTTGAAACACACGCCATTGGTCGGGCCGAATATGACGTCAAAGTATTATCATAACAGAGCGATTAGCGATTTTGTCGCTACAAATTGAGTCGTCATTTTTCTGTGTATATCATACTGTGACGTCACGCCAAGTGCGCAAAATGGCGGGTGTTTAAAGTATCCGTATCGGTATGATATTTAAAAAAAATATGAGTTATACTAAATTTTAGTTTTTTGGAGCTGGATATTTTTTTTACAATTAAAATATAACGATGTTTGCTATTGTAAAAAAATTAAAAAAACACACGCATATTCCCTGTAATCTATACTTAATATTATAAAGCTGAACCGTTTGTTTGTTTGTTTGTTTGTTTGGTTGAACGCGCTAATCTCAGGAACTACTAATCCGATTTGAAAAATTCTTTTTGCATTAGATAGCCCTTTAACTGAGGAATGCTATAGGCTATATATCATCCCGGAAAAAGGTAAGGTTCCCGTGGGATAGCTTTGTTTTTGTCTAAAGAATATATTGAGTTACCTGATTGATCCTAATTGTATTAGCTCACAACATCACATACCAAACGCTTAAAGATAACTTTGATAACCTTTAATTGTTACTTCTAGACTGGCATCACAATAGCCAGCGCCCTTTAACCATGTCACGTGCATATTGATACTCTTAATAGGGCGTTGATAAGACTACATCTATAATAGGCCCTTCGCTTCTAGTAATCCTTATTTGGAATAGGGCGTTATAAATGCGGAAGTTCTTGAAAAATTGAGGGTTTTTCTTTCTGAACTGTTAGACTTATGACGTTCAATAAAAATTGTAATAATTTTATGCTGAATAAAATATATTGAATATGAATTTTGAATTGAAAGTAACTGTCTGTTTTGTGACTGGTCTGTCTGTCTGTCTGTTTTGTGTTATGTTCTTACACCTAAGCCTCTGTATCAATTTTGATAAATTTTGGTATAGAGATAGATTTGGACATTGAAGGAGGCTACTAAAGGTCTAGGAGGAATCGGAGGGATCGAGATTGACATAGGGTTTGGGGAAAATAACAGAAGAAAAATAGCTAAAGATTTCATCCCATTTATATCTAAAAATGTAGGAAGAATAAACACTTCTAACCGACAAAGTCGGAAAAACTAATTTAATACTTAAAGTATTCAAAAATATAAAGAATCTCAAGACTTGATGTCACTAAATTTCATTACAAAAACCCCAAACATGTTTTACATATTATTGTCCTTTTAAAAAGTAAAATCGTGTTAAACTCACATCTTATTTAATTCGGGTCGTCGACGACTTAAGGATCTTCTAACGAAGTGAATTTGAGAAGATGAGTCTGAAGAAAAGTAATTTAAAGTTTCCGGAAAGAATTTATCAAGTGACAAGGCTGTGGCCCTTGATGTGAAAAACCTTGTCTTTATCAGAGAGACCGTAATTTTTATTCTAAACTAGTTTTTAACCTATTTCTATAAAAGGGATGTACTCCATTGGAGGCAGTGGTAGCCCAGTGGTAACGCGCTCGCTTGGGAAACCGAGTGAAGCGGGTTCAAATCCCGGGTCTCGCACCTTTGATATTTTCATGTGCGAATCATTTATAACATGATTACCACTTACCTTACGGTGAAGGAAAACATCGTAAGGAAACCTGCATGTCTGAGAAAAACCTAGCAAGTATTCGAAAGACATGTGAAGTCCGCCAATCCGCACTTGGCCATCGTGGTGGATTATGGCCTGATGGCCTCGTATTGAAGGGATGCCCGTGCCCAGCAGTGGGAAGTTAAAAAGGGCTGAATACATACATATGTTACATACATACATACTCCATTTATTCGTGTTCATGTTACGTGATTTTTTTGCCAATTGTCAATCGATTTTCTGATCCTCTTTTTAATGAATAGGTTTCCTTTAGAATGACTTTGAAATCAATGCGCCATTTTATTTCAAAGTATTACAAAGTGTGTTTTGTCGAATATTTTAAATTCTTGATTATCAAACTGCTATATTAATTCTCTATTCCTTTAATTCTTATGTTCTTTGTGGGTTGACAAATACGTTATTGTCGGTGATGGACATGGCACAGTACTGAAAGCTCTTACTCCGTTGTATAAAGACCGTCAATTTTCAAAGTCTAAGCTGCTACTAATCGTATTTTAGTGACAGAATAATCCAGCAACAACTATTGAGTGTTCACCCGGGACACGAACACAGGACCTAACTAGACCTATAAGGTAGCGGCCTAGTGGCATACTAAAATAGGATCGTAAATTTAATTTTAAAGGTATATAAGTAATGACGAAACAGTTCAGCATCTTTTTCTCCTCTAATTGCCAACTAATTTGCTCAAAGCTTATTTTCAAGCTTAAAGCATGCTTTTATTATATTTTTATTGCATACTAACGGCTCATCCTTGCTTCGCTCGGATTCGCCTCGTTCTAGAAAAACAAAAACAAATCTAACACTCGGGAACCGTACATTTTTCCGGGATAAAAAGTAGCTTCTGGCGTGAAAGAGTAACAAACATCCATACACACAAACTTTCACATTTATAATATTTATTAGATTAACAATATAATATAGATAGTACAGAGACCAATGTGGCCAAAAGTGGTATTTTTATAAAAAAAAAGGGTAACATTTAATTATTCTATCCATATAAGTATTCCACAAATTTTCAATAATCGTCATTTATGATCGTAGCTTTAGCATGACAATAACTTTATAATATGCGTATTATTTAAAACATTTTTAAAAATTCTTCTTTATATTTTCAATACTACAATAGTATACATTATTTTATTCAAAGTGTTGCAAGATACGTGACACTACAGCATTATACAGCTGCTTTCTACATTTTACTTTCTTTTATATCTTTTATACATTGTTTTGCAAATGCGAACACATTATGCTCACTGGGCCATATGTCTTGCTAATTGACGTTATCAGGGCGAGCGTTATTTTTATTATTTTTCATACTACTCGTAAGAAAATAAGAGATTTATGTCACACTTAACTATAGCATACTTATTTTATTTTACCATTTGCCATTACATATAATGATATACCAAGGCAGTGGTAGCCCAGTGGTAACGCGCTCGCTTGGGAAACCGAGTGAAGCGGGTTCAAATCCCGGGTCTTGCACCTGTGATATTTTCATATGCGAATCATTTCTAACATGATTACCACTTAATACTTTCTTAGATTTACGCGAATGTTTGACATTTAAATAAAACTATCTTTTCGGATTTTTTCGCGGATTTATTTTGATTTTTGGTTCCCGACGTTTCGATTGCTTTACAGCAATCATGGTCACGGGAGAGACTGAGGTGTTAGATGTCTCAAAAGTATTATATAGTTGTTACAGACAGCCTACCCACAAATAACAAAATGAATTCAAAAAACTTGAAAATTGGCACCAAAGTACCTTACAATATTTGTTAATTTTAATTTTAAAACATTTTTAAAACATTTTTATAATTTTAATTACTTTTATATTATATAATTTTATATTATTTATTTAATTTTAGCTTTATTATTATAATTATTACAATTTTTTAGAAAATTTATTGATTAATAATCTATATTTAGTGTTGCCATTATTATATTTATAACTATAAAGAATTTATAGTTATAAATATAATAATGGCAACACTAAATATAGATTATTAATCAATAAATTTTCTAAAAAATTGTAATAATTATAATAATAAAGCTAAAATTAAATAAATAATATAAAATTATATAATATAAAAGTAATTAAAATTATAAAAATGTTTTAAAAATGTTTTAAAATTAAAATTAACAAATATTGTAAGGTACTTTGGTGCCAATTTTCAAGTTTTTTGAATTCATTTTGTTATTTGTGGGTAGGCTGTCTGTAACAACTATATAATACTTTTGAGACATCTAACACCTCAGTCTCTCCCGTGACCATGATTGCTGTAAAGCAATCGAAACGTCGGGAACCAAAAATCAAAATAAATCCGCGAAAAAATCCGAAAAGATAGTTTTATTTAAATGATTACCACTTGTTTTACGGTGAAGGAAAACATTGTGGGGAAACCTGCATGTCCGAGAGAACCTAGCAAGTTTTCGAAAGACATGTGAAGTCCGCCAACCCGAACTTGGCCAGCGTGGTGGACTATGGCCTGATCCCCCTCGTATTTAACTTTACTTTTCTTCTCTACTTTACTTTTTTTTCGCAACATTTTTTTTTGATTCTGAAATTGTACACGCACGAATCCATCTCAAATAAAATAAAATAAAAATAACAACAAAATATAAAAATAGCTCAAAAAAAGTTACGGACGTATGTCTGTGGGCATTAGACTTAACAAATAAAAAAAAATGTTTTAATGCTTACAATAATATTTCTATAATATGTAATTTCAAATAATAAGTCTTAGACTACATGTATTTCTAGAATCGTTGTAGAATAGAAATTTAATTATAAAAATAAAATTCCGACTGCGTAAAAAGATAACTAAAAAAATTAAAACAAGTTGATGAAGGAATATAGTATTATGTATTGTGCAGTCGAAGACATACATACTCGTATGTACATCTTGCGGCAAAGATGAAACGTGTACATTACAAATACATTACTCTCCTTTGCGTCGTGCAGTCGGGTAAAGCGGTATAATATGGAAATTCCTAATAATAATAATTTCATAACATAAGTATTATAGCCTTTTTAATCTAAAAGAGAATTTTATAAAACATTTAAAAGAGACACCTATTTAATTTACTAAGCAAAATAAATGTCCATCCACGCTGGCCAAGTGCGGGTTAGCGGATTTCACATGTCTTTTCAAAACTTGCTAGGTTCTCTCAGACATGCAGGTTTCCTCACGATGTTCTTCTTCACCGTTAAAACAAATGGTAATTATGTTCAAAATTTTTCCATGCTCAAAGATAATTTCTTACCCTTCTTACCCCTTTAACCCTAAAATGACTATAGTGTACCCCAACTTTACAGCTATGCACATAAACTGACATATTAACATAAGCAAATTAATCGAACTAACTACTCCATACAGTAAGTGTCACTCTAATATAGTGAAGGGTTATTTCAAACACCTTTACGAAAACATTATGTTCTAGCGCTCTTATACTCTAAAGTCTAAGCCACTATTTTTAGCACAAGCGCTCTTTATATTCAGTTACCTTCTACTTGAATGTAGTGTGTGGTAAATTAGGGTTAGTTATTCATAGTTTAGGCTTGAAGCTTCAAAGAAAGCTCAAAGGTATTATAAAATAGCCCATAAAAACTATATACTTTACTCTTAAAATTACATGACCGTGGGTTTTATTATTGGCATTATTTATTAAGGTTACGTGCGTAAATTATTCTAGAACTCCACTATTGCTTTACATTTTAGTTTATAGAAATTATTCACATAAATAGAACAATGACGATTCTGTCTGTACGTTTATGAGTTTATGAGTTCAATAACGTACATATATTACTTAAAAACGTTTGGACGGACTGAATGTTTTTTTTTTTATTACAACGTTGTTTTTAGCTTCATTTGACACTACGTAATGAAGTCACGAAAGTTGATCAGTATGTGTATTTCGTAGGCAATTCAATTATTTTATACTATTAAGCCTATGTAATGAAGCTAAGAGATGAATAGAGGTACTCTTCTATGGCTATTAATGAAAACCTTTGAGTTTATGATACTTTTTCATTTTCATAAGTTAGATTTATAAATATAATAATTTTATTAATATAATAATTTATTAATATAAAAATAATAAAATATTTAATAATAAGTTAGATTCCACCAACCCGCATGTGGCCAGCGTGGTGGACTGTGGCCTGATCCCCCTCGTATTGAAGGGAGGCCCGTGCCCAGCAGTGGGACGTTAAAAAAGGCTGAATACAGATTTATTACAGACTAGCGACTCACCCTCGCTCTGCTCGGGCTTGTCCCTATTTACGTTTAAAATATTAGTATAGATTTCTCAGAGGTGAGATATGGTCCCGCAGTAAAAAGTATCCTATATGTTGACCCGGATAACCAGATATCATCAAACCAAATTTCATCGAAATCCCTCTAGTGATTTTTCCGTGACAACAAAAATTCTAAAAACTATAGATTCGGCCTCTGTATTGATAATAATGTCTATTTCAATAAGATTTAAAAAAAAAAAACATTTAATGTACAGATTCGGTTTAGTTACAGTTTTATTATATGTACAGATGTACAGATAGTATTTTTTTTACTCTTATGCAATTTTTACTATGAGCTCAACATTCAGAATTATAAACCTTAAAATTATGTTATTAAGATACAAATATTTTTTCGGATTTTTTCACAGCTTCACTTTGATTTTTGATTTCCAACATTTCGGATGCTTTACAGCAAAACACAATCACGTGACAGACTATTACATAGTATGTTCGCTAAGTTTCCTTTTAAACACATTCAAACTCATAGCTTATGAGTTTTCTAATATCTACTGATATTTAAAGTGGATATTAATTAAGTTGATGGTCTGGTTTTATGATGCTCCATGAAGGTGAGGAAGGTTCCGTTGGGTTTTACTGGCTAGTACTGACTTTTCTCGGAAAGTCTCCATAGCCTATGATCAACATGTGTCCCAAGTTTCATCAAAATCGGTACTGTTTACGCATAAACAAGTAACAAACATACACATTTACAAAGTTTCATACTTATAATATCAGTATGATGTTATTTTGTATAACAAAACTTTTGCTAGTGGTAAACTAGCAACTCATTTTGCTTAGAATGACTCTCTAAAGATCTATTTTAGAACTAATTATGCTAATGTAATTAACTATTTTGTTAGATTGCAAAAGGCAGTTTTAATAAAGCCCTTGTTAGTGTTAAATAAATTATATACGACCTATGTACTTGTGATATTCCTAACTACGTTTAGTTTAATCTAATAGTCCGGTCAAATTAAACTAAAAAATAAGAGTGAAGCTACATAAATTTACAACAAGCTGAAAATTGGTGAAATCATTCAAAATATAATTATAAATAAAATTTGAAAGTTCCCCATGTTTCCCCTGTATGGAAAAAAATTTATTCAACGTCAAAGGTCAAAAAAATGAGTTTTTTGCGAATTTTCAGCAAAACGGTATATTTTATCATAGAAATACGTTAGACAAAAGTTGTAGATCATAAAATTATCTATAAAAAAATGTACAAATACTTTTTTTCCTACGAGCCATCGGTTCTGAGATATAACGATTCAAAAATTTTTAAAAGTTGTTATCGTCATAATATGCATGAGGACGCCTCGTACATACATCTCCAGAGTTGTAATATATGTTGAAATATTTTTCTATTGATCATTATGACTTACACTTAAAATATAAAATATACATAACTATAAGAATATCAGATAGAAAGAAACCCAGTCCCTTAAATTATACGCCATTATGACCTTAAGAGAACATATTGACGACACATTTGGCGCAGTTTGTAGTAACCCTACTTGCTGTGCCTGCGGTCGCGGGTTCGAGTCCCGCTGGAGGCATTCATTTGTGTGGTGAATACGAATGTTTGTACTCTAGTCATGGGTGTTTATATTTATAATATGTATGTATTTAAAGTTATATATGTGTAGTGTATCAACTATCTGGTATCCATAACACAAGCCTCGAAGCTTACCATGGAACTAGATGGTGCTGTGTGTTAATGTCCCAGCATATTTATTTATTTATTTATTTATATGTTTCTTGTTCAACTGTGTGCTTGGCTAGGTCTTATACCTTCTATAACAAACAAAGGGATGCTGTGCTAAATGTGGTTGTAAAAAAGTTGGACTGTTTTCTTCTCTGGCATGTACAAATTGTCAAGGCCGGTCATGCTCTAATGTTGAAACACCAACAGTGGAGGATTCGTTTGATTCCAAGGAGGTGACATGCTATATATCACAATTGACACAATTTACTTGCACCCAGAATGAAGATGAAGAAGAAGAACAAGAAGAAGAAGATCAAGAAGAAGAAGATCAAGAAGAAGAATTTGAAGGCTACGAATCAGACGAATAAGCTTCACTACTTTGCTTTAATTTACATCGCTTTTATCTTTTCCAGTCTTTGCTAATTTTCGTTATTTTGCAAAAGTGGAAACGTGTACATATTTTGACGATTACAACTTTTACAAATTTTTGAATCGTTATATCTCAGAAACGGTGGCTCGTAGGAAAAAAAACCTTACACATTTTTTATAGATAATTTTATGATCTACAATTTTTATCTGAGGTATTTTTATGATAAAACTTACCGTTTTGCTGAAAATCGCGAAACTCATTTTTTTGACCTTTGACCTTGAATAATTTTTTTCCCATACAGAGGAAAGATGGGGACCTTTCAAATTTTATTTATAATTATATTTTGAACGGTTTCACCAATTTTCAGTCTGTTGTAAATTTATGTAGCTTCGAATGTCTAAATTGACTGGACTATAAGTGATTCTAAGCAAAATCACTTTAAAAGTATACCCTTAGAGTTATATTTTTTTGTTGAAATTTACATAGTTCATAAGTTTATTATTATTAATTCAGCCCTTTTTACCATCTCATAGCTACCTACACGGGCCTTCCTCAAATTGAACATTTTGACGGATTAGATCATAGTTGATAATGTTAGCCAAGTGCGAATTGGTGAAATTCACATGTTTGTCAAAAAATAGGTTTTTTACCCCAAAGGAACATTGTATCGGAAACTCCCACAAAATTTTCTATTGAGTGTTAATTAAAACGTTCAAACGACACGTTTGGCTCAGTTTGTAGTGACTCTACTTACTGTGCCAGTGGTCGCGGGTTCGAGTCCCGCTGGGGGCATTCATTTGTGTGATGAGCACAATTGATTGTACCTCAGCCATGGGTGTTTATATTTATAGTATGTATGTATTTAAAGTTATATATGTATAGTGTATCAACTATCTGGTATCCATAACACAAGCCTCGTAGCTTACCATGGAACTAGATGGTGCTGTGTGTTAATGTCCCCCAACATATTTATTTATATATTACTATCAAATTTTGAAGTCTGTGAATCTTTTTTAGTTAAAAAGTAATTAATTAGTCATATGGATAGTCAATTTGGCTGAATTTTTGCAATTTTTATCTAAACAAAAGTATATGAATGATGAATAAATATTATAATGTAAGAAGAGTACGAAAAAGTTTTTTACATTTTCGTGACAAAGGACAGCTAAGTTAAATTAGTTCTGGCAAATGACATGAGATTTTGGTAATTTTCTTTACTTGTAACAACATTTTGTTATATTATCTAATTAAAAGGTCCAGTTTTATATCATACTAGCTTTTGCCCCTGGCTCCACTTACGTAGTTTGGCATATGTATGTAATGTTCTCCTGACCGATTCCGGCCACGGCGGCCAATCTCATTGAGACTAGCCAACTGCGCAGGAGATATTACAGTGCACAAATGTACGCGCAGACACAAGTGCACTCTCTGTTCCTGTCACTCTCATACTCCGGTGGGACGACTACTCGACACGACCAGTGAGAGTTAAGGCGCAGGACCGACGGCTTTACGTGCTCTCCGAGGCACGGGGGTGAAACACCGCCAACTTCCCAACTCCGGGCTGTTACTGAGGCTTACTATACAGAAAGACTCAATAACTAAACTTGGCCCGACCCGGGACTCGAACCCAGGACCTCAGGATGTGCAGCCGTACATGCTAGCCACTACACCACCGAGGCAGTTAAGTATGTATTTCCCTACATAAAACAGCGTCATAGGGTCAGTTCATCATACAAATTGTATGTATTTTATATATATGTATACACATATATATATATATATATATATATATATATATATATATATATATATATATACATACACATGTACATATATATGTAATTAACTAGTAGGCTTAATAACTACTGAATGGTCCCACGAACTAAATCACAGTTAGTAATTAGACGATTACAGTCATTGCGCGTCGTTTACGCTGCGTTAATACACTTTCGAAAGTAAATTATATGTAAAAAAATACTTTCAAATATTTTCAAATGTCTTAAATATTTTTAATATTGTTTGCTAGCAGCCTATATTTTTTTTTCTGTTAAATTGGACATTCAAAAAATATTATTTTTTATCTACGCTTTGATAATCTTTTTCTATCATTTTAGGGATGATTCTAAATAAATCTTTACTTCTGATGACAACACGCTTGGTTCAGTTGACCCTACTTGCTGTGCCAGCGGTCGCGGGTTCGAGTCCCGCTGGGGGGATTCATTTGTGTGATGAGCACGAATGTTTGTACTCCAGTCATGGGTTTGGGTTTATATTTATAATATGTATGTATAGTGTATCAACTATCTGGTATCCATAACACAAGCCTCGAAGCTTACCATGGAACTAGATGGTGCTGTGTGTTAATGTCCCAACAAAAAATAAAAATATACAAAATATGAGTTTTTTTAAATATAAAATCTTCAAATATTTCAGGAAACCTTTCTAATTTTCCCCTTAACAGCTTACTCATTTATCAAAGGTATTACGAATAATTTTAAAATAAAAATAAGCCAAATCGGTTCAGGCGTTCTCAAGTAATGCGCTTATTAGAACAGCATTTCATCTACACTAATATTATAAAGAGGAAAGATTTGTATTTTTGTATATTTATAAATAATAAACTCAAAAACTACTGGACCGATTTAGATGAAATTTGGTAAGATAGTTTGAGACCCTGGGAAGAACATAGGATAATATTTTTTATTCCGGAAATCATCCCTTAAAGTGGTGTAAATGGGGATGAAAATTTGTATGTGGAATCAACCGGGAATCAAACCGCTAGTTTTTATTATATAGAAGATAGTGTCGCGGACTTTTGTGTAAAATTTCCATATTTCTTAAAGTTATATAATTTTAACAGTTTGAGCCAGAGAAAGATATGTTTTTAAAATGCTTTTATCAACTTCACTTGTAACTAACAAATAATAATGTAACAAAATCTTAGAAGTCAATTTTAATATATTTCTAATTGTCGTATAGAAATGAAACTTTGTATGTATATGTAGTTTGGATGACAGTACTATAATTAAGCATCTTGGAGCTGATCTGATGATACAGCTACAGAGGTGAATAGTGGCACTCTTAAGTGGCTACCAGTAAATCCCACGAGATCGGGCTCATATTCTAATTTATCAAAAGCTTGTTTATTTAGGGTTCCGTACCTGAAGGGTGCCAACGGAACCCTATTACTAAATCCGCTGTCTGTCTGTCAGAGGGCTGTATCTCATGAACCGTAATAGCTAGAGAGTTGCAAATTGCACAGAGTATGTATTCTATTGCCGCTTTAACAACCAAATAATAAAAATAAATAAAAATACAAGAGACAATTTTCAACGTTTGTAATCGATCATCGAAGTTAATTTACTACATATATAGAGTAAAAGTCATATTAATAAAAACCACATGTACGATGATACGGAGCCCTTTTGTGTGTATTCGACTCGCACTTGACCGATTTTTTAGTTTTTTAAAACCATTATTATTATTTTTATTTTTATGTGATGTTATTTGTCAATAAATTAAATAAACGATAGATAACCGTATCCAAACTTTTATATATAAGACAGCGACTTACCCTCACTTCGCTCGGGTGCGTCCCTAGGTACGTTTTAATTGTTTTGAGCGAAACCCTAATTCTTTTTTTAATTAATAATTTTAATTTAATAATCAGCCATCTGCCAGTGAAAGTCCCGTTAAAATTGGTCCAGCCGTTTGGGAGATTAGCTAGAACAAACAGACAGACAGACAGACAGATAAAAAAATTAATAAATGTGTTTTTCTTATATATTCTGTATATAATTCCATATGCATTTAGTATAAAGTTGTTATTTTGATATTACAAACAGACACTTCAATTTTAATTATCTGTATAGATGTATAGATTAGTTTACTAAAATAATACTGTTCACATTTAAACTCCATAGAAATTCTAAAGTCATAGTATCCTCAGATATTGTATACAATGAACTTTGCACAAATTGTAGTATGTTTTGCTTGGGTTAACTAGAGCGGCCTAAAATCATATACCGAATGTGGCTTGTAGAGATAAGAACTATGCAGGTTGATATACGTTGTTTTGTCAGAATTATACTAAAATATAATAAATTCTTGGATTTCTATATATTTATACAATTTTCATGTATGTTGAGTTGTTAGAATGTAAAGCTACTGATTCGGAGTCTTAGGTTTGAGTCTCGGGAGACGCTAAGTACAGTAATTAAGATTTTCTGTCAAGAAATATTCGGTAATCATCTGGACTTAAGAAGGTATTACAGTTCCTGTATCTTCGCGGAATTAAACTGTTATTTTATTATATTAAGGGGGTGAAAAAGGGATGAAAGTTTGTATGGGGAAGCAACCCAAGGATGAACCCGAGCGAAGTGAAAGTGAGTCGCTAGTCACATATAATCACATAATTTTATTTTAGTATTCTCTTATTTTATTCCTTTTCATTAAAGTTTGCTAATATAACAGTTTTCGAGTTCGTACCTAATATGCTGTATTAAATATTCAGTCGCTCTGAATTTATCAAGCGATGTGTGGTTTATTTTCCTTCATTTGCCGACACGTATTAACGAAAATCCCTTAGATAAGCATTGTTTTAATTTTTGCAAGTCTTGTTTTTGATTTGTACATAATAAAACTTTAACAAATTTTTTTTAATTTGTATAGCTGTCTGTCTTTATTAATCTGTAATTGGCGAATATATCGCGTAACATATGTACATATAAAAAGATGGAAAGGCCCATGGGGGAAAAGGGGCATTTGTACTAAGGTGGGCTACCTTCTCTTTGGTCTACCAATGCTCCTTTTTCTAATTTTTTTCCAATGATAATATCATACAGGTACTGCAGGGAACAACTGGTTAAACTTAAGCAAGGACATGGACACATGGAAGAAGTTGGAGGAGGCCTTTACCCAAAAATGGGTCTATATTTCAATCAAAGAAGACTAAACATATTGATAATAATTTAAGAAAACTTACTAACTAGGTTTGAATTGTAACTTTTAAATCTATACATATTACAAAATTGTAACTAAGCCGAATCTGTACATTAAATATTTTTTGGAAAATCTTATTGAAATAGACATTATTATCGATACAGAGGCCGAATCTATAGTTTTTAGAATTTTTGTCTGTCTGTCTGTCTGTCTGTCTGTTACCGCATCACAGAAAAACCACTGGAGGGATTTTTATGAAATTTGGTATGATGATAGCTGGTTATCCGGGTCAACATATAGGATACTTTTTATCGCGAGAAATTATCTCATTTCAGAAAAAAAGTACAAAAACTGGTAGGAACAAAACCATGATGATACTATTTGTAAACAGTTTAGCCAAGGTAACTTACAAAATACGGTAAAAACTATAAAAATAGTTTATCTTGAAAATCAAATTATCAATAACCCTATTTTATCCATTAAAATAGTTATTTTAATTAATATTTATTTATGTGTTATTTAGATATTTGACAATAGATGTCGCCATGTGTTTTTAAAATACATAGTTTTAATCCCAAAAAATGAATGTATAGATATGACCTTTTTACGATTTTATTAGAATTACTACTAAATTACCTGCGGCCCCGTCCGTGTTTAAATTATCAGTAAAGCAAACTTTTTGGTTATATAAATAAGTAACTTTTTATAGTTTTTAGATTTTTTCTGTCTGTCTGTATGTGACCGGATCACAGAAAAACCACTAGAGGGATTTTGATGAAATTTGGTATGGTAATAGCAGGTTATCCGGGTCAACACATAGGATTCTTTTCACCGTAGGAAAATATCTCATTTCTGAGAAAAAATATAAAAACTGGTTAAAGTTAAATTACGATGATACTATTAACATTTTAGCAAGGTAACTTATTTATATAATATGTAAAAACTATAAAAAAAACTTATCTTAAAAGAAATATTAATAGCGCTATTTTATTCATTAAAATAGTTATTTTAATGAAAATTTATTTATGTGTTATTTAGATATTTGACAATAGATATCCCCATGTGTTTTTAAAATACGTAGTTTTAATACACTAAATTACCCGCGGCCCCGCCCGTGTTTAAATTTTTATTAAAACAAATTTTTGGCTTTATAAATTAGTAACATATTAGTAATATTTTATTGACCGAAACAATTTTCAAATGAGAATATTTGTAAATTTTTATTGTTTAGTAAATAATGTTAATGTTTTTTAATCTTTTAATGTAAAAATTGGGTAAATGCAAATCGAACTCGCGCATTATAGGTTTCGTATAGCAAAATACTATTTTGTTTTTCTTACTTACGTGTTTTGTTAGGTTAACACTAAAATAAATAGGAATAATATTTACGTTTCCACAATATCGACTCATTATATCAACCGTGAAAATAAGTTCGATTTATATTATTTTATAACATTTTATGTAAAACAAGTTTATGGCTGTTGTACTGACAAAGCGGGTAACTAAAAATTCTTCATATCTCAAAAACTATGAAAAAGTATTTTAGGAACTGCTATACCTCAGCTTTTTCACTTTTTCTTGACACCTTTTCTTAGAAGGTAAAGGCTCAAAGGACACAACAAAATGCTTACGACTTTAATCATATTAGCCGAGTCATATGAAATAATAAAAAGTATTCGCTTAGAATTATTTACTTATCACACTTTCTTTTGAAAATCGTTTTGGAAACTAACTAGCGCTAATTAACCCTTAATTACTCGCATGGGGTCAAAGCAAATTTGCGTTCAAAAAAAAAGTATTCATTGCGTTCCGAATTTCTCCGCGTCCCCGCTAGCTTCCTAAATCGTGTCTAAGTTTGCATTTGAATAGCGATCAAGTGACAAGACCACAAGGACTAGTCGCTGCTCTCCTGAGCGGTGACCCCATGCGAGTAATTACGTAACTTTTTTGAAAGAGGTGAGTTGCTCATTTTATTTATTTTTTTTGTGCATCATTACTTCTTTTGTTATTATTACTGGTCCAGTGTATACATTTATGTCACCAATATATTTTTTCATCCTTTTATAAAACAAAGTTATTCAAAAACTGTTTCATCGTGTGATTTGTATTTTATCCTAGGATCAGTCATAAATGGAAGAGATAAGCAAATTTTGCAACGGTTAGCGGTAGATGAAGAACATGTTGAAGAGTCAGGATCTGTGTTAGAGTCAGATGAGATAATCCAAAGTGATCACAAAAGTACTAGCTAAATAATTGAGTCTCTTTCAAATTCAAACGAATCGTCTGATAATGTAGGACAAGAGCAGGAGTGGACGCCAATGATCAGATGTGTGGCACTTACAATATAGTGAGGCATTCAAAACATTGGCCATTTTCTTTCATCTTACAGGTAAATGTCACAGTTATAAACGCACTCCATGTGCATCGAGCAAATAGAGACAATTTACGTACTCACGTGAGGTGTAATTTCCTGCGGCAATTGGCTGTCGAATTTGTTGTTCAGAATCGCCAGAAACGACGAATCAATTTCAATACAACTACTAAGATTGTAAAAAAACGTCTTATGGAATGCGCATCACCTGCAATATCGCGTGCCACCAACCACAGTAAGTTATGGGCATTGCAACGACTGCCCGCGGAAAAGCGATCGAAAAATGTCAACAAAATGCAATAAATGCATCAAATTTGTATGCAATGATAACTTTAAGTTATATTGTCAACAGTGTAGTGACAGTGATTTAGAAAATTCGTAAAATTATTACTATTTTTAAATTTGATCTCACTATAAGTAAAAAGTGTTCATATTTACTGATAATTTTTAATTTGATAGTTTTTGTATAATTAGATATTGATTTATGTTTTTCCTTAAAAATGTATTAGTTTAAATAAAGAACTTTTATAATAAGATTGTTTTATTTACATATTTATTTATTATATATTAAAAATAATTCCTACAATTTGGGGTCACCTGAGACCCCATGCGAGCAGTTGTGTGATTTTCTCAATGCGAGTAATTAAGGGTTAAGAAAAGTTATCATTATGTGATTTAAATAATCAGCTAAATATTAAATTAAGCAAAGCTATTTATTAGTAAAAAATGATAAAAATTAATTCCGTAGTTGGTGAGTTTATCGCCCAAAACTAAAAAAAAAAAAAACAGAAGTATAGACATACATAAATGTTATTGCTAAAACAAAAAGTGCAATATTACTAAATATGAGATTAACGGAGGAACCTTTGTGGCATTGTCAATCACTGCCATTATTTATCAATCATACGGTGCGCCATGAAAGTAATGTAAGAGTGTACTAATGTGTAAAACCTAAGAATTTGGTTTTTGATCATCTGAACGCGGGCGGAGCCGCGGGAAATGCTAGTATGGAATAAATGGCTTTATTATTATTACATATAGAAAAAACTATACAGGAATCGAACTTAGGAGGTCGGACAAACAGATTAAAGCGTGTTGGTTTTTACTTATTTTGTAATTTTGTTTGTTTGTTAGTCGCATTTGCTTGATTATATATATATATATATATATATATATATATATATATATATATATATACATAGTGATCCCTTAGTCTATTCTATAGATGAAACGTATTAACAGCGACAGTCATAAATCCATATTCCATATCCATATATGCTAAAGTAGGTTTATTGGTTTTGTATTACAAAATAAATAACCTATGATATATGAATGTATGATAATGTATATGTTACAGTTAAGCCCCGTTTTTAGTTAAAACGAGATTTTTTTAGTAAAAACTAGTTTTGCATTTGTTACAACTAGAATTTACTATTATTCAAAAATTAATAACATAATACTTAAATATTATTTTAAATAAAACTATCCTTGGGGATTTTTTTGCGGATTTATTTAGATTTTTGGTAAATGAGTTACGTATATATACTGATGGCTCCAAGACTCAAGATGGGTCAGGAGCCGGGGTATATTCTCCTGACCTCAATATTAACATACACTTACCACTAGGCGCATATAGCTCTATCTTTCAGTGCGAATGTGCCGCTATAACAGAAGCCGCAAGAGCAGTGCACAGACGGGGGGTGAAAAACCACTGCATAAGATTCCTATCTGATAGCGCTGCCGTACTGACGGCACTAAAAAGCAAACAAACGAACAGCAAACTAATTGCTGAGTGCCAACATGCCCTGGACGTAATATCCTCGACTAATCGAGTTACTCTCCAGTGGATAAAGGGACACAGTGGATCTCTTGGTAACGATGCAGCAGATGAACTTGCAAAGAGAGGATCTGAGATGAGAGTTGTTGGCCCGTACCCACTCCTCCCATTACCTTTCTCACAAGTTCGAACCTGGATCCGCCAGAGATCCACAGAACTGCAAAACCTTAGATGGTCGCAAACCACAGAATGCAGGCAGTCTAAACAAGCACTGCCCGCAGTAAGCTTGCGACTGACAAAACGACTATTAAGTCTCAATAGAACTAATCTAAAAACAATGATAGGGACAATTACGGGTCATTGTCACCTAAACAAACATCTATTTATAACCGGCGGGACTGATAGTCCTCTATGCAGAGGATGTTTCAGTGCCGAAGAATCAGTCACCCACGTAATCCTGGAATGCGAGGCAGTGGCTCGACAACGCAAAGAAATCCTCGGATCAGTGAGGTCGCTCCGCGAAGCCTGTGAAGCTCCCAGGAAACTTCTGCGCTTCTGGGCGGAGCTAGGCTGGCTAGATTAGCCAGGATTCAGGACGCATAACGGACCAACTTTGAGTCTAAATGCGGATAATTGAGTCCACCCTACATTACATTACATTACATTAGATTTTTGGTTCCCGATGTTTCGAGTGCTTTACAGCAATCATGGGCACGGGAGAGACTCTGTAAAAATAGTTTTATTTAAAATTATTATCAGTTAGAACTAATTCCAACTATATAAAACGCGTTTTTCAGTATAATATAGTCTGTATTTCTACCCACAGATAAGAATAATTAAAACACTTAATTATAATTTTTGTAATAAAATGTATAACGTGCGTAAAGGCCCTTGGGGGCGTCTCCGACCGAATAAATTTCAGGCCTAAATAAATATACTCGCACTTAGCTCGCTCAACTATATGAGTCGAGGACATTTTACTTTGGTTACGGCAACTTTTAGCTTTACATTTGTGTTTATTGTATTTAAAGGCTTTGTATTTGAAAATCATGATATATGTAAATTTTTTTTATAAATTTAAAGAAAATAGAAGAGGCAAAATCTATACTAATATTATAAAGCTGAAGAGTTTGTTTGTTTGTTTGGTTGAACGCGGTAATTTCAGGAACTACTAATCCGATTTGAAAATTTCTTTTTGCATTAGATAGCCCTTTAACTGAGGAAAGCTATAGGCTATATATTATCCCGGAAAAATGTACGGTTCCTGTGGGATAGATTTGTTTTTCTAGGAATGAACCCGAAGCGAAACGAGGGTGAGTCGCTAGTAATACATAAATTTCGAAATCTATATAAATAATAATTAAATGCCTTTCATTTGAAAGCGCATTACTTGGGAATGGCCTGAGTTTGACAACTTTTTTTAAGGGTTTGTAATCGTCTGATTAAGTTTTTTAGTAAAAACTTGAAAAAGTTGCCGGGAAAAGTTAGGAAACAATAAAAAGTAACTTTCTCTATAGAATTTTTATATAAACTCAAAAAGGGCAAACAGATTTATCATTTGTACAGGACGTCTGTCTGCTCAGTAGTTTCTAATAATATATATTTTCACTAGCGACTTACCCTTGCTTCGCTTGGGTGCGTCCCTATACGTTTTATATACTCGTAGATATAATTAGTTATTGTGAGTGTACTTTAGAAGAAAAACTAATGCTATTGTAGATTTGTGTATGTCGATTTCTTGCTCTGTGAAGGAAAAGAAACAATTTTATCCCACGGGAACCGTAAATTTTTCCGAGATAATATATTGCCTATAGCCTTTCTCTTTTAACGGGCTATCTAATGCAAAAAGAATTTTTCAAATCGGATTAGTAGTTCCTGAGATTGGCGCGTTCAACCAAACAAACAAACAAACAAACTTTTCAGCTTTATAATATTAGTATAGATTATGGTTATTGGTTAGAAAATAATTCACACAATATTAAAGAATTTTGCCATATTTTCATATTTATTTTAAGGTAGTTTAGGGCTCGGAAAGTGACGTAAGCTATATTTAAATCAAGCCATTAAATCAATTAATTCCCATAAGACTGGCCTGTTGCGAATAGTTACGCCGCGTTTGGCTCAGTTTGTAGTGACCCTGCTTGCTGTGCCAGCGGTCGCGGGTTTGAGTCCCGCTGGGGGCATTCATTTGTATGATGAGTACGAATGTTTATACTTCAGTCATGGGTGTTTATATTTATAATATTTATGTATTTAAAGTCATATATGTGTAGTATATCAACTATCTGGTATCCATAACACAGGCCTCGTAGCTTACCTTGGAACTAGGTGGTGCTGTGTGTTAATGGCCCAACATATTTATTTATTTATTATAGTATTGATATAAATACTTGATTAACATCGTTAATTATTTAAAGAGATAATTGCTCATTTTAAAAGAAATCTGTACATACATTTATTCTACATTTTTAATGCATTCCCTAGTTGCTACTGAGTGCTCGCAAAGTAATACGTAAAAATAGAATAAAACAGATGGCAGAAACATCGAGCTAGTTAAGAGTATTAAATGTTTATGAAGAAAAATAGTATTTTTAGATTGAAAACTAAACAACTTTAGTACAAATCGCGATATAAGGGAACTTTTAATAAGTCATATTTCAGATTTCTTTTACTTTAAGAAGTTTATTCGTATTCCCTATAATATATTTACTTTTTACTATACAATAGCTTCTCCACAACTTTTTATATTCTATTAGATTTTTACATTCGATTCATCTTCTTTTTTTTTGTGGCCTTTTCGGAATTAGAATTTGTTAGTTCTCTTTTTTAGGAAATTATTCTTTCCTACTTAGAGCATCCCAAAAATCCTTTAAAAATCCTGTAGGTTCCCGTAATTTAGAAAATTTTTTGGAGTGATCTCCAAGGGGCTAATTTTTCTGTACCTTATTCCTTTTCCTTGTGCCTTATTGACGACACGTTTGACTCAGTGTGTAGTGACCCTACTTGTTGTGCCAGCGGTTGCGGGTTCGAGTCCCGCTGGGGGCATGCATTTGTGTGATTAGCACGAATGTCTGTACTCCAGTCATGGGTGTTTATATTTATAATATGTATGTATTTAAAGTTATATATGTATATGTAGTGTATCTATTATCTGGTATCCATAACATAAGCCTCGTAGCTTACCATGGAACTAGATGGTGCTGTGTGTTAATGTCCCAACATAAGCACAATAGAACATATGCTGGAGTTTCCTTCTCCAGTGAGTAAACTCTGTGCAGTTTTCCACTTGGTATACAGCACCTTTGAGCCAAAGAAACGTTTGTTTATCCTCAGACCACAGTTTTATAACTCCATCACTGAAAAATGTTTCCTCAACGATTAAGATGATGTAGTTCGATTATGCCGCTGTTAAGACATGGCCAAATATTGATGTTGGTTTATTTTGAAGACATCATGTTTCCAGTCAGTGTTTTATGGAAAGATTAGACTTTTAAGTGAGATTGTTGAGCTTACTGAGCGGGTAGCTTGAGTGCTGTACTCAAGCAAGCTTATCCGTTTTACCCCCTTGTGTTTGTGGCGTGTGATGGCACGGGACCGCTATCAAGCATTCGACGTTACTGCTACCTAAAAAAACTACGGGATCCGATCAGCTGTTATTTAGCTGTTATTTAGGTTGGGTTTCGTGCTTGTATCCTTGTTTCCATTGTGGAATAACTTAACATTGCGAAAGTATTTAAATTATAAACTAAATAAATAAATTAATAATTGAATTATAATTCAGTGGTAGCACAGTGGTAACGCGCTCGTTTGGGAAACCGAGTGAAGCGAGTTCAAATCCCGGGTCTCGCACCGCTGATATTTTCATGTGCGAATCATTTCTAACATGATTACCACTTGCTTTACGGTGAAGGAAAACATCGTGAGAAAACCTGCATGTCTGAGAGAACCTAGCAATTTTTCGAAAGGTATGTGAAGTCCGCCAATCCACACTTGGCCTGCGTGGTGGACTATGGCCTGATTGATTAAAGCCCGTGCCCAGCAGTGGGACGTTAAAAAGGGCTGAATACAATAATTGAATTAATCTTCATTTGCTTCGTATATCCTGTATCTGCACAATTTAAAATCCTACACTTCCTTCTAGTTCTCTGTTAAGGTATTTTTCTGTTATTTAGTTAATAGTTCAAAACTTTTAACAACAAAATGCAATAAATTCACAGGTGGACAGCTACTTTATGGTAGAGAAATATATCAAGTGTACTGTAAACTGTTAGCCACGTAGCAATGTGTTATCCATGCTCGCATCTTTATTGCACTTGTAATGTAATAGAAAATGTTACCCTGATGTTACAAAAATCTGCTGAAAATAAGAAGCTGCTTTAGCAGGAAGCATGTACGGCAGTAGAGGAGTAGATACGGAGGTTTTGGATTCGAATCCCGGGTCGGCCGGGTGGATTTTTCTATTAAGAAATGCCCTTGTGTCTCTGAGAGCATGTAAATTAACATTCACCAGTCGAGTCGAACAATCATCCCATGGGACTTTGAGAGTGAAAAGGAGTGTTCTTATGTTTACGTGTACACTTGTGTGTACAGTATACATAATATTTATTACGCACTTAGCTAGTTTCAGTAAGATTTGCCGCTGTAGTCAAAATCGTTAAGAAGGATATTATATTTAATACTTTATGTTTCGAATATCTAACTTCCGGCGAAGTAGGTAATGTCAGACTTTAATACTACATCTTAACGGTTGACGGAATTCTCAACTTATAATTTCCATTAATCATAAGACAAACATTAATAAATATATTATAAAAATGAAAAATCAGACTGCATAAAAGTTAACTAAAAAGAAGAAAACAAGTTCACGATGGAATATAGTATTATTCAGTCGGAGACATATGTACTCGTTTCATTCTTGCCGCGAGATGTATGTACATACTCGTATGTATCCGACTGCATAATACTATATTCCATCGTGAACTTTTTTCATATTTTAAGTTAGCTTTTATGCAGTCGGTTTTTTTATTATTTTTGTAATATATGTATTTATTTACTGCTTCTTGAGCATTTTTAAATGGGAAAATAAGCGAAAATGGTTGTTAACCAACTTTAAATCACCATATATCCTAAACTCTTATTTAAAATGAAAAATGATGAAAGAAACCTAAAAATGATTTTTAAATACCTATTCAACGATATCCCACTTGACATAGTTCGTCGATTTTCAATTTTTTCTTTTTCACATTATGGAATCTAGCAGCCATATTTAATTTTTAGCCCATATTAAATTCTTTTTAATGTCACCTATCTAAGAACATTTGATTAAGGAAATTGATCGAATGTTTTGGCAGATATGAGGGAATAAAGAATATTACAAACAAACACACAAAGATAGGTGAGAAAAACATAACCCTTTCCTTGCAGTCGGGTAAAAACGATGAGTAATCAACAAAGTTTATCGAGAAAAGCTGTTTTTTTCATCAGCTTAATTTCCCGCATACTTAATTAAAACTTCGTATTCGAACGATGCGAGTCGAACAATGTTTTCGTATAATGGAGCATTAAGCGATGTAGTACAATATAAACTGCAACAACTTTTTCATAGTTTTATTACATTATTCTATTTCTCTGATGAGTTTTCTGAATAAACAGCAGGTAATAGGTATATATTAATGCCTTAATCGGGAATATAATCTATAACTTTTTCGAATTTATAATAATTTTTGGCTTTCTGTGCATTCCTTTGAAACAAAAGTGAAAATGATAATCAAATCCGTTAAGAGAGAGAGCGAGTGGGAGAGAGAGCGAGAGAGAGAGAGAGAGAGCGAGAGAGAGAGAAAGAGAGATAGAGAAAGAGATTAGAGGATTAAACTACATTCAGATTATCTATTTAAAAAAAATATTTGCTATCTTTTGAGTCTTAACCTAGTTAAACCCAGCTTTGGGTCAATTTACTTATCATTTTTATAAAGCTCATTTGGTTATTTAACATTTTTTACTATAAAACTCGCTTTATTTATATTTCAGACTTACTTATTTTGTATCTTATTTAAAATGTATACGGTAATAATTAGAGATGTGAAAAATATGGTTTTCATTGAAAACGAATATTCATTCCAAAATATACCCAAAGGAATATTCGACTCAGTAATTTGATTAATTTTAAACAACTTAATAAAAACTGAGCTATTTCGATTTTTTAACTGGGCGAATATTTTTTAAACATTCAGTTATTATTCTCAAACTAAGCGAGTATTCGGTCGAATACTAACAAAAAATACGCCAAATATACCGAAAACCAATATTAGACCGAACCGAAACAATAAATCTATATACGTGAAGCAAAAACTGCGTATATAACCCCTTTTTACGAAAATTGCGCGGACGAATTGTATGAAATTTCCCACACTAATAGTTTATATAAAGAAGGAGTGCAGAATACTAATATATTTTTTTAATTATGCATAAAAAATACATTAAATCAATAAAAAAAAAACATTACACACACTACCTTGTATTTGACACACACACACGCATATAATATACTCTTTTGTTTATTGTTAAAGTCTGTGGTCAAATTGAGAATAGATTAATATTGTAATATACGCAAGACAATTAATATATAACTCAATGAATTATGGTTGATTTTCAACCACGTTGTGATCACTAGTATAAATAAAAGTATCTTTTCGGATTTATTTTGATTTTTGGTTCCTGACGTTTCGAATGCTTTACAGCAATCATGGTCAACATGGTCATGGGAGAAACTTTAGTCTTTAGACCTATAGAAAATGTTATTCGCGTAAATCTAAGAAAGTATAATATAAAATGCATCAAATATCAACTTAATACCATAGTTAGCTCTCAATAAATAATTACATTTTGTTTATTTATTTGTTCGGTAACCATACAGCGTTATAAAAATACAATTTGAGCACAAAGTTATTAATAAGTACGGCCAAAATTTGATTACTCTATAGTGATATGAATTTAATGGACAACAGAGTACCTACTCCTACATTGAAAAAATCTAATGATATGTACATCAAACATACTGTGTTTAGATGTTCAAAATCGTTAAATCCATTAAACGTCCATTTCTAAAGTATTTCAAGTTTCTCGCAAAAAAAATCTGTTTATTTACTTTTATACAATTTGTAGTTTCAATACTGATTACGTAAAAGGGCACTTTTAGCTTTTAAGCTTCTGGAGTAGACAGTTTTAGAATGTTATAGTGCTTATTTTGTTTTAAGCTTATAATCATAGATAGAAGGTTTGTCTTTGACTAGATGTTATTCTAGAATCGATGGAGATTAAATTTAATTAAATTTGTGTTAAAACTACAGAAATCTTTTCTCTTTTAAATTAATTTTCCAAACTTTTTGATTTAAAACTTTCTTTTCTAAAATTAATATTTCTCGAGATATCACGCGATAGAATTGCACGTAAGTTAATGGTTAGGGAGTTATAATACTTTCTTAGATTTACGCGAATATTTGACATTTAAATAAAACTATCTTTTCGGATTATTTCACGGATTTATTTTGATTTTTGATTCCCGACGTTTCGAATGCTTTACAGCAATCATGGTCACGGGAGAGACTAACGTGTTAGACATCTCAAAGGCGTTATATACTTGTTACAGAACTGCACTGTCTGCACTGTCACTGCGAAGCAAAAATCAAAATAAATCCGCGAAATAATCCGAAAAAATAGTTTTATTTAAAATATCAAATATTCGAGTAAATCTAAGGAAGTATTAATACATTTATTTCAATATCCATTTAAATTTAACATATTCAATTATTTAAACTACACTATTTTCATCTTTTCAGTTGTAGGATCTCCAAAAATTAAATAAACTGTAGCAGCCAGTATATAAGAATGCCGAAGCGTATACAATTTCATGAGTCGGCGCTTTTCAAATTGATTTTCATAGTGTAACGTGGAACTACTCTCAATTCTGACGTTTATTATGTCTCTACAGAAGTATAATATAGATGACTGCTACACTTTACGACCAACTGTATGGAATGAAAACTAAGAGTGGAATATTGGACTATCATACTAAAACGAAAGTTTGTGAATTTTTATGGTTGTAGCTTCTTGATGAGTTATTACTACCTATATGCCAAATTTAAGAATATGGAACACTTTTAAAAAAAATGAAAACTGTTTTTCTTAGATTTACGTGAATATTTGACATTTTTAACCAACCGGGAACCAAAAATTAAAATAAATCCGCGAAATAATCCAAAAAGATAGTTTTATTCAAAATGACAAATGTATTAGTTAAGTGATATAGAGTAAAACTCTATAAAATTAGAAATGGTTGTTCGTGATGTCCCTGTTCTTGTTATATACTTTAATTTTAATAAGCTAACATGCCTTATACTTACTTTAGAAGTCTGTATACTGTGAAGACTTATTTGGTTTATGTAAAGTTTTTTTTCTTTATATGTTACTAATACTGTTTGTCTTCCAAATAAATATATCTAATCTATACATATAATAAAATTCTAACTGAGTCAAATCTGTACCTTAAATATTTTTTTGGAAAATCTTATCTTTACAGAGGCCAAATCTATAGTTTTTTTTGAATTTTTGTTTGTCTGTCTGTTTCTGAGAAAACCACTGAACAGATTTTGATGAAATTTGGTATAAACTTTGATGGTTTGGTATATTTAGCTAATTATCCGGGTCAAAGTATAGAATACTTTTTACTGCGGGAAAATATCTCATCTCTGGGAAATCTATACTAAACATTAAAACGTAACTAGGGACAAACTCGAGCGGAGCGAGGGTGAGCCTCTAGTAAATAAATAAATCTTTAAGATCTTTAAAGTCGTGAATTACATATTATAAATACGTACTTATGCCCATTTATTGCTTCATGCAATAACTCAAATAATATATAACGGAGAATCGCTTTGGCTTATAGCTATATATAGAAGGCTTATAGCTTCATATTTTAAATGTATATAGAGAAATTAGCAGTGATACACTCTCGAGGATACGGAGCCGAGCGTGTAAAAGCGTCGGTCTTCCGCCCGGTTTTTGACCGCGAGTGGCGAATTTTCGTCCCACTGAAATTTCAGAGTGAATGGAAGAATGCACTTGTGCACTATAGTATATCTTGCGTGAGGAAAACATTATGATTATATGTAGGGTTATCAATATAGCAAAAATTATTTGGCAGTGGCAGTGGTAGCCCAGTCGTAACGCGCTCGCTTGGGAAACCGAGTGAAGCGGGTTCAAATCCCGGGTCTCGCAACTCTGATATTTTCATGTGCGAAGCATTTCCAATATGATTACCATTTGTTTTACGGTGAAGGAAAAAATCGTGAGGAAACCTGCATGTATGAGAGAATCTAGAAAAGGTGATCTGAGTAGGGATGTGAATCTAGTAGAAATCTAGATTAAATTTGGTAAGAAGATAGTTTGAGACCCTGGGAAGAGCATAGGATACTTTTTATCCCGGAAATCATTCCTTAAGGGGGTGAAAAGGGAGATGAAAGTTTTTATTGGGGAGCAAGCTAGGGACGAACCCGAGCGAAGCGAGGGTGAGTTGCTAATGCGTTATACATATATTGTAGTAATAAAAATGTTTATTTTCCGAGTTTTCTACACAATATTTCATCCCTTCCCGATTAAAATGGAGTAACACATAGACACCCAGAAATGCACACAAGCGAAGTGAGTTTAAGCCGCTTGTTATTGACATGCACGATTCAGGCGATCTATACGTACTAATACTCGTATTATAAATGTGAAAGTTTGTGAGTTTGGATAGATGGATGTTTGTTACTCTTTCACGCTAGAACGGCTAAACGGATCTGGATAAAATTTGGAACAGAGATAGAGTCTGGTATAGCACATAGGTTACATATTATCTCAGAAAAATGCACAGTTCCCACGGGATAGATTTATTTTTGCTCAAGAACGAACCCGAAGCAAAGCGAGGGGAGTCGCTTGTTTTGATATAAAACCGTTTTACAATAGCAACTACGTATGAGTATTTAACTAACAGCTCTACTATAACAAAGTACATAGAAAGAACCTAGTATACTTGACTTTAGTTAAGAAACATTTATCTTTAACCGCTAAATACCAAGGAGACTAAAGAGACTAAATAACCAACAGTACTAATGTAGAATTCAATTAATAAAACGACTGTCACTAAACAACTATAAATTCGAAACTCGATCCCTGTTTTGCACAACTAATCCATTTAGAGGGTGCTACTTAACATTTATAACAAGCTCGATCTCTTGAATAATAACTAGAGCGTTTATTTTAAAAGAGTATTATCTAATCTAATATATTTAAACGAAGAATTCTTGTTTATTTATTTATACCGGCGATCTCGGAAACGGCTCTAACGATTTCGCTGAAATTTGGTATGTGGGGTTTTTGAGGGCGAAAAATCTATTTATATTAGTCTTCTGTCTGGGAAAATGCGTATTTTCGAGTTTTCATGCGCTTTTCTTTCGCATTATTCCACATAAAATATGGTCGATAATTTCTTACGCTCGAGCATAAGCATCATGGTTAAACGGCCTATGCGCCAGATTAACAATCACAGGACACCTGTCTGGGTTCGAATCCCGGTCGGATACAAAGTTTTTACTTTTGTATCTATTCAAGTTTTTTATTTTTTTTATCTAAAAAATACGAAAGAACTCCGAACGAAGCTCCGTCGCCCCTGTAGTTTTATTAAAACGTTTATATCTTATGCAATCACTCTAATATATACTAAATACTAATTTGTTTATGCTACTCTAATACTTTAAAACGGCTGAACGAATTTGGATGAATTGAAGTACACAGATTATCTGAAGTAACATAGGCTACTGTTAGTGATAATATTTGCCAAAAGATGGCGTTACATGTACGTATATATTATTTTAAATATTAAAGTCTTATAGGTGCACCTGAAAGAAGCAAGGAAAAATCCTAGTAAGTTATTGGATTCTGTTTCTGGTGACTTGAATATAAAATATGTTGGCAAATTATCTTGGGTTGAGGGGGATCAGGCCACAGTCCATTACGCTGGACAAATAGGTAGGTGGACATTTTCTAAATTCTTTAAATCATAGCGAAAATTACTCGTATATTAATACCAGTTAAGTAGAATAGAAAAATTAAACACATAAAAATACAGATGCAAATAGCGACTTTATTTTATCCTATTTATTGATATTGGTGTTATCAATAAATAGGATAAAATAAAGTCGCTATTTGCATCTGTATTTGTGGCGAAATTCAACCATAATATTTTTTATTAATAACAATAAAGCTCGTCAATACTAAACTAAAAAAAAAAATTGGTTGACAGAGAAGAAAAAGGTACTGAACTGTTTTAATTCACCTATTTATATATAGACTAGCGACTCACCCTCGCTCCGCTCGGGTTCGTCCCTAGTTTTAACATTTAGTATAGATTTCTCAGAGATGAGATATTTTCCCGCAGTAAAAAGTATCCTATATGTTGACCCGGATAACCAGCTATCATCATACCAAATTCCATCAAAATCTGTCCAATTTTTTTTTCTCTTAATGTTGTCACAGACATACAGACAGATAGGCAAAAAATCTAAAAACTATAGATTCGGCCTCTGTATCGATAATAGTGACTAATTCAATAAGATTTATCAAAAAATATTTAATGTACAGATTCGACTCAGAATTTTATTATATGTATAGATTTTACAAAAGAGTTGTTGGTCTCAAATATGAGAAACCCTTAGCTTTTGACTTCCGGCGTTGTTCACAACAACTTAAAAAAAAACATTTACAAAACACCATGTTTAAAGTACCTTTAGAATTCAATGAATTCTCGATAAAATCTTAAACACTAATAACAATTACAAGTAAACACGCCATGCCTGTATTACTTCTTTAAAAAGTACTCATGTGCCCAAGTTCTAAACATTATTTAAGAGACATTAGGTATACAATTGAGTTATACTTAAATAATTTTTTATATGTTTCTTTGAAATATGCGATAAATAATTTTAAGAAATGTTTATTTTACTATAGGAATATATTATTCTACTAATGTTATGAGAATGAAAGGGTGTAAGTCAGTTTTTGTAAATTTTGATAATATGGCAGTTTAAGTCTGCAAGGTGATACCCATAATTTTTGCATAGTATTAGATTAGTATAGTATTATGTCATCTGTGATATTAGTATGTATGTAATCAGCCCTTTTTAACGTCCCACTGCTGGGCACGGGCCTCCCTTCAATACTAGGGCGATCAGGTCCACCACACTGGCCAAGTGCGAGTTGGCGAATTTCACATATCTTTCGACAACTTACTAGTTTCCCTCAAATATGCAGGTTTGTTCACGATATTTCTCATCAACGTAAGACAAGTGGTCATCATATTGAAAATTATTCGCACATGAAAATATACGAAGTGGAAGAGCTGGGATTTGAACTTGCTCCACTTGTTTTTTTAAGCGAGCATCTTACCACTGTGCTTGCCACTGCCTAATTGAGTGGCATATTATTAATTATGTCAGTAAGAAGCAGTTTTCAACATTCTATACATATCACACAGCATCCCATTATAGTCAGCGGAGCATAAATTGGCGCAAACACACTATCAAGTACTCGTATTGACCAATTAGCGTCTGGATGCTGTCGTAAATTGTCATCATATCAATTGAGATATCTCCACTTAACTTGTACTGTCAAAGAACAATTACTTTTGATTTGTGTAGCAGATGATTATAATAACTACTTTCAAATAGAAATTAGCACATAGACAATTTGAAATACTCTTGGAAATAATTTCAGATTAACAGTCTATACATATAATAAAATTCTGAGTCGAATCTGTACATCAAATATTTTTTGGAAAATCTTATTGAAATAGTCATTATTATAGATACAGAGGCCGAATCTATAGTTTTTAGAATTTTTGTCTGTCTGTCTGTCTGGGAACGCATCACGAGAAAACAACTGGACAGATTTTGATGAAATTTGGTTTAGAAGACTAACTATCTACCTTAATTTCGCTCGCTATGTAGCGATCTACAAAGGATTTGTATATGTGCACATAACTCAAGCATGTTTTACTACAATCATTAAATCATCGAATGGTATAGGATTATATTATACAGGGCATATCAAAAAAAAAATACAGATATTATTATTATAAGTAAAATATATTTTTTTATTCTATCTGTCTAATATCTTCTTTTTCTTTATATTTATACTACAATATAATAATAATAGGCTTAAAAAAACCTTTATTTTCACACATTCGCCATACAAAGACCATAAAGTAGCACTAAAGCACTGAAGTATAATTTTACTTAAAAACTAAGTTTTATTTCAATCCGTTAAGTATGTCCAAAGTTGCAGCTTGAATTTTCAACTCTAAGCAGTTTCATAAACATTTCACAACAAGAGTTTCATGACTGGTGACTTTCTATTTAATATATTCGTATACAGTTCTTCACTAAACTACATGAATCTTAAAGTGGCTTAAGCTCTTTTTTATTTTTTTGCTTAAACATCAAGTGCATTTAAAGTGTTCTGTATAAAAAAAACGCATTTATAATATAGTTGTTATTAATGAATATTGGAATATTAAAAAAAATGATCAAAAAATGATAGATCTGTTTTTTTTTTTAAATTAGGAGTATAGAGGCAGAAGGGAGAAATGGAGAAGTTTCCTTCGTCGTCGGAAAGTAAAATAAATGTTTATACTACACTATAGAGATCGATATAGATATTGATATCGATATAGAAATATAGAGATTGCTAAAATATTGTTTTCTTTTTAAGTTACAATAAAAAACAAAAAGTTACCAAGGTTTAGGTTTAGTTACGTATTTGAGTAAGAAATAAAATTATTTGCGTCTACAAGTGACATAATATGTACATAATCATTTCTAATGAACGTCTAAGTATACAATGTATGTATAACATATGGACCATATATTATGTACATATATATATATATATATATATATATATATATATATATATATATATATATATATATATGTAAATTTCTGTCAATTATTTAACTATTTATAAAATTGGACACTTTTTGAAAGGACAAGTTGACAATTTACGAAAAATTGATTTTTATACCTCATAGGAGCAAGTAAGTTGAAAACGCTATATTTTTAACATAATATTTATGAGAAACCTTACTAATATGTTATATTTTCATATATAGCCTAAATATGTACTTTTAATTAATACAAAAAAATCATGAAACTTATATCCTTACTACCTTCCTAGTATAATTTAATTGATATTAATATGAAGCAAACAAGGAGCTCGTGACAATTACAATATTACAGAAAATTAATATCTAATTTCGTCCAGAGGTAATAAATGACCAGATTTTAAAATAAATGACGTTGAAATTCAAGCGAACAAAAAGTATACATGCATTTGTTTATGCATAAATTAACATAGCTTTTAAATATTACCTACTTTTACGAGATCTCGTAACAGTTAGAACTCAAACATATTACATTTATTTATAATAAAGAAAATACGTTAAATTACAAAAATACTTAATTATATATTCAAAATGAATGTACACTTAATTATTACTCGTCATGCCACGTGGAATTGTAGGTATGAATGCTAGCCGCATTCCCCTGCTGAATGGTAATGCTGATGCTTTGGGTAAAAAACGAACCAACTCTCTTGTCACCAGTAAAGGCGATAGGACGAGGTGTTATGTCAATGAACTCAAACTCTAATCTTAGTTTGATTCATGAAATTCGATTAAAGCATGTAAAGAGTAAACACGGTAGTGTGTCAGCCAAGAAAAGAGCGACACACCAGCAGTGTAAATTATTATGTTTACATGGACCATTCTGAGTTACTTTCAATCCCTTTTTAAAAAAATTAAAAGAATACTTTCTTGTATAAAATTTCTAATTGGCAAATAATCTTATTTTTGAATATTTTTACGTTTCACGTAAATTATTTACAGTAAAATATGCCAAGTTAGGAATTCTATATCGAAGAATGTTACAAATATTCATTAAATGAATTTATAATCTTGTAATTACATTCAGAGATCTGTTCGAATGAATTGCTAGAGAATTTGGTATCTTAACTGTTTTATACCTGGTGTCGACACCCCAAACGTCGTTGGTATCGAACTTGGCCAATTTTTTACATTTATATATTTAGAAAGGCCTTTGACCAGAGTTTACTGTGTTTTGAAGACATTTTTTTTTCTTTTACATGTTTTATTTTACCATGTTGTATGATTTGTACTGTAAACAAAAAAAAACCACTCCTAATTAATAAATCCAAACAGACAAAACATCTATTTTAAATTTAATCCTAATACAATTTTAACATTTGCTTGTAAGTACAAGTAGTGAATACATAATGAGGTACTATTTGTAACCACGTTCCTGCTATTAAGAGTTTCTAAGATTTCTGTTAGCTAATTAAGATGTGCTAAAAGTTAGTTATCAAAGCAAAATATAGACCTAAAATGAACATTTCATGATTTACATTAATAAATTGCGAATAGAATGAAGCAATCAGTTCCAGGCGCGCCATTTCATTAGAGAATTAGAATATAAATTATTCGAACTTGATGTAACCATCACAATACCATTTTAACAGCTTTGATTTTGTATATATATATATATATATATATATATATATATATATATATATACACACACAAAATCAAAGATTACAAATATTTTCCCGCAGTAAAAAGTATCATAAATGTTGACCCGGATTTAGTATATATATATATATGTATATATCTATACTAGGTACGTTTTATCACTGGGCTACCACTGCCTTAGCTTTAGTATCTGTATAATTCGTATAATTCCGTAACCCCTTAGCTGCGTGGAAACAGTACCTTCCTATCATAAAAAATTGAATATAAAGGTTTGATTTATTTCGTGGCCTTTATATAATAATTGAAAAAGTTGTAATAGCCATAAAAATAATTTTCATTTAAAAATCCTTAATTGGCAAACCAGCCAACTCCACATTTCGTCAAAAAATATTTTTTGGTTTAGATTGTACGCAATAGTAATTCAGTAGGATTATTTTAGTAGGATTTTACAGTATCAAAAATAACAGCTTACCATATTATCTACCAACGATATTTTAAATTTTTAATAAGTAATGTAAAAAAATATTATAAAGTTTTAAGTGTCACCTGAAAAAATTGCTCATATGGAGATAGCTGGTTTGCCAATTAAGGTATCGATATATAAAATAAAGTCGGGTTAGTTATACCATTTATAATTCAAGAACAATTGAACCGATTTTAAGAATTTTTGTTTTGTTAAATTTGAACCCTTATCTATATAGAAATATATAGGAATAAAGTCGGGTTTGTTACAACACTTATAACACGAGAACTTCTGGATTGTTTTCCATGGTTTTTAATTTGTTGGATTTGTCTCCGCCCCGAATAGCAGAATGACTATTGAAACATTGGAAAATTCACGAAACAAAAAAAATTATATGGCTAACGCTGGCTAATAACTACTTATATCTATATAACGTACCTAGAGACGAACCCGAGCGAAGCGAGGGTGAGGGGCTAGTATTTAATATATTAGGGTCAGTAGCATTAAACGTGTAGAATTTAATGCACCAACGCTTGAGATATTAACTCATTAAAAAAAAATAGTTTATAGGAGAATCGTCGAAGTGAACCTTCTTTTTTGATGTCGGTCCAAAACTTTAAATCTAAATGAAGAGTATAATTTTATTAATCTACCAATATTAAGATGCAGGACGCGGTACTTTGGAAACACATTTCCCAGTGGCGAAATTACATTTACAAGCCTATCATTACATCTTCTCATAATGTTCTTACATCATAAAATAACCCATAAAGTACTAACTACATGCAAAGCCTCTATATAATTTTAATTGAGTAATTTTGGATTAATTTGACAAAAATAACATGGAATGAAACTAAGTCTGTACTTAAATGCACTTGTTATGGAACATTGGTATTGTAGCAATTTTTATTAAATTATACTTCGGACTACAAGTAATGTCAAAGTTTGTATGTATGTATGTTACTCTCTTTGTTATGGTAAAATGGCTTGACGGATTTAGATGAAATTTAGTACGTAGATCGACTATAACCTAGAGTGCCACATACGCTACTCTTAGTACTTAATTTTATTAAAAGGTAGTTAGTTTTGATCTTATATAAAACTAGCATATATACTACAAAAGAGCACCTAGGGTACCAACAAACAAAACTGAGCTTAAGTAGGTAGAAATTTAAATAAAATTTTTTTGCACACCATACGTCGAGGTCTAAATATACCATACGAAATAGAGGTATAACTTAAAAGACCGCTGGAGGTGAAGATCAAATTATATCGCAGAATTTGTAATAAACGTCGTCTATCTATTGTCGTACATATGGAACAAAGGCCTGTTGTAATAAAATCGGGTGTTATATGTTATAATATTACACTTTAATATATTTAAGCGAAGCTATTAAATACTAGGAATTGTAATATACCTCTATGAAAGTTGTGTTTATCAAATAATAAAATGTAAACGCGAAAATTTGGTGTCTGAAATTATATATTTCGTCATAAAAGATTTACTTATTATATTTTTAAGAGTTTTATGATTAAATACGTTTACGTTATACTTCTACAATTAATGCCGTTGGATACAATTCAATTTCGTTTGATTCAATTCATTTCAACTCAATTCAATTCTTTGTTTGATGGTTTTTAAAAGTGCCGGTCAAGCGCTAGAATATATTTGTGTGTAAAACAGATATACAAAAATTTAAGATACACAATTAGCGTCTCAAAAGTGTCCTAAAAAGCAGTGCACAATTCAAAATTGAATTACGCTTTTTTCAAATCTCTTGTTCATTGCTTTTCGGAAGACAAAATTAAAACACACGTTATTATGTTTAGAAAACTACTTTATGTATTGTGCATAAGTTCGTTTTTGTTATGAACTTTTTTGTTAGGAAATACATATGTATCTATGTTTTTATATATCACTAGCGACTTACCTTCGCTTCGCTCGGATTCGTACCTAGATTGATTCCCCATAGAAATTTTCATCCTCATTTTCACCCCCTTAAGGGATTTCCGAGATAAAAACTATCCTACATCCTTCCCAGGGCCTCAAACTATCTTCTTACCCCTCTAAATCAGTCAAGTTTCGGAGCTTATTCGGTATAAACAAACAAACAAACAAATCTTTCCTCGTTATAATATTAGTACCTATAGAATGGTGTAAAAGTAATTACTATGAAAACAAAACGTAAAAAACTCATACAAAACCAGTTGACATCGTTAGTACTTAATAAAAGAAACGCCTAATAAATGTGTTTCCGGAACAACATAAAGCTCTTACCTATACAATTTGATAAAATCTTTTCCTCTATGAACAATCAGAACAACGCGCTATGCCCATATTGCCATGTAGGGCACCATAACACATTAATAAAAAAATCTATAGGACAGGGCAAGGGGGTGTACCACCTTGAGGTATTTCAACACCGTGTAACGACTCTTGAAAATTAATAAAAGGTCGTTAAAATTAATAGAACCCTTATACGTAGGGTGCTTTAATACGTAATTTTTTAATGTTTTAATACTTTCCTTTAATACTTTGTTAGTGCGTAAATAATTTACATTTTAAATAAAACTGTTTTGGGATATTTTTTATGATTTTTGGTTCCCGACGTTCCGTTCGTTTTTCCATTTTTTTATTGACGAACTTCGAAAGGAAAGAGTGCTCAAAATTAGGGAGTATGTTAAGCTGTCGAGATTTTGAGTTTTAAAGAGGAAGCAGGGAGCGAGGGACCGAAACAGTAAAAAAATCTAATTTTATCTAGAATACCTAGGAATATACGCAAGCGAAGCGAGAGTAAGTCGTTAGTTGTTATATAAGTCCTATTGTAAAGACTAAAAAATTGTCATCACGATACCTGCAAGTGCCAACATTGTAAGTGAGTATTGTGCTAATTTTAAAGCTAGATTTTAAATGTTCAAGACATTAATATTTTATTTAATTCAATAAATAAATTCTGTACAGCTAGAACGTTATTCTTTCTACGTTCTTCCTTCCGTTTGTTTTGAAGTATGGATAAATTATGCACATTAAGGGTTGTATCTACTAATCGAATTGAATTGAAAAACAGGATATTTTCTTACTTTAATTTCCGTTTTCGGTAACCTCGCACGTAACAATATCTTTAAAGCAGACTGGTTCTTACGTAAATCTTTCTAATGTATTTCTAGCTTCAGATTAACGAGTTTAAACAAATATTAACTATCTAAAATTTAAAACCTTTAAAAATTTTCATCTTAAATATTATTTGAATAATATCCTAACGAGATTTCCTTACATAAAAGTAATGGAAGCCTTTTTCCAAAATTTATGAGGTCAGAAGTGGCATCATTCTTTTTCGTTCCCTAAGGAGTGTGAACGTATAAATAGCTATTTGGTCTACCACAAAACGAATTAAGGTAGTGCAAACCGCAATAAAAGCCAATTTTACTGGTTCCAGGTGAGATTTGGGATATATTAGAATGTTAATCTGAATAAAAAGTCATTTTCTTCCGTCTTTCCGTCTTCCGTTTCCTAGAATAAAAATGGCAAGATTCTTGAAGTCGTTTGCGAAGTAAAAACGTTAGTAATCGGAATTTCTATTGGTGTTACGAAATTGTGGCACTTTTTTTTATTAAGATTGACCAGTGTTTATTACAGTACTAAAAAATTATACACCATTATTACAGTACTAAAAATTAGAATATGTTACAGAGTTCTTATTCCTAAATGGATGACCTTTTAAGGTGAATACTGCATGCAAATACTTGGTGAACTCTTAGTGGTGTTTGAGTCTATAATCGCAATTCTTGCTTCTTTATGAACTTTATTGATTAAAAAGTAAATTTTTATTACTTTGTGTTTTTGAAGTGAAAACTTCTATAGGCAGGTTTGTATGGGGAGTAAATTCATGTAAGTCGTCATCGACATGGTCACGTGACGTGTTATCGCTAACACTCAAGAGTGCCGATAGATGTCAAAACCAGATTAATGTAAGCAGTGTTAATTTACAAATTTTAATTTAAGATCAAACAATTAATTAGAATATCCATAAATACCAACTGTTTGTTTATTGTTGGCAGTCCTCATGACTGTTTTTTTATTTGCTTCCCCTTGATCCCTTAACGTCATAATTATCATGAAAATAACTAATTTTTAACTTAAAAAGTACTAATTCAAATTTACTAACTAAACTTACTCTGGCTTCACTTAAGTGCGTCCAGTTTTTAGTGATTTGACATAAATTTTCTACATTAAAAATCGGTTAAAACTTGGAGAGGATATAGCGAACATACATACATATAAAGAAATGTCATTTTTTTTAAATGAAAAAAATGTTTTAGAAAAAAATCCATTCATTTCTTTACAAAAATTGTTTTGTTCCATACGTTTTTACCGTCGAAATACCGCGGATATGATGGCAGCAGTATTTAAAAATTTTCCAATATCCAATATCCATGACTTTAAAATCTTTTACACTCGTCAAAAGCTAACAGCGATCGGATCCCATATATAAAAAAAAAAAAAAATTAGCACTTCAAAACAACTTAGCTTAAACTGTTGGGCACAGGCCTCTTTTCAATAAATACGAGGGGGATATTTTTTTTATTTTTTTTTTAAATGTACTATTTTATTGTATAACAAAGTGTTGCAATAATAGTAACATATAAAATAAATGAAACCTAAAATTATATAAAATACTTAGGTTAATAAGAGTCAGCAAAGTCTAATTACGTAATGTGTATAAATCACGACGAATTGGGTCATAAATAAGCTTAAAATATATTGTTAATTTGTAAGAGGTGCTGGCAAATCAACTAAAGGACTCAAACGTACAAAGTTAACATTGTTCAAAATTAACTTATTATGTTATGTACATTATTAATTATTATTATATATTACTAGCAAGACCCGCGGCTACGCCCGTGTTTAATCTACAAATAAAACTCTTTGGCTTTATGTTACAAGCGATATCTATATATTTATATAATGTTGTTCATACAAAAATACTAAAATCGCTACATATCGCATACATCGCATACAAAAATACTAAAAATAAGTAAAAATGGGGGTGGGAGTAGGAGGGTAAAAAATACTTTACGAGCTATTCTCACACCTACCATAATATACAAAAAATCATCAAAATGGGTCGAGCCGTTTCAGAGGAGTGCGACCACAAATACCGTGACACGAGATATTTATATATGTATATGATTAGCTTATAAACTTTTAACGACTCAATCAGTTATGAAAGACATGCAGAAAGAAAAAATATTAGAACTTTTAAGTAATATTTCAACTAATTACATTCTGTTAAGTAGAAAGCAAGTAAAAATAACAAACGCTTTTTGTATAATTAGACTGATAACTAAGATGTCCTCTTGACCAATTTTTGCAATGTCGGTCAGTCTCATTAAGACTAGTGCAGGAGATAGTGTAGTGCACAAGTGTGCGCGCAAACATAACGTGCACTCTCTATACCTGTCACTTTCATACCCCGATGGGACATTACTCGACACGACCAGTGATAGTTAAGGCACAGGACCGACGGTTTACGTGCATGAAGCACGGGTGCAAAACACAGACCGAGTAATTGAATATTTCTAGACAAAAACCATATACTTGGCCTAAGCTGGAAATCGAACTTAAGACCTTCAGATCTGCAGCCGTACATGCTAGCCACTAGACGTAGAACATAACTGACACATAAATTAAATATTAGTCGCAAGCGGAAATAGAATTTAGTCATCCGTACATTCTTTGTATCTTTTGCTGTCCAGAAAACCACTGTACCATACCATTACGGTTCATACAACGGAAATGGAAGCTGTTGAGTTTTGATTTATAATTTCCGTCACTCTAACAATTCTTCCGGGGCAATTTCAAGTTATGGCCTAAACTTTGTGAGGGCATAAAAATATTTTACGGCCAAAGCGATTGTGGAGGACTCGTAAATAAAATCGTCCCCTAAACTTACAAATTAACGTTTTTGGTGCAATTATTATCCTCCTTCTATCTTAGGGTAAAAATAAGAAATGATGCATATTCTTAGTACTAGTTTTCACCCACGGCCTTTATAAAGATAGCCTATACTTAAATAAATAATTTTTTAAATATATTGGGACATTAATACACAACACCATCTAGTTCCATGGTAACTTACGAGGCTTGTGTTATGGGTACCAGATAGTTGATACACTACACATATATAACTTTAAATACATACATATTATAAATATAAACACCAATGACTGAAGTACAAATATTCGTGCTCATCACACAAATGAATGCCCCCAGCGGGACTCGAACCCGCGACCGCTGGCACAACAAGTAGGGTCACTACAAACTGAGCCAAACGTGTCGTCAACAAATATTAATGTAGGACGGAAATTATCTCTGCTATGGATCTTACTCATTCTGTTAAACCGTTACAACATGAGCAAATACTAAACACACGTATTTACACTTGCTTATAAAAACTTTTACACCGCTCAATCAATACACATAGGTGTTTGATTACAAATAATCAATAAAAACAATCGGCAATAAAAAAAATATCCAAATTTCAATAGAGATGACACTAGGTACTATCACCGTCATGAGATGATGTAATTAACACAATAAAAGAAAATACCAAAAGTATAGCTAGTTATTATCGTGTGGATCATAATAATAGCCATAATAGGTGCTGTCTGTAATAACTATAAACAATTAAAATCTTAACAGTATTCTCTCTCGTGACCATGATTGCTGTAAATCACTCGAAACGTCTGGAACCAAAAATCAAAATAAATCCGCAAAAACATCCAAAAAATACTTTTATTCAAAATCTCGAATATTCGCGTAAATATAAGAAAATATTATACGAAAAACATTTTCAAAATTGCTAATATTATAACAAAATCCTGCGTACTTTGTTTCTTAAAGCTATAAATCAAGAGCAATTGCAAACAAACACTTTAACGAGAAGAAAGTTACTTCTAAATTGATTTAATGCGTCAATTTATGACTTCGTAAATGCTACACATTCTTTAGTATGAGTATACTAGCGGCTCACCCTTGCTTCGCTCAAGTCCGCCTCTAGAAAAAAGCTATCCCACGGGAATCGTACATTTTTCCGGGATAAAAAGTCTATAAGCTAATGCTATTCTCTATATTTCTCGATAGTATTTTAACATTGAAAATGTTTTTTTTGTCGCTTCTGTATAGGCCCGATTTTCAGCGAAAGTGCGACATCGCCCTGGTGTCATGGCTTTTGGGACTACGTGACTGATTGGGATGTCAAAAGACGCGTCATGACAAGGGCTACAAAATGCAAAAAAAATTTTGAATAAACTCAATCACTTTTTTTTTAATCAAAATAATGTGAAAAATGCGGTCGTTTTTCGCCCGATTTCGCTCAGAAAATAATTTATATCTCGAAAACGAAATGAGATATCGAAAAAATGAAAAAAACCACTAGAGATACGATGTTGGGCTACATTTAAAAAATCATTGGAGGTGCGTATCATGGCTGGGTTATTCAGAAGTCGTACCTTTGTGACGCAGAGTTTACGCTCGAAGAGTGCGTGAGCGCAATATTGATAGTGAATAAATATTTTGGAACATGATTATATATTTGAACGAAGTGATTCTTTATGCATAAATAAATATGTATTTAAACTAATAACTAACTAATATCTATACACATAATAAAACAGTAACTTAGCGAAATCTATACATGAAATATTTTTTTTAAAACAATGACCGTAACTTATTGTGTACAGAATATATACCCCAAAACAATAGTTATTAAAATTTTTGTATGTATGTCTGTTTGTCTGTTTGGGTGTGCGCGTTCACGCAAAAATTACGGAACCGATTTTAACTAAATTTTGTGTAGTGATAACTTATTACTCGGGTCATATATAATATAATTTAATCCCATTTATAAAATATTATAATTAATTGAAATATTATAAATGCGAAAGTTTGGATGGATGTTTGTTACTTAATCATACCAGAACGGCTAAACGGATCTGGATAAAAAGCACAGGGATAGATTATAGTCCCGAAAAAACGTACGATTCCCGTGGGATAAATTTGTTTTTGTTTTACACAAAGCAAGCGATCGACTATCTATTCAATACTAACCGTTAAAATGTACCTAGGGACGAACCCGCGCGATGCGAGGGTGAGTCGCTAGTCTGTATCTATACATATACTAAAATTCAGAGTCAAATCTATACATTAAATATTTTTTGGAAAATCTTATTGAAATAGTCTTCATTATCGATACCGAGGCCGAATCTATAGTTTTTAGAAGTTTTGTCTGTCTGTCTGTCTGGCAACGCATCATAAAAAACCGCATGACAGGTTTTGATGAAATTTGGAATGATATTAGCTGGTTATCCAAGTCAACTTAAGGATACTTTTTACTGCGGGAAAATATTTCATCTCTGAGAAATTTATGATAGACGTTAAAACATAACTAGGGACGAACCCGAGCGAAGCGAGGGTGAGTCGCTAGTATATATATAAAAGGCTTTGTCCTGACTGAGTGATGGATCAACGCACAGCCTAAACCACTGGTCGTAGAGACGTGTATTTTTGAAGAACTTATTCCTTATATGACGTAGGCATCGGATAAGAAAGGATTTTTCAAAATTCATCCTTTAAAGGGGTAAAAGGGGATACCAAAGTTTATCTGTGAAAAAAAAATATTTAAAATCAGAATTACTTAAAACTTAGTGTTAATGATCATCAATTCAATTAAAGAAACACGTGTTTCATGTTTTTTTATAATTCATCTCGTAGGGGGGTAAAAAGGGGATGAAAATTTTTAATTTATTTATACTAAAGTCTGTAATTTTTAATGTAAAATGCACGGAAAGTGGTATTTAGCTTTAAAATAAATAATTAAAATACGTATGTAATATGTACATATATTAGATTTTTTTGAAATTTACCCCTTAAAGGAGTAAAAGGGGATGGTAAGGTTTATATGGAGAACAAAATGTTTATTGATCAAAGTTATCTGAAACTTGGTATTAATGAACTTGGCTTTGTGAACGTGCTACACTGACCCCCAAAAACATCAATGCTACTAATTTTAATAACAAAAGTGATTTTGATTTCAATAACTTAAGTCCTTTGAAGGGTCAGAAATAGAATATAGGTCTGTCGTTTCAGTGATGCAAATGGATGAAGCAGTTCACTATCCTGTAGAATTCCTTAACAGTATTCTATCCTTCTGAAGGTTGGCACACCTGTTGTGAATAAGCCACCAAAGCTGTGTAATCGGATAAGACTGCTAGTAATCTATAAAAAAAAATTGTGGAATCAGTATTCATACCTCGAATAATACCACTAATAACCTCTGACTATGGCTTTAAATTTAATCTATCATAATTCCTCCTTAAAATTTGTATTGCAGTGAGTATTAATAAATGTCAGGGCCAGTTGTTAAAAGTAGCAGGTATGGACTTTAGAGATTTGATTCTCACATGGACATTTTAACAGAACCCAGAACCAGACGGAACATCCACCAATGTGGTATACAAAGAAGCTCTTAATCAAATTTTAATTCTTCGGGTTCTCCTAGTAATTAATATGTTAAAAATGATTTAATTCAATTCATTTGGCAGATTCATTTTCAATGTACCCGAAGGTCGTGGCAAACACGAGATCTGTGGATTTTTTATTAGCGGCTCAACTTCGCTTTGTTCGGGTTTGCCTTTAGAAAAACGAAACCCTAATCTATCCTACGGGAACCGTATTTTTTTCCGGGATAAAAAGTAGCCTATGTGCTATTCCAGACTATATTCTATATCTGTGCCAAACATCCTGATCCGTTCAGCCGTTCTGGCGTGATTAAGTAACAATTGTATTGGGAAGCAAGCTAGAGACGAACCCGAGTGAAGCGAGGGTGAGTCACAAGTTTATTTTATAAATTCACATGATCAAGTAATTTGCTTAGAGTGGTAGAGTGGTAAGTCGCTCGTGTCAAATAAAATAGTTTTTCTATAGACAAAGATCTTTATTATGCTAAACGTACATACGGTATGTTTATTTAAAATACTACATTCTTACATCACCTTATTTTTACCTTTAAAATCTTTTATTATATCTGTAATAAATACTTTTATATCAGCTAAGGTCGCAATTGTTTCATACTAATTAGTTAAATATATATATGTTTAGAATTAAAATCAACAAATATTGTAAGGTACTCTGGTGCCATTTTTTGAATTTTAATAAATCATTTTTGTAAACTGCGGGTAGGCACAGTCTGTAACAAGTATATAACGCCTTTGAGATGTTTAACACCTTAGTCTCTCCCGTGACAATGATTGCTGTAAAGCATTCGAAACGTCAGGAACCAAAAACCAAAATAAATCCGCGAAAAAATCCGAAAAGATAGTTTTATTTAAAATGTCAAATATTCGCGTAAATCTAAGAAAGTATTATTCTTTACCTATATTTGTTTTAAGTACTGTCCCGTTTCTATCTTATTAAAACCTTCCACCAAAGGTTGTCTGGGAGAGATTGCTTTAAGCAATAAGACTGCTATTGTATACTTTAAGCATATTCTCAGACAACAACTATACTTATTGTCAATTTAATTATATGTGCAATAAAGAATAAATAAAATATTTTATTGCTTTTGGTTCGCAAAAGTCCCTCATGGCGATTTATAAACACATGAAGTATAGTCACAGTTTCGACTTTACTCAGTCTTTGAGCACTATTTTCCACCACTTGCATTATGACTTTACCTCACTCTTCCTCAATTTTTCGCTTTTCTGTATTTCTTCTTAATATTTTTCTAGCTCTGAAATTCAACTGGTCTCTCGACACACTGCCGGCCTTTTTATATGCATAACCAAAGAACATTGAAGTATTCGAAAATTTGAAACTTTTCTAGTAATTTCAATTCATTTTTGAATAATGTTTTGTTCCGTTCTTACTCGTAAAGATTATAATTAACTGTTCTTGTTATTAATTTTCATATACTGATAACTGTCTTAGGATGTATAAAGCATCTTTCAGACGTGTCATTTTAAATTATTATTTTTTATGTAAAAACGTTGAACACTCTTCATTACTCGATAGTATATACTAGTGTGATAGAAAATCTAAAAGTAATCTATCCCACGGGAACCGTACATTTTTCCAAGATAAAAATTTACCTATGTATTATTCCAGACTATAATCTATCTCTGTGCCAAATTTCATTACGGACACAGATACGTTCATCCGTTCTAGCGTGATTGAGTAACAAACATACCAACATTCATCTAAACTTTCATGTTTATAATATTAATCTTATTTTTATTCAATAGTTTTATCAGCTTTTTAGATAATAACTTAGCAAAGAAGCTTACTTATTAATTACTTTTCCGTAAAAACTTATTGAAAGGAATAATTATGTGAAACCAATAGTAGGCGTCAGCTGCCAATCAACATCATTTGGGGATCAATCAATCACTAAGGAATAAAGCTTAAGGAAAAACGCACTTCGTCAGTGAAACGTAGTCTTAACGTCCTTTATTTGATTGAAAATGTTGTATTGTACCGTATAATATAGTTTTTTGCTTATGTAAATTAATTAGCGTTCGCGTCGTGGTCAAAATTAGACCATAATATTTGTTTGATAACATTAAAGCTCGTCAGTAGCTACAAAACAAAAAAAAAAACAAGGAAAAAATATATTATTACTAATATTATAAATGTAAAAGTTTAGATGTTTGGATGTTTGTTATCAAACCACGCCAGAAATGAATGACGGAATGATGAACGATGAAATTTGGCACAGAGATAAATTATAGTCTGGAATAGCACACAGGCTATTTTTTATCCCGGAAAATGTACGGTTCCTGTGGGATAGATTTGTTTTATTCGCATAAATAATCTACGTGAGTGGAGCCACGTGTAAAAACTAGTAGCATAATACGTTTGTAAAATACTTTGAACTCATATACCTTTACTTGTACTAAACGGTATACTGAAGTATAGTATGTTAATTTTAAAGCACATTGTGCTTTAAGATGCAAGTAATTGCTCTCACCGACGTCTTTTGATCTCCAACTCGGAGAGTAAAACGAAATTGTAGCATCAAAAAGGTGTTTTTAATACAAAAGACGTAATTAGCTATCAGGAACGTCTCAAACGCTATATTAAAATAGATGGAGGATAAATTGCTGTATACTAGTATTTTAATATAACGTTAATATATTATTTTGATTATTATAATAAATGAATTTTCTAAGGAACTCTATATAAGAGAAACAAATTGCATGTAGAATGTACCAAATTACAATACAATATTATGAGACCATGATTTCGATCATAATAAGAGAGCTAATAATACTTTCTTAGATTTACGCGAATATTAAATATTTAAAATTAAAATTGTTGTCAATTTTGTAAGGTATTATTGTAAGGTAGGTATTTTGGTGCCATTTTTTTTTTTGAAATCATTTTTTAATTTTGTGGGTAGACACTATCTGTAACAAATATATAATTTTCTTTGAGACGTCTTAAACCTTACATTCCCGTGACCATGATTGTTGTAAAGCATTCGAAACGTCGGGAACCAAAAATCAAAATAAATCCACAAAAAATCCAAAAAGATAGTTTTTTTTAAACTAATATATTATACTTTGTAGCTTATACTTCATAAAGTGGAGACCATGGCTCGATAAATGTAGTGTAGAGCGCCTTCCAGCTAGGTGGAGCGACGATATACGTATACTGGCTGGCAGCGGTTGGATGCGTAGAGCTGAAGATCGAGCTCAGTGGCGTGCTATAGGAGAAGCCTATATCCAGCATGGACAAAAGCAGGCTGAATATAATGATTATACTTTGTACTTTCCCTTAAGAATAACTTGATTCGATCTTGCCTGAATATCAGATAGCGATAATATTTGGCTTAATTCTAAAAAAGAAAGAAACTATTCCAGAACTGTTTTCGTCCATATAACTAAATTGTGCTCAACAATGAATAAATAATTTGAAAATACAGACAGACACCCCAATTTTATTTATAAAATATACAGTGTACATAGCATAGATTATTCATATATTATTAATATATGAACTTTATTTTTATTTTGTAGTTCTCCTACAGTGCTCGAATACTACAAATGTTACACAAAGAAGAGGCATTTATAACATAAATAATAGTGCTACAAAATAATGTCGTCGTCCAACCATCTGCTTGCTGAATAGCGTTTTGCTTACAAATATAATATGCAAATAAGTACATATTGTATGAACTATGGTCTCTAACGAAATATGGTCAAAGTATCGTAATGGTCATGGTAAGAGGTTTTTTATAATCATTTATTTAACCATTTTCCTAGATGTCCACTCTGCGATATTTTTGTTAATATTATACAGAGTGGTGGGTCAATGCTGGCAGGGATGTGAAGGACTTTAATACTTATCGATTTAATCTATATATATGTATATGTATATATGTTCGATAATTTTTAGTGATTAGTAAGATACTTGAATTTTTAAAAAGAAATATTTAAAGCATAATTTTTGGCAAAATCTTCTAAGTGCAGCAGAAATATTAGATTTACAATTGCGTTTATGTTTTCAAAATAGTCCAAATGTGGCAGCTTCCTCACCATTATCTAATATATAAATTTCTCATGTCACGGTGTTTGTGCTCGCAGTCCTCCGAAGCGGCTTGACCGCTTTTAAGGAAATTTCTTCGAAATTTTGTTTAGTTGGGAGTGTATGGGGTGATGCAATTATAAAAAAAATTTGGTAAAACCCAAAAAAAAAAAAAAATTGTTGCAAAATCGAAAAATTCAGAACTGTTTATTTTGTACCTATAGATATATTATAATATATAGTGTATCTATTCCATACTAACCGTTAAAACGTGTTTAGGGAAACAACGAATGAGAGTGAGCCGCTAGTTCAAAGATAATAATTAACATGTCAATTAAAACAACATTTGCTTCAAGCCTATTGATTTGATTGAATCGTCTGAATAGATTTAGTCGCAATAACAGGACATACGTACATATTATATACCCGCCTAATAATATAATCGACTATACAATGTTGTTGTTATTGTGCGTATAATATATATATATATATATATATATATATATATATATATATATATATATATATATATACGCACGCATAGGCAAAGACAAAACAGTTCAATACCTTTTTTCCTCTGTTTGTTAATCGATTCCTTTTTTTAGCTATTGACGGGCTTTAGTGTTAACTTTTTATATATAGTTTTTATTCATATACATATGTTTTCTTCAAATTTTCGATTATGACTATGTTTGAATTTCGACCACTCGGTAAACACTAGTAGTCTATACATAATATAATAAAATTCTTACTGAGTCAAATCTCTACATTAAATATTTTTTGGAAAATCTTATTGAAATAAACATTATTATCGATACAGAAGCCGAATCTATAGTTTTTAGAATTTTTGTTTGTCTGTCTGTCTGTCTGTCTGTTACCGCATCACGGAAAAACCACAATGATACTGGTTATCCGGGTTAACATATAGGATACTTTTTATTGCGGAAAAATATCTCATCTCTGAGAAATCTATACTAACCGTTAAAACGTACCTAGGGATGAACCTGAGCGGAGCGGGGTCTAGTCGCTAGTAGTATATTATATTTATATTATATTCCGTAATATAGTCAAGAACAATATACTTCTTTTCAAAGCCGGTATAATAGTTTTTTTTTTTTTGCATTCTTAAAGAAAATTAAACAACTGCTTGTATGAGAATGAAGTTCTCTAAATGATCCTCAAAACTTTTATTATTAATATAATAACAAATTTTATTTAACACACAAGAAAAGTTACGGGCGAAAGCTACTTTTTAAACAACCTTTTAATGCAGGATAAAACTGATGTTTTATGATTTACTGAAGAACAATATTTGCCAAAAATTTTACTTTGTTTATTTTAATCACACTAATTACTAGGGTTGTCTAAGTTAAAAATCTTTTTTATTGATCAATATATTAATGCTATGGATGCCTTGAAAAGATCTAGACTTGAAGTATTATACAACATTGTGAAAAATGGTTAAATTGTCAACATTATGTTTCAAAACTGCTAAGAACACTTAGATACAGGTAGTCTGGATTTGAGTTTGCTATCTTTACTATACAATTTATGATCCACCGCTAAACTATCTTAGCCTGTCATGTACAGAAGTTAAGAACGATATAACCGTCTTCGAGCTCTTCCCAATACTAAGGTGTTTCCTTTCAAAATTATAACATAGTGATACTATATCACTATTACTGTTTAAGTTTTGTAATGTGTACTAGTTAAAAATTTGAAGGAAAATGTCTGAGATTTTTCGTTATAACTCAACTTTTTATCTAGATTCAAGAAGATTTGGAGATATTTAATTTGGGTATAATTGACATGATTCAATTCATAATGAATAATACTACTAACCGTTACCTACATCTTAAAGGTGTTACGTAAACGTCAAAAAAACCCGTCCATATAGGCGGGACGGTTACTTTTAAACGGTTTTGAAATCGTTAAGTTGGTAACATCTTTTGAGTTAAAAACTAATTATTCTAAGACAACAGTCTATGATCGCTACTGTTCATAAAAAAACTGATGTGATTAGAAAGTTTCATTCGGGCTGTATATTTTCAATCGACTTCCAAAAAATCATGCAATTTGAAGTATGTTAATAATCTAATTTGTCATTTTTACCTACTTTTTGTTGTCATATCGACTTGAATCTTTGCAAGGATTTGTATTTTAGATGATAGTACAGTGATTTGGTATCATCGAGCTGATCTGATGGTGAGGCCAAAACGTGGATAGTTAAACTTCCACTGCTGCTAGTAAATAATTTGAGTTTGGGCTTATTAAAAACTTATGGCATTTAATACCTATGGGTGGCACCGACTTCGAACATATCTGATTATCTTTGGTATCTTTAGTATATGGAAACTCTGTTCAGTTATTTTTACTTTCAAATGACTAGAAATGGGTTTTTATTTATTTTTTTAATGTCGATGTCGTTTTTTTTAGTTTTTATAGTGAATTGTATTTGGTCTAACGAGTCTTCTTATCTTCATCAGAATGTATCGGACGTTCATTCGCCTAATAGTGCAGTAAATTGTAGAACACTCCTAAAATCTTTGAAAAAAAAGAAATAATCGAATTGAATCATCACAAAAATTTTCCATAATTTTCACTTTCCTTTTTAAAGCTTATAGTGGAAGTGCTCGTATAATCCCGATTTTAAAGCTTAATGAAAACTGGTCAGTTGACCGTAACACCGACCCTGATTACAAAGTTTGGAGAGTCCACAAATAATATTTTCCGTACTGGATTAACTTGTTTTAAACAGTTTGGAATCTAATATTGGAGTATAACAAATGAGTTTGTTCTGTTGATAAGTACATTATGCAGTACGCCTGCGGGTTTTTAGTTAAGTCGTGTTTGACAAATAATATTTTTATGCATAATCATTATTTTTATGCATAATTTGGTTCTGGAAGATATTTTATGAATGAAAAAGTGATTTATTCAACAAGTATAAACAGCTATTTTATAGCCTGACCTTCTTCTTTTTCTTCGAAAAGTGTCGTCCAACGGCATATGCCTTTTCAATCTTTCTCCACGTTGTGCGTTTTATGGTCTTTCAATGCTACTGGCTTCCTGAAGTAACTTTAATGTCATTGGATCATCCGGCTGGTGATTTGCCTACACTTCTTCTCTCCGTACGTGGCCATCCTGATACGATAAGTAAATACCCTCTACAGGATATTGAATATTCATGGTTTTAAATTTACTTGGGGATGGTGTGATTTTACCAAAGAATAAAAGGAAATAAGTAGTATTCTCGCAGCAAAATCTTACTGAAAGTAGTTAGTACCTATAAAATGAGTCTAGATTTTTCGGTTACGAATTTAATAGAAACAGGTAATCCTACTCTTAAAATAAAAAAAAAATAAAAACCGACTTCCAGGCACTGAAAAGTAAAAAATAACTAAACAGGGGTTTTCATTTAGAATAGATACTTAATCAGATATTTTCGAAGTCGGTGTGCTTTGATTTGTATTGGCTGGCACCGACTTCGAAAATATCTGATTAAGTATCTATTCTAAATGAAAACCCCTGTTTAGTTATTTTTTACTTTTCAGTGCCTGGAAGTCGGTTTTTATTTTTTTTTAAAAGTTTTTATTTTTCCATTTTTAGTGTAGACGTAATAAGCAGGAAATTTGTAATTTATAAGAAGAAAGATTTTTATTAATAAAAAACATATTCGATTTAGCCATTTATTTAAAAACCGCTTGACCGATTTCGATAAAATTTATATGGGACCACCAGGAAAGAATACCCTTTGAAACAAAAAAAGAATTTTCCAAATCGGTTCAGCCGTCTTCGAGTAATCCGTGAACATACATAAAAAAAAAAAAAAAGATTCCGACGAATTGAGAACCTCCTCCTTTTTGGAAGTCGTTTAATTAAGATAGCAAAACATATTTATTAATATTTACAAGAAGTTTTTACTAATAAATTTGAATCAGTAGGTGGTCAGGCGATTTGTATGAATCACACTTTATTTCGAAGATGAATGAGCAGCATAATGTTTTAACTTGGAGTAAAATATTGCACGTGGGTTGTAGTTATTAATGTATGTAGCTCTTTACAAATAAATTATATATGTATATACATGTTTTGTATATTATAATTTTATTGAATCATTGGATATTAATTTGTCTTTTAAATTAAAAATGTTTAGGCGGAATAAATAATTTGTGTTTTGTCATATTTATAGATTTTTATCGTTCCGTTCGGTCCGTTATTATCTGTAGTATTTTTTAATCGGAGTTGCAATTCAGCAGGGGAATGCAGCTAGAATTCTTGCCAAAATTTCACATATCTATTTTAAGACATTAAATAAGCAAGGCAGTGGTAGCCCAGTGGTAACGCGCTCGCTTGGGAAACTGAGTGAAGCGGGTTCAAATCCCGGGTCTCGCACCTCTGATATTTTCATGTGCGAATCATTTTTAACATGATTACCACTTGCCTTGCGGTGAAGAAAAATATCGTGAGGAAACCTGCATGTCTGTCAAGTCCGCAAATCCGCACTTGGCCAGCGTTGGAGCCAGCAGTGGGCCGTTAAAAAGGGCTGAATACAAATGAGCAATTCTTGTATACATATATAAACTTATTTCGTGTACCTCGAAAGGGCTCAAACGATTTGGATCAAATTTTGTATTTAGAAAACTGTATTGCTTGTTGTATTTATATAAGAAGAAGAAGGTACTGCTTTTTAAATTTATCTGTATTGGTGTTTTTTTCTGAAAAAAAAAACACGATTTTTATATCTTTTTCGAGAAATAAAAATGAAAAAACAGAAACGCCTAGCGAAGCGAAGGTCACCCAGGTACTAATATTTATGTATCATCTTTGTATTTTATACTTGAGAATAAAAACTTTTAAAGAATTTGTAACGTATGTAGCATTTCAGAATATAATGTTGTAATGGACAACGATGTAATCTGTACCGGAGGTGGTTTCGTTTGTGTCAGATATACGAGGCCAAGTGTTCTATATTCTTTTTTATTTATTATTATTATTAACACATAGCTCTATCTAGTTTCATGGTAAGCTACGAGGCTTGTGTTATGGATACCAGATAGTTGATACATTACATATTATATAACTTAAAATACATACACATTATAAATATAATCACCCATGACTGGAGTACAAACATTCGTGCTCATCACACAAATGAACGCCTCCAGCGGGACTCGAACCCGCGGCCGCTGTCACAGCAAGTAGGATCACTACAAACTGAGCCAAGCGTGGCGTCAAAGTACAAGTACTACATTATAACAAGGTAACTGAAATACACTAAAGTCTCTAACCAAAATTAAATGAAGACATTTATTATAATCAATCCTGATATACCATATCATTTTACTGAATTCGTATTATAATAGCACACTAAAAAATAAATCATGTTATCATATTCTACGATCATCATCTTTAGTGGTTACTAATCTTGTGGGCGTTATCAAGGCTCAAATAATAAAGACTTCTCTATGCTTCAATACAATTTAATGAGGGAAATCACAATATTATAAACTTGAAATGGCAATTCTAATAATTTAGTTAAGCAGCAGGTTCTGGGACGTCGATCATCGACTTCCAAGTACAATATCAAAACATAACTCTATAATCCACCATGATCAACCAACGTTACTAAGCCACGTGTCTCCAATGAATGCCATGATGGCGTCTCGACCCCGCTCGAGACGTAATCTCTGCTCTAATTTTGAAATTACTTTAAAAGTAATAAAAACTTAACTAAATAACACAATGACTTTAAACAACAATAAGGTTTTATATTCTAGCAGAAAAAGATAACTAAAACCTCCTCTGTCAAGCACAATAATAAAAGTGATAAAAACTTCAGTGGAGTGTAGTTCTCCAAAAGAAATATATTTTTACTAGCTGAGCCGGCAAACGTTGTTTTGCCATATAAATAATTTCCTATTACTAAAATGGCTATTAAAAAATAAGGGTTGATCGTAGAAGGTTGAAAATTGAGGATTGTATGTATTTTTGTATGCTGTATCATAAAAAAATAGAAATTAAAAATTTTGTCTAAAAAATAAAAATAAAAATTTAGGGGTGGACTACCCCTAACATTTAGGGGGATGAAAAATAGATGTTGACCGATTCTCATAGATACCGGATAAGCACAAAAAATTTCATCAAAATCGGTCAAGCCGTTTCGGAGGAGTATGGCAACGAAAACTGTGACACGAGAATTTTATATATTAGATAATACTGTTTTTTTTGCTTTATTGAAAGGCGCAATAGTATATTTAAGTGTGATTAATATTAATAATAAAAAAAATAATTTGACAAATAGTTAAAAAAAAAAACAAAATAATTGAGAAAAAAAAACAAAAATAATTCTATTGCTAATAATAATACAGGAAACTGTTAATTAGCTCATATATATATATATATATATATATATATATATATATATATATATATATATATATATATATTACATAAAGTTTTAAATACATAAAAGCATGTGCTCAACATGCTTTTATTTATTTTTTTTATTTATTTATTTATGTACCATAAAATATATGTTAAACAAAAAAAAGTAACAGAATGTCGACAAAGGATAACTTATCTCTTTAAGAGATTTCTTCCAGAAACCCTTCAATAGTGAGAAAATAAGTTAATTTATGCGTGCTTATGTAATAGATGGCGGTTTGGTAAACAATTACATGTATAATTTATATATAATTACATACATTCTAAATTTGGGTTTGGCCTGTGCGTTGATACATCAGTCAATCACTTTTGCCTTTTATATATATATAGAAGATATACTAAAGAAAATGTAAATATCACCATCCAAGTGCAATTTGTAACAATATTCATAGTTAAAATTTTATAAGCAGTGAATATTGTAATATCTGCATAATTTCTACACAGAAGCAGTTTTCCAATACTTAGGAAGTACTCTCAACAGCTCGTCTGGCCCGACGCCATGTCTTCTCGTAGACCAGTGACGTATTCGCTGAATTCGCAAACTTACTGAATTAAAATGTGACGATGTGATATATAGAGTACTTTTTATGTATTGAGACTTCTTACAAAATCAAATTTTATCATGGTGCATGTTGAAATTAAGTTATTTAAACTGAATTAGTTTTGTAGTACAAAGTTGAGAGCCTCCTAGTATTTAAGAATAGTCTGTGACAGGAGAATTAGTTTTTACGTTGATGACATCTAATATATTTAAACGAGCAATTTTAATTATTGATTTATTTTTACCGGCGATCTCGGAAACAGCTATAACGATTCCGCAGATTTTTTTTTCGGGGACGAAAAATCGATATAGATTAGTCTTATTTCTTCGAAAACGCGTATTTTTGAGTTTTCATGCGGTTTTCTTTTGCATTATTCCGCGCAAAATATGGTCGATAATTTCACACGCACTCGCATAAGCATCCTGGTCAAGCGGCCAAGGCGCAAGATCGACAATCATAGGTGTCCAATCCCGGTTGGAAACAAAGTTTTTACTTTTTTTTTTTAAGTTTTTGCCAAAAACTGCGAGGAAAGCTCGGTCGCCCAAGTACAAATTAATTATTAATGGAATACTTGTACAGATATTCCTATATAAGTAATAGAATGTCTCAGTGCAACTCTATTTTTAGGTATGACTTTACATTCTTAACTTAACCAACCAACGTTTCACATGCTTTATAGCAATCATGGTCACGGGAAAGACTAAGGTTTTAAACGTTTCAAAGGTTATATAGTTGTAACAACTATAAACAGTATCTACCCCCAAAATTATACAACGGTTTCCAAAAATACCAAAATGGCACCAAAATACCTTACAATATTAGTTAACTTTTAATTTTGATATTAACTAGTGTGCAAAAGTAAGATTCATTTTGATCAAAGTAAATGAGTTTGATTTCAAGCGTGCATTATTTTGACCAAGAGAAAAAGCTCAAAATAGATTAAAATTACTAACTTTTTTCCAAAAGAGAAATGAAAAAACAAAAATTTTAACTGTAGATAATTTTTCACAAGCTTTTGGTAATTAGTCAATTCACTTGCAATTGTCAATTGGTTTCCAGTTTCGCTTAAAAATATAAAACAAAATAAAAGCATTCCGAACAAAACAAACTGATTTTAAATCCGATTTTAGCGTTGATTGTTTCTGTCGCTCGTGAAACTTTGTATTACCGTCTATACTGTTTGATAAAAACATATAGTATAAATAAATTAGGGATTTTTAGAAATATTTTTTTTGTAATAAAATATAAAGTAGATTTTATAAGTTTAAGTAAAATAGCTTAATTCAAGTTCCTTTTCTTAATTCATACAGTATTAACGTTATTCAAAAATTAATATTTTTCCATGGTGATACTGGTGATTTAAATCGCATAAGATTAGGTTTTTATGCTATATGTAAAGAATTAATTGGAAAGTGTACATATATATGTATAAAAAAAAATAACTGGTTCCACATTTTAGTATTGATAACAATAAAGTTCGTCCATAGAAAATCGGTTCACAAACAGAGGAGAAAAAGATACATAGCTGTTTTGTTTTTATCTATTCATATCATTATATAGATATTTTAAGCGCATACCAACTTTGCTTTACAAAAATACCAAGTATAAATTACAAGTCATTGGCTCTTTTGTAAGCATAAATCTATACATATAATAAAATTGTAACTAAGCCGAATCTGTACATTAAATATTTTTTAAAATTATTATTGACACAGAAGCCGAATCTATAGTTTTTAGAATTTTTGTGTGGCTGTTACCGCATCACGGAAAACCATTGGAGTGATTTTGATGAAATTTGGTATGATGATAGCTGGTTATCCGTTTGGTATTATAAAACATACTTTATAATACCAAACTGTACTCTCATCAAAAATCATCAATGGAAATCTCCAAGCATATCGGAATCACGAACTGATATGTTTGTTAGCTATGATGTTACTGAATACACAAAGCTACTATTAAATTGATATGGTATTATAATACAAAGGGGTTTATCTTAGGTGCTATTCTACGTGTCCATGTAATATTAACAAAGTTTGGGAACCGAGCTGACTTCAAAGCTCGTTATCATATGATAATGTTGGAATTATCGCAAAATCTTGCATTTAATACTAGACATGGCAGAGAAAGCTTCGAATTTGAAGCTTTAATAAGGCTACTGAACTTAGAATAGTGCTATTTTTTTAATTTTATGAAAGTTTTACTGGTAATCTAATTTCGAAAATGTATTTCTTTGTTTGTAAACTAAAAGAAATAAAGATTTCTTTATACATCAGTAGGTACATGGTCTCGATTTTGTTCCATCATTCTTCTTTCATTTCATTTCGTTTTCTTATTGTATAAATTATAATGTAACTGGCGGCTCAGCCTCGTTTTGCTTGGGTTCGCCTCTAGAAAAATAAAAACATACCGTACATTTTTCCGGGATAAAAAGTAGCCTATGTATTATTTCAGACTATATTCTATCTCTGTGCCAAACATCCAGATCCGTTTGGCGTGATTGAGTAACAAACATGCATTCAAACATAAATAAATAAATATGTTGAGACATTAACACACAGCACCATCTAGTTCCACGGTAAGCTACGAGGCTTGTGTTATGGATACCAGATAGTTGATACACTACACATATATAACTCTAAATACATACATATTATAAATATAAACACCTATGACTGGAGTACAAACATTCGTGCTCATCACACAAATGAATGCTCCCAGCGTGACTCGAACCCGCGACCGCTGGCACAGTAAGTTGGATCACTACAAACTGAGCCAAACGTGTCGTCAAATAACAACATTCAAAACCAAAACATCCAAACATTTAAACTTTCACATTCATAATATTAGTAAGAATTATATATCGTGTTTTTATACTAAAATTCGAAATGTATAAATACTTGAAATATATACCTAAGTGTAATTTTATAAGAAGTACAGCAAATAATTGTTGCTGTATTTTTTAGCAAATTAAGTTACAGGTATGGTACGACAGAGATGAGAAGCCTTAAATCAGAAAGAAAAAAATATTATATCTCTCAAGACAGTATGGATAATACGAGTAGGTATATTTAAATAGTATCTTTTACCCAGTAGCTTATTTTCTAACTTCAAACGAAAGGTCCCTTGTACGCTTAGGTAACTACAATTTATCTGACCTATTTCTCCTTACAATATGATGTCTGATGTTCCGAAATGAAAATAAAACCCCGGTCTATATCTATACAGATAAATAAAATTGAAGTGTCTGTTTGTATTGTCAAAATAACAGCTTTGTACTAAATGCATATGGAATTATACACAGTAGGTACTTATAAGAAAAACACAATTTTTAAAATTTTTGTCTGTCTGTATGTTTGTTCCGGCTAATCTCCGAAATGGCTGGACCAATTTTAATGGGACCTTCACTGACATATAGCTGATGTTATAAGGAGTAACTTAGGCTACTTTTATTTTAGAAAAAGAATTAGGGTTTCGCTCAAAAAAATTAAAACGTACCTAGGGACGAACCCGAGTGAAGCGAGGCTGAGTCGCTAGTACTATATGTAGACCGGACCTATCCATGATAAAGATACATTGATCAGTAGTTATATTATTGCTGTATGAGGAAAGATAACTAAACACTCTTTGATCTATATATTTTACTAACATTTGATCGCAGCTCTACCCACGTTGTTTAAATAACTTTTATACACGTTTCTTACCCCTTTTATATCCCTTTAGGAGATGAATTTCCAAAAAAAAAAAACCTTTTTGTGAATAGGTACTCTATATGAGGATTCTAACTGACAAATTCCAAATTAATAGCATTTTTATAATTTATGAGATTTTCCGGAATTAATCAGTGAGTGGATTGTATTTTGCTTTTTATCAATGTAAATATTGATGATTTTTTTTTGTGTGTTGGTCCTTCATGTGTTCCTAATCTGTTAATTCGATTTTAGTGAGACTTTACTAAGTTGTTTAACTTCTGTCTAAAAAGGTTTCTAGCTGAATTTTTCTTTGTATTTTAAACCTTTATGCGTTCATAGCCATTCACTCCTATGGTCGCACTCAAACGAAGCGAGGAAAAGTTGCTAATAACTATATATAAATAGGCAAATACAAAATGCATAGTTCAGTATATAGATACTGTAAGAAACAGTTCTTCTCTGTTTGCATTCAGCCCTTATTTAACGTCCCACTGCTGGGCACGGGCCTCCCTTCAATACGAGGGGGATCAGGCCATAGTCCACCACGCTGGCCAAGTGCGGATTGGCGGACTTCACATGTCTTTTGAAAACTTGCTAGGTTCTCTCAGCCATGCAGGTTTCCTTACGATGTTTCCTTCACCGTTAAGACAAGTGGTAATCATGTTGGAAATGATTTGCACATGCAAATATCAGAGGCGAGACCCGGGATTGGAACCCGCTTCACTCAGCTTCCCAAGCGAGCGCGTTACCACTGGGCTACCACTGCCTTCTCCTCTGTTTGCCAAAAGATTTTCATTTTTTTGTATAGTACGAGTACCTATTTAAGAGCTTTAATATTAATTATCATTAATAAAATTAAATTATGAATAAGGTCTGATTTAAACCATTGGACGGACACGAGTTCTATTAGTTAATTAATAAATTATGTACTCTTAAAAACTACTATGGAACATAGGCGTAGGGGCGATAAACTTCATTATACTGCTTTGAAATGAAGTGGAAATATTATTCATTTTCTATAGGTACATATAATAAAACTGTAGAGGTCGAATGTCTGTATATAGAAAAAAATTGCAAAAAACCGAGTCAGGGGGATGAAAGAAGAGCAATAGAACAAATCCAGATTTTTTCATTTTTTTTTTGTTTCTCTGTCTGTTTGTCCGGGCTAATCTCCGAAACTAAAAAACTATAGTAAATTATACAGCTTAGTGCACAAAAACTACTAATTGGATTTTAATGAAACTTTACAGTAATATAATTCATACATCAGAATAACAAAAAGGCTACTTTTTATCTCGGAAAAATGTACGGTTCCCGTGGGATAGATTTGTTTTTGTTTGTCTAGAGGCGAACCCGAGCGAAGTGAGGGTGAGCCGCTAGTATTTAAATATAAAATTCAAAGTCCTGACTGACTGAGTGATATATTAACGCACAGCCTAAACCGCTGGTTCTAGAGACATGATATTTGGAGGGTGTGTTCTTTGTGCAATATAGGTATCCACTAAGAAAGGGTATTTTAAAATTCCACCCTTAAGTGGGTGAAATGGGGAGTTGAATTTTTTGTAAAACTTTTTACTCTCTGAGTCGATTGAATATATATATATATATATATATATATATATATATATATATATATATATATATATATATATATACTCTTCAATTAAAATTATTAGACTTATATTACAGTTTTTCTATAATCATCCCCCAACAGAGTCAAATAGGCTTAGAAAATCCTACACGGCATGGGAGGGCGCATGGCGCGTAGGGTGGCGCAGGGTGTGCGGGGGAGCGGGAGTGTCTCTGTATTAATTACTTATACATTCTGCTAATTAAAAAATAATTAATTGTGAACCACACACACGACTAAGAGCTAGTTTATAATGTAGTAAGCCTAATAATATAATAGAAAAGGTTGAGGCCGGATTTCCTTTATTCATCCTAATCTACTTAAATATTTGAATGAGCTTAACAAGGTTACACATATACACAACAAGGTTAAAACATAATTAGAGGGGGATTCCATCGTGTTAGTTTAATTTTACAAAAGCAAAGTAGGCTTCAACTTTACGGTTCTTGTGAAAAAATAACAGAAAAATAAGTTATTTTTTGTTATAAAGATTTCGTGTAAAACTTTATTACGAAAATATATTCTATTTTTACCACTGAAGGTAAAAAGCGTTAAATGCTATTTTTTTTTTGTTTTTACTTATTGTGTATTATGCCCGGAGCATCTGATTATAATTTGATATTAATATCACTACATAGTATAAAACAAAGTCGCTTCCCGCTATCTGTCCCTATATATGCTTAGATCTTTAAAACTATGCAACGGATTTTGATGCGGTTTTTTTAATAGATAGAGTGATTGAAGAGGAAGCTTTATATGTATAATACATGGATAATATAGTAGAGAAACACTGATAATTTTAGAGGTTTCCAATATGATGTCGTAAATAAACACATTTTTTGTGCTTACATTGCAAATGCTGAATGAACCCTACGAGATAGATCAAAATAATATACTACAGTATTGTACACCTTAAAAAGGTCTACAAAAAAATCCGCGACGGCAAATGTCTATCTCTTAAGGATAACATACTATATCCATTTTACTATATCCAAGTCTGACCAATGGTGTTGCGTTTCAACTATTTTAAATTTCCCATTTATTTTTGCACTTTTCAATAAATATTTTCTTAATGAAAAAACAAATTACATTAAAAAATATTAATATATGCTTAATTCGGAAGCAATAAAGATTATAAAAAAAAATCACCTTTATTTAAATCACACGCATATTCCCTATTGCTTGAACGATGTACTTGTTGAAGTTGTAAAAACACTTTATTTGTGGCAAAAAATGTCATAGCCAAGTTCGAAGGTTTGAAGTTTGCACAAACGGACATTTACATTTATTTATATATATGCACTAACAATTATAATATCATAGAAATATCGCAAATATAGAATACTGCGGCGTATTTATTTTACTCAGGAGAATTTCTAGTATCTGTGTTCAATATAGTAATATCGTATGGTAAATGTTTTACTCAAAGGACCCTTTGGAACTCTCCGACCCATAAATTGTTATTTACTTATATATCAAAAAAATAATGATTACATCATTATGTTACACTTTTAAATAAAAAAAAAAAAAACATTTTTTTAATGATTTTTTTTTCGAATCAGATACTCGAAAAGGGTACATGTATAGATAGATTGTACTTTATCTATTATATTTAAGGTGTTTATCTAATTTTTCAAGTCGGTTACCAGACCAATAAAGTTAACTCGTTATGTTTTTGTTTTTACTGTTTAACATCAAACCGGCTAAAGAGTTTGATGGCGGCTATTCGTAGATAATTATATCTAATTCCATATTAATTATAAGAGATGGAGGATTTTATGAGTTTGAGAAAGAAGCACAAGCCTTTGATATGCCATAGATATAATGTTATTTTTTAAAACATATATTTTTTCTTAAGATTATTTATCATAGAGGAACAAATTTTGGAATATGGGGGAAATTAAAATCAACTCCAATAGAATATTATTTACATCAGTTAAATAATATTTTATTCAGCCCTTATTAACGTGGAGGCCCGTGTCCAGCAGTGGGACGTTAAAAAGGGCTGAATATAGAACACTAGTTACTTATTTCTAGCTAAATGCTTATTATTATATTTAGCCCTTTTTAACGTTCCACTGCTGGGCACGGGCCTCCCTTTAATACGAGGGGGGATCAGGCCATAGTCCACCACGCTGGCCAAGTGCGGGTTGGCGGACTTCACATGTGTTTCGAAAACTTGTTAGGTTCTCTCAAACATGCAGGTTTCCTCACGATGTTTTCCTTCACTCTAAGACAAGTGGCAATCATGTTGGAAATAATTCGCACATGAAAATATCAGAGGTGCGAGACCCTGGATTTGAACCCACTTCACTTAGTTTCCCAAGCGAGCGCATTACCACTGGGCTACCACTACCTCATTCAGTCATTTTCAGTTTAATAATGTGACATAATAATAATACATGACATATAGGATAAATATAATCCACTTAACTTTTTCTTCTTTTTCAATAGGGCAAAACGAAACAACGTATAAAAACTCTTTTAGTGTTTCGCCACAAAATATTTTAGAGGTATTAGCAAAATATATTTTTATATTAAAATTTTAACTTCAGATGTAAATATGTAGAAACTTAATTGTATTTTTAGTACATTTTTAATTGTCTTTCAATATTTAAGAAAACCTATGATTAGTTTGTAACGGCTGCTTTTAACAAACTAGGTCGATGCTCACTGACCTCTACACGAGCTAACGCATTTACCTACTTTTCATGAAACTACTTTAAACAGATTAACCTGACTTCATAACCTTTAGTTAAACTAACTAATGAAGATTTGATTCTGAAAGATTGGTGTGATTCATTTTGTTAGAATTTTATTTAGTTACTAGCGACTCACCCTTGCTTCGCTCGGGTTCGTTCCTAGGTGATTCTTTGAACTGATATAACTTTTTTATTTTTGAACCGATTGAAATAAAACAAATACTAAATGTTAAGTGAAGCTTACCACAATACGTTAGTGAAAATTACACCTGGATCGGTTAAGCCGTTTCTGAGATTAGCGCGCACAATCGCACAGACAAACATTTTAAAAATTATGTTTTGGATTCTGTTGCGTTAATGAAGATCCCAATAATAGTTTTTCTCAAATATCATTCATGTACAGACAGGGATCAGTTACACTTTTATTATATCTAATAAGTGATATGGGATATTTGAATTTGTAATAAGTATCGTTTATATGCTTTTGATCATGTGTATTGTACATGAGTTTTGTCATAACAATGAGTCCGAATTCGAGGGATTTACTTCTCCATCGTCAGATCAGCTTGATGATTTCAAATTATTTTAATGTCACACGGTTTTTAGATACAAAGTTTTAATCGATACGATAATAACTAGGTAAAAATCGATTTCAAAGATTTGATTATATAACTGCAATCAAAACTTATAAAGGCATGTTTAGAATTGCTTGTAATTCTTATGTTCTATTCAGGTATTTCTAAAAATATAATTTACATGATGTCTAACATATAAAATATGTTAAGTACCTCTTTAGAGTAAAATTGCATAAAAGATGAGGATATTCTAGCGCTTCAATACTGATACATAAAAGAAAATGTGAGACTGTATAACGAGAAAGGAAAAATATAGATAAATCTTCATATGAATAACTCGTATGTTAAAATCAGTCAAGTTCTTAGATGCACAAATACAGTACCCTCTTTCTAGTACAGTTGGAAAAAAACAACCACTTACCCATATTTTTTTTATTTTAGAATCAAAATCCATTATAATAGTTAAATATCAGTTCGAAAGCTTATTTTTAAGCATCAATGGAAAATATTTTTGCAGAAATCTTCACTGACCCTAGTTTTTCACAGCGGATTAGTCGGTAACATGGTAACACTTAATGACTCTTTTTGTGTCAAAAAATCTCATTTTCGCCAAAAAATATTGTCAAGCTTAATCCTACCGTGACTTTGTGAAATTGCTTCGACTTATGCGGCCCTCGGCGTTACATCTTTAAGAGAAACCATTAATCTTCATTTCTATAATATGAATATATTATCAAATTTTCTTTTATAATCGTATGTTTGTCGGCTTCTGCCTCTTTATAAGAAAAAGTTGATAGTCAAATCTATATTAATATTATAAAACAAAAATGAAGGGTCTATGGACTCCCGGTCGGAACGAAGTTCCTTTCGCTTTTCGGTAGACGTTTGCTATACAGTCATTATAATTTGTATAATAAAATATCATGTTGATAGAGTTCAATTATTGAAAAATGTACGATAAAATATATTTACTATGTATAAAATAAATAATGATAAATTAAACACTGAATAATCTGGGATAATTAAGTTAATAACTAATAAAAATTTTAGAACTGTATAAATCTTATTTTAATAATAATACTTTTTTAATTTTAGAACTAAACATTAATTATTTACTATAAAAATATACATTAATTATTTACTATATAAATAAAAGTTAAAAAAATAAGCCGAAGAGAAGAGAGCCGTCGACTCTTTCGGTGCGCGGGAGCGCTGTGTGCGGCGATGTGTATAGTTCATACACGGCTGTATATAGCAAGTAGAGTCGGAAAAAAGTCTTATTACACTTTTTTCGGTCTAGCTCCCATCCGCTCAGAACATGTAACGCTACGCGTTCCAAAACTGTAGAGGTTTTTATTAATGTATATATGGGTTTTTAATGACATAGGCAACAAACACACTTATTTATTGTTAACTTTATTTTACTGAACTAATTAATACAAAATACTATCTACTAGCGTTACATCTTTCTTAACGAACCGACACCATTATAAAAAGGAAGTATAAATAATGCAAAGACAATAGGAGTGTTGCCACTTAACCTAAGCATAGATAAAAACCAAAGAGTAAAATCCTAACACCCCCTCTCAATATTTATTTTAACGAAAATACAATATTGCCTAAACAAACAAAAAACTCTTTTATAATAATTGACTATTAAGTTTATATACAAAATCAAGTCTTAACAAAAAAAGCAAATTTCTTATCACACTATCTTATACAATAAAATATTTATTTATATTAAGTTTATTACAAAACTAGCAATCATTGTTACTACACCTATATTGGTAAGTAAATTCTTACATACTATCTTATACAATAAAATATTTATTAGTATAAAATTTATTACATAACTAACAATTCCTATTACTACACTTATGTTGGTAAATAAATTTTTAGGCAATTAAAATTCTAACAAATCAGGTAAGTATATTATGTATAATATGTAAATACACTATACAATTTTTAATTTGTTAATCAGATATGTATGTTTTATATTATTAAGTGATTTTGTTAATATATCTGCTATGTTGTTTTCTGATGAGACATAGTATATTATAATGGACTTATTATCAATAGCATCTTTGACAAAATGAAATTTTATGTCTATGTGTTTTGTGCGTTTACTGTTTTCATTACATTCACACATTTTTATAGCACTTTGATTATCAACTAGTAAATATGCATCAATATTTGGGTGATTAAAATTGTTTGATATACCTTTCAGATATAGTAGCTCGCTTGTAGTCATTGCTGCAGCAACATATTCTGCCTCTGATGAAGATAATGAAACTGTTGACTGCTTTTTTGAAAACCAAGAAATTAAATTATCATAATAAAAAATTGCACATCCACTTACGCTTTTTCTATCTTCCTTGTCTCCTGCCCAATCTGCATCACTGTAGGCTAACAGCTGAGCATTGTTTTTACTGCGTTCAAAACTAAGAGACTTGTGTGAAGTGTGTTTTAAATACCTTAATATGCGTTTTGCTGCTGTCCATGTCTGTTTTGTAGGCTTATCAAGATACCGGCTAAGATATGAAGTTGCATAGGTAATGTCAGGCCTTGAAATAGTAGAAATGTAGGTGAGGCATCCAATTATCTCCCTATAGGGTACATTTTGCAGAATTTCATCATCTGTAAATAGAAAATTTTGTTCCATTGGTGTAAGTATACTCTTGCAATCTTCCATACCAAAGGTTAACATTTTTTGTATGAATTTTTCTTGTTTTATATATAATTTATCTTCAGTTCTATATATTTCCATTCCTAAATATTCTTTTAATTTTCCCAAATTTCGAACATTAAATTCTTCTTTGAGTCTTGTTATAGTTTCGCTAGAATCTCCCATAATAACTATGTCATCCACCCATATCAATAACCAAACATTTTCTTTGAAATAAAGGCAAAAGTCATACTTTGACTGTTGAAAACCTAATTTTGACATATAGTGATGAAACCTTTCGTTCCAGCATCTAGGAGCTTCACGTAGACCATATAGAGCTTTATTAAGTTTTAACACCTTACCTTTTGTTACTTTAACACCCTCTGGTGGCCTAATATACACTTCATCTTTAAGATCCCCGTTCAGGAATGCGGTCGGCACATCAAGTTGTTTTAGTGACAAGTTATGCTGTATGGCATGGCTCATCATCATTCTTATAGTTGATATTCTTGCAACTGGTGAGTAAAAATTATGCCTTGTATCTGTCTGGAAACCTTTTGCTACAAGTCTTGCCTTTTTTCTTCCATCCTGCTTAATTTTAAAGACCCATCTGGTGTCAATAGCCTTTTTGTTCTGTGGTAAATCAGTTTCTTGCCATGTATTTAGTTTGTTTAATGAATTCAATTCACTGTTGATGGCATCTTGCCATTCAGCATCCTTTACTGCTTCTGTGTATGATTGAGGTTCAGTAAACAAACAAAATGCAATATTTGCTTCATTTTCATCAAGTATATAATCTTGTAGGTAAGTTGGCTTTTTCTTATTTCTTTTTGGTCTGTTTCCTGATAAATTTTGTATATTTTCTTCACTTATTTCTCTATCTCTCATGCCTTGATGTTGTTCTTCCTTATATTCCGAATCTATTATTTCATCATCTTTCTTTTTGTCTTCATCCACCTCTTCTTCAATGATATACTGTATTGGAGTCACTTCTTCTTTTATATTATATACAAAATCAGTTTCATCAAATCTTACATCTCTTGAAATAATTATGCAATCATTTTCAGGATCCCATAGGCGATAACCATTCAAACCATATCCTACCATCCTCATTTCTTTTGCTCTTTGTTCAAATTTATTACCTTTTGGCATATTAACTACCCAGACTTTACTTCCAAAAATTCTTAATTTAGATATATCGTTTTGTCCATACATAATTTCTGCAGGTGTTCGATGACTAATTGCCGCTGAGGGACATCTATTCAGCTGATATGCTGAGCACATTATTGCTTCTCCCCATAAGTATTTAGGTAAGTTAGTTTGAATCATTTGTGTTCTCGCTTTATTGTACAAAGTGCGGTTCATTCGTTCTGCTGTTCCATTGCTTTGTGGTGAGTATGGCTGTGTGTACTGTAGTTGAATTCCTTTTTCACTGCAAAATTTTTTTAATAAATTGTTTTTAAATTCTCCACCATTATCACATCTTATATTTTTAACTTTTACACCTTTGTCAGTTCAGTTCAGTTCTTTATTTAATGGCTTTAATGCGTGCCAGTTGAGCACAAATTATTTCGCCAATGTCACGTTGAATGGAGGAGTCACGTTCGAGATTGGCCGGTGAGATTTTGAATTATTCCACTGAAAGACTGGATTAACAGTATGAAATAGAAGGACTTTAATGTTATACCTCCACCTAAAAATAAAAAAAAAACAACACAAAAAATTAATTAAATTATACTATGTAAAAATAAGATGTTAGTAATTTAACTTATGTTAGAGAGGTGTTAATTCTAAAGCTTAATTTTATTAAATTTAACATATTTACACAAAAATCTACATAGGGGACTAAACACAAACATCAACAAACACTGAACATTAAGGGGACGGGGGACTTTGAAAGGAAGAACATCATAAAGGGGACGAAGGAGTTTGGGGCAATTGAAAAGGATGTGGGAAGCTGAACCTTCATCTAAACCGCATTCGCATATTGAGTGGTCCCTGACCCTGATCTTAGCCAAATGAACAGGAGTACTTGCGTGTCCAAAGCGTAGGCGACTAATAGTAGCTATAACCCACCGTTCTGCATGTTTCTGACGATAAAACCATGGTCGCTTTGGAATCTCCGCCTGAATAGAAGCATAATGCTTACCCTTAAAAGATTTTGATAAGTTCCAGTAGCTGACCCAGGATTTATCCAGATGAGTTTTCGCAAGTGATAATAAATCTTGAGCAGAATTATTAAAATGTTCAAGAGAGCCACACTGAGTTGCAACTTTAGCACAAGAATCAGCAGATTCATTGCCAATAATACCAGAATGAGCAGGGATCCATACTAACTGGATGTTCAACCCATTCTTGAGGCATGAGAGCAAAGCTTCACGGATCTTTAAAATAATGGAATATCTTGATTTGCTACGAAAAGGGTTTTCTTTAATAGCCAATAAACAACTTAAGGAGTCAGTCAAAATAACAGTCTGTTTTATGTTATGGGACTGGGCGAACAGGATTGCTTCTAGTAAAGCAACAGCCTCGCCTGTAAACACCGACGATTGGGGAGGACATTTGAATTGAAGAACAATTTTAAATTTAGGTATCCAACACGCTGCACCAACACAGCCATCTTTAGACAACTTAGATGCATCTGTATATATATGAACATGATTCAACCAATTTTGATGCAAAAGCTCTTGAAACTTTGTGTTGGTATCAGCGGCACCCTTTACTAGACCAATATCTGTGATTATAGGAGGAGGATAAGTCAAGGCAAGATAGGAGGTAGAGAAAAGTGGATTAGAGTTAAAAGAATTGATAGGATGAGGGAGGTTGGTAAATCTACGGTAACTATCTAAAAGGTAGGATACAGGCGTATTTGGGGCGGTAAGTTCGGATAATTTAATTAAACGAGGCCACAAAGGATGGGATGAAAGCTGTAATGATTTACAAACAAATCGGTCAGACAGGAACTGACGGCGGATCGGAAATGGAGGGTCCACACACTCTATCTGAAGAGCATTGGTTGGAGTCGACCTCATTGCACCAATTATAATTCTAAGACTTTTAAATTGTAATTTATTCAGCTTTTCTGAAGCTGCCTTATTAAAGGGGTCTAAAATGAAAAGACCATAGTCAATATGGCTCCGAATTAAAGCGTTATACAGCAGTTTTTGAGAATAAGGGTGTGCACCCCACCACACACCGGACAACGCTCTTAGAACGTTAATGCCTTTCTCGCACTTTTTACTAATATATTCAGAATGAGCAACTCCGTTCAATCTGCTATCAAGTACAATGCCTAGAAATTTAACTTTATCAACCACTTTAATTGCTTGATCCTCAACACAAAAATTAAAGCTTGGAATGCATCTCTTTTTAGAAAATACTACTGTCTGACATTTAGCCACTGACAACGATAAACCATGATAAGAAAGCCATTGGTCTAGGTAGTGCAAAGCAGTATTTATACGAAACTGAATGTCCTCTACAGACTTTGAACTAAAATAAAGGACGATGTCATCAGCATACTGTAATATACTGCAAAAATTGTTGACAGACAGTTCGAGGTCGTGGGTATAAATGCTGTACAGCAACGGACTGAGGACCGAGCCTTGAGGAAGGCCTTTCCAGACCTGCCTGGGAGGAATAGTTAGTAAGCGGTGTCTAACAGATATGGTTCTACTGATCAGCAGATTACATATGAAATGAGTCAACCTCGCAGGAATACTCAGCTGTTGCATTTTTTGCCTGAGTAACGGAAGAAGAACATTATCATATGCAGAAGCAATATCCAGGAAGACCCCGGCCAAGTATTCACCCTTAGCGAAGGCTAGTCGAATGTCTGTCGTAAAAATGCTGAGACTATCTATTGTACTCAGGCCCTTTCTGAAGCCAAATTGAGAGGGCGCTAAGATTTTCCTGCTTTCCACTAACCATTCCAAGCGATTTTTAAGAAGGTGCTCAAAAATTTTGACAAGAGTGGATGCTAATGCAATTGGTCTATAGGAGTTGGGATCAGAAGGACTTTTTCCTGGTTTTAGAATTGGAATAATAAGCTGAGATTTCCATGCTTCAGGAATTAATCCTGAATCAAAAGATGCATTAATTAAATTTAAAAAATATTTTTTAGCCCTATCATTAAGTTTGGATATAAAAAAAATAGGGAATACCATCCTCTCCTGGACACGAATCTTTTAAACCCGTTAAGACATTATTGAGTTCGTCAGAGGAGAAAGGGGCGTCCAATTCATCAGAAGCAGAAGGTGGGGAAAAATCAGGAAAGGAATCATAATTAGGGACAAAAGGAGGAGCTAATTTGTCTGCAAAGTCATTAAGCCAATCGGACGGATTATTGGAATTAATTTGGACATCATGAAGGGACCTGCGAAATCTCTTAACATTTGTCCAAACTATTGAGGATGGGCAGCGGGGATTCAGAGATTCGCAGAAATTAATCCATCCAGACTTTTTCTTTTTTGAAACTAGTCGCCTAAACTTAGCAGCACTCTGCTGGTAGTTTATAAAATTCTCCCCTGTCATAGAGGCCTCATATGACACTTCAGCAGAAATTCTACTATTGACAGCATCAGTGCATTCCTGATCCCACCATGGATTGGAAAGCAATTGATACTGTGAGGAGACTTTTTTAGGAATATGAAGGTCTGCAGAAAATAAAATAGCCGAAACAAATTGGTTGTAACAAAAAATGATATTCTCACCATTAACAAGCTCAGGAAGTGATTCAATCATACAATCAACCGAACAAGCAAAATCTGCCCAATTTGCTTTCTTTAGGTTATGTGAAAGTAGGGGTTTGGTGCTAGGGAGGGGTATATTTTTGTTATGTATAGATATAAGGATGGGAAAGTGGTCACTACCATGGGTGGATGGAAGTGTGATCCATGATAATTGGGAAGCAAGAGAGGGAGAGGATATGGATAAGTCCACAGCGGTCTTGGGGTTCTGGTTAGGATGAACTCTCCTGGTCGGAGAACCATCATTTAAGATGCACATGTTCAGGTCATCAAACATATTAACCAGTAAAGGAGAGACTCCATCATTGTAATAACACCCCCACAAGGTATGATGAGTGTTAAAATCTCCCATTACCAGACATGGACTGGGGAGGGCAGTAAGGATAGAATGTAGCTCTGGAATAAGGGCAGGGGAAGGATGGGGAATATAGAGTGAGAGGAATGAAATATCAAAGGCTCTCACAGCAACAACATTAATGTGCTGACTGTGAGGGGGAAGAGGGATGGAGGAAAAAGGAACAGAGTGCCGTATAAGAATGGCACTTCCTGCATACCCATCACTTCTGTCATCCCTTAAACAGGTGAAACCTGTAACTCGAAACCGAGAACTAGGCAACAACCATGTTTCCGAGATGGCAATAATGACAGGCTTATGCAGGTTGACAATGGAAAGTAATTCATGTTTTTTGTTTTTTATACTTTTACTGTTCCATTGCAGGAAGCGGAGTGGGGCCATTGTTAACAATTTGGAAGAGTTGGAATAGTTTTTGGGCAACGTTGGACGGTAAAGGGAGTTCATCACAAATTGAAATAATACTAATTAAAGTTTCTGTAAGAGTAACTAAGAGGGACTTGGTATCTGAAGGGGTATTAACATTATTGTTAAGAGCACAACCATTGGGTAAGGAGGAAGAACAATTGCCAGTAATGGCGTGGTGGGCTTCTTTATCATATCCCTTGCCCATAGGAGCCCTGGGACGTAATTGACGGACAACAGTTTGGCGGTATGACTTTGTTTGTGAAGGAGAAGGAACAGGTGAGGAACTTTGTGTAGAGGAATATACGGGAGGGGTAAACATTTCCTTAGCTACATCTGAGTAGGATCTTTGGACAGGAGGAAAGCGAGCAGAGGCTTCCATATAGAAAACATTATCCTGTGACATTACAATTTTGATAGATTGCTGTCTAGAAAACTCAGGACAATCCTTATCTGTAGCAAAATGTTTGCCTGAACAATATAAACATGTTGAGTTATCTCTGGAGATATCACACGCATCCCCAGTATGTGGTTGGGCGCACCTGTAACATCTAGGCTTTGATCGGCACTGGGATTTAATATGACCAAAGCGGCAGCAGCTTAGACATTGAATGGTAGGAAGTTTGTAAGATTCAACTGGTAAGGATGTGTGGTAACAGTATACTTTTTCTGGTAACATTTGCCCACGGAATGTTATTACAACAGATTGTGTTGGAACCCATGTAACAACACCCTCACTGACATTCTTTCGGTTCAATCTTCGTGCTTTCATCACTGCTCCACAACCAGTAGGGAGTTCTAATGACTCTGCCAGTTCCTCCATAGACCAATCTACTGGGACACCTTTAATAAGACCCATTCTTGTGACATTATATGTTGGGATAATTGCTACATATTTTGCCATAGATAAAAAGGGGTTCATTATAAACTCATTTGCTGCCTGTGCAGAAGAAAATTGGACAGAGATTTTGTTACGACCAACATTTTTAACCCCATCATTAACTATGGATTGAATTTTGTTGTGATGTAAAAACTGACCAAATTTAATAGCCCGTATAGTAGTTCCTGCTGCTGGGTCTGCAACTTCCCGTGAGACGTGAACAATGTAAGGACCTTTGTCGTCATTAGAGTAGGCTTTGGGACCGTCAGACATACTAGGGTGGACATAAACATTTTGTATGGAAGGAGTGGCTGAAGCAGGATCGGTAATTGTTTTTTTTGTATTTATTAATATATTTTCATTAATTTCACCTGGCCTCTTACGTGTAACAAGCCTTGCCATTAAACTTTCATGTCCACCTGCAGTGTCCGGTGAATCCGGAGGAGGGTCACCGTCCATTATAAAAACCTAAATCTACAACTTTAAAATACACGCAACACACACAATAAAATTACTTACCACCACCTATAATACACAAATAAATACAAAACCAACTATTTCAATACTTAATTATACAAAAATCCTTATTTGAAAGGCCTAAAATCTCACTACACGTGTGTCAACCACAACAAACGGAAGCGAAAAAACTACACCTTTGTCTGTCTGTAGTCTATTTATGTAACTGACTGTTGACTATTTATTTAATTGACACCATTATAAAAAGGAAGTATAAATAATGCAAAGACAATAGGAGTGTTGCCACTTAACCTAAGCATAGATAAAAACCAAAGAGTAAAATCCTAACAGTTTTTGTTTGAACGTGCTAATTTCTGGAACTACTAGTTCAATTTCAAAAACTCTTTGCATTTTATAACCCACTAGCTTCGCTTAGGTGCGTTCTTAGGTGCATCCCTAGATACTTAATCGTAGCATATCTGTTAGTATTGGTAGTTTTCAGTTTCTATAACATTACTATTAATGTATCACGGTACTATTATAAATGCGGAAGTTTGTTTGTATGTATGTTTGTTACTTCTTCTCGCTGAAACTGCTGAACAGATTTGAATAAAATTTAGTACACACGTTGATTATGACCTGAAGTAACATATAGGCTTCTAGTAGTAATAAAATTTGCCAAAAGCTGGTGCTACTTATATACGGTAAAGCGAGGGTAAGCCATTCAGATCATATATTTTGTTAACTAAAGAGAAAACAAGGTTTACTTTATAAAATCTTTAAACAATTAAACAAAAACAAAAGAATTCAAACATATTTCACGATTCAAGTATAACAATCTCAATAAAAATAAAAAGTACCCGCATAGTATCAATCACATAACAGTTCAGACCCTTTTCTTTGGTAATGTTCCCATTTGCATATAAATGTGCGCCGCCTATAGAGAGGAGTGACTGGTTGTTTAAAATAATATGAATATTATCTACGCTGTACATTGTATTTTTAAAAGGCGTTACGGTGGCATATTGGAATTTTTTAGTCATGTCTGTATGCTACAGTCAATATTATTATTATTATAACACTTTATTATACAATAAAATGGTAGAAAAAATACAATTAAAGAGACGTGCAAAGGCGGTCTTAAGCTGTCTCTTACAGGCAATCGATTGAAAAGGATACAAAAAAAAAACATATATATGGCCGAATCGAGAACGTCTTCCTTTTTGGAAGTCGGTTGACAAACGTAAAGTGCGGAATGATGCATAAAGTGCAAGTTACTAAAAAAATAATTTAAATAAACATATATACAATGTTATTTATAATATAATACATGATATTTTACCAATATATATTTATTATATAATGCTATAGTGAGAAGTAGGGCTGTGCCTAACTTTTCGACCTGGTTTTGTAACGGGGAAATCCATATCAATATATAATAAAATATGTAAAAACCAGGTGAATCCCCAGCCTTGAAAAATTCAGGTCATAATGGGTTAGGGGTCGTCCATTAATCACGTGATGAACTCCCCCCTCCCCCCTGGTGATACATGGTGGGCTTTTAGACTAATCCCTCCCTATCCAAAATCATAAATATTATTTTGGTACAAGTTTTTTAAAAAAAAATCAGAATTTTACTTTAAATACAGGTATAATTTAATTTAATTCTATAAAATTATGCACCGTGATAAAAAAATCCAGACAGAATTTAAGGTTGCAGTACCTGAAGCAAATATTAACTCTCTCGCACATGTTCGCTAAACCACTGCGGAGAAGGTAGGTCTAAAATAAAACTTTCAGCACTGTCTTCGGTCTCGACATACTCTGCTACGACGTCATGGCCGTTGATAGCCTTCTAAATTCAACGAAAGGACGAAGAACGATGAAGTTCAACGAAAAAATAAATATATGTGATATCTCTCTACACCCCCCTTGTGATGTTTCGTGATTCATCCCCCCCCCCCATCCCTCCTCCCCCCACTAAACGTGATTATTGGACGATCCCTTAATAGCTTTAGTTCATTTGTATTAGTTTTTTAATAAAAATTGTATAAAAATATATTATATTAATTACTGAAACACTCACAATTTATATAAGTAATTAATTATATTAGCATAAATAATTGATTGGATATTTTACATTTGCGTTTTTATCCAATAAACAAAAAAAGTATAAAAATGTTAAAAATTACGATGATATGTAAATGTTTTTGATAATTATAATTAGCAATTCGATTATTGTGCTTATAATTTGAAGGTAATTAATTGCTAGGGTGTCCAATAAGGTTAATTTTTCAAGGATCCCAGCAATGATATATATATAAATTTGCTCTGCGGTCGCGGGTTCGAGTCCCGCAATACGTATGTATTTGAGGATATATATGTGTTGTGTGTTAACTAAATTATATCAATAACGTAAGCCTCGTAGGTTACCATGGAACTAGACGGCGCTGTGTGTTAATGTCCCAACATATTATTATAATTAAATTACAAACAGTAATGGGAAAATTTTATCTCTATATAGAATTTATGATAAATATGATTATGAATGCTTTGAATTACATAAAAATAAAATAAAGAAATGTAATACTTAAGAGATTGTGATAACATTAAAAAATGTCCAAAATTGTATTTTAATATATTCAATCTAACCAATCAATATAATTAGAATTAAAGGTAATATATATATATATATATATATATATATTACAGATATAACCTGAATTACTCAGTTTGAAGGCATCGATTGCTGTAGCAAAATGAATTTTGTGGATAAAACTGTTCTTATCACTGGTGCCGCCTCCGGTATAGGAAAAGCTATAGCTAAACATTTTGCTAAACTTTCTGCAAATCTGTCTTTATTAGATATAAATAAAGATAACCTCTATAAAGTAGCAAAAGAATGTGAAAATTTGATTAAAATCACAGTAATTAAATTTGTAGTTGATGTTAGTAATGACACGGACTTGAAGCAAGCAGTGAATGAAACTATTAAAGAATTAAATAAAATCGATGTTCTTATAAACTGTGCAGGCATTTTAAGTAACGTTAACATAACTGACTCTGATATTTTAGAAGCTTACGACAAAGTGCTGAGTGTAAATCTGAGATCTGTCGTTGCTGCGACTCACTTTGCTGCACCCTCATTGATTGAAACTAAGGGATGTATTATAAACATTTCAAGTATTATGTCCAAATTAGTTTGTGAAAGAGCTATTCCGTATAATGTTTCAAAGGCTGGAATAACACATTTGACAAAATGCGTCGCATTAGAATTAGCAAAGTATGGAGTACGAGTTAACTGTATAGCTCCAGGGATAGTGAAGACTAATATTTTAGAAAATAATGGTTACTCTAAAGAAAGGATAGAGGAAATGGAGAAGTCTTGTTTAAATAAAAACCTTATTAAGCATATTATTAAACCAGAAGAAATAGCAGAACTAGCAGCATATTTGGCAAGTAACAAAGCTGTTAGTATCACTGGTACTGAGTTTGTTATTGATTGTGGTACGACGATACTTTCCAACACTGTATTTTGAATTGAATTATTAAGTAATATGTAATACATAGACATCTAACAAAATTAAAATTGCTTTTAATAGTTTTTGTACTATTTATATTGGCTACCAATTTAGTAAAATATTTTAATGTGTTTATTAATTAAAGATTATTTTGTCTCGATTATTTATTTTATTTAGTTATAAATACTTTTTATTGCACACACAAGAATAATACAGAAGATGAAAACAAAAAAAAAAGATAGCAAATGGCATGCAAAGGCGGTCTTATTGCCATATGTATGTATACCTTATTTAAATAAAAGTGCTTAGTTTTTCTGATTGTGCACATAATAAGCTTTACAATGGTTTTATAAGACTTGTAATATTTAAAACACTTTTGTGTAAGTCATAATTGAAACTTGATGGAGAGTTAATGGTACATAATTGAATATTTAAATTTAAACTAAAGTTGTAATTGGTAAACTGAAAATACTAAATCGATTTAATAATTCTTTCACTTTCAGGTTCAAACTTAGAACATAAATACACTGTTTAAAAGCGAGATAGAAAATTTTATTTCAGTAATAATAAGTTTTTGGGTGACAGTAGTAGCCCAGTGGTAACGTGCTCGCTTGGGAAATCGAGTGAAGATTGTTCAAATACCAGGTCTCAATCATTTCCAACGTGATTCCCACTTCTCTTACGGTGGAAAAAAACATCGTGAGGAAACTTACGTGTCTAAGAGAACTAAGGAAATTTTCGAAAGACATGTCAAGTCCACCAACCAGCGCTTGACCAGTGTGGTGGACTGTGGCCTGATCCCCCTTGTACTGATATACAAGTATACAGATATTTGTGATATATTATAAGTAAATTATACATTATTTCAATAACTTAGTATAAAACAGTAAACATAAGATGGCGTAGCGTTTCAACTATATAGTAGTTGTATTATACTGACTTAAATAGCCGCTGTCGGTCTGCTGTCAAGTAGCTATGGCCCTAAGGGAGATAGCATGTGAAAGTTATTTCAAGTAAATTTAACTTTCAGTATTTTCATTCTATGCCAATGTTGGTATATGTATATGAAATAGTTTTTCAGATATTTTTTTATCTATACAGATAAATAAAATTGGAGTGTCTGTTTGTAATAATAAAATAACCGCTTTTTACTAAATGCATATGGATCTATACACGGTACATATACCAAAACAACATTTTTTACAATTTTTGTCTGTCTGTCTATCCGTCTGCCTGTCTGTCTGTTGGTTCGGGCTAATCTCTGAAACAGCTGGACCGATTTTGACGGGACTTTCACTGGGAGATAGCTGATGTAATAAGGAGTAACTTAGGCTACTTTTATTTTAGAAAAAAAATTGGGTCCCAAGAAAAAAAATTAAAACCAAAAAAATAATAAAAAAAAGTTTATTTTGGGAAGCAACCTAGGGACGAACCCACAGATATAGATGTATATAGATAACGCAAATGCATGTACTTCGCGTGTCTGAACCCCGACCAAGCGTCCAGGTTGGTCGCCGCCAACTTCAATCCGTGCGCGTCCATTGTTGCAGCCAGACGGCCGCAAAAACTAAAAAAATGCCTCGTTGCGTAATAATTAACTGCAATAACCCAAAAATTTCGAGCACCCAAAGACAGGAACATATTTCCTATCACAGGTAAGTTATTTTAAAATTATATTATGCGTAAATTCATATTAAAACTGTTTTTTAAGTATTCCAAGCTGTGTGTGAGTCCCAGAATGTACATAACTGTAAATTAACGTTAAGTTAACGGTATTCACATTACATTGCCGCGTTTGCTTTGGACGTTTGATCTGACGTTATGTGTAAGGAGACGATGAATATCGGAACACGCGATATTGTCGCACATCGCTTCGACTTCGTGATACAGGCAATTTGTCATTCTTCTGTCAAATCTAGCGACTAGTGTTGTTCGTTCTACAAATTATGTATATCAATAATCGATATCGGACGGATATATTATAAAAAAAACAATTTAGTAGATAAAACAAGCTCATGCATGACCTAATTTTAAACAACAGCTTTAAAAAAAGGAGGGTAATATTTTTAGGGTTCATGTATTCAATGTGTTTTTGTTTATCCTTTCAACATATACGAGTATGTTTATATATTTAATGTGTTTATAAATTTCTATTGTGTTTAAAAATTATTTTTTTAGTTTCCCACATGATCCATACTATTTGTTCTATACATTTTGAAAATATTAGTTTCATTGAAGGAAAAAAGTTAAATACATATATGTGTGTATGAGCGAAACGATCACGGCGGCGGCTCCAGTTGAATCGTAGCGGGGCGGAGGGGCATCGGCGGCATCGATGTCTTTGAATCGGTTTGGATTTCCCGTCACTAAATTTCGGCTGTGACGTCACAGTAGGTGTTAAAAAGTCGGCACGCTTGGTTTCAATACAAATCGTGATACTTGCGTTATCTATTACATCTATATCTGTGGACGAACCCAAGCGAAGCGAGGGTGAGTCGCTAGTTCAAAATATAATAATTAATTACATTGAAGGTAGGGTTTACAAGCCAGTGTCACATAATTCATAATTACATATCAGAATTGCATGATGCATCATATTGTAATCTTTATTTATATAAGTATATATATGATTCTTCTGTTCGTGTGTTTGTCAATGACCTCCTCCTTAAAATCGGGACTTATTTTGATGATTTGTTTTCGTGAGTATTTGAGTGGGTTCCGGGATGGTTTATATTCACAGCTGGACCTCGTAGGAGCTGCATGCTCAGGTTCTAAGATTTTCGTGAAGACCATATTCGAGCAGGACAACGTCTGCCGGGTTCACAATTTTTTTATAACATTAAATCTATACTAATATTATAAAGCTGAAGAGTTTGGTTGAACGCGCTAATCTCAGGAACTATTAATCCGATTGGAAAAAATCTTTTTGCATTAGATAGCCCGTTAATTGAGGAAGGTTATAGGCTATGTATCATCCCGGAAAAATGTACGGTTTCCGTGGGATACATTTGTTTTTGTCTAGGGGCGAACCCGAAGCGAAGCGAGGGTGAGTGGCTAGTTTTAAATAAAGTTGTATATGCTTTTTAAAAATAAAAGATAATTTCTTTTTATTTTTAAAAGAAAACAAAAAAAAAAAGTGATATCGATTGTAGAATATCATCTTGTAGAACAAGTAAGTCTTGTAAAATGTCCCTGTGCCCTTTACTTTACGCCGCCGTTAGGAAAAGGCTGCGAAATTCCATTTGTTCTCGACCTCTGCAATAAATTTATGCCAACATTAAGTCTGTCACAGATCTTTCTTCCCTTGTAAATTTTGTGGAATAGAAAGGAAGTGAAATATGTCGATATATACTTTGCTTATACTAATAGGAAAACCTTTTTAGTGTAATATACGAGTATTGTTAGCAAATAGTTTGACGACAGGTTTGGCTCAGTTTGTATTGACCCTACTTGCTGTGCCAGCTGTCGCTGGTACGAGTCCCGCTGGTGGCATCCATTTGTGTGATGAGCACGAATATTTGTACTCCAATCATGGGTGTTTATATTTATAATATGTATGTATTTAAAGTTATATATGTGTAGTGTATAAACTATCTGGTATCCATAACACACGCCTCGTAGCTTAACATGGAACTAGATGGTGCTGTGTGTTTAATATCCCAACATATTTATTTCTTTATATTTTATAGTTATACTGCATTTGTAATGTTTTGTTAATTTTAGAAATAACCTACACTGTCATGGTACTGTCCGAATTGGGGAAAACATAGTGAATAATCACTGCGATACGTTTTTTATACATATAATAAAATTGTAACTAAGCCGAATCTGTACATTATTGGAATAGTATTGATACAGAGACCGAATCTATAGTTTTAGAATTTTTGTCTGTTTATCTGTCTGTCTGTGACCACATCACGAGAAAACCACTGGACAGATTTTGATGAAATTCGGTATAATGATATCTGGTTATCCGGGTCAACATATAGAATACTTTTTCTTGCGGGAAAATATCTCATCTCTGATAAATCCATACTAAACGTTAAAACGTAAGTAGGGACCAACCCAAGCGGAGCGAGGGTGAGTCGCTAGTCGAATATAAATTTCTAGTAAAAGGACCTGAAGGTGATATTAAGAAGTAAATATTGATATTATAACGTATTATAGTCTAGTTATATGTAGAGCTAGCTATATTAGCATAAATTAAAAGGCTCACCTAAAGTTGTGATGGCTTCTCAGGAAGTTTCTCATGATGAACACAATGCTATATTTCGTAATGAGTAAGACTGTAAGTACCCTACAATACCTACTACCATCATTCTCTAATTTCCATTACCCCATCTTTAAAAGAAGCTGCGAAGGAAAAGATCCTAAGGAAACCTGCATGTCTGAAAGAACCTAGCAAGATTTCGAAAAATATGTCAAGTCCGTCAACCGTCCGTCAACGTGACAGATTTTGGCCTGTTTCTCCTTACATTGGGGGGACTCCAATGGGACGTTAAAAGCAATAGCAAACTTCATAACAACCAGACTGTATACAATATGCATGTGTCGCCTTTGCGTCATAAAATACACTGAAATTAAAATCACTTAGTTGAATTATCTACGTTTTTCGAATTAACGAGACTTTGGTTTTTATTCATCAAGTTGAATAAATCAAATAAAATAAATGTATCCAGCTCTTTTTTTTAACGTCCCACTGCTGGGCACAGGCCTCTCTTCAATACGAGGGAGGATCAGGCCGTAGTCCACCACTCCAAGTGCGGGTGGGCGGAATTCACATGTCTTTCGAAAACTTGCTAGGTTCTCTCAGACATGCATGTTTCATCACGATGTTTTCCTTCACCGTAAAGCAAGTGGTAATCATGGTCAATCATCAGAAATGATTCGCACGTGAAGATATCAGAGATGTGAGACCCTGGATTTGAACCCGCTTCACTCGGTTTCCCAAGCGAGCGCGTTACCACTGGGCTACTACTGCCTTACTAAATAAATATACAATGATATTTTTTTAAACATTTTGTCATTACTATTTATTCTATTGTTTAACAACAAACGAAAGCAACGACAAATAACATAAAACAGTATTAACAGCTATTAAGGGCTAAATTATCAAATTAATTATTAAAGTCTTAGGAGGAAGAATAAATTAGTTCAATTATTTTATTTTTATATTGAGGCTTGTCATTTATTTAAGGTTAATGTTATTTATCTTCTTCTTTAGAAATGTATATTAGTGATTCACCCTCGCCCACTCGATTTCGTCCCTAGTTACGTTTTACCGTTTAGTATAGATTTCTCAGAGATGAGATATTATTTTACAGTAAAAAGTATTTTATATGTTGATCCAGATAACCAGCTGTATTCATACAAAATTTCATAAAAATCTGTCAAGCGGTTTTCTCGTGATGCGGTCACAGACAGACAGACAGTCACAAATTCTAAAAACTATAGATTCGGTCTCTGTATCGATAATAATGACTATTTCAATAAGACTTTCCAAAAAATATTTAATGTACAGAATCGACTCAGTTACAATTTTATTATATGTATAGATTTGATTGAACAACATCTTTTAAGATAGATATTTATTTTATAAATCAATATGTGGACATACAAATTGACCAACGTAGTAATTATATAATATGGTCTACTGATTCGGCTATTTATTATATAATGTATCAACCGTGAAGGCGGGTTAATGTAAATACATAAATCCTTTCAAATACGTATTCATTAGTAATAAGTAGCTAGCTTAGATTAGATGGTAGCATTATCACGCTCCCAAAGAGATTAAAATATTGCTATATATGTACATATATCAATATTTTAATACAACGTCTAATTGTAAGATGAGTGAGTAAAATAGGAGATTGCGCTATAACTAAAACAAAAAAACTCTAAAAAGGTAGGTTTCATACAAACTTTCATCCTTTTTATGGGATGAACTTCGAAAAATAGTAAAACACGTATTTATTAAATTGTATTGAAGAGCATTATTACCAAGTTTCAAGTAATTCTGATCATAATATTTTTTTTTGGGTTGGGCTATAACGTGTAGTCCCGTGGCAATGAGAAAATCTCCCGCGGTAAAAAGTAGCCTACATAATTCTCCAGCCCTCCAATTATCTCCACATAAGAAATCACGTCAATCCGTCTCTTTGTTTCGATGTGAAAGAAGGACAAACAAACAAACAAACAAACATACTTTCACATTTATAATATTAGTATGGATATAGATATGGATTTTAGGATATATGTTGGTAGAGTTTTTGATAGATATCATGAATTTTTATGTAAAATGAGTAGTTTAAGTTTAACACAATAGGTTTTTTGTAATGTTGATGTTTATCAAGAATGGCAATCAATTAACTTAGTAAGGTCATAAGAAGATTAGTTTTGAGATAAATTATTATTTTATATAATTTTTGTAATCTATACATATAATAAAACTGTAGAGATCGAATGTCTGAACATAAAATGCTAAAAACGAGTCAGGGGAATGTAAGAAGAGAAATAGAACAAATCCAGATTTTTGTACGGCTTAATTCGGAAACTGTTGGATCGATTTAAATGAAATTTTGTATGGTGGTACCTTTTATCTCCAGTCAACATCTTAGATACTTTTTAATTAATACTTTACAATGATTGGATTTTAATGAAACTTTACAATAATATAGTTCATACACCAGAATAACAAATATGCTACTTTTTATCCCGGAAAAATTTACGGTCTCCGTGGATGATTTATTTTTTGTTTGTCTAGTTGTAAAATATAAATTGTTTTTTTCGATTTTCCTACTAATCCCTTGGAATTCATTACATTTAGCAGAATTTAGGGTAGTCTATATTACTATCTAGCCTATAAAATATATCCATGCCTAAATAACATATTCATATACAGTACTAAGTCCGTTCAAGCAATAGTTACAATATAAGTACTGCAACGGATTAGACGAGGCGCTTAGCAAGCGTATATGCAAGTAATGCAAATTTACTGTTGCATTTGAAACTATGTATAAGATTTCCGCAGTTAGTCTAACAATTTTAAACCTAGAAATATCCGACTATTATTTTACGTGCTTGCTAATACCAAGTTACGTGTTTATTTATGCGTGAACGTGTATGTTTGCTGCTCCTTTTAGTTGAAATGGCTAAACAGATTTGGATACATTTTAGTATGCAGATAGACTATGACTTTGAGTAATAGATAGGTTACTGTTAGTTACCTAAGACGTATATCGTGCCCCCCCCCCCTCCCCCTTCAACGTGCGTTCACATTGTCGTGGTGGAGGGGCTCAGTAGTGCCCCAATCCAGCCGGACGCGAAGCCAAGAAACGCACTGGAAGGTGGCCCACCTCCGAGAGTGGACCGTGCGTGTGTAAGCGATCCTACGACGCCCCATTAAGACAGAGGAGGTTCCGTTGGGTTTTAATGGGTAGTACTGACTTTGCCGGTGAGTCCCACACTTCGTGCCTAAATGCATTTCCCAACGTTAAAAAAAAGGACGTATCAAGAGAAGCGAGGATATGATATATAGTATACTAGCGACTTACTATCACTTCGTTTATGTACACCCCTAGCTACATTTTAACATTTATAACGAATTTCTATGTCCTAAGCTTGAAAAATAATTTGATCCCAATAAAACTTTCAATTCATATATCAAGTTTCATTTTAGCGATAAAAAATAGCATAGGTCCTTCCATAAAAATTAGTTCATCGGTTTACGCGTGAAGACGTAACAGACAGACAGAGTTACTCTTTTATTTATAATAGGTTTAGAAACTTTTTATTGTTTATAAAAGATTAAGGTCGTAGTTCAAATATTGAAACACTTTTATTTATGTAACAAAACTAAACACAGGAAACCCACTACATTTCACGCGTTCTCTAAAGAGCTCTCACGTGTAAATCAATCGATAAGGGTTGTGGGTACTATTATAAACAAGGTGTGAAAGGAATCTCAAACCCTTCCACATAGCAGAGATAAAGCGATCCGTGAAACAAATAGGGTGAACCTTTGAAATTGAGTTTGAGTTGGAAATGTTACTTCCGTTTCCGACAAAAAAAAACTAAAACTTGTGAATGCATATTTCGATGGAATAATTTATCATGTATACTCGTCTAATATATACATTAGATATAATATATGATATAGTATAAGTCCGGCAGAGTTGCATATAGTTTTAAAAAACTATCAATATTAACTATATTTGTAAGACACTACATAAAATAAGCATAGTTTATTTTAATTCAACTAACTTCTAAATTTATTAGGTATCTCTCCCTTATAGGTATCTCTCCCTTATAGGCGTCTCTCCCGGACCTGTTGCTAAGCGCAAAACTCGAGAACGGCTCGACCAATTCAGCTATTTTTTTTTCGTATGTTTTTTAAGGTATACGGAGAGTTTTAATAAAGAGAAAAATATAAAATAGTTATACCTAATTTATATATTTATATACGTATATAAAATATCATATGTATTTATATATGTATGTATCATTTTTTTATTTTTCCTAACTCTGTAATTTGTTCACACCCTTCCACTTCACACTTTGTTATTTCCTAAACCTAAAGGTTGCCTGGAAGAAATCGCTGTTTTAGCGATAAGGCCGCCTCTTGTGCATTTTCCTACTACTGTATTATTCTTTTCTTATTCCTTCCTCTTTTGTGTGTGCAATAAGGAGTCTTATTATTATTATTATTATAAAATAACCTGCCTACTTTTCTATATCTATACCTATATGTACTTACCGTTAAAACGTATGTACCTAAGGACTAACCCGAACGAAGCGAGGGTGAGTCGCTAGTATCAAATATAATTATCGTAATTAATGTCTTATTAAGACTAACTAACGTATTTATCAATAATTACTTTTTAACCAAAAAGGTTCAAAATCTTCTAAAAAATTTAATATATATATATGTAACATGAATTAGTCTGTAACAGACGAAACAACATACATTTGAATTTTACTTTCTATTTGTAAGTACTTCTTATTTTTTATGTCGGTTAACTTTAATTAGGAAGTTCTATTGAATGTTGTTAGAAAATCTTAACTCATAATTGCCCAGTTTTTAGAGTTAGCACTAAAGTCGCATCAAGTAAGGCATATGAATTACAATATGTATGTGCATGTATGATGAGTTTGATACTTCTTCACGCTGAATGGACTGGATGGACTTGGATGAGATTAAGTACATAAATGGACTATGTTTTTGTATTTATTACATTACTATACATATGTACATAAAAATGCATATATTGTAATTAGTCACGTGAAGGTAGCCCAAAAAATAGGGAAAGGTTAATAAAAATTCACATAGAGCTGAAAATTGGTACCTTGAATAAATTTTTTTGCAAGTGTGGGATCGATGGGGAATTTTTACATTTCATTTATAATGGTGTTCCGAACATTCGTACCAATTTTCATCTGTATGCGAATTTTTGCACTTTGAGATGTCTACTTTGACCGGACTAAATGTTACAAAATTACGATGTATATCCATTATCCATGCTAATATTTTAAGTGTGAAAGTGTGTTTGTTTGTTTGAAACCTACATTTTTAGACTATTTTATGCAGTTTTAGCGCGAGCGAAGCTGCAGGTTCTGCTAGTAATGATATAAATGGATAAGTAAACCAAAAAAAAGTATATGCTTAGTTCGTGTTTTGAAATTGGCAAAAAAATCTATACTAATAATATAAAGCTGAAGAGTTTGTTTGTTTGTTTGGAATAACGCGCTAATCTCAAGAACTACTAATTTGATTTGAAAAATTCTTTTTGCATTAGATAGCCCGTTAACTGAGGGAGGCTATAGACTATATATCATCCCGAAAAAATGTACGGTTCCCGTGGGATAGATTTGTTTTTGTCTAGAGACGAACCCGAAGCGAAGCGAGGCTGAGTCGCTAGTATAAAAATAAATGGAGGAATATGAAACGAAAACCTTATACGTACGACCAGTAGGTACTTTATTTTTATCACATTCGATATACCGGTATTAAACAGAGTATGAATAATTCATTTATTTACTCTGATGTCTTTTTTGTAGTAACGTCAATTATATTAATATGAAAATTGGTTCGATCGGAGTATAAGTGATTATACATGTAAATTGGTACTGTTGCTTTAAGTTAACAAGGACTTAATTTGCTTCGACATGGATGCCGTCAATAAACTTACATGCTTGATTCTAGTTATATTTTGCACTGTTTAGGATTTATATGAAAAGTTTTTCAAAAACGTAAGTTTAGAAATTATATAAAAATATTGTCGGAAAAGTAAGCTTTTTGTGTGATTTAATACTTTATTAGTCTTACGCAAGTATTAGACATCTATACATATAATAAAATTGTAACTAAGCCGAATCTGTACATTCAATATTTTTTGGAAAATCTTATTGAAATAGACATGTATCGATATTACACAGGCCGAATCTATAGTTTTTAGATTTTTTTTCTGCCTGTCTGTCTGTCTGTCTGTGACCGCGACCCAGGAAAATCACTAGACAGATTATGATGAAATTTGGTATGATGATAGCTGGTTGGATGATGGATGATACTTCTTACTGTGGGAAAATATCTTATCTCTGAGAAATCTGTACTAAATGTTAAATAAATTTCAAATAAATATTTCAAAATTTCAATTTGAACTGAAAAACTGTATAAAATAGTGAATAAAATTACAACCAATATTTCTGAGTTTCCCAAATTCAAAGAGTTTACGATGTATTTAAGAGTTGAGTTGAAAGAGAGAGAGGGGTTAGAGCTAGAGGCAGAGAGAGGGAGAGAGAGAGGGAGAGAGGGAGAGAAAGATGCCCATCATCAGGTTACTTCGACGATACTGAATTACTGTTTTATCATCTGAACGAAATAATCGTGTAGGTTTTAAATAAATACAGTAATTACTAGTACTCGTACATTAGTAAAATATTCACAATTTATTTATGCGTCTTATTTTTTATATTCTTAATTAATTTATCTCTTCAAGGTTTCTTAGAAGAAATGTCTTCTAGAGATAAGACCGCCTGCTGTACATCTTTACTTTGTATTTTCTGTTTTATTGCATCTTTCTTTTGGTATATAACGAATCGTATAATTATATTTGTATGCATTAATAATTTAATTAAAAGTAAGTTTAAAACAAAGCAACCCAGGCAATGGTAGCCCAGTGGTAACACGCTCGTTTGGGAAACCGAGTGAAACAGATTCAAATCCCGGGTCACGCACCTCTGATATTTTCATGTGCGAATCATTTCTAACATGATTACCACTTGTCTTACGGTAAAGAAAAACATTCTGAGGAAACCTGCATGTCTGGGAGAACCTAGCAAGTTTTCGAAAGACATGTGCAGTACGCCAACCCGCACTTGGCCAGCGTGGTGGACTATGGCCTGATCGCCCTCTTATTGAAGGGAGACGCGTGCCCAGCAGTGGGACGTTAAAAAGCGCTGAATACAAGTTTAAAACGATAACGATTAAATATTCTAGGATTATTAGCTCTAACATACATTTTTGTACTGTACTACTTTTGAGTAACCTTATGCCCTTTTAATATATTCGTCGAATAAATTCAAGGAAAATAGGTTGCAGGGTAACAAAAAACATTCCAATAGACGAACAGATATCGGGATAATCTTATAAAGGTTTCATCTTTTTCCGTAAAAATCATGTCAATTCAAGTTTATGAGGAAGAATTACAAACTAACAAACGTTGCATTTATATTATTAATTAAAAAATACATTAATGATTTTAACATATTTAATTAATATTATTCAGTAAGAATATTAAACAAAATTAATAAAATTTATCATTTATAATTTTCAGAAACCTACAATAACACTATTTGCAAATGCTTTACAACGTGAACAAATCCACAAATTCAAGCAAAAACTTAATAGCAGTAATCTCATTATAAAATAGCTTAAAAACCGTGCAATACTTAGTTTTTCTAAGAAAATGTATCAGCTGAAATACTGTAGTGTGCACTTAAATAAAATACCATGAAAGAAGCATCTAATGGCGTGGAAAACCCAAGCTAAAATTTTTATTCTGAATCCCGTAAAAATAAAACGAAATGTTTTATACTAACATAAAACGTACGCTATACGAGTGCTAACTTGAGTTTTCCTAACGGTAATTCTAAAGAAAATACGGCGTTAATGAAGTTATATGTTTTAAAGGAAATAAAATCTTAATTTTACAGTTAAATAGATTTAAAATAAAAATATAACTATGGATGTACCTTCACGTAATTTTATGAAGGTAATCTCTTAGATCTATATCTATACATATTATAAAATTCTCACTAAGCCGAATCTGTACATTAAATATTTTTTGGAAAATCTTATTGAAATAGACATTATTATCGATGCAGAGGCCGAATCTATAGTTTTTAGAATTTTTGTCTGTCTGTCTGTCTGTCTGTCTGTCTGTCTGTTACCGCATCACAGAAAAACCACTGGAGGGATTTTGATGAAATCTGGTATGATGATAGCTGGTTATCCGGGTCAACATAAAGGATACTTTTTATCGCGAGAAATTATCTCATTTCTGAAAAAAAGTACAAAAACTGGTAGGAACAAAACCACGATGATACTATTTGTAAACAGTTTAGCAAGGTAACTTACAAAATACGGTAAAAACTATAAAAATAGCTTATCTTGAAAATCAAATTATCAATAGCCCTATTTTATCCATTAAAATAGTAATTTTAATTAGTATTTATTTATGTGTTATTTAGATATTCGACAATAGATGTCGCCATGTGTTTTTAAAATACATAGTTTTAATCCCAAAAAAAATGAATGTATAGATATGACCTTTTTACGATTTTATTAGAATTACTACTAAATTACCCGCGGCTCCGCCCGTGTTTAAATTATCAGTAAAGCAAACTTTTTGGTTATATAAATTAGTAACTATTTATAGTTTTTAGAATTTTTTCTGTCTGTCTGTATGTGACCGGATCACAGAAAAACCACAAGAGGGATTTTGATGAAATTTGGTATTGTAATAGCAGGTTATGCGGGTCAACACATAGGATTCTCTTTACCGCAGGAAAATATCTCATTTCTGAGAAAAATACAGAAACTGGTTAAAGTAAAAGTACGATGATACTATTAACATTTTAGTAACTTATTTATATATGTTGAAACTATATAAAAAAATACTTATCTTAAAATAAATATTAATAGCGCTATTTTATTCATTAAAATAGTTATTTTAATGAAAATTTATTTATGTGTTATTTAGATATTTGACAATAGATGTCGCCATGTGTTTTTAAAATACGTAGTTTTAATACACTAAATTACCCGCGGCCCCGCCCATGTTTTTATAAAACAAACGTTTTGGCTTTATAAATTAGTAACATATTAGTAATATTTTGTTGGCCGAAACAATTTTCAAATGAGATATTTGTAAATTTTTATTGTTTAGTAAATAATGTTAATGTTTTTTAATCTTTTAATGTAAAAATTGGGCAAATGCAAATCCAACTCGCGCATTATAGGTTTCGTATAGCAAAATACTATGTTGTTTTTCTTATTTACGTGTTTTGTTAGGTTAACACTAAAATAAATACCTACGAATAATATTTACGTTTCCACAATATCGACTCATTTTATCAACCGTGAAAATAAGTTCGATTAATATTATTTTATAACATTTTATGGAAAACAAGTTCATGGCTGTTAAACTGCCAAAGCGGGTAACTAAAAATATTTTATATCTCAAAAACTATGAAAAAGTATTTTTTCTTAACACCTTTTCTTGGAAGGTAAAGGCTTAAAGTACACAACAAAATGCTTACGACTTTATTCATATTAGCCGAGCCATATGAAATAATAAAAAGTATTTGCTTAGAATTATTTACTTATCACACTTTCTTTTGAAAATTATTTTGGAAAATATTACTAACTAGCGCTAATTAAGAAAAGTTATCAATATGTAATTTAAATAATCAGCTAAATATTAAATTAATCAATAGCTATCTATTAGTAAAAAATGATTAAAATTAATTCCGTAGTTGGAGAGTTTATCGCCCAAAACTAAAAAAACAAACAAAACAGAAGTATAGACATACATAAATGTTATTGCTAAAACAAAAAGTGCAATTTAACGGAGGAACCTTTGTGACATTGTCAATCACTGCCATTATTTATCAATCATGTGGTGTGCAATGAAAGTAATGTATACATTATAATGTAAGAGTATACTAATGTGTAAAACCTAAGAATTTGGTTTTTGATCATGTGAACGCGGGCGGAGCCGCGGGAAATGCTAGTAGCCTATAAATCTATATAAATGCGAAAGTTTGGATGGATGGATGTTTGTTACTCAATCATGCCAGAACGGCTAAACGGATCTGGATGGAATTTGGCACAAAGATAGATTATAGTCTGAAATAGCATATAGGTTACTTTTATCCCAGGAAAATGTTCTCGTGGGATAGATTTGTTTTTTTTTTGCAATAGGAACGAACCCAAGCGAAGCAAGGGTGAGCCGCTAGTAATAATATAATGTCCTCTGTGATTAACAAACTGATATTAGAGCGCAAGTTAATTATAGTAGTGAGCTTCGCAGCTTCGGGGCGTTACTGAGAATTTCTTAACATAATATAACTCGGCCCGATTTGGAGAACCCAAAACCTCCGAATCTTCAGCCAAGCCTATATAGTTTATATTAGACTTGCAACGAATAGTATATTCGGCCATACGCCGAATACCGAATATTCGGTAAGCTTTCTGGCCGAATAGCCGAATATTAGGCAAAAGTATTCGGCCAGTACGTGACGGGAAAACTTGTATCTACGTGTTTGTTTCTTGTTTGGCACCAGAAAGTAGTATTTATTCAGAGCGTCTTTTGCCTGAATTTGAGATTGTTAGAAGTAAACTGCCTGAAAATGCAGAAAAATAGTTTTTTTTTGCATCATAATCTTCTACTTCTAAATTTTATTTATGATAATATAAGTGCATAAACATTTGTTTGATAAGTCGTTTTTTTTGTTAATTTTTGTAATAAACTAGGTGATTATGTACGTATGACCACTTTAATGATTATAATAAAAATATATTATTATAAAATAAATCACTATTTTCATTTTACCAATAGGGAATATGCATAATTTTTGTTTTAATTTTTTATATAATAGCTTACATCGTTATATAATTGTTAAAAAAAACAATATATCCAGCTCAAAAAAAACTAAAATTTAGTATACACTATTTTTTTAAATATTATATCGTTACGGATACTTTAAACGCTCTCCATTTCGCTCGCTTGGCGTGACGTCACAGTATGATATACACAGAAATGACGACTTAATTAGTAAGCGACAAAATCGCTAATCGCTCTGTTATGATAACACTTTGACGGCACATTCGGTCTGAATGAGGTTGCGTTTCAACTGCTTTGAACTTCCTACCTGTTTTTGCACTTTTCAATAATTATTTTATTAATCAAAAAGAAATTACATTAAAAAATAATTATATAGGTTTAAATCAATAGCAATAAAGATTATAAAAAAAAAATTACCTTTCTTTTAATCACACGCATATTCCTTATTGTTATCTGATTACACCAAAACATATTACTGAAGTATTCGGTATTCGGCCGAATAGTATCTAGATATTCGGTATTCGGCCGAATAGCAAAAAAGTAGCCGAATAGGCCGAATACCGAATAGTAGCCGAATATTCGTTGCAAGTCTAGTTTATATATAACTAGACCACGTAGACTATATGTATAATTGACATAGAATTACTGTTCTAATTGTATCAAATATATTCTTAGCCGGGTATGTAGTATGGAGGCTTACTGGGAGGTGGCCTACTTCGGTGGTTATCCTACTTCGGTGGGTAAATTCAAGCGGGTTACTACTGGTACTACTCTTGTAGCAGAGTGGACCGTGGGTGCAACCCCATGGTTTTTATGGTCTGCTTCACCTAAGAAGTTGTCTTGCTTCAAACAAGTTATGAAACAAGTATGCATATTTATTTATATAAAATAAAATCAACAATAAGTATATTTGATCAAAAATGTTAAATATTAAGTTAAAAAACCCACTCAAAAGCAATTTACTGTTATGGAATCACTTTCACAATTTTCCTGCGGCCACATAACAAATTTTGACATATAATTGATTGAGTGAACATTCTACTGACGTGCTAGTGTTGAAAATGAAATCTTTCATCAATGAAATAGAAATAAGCTGAAATATAAATGTAAATACAACATAATGATTAGCGGAGATCATCGGTTCGATTTTTGCGCAGAAATGCATGTTGTTTTTTTCTAGAGATTATTAATTGAAAATAATTTAAAAGACTTAACTTACAATATAACTTATAATAGAAAGTGTTAGATTTAAAAAAAAAAAAAAAAAAGAAGAAGTTTATGTGTATGTGAACTTATATTGTATGGAATTAAATAAAGCTCTATTATTATTACTATTATAATTTTAAAAAAAATCTTTACTTAAATAGGCAGCCAAAACAGTTCAGTAATTTTTTTTCTCTGTTTGTCGATGTTGTCTTCTTTGTTTTTTGTTTAGAAGCTATTGACAAGCTTTAGCGTTATCAATATTTTTTTTGGATACAGTTAGATTTTTTTAATAAGCATTTGTAATGATTAAAGTCCTGGGGTCAAGTACAGTTATTTATATTTCTCTCAAGATATTCTCAGTAAATACTCGGCAATGGGAAGTTAGCGAGCGACATTTTAACCTCGGGCCTCCGAACCCTCATTGACCGTGTCGAATTATCGCCCATCAGGACTTTGTAAATTAAAGGAATAGATATGGCTAGTCTCAATGAGGTCGTTCACGGCTGAAATTGGTCAGGAAGATATTATTAAATAAAATGAAATGTTAACATAATAAATGAATAAATAAATAAATAAATGTGTTGTGACATTAATACACAGCACTATCTAGTTCCATGGTAAGCTACGAGGCTTGTGTTATGGGTACCAGATAGTCGATACACTACATATATATAAATTAAAACACAAACGTATTATAAATATAAACATTCATGACTGGATTGCAAACATTCATGCTTATCACACAAATGAACGCCCCCATCTGGACTCGAACACGCAACCGCTGACACAGCCAGTAGGGTTACTAGAAACTGAGCCAAACGTATCGTCAACTGAAGTGAAACATGTGAAGAAGAGTGAATATATTTTATGCCTATAATTGATAGTTGAATGGGAAAGTTAAATACTGTCATCAGGAATTTGTTTGATAAACACAAATCGATTTCGCCGGAGAGAAGAATTTCGGAAAAGTAAAAGATTAAAACTTATACTTGGGCTTTTATACTAAATGCGAACATTTTTATGGCTTAGAATCGGGCTATTCTATCATTTCCTGTGGGTTTGTACAAGATGAATAAAGGATCTAGGGATATCGCACCTTGAGTCCCTTGTTCGATGGCGGGCGAACAACAGCATCCGCCAAGAGCATTGACGTTAGGCAGGCGGCCGGTCGGAAAACTTTTGCCAAAACCAATAAGCAGTATAGATGTACTGATCTGATCCCAAGTAATTTGGGAAATGGGCAGGGAGATGATGATGATACTTGTTACACTTTCACGCTGAAATGACAGGACAGATTTAAATGAAATTTAGTATTCAGATAGACTGTACCCGGAGTAACATATAAGCTTTGAAGCATCTAAGGATGTACCCGAGCGAAGCGAAAAAAAAGTCGTTAGTTCAGTAATAAAATTACAGTAATATAAATATTACTAAGATTATCATCGGAACTATAGATATTTGTCTTAAAAAGAAACTCTTCAACCGGAAAGGTTAGCAAATACCACCTAGTAATAATAAAAAGCCTTCTAAAATAAATCTAAAATACATAAAAAAATTATACGCTTGTGTAAGTAATATTTCAATAAATTGAAAGATCCATTCAAATACAATCTCAAAGAAACACAAAGTTGTTATTTTAATCAAAAGTTATAGAAGCAATTCAAGTCCTCTACTGAATCATAACCTTTGACAACTACTAACAAGAGCTACGATAGCGTAACTCTTGACACAGCACTCGGATGAAATTATATAAATAGTAATATTACAGACTAGCAACTCACTCTTGTTTCGCTCGGGTTCATCCCTAAGTACGCGGATTTTGTTCGCAATTTCATAGGCTTTAATTTTTTGCGCGGAACCTTGACGCTGTTTCTAAAATAAAAGTAGCCTAAGTTACTCCTTATAATATCAGCTATGTGCCAGTGAAAGTATCGTCAAAATCGGTTTAGCTGTTGTGGAGATTAGCCGGAACAAACAGTCAGACAGACAAAAATAAAAAAAATGCTTTTTTCTTATTAGTACCATATAAACTTTCATATACATTTAGTAAAAAGCTGTGGCTTTGACATTACAAATAGACACTTCAATTTTATTTATCTGTATAGATAGATAAGAAGCTGGTGCGACAAAATAGATATAGATACTGTTATCTAGCCTGAATACGTCAAATAACATTAAATTAAATTAAAGTTTTCTAGCAGCCTTTGAACATAAGAATTGATTTAGAAATTAAAGTTGCATACTGAATATTTTTAATATAGAATACACAAAGGAGATCTCTCCAATAATATTGGATATTTTAAATAACAATATTTTATTGGACTATTTGGTGATTTTTTTTTTATTTTGTCATCTGACATTTAAGCAAATATGGTCATTGAAGAGACAACGTTTTCTGACGTTTTAAAAGTTATAGTTATTACAGACGGTGTTTACTTACAAATAAAATATAATAATATATAACTTGGAGGAAAAGAAAATGGCACTTTATTTTTTTTTTATTAAAAAAAGAAAAAAATATTAGAATTGTGAATTTTCAATTGTATTATCACCAGGATATTCCATACCACAAATAGCGATCACATATTAATTTTAAGAAAAAAAAAACAAGCCCTAGACATTATTACATTTAAAGTTATTTAAAAAATATGGTAGAGAAATAACCATTTATTTTAGTTTAACGGTTGGGATGCAAAAGAAGGCGTAGTAAAATTTATGAATGAAAATTTGTATTTATGTACTTAATTCATTTCACTAGAATTTTGTATACTTTAGATTGGAAATATTAATAAGTTTTATCTTTAGATGAACACTTGAGCAGATTCAAAGATTCAACTTCTATATTCTACAAGCTTTTATATGCAATGGCGTAATTTTATCTAATTGGTTTTTGACTGAGCAAAAAGCTTATAAATACGCGCATACTTTCTAACATTATTTGAAATATATATATATATATATATATATATATATATATATATATATATATATATATATATATATAATATCTATAAATAAGTAGGCAGAGGATAGATGGACAAACAAACCATTTCAATAGCTTTAAACACATTATAAGTTAAATGGTTTTGTTCGCAAAGCATCGGTCGCATCTGTCAATTAGAGAGACTGGCGACTGAAAAATAAATAAAATTCGACTGCAAGATAATGTACGGTGGCTGCAACGTTGAATGTCAATGTGATATCATTAAGTTTTCAGTCTCAATTTTTTTTTACATAAATCAATGATATTCCTGTATTTTGACGAAGGTAACGAGTTCGATTTCTGCATGGTATGGCTGTTTTGTGTTATTGGTATGTTAATCAAAACAACAAACTTATGTTATTCGATATCCTACATAATAAAAAAGATAAAATACCAATATAAAATGAAATGGCAGCATTAAGGTAAAGAAGTTTATATATAATTAATGTACTTCCCTACCATTTCTTCTGACACTATTTCCTATATATCTGGGCTGACTGGAAGAGATCTCTTTTAGAGATAAGTCCACTTGTATTTTTGTTAAAGTTTTTACAGTATAATGACAAAAACATATAAAATTACATCGTCGTCAAAAGGGGAAATACCCAGAAGTTTATAAAAGTTATCCCAACCGTAATATATCGAGTATCGCACTATATTATGTTTGTAGTATTTATTTCATTTAGTTAGTTGTAGTCCAGTGGTATCGCGGTCCCTTGGGAAATCAAGTGAAGCGGGTTCAAATCCCGGTTCTCGCACTTTTAATGTTTTTATATGCGAATTATTTTCAACATGTTTACCACTTGTTTTAAAGTCAAGGAAGAAATCGTATGTCAGAGAACCTTACAAGTTTTTAAAGGCTAGTAAAGTCCGCCAACCGGCACTTGGCCTGGCCAGCTTGGTTGACTATGGCCTGATCTCCCTCGTATTAAAGGAAGATCTGTGCTCTGCAGCGGGACGTAAAAAAAGGGTTGAATACACTGCGTTATTCTTGTACAGTATCTGTATAAATATTATAAATGTGAAAGTTTGTGAGTATGGATATTTGTTACTCTTTCACGCCAGAACGGCTGAACGGACCTAGGCGAAATTTCGTACAGAAATAGATTATAGGCTAGAATAACACATAGGCTACTTTTTATCCCGGAAAAATATACGGTTCCCGAGGGATAGATTTGTTTTTGCTTTTCTAATGATATTAATAAATGGTATGGTATGGATACTGTTAAATTATAATATACGTAAAGCTGCTATCATAAAAAGGTACTTTTTTGTATTTTAAGAAAAGTCTGGAACTGAAATTTATTAAAAAAATCCTTAACTAATAGCACTAGTTATTTTCATAATACTACCTTCAAATTATTCTTTCGATCTGAGAAAAAATTCTAAATCGAAAATAACTTGAATCGTTTATATCAATTAAGTGTTTAGTTAAAACAAACTTAGTTCCAAAGCGATCTTTTAAAAAATCTAAAAATAAATACTATCAGGTTGCTTCATATTGTTTACTAGCGGCTCACTCTCGCTTTGCTCGGGTTCGCCCCTAGATGATTCTTTAAATTGATATAACTTTTTTATTTAGGTACCGATTGAAATAAAACAAATACTAAATGTTAAGTGAAGCTTACCACAATACATTAGTCAAAACCGCACCCAAATCGGTTAAGCCGTTTCTAAGATTAGCGCGCACAAATGCACAGACAAACAGACAAACCGACAAACAAACAAAAAAACTAAAAATCATTGTTTTGGGTTCCATTGTGTTAATAAAGATCTCCAATAATAGTTTTTGTCAAATATCTTCCATTTACAGACAGCGATCAGTTACAATTTTATTATACGAGTATGTATAGATGTATAGATTTAAAACGTACCAATTTGTACCAAACCAACACAACGGTTGTACCATTGTTTGAAGTTGACATATTATTTCCACAAAATGCCCGAATGAAATTTTATAAAAATTTTACAGAATATTGAATTGTATCGTTAAAAATATGAAATATTTTTATAAAGTCATGTGGGAAATCGTTGAAGTGCTGATGCGGAGTCACGCGATGTGTATAGTGGACGAACCTTTCAGAATAATTGTATAAAATTGAATAGAAACCTACTACTATAGTAGTACTATAGAATAGTAGTTTACTAACTACTATTTTTTCAAACCGACTTCAAAAAAGATGAGATAACTATCTTCGATAATTGTTGTCAATGAAATGTAGTTTACGTAATTCATTTTTTTAATATTGGGTGGTATTAGACAAATTTCAAAAATTCCAACCCCATAAAAATATAACTTAATTTTGAAGTGGGATCGTGTTACGTAATTTTGAAGTCTCTGTATCTTTTTTTTTTTAAATATATTGGGAATATTAACACACAGCACCATCTAGTTCCATGGTAAGCTACGAGGCTTGTGTTATGGATACCAGATAGTTAATACACTACACATATATAACTGGAACTGGATGGAAACTGGAATATAATATACATTCTCGTTCATCACACAAATAAATGCCCTCAGCGGGACTTGAACCCGCGATCGCTAGCACAGCAAGTAGGGTCACTACAAACTGAGCCTGAGCGAATTTAATTTATGCAGCTTTTGCGCTAACCTTTGGCTTATTGAAATATTATTTATTTCCTTCTATATTTGACACTAAAATTCTGATATTTAATAATAGTATACATTTTATACATATCTTAATCTTAAATCCAATATCATCGATCATAGATAACAGGCTTGCCCACTGAACAGGATGGACACGTCTATAGTAATCCATATCTGTTTCCCGTAATAAAGATTGGCGATGAGATACATTACCGTATGTTTTGTTTTATTTTTCTCATAACAAGTTTTTGCTAGTTTAAGGCTGGCTTTAAAAGATAGTACTTTAATTAGATTTCAAATAAAAAAATGTTACTTAGTTATTAACAAACTACTTATTTTTAGAGTTTTTGTTATCATGTAATATATGTATATTTATGAATAACTTTATAATTATAAAATAGCGACTCACCCTCGCTCCGCTCGGGATTGTAACTAGTTACATTTCAATGTTTAGTGTAGGTTTCTCATAGATAAGTTATTGATAACTAGCTATCATCAAATTTCATCAAAATCTGTCCAGTGGTTTTCTTGTGATGGGTTCCCAGATAGACAGATAGACAGACACAGACAAAAATTCTAAAAATTATAGATTCGGCCTCTGTATCGATAATAATGACTATTTCAATAAGATTTTCCAAAAAATATTTAATGTACAGATTCGACTCAGAATTTTATTATATCTAAACTGACGCGAGGGTAAGTCACTACTACATTATGACTTGTTTTATTCTATAAACTACTATTTGCTAAAAGCCATAAACTATGAATTAGGTGACAATTATGATAATATCAATAATAATCATAAAACTTTATAACTGCCTCGGTGGTATAGTGGCTAGCATGTACGGCTGCACACCCGGAGGTCCTGGGTTCGAGTCCCGGGTCGGGCCAAGTTTAGTTATTGAGTCTTTCTATCTAGTAAGCCTCAGTAGCAGCCCGGAGTTAAGAAGTTGGCGGTGTTTCAGCCCCGTGCCTCGGAGAGCACGTAAAGCCGTCGGTCCTGCGCCTTAACTCTCATGGGTCGTGTCGAATAGTCGTCCCACCGGAGTATGAGAGTGACAGGAATGGAGAGTGCACTTGTCTGCGCGTACATTTGTGCACTATAATATCTCCTGCGGAGTTGGCTAGTCTCAATGAGATTGGCCGCCGTGTCCGGAATCGGTCAGGAGGACATCATTAATCATAAAACTCGTCTAACCATGGAACTGGTACCTATAAAAGCTGATCAACTACATACAAAAAGCTTTTTTTAGAACACTTTTCACGTTGACTTTTAAATTTAGAACTACAAATTCTTTCAAACTACAAAGCTTCCTAGAAAATAAAATACATTTTCTATTGGTAACTTTAAAGAATCTCCTACATTTGCACCGGATACTGTTAAAATTTGTTACGAAGAAGTATTGTGTATCAAAGTTAACATGCTAACAAGCTCTTCCGTTCCAATCTAGTGAAAATCACCATTCGATATTTTGAAAATTATAATAGACTAGCGACCCACTCTCGCTTCGCTCGGGTTCCGTACGGTAACGTATCGGGAACGTTTTAACGGTTAATATGGATATTCCACGGGAACCGTACTTTTTCCGGGATAAAATTAACCTATGTGCTATTCCAGACTATAACCTAACTTTGTATCAAATTTTATTCAGATTTGTTTAGCCGTTCTGGCGTGATTAAGTAACAAACATCCATCTATCTAAACTTTCGCATTTATAATATTTATGAGATATTATTATTTTAAATGTGAAGTTTGTATGTATATATGTATGTTTGTTACACATTCATGCTAAATTGGCTGGACGGATTTGGATGTAATTTAGTAGATAATAGATATACATACATATAGAGTGTAAGGGTTAAACGCGCTAATATTTGAAAATACAAGTTCGATTTAAAAAAAATTGTATTTTACTTTTATTTGATCCTAAGCACATAAAGCTTACACAAATTAAACACGCGGGCGAAACCGCGGACAATAGCTAGTTGGGTGAAGTTCTTATCTCAGGTACATATTATTTCCTTACTTAAAAAATAATATAGATAGAATTGCCTATATACGATATATGATCATGAAATGGGCACCTATTTAACTATGAGAATTAAGGGATAAACATACATACATGTAATAACTCTCGTAGATGGCTTGTATTCAGCCCTTTTAATCGTCCTACTGTTAAGCAAGGGCCTCCCACCCTTCAATATGAGGGGGATCAGGTCATAGTTCACCCCGCTGGCCAAGTGTGGGTTAGCGGACTGTACATTTCTTTCCTCACGATGTTTTCCTTCACCGTAAGACAAGTGGTAATCATTTTGGGAATGATTCGCACATGAAAATATTAGAGGTGCGGGACCCGGGATTTCAACCCGCTTCGATTGGTTTCCCAAGCGAGCGAGTTACCACTGGGCTACCACTACCCATACTGGGCTACTACTACTTATTAGTAGATGTAGGTAGATTAGTAAATGGCTTACCTCAGTAAGATTGAGCACTGTGACCGAAATTCTGTCATTATATTGTATACTAGCGACTCACCCTCGCTTCGCTCGGGTTAGTCCCTACTTACGTTTTACCGTTTAGTATAGATTTCTCAGAGATGAGATATTTTCCCGCAGTAAAAAGTATCCTATATGTTGACCCGGATAACCAGCTATCATCATACCAAATTTCATCAAAATCTCTCTAATGGTTTTTCTGTGATGCGGTAACAGACAGACAGACAAAATTTTTAAAAACAATAGATCCGGCCTCTATATTATCGATACTAATGTCTATTTCAATGAGATTTTCCAAAAAATATTGAATGTACAGATTCGGCTTAGTTACAATTTTATTATATGTATAGATTTTTGCTTTTGTTACTGTAGGAACATTTATTACTCGTACTTTGACAATTATAATACATGCATATTTCTGGCTTCATTAAATGTTGCTTTAATTAAAATGAAATGCTGAGAACTTGTTACTATATTTACAGAGTATTCGTATCCGACTACAATGTAGGTTAATGACTGCCTTAAAGTATAGAATTTATTTTCATTTTTCTAGACTACGCTCTAGACTCGCGGCTCTGCTTATTTGGTGTGTTTCTATAAAGGTAGCCTATACTTTTCAATGAGGCAGTGGTAGCCCAGTGGTAACGCGCTCGCTTGGGAAACCGCGTGAAGCGGGTTCAAAACCCGGGTCTCGCACCTCTGATATTTTCATGTGCGAATCATTTCTAACATGACTACCGCTTGCCCTACGGTGAAGGAAAACATCGTGAGGAAACATGCATGTCTGAGAGAACCTAGTAAGTTTTCGAAAGACGTGAAGTCTGCCAATCCGCACTTGGCCAGCGTGGTAGACTATGGCCTGATTCCCCTCGTATTGAAGCTAGGCCCGTGCCCAGCAGTGGGACGTTAAAACTGGGCTGGGCTACATCTGGCTCATATCTGCCTCACTATTAATATTATGGATTCTAAGTAATAATACTAGCTGTATGTGCAGTTGTTATTTCATTGCTATGCGGAAATTGTAGTTTCCGTGCGGCACTAATGTGTTTCATTGATTCTCCATTAGTAACCAAACTTCGCTTCTTGGAAACTACTTGCGATATTAGATAACGATTCCTATTCATAATGTTCTGAACTTGCCTTTAATTTATAATTAGTAGTCTATCATCAATATGTATGTATGTATGTAGAAAGTTTACCAGTTTAGGTCATGTTTAATTTATCATATTACATTTATTTATTTTAATTTTAACACTTTATCTATACAGATAAATAAAATTGGAGTGTCTATTTGTAATATTAAAATAACCGCTTTTTACTAAATTCATATAGGTGTATACACGATTCTTATACCAAAACAACATTTTTTACAATTTTTGTCTGTCTGTCTGTCTGTTTGTTCCGGGTAATCTCTGAAATGGCTGAACCGATTTTGACGGGACATTCACTGGCACATAGCTAATGTAATAAGGAGTAACTTAGGCTACTTTTATTTTTGAAAAAAATAGGGTCCCACGAAAAAGAATTAAAACCAAATTAATTAATTAATTTTGTTTCGGGAAGCAACCCACGGGCGAGCCCGAGCGAAGCAAGCGTGAGACGCTAGTTGCGTAATAAAAATGGTACAAGAGAAAAAAATACGATTATAGCGATGTGCAAAGGCGACCTTATCACTATAAGCGATCTCTTACAGGCGACTTTAAAAAAATCCGACTGCATAAAAGCTAACTAAAAAAATGAAAACAAGTTGACGAAGGGCGTTTTATCCTTGCCGTAAGATATACAATAATAATAATAATAAATAATAAATATGTTGTGACATTAACACACAGCACCATCTAGTTCCATAGTAAGCTACGAGCCATGTGTTATGGATACCAGATAGTTGATATACTACATATATATAACTTTAAATACAAATATAACATATAAATATAAACACCCATGACTGGAGTACAAACATTCGTGCTCATCACACAAATAAATGCCCCCAGCGGGACTCGAACCCGCGACCGCTGGCACAGCAAGTAGGGTCACTACAAACTGAGCCAAACGTGTCGTCATTGTCGTCGTCGTCGTCAATGTAGGAACATATGTATATATCCGACTGCATAATACTATATTCCTTCGTCAACTTGTTTTAGTTAGCTTATGTAGTCGGGTTTTTTATTTTTATATTTTTTTTTTATTTACAATTTTTTTAGATTTTGGAAAGCAGATATTTGAAGTTATATTTAGCAATTTTTTGTTCTAAATTACTTTTAAATATTTATTTGTATATATTGTTATGATCGCATCTTAAAAACCTTTATTTTGATACCCCGCTCGATTGGTTTGAAAGAATTTTTCTTAAAGAGACAAATTGGCGCCTGAAAACCGCCATTTTAATTTTAACTATTTTTATATACTAGCCTATGACATTAGTTATCAAGACGAATCTAACAACGTTTGAATCATCAAAATCGGCCCACGCGTTTGATACCAGGTTTTGCATGATTTGATTGATGCTTGGCCCATACATAGACTGATAAACACATTACCCTCCTTTACGTCGCGCAGGCAGAAGATGTAAATTTCAAGTTATTTAAAACGTAATTTAAATATACATATATATAAAGTTAAATACATATAATAATTGATATTACTAATTGTAGCGTATGTGTTACTCCAGATCATAAACTATCTGTGTACAAAATTTCATCCAAATCTAACCAGCCGTTTAAGCGCGAAGTAGTAATAAAAATACACATACAAACAAATATTCACATTTATTTTAGATTTTAAAATCGCAAATATGCCTAAAAAAATAACTATTATCTGTAAAATAACATAAATTCATTCGATTTCTGTTACGTAAATACCTACATATTATATACGTATATACGTACATACATATAAACATACATAATAAAGTGTATTATAAAAAAATAATGTATTTCAGGCAAATGCGCTACAATACTGCATCGTCTCTTTGTGGGACAGTAACGATCAAAGCCTTTTGCAAATCGCGAATATATTACATTTCAACAGTCGTTTGTGGCGTACATACAGCCATCGCATTACTGGAAATGCCGATTTCATGTAACAGATTTAACATAACGGTCTACTTAACCGTGTTTAATACTCTACACGCTTGTACGTGGATGTTGTATCCTTGGTAACTGTCTCGGTGGTGTAGTGTAGTGGTCCTGGGTTCGGTCCCGGGGTCTGTTTGTTATGTCAGAATTACAGCTTTTTACTAAATGCATATGACATTATATACGGTGCTTATAAGAAAAACACATGTTTTGTCTGCCTGTCTGTTTGTTTCGGCTAATGTCCGAAACAGCTGGATCGATTTTGACGGGACTTTCACTGGCACTTAGCTGATGTTATAAGGAGTAACCTAGGCTACTTTTATTTTAGAAAAATGATTAGGATTCCGCCCAAAAAAATTAAATCGTACCTAAGGACGCACCCAAGCAAAGGGGGGGTAAGTCGCTCTCTAGTCTGTACTAATATTATAAATATGAAAGTTTGTAAGTAGGTATGTGTGTATGGATGTTTGCTATCCAATCACGCCAGAACGGCTGAACGAATCTGGATGAAATTTAGCACAGATATAGATTATAGTCTAGAATAACACATAGGCTACTTTTTATCCCGAAAAGATATACGGTTCCCGTGGGAAAGGTTTGTTTTTGTTTTCCTATAGGCAAACCCGAACGAAGCGAGGGTGAACCGCTAGTTTGTAATAATTTGACCGCACAACAAGCAACCAAATTTTGTAATTATAATTCCCATACATTCTCATGCACCAACGTATCTAATTAATAGTACATGTGAATCGATTAGCATAAAACACTTTGTCACGTTATTGCAAAATCGCACTAGCTAAACTACGAAATATTAGTATTCATCGACCATACTTATTATTGCAACTGAGGTGTCATCCTATGAATTCATCTGCATATGGATTTACAGAGCAGGAAAGCCAAAATAACTATGTTTTTTTGTCTGTCTGATCGTCTGTTTGTGTGTCTTGTGTTCAAAAATGGTATTAAAGGCGCTTTTACTGACTAATTAAAAATATAATGGACTAGCGACTCACGCTCACTTCGTTCGCGTTCGTACGTTTTCACGGTTAGCTATGTTTATACATAAATAGTAGCTTCCTATTCCTAAGATATTCATTTAAATAATATAGCGATTTACTCTCGCTTCTCTCGGGTGCGTACGCCGTACGCAGATTTTATTCACAATTTGTTTAGTATTTTTTATATATGGTATTATTGTCTTAAGTCATGTCTGAAATGACAGATGACAGTTGTCAATTGGATTCGGTATTGTTCGGTCGGTGTGACGAGTGCTCCTCTCGTTTGAATTGTTTCGGTTACAAAGTAAAATAAGTATTTTCGGTCGGATTAATTATGGGCATATATATTTATACATCACATACACACAAACACCCCTAGTGATCAGTGCCTACGCAGGATTAAGGATTCCGGGCCCGGCAACGCTTCCACGGCTAAGTCCACGTACAAGGTACACTTTATATTATAATTTATTAGCGTTAGTTTTATATATATTTTACTCCGCGTAACGCGGATCATACATTTTGGTAGCAGAGCGTAGTTGTATTTTCGGTCTTTTACGTGTATAATACACGATATCTTTAATTTGCGAGAAATCGGTAATTTATATCTACCCCTTATTGTGTTAACATTTTGTCACGCGTTGCGGAGACAGCTGATACGGCGTTGAACTGTGTTCGTTACCTTTATACGTACATTGTCAATATAATAATTATATAATAAACTTATGATGGTTATCGGATTATATCTTGGTGATTTTTGGATTTAGGTATGTTACTAATCGTGGGTTCATTATTTCATTCAATGAAATTAGCATTAAAATTGCATTAATTGAAATATACATATTATTATAAACTTGGAATAAGAAGTAAAAGGTTGTTCGTGAAATATATAGGATAATTATTATCGAGTTGTTTCATACGGTTTAAGATGTCATTGTTGAAAGTTAAATTTATGATATAAAGTTAAGAAGTATTATATACTTTATATTATACTGTGTTTAAAGATTAGCATTAACGGTTTATAGAAATTATAATTGTAATAAAATATTATATATAGTTTAATGTTCGGAATATTTTAATATTTTATTTGATATATATATATATATATATATATATATATATATATATATATATATATATATATATATATATATATATATATATATATATATATATATTTATTTTTGGTTTGGCTTGATTAATAATAGTTATTTATCATGTCTGTACGGTTTCATTGGTCCCAATTTAGAGTAAAGTTGCAATGGTTGTTAGATAGTGCTGATCTTATAGATAGGCCAGAACTTTCTATGCGTTTATCGGTACGGCTTTTAACGGTGAATTCGGAATTTACGGCTTTTGAGACGTCTTACCAACGTATTCTTGAACTCGCGGACGAGACTATTACGGCGGACAGAGAAATAGTGGTTGCGGCCCGGGCGGACTATATTCGTGCTTTGGAAGCTTTTGATAAATTAATGACGATTAAATTGCAACAATCTCCTCCTACGTCGGCTTCTACTTCGGAAAATATTAAATCGGATCGGATGGAACTGGATGCTTTATTATCACATTTACCAGGACTTCGGCTCCCATCCTTTGATGGTGATATGGATCAATGGGTTGGATTTAATAATCTTTTTGATAGCCTTGTAGATAAGCGGTCGGATTTATCTCCTGCGCAGAAATTAGCATATTTAATGTCATGTCTTTCCGGTGAACCTCGCGGTTTGGTTCAACATATTAGAATTTCGGATGAAGGTTACAGTATTGCTCGGAATCTTTTGATGAAGCGTTATCAAAATACTAGACGGCTGGCAGATGTTCAGGTTGACCAGATTTTAAAATTACCTGTAATTTCTATTCGCCTTAATGGACTTCGGACTCAATTTTTAAATCCATTAATTATGGCGGTAAATCAATTAGAGCGGCTTGGTTTTCCTGTCGAGGAATGGTCATTTTTACTTTTACATATATGTTTGTCAAAATTGCCTACTACACTTAAATCTCGATTTGAACAGAAATTCGGATGTGAAACAGATATTATACCAAAATATTCGGAATTGGTTGAGTTTTTGGAAACTGAATGTCGGCTTTTAGAATGTGCAAGTTCGGAATCTACGCATGGTTTGTATAATGAATATAATGCGAGGCAAACAAAGCCTTCACGTAAGGCGGGTCATTATGCTGCGGTTGAAGTTTCTCCTCCATGCGCTTGCTGTGGTGAAACAAAACATTCTGTTCTGAACCATTGCTCTCAATTTAAAGCAATGACACCTTTCGCGAGAAAAGATTTAGTTAACCTTAAACGTCTTTGTTTCTTTTGCTTAGGTCCTCATTCTTATCGAGTGTGCAGCCGAATTCCTCATTGTCATTGTGGTAGTAATAAGCATCATCCAATGCTTTGTTTCAATCGGTCGGGAACCCAACAAAGGCGGAATATTAATCGGAACTCTACGGAACGGTCACCTCCTCGCATGGGCGGGGGTGGTCGCTATTATAATAGAACAGTTAGAAAATCTCCTCGGAACTCACCTACTCGTACGTCACCTTCTTCGCCGCACCAACGAGGAGAAGTGGAGCGAGGTGGTAGCTCTAACGGTCGAAACCATGGTCAACATTATGATGAACGGAACGCTACACGTGAGGCTGTTTATACTGGCTCACGTGGTTACTCACCAGGTCGGCGCTAGGATACGGTCCCCACCTACCCTCTTGAGACGTGCCCTAAAGCTACTGTTTTATTACCTACAGCATTGGTTAAGGTTTATTTTAATTCGGATTCGGGAAGGGGCGTTACGGCTAGGGCTTTATTGGACGCAGGTTCTCAAGGGTCATTAATCACCTCTAAGTTATTGGGTAGGTTGGGGTTATATTTAGAAAAATGTACGGAACGGGTTAAAGGAGTAGGAGGTATTGAAAATATTAATATTATCGGAAGGTCCTCGGTTACATTTTCTCCATTAAATAATTCATTTCCTAGAGTAACTACAACGGTAGTATGTATGGATACAATTGTCGGTGATCAACCGTTAATTTGTTTGAATAAATCGGTAACGGATTTAACTATGGGTTTAAGTCTCGCAGACCCAGATTTTTATATTCCACAGCCAGTGGATCTTTTACTTGGTTCGGATGTTTTCGGTTCACTAGTCGGAGGTGACAAAATTATATTAAATTCTTCTGGTCTTACGGCGTATAGTACGGTTTTCGGATACATTATTTTAGGTCCAGTGGAATATATTGAATCGAGTTTAATTGATAGTTCGGAATATTTCGGTGTTTCTATTGCGGATACCTTACAAAGGTTTTGGGAGGTGGAAGAACCACCAACGGCATCGCGTTTGGGTTTACCTGATGAGGAGTGTGAACTCTTTTATATTAATAATACTTTTCGGTTAGAAAACGGTCGGTTTGTTACTAAGTTGCCTTTCTTGTCTAATAGACCTTTATTAGGTGATTCGAGAGTGTCGGCGGAAAAAAGATTTTTTGCCTTAGAAAAACGGTTTACTAAAAATCCCGTGTTGCGAGAAAAATATATTGATTTCATGCGTGAATATTTAAAGCTCGGACACATGTCGGTATCAAACTTTGATTTTAATAGTGACCAAGAATATTTTGTCATACCTCATCATGCGGTATTTAAAGTTTCGGATGAAAACTCTAAGTTACGTGTTGTTTTCGATGGTAGCTGTGTTACTACTTCGGGTGTTTCTTTGAATCACTGTTTGCACGCTGGTCCAAAGCTACATAAGGATATAACGGAAATTTTGATTAATTTTAGACGGCATCAAATTGTTTTTATTTCGGATATTAGGATGATGTTTCGGCAAACACTTATTGATAAATCGGATAGACGGTACCAGCTTATACTGTGGAGAGAGTCTCCTGATGAGCCTCTTCTTACTTACGAGCTCAACACAAATACCTATGGTTTAAAGTCTAGTCCATTTATAGCGATTCGGTCTTTATTGGAATTGGCTGAGCGGGAGCGCGAACGTTATCCCAGAGCTGCTTCAATTTTGAAGCACGATGTGTACGTCGATGATATTTTAACTGGTTGTAACACACAAAGCGAAGCGCTCGAGCTTCAACAGGAGCTGATCAAGCTAATGAATTCGGGAGGTTATGAGTTGCGCAAGTGGATCTCGAACGATCCAATTTTACTTCGGAATTTGCCATATGATCATCAACAGTTACCTCTTATATTTGATAACCCAGATTTGCCAAGTTTAACTTCGGTTTTAGGTATACAATATAATCCTATACAGGATATCTTTTCGTTTCGGATGGATTTGGATCTCAAAGATACAGTGAGCAAGCGTAAAATTCTATCAACGGTAGCTAGAATGTATGATCCCAGTGGGTGGATATGCCCTATCATATTTAAGGCTAAATGTTTATTACAGCGTTTATGGCTCGATAATTTTCAGTGGGATGAGGTTATAACTGGAGATATTGAATATGAGTGGAATCATTTTAGAAATGACCTTTCTTATATTAGAGATATTCGGAATTTTATTATTCCTAAATCGGCTAAATGTATTACGGTTCACGGCTTCTCGGATGCTTCGGAAGCAGGATATGCTGCTTTTGTTTACTTGCGTGCGGTTTCAGATAATGGTAGCCCCTCAGTTAATTTGGTTATGGCTAAAAGCAAGGTCGCCCCAATTAGATCACGACTAACAATTCCAAAGCTGGAATTGTGCGGAGCCGTGCTCTTGCAAAAACTTCTACATCACGTTTGCCTTTGTTTGAAAAGGACCGTTGATGTCCAGGAGGTGTTCGGTTGGACTGATAGTTCTATAGTTTTAGCTTGGCTAAGAACTTCTCCTCATACTCTTCAAGTATTTGAGGCGAATCGAGTATCACAAATACAAAATTCTTCAGTTCCAATTACGTGGCGACATGTACCGGGAGATTTAAACCCTGCAGATTGTGCTTCACGGGGCTTATATGCATCGGAGCTAGTGCACCATAATCTCTGGTGGGGTCCAAAATGGCTGTCATATCCAGATTCACATTGGCCTGTGTTAACCACATCTCAAGTTACTCATTCGGAGCTGCCTGGTATGAAATGCCTCGTAGCTACCACTTCGGAATTTGTTCCTAATTTCGGATTTCTTATTGAACTTTATAGTTCCTTAGATAAACTTATATCGGTTACTGCTTGGATTCGGAGATTTCTTAATAATTGTAAACGGAAAGATAATCGGAGACTTACGGCTTATTTACTCCCTCAAGAACGTAAAGATGCGTTATTAAGGTTGATTGGGCTTATTCAAACGGAGAGTTTTCATATGGAAATGAAACGTATTCGGAACGGACAAACGTTGAGCGGACATTTAAAACGGCTTAACCCATTTATTGATTCGGACGGTCTTTTTCGTGTTGGAGGACGACTCAAAAATTCGGATTTATCTTATAGCGCAAGACACCCATTGTTGCTTCCTAAATCGGGACATTTTATTAATCTTTTAATATTGGATTTACATTTAAAAAATTCACATGCTGGACCAAACGCACTTTTAGCTATTTTGCAACGGAATTATTGGGTACTTTCTGCTCGAAGGGCAGTACGGAAGGTTACATTTAAATGTGTTTCTTGTTATAAGTTAAAGGGAATTACGATGCAACCCTTAATGGGAGACTTACCAAGAGATCGAATTGTAGCTGCTAAACCCTTTCAAGGTGTTGGGACTGATTTCGCGGGACCCTTTTTTGTACGGTCACATAAACATCGTAATCCAAAAATCATCAAGGCTTACTTATGCGTCTTTGTATGTCTGACCACTAAATCTGTTCATTTAGAATTGGTTTCGGAATTATCAACGGAGGCTTTTATTGCCACTCTTACTCGGTTTGTTTCTAGGCGTGGCCTACCTTCGGTTATTCGGTCGGATTGTGGTACTAATTTTAAAGGAAGTGATAGATATTTAAAGGAAGTAATTAGTTTTTTGGATAAAAGTGAAGGTCACATAGGTCAAGATTTATCTCGACGTGGAATTACATGGATCTTTAACCCACCTGGGTGTCCATCGTGGGGAGGCTTGTTTGAAGCTGCAGTTAAATCGGCGAAAACTCATCTAAAACGTGTTATTGGGGAAACTACCTTAACTTTTGAAGAGCTTAGCACTCTATTCTGTAAAATTGAAGCGGTGTTAAACTCACGGCCCTTATGTCCTCTTTCGTCGGATCCCAATGATTTGGAAATATTAACTCCTGGTCACTTTCTAATTGGCCAGCCGTTGAATGCGGTTCCCGAATATCCGCTAGAGGATATAAAATTTTCTAAATTATCTCGGTTTCAACTTCTACAGCAAATGTCACAAAGAGTTTGGCATAGATGGCATTTGGAGTATCTCCACACCCTGCAGCAACGTTTTAAGTGGAATGATTCAATAAATCCACCTAAGGTTGGAGATTTGGTTTTACTAAAGGAGGAAAATACTCCTCCTCTTCAATGGCGTCGAGGTCGGATAATAGCTTTACACCCAGGAACAGATGGTGTGGTCAGGCTCGCGGAAATACGGATTGGTAAAGGTACGATTTTGCAACGTGCAGTTTCTAAGCTGTCACGTTTGCCTTTAGATTAGGATATTAGTATTTAGGCTAGTGTTAGGGTAATTTAAGATTAGTTTAGTTTCGGTTAAAGCAGTTTGGGACTGCTTGGGCGGGGGAATGTTTAGTATTTTTTATATATGGTATTATTGTCTTAAGTCATGTCTGAAATGACAGATGACAGTTGTCAATTGGATTCGGTATTGTTCGGTCGGTGTGACGAGTGCTCCTCTCGTTTGAATTGTTTCGGTTACAAAGTAAAATAAGTATTTTCGGTCGGATTAATTATGGGCATATATATTTATACATCACATACACACAAACACCCCTAGTGATCAGTGCCTACGCAGGATTAAGGATTCCGGGCCCGGCAACGCTTCCACGGCTAAGTCCACGTACAAGGTACACTTTATATTATAATTTATTAGCGTTAGTTTTATATATATTTTACTCCGCGTAACGCGGATCATACACAATTTCATGGGTTTTAATTTTCTTTCGCGGAACCCTGATTCTTTTTTTAAAATAAAAGTAGCCTAAGTTACTCCTTATAACATCAGCTATCTGCCAGTGAAAGTCTCGTCAAAATCGGTCCAGCCGTTTCGGAGATTAGCCGGAACAAACAGACAGACAGATCGACAGACAGACAAAAATTGTAAAAAATGTTGTTTTGGTATATGTACCGTGTATACATCCATATGCATTTAGTAAAAAGCGGTTATTTTAATATTACAAACAGACACTCGAATTTTATTTATCTGTATAGATTATTATGTTGGATACACATTGATTGATTTTATTTCGTATCTAAGTACATTAGATTTTCGTGGCATAAAAGATAAATAAAGTAAGAAAATCATTTTATGGTACATTAAGGGAATTCTTAAAGAAGAAAGCTGGTACATGCTGTTAAGAGGCCTATCACAAAATGTACTGAGTTCTATGGTATTGTGTTCGAGCGGCTGACGCATCGCTGTTTCTAGCATTTTCTGCAGTTGTAATTACTTCTATGTAAAGTTTTATAATAAATTATTTAAAAAAAAAATACGTTTCTTTTGAACTGATGTATACTCTGGTATAAATGTTACTTAATAATATTAATGTTGTAAGGATATATTTACAGCTAACTCTGAACGTTTTTAGAAGTTTTTAGGATTTTGAAAAGTATTTTTTTTTGTAGAAATCCAATACATATTTTCAAATTCCGAGGCTGCTATAAACTCAACCACTATATACGACATATTCAATTTCTTTTCTTTTTTTCTTTTTTCGAGATTTCTTAGTATTTCAATCCATGAGCTTGAAATATTGTCGTCGCGCATTTTATTAAAAACTTGCTTCGGAATTTTGGCTTTATTTCAATTAATAATGAAAATTTGCGAAAAGCGAGGCCGCTATGAACTATATTAATAATTATTCTCCATCATACGACATACTATAAGTCAAAATTGTCGAAGAGTTTCAGTTTCTCTGAATAAGAACGTCAAAGATGGGCATTAAATTGAAAAATCACAGTCAAAATGTAATAGGCCTCTTAATAATAATAAAGCTAATTTTTAAGAAGCGGAAGGATGCAGATAATCTCGAATGGAAATATCACGAAAATCGATACTACCATCATATATAAACCACCAGACTTAAAATAATATACAAACAAGACGCAAACAAAAATAATATATAAATCTATACTAATATTATAAAGCTGAAGAGTTTGTTTGTTTTTTTGTTTGTTTGTTTGTTTGGTTGAACGCGATAATCTCAGGAACTACTAATCCGATCCGAAAAATTCTTTTAAGGCTATAGGCTATATATCATCCCGGAAAAATGTGCGGTTCCCGTGGGATAGATTTGTTTTTGGCTAGGGACGAACCCGAAGCGAAGCGAGGGTGAGTCGCTAGTAAAATAATAAAATTATTGCTATCAATCTTAAAGTTTGATGGGACGAAAATTCAAGACTTATCATCGGGTGCAGGACTTTCCATTCTTCTCACACCTACATGGATGTCACATCACAAATTCCCCAACTACGGATAGTAGAAACTAAGAAATTCATGACAATGAACCCTAATAAATATGTTTAGTCTGACACGGGACTAAAATGACTATATCTGTAGATGTTAGCCACTACACCCACGAGGTCACAGCTGAGTCTGTTAAAACTAAAATACGGGCTACAGTAAATCCTTTTTGATAATATAAATATAATAAATCATACGTCATGTAATTTATTATGGACAGTGTTAATAAAACGTAAATATTAAAAGGTAATTTGTATGCATAGTTATATTCACAAACTGTTCAAATATATTATCTGCTGTATTTCGTTTCAAAGTCTATTTTGATATACGCAATTGCGTATTTCATTTGAAGTGAATCTTCAGTATCAACTAGCGACCTTCTCCCGTTTCTTGCCTTTTGTTTTCAGAGTATTGTATACGAGCAAAGTGAGTTTTTTGGCAAAATACTAACCTACCTATGTGTTACTTCAGGTCTATCTGTAGATTAACTAACGACTCACCCTCGCTTCCCGCGTCGCGTCCCTAGACAAAAACAAATCTATCCCACGGGAACCGTACATTTTTCCGGGATGATATTTAGCCTATAGCCTCCCTCAGTTAACGGGCTATCTTATGCAAAAAGAATTTTTCAAATCCTATTAGTAGTTCCTGAGATTAGCGCGTTCAACCAAACAAACAAACAAACTCTTCAGCTTTATAATGTTAGTATAGATTCCATTTCAGTCATTTTAGTGTGAAGGAGTAAAGAAGGACCGCACTATTAGACCATCACCATATTCATATAGGAACACCCCACGAGCATCGATCAAAAAAGTACTAGATACACAATCAGCGACAAAAAATGTCCTCACCGAAGGAGCGCTCATTTGCACATTTGAGCGCCCTTTTAATTATTTTTTTGTAAAAACAACTTTAAGCATTGCATTTAAAGTTTAATTTACATTGTTGTATATTTATTTTAACTGGAACAATTTTCTAAACACAATTGGTGACAGTTTTAAGAGAACTTTTGAATGGGATTGTGTATCGAGTACTTTTTCATCTGTGCCCACGAGTAATTAATTATTTACCTTAAATGAATATAATAACGCAATTGGGTGTAAAGATCTTCAGAACATACCTACATTAAAAAAACTAACTAACTAATCTCCTCTTTATTAGAAGTTGGTTAGTGAAACGTATAATATAATAAAAATAAGTTAAATCCGTTTGCATGTCTTGTGATGTTTATAAAATAAACCTTTTAGTTTAAAAAATTAAAAATTAATTAAAACGAACTACCAGACACTATAACGTAAAAAAATAAAAAAAAATCTTCACTAAAAATTAAAATATAATTGAACTTAAAGATCTCAATCTGATATTTTCAAAGTCGGTTAAAACCGAAAGATCTGCTATTTCTTATATTAAAGTCATCCTTACCTTATAATAATTTAAAATTTAAAGGGATACTAATTCATATTTAAATATTAACTTAGAAATATAGCTTATTTTAGGAATAATAGATGAGAGATATTAACGTATAATTAATATGGAATGACGTTTGTAGTGACGCTACTTGTTGTGCCAGCGGTCGCGGGTTCAAGTCCCGCTGGGGGCATTCATTATATCATTAGCACGAATGTTTGTACTCCAGTCATAGGTGTTTATATTTATAATATGTATGTACTTAATGTTATATATATGTAGTGTATCAATTATCTAGTATTCATAACACAAGCCTCGTAGCTTACCATGGAACTTGATGGTGCTGTGTATTAATGTCTCCAACATATAAAAAAACATGTATAAAAAAAAATGGATAAACTGCCTCAGTGGTGTAGTGGCTACCATGTACGGCTACATATCCTGAGGTCCTGAGATCGAGTACGGGGTGAGACAAAGTTTAGTTATTGAGTCTTTCTTAGAAAGTCCCATATTATAATCGATTTCATGATTTTTAATGTCTATTGTACAAAAGTTACTACTCGTATTTAAAATGTAAGTTATGTATTTAAGTAGTACATTTTTTGAACACTTAAATTGCTTTCTAAAAAGCGTTATAGCCTTAAGAAATTGAAAGAAATGTTTTATTTTCATTCCTGTATAATAAAGCAGGGAAAAGTCTACGTTGATATTATCCTAGAAATTTAAAAACATAGTATTTTGTTTTCAATTTTTATAATTTTAAAGCTAATACTAAAGTGTAATTAGAGGGCCTTAAAACTATAATGTTTTAAAATAATATACAATGTTTATAAAACACACAGTATACAAATATTCATAGAATACTCATTACTGTGATAAGTAAATAAATGTTAGTAGGTAAATAGAAATAGCTAACGTATTTTATTATAATAAAGAAAAAATTAAATAAGCTAATATTATACTATCTTTCTTTCAAGGGGAGAATAACTAATGCATAAAAAGGACAAAAAATATATAAAGTATAACAAAATCGAAAATAGTGTCATAAACGGCAAAATTACACAATTTTTGACTTCAAAATTGTTTTTGGCGGGCTCCGTCTATATAATAATTCTTTAGTGTGTATTTTAAAATTACTTATCTAAAATATTCTTATACTAATTAACATAATATATATAAAGACGAATTATTTTGGTTATACACAAATATGCTATGTGGACACAGTCGCGGTTATACGCTTTTATTCAGCCCGTTTTAACGTCCCATTGCTGAACACGGATATCCCTTCAATATGAGGGGGATCAGGGCGTAGTCCACCACGCTGGCCAAGTGTGGGTTGGCGGACTGCACATGTCTTTCGAAAACTTGCTAGGTTCTTTCAGAGATGCAGGTTTCCTTACAATGTTTTCCTTCACCGTAAGACAAGTGGTAATCATGTTCGAAATGATTCGCACATGAAAATATCACAGGTGCGAGACCCGGGATTTGAACCCGCCTTTCACTAGGCCTACTAGGACCTACTAGGCCCACTACTGCCTCACTATATACGCTCGTAGCATAGAAAATTCAAACTTGATTATTTTAAAAACCTTTGTGCATTGCATAGTTTAGTTAAACTAAATATATTTCACGTAAAAATTTTACCTTTTCAAGTGAACATGTTTCAAAGACGTTTCTGTACCCCACATACGTATTTTGTATTGTTTACAAACCTTCCGAATAGTTCAGTTCAGTTGTGTTACTGCCAGAGTACACGCTTTCTTAACCATTCTTATATTTTACTGGTAAAATAAAGATACCAAAAAAGAAAAATATTTTATATTTCTTTTCTTTGTTCTAAAATATATTTATATTCTTTATAGGTGGTTGAAGGTTCGATTCCTGTTTTCTAATACTTTCTTAGATTTACGCGAATATTTGACATTTTAAATAAAACTATCTTTTTGGATTTTTTCGCGGATTTATTTTGATTTTTGGTTCCCGACGTTTCGAAAGCTTTACAGCAATCATGGTCCCACAAATTAATAAAGTTACGGCTTACTAGCACGATACGGATTTTAACTTCCTCATTGGTCTAGTGGTAAGGAAGAATGACTGACGATCTAAAGGTCCTACTAAGATCGAGTTTCAGCTCGAGCCAAATACAGATTAAGCTTTTTTGTCAAAAATATGTAGTCACAGCCCCGAGGTGGGTTATTGGGGCTATTACCGTTGCCTCGAAGAGCACAAGTCGCATCGGTCCTGTGTCGATTTTACACCAGTTGTGTCGAATATTTGTGTGTTTAAACTTTTCTCATTCATAGGCGTTTGCACTGTGCACTATAATATCGTCTGTTTAGACAGCTAGTAGTAGTAGATAACTTAATGAGATAAGCTGTTTGATCAAAATCGGTCAGGAGAATTAAATATTACAAGTGCCATAGTCACGGGTATAGTTATTATCGGGAATTTATATAAGTAGGTGAAAACATGGTAGGTACTTACATACATAATAAAAATATTATCATCATGAAAACATCAACATGAAACATGAAATTTGTATTAGTTTTTAGTAAAAACTCTTATACGAAACTTTTTTTATATGTTCCAGAATATATTATTGACGAAGTATATTTTGCTAATACTGAATAAGTAAACCAGAAAATACATGAAAATAGCAGCTATTTTGGGGGACGGATAAGAAGTTTCAAGAAGTTGATTAAAAAGTCAACGCTTAGTTCCAACTTAATGCAACTAAAGTTCTCAAGAGTTGAGCTTACTGCTACTCGATTAAGATAAAATGGTTACGGAGTCGAATCGAGTTGTGGTGACACTCTGGCTCAATAAATTTCATTAAAGGAGTTTTAGATACTTATAATTGTACTAGCGATTCACCCTGGCTTTGCTCGAATTTGTCCCTGGGTACGTTTTAAAGGTTGGTATAGAATAAATAGACTATATATTATTATACATACAGGTATGATGGGTTTTATATCCCTTGAGAAATTATTGATTTCCCATACAAACTTTCATCCCCATTTTGAGGATAAGGGATGATTTTTGGGATAAAAACTACTCTACGTTCTTCCCAAGGTCTCAAAATATCCTCAGACCAAATTTCATCTTAATCGGTCCACGGATTTTTAGTTTATCCATTAAAAACTATAATACATTTTTTTTTCTTTATAATATTAGTAAAGATTTTTTTTTTAATTATTCGTCCAGTAAAAGTTTTTGTCAAAAAGATTGATGTGATTCTTAAATTATGATTTAACTTAATGACTCGACAGACCCTATCGTGTCACAATTTTGCTTGTGATCTTTGAGTTTATATAAAAATCCTATAAAAAAGGCACTTTCTGAGCAGCTTTTCTATTATATTCCCATTAAAATCTCGCTCAAAAAGTCTGGGTAATTTAAAAGATAATAATTTAAAAAAAATCATATCAGTCTAGCCGCCTTCTTAATACGTACTAGGAAAAAGATTCAATTTGAATATGGTTTTGATTAATTATATAATTTATTTTTAATTAACTCACGATGGTATTTTATAATCGAGTCTATCTATCGTGATGATAAAATAACATCGTAAATTAATTACAGGAATCCTGTCTCGTCCCACTTAGGTAATATCTCTGTGGTATAATATAATAATAAAAAGACAAGAACATTCATTAAAAAACTTAACTAAATATTTACCAAAAAAAAAAACCGTGTGTATACTTATGTAGGTACGCACGTAAGAAGTTATACTTCTTTGACGTAACAGAACAAAAATAGCTAAAGATTTCATTGTGTATGTCACAACTCTATAAAAGAAATGCAGCTAGCTTCATCATGTCGCTTTCAGCTAATTTCATCATGTCGCTTTTGGGCTGTCATTGTGCGCGCATGTGTGTCGCTGTGTGCGCGCTGTGTCCTTCTCAGAGTCTCAAACTATCTTAGTACCAAATTTCACCTAAATCGGTTGAGTAGATCCAGAGATTACCCTCTACAACCTCACAAACTCATAAACTCACAAACTTCACCCCTTTATAATATTAGTATAGATAATAGATTGTCATATATGTATATACTATATAGTGATAATGTACAGTCATTACATTACATACCTACCTATTGATTAAAAAAAATATAAAAATCGGTTCATAGTTAATAGTTAGCGAAGTAAAAAAGAAAAAACACATAAAATATAGCTTACACTCTAATTAACTACCCCTTTTTTTGAATGCCGGTCATTAATATAATAAAGAATGTTTATAAATGTATGTAGTATATAAAAAAACCTTTACAAAAAACCGATTATGGTGCAATTAAAACAAATACACATAACACTCCCTATTTCGTATATGTATATATATATATATATATATATATATATATATATATATATATATATATATATATATATATATATGTAGATAAGTAGAATAGTGGGAAAAGCAAGTAATAATAAATTTAAATTTGTTGAGAAAGCATTCACCCCAAGCGTAGTGTTACGTGTACCTTAAATTTTAATTCCCTGCTCTGAGACAACATGTTGTTGGATTTACGCCAAAATAATATTTTTAACAACCAACATGGTATTACGGCTGTTTTCCACTTGCTTTTGTTAGAAAAAAATTGAGGTTAAATTAAATGTTGCATAGTATTTTTAAGAGCAGTAGCTCAGCGGTAACGCGCTTGTTTGAAACACTAATTACCACGGGTTCAAATCACTGATCTCGCATCTCTGATATTTTCATACGTGAAACATTTTAAAGATGACTAGGACTTATATATACGGTAAAAGAAAACGTCGTGAAGAAACCTCTTTGTCTTAGAAAACCTAACTAGTTTAATAAACATAGAAAGTTCGGCAAACTAGATGAGAGTTAGCGTTACAGAATTGATTTCCAACATGATTACCACTTGTCTTACGGTGAAGGAAAATATCGTGATGAAAACTGTATGTCTGAGAGAACCTAGCAAGTTTTCGAAAGACATGTGAAGTCCGCCAACCCATACTTAGCCAGCGTGGTGGACTATGGCCTGATCTCCCTCGTATTGATGGGAGGCCCGTGCCCAGCAGTGGGATTCTAAAAATGAAATATAAAGTATTTTAATTAGTTTTGATATAATAGGACATATATTATGTTAAACATTAATATAATACATTTATTTTTTTCTGATTATTATAATTACATAATCATCCTCATAAAATATGAAAGTTTCTGTCTCTTTCATTTTAAGAGTTAGCCTTGCCAGTTAAAATGAGATAACATAACTCTTCACTCCGTGTAAAAAGTCATTACTACAATTTGTCTGGGAAACATATGCATCAGACTGGTATATATAAAAGCTTCTTCTTTCTGTTTTTTTGTCAAGTTTGGCTGTTTATTCGTTTAACTGCCTTAGTGGTGTAGTAGCTAGGAACTACGGCTGCACATCGAGAGCTACTAGGTTCGAGTCCCGGGTTGGACCAAGTTTAGTTATTGAGTCTTTCTGTTTAATAAGTCTCATTAACAGCCCGGAGTTTATATACGTATGTACATATTATGTAAAAATAGATAAAATACTTTTTCGGTTTTATTACAGTAAAATGTGTATTTTACACCAATATAATTGACATTTAAAAGTTAATAATTCTGTACTAAAAACTCTTTCGGTAAATTTATAGTTTAGACCAATAATCTACTAATAAGTACTTAGAGATGCACCCATTTGAAGCGAGGGTAAGTCCCTAAAAATAATCATTAGAATCAAAAGAAGAAAGATATCAGATAACATACAAAAAAAAAACAATACGAACTTCTTTCTGCCTTTTCAAAGTTAACTGTAAAAAAAGAACGAAGTTAATTTTTAAACCGTATTCAATACATGAATATCAAACGATGTACCGCTTTGAATAGAGAAAATGAAACGTATGGAGTATTTCCGTTTGAACAAAGCGGTTGGCGGCGAGCCAGTATATAGGAGTAATTAAAACAGCAGGTGTTAAAGTTTTTGCATAGCAAATTATGCCATAGTTCTGCGCTGGGAATATATTCAGATAGAGGAAAATAGGTGAGATACCAGTGTATTTACCTAACACGGTCAAGTTACATTTAGGTTTTTGATAAAATCTAGAATGTTTAAGCATTTTATTTAATTTTAGACCAACTTTATTATAATACTTTCTTAGATTTACGTGAATATTTGACATTTTGTATAAAACTATCACTTCGGAATTTTTTGCGGATTTATTTTGATTTCTTTTTTGGTTTTTGGCGTTTCGGATGCTTTACAGAAATCAGTCTCTCCTGTAACCATGATTAATTGGAAAAGTTAGTTTTATTTAAAACTAAAATTGATTCCCCATACAAATTTTCATCCACATTTTCACTCCCTTAAGAGATGATTTCCGGGTTAAAAATATCCTGTCCTTAAAATCTATACATATTATAAAATTCTAACTAAGCAGAATCTGTACATTAAATATTTTTTGGAAAATCTTATTGAAATAGACATTATTATCGATGCAGAGGCCGAATCTATAGTTTTTAGAATTTTTGTCTGTCTGTCTGTCTGTCTGTTACCGCATCACAGAAAAACCACTGGAGGGATTTTGATGAAATTTGGTATGGTGATAGCTGGATATCCGGGTTAACATATAGGATACTTTTTATTGCGGGAAAATATCTCATCTCTGAGAAATCTCTACTAAACGTTAAAACGTAAGTAGGGACGAACCCGAGCGGAGCGAGGGTGAGTCTCCAGTAAATAAATAAATCTCAAGAAAAATGGCATGTATGTATAATAATCAATTCAACTGTCATGTAAAATCATAAGTTCAATTATCTATTTATACTAATATTATAAAGAGGTAAAGTTTGTGAGGTTGTAGGGGGTAATCTCTGGATCTAATGAACCGATTTAGATGAAATTTGGTAAAAAGATATTTTGAGACCCTGGGAAGGTTATAGGATACTTTTTATCCCGGAAATCATCCCTTAACGGGATGAAAATGGGGATGAAAGTTTGTATTAGGAAGCAAGCTTAAGATGAACCCTAGCGAAGCGAGGGTGAGTCGCTAGTTTATAAATAAAAGGCTTCTAGGAATGGACCTGAGCAATGCGAGCAAGTTATCTATTTTTTTTAATTTATTATTTATTTATTATTATTATCCGTTACACGCACAACTTCTACACTTACATACGAGTATATCTCATATTTCTATGAGATATAAGCGTAGAAGTTATTTAGCGTTAGTGAAGTATGACTAGAAAATCGCTAGACAAAATTCAACACATTTTGTAAATTAATGTTACTCGTAACATAATTCGAATATTGTATCGATTTGAAGCTTTGTAAATCAACGAAATCTGGATAATAATACAATAGCTTGGTGAAATGATTCGGGAAAGTATGTTTGAAATGAAATGATATAAAATTTATTCAATTAAACTTATTACAAGTGCTTTTGAATCGTCAATTTAATGTAAGCGTCAGTGTAGTCTGTCCGTGAGGAAGCTACCACCGGCTCGGAAAGCAGTTCTGCTGAGAAGAGCTGGTAAGAAACTCAACAGTTGCTCTTTTAAATATCGAAGGTACATTTATTTTATTAACATAACAATATAGATAGTCCGCGTATGACTCAATAATACTAAATTCCACACATTTCCATCTACAAGAAACTCTTGAACAGTGTAATACACTTTGCTCAATAAAATATTTAGTTTTCTATACCTTTCATTATAATTTCCCAAGCAATATAAGATAATTCACGACAAATTGCTCATGAAGATGATCAACAAACGGACAAAAAATCTACGTTATAATTGTTTAATTTGAGAAGTAGACCTAAGCATCTAAAAATTGAATTAACGACATCCACTATATCATGGTATGAAACAGATTAAGCGCTTGCACCTAGTAGTGATTTGTTATCTAAAATTATATTAAATGTAAACAAAGCGATGTTAAAACCAAAAATTAATGACGAAATTAATCAAACAAAATCCCTAAACACAAACCGTCAGGTGTTTCCTACTAATTGTTCTAGCAAATATAATTTGGCGTTTCATTATTTTAATGTATGAAATGAGTGAGAGCAATTAAAATTGTGTTTTATGTTACTAGAAAAATGGTTTTGCTAGAAACTTACTAGAAATAGAAGATTCATTTAAATATCTATATGTATATATATAAAAATCGAGGTGTATGTATGTCCCTTATAAACTCCAAAACGGCTGGAGTGATTTTGATGGAATTTTAAGGCAATCTTCTTACCCCAGTTTGATAGAAACCGGAAGTTTGAACGCGGGCGAAGCTGCAGGTACAGCTAGTTTTTTTTAATAAAAGACATAATAGTCTAAGAGCTAACCTAACCTAAGCCTTTTTTTTAAAAGCCTTTTAAAAGGTTAAAAGATTAGTACCTATCAAGTTGATTTTTCATGAGTAGCTTTGTTTTGATGAGGTACTTACAATATTTTCTTATGAAAATTATCAACCATGGTACCTATAGGTATTAGTATAATATAAGTATATATAGTTAATTCAATTTCCTTGTAAATGCAAAGCTTGCCATTTGCACAAATTACTTCGCCAGTGTCACGTAGAATGGAGAAGACACGAGGGAGATTGATCGGTAATCATTTATACTGACAGGAATCGAACAAGTGACCTCTAATACAATAGACAATATGAATTTAACGTACCAAAAACCAAGTGGCATATCTCTGTAAAAATTATTATGGTGTTATTTATTTAGGAGATAATTTCCAAAACTAACATGTTTTTCATTTTTTATTGTGTTGTAGGTTACACTATCTCTTAGTATAATTGAGACTAGTTTTGATGAATCGATACGAAAAAGTCTTGACATTACAATTTAAAATTAGCAGTAATTTAAATATTTTAACTTGTCAAGTTATGATAAACGTCCTCAAATTGGGCTATTATGTGGCCAAAAAAGCTTTTTTTAAGCTTCGGTAGTTAGAGGCAATCAATTTACATTTCAAATTGGCTTAAAATCGATATATGTGATTTATAGTTGTTTTGAAAGTTGTAATTATTGCTGTGATATATAATTTTAAAGTCGGTGTTTTAGCCTAAAGCTACGCCTTCTTTTATAAATTTTATATTAATTGATCGACGTTATCAACAAAAATTTGTTCTTTTGGCATTTAAGATAATGTATTTAAAATATTCTGAGTTCTTCAACCGACTTCAAAAAAGAAGAGAAATTATTTTGTGTGTGTTTGTGTATAATTACGTGATATCTAGTAATTTAATAATTTCTGACAGTACTATTATAATGTGAAATTTTGCATTAGTATGCTTGTAACTCCATCACGTTGAGACGGCTGGACGGATTTGGATGAAATTTAGTATACAGATAGACTTCACTTTGAGTAACATAATATAGTTTTTTTTAATTAGAATAAAAAAACACTAACAACACACATATTAAAACATTCATATACATTCAGAAAATATTAATAAGTAATTAGATATGTATGTCTTTTCAAGTGTACATAACATTCGCTATAATTACATAATCAAAAGTATATACATAAAATCATAATAAATCCATGATATATAATTAATAAATACAATTCAAATACATTAAAAATGATACGTAATAAGTCAACACATGTCAGCTCAAAATAATTAATTTAAATAATGTTAAAAAAAAGTCAAATAATATAAGTCAAATTAAAAATTGATGAAATAATAACTAACTAAACTGTACAAGTCAAATTAATCAAGTGAATCAATCGAGTCAAAATAAGTCAAATAAAATACGAATTCAAGTTAAAGGCTAATCAAATAATAACAAAGTCAAAATGAGGTAATTTAGAACAATAAATAGTTAGAATAGTTAAAATGTTATTAAAAACTCTAAGTTAGTTTTTTACAAAATCCGCTGAGTTTACGTTTCTTCCCGTGGATAGAATCTTTTAGCGTTGAAAGGGCTGGAGAGATTTAAATGAAATCTATACTAGTATTATAAAGCTGAAGAGTTTGTTTGTTTGTTTGGTTGAATGCGCTAATCTCAGGAACTACTAATCCGATTTGAAAAATTCTTTTTGCCTTAGATAGCCCGTTAACTAAGGAAGGCTATAGGCTATATATCATCCCGGAAAAATGTACGGTTCCCGTGGGATAGATTTGTTTTTGTATAGGGAACACGAAGCGAAGCGAGGGTGAATCGCTAGTTTATTATACAAATAGACATAAGCAACTTATTGTTAGGTATAGAATATTTGCAACATACTGTTAGGCATCTAGGACACTGTTTTCGAGCGAAGCCAGGGTAAGTCACTAGTACTTATTATATTTATATTCGTTTTGGATAATATATGTTTATTACAATTATATCCTAAGGAGAGTAAGAAAAAATCACTTGTTCAAAATAGGAGTTTAGCTCATAATTTTTCTGAAATTCATCATAAATTATCATTCATTTGGGGTTTAGTGTGTAATTAAAATGCTATGATGACTCTATCGTTAACCTCTTTAAGAGCGATATTTATTGCTTACGTATTTGTCTGGAATATTTATTAGACTTTGATTGCTTTAAAAATTTTACATATTTAATAAAGAAATTAATTGTATGTATAATTAATTAATACTTCAATTGATAATAAACTAGTCATCTGTCAACATAAATTTTTGTTTATATCACTAATAAGAAATCCCATCGACAAAAAATATTCAGCAGGATTCGAACCCGTAACCTTTGGTAGAGAGAACTGGAAGGATCTGAATACTATTACTATCAAAATTTTACTTTTGAATTAAACTATAATAATAAATGTTGTCAAAAAAACTTCTTCAATTAATCTAAAGTTACTATCAATTAAATTACTGAAACAGAGATAATATTATGTGAAACAAACCTGTAATAAGGTCTACACTAACATATTATATATTTCAAATATATTATGTAGAATGTATATAAAGGAGAATTTTACACCATGCTAGAAATATTTAATATATATGTTGGGACATTAACACACAGCACCATTTAGTTCCATAGTAAGCTACGAGGCCTGTGTTATGGATACCAGATAATTGATACACTACACATGTATAACTTTAAATACATACATATTATAAATATAAACACCGATGAGTGCTCATCACACAAATGAATGACCCGCGCAGGACTCGAACCCGCGACCGCTGGCAAGCGGTCACTATAAATTGAGCCAAACGTATCGTCAGAAATGTACAAATGACTTTCGGATATTTAGACGAGCAAGCAAAACAAATATTTAAAGTACGGAAATTTTAGTAATAGGGTTTCATTATCAATAATAATTTCATTGCATTAAAAGAAATAAAAAATGGCAAAAGTCGAGACTTTTTGATTTAAAAAAAAGCTATGCGAAAGTTTATGAGTGAATTAGTGTGTTAGTTAAATTTTAACACTATTTCGGCAAAACAGATTTGAGTGAAACTTGAAATGGAGACGACAGGTTACATATTCTATTTACAGATGCACTTCTTTTATGAACGTATCTATCGCACAGGTCTAGACACGTTCTAGTAGCCTAGAACTAGTCACATTACTATTATAATGTTTTCTCTGATGCGGTCACAGACAGATGGACAGACAGATAAAAATTGTAAAAACTACAGATTCAGCCTCTGTATCGATAATAATGACTATTTCAATAAGATTTTCCAAAACAATATTTAATTTACAGATTCGATTCAGTTAGAATTTTGTTATATGTATAGATTATAATCTGAACTGTCTCTATGTTATAATAAGTATAACTTGAGTTAGCTTAAACTAATCACAGTTAAAATTAACTACGTTTGCAAACTGATCGAAAAGTAAACTAACGTCTGTTTAGAATTAACGGAAATGTTTAGATCAACTAATGATGGATATATTGAAAATAATCCAATCTGTCAACCAATGGTTCAGAATTGCATTTGCAGATATTGTAATTTAAATATTTGTTTTGCGTAGCTTGCTGGTATGCATGGCGGTAGTGGGTTCGATTATCGAATAGATAAATTTTAAATAGACTACACAAATGTTATATTACGTTAAGTTTGGGAATTTACGTATAGAAAAATTTGGCAATTTTCATAAGGCAGTAAAAGTAGATAACGAAATCAAGTCTTCAGCTATTTTTCCGAAAAGTGATGCTTAAAAAATATTTTTTATACTATACAAGTGACTTACCCTTGCTTCGTTTGGGTGCTTTCCTACGTGCCTTCTGCATTTTTAAATAAACACAGCCCCATCTTTGGAAAACATTATTACTATGCCAATTCAGCGTGAAGGAGTAATAAATATACATACAAACTTTCCTATTTAAAAAAGTAATATGCTTTTTTATTACTAAGCTCACCCTCACTCCGCTTGGGTTCGTGCCTAGGTACGTTTTGACGATTAGTATGAATTTCTCAGAGGTGAGATATTTTCACGCAGAAAAAGTATCCTGCATGTTGACCCGAATAACCAGCTGTCATCAAAACCTGTCTAGTGGTTTTCTCGTTGCCTTCCCAAGCAAAACGACAAGACAGAGAAAAATCTAAAAACTATAGATTCGGCCCTTATCGATAATAATGACTATTTCAATAACATATACCAAAAGAATATTTAATGTACATATTCGAATCAGTTAGAATTTTATTATACGTATAGATATAGATAAATAACATTAATCAAAAACAAAGGTCGTTTTAGTAGTAATGAACTGAATATAAGCTGGCTGACTAAAACACTTTTGAAGTTGAATAGCTGTGAATAATTAATTTAGGCTCCCTAAATTATTGAAGAGTCATGACATTTCCAAATACGATGATGCTTCAATACCTCGCTTAAAAGCATCTTGTACTAATGTTATTACACCAATTTGATTGACACGCCCATTTAGGGTATCTTTGAAGTTGAAAATAGTTGAACTGAAAATTTGTTATATGTTCTCTATTTATTAACGAAGGATGAGGTAGCAGGTTCGAGTCCCGCAGAGGGCATTCATTTGTATGATGAGCACGGATGTTTGTACTCCAGTCATAGGTGCTTATATTTACAATATGTATGTACTATGTAGTTAAAGTTATATATGTGTAGTGTATCAAGTATCTGGTATCCGTAACACAAGCCTCGTAGCTTACTATGGAACTAGATTGTGCTGTGTGTTAATGTCCCAACATATTTATTTATTTATTTATTTATGATAGTTTATAATTGACACGCTTTAACTCGTGGTTTCGCTTGTGTGCAAGATATGGAAACCATGCTAGTTCTGTTTCTGTACTATATACAGTGAACGTATCGTTTAAACTACATAAGTAGTTCTCCTATAGTGTATATATACGTAGAGAACGTATATATAAGTAGTTCTACTATAGTATATTATATATTCTATAGTATCTTCGACAATGGTTTGTTTGGTCAGGGTATAGAGTAGCTAAAATTACTCTCTTCCGAATCCTTGATCTGCCAGTTTCATTGTCAGCATTTCCGTAAATTATTGGATATAAACATGCACTTAAAGAAAAGTATTTTATATAAAACTTTTTTTTTCGCATATTTTTGCAGATTTATTTTGGTTTTTGGTTCCCAACGTTTTGTGTGCTTTACAGTACTCATGGTCACGGGACAGACGAAGATTTTAGACGTCTAAACGGTATTTTCTAACTATTATAGACGGTGCCAAGCAAAAATCAAAATAAATCCGCGTAAAAAACCGAAGAGATAGTTTATTTAATCTAAGATAAAAAATGTATACTATTAATTCAATAACAAATAATTGAATTGAAGATAGCATTTTTTTAAATGATTGGCTTTGGCATCATATAAAAACAAGGTATGTTCACCACACAGGGGTCCCGAGTTCGATACTGTACAGAGTAAAAATTTGCATTATGTTGGCATCTAGTAAAGCAAAATAATCATGTAACCAAAAAGCATTGTGTTGTATGCGATAAGACAATTTTAGTAGCTAGCAAAAGATAAGCTCTTGTAAAACTTATGTTAAAAGTTTGTAGGAATAAATAAATTTAAACCTCTGTTGCTGTTTTGTACTGAAAATGTTTTGTAGAGTCAATGTTTTCAGTCCAATGGGAAGCTACCAGGTTTGAAATGCGATTCTGCTAAAAATATCCAATGAGAAAAATAACGTTTGTACATAAAAAATCTCTATTTTAACGTATTTATTGAATAGCTACTATAATAATAACGTACTTCCTATCGATTTCGGCTACGATGGCCAATCTCATTGAGACTAGCCATCTCCAGGAGGTAGTTTAGTGTACAAGTATGCATGCAAACGTACTTAACTTATATTCGCTCAGTGGTCGAAATTCAACTATGATTATCATTGAAAATTTAAGGGAAAAATATATATAAATAAAATTTACTGATTTCTGGGTATATAAGAAAAAAGATTTTTTACTGATAAACACTATAGCTCAATAGCTACTAAACAAAAAAAAATCGGTTGAAAAACAGATGAGAAAAAGGTACTGAACTATTTTATCACTATATACTATATATTTTTTCTCATAAAATTCCCAAACACCATAAACTTTATCTCGTGATATCGCCAAGATTGCGCATACCTGCTTTAAATGTATAAAATAGCCTACTCTTGACCTAAATAAAAGGCTAAACATTTGATGGAATATCCCTTGGGGACGAATAAAACGGGACTTTTAGAAATTTCACACCTATGTCGGTTAAGTAGGGTATAAAATTTTAATACAAAGCAATATTCCCATAGGGTTTTGTGTGATATATTTTCTTCTTTAAAAAGGTCAAGGCCTAACACTTGACTGGTAATGATATAAAGTATTTTGGTAAACTTAAGTTTACGGAATATATATACTATTTATTTTCAAATGAAAAGAGAAATTATTCATAGCTTTATTGTAATACAAATTTACACGATCTTTTCCCCACAGAATTACTCAACAAAACCTATTTTCAGCTTTCCGACTTCATTTATACAGATAAATAAAATTGAAGTGTCTGTTTATAATATCAAAATAATAGCTTTTACTAAATTCATATAAAATTATATAGTATATAGAAGAAAAATACAATTTTAAAAATTTTTGTCTGTCTGTTTGTCCAGTTAATCTCCAAAACGGATTGACTGATTTGGACAGGACTTTCACTGGCAAATAGCTGATGTTATAAGGAGTAACATAGGCTACTTTTATTTAAGAAAAAGAATTAGGGTTCCGCTCAAAAAAATTAAAACCTACACATAGACTCTCCTGAGCGAAGTAACGGAAAGTCGCTAGTATCTGATATAAGTCGTGCACAGGATTCAGGAACACCTAATATTATCACGATAAGGAAAAAAAAACAAAATTTCACTCAGCCAGAATCGAACCCTTAACCACCGGTATTGGTGATGCTAGTATAACACGTGTAACGATATTTTAGAACGTTAGCCGTTGTATAGCAATTCATATCTCGACATATCTCTTAATTTATATTTAAATTGCCTTGTTAGATTTATGATATGCGAATGCAGGGTTTTATTCCAATTTAATTCGGTTCACAAAAGATAAACATACCTGGTACGCTAAATCATTCGAAATTTCAAAATTTTTACGACCACATATGGTGTAGTGACACCACATAAATTACATAATATTTTGAGGATTTTTTGTGTCGGTTGCTTGATCTAATTTTATTTAAGCTGATCCTGACTGATTCAACAACGCTTAGAGCACACCATAAAATTTTGACAGCGTTTCCATATGACATGGGGTAACTGCTAAAAGATATTTCATGAAATTAACCCTTAAAAAGATGAAAAATTTGCGTATGATTAGTATTTTTATTTATTTTATACATTAAAGTAGTATTTTTGCTAAAGGTATAAGTTAGTTATTAGTATATCTATTTAAATACAGGCAGTATAAATCAAAATAAGTCAAATATCAAGATTAAATAGTCTCCATATTTAATTACATATACATAAGTGTACTAAAATAAAAATATTAATTTAAGTTCAATCAATGCGTGAAATATTAATTTTGTTAACTACTGCTTTCGAAGTTAGTGTTAGGCCAGTGATAGCGTGTTTAGTTGAAAAATTATGTTTTTATTCCATTTGCTGTAGAAACCCTTGGCCCATGAAGTCAAACTGCTAAGCACTTCTTAAAAGGCATAACACCCCGTCTTATCGTCTTTACTACAGGAGAGCTGGCGCATTTTTCGCCCAAACAATCGGCATTGCCATTCAGCGGGGGAATGCAGCTAGCATTCTTGCCACTATTCCACGCGAACATGACTTGTACAGTAATAACTGAGTGTACATTTGTTTTGTATATATAATTAAGTATATTTATAATTTTCTTTATTGTAAATAAAAAAAAGGTTGAAAAATCAAGTGCAGATTCATACTCGGGTCTTATAACTTTGATCTCTTCAATTAATCATTTTCAATATGATTAATACTCGCCTTTTGGTGAAGATAAAACGTTCATGCTTAGGCAATTTAATTAGTTTTTAAAAGACATGCGAACTCCGAACCAAAACTTGACTATCGAGGTGGACTAGTACCTGACTCCCAGCGCTGGATTTACACTAAGGGTACTCGGGGCTCAGGGCGGCAAAATTCGAAGGATAAATTAAAAAAATCTTCGCGTTATCGAAAATGTTTTTTTATTTTCTAAAAAATGAATAATTAAAAAAGAAACTATTTTTTGCATAAATCAAAAATTAAAAAAAAATAACTTTAACGAAACTTTATCCATTTTATGCAAAATTTAGATAATGGGGCGGTATTTCTTACATTGCCCAGGGGCGGCGCTAAGGTTTAATCCCGCTCTGCTGACTCCTGCCCATTTTTCTCTTCTATTGTTCTCCTTTCAATGTTTCTTGGACTGTAAATAATCTATACTAATATTTTAAAGCTGAAGAGTTTGTTTCTTTGTTTGGTTGGTTGGTTGGTTGAACGCGCTAATCTCAGGAACTACTAATCCGATTTGAAAAATTATTTTTGCATTAGATAGCCTTTTAACTGAGGAAGGCTATAGGCTATATGTCATCCCGGAAAAATGTACGGTTCCCGTGGGATAGATTTCTTTTTGTCTAGGGACGAACCCGAAGCGAAGCGAGGGTGAGTGGCTAGTATCTTTATATATCTTATCTATTATTACACTTAATTATTCTCTTAGCTTAAATTAAAAATTCTTATTAAAAATTCCCAGTAAACTATCAATTATTATAGTTAAGTGAGACGTATAGCGTTCTACGGAGCTCTGAATCGCATAATGCCCGCATTTACATAACAAAGTATGTATCCAACAAGGATAAAAAAGTCGGCTAAAAACTTGCATAAACATATTTTATTAAGAATTCTAGTTGATCCTGTGGCTTCGTTCGTTCAAAGTACAAAAAAAGAAATTCTTCTTTCTCTTCTCTTCACAATAATGTATGGAAATGTACCCGATTTGTTAACATTTATGATTACTGCTCCGCTCCCTTTGGCAGTACAATGATGATATATAGCCTATAGCTTTCCTTAATAAACGGGCTATCTAATGCAAAAAGAATTTTTCAAATCGGATAAATTGATCCTGAGATTAACGCGTTCAAACAAACAAACAAACTCTACCTCTTTATAATATTAGTATAGATTATTATGGTCAACGTCCATGTAGTGAATGTTTATAAATATGATTTCAAAATCATGCAGATTATTCCTAAGAAGTAGGTATAATATAAAAATAGTATTGTATGTAAATTATGATTAAATATAATGTATGTTGTGTTTTGTATCAAGCATTTACAGCTGACCCTTGAGAAAAATAGCATATATTAATAAACTAGCAACATACCCGATTTTACCTGCGAATTTTTAACTTATACTAACCGGAAATAAGCATTTTAATTTTGCTATGTCATATAGTAATTAATATGTTATACAAAGTTTTAATGTTATGTTTTAGACATAGAAAACTGAAATAATGGAACATTTATCGAAATAGACTAGCGACTCATCCTCGCTCCGCTCGGGTTTGTCCCTACTTACGTTTTAACGCTTAGTATAGATTTCTCAGAGATGAGATATTTTCCCGCAGTAAAAAGTATCCTATATGTTGACTTGGATAACCAGTTATCATCATACCAAATTTCATCAAAATCCCTCAAGTGGTTTTTTCGTGATGCTGTCACAGACAGACAGAAAGAAAGACAGACAAAAATTCCAAACACTATAGATTCGGCCTCTGTATCGATAGTAATATATATTTCAAATAAGACTTTCCAAAAATTAATGTACAGATTCGGCTTACATACAATTTTATTATATCTATAGATTAAACACATCATCTGCTACTAACTAGATACAGTAGTTTGGTATGAATGTTAACTATTATTATCTTGGTTTTGATTTTATCTGTCACAAGCTTTTACTCGCTCCGTTCAGGTGCATCCTGAAATGTCTATTAGTAGCCCATAAGTTACTTAGATCATAATCTATCTCTGTACAAAATTTTATCCAAATAAGTTCAGCTATTTCAGCTTGAAGAAGTGACAAACATACACACATACAAACTTTTACATTTATAAAAGCTTTACGATTCAAGACGTATTGTAATCTATACTAATATTATAAAGAGGCAAAGTTTGTTAGTTCATTCTTTCGTTCATTTGTCTGAACGCGCTAATCTCAGGAACTACTAATCATACTTGAATTTTTTTTTGCGTTAGGTAGCCCTTTTATTGAGGAAGGCCTATATATCATACAATAAGTCTATCTATTCCATACTAACCGTTAAAATCTATCTAGTGTAGAACCCGAGCGAAGCGAGGGTGAGTTGCTAGTTTTTAATAAATGGTTACATGGATGGATGGTTAGATGAATAAACTAGTATTGTTAAGATTATATTCCAGCTTTTGTCTTGAAAGTTCAATACACAAAAATACTTACCTACGTTATAATTTTATGAAGCCGTATTTTACGCAGCGGTACTATCATAAAGAACGTCTGAAGAAGACGTTATTTAAATTTCATTTTCCCAAATGGTTCTCTGTGCCATTAAAAATAAATTAATGAGGTGACTAAAAAGATGACGCTTAAATTTTAAATCGTGCCTTTACAATTTTATTAGCCATTTAACCTGTAACTGCAGATGTGGTTTTTACTATTTTTAGCATGGGGCCCTATAGACCACTCATATTTTTTTTATTTCAAAAAAAAATAGAACTTCTTTTTTGAATGATTATAAATAACTTATAAGTCAGTAAACAGTAAGTAAAAAAAGACTTGATGGATTTCTATGTTTTCACAGAAAACTAAATAAAATAACATAAATAAATTATTTTATTTACAAAGTGTGTAAATATTGTGTAGTAAAAACAATATTTTTATTGGTTTAATTCATGTATTAACTACTTGTGACCTCAGAAGTAAATGATTTATGTATTATCTATCAAAAACCCACGAGAATTTATATAACTTGATGACATTACGTTGACAGTTAAAGGTTAACAAAATGATTAAGTCTTATTATTTTATGTATTCAAATAGCAAAATTAATATTTTATTTAAAAACATATTTTTAAATATTTGATTGTTATTAATTCCTATATAAGAGATTATTTTGGAAATTACTGAAACGATTGCCGACTTTGGCCACGGCGGCCAATCTCATTTAGACTAATCATCTGGGCAGGAGATATTATAGTGCACAAATGTGCGCGCAGACACAAGTGCAATCACTTTTCCTGTCACTCTCATATTCCGGTGGGACAACTATTCGACACGACCGGTGAGGGTTAAGGCGCATGACCGATGGTTTTACGTGCTTTCCGAGGCACGGGGGTAAAACACCGCTAACTTCCCAAATCAGGGCTGTTACTGAGGCTTACTATACAGATAGACTCAATAACTGAACTTGGCCCGACCCGGGACTCGAACCAAGACCTCTCGATATGCAGCCGTACTCGCTCGCCACTACACTAACGAAGCAGGTTATAATAAAACTATATGTCTCTTAATACAACTTTCACATAACTTACCAAGAAAATACAATACAATCCACTCTGCTATCAGAGAAGTACTATTAGCAACCCGCATGGTACACCGCCCACCGAGAACGGCCGCCTCCCAAGTGCGTTTCTTGGCGCTAATGAGCCCCTACACCACGACAAGGACAAGGAATACACATAGTAGAGGCTATCAATATACCTACGAGTATTTATTTATTTTATTTATTTATTTTATTAGGATCTCCAACGTTAGTACACAAAAAACTTACACCAATACTTTAACAAAACTTAACTTACATGCACTCACAATTATAGGAGAACACAACATTCTTCGTATTTTATAAAAATATCTTAAGACTACATTATATTAAAGACTTTACTTAGCATTTTTAATAATAATAATTATAAAAATAAGTATCTAATATAACGAGCAAAACAATACATAAAAAAGGCAAAAAATAAACTTAAAATACAAGTTAAAAGCTTATGAGTAACTGCCATGATGTATGTAATTATATCAGCTAACAATGCATGATCCTAAACTCTAAACGCAAAGTTATTTCACATAATCTATACATATTATAAAATTGTAACTAAGCCGAATCTGTACATTAAATATTTTTTTGAAAATCTTATTGAAATAGACATTATTATCGATACAGAGCCCGAAACTATAGTTTTTAGAATTTTTGTCTGTCTGTCTGTCTGTCTGTCTGTCTGTCTGTCTGTCTGTCTGTTACCGCATCACGGAAAAACCACTGGAGGGATTTTGATGAAATTTGGTATGATGATAGCTGGTTATCCGGGTCAACATATAGGGTACTTTTTATTGCGGGAAGATATCTCATCTCTGAGAAAAAAAAAATACAAAAACTGCTTAGAATAAAACCACGCTGAAACTATGAACATTTATAGCAAGGCAACTTACAAAATAGGTCAAAAATAATTATAAATAGCTTCTTTCGAAAAAAAATATATATCAATAGCGATATTTTATACATAAAAATAACTCTACAAATATTTAGTTAGGTGTACTTTAGAAAACCATTACTAGATGTCGCCGTGAGTTTTTAAAATAAGTAATTTTCATTCGAAAAAACATTTTATCTATAGATATGACTTTTCTATGGTCTTATTAGAATTACTAGAATTACACGCGGTCATGCCCGTGCCCAAATAACCAAAAAAGTCTAAGTATATGGTTTAAAAATTAGTAATATATTAATTAATATATATCTATATTACTTATATACATAATTGTAACTAAGTCGAATCTGTACATTAAATATTTTTTGGAAAATCTTATTGAAATAGACATTATTATCGGTACAGAGGCCGAATGTATTATTTTAGAATTTTAGTCTGTCTGTGTGTTACCGCATCACAGAAAAACCGCTGGAGAGATTTTAATGTTTGGTATGTTGATAGCTGGTTATCCGGGTCAACATATAGGATACTTTTCACCGCGGGAAAATATCTAATTTCTGAAAAAAAAATATAAAAACCGGTTATATTAAAACCACGATGATACTATAAGCATTTTAGCAAGGTAACTTACTAAATATGGCAAAAACTATTAAAAATAGCTTATCTTGAAAAATAAGTATCAATAGAGCTATTTGATTCATTAAAATAATTCTAAAAATGTTTATTTATGTGTTATTTAGATATTTGACAATAGATGTCGCCGTGTGTTTTTAAACTACGCAGTTTTAATTCCAAAAAATTGAATGTACAGATATAACCTTTCTATGATTTTATTAGAATTGCTACTAAATTACCCGTGTTCAAATTATCAATAAAATAAACGTTTGTTTTAATATTTTGTTGGCCGAAACAATTTTCAAATGAAAATGTTTGTAATTTAACTAAAATAAATAATGTTAATGTAAAAATTTGGCAAATGTAAGTCCAACTCGCGCATTATAGGTTCCGTATAGCAAAATACTGTGTTGTTTTTCTTACTTACGTATTTTTTTAGGTTAACACTAAAATAAATACGAATAATATTTACGTTTCCACAATATCGACACATTTTAAACCGTAAAAGTAAGTTTGCTTCATATTATTTTTTAACATTTTATGGAAAACAAGTTTATGGTTGTTAAACTGACAAAGCGGGTAAATAAAAACATTCCATATCTGCAAAATAATTTATGTATATTTAAAGTATTTTAGAAACTGTTATACCTCAACCTTTTCTGATTTTTTGACACCTTTTCTTGAAAGGTGGAAGGCTTAAAGGGCGCAATAAAATGGTTACGACTTAAGTATTAGCAGAGTCATATGAAATAATCAAAAGAATTTTCTTAAAATTATTTACTTATTTACTTTAATTATGTACTTCTGAATCTTTCGCTTTCCCCAACACTTTCTTTTAAAAAATCGTTTCGGAATATATTACTTACTAGCGTTAACCCATCCCTGTTTCGCGACAAATTAACTATTAATTAAGAAAAGTTATTATTTTGTAATTTAAATAATCAGCTAAATATAAATTAATCAATAGCTGTCTTTTAGTAAATAAATGATTAAAATTAATTATTAGCTTGAGAGTTTATCGCCCAAAACTAAACAAACAAACAAAACAGAACTATAGACATACTATAAACGTTATTGTTAAAATAAAAAGTGCAATATTACTAAATCAAATATGAGATTAACGGAGGAACCTTTGTGGCTTTGTCAATCACTGTCATTATTTACCAATCATATGGTGCGAAATGAACTTGATATATGTAAGACTATACTACTATGTAAAATCTAAGAATTTTGTTTTTGGTCATATGACGCGGGCGGCGCCGCGGGCAATGCTAGTAAATAAATAAATATGTTGGGACATTAAAACACAGCACCATCTGGTTCCACGGTAAGCTACAAGGCTTGTGTTATGGTTACCAAATAATTGATACACTACACATATATAAATTTAAATACATATTATAAATATAAACACCCATGTCTGGATTACAAACATTTGTGCTCATCACACAAATGAATGCCCCAAGCGGGACTCGAACCCGTGAATGCTGGCACAGCAAGTAGGGTCACTACAAACTGAGCCACACGTGTCGTCAAATAATAAATCACAGAAAAATGATTCTAATCTATCCTCATAACCAACAAGTTCAGATATTGAACCATACATATTTTCTAGAACCGAATCGTCGGCTATGTTTTTTCCCTTTAACAGTACGATATAATTGATAGAGGCAGCCATTTCAATTTTTCGCAAAACTTTTTAGAATTTTGCTTCTTTTTGGTAAGTAAATTGGAATGTAATAACTGAAAGGTTTTTGATGAAGTTATATGTGCTGTAGAGTTCAGAAATAACCATACGTTTGAAATTGTTCGGCTAAATTAATTAACAATATTTCGATTGTTTTATTTGCTTGAGACAAAAAACACACGCTTCATAGTACTTTTGTATTATAATATTATACGTACGCCTACCATTATGTCTATATTCTATACTTAATATTATAAAGCTGAAGAGTTTGTTTGTTTGTTTGTTTGGTTGAACGCGCTAATCTCAGGAACTACTAATCCGATTCGAAAAATTATTTTTGTATTAGATAGCCTGTTAATTGAGGAAGGCTATAGGCTATATTATATCATCCCGGAAAAATGTACGGTTCCCGTGGGATAGATCTGTTTTTGTCCAGGGACGAACCCGAAGCGAAGCGAGGATGAGTCGCTAGTATTTTATATACTGATTCCTCTACCCTAAAGTTGTTTGGAAGAGATCGCTTCTAATGATAAGGCCGCCTCCTGTGCATCTTTTTATTTATGTTTATTTTTCTTATATATATTTCTTGTGTGATGCACAATAAAGTGTTCATTACGCATACAGGCCACGCTATCTTTTAGCAATTTTTATAACTAACAGTGGCCTACGCTCATACGAATATATTCAGCCGTTTCAGCGTAAAGGAGTAAAAAACATATCCTTTTTTAAAAAACATTTAGCCGGTCTTTTTGCTCCGCTTAAATGAAAGGTAAAACTGTGAATCCACAAAAAAAATGCGAAAAAATTGTGAAAACTATAAGTTTTTTCTTCTAAATATAGCTTTGACATTAAAAATAAAAAAAAAACTTTAATTGATTTAACTTTTTAATCAAAATTAGCTTTTTAATTAATCACATTAAAGCTCTCACATAAATATTACCTACATAAGAGGGGATATCGATTTACTTTAGTTTCTAACAGAAATACCTTATTAAGAACTCTACAACCTCCTTTTGACACTTACACGGTTTCTACGTGAACGGTACTGCGACTGTTCTGTAATATAATTACGATTTTAATACGCTGATATACTCGTAATATAAATAAACCGCCGCATGCCTTTTTGACCGATATCAAAAAAAGGTAAAATACAGTGAGATTAGTTTGGCCGAAATGGGCCATGAGGAAGTTATTGTATTCAGCCCTTTTTAACGTACCACTGCTGGGTACGAGCCTCCCTTCAATACGAGTGGGATCAGGCCATAGTCCACCACGCTGGCCGAGTGCGGGTTGGCGGACTTTACATGTCTTTCGGAAACTTACTAGGTTCTCTCAGACATGCAGATTTCCTCACAATGTTTTCCTTCACCGTAAGGCAAGTGGTAATCAATAATCATGTTAGATATAATTCGCACATGAAAATATCAGAGGTACGAAACCTAGGATTGGAACCCGCTTCCGAGCGAATGCGTTACCACTGGGCTACCAATGCCTAATTATTATTATTCTTTTATTTTTTTATTTGACCGACTTTCACGAATTCGTTTGCACGAAAACCATGAATATAAAAAGAGGTTTACTCTTCACACACACGATTCACAATACAAACAATAGTTACCAGTTGCATATGTCAACGCAATCATCTGTACACTTGTTATAATAAAATAAAAAAATATATCCCTAATAACTTAATAACAAACCGTACCACCATTTTAAACTTGAGTTATATTTTTAAAACCGACTCGTCGTTTTTGTTTCTCTTTTGCGCCGCCACTGAGAAACCGAACGGGGTAATTGACAGAGGCAGCCGCTTCGATTTGTGAAACTTTATTACTTTTTTTGTAGATTGGGACGTATAACCGGATATGTGACATTTAAAAAATGAAATTGTGGTACAAATTCACATTAAATTGGTTTGTGTGTCATTTTTCAAGTGTGTAATGTTATGTTCAATATTTTGAATAGAAAATTATATGTTTCTTTAGAAATATCATACAAATATTGACTTTACTAGCGACTCACCCTCACTTCGCTCGTGTTCGTTCCTGGGTGATTCTTTAAATTGATATAACTTTTTTTATTTATAAGCCGATTGAAATAAAACAATAATTAAATGTTAAGTAATGATTACATTAGTGAAAATCGCCCAAAAATCGGTTAAGTCGTTCTGAGATTAGCGTGCACAAGCGCACAGTAAAACAGACAAAAAATCTAAAAATCATTGTTTTGGGTTCTATTGCATAAATAAAGACCCCTAAACAGTTTTTCTCAAATATCTTCCATGTACAGACAGCGATCAGCTACACTTTTATCATATGTATAGATTGTAGGAAGTTTTATATAATCATTTCAAAGCCTTTTCTGAAGGAAATTGATTCCACCATAGAATTTGTTTGTTATAGAAAAATATTTGTAGTAGGTACCGTCTTATAAAAATCTAAATTTTGACTGTAACTCTGCTGTCGTGTTGTTAAAAATATGTATAAAATATAAAAATAATATAGCGATAATATTTGAAAACTAGTTCAGCTTATTCTAATTCTATATCTTCTCATTACTCAGCAAAATTAAAACTGATTGACTGAATAGCGCATGAGATTTTGATAAAAAAATCTTATATAGCAAAGGGAAGCTGATAAAGCTTTTTTGTAATTATTTCCTTTAAAATTTTAGAAAAGGGATGACGTTTTTTTAATAAAAAATCGTAATATTGGAAATAATTGTATTTAAAACTGTTCGTATTGTCGATGAAACATTTTAATTTAGAGCTCACTATTGATCAATCAATCAATGTGTGATGATATTTCATTAAGTTGACTATTGTCGATATGGGAAAGTTTAATTTTTAACTTTTTTTTCTTCCAGCTTCAACCAATTAGACGTTTAAAATCTAATGAAATTGCATAAGTTTTCAAGACGATGACAGATATAATATTTTTAAGCTCTTTATCGTCTCGACCGAAACGCATAAATTAAAATGAAATAATTTATGAGACAATCTTTCACTGCCGCTCTAGATAAGTGTAATAAAAGATAATAAGGTTAATATCTAACCTCTGATTAAAGTGTACAAAATTAATTGAAAATTAAAATTAATAATTAATGTGCACATATTACGCAAAATGTGAGTAATATTATAAACAAAATTATCTTTTCCGATTATTTTTATTTTTCCTTCTCAACGTTTCGAATGCTTTATAACAATTATGGGCTCGATACTCGATTAATTTTATTTTAATTCCAAATTACAGTTATTTTATAATATGGCTATGACTTAAAAAAATGTGATTTTGCTTTAGTTAAGTATAGTTAAAAAGTTTAATTCTAAATTAAAGAAAATTGTGAAAATCTAATAAAAGCATGTAACATTTACTACTATTTAAGTTGGGAAAATTTGCAACTAAGTAGCAAATTGAAACCCTTGACACATGCCTAGAATAAGCGGCTTAAGCTAAACTAGCATTTCTATTTTAGCCATTCACTTAACGCTTTAGACATAGTTTGTAGAAGCTTTTGAATCTATTATCCATTTATCGACAATTCTATATCTGCGTTGATTTCATTTGATCTACAATAAGTCATATTGTATAAATAGTTCTTAAAGATAATAATTAGCGACTTGATAAGCCTTTAGTCTATGATATAGACATAAAGACTACAATTTCTTGAATGGGCAGAGTGGTACCAATGGAAAATTGGTATTATATATGTATCAATACCTCACGACATCATTATATGGATTAATATCATTTGTTGTGATATTATAAGCCTTGTTCACGGTAAATGAGCTTCATTTTGTTAGATGAGTCCCTAGATGCCTAACAGTAGTTGTTTCTGTCTGTTTGTACGGGCTAATCTCTGAAACTGTTAAACCGATTTAAATGAAATTTTGTGTGGTGGTACCTTATATCCCTGGTCAACATTTTAGATACTTTTCATTTTGGAAAATTAAATAGTTCCCGTGGGATACCTAAAAAACTATAGTAACGTATACAGATTAGTACACAAAACTACTGATTGGATTTTAATGAAACTTTACAATAATATAGTTCATACATCAGAATAATAAATAAACTACTTTTTTTCGGAAAAATGTACGATTCCCGTGGGATAGATTTGTTTTTGTCTGACTAGAGGCGAACCCGAGCGAAGCGAGGGTGAGCCGCTAGTTAATCATACATATATGTACATTGTACATAATAGGTACTTAAGTACCCATTATTAAGTAGCAGTTAAAACAATTCAAAAGGATTTGGAAAGCCGAATGAATAAATCTCAGTCACAAACGCAATTCTTTAGCGGATCTATTGTTTCATATCTTTTCTTCTACTCATTGAATTGAAAAACCCAACCGTTACGAAACAATGAAGTCTTTACCAAATTAAGGAAACGATGAGGAAATTATATACCTTACTTAATATTTTAAATATGAATGTATAATTGTTTATCCTACTTTTATGCAACAACTTAGCCATAAGCCATGACTTTTTTTAAACATATAGTTTATGGTTCTAAAATTGGGTAATTTAGGCTAATTATTGCACCAAAACATTAAGTGTTACTCCTGAAATATTACACTTTAGTGCTTATTTATTCAAAGGACACTTGTGCTTTACAGTAGAGAGTTTTTTCCTCTATTTTAAAAACAAAGCTTTATTTTTAATTTTATATACAAAAGCGACTCATCCTCGCTTCGCTTCGGGTTCGTCCCTAGACTAAAACAAATTATCCCACGGGAACCGTACATTTTTCCGGTATGATATATAGCCTATAGCCTTCCTCAGTTAACGGGCTATCTAATGCAAAAAGAATTTTTCAAATCGGATTAGTAGTTCCTGAGATTAGCGCGTTCAACCAAACAAACAAACAAACAAACTCTTCAGCTTTATAATATTAGTACATAGTATATATGTAGATAAAATATAATATTATATCGGCTTGACTAAAGTGAAATGTGTATTTTATACCAATAGATTTGACATTTAAGAATCAATAATTCGGTATTATAAATTCTTTCGGCAAATTGGTCATTTGGAAAAATAAGCACTGAGAAGACGATTGGTTGATTACAAAAAAGCTTCCTAATCAAAAGCTTGAACGAAGCAAGGACGCGAATAATAATAAATAGATTCATTGGCTCATTAAAAGGGATTCGAGTTATACGAAAGCTGGCTAAAACCCCCCGCCGCCATTTTAATGATTTTTTGTTTAAATAACAGCGCATGATGAAAGCGTATGTATGCATGGCTAGAAAACATTTGAAAAAATCGGACAAGTGCGAGCCTGATTTGCATACCGTGGATTCCGTAGCATGAAATATTAAAATAAGTTTAATAACTTTTTTTTGTGATATAATTTACGCTTTTCGGATTTCTCCCTTTACGTGTGCTATAAGACATTGATTCTTGCCAAAAATCGTGATTTTAGTCAATCGGAAATGCCCTATAGATTTTGATTCCCTTGCGAGTGTCTAAATATACGGCGTAAACTGTCGTATCTATCGATTGTGCTAACTTAGAAGTTTGTTTTTCACAACTCCAAAGGATTGCAGACCTTAGTATATAATATTAATACCAACTTGATACCTCCACGTGTTTCTATGAAAAAGGGGTTTGACAGACAGACTGACAGACGGACAACGAAATGATTCTGTACGGGTTCCTTTTTTACTTTTGAGCTACGGAACCCTAAAAACGAATAATATCATTTTTACTGAGGTGTTACATTTTAAAGAGATTTTAGACAAAAATCATCATATTAGAACTGAAAAGTGTTATAGAATAATATTTCTCTCAACAGTCATGAGATATAGTAAATCAACGTAGTAACATTAGTATTTTAATTGAATTATCCTGTAGTAATATAAACATTCACATGGGAACTTGACTTCACTTTGATCAGGGCTTCACCTGTCACTTGGTGGTTAACTTCATAATAAAGTTCATGGCACGTGTAGGGGATTTGGTATGGCGTGTTATCTTCGTATGATGGCTTAATGTTTTGTGGTCATATGGTGTTTGGGTAGTATGTTGAAGTTTCATCATAATTTATAATAGATAGAGGGATTAGCTAGTATTTAAGCTACTTCTTACTCCGCTATGAAGTATATTACTATAAACTTTAACCTATTTAGTTGTACGTAAATAAAACGATTGTTTCGATTTTTTTCGCAGATTTAATTTATTTTTTGTTTCTCGACGATGTGAAGTACTCATGGTTACGAGAGAAACTAAAGACTTAGATGTCTCAAAACGTTGAAATCCAAAAAACAAAATAAATCCGCGAAATAATCCGAAAAGATAGTCTTATTTAAAATGTCTCAAAACTAATCATTATAAGTCAACTTTTGAAACGTCTAAAACTTTAGTTATTGTTAAATTAAACGTTATTGATAAAGGGTTATTGATTAAGGGTTATCGATTAAGGGTTATTGATTAAGGGTTATTATTATTATTATTACAAACAGATATTAATTACCTTGCGATTTTTGTTGAAGTTAGCAATACCATCAAAAATACAACCCACTATGCTCTGATTAAATCAAATATTAAATTTTAAATGAATTTCCATGAAAACAGCTTTTGTACGGCCGTTAACTTTATAAGTCGTTCAAAACCAAATTAACGACTCATTGCGGCTTCTTCCATTACAGAGTTTCATTGCACAATAACTTTCTTATAGATTTGCGTTAAAATTTCATGATCTCCTTAAATCTTTTGGAATATGGTCCATTTATTTATTCTTGCGCTTTAAAAATAAATCGTTTGGATAAAATGACTCTATAAAGAATATGTGTCTAACCTACTTAAGCATTATAATATAATGAGTTACCCTCGTTCCACTCATGTGTTTCAGTACTGAGTAGCTAACAGTAGCCTGTGTAATTTCAGCTCATAGTCTATCTGTGCACTAATATTTATCCAAATGTGTTTAGCAGTTTCACAGTGAAGAAGAAAGAAATATATATACACGCACACGTACACACACACACACACATACAGACACAGACACACGCACAAACAAGCACGCACAAACTTTCGTTTTTATTTTTATATTAAAAAAAAGTCTGGATCTTTTTAGCCTTACGTTAAAAATCGTTTATGTTAAAATTGATAGTTTATACGAGAGACTTATGATATTCTCTAATATAATGTATTCTATGCAGCACAGTGTGATATAATGTCACTGTCGCTCAGTGAATTATTAAACTATATCCAAGAATTTAGAATAAGCTTTCCATCTCCCTATTTCACTTTGAACGCTGATTTTGAATTTGCTGCGTAATCTTCAACTAAATTCAGATAGTAAGTAACTCCTACTTATTCCTCAGCAATAATTGAGAGATTAAATTTAGTTTAGAATCAAAAGTTAGAATAAGGGTGGAGTAGTTATTGATAAGGCAGTGGTAGCTCAGTGGTAACGCGCTCGCTTGGGAAACCGAGTGAAGCGGGTTCAAATCCCGGGTCTCGCACTTCTGATATTTTCATGTGTGAACCATTTCTAACATGATTACCACTTGCCTTACGGTGAAGGAAAACATTGTGAGGAAACCTGCATATATATCTGAGAAAACCTAACAAGTTTTTGAAAGATATGTAAAGTCCGCCAACCCGCGCTTGGCCAGCGTGGTGAACTATGGCCTGATCCCCCTCGTATTGAAGGGAGGCCCACCCCCAGCAATGGTACGTTAAAAAAAGGGCTGAATACATACAATACATAGTTATTGATAAGTGTGTGTGAGTTGTCATGATCGAACACACTCTGTCTCTTACATTTATTCAAACTTTACAGATAAGACATTTCACACATTTTTCTTACAATTACAATAATAAAATAATAATTAGTGAAAAATCAAACGTGTAAAAAAATAAAAATCATTATAATGTGATTGCTTGATTCATTTAAATTATCTTCAAGAATCAAACTTACCACATATAAGATTATTATAAAAATGAATAATTCTTAAAACTTAACCAAGAGCTCCTCCAACATTGAATAAATGTAAACGTTTGAATATTATAGCCTGAATTAATTTCTACATAGAAGCGATTTTCACTACGAGTGTCGTCGAAGGCTCTTCTGGCTTTGCGCCATCGTCATCTCATATTTATTAATTTAGAGAACGTTACATAGTGTTGGTGACTTGGGTATTGGCCAAAGGATTCCGATTTATTTACTGTCAGTATTGATATGTGAAATAATGTTGTTATATTATCTACCTCTGTGGTAACAGCCAGCCTGTACAGTTGAAAGTGTGAGCTCGACTCCCTGTTTCGGCTAAGTAGTAATTGTTTTTTTTTTTTTTAAGAAATTTTCAGTAAAAGTCCAGAAAGAGAAGTGTTGTGTTTCACTCCTTGCCTTGGAGAATAAGAAAAGTCACCAATATTTTGCCAGTGATTTTTGATTGGTATTATTATCCCACTAAGCTTTCAGAGTGAAAGGAATAGAGTATACTGATGTTTGCGCACGTCAGGAGAACATCATTTGAGATAATGCTATAAATTGCCCCGTGGGTCTAGTGGCTAGCATATACAGCTGCATAGCCATAGGCTTAGGGTTTGAGTCCCGCGTGCATCAAATCCTCGTCCCACTGAGGCTTGAGAGAGAAAGGAATGGATAGTGCACGTTGTGTTTGCACGCATACTTTTGTACTAAAACTAACTCTGCTCAATCTCTTGTCCTGAAGCAAATTTATTTCTTAATCATGTTGGAAATGATTCGCATATAAAAAATATATCAGAGGTGCGAGACCCGGGATTTCAACTCACTAATGTAAGTAATCTATTAAATATAACTATCTTGAAATTTAACAGTCCGTTCATTTCTTCTTTTTTTTTATTAAATTTAAATTTCTTATTAAAGTTCTTAAACTAGGTAATCTTTTATTACAAGAAAGCCCACCGTAACTATATCAACAAACATCTCTAACTAACGTCTCATTTACTTTTTATTGAAAATTCTTTAAATTCAAAGGTGACGTTTATGGCGGTTCGTGCTACTTAAATCCGTTTTATGGTACTAAATAACCCTTTAAATGGCGTTCGAGAATAAAAAAATACTTTGCGTCCTACACAGAAAGGGATATATTTGAGAAAATTATATTGCTAAGGTGTGGATATGAAAGGGCCGCCACAAGAACATTACATAGATTTAGGTACGAGGTCAAGGTAAACTATAAATAAAATATAATGTACTACTGTCTACGTCATGGCTGCATGTTTATTTTATTTCAAGTCAACTAAGGGAATTGTAAAACAAAATGTATCTAGAACGAGCAAGCATCTGTAAAACTTTTGAGCAAAAACTCAAAGGTTTTGCTAGTACCTAACCAGTAAAAAAATCCTTTCAATTTTTACTTCTCATACATCGATATATAACTTCGATGCGTTTGCTATTTTATAATATGTATGTATATTAAAAAACTTATAAAAAGAAGTTCCCCTGAGTTCTCTGCATTTTTTCGACGAAATGAAGCATTTTTCCGTATAATGGTACAGTTTTTGACATACATTAAATGTGTTTTTAGGATACCAATATTAAATAAGGAATTTTGAATTTGAGGGTCATTTTACCTTAAAAACTATCTCATAAAAATTCCATTGATCTATTACTGCGTGAATCAAGAATAATCCAAAATCCTAATAACCTTAACCATTACACCTTCTTTGTACTATGAAAAAAGAACTTTTTCTTCCAAATCTCATTTTTAGGGTTCCGTACCTCAAAAGGAAAAAGGAACTCTTTTAGGATTACTTTATTGTTTATCTGTCAAGACCCTTTCCTCAAGAACGTGTGAAAGTATCAAATTTGTCGGTACCCTGAAGCTTGACTTTTAAGCTTCTAAGCCAAAGCAATAAAAAAAATATAACCATATATGCTGTAAATTTTGACATGGGAAAATAAATCAGAACTTATAGGGTACTTCCTGTTGACCTAGAATCATAAAATTTGGCAAAAAGCAAGTTTCACAGCACAAGTACAGGACAATATCAGAAAATCATTGGTTTTAAAGCTATTTTATATTTTCGATTCAAGCGTTATGTTGAAAATTAATTTTGTTTCTCCTACAATTATGGTAAACTTTATTTTTGCTGTTAATCAAATTTTATAGATAGTTAAAATATTGTATGTGGATAATATTTAGCTCATTTACTTTTACCGTAACAAAATATAAATGATGATTCTAAATACAAACTTTCATCCCCATTTTCACCCCTTTAAGGGATGATTTCCCGAATAAAAGATATCCTATGTCCTTTCAAGGGTCTCAAACTATCGTCTTATCAAGTTTCATATAAATCGATCAGTAATTTTTGAGTTTATTCGTTACAAACATACAAAAATACAAATCTTTCCTTTTTATAACAGTAGTGTAGATAAAACGTAACATTTTTGTTTTGTGCTACCTTCGTAGCTTTTTGCAAAAATTCAAATCTCGTATTTACTTCGTATAATAATTAATCGTATCCGTGACTTTAGTCATATACGGTAATGCCAGTCAGTCAAATAAAACTACGATTTAAATAGTTATAAAGCTCTGGTACTGGCACGCTTAAAAGCCAAACAACAAAGAATTGAATTGAAAGCTCTGGTAGTAACGTCAAAGTTCGGAAAATCATTAAATTGTTTTATAGTAAAAACTTGTAAATAAATATCCCTCTAAGTAACGCTCGTAAAGTGTCGTAGTTTATTAAAATTGTTATATATCTCAGACTTATAAAAATACTAGCGACTTACCCTCGCTTCGCTCGGGGCGTCCCTGGGTACGTTTTTTTTTTTTTTTGAAGCCGGAACTATGTGGGAATATCCATGGAACCTCTTTTTTTGCGGAACCCTAATTATTTTACTAAAAGAAAAATAGCCTATGTTACTTCTTACAACTTCGGCTACTTGCCAGTCAAAATCCCGTCAAAATCGATCCAGCCGTTTCGGAGATTATCAGGAATAGACAGACACAGACAAACATTTCAAAAGTCAAAAGTTGTTATAAGAAACATACTCGTATATAATTTCGTATGCATTTAGTAAAAAGCTGTTATTTTGACATTACAAACAGACACTTCAATTTTATTTATCTGTATAGATTATTCACAAAGTGTTAAGGATTGGGCTTTAAATAACTCCGAAAGGTCCTCGATTCGAGTCCCTGGCCGGGCCTAGTATAGTTATCGGGTTTTACTGACAATAAATTCTCAGTAACATCCAATTATCCCATAAAAAGGCATCTATGCTGTGTTTGTGTTATTATTAAAGTCCAAAGGCTTGTGACGTCGTTCGAAATTTTCTATATTCTATGGTATATTCTTATTTGTATTAAATCTTAAAAGCAATAAGCCGAATTCGATAAGATTTTCATTAAATAAAACAATAACAATAATGCTATACAGTCAATTTTCATAAAAATATATCGCGAAAAGCAAGTGACATAAAAAGTTATAGCTCAGATACTTCACCCGTATAAGTTAACTCGACTTTTTGAAAACTTTCAAAGCTCACAAAGCTCCTCTTAAATAGAAATATTGATTAATAACTTAACTGTTTAATCAACCTACATACGCTTTTATGTCAGAGTTTGTTAGAACTGCACCCTAATTCCTCTCAATCCCTTCGCTCAAAGCTAGTGAATTTCAAAGTGTTTACTTCGTCATATGACTCGCTCTTGCCTTGCTTTACTTTTCATGGAAGCAGTTCATTGACTTTATAAATAGGCTCTCTAATGTTGAATTCTGTAAGTACATCCATATTATCTATACTTAATATTATAAATGTGAAAGTTTGTTTGTTTGTTATCTCATTCCCACGGGAAAACACGTTATAATACAACCCACAACAACTCATCATAACTACTTATATATGTATATAAATATATATAGTCTATATATTTCATACTAACCGTTAGAATATACCTAGAGACGAACTTGATCGAAGCGAGGGTGAGTCAAATGTGAAAGTGTGTGAAGATGGATGAATGGATGTTTGTTGCTCTTTTACGCCAGAAAGGCTGAACGGATCTGGATGAAATTTGGCACAGAGATAGATAATAGTCTAAACTAGCACATGGTTACTTTTTATCTCGAAAAAATGCTAGTACGAAATATATATCAAAATCAATCAAAATGTATTATTTCATTCTTAGAGGTGGTTTTTTTAAATTTATATGGGAATACCCTTGCTCTTAAACTATATATTAAATTTATAAAAGACTAGCATTTCCCGCGGCTCCGCCCGCGTTCAGATTATCAAAAACCAAATTCTTAGGCTTCACACATTAGTATACTCTTACATACCTATACCACTTTCATTGCGCACCGCATGATTGGTAAATAATGGCAGTGATTGACAATGCCACAAAGGTTCCTCCGTTAATCTCATATTTGAATTAGTAATATTGCACTTTTTGTTTTAGCAATAACATTTATGTATGCTATACTTCTGTTTTGTTTGTTTGTTTAGTTTTGGGCGATAAACTTTCAAACTACGGAATTAATTTGAATTTTTTTTTTACTAATAGATAGCTATTGATTAATTTAATATTTTGCTGATTATTTAAATTACATAATGGTAACTTTTCTTAATGTTAATTTGTCGCGAAACAGGGATTGGTTAGCGCTAGTTAGTAATATTTTCCAAATCGATTTTCAAAAGAAAGTGTAATAAGTAAATAATTCTAAGCAAATGCTTTTTATTATTTCATATGGCTCGGCTAATATGATTAATATCGTAAGAATTTTATTATGTCCTTTAAGCCTTTACCTTCCAAGAAATGGTGTCAAAAAAAAACTGAAAAAGTTTAGGTATAACAGTTCCTAAAATACTTTTGCAAAGTTTTTGAGATATGCAATATTTTTAATTACCCGCTTTGTCAGTTTAACAACCATTAACTTGTTTTCCACTTATTTTTACGGTTGATAAAATGAGTCGATATTGCGGAAACGTAAATATTATTCGTATTATATTATTTTAGTGTTAACCTAATAAAACCTAACGTAAGTAAGAAAAACAACACAGTATTTTGCTATACGAAACCTATAATGCGCGAGTTGGATTTGCATTTGCGTAATTTTTACACTAAAAGATAAAAAAAATATATTAACATTATTTACTAAACAATAAAAATTTACAAATATTTTCATTTGAAAATTGTTTCGACCAACAATATATCTATACATATTATAAAATTCTAACTAAGCCGAATCTGTACATTAAATATTTTTTGGAAAATCTTATTGAAATAGACATTATTATCGATGCAGAGGCCGAATCTATAGTTTTTAGAATTTTTGTCTGTCTGTCTGTCTGTCTGTCTGTCTGTCTGTCTGTCTGTTACCGCATCACAGAAAAACCACTGGAGGGATTTTGATGAAATCTGGTATGATGATAGCTGGTTATCCGGGTCAACATATAGGATACTTTTTATCGCGAGAAATTATCTCATTTCTGAAAAAAAGTACAAAAACTGGTAGGAACAAAACCACGATGATACTATTTGTAAACAGTTTAGCAAGGTAACTTACAAAATACGGTAAAAACTATAAAAATAGCTTATCTTGAAAATCAAATTATCAATAGCCCTATTTTATCCATTAAAATAGTAATTTTAATTAGTATTTATTTATGTGTTATTTAGATATTCGACAATAGATGTCGCCATGTGTTTTTAAAATACATAGTTTTAATCCCAAAAAAAATGAATGTATAGATATGACCTTTTTACGATTTTATTAGAATTACTACTAAATTACCCGCGGCTCCGCCCGTGTTTAAATTATCAGTAAAGCAAACTTTTTGGTTATATAAATTAGTAACTATTTATAGTTTTTAGATTTTTTTCTGTCTGTATGTGACCGGATCACAGAAAAACCACAAGAGGGATTTTGATGAAATTTGGTATTGTAATAGCAGGTTATGCGGGTCAACACATAGGATTCTCTTTACCGCAGGAAAATATCTCATTTCTGAGAAAAATACAGAAACTGGTTAAAGTAAAAGTACGATGATACTATTAACATTTTAGTAACTTATTTATATATGTTGAAACTATATAAAAAAATACTTATCTTAAAATAAATATTAATAGCGCTATTTTATTCATTAAAATAGTTATTTTAATGAAAATTTATTTATGTGTTATTTAGATATTTGACAATAGATGTCGCCATGTGTTTTTAAAATACGTAGTTTTAATACACTAAATTACCCGCGGCCCCGCCCATGTTTAAATTTTTTATAAAACAAACGTTTTGGCTTTATAAATTAGTAACATATTAGTAATATTTTGTTGGCCGAAACAATTTTCAAATGAGATATTTGTAAATTTTTATTGTTTAGTAAATAATGTTAATGTTTTTTAATCTTTTAATGTAAAAATTGGGCAAATGCAAATCCAACTCGCGCATTATAGGTTTCGTATAGCAAAATACTATGTTGTTTTTCTTATTTACGTGTTTTGTTAGGTTAACACTAAAATAAATACCTACGAATAATATTTACGTTTCCACAATATCGACTCATTTTATCAACCGTGAAAATAAGTTCGATTAATATTATTTTATAACATTTTATGGAAAACAAGTTCATGGCTGTTAAACTGCCAAAGCGGGTAACTAAAAATATTTTATATCTCAAAAACTATGAAAAAGTATTTTTTCTTAACACCTTTTCTTGGAAGGTAAAGGCTTAAAGGACACAACAAAATGCTTACGACTTTATTCATATTAGCCGAGCCATATGAAATAATAAAAAGTATTTGCTTAGAATTATTTACTTATCACACTTTCTTTTGAAAATTATTTTGGAAAATATTACTAACTAGCGCTAATTAAGAAAAGTTATCAATATGTAATTTAAATAATCAGCTAAATATTAAATTAATCAATCAGTCTATTAGTAAAAAATGATTAAAATTAATTCCGTAGTTGGAGAGTTTATCGCCCAAAACTAAAAAAACAAACAAAACAGAAGTATAGACATACATAAATGTTATTGCTAAAACAAAAAGTGCAATTTAACGGAGGAACCTTTGTGACATTGTCAATCACTGCCATATGCCATATTTATCAATCATGTGGTGTGCAATGAAAGTAATGTATACGAGGGGCGTTTGAAAAGTTCGTAGCCTAACGTAGATCGGAACGTCGTATATTTTTTATACTACCCTCATTTTAAAGCTACATTCTTCAATAATAAAGGTGTAAAATTTCATTCGTTTATTTGCATTCGTTGCGATTTCTCATGCAATTCCGTCCAACAGGTAGTGACAATTTATGAAAATGGGAAAAAATCGAGTATCGTGCAATAATCAAGTACTTGATTAAGAAAGGTTTAACACCAAAAGAGATTTATAAAGATATGTCAAAAACTTTAGGTGAATCAGCGCCTTCATATGCTACCGTGAAAAAGTAGGTGGCGGAGTTCAAACGTGGTCCTGAGAGCGTTGAAGATGGCCTACGTAGTGGTCGACCGTTAACGTCAACCACCGACGTAATTATAGAAAAAATATTTGACAGGATTTTATCTGATCGGAGATTGACTGTTAAGGAGATAGCTGACACTATTGGCATCTCAACTGACGGAACGCATCACATAATCGCCAATGAATTACAGTTTTTTAAAGTGTCTGCGCGATGGGTGTCTCGGCTGCTTTCAGTTGAACAAAAAAGCGTTTGAGTGACGATTTCCCACGCCTGCTTAGAGCTGTTTGAGGCTGATCCATAGGAATTTATTGGAAGATTTGTGACCATGGATGAAACCTGGATACATCACTATACTCCAGAGACAAAAATACAGTCTAAACAGTGGAAAAGACCAGGATCTCCTATTTCAAAAAGGCAAAAGTGGTTTTATCTGACGGAAAAGTAATGGCCTCAGTTTTCTGAGTTACAAAGGGTCTAATTATGGTACGTTACTTAGAAAATGGTAAAACTCTAAACTTTGCTTGTCATTGCAATCTGCTGCGACGTTTAAGAGAAGAAATTGGCCAGATTTGCTGAGAAGAAAAGGTTTGTTTCACCAGAATAATGCGCGTATACACATCAGTTGTAAGCATGGCAGAGATCCATCACTGTGGCTTTGAATCGTAACCTCACGCCCCGCATTCACCTGATCTGGCTCCATAAGACTTTTATCTATTTTAAAAGCTAAAAAACCTCTTAGGAGGTCAAAAATTTTCCACAAATTAAGAGTTTAAATCTGCTGTCGATGCATTTTTTGAAGGCTTAGATAAAGATTTTTTTAAAGCCGGTATAGAAGCGTTGCCAGGCCAATACAAAAAGTGTATTGAACTCGAAGGAGAAGGTATTTAAATATAAATAAATTAAAAGATTATAGCTTTTCATTTTCCTGGTCAGGCTACGAACTTTCCAAACGCCCCTAGTACATTATAATGTAAGAGTATACTAATGTGTAAAACCTAAGAATTTGGTTTTTGATCATGTGAACGCGGGCGGAGCCGCGGGAAATGCTAGTTACTTATATGTTACTAAATTATAAAGCCAAAAAGTTTGTTTTATTGATAATTTGAATACTGGCGGGGCCGCGGGTAATTTAGTACCTAGTAATTCTAATATAGTCATAGACAGGTCATATCTGTACATTATTTTTTTTTTGGATTAAAACTACGTAGTTTAAAAACACATGGCGACATCTATTGTCAAATATCTAAATAACACATAAATAAATTTTCATCAAAATAACTATTTTAATGAATAAAATAGCGCTATTGGTATTTCTTTTAAGATAAGATTTTTTTAATAGTTTTAACATATTAAGTTACCTTGCTAAAATGTTAATAGTATCATCTTGCTTTTATTTTAACCAGTTATTGTATTTTTTCTCAGAAATGAGATGTTTTCCTGCTGTAATAAGTATCCTATGCATTGACCCGGATAACTTGCTATCCCCATACCAAATTTCTTCTAAATCCCTCCATTGGTTTTGCTGTGATGCAGTTACATACAGACAGATAGACAAAATTTCTAAAAACTATAGATTCGGCCTCTATATCGCTAATAATGAATATTTCAATAAGATTTTCCGAAAAATATTGAGTGTACGGATTCGGCTTAGTTAAAATTTTATTATGTGTATAGTTACTAATTTATAAAATCAAAAGTTTGCTTTATTGATAATTTCAACACGGGCGGGGCCGCGGGTAATTTAGTAGTAGGTAATTCTACATACATTCATACATTCATTTTTTTGGAATTAAAACTACGTATTTTAAAAACATATGGCGACATCTATTGTCGAGTACCTAAATACACATAAATAAATATTAATTAAAATAACTATTTTAATGAATAAAATAGCGCTATTGATAATTTGATTTTCAAGATAAGCTATTTTTAATAGTTATTACCATATTTAGTAAATTACCTTGCTAATCTATTTATAAATAGTATCATCGTGGTTTTATTCCAACCAGTTTTTGTGTTTTTTCTCAGAAATTAGAAATTTTCCCGCGGTAGAAAGTATCCTATATATTGACCCGGATAACCAGCTATCATCATACCAAATTTTATCAAAATCCCTCCAGTGGTTTTTCTGTGATGCGGTAACAGACAGACAGACAGACAGACAGACAGACAGACAGACAGACAGACAGACAAAAATTCTAAAAACTATAGATTCGGCCTCTGCATCGATAATAATGTCTATTTCAATAAGATTTTCCAAAAAATATTTAATGTACAGATTCGGCTTACTTAGAATTTTATAATATGTATAGAAAATCGATTTACAATCGGCGAAGATAGTATTCTCACAAAAGATACAGAATATGTATTCAGTTTCTTTGACTACATAAGAAATTGGTGCCTTAAAATAAATTCTAATATCATACGCACATCTTTTTATTCAATACCATATTGCTTAGAATCTATATATAAATAAGCAAAAACAAAACAATTCAGTACCTTTTTCTTCTGAATTTGTCAACCGGTTTCTTTTATTGATTAGTAGCTATTGACAAGCTTTAGAATAAAGTTAAAAAAAAATTGAAATAGTTACATTTTCAACCGACTTCCAAAAAGGAGGAGGTTCTCAGTTCAACCGTATGTATGTATGTTTTTTTTATATATATAGGCAGATTGTATCCGAATAGGTTTCCATTTTCAATAATGATTATGATCCAATTTCGACCGAGTTTATATATAAATAAACTACACAAACGAAGCCGTAGGCAATAGCTATTATATTAGCTATAGAAAGATCATAGAGGAAAGGCCTCTTTAATTTATCCCTCTTCTTGCTTGACCACGAGACAGGTGACCCTAACCAGGTAACCCTTTTCCGTTTCACGTAGATTCAACGTGACAGCTGATAAGATATTGCGAAATTATAAAACCCACATCGTATTATAATATTTCGCTTAATATTATGTTTTAATCTATACAGCAAAATAACAGCTTTTTAATAAATACGTATGAAATTATGTACAGTACTTATAAGAAAAACACAATTTTTAAAATGTTTGTCTGTTTGTCTGTTTGTTCCGGCTAAACTCCAAAACGGCTGGACTGATTTTAACGGGACTTTCACTGACAGATAGCTGATGTTATAAGGAGTAATTAACTAGTGATTCCACCCTTACTTCGCTCGGGTTCGTCCCTATTTTAGTCCTTAGATTATGTATATATGTATGGTATGGAATAGATAGACTATATATTATATAGCCTATTGCCTGCGTCAATAAACGGGCTATCTAATGCAAAAGGAAATTTTAAATCGGATTAGTAGTTCCTGAGATTAGCGAGTTCAAACAAACAAACGCTACCTCTTTATAATATTATAGTATAGAAGAATATAGATTATATATACAAAACAATTAATATACACTTAATTATTACTGTGCAAATTGTATAAGTATTTATCTACATAGGTAATAGTTATACCTACTTACATTGTGTTATAAATACTATGTGTTATGTATTATAATACATCAAGACACGCGGTAGCGTGTCCAGCCAAGTTCAAGCCAAAGGAACTAGCGACGCATCACCGTGTGTTATATTACACGAACCATTTGGAGCCATTTTTGACCTCTTAATAACTCAAAACCTATTTAACATAAACGCATGAAATTTAGTTGATTTATTAAATCTCTTTAGATTAACTGGAATCCCCAATTTCATAAATACAGCTCAAACGGTTATTAAGATATTAACATCTAAAATTAGACTAGACTTTATACCAGAGTTCAAATCTACAGCAATTTCTCCCTCCAGGGCGTTCAATAAGATTAATTATCATTACATCTTAAACAAACAAAGTACAATTTTAAATTTTCCAATTAAAATTACACTGATGTATTAACTTAAGCGCGTTATTAACTTTCATGAATCAAATATGTTCGCATTCACTTTACGTCGGTAATATTCTGAATATTCATAACGGTATCTAATTATATGAATATGTAAAATATATTGTACAGGTATATGTTTATTCTGCTTATTTTACCTTTAAGCTTTTCAAACGATTGCATGGAATCTTTATATGAAAATATAATATAACTAGCAACTCACCCTCGCTCCGCTCGGGTTCGTCCCTAGTTACGTTTTAACGTATAGCTCAGAGATGAGATATTTTCTCGCAATAAAAAGTATCCTATATATTGACCCGGATAACCAGCTAACATCATACCAAATTTCATCGGAATCTGTCCAGTGGTTTTCTCGTGATGCGGTAACAGACAGACAGACAGACAGACAAAAATTCTAAAAACTATAGATTTGGCTTCTGTATCGATAATAAAGTCTATTTCAATAATATTTTCCAAAAAATATTGAATGTACAGATTCGGCTTAGTTACAATTTTATTATATGTATAGATGAAATTGATCATATTTATCATCATCTCAGCCGAAGGATGTTTCGTGGACATAAATTTCCCCCAAAGATTCCCACGATTACCGGTCTTGGTCAAGTGGGTTCCAGTGGTTTTCAACAAGTTGTTGATCTACCTTGTGGATCTACACTTCGCTTTCTAGTACACCGTCGCCATTCGAGTAGTCTTCATCCCCAACGAACATCCCTTCTGCGAAAGAATGTCATGCCCACTGTCACTTAAACTTCTTTACTGCAAAACATACTTAATTTTTAACTTTGACAGTTTTCTGAAGATATTCATTAAAAATAGTTATGAAAATCGGTTCAGTATGCGCGAAAATTTCTCGTGACAAAAATAACATTATAGCTAAATTATGTACCGCCACAATTTGAAATTCCTTTAATGCAGAAATGAACCTGCGACCGTCCTAGTATATCAAAGTTCACAGCATATCACACTAAATCAAAAGTTAATCTACCTTAATTTATCTTTATATACAATTTTCGTCATTAAGTTCAAAAATTTGAACCTTAGTTTTAAAATTTTAAGAAAAATTATGATAGACATTGATAGATAAATGACGATACTGCAAAAGATGAAATTTTCCACCTAAGTCATAAGAAGTCGGTGAACTTCGGGATAATCCTTAACTAATAAAATATGATTTATGTTCCGAAAAGTTGGACGTTGAAAGTTTACAAAGTTTCCACATTACCTATTCATAATTTTTGAACAAAAAAGCTCCAAAACGTATTTATTTGCCAACATGTTTGAAATTAAAATTTTTAGTTCTTGCAAATAATATTTGACTATCAGAGATTTTTTGAGTACATACATTATAATACATGTTACTTAAGTTGACTATTATTACACGACTTTAGCCGTACATTAAATGTTTTGAGACGTCACATACTCGTATGTACATTGTATCTACACCATTTTTGTAGCTCGTGTACTATCTTAATTAAAAGATAGGAAATGATATTATTCACAGATTTCTATTTTTTTTCATATTTGACGAACGAGTACATCCTACTAGAAAAAAGTAATCCATGTGAGATCTGAAGACCCATACTTTTCTTGAGTTCTGAAAAAAATATTAAGGGATACAAATCTCACAATTTGAAAACTGTAAAGAAGATTTTGTTGAAGAAAAAACAGTTTTTATTTTCATGATAATTCAGAATCAAATCAATTATAAATATATTATTTATATCAGTATTGCCATTTTTACACAAAAAAAATTGTGTACGTAAGTCGCGGATAAGCTTTACTTAAATACGAGTGCTACACAATAAAATAATAATGCTGAGCCTGAAAAGCTTTTACTAGAATATACAAAGAAATTACGTCCACAATAAAAGGTCTTTAGAAAAAAATAATCCTTCTTGTTTTCTATTACAAACGTATTGCATAAGAAATGACTATCACAATGTATTACTTATTTCGGATTTTATTGGAGTTCTTTTTATAAAACTAAGAAGGCCTGGATTTTTAAACTACCTTTGTGTCTTGAAATAATAATGTTGCTGTACAGTTTACATTAGAAATAATACGAAACGAAATTGAGAGTATGTGTGTTTGTTGCTTTATTACGATATAACAGCTTAACAAATTTAAAAGAAATTTGAAATTTGGTTTATCACAAGCTTTATCGACACATCTACTAATCAAGCAGAGTCGTGGGCAAATATTGTATATAGAAATTCATATATATGTATACTTACTAAACTAAGTAGTTCTCATAATGTTACTACTATGTCTAACGTCAGTAAAACGCACAGATCATTACGTTGACACAAAACTAGGCCATGATGCATACATACATATATCTGTAATAACGATATTTATTCTTATGTCTTCAATGAAAATCGAATACGAGACCTTCGGCGTACGGTCATAACCCGTATATCAACATAAATTACGCATACTTTCAATGTTTAACAATCTAATGAGATTTTGATCAGAAAATACAATGAAGCAAAAAAAGTTTCAAGCCTACGTAAAAAGGCTTCGCACACTGCATACTTTTTTTGTCCATAACATTCAATTTTCGATTTTGCAGTATAACCATTAGGGTTACGATAGTGTTATGCATTTTTATATTGATTACGAACTTAACAAACAAATAATAGTCAGTCCGCAGTGTGCGCCAACATTATTCTTACTCAATTAGAAGCTTATACAAGTACCAACCATCGAATAGTCTTAACCTTGGCCTATATAATAATGGTAACTATGAAGGGACTAAAAAATATATAATGAAACTTTGTTATACTTAAAACTTAAGTTATTTTTATTTTAAATCAATTGTGATGTTACTTTCCTTTACTCTATTATCTATTCTATATATCTTTTATTTTCAATAAAGAGTTAGTGAACATCTTAACGCAGGGTTTCCCAACCTTTCTTCTATTGAGCCTTCCCAGATTAAAAAAAATATTTTTATGCCTCCCTTTTTTATTATAATAAAACACACATTGTTTTAGCGATTAAATTTTAATTAACGATTTTAATTTTAAGTTATACAAAATCTCTCTACGCCGCGCCCCCTAGGGAACGCACCCCCTGGTAGAGAACATCTGTCTTAACTGGATAATTTAACTATGTTTCTAACATTTACGTCATGTTTACTCTTTAACCTTCAATACTAACTTTGTTTAAATGTAATTAATTTAAGTCTACTAATCATATCGGAGTTTGATATATTTAATTAAAGTTTCATAAAGTGATGTAAGTAACTAATTTCAATGGAACACAATTTGATAAATTAAAACTTTGTAAGGATCAAATTGTACAGTAAAAGTAAATATTTTTCTAGGAAATCTTGCTGGGGTAAAAGATATTTATTTTCCCAAAAAATAGTCCTCTTACGTTTAGGAAATTCCAATACTTATAATATAAAGAAATAAAGTTTGTGAGGTTGTAGGGGGTAATCTCTAGACCTACTGAACCCATTTAGATGAAATTTGGTAAGAAGATAATTTAAGACCCTGGGAAGGATATAAGATAGTTTTAAATTTATTTAAATTTTACTGTATTAGTATGTACATGTACGTTTATGTATATCTATAATAAATATACATAGTTGAATTAGTATCTTATATATGTAACTTTGTATGTATGTTTATTTACATTTAGGTTAAGTAATGTACACTTTTATGCACCATTTCAGCTCTTTTTTTATTTCCTGTATCCTTCTCTATCGGTTACCCGTAAGATCGCTTTCAGTGATAAGGCCAGGCCGCCTTTGCACATTTCTTTAATTGTATTTCTTTTTTGTGTATGTACCATTTTACTGTGCAATAAAGTGTTTTAATTAATAAATAAAATAATTTTTATCCCAAAAATCATCCCTTAAAAGGGTGAAAATGAGGATGAAAGTTTGTATGGGGAAGCAACCTACGGACGAACCCGAGCAAAGCGAGGGCGAGTCTCTAGTACAATATTATAAAAAGTCTACAATTTAAGCAGTGGTGATTTCATACAATATCTGGTTCTTTGTATGACATTATGTAATGTTTCAAGTTTTTCTTGAAGATATTTAAAGTTTTTAACTCCTTTATATTATTTGGCAAAGAATTGTTAAGCTAAGATCATATAATGTAATAGGACCAAATCTAAACTTTAAATGTCTAACTGTTCGTGTCATAACGCATCATATGAGAACGGTTGGGTAGATTTTGAGTAAACTTTTTAGTGGAATATTAAGTTGTAAAATCATTACACCATTTAGTTCAGCATATTTAAAGTGCTTAAAATATAAGGGAGAAGTTAGGGGCGCACCCGAGCGAGGACGGGATTTTCACTGGCAGATGATGTTATAAGGAATTTAATTTAGGCTACTTTTATTTTAGAAAAAGTATTAGGGTTCCGCCCAAAAAATTTAAATGTACCTACTATCTAGGGTTAAACGCACCCGAGCGAAGCGAAGGCAAGTCGTTAGTAGTTAAAATAATTCTACTATTATATTATTATATATTTATTATACTTGACGATTCAATCCTATGTCATTTTAAAAAAATCTCCAGCATCTTAACTTATAATATAATAAATTTAAACCGTTAAGCCACTCGATATAAGTGGTTCATCGATTTGGCCTTAAGGCATAAATTTCGCTTCATTATTCATTCTTAGGAATTTTCATAAATCGATGATAAGTATTTAAGGAATGTAAATAATGACTTTATTATACTTTGGAAAGGCGTTCGCAAAAATTATGTGTTTTTTTGGACTCATGTAATACATCTTGTAGAAGAAAGAGAAGGGAGAGGAAACGAGAAAAAGACAGTATTCTTTTATTAATTTTATTTAACGAAGACTAGCGACTTACCCTTTCTTCGGGTGCGTTTTAATTTTTTTGAGCGGAACCCTAATTTTTTTCTAAAATAAAAATAGACAAAAAAAAGACAAATATTTTAAAGCTGTGTTTTTCTTATAAGTATCGTATATAATTTCATGTACATACATTTAGTAAAAAGCTGTTATTATGACATTACAAACAGTAATTTTATTTATCTGTATAGATATTGTGTAAGTAGTTGATATTACAGAATGGTATAAAAATTATTGTCAGTAATATTCTTTAATATAAGTATCTTGGAATCTCATCAGAAAAAAAAAATAGTTTAATGGAATCATATCAAGAACAAAAAAAAAATAGTTTAAATAAATGTCAATTAATCCGAAGAGTAGATTAAATTAGGACAGATCAAATAAACAAACAAACAAACTCTTTACATATTAGTATAGATAACATTTCTATACTAGTATTGTATTACAAGGTCATCGTTGATAATATTAATTAATATTATGGTTTTTTAAAGTCCTTAACAAATACGATATACTGTAATAACTAACAAAAAACTATAGGTAACCCTTCATAAGAAAGATTATAGTCATTTCAATTAAAATTCAAACATTTCAACATTATTTTTAACAAGTAATACCCATAAATATAAGTGAAACGGCAGGAAATGAGTAGTCAAAGAGATAAAAACAAAATTCAGAGTGCCTCACTGTCAATTACACTGGGAATATCGGCGGCAGAAATAAGAAAAAGCAAATTGGCCGACGATTATATGGCTCGGGGCATTCAAGGGTGGATGGAAAGTTTAAAATCGTTTTATTAGGTCATATATCGCATCCGTTTGATCCAATGAAGTGTAAAAGTAGCTTATCTGTCTTTGTCTATCTTTATTGGAAATATTTTATAGGAGCTTTTTACCAGTGGTAAATTTAACACATTATTAGGACTATTACTCTAGGTCTTAGGATTTTTTTTTTTCACGTTGACGATCGGAGCTGATAAGTCAATATGTATAAATTATTATGAATCGTTTCTTACTAACGCTGACCGGTCGGCGGTGACGAACATCAGTACATCAGTGTCGCTGAGCACTCGATGTTGAAGAGGCTTTATCGCCACGGCCTCAAGTTAGGTTTCTTCTCACGCTGACGATCGGCGCTGATCTTCGGTGACCGGTCTACGCTGAAGAATTACGCGCGGAGGGTCAACGCCGATCGTCAATGTGAGAAGAAAACCAGCCTTAGATGCACTGTTTATAACTAGTCACAATTACAAAAATATGTAGACAGAACTGTCAGAGACAGAGAGAGAGAGAGAGAGAGAGAGAGAAAGAGAGAGAGAGAGAGAGAGAGAGAGAAAGAGAAAATGAGAACGAATATTAATCAATAATTCCTCTTGGTCCTCCAAGGTTACAGCGACAAAAAAATTTCGCTGATGAAGAACGAAATCATCATGAGCCAATCTAAAATCTAACTAGTTTTTATTTGGCCAGTGCATTGAAATATGTACATATGTGCACATAGCGTATCTAATCCTAATCGCATTAAGGCAAATATAAAAAAAGGGATAATGACGTTAATAAGGGCTGCTTTATAATCACAAGCAATTCGTCAATGTTTCAAATTAAAATTTCAGAAGGAAGTAGCTTAAGTTCATTTTTCAAACATTAAACAAACACTTTCTCCTTTCACAGTAACTGCTTGTAGCATAATTAATTTTGTCAAGACAAAGACCTTGAAAAAACCATTCACAAGTCATACCTCCAAACTTTGACTGCGATTAGTCTCGAAAATGGCCAAAGTTCGAAAATAATCTGCAGAAGAAAAACTTTTTGTAAGCCCTCAAGTAACACAAGTTTGATAAATCGATCCCAAATATATTTTAAGTTGAACTTTTGACGTCTATTTCACTCAAATTTATGAAGAACAGCTGTCAAGGGTGGCTCTATATTCAGAAATTACCAGAAATTCAAGAAAAAAAATCTATCCCTAAGAGAAGATGGAGAAGTAAGTAACTTTTGAATTGGCTGAGAGGTGGTTCGTTTTAATTTTAATAAGTTATGTAATAATTTTGGTTTTTGTTCAGTTTTCATGAAATATCAGTATATTGTTAAAAGTAAGGAGGAGGAAAGCTATATTATGTTATATTCTATATTGTAAATAAAATATATAAAAAATTACATATATGTATATATATGATAATTGCTTGAATTTATGAAAATTCTTCAGTTTTTGTTACTTAATCATGTGTGAAATATTGCACGGATTTATATGAGACTTGAAATTAAAATGTTTTTGGCTTTTCATCAGCTTTTTATTACTGGTATATATTTAAAGTACAAAAATACCTGCTTACGTTTTTTCTTTTTTTTTTTGTTCAAAAGCTCAATAAAAGTATTCCTTCCTCAAATGTGGAATGTAGGTACCGTTAAATTTTATTTGTTTGACCCTACTTAGAAGGTAGATTTGCTTATTAGAAAAAGTATCATCAAAATCGATTTCAATTGAGATAACATACACAAAAAAATATTCTCGAATGAGCACTCCTTTTTTTAAGTCAATCAAATAGAAATTTTATGGTAGTATATAATATCATAATATTCGATGGTATCCTGAAATAATGTATGGTAATTTACCGTGAAGAATATGTTTTCTTCTAGATATTATACATTTCTGCCTGAGGCTTTCTGCTCTTATGTTTTGATGTTGTTTGGAACGACGCCATTATGAATAATATTTTAATAAAAGTATAACAAAACATAATAAGTAGATAAAGACGTATTATAAGATCATAAACAGTTATATTAAAATTTTCAAAAAGAAGATTTTAATCCAATGTATTTAAATTTTTAACGTCCCACTGCTGGGCACTGGCCTTCCTTCAATATGAGGGAGATCATGCCATAGTCCACCACGCTGGCTTTATATTTCTTAACGTCCCACTGCTGGGCACTGGCCTTCCTTCAATATGAGGGAGATCAGGCCATAGTCCACCACGCTGGCTAAGTACGGGTGGACTGCACATGTCTTTCGATAACTTGCTAGGTTCACTCAGTCATGCAGATGTTTTCCTTCATCGTAAACCACCGTAAATGATTACCACTTGTGGTATTCATTTTAGAAAATATTCGCATATGGAAATATCAGAGTGCGAGATCCGGGATTTGAACCCGCTTCACTCGGTTTTCCAAGCAAGCGCGTTATCACTGGGCTACGACTGCCTTTAGCCTTTATTCTATACAAATAATACTATTTAAATTTTCTGGTTTATTAACTAAACTTTTGCTTAGAATTCAGATTTCGTAAACTAATTTAGACAATTCAAAGGAAATTATCCAATAATTGTAAATCAGTTCAATTGTTACACAGAAATACGTCTTGAAAGAAATAAAATTCTTAAAACATGTATTGATAAGACAAATATTTAATATCTATATCCATACATATGATAAAAGGTTGTCTGTAAGAGATTGCTCATAGCGATAAGACCGCCTTTGCATGCCTCTGTGTTATTTTTCTTTGTGTGTGCAATAAAGTATTTATCTGTCTATCTGTCTAAAATTGTAACTGACCGCTGTCTGTTCATGGAAGATATTTGAGAAAACTATTATTGGGGGTTTTTATTAACCCAAAATAATGATTTTTAGAATTTTTGTCTATTTGTCTATGCGTTTGTGCACACTAATCTTTAAAACGGCTTAACCGATTTGGGTGCAGTCTCCACTAATGTATTGTGGTAAGCTTCACTTAACATTTAGCATTTGTTTTATATCAATAGGTTTATAAATAAAAAAGTTATGTCAATTCAAACAATCAGCTAGGGAGGAACCCGAAGTGAGGGTGAGTCGCTAGTTTATAATATAACCAGTGTTATTATAACTAGGACAATATAGATATTTATATACATGTATGGGTAAAATCTAGTATTATAAGTGTTTGAAATATTATGCTTCTCGAAAATAGCATCGCCAACAGTTTCGCAAGTGCACTCTGGCTTACATTTCACATGGAACCCAGAGGTTATTTCCTAACTCCGCACATGCTGACATGAAGTTATGTAAGCTTAGAAGCACTGGTTTGTTTTAAATTATAATAATCAAATCGAAAAACAGTGAAAATAATCTATGAAAAAGACAATAAAATTGATATTTCGTTTTGCCTATAATACTACTGTTTATTAATTCAAAAGTTTGTGACAGAAAGTGTTTGCTACTTCTTCAATGCTATACGGCTAAATGAATTTTAGTATTTGGAATGGATATAGCTTACGAGTATATCCTTTTTTAACCCCTAAGCCCAACGAACCCTCCCAACCATAAAAGACTATTTTAGGTATATTTTTATAGAATTTAATTGTATACGCTTTTACGAATAGTAATTAATGTTGAAATGTCAGGCACCTCACTGTCTGTCTATTGTCAATGTGAGAGTTTATATATACTCTGTGTGTCTCCTGTTCCCTTCCCATCATGATTGACCGTTGTTCAAATGTTTTTTTCTTTTTAATAATAAACGCCTACACGTTTCATAAAAATACAACGTAGTTTTTTTTAACATGGTAGCAGAGCGTAGTTGGTGCTAAAAGAAAAAGGAATCATCGTCACTGGGTTGCGATCCACGTGGATGAAATATAATGGAAAAAAATCAAGACAACGAAAACATGTCGTCGGGGGCTGCGGTCTCGTCAATGTCGTTGTTGCCGTGCTTGGGTGAGAAGTCAAACTTCAGCACGTGGAAGTTTCGCCTTAAACTGATGTTAGAAGATAAACAAGTTGCATACGTATTAAAAGAAGGAGACAATGAAAAAGAAAAATCCGCCGAATTTATCAAAGACGATTCAAGGGCAAAGTCTTTAATTGCAATGTGCGTTTCCGACCGCTACATTGAAATAATAAAGAATGGGAAAACAGCGAGAGAGATGATTACGTTATTGGAAAATACATTTGAGAGAAAAAGTGTCTACAACAGGTTCTACCTAAAACGCAAATTAATAACTCTAAAGTGCAATGAGCCATTAGAAACATACCTCATAAAGTTCTCATCAATTGTTAATGATCTTCAGGCGATTGAAGTCAAAATTGATGATGAAGATAAGATTTGTTACCTGCTGTCATCGCTGCCTAAGGAATATGATCCTGTAATTACATCAATCGAGACCATGGCTACAGAGAAGAGACTGACATTTGATTTTGTAAAAGCCAGATTGCTGGACGCTGAGACAAAAATCATCACAAACAAGGACACGACCGATCAAGAGAGTGCATTCATCACATGTTTTACTTGTGGTAAGCTGGGACACAAAAGCTATGAGTGTAAAGATAAGACTAATGAAAAAGAGCCACATCGAGGAAGGGGCCGTGGGAGAGCTGCTGGCCGAGGTCGCAGAGCTGCACGAGGACAACCCACACGAGGTCGAGGACAACGTGGTCAAGCCCAAGAGACGTCCCTAGCTAGTAAGGCAGAAGTTGGATTTTTTGCCAGTGAATACATGTTTGGATTAAGTGATAATTCTAATATTACATTTATTGTAGATTCAGGTTGTACCCAACATATTATAAGTGATCAGTATGAACAATATTTAACTGATATTAAAACATTGCAAAAAAGTGTTAAAATATATGTTGCTAATGGTCAATATATAGAGAGTAATAAAAAGGGAAAGTTAAAGTTCATGTATAAACATATAAAAATAAATATAGAGGCATTGATTGTAAATAATATTTCATATAATTTATTGTCAGTAAATAAAATAACTGAAGCAGGATTTCATGTAAAGTTTAATAAAACAAAAGCTGTAATAAGAGATAAAAATATATATGTTATTTGTTATGCTGAGGGAATGTTATATAAATTAAATGCTCAATTATGTAGTGAAATATGTAATATCAGTAATAACAAGAGTGATGATGTTCTTTCTAACATTTGGCATAGGCGTTTAGGTCATTTAAATAAAAAAGGATTAGGTATTATGAATTTACAGGTTTCTGAAAAAGTTTGCGGCCCATGCATAGAAGGTAAAGCTACGAGAACACCATTTAAGCATACACCGAGACCTAGATCTAGGAGAGTAGCAGAGTTTTTGCATACAGACATTGCAGGACCTACCAAGAACTGTGGTTTAAACGGTGAGAAATATTTTATGACTGTAATTGACGACTACTCCCATTTCTGTGTTGTATATCCATTGGTGCATAAGTCAGAAGCGACAGAGAAACTTATTAACTACATAATTAAATTAGAAAATGAAACTGGAAATAAAGTGCAAAGAATAAGATGCGATAATGGTACAGAGTATACAGCAAATAGACTGAAGAATTTTTGTAACAATAAAGGAATAAATATAGAATATACTCTACCTTATACGCCACAACAAAATGGAGTTGCAGAGCGCTTGAACAGGACTTTGTGTGATAAAACTAGGACTTTGTTTGCAGAGACGAACTTACCTAAATTCTTATGGTGTGAAGCCATTCAGTGTGCTGCATACCAGTTGAACAGATCTCCATCCTGGGCTATCAACTTTAATACTCCATGCTTTATGAAAAATGGACATAATGATTTATCAAGACTGCGAGTCTTTGGATCAAAAGCTTGGACAACTATAATACCGAAACAGGATAAGTTAAGTAAAAGAGCAAGACCTACAAGAATGGTTGGTTACAATACTGTGGGCTATAGATTATGGAATCCAGAAGATAATACAATAATAATATCAAGAGATGTCATATTCGATGAAAGCGATTTTAAATATATCGAAGACAAAGAAAGTGAAGAAGAACAGCTTATTCAAGAAGAAATAGACTATCAAGTACAGAAAACTGCAGAAGTCAGAGACAAGGAAATTAGAAGCACAGAACCTGAGACAACAGAATGTCAAGATATTCAAATAGAAGAAGAAAAAGAAAAGAATTTAAATAAAGAAAGTGGACTAGAAAAGAAGTCAAGATCAGGTAGAATAGTAAAACGACCAGCGCATTTAGAAGATTATGCATCAAACATAGTCACATGTTTGTGTGCAAATACACCGAACTCATTTGAAGAGGCAGTGAGTAATACAGAGTGGAAACAAGCTATTCAAAAGGAACTACAAGCACTGAAAAAACTAGATACATGGGAAGAAAAGGAGCTGCCTACAGGAAAGAAAGCCATAGACACAAAATGGATTTTTAAACAAAAAGAAGAAGGAACTAAAAAGGCAAGATTAGTTGTAAGAGGCTTTCAACAGAAGAAAGAAGATATTTTTGACAGCAATTATGCTCCAGTTGCAAGACACTCTACAGTTAGGATGTTCATATCTAAAGCTCTACAAGAAGATTTAAAGATTAATCAACTAGATATACCTACCGCTTTTTTGAATGGAAAATTGAAGTCAGAAATTTATATTAAAGTGCCACAAGGATTAAAGGTGAAAAATTCTAATTCTAAAACAGTATTCAAACTTAAAAGAGCACTTTATGGATTAACAGAATCTCCAAAATGCTGGAATGAGACAATAGATGATTTTGCGAAGAATAATGGATTTCAACGTTCAAAATATGATTATTGTATGTACTACAAAAATGACTGTTGGATGTTAATATATGTAGATGATATTCTAATAATTGGAAATGGAGATGACATAATAAAGGAATTGAAACAAAAGTTCAATGCGAAAAATCTGGGAAAAATGGAAAGATTTTTAGGTATGGAAATACAAAGAAATGAAGACACTATAATCATAAAACAAACTAACATGATAGAGAAAATATTACAGAAGTTCAATATGAGTGATTGTAAAGGAATGAAAACACCTATGGAGATAAATTATAATATACAAATATATGATGATGAAGAAATATTGGATGTACCTTATCGTGAACTGATTGGTAGTTTAATCTACTTAACTGTAACATCAAGACCAGATTTGACATTTGCAGTATCTTATCTAAGCAGATACCTGGACAAACCAACTGAACAACTATGGAAGGCTAGTAAAAGAGTTATACGCTACCTAAAAGAAACTAAATATAAAGGACTAGTATTTAGAAGAACTACAGATAATAATTTGTATGGATTCTCTGATGCAGATTGGGCCGGAGATAGAAATGATAGAAAAAGTGTAAGTGGTGGCATAATTTTACATGGAGTGAATCCCATAGCTTGGTTTTCAAAGAAACAGTCATGTGTTGCTCTTTCAACAGCAGAATCGGAGTACATTGCTGCTGCTGCCACAGCTCAAGAGTTGGTGAATCTTAAAGGTCTCAGTCAACATTTAAAGTTCAAAAATGATGCCATCTTACTCGTGGATAATATAGGAGCAATTTCTATGTCTAAAAGTTATGAAAATTCAAAAAGAACTAAACACATAGATATTAGGGCTCATTTTCTTAAAGATATTGTTGAAAAGGGCATCATTGCTATTGAATATATTAATTCTAATGATAACTTAGCTGACATAATGACTAAAAGTTTATGTAAAGACAAATTTTTAAAATTTAGAGATCAATTTATGTGTTAGAAAGTATTATGATAGGAGGAGCACTACTGTAAACTCATATTCTATGATTGTTGTTATTATTATGTAATATTAAGTAGCTATTTGTTGTGTAAAACTGAAGTTAATTAAGAGAATTTTTTTAAGTTCAGGTTAATGTATGTTAGTGAATATTTTTAAGTTGAAATTGTTTTGAAAGAAGTAAATATATTTGATAAGTGATGTGCTTGATACCAAATTTAAATTTGAGAAATGTTAAATTCGAGGAGGAGTGTTGAAATGTCAGGCACCTCACTGTCTGTCTATTGTCAATGTGAGAGTTTATATATACTCTGTGTGTCTCCTGTTCCCTTCCCATCATGATAGACCGTTGTTCAAATGTTTTTTTCTTTTTAATAATAAACGCCTACACGTTTCATAAAAATACAACGTAGTTTTTTTTAACAATTAAAATGATGCTCATACAAATGTGTTCCTTAGGGTTTTTTTTTTGTTGTTGCTCCATCTTCACCGCAATACGTACATATTATGTATAAGATTCTAACCATATTTTAATAAAACATCCTTTTTTCATGATAAAAAACAATCCACAAATACGGAAAACGGAACCCTCAATGGCTGAGTATAACTCGCACATAACGATTTTATAAATATTTGAGTTTATTATTCAAACAAAAGAAATTTTAAAACCTCTATTGTAGGATTCGCTTTAAAAGTCACACTTGTATCTGTAATTACTCTGCCTACAGTCAAAACGTACTCCGAAAGCTTTCTGGCGCACCGCCAAAAGCTTTATACTGAACTTTGTCGTTTCAATCGACTAATTGTCACTTCATTATAGTTTTGTGTATGTTGAGACAATATTTGTGTGATACGCATTAATAAAGCTTTTTGTACTTGTTTTGAGCTTTAAATATGCCATTTAAGCACATGTTAATTCGCTAGTGACACGTAAAATAAACCACTTTACACGTAGAATAATAAGTTTTTTCATCCAATTTTTTCAGTTAGATACTATGTTTTTAATAGCTATACATTTCTTATAACTTAGTTAAAAAAAATCTATCTTCAATATTCTCTTCTCTTATCTCCTCTAATCTCCGCTTTGCTTCCCTCCCCTACCCTCCGCTCCGCTCCGCTCTCCTCTGTTCTGCTTTGTTCTCTTCTGTTCTGTCTGAAAAAAATGAGCAAACATACACACACGTACATAAAAAAATTATATAAAGATGTAGTTAGTTATATATATTTTTTAATTAAGAAAACTACGGCAAATAATGTCTTTAATTTCTTTAGAAACTAACAAAGTTTACTCACAAGTTACTGTTAAGTACTAAACTGCTTACTGACCTATGTCTAAAGTTTAAGAAGCTGTTTAAAGTTTAAAATAAGTGAAATTGAACATGGTTTCTATGTCAGTATATTTTTAACCGACTTTCAAAAATAAGAAGGCTGGCACAGACTTAGAAAACTTTTCTTTTTAGTGTCTGGAAGTCGGTATTTATGATTTTTTTACAACGAACAAAACGTTTCGTCCTTAAAGTTAGCAAAAATCATTTGTTATGATTTTCTAATGTCTCTTACCTTAATTATTACAGTCACAATGTCTATAATATATTTTGTAACAAATAAGAAACAATCAGCATTAATAGTCTCCTTGAAGTAATAAAATGAATAAAATGAATTTGATTGCTAATATAAAGAAAATTACAAATATACTTAATTATATATTCAAAATAAATGTACACTTAGTTATTACTGTACAAGTCATATCCGCGTGGAATAGTGGCAAGAATGCTAGCCGCATTCCCCCGCTGAATGGCAATGCCGATTCTTTGGGCGAAAAATGCGCCAGTTCTCCTGTCACCAGTAGAGGCGATAACGAGGTGTTATGTCTCCTTAATATACTTTTTATTTATAGGTATAAGATGATACTAATAATTAATTTATTGCCTTTAATAGAGTGACCTTTTTTTCAAAGAAGGTATTCACCTTTGCTTCATTAAAGCCTTGACTATAAAAGGTTTTTCTTCTTCTTTTTACAAGGTTTCTTCAGTAACTAATATTATTATATTTAATATTCTACGAAAGCCGTTTGAAGTACTAGTATAAAAATGTCAGGAAATTGAACGTCTATATGAAAAAAAAATTACGTCGGTCACACGCTTCGTTACTGCGATGACGAAAGACAAACATACATACATACACGCAGTTACTATTATAGTATGTATAAATAACAATATTAATTAATTTTTTTATTGATATTGATTTAAAATAAGGTATTTCAATCAATATATTAAAAAAAATTAAAGAGGGCGTGCATGAATGTGTACACGCGCAAGAAGTAAAACTTCTGTAGGTTATCGGTACTCTTTATGAAATTCAATTTATGTTTTAAATAATTAGGATAGCTGAGATACTAAAAATAACGCATATTAGGCATATTACAATCATATATTTATAGAATATCATTTAATGAAAGAATATAATATTATATATCATTTGTCAGACAATAACAACGGTTACCATAGCAACAAACGTACGTACATGTTTTCGTAACGCATTCACCAGCTTACACTCCAAGTCAAGCGTGCGTAAAGAAGTTTTACTTTAAAAAGTAGCATTTTACTCTCGCTTCTTTCGAGTATATACATATGTATATAGGTACTTAATTGTAGCCTATATGCTGCTCCAGGTTATTATCTATCAGTACAAAATTTCATCAAAATTCATTTAGCCGTTTTACCGTGAAGGTGTAACAAACATACACACATATAAACTTTCGCATTCATAAAAGTGTAATATATGCTTTAATTTAAGCAAAGCCGTACAAAATGCCTAGTATTAACGGCTTGCTGCACGTCAGATTCAAGGCAAATTGGACACCATGTTGACGTGACATGTTGATGTTAGCCTGACGTGAAACGTGATAAGTGACAACAATTTACACGTAATGATAAATCGTTTTAATATCACTCGTTAGTACACAATAACAGATGGTCGTATTATCTATCTACTGTGGAAAAGGAAATTATTAGGCATGCACTTGTTTTTCGCATATATTTTTATCTATCTATGCTTATAATAAAATTGTAACTAAGCCGAATCTGTACATTAATTTTTTTTTTGGAAAATCTTATTAAAATAGACATTATTATCGATACAGAGGCCGAATCTATAGTTTTTAGAATTGTTGTCTGTCTGTTTATACAGTAATAATTTTTATTAGTCCAAAGTTCTATAAAACTTAAAATAAAACTCGTATGGCACAAAGCGTTATAAAGAAATATAATAACAAAATAAAATGAGTTTTTTCTTTCTTAGTTTAGATGAGCAATTTTTGTATCTTTGTATAAAAGTAGCGACTCACTCTCGCTTCGATTAGGTTAGGTCCCCTTAGGTTGCTTCCGTACAAACTTTCGTCCTCATTTTCACCCCCTTAAGGGATGATTTCCGGGGTAAAAACTATCCTACGTCCTTCCCAGGGTCTTAAACTATCCTCTTACCAAATTTTATCTAAATCAGTTCAGTAGTTTCGGAGTCTATACGGCACAAGCAAATAAACAAACAAAAAATCTTTTCTCTTTATAATATTAGTATAGATTTCATGTATCTCAAAACCCACTCCAACAATTTGGATCGAGTTTTGAATTTAGATAAGGTTTTGCTATTTAAGCTTATCTATATAGGTGTCTGGTTTTTTTTCTAAGAAAAAACTCAATTTTTATATCTATTCAATTACAAATCGCCGAGAGAAGCTTGGTCGCCCCGGTGCTTTTTATTAACAGCATATTCCCTAAAGGAGATGATCTATTTTAATTTGAAGGGTAATATCCAACTATGAAGGTGAAAATAATGCCATACATAACGATGGAATTAATTAATTACTTCTATTTGAAATTGGTTTAAGTTAAAACGTTGATGCGGCGAAGAAAAACATCGTAAGGAATTACTGTATGTGTAAGATAAACTTGTGAAAAACACAATGATTTACCTAATATTGGAAAATTGTCACTAAAGCTAAATAGATAAAAGGTTTTTGGCTATCAAAGAAATTGTTATGGATCATAGATAGATGTACCAAGACTATACATACGAGTTTGTACTTATGTAGTTTATCTTAACTAGAAGTGCATATTAAAACTATACTATTTACATTTTAACGTTTAGTATAGATTTCTCAGAGATGAGATATTTTCCCGCAGTAAAAAGTATCTTATATGTTGACCCGGATAACCAGGTATCATCATACCAAATACCATCAAAATCCCTCCAGTGGTTTTTCCGTGATGCGATAACAGACAAACAGACAAAAATTCTGAAAATTGTAGATTGGGTCTCTATATCGATAATAATGTCTATTACAATAAGATTTTCCAAAAATTATTTATTGTACAGATTCGGCTTAGTTACAATTTTATTATATGTATAGAAGATAGATAAATAAAATCAAATGTACATAAAACGTAACATATTATGTAGTATGTACTCTATAGCCTGTAAGCAATATCGACTACAGAAATGTATTTCATACTTTAAGGGTGCTTGAGGCACTGCAAAGTAACAAGGCGGTCTGCGTCTATAGATAACGTTGATGCACACGATTTAGTACCAAACACGCTCGAGATACCTCAGTACTCAATTGATTTATGTACGCATTCGGAATTCCACTTCACGCTACGACCTACACGAAACCCATAAACGGGGCTATTTACTTGCTTATAATTATCACGCTGCTAAAAAAACGTGTATGTGTACCTACTTATGTATGCACGTAAGAAGTTATATTTCTTTGGCGTAACAGAACAAAAATAGCTAAAGATTTTATCCCGTATGTCACAACTCTCTGTAAAAGGAATGCAGCTAACTTCATCATGTCGCTTTCAGCTAACTTCATCATGTCGCTTTTTGGCTGTCGGTGTGCGCGCGCATCGTGAAAATTTAACTCTCATAATTTTTACCAAACTTGTCAAAAAAAGTATAACTTCAATAAACGTGAAAGTTTTTATGTGTGTTTATTTATCATTCACGCAGAACGGCAAGTTTGATTGGGATGAAAGATGACAGATACACTATGATTATGATGGTGTAATATATACGGTTGTTAGTAATTAAATTTGGTAAAAGGTAACAGATATGATATTCTAAATAGAACAGGTACCTAAAAACTAAGCACAATACATAGGCACCTAAAATGTCTATTTAGTTTATATATAATATTGATACATATTTCTAAGAAGCTCAACACGGTTTAGCTACTTCATTTACTACTTTCTACTAGTACTTCAATTATATATTACTATATCATTAAAAATTGTAGCCTATGTGTTACTTTGAAAATAAGCTATATTACCGCAAAGTTTCATCAAAATCCGTTTAGTAGTTTTGTGTGAAAAAGTAACAAATATCCATTCATCCATTCTAACAAACTTTCACGTTTTTAATATGAGTAGAATAGATGTAAATTCATCCATACAAGATCGAACCTACAACCACCTTATAAGACTTTATCTCTTCTCTACACTGTATTGTGTTACAGCGACCATGTTTCATATCTAGTGAAAATATATATAGGCTCTAATATTTGTCACGCGTCGTTACTCAAAGTTATGAACAACTTTCATGCTCGAGAAATACGCACATTGGGATGGGAATAGTTTGATAAGAACTAAAATTATGACCATGTTTGTGGTTCGTTTTGTTTGATTTATAATCTATATATAATACATTATATTTTATATTAATATGACTCATGGAATTATTCCTACGTGTCGTTAAGCTTTGAGGGGTTATATTTTTGACATATTACTACAATGAATATGAAATACTATTATAAATATAAATATTAAATATGTTGGGACCTTAACACTAAACTAAACCAACTAACACTAAACTAGCCAAGTCAAATCTTGAACTTCAACTTATCCTAAGTAATCTACTATGAATTACGGTGAAGAAAAACATCGTGAGGAAATCTGCATGTCTGGGAAAACCTAGCAAGTTTTTGAAAGACATGTGAAGTCCACCAATCCGCACTTGGCCAGCGTGGTGGACTATGGCCGCCTTCCCTCTTATTGAAGGCAGGCCCGTGCCCAGCAGTGGGACGTTAAAAAAAGGGCTGAATATAATCTACTATGTGTAAATGATTCGACTGTTCAAAGAAATTAAAGAAAGAAAAAAGCAAGAAATTGTGTTTTAACTTTATTTTAGAATGTTGTAAGTTCTTATGAATAAATTTCAGGATTATCTACAGAACTTGGCATCCATTTAGATCTCAATTCTTTTGTCGGTGTAATTGGCAACCATGCTTATTCTTAATATTGAACTTGGCTCCCATTTTCACATTTATGTTTTTGATGGGATATGACATTTCCATACATTTTGTTTATTAGCGATAGCCGATAGGTATTTATAGACGGATAGATATTTATAGACGGTCTATAATAATTTTATTGACGGTCATCCCGTCTAAGTCCTCAGGCGTGATCTAATTTAGTGCGGCTTCTGTTACTTAGTGTTTTCTAATATTAAAACTGCACATTATTTAATCACACAAATATTATAAAGGCGAAAATTCTTAAGTTAGTCAATCAGTTAAGTTTAATATTTTAGTTTGAAACAGATAAGCTAACAGATAACTATAGCCATAATCTACATTTCCTAACAAAAACATACGAATATGGAAGTACAGTCATGAGCAAAAACTAGTAAAATATTTACTATCCAAGACAATCCCAATTCCAAGAGAAAGTAAAACGACACCAGTAAAGCTCATCTATTATGTAAGCTCTCTTCGATAGTAAGCGCTATTAATCAGGTGCTATGTTCCCAAGTTAAGCCACAATATGTCTAGATTTACAATGAAGCTGTCAACAGTTTATTATAGTCTGTAAATTTAACAAATCTTTTGACTGATTAGAGGATAAGTATCATTATACCAATCTGTTTTCCTTAAAGGATTATTTTGTTTTTATAATTTAGTATTAAAGCGCATAATAATATAGCATATTATGTTTCTATTTTAAGCTCAAATGAAATCAAAATATACTTTGTTTAAAGAGACTTTTACAAGAACTTTTGAATCGTCACTTTTTACACTATTAAAGTTTATATTAGGTAAATGTCAATATGTAAGTCCGTGAGGAATCTACCACAAAATTAAGCTAATATTATTAAATCTCTTTCAAGGGAAAGAGAACTAATAAAGTATAGTTATATTATTCATATTTTCTTCTCAACAGTAGTAAATTAACGATTACAGCTTTTTAATAGTCTTTCGTATCGTCAGTCGTCAGTCTTTTCGTATTATTTCGCGGATTTATTCAGATTTTTGGTTCCCGACGTTTCGAATGCTTTACAGCAATCATGCTCACGGGAGAGACTAAGGTGTTAGACATCTCAAAAGCGTTATATATTTGTTACATGCATTAAAACTTTCCCTTATCCTTTGAAGAAAGAAAAACATCTGTATTGCAAAATCAAGAGTAGTAGCATAAGCAATCAACCATGCTACTATTTTTGACATTGACTTTTTTTTTGGCAGACACCATTTATAGGTATAGTTCTTTAGTCTGAGGTAGAGAACAACCTTGGTCTCAGGCATAAACCCTCCATAATTAAGTCCGATATGTAAATAGCCAATACAAAGCTTTGAGCGAAATTTCGAATTGACTCTAGAAAAAAGCTCATCCGGCCATTACGTCAATGAGGACATTATCTTGTCAATCCCTTTTGCACTTAGCTTAGAACTCTATATATTAATTTTGAAGATAAAAGAAAAAGAATATAATTTTTAATAGTGAAGCTATTTGTTTAAGTGTAAAAATATTTTTTTAGTCAGTGTAACAGTTTTTATCTATAATAATAAGAAAAACATATAAATAATAATAATACATACATATATATATATATATATATATATATATATGTATATATATAATCTCTAATAAGCTCTTCCGCCCGAACCGCGAACGTTAGCAGACGTGTGCACTCGATAATACAATCATTATTCAAGATTAAGATATTTTACTAATAGATATTGGTCTAGCTGTTTGTGGGCTGTTTACAAGTAAATAAAAACTATCAAAATTAAATACGGAAGTAAAACTAAGACAACAAAGAAATTATAAACATCACCTGTGTAAGACGTGGGTTAGTTCAATACGAAAACTGTGAACTTGTACCAACTATTTTTATAATAATGTCTACAATTGCAAGATCTCCTCCTGGACATAGTCTCAAACACACAGCTTCGGATTCTGACATATCCACAATCATTCCCTGTGCCCCAGTGTCATCGCATATTACGCTAAGAAACAAAAGACCGCGTGAATCAAGTGAAGAAAAATTTTCAACTTTTAAAGACGAAATAAAAGAAATGATAGAAAGTTGGAAAGAAACACAGAATTCAATGTTAAGCAAGCTTGTATCTGAAGTATCTGTTATAAAACAACTCAATAACGACATTAAAAAATCCAATGAAGAGATAGAAAAATCATTAGAGTTTCTAAATTTTCATTTCGAAGAAATGAAAAAGAAGATAGAAAATCTAGAGGCTGAGCGTAAGCAGCACTTACTTCAAATTTCGTCTTTGGAGTTAAAACTTGATGATATAGAACGAAATTCAAAACTATCGACTATTGAAATTAGGAATATCCCGTTCATTGCTCAGCCGGAATCAAAAGCTACCCTAAGTAAAATTGTCCAAGATACATGCAAAGCTCTCGATGTAGATATTCAACCTAATAATGTCCGGGATGTGTATCGACTAAACGGAAAAACAGGCAAAAACACGGTCATTGCCGATCTAACGTCTGTCATTGTGAAACAGGATGTAATTAATGCTGCCAAAAAGTACAATAAAGATCATCCTACACAACGACTTTCAACGGCAACAATTGGATTTCAAGGACCAATAACCCCAATATATATATCGGAAGCTCTGAGTAGCAAGGGCCGTAGACTATTTTTCTTAGCAAGAGACTTAGCCAAATCCCATCACTATAAGTTCTGCTGGACAACTCATGGTAAAATATTTCTACGGAAAACACCTGACTCTCCTCACATAGAAGTTAAGAATGAAGAATCATTAGCTACTCTAAGAAACCAGAAATGACTAGGTATACCACTCGGCTACTTTCTCTACTTTTTGAAAAGGTATTATTACTGTCTTTTGATATTTAGTGTGATATTACTTTATTTGTGTGTACTTATAGTTTTTAAACTTAATCGATCTTTGCTTTATTTTAGCAGCCTTTTTCTTACTTATTTCATAATCACTAGTCAGCGTAAATGTTCAACTATGGATTTTAAGTTCTATATATTTAAAATTCATTCATGTCATATTTTAAGTCATTGTTGTAATAAAACTAAAATTCGATCACATAAATAATCAGATTCTTACAAATACTCTAGATAATGTCAAAATTGGTTCTTCTTTTCTATGTCTACCAGAATCTTGTAAAACACTTATAATGCAGGAATCCATTAATGCCTACTTTAAAATCCTTGTGCAAAATATTCGAAGCATTAATAAAAATTTTAATGAATTTGAAATTCTTTTAAATAGACTAGATATAAACTGTGAAATATGTATACTTACGGAATCATGGAATTCAAAAGTTTCTAATTATCCATCCTTAAACAATTACGAAACTCATTACACCAAAAATAATATTAACCAAAATGATGGTATTGTATTATATATAAAACGAAACATTTATTGCTCTGTTGAAGAAGTTCATCTTAATGATGCCTCGTGTTTAGTTATAAAAATTGATCAAAAAACTGTTGTGATCGGTGTCTACAGGTCCCCGTCTCAAAGAAATATAGATAATTTCATGAATTCCCTGGACATATTACTAAATTCTTTAAACAAATTTGAAAATATAATTTTAACGGGTGATTTAAACATAGATATTAAGGCTAATAATGTAGACAATAATTCAGCAGAGTATTTAAATCTACTAGCTAGTCATGGCTTACTAGCCGGCCATCAACACCTGACCAGAGCCAATAATTGTATAGACCATGCGATGATTAAATCAAATTTCCCAATTGTTACCATTGTGATGGCGGCACCATTAACTGATCACTCTGCTGTTCTTACTTGTATTAATTTAAAGAATAAACCTGATAGACGAATTACTTACTCAAATAAAATTCACAAAATAAACTATGACTCTATTATTGAGGAGCTTAAAACAACAAATTTTGATAACATACTCAAATCACAAGATGCAAATTGGTGCTCTGAGCAATTAGTATCAACTTTGAAAATGCTGACTCAAAAATATTCATTAACAATTCTGTCACCTAGAAATATACGTTGTATAAAGCCGTGGATCACACCGGGACTAGTCCGCTGTATTAAGACTCGTGATCGTATGAATTTGAAGTGTAAAAAAGAACCACAAAATGAAATAATTAAGATAACATATGTGAGGTACAAAAATTTTTGTAATGATCTATTAAAACGTTTGAAAAGAAATTATGAAAGTAATGAACTGAAGAAATATGCTAAAGATCCGAAGAAGAAGTGGAAAATAATTGATTCTATAGCTAATAGAAATCATAAAATCAATCCTGCTGATGAACTTCTTAAAATAGCCAATACTCCCGAGGCAGCTTTAGATAAAATTAATGATTTTTACACTGGAATTGCAGCGAATCTGGCAAATACAATTGTATCTCAAAAAAATAACATCCATTCCTGCCAATATGAAACACAATTTATACCAACTAGCTCTATGGCTCTTTTCGAAACATCAAATCAAGAAATTAATGCCATCTTAATGAATTTAAAAACTGATAGTGCCATTGGATGGGATGGAATACCTACTAAATTACTAAAACTTGCAAATGACATTATAGTACCCATACTAACACATATCGTTAATCTCTGCCTTCTTACAGGTGTTTTTCCTACAATCTTTAAAATATCTATTATACATCCCATTTATAAAACTGGGAACAAAGATTGTGTCAGTAATTATCGTCCAATTTCGGTACTTCCAGCACTTTCCAAAATTTTAGAGAAAGTTATTAACAAGAGGCTGATGTCATACTTAGAAAAAGAAAACATATTATCAAATAACCAATTTGGATTTCGAACAGGTAGATCAACAGCACATGCAGTTTCTAATCTTGTAGAATTTATAGTGACTAATATAGATAGAAAATCAAAATGTATAGGGGTGTTCTTAGATCTTACAAAGGCCTTTGACACTGTTTGTATTCCTAGACTATTGAATAAAATGGAGCAAATAGGTATCCGTGGAACAGTGCTGCAACTGTTCACTGATTATTTGAGAAATCGTTCTCAGAGGGTTACTATTAACGGTTTTTATAGCAGTGACAATAGTATCAACTACGGAGTCCCCCAGGGAAGTGTCTTGGGACCAACACTTTTTTTAATTTATATAAATAATTTATGCAACTTGCGGTTAACAAATTGCAAAATATTTACATTTGCAGATGATACTGCTCTTGTTTTTGTTGGAGAAAATTGGGAGATCGCGAAAATGCATGCAGAAAATGGATTAAACATCATCTTTAATTGGCTTAATGAAAATTTATTGACACTTAATACAGTTAAAACAAAATATTTACTCTTTACTAACTCAGAACGTAGTTTATCATTAAGTTTCAATATCCAAATTCACACCAACTCTTGTCTTTATGAAAGTAAAAGGAAGATCCATTGCGATTGTGCTACCTTAGAAAGAACCCAAACTATAAAGTATCTAGGAGTTCTTCTAGATGAAAAATTATCTTGGCGCCCTCAGATTAGCCATCTTATAGAAAAAACAAGAAAACTTATATACATATTTAAGAAACTAAGACATGCTGCTGATCCTGATTTGCTTAAAACAATTTATCTTGCTCTTTCCCAGTCCATCCTGAACTACTGCATTACATCATGGGGTGGAGCACGTAAAACGTACATGATAAAACTTGAGAGAGCTCAGAGGTCCCTGCTAAAAGTAATAAAATTTAAACCTTTTAGATATCCTACATCCAATTTATACGCAGAATGTGGTGTGTTAACAGTTCGACAATTATTCATTGTTAATTTAATACTATCTCAACATGAGAAATCACCTTATAATTATAACAATGCAAGTAGACGACAAAACAGGGTTTGCGCTACGACCAAGTTCAATACTGCTTTTATTAATAAATATCAGTGCTTTCTGGGTCCTATGCTATACAATAAAATAAATCAAATCTTAAATATATATTCAAAAAATAAATATCAATGTAAGAAGATTTTAGTAGACTGGTTACAAAATAAAAATTACGAAGAAACTGAGAAATTAATTCAAATAATAAAATAACTTTTTTGTTATTAATTAGTCCTTAAAATCCCTAAAAAATAGTAAAAAAATCATATATCTTAATAATGACCTTGATTATAATAACCGAAAACAATAAATGAATATCGTTAACAAATAAAACAAAACAGCATTTAAACTAGTTTACTCAATTACATATACATACCTAAATTTTTACAAATAAAAAAGTACAAAAATATAATATAAAGGTAGCTTATACAAAAAGCTACAACAATAAATATAAATAAATATTTACAAATAAAAAAACTATAAGTTATAAAATATGCCTAAATGTTTTCAAATAAAAAACTATAAATCATAAAAAATATACCTAACTATTTATAAATGAACAAATACAAATAATATAAAAATGGTTCCAAATACATCATATTAAAAAAAATCTATAGAAAAGTTTCATCAAAATTCTTATGTAAAATAATTAAATCATATTTAATTTTTTCTTAATCCTTAAATTCATAGCTTCAGTGGTCTAACTTCAATCATAACTTAAAAATGACATAATGACGGTAGATGTTTTTAGTAAATTGAACAACTACCTACGCTGATGTATTCGTATCTCAAATTGTTTGCATTGTATAGCATATATATTTTTAGTATTACGTTACATTTAACTTATTAGTAATAAATAAATAATTGTGTAATAGGAAGAGGCTAGCGTCTGAGATACAGGCTCGGCCTAGTTCAGACGTTAGTGTACTTAAACTAAGATTGTACTAATTATATAGTTTTAAAAAATCTCTTGTAAATCTCTTATAATAATAATGTCCTCCTGACCGATTCCGGCCACGGCGGCCAATCTCATTGAGACTAGCCAACTGCGCAGGAGATATTATAGTGCACAAATGTACGCGCAGACACAAGTGCACTCTCTATTCCTGTCACTCTCATACTCCGGTGGGATGACTACTCGACACGACCGGTGAGAGTTAAGGCGCAGGACCGACGGCTTTACGTGCTCTCCGAGGCACGGGGGTGAAACACCGCCAACTTCCCAACTCCGGGCTGTTACTGAGGCTTACTATACAGAAAGACTCAATAACTAAACTTGGCCCGACCCGGGAGTCGAACCCAGGACCTCAGGATGTGCAGCCGTACATGCTAGCCACTACACCACCGAGGCAGTTATGTATATATATATATATATATATATATATATATATATATATATATATATATATATATATATATATATATATATTTGAAACCAATCTCTAAGCGTGCGTCTTATAGCTATTTAAATATATTAATATTTATATTATATTTCATCTTTAACCATAGAGCTTTTCATCAAAATGCCAATACTTTTTAGAATAACTAAAATTCCCACTTGGGGTTTTATCTTACGTATAAAATAAATATTAGAGAAAATGAATAATTGTAGATATTAACTTGTTAAAAATCATTTTTATTATTTACTAGCGACTCACACTCGCTTCGCTCGGTTTCGTCCCTAGGTTGCTTCCCAAAACAAAATTAATTAATTAATTTGCTTTTAATTTTTTTTCGTGGGACCCTATTTTTCTTAAATAAAAGTAGCCTAAATTACTCCTTATTACATCAGCTATCTGCCAGTGAAAGTCCCGTCAAACTCAGTCCCGCCATTTCTGAGAATAGCCGGAACAAAGAGACAGACAGGCAGACAGACAGACAAACATTGTAAAAAATGTTGTTTTGGTATATGTACCGTATATACATCCATATGCATTTAGTAAAACATACAGACACTCCAATTTTACTTAACTGTATAGATAATGTATAGTAATCTAACATATGTATATTAGTTTGCTTATCACTTAATGCGAATTCAAAAAAATAAAACTAATTACTTAACCATACTTAACCATACTTCGATTTTCAACATGATTACCACCTGTCTTACAGTGAAGGAAAACATCGTAAGGAAACCTGCATGTCTGAGGGAACCTAGCAAGTTTTCGAAAGTGAAGTCCGCCAACCGCACTCAACCAAAATGGTTGACTATTAAGTAATCCTCTCATATTGAAGGAAATCCCAACAACGGGACTTTAAAAAGGGCTGAATACAGATTTGGTATAAAAATAACATCTTTGATACGTAATAAAGTTAAACAAAACAAAAACAATTTAGAACAAAAGTAAAACTTTGAAACTCCACTATATTTAATCATGAATATTCTAGACTTCATTTTGTACAATATACCTGAGTATCGTTTTGATTAGCTAATTTATTTGAGTACGCTTTCGGTATATGCTGTTTGATCGTGGTCGAGCTTTTATGCTACTAGCTTTATTCGAGTTTGTTTAGAAAATGCAATAATCTCTTTCAAATTTTCAGTAACTCTACAAATAAGTTATATTTTTTAATTACATATATGACCACACGTTTGGCTCAGTTTGTAGTGTTACTTGCTGTGCCACTGGTCGCGGGTTCGAGTCCCGCTGGGACATTCATTTGTGTGATGAACAATCTGGTATCCATAACGCAAGCCTCGTAGCTATATATTACTCCAGATCACAGTATATTTATGTACTTAATTTCATCCAAATCAGTTCAGTTCCAACGAAGGAGTAACAAACACACATTCAAACTTACGCTTTTATAATAGTAGTTACTATGGTATAGAGATAAAGTATTAGTTTTTGAAGAGATCTAAATATCTATTTTGAACGTATTTGTTTTTAGAGAGCTTTTTGTGAATATATCGCGTGAAAATGACTTTTTCTATTGTTTCACAAAATAAAAGAAAATTTTGCTTTTTTATATAAATATAAAGTTTTAGTATATTGAAGGTTGTATTTTTATTTATTTTAGCTGAAGTTATTTTTTAAACATAATCTATGTTTGATTTTATCGTAAAATAGTTTTAAAATCATTTTTCTATTTTCATACGGATACTATAAAATTAAATTAGATTTGTTAGGTTAACGTACGGTCAATAGATATGACTGACCCTCCCTTGATTGTCTAAGTTACACTCATAAATCCTTCAAAAACTTTTTGCAATATGTTATTTAAAGATGTTATTTAAAGATGACTAAACCTTATTTCAGTATTTAAAATATCGATACTTAATATTATAAAGAGGAAAGATTTTTGGTTTCTTTGTTTGTTTGTTTGTACCAAATAAGCTCCAAAACTACTAGACCGATTTAGATGAAATTAGGTAAGACTATAGTTTAAGACCCTGGGAAGGATGTAGGTTGGTTTTATCCCGGAAATCATCTTTTAAAGCCTTTAAAAACCTAGTGTTTATATAAAAATACGACAATTGCTTATGTTGTTTTATAAAAGACGGCCAAACAGATATTCATAATAATAGCAAAATACAAGATTCAAAATGTTAGTTTTCTACATGTTTAAACTGTTTTTCTAAGGTAGGGGAGACTGGGTACGGTTGTAACAGGGTACGGTTGTAACAACTCGAATATCACCGAACCTATGCGTGGTAGGTGCAAGGTACAAAGGGAGGAAACACTCGGGGAACAAGTCCCGACACGACTCCAGCGTTGCTTCGTCTTTCGCGCGGTGAGTGCGTTTACGAGGAGGCCTATTGTCTTTTGCCAACCAAAAGTAAGTATTTTTGGCGAATTCATTTATGATATAGCTCAAATATGAACATTATTATTGTATTTCAAAATGTATTTACGTAATCCTCGTATTTTAGAGATTATAATACGCTGATTCATTTTTGTGTAGGTTATGTTATCTCGTTACTATGACAGCCTTATGACCAAAAAAGGGCTGTGGGGACGGTTGTAACGATTTTCATGGGGACGATTGTAACAGTAATTTTATAATATTTTTTATTGCAGATACCTAGGAAACATATAAGAAAAACTTTGAGAGGTAAAACTGATATAATGTCGTATAAGGACGCTTACGATGAAGTCAAATTAGGCACTTCATTTAGACGAGCTGCTTTTCTGCTCAAGAAGACTAACCCACCACCCAAATTATCTGAAGAAGAAAAATATTATTGCCTTCTTTGTCAAGACGTATTCAGCGAGTCGATCTGGAGAGAATTGAAATCAGTGTCAAGGGGGCTGCAAGCAATGGTCTCACGTAGCTTGTACTGATGGGAGTAAATATTATATATACCATAACTGCGATGAGTCTGATTAAATATTACACGGAAAAAATATTTTGTTTTAACTTAGATTTTGTTGATAATTTTTTTTTTAAATTATTATTTAGAAATTATTTTCGTTTGGCAAGTCTAATAATAAAAATACTCAAGTGATACACTCCAAAGAAAGAAATATTATTTCTGTTGACTTGCTTTAGTTTAGTTTCAATAATTATCTCTCCTAAACGTGCCTTAAACATTTTTAATATGTTTAAAGTATATTTCAGTGTTTTTGAAATAATAAAACTGATTTTAAATGATTATTCTTGAGTGTTACAACTGTCCCCCATTGATGTTACAACCGCCCCTGGTATGGGGACGGTTGTAACAATCGCACACACTCATTAAAATGACATATTCCTGCTAAACTGTTATACCTGAGCTATTGGTTTTGATATTATTATAAAGACAAATAATTATGCTTTCATCGCAAAGGCTTTAATCGCTGCTTCTAGCTATAATAGCTTTGCTGTAGACATTTAAAGAAAAATTGTTACAACCGTACCCAGTCTCCCCTACGTTTCATTGTCACACATCCAATAATTTTACACATAAATGAATAGCAAAAAACACTTGCAATGGAAATAAAAATAAATTTGTCCAAATACAATTGAAGCCTTTACCACTGTCGTCAACGTTGTGCAATTTTATTTACAAAATTTGAGCAACCTCTATCATAGGCATCGACCATAAAAGTACTAGATACACAATCCCATGCAAAAGTTCTCTTAAAACTGGCATCAATTGTGTTTAGGTAATTATTCTATGTGAAATAAATATACAACAATGTAAATCGAACCTTAAATGCAATTATTAAAATTGTTTTCACAAAAAAAAATATGAGCAAATAGTAAAATGAGCGCTCATTTGGTGAGGACATTTTTTGTCGCCGATTGTGCATTTAGTACTTTTTTGATCGATAATCATAATAATAATGACCGATTTCGGCCACGGCGGCCAATTTCACGGCGACTAGCCAACTGCGCAGAAGATATTAGAATATGTAGTGTAGCGCGTGTACTCGCAGGCACAAGTGCACTCTATCCTGCAACTCCCATAATCCGGTGTCACGACAATTGGAGACTTCCTTAAAAAAAATATGAATAACTAAACATAGCCCGACCCGAATTTGATCCCAGGACCTCCGGATCTACAGTCATATATATAATATACTAGCCACTGGGCCACTAAAGTATTAGTATCAAATAACTGCTACAGTCATCTCAATAAAGACATCTATCTACATATAACTAATTTTAATTCTCGATTCTACTATCTAAACACGTAAAAAATAAATATATTTCAAAACATAAAAACAATTTCCTTAAGCTCTATATCGGAATAAGCACGACAGGGTTTTATTAAAATTTTTACAGTTATCAAACTAACACAAACATCCGATTGTATACCTGAAGTGCATATTGAAATTCCTCTCCACTATGTATATTGTCGAAATATTAATTGGCGGTAGTATTCTAGTGTTGCTATGGGCGTTAGAAATAACAACTACACACTAAACAATAGTGAAAAGCAGGGTTTCCCAACCTTTGTTCTGCCCTTCTTCATGCCCACTTTTATTTTTTTTATTACAATAAAACACACATTATTTTAACGATTTTTATTTATTTTAACTTATACAAAACTAGCGAGTCACCCTCGCTTCGCTCGGATTCGTCCCTAGGTTGCTTCCCAATACAAACTTTCATCCCCATTTTCATCCCCTTAAGGGATGGATGATTTTGTAGATAAAAAGTATCCTATGTCCTTTCCAGGGTCTCAAATTATCTTCTTACCTAATTTCATGTAAATCAGTTCTGTAGGTCCAGAGATTACCCCCTACAACGTCACAAACTCATCTCTTTGTAATATTAGTATAGATAAACTCACTCTACGCTTCCTTTGGCCACAATACTCACAGCAAGAACACATACACACGCGCTCGCACACACACAATTTTAATTTAATTTATTTTTTAAATATAATGTTTTATAGGATTTTCTTTTATTTTCTGTTTTTATACATTCTATTACAATGTACATATATTTATTTACCACTTTAGATCAGTAATTAAAATATGTGATATTTTATTTTCAAAACTGTCAAATCTAGGAACAAGAACCGAACTTGTTACTTCACCCCTACTCACGAAGGCTGCCAGTAATTAATACATATAATTAAACTTTGATAATTACACTGTACGTCCGTCTAGTTTCTCTCCATTGTCAAAAGCCATTTGTTTGAGTTTCAGAACAATGCAGTTTAACTATTCTTGATGAAATTATCGCACAGTTCCAAGAGAACTTGGTATTTGATCTATGACTAAGTTGCAGTTTAAATCTATATCACGCTTTAACTTTCAATTTAATTCTTTTATCTCGTGGCTTCTAGGAGTGGCAGTTTGGCACAATTTACTTTACAAATGTCACGTAGAATGGAGTAGGCACATTATATATAGAATTAGCGTCTCACCCTCGCCTCGCTCGGGTTCGTCCCTAGATACGTTTTAATTTTTTTGGGCGAAACCTTAATTCTTTTTCTAAAATAAAAGTAGCCTAAGTTACTCCTCATAATATTATCCATCTGCCAGTGAAAGTCCCTTTAAAATTGGTCCAGCCGTTTCGGAGATTAGCCGGAACAAACAGATAGACAGACAGACAAAAATTGTAAAAAATATTGTTCTGGTATATGTACCGTGTATACATCCATATACATTTAGTAAAAAGCGATTATTTTAATATTACAAACAGACACTCCAATTTTATTTATCTGTATAGATGTATATGTGATCGGTAAAAAAGAAGAAAACTTTAACTTTCTATGGCTATACTTTTACGTAAACTGGTGTTTGTCTAACGGTCGAAATTCGATCATGATCATTATTCAGAGGAAAACATATAATAAGAATAAAATTTTATCTATCTACCTATATAAAAGAACGAGCTGTTTTCAATTTTTTTATTGATAACACTTAACACTAATATTATAAATGTGAAAGTTTAGATGAATGTTTGGATGTTTGTTACTTAATCACGCTGACGGCTGAACGGCTGAACGGATTTAGTTGTGGCACGGAGATAGATTATAGTCTGGAATAGGACATAGGCTACATTTTATTAAGGAAAAATGTACTAGCTTAAATTATAGCATATTTTCAAATCGCATACTAAACCCTAATAAAAAATATAGTTATTTAATGAATGTTTAAAATTAACAATACATTATAAAGTGTTTCGATTCCATTTCTTTTAAAAAGTAATTATTAAATACTAACTTTGATTGCTCGTTGAAACACACAAACTGTATATTTGTATCTACGCGACCGGTTAAAATGAAAATTAACTATAATAAAAGAAATATTTGGTAACTTCGATATGAGTGTTTTCACTACATACTCGTAGTATAAAACGCAGTCGCTTCCCGCTGTCTGTCCCTATATATACTTAGATCTTTAAAACTACGCAACGGTTTTGATGCGGTTTTTTTATAGATAGAGTGATTTAAGAGGAAGGATTATATGTATAATACATGCATAATATAGTAGAGAAACACTGATAATTTTAGAGGTTTCTAACGTGATGTCGTAAATAAACACATTTTTTGGGCTGAATCCTACGAGATAGATCAAAATAATGTACTACAGTATGTATACCTTAAAAAGGTCAAACCACAAAAAATTTTGCGATGGCATATGTTTATCTCTTGAGGATAACATACTATATCCATTTTACCATATCCAAGCCAGGGACGAACCCGAGCGAAGCGAGGAATAGTCGCTAGTTATTTATAAAACCCAGTATATCAAATGACACTTAGGAATATTTTGAACAATATAAATTATTCAAACCAAAAAGTTTTATCAAATTTTGCTAGCCGCTACGCACTATAGCGACGCACGCATCTAACATAAAAATTATAAGGGCTTCACATCCCTAATACTAACACAATTATTTCAATAAAAACTTAAAAAATAAATAAAACCCGACTTCCAGGCACTGAAAAGTAAAAAAATAACTGAACGGGTGTTTTTATTTAGAATAGACACCCAATGAGATATTTTCGAAGTCAATGTGCTTTGATTTGTATTGGCTGGCACCGACTCCGAAAATATCTGATTAGGTATCTATTCTAAATGAAAACCCCCGTTTAGTTATTTTTGAAAGCCTCCTCCTTTTTGGAAGTCGGTTGAAAAAGGCTGTTATAAGGTTCTCAGTATTTTTTCATTTACTTATAACTTCTCTCGAAACCAAATTTAGGAAGAACAGGGCTCGTTCATTATCTATTTAATATAGTGCTATCACGGTTTTTGTATGTGATTACGGTCATTAGACGATAGTTAGCCGCAGGCAACTTTCAACACGTTAACTTTAATACATCACAATGATTTAGGGTTTCCTAAAAAGTTATTATAGCGTCAGATAAAACACATTTTAGTGTATACTGGCGACTGACCCTCGCTTCGCTCGGGTTCACCCCTAGGTTGTTTCCCCATACAAATTTTCACCCCCATTTTCACTCCCTTAAAGCATGATTTCCGGGATAAAAACTATCCTATGTAAAGGACAGGGTCTCAAACTAAATTCTTATCAAATTTTATCTAAATTGGTTTAATAGTTTCCAAGCCTTTTCGATACAAACATATAAACAAAAAAACAATTTTTTCCTCTTCATAAAAAAACACAAAGCCTATGCACAGGATGGAGTATTCCTTTGAAATGCCAGTGAGATGAAATAGAATATAAAATCATAATTATTTTTACTAAATATTTGTACTAAATATTTGAAATATTTTTGTTGGTTAAGTGCGAGTCGGGTTCATGGTAATTTAAAAATGGTGGTTTTTGGTTTATTTTCTTCTATATGTTGAATAAGGCTTTATTTGCCTTTCATTACTAACGTCCCGCTGCTGGGCACGGGCCTCCCTTCAGTACGAGAGAGATCAAGCCATAGTCCACCACGCTGGCCAAGTGCAGGTTGGCGGACTTCACATATCTTTCCAAAAGTTGCTTGGTTTTCTCAGATATGCAGGTTTTCTCACGATGTTTTCCTTCACCGTAAGGCAAGTGGTAATTATGTTGGAAATGATTCGCACATGAAAATATCAGAGGTGCGAGTCCAGTGATTTGAACCCGCTTTACTTAGTTTCCCAAACGAGCGCATTACCACTGGGCTACCACTGCTTACGAGTCTATATTATACTAAACAACATTCAGATCCGTCCAGTTATTTCCGCGTGATAAAGAAACAAACATACACACAAAAACTTTACCATTTATAATAGTAGTATGATTAAAAAAAAAACTTAAAGCAAATAAACAAAAAGTCAACTAGCGGCTAAATTAACTCGCCTGAGGAATACGAATCAGCCAATCTCGACTTTAATTCGCATCAAGTGCAGAACTAACGTAATTATAGGATGTCTTTGGATTTCACGCTTAAAGCTATGAATTCTGCCATGAATAAAGAAGACAGACTAAGTTGTTTTACAGCAGAAGTGTTTGGAATATTTTTAACTTTATTACTCCTGCGTATCAAGAGTAGGATTAGAATGATGGAATACCGTATATGATACTATTATATGAAATTCAGTAAGCGACTTTAGGGTTGATGTACATAACTTTTACTTGTTATGAGGTAGCAAGCAATACAGACTCTTAACGTCGAAGACGTTATTCATCAAAATCTGTCCAGTGGTTTTCTCGTGATGCGGTCACAGACAGAAAGACAGACGAACAAACAGACAGAACGACAAAAATCTTAAAACTTTAGATTTGGCTTCTGTTATAATATATACAGATACAAATTTTTAATATACTGATTCGACTCATTTACAACTTTATTATATGTATAGATATGTACTACATATTTTGAAATTATAACACAAATGTGAGCCCTGATACAAGTACACTGTCTATTTCTTACACTCTCAATGTTCAAATAGATGGCAATTCAGGACGACCGGCAAGATATCAGGTACAGGACTAATGGCTTTAGGTGCTATCCGAGGCCCAAAGTCGTCATACCGCTACCTTCTTAACTCATTCTCCACAAAGAAATCTTAACAGAAAAACCCAATTACTATATGTAGTCTAACCTGGGATACAAACCCAAAAACTTATAAATTTTAATAGATTGTTCTTGTTACGTGTTTTTTAAAAATAGTTAACTATGAAAATCTAATGATATTTGGCGCACGACACTTGCACATAAAAATGACCTCTTTATTTGTAGTTGGTCAAAAACTAAGTAACGACTGACTGACTTAAAATATTTAACCGTTCTAACTCTGAACTAATTATTATTTTGAGAGTTAAAATTATTATAAATCCAATTTATTACATTATATAATCTTAGTACTATAGTAATGTCCTCCTGACCGATTCCGGCCACGGCGGCCAATCTCATTGAGACTAGCCAACTGCGCAGGAGATATTATAGTGCACAAATGTACTCGCAGACACAAGTGCACTCCCTATTCCTGTCACTCTCATACTCCGGTGGGACGACTACTCGACACGACCGGTGAGAGTTAAGGCGCAGGACCGACGGCTTTACGTGCTCTCCGAGGCACGGGGGTGAAACACCGCCAACTTCCCAACTCCGGGCTGTTACTGAGGCTTACTATACAGAAAGACTCAATAACTAAACTTGGCCCGACCCGGGACTCGAACCCAGGACCTCAGGATGTGCAGCCGTACATGCTAGCCACTACACCACCGAGGCAGTCAGTACTATAGTAATTAATTACTCTCAGATGAAAAACTTTAGCTCTTTATAAAACAGGGCGTATTTATATTATTTTTAAACAACTTCTTCTAAATGAGTGGCTCATTTAGAAAACCGTGAAGGCGAAAAATTAAATTGTCCGCAGCATGGCACAACAACGCAGTTAAAAATTAAAAATCGTTTCAACAAGGACGAAGTTATGTCGTGAAACTATATAGAAATTTTGTAACAACTTAGTATGTAATTTTAGGCTTACTCTATTGATACAGTTACTGTCTATTGTCTTTATCTATTAACTGTATGACTAATATTATTCTTATTAGTGTGGCTATTGATTATTAAAAAAAATATATTATTAATCTTAAATGACACAAAGCAATTATGATATTGGGGACTCTGGGTTTTAAATAAAAAAAAAACCTAACGAGAAAGCTAAGGTAAGCAAAAGTAAGGTAAGGCAAGCTAAGTAAGCATAGCGTAGCTCCCGCCTTAGCCTTCTCAACCTACGTTATCCAAGTCGGGATTGTCACATAATCGAAAATTAAAATTTACAAATAAATAATCTTTTATCCAAAGCTCTAAATTTAAAATTAAAAAAGACAAAATATAGTAGCCGGACAAATAATTACGTATATATAATATATACATTACTCGTACAGTAACTGGCTTAATAGACAATGACAGAATGACAGAAGCAGATCATACTAGCTCTTCATATATGAGAAGAGGTCCTGAGTTCGATACCCGATCATTTAGTTTAGTTAACTTAGTATAAAATATATAAATTTTGTTAAAGAAATTAGAAGTCTTTATCTTTATGGTCCTTGTCAACATAATGTTAGACCAAAACAAGGACAGTAAGTGCATGATGTGAAAAGGGTCATTAATGTAAAAGGGCAAAATCACAAGTAAAAAGTTAGGTGTAAACTCTGAAAGATAAAATAGAAGTGTTAGTAAAAATAAAATATTATATATATTTTGTCCTTTTTAACGTACCACTGCTGGGCACGAGTTTCCCTTCAATGCTAAAGGGATTAAACTACCATGCTGGTCAAATGCGGGTTGGCAGACTTCATACGTCTTTTAAAAACTTGTAGGCTTTCTCAGACATGCAGAATGCAGATTTCCTCACATTGTTTCTCACACCATATTAGCAAACAGCTTCACACATGAAAATATCAAAGGTTTGAGAGCCGGGGTTTGAACTTGCTTTACTTTGCTTTCCAAGCGACCGCATAGCTACGGGGCTACCATGCCACTGGAAAATAAGGGTTAATGTTAGTAAAGGTATTAACGAAATTTTAGGCCCGAATTGAAGTAAGGCCGTTAATAACTAGATTTTATTTTCGATAACCTCGCAACATTTCATACAGCTGTGTCCATGCATAAATAATATGAAATAGACGAAAAAAAAAACTTTTTTACAATTCATGCTAATATTTTTTTTGTATAAACTAACATTAAGATCCTGTTGTCCCAAAAAAGAGCCATATAAAAAAAAAACGTCAAAATAAGAGAAATATATTTCACACAAGAAAAAACTTAGCTGCAATGCGTTTATATATAATTTTATAAGGATTTTAAAATTCAAAACGATGCCAACTTACTTACACTGATCTCGTACGTGCGGCGCTTGGCGAGGCCATCGCATATTTGAATATTTATCCTTACTTACATTATAAATGCGAAAGTAGTGTATCTGTTACCTCTGAAATAACGTCTGAAATAATCGAAATAAATATGACGACCAATGGAACGGAAACATGGTTCTTTTTATTGGATACTAGCATTTACCGCGGCTCCGCCCGCGTTCAGATTATCAAAAACCAAATTCTTAGGTTTTACACATTAGTATACTGTTACATATACTGCCTCGGTGGTGTAGTGGCTAGCATGTACGGCTGCACATCCTGAGGTCCTGGGTTCGAGTCCCGGGTCGGGCCAAGTTTAGTTATTGAGTCTTTCTGTATAGTAAGCCTCAGTAACAGCCCGGAGTTGGGAAGTTGGCGGTGTTTCACCCCCGTGCCTCGGAGAGCACGTAAAGCCGTCGGTCCTGCGCCTTAACTCTCACCGGTCGTGTCGAATAGTCGTCCCACCGGAGTATGAGAGTGACAGGAATAGAGAGTGCTCTTGTGTCTGCGCGTACACTTGTGCACTATAATATCTCCTGCGCAGTTAGCTAGTCTCAATGAGATTGGCCGCCGTGGCCGGAATCGGTCAGGAGAACATTATTTTACATATACCACTTTCATTGCGCATCGCATGATTGGTAAATAATGGCAGTGATTGACAATGCCACAAAGGTTCCTCCGTTAATCTCATATTTAGTAATATTGCACTTTTTGTTTTAGCAGTAACATTTATGTATGTCTATACTTCTGTTTTGTTTGTTTGTTTAGTTTTGGGCGATAAACTTTCAAACTACGGAATTAAATTGAATTATTTTTTACTAATAGACAGCTATTGATTAATTTAATATTTAGCTGATTATTTAAATGACATAATGGTAACTTTTCTTAATGTTAATTTGTCGCGAAACAGGGATTGATTAGCGTTAGTTAGTAATATTTTCCAAATCGATTTTCAAAAGAAAGTGTAATTAATAATTCTAAGCAAATGCTTTTTATTATTTCATATGGCTCAGCTAATATGATTAAAGTCGTAAGAATTTTACTATGTCCTTTAAGCCTTTACCTTCCAAGAAGTGGTGTCAAAAAAAACTGAAAAAGTTTAGGTATAACAGTTCCTAAAATACTTTTGCAAAGTTTTTGAGATATGGAATATTTTTAGTTACTCGCTTTGTCAGTTTAACAGCCATTAACTGGTTTTCCACTTATTTTTCGGTTGATAAAATGAGTCGATATTGCGGAAACGTAAATATTATTCGTATTTATTTTAGTGTTAACCTTACAAAACACGTAAGTACGGAAAACAACACAGAATTTTGCTATACGAAATCTATAATGCGCGAGTTGGATTTGCATTTGCCTAATTTTACATTAAAAGATAAAAAAAAGTATATTAACATTATTTACTAAACAATAAAAATTTACAAATATTTTCATTTGAAAATTGTTTCGACCAACAAAATATTACTTATATGTTACTAAATTATAAAGCCAAAAAGTTTGTTTTATTGATAATTTGAATACCTACTGGCGGGGCCGCGGGTAATTTAGTACCTAGTAATTCTAATAAAGTCATAGAAAGGTCATATCTATACATTATTATTTTTTTGGATTAAAACTACGTATTTTAAAAACACGTGGCGACATCTATTGTCAAATATCTAAATAACACATAAATAAATTTTCATCAAAATAACTATTTTGATGAATAAAATAGCGCTATTGATATTTCTTTTAAGATAAGATTTTTTAATAGTTTTAACATATTAAGTTACCTTGCTAAAATGTTAATAGTATCATCTTGCTTTTATTTTAACCAGTTTTCGTATTTTTTCTCAGAAATGAGATAACTTCCTGCTGTAATAAGTATCCTATGCATTGACCCGGATAACCTGCTATCGCCATACCAAATTTCATCTAAATCCCTCCATTGGTTTTGCTGTGATGCAGTTACATACAGACAGACAGACAAAAAATCTAAAAACTATAAATTCAGCCTCTATATCGCTAATAATGAATATTTCAATAAGATTTTCCGAAAAATATTGAATGTACGGATTCGGCTTAGTTACAATTTTGTTATGTGTATAGTAACTCATTTATAAAATCAAAAGTTTGCTTTATTGATAATTTCAACACGGGCGGGGCCGCGGGTAATTTAGTAGTAGGTAATTCTACATACATTCATACATTCATTTTTTAGAATTAAAACTACGTATTTTAAAAACACATGGCGACATCTATTGTCGAGTATCTAAATACACATAAATAAATATTATTTAAAATAACTGTTTTAATGAATAAAATAGCGCTATTGATAATTTGATTTTCAAGATAAGGTATTTTTAATAGTTTTTACAATATTTAGTAAGTTACCTTGCTAAACTGTTTACAGATAGGATCATCGTGGTTTTGTTCCAACCAGTTTTTGTATTTTTTCTCAGAAATGAGATATTTTCCCGAGGAAAAAAGTATCCTATATGTTGACCCAGATAACCAGCTATCATCATACCAAATTTCATCAAAATCCCTCCAGTAGTTTTTCTGTGATGCGGTAACAGACAGACAGACAGACAAAAATTCTAAAAACTATAGATTCGGCCTCTGCATCGATAATAATGTCTATTTCAATAAGATTTTCCAAAAATATTTAATGTACAGATTCGGCTTAGTTACAATTTTATAATATGTATAGATATATAGATGTATTGGATTGAAAAAACAGAAAATTCCAAAAAAAAAAAAAAATACGAGAAGTGTCGTAGGACATCCTGTAAGAACAAAATTCATTTCGCTGTCTAATTTTTTTTTTGGCATTTGTTATAAAAATTGTCAAAAGCCTTTTATCATATACAATAAGCAATTAACATTGTACAATGTACATATTGATAATCATCGAAGAAAGACCGGCACAGAGTGAACACGAATTTGACACGAGTGACAATTATTGTCACGAGTACTAGGGGATCACAAACCTCAAGGAATATCCGTACATATACAGATAAATAAAATTGAAGTGTCTGTTTGTAATGTCAAAATAACAGCTTTATACTAAATGCATATGGAATTATATACGGCACTTACAAGAAAAACACAAAAGACGCACAAAAGACAAACCCTCAAATTAAATACCTCCTTTTTCAAGTCGGTCAAAGAACATAACACTAAACTATAAGAAACAAACAATATAAAACTTTCATGAAGCCATAAGAGACTCAGTAAACTAATTTGGGAGAAGGCAATCAAGTCATAGTAAGTAACAGATTTGCATCGCCTTTGTAGCTTTGATGCGAACTCGAGACGTTTTCCAGATTGGCAATTTAAAATTAAGTGTAAGTATTGGATTTGTAGGTTTTTGTATTGATTTAAAAAAAATCTGTATAAAATAATTAGTCATTTCTAGCTTTTAAGAAGGTAGATATAAAAATGGAATATTTATCAATTTTTTTTTTTTCATTTAAAATAGTATTATTATTTTATTAGATTATATATAGAAAAAAATATACAATTATGATTTTACAAGTCATGTCCGCGCGGAATAGTGGCAAGAATGTTTTTTTCTTGTTGTTTTTTTTTTTTTCATTTATTTGCATATTTGTGCAATTGTACATATGTATGTAAGCGTACTTCACTTCACTACACACGTCCATGGCGCTTGTAGCAATGTCGAAATATCGGAAACTCATAAAAGTAAGTGAAAAACTTGATAAATAACACATATAGAATATATTTAGTGACCATGAAAGTTTAGTTAGATCATGTAATAAAACTACTTCCTACTAATATTATAAATGCTAAAGTTTGTGAGCATCCATACAATGTATGTATGGATGTTTGTTACTCTTTAACGCAAAAACTACTGAATGGATTTAAATTAAACTTGCAGGATTAGGCCCTATTTACTCCAACGGTGTTAAGATTTAGGGATGTAAATAAAACCAGAAATATACTCACTTTTAAATATATTAGCATATACTCACAACTATTCTTTCGTTGTTATCACTTTTACACTTGTACTACACACGTATCCAAACACAACATTTACACACTACACCTTCACTTATACACTTATACACACAAATACACTGCTTAATTTTAAATAATCACTAAATAACACTTCAACTTTTAGCTGGCACTTGTCTCTTTGACACTCAGTGAGAGACTCCCCTCTTGACCCGATCAACTCCCTATTTAAGCAAATTTTCTATTGACAACTACCGCCATCCATTAAGAAACTGCGTGTAGTCAATACAATATCTTAATTATTGTGTAGTAGTAACATGAGTAATTAAATATTACTAAAAATAATAATGTTGATGACAGTCGGCCATCCGAATAGGAACGTATGACCTCATACGAGAATTAAAAGAAAATAAATAAATAAAACGTAAACATTTTAAAAATCAAAGATAAAATACAAGAGAAAAAAAAACACACACACAGAAACCATTCATAAATAAACTTGATTAATTATTACATTTAAAACAATTCTGTCCTGAATACAGGGCAACAGGCCCCTTACGTCCTGAATACCAAGTAACAGGCCCCTTGTAGTCCTGAATACATGGCAGCAGGCCCCTTACGTCCTGAATACCAAGTAACAGGCCCCTTGTAGTCCTGAATACATGGTAACAGGCCCCTTACGTCCTGAATACCAAGTAACAAGCCCCTTGTAGTCCTGAATACGTGGCAACAGGCCCCTTACGTCCTGAATACCAAGTAACAGGCCCCTTGTAGTCCTGAATATATGGCAACAGGCCCCTTACGTCCTGAATACCCGAGAAATGCTTTCCGACAGTAAACATTTTAATAAATTGCAGTTTATGCAAAAACTATAACAATGCATTTTGATCAATAATATATTATATAACATCACACAATTATATTTAAGTGTAATTTATTAAATAAAGTATAAAGATAGAAAGGTTGTACACTATAATGATACTAATATGTTGATTTCATACTAGTCTATTACTACATAACAAAATCAATTATTTTAACAACGGAAGAGTATTTATTATAATTTATATTTAATTATCATATTTCATTAAATTATTAATTAAATATATTTCGTAATTATATATTTAGCTAAAGTTTAAATAAAATATAAAACATTCTTAATTCGTTACTTACAAGGTTCCTCATTGTCAGATTCACTGGAGTATGTCCCACTCACATGTGGTCTATTGAAATTCAGCCACGGTTTGATTTTATCAACAGCTACGATAGTCGAGAAGCTTCTTCCTCTCTTTGAAGTTAATGGCGTGTCTTCTATGGCAAAGCGATCATGGTCCAGAATAGCTGCGATTCTGTAAGGTCCCTGAAACTTAGGCACAAGTTTTTTACTCTGTCCTGTTGCAGGTACTTGACGTTCCACTCTTACCAAATCTCCAACATTATATTCCGGAGGACTACAACGATGTTTATCGAATGATTCCTTTTGATTTTGTTGGCATGCTTTAATATGAGTGTTAATTTCATCCCTTATAGTAGCTCTGTTTTTGTCCAAATCGTGTATTATTTTACTTTCAGTGGATCCCGTAGGTCTTACCCCAAATAGAGCTTCCGCGGGAGTTCGATTTATGCCTTTATTGAAAGTATTATTCAAACCCCACTGAATATCCGGCAAGTGGTCATCCCATTTATTTTCAGATGTGCCCACTGATTTGGCTGTCAATGCGTCAACAATAACTTTGTTGTAACGTTCCACTTGCCCATTTGCCCTCGGGGTGGCAACAGCATTCATCACGTGCTTAACATTTTTCGCGTTGACAAATTTCTTAAATAAAGTACTGGAAAAAGAAGTTCCTCTATCTGAAATGACTCTTCGTGGTACGCCGAAAATTCCGAGATATTCCTTGAGTACTCTAATGGTAGTATTAGATTTAGTATTTCTCACCGGTTTTAAATAAATGTACTTTGTGTAAGCATCGATTATTACTAAAATATGCATGTTACCTCTACTGGAGCGCACAAATGGGCCGACATGATCTACGTGAATGGTATCAAATGGGATGTCAATCTTCTCAATAGGGTGAAGATAACCAGACTTCTTACCTCCAGTTGCTTTGGCATAAGAACATTCAAGACAGGAAGCGACATATTTCTTTATGAAGCTACGCATTTTTGGAAACCAATACACGGATTTAACCTTTTCCAATGTCTTATCCATAGAAAAGTGTCCTATGTCATCGTGATTGTTTTTTAGTATCTGCCAGCGTACTCCCTTAGGTACTACCCATCTGTCACCGTCTGGAGTAATCCTAAATAATTTTTCACCCCTTAACTTAAAATTAGTTTTTATATCTATTATGTCATCTAAATTTGGATCTTTAAGTATCTGAACTTTTCTTTGAATTTCGGAATCAGCACTCTGGACGGTAGCAAGCCAACTCTCCTCAGTAACTCTCCTTACCATACGGGAAGCAATTGGGCAAGAATTTGGAACCGGGTTACGACTTAAGACATCAACATGGGCCATAGAGACACCTGCTCTATATTCAATATTGAAAGTGTACTCTTGCATCTGCTCCCACCATCGAGCTACCCGTGGTATCATGTCTCGTTTTTGAAATGTTGCACGTAAAGAGTTGCAATCAGTTACAATTTTGAAAGTGATTCCGATAAGGTACACTCTGAATTTCCGAAGGGATGCCACCACAGCGAGAGTCTCGAGATCGTATGAAGAGTACTTCTGTTCTTCCGGACTAGTTTGTCTACTAAAATATGCAACAGGTAAAAGTACTCTATCCTTATTTAATTGTATTAAAATGCCAGCTATACCTACCTTGCACGCATCTGTGTGGAGCTCCGTCTCAGCGTTTGGATCATATAGAGCTAAAGTAGGCTTTTGTGTCAGTTTATTTTGAAGCTCCTTAAAAGCAGACTGTTGTTCCTCTCCCCAATTCCATGATGTATCTTTTCCGAGGAGGCGTGTCAAGGGCTTAGCTATTATAGAGAATCCGGGTACAAACCGTCTGAAGAAACTTGCCAGACCTAGAAATTGCCGTACATTGTGTTGATTTTGTGGCACTGGAAATTTTGCTACAGCCTCTACTTTACTAGATCCGGGTTGTATTCCACGCTTTGAGACCTGAAATCCTAAATAGTCCACATTATTACCAAAAAATATACACTTAGAAAGTTTAAGTGTCAACCCAGCACTAGAGAATAAGCTCAGAACTTTTTCCAAGCGCTTTATACCTTCTTGGAAATTTTTAGCTGGTATTATTACGTCATCCAGGTATGCAAGAGCTTCTTTGTGACGAGTTGACCCTAAAACTTGATTCATAATACGTTGGAATGTGGAAGGAGCGTTGGCAAGACCAAAGGGCATTCTGTTAAACTCAAAATGTCCCTCTGGTGTTACAAAGCCCGTTTTGTGCTTATCGCTTTCTCGTATGGGTATTTGGTAGTATCCCGAAGCAAGGTCTAGAGTAGTGTAGAACTCATTTCCAGCTAGTAAATCAAGCTGATCATCGATCAGTGGCATAGGATAATTTTCTCTTACGGTCTTTTTATTAAGCGCCCTATAATCTATGCACAAACGGTAATCGCCAGTTTTCTTGCGCACCAGTACCACTGGGCTGGCGTATGACGATGTGGACGGCTGGATTATCCCATTGTCAAGCAGCTCTGTTACCATTTCTCTCACCACCTCCTTTTCTTTTATAGACAGTCTGTATGGTCGGTAAACTACGGGCTCTTCATCATGCAGAGTTATAGACATTTCTCCAACTGTAGCCTTATCCAATTCTGCCAAACTCGCTGCGAAACATTCTCTAAAATTATTTAAAAGCAATAAAAGTTTATCCTTTTCCTCAGAAGAAATATTAGGTCCGGTTTTAACCTCGTCCATTTTTATCGGTTGATAGAGATCTTGACTTACAGTATTAACCGCCATCACCTTTGGATCTACAGTATCCTTATATTCTTCTGCCATATACCCTCGAGCTATCAAATAGTCCTTGTTTATAGTGATTTTCTTACCTGATGCTATACTGATCAATAGCTCTCCTTCTCCGTTATCATTAATAGAAAACAGACCCGGTAACACGGAGAAGACAGTATCTTTTATTAATCTTATTCCTCCTTCTATATATACGTCACCTGTAACTAATGGCTCAGTGTAGATACTAATAACTGAAGTACCTGAAACTAAAGTTTCACATTTACAGAACAATTTAACTTTGCAATGCTTACTGAAATGATTAAAAGCCTGAAGAAGTTCAAGTTTATCGCTTGTTTTGTGAACTACAATATGAGGTTGCTCTGTAAATGTTTGACCAATCATAACTGGTACATGCATAGCTTCATCTGGCACCACGAATAATTCTACGTCAGCTTCTACTTCATCAATTTTTATCGTTGCCAACTGTTTTCCTAAAACATTAACAATGGAATTACCGAAACCTTTTAACGTCGGAAGATCATCAGTTCTATATTCGTTATGAGATTTAATAAAATCCGATATTCTTATCATGCAACAATCGCTTCCAAAATCTAGAAACGCTTTGTAAGGAATCCCGTTGACCTCAACCGTTTTTAAATATTTTTCTCCAAATTGATTATCGTTGATCACCCGCAGGACATTCTTATCTGATGTCAATGGTCCTTTAGAATAGCAGTGCTCTGCGTCATGACCTATTCTTTGACACTTACTACATTTCTTTACCGGTTGTGGACATTGTGGTACTGTATGTCCTTCTTGCTTACAATTAAAGCAGCGTGTGCTCTTGTTCATCTGTTTTAATGAAGGCTCCTGGCTTCTATTGACGAGTTGACTCCTTGGAATTTTACGCTCATTCATGCGACTGTTCCTAGCATTTCTAAGATACGCAAGTAGTTTATCAGGATTATCATATTGAACCGCCTCTGCACCCAATCTAATTGACCGATCGTCTATGCCATGAAGAATACACTCTACAGCTCGACTACCTGTTATGCCACATCGATTCAATAAAGCAATTTTATCATAATAATAAGTTTCCAGTGAATCTCCAAATCGGGTGCGCTTGGCTAACATATCACTAAGCATTTGTCCATAATTTTCTGTGGACGGAAATGCTGACAATAACTTAGTTTGCCATTCATCCCATGAGAAAAGAACAGAAGGTAGACCTTCATACCAACGCTGGGCAATTCCACGTAATTTAGGTAAAGCAAAATGAACTGTTTGTTTTTCAGTCCATCCATAAATAGTTGAACATTCATTAACCTTATGTAACCACATTGTCATAGTCTGTTCTTTCCTCGAGGGATCGAATTCGGGGATGGTATTATTCATATTTACTAACTTATCCAAATTATTATCTGTACGACCAGCATATTTTAGTGCATCGAGTAATAGCTGTAATCCACTATTAGCGAACTGAGTTGTCTCACCATCGTCCAATGTCCTTCCATGACGGCGACTAGGATAATTCTGAGTGCGAACGCTTCTTCTTCGTGACTCCCGGCTGCGTGGCGTACTGCGAGAACGACTTCGTTCCCGACTACGTAATCGTTCTAGCCGACGACTAGGTGACCGACCTTGTTGATTGCTGGGGACACGGGGTTGGTGAAGATGTCTGCTTCGTGATTCGCTGCTTAGTCTGGTACGACGCCGGCTCGGCTGTCTGATATGGAGTCGGCTCGTTGATCTGCTGCGAGACCGATTCGACGGTCTCCCACGGGATCGGTTTGCTTGTTGACTATCAGGAGGTAGCCCGTCGGGGCTACGTAACTGGCGTGACCTTACTATTTGAGAGCATGGGTGATTGAGGATCGGGCTGCGTACTGCGCTCGACCTCGTGAGTTCTACTGGGCTCCGAGAGCGCCGTGCCAATCTATCCATATGGCACGACGAACGTGAATCTCCTTGAATGTCCACTGTAAAACCGAAGATTATTACTCGCATAGTGTAGTGTTCACATTATACTAACTACTACTAAACCTTCATATTTATCAATATACATTATTATTATTGTTATTTTAGGGGAAAAAAGGGAAAGAAAAACAATTCATAGAATACAGAAAAATGTCACGACAAATATATTATGAACAACTGAACATATTATGTTGTTATAATATAATATGTTGGGACATTAACACAGCACCATCTAGTTTCATAGTAAGCTTCGAGGCCTGTGTTATGGATACCAGATTGTTGATACACTACACATATATAACTTTAAATACATACATATCATAAATATAAACATGCATAACTGGAGTACAGACATTCGTGGTTATCACATAAATGAATGCCCCCAGCGGGACTCGAACCCTCGACCGCTGGCACAACAAGTAGGGTCACTACGAACTGAGCCAAGCGTGTCATAAATAATAAATACCAAAAAAAATGTAGAAAGAATAAATAATTAAAATATTAAAGTCCCATATAAAACAATAATAATAATAAAAAAAATTACAATAATAATAAAAATAATTAAATTAAATAATGTATATTAATGCTATAAAATATATACATACGAAAAAGAAAAAAAAAATACATAATTGCATAATAATAAAATAAACTACATATTATTAATTTGGTCATCCCACTTCTGAAACTGCAGGATTAGGCCCTATTTACTCCAACGGTGTTAAGATTTAGGGATGTAAATAAAACCAGAAATATACTCACTTTTAAATATATTAGCATATACTCACAACTATTCTTTCGTTGTTATCACTTTTACACTTGTACTACACACGTATCCAAACACAACATTTACACACTACACCTTCACTTATACACTTATACACACAAATACACTGCTTAATTTTAAATAATCACTAAATAACACTTCAACTTTTAGCTGGCACTTGTCTCTTTGACACTCAGTGAGAGACTCCCCTCTTGACCCGATCAACTCCCTATTTAAGCAAATTTTCTATTGACAACTACCGCCATCCATTAAGAAACTGCGTGTAGTCAATACAATATCTTAATTATTGTGTAGTAGTAACATGAGTAATTAAATATTACTAAAAATAATAATGTTGATGACAAACTTTACAATAATATAGCGCATACATCAGAATAATATATAAGATACTTTTTATCCCGGAAAAATGTACGGTTCCCGTGGGATAGACTTGTTTTTGTTTTTCTAGAGGCGAACACGAGCGAAGTGAGGGTGAGCCGCTACTATTGTAATAAATCGACTGTTTTTTACACTTGTTTAAGATAGAATAAATATTACATTATATACATTATATTATAAAGTAAAGTGCATGTACTCCAAGTCATAATTGGATTAAAAAAGTTATTTTGAAATTCAATAACGTCCTCGTATCTATAGATGAATCGTTGAACTCAAGTATTAAAGAAAAAGTTAATATTAATACACAACTAGTTTTTCCTCAGAAAATATCAAGCTTCTTAATATGTTAAGCTTCATGTTCTCACCATTAGATATAATACAGATATTATCTGTGTTGATTACAGATTATGATACATTTTTTATTAAAAAAATAATGTTATGAGCAGGTATTACGTACTATATAGGTTTGACTATCGCTAGGCCTTTTGTGTATAGAGTTGTCCTTATAATTAATCATGCCGTAGAAAAAACTTACAAATGTGAACGTATCAAGTGGTGAATTATTAGGGCTTATTAGGTTTTATTATACCAGAACTTTAATACTGTATGCCATTTGTATGTTTTCAATCCTTTTTAACGTCCTACTGTTGGACACAAGCCTATCTCCATTGTGAGGGAGCTCAGGCCGTAGTCCACCATGCTGGCCAAGTGCGGGTTGGCGGACTTCACATATCTTTCAAAAACTTGTTAAGTTAAATATAAATAAATGTGTTGGGACTTTAACACACAACACCATCTAGTTCCATGGTAAGCTACGAAGCCTATGTTATGGATACCAGATAGTTAACACACTACACATATATGACTGTAAATACATACATATTATAAATATAAACACAAATGACTGGAGTACAAACATTCGTGCTCATCACACAAATGAATACCCCCAACGGGACTTGAACCTGCAACCGCTGGCACAATATATAGGCTCCTACAAACTGAGATACGTGTTGAACGTGTCGTTCCATATATATATACATATATTACCTCAAGGCAAGTGTTAATCATTATGAAAGAGATACACACATTAGAGTATCAGAGACACGAGACTCGGGATTTAAACTTCATTCACATAGTGTTTCAAGTTTTTATGTATGCAAAGGGTTATTTAACAAAAATGTCATAAAACAAAATAATCCGAAATTGACAGATTTTAATTAAATATATGACAGATTAATTTATTATAATACAATATTGGACGTAATATTTATTTATTCTGAAAGAGCAATTCATGAAATGTTAATGTAATTTTGATGCGGCATCATCAATTACCGTATTACTTAACGAATCTCATTGTTTCTGTATGTCCACTTAATTATTTACTATCCAATATTTGTTGATGTATCCTTGTTGGTTTTTAATTTTTTGGAACTACCTTTATAGATTGAAAATATAAAAAAATATAGTAACCATATAAAGTAATCAAAATTAATGTGCAATATTCTGAATACACAAAGGTCTTAAAACCACAAAGAGAATAAAGTAATAATAATAGTAATTTCCGGGATATTACTGAGATTTTAGTTTAACCGGGAATCGAACCCAAAACCAATCTGCGGCTATATATACATGCTAGCCACTAGCCCACCGACACACACACACACACACACACACACACATATATATATATAGTGCCTTGCCAAACTGTTAGAATATACAAACAAACTATGAAACATAATTTAATTTATTTAAATTGTATAGGTATATAGATCGACGATTTCCGGATAGCAATAGGTTTAGTGGCATACACCGCATATTGCCCAAACCATGTAATTTATTCGCCACATATAAAATGGATTGGTCGTTATACTCCCGCAGAGACGTTGCATTCTAGGAACACGACAGATTTCTATTTCGAATACTATGGAAGTTGAGCTTTTTCGTCATAGATATTCTATTATAGAAAAGTTATTTCTTGTGTTATACTTAATAAATAATAATCTAATTTAATAGTTAAATTTGTATGTATGTATATACATACATACAAATTAAACTACTAAACGGTGAACAAGCGAACCCGAGCGAAGCGAGGGTAAGCCGCTAGTTATTAATAATTATCAACAATAACTCATTCATTGTAGAAAAGCTTAGAACGGTTATAAGGCAAGTTATAGGAATCACTGCGTTTTCTCTATTTTACTTACCCATGGCTATTTTCCTTTACCTTGTTATGGGTTCACTTATTAATAAAAGAACATATAAATTCACAAAATGTATACTTAAGATATTGTAACACTATCTTATACTAGGTATAAATACAAAATTATTCTAGCTAAAATCAACTTAGAAGGGCGCCAAGAGAGTTTTTTACTAGGCTCAGCTGAACTGCAGTCTCTGTCGTTAACTCGACCATAAAGCTGACCACGGCTAATCCAGACTCCAGGGATTACTGGTCGGGATGGGATGATACCCCTGCACTGTAAGGGCGTTAGATAGGGTACAACAGGAAAGACATACATATATTAATATCTAATATTATATGCTACCCCTAACTGTCAATATATATGTATTTTATTATCACGTCACACTTACCCCTTTTGTGCACAATTATTCACCACATGTAGGTAACATAAACTTATTCGTATCTCATATCTAATTACGGTATTGATTCAATATAAGAGATAGTTACTATATCGATTAATTATTATTAACATCACAAATGTGGAAAATAAAATATCAATTTGCTGGACACCGAACACATGTTCATCATGTCCGACTCTTTTGTCTCTCAATCCCCACCATATCATTCATTAGTAAAAAGAGTGTGTGTATGAATGTGTACACGCGCAAGAAGTAAAACTTCTTTAGGTTATCGGTACTCTTTATGAAATTTAATTTATGTTTTAAATAATTAGGATAGGTGAGAGATTAAAAAATAATTAAATGATATTAGACATATTACAATCATATATTTATAGAATATCATTTAAGGAAAGAATATAATATAATATATCATTTGTCACACAATAACAACGGTTACCATGGTAATAAACGTTTGCCTCGTCCGATCACACTATTCGTAACGCTCTCGTTACGCATTCACCAGCTTATTCCCTAAGTCAAGCGTGCGTAAAGAAGTTTTACTTCAAAAAGAAAAAGTAAACCGTGTGGGATTCGAATTCATGCTGCAAATACACATATAATCCACAGCCAACCCAACTGAGCTATTACAACTTATGATTAGTGCAAGAAATTTCAAAACATAAAGTGCTTCTCATAACAACCTTACCTAATCAACTAAATTTATACATATAATAAAATACGTTAAGAAAAGTTATCATTATGTAATTTAAATAATCAGCTAAATATTAAATTAATCAATAGCTGTCTATTAGTAAAAAATAATTAGAATTAATTCCGTAGTTTGAGAGTTTATCGCCCAAAACTAAACAAACAAACAAAACAGAAGTATAGACATACATAAATGTAATTGCTAAAACAAAAAGTGCAATATTACTAAATCAAATATGCGATTAACGAAGGAATCTTTGTGGCATTGTCAATCACTGCCATTTTTTACCAACTACACATTATTTACCAAACATACGGTGCGTAATGAAAGTAGTATATATAAGAATATACTAATGTGTAAAACCTAAGAATTTGGTTTTTGATCATTTGAACGCGGGCGGAGCCGCGGGCAATGCTAGTAAAATTATAACTAAGCCGAATCTGTACATTAAATATTTTTTGGAAAATCTTACTGAAATAGACATTGTTATCAATACTGAGGCTGAAGCTATAGTTTCTAGAATTTTTGTTCGTTTGTCTGTCTTTCTGTCTGTCTGTCTGTCTGTTACCGCATCACAGAAAAACCACTGGAGAGATTTTGATGAAATTTAGTATCTTGATAGCTGGTTATCCGGGTCAACATATAGGTATATATAAAAAAATTAAACCAGTAACCTTACACTGTAATCACTAGCATAACATTTCTGTCACAAAATACTGCATACATAAGTACAACAGCTTATGTCCCATCCCTAGTGTAATATATTCAGGATTCACTGTGTACAAAACGAATCGGTAATTAAAGTACCGCAGAGAGCTTTGAGTGGGATGAAACTGCGATACGTATTATATCTAGTTAAGTTACGAGCTTATTTTATTTGACATTGGTAAAAATGGATAAATTTTGTATGGAATTTTGACCTCTTTACAGTGTAAATATGACTGAAAAATATATAAAGATTTTTTTGAAAACATAAAATGGAATAAAATTATGGTAAAAATGAGTTCCAAAGTAATCTATACAGATAAATAAAATTGAAGAGTCTGTTTGTAATATCATAATAACAGTTTTATACTAAATGCATATGGAATTATATACGGCACTTATAAGAAAAACACAATTTTTAAAATTTGTGTCTGTCTGTCTGTCAGTTTGTTCCAGCTAATCTCTGAAACGGCTGGACCAATTTTAATGGGACCTTCACTGGCAGATAGCTGATATTATAAGGAGTAACTTAAGCTACTTTTACTTTAGAAAAGTCACTAATATTATGTTATAGGTAAATAATAAAATATGTTTGTTGGTTTGTCCATCTATTATACAACAGACGAGAGATTTAATGTAAAGTTTTATCTAGACATAGCTTCTAGTTCAAAAATTGAGTACGCAAGGCCTATCCTGAAATTTTGAAAAATAGCACTTGACAAGTGTTTCTTTTTTTTAAATGGAAATTGTAAGTCTTGAAAGAGGGGTAATTTTTCTCTAAAAATTACTACGGGAATAAACAACACCAAGGCATTCAATATCACAGAAGGAATATAAATATTTTTCCATATACTTTTTACATACATGAAGGTTTAAAAAAATATGATTATTTGATTCATTTTTTTTTTAAATTACCTTTAACAGAAAAAAAAATTGGCAAATTGGCAAAAAGTTAGCTGTTAAAAGTATATTCTTGATCATTGCTTACCAAGTGTTTACGTTAAGTTTTATCTTTCAGTTTTTAATTATTGTATACCTAGCTGTCTTGTAATACACCTGATGCCATTCATCAATCAGTGTTCATTATCAAATTGCAATTTTAGAATTTAGGTCGCAGTATCCTTCAATATATTGTTAAAACATTTATTCATGCCACAAAGAAATATAGTAATACTAGCTACTTTTCCTCGTTTTGCTCGGGTTTTTTCCTAGGTAGGTTTTAAATACATTATTTTAATGTATGTATGTACATGTTTCTTAATGTAAGCAAACGAAAACAGTTTTTTTTGACTAAGCACTGTCATAGTTGAGCCATTGTGTATAAAATAATAATAAAAAAAAATATATTATAAATGTGAAAATTTGAGAGTATGGATATTTTTTACTCTTTCAGGCCAGAACGGCTACACGGATCTGGATAAAATTTGGCACTGAGATAGATTATAGTCTGGAATAACATATAAGCTACTTTTTATCCCGCAAAAAAAGTGCGGTTCCCGTGGGATAGATTTGTTTTTGTTTTTCTAGAGGCGGACCCGAGCGAAGCGAGCGTGTGCCGCTAGTTGTGTGTAAAATAATAAAAAAAATTACACACAAACCTTCCTCATTTTTCGCTCTTTCTATAAGTGAAATCTTTATCAAAATCCATTGTGTGTCTTAAAAGAAGTAAGCGGAGAAATAGAAACAGCGACTTCGTTTTATACTATGTATATGTCGTAGCCAACAAGTTTAATTAGACGTTCAATTAACAGCCTAGTCTCTTAACTAAATGGCGCCGTTCAACAAACAGCCTAATATATTGCATTCAGCATTTTCCAACACTAAAAAAGTCACTAAAATGTGTCGATAGCATCAGTAAATGAAAAATGTGCAAAAGAAGAAGTGTCATTGAATAACTGGAATATCACACATGGTATAGAAACGGATTGCAAAAGCTTAGGTCGAGTAAGTATAGGTCTTTACGGTTTTCAAATTAAAAAAAAAGCGAAAAATAATTGCTTTGAAAAGACAAGGCAGCGACTGGTTTTAAAAAAATCTTTCTACCAATTTATATAAAAACAGTGCACGCAAAAGTTTTTATTTATTTATGTACGGACGTTCAATTTTCCAGTTAAAACCGCACAAATATATTTTCCATTTATTCCGTTTGATATATCGCGGTGAGATCCAGTTTGATGAATAAATCAATTGAGAGTCACCTGAATGTTGTAACATGGATGTTCTTTTAATCACTGCGAGATTAATGAAATATTACAAAATAAATGATCTATAATAATGAGTTTAAGTAAAAAATGCTTATTTGATACTAGCGGCTCACTCTCGTTTCGTTCGAGTTCGCCCCAAAACAAAAACAAACCTACCCTACGGGAACCGTACCTTTTTCCGGGATAAAAAGTAGCCTATGTATTATTCCAGACTATAATCTATGTCTGCGCCAAATTTCATCCAGATCCGTTCAGCCGTTCTGGCGTGAAAGAGCAACAAACATACATCCATACATTCTTACAAACTTTCGCGTTTATAATATTGATATAAACACTGTTTTATTTTACTAAAATTGGTAAATTTATTACAATTTTAAATTAAGTGCTTCCTGAAAAAACAGAAAGTATAGAGAGCATAACATTACTAAATAATGTCTACATAAATATTTGCATTAAACGAGTATCGAACCTACAAATCTCGCCTTAATTGTCACTTATTCAATGAAATGAAATGAATTAAAATCTCACGAAGTACCGCATTTTTTTTAAATAAATTAATATTTAAAACTTTTCGATAGAAAATCTATCTAATATTATAAAGCTAAAGAGTTTGTTTGTTTGTTCGGTTGAGCGCGTTAATCTTAGGAACTACTAATCCGATTTGAAAAATTCTTTTTGCATTAGATAGCCCTTTAAATGAGGAAGGCTAGGATATATCATCCTGATATACTGTTTGGTTCCAGAGGGATAGATTTGTTTTTGTCTAGGGACGAACCCGAAGCGAAGCGAGGGTGAGTCGCTTGTCTTAGATAAGATGATTTTTTCTTGTATTAGCGAATAGAAATGTTAAAAATATATAAAAAAGGGAGTTATAGGGGTATAATATACATACATATGTATATATATAGTCTATTAGAGAACGGTAATATGTACATACCTCTGCAATCTGCATTCTCCTCATTAAAACAATGCTGACTGATACTGCGATAAGTGTTTATATGATCAATCCAAGGTTTGCCTTTGTGAAATTCAAACCTAAAATTTATTTCCAATACGCATTTTTAAAATTTACTGAATCTGATATAAAATAAAAGTACGTATAGTAAGTAACATACATACAGACAAACAGAAAAAGGTTTTCTGTTCGTTTTTTAAAGTCGACTTTCTTATTCGTAAAAAGATTGTTAGCAATCTTTTTAAAATGGAATTTAATTAATAAATAAAAAAAGCCTCTTATTTCTTGCAAAAGTAACAAAATAAGTAAACAATTAATTGAAAAAAAAAAGAAAGTAGTATACCTAGTAATAATGAAGTGTACATTTGTTTTGTATTTTTAATTAAGTACATTTGTAATTTTCTTTTATCAGCCAAAAGTAAATAATGCTTAATCCTCATATTATATTTAACTAGTGACTTACTTCACTCGGATTCGTCCCTAGGTACGTTTTAATTTTTTTAGCGAAACCCTAACTCTTTTTCTAAAATAAAAGTAGCCTAAGTTAATTTGACAAAAAATTTAAAAATTACGTTTTTCTTATAAGTACCTTATATAATTCCATATGCATTTAGAATAAAGCTTTTAATTGGACATTACAAACAGACACTTCAATTTTATTTATCTGTATAGATTATCTGCAAGAACCCTTTCGCAGGTGAAGGCTTCCCCCAAAGAGTACCAATTTTCTCTATCTTGGGTCGTTTTCATCCAGCTTGGGCCTGCTATTCTGATAATATCATCCGCCCATCTCATAAACGGTCTTTCCCTGTAGCGTTTCCCACTTGGGCCTCTCCACCGTGTCACCAAACGTTCCTACAAATACGCCTGGGTATTGGACAAATTGAAGGCTAAGCGTGAACGTGGTATTTACCATTAATATTGCTTTGTGGAAGTTCGTGACCAACAAACACTATGTCACCATCATTGATGCTCCCGGACACAGAGATTTCATTAAGAACATGATCACTGGTACATCACAGGCTGATTGCGCTGTACTCATCGTCGCCGCTGGTACTGGAGAGTTTGAAGCCGGTATTTCTAAGAACGGACAAACTCGTGAGCATGCTCTGCTCGCCTTCACACTAGGTGTCAAGCAGCTAATTGTTGTAGTTAACAAAATGGACTCTACTGAGCCTCTATACAGGGAATCTCGTTTCGAGTAAATTAAGAAGGAAGTATCTTCTTACATTCAAAAAAATCCGAATCGATCTGACAGTTTTGCCACATGCCCCCCCCCCTTCCTCCTCCCCCCTTCTATTTCAGCTTTAAGGCATAGTTTAGAGTATCGGAATTTAATTAGATGCGAATAAAACAATGGAATTCGTAACATACATATAGTCATTTACAATTTGTACAGTACAATCAAAATGTACACAATTAAAAGCAATCAACATCCAACAAGTGTTTGTTTTTGCACCAGGACGTTAAATTGAGCTGTAATCAATGTATTATTTTTACTCTACTCTTTGATGTATATAATGAACATATTTATAATTACGTATAATTTTTCAGAAATTTTTAACGTCCCACTGCTAGGCACGGGCCTGTTTGCGTTGTAGACTGCGACGGAGTTTAGGTTAAAGTCCACCACGCTGACCACAATGGCATGCATGAGTAATACTACAGACAATCTATATAGGTATATATAATAAAATTCTGAATCGAATCCGGACATTAAATATTTTTTATTGAAATAGTAATTATTATTTATGCAGAGGCCAACTCTATCGTTTTTAGAATTATTGTCTGTCTGTCTGGAAACGCATCACAAGGAAATCACTGGACAGATTTTGATTAAATTTGGTACGATGATAGCTAGTTATCCGGGGCAATATATAGGATACTCTTTACTGCAGGAAAATATCTCTGAGAAATCTATACTTACCTTATAAACGTAGCAAACACGAGCGGTAAGTAGTAACTAGATATAAATGATTTGAATTTAAACAAACATATGTAATTAACCAAGGATTAAAGTATTAATAAAATACTGGATAAGTACATTACTTAATTACTACATTAATTCATTCATTAGTAAATCTGCAGTTCCAATAAATGAATAAACTATGTATGTAATTTTAACCATTAAATGAGGAACAATTTATTCATATTGTTGCACAGATTCGGTAAAGTTAGATTTACCGAAAAAAATATATAGTATGTATTTAGCGTCCAAAGTTTCTTCAACGTTCTACTACTGGGCACGGGCCTCCCTTCAAGGCGAGTGGGATCAGACCATAGACCACCACGCTGGCCAAGTGTGGGTTGGCGGACTCCACATGTCTTTCGAAAACTTACTAAGTTCTCTCAGACATGTAGGTTTCCACACGATTTTTCCTTCACCGTAAGACGAATAAATCGTATATTATCACTTACCAGATAATTTTACGACTTCAAGAGTCATAGAACTGATAAGATGAGGTGGAGGTACTGATGGAGTCCAGTCCTTGAGGTCTGATTTTTTTTAATTTACTATGGAATTTTCATGGTTTTTTCGATATAAGCTGTTATAATATACAAAATTTTATTAAAATTGATTCAGATGTTGAGGCGTCAAGAGGAAACAAACAAATATTTGCACACTCGTATGTTACTCCGTTAAATAGAGCTTACTTCAGTAAATATAAACCTTTATGATAAAATATTGCCGAATTTTTTTCTAAAAAGAAATATTTTTTATCATGAAGCTCGTTGATATAGGTTTTTCGTAAAAGTTTTGTCTTATTAAATATACATTTTATTTTAATAAAGCCGAAAAAAAATAATTTATCTATATATATTTATCTATGTATATAAATCTCGGAAACAAAAATTTGTTTTTACAATAGAGGAAAAAACTCTTTAGGTACTGTACAGTACAACAAGTGTTGGTTGTTTGAACAAAAAAGCACTAAGGCGACGACTAAAACCACCGCACTCGGACCGAGGGTGGGTCACTAGTTTTCTGTACTCAGTGAGAGCTGTTTAAACTATTAAAATATGTATATATATATATATATATATATATATATATATATATATATATATGTATACAGATAAATAAAATTGAAGTGTCTGTTTGTAATGTTAAAATAACATCTTTTTACTACATGCATATGAAATTATTTACGGAACTTTTAAGAAAAAACACAATTTTTCAAATTTTTATCTGTCTATCTGTCTGTTTGTTTCTTACGGCTAATCTCTGAAACGGCTGGATTGATTTTGAGTTATAAGAAATAACTTAGGCTAATTTTATTTTAGAAAAAGAATTAGGGTTCCTCTCAAAAAAAATAAAAGGTACTATGGTATATCATATAATTTGAGATATTTAAGCCAAGGAATAATAAATATAATCAATACGATAACATCGAGAATTTTAAATAAACACGCAAAGTGCTCAATCAAAAGTTATATTTATGTACTGGAGAAACAACTTCTGCGTGAAGTTAATTATATTCTCAGATAACCAGATCTTGTTTGATACCGTTCATCTTGTTGTCGGTAAAGCCCAGATTATTATAGAGTAATTTGCACATTTTCTTGCTAATTGCAACCTTTTTTTACTGCACGGTCAAGAATATAATAATAAAGTATAGTAAAACATCTGTGCATTAGTTTGTCTGTGTAAGATCTATACAGATAAATAAAATTGAAGTGTCTGTTTGTAATGTCAAAATAACAACATTTTACTTAATGCATTTGAAGTTATATACGGTATCAGAAAAACATAATTTAAAAAAAAATTGTCCGTCAGTCCGTCCTTCCATCCGTCTGTCTGTCTGTCTGTCTATCTGTCTGTCTGTTTATTCCAGCTAATCTCCGAAACAGCTGGAGTGATTTTGACAGGACTTTCACTAACAGATAGCTCACTAACAGATGTTATAAGGAGTAACTTGGGCTACAGTTTTATTTTATAAAAAAAAATAGGTTTCCGCTCAAAAAATTAAAACGTATCTAGGGTCGTATCCGAGCGAAGCGATGGTAAGTCGCTATTAGTAGTAATATGTAGATTCCACTTTTATAATACCACTTTTACTAATAACTAATTTAAAACCCGCTTCACTTGATTTCCCTAGGAAACGCGTCTTGTCTAGTTCTTTGCAAATTCTCAGCCATAACAGCTATCGACACAGATACTGAAAATGTGATTTTTATAACTTTTATACTTACTTATCTTAACGGCTACCCGTTAACGCATCATATGGAAACGGTAACATGAATTCAATACCATTTGGTAAGAACCATTTACACACATTAAACGTCTACTTCATTTAATTTAAAGAAAATACAATATGCTTTTGTATATTGAACTGATTATTAGATCAATAGTTACGACTGAAGACAAGATTTGTGATAATGTAACTTCTTCCTCTTCCTTTAAAATTTGTCATTGTTGTTCTACACTAACCAAATCACGAGTATAATAATAGTATATTGGTATATTCAGTGTTTTTTAACGTCCCACTGCTGGGCGTGGGCTTCACTTCAATACGAGGAGGATCAGGCCATAGTCTACCACGCTGGACAAGTGATTGAAGGGATTACGTAAACTTGCTAGACTATTTCAGATATGCAGGTTTCCTCACAATGTTTTTATAATACCTATGTATATATTAGTACCGACTAAAAAAAAAAACAAATTTAGGCATAAGGTTTTGTTTATACTAACTTTATCTTGTACATTACGATTGTTATATGTATGTATTCAGTCCTTTTTAACGTCCCACTGTTGGGCACGGGCCTCCCTTTAGTTCAAGGGGGATCAGGCCATAGTTCACCACGCTGGTCAAGAGCGCGTTGGTAGACTTCGCATGTCTTTTGAAAACTTGCTAGGTTGACATGCAGGTTTCCTCACGATGTTTACCTTTACCGTTAAGATAAGTGGTAATAATGTTGGAAATGATTCGCACATGAAAATATCAGAGGTACGACATCCAGGATTTGAACCCACTTCACTCGGTTTCCCAAGCGAGCGCGTTACCACTGGGCTACTACTGCCTACTGGGCTACCACTACCTACCTACCACTGCTACCACATTACGATCAGGCAGCACCTTTTAAGAAACAATTATGCAAAATTAATTTACATACAAATTTACATATAATGAAATGCATTTAACTGTACATATTTAAACATTTGATACTATAGAAAAGTTCCACACGCCACATCCGCTAAAGCAACCGGGTAGTATTTTATAATTAGGTGATTCGTAGGCACTTAATCACATCCCATGAAAACCATATGCCTCATTATTATACACGAACTTGTATCTGCTTTATAATTAAATATAAAAAAATGCCTTTGTTAAACCAGTGTCTAAGCACTTGTAGTAATGCTGAAAAATAAAGAGCTCAAGAAAAATTGAAAACTATAATAAATATCTCGATTCAAATCATAGGAATAATGAAAAACAGATATGGGACTATTATAAAAAAAACTTTTTAAACCTAAAAATCAACTACTACTAGCAACAAAACCTTATTTTACATGCTAACTTAAAACAATTCGATACAAAGCTTTTATGTTTACACAGGATGTAGCTTACTAAAACAAGATACGTGTCTGCTAAGTGCGACCTAACTACCGTGCGATGGATGGGACCGACCATCTACAGCTTAAGCCCCCTCACATGGGATTCCAATAACCTATGTATCTGTGGTTTTCCGCAATAGTGATAGAAATTTGACATAGTTTGTATGACGCTATTCTATCTCTATCATAGAAAATCATATATCTATACTAGCGACTCACCCTCGCTTCGCTTTGGGTTCGTCCCTAGACAAAAACAAATCTATCCCACGGGAACCGTACACTATTTCGGGATGATATATAGCCTATAGCCTTCCTCGGTTAACGGGCTATCTAATGCATAAAGAATTTTTTAAATCAGATTAGTAGTTTCTGAGATTAGCGCGTTCAACCAAACAAACAAACAAACAAACAAACAAGCAAACTCTTCAGCTTTATAATATTAGTATCTATATTATGTTATTGAAATCAACGGATATGTAAGTTGATTTTCAACTGATTTCCCAAAAAGAATAGACTGTGATGTAATACTTAAGTAATGAAGCATTTGCGACACGTTTAGCTCAGTTTGTAATGGCCCTAGTTGCTGTGCCAGTGGTCGCGGGTTCGAGTCCTACTGGAGGCATTCATTTGGGTGGTAAGCAAGAATCTTTGTACTCCAGTTATGGATGTTTGCATTTATAATATATATGTATTTAAAGTTACATATGTGTAGTGTATCAACTATCTGGTATCCATAACACACCTCGTAGCTTACCATGGAACTAGATGGTGCTGTGTATACATGTCCCAACATATAAATAAATAACTTTTAAATAGGTATTTTTTTTATATTTTAACACTTTTTCGTATAAACAAAACTATTCGAAACAAAAAAAAAAAAAGTTATAAACAATGAAACACCTTCAAAGATTACTTAAATGGTCTTTACATTCCTTGTCAAGCTACCGGAAGTTTCTTTGCAACGTCCAATTTTGTTTTTTACTAAAACGGTCAGAAATTCCTACAATTGTAACTTTAGTTTTGCTGCTTGGTATTTCTCTATTTTTTTTCTTAAAAAAAAGTTATATAATATTAAGAAGCTAAAGAGTATTTTATTATACAGTATTAAATACTAACGGCTTACTCTCGCTTCCTTTAGTAAAATGGTTTTGATATTTGTACTATGTTATATATATGAAACGCTATTTTTTGGCAAATTTTATTATTAACAGATACAGACGCGCAAGTACAATGTATTTTCAATACTATCGTATTCGTAATTAAGGCTATACTATAATTATTATATACAACAAAAACCTTCCGGCAGATGTTTTGTCACGGTGATTAACTTTACTGCTATTAGCCACCATGATCACAAACCGATGACACTATAGTGCACAAGCACGTAAAATCATAGAGCATTATAATAAAACTATCCTTTTGGATTTTTTGCGTAAAAACGTGAAAAAATCCGAAAAAATAGTTTTATTTAAAACTAGCCACTCGCCCTCGCTCCGCTCGGGTTCGTCCCTGCTTACGTTTTATCGTTTAGTATAGATTTCTCAGAGGTGAGATATTTTCCCACAATAAAAAGTATCCTATATGTTGATCCGGATAACCAGCTATCACCATATTAAATTTCATCAAAATCCCTCCAGTGGTTTTTCTGTGATGCGGTAACGGATAGATGAACAGACAAAAAAAAATCCAAAAAGCATAGATTCAGCCTCTGTATCAATAATAGTGTCTATTTCAATAAGACTTCCTAAAAAAATATTCAATGTGCAGATTCGGCTAAGATACAATTTTATTATATGTATAGATGTCAAATATTCGTGTAAATCTAACTTAGTATTAATCATAGAGCACATTATATTTAGACACTCTCGCAATCAGATGAAAAATCTCCTAATTAAAACCCAAAAGTTTTCTTTTCATTCGACTCAGTACTCGAATTTAAGTTCTTACGATCCATAGCAATATAAGTTAACAACCAGATAAAAGGAAAAGAAGAAGAAAACAACGACATAGCCACAAGAAATCATATTCAGTTACGATTTCCATAATGTATGGCGAAAAGTTCTTATGTTATAGCCAAAAGTGGAAAAAAACATTTATAATAATTACATAAGCACGTTGTTCTGGTCTGATTAGGATAAACCTTTGGGTACATTGAAAATGAATCTGTCAAATGAACTGAATAAAATTTTTAGCATATTAATTACTAACAGAACCCGGGTTTCACCTGCGTTCATACTAGAAAAAATGTTTTTGGCTTTATGTTATAACTTATAACTAATATATAATTTGATGGCTGTAATATTTTCAAATTAGTATGATTTTGACTCGTACATCGAGAGTTACGTAACGCCGAATATTGTGTTGTTTTTACTAACATATTTATCCTGAAACTAAAAAATTTTTACACTTCTTCGCAATGACAAAGAAGATCACCTGCCTGTCTTATTCACCAATCGAAGATTGCTCCTTCGCCTGTCTTTTTCGCCATCTTCTTTGACTGTCTTCTTCGCCAATCTTCTTCGCCTGTCTTCTTAGACAATCTTCTTCACTCGTCTTCTTCGCCTTTCTTTTTCTTCTTCTTCTCTTCTCTTCCGTTCCGTTCTGTCACTCCGTTCCGTTCCGTTCTGTCACTCTGTTCCGTTCCGTTCTGTCACGGTCTAGTCACGGACATCCCAATCGGCCACGTAGTCCCAATACCCTCGACACCAAGGCGATGTCGCACTTTCACTGAAAATCTCGCCTATAACGAAGCGACAAAAAAAATTTTCATTGTTAAAATTATCATATGGAAATAAATAAACAAAAACTTTCCTCAAAAAATAAATGCCTTAGACTAAGAATAGACAATAAGCATCAATATTAAAAAAGTAGGCAAAAAACGACCAAATAAGCTAGATAAGGTCTGACTTAACAAATTTAAGTAGTTTGCGCAAAAATCGAATCCACGGCAAACAAATCGAACAATCTTATAATAACTTTAGTTATTTTACTACAATACATATTGTCACTTGTAAATTAATGACCGGTACTCGAATAAGGTACATTACAAGGTACTTTATGGCGTTATTCAAGTCTTTGCTTGAGTAGGATCATGTTTAGTGGTAATCACAAATCACATCAAATTATTGATTAACAGATTTATTGAATTAATTTCAGATTTGTCATAATAAAGATAATTAGCTTACAGTTTCTTTGATTGGGTTCGTCCCTAGGTTTATAACAGTAGCCCGCCCTCCAGGTCATAATCTACATTAGGTATATTAAATTTCATCAAAATCCTTCCAATTATTTCCACAAGAGTAGCAAACGTACACACAAAAAACAAAAACAAAAACGTGTTTGTGTACTTATGTATGCACGAAAGAAGTTATACTTCTTTTGCGTAACAGAACAAAATTAGTTAGAGATTTCATCCCGTATGTCATAACTCTCTGTTTATAAAAGGAATGCAGCTAACTTTATCATGTAACTTTCAGCTAACTTCATCATATCGCTTTTTAGCTGTCGCATCGTAAAAAGTTTACTCTCATATTTTTGTCAAACGTGTAAAGAAATATAACTTCAAAATAACACAAAAAACTTTCACATTTATAAGAATGTATCTTAAATATATGTATATATACTATTTTTTCACTAAAAATATCCCTAAGCAGAGGAAAACAAAATAATGGATTTTTTAGCAAATTTCCATAATTTTACAATTTCTCATCACCCATTAAATGTTTAGTAATAGGTACTGCGTATTCATAGATACTTTTATTTTACGAGTTTTTCGTCCCCGATACAAACGATTATTGCCGCAATTGCTCTATTTCTATACATTTTAATGAACACATTTTTATAAAATAAAATAGTTTTGCATTCTTCAGGTAAGCTTCTATCTATTCAGGCAAAATAAGACAGCCAAAAGCTTAAATTTGCTCTAAATTACTATTAATAATATAACACTCTTATAGTATATATTACACTAGTGCTTTACCCTTGCTTCACTCGGGTGCGTCCCTAGGGATGAATGGTTAAGGGATGCATAAAAGGTAAAGAAAAATTCTTTTTTTAGGCCTTTGCGCCCGCAAAAGAAATAACAGCACGCAAAACAACCCACCAACGTTTCATCACAGTCGGATGGATGGTTTAGGAATGCATAGAGTACTAACAAATTATAAAATATTCTTTTTTATCTATGTGATTTGTAGAGTAATATAGTATTATATTTTCTGTGCGCAATAGTTCTAATCTATACTAATATTATAAAGCTGAAGGGTTTGTTTGTTTGGTTGAACACGCTAATCTCAGGAACTACTAATCCGATTTGAAAAATTCTTTTTGCATTAGATGGCGCATTAACTGAGGAAAGCTATAGGCTATATATCATCCCGGAAAAATGTACGGTTCCTGTGGGATAGATTTTTTTTTGTCTAGTGACGAACTTGAAGCGAAGCGAGGGTGAGTCGCTAGTTAAACAAATATGTTGAATGTACTAGATACTCGTACAAAATCACGCACAAAAGTTAGTTTGTAATGTATTCGAATCACTGTAGCGGAGTCATAAAACGTAACGACATAGATACTAGAGTCCTTTGCCCTTCTGATTGCAAAAACGATTTTCTTGTAACGTTTACGATAACAACGAATACCGTGATGGGTCTGAAGGGGAATTGAAAGCTGAAATACGATAATGCTTCCGATATGGAAAAACATCAACTTGGCATAGTAATTCGTTGTTGAATCAATACATACACTTTAAATAATCGATGGAATATTTTGTCTACTAAGTTATCTAAGGTCATGAGTTTGATTTTCGCATGAAGCAATTATTTATAATAATCATGCAATCCAGCAAACTAACAAGGTAGTATAGCTCTTCCATGAACCATCACAAAAAGATTTTTTTATAATTCAAACGATAAGAAGTATGTATGTATGTATGTATGTATGTATGTATGTATGTATGTATGTATGTATGCATGTATACCTACAGGATGGATTTTTGAGACGAGACAGTAAGGGCAGGTACCTTAAATACTATAGTTACAGAAAAACGTTCCTAGGAGACCATCCATAACTTTTTGAGATATTCTGAATTGCATTCACAGATTTTGAAAAAAATGTACAGTCAGCGAGAAAAATATTTTTTTCATGTCAATCGATCTTATTTCATGTAGGGATCAAAAGACTCTAAGGGACCATTTAAAGTTTGAGTACTAGAAATGACAGAAATCGCCAAAATCTTTTCCCATTTTTTTGTATGGAAAAACGTTTAATCAACTCGAAATATTTTTTGTTGCCAAACGGTCTTATTTTTTAATGTGACCAAACATACATAATGTATGTATTTATGCATGTACACTGCGTACCATTTTATATATTGATTCCTCTACTCTTAGGTTGCCTGGAAGAAATCGCTTCTAGCGATAAGGCCACCTGCTGTGCATCTTTTTTTTTTGTTATATATTTCACTTCTTTATTTATTTCATGTGTGGTGTGCAATAAAGTCTTTATTATTATTAAGCAAATTTTACATAAACAATATCTTTTCTAGCCAAATAAACTTAAAACTTGACATTCAAACAAAGCCTGGACAGATAGCTAGTACACTCTTTAACATATAAATCTCAAGAAACACTGTATTGCAACGAACAATTTCATTAAGCAGCAATGTTACAGCACTGCTACTAGAATGATCCTTGATATAAAATTTAATCTTAAAACAACTCTAAGATAACTAGGGACCTCTTCATTTACTTAAGCCAGTTAAGTCATGTCTGCCTGAAGCGGCATTATACAAATTGTAAACTCAAATACGCCCGAGGACCTAGGCTAATTGTGTGCGAGCTCTCGTATTTCAAATTTTGTTTCACCTCAGTTCTTCAAATTACTTAAGTTATTTTATTAGTACTTTAATATAATAAAGGTATAAAATTATAATGTAAAGAATTACGTTTGATCTGTACTAATATTAACAATTCATGAGTTTGTTGGTTAGTTCGTCTTTTAAGCAGCAATGGTAGTTGAGATTAAGTTAAATTAATCATAATGTTACATAAAAATATTTAACTAATCTAATCAAATATTTGTTAAACAAATTTTTAATTACTTTATAATACATGCTATAGCTTAGTTAAAAAAATAAAGAAATGAAAAATATATAAAACTAAAACAATTAGCTTATGTAATATGATTCGCTAGATTTAATTTATTTATATTATAAGTTACTTTATTTGATTCTAATTTAAAAAATGAAATTAATTTAATTTATACTATTATTTTTACTATTAATATTATACAGCTGAAGAGTTTGTTTGGTTGAACGCGCTAATCTCTGGAACTACTTATCTGATTTGAAAAATTCTTTTTGCATTAGATTGCCCGTTAACTGAGGAAGGCTATAGGCTATATATCATCCCGCAAAAATGTACGGTTCCCGTGGGATAGATTTATTTTTGTCTAGGGACGAACCCGAAACGAAGCGAGAGTGAGTCACTAGTATTACATAAAAATTCTCAATGAAATAATTGTTAAAACAATAATTGTAAATTTTATTTTTTATTAAGGAAATTAAAGGCTTATTATTATTATTATAATTATTATAATGGTAGTCGAGGTATTTTTATCTGAGTACAATAAGTTGTTTCTGAAGTTGAGTCAGTCTTGCCCATTGAATGTGAGCTCGTGCTATTGATGTAGATGCGTCATTCGTTCCATCCTAGACGTCCCAGTTTATTAGTTTTTAGATACTCTGGAAAATTGTGGGAGGAGGTCCCTGAGACTGGTTTTTCTTCACGCAGATTTTCCATTTCGCTACATTCAATGCATGCGTTGGTTGGTTGGTTAGTAAAAACTTGTTTGTTAAGAGGCCATCTCCTATTAAAATTTAAGTCTAAAATGAAACTCACTTGTTTAAAATATTTAAAAAAATAAGTTATTAAATTTGAGTTATCTTTGAAGTGTAGTTAATAGTTACGTCGACAGTTATTGTCGTAACCGTATACCGATGATAACGGATTTGACCCCACCTAATACAAAAAATGGTAATATTCGTTATATAATTCGTTAGTCTGAATATTTACATACTCTGGTAATATTTCACATACCCATAACAAAAAGCAAGAAATCAAAATTATATTATATGTATAATCCCTATAAGAGATATGTAATAGCCAAAAAAAATTAGAAGTAGGTATCTATCTATTCATCCTTTAATACGAGGACGAATAAAAAATTATTATTCATCCTTTATAAAATATATACATTACAAGGAATGACAATTAGACTAATAAATAAGTAAAATAAGTAGCTCGGCTCAGCTCGGTAGGTTAAGATATTTTTTTTTTTACTAAAAATCGCTTTTTACACATAAAAATTCTTGAACTTAAAAATCGTTGGGATTAAAAAGAATAAGTTTTCTTACGTATTATTTTTTTTGCATATAGAAACTCCTGCACCTAAAGATCACTTATTTTACATTAGAAAACAAAAACGTAAACATTCGTATAAACCGACAATAGTCGGATGAATATTTTTTATTCAACCGGTTATCGGACGAATAGCAACAGCCTCCTTTATTTATATATTAAAGTAAAAGCCAAAAAATTAAAACATTTTTATAAATGATTGCTATTAACCATAACTTCCTAAGTAGTTTCATTTTGACAGGACGCCCAAATTTTTTCTTTACGAAATTTCTTTAGAAAAAGCTAACAGAGGGTACAGGTGTACAACATTTAGAATGGGTGCTTATCCAAACTTTAGTACTAATAGTTCGTAATGTACTTTATTTTTAAGGTAATTTGATAAAGTACTCCAAAAAGCTTTTGTCTTACATTATGATCTGACAATTTTGCCATTAAAATCTATACGTCATATAATAAAATTCTGAATCGAATCTGTACATTAAATATTTTTTTGGAAAATCTTATTGAAATAGTCATTATTATCGATATAGAGGCCGAATCTGTAGTTTTCAGAATTTTTGTCTCTCTGTCTGTCTGAGAAAACCACTAGACAGATTTTGATGAAATTTGGTATGATCATAGCTGGTTATTCGAGTTAACATATAGGATACTTTTTACTGAGGGAATATAGCTCATCTTTGAGAAATCTGTACTGAAGGTTAAAACGTAGCTAGGGATAAACCCGAGCAGGGTGAGGGTGAGTCGCTAGTAAAAAATAAAGAAAATTGAATTAAATGAGACGAAGCTTTTTTCTACAACCAATATGTACCAATAACAAGGTCAAAATAAATTATTCCTAACATGCCCACTTTTCATTTGTGTTGTCGAACTATAACTATTGTCCATTTCAAAAATATTCCAGTCATATTTTCATACAATTTTATTATTTCTAAACAATAAAGTTTCTTTAGAATCCAGGCTTTCTTTCAGAATGTATATAAATGTACGCGATGTAAGAAATACATTGGTATAGCCGTTTCTTGTACAATAGATTTGTGATAGTAAAAGAAGGAATATTTTATTCGAAGAGCCTTTTATTCTTAACATAATTTCTTTTTGTAAAAGTTTTTAAATTATCAACCTTCTTGACATATTTTCACAATAATTACCTACATTTTAATCATTAGTCACAAGTTTGATTTCCGCATCCACTAAAGTTATAAATAACTAGCGACTTACCCTCGCTTCGCTCGGGTACGTCCCTAGGTAAGTTTTAATTTTTTTGAGCGAAACCCTAATTCTTTTTCTAAAATAAAAGTAGCCAAAGTTACTCCTTACAATATCAACTATTTGCCAGTGAAAGTCCCGTTAAAATTGGTCCAGCCGTTTCGAAGATTAGGAACAAACAGACAGACAGACAAAAATTAAAAAAAATGTGTTTTTCTTATAAGTACCTACCGTATATAATTCCATATGCATTTAGTATAAAGCTGTCATTTTGACATTACAAATCGATACTTCAATTCTGTTGAGTTGTTAAATTATATCGTTATTTCAGGAAACTGTTATATTATTGTTTTGATTTAGAAAGGGTTAAGAATATTTTTTTACTGAATTTACACTTACAATCATTTGTCACAGAGAAGCTTGGGGCATAGATAAAACGTCATTCTACAATCGTCGATGAATAGAAGATGAATATTATATCTTTACAGATAAATAAAATTGGAGTGTCTGTTTGTAATATTAAAATAACCGTTTTTTTCTAAATACATATGGATGTATACACGTTGCGTATACACGGCACATATACCAAAACAACATTTTTTACAATTTTTGTCTGTCTGTCTGTCTGTCTGTCTGTTCCGGCTAATCTCTGAAATGGCTGAACCGATTTTGACGGGACTTTCACTGGCAGATAGCTGATGTTATAAGGAATAACTTAGGCTACTCTTATTTTAGAAAAAAAAAATAGGATTCCACGAAAAAAACATTAAAACGAAAAAAAAAGTTGGTTTTAGAAAGCGACCTTGGGACGAACCCGAGCGAAGCGAGGGTGAGTCGCTAGTCTATAGTATAACGATTAATATAGTCAATTAAATACAATTTTTAACATTTCTATTCTATATTTTCTTCTATATTTTTTAGCCTTCTTTTTATATTTATCGTCTATCTATAATAGAAAAGAGGCCCATTGGCGATTCTTCATATGCACAAGCCGGGATCGAACTCACAACTTGCACAGTGTAGTAGTGTTCATTATTAACCGACTTCAAAAATAAGGAGGTTATCATGTCAACACGTATGTATGTAATATTAAGTAATATTTAGTCAAAGTATAAATTTTACATTACACTATGTCATTTTCCTTCGGTTACAATACATCTGAGGCCTTAAGAATCTCATATTGTCTCACCTCAGCAAAGCTAATATATTTAATATGCTACTCAGGAAACTCGGCATATAAATTACAACGTTATGACGCCGTTTGATAAATTATTGTCTTGAATTTAATATGTACTGTGTTAAGATTTAACTGCAATTATGTATCTTTAATACTCCATTTAAGAATATTGTACATATTACTATACCATACAAGATTTAATTTATGGTATGACCGAATAAGACACCTATATGTATACTAATATTATAAAGAGGAAAGATTTGTATTTTCGTATGTCTGTAACGAATAAATTCAAAAACTACTAGAATGATTTAGATTAAATTTGGTAAAAAGATAGTTTGAGACCCTGGGAAGGACATACGATAATTTTTATTTCGGAAATCATCCCTTGAATGGGGATGAAACGAATCCTAGGGAAGCAAGGGCGAGTCGCAAATTTTTGTAATACTTCAGTGATTTTCATATTTAAATAAAATAAAACTAAATAAAAGCTATAATAAGCTTTTCAAAGAGTAAGATAATCCTCACATCAATGAATACTCCTCAATGTCTTCTCCATTTCACTTGATATTGCCAAAGTGATGTGACAACTGCCATACTCAAGAAACATAATAACAAAAAAATGGAACAGAATTGAACGTTGATGACATCTTATTTTTAATAGAAAACACTACTAGCGACTTCTCGTCGCTTTGCTCCAATGCATCATTAGATACATTAGATACATCTTAAATTATTCCATATTAATAACTACACAAACTAAATAATAAAAAAATGCGTCGGTGGTCTAGTGGTTATCATGTACGGTTGCTTGAAGGACTTCGGTTTGAGTCCGTAGTCGGGTTGAGTTTCGTTAAAAAAGTCTCAATAACAGCTCGGAGTTGGGAATTTATTGGTGTTGACCCCTGTGCGTCTAAAAGCACGTAAAGCTGTCGGTCATGAACTTGATTTCTCACCGGTTATGTCAATTTCATCCTATCGGAGTATGAGTGTGATAGGAATAGAGAGTACACTTGTGCTTGAGCACATACTACTTGTGTACCGTAATACCTGCGTAGTTGGCTTGTCTCAGTGGGATTGGCCGCCGTGACCAAAATCGATCCGGGGACATCATGTGTTAATCCAGGTCATAGTCTATCTGCATACAAACAAATCTGTCCGTCTGTCTAAGAGTTCCAACGTAACGGAGTAACAAACAGATACACTCATGACTAATATCTACATATATGTACGGACGGCAAAAACAAAACAGTTCAGTACCTTTTTCTCCTCTGTCAACAGATTTTCTTTTTTTTTATCTAGCGTCTATTGACGAGCTTAAGTATTATCAATAAAAAAATCGACGAATTTCGGCCACTAGCCACCATTACTTCATATAAATTGAGCCAAATAATTAAGTATTCCATTAAGTAAAGTTTTATCCTTTGTGCGGTGGGCAGACAAAGTATGTTCAAACTAAACTACCAACGAGACCGGAAGCTCCGAACTTAACTGAATAATTTTAGAATTTATACCAGCAATATATCATTCAACGTATGTTACAACACAAAAATATTCATAGAAATCGACGTAAGGGTTGACATTATTGCCATGGAAATTATTACCTACCCTTTTCCAAGTAATAATAAAGTGGGTGGTTTAATTGAAATTCTTTATACCCGCAAACACCGCTAGCACGTAATATATTCAGATAGGGACGTTTCCACGCGATAACGCGGAAAATGAGAAAAATTGTTAGAGTTATACCTCCTGGAAGAGAATAATGAGATTTATTTAAGACAGCCTTTCTGTTAGTTAAATAGGGCACGAGGTCAATTTTAGGGGCAGAATAAAGTGAAATTATTCTGTCTGATCAAATTTTGTAAATTACTCAAGCTCTCTGTGAATTTTGTACGTATGTTACTTTGCTTGGAAGTTTTTAAATTGATGTTATATGTTTAACGTGTGTATTTTATGCATGTATCTGTCTGTGGCATCGTAGAGCCCAAAAGGATAAACAGATTTTAGTTTAGTTTTTTTTTTGTTTAAAAATTTATTTTTTGTTTAGAAAATCTGTTGAGCTGTTTGCAGGCTATCGGCTCTTTTCTAGACGGTAAATGGACCTGAGCAACTTCCACAGTTCTAATCCGTTCGAAACTTGGAATACCAAGTATGCATATTTCAATGATATTGCAATAATATGGTAACTTAACGTGATGCTGCAGATGCTTTAAATGACTTCCATAGGTTATTATGCTGTTTTTTTTTTAATTTTATACTATTTTTTTTTGTATTTGTTATATTAGAAAATTTAAAATTTTCCTCATATGCTTAGCAACTCACCCTTTTGCTTACCGAATATTTCAGGCAACCCATCTGCGATATACTACTGTGGTTATAATATAGCGGTTCCTTATGCGTAGTCGATTTATGTGTAATTGCTTCGCTTATAAAGGTCGCGCCGTAGTTCTAGATAGATTTAATTATTAAATAGGCTAATATGTATAAATAATTTTTCAAATTTGACTGGTGATGCCCAAAATTATCGTTCAGATAAACATTTTTTTTTTCAGTTTTGCTTTAAATAGTAATGTTCTAGTAAACTGAAAAACGGATCTTGGACTATAATATAAATTCTTCAAACGTTTTAATATTCCTTTGAAACAATGTTAATAACCACACGACGACACGTTTGGCTCATTTTGTAGTGACTCTACTTGCTGTGCCAGCGGTCGCGGGTTCGAGTCCCGCTGGGGGCATTCATCTGTGTGATGAACACGAATACTTATACTCCAGTCATGGGTGTTTATATTTATATCATGTATGTTTTTAAAGTAATGTATGTGTAGTGAATCAATTATTTGGTATCCATAACACAAGCCTCGTAGCTTACCATGGAACTAGATGGTGCTGTGTGTTAATGTGCCAACATATTATATTTATTTACATTTATTTATTAACGTGACTTATCCACAAAATATCAACTTAATTCTTTTACCTACATAATATATAGATATGTACATTATTTAAACAATTTTTTATTGTAAATAAAATTACTACCTTTCTTTATATAGAATAATTTTATCGAAATAGGAAAAATATTTTCCATATCAATTCTTCTATGAAAATATTTAAAATATATGTGTGACAGTGTTAGAAAAACAAACCAGCGATATACGAATTGCAAATATTTTCCGGTTGTTTCACCGAGGAAAAGTTTGGCAGCTGTCGAGTGATAAACATTCTTTTGTGATATCTTCACGTTTTCTAAAAATTTCATAGAAACCGTTCAAAATAAGTGTTATTTCTGCTTTATGTGAAATTTTTATTATTTTCTAAGCGATAATTGAAATAACATTTTTGTCCTCAATCTGGTATAAAAAACTATTAAAATATAATATTAAATAGGTAATATCTGCAAATTAAAAAATATATATAGGAGATACGTCTTTATTGATAAACATACGTTTGATTCCCCTTTTTGTGTAGATTGAACTAATAATATTCGAGGTATTCGAAAGTAAGCGACATTGAAAAGTAAAAATTGAATGATCGATTTGCTGCTCTCAACGCAATACTATTTTACATATTTATTTGATCTATAAAATTACAAAACGAACTTCGTTAACATTAAATGCTTAAAGTTTGCGTATATTTCTGGAAAATTCTTAGACTAAATTAAGTATCCCTTAGTGTTATTGGCGGTTGGGTTCATATTTATGTTCTAACATTTATTACTTGTATGAGAGAATAACTGTAATTGAAAATTCTAAATTTAAGCTTATTTTTAGCTACATAATTAATGTTTTATTTACTCCAGTCATGGGTGTTTATAAACATTAAAGAGTAGGTGTATGAATGTGTACACGCGCAAGAAGTAAAACTTCTGTAGGTTATCGGTACTCTTTATGAAATTCAATTCATGTTTTAAATAATTAGGATAGGTTTGATACTAAAAATAACTCATATTAGGCATATTACGATCATATATTTATAGAATATCGTTTAAGGAAAGAATATAATATTATATATCATTTGTCAGACAATAACAACGGTTACCATGGCAACAAACGCCTCGCCCGATCACACTTTTCTCGTCACGCATTCACCATCTTACTCCCGTCAAGCGTGCGTAAAGAAGTTTTACTTCAATATGTATGTATTTAAAGTTATATATGTGTAGTGTATCAACTATCTGGTATCCATAACACAAGCTTCGTAGCTTACCATGGATATAGATTTTAGTTTTAAATTCACTTCATGTTAATAGTTGTAATTGGTGTAAAGTTATAATTTAATTGAATTTGTATGATTTTTATTTAGGTTTTATTTCTGGTTATTAAAGATATTATAAAAACAAAAGGCACCAAACTAAACCACTAGTACAAAATAATTCATTCAATTCAACATTGTTACCAAAAAGCAAATGTACTGTAGAATTAAGATGTCTAATATTTAAGAAGTACTGCAGTGATCTTGTTACCTCTGCGTCGGTTTTTCGTCGAAATTAAAGCTAGGGCGTTCATTCTTAAGACACTTTCACATAATTAATGAAAATATTAGTAATATTTTTACATTAATTTCAAATTTTCACACTAAGAAATGTTATTTTTGTTACTTTATATGAGTCCTTAGGTTATTTCCCCATACAAATTTTCATGATTTCCGGGACAAAAACTATCCTACGTCCTTTCCAGGGTCTCGAACTATCTTCTAACCAAATTTCATCTAAATCGGTTCAGTAGTTTTGAAGCTTATTCCGTACAAACAAACAAACCAAAAAATCTTTCCTCTATATAATATTAGTATAAAAAAATAAATAAACTATACTAATAATAAAACTCTGAGTCGAATCTGTACATTGAAAATTTTTTAGAGAATCTTATTGAAATAGTCATTATTATCGATACAGAGGCCGAATCTATAATTTTTTAGAATTTTTGTTTGTCTATCCATCTGTCCGTCTGGCAATGCATCACGACAATACTTTGACAGACAGATTTTGATGGCTATGATGATAGCTTTTTCAATCATCATTTCATCACAATTCAATAAAAAAATCGATTATCCGGGTCAACACATAGGATACTTTTTACTGCGAGATAATATCTCATCTCTGAGAAATCTATACTAAACCTTAAAACGTAATTAGGGACGAACCCGAGCGGAGCGAGGGTGAATCTCTAGTAAAGTAATAAAAAAATAAATAAAAAAAAAAATACATTTTCATGTTTTCGTATTTAGAACATTCTTTTAATACAAATCAAGGAAATTTCTATACATATTCACAATAAGGAAAGCCTTAGTTATATCGCTTTCCTTCTGTTATCAATTCAATGTCGTAATAAATTTACCATTTTTATTGTGGTTATTTTGAAAGAAATGTAATATTCAAAGTCAATTTGGTTTTACCGTATTTTTTTCTCTTGTCGATTGTACATAATATGTAAAGGGGCCTTTAATTTTTACGCCAAAAGATATTTATCTAAAGTTTTATCTGGAGATTTTATATTTCACTTAAATTTTCTAAGAGAAATACCTAATTGTGAATATTAGACCAGACAAAAAGGAATAAAAAATAAGGCAGACATTAAATGAGTATGATATAAATATGAAAAATTAACTTCAAATATGGCTTTACAGTTTATGAATAACTATTATAATAGTGAAATTTTGTGTGTGTATGTGTGTTTGCTTGTTAATTTTTCACGCCGAAATAGCTGGACGGATTTGGATGAAAATTACACAGATAGACTATGAACTGGAGTAACATATAGGCTAATTGTTAAGCACCTAAGGACTCACCTAAGTGAAGCTATATATTGTTATCTAAACTTATAATACACAACTTTAATTATATTAATCCTTATTGTGTATTCTATGAGTTCGGGGATCGGAAATTTAAGCACGTCTTTTGCACTATTTTTTATTTTTTTATTTTATTTTATTTTTATTTTATTTTATTTATTTATGTCTATACCATAGACTATATGTTGAGCTATAAAGAGAAAATAAATTAGCCATACTATTTAACCATCTTCAAAAAAGAGGGATAACTCCAACAGTAACGTTATTTTAAGTTCGTGTATTTAAGAGATATTTTCATCTATTATTCTTTTTCTTATGAATATTTTATAATCTCAAGGGTGGTTGAACATAAATGTCAAGATAAAATTGCTCTTCTAAGGGTGAAATAATTACTTGGAAAGCGATTTTAAAGCCATCTTATAAAAGTTGATATTTAAATTCTAATATATATTTTTGGTAGAATATTTGTATACTGTGTAATACTAGTATTTATATATTGTATTTCTTAATTTGCAGCATTCTCTATTTTGCCAACTCGTTGTTATTCCTCGTAAAGACATAGTCGTAAAGAAAATCTAGATTTGTATGGAAATTTCATGGCCTACAATATGCTTAGATCATCATCCTTACTAACAACTCGCCTCGGTCAAATCACTTAACTATATTTACATGTTTCGAACATACTAACTTGGTTATTTATCGTTTTATTATGTAATATCAATATTTTTGCTAAGTTATTATTTCATTTTTCCTTATGCTATATTTAGTACTGATCTTAATTTCTATTTGAGTTTTGAATGTTGAGGATAAGAGTGTTGTTGAAATTAAATGTTTCATATTTATATTTGTAATATGTATGTATTTAAAGTTATATATGTGTAGTGTATCAACTGTCTGGTATCCATAACACAGGCCTCGTAGCTTACAATGGAACTAGATGGTGCTGTGTGTTAATGTCCCAACATATTTATATATTTTATAACTTCACCTGTATTTATCTATCTATGTAACGGAATCTTTGAACGCGATTTTTATCCACTTAAAAACATCAGATTGAACTAAGAATTTGCACGTTTAACAAGAATCAATGACAATACAATAATTTATAATTATTTTTTTGAAATTCATCCCATAAAGGGGTAAAAGGGGATGGTAAAGTTTATATGTGCTAAACGTTATTTATGGTCAGAATTAATTGAAACTGTATTAATGTTCTTCAACGAATAAATACGTGTTCAAAGACTTTTCGAAATTCATCCCATAAGGGGGTAAAATAGGGGAAACGAGAAAATTAATGTTATTGTGGTATAAAACATTTGTACAAAGCAATCCACACTTTTTTCACAATGACATTAATTTACTGGTTAAATACTTTATTCGTATACTAAAAATTATTTTTTATTTTTTAGTTCGGTTCATCATTAAAGCGTGTTTTTTAGTTTTCTTACTTTAAATAATTAGTGTTTTGTAATATCGCGAGGTGACTACCCCCCCCCCCTCCCCTCTCCTCCCCCACCCCGGCCAACTCTCCCCCAGAAGGTAAACATCATTAAATAAAACGTGTTTAAATATTGTTTTAATCAATCAAATAGCTATTAGAACATATTGAAAGTAAAAAAAGATTTATGTAGTAACTTAATACATACAATTTCCTCTGTTATTAGTTTAAAATTCTTATATTTGGAAATTGAAAATCCACGAATAGATGATTCTTCTACAAGATTCATTGAAAATTGAGCTGAAATTTTATCAAAATATGTCAAGCATCCTCGATCTATGTAACGATCCGTTTTCCTCAGCTTTAAACAGGTAGAAAATACGAGGTCAGATCTTGAATGATATCAAAATCTTGTAAATTTGCATTCTCAGAGTTTTCTTAGAGATCTCTTGAGGTGAAGCACGTTAACAAGGTTGCATGTAATTTTAAAACGCTACACTAGTTTCATGCACCGGCTTTGCTGAGCTTTTTGTACTGAAAAATATAAAATATGCAAATATATATATATATATATATATATATATATATATATATATATATATATATATATATATATACTAGCATTGCCCGCGGCTCCGCCCGCGTTGAGATGATCAAAAACCAAATTCTTAGGTTTTACACATTAGTATACTCTTACATTATACATTACTTTCATTGCGTACCGTATGATTGGTAAATAATGGCAGAGATTGACAATGCCACAAAGGTTCCTCCGTTAAATTGAACTTTTTGTTTTAGCAATAACATTTATGTATGTCTATACTTCTGTTTTGTTTGTTTTTTTAGTTTTTCACGATAAACTCTCAAACTACGGAATTAATTTTAATCATTTTTTACTAATAGACAGCTATAAATTAATTTAATATATAGCTGATTATTTAAATTACATAATGATAACTTTTCTTAATTAGCGCTAGTTAGTAATATTTTCCAAAACGATTTTCAAAAGAAAGTGTAATAAGTAAATAGTTCTAAGCAAATGCTTTTTATTATTTCATATGGCTCTGCTAATATGATTAAAATCGTAAGCATTTTATTGTGTCCTTTAACCCTTTACCTTCCAAGAAAAGGTGTCAAGAAAAAGTGAAAAAGTTGAGGTATAACAGTTCCTGAAATACTTTTTCATAGTTTTTGAGATATGAAATATTCTTAGTTACCCGCTTTGGCAGTTTAACAGCCATAAACTTGTTTTCCATAAAATGTTATAAAATAATATAAATTGAACTTATTTTTACGGTGCAAAAAATGAGTAGGTACCTATTGTGGAAACGTAAATATTATTCGTATTTATTTAAGTGTTAACCTAACAAAACACGTAAGTAAGAAAAACAACATAGCATTTTGCTATACGAAACCTAAAATGCGCGAGTTGGATTTACATTTGCCCAATTTTTACATTAAAAGATTAAAAGATATTAACATTATTTACTAAACAATAAAAATTTACAAATATTCTCATTTGAAAATTGTTTCGGCCAACAAAATATTACTAATATGTTACTAATTTATAAAGCCAAAAAGTTTGTTTTATTAAAAATTTAAGCACGGGCGGAGCCGCGGGTAATTTAGTAGTAATTATAGTAAAGTCATAGAAAGGTTATATCTGTACATTTTTTTTTTTGGATAAAACTACGTATTTTAAAAACACATGGCGACATCTATTGTCAAATAGCTAAATAACACATAAATAAATTTTCATTAAAAGAACTATTTTAATGAATAAAATAGCGCTGTTAATATTTCTTTTAAGATAAGTTTTTTTTAATAGTTTTAACATAATATATAAGTAAGTTACCTTGCTAAAATATTAATAGCATCATCTTGTGTTTACTTTAACCAGTTTTTGTATTTTTTCTCAGAAATGAGATATTTTCCTGCGGTAAAAAGAATCCTATATGTTGACCCGGATAACCTGCTATTACCATACCAAATTTCATAAAAATCCCTCTAGTGGTTTGTCACATACAGACAGACAGAAAAAATCTAAAAACTATAGATTCGGGCTCTATATCGCTAATAATGAATATTTCAATAAGATTTTTCGAAAAAATATTGAGTTTACGGGTTCGGCTTAGTTACAATTTTATTGTATGTATAGTTACTAATTTATGAAGCGAAAAAGTTTGCTTTACTGATAATTTAAACACGGGCGGAGCCGCGGGTGATTTAGTAGTAATTCTAATAAAATCGAAAAAAGGTCATATCTGTACATTAATTATTTTGGAATTAAAACTATGTATTTTAAAAACACATGGCGACATCTATTGTCGAATATCTAAATATCACATAAATAAATATTAATTAAAATAACTATTTTAATGGATAAAATAGCGCTTTTGAAAATTTGATTTTCAAGATAAGCTATTTTTATAGTTTTTACCATATTTTGTAAGTTACCTTGCTAAACTGTTTACAAATAGTATCGTCGTGGTTTTGTTCCTACCAGTTTTTGTATTTTTTTCAGAAATGAGATATTTTCTCGCGGTAAAAAGTATCCTATATGTTGACCCGGATAACCAGCTATCATCATACCAAATTTCATTAAAATCCCTCCAGTGGTTTTTCTGTGATGCGGTAACAGACAGACAGACAGACAGACAGACAGACAGACAGACAAAAATTTTAAAAACTATAGATTCGGCCTCTGCATCGATAATAATGTCTATTTCAATAAGATTTTCCAAAAAATATTTAATGTACAGATTCGGCTTAGTTAGAATTTTATAATATGTATAGATATAATTTTTCTATATGTTGCTTTACACTTACTTTTCAATTCACGTACGTATTTTTGAACGCTGAATTTAAATACAGTATTGTTACAGTTTGATGAGTTTAAAAAAGTGGCTTTTATTTTAATTAGTAAACAATAGAAGTAACAGAGAAAACCAATTCACAATTTCACTTTAAATAACAGTATGTAAATAAAATACAGGTATTCCAAATGATTATCACTACATAATACAAAGTCGCTTCCCGCTGTCTGTCCCTATATATGCTTAGATCTTTAAAACTACACAACGGATTTTGATGAGGTTTTTTAATAGATAGAGTAATTCAAGAGGAAGGTTTATGTGTATAATACATGCATAATATAATAGAGAAACACTGATAATTTTAGAGGTTTCTAATGTGATGTAAATAAACACATTTTTTTTGCGCTTACATTGCAAACGCTGACTAAACCCTACGAGATATATCAAAATAATGTACTACAGTATTATACACCTTAAAAAGGGCTACAAAAAAGTCCACGATAGCATATGTCTATCTCTTAAGGATAACATACTATATCCATTTTACTATATCCAAGCTAGGAACGAACCCGAGCGAAGCGAGGGTGAGTCGCTAGTAATGAACATATTTTCAATCAACTGAGCTTTAATAATTTGATATTAGTTTAATATCATACAATTAAGTTATTTTTGACAGGTACACTGATTTTGAAATTCTATCTTATTAGGTTTGGGGTTACCTTAAAAATCTAACGGCAAAAACATCGTCGTACACAGCCTTGGTCACGTTATTCAAAACCAATCATATTGTGCTATAACTGCTTAAAACAATAAATAAGATGGTATAAGAAATGAAATGTGTATTCAGGTCTTTTTAACGTCCCACTGCTGGGCACGGGCCTCCCTTCAATACGAGGGGGATCAGGCCATAGTCCACCACGCTGACCAAGTACGGGTTTGCGGACTTCATACGTCTTTCGAAAACTTACTAGGTTCTGTCAGACATGCAGGTTTCCTCACGATGTTTTCCTTCATCGTAAGTGGTAATCATGTTGGAAATGATTCGCACATGAAAATATCAGAGGTGCGAGACCCGGGATTTGAACTCGCTTCACTCGGTTTCCGAAGCGAGCGCGTTACCACTGAGCTACCACTGCCTTAGAACTGAAATAGTTAAGTAAAAATCCAAGCATTTTTCCAAAAAGGAAAAGCGGAAAAGATTTTGTATAAATTGTAGTGGTTATGTGATTGATACAACACGAATATCCTTTCAATTGTATTGAAGTTTTACTTTTTAGGAAGAATGTTTATGAGATGAGATTTTTGTGTAATACACAAAGTTTGTATGCTTATGAGTGTTTTACAGCCAATATGGTCACGGGAAAGACTAAGGTTTTTAGTGTCGCAAAAGTCATAGTTATTAAAATATGTCTATCCTCTAAAACTATGAAATAGTTATAATTATCTATTTTTTTTCTCTATGGCTTAGAATAATTATCCATATATACCTATAATTATAGATGTCAAAAACTTTGGTCTTTTCTGTGACTATGTTGTGCATTCGAAATATCGAGAACAAATTGTGAAATAAATCCGCGAAAACATCGTAAAAATAATTTTATTTAAAAATTAATGTATAGAAAATAATATCTTCCATTTACACAGCTCAAATAGATTAACCGTTGTAATCGACACTGTTGAGGAATTTGGTATAGAATAGTTTATAAATAATTAAAAACCTTAACCTGCAAATTACATAGATAATAGCCTATGTTAAAAGAGAAACAAATTTCATTTTCATTGTTTAACAACTACAAAATTTATTTTGACCCCTACATTTATTACAATTCTAAAGGCGCGAAGATCATGATAAATGGTTACTGGTATAAAAAACATAACGTTATTATGGTTATAAATCTAAACCAGGCATTTTATTACAAGTGCGTGTACAAAATGAGGTTAAAAATGGAAGTCGTAGTTAACAATTACAAAGGTGGTGTCGCCAACATACTAATTAGTCTAATTAAAAAGAATGACAGGTTTCCTAAAACGCTAACCCTTTCTACATTTACATATTTCACGTATGTATATTCATTTATACATTTTTTTCGATTTGAAATTACAAAAGGTCATATTTTAATATGTCGTTAGAATAATAAAAATCTGACAACAATTATTTATGTGGAAGTTTGTATGTTACTCCTTTATGTTAAAAAGCTGGACAGATTTTAATGAATGAATCGGTTCATTATTTTGAGATAATGTACAGTTTATCTATTCCATACTAACCGTCAAAACGTACCTAGGGAGTACGGAGCGAAGCGAGGATGAGTCGCTAGTATTATATAAGATCAATAAGTCAGTAAATCTTTTTTTATCATAGAACTTAATAAAATAGGGTACTTGTACGATTTATCATACAAACTTTTATCGCGTTTTAGCAGTATTGTAACAAATGTAATCGTACCCCCTAAAGTTAAAATTTTCAATGGTGCAAATGAAATAACATTACGGCGTTATCTTAAAAAGTTTGGGTCTGGACGAAATTTAATATTGTTTGGAGCCTATTGGATACAAACAAACAAAAAAAATTCCTCTTTACAATATCAAAATAGATGATAGTTATCTTATCCGTAACTTATGTCATTCAATTATAAAAATTAATATATGTATTTGTTTACTTGTAATGTAACCTAACCATAGTAGTATAGCAATATTAGGGTAAGTAGCCCATTGCTATCGATCAGTCATAAACCAAGTGAAGCGGGTTCGAGGGCATCTGAAATTTTATCTGCAAATTATTTTCAACTAGTGGCTCACCCCTGCTTCGTTCGGGTTCACCTCTAGGAAAACAAAAACAAACCTATCCCACGGGAACCGTACATTTAGTCGGGATAAAAAGCCTATGTGTTATTCCAGACTATAATCTATCTCTGTGCCTTTCATCCAGATCTGTTCAGCCGTTCTGGCGTGAAAGAGTAACAAACATCCATACACACTCACGAATGTTCACATTTATAGTATTAATACGGATATGATTTCCACTTGTGACACACAGTGAAATAAAACATTGTTAACAAATATTATGAGAGAATTTACCCATTTTATTGTAAAACGAGTGCTTTCTAACCTGCATGGCCAGCGTGGACTTTGGTCTAATTGCCATTGACGGTAGGGTGTTCTGTAGGGGGTATAAAAAGGGGTTAAATCGTTATAAAACACCCAATCTAACTTCAATAATTAATTTAATATTTCTATCATTAACTACTTAGTTATAATTAGTAATTATGTAGCAGAATTAACACTGCTCTGTTACTTATTATTGTTTTTCGTATTTCAGAATATTTCCACAAAAAGTTATTCATTCGACTTTACTATCCATTACTCACTACAAAACTGATTTATGAGCCAGCTTTCATCAATTAAAGTATATAACTTACTGTACATTAATCGACTTCTAAACTTTATTTTAATTATTCATAGGTTATTAAAACATAAAACTATGTATCATCGTTATTAGTATACTCTATCAACACTACTTTTTCCATTAAATGTCGAGTTTTAGAGCAGGAGATCGCGAATTTGATTCCTTCTTAGTGCAAGTGCTTAAACCGCCCATGTAATTTTATTTCTTAAACTCTAGTTCTTAAAATCTTCTTTTATGTAATGCGTTTTATTTCTGTCTTTATTAAGCCCCTTTTTACCTTCCCATTACTAGGCAATAGTGTCAATATCAGAGGTGTGGTTGGGATTAGAATTTAGTACTTAAATTTCCAAGTAAACGCGTTACCACTAGATTACTTTTGCCTTTGTTTTGATATATATATATATATATATATATATATATATATATATATATATATATAACCCTGTTTTCGAATAAGATGACTGAGACGTTGAATAAATAAAGCACAGTTCAAATACTAGAAATGTACGACAGCTCGTCTGGCTCGTAGCCATTTCTGGCCGGTTGTTAACATAGACTAATGTTACGTAGACGTATTTGATGTACTGATTACATTAAAGTACTGAGCTTAGAATTTATATAAATTTGTATATAAGTCAGTTTTCTTAGAAAAGCTTTAATTCAAACTAATTTTCTAGGGAATACAGTTGGTAAAGTGGATTAAAACGTAGCTTATGTCGCGGTCCGGTCTATACATTGCCTATGTTCAAGAAATATCTATTTCTTGCTCGAGAAATAGAGCAAACAGTGAAAAGTAGGACAACTAACATTGTATTAATAATATTAGTAATGGTGGAAGGAAAGGAAAACTTCATTACCGTAATATTAGTTCAAGCGTTATTTTTTTAATGTTGGCAAATTTGAGTTTGTAGTGGTATTTGTTGTACTTGCTGTACCAGCGTTCGCGGCTTCAAGTCCCGCTGGGGGCATTTATTTGTGTGATGAGCACGAATGTTTGTACTACAGTCATGTGTGTTTATATATATAATATGTAAGTATTTAAAGTTATATATGTGTAGTGTATCAACTATCTGGTATCCATAACACAAGCCTCGTAGCTTACCATGGAACTAGATGGTGCTGTGTGTTACTGTCCCAGCATATTTATTAATGCATTTACGCACTCCACTTGCATACATACAGGTAGTTATATGGGAATCATCGGCTAGAAGAGCCAGTACTATCCACTAAAACCCAACAGAATCTCCTTCGTCTTAATGGAGCATCGCAGGGTTGCTTACGCACTCAACCCCGATGCCCCGACGGTACGATGCGTTATTCGAACCTGCATCATCCTTCATAGACGACATGAACTCTATCTATTATATCCAAGCTATTTTTAGTTTACCTCCGAAGGTAGAGTCACAAGTAGATTCTCATAGAAATTAACTCAAATAATGTGCTTTAAAACTTGGCAAGCTTTATAATTGAAAATGGTTATTTGACCATTAAACGTTAACCCCTATATTCAAACTCATTGGTACCAGAGTAAATTATGTTTAAACAACTTTGAAACTGTGTTATAAATATTACAGTGTATTAAAATAATTGAGGTTCAAAACGTAACACAAACTGGAAAGAAGACAATGGATATTTTACATATTATAAATTAGTACCTGGGCGACTGAGCTTCGCTCGGAGATCTTTTTTGTTATATCGTATATAAAAAATCGTATCGTATATATAAAATAAGAACTTTGTATACAACCGGGATTCGAACTCCGACCCCTGTGATTCTCGACCATATTTTGCGTGGAATAATGAGAAAGAAAACCGCATGCAAACTCGAAAACACGCATTTTCCCAGACATAAGACTAATCTAGATCGATTTCTCGCCCCCGAAAACCTTCAGATATCAAATTTCAATGAATTCATTAAAGCTGTTTCCGAGATCGCCGGTATAAATAAATAAACATACAAGAATTGCTCGTTTAAATATAGTAGATATCTATGCTACATTTTATCATGATTAAAAAAATATAAAATTGTATCAAATATCTCTAGTGGCAAGTAAAAGGGCAAGTCCCAAATGAAAGTAAGTACAATTGTTGGAATTTTGTCAAGTAATTCTTATTTAACGGCACGGTTGGGAAGTTGGCGGTGTTTTACCCCCGTGCATTGAAGAGCACGTAAAGCCGTCGGTCCTGCGCCTTAACTCTCATCCGTTATATTGCCACACCATTTGACAGTGAAAGGAATAGAGAGTGCATATTATGGATATCTATACTAATATTATAAAGCTGAAGAGTTTGTTTGTTTGTTTATTTGGCTGAACGCGCTAATCTTAGGAATTACTAATCCGATTTGAAAAATTATTTTTGCATTAGATAGCCCGTTAACTGAGGAAGGCTGTAGCCTATATATCATCCCGGAAATATGTACGGTTCCCGTGGGATAGATTTGTTTTTTTCTAGGGACGAACCCGAAGCGAAGCGAGGGTCAGTCGCTAGTAGATTATAATATCTCCTGCATAAGTGTCAGTAGAATTGGCCAGTATAGCCGAAATGGGTTAGGAGGACTTTTTTATATTGGCGACGCTAAAATATCATTCGTACTTAGTCCTATGTATATTATTTTCTTGGCTACCCATTGAATGATGCATTAGTTGTATAGTAAAACTATCTTTTGTAATTTTACTAATATTATAAATGTGAAAGCTTATGTGGATGTTTGTATGTTTGTTACTCAATCACGCTAGAACGGCTGAACGGATCTGGATGAAATTTGGCACAGAGATAGATTATAGTCTGGAATAACACATAGGCTACTTTATTCAGAAAAAATGTACAGTTCTCGTGGGATATATTTGTTTCTGTCTTACACACATTACATATTAATTTTTAAAATTATAAACTAATTTTTATTTGTAAGCTGTAACAATGTGAATCTTTAAGGTACTTTTTTTTAATATTCTAAATGTTGTTTTGCCTTTACATATAATATTTTTTTAAATGTCGTTATCACCTATAATTAAGGTACTACTCTAACTGCTCTATTTTCTGTGTATGTTATAATGTGTTTAGTTTGTACTTTGTTGGTGTTCTAATAAATAAATAAATAAATATCAAACATAGCAGTTACTGAAGAACTTTCATAGCAAGCATTTTGCAAAAATATAGATATACTAGCGATTCACCCTCGCCTCTCTCGGGTGCGTCCCTAGTTGCATACATTTTAACGTTTAGTATAGATTTCTCAGAGATGAGATATTTTCCCGCAGTAAAAAGTCTTATGTTATCTTATGTTGACTCGGATAACCAGCTATCATCATACCAAATTTCATCAAAACCTGTCCAGTGGTTTTCTCTTGATGCGTTCCCAGACAGACAGATAGATTATAAATATAAAGTGTGTATCTTTTGTTGGAGATCCTAAATAAAATAAAACAATACTATCTTCTTTTGTAATTTTTAAGCATAAGTACTCTTCTTCTTCCCTTGAATGATAGATAGCATAATATTATTTTTTTTTCTCATTAAAATACATAAAATTCTAAGCTATTTTTATTTATTAACACTTATTTACTTATCACTCAGTATAAAATTCTGAATTGCATATTATTTTAAAACATTATTGTGTTTACTTCTATATTGTTCCTTAGTCTGGGGCTTAGTCTAATAAAGTTTTATTATTATTATCACTAACAATGTTGCCCTATCATTTAAGTAAAGCTTTTCTACATCCTGAATAGAAATAAATCAAAATCTTTATTGTACCATACACATCCAAATTCATTAAATCAAACATCCTATATTAATCATACTCAAGTATCTATTGTATATCAAATTACTAGAACCACTCACTACGTTGTTTACTCCACAGGTGCCCTAATTTAGAACAATACACTCGTTACGTGCAGGGATAGTCAATAGTATGGGTCGCTTACGTTTAAATATAGTTTTTAAAAATATAATTTAAGCTTCAAAATGAATCAAATTAGGTAAAAGTCCAAGAATTTTTATGTGACCATTGTACATTTCCAACAGTGCTAAATTATTAGACTCGATGGTACTAAATAGGAAATAGTCACACGATTTTCACATAATTACAAAGATTCAAATCGATACGATACTTAACTACCAAGAATTGATTACACTGTTATTAATATTTTTCAATTTTTCTTTTTTTTTTTATTATCAGTTGTTTGAAGAATTTGTAAAGAATTCGAAACTTTTTGTTTTTTTTTTATTTGTAATTTTTAGTAATTTGTTTTTCGTTTTTTTTTAAATAAGGTACCTAAAACCTTTATTGGCAGTATTTTTTTTATTTTATAATTAAAAGTGAATGTAAAAAAATAAAGTCTTTTTTCAATAAATTAATTTTATTATAATAATTATTTATTATGTGAACAGTTTGTTTTAAATATAGACGGTATAACTTTTTCTATTTGAACAACCCTGCATTTTGAACGATTCTTTTTCTTCTACGAATATCTGGTGTATTCTGGAGACGCTGTAATAAATCTCATGTCACATTGGAGTTTGGTTAAATTAATTAACTAAATATTTTTCCTTTGATTAATTAAAGTTTATTTTTGATAAGGTTTAGCTAAACTTATCGTAGTAGTAGTTCAGTGGTAGTGCACTCGCTTGGGAACACCAAGTGATGCGGGTTCAATATGATTACCACTTGCTTTATTTATTTATTTATTCATTTATTAAGCATCTCCAATAGAAGTACATACGAAAATACAAAAAAAAATAGAAGCTCTTTGGACAGTGTTAAAAATGTACCCCCAATTACTGGAGAACACAACATGCACTAAAACAGTATTGATATTACTCATTATGGTATTACACTTATGGTGAAGAGAAACTTTGAATATATAAATCTGCATGTCATAGAAACCTTAACAAATCGAAGACGTGAGAAGTTTACGAACCCGTACTCGGGCAGCGTGATGGACTATGACATGATCCCGCCCGTATTGAAAGCGAGAAGTTAAAAAGAGCTAAATACAAGTAAATCTACATATTATAATTTTTAGATTTTTGTAAGGCATTAAGTCTTTTTTTTAGTTTTTTATCTTTTATAGTAAAAAATCAAAAAAATTCATAAAACATTAGTTGCTTAAAAATGTATATATATATATATATATATATATATATATATATATATATATATATATATATATATATATATAATACTAAATTAAAATTATTAATTTAAACACTTTTAGTGAAATGTTCCTTTTTCTTTAATAGTCAATAAGTTGAACTGAATATTCCTATGTATATTTTTCTTTTAAAAAGATTTAGCCAAAACTATAGTGATTGCAAAAGAGCCAAAATATCGAGAATTGGTTAAAATAATCGTATAATAATCGAAAAAATATAAAATACTGTGTTGAATAATAAAAATAATGTTAGTTAATAAATGCTTAATTAAGTTAAGTTACTCTTTAAATGAACATACTGACAGTTAATAAATTGTAAATAATATATTAACACTAAAAATGATACGAACTTTTAAAATCATTCTAAAAATGATTTTTTCGGGATGATTCCAATTCAAAACCTATTCAAAAACAATTAGATATCAAAATGACTTCATAATTAGCAAAAATATCGCATAACGTACAAAAAACATACAAAAAAACAAAAAAAAAAACATAACACCCAAATTTATTACCTCTTTTTTGAAGTCGATCAAACACTGACCAAATATATCACTGAGTCGAATGCTTATAATTTCTATGTAAAGCATAATAAGATTACGAAATGTCGATTATATTTACTTGTTTTTACAGATTTCATTTGCAGTAAATAAAGACAGGTGTAGCTTACAAACATACCATTTAGAGAAATATATTTGACAAATACTGTGTTTGGGACTATCAAATTGAATGTAATACTTGATTATTCTCCGCGGGATGCTCAATTAATATGGTAATGTGTGCTTTATGACAGCATTATAAAAACTATGGAAAAGGAAGCTTTGGAACCTTTTTGTTTTTATATAATTTGTATGTCTTGCCATAGAGGATCTTGGCTCCAGTATAAGATTGAAATAAGTTTTATTTGCAAAAGAACTTAGAAATTACCGTGAGTTGTACTATCCTTAAATTATAAAACATGATGTAAAAACTATAAAAACTTAGTAATATTATAAACGCAAAAGTTAATGGGAATGTATGTATGTATGTTTATAACTCTTTCGCAGGAACACTAATGAACGGTTTTAGATGAAACTACAGTAATATGGCTTATTAATAACAATAACATATCATAAGTTATCTATACATATAATAAAATTGTAAATAAGCCGAATCTGTCAAAAATTTTTTGGAAAATCTTATTGAAATAGGCTTTATTATCGATACAGAAGCCAAATCTACAGTTTTTAAAATTTGTGCCTCTCTGTCTGTCTATTATCGTATCACGGGAAAACCACTGGACAGATTTTGATAAAATTTGGCATGATGATAGCTGGTTACCCGAGTCAACATATAGGATACTTTTTACTGCGGGAAAATATCTCATCTATGAGCTAAACGTTACAAAGTAACTAGGAACGAACCCGAGCAGAGCTAGGGTGAGTTGCTAGTAATTTATAAAGATACAGTAATTTATGATTGAACTACGCGAGCGGAGCCACGGGACTAAAATAATACTTTATTGATGCCTTAAAACAAATGAAAAATTCGAATATAGACATGATATTGAAAGTAGGACATTATAAAAAGTTTCCAGACTACACTTAAGTTCCTACTAAATACCATAAATAATTTATTTGTGACGTAATATCTCTTTTTGGAGCCTAAGCATCCCACCTAAATCAAAATCTTAGTTACATTAAATATGAATAATACAATTGTTTACCAAACTCAAATATCGAATGTGCGACCACCTATATTATGATAAGAAACGTACACAATGAACTATAGCGATCGTCAGTGTAAATCTTTGAAATTAATTATTTAAAGCAATAATAAAGTATTGTACTTTAAAAATGGCTGTAAAAGATCCAGGGGGTACTATCCACCATAAAGATATTTTTTAGATTTTATTGTTCTTATCTTGATATGCGCTCGTGTTAATGGCTTGTCAGTTTTTTTTTTAATTTTTATAACACAATAGCCTATGTGAAAAAATGTAGTTAAAAATTATTGGATATGGCAAAAGATTCATTTTTTTTCTGATTTTGGGAAAGTTTAAAACAATCGATACTAATATTATAAATACCAAAGTAGCTCTGTCTGACTGTATGTCTGTTTGTGTGTCTGTTACGTTTTCAACCCTAACCCGCTGAATCAATTTTAATACTTGGAGAAGGACATAGGCTATTTTTTGTTGCAAAAATAAAATTTTAAAGGGTGGAATAAGGGGTTGAAATTTTGTATGGGGTACCAACTACTTAATGTATACTCACGATAACTATTTTTTTATATAAATATTTAAAACGTACCTAGGGTTAAGCCAGCTAGTAACCACTATACTAACATATTTTGCTTTAAAAATGTACAAAAAAAAATTTATAAAATTAATAGACATAAGGCAAAGTAAATAGTAAGTAGTTAGTTTTTTGCCCAAAGAATCGGCATTGCCATTCAGCGGGGGAATGCGGCTAGCATTCTTGCCACTATTCCACGCGGACATGACTTGTACAGTAACTAAGTGTACATTTGTTTTGTTTTGTACATATAATTAAGTGTATTTGTAATTTCTTTTATTTTAATGTAATAAATATATATACATTTGTATTGATCAAAAGTAAATAGTTTTTAATTATTACATAATATATTGTTTCATCTTATGATTTTTCCTACATCTAACAAAAAGTAAGGTCTCGAAATACCAAATAAGGTTCAAAACGACATTTTTTCATATCAGAAAATGAATCTCTATCATTTCAACATCTAAAATTCCGGCTTACTTTTGATCCTTACATAACTTAATATAATAAACTATACATGATAAGAAATTCAAGTCTAGTAAATCTATACATATAATAAAATTCTAACTAAGTCGAATCTGTACATTAAATATTTTTTGGAAAATTTTATTTAAATAGACATTATTATCGATACACAGGCCGATCCTATTGTTTTTAGAATGTTTGTTTATCTGTCTGTTTGTCTGTCTGTCTGTTAGGGAACGCATCAAGAGAAAACCACGTTAAAACGTAATTAGGGACAAACCCGAGCGGAACGAGGGTGAGTCGCTAGTATGTTACGATAAATCTACGAACGAACTCTCCGTTCGCTTATTTCTTTGAATGCCCTTATATCTATATACTAATCTGGATATACTGGTCCAATATGAAAAATTCTTTTTGCGTTTTATAGCCTATCTATTAAGGAAGGCCATAGGCTATCTTACATCACACTACGTCCTATGAGAGCTGATTTATTCTACAAAATTAAACTATATGGCTGATACTGGAGGAAAACGCTAGTTACACATACATATATCTATACTAATATTATAAAGCTGAAGAGTTTGTTTGTTAATAATCGCTAATCTCAGGAACTACTAATCCGATTTGAAAAATTCTTTTTGTATTGGATAGCCCGTCCCGGAAAAATGTACGGTTCCCGTGGGATAGATTTGTTTTTGTCTAGGGACGAACCCGAAGCGAAGCGAGGATGAGTCGCTAGTTAAATATACATATATGTAATATATAATTCATACTCTTTTTCTTTATCTTTGTACTAATCTTAACAAAGGATCCTATCCTACATTTGGCTAATGAGATCCGTTTTTCCTTAAAGGCTTCTTCTACGATTGATAGGCGTACAATATCAGATTGCCGTCACTCCGCCTACTGTGTGCTCTACGTAATTAAGATCAGACAACGTTATTATTATTCGATATTAGGTTTATTGCATGTTGAAAGATAACTTACTCTTTTTAAACTGCATTAAATACTAAAGTAACGTAGTTATTTGATGACTTTTACCAGCTTTTTATCACAAAAATAATGTGGATACTATATGGATCTGGATGAATGGTAGGATTTGTATGTATGTATGTATGTATGTATGTATCTATGTATGTATGTATGTATTTATGTGTGTGTGTGTATGTATGTGTGTATGTATGTATGTTACTCCTTCACGCTATAATAGCTGGACGGATTTGCATGTTTAGTAGACAGATAGACTATGACCTCCAGGTCATGCGTATATGTTACTCCAAGTAACATATACGCTACTGTTAGACACCTAGAGATACATCTGAGCGAGGCGAGGGTAAGTCAACATTAAATATATTTTAAAGCAAAACAAAGTTAATAATAACAAAATATCAAAATAAGTTATAAAAATTAATTAATTTTAATGTTATAATTGCTACAATATTTACTTTGCCAAATAATTGTGTCTCTCTGTAAGGTTTGGGAAGCTTGGAATTTTAAATTTGGTGGTGTTTTAGTCCTGCTGTCAGTCCTGCCCCTAAATTCTCATCGATCGTGTCGAATTATCGTCCCATCGGAATTTAAGATTGAAAGGAAAAGTCTGCGTGTACACACGTTGCACTATAATATCTCCTGAACATCTGGCTATTCTTAATCTTCTTATTCTTCTCTGGCTAGTCGGAAGTTCCGAGGTGGTTTGCCCGCTGATACAGCACAGTATTAATTAGATTTTTTATATGTATGTTAATTTTTAAGGTATATATGTTCATCATCTGTTTACATATTTAGGTATATATGTTCATCATCTGTTTACATATTTAAGATCTTTTTGTAAATATTGCCTGAAATAAATGATTAAATTAAATTAGTGAGATAGGCCGCTGTGGCCAAAATCGGTCAGAATGGCGTCATATAAATAACACAAAAAGTACCTAACTTTGATGGATGAGTTATTTTTCTACAATAACTTATATACTTAATAGAAAACTAAATTAACTTATATTATTTATGTTAGGTATGGTTTTCAAACTAAAACTTTATAGGAATAACATATTCTAATCACGTTTATACTTATCTCGTATATAGTTATATAGATAGTAGTTTAGGAACAATAATTTTTACTAGAGATAGTAATGAATTTAATATTATTTCAACTCTCAGAACTTCTCTAACATCAATACAATGAGTTAGTGAACCAAATAAAACAATGTTAGAACAAACATCCCAATGATATAAGGCCATAAATGTTTTCAAAACGTTCAACCTGAAAATTTTCGCCATTTGATTTCTAATCATTCGTTATTCTCTTTGTTTTCATACTTTCCACGAGCCCGCACTTTAGTAATTGGTGCTTTAGTGATAGTTTAAACTTAATTATGCGAATCCTACTCGACAAAATTGGAAAGTTATGGCTAAAATGGAACAAATCCGAATAAATTATCATAGATAAAATGTTTATGAAAAATATTATTTTTCAAATCAAATTATTCACATTTTTAGTGTATCTATTACTAATGTTATTTGCTGTTAAAATTTTGCCGAAGAGCTTTATTGCTTGTTTATTCTAAAAGCTATAATCTATGAAATTACTAATTCGTATAAATTTTTTTTTTCATTTATTTGTCTATTGATTGAAGAAGGTTATAGGCTATCCTCATGCGGATGAAACGAAATAAATCCATACTTGTCAAAACCATCAAAGAAATAAAATTTGCGTGCCTAGAATACGTGCTAAGTTATAAACGTTACTAACTGCTGCAGACTATTCTGATGAGCGAAGTTGTGGGTAAGAAAAGTATTGGTAGAAGTGAGATATCGGATTTTGCAGAGCCACTAGAAAATATTATAATTAATCTATAATACTCCAGTAATGGGTGTTTAACTCATGACTGGAGTACAAACATTCACGCTCATCAAACAAATTAATGCCCCAAGCGGGACTCGAACCCGCGACCGCTGGCACAGCAAGTACGGTCACTACAAACTGAGCCACACGTGCTATCAAATATGATAGGAAAATATAAAATAATCGAATATTCATTTTGAATATGATGCTAACATGCCACGCTATCTAAGTTAATCATAGATTTTAGTGGATATATGGAATACATGTCACATGTATGTGTATAATTGGTATAGTTAGTAACAAGTTCGAATACTTTATTTCAAACAATAAGGTTAATTTAAAGTTTTTGCCTGTATATTATCAGTGCTGTACTACGAAAAACTAAAAATAATGGATTTTTTTTACTTTTAAAGTGAATCTTAGGCAGTTATAAATCCAAAAATAATAAAAGCAAGAATAATTCAGAAGGAGTTTCCACACAAATCAAACCAGTTAAAAAAATCAAAAAGGTTTTATTACGATAACAAAAAATGTTATATCTCTGTACAGGGGAAGAGAAGAAATTAATGCTTAAAAAATACAAAATAATATAGTAGTAGGTTTATTATTTTTACTCATACTTTTAAAAAAACTCACCGATAGATGATCGGCCCTCGTTTACTTTGAAAAAATATATATTTTTATTCTTTTTCCCTTTCCCCCTCTCAATGTTTTACATGAATTTGTTGATGAATGTTGTGTACACTTGTTATTGATATACATATCAGTGAGTGTGTTACTTTTCAAATAATTTAGTGTGTTAGTAATAAGTTAGTGTGTAAGTGTGCTTATGAAATAAATAAATAAATACTTTTCATATTCATCAAAAATTTCTTCTCAGAAATTATAAATTAAATTGTTATAGAAAATCCCTTTATTCTTTGAAGGAAGTTAATGATCTGTACACATTGAGAATAGGAGCATACACAGGAAAATCACGCTACTATTTTTGACTTCGACATTTTTTTTGCAGGACTCCGTTTATGTAATTTAATAGTCTGAGTATTGAATAAATAATTAAAAATTTGATTTGAAATGTTTACTATTATCACACACTTATTTGAAAAAGGATTAGCCAGCTCTCACCATTGTTGAGGCACTAATACAATAATTCAATGTCTATAAAAAATAGGTATCGCTTATTCTTCGCATAAATATCGCATAAATTAAAATAAAATAGCTTTTATTACGGAGAATATTACATATGTAGACATATTATATAGGTACTAATTCTTAAAAATTTAAAAAAAAACTAAAAAATAAAAAATTAAAGAGTGTGTGTATGAATGTGTACACGCGCAAGAAGTAAAACGTCTGTAGTTTTACTTCAAAAATAAGCGTTACTTATATTATAATGTCACTTATCTCAGTTCGTCTCTTGGCCTCCTTTAACTCTCTCCATTGGATCCTGTCCCTTGATATTCTTCTCCAGTAAGGACCTACTGTCATTTTAATTTCACCTTCCCATCTTCGGCGTTGTCTGCTTCTATTTCTTTTTAAGTTTCTGAGATACCAATTTGTGACCTTTCGACTCCATTTTTCCTCCTTTGAACACATCGTCTGGCTAAATATCGCATAGCATAAATGAAAAAAAAATCAACTTGATATATAATTTCAATCTTTTATTAATAAATACTACATTAATAGAAAATCCCAATTTATCTCTTTTGTCCTGACCCGGGACTCAAACCCAGGACCTCATTACTTGTAACCATATAGCCATTAGACCAACTTAGCCAAATACTATATTCGGGTATGACGATCATATATTATACTAAGCGGAAACAGTTAAAGTCATAAGTTGGCAAGTTTGAGGGCAGCGTGATTTACGACAACCCTAAACTGTTATAGACGTATAAAACATTTTTATTTCCTTACAAAATTTTTCATACCCGAGACGAGCTTTACATTGTAATGACAATGGTACATAGTTGTAAATTTTACAAGTCACGAAAAATAAAATAAAAATGTAAATGCAAATTAAATGTTTTAACAAAGTCATAAAGCATAATAAATTACAGGAATTTTCCATAATAAATAAATAAACAGTAAAGTGTCTGTTTGTAATGTCAAAATAACAGCTTCATACTAAATGCATATGGAATTATATACGGTATTTATAAGAAAAACACAATTTTTAAAAATTTTGTCTGTCTGTCTGTTTGTTCCGGCTAATCTCCGAAACGGCTGGAGCAATTTTAACGCGACTTTCACTGCCAGAACTTAGGCTACTTTTATTTTTGAAAAAGAATTAGGGTTTCGCTCAAAAAAATTAAAACTGAACGTCGCTAGTTTGATAATAAATATAAACGGGAAAGTTTGTAAGGATGGATGTTTGTTATTCTTTCACGAAAAAACTACTGAATAGATTTTGATGAAACTTTACCGTAATATAGCTTATATATCAGAGTAAACGGCTATAATTGTTAAAAATATAGTAATTAACAATTTAACTACGCATCAGAGAAAACCACTGGACAGATTTTGATGAAATTTAGTATGATGATAGCTGATTATCCAGGTCAATATATAGGATACTTTTTACTGCGATAAGATATCTCATCTCTGAGAAATCTATAGTAACCGTTAAAACTTTACTAGCTACTACTAAACGTTTAACCAAAACCATATTCTGGGACTTACGCAAAATGTCATTCTAAATTGCTGCTTGCTTGCTATGACATAAAGACTAATTAGTCATTTCAATAAATAAATAAACATAAAATCAGATCTATCTAATATTATAAAGCTGAAGAGTTTATTTGTTTGTTTGTTTGTTTGTTTGGTTGTTTGGTTGAACGCGCTAATCTCAGGAACTACTAATCCAATTTGAAAAATTCTTTTTGCATTAGATAGCCTGTTAACTAAGGAAGGCTATAAGGCTATATATCATCCCGGAAAAATAAACGTTTCCAGTTGGATAGATTTGTTTTTGTTTAGGGACGAACCCGAAGCAAAGCGAGGGTGAGTTGCTAGTGTACTAATAAAACACACCTGAGTGAATGAAAAGCCACAGCAAGGTTTTCAAATGAGCCACTAACGCTTCCTAAGTCTGCGCATTAAATTGTCTTTCCTTTGCGAGATCTAGGAGTCTGTACGTTATGATAAGGCAGTTAGAATAATTTGAAACAGTATTTACGTTATTAATATTAAAATTTACGTTATTGTTATATTATTATGAAGACGAAGTAGTTGATTCATTCCTAAGCGCGGTAGTATGATGTCACATAACCTGTATAATGTTATTATTGATGAAGAATCCTCAATAAATTCATTGTTGTTAAATGTTCACGCTTAAACTGCTGAACAGATTTTAATGAAATTTGGCAAGGATATAGATTGGATCATGGGAACGGACGTAGGTTAATTTAACAAGCTATAATATGACGTGGGCTAAATCTAGTAAGTTTTAAAAAATCAAATCAAACTAATAGTTTCAGAGATAAGTGTATTCAAACAAATAAAATATATTCATATAATATTAAATTATTTGAAGAAATATTAATAATTTCAAAATTATTTGTTTACTAGCGACTCCCCCTTGCTTACGTTTTAACGTTTAGTATAGATTTCTCAGAGATGAGATATTTCCCACAGTAAAAAGTATCCTACATGTTGACCCGGATAACCAGCTATCATCATACCAAATGTCATCAAAATCCCTCCACCGGTTTTTCCGTAATGCGGTAACAGACAGACAGATAGAAAGACAGACAAAAATTCTAAAAACTATAAACTCAGCCTCTATATCAATAATAATGTCTATTTCAATAAGATTTTCCATATAATATTTAATGTACAGATTCGGCTCAGTTAGAATTTTATTATTATTTATTTATGTTATATTCCATAAGGCTTAAGCCTCAGCTTTTTGATATAAAAACCATCAATACCCATGTGGCATGGAAACTTTTTAATACAGATTTTACGATTATAAGCTCATTTCAGACTTTTACTGTCACGTTGTGTTGTTGCGAATATAAAACGGCTGCTTACAATTTAAATGAGATCACTCAATTTCCAATACAAATAAGACTTTGGAAATTATGGGAAAATAACATGAAACGTTAATTTATGTTATTGTGTTTGAGTTCATGGTCCAATCAGCATAGTTATTAGGTTTCAGTCAAAAAATTGTTAGTAATCGTCCAGAGAGGACGTGCCTGGGAGAGCACGTGCCACTTAAAGTCGTTACTGTGCCTAATCTCTAAGTCTGTCGTATTAAATTGTGGTCCCAACAGAGTTTAAGAGTGTAAGAAATTGAACCTATCTATACTAATATTATAAAGCTGAAGAGTTTGTTTGTTTGTTTGGTTGAACGCGCTAATATCAGGAACTACTATTCCTATTTGAAAAATTCTTTTTGAATTAGATAGCCCGTTAAATGAAGAAGGCTATAGGCTATATATCATCCCGGAAAAATGTACGGTTCCCGTGGGATAGATTTGTTTTTGTCTAGGGACGAACCCGAAGCGAAGCGAGGGTGAGTTATACAGTATGCATTAAATTCAAATTCAAATTCAAAATATTTTATTCAGCATTAAATTATTACAATTTTTTACTGAACGTCATGAGTCTACTACCAGTTCGGAAAGAAGAAGCCTCAGACCTGAGAAGAACTGGCGAAAGAAACTCAGCGGGACTAATATTTTTTTTTTTAATAAATTATAATTTACAATATTACTATAAAGTTGAAGTAGCCTGGAGGCGATCACTTCATTCCCAAGGCGTGCTATCTTCTATAAAATCATTTATTGTATAATAGCCTTTAGCACACAAACGTTCTTTAACAATTTTTTTGAATTTAGCGATGGAGGCTTTTTGAACATTTTCTGGGATCCTGTTGTACAAGCGTATACATTGTCCATAAAAAGAATTACTGACTCTCTGTAGACGAGTCACAGGCATTACAAGTTTGTGTTTGCTCCTAGTATTAATGTTATGCATGTCACAATTCTTGGGAAATTCGTGTATATTTTTACGAACATACATAACATTTTCGTACACGTACTGAGAAGCAACAGTCAATATTTTTATTTCTTTAAACTTATCTCTTAATGACACTCTAGGACCTAAACTATAAATTGCACGAATAGCTCTTTTCTGCAGGACAAAGACCGTATTAATAGTTGCTGCATTTCCCCATAATAAGATACCGTAGGACATAATACTATGAAAATAACTGAAATATACTATGCGAGCTGTATCTACATCAGTAAGAAGTCTTATTTTTTTTTACCGCGAACGCTTATGTGTGTCAATTTGCTTGAGAAAGGCATATTTTTTAAAGCAAGTTTGTAATCGTTAAATGAAATGTGTTATCGGGTTTTCTAAGAAATTATAATTAAAAGACGAAGTGGGAAATTAGAAAGCAGTATTAATAAGACTCTTTCCCTTCCCTCCGGACCTTTCCAGTGATTAAACGTGCGAAATGTTGTTCCATAGTTACTTTAAATTTATTTTAAAATGCGTTAAATGTATTCAAATAATAGGAGTGCATAACAGTTAAGAAGCAGTGCTATTTGTGAACTATCAGTTAAAACAGTGTGCATACATTAAGTATAACCGTCTCTTTCGGCATCACCCCTAAAGTAATTGTTTAGAGCAGTGAAGTAATAGCTTACGCATGCCCACTTTAAGGGGTCTTGTTACACTAGACGGAAACGAAAATCGTATGAAATCGCCGCGAGCCACCAGTTTACTTTGACCGGTAATCTATAAAACTTCATCTTTGCTCATAAGCGCCTGGTACTTGAACTGTTAAAATATAAAAGATGCCGATCAACCGCTCTCCACCATCTCAACAACTACAGCAGCTTACGACTCCCAGTTCGATTCCACATTGCACCTCAGAGCCAAATCTATCTAGTCAGACGGATGTTGAGCAGCTAAATGTAACCATGCGTCAAAAGCGAAAGCGTTTTGAAACTGACAGCGGTGCAGAATCACAACTATCTACATTCATGAATGATATGAGAAATATGATGATGGAGTTCAAGATTCAGCAAGAGGAGAAAATAGAGAAGGTTTATTCAACTTTAGATGAAATAAGAAAGCAAAATAACGATATATGTTCTTCTATAGAATTTATGTCTAAATCTTATGACTCACTAAATGAAAAGATACAGAAATTAGAATTAGATCGCCAAGCTAATATGAAGTATATACAATCCTTAGAAGAAAGGGTTGAAATATTGGAACGCGGCTCCCGTTCTTCCTGTGTAGAAATTAAAAATATCCCTACCCAAGTATTTCAATCTAAAGATCAATTATTACAAATGATTATAAGTATTGGGAAGAAACTTAATATAACAATATCACCCCATGAAGTATGTGACATATACCGCATACACAGCAACAACAAAAATATTGAAACTAAACCGGTTATTGTTAAGTTTACAAGTGTGATTATGAAAGAAAAAATTATTGATTTATATAAAAAATATAACAAGGGAGGTTCGTACCTAACAACGGATAGTGTTAATATTTCGGGGATGAGTAAACGCATTTTCATTTCAGAAAACTTATGTAACAAAATGAAACGTCTGTTTTATTTGTGTCGAGATTATGCTAAAGTAAACAATTTTAAGTATTGCTGGGTATCGCACGGCAAAATATTCTTGCGAAAAACTGACGGTGCACCTTTACGTCAAATAAAGAATGAAAGCGATCTACCGTCTAACGAAGAAAAGTGACTATATAAAATATTATATCTTAATTTACACTATTGTTTACTTTTCTTAGTCTTAGTTGAATATGTTTATATGATTTTTAGAATAACTATAATCTTAAAACTATCAAAAAAAATTGTTTATGGTAATTTCGTTTTTATTTACTGTTTGCATGTTTTGATTTTTTATATTTGCTTTTCAACTCAAATTTATAATAACAAAGTAATATTAAGGTATGTAGATATAGTGAACATTTTATATAAAAAAATAGATACTTTACACAATACAAAATATACACAACAAATACACTACACACATTGTTTGATTCAATACATATATTATATTCAATTCAATTCGTACATCAGGATATTTACAAATAACAACTTACACTGCCAGTTTATTGATATTATGATTTTTAATTTTTACTTTTTATTTTTTTGGGTTTCATATGTTACACATATAAGCCATATCATAAATTGTTTGGCAAACTATAATTCTACATGGATAATTAAGGTATTATTTTACAATTATTCAAAATGAAATATCTCTTTTATAATATTATTTCTATATATACATTTCTTTTAATTAAACGAATATGATTGGTATAAATAATATAGCTAATGATATTGATGATATTCGGGTATCTGATTCTTTTACTTGCTCTCCGGAGAATTGTGCATCATTTTTAGTACAGAAAAATGTAAATTTACTTAGCATTCTACATGTAAACATTAGAAGTTTGGGGTGTAATTTTATACATTTTTTGACTTTATTAAAAAGAGTAAATATACAAATTGATATTATAATTCTATCGGAATGCTGGCTTAGCAAGTGTTCAAATCTCCCTGTCCTACCTGGATTTACTTCATATGCTTCTGAATATCTACACCAAAATGACGGGGTAGTTGCCTACGTTAGCCAGAGTATTGTTCACACTGTTGAGAAACCTATTTTTAATGACGCGAATTGTCTTATTTTAAAGTTCACGAATTCACTAGCTATCGTAGCCCTTTATCGTTCACCCTCTTTTAGAAATATAGATAGATTTAATGTTTCTCTAGATGAAACTCTACAGCAACTTCATACATTTGACAACATAGCTATTATAGGTGACATTAACATCAATATAAGTACTAATAATAATGATTCAAATTCCGATTTATATCTCAACCTTATTGCATTACATGGGCTACTTCCGGCTCATACCTTACCTACTCGTAATAGTAGTTGCCTCGACCACGTCATTTTAAAATCTACACATACAGCAACTACTCTGGTTCTTGACTCTTATATTACTGACCATGCGCCGGTAATTGTCAGCATTGACCTTCAATTAAAAACTCATTCTGTACGGCGTACTGTAAAGCGAATTAATGAAAAAACATGTCTTGAAGAATTAGAAAAATGTGATTTCTCAAATATCCTTCAAGATAATGATGTAGAACGCGCCGCTACAACACTTGTTACGTCGGTTTCTGAAATTATCAAAAGGAACTCATATGAAATAAAGGTTTCTAATAAGAACAGAATATTAAAACCCTGGATAACACCTGGACTCTTAAAATGTATACGTAATCGTGATAAATTATTTCGTAAATCTAAAAAAAACCCGGAAAATCTCAATTGTCTCACAACATATAATAGATATAAAAATTTTTGCAACAACCTCTTAAAAAGGATTAAAAGAGATTATGATCGGAATAAATTCTTAAAAGTAAAAAACAACGCCAAAGCGACATGGGATCTAATAAAAAATGTTGGCCATCTCAAAACATCAACCCAAACATCTACTGATTTATTAATGTTAGCAAATGATCCTGTTACCGCGGTCAATGTTGTTAATAAATATTTTTCTAGTATCGGCAAAACTCTAGCTACGAAAATTATTGATTCAGTCAACTCAAGGCCTATTGATGAATTGTGCACCTCACCTGTATCCCCTTTCTCGTCTTCTATGTCCCTATATAATACTGACTATACAGAAGTGGAACATGTAATAAATAACCTTAAGAATACATCCGCAATGGGATGGGACGAAATTCCAACGTCATTGATAAAGTTAACGAAACATTTACTAATCCCAGTGATTGTTCATATTTTTAATATATCCATAGAATCTGGTATTTTTCCTAAAGTTTTCAAAAAAGCCCTCATTCATCCAATTCATAAAAATGGCGATACTAGTAAATTTAATAATTACAGGCCTATATCAATTCTCACCCCGTTCTCAAAAATATTTGAAAAATTATTAAACCTTAGACTCAATAATTATCTAACTGCTAATAACATAATAGCTCCTAACCAATATGGCTTTAGAAGTGGTAAGTCAACTGAAGATGCTATTTTAGACTTTACTAGTACAATCGTAAAAAATTTTAATGACAAGAACAAAGTTATCGGAATATTTTTAGATTTAACCAAGGCATTTGACACAGTTTTCATCCCTAACCTTTTGATGAAATTAAATCATATTGGTATAAGAGGAGTTGTGAATGACTTATTTAAAAGTTACCTCAATGATCGGTCACAGTGTGTGGTCATTGATGGGATCGTGAGTGATGAGGATAGTATAAGTTTTGGAGTGCCGCAGGGTAGTGTCCTTGGACCGACACTATTTCTCATCTATGTCAATGAATTATCTAAACTTCATATTCCAAACTGTAAAATAATTTCATATGCTGATGACACTATTCTTCTCGTTGATGGTAAAAGTTGGTCAGAAGCGACAATACATGCAGAAACTGCTTTATCTTCTGTCTATAAATGGCTATGCGAAAATATTTTAACGTTGAACTTGGATAAAACTAAATTTATGACTTTTGCTCCAAATAAAAATTCTCTCCCGTCTGCCTCTGTTTCTATAAATGTTCATGAGCTAAATTGTATGAGGAATATCGGATGTTCTTGTAAAAATATTTCTCTTACTAATCATATTAAATATCTGGGTATTTGGATTGATAATACCTTGACATGGAATGAGCATATTGCGGCTACTTACACAAAACTTCGTAAACTAATTTTCGTTTTTAAAAAATTGAGACCCATCATTGACTTTACGTTATTAAAAAATATATATTATGCACTCGTACAGTCAATCATATCCTATGGCATTACTGCTTGGGGAGGTACTGGAAAAACTAAGCTACTACGTCTTGAAAGGGCTCAAAGAACTCTTCTTAAAACAATAACATTTAAACCCATGTTGTTCCCCACTGATGAGCTGTATAAAATGACACGGGTATTATCGGTTAGGAAATTATTTATACTGCAAACTATACTACGCAAACACTCACAAACACCATTCAAAGACCATACAACCGACAATAAACGTAGATCAGATATAGTTTGTAAAACCTACCGAAGTCGATTGGCCTTGTGTAGACAACATTATTATTATTTTTCTCCAAATATATATAATAAAATAAATAAAATTATCAATATCTTTCCTAGGACACTGCATGTTTGCAAAAGTGTAACTACAGCCTGGTTACAGGATCTGACTTATGAAGAAACTGAAAAACTACTTATGTTTCCTTAATTAGTGGCAGTTAAAACTTCACTCACATAACTCATACACACACACACACACACACACACACACACACACACACACACACACACACATATACACACTCACACACACACACACACACACATACACACTCACACACACACAAACACACACACACACACACACACACACACACACACACACACACACACACACACGCTCATTTTTTTTTTTTTTACTTTATTTTATATACTCGCAAAATTTACTAAGCAATTGGAACTACTAGTAGTATTTAAAAAAAAAAAAAAAATTCTTGGAGGTGGGCGTTATTGACTACAACACAGTTTAGAACTAATGTAGTCTTTATCGTAAAATCTGTATATAATTGTAACTTTCAGTGTGTTCCAATAAAGATTTTTATTTTTTTTATTTATTTTTCTTTTGTTTTTGCTTTATCATACATAGGATGTTTCGTACCAAAGGGTAAAACGGGACCCTATTACTAAGACTTCGCTGTTCGTCCGTCTATTTGTCTGTCTGTCCGTCTGTCACCAGGCTGTATCTCATGAACCGTGATAGTTAGACAGTTGAAATTTTCACAGATGATGTATTTCTGTTGCCGCTATAACAACAAAAACCAAAATACAGAATAAAATAAATATTTAAGGGGGCTACCATGCAACAAACGTGATTTTATTTAGTCGTTTTTGTTCGATATTGATAACGGCAACAGGTAGACGCTTGAAATATTCACAGAATATTTAATTATATATTCACTTTAAAAATAAATAATTAAATTAAAATAAAACAAATATTTATGGGGGGCTCCCATACAGCAGAGATGATTTTTTTACTGTTTTTATAGATAATAGTACGGAACCCTTCGTGCGCGAGTCCGACTGATACTTGGCCGATTTTTTTTTTATTTTGTACAATAGATTGTCCAACATAATCTATTATTAAACGTCGTTTAATGAGTATAAGCCCTAGAAAAAAGCGAGAAATAATAAATATAGGGCAAAATAACTAACTTGAGTTATATTTTTAGCTGCATTGATTATAAGGTAATATTCTGTTTTTAGTCATAAAGTGAAGTACTGCAAAAAAATATTTTATGAGTACTTTTGCTTTACTTTTATTTTTGTCTATGTATTTGCTTCATGTATAACTAGAATAACAATAAAAAGTGAAGATATTACGTATGTTTATTGTAACAAAAAACATAGGAATTTCATAAAAACTTATGATAGATAGCCTTTAGAAATCCTTTTTGTCCTCTTATATTCGCTGACGTCTGCTACCTATAAACTACTTGTCAAATCTCAGCTTCATAGGTCAAGTAGCTATCGAGATTTCGTGTTTGGTCAGTAAGTGAATGAGTGACCTTTCGTTTTCATATATGTATTGTTACCTCTATGTATTGTATTCTTACATGAAATATTATATTAAACTAGCGACTCACGCTCACTTCGCTCGTGTTCGTCCCTACGTTGTTTTCACGGTTAGCTATGTTTATACATAAATAGTAGCTTGCTACACCTAAGATATTCCTTTAAATTATATAGCGATTTACCCTCACTTCGCTCGTGTGCGTACGCCGTACACGGATTTTGTTCACAATTTCATGGGTTTTAATTTTTTTCGCCGAACCCTGATACTTTTTCTAAAATAAAAATTGCCTAAGTTACTCCTTATAACATCAGCTATCTGCCAATGAAAGTCCCGTCAAAATCGGTCCAGCCGTTTCGGAGATTAGCCGAAACAAACAGAAAGAAAACAGACAGACAAAAATTGTAAAAAATGTTGTTTTGGTATATGTACCGTGTATACATCCATATGCATTTAGTAGACAGACACTCCAATTTTATTTATCTGTATAGATTACCTTTATGTATTGTATTATTACATGAAATATTATATTAAATAAGCCACAAAATTAAACTAAGCTAAAGTATCCTATAAGAGAGCAATAGTGTTTCAAAGTATTTTCAAAGTACCCTCGATATTGAGTTAGTGAGGGACAAATTGGTACTTGCTATTCAGGACCTAACACTTACTGAAATAGAAGCCTCTACATTTTATTAACTTCTATACAAGGGAAAAGAACTACATGGCGAACAACAAGGGAATCAACCTAGAATCGTATTTTATATACGTAAACTCGTACATCAAAAATGTATCCATAAAATATTAACATATCATTCGCACGGTTGATTTTGATAGCAGTAAATGAATCGAGTAACATAATATACATACATTTATAATGGTTAAAACGTCAACGTTATGGCACATTACACGTTAATAAATAAATACACTAGTTTACAGTCATCTCACTACAGTTATAGTCTAATGGGCTACAATTGTACTATTGATGGTGTATTAATTAACACAAAAAAAAGTGTGTGTGTACTTATGTACGTACGTAAGAAGTTATACTTCTTTGGCGTAACAGAACAAAAACATATAAAGATATCATCCCGTATGTCACAACTCTCTGTTTGTAAAAGGAATGCAGCTAACTTCATCATGTCGCTCTTTGGCAGTCGATGTACGCGCGCATCGTACAAATTTTACTCTTATATTTTTTTCCAAATGTACCAAAAAAGTGTAACTTCAAAAGAAGTGAATTATATGAACAAGGACCGAGTTATCATTGTATAATGTATGGTTAGGGCGCGTCTCTAGGTGTCTAACATTAGCCTATGTGTAACTCACAAACACGCAAAACACACACACACACACACACACACACACACACACACACACACACACACACACACACACACACGCGCGCGCGCGCGCGCGCGCGCGCGCACACGCACACGCACACGCACACACACGCACACGCACGAACGCACACGCACGAACACACACACACACACGCACACGCGCTAATTAAATGTTTTTTTTGTGAGAAAACCAAAATAAATATTAATGTCAGCGGAAAATTAAAAAAAAACTAAATTTTTATCGGCGGAAAATGAAAAAAAAAAAACTGAAAATATCTTGAGTTTAATGGTGAGACCAGATGACCCAATAAGTACAAAAAAATCATTAAAATCGGCCAAGCCGTTTAATAGCAGACCAATTACGAACATACACACATCTGAATGATAATACAATGTGTAATTAGTAGGTATATTTACTAGAAAAATATGAGTTTCTTCTGCAGTAGTTGGTATTTTATTCATAATTATGAAGCCCGCAATTATTATTTCGCTTCTTTTATTTAAGCTCTACAAAAATCGGTTGATTGATTCACTATCGCAATATATCTCATATCTTGACTTTAAAATTTGCTATTTACTTATATAAAATATTAATATTTGCTTTCCTTTAACGAAAATAGGCCAAATGAATAAAGTTTTAATTTTGTGAAGAAAAAATATATGTACAATGTTATTTTTTTGTTTGTATTGAAATATAGCGAGTGTAAATTCGAAATCTAATATATTTAAACGAGCAATGGTCAAGCGCCCAAAGTGCAAGTTTGTCACGGGTGTCGGGTTCGAATCCAGGTCGGTTTCAAAACTTTTGTTTTTATTTTTTTGTATTTATTCAAGTTTTTAGTTTTTTTTTTATGTAAAAAACGTATTTTTATCTATATATATTTATATCGTAATATAACAAAAAAGAACTCCGAGCGAAGCTCGGTCGCCCAGATACTCAATATATTATATTCGATACAAATCAAAGCACACCGGCTTCGAAAATATTTGATTAGGTATTTATAGCAAATGATAACTTCTAATCAGTTATTTTTTACTTTTAGTGCTTTTTTGGAGTCGGTTATTATTTTATATTTATTTTTATTACCTTTACAGACAGTACTTATCCATATTCTGTAAAAAAAACATTGAGCTATATATGTCATTTTAAAGGATAAACTCCTTTAAACATGAGAAAAATATATAAAATTATGGACGGTTTAAACTTATAAGTTAGGTTCCGAAAATTTTAAACTATTCAGTATAGATGGAAAATTTTAGACTATTCAGGCTAATGTAGAAAACCGACAGCGGTGTAGTTTAAATTAGAATACCGTACCCGTTAGTGTGCGAATTTGCTTCGGTCTCATTATCATTTAGTTTGGATTCTAAAAGTTTGCTTGAATACTTTGAAATTTATTTTTATCTAAAAAATACGGTATATTTGATTAAATTTTTAAATACCAAAATCTTATAGTAATTAAAATTAATTACTATAAGATTTTGGTTTTTGTTAATGATTGATTATTCTTTTATTTTATTAGCTTACTTCATTTGTCTATTTAATTTTGGTTACATTTCATTTAATTTTATTGTACTTTATTAATTATCTATTAATCTAATTAATTTCATTTGTTCTCATTGTATGACATTTGTGATTATTTACGTTTTGTGAAACTTGTTTTTGTGTATAGTATATGAATACCTACACTTTAGTTAATATTTTTTTTTTATTTTTATCTAATATTGTGCGTGCTGTGATTCTCTGTAAGTGGAAAAGCATTTAATCAATGTACTGATAGCATGTTTTCTGTAGACGATCCTAAATAAATAAATAAACAAGAATTGCGAAAGTTTGTATGTCTGTATGTTTGTTACTCCTTCATACTAAAAGGGCTGGATGGATTTGGATGAAGTTGCGGATATATAGATTATGACCTGATGATATGTTTTCGGATGTTTTCCTTTATATACACACACTTACCCACCTGGACACCAAATTTCAACTTTCTAGGTTATTTGGAAGTGGCTTAGGTTTTACTACTATATGTCAGTTAGTCAGTCATAAAAATGCCGATTTTTAGACGTTAGTATCTCAAAAACCGTTTGAGCTGTATTTATAAAATTGCGGGTTCCAGTTAATATAAGGAGATTTAATAAATAAATAAAATTTTGAGTATTTGTTGTATAGGTTTTGAGTTATTATGAGGTCGAAAAAGGCTCCAAATGGTTCGTATAATATAACACACGGTGCTGCATCGCCAGTTCCTTTGGCTTGAACTTGGCTGGACACGCTACCGCGTGTTGATATTAAGCTATGTTTTAAACTAAGCTGTTGTAAATTCGTACAAAGAAGGACGGATGGAAAGCAAAAGTTTACATGTGATGTTTCAATGTAACCCTAGGTATTTTTAATTAATTTTACTAAAAAGTAAAAAATATTTTTTTGACGAAATTATGTACCTCAATCTTATTTAAATAATGTATTGTCTTTACATATCCTTATAAGGGTATGTTTAAATCTCCTAATTTCAATTGAGGCCGCCAATAGACCAAATCTTGATAATTCCAGAAGATATTCTAAAGCAAATGTGTGACTTTAGACTTTAGTGGAATTGTAATCTGACCCTATCGGTGAAAGATCAGGCTTATAAGAATGATTTAGCCATGATCTAAGAGGTGTAACATCACCATCTCCCTTATTGTGGGATATTACTAAGTTATTCTGGGATATTACTGAGAGATTTGAATCAAATGCAGGACATCAAGATTAGCGATTAGTACATGTTAATCAATAGACCATATAGGTAGTTAAGAAATATTCAATAATCATAAAAATATATACAAAAGTGAGTGGATGAAATCCAATATCCAGTACAACCCAAGAACCTTTTATTGCCTCTAAAGATCAAAGTAAGTATAAATAAAATATATGTACAATGTACACATGACATGGCCTTTTAGTTTCCTTCAAAGAATTTTCAAGTTTAAAATATATTTTAGTATACGATAAAATCTGAAATGCCGAGTAAATGGAAAATATTATATTGCCGTAGCATGAATCAATACAACGTCATGTAACATATTGGTGTTGTATCGCCTGTTTTATGTTGAACTAAGAAGTGACGACGACTTTGTCTGCATTTTAAAGTATGTATTCAGCCCTTTTGACAAAATCTAGAATATTCATGGGTAAATATAGTGCAGTATTTAAATTTTACTTATCTAATCTGATTTTGGTTTGTTTAACTTTATTACTTATCAAAGATGTTATTTGTAGACCAAATTATCTAAGCCCTAAGGCCCGAAGGCCTCCCTTTAATATAAGGAGGATTAGGTCATAGTCCACCGCTTGGTGGACTTTACATGTCTTTCGAAAAATTACTAAGTTCTCTCAGATATGCAGTTTCTCACGATGTTTTCCTTCACCGTAAGATAAAATATAACAAGCACATTGAAAAGGATCGACACATAAAAATAACAGAGGTTCAGGACCCGGGATTTGAACCCGCTTCACTCGGTTTCCCAAGCGAGCGCGTTATCATAGGGCTACTACTGCGTTTTAAAGTAGTTAATAAATATTTATAACTAGCAACTTAGCGTTACTTCGCTTATGTTTTATTCCAAGTCATAATCTATCTTTATACATTACTTTGTTTTGTTAGTTTCAAATAAATATATCGAACCATTTCAACGTGAAGCAGGATCAACACACGTACAAATTTTCGCAATCATAATAGTATCGAAATACTTATATACATATTATATAAAATATAATACTTTAAAATTTATAATAAATGGGTTAAATATCTATCTTTTAATCTACTAGTACCTGAGCGACCGAGCTTCGCTCAGAGTTTTTGGCCAAAAGTACAATTTTCTTTTTTTTTAACTAAAAACTTGAATAAATACAAAAAAAGCAAAAGTAAAAACTTTATATCCGATTCGAAAGCGGATACCTGTGATTGTCAATCTTACGTCTTGGCCGCTTGACCACGATGCCTATGCCAGAGCGTAAGAAATTATCGACATATTTTGCATAGAATAATGCAAAAGCAGACCGCATGAAAACTCGAAAATACGCATTTTCCATACATAAAACTAATCTAGATCGATGTTTCGCCCCCGCGAATCCCCCACATACCAAATTTCAGCGAAATCGTTAGGGCCGTTTCCGAGATCCCCGGTATATAAAATAAATAAATATACAAGAATTGTTCGATTAAATATATTAGATTAGATATTAGACAGCCGTAACTAAGTATGAATTAGAGCCATCAAAATAAATTTAATAAACCTAAATTCGAAGGGCTGGCTATCAGGAGGAAGAATTCCCTAATGAATAAATAAATTAGATAAATTTGGCCCAATATCTTCTGCTTTTATTACAATTAGAAGTACTAGCAAAAATCGATATGCTATTTCGCGGAGGATTCGGGTAGAAAACTTGCCTTTATACAGCCAATATGTAATTTTGGCGTAGAATATATTATAATATGTAACTAAATACAAACTCAATTTGGACTTTGAGTACGATTATTTAAATAATGCTAATAATCCATACTTCCATACTAGTATTATAAATGTGAAAGTGTGTTTGTTTGTTTGTTTGTCCTTCTTTCACGTCAAAACAGAGTGACGGATTGGCGTGATTTTTTGTATAGATATAGCTGGAGGCTGGAGAGTGATATGCTCCTTTTTACTGCGGGAGATTATTTCATTCCCACGAGAAGACTTGTTATAATACAACCCAAAAAAATATTTATGATCAAAATTACTTGAAACTTTGTATAAATGCTCTTCAATACAATTAAATAAATACGTGTTTTAACATTTTTCGAAATTCATCCCATAAGTGGGTAAAATAGGGTATGAAAGTTTGTATGAAAAATACCTTTTTAGCGTTTTTTATTTTGTAGTTTTAGCGCGAGTTCTGCTAGTAACAAATAACGCCTTCCAAATCGAATTTCGACCAGACCAGGTCCTATATTTCATTTAGATCAGCGTACTGGACGGCGAAGCGTGGGGCAGACCCCTCACAAGGTAGACCGTTGACTTGGCCGTAGTCTCTGGAACTCACTGGATGCGGATGGCAGAAGATCAGCAGTAGTGGAAATCTTTGGGGGAGGCCTATGTCCAGCAGTAGACGTCTTGTTGTTGTAGTTTGTAAATGTTTTTTTTTTTTTGTAGGTTTATACTACATGCATTCTATTTCTATTACCATTTGTCCGATTGTGATGAGACTTACCAACCAAGACCAACAACGATGCTGCTTAAATTAGTTGCTTTACAAAAATTAGAATACCGTAACCGTTAGTGCTTGAATTTGTCGGTCTCATTATCGTTTAGTTTAAAAACTTAAAGTTTGGTTTAGTAGTTATATTTTTATTTTAAAACATCTTCAAAAAGGAAGAGATGAAGAACTTTTTATCTAAAATGATAGGCTTTAAAAAAAATTTAAAAGTTTATCCGCCTTTAAGAGTGAAATTATTTCTAAGTCCTATGTCCTATGTATGAATTACTAGCGACTTACCCTCGCTTCACTCGTCCCTAGTTTCAATTTAACGATTAGTATGGATCAGATAAAGAATATATTATATGATATATGGCCTACAGCCTTCCTCAATAAACAAGTTATCTAATGCAAAAATATTTTTTCAAATAGGATCAGTAGTTTCTGAGATTAGTGCATTCAAACAAACTCTGCCTCTTTATAAAATTAGTACAGATTAATAAAAAGAATATAAAGATCAATTTTAAGTATATTTAAGAGGATTCTGTCTACATTACTAGAAATCATTTTCAACATGATCACCACTTGTCTTACGGTGAACGAAAATATCGTATGGAAACCTGCATGTCTAAGAGAACCTAGCAAGATATGAAGTAAAGTATACCAGCCCGCATTTGGTCAGCGTGGATTATGGCCTGATCCCCCTGGTATTGAAAGGAAGACAGTGCCCAGCAGTGGGACGTTAAGAAGGGTTAAATACACGAATCCTGAAACATTATACGTACATTATACGTAAATATTGTATGTTCTTTACAATCTATACAGATAAATAAAATTAATGTGTCTGTTTGTCTGTCTGTCTGTCTGTTTGGTTCGGCTAATCTCTGAAATGGATGGACAAATTTTAACGGGACTTTCACTGGCAGATAGTTGATATTATAAGAAGTAACTTAGGCTACTTTTATTTTAGAAAGAGAATTAGGATTACGCTCAAAAAAATTAAAACGTACCTAGGGACGCACCCGAGCGAAGCGAGGGTATGTCGCTAGTCTATAATAAAAGAAACTCTCAAAGCCGCATCTATTAATAAAGATTAAATCAAACAATAACTGCTTAATTTTCAATTACAGTATATTGGATAGCTCATCTATTACATGATTAAATAGGTTATTACGTATCAGTGGCTCCGATCGAAAGGATATTCACGTTGCAACTAGAAATACCCTATTGAAAGCATTTCAGCTTTAATTTTCCCCTATTAGTAAATTCAAACCGTAGAGCGTTTTCAAACAATATCGATATGTATGAGTACTAATATTTTAAAGTGAATACGAGTATGTTTGTTTATTTGAACGTGATCTCTGTAACTACAAATACTAAATAGTTTTTTTTTTTTAATTTAGTATCCTATTTAATGAGAAAGATTTCATACACATCTATTTGCGTGCGTATGTATGAGTGCGTGACATTTGTTACTCCTGGCCTAAACGAATTTGATCTGTTAGAACGCAGAACGCTTTTTCTTCCTCTTTTTAGATCTTTTTCTCATTCTTTCTATCTATGCCTCTCTTTTCATCTTTCTCATATTGTACGATTGTAAGAGGAAAAGAAAGAAGAAAGAAGAAACTGTAATAAACTAGTGACATACTCACTTCGCTTGAGTGAGCTTTAAGGTACCTTAAGATCAACACTATCTTCTAATGTTACTTAATATCATTATTATATATTTAATATTTCATCTCGTTGAAAGTTTTCCTTTAAACATTAATCAATTCTTATATAATAGTTTAAGAATTTATTAATTCTTATACAGTTTTTAATTTACAATTCATAACTCCTTACAATATTTCAAGCGTAACATAAAATAACTAACAAGACCTCAAAGTTAAAATTTACTATAAAGAAAAGACGTCTTAAGAAATATGAACCAAAATTATATACCAGAAGCTCAGCATTTTATAACTTGATTTATGCTAAGTAATGTTGACTTCAGCTATAATGGTGCGGTAAGAACTGTACATAAAGCTACCTATCTCTAAAATAAGACTTTTTAAGATGATAGTTTCATTAAATTTACAGTGTAAGAGGTATAAAAGATTAAGTACTTTACCGTTAGGATACCTAGATTTTGATTTTAAATTAATATTATCTTTAGAAAAAGTTAAAAAAATACTCATTCTATGTCTTGTGTCAACTATTTTGTTTCTATTATTATTACATACTAGCGACTCACCCTCACTCCGCTCGGGTTCGTCCCTACTTACGTTTTAACGTTTAGTAAAGATTTCTCAGAGATGTGATATTCTTCCGCAGTAAAAAGTATTCTATATGTTGATCGGGATAACCAGCTATCATCATACCAAATTTCATCAAAATCCCTCCATTGGTTTCCCTGATGCGGTAACAGATAGACAGACAGACAAAAATTCTAAAAACTACAGATTCAGCTTCTAGTCTATTGCAATAAGATTTTCCAAAAAATATTTAATGTACAGATTCTTATAGGCTTAGTTACAATTTTATTATATTTTATTACATATTATTGTTATTATTTGATAGTAAATGAAATGACCTACTAATAAGTCGATCTAAATTTCTATTGCATATTAGATAAGCTTATCTGTTAAAAACTATTTAGAATAAGATCAAAGGTTGCGGAGATTATTTCGTACCTGCAATTATATTAATTTAAATAATTATGCGAAATCGAACCCGCGAGCTTCCTTTAGTAGATAATGTCTTTAAAATAATGGCAAGTAAATCCATACTAATATTATAAATGTGAAAGTGTGTTTGTTTGTTTATTTGAGTGTTTGTTTGTTTGTTTCTTTTTTTGTTTGTTTGTCCTTCTTTCACGTCTAAACGGAGTGATGCATTGGCGTAATTTTTTGTGTGTGAGTCGGGGAGTGACATAGGCTACTTTTCACCGCGGGAGATCATCTCATTCCCACGGGAAAACACATTATAATACAACCCAAAAAATTATTTATGTTCAAAATTACTTGAAACTTGATATTAATGCTTCTTGAATATAATTAAACAAATACGTATTTTAGCATTTTTCGAAATTCATCCTATAAGGGGGTAAAATAGGGGATGAAAGTTTGTATAAAACTACCTTTTTAGAGATTTTTCTATGGTTTTAGCGCGAGCATAGCTACGGGTTCTGCTAGTTTTGAATATATATAACATTCACAATAACTCATTTACTAAAAGAGGTCATTTTAACAAAAAATAACAGCTAAATTCATTCATACTCATTATGTACTTAAATTAAACCCTTATTTAAAACGTACAAACAGAATAAAAGAAAACGTGTATATAATAACAAAATCACTTTTACGGATTACTTTTATCTAGAGGTTTATTTATTTGATAGCAGATTTTTTAATTTGTAGAAGAAAATGTTGAGAAAAACTGAATTTGTTCAGAAATTATTCATTTCAAATTCAACTGAGTAAAAATTGCAACGGGCTTCGAAATTTACATTTTTCAATAAATCTATTCGCTTTTTAAGACGTATTTGAATATTTAACACTGAATATTAGGATGAAAGGATTGATGGAGAAATCAAGAAATGTTATTTATACACACATTTACCTTAAGTGAGAGCATAAATCTGATGATGCAAAACAGTTGTGCTTTCTAGAAGATCTTTCTTTTACTTCTATAATAACCGGTTTAAGCTATTGAATGACATGAATTTATACTTATACTTAAAGAGGCAGAGTTTGTTTGTTTGTTTGTTTGTTTGTTTGAACGCGCTAATCTCAGGAACTACTAATCCGATTTGAAAAATTTTTTTTTGCATTTAATAGTCCGTTTATTAAGGAAGGCTATAGGCCGGGGTGATATATATACCTATATATATCACCCCGGCCCATCATCATCCCGGAAAAATGTACGGTTGAAATGAACCCGAAGCGAAGCGAGGGCGAGTCGCTATTAAATTATATTTTACATAGACCTCGATGAAATATATCATGTTATGCGTTGCAATTCATAAACTATAGTTCACATAAAAGATGATTAATCTAACAAACAAGCCAACTGACCCTAAAAATTACCAAAAAAACTTTAATTTATATTATTTATAAATAATATAAATTATGTAAGGATTTCAATATATGTACATATATAATCTAAATATTGGAGGCTGCTTACTTTAATTCAAAATGTACAAACTCTAACCAGATGTTGCATCAACTTTGCCTTTCGCGTAAAATCTTTGTGTAGTTTTAATTACTGTTCTTACTTTATAGTTAGGAAGTTTTATTATATATCATAAGTCAAGGATTTTGAATAAGATAACGTTAAAACTTAGCGGTAGCAAACTATAAAGTTTTCTTTGTGAAACTATGAATTTTGGATGTTTTTACTTCCTAAAGAAACAAATAAGTAATTTAATATCTATTATAATAATATAATCCTTTTAAAGCTCTAAATATTAGCCATGAAAGCACATTTTACTAGGAAAAAATCACTTAAAATGACACAATAGCTCATTAAAACATGTTTGGTTCAGATTGTAGTGATCCTACTGTGGGCATTTATTTATGTGATGAGCACGAATGTTTGTATTCTAGTTATGAGTGTTTATATTGATAATATGTATGTACTTAAAGTTATATATGTGTAGTGTATCAACTATCTGGTATCCATAACATAGGCCTCGTAGCTTACCATGGCACTAGATGGTGCTGTTGTTAATTTCCCAAAATATTTATTTATTTTTAAGACAAAGCTCTATGGTTTTCATAGTCTTACTAAATAAAAAAAAAACCTTTTAGTATAACTGCCATATTCTTTTGCTTATTTGATCTATTTGAGAATTCTAAAGAAAATAGAAGAGCCATAATAATTATGTAGAATATCTATATCTAGTAGACCGTTCCTACGAACACTTCGCATTCGAGCATTCCACAAATGTACGTGCCTCACGCTCATTTCTACCTCGCACGTACGATGTGGAACGATTTGCCTCCTAAAGTTTTCCCTGAGCACTACCCTATGAAGTTCTTATAGAGTTGGGTTTCTTACAGGGTTGGGTCTTCTAAATACCGATAACGCATTCGCATCTCTTATAGAAATAGCTACTTTCTATCAGGTGGGTCAGCTCGTTACTTTTTAAATTATAAAAAAGACCAAAAAATAATAACCTTCAATACAAATTGCATCGTTTAATAAAACTATCTTTTCGGATTTTCTGGCGGAATTATTTTGTCTGTTTGTCTGTCTGTCTGTCTGTTTGTTCCGGCTAATCTCCAAAACGGCTGAACCGATTTTAACGGAACTTTCACTGGCAGATAGCTGATGTTATAAGGAGTAACTTAGGCTACTTTTATTTTAGAAAAAGAATCAGGGTTCCGCAAAAAAAATTAAAACCCATGAAATTGTGAGTAAAATCCGCGTACGGCGTACGGACCCGAGCAAAGCGAGGGTAAATCGCTATATAATTTAAATGAATATCTTAGGAGTAGCAAGCTACTATTTATGTATAAACATAGCTAACCGTGAAAACGTCACTAGTACATTAATAAATGTGCATCGTTATTAAATGAAATATAAGCAATGAAAACTACTTGCACGTAAATACAAGTAAAACTTGATTTATTCACTTTAAAAAAGTATAGGCTAAATTATAGTTGTAAATTCTTAATATTTAAATAATATGTCTTAGACACATAGAAGAAGACTTATTGAACAGGTACATATTAAAAACTTGGGAGACCTACATCGCTCATGTATGTTCTTTTTTTTACTATAATTTATGATTGAAATTAATTCAGCCATCAAATTATTACTTGAAATGTAAAGCAAAGTTTGTTTATTTTTGGTACTATCTGCGGACGAAGTCACGGGTAATGTTAGTAATATTATACATACAAAATACACCTAGAGCCGCCCAGAGAAGTGAAGGCATGTCACTAGTAAGTAAATAAGCTATTACACACAAAGGTTTTCGCGTGATGCTTAAACCAACATACATATTTCCAAATAAAAATTCTAGAAATTAGTGAATAAACACACAAACTCCATCTCGTATTTTTTTTTATATTGTAAAGTGTCGCTATTTGAATGTATAATAAAACGGTTATTAATTGATTATACTGGCCACACTGATAACGCGCAATTATGATACCTTTATAAATCAGGCAGTTAAAAATTATGAGGATGGTCAGGCCGAAAAAAATAAAAATAAAATTACAATTAAAAAGAGAACGAAACAAAAGAGCGGATTGGTCGGCGGTGAGTTGACATGGGTGGATGCGATCTGTGATCATTAACGGGAGCAAAAAAATAAGAAATAGTTTAAAATATTTTTTTTCTCATAAATTGTAACTAAATCTAGTAAAAATATATAAGTTTTGAAACATGAAGCTCTCTTTTCCTGAGATGTTCTATAATGTGTAGCTACACTTTTTCACAAAATATCTATATAACTAATAAAATAGATTTATGACTTTACTAGAGACTCACCCTCGCTTCGCTCGGGTTCATCCCCAGCTTGGATATAGTAAAATGGATATAGTATATTATCCTTAAGAGATAGACATATGCCACCGCGAACTTTTTTGTAGACCTTTTTAAGGTGTACAATACTGTAGTACATTATTTTGATCTCTCGTAGGGTTCAGCCAGCGTTTGCAATGTAAGCACAAAAATGTGTTTATTTACGACATCACATTAGAAACCTCTAAAATTGTCAGAGTTTCTCTACTATATTATGCATGTATTATACATATAAACCTTTCTCTTGAATCACTCTATCTATTAAAAGAACCGCATCAAAATCCGTTGCGTAGTATTAAAGATCTAAGCATATGTAAGGACAGACAGATAGCGGGAAGCGACTTTGTTTTATTGTGTAGAGATTATTGGTCATAAATAAGTATGACATTTTTTCTCTTAATCTCAAACAATAAAATTTACAGAATACCATATAGCACTTTTTTAAAAAAGCTTTTATTTCAATATTAAACTCATATGTTAACACACTTTGAAATGATATAACAATCATATAACTGAGTTATAACTCAAAGTAATAGCGGCAGAGCTCGACAAATAGGAATGCCAATAGTGTGATCAATCTTTGGCAGGTGCGAACATTATTGTACCACAGAAAATACTACGTATTGTCAAAATTGAGGAGAAGGAAACTCGATTTCTTTAAAATCTAGATTTAATATACAATTTTTTGGTTTACATATTTAACAGAAAAATGAATCATACGAGTATCTACCGATCTACCGTTTTGTAGTGGCAGTGGGAACGCGCTCGCTTGGGAAACCAAGTGAAGCGGGCTCAAATACCGGGTCTTGCACCTTTGATATTTTCATATGCGAGTCATTTTCAATTTCCAACATGATTACTACTTATCTTACGCTAAAGGAAAATATCGTGAAGAAATCTGCATGTCTGAGAGAACATAGCAAGTTTTCGAAAGCCATGTGATACCTGCCATTACGCCAGCCTGGTGATCTGATCCCCTTAGCAATGAAAGGAGGCCAGTGCCAAGCAGTGGGACGTTAAAAAGGGCTGATTACATCTACTGTTGAAAAGTTAGTATTTTATAATTAGAAGCGTATAGAAGGCCCTGCCTAGAGTTTTATTTCCGAAAGGGCACCTCCTGCGAGGTTCGGACCACGGCTTACGAAACTATCGGTTGGAGGTCTTGCCGTATAGGAGACAGCTTAGATTACTCTGAAGGAGTTATACGACCCTCATACGCCGAAGCGTGTTTGGGACGTGACATACAAGGGACATCGTCCTCGCCGGCAAGAACGGTGCTATGCAATGTATGTATTCAGCCCTTTTTAACGTCCCACTGTTGGGCACGGGCCTCGCTCCAATACGAAAAGGATCAGGCCATAGTCCATCACGCTAGCCAATTTCGGGTTGGCGGACTTCACATGTCTTTCAGAACTTGCTAGGTTCTCTCAGACATGCAGGTTTTCTCATGATGTTTTCCTTCACCGTAAGGCAAGCTGTAGTAATCAAGTTAGAGATGATTCGCACATGAAAATATCAGAGATGCGAGACCTGGATTTGAACCCGCTTCACTCAGTTTCCCAAGCGAGCGCATTACCACTAGGCTACCACTGCCTTTTATAGCTATGCAATGCTACTTAAATGTTCTAGAACTTATCAATGACTTGCAGCAAAAGAATAGTCTATTCTTACACTCAATACGAAATGTTAAAATAAAGCGAAATATACAGTCTTTATCAATATTATTTTCTTATACTTGGAAATTTCAACTAGAGACATGCTACGTTATTCCCGTATGCACACTGAATTGCTTTATACGAACCAACATGAATTCAACTTAACAGGTTCAGAACAAATCTAAACTACAACGTTACAGTTGGATGTGTTAGTCCATTTTCGATATTCCTCAAAATATCTATACTAAATTGAGGACATATGAAAACTGTATACAAGTTAAATATCGCGGATTTAATTTTGCAAGTACCACTAATTAATGAATTTAGATATATTATTTCACTAGCTTTTTTCTCTTGTTTTGTCGATTTGATAGTTTCAGAGAGTTGCTCATTTAAACAAATGAAAAAATTAAAAAGACGATCTGTTTGTACTACTACTCGTATATAATTTTTGCAGAAAACGGTATTGTCATTTACACATTAGAATAATTTGATATAGTATTAATAATCTTATTTTACCGACCAATCTCCTTCGTGTCTTCTTAATTTGTTTGTTTGTACTTTGTCCTTCTTTCACGTCGAAACAGAGTGACTAATTGGAGTGCTTTTTTGTGTAGAGATAGTCGGAAAGCTGGAGAGTGAGATAGGCTACCTTTTAGTGCGGAAGATTATCTCATTCCCACGAGAAAACACGTTATAATACAAACCAAAAAAATATTTATGATCAGAATTACTTGAAACTTGGTACTAATGCTTTTCAATACAATTAAATAAATACGTGTTTTAGCATTTTTCGAAATTCACCCCATAAAAGGGTAAAATAAGGGATGAAAATTTGTATGCAACCAACCTTTTTAGTTTTTTTGTAATTTTAGCACGAGCAAAGCCGCGGGTTCTACTAGTATATTCATAAATTTAAACATACGTAAAATACAAAATACATTCTCATATCAAATCACGTTTCACTTTAAGTTATACGTTATCTTAAACTTGTTAGCTAACATTTTATTGAATGTCTGCGGAAACACCTGCAGTGTGCAAGTTGCAATTTCTAAACAGATATTGGTTGACCGACGTGGATAGAAAGACTTATATTATTCCTTAGTAGTGTTTCCTGTACAAATCGAATTTTATATTACCTTTATTATGCTCTTACTGTTAGAGACTAAAACTAGAGCTGTATTAAAAAATAACTACTGTCGTTATTTTTGTGTGTATGTTACATCTACTTTAATGTTGCCCTGAGTTTTATAACTTTTTTTTACATTAGTTACATTCAAATCGGTTTCATATAAATTCTAAGAAAAAGAGAACTACATATATCTTATATATTTAATCGAGCAATTCTTGTATATTCATATCTTTATTTATTTATACCAGCGATTGGGAAACGGCTCTAAAGATTTCGCTGAAATTTGATATGTGGGATCTTTCGGGGGCGAAAAATTGATCTAGATTAGTCTCATGTCTCGGAAATCGCGTGTTTTCGAGTTTTCATGCGGTTTTCTTTTGCATTATTCTAGGCAGAATATCGTCGATAATTTCTTTCACTCATGAATAAGCATCGTGGTCGAGCGGTCAAGGCGCAAGTTAGACAACACATATGCCCGGGATCGAGTCTCGGTCGGAATACAAAGTTTGTACTTTTGTTTGTTTTGTATTCAATCAAGTGTTTAGTTTTTTATCTAAAAAATACGATATATCAAATAAAAAAACTCCGAGCGAAGCTCGGTCTCCAGGTACTATACGTAAAAGTAACCAATCATAAGTTCATTGATAATTTACTTATTTATTATTATTTTTTAAATTTTGGCCTTCCATAATTGTATAATAATGACATTACGGGAATTCGTAAGTGGTTATATACCTTATTCCCGATTTTTCGACTTGGTTGCACCAGCCGTGGTTACGGAAAACCTCGGGAATAAGGTACTTTGAAATTATTTCATCATCATTCATCATCATTATTATGGAAATTTACTCGTATTTATTTGTTGTATAATGCTACAGCAAGTGACTATTTACAATTAATTTCTTAGATATTAACCAGGAGATGATAATATCGGTATCGACTATATTATTATTGCTAAAATGTCAATGAAAGAATAAGAAATTTACAATCTTTTTAGTATATGAATTCGACCTTTCATATGTAGTTGAAATTATTAAAAATTTTAAATTGCGACATGCATATTACATTTAATCTAGTCTTGTTTAATAAAGCTCCCACAAAATTCAATTCGTTTTCCTCTTTAAACTATTTCACCTGCGTTTAGAACATTCCGCAAATGTGCACTCTAATTCACTTCGTTTACTGTGTTTGTTGTACACAAACGAGTAGAAACAAAAGTCACAACACAAATTCCTTTATATCTCCACTATAACTTTGTCAGCGGTTAAATTATTTGTGGTAATTAAATGTCCGTGAAAAAACTTAATATTTTTATTTAAATTTCCACTAATATTAATTTCTTGAATGTTTTTTTGTTGGTTCGCTTCAGCTAAAAGATGAAGGTTTTTAAAATCAGTGCAAAGTTTATGTTAAGAAAGAGCTTTTTACATAAAGTTCACACTGGATAAAGGCAAGGTGAAAAAGTAACTTAGATAAACTTGTAATATAATATGGATTTCTTATTCAGTACTTTTTAACGTCCCTCTGCGTAGATCAGGCCATAGTCCACCACGCTGGCAAAGTGGGGATTGGCGGACTTCACACATCTTTCGAAAACTTGCTGAGTTTTCTCAGACATGCAGGTTTCCTCACGATGTTTTCCTTTACCGTAAGGCAAGTGATGGTCATGTTAGAAATAATTCGCACACGAAAATATCAGAAGTGCAAGACCCGGGATTTGAACCGGCTTCACTTGGTTTTCCAAGCAAACGCGATTACTAATGTTATAAATAAATTGGTTGTGATTGCAGTGGTGCGAGCACTTCGTACTAAATCATTTCTGATTGGAAGTACTGGATATAAATACGTTTATTGACATTACAGATAGATATTTCATACATTCTACTCCCAAAAGAGAAATAAACAATGTTATAAGAAAATAAATGTATTAAATAATGTTATATAGTGGTTTTATATTGTTATCGAATTTTCATAAATTCGGGCCTGGCTTTTGTTAAATATATATATATATATATAAAACAAAATCGAGTTTGTTACAACACTTATAACTCGAGAATTGATGGACCGATTTTTATGATATTTGTTTTGTTGGATATGTCTTTCAAATGATGAAACATCGGAAAAATTCAGGAAAAAAAACATTTGGAAAAAAATATCTATTTCAAACTAAGCGTCAAAACGTAGGGACGAACCTGAGCGAAGCAAGGGTAAGTCGCTAGTAATAATATAAAAAACACGGTTATTACATTTTAAAAGATTTTTACTTTAAAGTAAGGGGCAATCAACTCGACGTTAAAAATAATTAAGCTCGAGAATATTCCGAAATAATGTTGTACAAATTAAATAAGTCTTATCTTATTAGGGGCCTTGTTTACAAATGTGGGTATTAGCAATGATCTTTATTAATGTGAAGGGAAGTAAAGGTTTTTAACCCCATGTTCATTATTACATTTCTTACTGCCTTGGTGGTGTAGTGGCTAGCATGTACGGCTGCACATCCTGAGGTCCTGGGTTCGAGTCCCGGGTCGGGCCAAGTTTAGTTATTGAGTCTTTCTGTATAGTAAGCCTCAGTAACAGCCCGGAGTTGGGAAGTTGGCGATGTTTTACCCCCGTGCCTCGGAGAGCACGTAAAGCCGTCGGTCCTACGCCTTAACTCTCACCGGTCGTGTCGAGTAGTCGTCCCACCGGAGTATGAGAGTGACAGGAATAGAGAGTGCACATGTGTCTGCGCGTACACTTGTACACTATAATATCTCCTGCGCAGTTGGCTAGTCTCAATGAGATTGGCCGCCGTGGCCGGAATCGATCAGGAGGACATTACATTATTATTATTACATTTCTTTGAATTTATACTTTTATTTTCAAGCATCAGGGATTACATATTATACATTACTTCTACATTTTAAATATTTCTATATTTTCAGATTTTTCGGAAAACCAAAATTCAAAATAAATCCACTAAAAAAGTCGAAAAGTTCGTTTCATTTAAAATGTCAATTATCGCGAAAATCTAAGAAATTGTACTTTTACTTAGATTGTATTTAGAAGCCATTTAACTTTAAAACTCTTGTCAATATACATTGTTTTGAGAAAAAATAAAGAATTTCCTACATTACGAGTATATGGCTATGACCTAATAACAGTTCACTTTTATGGAGTATATTTTCTATACTGCTATAGTCTCTTAGCGTTGAGGTTTTAGGGATTTCTAAGTTTAATATACAGGGTCATTTTTAATTTAATGAAGACCTTTTGGGAATATACTATTTAGATCATAACAACACCATCTGTAAGAAAAAAAAACTTAAATTTTACAAAAATAAAAATATTTTTATTGCACCTTCTATACGGTAATAGTCCACATTAGCAAAAGAAAGCACGTGTTCGGTGGAGTGGGAGGGGTGGAGGGGTGCAGGAGGCGGTGCTTGCTCATTTAAACTTGACCAGATGCTGGGACTATTACCGTTTAGAATGTGCAATAAAAATATTTTTATTTTTGTATGAAAATAATTTTTTTTCCTGCAGACTTTTAGATTTAGGTGTTTCAATTACAGGTTGATCATTATTATGTGATTGCTCTTTAAGAGACAAACTAATAAGCAAAATATTGCCTACTGAAATATGTTAAGTGGGCAATCTCATTAGACCTAGGCAACTGCGCAGCACCTATCATAGTGCACTTTCAATTCCTTTAACTTATATCGCGGTGAGATGACGATTTGATTGATTGACACGACTAAGATAACGGAAGATTGACAACTTAATGTGCTTTCTCAGGCATGGGATGTCAACACTGCCAGCTTCCCAACTCTGAACTGCAACTGAGTTTTGCGTACAGAAAACCTAGAAATTCCAGGGTTCAAACCTAGGACTCCTTAAAAATAAATGTAAGTAAACAATTTAGATATACACGCCAAAGCAAATGAGAGATTCTTCTAGTAAAGAAGCCATCGAAGAGTATCTCTATCCACTTCTCTTCTTCTTCTCTCCATCATCACTTGAAGTTGAATGTCTTATGGTTTGATGAATGCCAATGATTAGTTTGATTCGACTCTTACTAAGTTATATTATGTTTTAATAAACTACACTTTAAGCATTTATTATAACTTTTGTTTTTAAATCTCTGAAAACTCGATCCGTTTTTGTGTTTTTTTATATATTTAAAAACGTATATCTAATATATTTAAAGGAGCAATTCTTGTATATTTATTTATTTATTTATACCTACTGGTGATCCCGGAAACGCCTCTAACAATTTCGCAGAAATTTGGTATGTAGGAGTTTTCGGGAACGAAAGATCGATCTCGATTAGTCTTATTATGTCTGGGAAAACGCGTGTTTTTGAGTTTGGATGAGGTTTTCTTTCGCATTATTTCACATAAAATATGATCGATAATTTTTTACGCTCAGGCATAAGTATCGTGATCAAGCGGCCTAAGTTCAAGATTGACAATCACACGTGTCCGGGTTCGAATCCCGGTCGGATACAAAGTGTTTACTTTTGTTTTTTTTTGTATTTATTCAAGTTTTTAGTTTTTTTATGTAAAAAATACGATATAACAAAAAAGAACTCCGAGCGAAGCTCGGTCGCTCAGGTACTAAATAAAAAATAAGAGACTTGAAAATGTTATTTATATTTAAGACAAACAAATCCATATAATCTTAGAAAGCAATATGTTCTTAGCTGAATAATTTATATGCAAAGCTTTTACGTTATATATAATTCAATATCGTATACCAAAATCGTAGAAGCATTTGCGAATTTTACACCTTTCTTAACATCATTTCACGTTTCAAACGGCGGAATGTAGTAAATATTTAAATTCTTCGATTTTGTAGTGGCTTTCAAGTATCTAGGGAATTTTGGTATTGAAATGAGATTTTTATTTTTATCTTATTTAATGTTAACGTAGAAATATTAAATGTGAAAATAAGTTTGTTTGTATATTTATTGATATAGAAGGTTACTTCTATATTGGTTTGTTAAAATATAGCTCCCATAGAATATTATTATTCTTTAATAAAAGATGCTGAATACACTAAGTAGATAGTACACTAAGTATAGTTAAGTAAAATAAATATCAGGGTCTGCAACGCCCCATTGCACTGCAGCTACGGGTTCTGCTTACTCTACCCGTTGACAACCGGCATGTTGTTGATGGTTCCCATGATGGGTCTCCCCAGCATCATCATAAAAAAAATTAATAAAAGTAAATATCATTATAGTTATTTTGGCAAACTTTTTCTTTTTAAGAGTTAAACCTTTTAATAAAAAAAAAAAAAAAACTTTAAAAGTGTGACTAGGACAGCATCAATCTGGCGTACTGCTGCTTGTATCTTCATTCGAGACACTCGTATAATTAGAAATCAAACATCAAAGGATAAGTTCGTTTGATTCTCAATTATAGTTACTTTGGGAAACTTGACGATTTTTTGCATTATATTTTCATTAAAAAAGGAATGTAAATAAAACTGCTGTTACAGATATAAATATATTTTATTTCTTTTAAAGAAATTCTTATAAGAACGTAAGAAAGGCCAAATTTTTGAACTTAAAAACTATAGTTAAAAGAGAAATGATTTTTTATGTTATTTTTAAAAATTATAATACAAGTTAAAATTAATTGTTAGATTGTAATTCATATTTTAGAGTGGTCGGTTGAGAAAGATTTAAAAAAAATTATAGCTAACTTTGTGTAATAGTAATAACTTTGTAGATTTTCGTATCAACTTGCACAGTATTATATCTTTTCAAATGTAAAGGTTTCAAATAAAATCGTTAATCCAAGAAGGTATTATTTAAAAGAGGTACTCGATTCGTCAATAGATAGATTCATGTTATCTGTAGATGTTTTTTTTTTCTTTCTTTTTATTATTAAGTCTGCGAACACCACCGACTTTAAGTTGTGCCTTTTAATGAGCTTTTGTTTTATTATTTTTTTTAAATTTAGGTTATATTTTCGTGTTAAATTTAGTGTTAGACAAGAATTGTGGAGTTTATAGAATTCTGAGGAACTCTCATGGCTACTATTTGGAAATTTAACAGCATTGAAACTGTAAGTTGGTGGTAGTTTACGTAATATCTTGATAGATTCTTAATTTTTCACGTTTCATGATCATCTTTAAGTGAATTGATTATATTTAAATGATGATCCCGTTCCCATATATTTCATAAAACAACATTAGTAAGTATAGTAATTAGTTACTGTTAAAATACAACGTTCGTATACTGTTTTAGTTATTATTATTATTGGAATTATTCTTAAACCAGACTTAACCCTTAAAAAATTAACCTAATTGTATTCAATTTAAACGTCTTTAAAAATTATTGTTGAAAATTTTATATTCTTTCTCAACATACCATTCTTTACATAAAATTATGTACCAAGAGACGACTGCTAGTTAATTATGTAACTTTGTTTAAGTTACACTTATACTTTTTATGTTAACCCTTTGACAAATTAAAAAATACAATTTAAATATTAATATTTCATTAATACCTATCTAACATTTTCTAAACTACCCAACTTTTTCTCAATCAGATGAGGGTAAAGTGGTCAATTAGCTATATTCGAGAATCGAACCCGAAATATATGATATAACATGTTATGTCTGCAGGAAATTTTGCCACAACTTATATATTTTATAACAAAAAATATTAACGTAGGTATTTCATGGAGACTACTCATAAAATATATCACGCAAAATTTTACTTTTGTAACCTCTCACTTCCCTTTCACTGCATTGTGTCACTTTTCCTGGAATCCCCTTTAACATTTAAATAAAAAAAACTATCTATTAAATAAGTATTTATTACTTCGGTAATACACATTGTATTAATTATATTTATATATAAATCAAAAATTTACGCATAAACTGTGAAAATCACGTACCTTAGAAACTTCACTCTTCAATTCTAATTCATATTGTATCACGTTACATAATATTTTATGAATGGCTTCCAATATTTATTAGGTACAACTTCCATACATGTTTAAGCAGTCATCTCTTAGACTATAAATATTAAGTAAACAATCAAAAACGATTACTATACAATTAAGGCTTCCCACATACAATAGAAGCTCGTCCTTAATGAAAAACAAATATCTTACCTAATATGGCAACATTTCTATCTTTTTACCTGTACATTAAATATTTACATTTAAATAATTAAATCTTTGTATTTTTTTTAATAATTTGAAAATCGGTTAGCTATTAAAAATATCAGTCTTCAGACTTTATGAAGTTACGGTTCAAATTGTCCACCACAATTGACAAACTGTGTTTAAACAATTTTTAATTATATATATTTTTTTATTCAATTGTTTTATCATGAACTGATATTTATAGGTAAAGATTTTATATAGTGTATGAAAAAGTAACTTTATGTAGCAAATCGGTCACCCATCCAATATGCTCCAGTAGCAACGTTGCTTGACGTGACATGACTCACTATGTCTATCGGTCCATCCGATTGTCAAACATTAGTGAGACTGGGTTCACACGATATTATCATGCACATTTTTTTGCTGTATCCATTTATCGAATAATAGTGTATACGCTATACAGAGAACAATTTAAATACACGTTTTTTGTTCGGCAAAAAAGCACATAGATAAATACGTTTAAGAAATACTAAGCTGACTTCTCAAGTAAACTAAATGAAATTTAACTCTCGAGTTTCAAGGTTATTGCTGTACGAAAGCTACAGCTGTTCAACTTTTACACGTCTGAAAGAAAATGCATCGTAAGAACATCGCACTGTTTTCACGTTTCACGTTTATAATCAAACACTGTAAAAAGCGTGAAGTCTAACCACAGTTTCACGCAATACACATATGAAATGTTCAAAAAAATCTTATTAATATTACTTTTTCGCCTTTGAAACAAATATTTGACTTGAACTGTAAATACTATTGAGATTGTACCAATATAATCAATGGATGAACTGATTTGGATGTGGTTTTACCGAAGACTTCAATCAGCTGAATAGTTCTTAGTAATATCTATAGGAGCATTCATTTTCAATATATAAAATGCAATTTAAATTCATTATTTGAAGTTTGAAACTTCAATACTTTTTTTAATTCCTTAATTTAATATTCCCGAAGAAATTATAAAATTTCGATATTTATACAACACTTTGTTTTCAATCACTTCCACTTTGACTTACACTTTTGAGATTAAATATTTTTCTATGTTCACTTTCAGTAACACTTGTTAGTTTAAGTAATAGTTTTTAGTATTTTCACACTACATTTTAGTTTCTAAACAATCTTCAGTGATTTCTCACCTGCACTCAGTGTCGCTTGTTACTTGTATTGTGTTGGTTTCAGCCGATTTCATTGAAGTTGGTTTTACTTCTTGAGATGAATTTACTGTGAAATAATAAATATTGTTAACGAATAGATATTGTTGTTAATTTTGTGTTTCTAAATTTAATACCTTTTAATAAATATATATAAAGTGTTATGAAGATGCTTTAAGTTTGAGAATGATTGTTACTCAATTATGCGTAAACTGTTAAAACAATTTTGATAAAACTTAGCACACAGAATTACTTTTTAATTTTCTTTTGTTTTTTCATCTAATGCAACAATTATATAAGTGGATGATATAGTCATTTATTTTTTATAAAATTTAAATATACTTTGAATTTACCCAGCTTCAAAGTTCAAAGGAAATGTTTGCCTCTTAAATTAATGGAAAATCTACATGTCGAATTATGGCTTGGAGTGTTGGGCCACAAAGAGTATAACCGTAACCGAGTAATATATAGTATGAGCCACAATAAAAAAAATTGGCTGTAGCAGAGATGCAGGTGTTTAAATAGATGTGTGATGTTAATATATTAGAGGAAGTAAAATTGGCGCAAATAGCGGTAAAGTTAAAGAGTACATGTTGGCATGGCATAGTCATATCATGTGGAGAGAATAAAAGAATATGCGTCTTGTGGAAAGAGAACGATAGAAGAAGGTATGGATGAATAAGATAAAACGTATATTAAAGGAGGAGTGAACTCAAATATGATAATATTATAGATGAAATGAAATATATATACTGTATCGACTCCACTTAAGTGGGATAAGGTCAAGGGTTTTATTTTAAAGAATTGTTTGTTTACTATTATGTGTACTCACGACTATTCTCCCGAGTGTACCTGCTAAAGGACATCTAGGGCTTAAGCGAAGCGAGGTCGAGTAATTAGTATTGTAAAAAAATTAAAGAGTGCATTTATGAATGTGTACACGCGCAAGGAGCAAAACTTCTGTAGGTTATCGGTACTCTTTATGAAATTCAATTTATGTTTGAAATAATTAGGATAGGTGACATACTAAAAATGACCCATGTGAGGTATATTACAATCATATATTTATAGAATATCATTTAAGGAAAGAATATAATATTATATATCATTTGTCAAATAATAACAACGGTTACCATGGCAACAAACATACGTACATTTTTTCGTAACGCATTCACCAGCGTACCCCCCAAGTCAAGCGTGCGTAAAGAAGTTTTACTTCAAAAACACTTATACTTAAACATATACTCACGACTAGTCTTCCTCCCCAGTGTGCCGTCCCGCGTGTACAGCACGCTGCCCGCGCGCGCGTCCACGTTCGCGCGACAGTGTGCGCGCGCCCTCTCCATATACGGAGAGGATAGTTCCGGCATTTGGGCCAGATTGAGTGGGTTGTGGGTATTGGGAGCGTATATAGAGGGAGTAGGATATAGTTCTGGAATTTGCTCTGGTAGCTGAAATTGTTTAATATTTTAGATATATGTATGTAGATTAGATAAAAAGAGGTTAGTCTGCTACTAAATTCCCGTGGTTCTTAGTAAAGATAACGGATTTTCACACAAACTTTTGAAGCCTTTTTTAGTCCTTTAGGACTTGAATTTAAATGAACATAATGTCCTTTCATGTAAGAAATCAATTTATGATAACCTATGAGAAATTTACTGCCAATTTTTAAGTTGGTATTTCATATTCATAGTTTCTGAGATTTCTCGATTAATCAATTCGGGAAATTGATATTATACATTGTAATTATATGAAATAATAGATATATTCTTTTACTTTAAATTCAAAATAAACTAGAAATGGTTAATCAAAAGATGCATAAATAATTGAAATCGCTTCTTAACCAGTTAACACGTCATAACATGAGTACAAATTAATTCAGATAAATTAAACTTCGTCTTCATTTTGAAGTCTATATATCCTTTTGTTAAGAACATAGTTTAATATAAAACTAACAAACAAACAGAACTTCAATTTTCAAATTAATTATATCAAATTTAGCATTTATACTATATTTCATATATACAAAGAAAATTTTGAATATTATAATATACTTAAAATAATACTAATAATGACAAAATTAAAAAAAGACTTACCAAACCGCTAGTATTTAACGGCAACGAATTTTTATATTTCAACCAATTTTCATACACTTTGTCATATGGCCTGCACTCATTCGGACTTATACTTGGCATCCCCAAATTCCCCAATCCCATAGGTCCCATATGCATTTGCAAATGTTGGTACATCGGTCGTATTTGAATGTTACATGGATCATTTATATCGTAATGGCGATCATATTTAGTGTCATATTTATCAGAATCCTTTGTAAGTAAAGGACGTATTGAGCTATAGTCTGTTGCTGATGATTTGTTTGAACAGGTATCGCTTATTTTACCTTCTATTGGTATTATGTCAGGGTTTTTGTCTGCAATAACATAAGTCTTTAAGTTTTTATGGTCACTTATATTAATTTTATGATGTGCAACGAAATGTTTAACAGGTATTCCATTTTTAATATATGCGTGATGATCATCAAGCTTACAATTGTAAAATAAATAAATATGTTCGGACATTAAGACACAGCACCATCTAGTTCCATGGTAAGCTACGAGGCTTGTGTTATGGATACCAGATAGTTGATACACTACACATGTATAACTTAAAATACATACATACTATAAATATAAACGGACTGGAGTACAAACATTCGTGATCATCACACAAATAAATGCTCCCAGCGGGACTCAAACCCGCGACCGCTGACACAGCAAGTAGGCATGACACTACAAACTGCGTCAAACGTATCGTGTTGTGTTGAAATATTGAAAACTTAAAAAAATCTAAGTAAGCAAATCTTTGTAAATTTTACGTTGCACGTCTTAAAAATAGTGTAATAGCAATAGCTTTAGTTGCTTTGTAATTTTTAGATGTTACAGAAAAAAATTAAGATGGATTTAATCGTTCAGATACTTGAAAAGAATTTAAAGCATATTAGCGGAATAAAATGCATCGTCGTCTCAGTGCTTATTTGTCCAATTTACCGAAATAGTTTTTAAAACAAAATTATTAACTTTTAAATGTCAATCCTATTGGTATAAAATACATATTTTACTAAAAACCCCAAAAAGTGTATTTCGTCTATATATATGTTTGTATATAAATCTTAGAAATAGAGGTTTATTTTTAAAACAGAAGAAAAAACTCTACTATAAAGTACAACAAGTATTAGTAGTTCAAAATAAGCATTAAGTTGAAGGTATATTAATATCAATTGAATAATTTAAATACTTAGGAAATTTCATTACTTACTATATTAATTTAACTTTACTTCAAGTTTAAGTTGCTATGAATAACTTAAAAGGTACTTACCTAAACTATCAACGCTTTCGCATTCCTTTGCTCCTGTTAATGGAGTGTTTGATATTTCATCTTGCATTCGTTTAGATTTATCAGTTTTTTCTAAAATAAAAGATTATTTAATTACAATAATCTATCTAATATATTTAAACGAGTATTTCTTATATATTTATTTATTTATACCGGCGATCTCGGAAACGGTATACCGATTTCGCTGGAATTTAGTGTGTGGGGGTTTTCGGGGGCGAAAAATCGATCTAGTTTAGTCTTATGTCTGGGAAAATGCGTATTTTCGAGTTTTCATGCGGTTTTCTTTCGCATTATTCCGCGCAAAATATGGACGATAATTACGTCTTACGCTCAGGCATAAGCATAGTAGTCAAGCGGCCAAAGCCCAAGATTGACAGTCACATATGTCCGGGTTCGAATCCCGGTCGGATACATAATTTTCACTTTTGTTTTTTTTGTATTTATCCAAGTTTTTAGTTTTTTTTTTTAAATCTAAAAGTACGATATACAAAAAGAACTCCGAGCGAAGCTTGGACGATCGCCCAGGTACTATCAGATAAAATAGCATAGAACTTACATTTATGTTTTTATTATTTTCTTTTTATCGCTTTCTCTGTCTGATAATAGGATAATAATTATTTTGTTTTATATTCATGTTCTTTTTTTTCTTACTGTCCTACTTTTGAAGAGTACGTTATAAGTAATCGAATCTATTGTAACTAAGGCCCAAACCACTTTGGGAAACTACATTAGACTTTATTCTAACAACCTACCTGAGCGAACGAGCTTCGTTCAGCGTTTTTTTGTGAAATCGTGTTTTTATGGAAATGTTACGTTTTCTCAGAAAAGACTCATTTATAGATAAACTTAAAAAGAAAAACCTTATCTAAATACAAAATTCGATCCAAATCGTTAGAGCCATTTCCGAGATACACGAAATAAATTTATATAATACTAGCGGCTCACCCTTGTTCGCTCTGGTTTGCCTCTTGGAATACAGAAACAAACCTATCCCACGGGAACCGTACATTTTTCCGGGATAAAAAGTAACCTATGTGTTATTTCAGACTATAATCTATCTCTATGAAAATTTCATCCAGATCCGTTCAGCCGTTCTGGCGTAATAGAGTAACAAACATCCATACATTCATACTCACAAACTTTCACATGTATAATATTAATATAGATAAATATACAAGAATTGCTCATTTAATTATAATTTACTCCAATAATGTCAAAATCACTATAAAATATTAAAAAAATAGATACTTACCGTCTCTCTTATGACAGTATTTCCAGCAGAAGATAAAGGCGGACACCGTAGTGATGGTAGCTATGATCGCTACAGCGCAAAGTACAGTCACTAACACCGTTGTTAATTCAACTTTTACTGGTACATTTGCTAAAATGTTAAAAAAAAATCGATTTTTTTAGGTTTAGGTATATTAGATACTAGTTCTTACACGCGGTTTTACTCGCTTGGTAATTGGAACGGATAAAATGCCTGTATCCTATCCCAAATATGCAATCTATTCCTTTGGGATATTTCAAACAAATCTGTTACGGTTAATGAATGCAACAGAAAAACAGAGTTCCTTTCACATTTATAAAATTGTATGGATAAAAAAGAAGAATAATTAAGGCTACCAATAAAACTGGTCAAATTCAATCCTATATATACATATTATGTATACGAGTATAACAAGTATAAAGTCAATACTAATTTATTATTAATAGTCTAAGATCCAAGTAAAGTTGTCCTTCGGTATATATATATATATATATATATATATATATATATATATATATATATATATATATATTGCTCTGAAGGAATGAAACATACATACATACATGTATATTTATATTTTCTTTATTAAATAGTAAGAGTCTGAGTGATAGCATGTTAACAAACCTGTTTGTCTCTGAGGATGTTTTAAAAGGCTGGACGATAATGTGGAAGGCTCACTAAATCCTTTCTGATTGTACGCGCGTACAGACAGACCAACCGCCCCCGTCAGCCCCCACACTACGAACTGGGGCTCATCGTTGCTTATATTTCGTAGAAGTGAGCCTGTTGCTATATCGAACACCTAATTGGAAATAAAATATTTAATAATACTACATATTGCTATACATATATTACGTTATAAAAAATAATATAGTTATTATTTATGTTTATGAGTTATTAAGATATTTTTTTATGAATAAAAATTCCAAACAAATTTTCATCAAACATTTAAAAATAAAAATAAAATATTTAAACATAATTAGTTCTTAAATATCTCTTTACGCGCAAAGAAATAAACTATGTTTTAGTTTTTTTTTAATAGTTCATCTATTTAGAACCTAATGTTATTTCAAAATGAATGATTTATTTTATTAAGTATTAGTTTGCTTCTCAATACAAACTTTCATCCCCATTTTCACCCCCTTAAGGGATGATTTACGGGATATAAAATATCCTATGTCCTTCCCAGGGTCTCAAACTATCTTTTTACCACCTAAATCGGTTCAGTAGATCCAGAGATTACCTCACAAACTCACAAACTTTACCTCTTTGTAATATTAGTATAGATAATCATATTTAATCAGAGTGTTATTTATGAAAAAAAAGACAAAATTTACAAACCTGCAAGAGAAAAGATTGTCGCAATCCGCCATCATGTCCCCGCGTACAAGAGAGCCATAAGGACTCGTGTGTTACGTTTGTTATTACGCAGTTTTTAACTGATGATGGTTTTTCTGTTAAATAAAACTGTTCATTTATTTCAAATTCAATTTATATATATAAAAAAAATGTTTTGTATTTTGTTTGTTTGTCTTTAATTTGAGTGCTTCCGTTAAATAAAAAACATCTGGAGTCAAACTTTACGTTATAAAAAGCAATATTGAAAGGAAAACAAATTCAAATCATCAAAAACATCTTTCTATTTTACAGGATGTTAATAATAAAAAAATAAAGATCATGGTTTTTGGACAAGATGTCACAAAAAGTTTAAAACTACTAAAAAAAAAAGCGATTATATTACTACCTATATATTAATTAAGCCTCCATATTAGCATACAATAATTAATTATCAACCAAAATTCAAAATCTAAACAACAAAAACTCAAGATACACAATTAGCGTCCCAAAATCGTACTCAAAAAAGTTCACAATTTGTTTAAAAAAGTACTTTATGTGGTGCGCGTAAGTTCGAATTTGTGTTTAGACAATTAGGATTTGATTTGTGAATTTAATTCTCTGCTTTGAATTAACGTCAAATGTCAACGCCACTTTTTGAAGAGATATTTTTTAGGAAATGTGTATGTTTATATATATATAGCTAAAAGTATACATTTTTACCAGCAGGTAGTATATGAAAGAGGCACGGCGCCTGCTGGCGGCCCACCGAGTTGGTTCCCGCGCACTGCACCCACCCGTAGTCGGCCGAACTGTTCACCGTGTACTGGTATCTACCTAAACAACAATGTAGGTTATAAATAATCGTGTTTCTTAAATTAAAGCCATAAGAGTCTAGAATTGTATTAAAAAAATCATTTTGTCTGAAACTTTATTATATACAAATAAATAAAAATGAAGTGTCTGTTTGTAATGTCAAAATAACAGTTTTTCACTAAATGCATATTAAAGAATATGGTAAGTTGAGATGGTAGTTATAAAAAGATCAATTTTTAAAATTTTTGTTTTTTCATCTATCTGTCTGTTTATTCCGGCTTATCTTCGGAACGGCTGGACTGATTTTGAAGGGACTTTGATTGACAAATAGTAATAGTATAATTATTCTAGTTGAAATAATTATACAATAATATAAATTAAACCTTAAATGCAATGTTTAAAGTTGTTTTCACAAAAAAAATAATAATAGTGCGGTCAAATGTTCATATGAGCGCTCATTCGGTGACGACATTTTTTTTCGCTGATTGTGTATATAATACTTTATTGGTCAATGTAGCAGACCAATAAACAAAAAGTTTTTATCAATCAATTTGAATATACATGACACCTAGAAGTCGGGTCTACGTTGTGCATAAATTTTTAATATGGATTATTATTTACTATCATACCCATATCCAGTTTTTATGACGCTCTATACATTTTACAGTCTTGTTTATTTTAAAAAGAAAACACTTTATTTTTAAAATTCACTTTGTACTGTTAACAAAATTCGCTAAACCATTTTTGACAGTTTCCTATGGCTTTGAATGTAAATCACTTTCTGTGTATACAATTATTTTATGAACGAACTAACGACTCACCCTCGCACCGCTCGGGTTCGTCCCTACTTACGTTTTAACTTTAGTATAGATTTCTCAGAGATGAGATATTTTCCCGCAGTAAAAAATATCCTATATGTTAACCCGGATAACCAGCTATCATCATACCGAATTTCATTAAAATTCCTCCAGTGGTTTTTCCGTGATGCGGTAATAGACAGATAGACGTACAGATAGACAGACAAAAATTCGAAAAACTATAGAATCGACCTCTGTATCGATAATAATGTCTATTTCAATAACATTTTCCAAAAAATATTTAATGTACAGATGCGGCTTAGTTACAACTTTATTATACGTATAGATTAAAATAAGTTTTAATATCTCACCGAGTGTGCTTTGGGCGTGCGTTGCTTGCGAGTTTAGTTCGAGTTTCGAATGAGTAGTGCTGTTTAGCCACCATTGGTACTTCATAGGTTCCTATTAGAATGAAACTTATAAAATTTACTAAAATTATAAACAATTTCATACAAATTAATATAGCTTTAAAAATATCCAGTTTCATTATATATTAATAGAAAATGATAATAAAGCAATTATAAGTACATATATACAATGTACACGTAGGTATGTAATATGTTTGTACATTTAACATTAAATATTGAATTACCAAATTTAAAAAGTATTTAAAAAATTATATTAGGCCATTAGAGTTCTGAATTAAACACCTAGATACTAAAATAACTGTAACACTAAAATAAGGTATAGTGCTACAAGGATCATTTTGAACTTAGGTGACATTGACATGAGGGCTTAGGGTTTTTCTTTTATAAAAAAAAAAACCTCCTAACCTCTCTAACACCACTTCATGTTTTGAGATATTTTTATTGAAATAAAAGCATGAAATAACCACAACAAAAATCAAATCCAACTTCTCTCAAAAGTGACGCTTTACAAGTTGGCGTTAGTTCTGATTTCCGCCACGTACCAAATGATCCTTGTAGCACTGTGTACCACAAAATATATTTATGTCATTTATTATCTTAAAAGTTTATTAGTATTCAGCCCTTTTTACCCTCCCACTGCTGGGCACGGACCTCCCTTCAATACGAGGGGGATCAGGCCATAGTCCACCACGCTGGCCAAGTGCGGGTTGGAGGACTACACATGTCTTTCGAGAACTTGCTAGGTTCTCTCAGACATACAGGTTTCCTCACGATGTTTTCCTTCATCGTAAGGCAAGTGGTAATCATGTTAGAAATGATTCGCACATGAAAATATCAGAGGCGAGACCCGGGATTTGAACCCGCTTCACTCGGTTTCCCAAGCGAGCGCCTTACCACTGGGCTACCATTGCGTATATAGTATTAAAGTTTATTAATACTCAATAATATTTTAATTTTTTAATTATATAAGTAAGGAATTAAAAAGAATTTCGTAGAACTTACTTGTGGATTGGCATCCAATTCGCAATCAATCTCAACCGTCTCCCCTCGAGCAGCGCGAAGTGCCAGGGGTTGTGGAGATTTACACGCTGGGTTATCTATTGGTAAGACTGCCTTATATATTTACTGTTACAAATAATGTACTAAAATATAAATTAATATATATATATATATATATATATATATATATATATATATATATATATATATATATACGGAGTTTTATTTATTATGTCGGTCGTCTTAGTGTTTATTCATTTAAAGGACCAATACTTGTTGTACTTTACAGTAGTGAGGTTTTCCTTCTATTTTGAAATTAAACCTTTATTTATAACATTTATATACATAGATATAAATACATATTTTTACGAAGAATCACTAAAAATAGACTAAAAATATAAGAAGTAATTAAAATGTATTTTGTCAATGAAGGTAAATAATTTATTAATTTTTAAATTGAAGTTGATTTTTGAAAAAACTCTCCCGTGACCATGATTGTAAAGCATTCGAAACATCAGAATTCAGGAACAAAAATCAATATAAATCCGCAAAAATCTGAACAGTTAGTTTTATTTAAAATGTCAAATATTCGCGTAAATCTAAGAAAGTATTTTTGATTTTTTTTTCAATAAATTATTAATCTTCTAATGATACTTTTTCAACATAACCATTTTAATTAAACACCTATTAAACATTTCATTGAATTTTTGTTTATAAACGATAAAAATTTCAAGTTTTAAATAAAACCAAATCCCTTTTAAAGTGACACAATACAAAGAAAAACTATATAAGTATTCACGCCAAAACAAACTTACATTTCACATCTAATTCCAATGGTTCGCTTGAGCCTTCGCCTAATGCATTCCTCGCTACACATACATAAGCGCCGGCAACACGTCTCGAGATACGCTGTAATACCAGGCTTTGGTTGGCTACTACTACCCCACCACCCCCTTTCACCGGAGCACCCTGTTTAAAATAAAAATCCTAAAGTATCTGTAAACCGTAAGCCTTATTGTGTATTATGTATAATAAATTAAAATTTTATATGATATAACTAGCAGAACCCGCGGCTTCGCTCGCGCAAAAACTACAAAAAAAATCTAAAAAGGTAGGTTTCATACAATCTTTCATGCCCATTATACTCCCTTATGGGAGGCATTTTGAAAATATTAAAACACGTGTTTATTTAATTGTATCGAAGAACATTAATACCAAGTTTCAAGTAGTTCTGATCACAATTTTTTTTGAGTTGTATTATAAAGTGTTTTCCCGTGGGAATGAGATAATCTGTTATCTGCCGCGGTAAAAAGTAGCCTATATCACTCTCTAGCCCTCCAACTATCTCCACACAAAAAATCACGCCAATCCGTATTTCCGTTTCGACGTGAAAGAAGGACAAACAAACAAACAAACACTTTTACATTTAAAATAATACTATGGATGTATTTTATGATGACATTTCGGTGTTTCTTTATAACATTTATAATAGGTGTTATTGATATATTTTACAATTTTAAAATGTCACATAAAGTAATAATTTAGCGAGTGACACAATTGTAACTCAATTGTAACTTTGCATATAATATATATTTTTTAAATTATGTTCCGTGTATTTTTATAAGAATTAAAAAAAAAAACAATATTTTAAAACATACAACCTTTTTTTTCAAATAACATAAAAACACTAATAGTTTTTAACTTCTGTTATATATTTCAATAATAGTAGCTTTATAGTTTTAAAGTACTATTCACTACTTAATTACCATTATATATGCACAAGTAATTGGTTCATTTCATTTATCATTAATCAATAGAATTTAATTAACTTAAACAAATGAACTTAATTCATTAATAACTATTAAATTTCAATAGTAATTTGAATGTAGTTATTAATTTTGATTAACTAAATTAATTAAACGTTTGAAAACTAATATAGTATAGGTTTTATCATTGTTTAATTAACACATTGTTATAATTAAGAATTATTTTTTTAAAACCTATATATTTTTAGAACTGATTTTTATGATCTTTTATTTGTTGGATTTGTCTCCACCCCGAATAGCAGAATAGCTATTAAAATATCAGAAAAATCACAAAAAAAAATGTATTTGGCTAACGCTGGCTAATAACTATTTACATCTATTCAAAACGTACCTAGAGATGAACCCGAGCGAAGCAAGGGTAAGCCGCTACTTTTTAATAAGTAATTATATAGCCAGCTTAATAATTGCGAGTATAATGTTCTCCTGACCGATTCCGGCCACGGCGGCCAATCTCATTGAGACTAGCCAACTGCGCAGGAGGTATTATAGTGCACAAATGTACGCGCAGACACATGTGCACTCTCTATTCCTGTCACTCTCATACTCCGGTGGGACGACTACTCGACACGACCGGTGAGAGTTAAGGCGCAGGACCGACGGCTTTACGTGCTCTCCGAGGCACGGGGGTGAAACACCGCCAACTTCCCAACTCCGGGCTGTTACTGAGGCTTACTATACAGAAAGACTCAATAACTAAACTTGGCCCGACCCGGGACTCGAACCCAGGACCTCAGGATGTGCAGCCGTACATGCTAGCCACTACACCATCGAGGCAGTCTGTGTTATGGATACCAGATAGTTGATACACTACACATATATAATTTTAAATACATACATATTATAAATATAACAGATGACTGAAGTACAAATATTCGTGCTCATGACACAAATGAATGCCAGCGGGACTCAAACCACTGGTCATTACAAACTGAGTCAAACGTGTCGTCAAAACACTACATAATCCAAAACTAACACACACCTTTTACTTCAGTTAAAATAAGTTTTCGGCTTAAAACATCAACTCAATTACTAATATTTAATAAACAAATGAAATATAATATATACTTACATTATGTGTGAAATACACATGAGTATGCCAAGGGTTGGCGCGCACCATACAGTCCAAGTATACATCAGATCCTTCAACAACTCTGGTAGCATCCAAATTGGCACCAAGCTCCAACTTGACTACTGGTAAATCTATACAGAGATTGAGTTATTCAGTTAAGCAGTTTATATATTAACGGCGGATTCCTATAGGCTGTCTCTAGTTTTCTTACTAGATATAGAAATTTGACATAAGCTCCATACAAATTACGTCAAATCCCTAACTCTAGTAAGGAGCAATTTGCTTTAATCTCATTCTTATATCTCAACTAGCGACTCACCCTCGCTCCGCTCGGGTTCGTCCCTACTTACGTTTTGGCGTTTAGTATAGATTTCTCAGAGATGAGATATTTTCCCGAAGTAAAAAGTATCCTATATGTTGACCCGGATAACCAGCTATCATCATACCAAATTTCATCAAAATCTGTCCAGTGGATTTCTCGTGATGACAAACAGACCGACAGAAAAAAATTCTAAAACTAAAGATTCGGTCTCTGTATCGATAATAATGTCTACGTATTTTAATAAGATTTTTCAAAAAATATTTAATGTACAGATTCGGCTAAGTTACAATTTTATTATATGTACAGATAATCATTAAACTTGTCTTGGGAGCTAGTTTTCTAATAATAAGGTAAGTATTATCTACCTCTTAAGTTATAAATTATTAGTATTTTTAATACTAGAAAAAATTTTTATCTAATAATTGAAATCGGTTTTTACACGAACCTCGTCATAAAATAAGCATACGTAACAAATCATCTATAAAATAAGGGGCCGATGGTGTGAGCGAGATAAAACTATGGTCTATGATACGTCAGCTGATAGCTATCTCATTTTAATATAGATGTATCAAGACAACCTCGTATTGCATAAACATCCAAAATAGAAATGTTAGCTCTTCTTCGCTTTGTTTTCTTATAACAATACAAGCGACTCACCCCCGCTTCGCTCGGGTTCGTCCCAAGGTTGCTTCCCCATTCAAAATTTCATCCCCATTTTCACCCCTTTAAGGGATGATTTCCAGGATAAAAACTATCCTATGTCCTTCCCAGGATCTCAAACTATCTTCTTACCAAATTTCATCTAAATCGGTTCTGTAGTTTCGGAGCCTAATCAATACAAACAAACAAACAAAAAAAAACAAGTTTTTCCTCTTTATTATATTAGAATATGTAAAGCCCTTTATACTTTTCCACTGTTGGGCATTGGTCTTTAAAACGAGGTTAGGTTATAGTATGAAAACTGCTTTATTTTCATTATATGTGCTTCTCATGAACTTTTATTTGCTATACTAACAAGTGGTAAGCTGTCGGAAATCCACTTGGGTTTCAAGCAAGAGCATTACTCTTAAGAGTTTCCTTCCAGAGGGTATCTATTTTTGTAAAGTTAATTCATTTTACTATGATTGTCATAAAAAATAATAATTCTCGATTATAATGTATAATTTATTTTGTTTAATAATTTGAAAGTTTTAAATAACAATAAAATATCTAGACAATGATTTTTTTGTATCAGTAGCAAAAGGCTTGGAAAACTCATTTCAATTTTATCTACGTCTTTTGTTTGGAAACGTAACAATGAAACCGGAAAAAATCTTTTCAATTCACTCTCCAGGTAAATTCCAAAATGCCTGAACTAATCAAGAATGTCGTCTTTTTAGTCAATACATGCTCATCGAAATTGTAAGCTTTTTGAAAGCTTTTTAGAATGGCTTTTGTGTTTTTTTGATATCAAAATGAATTGCATTATTGAAAGACACGTCAAGAAATTTTTCAAGTATAACTTTAAAAATATGGAATTTAAAGTTTTTTTTTAAACTATTTAAATACTACCTGAAACGGACTAGCTTAAAAGAGTTTTACTTTATTCATAAAGTTTTAACGTAATCATGTCAGCAGTTTTCAGTTAATCACGATATTAACACTTAGATTCGCCATATTTGAGTTTAAACCATTCAAAAATAGATTTTCAAACTATTTATATGGAAATTGTATAAGGAAATAATTATTTTTACGAACCACTACACCCATTACCTTTGCGCGAGTAAAGTGAGACGCGGGTTTCAATTTTATTGTATAAAAAGTTCTTCAAAACAGATACGAAGTATTTAATTAAGAAAAATATATTTAAACTGCTTTAAAAACAAATAGTCCCATCGCCAATTCTAAGAAATATTACATTAACAAATGTCAAACTCACGTTGTATCTCCAATTTAAACCCATCTTCATGAGTAGAGTGGGGTAAAGAAGGTTGAGAAGCTCTACAAGAAAGTACTCTGCCGGCATCTTCGATAACTGGCACGAATGTCAATGTACTGCGCGTCACATTGCCGTCAGCAGACGTCTAGATGGTATAACAATAAAATTAATATAAAATTTAAATAAAACGAATACTTAATAATCTTTTAGTGTAAAAGTGATCTAATCCAAAATTAATAATACAGATTTCTATGAAATTCGGACACGACATAAACTAAGTAATATCGAACCGACTGCCATTTACTTCTATTCCTTTTTGTACTGTATTATATAAAAAACAAATAAAATCTAACCATAGATTATACTTTTGTAATAAATAGTTCAAATTGATTAATATGACTTTTATTCAATTTGAACTATTTTGCGAAACGATTGAAAAACTCTACATTAGCCGTTTTTTGAACTGAAATTCCTGAAATTGTTCCTATTATATTTTTGTGATGAAAAAAATTAAAGAGTTCTTACTTACATATTCTTTAACGGTAGTAAGTCTACTGCCTCCTTTCCACCATGAAATATTTGGTTTGGGGCGCGCCCCCGCTGCAGCACATGCAAGTTCAGCGCTGCGTCCTGCTACTAATGGTCTGGCACCACCTAACAGGCGAACCCATAATGGTCGTACTGCGAACAAAGTGTTATGTGAATTTATTTATTTACTAGCGACTCACCCTCCCTTCGCTTCGGGTTCATCTCTAGACAAAAACAAATCTATCCCACGGGAACCGTACATTTTTCCGGGATGATATATAGCCTATAGCCTTCCTCAGTTAACGGGCTATCTAATGCAAAAAGAATTTTTCAAATCGGATTAGCAGTTCCTGAGATTAGCGCGTTCAACCAAACAAACAAACAAACTCTTCAGCTTTAGTGTAGGTTAAATTATATAAATAACAAATTACGCCAACACAATTAAAATAATACACAAAGATTAAAAAAGATTACAATTGAAATAAAAAAAACAGGAAATATTACAAAAGAAATTAAAGGTATTTTTTTGCATTTTTTTAGAACATTTTTTGAATAATTTATACATAGGACTTCTGTTATAAATACGAAATTTTGTACGTATACATGTTTGTTTATCCTTAACGCTGAAATGGCTGGACCGATTTGGATTGAATTTAGTATAGAAATAGACTGTGACCGGAAGTAACATATAGATTACTTTTAGCAATTTACCTCGGGATAAAGGCGAGTGTAGCAAGTGTAAATCGCTAGCGTATTCAGCCCTTTTTAACGTCCCACTGCTGGGCACGGGCCTCCCTTCAATACGAGGGGGATTAGGCCATAGTCCACCACGCTGGCCAAGTGCGGGTTGGCGGACTTCACATGTCTTTTAAAAACTTGCTAGGTTTTCTCAGACATGCAGGTTTCCTCACGATATTTTCTTTCACCGTAAGGCAAGTGGTAATCATGGTAGAAATGATTCGCACATGAAAATATCAGAGGTGCGAGACCCGGGATTTGAACCCGCTTCACTCGGTTTCCCAAGCGAGCGCGTTACCACTAGTTACCACTAGTGAGTGTATAGTTATAGTAACAGAAAATTGATGCTTTATACTCATATTATGAGTTATATCCGTTAATAGTAATTTACTCTTCAATAACAATAGATAAATGTTTCACGCAGTTTGATTTAACTAGAAGTTTTGTAATCATGGAAGGCTTTGAACTGTTTATATGTCAATTTTAATTAACGTTTTAATTAATAAGGTTCGAATTTAGCGTTGAGTTAATAAAATAGACTTTACTCGTTAAGCTATTGATATTTAGATTCGTAATTGGATTAATGTGTTGAAATTGTTTATATATTTCAATAGTTTTGCTATGGTGGGTTTTGGGATCCCCCCAAATGTGTGTTCACCTTGTCGTGGTGGGGTTGGAGAGGGGGGGAGGGGGGGGGCTCATTAGCATCCGGCAACCCAGCCGGCTCGTACATTTTAACGGTAAGTAGTAGGTATAGATAAGAATAGGTATTGCGATTTTTTTACTATTACAATTTTTTAGTATATTGTTAGCCAGCGGAAGGTTTCTAAGGAGGACTCGATAAAACCAGTTATTGTGTTTTCCCATGGGAAAGAAAGATTTTCTGAAGTAAAAGGTATCCTAAATGTTGACCCGAGTAATAAGTTATCACTTTGCCAAATTTCGTTGAAATAATTTCATTACTTTTTGCGTGAAACGTTCACACACAAACAGACATACAGATAAACAGATTTTTTTTATAACTATTGTTTTAGGGTCCATATTACGTTACAGTCACTGTTTTTAAAAAATATTCCATATACAGATTTCGCTACGTTACTGCTTTAGTATAGATGTCAAATATTCACGTTAATCTAAGAAAGTATTACCGCTCAACCAATTGCTATAAAAATTAATGAACACGGGTATTCACAAAGAATGCTTTAGAGTCATCCATTTACAAGAGTGAAGTCGCAGGCAGAAGTAATATTACAATTTTTGCCGTTGCATATGTTGAAATAAAGCAAAATGTTCGAAACATATCATTCAAATCTTTTTTAATGAACATCATACTTCACATTTTTTAAAATATACATATAATATAGTTATATACTGGAATATGGACTATGGAATTTTGATAGAATTGACTTCTCTAACTATGAATATATTATCATACAAATACATATTTTTAATTTATTTGCCGACAAACGTTATTCATAGCTTAACGTATTTTGAATAACAATGTTTATAATAACTGGGTCATCATCATTTCTTTATTATTACAATAATGTAATATGGCGCGGAGGTCTAGTGGCTTGTATGTACAGCTACAGCTGAAGTTTTGGGTTTGAATCCAGGGTCAGGCTAAGATTAATTATTGAGGTTTTTTTTCAATTAATTGTCAGTAACAGCCCGGAGTTCGGAAGTTTTCGGTGTATGTCTTGAAAACACGTAAAGCCGTAAGTCCTCGACTTATAGGATTTTAGTGTGATAGGAATAGAGACTGCACTTGCGTCTGCACGTACACTTGTGCACTAAAATATCCTCTGTGCTATCTTAGTGAGATTAGTAGTGACCTCGTTATTTAAAATCGTACAATCGACTCCTTCAAGGTTGCCCAGCATCAGGACCCATAGAGCGTACACATAACACGTTATACACTCAATAATAATAAGTAAATAATAGGTGAAGGAAATCATCGTAAGGAAACCTGCATGTCTGAGATAAGCTAGAAAATTTTAAAAGACACATGAAGTCCGTCAACTCTGGCCGTCCGTGGTGGACTATGGGCTGATCCCCCTCATATTGAAGGGACCCGTGCCCAGCAGTTGGACGTTAAATAGGGCTGAATACAATATTACAAGCACTAAATTTGTAAAAAAATATTGGAATAATTTAAATTCATTTTATTTTGTTACATCATGACATAAAGATCTTTTTTACCAAACACATGGGATATTTTTTACGAAATTCATTCATCACAGTAATCTATTAAGTCTGATTAAACCGCATCCTATATGGTATAATTTTTACGCACGATACATAATACGATTTTAATATGGCTTAATGGAATCTACCTGAGATGGGAAAATTGAATGAGATATTTTAGGGTTGCGTGAATATTTTTACATTGTATCTTATATAATGTTGAAAATATATACATATAAATTAAATTAAATTGTCCGTCTGAGATTTGAGAAGATATAGTAGAGACATGATATAGACTGCATTTTAGTCTAGGAAAAATTTCGCATGAGAAAGAGAATTTACAATGACTTAAAATATTATTTACAAGAAACAAAAAATAAATAAATATCAAGTTTAATTATTAATTGTATACAAATAAAATGTACACTTAATAATTACTGTACAAATGCAAGAATCCTGACCGCGTTCCCCCGCTGAATGGCAATGCCGATTCTTTGGGTGGAAAACGAGCCAACTCTCCTGTCACCAGTAGAGGCGATAAGACAAGGTGTTTTTAAGAAGTTTTTAGTATTTTGACTCCATTGGCCAACTGTTTCTACTATAATGTTCCTGTGGCACTTCATGACGGCTCTCTACATAACCAACTGTATGTATGCAGGTGATATGCGTAAATGCATTTTTCAACGATAAAAAAGGATTTGTCTACTGGAAATGGTATAAAGTCGCAAATTTGACTATGATGTACGAGTATTAACTTAATTTGAACAATATTGTTCTTACTAATGGCTAAATTGAAAAAAAACTTTATGTCAATAAAACGAAACTGTGATACGAATTATATATTTAGCATATAATTATGAATTATGAAATGTAATATTAGAATTACTTAATAACATATTATACTTACTCTAATTTATTACGCTTTTAATTATAATAATTTTATAAAAAAAAATAGATTATAATAAGTATCTATTTATGTATGTTTGTATATGTGTATATTTATATAAGAATTGATGTTTGTAGTCTGTACCTACACCGCACCTTATTTTTTTTTCTCACGCTCGAGGGTTTCTGGCAGAGATCTCTTAAAGAGATAAGTCATCCTTTGTACACATGGTATCTGTTTTCTATTTTACATATATTTTTGGTACATAAGTAAATAAACTTTTTTTTTTTAATTTAAACTTAATAGCTTTTTTTTATATTCTTCAGAACCTATGACATTTAAGACCATTCACATTTATATTTTTTTTACTGAATCTCCATCATTAAAATTCAATTTATAATGAAGATGGCGTCAAGGTTGATAATGTTTTTTTATCTTTGAAAAATGAATTTACATCACGGTAGCATCTGTGAGACATGCTATATATACTTTTAATATAGTTAAATACAAAAAAATAATTTGTGGAAACTCGTTTGAACAATATCGACCTCATTCTTCTTAGATTTTATATGTCTTTATCTCAGATGTTTTTTTCTTGTATCTATCTAAATATTAGGGTGTGCCAAAAAAATATTAATCTAAAGAGGTTCATCGTGATTTTTTATTTTCCATATAAATAATACGGGATTTTTTTTATTTTTCTTCTGGAATTTTAATGCACTCAAACGAATTAATGTCTAGTCAAATTAAAAACATATATTTGTAGAGAATTAATCTACAAAAAGATCTCATATGATTTTTTGCTTATTCGACTCGTTTAAATGTTATTCGAGGTTAAAGCTCAACGTCAGATAGTAAATGATGATTTTTACAATTTTTTATATTCTATCACAAAATAATGGCTCAAAAACATAACATATCATATTTATATTATATTGCTGTCTGGCACAGCACGGTTGCGGGTTCGAATCCCGCTGAGGGCATTCGTTTGTGTGCTGAGCACGAATGTTTGTACTCTATTCATGAATGTTTATATTTATAATATGTATGTATTTATGTCCAATGAAAGAGATTTAGTCGATAAACTAAGATTTTCATTAAAGAAAGTTTCTAAAGTTAATTACACTTTAGACTTAAAACGATTTTATTGTTAGATATAAAAAAATAAACGATGTTTCATTAAACGGAAGCTAAAGGCCATTTTGTAATTAAAAAAAAAAGTATAATAAAGGAACTTTTTATCATATTTTTTTAAAAAAAGCACAGTTTGGAAACTTCATCTTCTACATATACCTATAAGTTATTATTTTAATATTAAATAAAATTTCTAAATTTTTAAATTTATATAAAAAAGTTATACACAGTATAGTCCCGTAGATATTTTTCGGCTCAAAACTGTGATATTTTATTTCTGAACTGCAGAAAGACTTTTTGACAAGTCCATAGTCAGTATATCAACCAATTTAAAAAAAAAAACAGTTCTCCAGCTACACTATTCGCCACTAAATCAGCCTATGAGAATTATCGAGATGGAATTCTGAACCAGTTTTAATTAATCCTGCATATTGAAATGAAAAAAGTACGAATTCAATTCTTGCTTCACTGGAAATAAGCATGATAGCGTAATGGAATAACGGTACATTATATCTTCATGTAATATTAAAATGTAAAACGCGGACTGCATTGAATTTATGCAGGCCTATATTGAATTTAATATTGGGGAGGAGATGACAGGTTCCTACTAGAACACTAGCGACTCAACCTCGCTCTGCTCGGGTTCGTCACTACTTACGTTTTGACATTTAGTATAGATTTCTCAGAGATGAGATATTTTCCCGCAGTAAAAAGTATCCTATATCAACATATAGGATACTTTTAGGGTCAACGACCCGGATAACCAACTATCACCATACCAAATTTCATTAAAATCCCTCCATTGCTTTTTCCGTGATACGGTCACAGACAGACAGACAAAAATTCTAAAAAGTACAGATTCGGATTAGATGCAATTTTATTATATGTATAGATTTAATGATTTCTTAAAAAAAGAACGAATAGATACTTAATTTTTGATTTCGAATTTTAGCGGATTTATTTTGATTTTTATTCCCCGAGGTTTCGAATGCTTTACAGTAATCATGGTTACAAACAGTACTTACCCACTAAATTATAATGATATAAAAATTCCACCAAAGTGCCTTACAATATTAAATCAAAAATCAAAATAAATTTGCGTAAAATCCGAAAAGATTCACATAAATCTAAGAATCACTGAGTTCATTAAGAATATATAATTTCTAGAATATGAGTTTGATTTTAATACCACTTAGGAACTGCTATCTAGTACTATACATTAGCATAAATGGAAAGTAGAAGCGAGGATTTCTATTATAATATTTGTTTTCCCAAGCAAGCTTAATATGTATGAATTATGAGATATACTTATCAATTGATATATTATAATTTGTCGTTGTTACGACATGATTTTAGACTACAAATAAGCTTATATTATATAAAACTATACTATACTATTAGATAAACTGTATACTAGTATATTATTTACATAGGTATGATGAGTTTTTTATCCCTTACTTGAAATATAATTAATTCCCCAAACAAACTTCTTTATATTAAAATTCATCTAAATCAGTTCAGTAGTTCCAGAGATTTCTTCCTACAATCAAACTCACAAACTTTATCTCTATCTTTACATATAATATAATTGTAACCAAGCTGAATCTGTACATTAAATATTTTTTTGGAAAATCTTATTGAAATAGACATTATTATCTACACAGAGGCCGAATATATAGTTTTAGCTTTTTTGGCTGTCTGTCTGCAGTTACCGCATCACGAGAAAACCACTGGACAGATTTTGATAAAATTTGGTATGATGATAGCTAGTTATCCGGTATATAACCGGGATATTTTTTACTGCGGGAAAATATCTCATCTCTGAAAAATCTATACTAAATGCTAAAACGTAACGAACCCGAACGGAGCGAGGGTGAGTCGCTAGTAATATTATATAGTGTAGACTAACAGTTTTAAGTTCTTGAGCAAAAAAGAAATGCGCGTCTATAAAAAAAGAAAACACGATCCTCACAAAGACGTCCTAAGATCTAACATAATTTAGTTGTCATGGCGTTAATTTGGAAATGTTGAAAATATATTCCATAGTAACAAAACTCACGAAATAATTTATCTTGTTTTGTTTCTTAGAGACAGCATCTTAAGAAATAAATTAATCTTAATGAAGAAGAGATTTGGATTAAGTAATGGAGATGAAAGAAAATTCAGATGTTCTTATATAACCTTGAAGTCCAATTAAGTATATTTTACTAATTATAAAAAAAATGAAATAGGGGATAAAAGTTTGTAAGAAACCTTTTATTCCTTGGACTTCGCTTGAAATTTCGTAGTTTTAGTAATTTAATCGCGAGCGAAGCCGCGGGTTCTGCTAGTTGTTGATAAATTCAAAGTCATTTTTAAAAAGTGCGCTTTTCAATGGCATTGCTAAAAAATCTAAAACCTTCGTGAATTCATGGAACAACACAAACCATATTTCACATTTACTAGGAAAAGGGCTAAGCTTCATTTTAAACTATACCAAACTGTCAATTAGGACGTTCTAAGATTAAAATCTGTTTGGAAGGTCGGTTTTCAAATAACCCGACGAGATTTATTGCTTCAAATACTATACTAACTTTTTCCTGTTTTCATGTTTTATATATTAAATATATGTATATACATATATATGTATAAGTATATATTATTATAAAAAATATATTATGTATATTGTACATGTGATTTTTACTGTTATTTCTAGTATATTTATTTCTTGCATCATTTTGCCCGCTGACATCTTCTTCCACATCCAGGGGTTGATTGGAAGAGATCTCTTTCAGGGATAAGTCCACCTTCGTTAACTAAGTTTATTGTTCATTTTTTTTTGTGTGTGTGCAATAAAGAATATAATAATACTAATATTTTAAATGCGAAAGTTTTCGAATGAGTGTCTGCATTTTTGTTGGTCCTTTAAGCTGTAATGACTTAATTGAGTGAAATTCGGAATAAAAATGGCTTATAATAAGGAAACTTTGACAAGATCTACTTTACAATCTATGAATTTTATGTTTCACTAGCATTTCCCGCGGCTCCGCCCGCGTTCAGATGATCAAAAACCAAATTCTTAGGCTTTACACATTAGTATACTCTTACATACCTATACCACTTTCATTGCGCATCTCAAGATTGGTAAATAATGGCAGTGATTGACAATGCTACAAAGGTTCCTCCGTTAATATTTGATTTAGTAAAATTGCACTTTTTGTTTTAGCAACATTTATGTATGTCTATACTTCTGTTTTGTTTGTTTGTTTAGTTTTGGGCGATAAACTTTCAAACTACGGAATTAATTTGAATTATTTTTTACTAATAGCTAGCTATTGATTAATTTAATATTTAGCTGATTATTTAAATTACATAATGGTAACTTTCCTTAATGTTACTTTGTCGCGAAACAGGGATTGGTTAGCGCTAGTTAGTAATATTTTCCAAATCGATTTTCAAACGAAAGTGTAATAAGTAAATAATTCTAAGCAAATGCTTTTTATTATTTCATATGGCTCGGCTAATATGATTAAAGTCGTAAGAATTTTATTATGTCCTTTAAGCCTTTACCTTCCAAGAAATGGTGTCAAAAAAAAACTGAAAAAGTTTAGGTATAACAGTTCCTAAAATACTTTTGAAAAGTTTTTGAGATATGGAATATTTTTAGTTACCCGCTTTGTCAGTTTAACAGCCATTAACTTGTTTTCCACTTATTTTTACGGTTGATAAAATGAGTCGATATTGCGGAAACATAAATATTATTCGTATTTATTTTAGTGTTAACCTAACAAAACACGTACGTACAGAAAACAACACAGAATTTTGCTATACGAAACCTATAATGCGCGAGTTGGATTTGCTTTTGCCTAATTTTACATTAAAAGATAAAAAAATATATTTACTAAACAATAAAAACTTACAAATATTTTCATTTGAAAATTGTTTCGACCAACAAAATATTACTTATATGTTACTAAATTATAAAGCCAAAAAAGTTTGTTTTATTGATAATTTGAATACTGGCGGGGCCGCGAGTAATTTAGTACCTAGTAATTCTAATAAAGTCATAGAAAGGTCATATCTGTACATTATTATTTTTTTGGATTTAAACTACGTATTTTAAAAACACATGGCGACATCTATTGTCAAATATCTAAATAACACATAAATAAATTTTCATCAAAATAACTATTTTAATGAATAAAATAGCGCTATTGATATTTCTTTTAAGATAAGATTTTTTTAATAGTTTTAACATATTAAGTTACCTTGCTAAAATGTTAATAGTATCATCGTGCTTTTATTTTAACCAGTTTTTGTATTTTTTCTCAGAAATGAGATATTTTCCTGCTGTAATAAGTACCCTATGCATTGACCCGGATAACCTGCTATCACCATACCAAATTTCATCTAAATCCCTCCATTGGTTTTGCTGTGATGCAGTTACATACAGACAGACAGACAAAAATTCTAAAAACTATAGATTCGGCCTCTATATCGCTAATAATGAATATTTCAATAAGATTTTCCGAAAAATATTGAATGTACGGATTCGGCTTAGTTACAATTTTATTATGTGTATAGTTACTCATTTATAAAATCAAAAGTTTGCTTTATTGATAATTTCAACACGGGCGGGGCCGCGGGTAATTTAGTAGTAGGTAATTCTACATACATTCATACATTCATTTTTTTGGAATTAAAACTACGTATTTTAAAAACACATGGCGACATCTATTGTCGAGTATCTAAATACACATAAATAAATATTAATTAAAATAACTGTTTTAATGAATAAAATAGCGCTATTGATAATTAGATTTTCAAGATAAGCTATTTTTAATATTTTTTATCATATTCAGTAAATTACCTTGCTAAACTATTTATAAATAGTATCATCGTGGTTTTATTCCAACCAGTTTTTGTGTTTTTTCTCAGAAATTAGATATATTCCCGCGGTAAAAAGTATCCTATATGTTGACCCGGATAACCAGCTATCATCATATCAAATTTTATCAAAATCCCTCCAGTGGTTTTTCTGTGATGCGGTAACAGACAGACAGACAGACAGACAGACAGACAGACAGACACACAGACAGACAGACAAAAATTCTAAAACCTATAGATTCGCCCTCTGTATCGATAATAATGTCTATTTCAATAAGATTTTCCAAAAAATATTTAATGTACAGATTCGGCTTAGTTAGAATTTTATAATATGTATAGATGTATAGATTTTACATGTTTCATTGTTATATTATAGAGTTATAATATACTAATCTCATATATAAATAAATAAATATGTTGGAACTTTAACACAGCACCATCTACATAGTTCCATGGTAAGCTACGAGGCTTGTGTTATAGATACTAGATAGTTGATACACTACACAAATGTAACTTTAAATACATACATATTATAAATATAAACACAAATAACTAGAGTATAAACATTCGTGCTCATTACACAAATTAATGCCCCCAGCGGGACTCTAACCCGCGACCGCTGGCACAGCAAGTAGGGTCAATTCAAACTGAGCCAAACGTATCTTCGTATTTTTTTTAAATTTCTTCAAGTTATTCAAAGATTGTAGAATTACATCTTCTCCTAGTTCCCTAGATTATTATATTATACAAAGGCTACTTATTATCAATTTAGGTATCTATCACGCGAGCGGAGTCGCGTTTATTATTTATACTTTTCTAACTACTTCTTATAACTGACCAACGACCCTTTTACTAGGAAAAGAAACTTCGCATAAAACTATTTTAAACTGCCAATAAGGACGATTAGATTTTAGATCAAAATCTCGTTATGAACGAACCGCAATTTATAAGGCGGTATAACATGTCGAATAAGTAAATTGATGAGGCCTTAATTTTGTTAATCATTCGCTTGTATTTGTCGTTTCACATTTACTTATACGATTCTGTTTCTATACTCTCTTTCTCACTCTCTCTCTTTCTCTATCTATTTCTCTATTTTACTAAAACATGACGTAGTAGCAACTCTTATTTATTTTATCTTTAAAAGTGATCATAAAAATTAAGCTGAGTTAAACTTATTTTTTTTAGAACGATAAAGTTGTAAGAATATTTAGAAAGAAAACAGTTTCCAAATACAGCTTTGATAAGATGTCGTTCTACCATCATTTTCAGTATTAAATAAACTAAAAATTGTACGAGAATAACATTTTTAAGCGTTGTGTCAAACAGTTATAATATATTCTGGCATTTATTTTTAATTTTCCTAGCGTAAAGATAACATATCATCTTGTGTAAACGCGAAGCTTAAAACAGTTTTGTATATTTTTCCATCTTCCTTTTTCTGCACACGCACTTGGAAGCGGCTGATATGATTAAAGGCTATGAATGTGAATCGATGAGACGTTTGGTTCAGTTTGTAGTGACCCTATGCCAGCGATCGCGTGTTTGAGTCCCGCTGGAGGCGTTCATTTGTGTGATGAGCACGAACGTTTGTACTCCAGTCATGGGTGTTTATATTTATAATGTGTACGTATTTAAAGTTATATATGTGTAGTGTATCAACTATCTAGTATCCATAACACAAGCCTCGTAGCTTACCATGGAACTGAATATTGCTGTGTGTTAATGTTCTAACATATTTATATTTATTTATTATCAAAAACATAAACAATATTAAAATTATAGCTTAAAAGTACTTAATATAAGTCAGAAAAGGGTATTTTGCACATATATATCTAGCTGTCAATTAAAAAGCTCTCTTGATAAAAATCTCTTTGAAATAAAACGTTTCGATATTATTATGCGGGACCTTTAGATTTATGAATGTATTTAACTCTGCGGCTCTTCTTAAGAAGTAAGGTTCTACAGGAAACATAAGTTTGTATCCAGTTTATTGACGATATTCATGTATCGATAAAAAGAAAAAAGTTTGGGCCTACCTCGAGTTACCGCTTTTTTACATTGAATACGCTTTTTAGTTAAAAGGAATAAATATAAAATGACGTATCTGTGGCTTCGTTGTTCCTTTTTATTTAAATCTATACAAATAAATAAAAAAGTGTCTGTTTGTAACATAAAAATAACAGACTTTTACTAAATGCATATGAAAATATAGTACCTACTTACAAGAAAAAAACATTTCTTAAAATTGTCTTTGTCTATCTGTTTGTTCTAGCTAATATTCGAAACGGCTGGGCCAATTTTGGTGGTACTTTCACTGGCAGATAGCTGATGTTATAAGGAGTAATTTAGACTTTTATATTAGAGAAAAAAATTAGGGTTTCGTGCAAAATAATTAAAAGCTAAATTTTTTCTTAAATGAAGTAATAAATCAAAGACCTTTAAGAATGTTTACAGTAACGAAATTAAGCTTACGTCGCTTATTCTTAGACCCATTTAATACATAATTTCATCAGTCATAATGTTTATAACATTTATTTTTTTCTTTTTGGTACATAAATAAATCCTGTATTCAGTTCTTTTTTTAAAGTCCCACTGCTGAGCACGACGGGACTCTCTCCAATACGAGGAGGATCAGGCCATAGTCCATCACGCTGGCCAAGTGCGGGTTAGCGGACTTCACATGACTTTCGAAAATTTGCTAGATTCTCTCAGACATGCAGGTTTTCTCACTATATTTTCCTTCACCGTAAGACAAGTGCTAATCATGTTGGAAATAAATAAATACCTACTATAGTTAACATAAACTCATGAATTAATCTAAAAAATAACCCTTTACACTAACAGTCAAGTTAACTCATATTAGGGTATATTTCATATATAGCGGGATTTGAACCCATGACCTCGAACTTAAGAGAATCACAACAATCTTAGTCTAAAAAATATTTAACAAATAAAGAAATATACACTTTGAAATTTCAATATTCAAGCTACTCACGGTTGACGTCTATCGACAAGGTCTCAGAGAGCGGCGCTATCGAGGGATCCGTCACCGCCTGTAACAAAACAAAAGTTTGAAAGAAAACTGTCTTAAAAGAAATTAATCTGAAAAGAATCATTTTTAAGAGTAAACTGGTGGTTTTGTCAGCTTCTATTGATTGTTTACTTTTCAGTATCTGTGATGTTGCTGATTTTTTCTAAGTGTTTTTCTAAGTGTTTTGTGTGTTTAGACGCCAGTTCGATTCCGTGCTGGCTATATTATATGGAACTAAATTATAGACGAGAAAGTTAAACATATGTATGTGTGTCTGTAACTTCTGCTTGATGTCTAAAAAATTCATTTATGAACCAAAATAAAAAATCTCAGCAACTTTTATGCGGTCCTCAGCTTGTGAAAGAAGTAGTACAAAATTGACGATAAAAGAAATATTTAGTAATGTAATCCTAACTGTGCGTCTGTCTCTGAATTTTGTACACATTTCCACTCTGAATATGTTATAAAGTGTCATTATAATTCTATAAAATCATAATTTTATATATTCTTAGTTTTCACCAAAGGGCTGAAACTTTACTTATTTACAGAATCATTCTAATAAAATTCATTAGATGAAACAAAAAATAACTTGCAAGACGTTAAATAAATAATTTTGTACTCATAATTGTGTAAAATAAGACTAGAGATTATTTTAGCAAACATTTTTGTTACTGTAACATACAACTGTAGGTACGAGAGAGATGATAATAAATTTGACTTTATAATAAAGCTGTATTGCAAATATTTACTGTTTTTTGAAGTCTCGAGATATTTAATCATGAAAATATGTTAAATGTAATATTTCATAGCGATGATACCCGAAAATAAAATTTACAAAAGAGTGTCAAGAAATATTTAAGCAAATATATGAGGTAAATTGTAAATATTTGAAGAATATTTTACTTGTATGATATTCACTACATGATAAAATAAATATAAAATTACATATCAGCAAAGTATAGTCTAATCTAAGTCATGTTATTTATGACTAACATTCTCATATAAAATTAATCATTTTTTAATAAACGAGTGACTCACCCTCGCTCCGCTCGGGTTCGTCCCTACTTACGTTTTACCGTTTAGTTTAGATTTCTCAGAGATGGGATATTTTTCTGCAGTAGAAAGTATTCTATATGTAGACCCGAATAACCAGTTATCTTCATATCAAATTTCATAAAAATTCCTCCAGTGGATTTTCCGTGATTCGGTAACAGACAGACAGACAGACAAAAATTCTAAAAACTATAGATTCGGCCTCTGTATCGATGATAATGACTACTTCAAGAAGATTTTGCAAAAAAATATTTAATGTACAGATTCGACTCAGAATCTATACTAATATTATAAAGCTGAAGAGTTTATTTGTTTGTTTGTTTGGTTGGTTGGTTGAACGCGCTAATCTCAGGAACCACTAATCCGATTTGAAAAATTCTTTTTGCATTAGATAGGCTGTTAACTGAGGAAGGCTATAGGCTATATATCATCCCGGAAAAATGTACGGTTCCCGTGGGATAGATTTGTTTTTGTTTAGGGACGAACCCGAAGCGAAGCGAGGGTGAGTCGCTAGTTTTATTATATGTATAGATTTAAAATAAAAATAGAAAATCGTTTGAAAAGTTTTAGTGTTAGAAAAACCAACTATAAATTCTTAATAAATAAATTTATAACACAATTTTATTTAGAGACTGCATTTCAAATTTTTATTTAGGCCACTTTTCCGTTGACATTCCGAGATGATCTATTAAAATAAACCTTATGCAACCTATAATATCCTTAATTACTGCTTTCGAGATATTTGAGCTTCAGTACCTACTATATAATATGTAAGCCTACCTTATAAAAAATTACACTAACCTGGCATGTAACATCAACACCTAGGTCAGAGCGTTGCAATGTAAAGGAAACAGCTGCCCGCGCTTCAGAATTAGCAAGCAAGGCGTGAGACTTCCACCAAGACACGCGAGCCGGGGGACGACCTAGAAGAGAATTTATAAATTATTATATATGTTAAATAAAACTATCTTTTCGGATTTTTTCGCGGATTTATTTTCCCGTTCCCGACGAATAAATACGATAAATCCGAGAAAATATCCGAAAAGATAGTTTTATTTATAACTAGCGATTCCTCATAGAGCAGTTGATTCCCCATACAAACTTTCATCCCCATTTTCACTTCCTCAAAGGTGAAAGGATGATAAAAAATGTCCTATATCCTTCTCAGGGTCTCAAACTATCTTCTAACCAAATTTCATCTAAATCGGTTGGTAGTTTTTGAATCTATTCGTTACAAGCAAAAATACAAATATTTCCTCAAATATTCGCGTCAATCTAATAAATTATTATGTACTAAAAATTAGACGACCTATAGATAAAGTGGTAATACTTAGCCGAGCTTAAGATAACCAATAGAAGTTGCTGATTATTAAATACATAAATAGGTTCTGTGGGTTGGCACTTTAATTAGGGAAAGGCACTTAATTAGGAGCGATACTCTGTTAGTGGTATATTCAGTCTTACCGTAAGTTTCATTGTTTAAGCGTAATTTTACGTAATTTTATCAAATACTGTTTTTGCGTGTAAACCATCAAAAAGGAGATGATTAGAAGGTAAATTTTTGGTTAAGTTTAGGCAGAGATGATATAATCTATGCATATAATAAAACTATAGAGGGCGAATGTCTGTACATAGAAAATATATGCTAAACACCAAGTCAGGGGGATGTACGAAGAGAAATAGAACAAATCCAGTTTTTTTTTTTTTTTCATTTTTTGTTTCTCTGTCTGTTTGTTTGTTTGTGCTGGCTAATCTCCGAAACTGTGAGACCGATTTAAATAAAATTTTGTATGGTGGTACCTTATATCCCTGGTCAACATCTTAGGTACTTTCAATCCTGGAAAATTAAAGAGTTCCCGTGGGATAGTTAAAAAACTATAGTAACTTATACAGTTTAGTACACAAAAACTACTGATTAGATTTTAATGAAACCTTACAATAATATAGTTTATACATCAGAATAACGAATAGATTATTTTTTATCCCGGAAAAATGTATCGTTCCCGCGGGATAGATTTGTTTTTGTATGTCCAGAGGCGAACCCGAGCGAAGCGAGGGTGAGCCGCTAGTACTATATATCTACATATATTAGGTAAGGTTTTAATTCTGATTCTGTCACAGAATAATAATTTGGCTAATAGAAACATATAACACGACTCCAGTGTGCTACTTTCTTATATTCGTTTAAGTAACTGACAGTATATAAAATAGCCAACAACTGGCATGCATTGATGACATTAAATAAAGAATTGAATTGAATTGTATATAAAATACTAAATGTTTTGGTGTATTTGGTATAAAATTAGAAACAAGGTTTTTCTATTACTTTAAATGGAATCACACATTTTTCTCTTTTGTATTAATTATTATTTTGTGAACTGTGTAATGAAATTAATACGTGTAAATAAAGAAACGATCAGCGCCACCTTGTGGCAAATTTTATTATTAACAATAGCCTACGTTTACTCATAGGTCCTATTCAATTTGTGTACTCATCCTAATCCGTCCAGTGGTTTCAATGTTAAAGAGTAACAAACATACATACACATACAAACATTCAAGCATTTAATATATAATAGGTAGGTAGGTAAAATACAGAAATTAACAGACTATAAAATTAGTTAGCAAAGGTGTATTCAGTTCTTTTGAACATCCCACAGCTGGGCACGGGCCTCCCTTCAATACAAGGGGGATCAGGCCATAGTCCACCACGCTGGCCAAGTGCGGGTTGGCAGACTTCACATGTCTTTCGAAAACTTGCTAGGTTCTGTCAGATATTCAGGTTTCACGATATTTTCCTTCACCGTAAGGCAAGTAGTAATTATGTTAGAAATGATTTGCATATAGAATGATTTGATCCGGGATTTGAACCCGCTTCACTCGGTTTCCCAAGCGAGCGTATTCCCACTGGACTAGTACTGCCTTTTATTATAATAGTATGACATAATTATACAATAAACTTATACGAAATCTAATCAAATATTATTAATTATGATAACTTTCACAATATCAATTAAAACTTACGCAAACACCATCGACAATTATGATACCAATTCTTAAACAACGTATTAAGGACCACAATTCCAACTGAGAACCACATAAATGAGTCCCTAAAAGCATGTAGAAGGGGAAAATAAAAGAATAAACGAAACAGGAAATGAGCTACGAATAGAGCTATAAAGAGTGTAAAACAAAAGGGCGCTGTGCTTTAAAATACTGACGTGAAAATCATAGGCGGGTACATAACAATGAAGAGGGACTCAAAATTTGAGAGGTTGGTTTAAGTTTTAAAGCATCGTTTTTAATAAGGATTTTTGGAATCGTTTTGTTAGAATAGTGCAAAAAATATATATTTGTGTACATAATATTGTGGATTAAGTTTCTTTTGGAGCGATATAAAAGGAAATATAATGAAACTGTTCCCTTATATTACTGCTAAGCGTTTTCGATTTATATGTAACCAGAATAACTCGCTCTAGCAAGAAAAATATAAGATATTCATGTACAAAAATACGATAGCTTTTTCGTTTTTTGTGTGTATTTGTTATTCCTTCACATGGTAACTGTTAGACGTATTTGGATGAAATTCAGAATCTATTCTTTACAAGTGACGTGCGAAGATTGTAGCCTGGAGTAACTCATGGGCTATTTTTAGCACCTCCATCGAAGCGCAACCAGTGTAAGTTGGTAGTACTATATACACATACACACACGCACACGCACAGAGACAGAGCGAGCGAGAGAGAGAAAGAGAGAGAGAGAGAGAGAGAGAGAGAGAGAGAGAGAGAGAGAGAGAGAGAGAGACTTATACACACACGCGCGCGCGCACACACACATAAACTTTCACATCTGTAATTATCGTAGTACAATTAATCTGATCCGATTAAGAATTTAACTCCGTATTAAAGTCAGTTAAACCAACGGTTTCCGCTACCTCTTATTACTAGTACGAGGAACAAAAGGGAACATTTTCCTAAACCAACCCTTGAAGTTCAGGAAACAAAGGTGCATGATATTCGATAAGGGTTAAAACTCTCAGGCAACGTGGTGCAGCTTAATTAACATGGCCAATTGTTCTAACAGGCGTGTTATTGAAGGTATTATGTGCTTTGTTATGATTATTCCCTAATTTTTAGTACCGTTTACTCCAATATCGTGGGTTTGATTTTTGTTCCATATTTATTTTTATTTATTTTCTTTCTATTACGTGAATCAGAATTAAAGCAATCTAACCGGGTTAATATTATAGATTATGTGTTCATAAGTAACACTAAAATAAGCATTCTAAAATCTCTTGTTTTTCATTTAATCTGGAATATACTTTTATCTTATACTATTATATGCTTGTGGCATTACTCGCATAATAAATACGTTGATAAAGATTTCGGGATATAATCTATCTTTATTCCATTTATTATGTATTTATAATTTCTATGCTTATATTCTACTAGTGACTCACCCTCGCTTCGCTCGGGTTCGCCTCTACAAAAATAAAAACAAATCTATCCCACGAGAACTGGATATTTTCCGGAGAAAAAAGACCAGATTATAGTCTATCTCTGTGCCAAATTTCATGCAGTTCCATTCGGCCGTTCTAGCATGATTGAGTATAAAACGTTCAAAATTTCTCATTTATAATATTAGTAAGATCATAAATTTGACAGTGATTCTGTCTGTTTGTCTGTCTGTCTATCTGTTATATTTTCACGCATAAACCACTGAACGAGATTTGATAAATTTTGGTATAGAGATAGATGGGACCTTGGAGAAAGACATATGTAGGCTACTTTTTGTCTTAAAAATAAAACTTGAAGGAGGTGATATAAAAGTACTATGTTTTTGCTGATAGAGACATTAAGATGAGTTATACATACTGGTATATTATATTTATAGAAAACTAGCGACTAAGTTACGTTTTAACGTTTAGCTTAGAGAGAGATGTTTTCTTGCAGAAAAAAGTATCCTATAGGTTGACCCGGATAACTAGCTATCATCATACGAAATTTCATCAAAATATGTCCAGTAGATTCGGCCTCTGTATCGATAATAATATCTATTTCAATAAGATTTTCCAAAAAATATTTAATGTCCAGATTCGGCTTAGCCACAATTTTATTATATGTATAGATAAGGTGTGGTATTTTGTAATGAAGATCAAGAGAAATGGATGTGAGAATATTATCATGCTAAAGGCGACTTGGGGCACACCCGAGAGAAGCGAGGGTCAGCCACTAGTATCCCATGTATCTAAACTCATGTTACGGTTGTATCTTATTTACATATATATAGTATCATATAACTTTGTTGATCCAGTCAGATCTTCAAGCTTATACGGTATACCAACGTCACACTCGGCGTCAATCAATTCAAAGACCTTTCATCGATTTAAGCCTGTGTCAAAGTACTGGTGGTGTAGATTTAGACTAAAATGGATAAAATAGTTGTGAATAATAACAAAAAAATAACATTTTAAGAGTATATTCTTATCGTCAATTTTACCGACTTCAGAAAAGAGGAAGTACTCAATGTAATTTTTGAGTATGTATGTTACTGTAAAAGCCCGTACTGCGTCCCTAAGTACGTTTGAATTTTTTTGAACGGAATTCTTACCTAACTACTTTACGAGTAATTCCTATCTAACGAACCCATTTTTACTCTAATTCTTTTCCTAAAATAAAAGTAGTCTAAGTTATTCCTTATAACACCAGCTATCTGCCAGTGAAAGTTCCAACAAAATCAGTCCAACCGTTTCGGAGATTAGCCAGAATAAACAGACAAACAGACAGACAAAAACATAAAAATTGTGTTTTCCTTATAAGTACCGTATATAATTTCATATGCATTAAGTAAAAAGCTGTTATTTTTACGTTACAAACAGACACTTAAATTTTCTTTATGTGCACAGATATATAAATATGTATGTATTATTTCGGCAAACAATCATTGATACCTTTTAGTAAATTTTATTAGTAATTAGCAGGCTATATTATTTTTATATAATATATAGCCTATAAATTTCATCAAAACCTATTCAGCAATTTTAAAATGAAGAAAGAACAAAAATACACTTAAACTATTTTCCCTTTATAATTGCAAATGTTATTTGTATTAAAATACATTCTACTTATAGCATTTATTAAACGTCCCAGTTAAAGTCCTCATTGACATAATTTGCAAATCTAAACCACTCTAGATTGAATATTGAATGAAATCAATATCAGAAATGTTTATTCGCACTGCGATAATTAGTTTAAAATACCATTTAGTCTACCGTTAGGCATTAGTTTTGTATTTTACTTACTGACCTAATATCATGATGGTTTATATTTATATGTGGTTTTTATGCGGTTCACATTTTTGTTTTGGTTTTTATATAAGTGATATATGTAGGTACCTACATATGTATGAGTGTAAGCATCAACCTAATTTCGGTGAAAAATCGAAAATTTAACTATGAAGTTGTTTTCGTACTATATAGACATATAAGTAAAGTATTTCTTTAAAATTATTGCTTAACTACCGACTTACCCTCGCTTCGCTCTGGTTCGTCCCTAGGTACGTTTTAACGGTTAGTATGGAATATATAGACTATATACTATATGATATATAGCCTATAGCCTTCCTCAATGAACGGGCTATCTAATGTACAAAGAATTTTTGAAATCGGATTAGTAGTTTCTGAGATTAGCGCGTTCAAACAAACAAAAAAACTCTGCCTCTTTATAATATTAGTACAGATTTGTTGGTAGATACTGTCTGTAACAACTACATAATAATTTTGGATACCTCTACAACTTTAGTCTCTCTCGTGAACATGATTGCTTAAAGCATTCGAAACGTCGCACATAAGGGTATATCGCATTTCTAGCCGGGTGAAATTAAAAAAACAAATTCAAGAATAAAGACAAAAATGAATACTTATTAGCAAGCCAGGTAGTCAATAAATAATAGACGACCATTTGCAGATTCGTGCACTGCTTCTAGCCAGTCAGGTTAAGTCGAAACTTTACCGTTGTCGCGTATGCTTACGTCTTGATGTTGGCTACATTTTTAAAAACCACGCTGTTTTATGCCATAGTGTTTTTTTTCTACGATTTCGTTTACCAAAATTACTATGGATTATCATAATATAGGTAAGAACGGTTAACATTTATTACGATTCACTAATATTTAGATATATTTAGAAGGCTCATACATAAATCAAAATAGTCTCTCTTTTGTAAGCAGTTTTTATGCAATTTGTATAATTTAAAGTAATTTTTGTTTTACTTCCGAGTGCTTCCGAGTAACGATTATTGTTATATCGTATGAATAAAACTTTCAGTAAATAGGTGTCTCCAAAATTAGGTGCCACTTTTTGCCTTTTTCGATAAAACTGACATATTAGTATTGGCATTAGTTAAAATGTAGTAACTATTATTTTTAAGCAGGAACTATTATTTCGAAGGATGAGGCTCTGACAGGCACAAGAGGAATAAAATTAATGAACTACGGTCAACTGTTAGTCAAGAAGTCCTAATACATGCTGCTAAAACTATCTTAAAAACGTCCGACCACAGAAACACGTCACGCTTACTGTTTGAAGTCATGAAGTCACCGAAACGAGCTAAAAAATACAAAAAGGCTTATGCCAAATCTTTGCAAGCTAATGACGCACAATTACCTCCCTTCAAAGCATTCCCGGTGCTATTGCTTATCGGCTTACTTTCTGAAAGAGGCTGCTGAAGCTCGGAACAAGCATTTCAGAATGTATCGATACAACTTTGCGAGGAAATTTTCAAGAGTAGATTGCAATACAGATATACTTAATCGCCTCCTACTATCCTCCGATCCACTGTTCACTAGTTAAAGGCCAAAGCTAAAGAGAAATATGTATCCTTTTTCAAAAGAAACAATACGAGTAGATATGATATTGCCTCCTGAAGAAGATTCAGATTCTGAAGAATCTGAAACAGAAGAGATGAGAGAGTCTAATGATGAACTCTAGCATCCTTCTTCTTCAAATTAGTTTATAAATAAAAATTTTTGAAGAATTATTAGTACTGCTTTTTAATTATTTTATTATCTACTAATTTCACTAGGAAACGGTTTTAAGATTTTTGCATCTACGGCCCGCGCACAATTTTGACCAAGTTGTCTATCCATCTTAGTAAGTCCTACCTACTTTTTAGCGAAAAAAACTACACAAATAATTTTGACCGGCTAAAAAAGCGAAATACCCCTATGTGCGTCGGGAAGCAAAAATGAGAGAAATCATTAAAAATATGATATGCATATAGTAGTCACGGAATTATTATTTTTTTCTCTAAAGGGAAATTCCTTCTACGATCGAATATAGTTGATTGGTTTGTTAACGCGACTAAATACGCGATATTTTGTTTTAAACAGGAAAATCACCTGTAATAAATAAAATAAATAAATATGTTGGGACATTAACACAGCACCATCTAGTTCCATGGTAAGCTACGGGGTTTGTGTTATGGATACTAGATAGCTGATACACTACACAAATATGTATATCTTTATATATATATACAATATACATATTATAAATATAAACACCCATGACTGGAGTACAAACATTCATGCTCATCAGACAAAATATGATTGCCCCCAGCGGGACTCGAACCTGCGACCGCTGGCGCAGCAAGTAGTATCACTACAAACTGACCCAAACGTGTCGTCTGCATAACAAATACAGTCACTTAACTCGTAGAAATCGATATGTCTTTAAGCTTTCATGTTTACTAACATTATTTTTTATGTGCAATGGTATATTTACCATGTTTTTCACTTTCGCTTTCGAATTCCCGGTTTCGGTATTATCGTAAGCGTAATATGTAATCATGATTACACTAAAGTTCTTACTAAGTACTTGACCTATGAAGCTAAAAATTGGCAAGTTGGTAGTCTATAAGTAGAAGACTTTTCCAATGTCACGTAAAATTGAGTGTTTAGCTCTTTTTGAAGTACTACCGCTGGGCATGGGCCTTCCTTTATGAGAGGGATTAGGCCATAGTTCACCACGCTGGCCAAGTGTGGATTAGCGGACTTCACATATTTTTCGAAAACTTGTTGGGCTCTCTCATTGTTGGGCTTTCCTTCACCGTAAGGCATTCGCACAAGAAAATATCAGAGGTATGAGATTTGAGAGGATTTGAACCCCCTTCACTCGGTTTTCTAAGCGAGCGTGTTCCCACAGGGCTACCGCTGCCTTACGTAGAATTAAGAATACTCTTAATTCGTGGCTTCTCCATTCTACGAGACATTGGCGAAGTAATCTGAACTGAAATGGTACGTTTTGAAGCCATTAAGAAGAAAACTAAATTAAGGAAACCCAAAGACTATAATTGTCACTTTATATGAAAATTCTATATTTGTCGTATGTTCTAGCATAGAATGTGTCTAAAGATATATTCTGGGTTATACTCGTACATAACCCAATTACGCGGGCAGAGCCACAGGCAACGATACGTCGCCTTAGTGCCTATTTATTCAAACTGCCAATACTTGTACTGTAGAGTAGAGAGTATTTTGCCTCCATTTTAAAAACAATGCTATATTTCTGAGATTTATATGCATTTATAGATAAAATACATTTCTTCAGCTTTTTTTAAATAAAATATGTATTATATACCAACAGAAATGACATTTGAAAATCAATAATTCTGTATTTAAAACTCTTTCGGTAAATTGGTCATTTAGACAAATAAACACTGAGACAACATGTAAGTGGAAAACGTATAAGTGGTACGCATCCAACTCATATTCTCACAACATATATAATATTCTTTATAGCATTTTAAAAGTAATACAAAAAAAAAGCAATAAACTTAGTTAACAAAAGTGGACTTAATACTTTCTTCGATTTACACGAACATTTGACATCTATATATATATATATATATATATACATAAAATGCTTTGTCCTGACTGACTGATCGATCAACGCACAGCCTAAACCGCTGGTCGTAGAAACGTGAAATTTAGAGGACATATTCCTTATACAATGTAGGCATCCGCTAAGAAAGGATTTTCCGAAATTCATCCCCTAAGAGGGTAAAATAGGTGATATAAGATTGTATGAAACTCTGCCATTCTTAACGTGAAATGCACAGAAAGTGGTATTTATCTTTAAGATAAAATATTAGAAATATATGTATTCAATTTTTTTTGAAATTTATCCCTTAAGATGGTAAAAGGGGGTGATAAAGTTTATATGGGAAAACAATTATTTATGATCAGAATTACTTGAAACTTGGTATTAATGCTCTTGAATACAATTAAATGAATACGTATTTCAGAATTTTTTTGAAATTTATCCTATAAGGCTGTCAAATAGGCGATGAAAGTTTGTATGAAACTCTGTAATTGATGCGCGGAAAATGATATTTACCTTTAAAATGACAACTAAAACAATAAAAATATCAATTTTTTTTTTTCGAAAAAATACAGGTAGTAGAGCTTGCTAAATACCTAAAGTGTAAAATTTACAGAATATACGCATAACATCTTTAAGATACTGGATATTTAGAGTTACGATCGCTAAAATGAAATTTGTTTTCCTTATTTTTGCATGTAATAAAGCTTGATCGCGGGCGAAGCCGCGGGTTCTGCTAGTTTTAAATAAAACTATCTTTTCGGATTATTTCGCGGATTTATTTTGATTTTTAGTTCCCAACTTTTCGAATGCTTTACAGCAATCATGGTCACGGGAGAGACTAAGGTTTTAGACATCTCAAAGACGTTATATACTTGTTACAGACAGTGCCTACCCACAATTTACAAAAATGATTTAAAAAAAATCTAAAATGGCATCAGAGTACAAAAAGTGGGATTATCTCTGAAAGAGATCTCTTCCAGTCAACCCGTAAGTATGGAAGAAGTAGAAGTGAAATAAGAAGATGTCAGCGGGCAATATACTGACAACACGTTTGGCTCAGTTTGTAGTGACCCTACTTGCTGTGCCAGCCGTTGCAGCTTCGAGTCCCACTGGGGACATTCATTTGTGTGATGAGCACGAATGTTTGTACTCCAGTCATGGGTGTTTATATTTATGATACGTATACATATTTAGAATTATATATATGTGTAGTGTATTAACTATCTGGTATCCACAGCAGAAGCCTCGTAGCTTACCATAAGACTAGATAGGTGCTGTGTTGATATTCCAGCAAGAAATAAATATACAAGAAATCAACATAATATAAATCGAAACAAACACTGTAACAGGAATCATTAAAAAGTTATGATTACTTAATTTAAACACTCACCTCCAACTGCTACACAAGTTAGATTGACTTCGGTTCCCTCATCGTACGGCCCGAGTACTCCTCCTTTGATCTCTTCACCAGATTGATCCAGAATTAGAAGACGTTCCGGCGGTACTGTTGAATTATAACTTTAGTATTTTATGTTGAAAGGGATTTAGCATTTTAAATTTTCACTTTTAGTTATTAAATCTACTGGATATTGGAAATTTTCAAGTAAATAAAATTTTATTATTGAATATTATTTTTATGTTAATGTACAAAACTTGTGTGAAGCTGTAATTTTGGTAAAAAACAAGACTAACAAGTGACCAAAAATTTTTAAATTGTATTCGTTTCAAAATAACAACAAATAATAAAAAAGTTAAAAGAAAAAAAATATTACAATTTGTGATTATATTTTTTTAATTAATATTACAAGATGCAAAAATTATTGCAATAAATTTAAAATATACTAACTAAGAACAGTGAGATTGAGTCGAGTATTCTTGGTAGGAGATCTGATGAAGTCCACTCTACATCTGTACTGGCCGCTGTCTTCGGGCCTAAAACAAATATTATATATAAGAAAAGGACAATAATAAAAAAAATGTTAGTGGATTTTATAAATATTTAATTTATATATTATACTTATTTTATTAATTATACTTTTTTAAATACTTAAAAAACTACGCTCATTAAAAACGTATTAAAATAGCACAAATATCGATCATTTTCTTTATGGAACTACCGGAAATGGCAACACAGTAAATATTATCATTCGGAGTTCACATACTAACAAAAATTTAAATCTATTATTTAAAAGTAAATTAACATTTACAGTAGAAACTCGATTATCCGGCCCTCAGTTATACGGATTCGCGATTATCCGGAATACCAACCGCGACCAATTCGAATTTATGTAAGCACTAAAGGCTAAAGCACTAGCGGCTCATCCTAGCTTCGCTCGGGTTCGCCTCTAAACAAACAAAAACAAATCTATCCCACGGGAACCTGACATTTTTCCGGGATAAAAAGTAGTTTTAGTTAGTTAGAAATTGTTTCAGGAAAAAATCCGCTTTTTTCATATATTCGATTATCCGGATTTTCGATTATCCGAATGCCTAAGGACAACAATTGGTCCGGTTAATCGAGTTTCTACTGTACTCCCGAAATTTGATTATAAGTCTAAAAATACAAAACAATTCTTAGTAATAAGTAAAACTTAATTACAAGTAAAACTAATGAAGGCGTGTTAAAAATGTTTATAAAGATTTTAAATTAAACTATTATTACAGCGGTGATTGAATATTGGAAAAGTGTATTTCGTAGGCACCAATTCGATATAAATCAAATATTTGTTTCATCCTTTACGAGTGGCAACAATTAATTACGCACAAACTATTAATTATATATTATTATTATCTATACCTAGCACTATGTCCTTTATACTTTTGAAGTTATACATCTTTTGGCACGTTTGGAAAAAATTTTGAGAGTAAAATTTTACGATGCGCGCGCACACCGACAGCTAAAAAGCAACATGATGAAGTTAGCTTAGATTAAATGCTTTTCGCTTTAAAACAATAGAAATATAAATAGAAAAAAAAACGTGTGTGTATCCTTATCTACGCACGTAAGAAGTTATACATCTTTGCGTAACAGAACAAAAATACCTAAAAACTTCATCCCGTATGTCTAAACTCTCTGTTTGTAAACGGAATGCAGTTAACGTCATCATGTCGTCGTCGGATCGTAAAAAATTTACTCTCATATTTTTTTCCAAATGTGCCAAAAGAAGTATAACTTCAAAAAACCGCCTTTATATAAACAAAAAAATACGCATTTTAAATCAAACAAAATAAATCTTTATCTATTAACTTTATAGAAAACTACAGCTTATAAATATCCGTAGGTACTTTAATTATATCAAAGAAAGAAATAATAAGTCATTCATAGCTTTTGTATGGCTATAACACTAGGGGATCCCACGACTACTCAAAATTAAAACAAATATGCAATGTCAACTCTTGTTTTAAACGATATCACGTTTCGTGTCCCAGTTTATGTTCCGCAAACAAAAAACGTACCAGATTTTTTGAATTGTCGAGGGCTTATTATGATTAAGGCTTAGTACAGAATACTGAATACAAATACTTATATGTATATGAGAATGTTTTTAATCTCGATATGGAATATTTTGTTTTCATTTTATAGAAATAGTAACTATAATAATGCCTCTTTATTTTTTTAATAAAATGTCACAATATGGTGGTTTTATGTAAAAAAAATTTAAGGCATGCGGTATACAAAAATAAATTTAATATAGGTTATTACTCTTAGAAATATAAAAATTAAATTACTTTCATGGTGTCACTTATCCACTACATTACGAATTACTTAATTAATATTACCGTAAAACTCCAAAATTTAATTTTAACGTGCAATATTGGTTATCATTGTTCTGATATACAAGTGTTATATTATTATAAATTTTTGCCTGACTCAGGACTTGAATCCAGGACCCGATCTGCAGTAGGGCCTCTATACCAACAAGTCAGTCAACTAAAGATACGTAGAAAAAAAACAAATTACCTTAGTTTTGTCAGTAGTAACACTGCAGGTGAGGTGTTAGAACGAAATGTCGCTCGAGACGCTAGAGTCGATGGGTCTGACCAATGTGACGTCACGCCATCTCTTGTATCGAAACTGTTAACAAAATTCATTATTACCAAATGAGCATAATTAAATATTAAAAAGAACCCGACTAAAAATATGAGAACAAGTTGGAATTCGATAGAACATAGTATTATACAGTCGAAGACATACCAATATGTACATGTTTTATACTATCTGCGAGTCCTACTACGTGCATAATATACACATACATACATACTGGTCAAATACATAACCTTTCCTTGGGCTTCGTCGCAATCGGGTAATAAAATAAAATATATATGTATAAGTATATAATATAATTATAGCTGTGACTATTTCGGTGTTTTGAGTTCTTTGGGAATTATTGAATTGTACTCGTATTACAAAATAAATCAAAATTATTATCTATGATATTATATAGTGTATATTAATATATAGATACATACATACATAAATTTCGGAATATGTTACTTGTTAAGTTTGTTCATAAAAGGTAATGTTTAAGTTGTAATTTAATTTACAGTTTTGATACATACTTTTTATAATTATATATTACTAGCGGCTCATCCTCGATTCGCTTGGATTCGCCTCTAGAAAAACAAAAACAAATCTATCCTTCGGCAACCGTATATTTTTCCGGGATAAAAAGTAGTCTATGTGTTATTCCAGATTACTTATAATTTATCTCTGTGCCAAATTTCATCCAGATCCGTTCAGCCGTTCTGGGCGTGAAAGACTAACAAACATCCATACTCACAAACTTTCGCATTTATAATATTTATCCAATGTTAAAAATAGTTTGTTGAAGTTTTAAAAACGACATATGCTATCTATTTATAACTTAAATTATTAGATTAGAACTAGTCTAGCGGCTAACCTTAATCCTGTTTTAGCATACAGATTACAGGATACCTATATATACTTTACTACCTTTTATAAAACTCGTTTATCTACGAAAACCAAGTATCAGATCTAGTTATTTTACCATTCATAATGTTAGTATACTACCTTTAGCCCCTGGCTCCACTCACGTTGTTTATATATTTTTTTCCTGGCGTAAACTAAAAGATATTTTTTCAAATCTGGATATAGTGCCAGATATTAATAAACAAATAGAAAAGAAACATAATAACTTTATCAAAACGACTCTAAAGTGAACCGAAGCAAATTAATCATCTTTAATCAACAACAAATTTGTTAAAAGCGTTGAAACTAACGATATTTTCGTTTCATTATACGATGTGTAATAAACTACAATCTACATACAGACGTAGTATTGGATTAACATATATTTTCAATTTGTCAATGTTGTTGTGTCGACCATAAACTATCGAAGCATGTCCCGCTGACGCACAGTATTGCCTTACAAACAAACCGCCGGAAATATTTCAATTAAAAAAAAGACTAAAAGAGCCGTAGGTACCAACGTTTTTGATTTGAGGTATTTAATCACACAAAGTCAGATACTCATATTATATTTTCATCTTAATTCTTATTTAATTGGACTATTATTTTTAATGCGAAATGCATGTGATTGCTACTCCTTCGCACTAAATGCTGGACGAATTTGAATGAAATTTAGTATTTAGTATATTTTTATATTATAAAGCTGAATTTTATATTATAAAGCTGAATTTTATATTATAAAGCTGAAGAGTTTGTTTGTTTATTTGTTTGGTTGAACGCGCTAATCTCAGGAACTACTAATCCGATATGAAAAATTCTTTTTGCATTTGATAGCTAGTTCAATGAGGAAGGCTATAGGCTATATATTATCCTGGAAAAATGTATGGTTCCCGTGGGATAGATTTATTTTTTTCTAGGGACGAACCCGAAGCGAAGCGAGGATGAGTCGATAGTTTAGTATACAAATTGAATATAACCTGGAATAACATATAGGCTACAACGCACACAACTCTTGTTCTAGATCCTGGATGAATTGTACTTAGCAATATAAGACACCAATGTTTTACATTTTCATAAATTTTATATAGCACTAGCGACTCACCCACGCTCCGCTCGAGTTCGTCCCTGGTTACGTTTTAACGTTTAGTATGGATATCTCAGAGATGAGATACTTTCCTGCAGTAAAAAGTATACTATATGTTGACCCGGATAACCAGCTATCATCATACCAAATTTCATCAAAATCTGTCCAGTGGTTTTATTGTGATGCGGTCACAGACAGACAGACAGACAGACAAAAAATCCGAAAACTATAGATTCGGCCTCTGTATCGATAATAATGACTATTTCAATAAGATTTTCCAAAATATATTTAATGTACAGGTTCGACTCAGTATACATTTATATAGTGACATATTTGATCATGTGACGCTGATATTAAAAACAATTAAATGAAGTAATTTTTATATTTGAAAAAATTATTACAAAGTAATGTAAAATCACAAGGCAGTGGTAGCCCAGTGGTAACGCGCTCGCTTGGGAAACCGAGTGTAGTAGGTTCAAAGCCCGAGTCTCGCAACACTGATATATACATGTGCGAATCAGTTCTAACATGATTACCACTTGTCTTATGGTAAACATCATTAGGAAATCTGCATATCTGAGAGAACCTAGCAAGTTTTCGAAAGACATGTGAAGTCCGCCCGCACTTGGCCTGCCTGGTGGACTATGGCCTGTTCCCCCTCGTATTGAAGGGAGACCCGTGCCCAGCAGTGGGACGTTAAAAAAGGCTGAATACAATACAACCTAAAATTATAAATACATAGCTCATAATATTACTTATATAATATGCATAATACTCCTAGCGGGGATTCCATATTTCTCTTTGACTCGTAGAGTGACTCTTTATGACGTTTTATCACGAAATTCTGTACTCATTATGTATATTAAAACATATTTAAATAAGTAGCTTGTAGGTTAAATTATGAGGTCTTAAATTCAATTCCTGGGCCGGGCAAAGAGTTAAAGCAAATATTAAAATAATTTGCACTTCATTATAATTAAAAGCCATATATATATATTCATTTACATGGACAATGTGACACTATTACAATTTTATTATATAAAATTAAAATTATTATGTATGAAAGATAAATTATTATGAATCATATGTAACCACCTTTACATTTTACGTCTAATCCATTCAATACGGCTGTCATAGCAGAAGCTAATATCTTAATCAAAGTTCGAAACGCGCCCGTGATAGCGGGATTTATACGAGGCACGTTCAGAAATATCTCTCAGAGTGAAGCATTATTATATCATTAGAATACTAATTCTGTTTTATTACTATATTCGTGTTTGTGTTTTTAAAGTTTAGTAGATCATTTTTGACTAAACTTTGATCATTTTTGTATAGAAATTATAGGCAACAAACAACACAAATATAAATGAATTGAATTATTTAAGTAAAGATATTCTTATAACAAAATAGCTTTAAAATTTTATATTAGCGACTCACCCTCGCTCCGTTCGAGTTCGTCCCTAGTTACGTTTTAACGTTTAGTATAGATTTCTTAGAGATGATATTTTCTTGCAGTAAAAAGTATCTTATATGTTGACCCTGATAACCAGCTATCATTGTACCAAATTTCATCAAAATCTGTCCAGTGGTTTTCTCGTAATGCGTTCCCAGACAGACATACAGACAGACAAAAATTCTAAAAACTACAGATTAGGCTTCTGTATCGATAATAATGACTGTTTCAATAAGATTTTCTAAAAAATATTTTATGTACAGATTCGACTCAGAATTTTATTATATGTAGTATAGATTTAGTGAGGATAATGAATGAAGACAAACTTTTAACTTAGAAAAGTTATACAAAATGTAATTTTGAAGATCGATTTTCAAGGCCTCCAAGTAAAATATCATAATTGTCTGTAATAAATATTATGAAAAATCCAGAATTTCATAGAACAAGTTTATTAATATTAAATATTAATATTTTAATCAACTTTTAGTGTATATAATTAAAACTTTACTCTTTTTAAAATGAAAAAAAAGATTTCATAATAATTTTGTTATACTTTATTATGAGAAAAGTTCGCTATGATAGAAAAAATAAAATTTATAAAACAAACACTATTAAATTTTAATTACTATCGCTATTATCATTATAATTAATACGAAAAGTGTTTGCTTTAAACACTTTCACGCTGGATGGATTCTGATGAAAAGTACTTAGATAGGCTATGACCTAGAGTCCCACTAATATTGTATTTCACCCTTTTTAACGTCCCACTGCTGGGCCTCTCTTCAATACGAGGGGGATCAGGCCATAGTCCACCACTGGCCAAGTGCGGGTTGAAGGACACATGTCTTTCGAAAACTTACTAAGTTCTCTCAGGCACGCAAGTTTCCTCACGATGTTTTCCTTCACCGTAAAGCAAGTGGTAATCATGTTAGAAATGATTCGCACATGAAAATATCAGAGGTGCGAGACCCGGGATTTGAACCCGTTTCACTCGGTTTCCCAAGTTGTTACCACTGGGCTACTACTGCCTTCCCACTAAGGGAAGGTCAAAAAAAATACTACCACTAATATTATTAATGTGAAAGTTTGTGAGAGTGAACATTCAGAATGGAGTGAAATCAAAGGCGGGTCCTTAGTTAATTACTAGATAAATTTTCTATTTAATTAGGTTATAATCATAGTATTTTCATCTACTTTCGGAGTCAGAGGCTTCAATAGACTTATGAAATAACCAAAAATTGTGTCAATAAAAAAATATTATATCGTATTACCCCAATTGACATGACAACACGCTTGGCTCAGTTTGTGGTGACCCTACTTGTTGTGCCAGCGGTCGCTGGTTCAAGTCCCGCTAGGGACATTCATTTGTGTGATGAGCACGAATGTTTGTACTCCAGTCGTGGGTATTTATATTATTTATGTATTTAAAGTTATATATGTGTATAACTATCTGGTATCCATAACACAAGCCTCGTAGCTTAAGCATGGAACTAAATGGTGCTGTGTTTTAATGTCCCAACATATTTAATTTATTAATTTTATGTGGATGGAGGATAGTTATATGTACTTTCGTACTTACAACATGTTTAAGTAAGAATATAGTAAAATATATTGCTAACTGTACCATCTGCTACTACTACAGTTTCAAATATTTCGAGGAACTATATCCGAGATATGTAACACTTAAGTGAACTGGAGCACAACATGTCAACACTATGTATCTCAATATGGCCATGTTAGTTTCTATCATAACTCCTAACCATATTTGGTAAAGAAAGTAACTGTATATGATTGGATCGTTAATCATAATTTAAGTTTATAGATCATAAACATATGTATTGATGTGCTACGAGTAGTTGACCTGCAGCTTGCCTTTCGAAAATTATATCTGTTGTAACCGATGTTCTGTAAAATATTTTTTTAACTTAATTACAGTGTACGTTTTTTTAAGCGTGTGAATAGACTTTTATAATGTTATTTTTAATGTTTTTACTACTATACCAATACTTACTACTTAATACTTTACCAATATTATAAAGAGGCAGAGTTTGTTTTTTTGTTTGTTTGAACGCGCTAATCTCAGGAACTACTAATCCGATTTGAAAAATTATTTTTGCATTAAGGCTATATATCATATAGGCTATATATAATCCGGGAGAAATGTATGGTTCCCGTGGAATAGATTCGTTTTTGTCTAGGGACGAACCCGAAGCAAAGCGAGTGAGTTGCTAGTTTTAAATAAAACTATTTTTTCAGATTTTTTCGCGGATTTATTATGATTTTTGTTTCCTGACGTTTCGAATCTTTTACTCTCCCGTGACCATGATTGAAAAGACTGAAGAGATAGTTTTATTTTAAATGGCAAATATTCGCGTAAATCTAAGAAAATATTATGTCAAGCTGTAGAAACTGATGTTTTTAAGATACACTAAGTTCATGACTTAGGCCTTCTAATTGGATTTGTTAGTTTAATTTTATAAAGTTTTGTCTAAATATTACAAATACTTGGTTGATAAAATCGTTATTTTAATAAGAAGACGTACTAACGAAATCTAAATTATTATTTCCAACTCCGTCCGACTGGTGGAATATTTGTAAAATTGCCTAGATATTTTAGAATGTAAGCTATCTCCATTTTGAATACCAAGTTTTATCACATTTCATTATTATTATTTCATTTTTTATGTATTCCACTGAAATAAATCTCCTATAATGATGAATATCAATCGATTTTTACCTAACATTATCTTAAGCCGTTGTCTAAAAATGGAACCCGTTTAACGCAAACAGTTTCAACCAGTAACATTACCACCACGTCACAGCCTATTACTTCTAGCATCCATAAATTTTCTATACATAGGGGTGTACTTATAATAACAATTAAACTAATTAACTCAATACTTACGTGTATATGGGTGTTTCGTGCCCCTGTTTGTACCAGATGACGAGCCCCATGCTATCCCCACGCAAGGCTGGGGTGACATCGCATGGTAATTCCACCGCATTTCCAACTGCCGCATGCAACGATTCTATAGATGCTAGAACAAAATGGTAAAAGATATAGTAACTTGTCTAAATAACTATATAATATATAAATATCTCGTGTCACGGTGTCGCACTTTTTTTGTATATTTGGTAGGTATGAGAATAGGTCGTAAAGTATTTTTCGACTCGAACCCGCGACCACTGGAACAGCAAGTAGGGTCACTACAAACTGTGCCAAACGTGTCGTCAAAATATTACTTTATAAGACAAATAAAACAATAACACAAAGTTAAACCAAAGCTTAGTCAAAGCCAGTTCAGTCTATAAATCAACAGTACGAGTTTAACTAATATTAACAAACAGATATCGTGGTGAGCAGTTCAGTGAACAGGATCGTGTTCCGGAGGAGACATTGAGACGATGTGACAGATGCTTGGATATATAGATAGCTATTAACCCTTTAGCTTGCATTAGTATTCACACATTATATATACATAAAATAGAAGTGTAACTGATCGCTGTCCGTACATGAAATATATTTGAGAAAAACTATTATTGGTAGTCTTTATTAACGTAATAGAACCCAAACAATGATTTTTCGAATTTTCGTCTGTTTGTATGTTTGTCTGTGCGTTTGTGTGCGCTAATCTCAGAAACGACTTAACCGATTTGGGTGCGGTCACTAATGTATTGTAGTAAACTTCATTTAACATTTGTATTTGTTTTATTTCAAACGGTTCATAATATGTTTATTTACAATTTAAGAAATTTCTAAAGTACATCTACATATATCTATATTTTACTTAAAATAATATCATTGTGTATTGAAATATTTTTTGCTTCTTGAGATAAGCTTTATTGTCGATATGTATAGACCGAATTTTCAGGACTGAATTTTATCCTAGAGATCATCATAACTAATTTCAATAATACTATTAACTATGCAGAAAGTAAGCTTGGTAATCGCATGTATATCGCAAAATAATAAGCATATATTAGTCTCTACATTGATTATATATTATTAAGCTCTCTAAATTATCTAAATAATACGATCATTATTATTATATTTGATCAGAGCGTAGTGGAAAACGTTTCAAATTAAAGCGAGATACCATGTTCGATTCTCGCACTCGATGAACATTCTAATGTAACTTACAAATAAACTTATAATATACCCTAACGTTAGGTTCTACACCAAACATGCATTAACTTAATAATACAGACAGACAAGATTTTACCATAATATTTTATTAAATACGTAATATTATGCAAAGTTAAAAGCTAACAAAAATCCCTTTCACCGGTTCCACACGTATTATATTTAGTTTAGCTTTACTACTTGTTTTTGTCATTGTTTCGTTCCAACTGGTTCGAACCAAATGACATGACGAAAAACACTTTCCTCATAACGGCATGCGGAAAATTTATTATTAATGAACGTAGCTTGTGGTTTTATAATATTTTCGGAACATTACGTACATTTTAGTTGCTTGAATATTAATTTGTACGTACGAAACGCAAAACTTTGTTAGTTATTTGTTAGAAGTAAATTTACTGAGGTAAAAGAGAGGAAATGAAATATTAATCTGAGATGAGTTTATATCACTTTGCTTCAATATTAATAATTATATTGTTTTAGTGATGCCTTCTGATTTTACTCCAGCTTGACAACCTAAATTATACTTTCTAGGGTTCCGTACCGAAGGGTGCCAACGGAACCCTATTACTAATGTCCGTCCGTCCGTCCGTCTGTCAGAGGGCTGTATCTCATAAACTGATAACGATTTTCAAATTTCCCACCAACCAAAATACCAACTACTACCTAGCGATAGAAAAAAACGGTCTGTAAAAATTTTAACTCTCTATCTATTACGTTTCATGAGATACAGGCCTCTGACAGACGGACGGATGGACAGTGGAGGCTTAGTAATAAGGTTCCGTTGGCACCCTTAGGGTACGGTAACCTAACAAAGAACACCATTCATCAGATTTAAAAAAACAATTTGGGGGATAATTAAGTGAATATACGATTGCAATATGAACAAAAGAGCAAAGCGATGTCGTCGAAATAAACAATTGACCCAATCCTGTCATAGCTATAATATATTGAGATGTTGCACTTTGCGCGTGCAGCCAACAGTCAACAGTCAATTGTTTTTGATTCAATGCACCGACGATTGGACACTATAAGTGATATATACGTTTATTTATGAATAGACGACAATATATCTATATAACATTTATGTATTAGCGTTTGTCCGTGGTTCTCCTTTTTTATTATATTTTTGTATTTTGTATTATATTATATTTTTATTATTAAAGGCAGTGGTAGCCCAGTAGTAACACGCTCGATTAGGAAACCGAGTGAAGCGGGTCAAATCCCGGGTCTTGCACCTCTGATATTTTCATGTGCGAATAATTTTCCAACATGATTGCCATTTGTCTTAACGGTGGAGGAAAACATCGTGAGGAAACCTGCATGTCTGAGAAAACCTAGGAAGTTTTCGAAAGACATGTGAAGTCCGCCAACCCGCACTGGGCCAGCAGTGAGACGTTAAAAAGGGGTGAATACATACATACATTATATTTTTCTTATACAGGCCCTGCTCTTTAGGCTCGTAACGCGATATAAGATAGTGTTATTAATGACTTTATAAGTAAAACTTCGAGCTTCAGCAATTTCTCCTTTATTTAATTACTTCTATAGAATGCCCTACAAAAAAATCACAATCTCATCGATCCCCATAACTTGAACCAAAAACTAAGTTTTTATTAGAGAAAAAACTAACTTTATATTAACGAAAATTCTAAATTGATTTAACATCATCCACCTACAGGGCTCTAAGAAAATTCAAATAATTTATTAATCCATACTAATATTATAAAGAGGAAGAGTTTGTTTGAACGTGCTAATCTCAGGAATTACTAATCCGACTTGAAAAATTCTTTTTGGATTAGATAGCCTTTTATTGAGGAAGGCTATAGACTATATTATCATCTTGCTATTACTCAAGGAAGCGGAGCAGTAATATAATATACATATAGTCCATCTATTCCATACTAACCATTAAAACATACTTAGGGACGAACCCGAGCGAAGCGAAGGTGAACCGCTACTAGGTAATAATTATAAGAAGAAATTTTATGTAGCAATTTGGAAATAGGCAGTTAAGTTACAATTTTCAATACAAAACAGGAGATGGCACTTTAAAGTTGCCTTATGAAAAAAAAACAATATGGCGATAAGACTGTCTTATAATAAATAAATATAATAAATATGTTGGGGCATTAACACACAGCGCCATCTAGTTCTATGTTAAGCTACGAGGCTTGTGTTATGGATACCAAATAGTTGATTCACTACACATAATATATAACTTTATACCCATGACTGGAGAACAAATATTCATGCTCATCACACAAATGAATGGCCCTAACGGGACTCGAACCCGTAATCGCTAGCACAGCAAGTGGGGTCACTACAAACTGAGCCAAACATATCGTCGAATCTTATAAATCGTCGTTTTACAAAGCTTCGAATACAAAACAATACAATTAATAACTACATAATATATCACTGACATGTTCATTTTCTTCAATTATTTCCAAATTAATTTTAATTATACTGTCTGATATGACAAATTGATTTTAATATCGGTGGTTGCACAAAGTAATTATTTTATGAGAAAGAGAAATTCTCATTTTGCTTTAATTTGTGAAGACAAACCGTCCAATTATTGACAGTTGAAGTGTGCTTTAAAATAATAAATTTTATAATTATATAGTTTATTTTAATGAAGGAGACTATACAGTGTGTTTTTTAAGAAGAAGATTCTCTTAAGCAAAAAACATATTAGGTCTTTCAAGATATATAAGAAGTAAGTTCAATTTCATAAACCTGAATGTTAAAAATTATTTTATACTAGTGACTCACCCTCGATCCGCTCGGGTTCGTCCCTACTTACGTTTTAAAGTTTAGTATAGATTTCTCAGAGATGAGATATTTTCCCGCAGTAAAAAGTATCCTATATGTTGATCCGGATGACCAGTTATCATCATACAATTTTTCATCAAAATCCCTACAGTGGTTTTTTCGTGATGTGGTAACAGACAGACAGACAGACAGGTAGATAGATAGACAGATGAAAATTCTAAAAACTATAGATTCGGCCTCTGTATCGATAATAATGTCTATTTCAAAAAGAATTTCCAAAAAATATTCCATGTACAGATTCGGCTTAGTTACAATTTTATTATATGTATAGATTATGTTATACACATAATATTTTTAGAAATATATTTATATCAATAAAATGGGTTGAATCGTGGGTAAACGCTAGTAAAATTATATATTCTAGTGTTCATCTAATGCTCAACCGACCATAATCATTATCGAAAATTTTAGAAAGACATAAATGAATAGAATTTACATATCTATATAAAAAATCTGATTGTTTCCAATTTTGTTTTTATTTATAACACTAAAGTTCGTTAATAGAAAAAAAAATCAAAAACAAAAAAAAACGGTTAACAAAAAGAGAAGAAAAAGGTACTGAATTGTTTTGTCTTTGCATATTTATATTAAAAAAGACTAGCGGCTCATCCTCGTTTCGCTTCGGGTTCGTCCGTATACTAAATACAAATCTATCCCACGGGAACCGTACATTTTTCCGAAATAAAAAGTAACCTATGTCCTATTCCAGACTATAATCTATCTTTGTGCCAAATTTCATCCAGATTTGTTCAGCCGTTCTAGCATGATTGGGTAACAAACATCCATCCATCCTTTCATATTTATAAAATTAGTATGGATTATGCTATAAATATCATAATATGTTCTATTAAATATTGAAACGATAAATCGTTCCCAATGGCACATGTAGGTAAAAAATTCTATTGAGTTTCAAACTACTTTACACAATAGACTGAGTTCACAGAATGGCATTATGACTGGGTTTTGAATCTTTGAATCAGGATAATACTATGGGTTATGCAAAGTTATCACTTGTGTAGTTTACTATAGCCATTATCGAATTAACGATATAATATTTACTATTAGAAATAAAAGTAAAAAAAAAAAAACAATTTAAATATACGTAAATATTTATTTTTAATATATTTACTTTTTCATCTATATTTCCATACTTATTGAAAAAACAAAGAAAAAAAATCATTTTTACATGAAAAAAACAAAAGAATGAATTAATAATAACTTGTACAAAAAAAATCTTCAATCAACATAAATCTTACTGATCCACTAAAGTACTGACGTGTTCGCTAACGAATATCGTAAGCGAAGTAACTATAGCTATAGTTAATACGAATAGCAATGGCATGAATTCCACAGAATTGTATTATGACGGTCTCTTTGTTGTTTTGATTTTTGATCAGATTGGACACACCTGGCGCATTCTCTGTTAGCTTAGGATTCTATTTTTTGTTTCTGCCATTTACGAAACGTATTTCGATTTTAATTGATTAATACCGGCTTTAGAATTTTTTGCTGACCCTACGTATGTATGGGACGTGAATTCGATTCTCGTTCAGGGTAAATGTAATAAGAAGCAGATGTTTTACGCTATCGCTAATAGAAAACAGTAGCGTTTTAAATAGTATAGTGAATGGAATATGTGTTAAGGTTACAGTTCGTAACCTGTTATGAATATCACTACATATTATAATTAAAGTCCCCTTACGTGTCTGCCTGACTGTCTGTCTGAACGCGATAAGCTCAAAAACTACTCAACAGATTTTTATACGATTTTCATCTATAGATGGAGTGATTCATGAGGAAGGTTTAAGTGTATAATTTATTAAGATTTTGTGTAAATTGGCTAAAATGACGATGATTGTTGAAGATGTCGGAAAAATCACGCCGACTGCGAGATTTATTGGCGTGCGCCGCGTAAATTAATAAAGTTATATGAAACTAATGTATTACAAACTTATTCCTCTTAAAAAGATCTTCCTGTTACACAAAAAAAATCAAAAAGCGAATTAAATTTGGAAATTTAATATAACATTTTTTTTAAACCGATATTGATTTCAGAAAATTCAAAGGTCGCCATTGAAAAAAATTATATTCTTACATTGTTTTCTATGTCAAAAACTGTTATTTGGCGTTCCTTTTAATTTTTTTTTCATTTTTATTTTTTTTTTTATTTCGTTAAACCTGACCAAAATTTAGTAACTGATAAAATAACTAACAATAAGTAAGTAAAATTAATAAAAAATATAATATTATTAAGTACATAATAGATTTTTTTTAATCTTTCTAGAAAGTTAAAAAATCATTAAGACCACTAAAATCTTATAATATTTCTCCCAAAATACAGGTAAAGTCATGTGCAAAAACTAATGAAATGTATTATTCATAACCACTTTTAACAAAACTCAAAATATGGCTGTAAAATTTCAAAACCGCTATTGTTGAGCGTAAAATTTTGAAGGGTCATTACACGAAGGCGTTAAATCGCCTTTGAGTAGGTCTCAATTGTATAGAATTTTTTTTTTTTTAGAAACGGTTTAAAAGAAGTCAACCTTTGAATTTCTTACCGTATTTTATATTACCGATAAAGCGTGGCGTGTTGGCTTAAGCGTGTTGCCTAGTTTTTTACTTTATATTATAAAATAAATTTTAAAAATATTAAATTTTGTACTTTTGTGTAAATTATTGCAATACGTACAAAAGGCTTTGTATGTCACATGTTTTATCCACTTATTGTGTAGTAGTTGTAGCTTGAATTAAAGCAATTCTTAGCTTGAATTAAAGAAATTCATACTCCGAGTCTTGAAGTTTTGATTATTTCATGTGCAAACTTTTAACATGTCTGCCATTCGCTTTACGGTGAAGGTGAACATTGTGATGTAAGTTGTATGTTTAACAGAATCTAAGTTTATATTAGAGGCAACAAGGAACAAATAAACAGACTGAATGAGCAGTTCTTGTATACGTGTGGGTGTGTTCAGCCCTTTTTAACATCCCACTGCTGGGCATGGGCCTCCCTTCAATACGAGGGGGATCTAGCCATAGTCCACGCTGGCCAAGTGCGGGTTGGCAGACTATACATGTCTTTCGAAAACTTACTAAGTTCTCTTAGACATGCAGGTTTCCTCACGATGTTTTGCTTTACCGTAAGGCAAGTGGTAATTATGTTGAAAATGATTCGCACATGAAAATATCAGAGGTGCGAGACCCGGGATTTGAACCCGCTTCACTCGGTTTCCCAAGTAAGCACGTTACCACTGGGCTACCACTGCCCCCTTCTTGTACAATAAATTTATTCTTGTATATAAATAAATTTATTTAGTGTATCTCGGAAACGGCTCTATAGATTTGGATAAAATTTCGTATTTAGATAAGGTTTTGCTTTTTAAGTTTATCTATATAGATGTCTTCTCAAAAAACGCAATTTTTATATCTATTCCGAAAAACGCTGAGCGAAGTTCGGTCGCACAGGTACTAATCTATAGGTACAGATAAATAAAATTGAAGTGTCTGTTTGTAATGTCAAAATAACAGCTTTATACTAAATTCATATGGAATTATATATGATACTGATAAGAAAACACAATTTTTAAAATTTTTGTCTGTCTGTCTGTCAGTTTGTTCCGGCCAATCTCCGAAACGGTTGGACCAATTTTAACGGGACTTTCACTGGCAGATAGCTAATGTTATAAGGAGTAACGTAAGCTACTTTTATTTTAGAAAAAAATTAGGGTTTTGCTGAAAAAAATGAAAACATACCTAGGGAGGAACCCGAGCGAAGCGAAGTCCCTAATATATAATAAGTAAAAATTAAGTATTTTTATACATTTATATTTAACAAATAAATACAGTTTAATAAACTCAATCAAACACTTCTAAGTTATCTCAATCACACCCCAAAAATCTGGACACTTGTCAGTTTTCAAGACATCCTTTATATGTCTATCTCGCTCTTATGTATGTTGAGAAAGGAATGTGCGGAAGGGATGAATGCTATCAAATGTAATGGAAGCGGTGTTTGCGCTTTGTAATCTAATACTCGTGTGTGGGCTATGGGTATAGTGATGTTCTTTATGTTCTTTATGTTACATCGATATTTTTAGTAAGTTACTTATTAATTAGCTTCCCTTTCTCTCTTATGTTGTCTTTGATTTTTGATAAAAGTTAGATAGAGACATCACTATTTTTCTCTCTTATTTTTATTTTGTACCAATAATTTGGTTACAACGAGGAGTGGATAATATTTTTAATATGGCTTATCTCATGAAGTCAATTTTATTAAAATATATTCAGCCGAAAATAATGTTTAGCTTATCAATTAAAAGTATAAAATAAAGTCGATGTTATAAGCGAGTCGTCAAGCGAAGCGAGTGGGAGAGCGAAAAGAGGGTAAAGTACAACTTTGAATACTAATATATTAAAGTGTACTACAAAAATTTCAACACTATTGTCTAACAAAATTATAATTGACTTTGAAATTATTTTTTGCAACAAACGGGATTCAAACTTGCATCCAGCCACAATCACTATTAGTACTAGATACTCGAATCATTATATAACTTGTTAGACCTCTTCTTACATTAACCAACAGAACATCTCAAAGTATAAAATAATGAGATCAGGCTCTGACGCGTGGCGACGGTCATGTCATTGTTTTTAATTAGCTTAATTAATGTGCGGCCGACGTGTCCCTTTTAATTATATGGGGTTTAAACGAATCGTAGTACATACCAGCAACATACAGTACAGCTGTTTATACTGCATGTTGAGTTAGCCTATAAATGTGGTGTATAGTATAAAAAATATTCTATATGGAATTATGCATAAAAGATAAAAAACACTGTATACTATGTTGGCTTCCTATATATATATATATATATATATATATATATATATATATATATATATATATATATATATATATGGTCGCTGCGCCTGCAAAAACCGACAAACATTTTTTTTGCGAAAATGAGTTTATTGCATAATTTAATAGTACTCAGTAAGCCGCATCTTCCAAAAAAACCCATTTTGTGATATCTCTACTAGATCCAAAAATAGCAAAATGCCCTATGTATTTTTTTAACAAAAATGGATGTAAAATAACGATATGTGCTTATAAGCACATAGAGTATTTTTAATATGCTGGAAGTTACACTTTTCGCGCCTTTAGCAGCACATAGCTGGTTTTACATTAGACACAATACCAGGTGTTTGAAGATATAAGTTTATAATTCATTTTTGTTAATTCGAATTAATTTGCTACTATATAGATTATAGAGTAAAGCATCCGATTAAAAATATTGCATGTAAAAAAATGCAAGTCTCGCAACGCAGTTCTTCTACCGCAAAAAGTTATAAGATCTAATGTAAAACCAAGTCAGTTAATTTATTAGTACCTATAATTTATGGAATATCTATCCAAACATTTTGTCATAAATTGTTACCTAATTAGTTAAATAACAATATTTTATACAGACCGTATCAGTGTTAGATAACTTTTTTTAATAAATAGAATGACTTAGCCATTTCAACTGAATTTAGCCTTAGTGCTTGCCTTCGCTACGCTGCGCCGAATCATAAGTATAGTATAGATATATTATTAAAGGAGACATCATTTGTGACTTACTGTACAATATATCTACTATTTACCTACCTATACGTTTAGGTAGTGACGAAAAATTATAGTATAAACTGTAAAAGTAACTTTGTAATCGCATATCTATTTATATATCGGGTTACAAAGTTATTTATGCAGTTTGTTGCATATCTAGAAAATGAGGTTGAAATTGCGGGGTTTTAGTTTATATTTGCTTTATAGGCTAAATACTAATTGAGTTCAAAATTTGAAGCTCAGGTGTCTACCTTAGTCTTGATGATCGGTGAGTGAGTGACGAAATTACAAGAACTTTGACCTGCCATAGTTCTAAGCTGCAGGTTTGAATTTAATGTAATTTGGGCATGTACCTAGTTATATTATGTGCTCTTAGTCATTAAAAATTTAGGCTTCTAGCTTTATGCACAACGAAGTTACAGGGAGGTCGAAAATGTCCTGAATGGCTGCGAGAAAATGATGGTACGGCCGTGACTATTTTTACTCGACTTGATGGGGGCACGCACTACTGTACCCTCAGATAAGGTTTGAATTATTTAAATTTTAATACGAACTGCATAATCACACAGTTTCAACACAAGGAATGTAAACTTTGCATTGGTTAATTAATGATGATATTATAATTCTATTAAAGGAAACGAATTAAATAGGAAAGACGAATATACAAACTATTATAGCAAAATATTCAAGATAAATTAAAGATGTTTAATGTAATTCGCGCTAAGTTTCTCATAAAGTTGTTTAATTATAACATTTTTATAATACTTCAATACTTTTGGTCATATAATTATAGGAAGCCAAGAAAGCCTATATTATTGGACCTGTAGAGGTTAGGAATGCTAATAAAAAAACATAAAAGTAAAGAAATTTTACAGGAAACAACACATAGACGTAATAGTGGTATTGCTTGCCTAAGAAAGATGGCAAGATGACACTTAAATAAGGGTGTCCACTATGTAGAGATTTCTTTTTAGCCATACTTGATTTAAAAAGACGCATTTTCTAATTGGGTTGCTAATCAAAAAATCTACATCCATATTCCACGACGGAGAATGACTACTTTACAAAGCCCTTGCTTAGACCCCAAGCTGGAACTGATTTATACTGATTCTCTTAAAAAATGATTACAGCTGTTATTTGAAGTCCTTAGTCACTGTCGCTCTTCTTCTCTTAGAATTTACATCGACGATACTTTGCAATCAACTGTATATACAATAAAAAGCAAGGTGTGTACGTAACATGGTGCAATAAAAAGTTGCTACTATTTGCACAAAGAAAGAAGATCTTAGAGAATTTAGAATCACATACAATTTTATTTTTTAAGCTTCACAAAAACCAATGTGACACATGTTTCATAAAAAGAGGGCAATAAAGATGAAGTCTCATCATAATCGTAGCACAAGAATAAATGAAGCTCGCGAAGCGAAAAAACGTTGCACATCTGAAATGTCTGCTAAGCATTGCGTCGCTACATTGGACCTGCAGATCTGTTTGCCCTAAATTATTGGCACAGCATTATAAACAAAAGTTACACTATAAATGAACCATCAAAAAGACGTGTTCATATTTACATAGCTCGAAGAAAATTGGGGGAGTGACAGAGAATGAAGTTGTTTTTTGTATTATAGCTTTTATAATAGCGCAAAAAAATTAGAGTTTAAAGGAAATAACTCTTATTTTCGACGCACGTAAATAATAAAAATATTAAGTTATCGGCTATAGAGCCGAGTGATGTACCAGTTTAAGAGAAGTTCGAGATAGAACCATTGATTTTAGAACACAGTAGACAGTGTACAGTGTACTCTCTCCACTTACTACTGCAAGACAGATATCACCAGCCAGATTCTGCTCATATAATCTGTTGGAGTATATAAAGTAAGTGAAGAGTGTACACTGTCTACTGTGTTCTATAATCAGTTGTTCTATCTCGAGATTCTCTTTATCTGAACTTTTCTCTTCGACTAGGGTCACGCCTACAAGACGGACATATTATAAAGACGGAGAAACGTATTATACTACGACATTCTGAATCTTGGAATTTACTTCCACAGCGGCGCCGCAGAATTAATTTACAGTATCCTATTTCTAATTTATATTTACAATTAAATACACTTGACACAAATAAATTCAACCACTCGCAATGTTAAAAACATTTATGCACCATTATTGTTCTGCATTTTACGTAGGCCTTAATTTTAATGTCATCGATCCTGCTCCAGATCTCTCACCGGTCGTGTCGAATTACTGTGCCACCGACCGGCGTATGAGAGGAAAAAGAATAGAGTGTGCACTTGTATCTTTTATCCGATATGGAAATGATTCGCACATAAAAATATCAGAGGTACCACCCGGGATTTGAACCCGCTTCACTCAGTCTCCCAAGCGAGCACGTTACCACTGGGCTTCTACTGCCTCCATATCATAATGTGATTTGAACGCTACTTTTTTATTTTTTATTTTGTCAAGAATGAAAACTTTCACAGACAATAGTCACGTTTGAGTTTTCGTAAAATGCTAAAATAAAAAATTAAAATAGCCTGATAAAGTACCTTGATTAAGTGACGATACAGTAGTTGACTGAACGATAAATTATAGTATTTGTCTTAATAAATACAGAAAAAAATTAAGTTTAAGTTTTTACTTTAATAAAAAGTATTTTGCCTAGTATAAGATTTTTTAATTTGTTTTTAAGACTATCTATACTTATATATAAAAATGAAGAGTTTATTTTTTTAACGCACTAATCTATGGTAGTACCGGTCCAATTTGAAATTTTGTGTTTGTTTTTATAGCTTACTAGCGACTTACCCTCGCCTCGCTCGGGTTCGTTCCTGCTTACGTTTTAAGGTTTAGTATAGATTTCTCAGAGATGAGATCTTTTCCCACAGTAAAAAGTATCTCATATGTTGACCCGGATAACCAGCTATCATCATACTAAATTTCATCAAAATCCCTCCAGTAGGTAGTTTTTCCGTAATGTGGTAACAGACAGACAGACAGACAGACAAAAAATCAAAAAACTATAGATTCGGCCTCTGTATCGATAATAATATCTATTTCAATAAGATTTTCCAAAAAAAAATAATGATATACAGATTCGGCTTAGTTACAATTTTTATATATATGTATAGATTTATTGAGTTCTATGTTATCTAACTTCAAGCTAAGCCTTAGGATCGAATTAATTATCTAGTATTTTAATAAAAGTCACCTTTTATGAGTTTGATAAAAACGCTATGTGTATTTTTAAACAATATTCTTTTGAGCATTAGTGCTGTGTTAATCCCGCTATGTGTTAGAATAACACATAGCTGTATTTGCGGCGCAAAATAAACTAGCTATGTATCATTTTTAAGTTAAAAAAATTATTTTGTGAAAACAAGAAATAAAATATAGGCTTTAAGGAAGGGATATGTTGTAAGACTAGCGTAAGTAATTTTGTACATACTCAATTTTTTCCTACATACGTTGGCAGAAGTTAAAAATAGTTTTTTGTTTCTACTGAAAAGTTGAATATTTTCGTTTGTCGGTTTTTGCAGGCACAGCGACGATATATATGTAATAAATAAATAAAAACAAATAAATACCATTTTGTCGTAATACTTTTTACGAATCGTATATATAATTAATTTATATAATACAGTGTGACTTTCTTTGTAAATCCTAATATTATATCTTCTGACTTACTCGGGAATCGAACCAAGGATGTGACGATCTGTAGCAATTTAAGTTTATTACTATAGGTCATGAGACTAGATCAAGTCAGGCATTTATAAGGCAAATGTTCTTTTGAGATCATATTTTAAATATAATTTTGATTTTTTGGCCAATAAAATTATTGAACGATTAAAACGAATATTTTATTATACCGTTAAAATTATATTAATGACCTGACCTAAATTTAATGATTAATTAACGGTCATGGAGGCTCTACCGTATCTTTTGTATCAATGTCTGTACTCTGTAATATTTTATATCTGTTGCTTATTGTTCCCTTGTGTATGTTTTTGAATAAATTATTGTTTTAAATGAAACATTTTTTTTCGGATTTTGTTGCAGTTCTATTTTGTATTTTAACCGACTTCAAAAAAGGAGAAGGTTCTCAATTTGTCGGTTTTTTTTTATGTATGCTCACCGATTACTCGAAGACGCCTGAACCGATTTGGAAAATTCTTTTTTTGTTTCAAAGAGTATTCTTCCCCGGTGGTCCCATATAAATTTTATCGAAATCGGTCAAGCGGTTTTTAAATAAATGGCGAATATGTTTTTATTAAAAATTTTCTTCTTATAAATTACCTGCTTATTATGTCTACACTAAAAATGGAAAAATAAAAACTTAAAAAAATAAAAATTGACTTCCAGGTACTGAAAAGTAAAAAATAACTAAACAGGGGTTTTCATTTAGAATAGATACCTAATCAGATATTTTCGAAGTCGGTGCCAGCGAATACAAATCAAAGCACACCGACTTCGAAAATATCTGATTAGGTATCTATTCTAAATGAGAACCCCTGTTTAGTTATTTTTTACTTTTCAGTGCCTGGAAGTCGGTTTTTATTTTATTTTTTTAAGTTTTTATTGTTCCATACGTTTTGGATGCTCTACAGTAAACCTAGTCATGAGAAAGACATCAAATAAATGTAAAAAAAAATATGTATATCATTATTATTAAATGCCTTGTAATCTATACTAATATTATAAAGAGGTAAAGTTTGTGAGTTTGTGAGTTTGTGACGTTATAGTGGGTAATATCTGGATGTACTAAACCAATTTAGATGAAATTTAGTAAGAAGATAGTTTGAAATCCTGGAAAGGACATAGGATACTTTTTATCTAAATTATCCCTTAAGGGGATCAACGTAACGAACCCAAGCGAAGCGTGGGTGAGTCGCTAGTTTTAAATAATATAGTAATTAAGTATAAGTCTAACAATTAAAAGATATTTTACAAAAAGCACAGAATTTTCATACGAATATTCGCAAGGCATACACATAAGCTTCTCATTTCGATTTTATTCTGCGAGTATTAATACACTGTGTGTTGGTTGGCAGTTTAATATACCACACTTCATCTTAAAACCCTCGCAGACTGGAAACTTTCTATCGGCTGACAGTTCAATCGGGTACGTAACCAATATAAATGTATGGGGAAGTGCACACATTATTAATTATTCGGTATCGCACGATAAAATATCATAACATCTTCATGTATCTTCATACTAATAATGACCAAACTACTGAATTTGTTAGACTAGAATTCGTCCGAAACTATGCCCGCGTAATTTAAAAATAATTTCATACAAAATTCAAACATCTTATTTTAACTCTTTTAGCGTTAAATTTCTTAAAAAAACCTTTCGTAGTCGATCTTTCTTGTGAGAAACGTAGCTGCTTTTGAAGTTTAGTCGTTAAGTTACAATCTTTAAGAAGAAAATATGAATAATAAAAATAATATTAATTCTTTTCTGTTTTTTAATTATTAGTCCTCTTCCCATTGAAAGAGCGTTGGCAATATAGTAGCTTATTTTTTTTATTTTTCTTTATAATGATCTCCCTTAACTATTTTTATTTATTAACATTTATTTACTTATCTCAGTAATTGCTAATTAGTATTTAATATATTATATTTAATATTTGTATACGATTTCAAAACATTATTGTTTGGCTTTATGTCTACTTCTATGACACTGTCTATACTATTTCTTAGTCTGAGCATAATGTTTACGGTATATCACATACACACTATTTTATACCTTTTAAGATTTAGTGAATAACCAGTAAATGGTTTGGTTCCTAAAAATATAGATTACTGTAGATATTTTTGATCTCTTCAGTTATTAACATTATAATCTTTGACGACACGTTTGGCTCAGTTTGTAGTGACCCTACTCGCGGTGCCAACGGTCGCGGGTTCGAGTCCCGGTGGGGGCATTTATTTGTGTGATAAGCACGAATGTTTTTACTCCAGTTATGGGTGTTTATATTTATAAAATGTATGTATTTAAAGTTATATATGTGTAGTGTATGAACTATCTGGTATCCATAACACAAGCCTCGCAGCTTACCATGGAACTAGATGGTGCTGTGTGTTAATGTCCCAACATATTTATTTTATAATCATAATATTTGGTACGCGTTAGCCTCTTGCGATTTTGGAATTCGAACCTGCGATCTATGTTAAATAAAATGCAACATGCATTGTACTTTTTGATTTCTTTTGTATTTTGTACACAGGTATTTTCGACGCCTGTATTCGCAGGTAAAAACTGCTATCGTATACTACAAATCTTTTATTTTTCCGTGACATCCCACAATAGATGACTACAAAAAGATTCAACTGTATTTGTATTGTGCAAATATATTATAACCAACGCTTAAATGTTTTTGTTTTCAAAATACTAAATAATACAATATTCAATTTAAGTTACGTTTTTATAAAGTTTCACTTTTTTTTATATATATAATTGCAAGAAGATCTTTTAATTTTATAAATCTTTATTATAAATGAAAAATTATTCAACGAATCTGGTATTTTTTTAAATTATATGTGCACTAGATTCTTTATATGGACTAGTTACCGCAGTTTCGCTCGTGAAATATGTTGATAAAAAGCCTATTTTACTCATAGTGTATAGTTTTATCAGTGAAAATACTGAGATAACTCTCCACAAATAAACAGATTTTACTGTTTCATATTGTAAACTAATTTATAAAGAGGTAAAAGTTGTGAGTTTGTGAGATTGTAGGGGGTAATTTCTGGATCTACTGAACCGCTTTAGATGAAATATGGTAAGAAAATAGTTTGAGACTCTAAGAAGGACATAGGATACTTTTTATCTCGGAAATCATCCCTTAAGGGGGTGAAAATAGGGATGAAAGTTTGTATGGTGCAGCAACCTAGTTAAAAATATTATTAGAGCTCACTTGATTAAACGTTTCGGTTTCACATTTGAAAATAAGGAAACAGGATTTGAAAATTAAGATACTAAGCATGACTATCGTATCCAATTATAAATGGAAGTGCTTCATTTAGTTAATTAAAATAGCACTTCAGACACCCCTCAGGGCTCGATTAGACCAATGCGGGTATTGTAATAAATAAATAATTCATTCAATTTCACGAGACCTTACGAAAATTGGATTATAGGTTAAATTATGTGTTTATTAACCAACTGCGCCATTGATCTAGTGGCTGGCATGTACGGTACAGATCGTGAGGTCCCGGGTTTGAGTCCCTGGACAAAGTTGTGACAAATGGGTTTTTCTGTCACGAAATACTTCTGTGCCTCAAAGAGCATGTAGAAACATCAGCCTTGTGCTTATACTCTCAATGGTCAACTCAAATTGTCATATACCGAAATATCAGGGGTGAAGGAATAGAGAGTGTACTTGCGTTTGTGCACTACAATATGCGCATTTTATTATCTCCTGTGTCGGTAATCAACTGTTTTCGTTTCAATGAGATTTGCCATAACATAAATGATAGGAAGACATTGTTGGTATTGTCAAGTACTACGAGTACTTGACAATACCAACAATGTTAAAAACAAACAGACTTAAAAAAAATATTCTTAGCTCGACCGAGAGCAAGTTTTTTGTATACAACACGATCACTTTTTTTTAATAAAACATTTTTGTATATTTCAATATGTAATCTTTATTTATTACTAAAATTTTGTTTAGTTACGATTTATAACTTGTATTTTAATAAATCTCTATTTCATATAAGTAGTAAGATAAAGATTGTTGATAGTCACTTAGACATGTTCCAGATTTTTAATAAACCGTCGAAATTAAAAAAAAAATAGAAAATATTGATAATAATTTATTAAAATAGATACGTAATAATATTTTAAAAATATATTATTATTATTATTTATTAACAAAAATTCGAAGCTTATACTCGTATTTTTTTTAAGAATAGTACTGTAATAAAATAATATATATTATAGTATACTTACATGATTCTTCAATAAGAACTTCTTGTCTACTTTTCACACAGTACATCACTAAACAGATAAATATTTTTAAAATATAACCCAGTCGGGACAACCACATTGTTAACATTCAATTTTTATTTATACACATCACTAAACACCACTATTAAAATGAACTTTTTTGACAATTAGCAAATATCGATATTATCTGTTACATCACTAGAGTATAAAATACGAGACAATAGCATTTTTCACTGTAGCACTTTATTTTGAACATTGATGGCTGGATCTGAAACAAAAAAAAAATGTTTATTATACTGTAAATAATGATTATCAAAAATACCTATAGCTAATATAATAAAAATAAAAATTTATCCTATTTAAAATTTAAGTTTAATTTAAAACGCTATCTTATTTTAAATGTGAGTTTGATAAATTTATTTTTGATAATATTGATGTCTTTGTAAATTATAAGCTAATTTACATCACTATTTTTTTAATGAATAGACAAAACAATTTAGTACATTTTTCACTTGTTTGTTGTACAACGATTTTCTTTTTTTTTTAAGTAGCTGTCGTTGAATGCGCCCAATATTTTTTTTTGGAAACAGTTCGTTTTTTTTAGATTTAGATAGGCCAATTTCCTATATATATATATATATATATATATATATATATATATATATATATATATATATATATATATATATATATATATAATGGTCAAAGTTCAACCTCTCGGTGATTACTAGTAAATATAAAAAAAGTGAAGAAATACCCAATTATAAAAACTTATAGATATATTTCTTGTCATGTTCAAGGCCATGAGCCTCTTTCTAGTAAAATCAAGTACCTACTAAAATCTATATAAATGAATGTTTTTTGTACATTTGTATCCTAAGCGTTTCTAAGTCATTCATTCATTCAAATGTAATGAAACTTCGCTGAGCTGTTCTGCGTAAGCCAGCAAAAGTTACTGGCTCAAAAAAAAACCTATGTATTTTTATCTTCCATCCCTAGGTACATATAAATAATTCAAGTTGCTATTAAAAAGTAAATAAAGCCCAAATCAAGTTCACTTTATAGAGCAATAAACAAACAAACTAGACCACCCACTCTTACCTTACATTATAGATTAAGACACCATTTCAAGCACATAAATGTCTTGAGCTTACAAATTAAGTTGTAAGTCACTGAAGTACAAGATACGTATTGTAGTAAAATTTACATATTATGTACTGGAACTTTCTAATAGGGAACTTGCCTGACCATTTAAGTTGGTATTTGTGGGTTTAGTAGAAATGCTCTTATGTAATATAACAGAATTTTAAAAATAAACTATTTCTACGGCTTTGATTTTTTGAACACGAGTTATCTTTCATATTTCAATACACATTTTGTACGTAAGATTTATATGCGCTTCTATTATATGCAATTAGATTAAGGAATAATATAGAGTTATATAGAACTAAACATGAAGCCATATAATAATGTTTTAAAACAGTAATAAATAAATATATTGGGACATTAACATACAGCATCATCTAGTTCCATGGTAAGCTACGAGGCTTGTGTTGTGGATACTAGATAGTTGATACACTACATATATTATATAATTTTAAATACATACATATTATAAATATAAACACCCATGACTGAAGTACAAACATTCGTGCTTATCACACAAATGAATGCCCCCAGCGGTACTCGAATCCGCGACCGCTGGCACAGCAAGCAAGTTAGCACTACAAACTGAGCCAAACGTGTCGTCAACAGTATACAAATATTAAAATTCATTAATGTAATAAGTAAATAAATAAAGGTAGGTCATGTATTTTATTGTAATAAAGAAAAAAATTATACGAGTAAATAAGCTAGTATTATGCTATCTCTCTTTCAATGGAAAGAGAAGTGATGCTTAAAAAGAACAAGAGAATATAATTATGTAGTATACTTTTTATTTTTTATGTTTTCTTATGAAAAACCTCTATAAAATTTCCCTTATAACCTAAGGAAAGTAAAAGGATTTTATAGTAAAACTAGTAACTCACGCTCGCTCCGCTCGGGTTCGTCCCTACTTACGTTTCAATGTTTAGTATAGATTTCTCAGAGATGAGATACTTTCTCGCTATATCGCAGCTATTATCATACCAAATTTCATCAAAATCCCTCCAGTGGATTTTCCGTAATAGGGGTAACAGACAGACAGACAGACAGACAAAAAAAATCTAAAAACTATGGATTCGGTCTCTGTATCGATAACAATGACTATTTCAATTAGATTTTCCAAAAAATATTTAATGTACAGATTCGACTCTGAATTTTATTATATGTATAGATTTACAATAGCAGCATAAATAATAAAATCACGCTACTCTTTTTGATTTACACTTTTTCTGGCGGACTCCATCTATTTAATTCTTTAGTCTGAGCCAATGATACACAAAAATTCAAGATACACAGTGTCTCAAAAGTGTCCTCAAAAAAAGGTGCACATATCGAAATTATGCGCTTTTTTAAAAATCTCTTTTGTTTCACGTGACAAAATTCAATGTACGTTTTGTTTAAAGAAGTACTTTATGTGGTGTGCATAAGTTCGAATTTATGTTTAGACCATAAGAACTTTCGATTTTTGAATTTTATTCTTTGGTTTGATTTAACATCACTTGTTGTAACTGTAACTTGTGTATATCAATGGTCTGAGCATAAGCATTCAAGTCTTTGTGTAAGAGAAGACTAATCTGAAAGCTTTAAAAAGGAATATTTTTACTAGCGACTCACCCTCCGCTCGGGTTCGTCCCTGCTTACGTTTTAACGGTAACTACAGATTTCTCAGAGATGAGATATTTTCCCGCAGTAAAAAGTATCCTATATGTGGACCCGGATAATCAGCTATCATCATACCAAATTTTATCAAAATCCCTTGCGTGATTTTTCCGTGATGCGGTCACAGACAGACAGACGGATAGACGGACGGACGGACAGACAGAGAGACAAAAATTCTAAAAATTATAGATTCGGTCTCTGTATAGATAATAATAACTATTTCAATAAGAATTTCCAAAAAAACGTTTAATGTACAGATTCGATTCTGTTAGAATTTTAATATAGGTACATATGTATAGATATAAATATATGAACAGAATATAAACTATTTTAAGACTATAATGCATGAAATATTAAATACGATCGTACATTTCACAGTATTATTGAGTTTAAATATATTCTAACGCGGCACTTTGGCATGGGATTCCGTTTAGGCGATGATGAAGAGTCTGCCTTAAATTTATATATTCGCATCTATTGTGGTGGTGTTTATTCGAGCTCGATAATTTTGGTACTTAAACCGTATTAAATTAAACCTTCCAGCACGTTTTTTATTATAATGACAATGCATATTAAAGACAAGGGTTTTTGCTTGTTGTTTTAAAGCATATTTTTTTTAAGCCTTATATTATGTTTGAGTTATAAAAGTTATTTAGTTATTTAGTTATTTTATACTGTTTATGTTGGTATATCAACTTTTTTATATAAAAAGTTAATTGAATTTCATGTCATAAAAGTTATTATACAAAAGTTATTCGTCTATTTTTTATGTCAAGCGATATATTTGCCTATTGTGAATGGATTTTCTGAAAAATCCATTATAATTCCTGAAAACTAGTTCTAAATTATGACGTACACATACAAAGTACCTATTCTCTAATTCAGTACTTTACTACTTATTAAAGTCAGTCAATTACGTCAAAAGAAAGTGACGACGTCGTAACGCGACCTATTTAAATACGGGTATAATATACAATTCATCCCTACAATTCTTAAATTATATAGAGCTTTCGTATACCATTTAAACCTCCAACAGTTCTAGTTAGCATACACAAATATTATGTAGGAAGCTTAGAGTTTTGAATATAATATATCGATATTTTTGTTCGTGTACGATGAAATTATAACTGACTAGCGACTCACCCTTGCTTCGCTCGGGTTCGTCCCTAGGTTGATTCCCGCTAGTGAATATACGCTATTCTAACGCTACTTCAATTACTTTAATAATATTAATCAATTAAAAAAATCTTTATTGTATTGCTTTAACATTTTGACGACACGTTTGGCTCAGTTTGTAGTGACCCTACTTGCTGTGCCAGCGGTCGCAGGTTCTAGTCCATTCATTTGTATGATGAGCACGAATGTTTGTACTCCAGTCATGGGTGTTTACATTTATAATATGTATGTATTTAAAGTTATATATGTGTAGTGTATCAACTATCTGGTATCCATAACACAGGCCTCGCAGCTTACCATGGAACTAGACGGTGCTGTGTGTTAATGTCCTAATATATTTATTTATTATTTAGGTATAATATAAAATCATTTGAATAATTTCAAATAGTCAATCTTCTTCTTTAAGAGCCTCTCTCTACATTACTGAAGGTCGGCAGTCATCCTCCTAAATTCTTATTGTTCAGAACTAGCCTAAACAGTAATAATTAATCAATTCAATAATTTCAAACTTGCTTAAGCTACCTTACAAAACGATTACATCAAACGGATATCAAGATCAGTTCATTTCGATATAATTGAAGCAAACACGTGTAAAACCGGAGTCAGAAACTAGTATAGCATTTAATTCCTATAGATACCGGAGGCGAAGTTTTGAGGACGCTTCAGCATTCTCACGTTAGCCCCTTGTTTGTTTGATTACAGTTATTAAGTAGTTATTTAAGCCCTCACGGCTGCTTTCGACACGTTGAAATTAACGAATCATATCTTGTTATATTACTCGTATTTTTCTATAGACATTCCTGATATTTCATATGTTCTGCTCCTTTTTTTTTTAACTAGAGTTGGTTTAGTTGTTGAAATTCAACCATAATTGTTGTTGCAGGAGGAATATGAATATAGTTTACTTATTTAAAAAATCTGCTTCCAAATTTTTTTTATTGGTAACACTAAAGCTCGACAATAGCTATTAAATAAAAAACCAAGAAAATTGATTGACAAACAGAGGAAAAGAAGGTGTTTTTGTTTTTATTATAACCGTTTGACAAATATCTATGTTTGATTATTATAGGTTTCTGGAAATTAAAATGGTTTCTTTTAAATAACAAAAACTTATAAAATTCGACGGCGTAACAAAGTTCATCCATCCATCTGTCTGTCTGTCCTGCCCTTATAAAGTCTTATTCGTAAAACAGTAATAAATAGCCGGTTGTCACTGGTTAATTTTATTTATGTATTGTTACAGATAATAGATGTGTTATTATGACGGGTTCATAATAAATAGTTATATTCATTTAGTTAAGCGTTCCAAGAGAACCCTTTGATGTCATCTTAAGGGTTCCGCCCTTATATAAAATAATATTCTTGTTCTAATAATAACTTACCTAATATAAAGCTGGTAATATACATAGTAATATTAATATCCTGACGTACTTTGAGATTGTTTAATTGACACTTCAGAAGTTGTCTACTTGTTTTTGCTTAAGTTAAGCTTTATTGAACAAAACAGGCAAAACTTGAAGAGCAAAATGTTGGTTTATAACTTTTATTACACTTCTGGTATTACCTTGTAAAATTAGTATTTAAAATATTAAAATATATCTTTTCACATATAAATAAATGGAACAGTTAATGACTGCAATAAACCGCGCTAAATTACTTCTTTTTTAATCAACTATATAAATACGCTTACGCCTACAGTGTTTCAGCCAAATAAATGTACAAAAAAATTTTAATCATTTGAACAAAAATGAAATACTATGTTATATCCAATATATTTTACTATCCTTAGAAGTAGGAATTTGAAAATTGTTATTTAGATTAAGATGAAATATGTAAATACCTAATACTTCTTAAGCAACTTGAAGTAGCAATTTCTCACTCCTTCAAAGGGAAGCCTTCACTTTACACACTCCATATTTAAAACTATATAAATACGCTTAAGCCCACAGTTTTTCAGCCAAATAAAAATATAAAAATACTTAAATCATTTAAACAAAAATAAAATACTGTGATGTATTCAATATATTTTACTATTCCCACAAGTATTTAAATAATGTTATTTAGAGTAAGGATAAAAATAAAAATAATACTTCTTAAACAGCTTCAAGTAGCAACTTCTCACTCCTTCAAAGGCAAGCCTTCACTTTACGCACTCCATATTTGAAAAGTAATTTTATAGTGTTGTAAAATGCATTCGGATAGTTAAATTACTGTGTTTGAGATTCCGATGCCTCAGGATTTTAATTTGCATGCAAGAAGAAACGTAATTATAGGCCTCGGAGCCGTTTTAAATGTTCAAAGTTACCTAGATTCGTTCGTTTAACAGAAGCTACCTTTTATTTACTTAACGATGCATAGTTTTTGTAGTTAATTATATAATGGTTCAAATTGCTTTGGGAAGTTAGGAATTTCTTTCTATTCTAACAGATTACTGGTTTGTTACCGTTCGTGGTTAAAATTTGGACTAGAATAAATATGTATTTGTAACGGAAATTATCGTCTTTATTCGTCGCAGGTTCGTTAACACCGTAAAAAAATATATAATTGATAAAACCGGTCAAGTGCGTGTCGGGCCATACGCAATGTATGGTTCCGTAGTTGTTTTTCTTGTTTCATACTATGAATATTTAACGTTAATGTTTTCGGCGGAACATAGTAAGTACATTTTACTTAGCTGTGATAGTATTCCTTTTAATTACGTATTTTTTTCACATATCTAAAATAACCATTTAGCTAGCAGACTACACTAGATTCTAACAAATTTAAAGCTTAGTATATCACAAACGGATCCCTAATCGAAAAATTGTTTTCACAAACCCGCAATATTTTTGAAAGACCTATCCAATGACATCCCAGACCATGGGGTAGACAAGAAAAAACTATCCCCACTTTACGTGTAAAGGAGGTACCCTAATTTTTTTTTCAAATTTCATTTTACCACTATCGGGGTGACTAATACTTATATCCATACCAAATTACAGCTTTCTAGTACTAAAAATCTCTGAGCTAAGCTGCGGACAGACGGACGGACGAACGGAAATGGCTAAAATATAAGGGTTCCTTGTTGACTACGGAACTCTAAAAATATCAAAAGGTCATAAGTTAAAAATGACGATTCACGTACAAAATATTATGACACTCTGATTTTTAAGTAATTATGACTCAAGAAGTGAGTCAGTACCTAGCTATAGTATCATCTAAGCACAGTTTGCTGAAAGTAGTTCCACTAAAGCGGCGTCTTCGACAGATCGCGGGATCATATTATCTCGTTTTATTGCCGTTGGGATTAACCATCTGTCCCGTCTGCTATAAAGACCGACCCATAGTAATCAAAATTCCATTGAATGGTTCTGTCTATTTATTTACAAAACTAGTGACTTACCCTTGCTTCGCTTGAGTGCATAGTCTCTGTGAAATAAATTACATCCAAACGTGTCAATTGTTTCAATGTAAGCACTAATAAATATAGTTTTTACTAGATTTTATCGAAATCTGTTCAGAAGGTTTAAGCGTGACAAGCAAACAGACAGTTACTTTCACATTTATAATATTAAATTAGCGACTTACCCTCGCTTCGCTCGGGTGCGTCCCTAGGTACGTTTTAATTTTTTGAGCGAAATCCTAATTTTTTTTCTAAAATAAAAGCTGCCTAAGTTATTCCTTATAATATCAGCTATCTGCCAGTGAAATTCCCGTTATAATTGGTCCAGCCGTTTCGGAGTTTAACCGGAACAAACAGACAGACAGACAGAAAAACAGACAAAAAATTTAAAAATTGTGTTATTTTTATAAGTACCGTATATAATTCCATATGCATTTAGTATAAAGCTGTTATTTTGACATTACTAACAATCACTTAAATTTTATTTACCTGTATAGATAGTATAGATTCGTATAGTAGCAACCATGAGATAAAGCTTATTTATTGCGTAACATTCAAATTCAAAATATTTTAACATAAAATTATTACAATTTTTACTGAACGTCATGAGTCTAATGCCAGTTTGAAAAGAAGAAGCCGTGAAGAAAACCTGTAAAGAACTGGCGAAAGAAACTCAGCGGGCCTAATATTATTCCGTTATCTTTTTTACACAGATATACCCGAATTGAGAACATCCTTCGTTTTTAAAATCAGTACATAAGAACAGATAAAAGATATTTCTATATATATATTTTCAGTACTATAGCAATTTTCCAAGAAAAGTCATTTACAACTTCGCGAGTGCGATGGCTATTTCAAATATAAAGTAAAAAAAAGAGGCAAACACGTATCCATATAAATCCGGCTACATTACGCGTCCTGAATTTTTTATCTTGAAAGAGATCCATCTGATTTACTATGTGTGGAACATAATGATGTAACAATTTTTATTTTTGCTTAATATATAAATTATGTTATAAAAAAAAAAAACAGAAAATGTAAGACAGTTCTGTACCAACACAAAAAATGCTCAAAAGCACTTGTAGCGTATCAAATTACTGAGATTGGTAATAATAAGAGGTTTTTTTACATGAAATGAGCACTTTTTATCATATAGTGTACTATTGACCCTATTAAACTGAACAGCATTTATGTCATTTTAAATAAAACTATCTTTTCGGATTATTTCGCGGATTTATTTTGGTCTCTCCCGTGACCATGATTGCTGTAAAGCAATCGAAACGTCGGGAACCAAAAATCAAAATAAATCCGCGAAATAATCCGAAAAGATAGTTTTATTTAAAATGTCAAATATTCGCGTAAATCTAAGAAAGTATTTATGTCAGCATTAGCAGGCAATATGCAGAGCCTTATAGAAATGAAAAGCTTCAAAGAGGTTGCAAAAGTATCCTCAAGCATGGTTGTGTCCAGCTTACATGGTTATCAGGAAGATATCTAGAATTAAGCCTTGGACCTGATCTAGACTTAAGCAATGGACCTAGAATTGAGGCTTGCTAAGATTTTTCTTGTCCTAGAATCTCATTTCAATGGAATAAGGGTATTCACCAAGATAATGGAATTGGCTACTGTGATACATTTATCGGGATGTATGTATATTTGTTACTTTTTCCCGCTGAAACAGCTGGACAGATTTAGATAAAATTTAGTACACAAATAGGCGGTGACATGGAATAGCATAGAGACTACTGTTATTCACTTAGGAACACATCTGAGCAAAGCAAGGAAATCTCGTCATTATAAATGTTGCTAACATAATCTTAGTTTATAAATAAATATAAATATGTTGGGACATTAACACACAGCAGCATCTAGTTCCACGGTGAGCTACGAGGCTTGTGTTGTGGATACCAGATAATTGATACACTACACATATATAACTTTAAATACATACATGTTATAAATATAAACACCCATGACTGGAGTACAAACATTTGTGTTCATCACACAAATGAATGCCCCAGCGGGACTCGAAACCGCGACCGCTGGCACAGCAAGTAGGGTCGCTACAAACTAAACATGTCGTCGAGTTTGTCGACAACTAGCGGATTTATATGTTGAAGTATGAAGCCTCGCAAAATTTGACGCTTACTTGTAAATTATTGACACCCTTCTGTACATACATACATACACACATACATATATCCCTATATAGGTACTCTAAAACAACGGACGGGTAGAAATAATTTAACTTTATCAAGTACAAGAAAATTACCGTGTAATTTAGTTTTCATTTATTCCTTATACTCGTAAGACGTTAGGACAGTCGTTAGAAGAACCTATATAATCCCTTCTAAGCTCAGTCTTACCTGATCTATGAAGCTTTGGGTCCTTTTAGTAATCTGTAGTTAATAGATATCTAATCTTTAGTTAAGATAAGGAAATTTTGGATGAAATTATTATACAAAATATATTAAGTTTGAACGTAAGTGTAATATTTTTTTAGATACTATTATAGTAATTTTCCCTTTTTTTGCTTAGGCACGCCAAGTACATACTAGAATAATACTTTAATAAAATTGAAGTGTCTATTAGTAATGTCAAAATAACAGCTTTATACTAAATACATATGGAATTATCAATTATATACGGTACTTATAAGAAAAACACATTTTTTTAAAATTTTGTCTGCCTGTCTGTCTGTCTGATTATTCCGACTAATCTCCGAAACGGCTGGACCAATTTCAATGGGACTTTCACTGGCAGATAACTGATGTTATCTCCAAAAAAAGTAAACGTACCTAGGGACGCACCCGATCGAAGCGAGGGTAAGTCGCTATCTTTAACTATAACTATAACTATCTTTTCGGATTTTTTCGTGGATTCATTTTGATTTTTGTTTTCTGACGTTTCAAATACTTTATAGCAATCATGGTCACAGGATTGAACTGAGATAGGTCTGTTTTATTTACATAATTATATTTTTAGCATGTCTTTCTGTATAATATTGTATCTATCTTTATGTATTATACATAAATATAATAAGGCAAAGACAGTTCTATAGACGAGCTTAATATAGTCGAGTTTAAGGTCTTAAGATGCCTAAAGTACAGGTATACTACAGAGCATACGATTGGTTGTTCAATAAAGAAATCAATAAACATACAGTCATTAACATTAATAATGATAATATTAGTAGGTACAGATATTTAATAACATTAGTTAAATTTCCAGTAATACTGTACGTATTACTACTAAAAGAAATAGATACCAAGATTTAATAACGTACCTAAGTAATAAATGTCAAATGTCATGTGAACTGTCAGCTGTTACAAAAATTGTTTTATTTGTTATATGTACGTAAAAACTTTTCCACATAACACAGTAGTAGCAATTTTATATTTGGTAATATAAGATTCGATTTTTGTATGAACCAAATGATTGATTTTCTTATCATTGATAAATTATACCTATACATATAATAAAAAATAACTAAGTCGAATCTGTACATTAAATATTTTTTGGATAATCTTATCGAAATAATCATTATTATCGATACAGAGGCCGAATCTATAGTTTTTAGAATTTTTGTCTGTCTGCATGTCTGTGAACGCATTGCAAGAAAACCACTGGACAGATTTTGATAAAGTTTGGTATGACGATAGCTGGTTATCCTTAGTGTTCCATAGCTAAAATCAGAACCCTGTCATGAAATTGTTATGTTCGTCTGTCCGTATTGTATCATTAGTTTACTCTGAAACTGGTACCGAAATTTAGAAGGTATCTAATAAATAAGTTAAAAAACGAAAAAAATATCAATGGTACTTCATAGTGTAAATATGGAGTGTATTTGACGACACGTTTGTCTCAGTTTGTAGTAACCCTACTTGCTGTGCCAGCGGTCGCGGGTTCGAATTCCGCTGGGTGCATACATTTGGTGATGAGCACGAATGTTTGTACTCCAATCATGGGTGTTTATATTTATAATATGTATGTATTTAAAGTCATATATGTGTCACTACACATTGATACACTTATCAATTATCTGGTATCCATAACACAAGCCTCGTAGCTTACCATGGAACTAGATGGTGCTGCGTGTTAATATACCAACATATTATTATTATTATTGTATGAAGTAAAAAAAGATTACACATAAAGTATGTTATAGATACTGGATATTTCGATTTCACGCTTTCTTCATTTAATGGCCGTAATTCGAACTTATTTTTACCGTTGCGAATTATGATGTGGATTCGTAAATATGAAGAAGACGAAAACTTCCATTCATAGAAAAAAAATATAAAATAAAGAACCAAGTGCAGGACATAACAGTGTCTAATAGCTATGTATAAAGACTGTTAACCATTGGGTTAAAAAATATATACTCGTACTATATACACCACAATTCGATACTTTAAAAATGGTTCACATAAATCTATAATATATAGGTACGATATGTAACATCTGTAATACTTGTTTAAATTTAAACATTCTACATAGATAGATAGATAAAATACTATTTTTTGGGTAGGTACCTAACTAAAAAAATCCGAGTAAAGCTTGTTTTACTCGCACAGTAAGAGTTCCGTAGGTTAAAACATTGTTTTAACATAACATATAGCTTTAACAGCCTCCGAGTAAAATGGCTATAATATACGGGCAAAAAGACAGACAGACAGATAGAAGAACAGATAAACATAATGAAATTATAAAGGTTCCAATTTTTTATCATGGTTACGGAACCCTAAAAGTAGCCACACAAAGTTTGGAGATCAGTAATATCTAACTATAACATGTAGTTCCTCTGTATAAGTCTTGTCAGTATCTTAACAGGAAGCTTTTACGGTATTCGGAAAGTTTTAATGAACTTCGACTTACTTGACTTGTCTTACATTAATCTTGCCTTACGCATGTCTAAGTGAATTTTAACGTAAATATTATACAGTTCATATGAAATAATAATTTATAACTAAAAAAAGTTATTATTTTTCTAATCTTAGAAACGGCTTAACCAATTTGGGTGCGGTTTTCACTAATGTATTGTGGTAAGATACACTTAACATTTAGTATTTGGTTTATTTCAATCGGTTTCTAAATAAAAAAGTTATGTCAATTTAAAGAATCATCTAGGGACGAACCTGAGCGAAGCGAGGATGAGTCGCTAGTTCCCATATATATTAGAAGTGTACATCTAGTAAAATATTCTACCTCGAGCTATCCTCAACAATCACTAACGTATCCACAGAGCGCTACTGAAAGCCAAAAGCGAACTGAAACTCTTTTGGAATTTTCCACAAAAGCTAAAACAAATTCTCTTTCAGTTACGGCATCGTAAATTAGTTGACAGATTACAATCCCAAGTGTCAACACAAAATAACTCTTAAGTCTATGAAAATAAGATTTAGATTTCTTTAATTTCACTATGTTACAGATAGTTTCAGGCGTACTGTGCCACTACCATAAATTGACATGATCGATAGACGTTATCGAACGCGTAATATAAATTTAAGGAAAGTGAAACAGTCACGTCTAATATTTATGGCAAAAACAATGTATAAAAATATCACAATATTAATTGGCTCCATAGTTCTTTTGTTCTAAGCTTGCTGATTTAGTGATAATATTTTTTTTTAACTTTCATCCTTTCAAAGTAGAGTGATCAATGTATGTTTTAAAAGTGATTATTAAATCCAGTTACTGTACAACTAATATATAATTATTGGTCCAGCTACCTTATTATGTTTTTTTTTTTTTTTTTATTTTAAATTTAGATCATTTGGATAAAAGATTATTTATTTGTAGGTTTTAATTTTTGATTATGTAAAAGGCCCGACTTGGATAACGTAGGTTGGGAAATGAGATAACGTAGGCAGTAGCAACGCTACGTTTCGCCCCCGCCTTAGCCTGCAGATCTTTTTTTTATTTCAAACCCAGAACCCTCAATTTCATTATTGCTTTATGTTATTTAAGATTTGGTGACCGTTTTGAATTATAGGTGTCGGACAGTATTAGAATAATTGGAAGTGTCAAATGTTTTTTTTTGACAACACGCTTCAATTTTTGAAAGAATGAGAACAAGATATATATATATATATATATATATATATATATATATATATATATATATATATATATATATATAGGGACACCCGAGCGAAGCGTGGGTGAGTCACTAGTATTATAATAATATAAGAAACTAGTAAAATTTATATCAATGTAACAACGTTCTTTTTCATATTATGAGCATGCGAGTATTTTCTACATGTTTGCAGTCTCATTTAAATTCAGAAACTACAGTTTTTATTGTTGTAAAACAATATTTTTAATTAAACCTCTTTTAATATCTAGATTTTAGCTTATAATAAAAATAAATTATATTCTGCACTGTTTCAGATGTTTTAACCTCGACCTACATAACTTTGAGATTTGCACAGTTTTCTTTTATAACGTTATAAAGAAAAAATCTAACGACTCCAATTTAAAAGTTAATATTTTGTCTAATTAAGTCGAATTAATTTTAATTTTTTAATAGATTTTTCTTAATAAAAGTTCATGTTAGTTCAAGTTATCCTTCATATTACTCCAGACCACAGTCTGAGTAAGTCTGAGTACTAAACGCAGCTTCAAGATGCTACAAACAAACATACATACTCGTACATCCAAACAAGCATTCATAAAGTAACGTGATTTATTTTATTAAAAAAAAAATCATTATTTATATAGGGAAATACTTTATTTCATGTTAATATAACAAATTAATTAAGTTAAAACTAATAACTACAATTATATTTTTGGTAATAAGATCGGTACTCATTTTTTCTATTACATAATTTGGCTAGAAATAAATCAGTTGTCCCATAGATTAGAATTCACACACTAAAAACTTTTGATAAAGCAATTTTAAAATACTTTCTTAGATAATATTTGCAAACATTTGACGTTTTAAATAAAACTATCTTTCGGTTTTTTCGCGGATTTATTTATATTGATATTTGAGACGTCTAAAACCTTAGTCTCTCCCGTGACAATGACTGCTGTAAAGCATTTGATACGTCCATAATCAAAAATCAAAATAAATCCACAAAAAATCCGAAAGGATAGTTTTATTTGAAAAGAGCAATTTTAAAAATATTATATATATAATATTATATAATATAATATATTTAAACAATAGAGTATTTAAGTAACACTTATAATAAACATGACCTGGGTGACCACGCATCGCTTAGAGTTTTTTCGAAAAAAATATAAAAATTTCGTTTTTCTCGAAAAGATAAGCTTAAAAAGCAAAACCTTATCTAATAAATACAAAATTTTATCTAAATCGTTAGAGCCTTTTCCGAGATACACGAAATAATTTCGCATTTAATATAATAAGGTAAGATTCATATTAAACGCGACTCGAATCCAAAATCCTCAATCTAACCTTATCAAATATCACTTCGTATCATCACAAAGTTAACTTAAGTTATCTTTTAATAAGCCTATATATGTACATAGGATTCATTAGCAAACTTCTTGCGAATGCTAAACAGCATCCTTTATAATAGATTACTCCCTCGCGTCTTTAAATATGGATCGAGCACCGAATTTACAATAGAATGTCACTCCTATAATAATGATTTATTCGTAGACTAAAACGATTTATCATATGTTAAATATTAGTAAAGACAGTGGTAGCCCAGTGGTAACGAGCTCACTTGGGAAATCGTAAAGTGGGTTCGAATCCCGGGTCTCGCACCACTTGTCTTACGGAGAAGGAAAACGTTGTGAAGAAACCTGCATTTCTGAAAGAATCTAGCAAGTTTTCCGAAAGACATGTAAAGTTCGCCAACTCGCATTTGGCTTAGCCAGCGTGATGGACTATCTTTTCGGATTTTTTCGCGGATTTATTTTGATTTTTGGTTCGCGACGTTTCGAATCTTTTACAGCAATCATGGTCACGGGAGAGTACAGGGAGTCAGAAAGTACCTAATCCATGACGTACATATAAATTTACTGTATGTACAGACATAATTGCTTAATTTAACAATAGTTGCAATAAATTCCTTAATCAATTATTAATTTAAATCAATTGATTAGAATTGAATAGAAATCTATTGAAATAAGAAATAATTTATTTAATAGTATTCTTGAAAACCACTGTGAAGCTCTGAATTAAGCCCAGCAGTTTAAAACTTTAATAGCTTTATTGAGTTTTTTTTCGTTTAAAGCCTTTCACAAAAAGTTTCTTACCACAGTACTTACAACGTAATTAATCATATTAAAAGTAAGCAATTCCATCATGCAGAAATTATTATAGAATATTTTTTTGCAATAATCCTCCTCCTAATATAAATGTATTAAAAATAAAACACAAATAAATATATAGAAGTTTGAACGGGACATCTTCTATTGGATTAACTGCCAAAAATCATAAATAATAATTATATCCGTACAAGGGACTTGAAAGACTTATAAAAACAAAAGTTTTTAGTTTCCAGCTACGCTTAATAATGGGAAAATCAAACTTTTTACCACAGAAAGATATCGAACTAACGACCGTTTACAGATAAATAAAATTGAAGTGTCTGTTTGTAATGTCAAAATAACAGCTTTATACTTAATGCATATGGAATTACATACGGTACTTATAAACACAACTTTAAACATTTTTGTCTGTCTGTCTGTTTGTTCTAGCTAATCTCCGAAAAGCGTAACCAATTTTAACGGGACTTTCACTGACAGATACCTGACATTATAAGGAGTAATTTTGACTTCTTTTATTTAAGAAAAAGAATTAGGATTTCGCTTACAAAAATTAAAGCGTACCTAGGAACGAACCCGAGCGAAGCGAGGGTGAGTCGCTAGTAGGACATAGAAAAACACACTAAAAATCATATAAGATATGCTCCATTCGTTAGGGCCAATAAAACATTACATAAACGTTTTCCTCTTGGGAAAATAAAATAACTAAAGCGATATCGAAAAGTATCTACTTACGTAACATCCACTTTCCGCGCTTCTGTAAGTACACTGTCGTGCAAATAAATGATACACTGCTACAAGATATATTTTACTCGGGCGTTTCCCAAACTGTCCTTTTGCCATACATTCTATTACTTTTACTGTCTAGACAGCGCACGTCGATAAAGCAACTCAAATGGCCTGTTTTTTTTTTCGCCTTCAATTAATGTTATTATGATTTCTGACTGTACGTATGTCTATTGGATTAAAATATAGACTATGGCACTCGGTGAATAAGTGAAACAATTTTCAGAATCAAATCAGTTTCAAAGATTACCCCCTACGTCCAAAACAAACTTTACCTGCTTATAATATTATAGTAGATAATAATAATATTTTAAAACGTATTTGCTCCTAAAATTAAGTTATATAACATGTACTTATATTATTAAATATTAATTAAGTTAGATTAGTTAATTTTTATCATGGTTAGCTGAAGTAAACGAAACCTAACTAACAAAAATTTTATATTTAACGAGCCAACATAATAGATACATATTATCAAGAGTATATCGAAATTTTATTTACATTATATTCCAAAATCTTATAGAAAAGAGCAATTTTGTCCATTTAACAACTTTTTTTTAAAAATTGCCAAACTAAACCAACTGTTCTCAAACATTTTAGTAGATAACCAATACCCATCCTATTATAGCACTAAATATGTCGTATAATATTTGATTATAATTATTTACTTTGCTAAGAGCTTAGTAGTAAATTCGATTTCCACCACCATTCTGTATTAATATATTTTCCATACACTTAAAAGTAATACCTGTGATTACAAATATTAAAATAAATACAGATATTATTTTAATAAAGCAAAATATATATTTTTATATTGATATAGTTATTTTGGCCGATGGTACACTAACCTTGTGTAACTTTCGACTGCCGTGATGTGCAAAAGTTTGCCAGTTGTCCTTTCCCTAACATTCTATTCTAGTACATAAGATTTTTTATATAGATATTTCTTTGATCAAAAGGGTTCGTAAATTAGGCTAGATTTCACCTTTTTAGGGTTTACTTATTAGATTTTGGGACGAGCTGATATGTCGCTAAGGTTAGGTCATATCTAATTTCAAGATATAGAATATCTAGGATTTTAGTACTTTTACCAATATGGCAAGGATGTACTAGTATTTCGCAATATATTTTAGTTTTGAGATAAGGTGGTTATTTGATTAGAACTCATCTTCTATATATACATAAAATGCTTTGTCCTGACTGACTGATCGATCAACGCACAGCCTAAACCGCTGGTCGTAGAAACGTGAAATTTGGAGGACCTATTCTTTATACAATGTAGGCATCCGCTAAGAAAGGATTTTTCGAAATTCATCCCCTAAGGGGGTAAAATAGGGGATAAAAGATTGTATGAAACTCTGTCATTCTTAACGCGAAATGCATGGAAAGTGGTATTTAGCTTTAAGATAAAAAATAAGAAACATATGTATAAGATTTTTTTCGAAATTCATCCCTTAAAAGGGTAAAAGGGGGTGATAAAGTTTATATGGGCAAACAATTATTTATGATCAGAATTACTTGAAACTTGGTATTAATGCTCTTTAATACAATTAAATAAATACTTATTTTAATATTTTTTTAAATTCATTCCATAAGACTGTCAAATAGGGGATGAAAGTTTGTATGAAACTCTGTAATTGATGCACGTAAAATAGTATTTACATTATTGTTATTAATACAAATATCATATTTTTTTTCGAAATACACCCCTTAAAAGGGTAAAAGGGGGTTATGCTATTTATATGAGGAAAAAATTGTTTATGATCAGAATTACTTGAAACTTGGTATTAATGCTCTTTAGTACAATTAAACAAATACGTATTGTAGATTTTTTTTTAATTCAGCCTCTAAGTGGGTAAAACTGGGCGTTGAACTTTAAGTTGTTCAATATATTTAAATAGAGTAACATGACTCAAGTTCTCCGTAAGTGTACACTTATTGTGTGGGACATAAAGTAGATAACGGAAATTATTCTGAATCCAAAGGAAAATTATGTATGACTTTTCGGCTGGCCACAGCAGCGACAACTATAACAGACTTAGAGCGCGAGAGAGAACCTAGCTAGAGAATATCCTGCTATCTATATAGTCCTTCTGAAGGATGGCACATCTGCAATAAAAAAGTCGCCTAAGCTATGTAACAGGATTAGACTACGAGTAACTCATTAAACATTATAGTGGTCACTGTGTTTGCTGGATGTGCTCGGGGGGAATCATAATTCATACCTCGAATACCATTGATAACTTATGACTACGCTTTTGAATTTAATCTATTGTAATTCCTTCTTAAAGTTTGCATTGAAATGACCAATAATATATGTATCTCAGTCAGTCGTTAAAAATAGCAGGCGTAGACTTAAGAGATGATAGCTTCTCACAGAAACATTTTAGCAAAACCCAGAACTGGACAAAATATTCATCAGTGTGGTATGTTTGTGGTTAGTTTTTTAGCGTATACTAAGCTAAGTGAATCTAGATATAATATTAAAAATTCGATATGACAACATATAAACTGAATGGAAATTAAAACTGAGCAAATTTTTCAGTCCACACAAGCATAGCCGCGGGAAAAAAGCTACATTAAAATAAGAATGACAATTTATATGGGTAACTTATAAAAGAAGGAGAAGGAGGGAGACTATAAGCTTCAGGTGTACACAGCACTGGGTCTTTAAAAATAACGTAGATGTTAACCTGTTAGTATGTTAGTTAAAAACCCCATATTAGCAGAGTTACATGATTCTAAAGTCGTGAAAATTGTATGCGATTGTATCATTGTACACTCTCCTTCTAACTTTGGAAAGATAGAGTAGAAAAATGTGCAAAGAACACAGGTAGTGGAGCTTTCTAAATACCTAAAGTGTATATTTATTTACGGAATATACGCTTAACATCTTTAAGATACTGGATATTTTGAGTTACGATCGCTAAAATTTAATTTGTTTTCCATATATCTTTAAGAAACAATAAAACTTACACCAACTTAATTTTGCAAGTAATATAGTATGCGAAAAATCTATTTTTTTCGTAGTTTGATCGCGGGCGAAGCCGCGGGTTCTGCTAGTCTTTTATAAAGTTATTTTAATAGAAATAAAAAAGAAGTAATATAGAAAATATTGAAATAATTTAGGAAAACTTTGATATTATTTTAGTGCTGTTAAATATATTAATTACTAGCGACTCATCCTTGCTTCGCACGGGTTCGTCCCTAGATACATTTTAACTGTTAGTATGGACTATATCTATACTAATATTATAAATGTGAATGTTTGTGAGTATGGATGTTTGTTACTCTTTTACGCCAGAATGGTTAAACAGATCTGAATGAAAATTAGTACAGAGATAGATTATAGTCTGGAATAACGCATAGGCTACTTTTGATCCCGGAAAAATGTACGGTTTACGTGGGATGGGTTTGTTTTTGTTTTCCTAGAGGTGGACCCCAGCGAAGCGAGGGTGAGCCGCTAGTATTATATATATATAATATATATACATAGGTACAAAATAAACAGTTCTGATCTTTTTGATTTTTCAGCTTTTTTTTGCGTTTTCCCTATTTTTGTATAATTAAATGACCACTGATACAACCCTATCAAAACAAAAAAAGAATAATTCAAATCGGTCCAGTCGTTTTTGAGTTTAAGCGAGACTAACAAACGGCAATTGGTTTATATATATATATATATATATATATATATATATATATATATATATAAACATATATATATATATATATATATAGATAATCGAAAAAGCTGTAATGTGAAATTTGAGAAATGAAGGATAAGAAAGAGAATATCTTAGTAAAATATCAACAGTTTTCGATCGATGGCCGTTGCTGAGCTTTTGACTATGATGTAAAGCAAAAATGTAATTGTAATATTATTTTCTTAAATACACTATGTGACTTTGATGTCACAAACATTCCATATTCTACTGAGTTTGTCTAAAGTCTAAATTCTTAGGGGTTACGCTATTTCGATTTCTACAAACGATTTCGTTCATAAAATCAAAAATATATAGACAATTATGTAAATGGTATATTCTTATCGTGTGGTTTTATACTTTGTTACGCCATTTCCGTCAATTTTTCATTTGCTACTGGCGATAACGGAGAGCTATCTTGCGTCAGTCCCCTAATCTTGTCCACTCGATACATTAAATTGTTACGACAAATAAATGACAGGTGTTCACAGTAACAGAATACGACAGTTCTTAATAAATAGCTTTAACGATAAAGTTATCTTATACAAACAAGTTGTTGTCGATAGCATCGCTTAGTAATGTTTCTTACATAAATTATATATAAAGTTGTTTGTCAGATTCATTTTCGCTCAACCAAAACCACTGGACCTAGGATGCTGTGACAGAGTATATTTCTATAGAAATATCTATGGAAACATAATTATACACCCTCGCTCCGCTCGGATTCGTCTCTAGTTACGTTTTAACGTTTAGTATAGATTTCTCAGAGATGAGGTATTTTTCTGTAGTAAAATATATCCTATATGTTGTCAGTAACCAGCTATCATCATACCAAACTTCATCAAATCTGTCCAGTAGTTTTCTCGTGATGCGTTCCCAGACAGACAGACAAAAATTCTAAAAACGAGTAGGCCTCTGTGTCGATAATAATTACTATTTCAATAAGATTTTCCAAAAAATATTTAATGTACAGATTCGACTCTTTTCCTTAAACTGGTAGCATGTTGTAGGCTTATAACCCTCAATAAATAGGCTCAAAATACAAAAACATTCCTCAAGTCGGGCTGATACTTAATAAATAACTGGTTTAAATAATAAAACAAACAAACTGTTCAACTTTTTATATATATCAGTATAGATAAATTGTAACTCGATCTCGTTTCATTTATGCCCTTTTTACTTAATTCGTCTCCCTACCGCTTGTTTGCAACATATTATCCTGCAGAACTATTAGATGAACTATAATAAATTTTATCCTGTATTTTTTCGGCCCATAAATAACTTATATGTAAAAAGTAAGAAAGAATAATCGTTTATTTTTTTCATGTTGTTAATGTCAATACTAAGTTTAACACTCAATATAATAAATAATATAAAACTAATTTTTGGCTTCTGTTAAGATCTATAAATGATTTTACTGTGAATTTTGTGAAATAAATAAATGCCTACAGAAACACTATCGTCATTATTATTTTAGTGCAGATTTGCTATATAAAATCGAACCTGTAACCGTCGAAACCGTCCATACTGCAGTTCAAACATCCTATAAATCTACTACTAATCACTATAAATCAATCGATACCAATACCTAAAAGGAACAATATTGTAACACAGTTTTTTAAGATGTTTCACCAAAAAAAAACAAAATTACTACAATATTGAATTGCAATATTATTCCTCGCATATCAAGCATATAGGGCAAAAATTAAATTTCAAAATTTACAGCTGAATTGGACGAAAGTCTTTAAAAGTAATTGCTTATATAATATCTTGAATATAACGATTAGACTCGGAAGCTTTCCGCTTGTACGGTATCCGACATTAAATCTTGGGATTCAAGGAAGTAATTGCCTTACAGCAAGGGGAGATAAGCGTAGGAACGGTACCACTGATAAGATGTAATATGCATATGGCAAACAGTACGTGGGGTTTGACGGTGGTAGGTTTCTTAGACAAAGCTTTCTTTATCCATGGTGATAACTTGTTTCACACTTGCTCTCTTGTGTGTTTAATAGACTAGAATTTGCCCGTGGTGCCGCCCACGTAGTTAGATTATGAATAATTTCTTTTAAGGAACGTAGCCTGATGTTAGATGTTCTATAACTTTTTATAATAAACTAGCGGCTCACCCTCGCTCCGCTCGGGTTCATCCCTAGATATGTTTAAATAGATATAATAATTATTATTTATCTTTAGCCATGTAAAGTAAAAAAAAAATTTCTTGATTTTTTCCGATATTTTAATTGTTATTCTGCTTGGCCACTTGGCCAGTGTGATGGACTATGGCCTGATTCCCCTCGTATTGCAGGAAAGCCCGAGCCCAGCAGTGGGACGTAAAAAGGCTGAATAAACATTCTGCTATTGGGGGCGGAGACAAATCTAACAAATCAAAGATCATCAAAATCGGTCCAGCTATTCTCGAGTTATAAGTGTTGTAACAAACTCGACTTTGTCTTATATATATAGATAGACTATAAAACGCAAAATAAATTTACAAATCAGACTGGTAGTCCCAAAAATTAAAACGATCAAATTTTCAATTTTATATACCAAAATTAATGTATAGATATATTTTTTACTAGCGAATCACTCTCGCTCCACTCGGTTCGTCGGTTCGTCCCTAGTTAACGTTTAGTATAGATTTCTCAGAGGTGACATATATTTTCCCGCAGTAAAAAGTATCCTATATGTTGAAAACGCGTGTTTTCGAGTTTTCATGTGGTTTTCTTTTGCATTATTCTACGTAGAATATGGTCGATAATTTCTTACACTCACTTATAAGCATCGTGGTCAAGTGGTCAAGGCGCAAGTTAGGCAACACATATGCCCGGGATCGAGTCCCGGTCGAAATCCAAAGTTTTAACTTTTGTTTTTTTTTGTATTTATTCAAGTTTTTAGTTTTTTTTTTATCTAAAAAAGCGATTTAATAAAAAAGAACACGGGCAAGTACCTGGGCCCACGAGCGAAGCTCGGTCGCCCAGGTACTTTTTTATTACAATCTTTATCAAAATAAACTTTAATAACAGCGTATAAAATTGTGTTGTTTACATTTTAAATTAAAAGAAAATATATTTTCATTTTAATGCAATACCAGTGAGCCAAATTAATATGGCCTATTTAAATTACACTGAGAAATATATATTATGTAAAGAAAACAAAATATTTTAACTAAAACAAAAATATTATCGTTTCACAATTAACGGTTCTTCTCGTATTGCTACTAACAATCCCTAGTCCCTAATACTGAACATTTATATTTTTACATATAAAACCTATCAAGTTTTCGAAAGACATGTGTAGTCCGCCAACCCGCACTTGGCCAGCATGGTGGACTATGGTCTTATCCCCCCTCGTATTGAAGAGAGGCCCGTGCCCAGCAGTGGGACGTTAAAAATTGCTGAATATAGTACATATAATTTTGTCTTAGATTTACAGGAATTTTGACATTTTAAATAAAAATTATTTTTACAGATAATTTGCGGATTTATTTGATTTAATTCTTTACGATTCGAATGCTGTGCAATTAAAATCACAAGAAAGGTAAGATGTCTGACGATTTAAAACGTCGGAGAACAAAAATCAAAATAAATCCGCGAGAAAATCCGAAATGATAGTTTTATTCAAATTATTACACACATTTTCACATAAATATTTTACCTAATTTCCTCAAATAAAAGGTGATAAATAAGAAAATCAGGCCCTCAATACGAAGATGTTAACGGCAAAACAAAGATCCCTTTTAACTGAATTAATGAACCTATCGACTCTGCGCTTTAACAGACGCTCTTGTTGAACTAGTTCATTCCGAATTCGCTCGAATACAAATGCTAAATTTTGCTCCAAAATATCTAATAATAATATTCCTCGTGCTCTCTGTGGAGTACCACCACGACGACGACGACGATGTGAAAATCCTTACCAATAATAATATCAAGTAGCTAACAAACAAAAACAAATCTATCCCACGGGAACCGTACATTATTCCGGGATAAAAAGTAGCCTATTTATTATTTTGATGTATGATCTATATTATTGTAAAGTTTCATTAAAATTCAATCAGTAGTTTTTGTGTACTAAGGTGTATAAGTTACTATAATTTTTTAATCATCCCACGGGAACTCTTAAATGTTCCGGGATGAAAAGTATCTAAAATCTTGACCATTGATATAAGGTACCACCATGCAAAATTTCATTTAAATAAGTCTAATAGTTTCGGAAATTAGCCCGTACAAACAGACAAACAAACAGACATTCGACCTCTACAGTTTTATTATATGTATAGATATTAAAAATTCAAAAGTATTAGCAAACTTTATTATTAACAGTATCCCAAGAGCTACTCCAAGTCATAGTCTATTTCTATACTTAATTTCATCTAAATCCGTCTAGCCCTTTTAGAGTAAAGAAGTAACACACACATGTACATATAAACCTTTGCATTTTTATAGAAGTTTATGAAGATCGCGATCTATGTGGCGGACCCGTCACTCTTTTTCCGGGCGAAATATATTAAAAAAAACGCCTGGAAAAAGAGTGAGGGATCCACCACATTAGGAATAAAGTTTTCTAAAGGATCATAAGTTTTTTTTTAATAAATATTATTTTTTGATCATCTCTTCTACTCTGTTCGCATGTAAGGTTTTTAGTGCATGTCATCCAGTATCTTCACCAATTGAATAGTTTTTTATAATCGTATTGTATTTCTTATCTTGTATTTAAAGGGTATTATCACAGAAATTTCTAGAAGAAAATCTACCGAAAAAAGGGGATAATATTCTTAAGGGTTACTTTAATATTAGTATAAGCTTTTAGTTAAATTAGTTAGCTTTTAGTTAATCTATATATACATAAAATGCTTTGTCCTGACTGACTGATCGATCAACGCACAGCCTAAACCGCTGGTCGTAGAAACGTGAAATTTGGAGGACCTATTCTTTATACAATGTAGGCATCCGCTAAGAAAGGATTTTTCGAAATTCATCCCCTAAGGGGGTAAAATAGGGGATAAAAGATTGTATGAAACTCTGTCATTCTTAACGCGAAATGCATGGAAAGTGGTATTTAGCTTTAAGATAAAAAATAAGAAACATATGTATAAGATTTTTTTCGAAATTCATCCCTTAAAAGGGTAAAAGGGGGTGATAAAGTTTATATGGGCAAACAATTATTTATGATCAGAATTACTTGAAACTTGGTATTAATGCTCTTTAATACAATTAAATAAATACTTATTTTAATATTTTTTTAAATTCATTCCATAAGACTGTCAAATAGGGGATGAAAGTTTGTATGAAACTCTGTAATTGATGCACGTAAAATAGTATTTACATTATTGTTATTAATACAAATATCATATTTTTTTTCGAAATACACCCCTTAAAAGGGTAAAAGGGGGTTATGCTATTTATATAAGGAAAAAATTGTTTATGATCAGAATTACTTGAAACTTGGTATTAATGCTCTTTAGTACAATTAAACAAATACGTATTGTAGATTTTTTTTAATTCAGCCTCTAAGTGGGTAAAACTGGGCGTTGAACTTTAAGTTGTTCAATATATTTAAATAGAGTAACATGACTCAAGTTCTCCGTAAGTGTACACTTATTGTGTGGGACATAAAGTAGATAACGGAAATTATTCTGAATCCAAAGGAAAATTATGTATGACTTTTCGGCTGGCCACAGCAGCGACAACTATAACAGACTTAGAGCGCGAGAGAGAACCTAGCTAGAGAATATCCTGCTATCTATATAGTCCTTCTGAAGGATGGCACATCTGCAATAAAAAAGTCGCCTAAGCTATGTAACAGGATTAGACTACGAGTAACTCATTAAACATTATAGTGGTCACTGTGTTTGCTGGATGTGCTCGGGGGGAATCATAATTCATACCTCGAATACCATTGATAACTTATGACTACGCTTTTGAATTTAATCTATTGTAATTCCTTCTTAAAGTTTGCATTGAAATGACCAATAATATATGTATCTCAGTCAGTCGTTAAAAATAGCAGGCGTAGACTTAAGAGATGATAGCTTCTCACAGAAACATTTTAGCAAAACCCAGAACTGGACAAAACATTCATCAGTGTGGTATGTTTGTGGTTAGTTTTTTAGCGTATACTAAGCTAAGTGAATCTAGATATAATATTAAAAATTCGATATGACAACATATAAACTGAATGGAAATTAAAACTGAGCAAATTTTTCAGTCCACACAAGCATAGCCGCGGGAAAAAAGCTACATTAAAATAAGAATGACAATTTATATGGGTAACTTATAAAAGAAGGAGAAGGAGGGAGACTATAAGCTTCAGGTGTACACAGCACTGGGTCTTTAAAAATAACGTAGATGTTAACCTGTTAGTATGTTAGTTAAAAACCCCATATTAGCAGAGTTACATGATTCTAAAGTCGTGAAAATTGTATGCGATTGTATCATTGTACACTCTCCTTCTAACTTTGGAAAGATAGAGTAGAAAAATGTGCAAAGAACACAGGTAGTGGAGCTTTCTAAATACCTAAAGTGTATATTTATTTACGGAATATACGCTTAACATCTTTAAGATACTGGATATTTTGAGTTACGATCGCTAAAATTTAATTTGTTTTCCATATATCTTTAAGAAACAATAAAACTTACACCAACTTAATTTTGCAAGTAATATAGTATGCGAAAAATCTATTTTTTTCGTAGTTTGATCGCGGGCGAAGCCGCGGGTTCTGCTAGTAGTATAATATTATTATAGTAAAATGAGTCTAATTACTAAAAGAATTATTACGGAAAATATAGAAAAGAAAAGATATTTAATTAACTGTAGAGTGCAATAATAATTCAGACATTTTGAACATCCCATTGCTGGGCATGATCCTCCCTTCAACACGAGCGTGATCACTAACCAAGCAATTGTCCATCACGTTGGTTGCTGGTTAGCGGTCGTCACAAGTATTTTGAAAACTATTTAAGTTCTCTCAGACATGCAGGTTTCCTTATTAATTTTCCCTGCACCGTAAAAGAAGTGGAAATCATAACTAAAATGTTTCGCACATGATAATTTCGGAATTTCGAGACCCAGGGTTAGAACTCCCTTCCCTTGGTTTTCCAAGTGAGTGCTTTACCATTGAACTACCACTAGAGTACGATACAAATACTCATACTATAGTCGTATTACATTTTTTTTTTAATTTGTTTTGTGTAAAATGTCAAATATTCGTGTAAATCTAAGAAAATACTAGCGGCTCACTCTCGCTTCGCTCGGGTTCGCCTCCAGGAAAAAAAAACAAACCTATCCCACAGGAACCGTACATTTTTCCGGGATAAATAATAGCCTATGTGTTATTTCTTGGATAGTTATACTTGGATTAGTTGGTCACTAGCATTAAGTACTTCATATAGCCATAAAAATGCCTTCCTTAATTTAAAGAAGTATTTAATGAATGCCTTGAAACGTTTAAAGTAACAATTGCACTATTCATCACCTGTTTTAATCTACTTTTATTTAGTTTCTAAACCATCTTCGGGGAAAAATACTTACAACCTCTTTAAAATCTTTAATTAAAGTTAATTGGACTTCCTGGTTTATGGGTTTACTAATTATTTGTTTATGGGATTTTTCACCATGGTTCTTAATTAGAAAGAGTAAATTTGGTACTTTCTTAGTTTAGTGTGTTATTATTTTGTCATCACTATCCAGTGGTTTCTAAATAATAATAGACCACCCATTAAGCTTTACTTGAATAAGAAATGCTTGTTAGTAATTGAGTATTTCGTCTATAATTCCAGTCATGTTATATTTTAGTTCACATTTTCTTATTGGAAAAATTAAGATAGTGAACTTAACATACATTGTTCTAAGTTTTGTTCATTATTTTTAAGTTTTTTTTATTAATTTCATACATGTATATAGATATAAGTACAGAGTATAAGAGTAACGTTGTAGCCAATTGGTATTACACTAACTTTTGATTTTTTTTTATTTGAATAAGCAATGCCCACGGACATACGTCCGTGCCTTTTTTGAGCTATTTTTATGTTTTATTGCTATTTTTATTTTATTTTATTTGAGATGGATTCGTGTGTGTACAATTTCAGAATCAAAAAAATTTTGCGAATAAAAAGAAAAGTTGACAAAACTGTGCGATCGTGTGGACTATAGTCCACCCAAATGAGATTAGCGTGTGTGTCACTAAACTTTTGAATTTAGTAAACAAACAGACAAATATGGAAAAAATGCTTTACAAGTAAAGACCTTATATATGGTGTACTATTTAATTTATACCTATTATGTATTACATCAATAACATAGCCTTAAGGATATAAAAGAGAAATACGTATATTAAAGAAATAATTTTTATAGTAACCATGTAACTGTAAAAGATATCATCCGCAATAAACTTTTACAAGTATAGCCCTATAAAGTATAAACCATACAAATAGTACTTACGACTTCTAAACCAAAGCGTTACGTAATTTTAAATCATTAATGTAAGAAATTTGAAGGAATATAAGGGTTTCTACAGACGAAGATTTACTAACGGTAATGCATAATAAAATTGATGTAAATTAATTTAATTGTAACAATGATTAATGCCTAATGGACTAATAATATCGACGCATATAAAAAGTTTAAAAATGAATTCATAGAGGAAAGCGATATAAAGTGCGCTAATATACTAACTTATTAACAACAACTCTGTCGTAAATCTGATACAAAACAAAAAAAAAATAAAGAAAATTTAATCATATTTATTTAACAAAAGTTATAAAATAATAACGTTATATTTCTAAAATATTTTTAAAAAATCGGAGATGTGCGAGTTAACTCGCACGCTGAGAGCTGCGTAGCATTAAACATTAAAATTTATGTTTAGCTTTAACATACTAATTTGATACGTCAAAAGTAAAATAAAATAAAACAAGCTTAATTTTGCCGAGAATAATATATGTATCATTACTCAAAAGCACCTCAACGTATTCAATAGTATTCATTAGTTTTCGAGTAAAATGGCTATGACAGATGGACAGACAGACATGACGAAATATAAAGTTTCCATTTAAGTTGGCACCCTAAGAACCATATATTTTAATCATCACAATAACCAATAATGAATTCTTCCATTATTCATAGACTAGCAGATAAACGCTTAGTTTGTAGACTGCCTTAAGATGGTTCTGATTTATGATAACACCCGCATACAGTGATTGACGTGTGGCCCATTTCCGTCAGACATAAAGAATTTCTATCATAAACTTAGAAACGTCAAGTTAAGTGTATGCTTTTAAAAAAGCTCACATACTCCCAAAAAATGCTACAATAAAAAAATGTTTCTCGTATTTTAATCTTTTACATAAAATATTAAAATAAATAAATGTCACATTTTATTGTTTATTTTTAGAATATAAATAGAGCATGGAGTTTATTAAATGTAAATATTTTAAAACTTCCCTATATCTACAATTAAACAATATTAGCCTACATAGCCTAGATTAAAATATTTTTACATTCCATTAAAATATTATCAAAGCTTTTGGTAAAGTAACGCCATCTAACGGCAATTTTAATACATCAAGTGTACTTTTAGCTTAGAAGTTTTTCAGTACAAAGAATTGAAAACTTTGCATATTATGTCATACTAGCGGCTCACCCTCGCTTCGCTCGGGTTCTTCTTTAACCAGAAACAAATCTACCCCACGGAAACCATATATTTTTTTGGGATAAAAAGTAGCCTATGTGCTATTCCAGACTATAATCTATCTCTGTGCCACATTTCATGCAGATCCGCCCAGCCGTTCTGAGCTGATTAAGTAACATCCAAACATCTAAGCTTTCACATTTATAATATTAGTAAGATACATAATGGTAACGATATCTTTCTGTATGCCATTACTATTGCTAATAGCTCAAAAACAAGTGGCCTTATTTACTTCATTCTTGTTTTAGTATGAAAAAATATACAGTTTTAATATACCTACGATATATTACATAAGAGTATTAGTAATAATTTTAGTTAATATCTAAATAAGTATGGATGTCTGAAGACGGAAAGTATAATTAGAGCTAAAATTAATGAAGGATAGATCGCTGGTATATAACAACAAATTGGCCTATTTTTGAACAAGACCGCAATACTTGGAAACGTAGAGGGGAAGCCTTTGCCCAGCAGTGGGATGATGTAAGCTAATAGTAAAATCCTATCCTTCTTCTAAATCTTGTATGATGCATATTTGGGTAACAAACTTGGGTTTCATTTATAGATAATTCCCACCAGAAATAAAATCGGCAACCTTCAAGATCTAGTAATAGTAGTTAGTAAATTTTAATAATAAGTATCTTAATACTTTCTTAGATTTACGCAAATATTTGACATTTTAAATAAAACTAACTTTTCTGATGTTTTCGCAGGTTTATTTTGATGATTGTTTGTAGCAAGTACATATAAAATGACCTTTAAGATATCAAAAACCTTAGTCTTTCATGCGACCAAAAATACTTTAAAGCATTCGAAACGTCGGGAACTAAAAATCAAAATAAATCCGCGAAAAGATAGTTTTATTTAAAATAAGTATCATAATTATAATAAGTAACTGGTAAAGAAGAAGATTAAGAAGAATTAGAATTAAAAATGTAAAAATAGACCAGATCATATCCGTAGAACAATTTTCCATACGGCCTCGGTTTTACAATTTAAGGCCTTCATACCCTTGTTAATAGCTTGATTTGCCGTCAAGATTACACCGTCACGCCATGCTACTTTTAAATAATACTTCAGTACGTACATCTCGATAACCAGTCGGTTCTAGTTGAAGGATTTTGTACAAAAGGTGCTAAAAACATTTGCTTTAATTTTGTTCTCGTTGTAATTTATTAGTATGTTATAGTAATTACAGCTTAGGCATTAAAAAGTCACTTAATTTGACCGTATTATATTACTAGTAACTTACCCATACTTCACTCGGGTGCTTCGTGCGGTGATTAACATTTGCCAATATTACTCCAAGACATACGAGTAGTCTATCTGAGTACTAAATTTCATCTAAATCAGTGAAGCCGTTAGCCTCATGATATGAAGCTAGAATAAACGCAGATATTGAAATATTTTAGTCTAAAATTTATATAAATATACCAGCAGGATCCGCGGCTACGCCCGCGTTCAATCTACAAAAAAATACTCTTTGGCTTTATGTTATACAGTACGTATATAATGTGTATGTGTTTATGTGCTATGTATTCATATAATATTGTTCATACAAAAATATTAAAATTGCGATTAAAAAATGGGGGGTGTGGGTAAGGGGGCGAAAAATACTTATTCTCATACCTACAAATATTTAAAAACATCATTAAAATCGGTGGAGCCGTTTCGGAGGAGTGCGACCACAAACACCATGACACGAGATTGTTATACATTAGGTAACTTACGAGTATATAGATAAATTTTCAAATTCTAATTTTTGAAATCCACAAAAAAGTAAAAAAAGTTTCAAAATTTCTTTTTCAATCACAATATCAAAACATTTTGTTTTATGTGTAGATTAACAAAATACGCCTTCGGTTTCAAATTAAATCCTTTTCAGGCTTCCATTTTCCGATGAATTAAAGAGGATGTTTATTAACTGACTTAAGTTAATACCAATGTACCGCATAATGGCAAATCTACCAACAACTTAAGCTACATATCCTCTATTAAATAAAAGGGTACTTCGAAATCAATTTTACTTAACAATTTTGTAATAATATTTGAAACCCGAACGGAGCGAGGATGAGTCGCTAGTTGTAAATAAAAGTATCTTTTCTCGGTCTCTCCAGTGACCATGACTGCTGTACAAGTGTACAGCAATCGAATCGTCGGGAACCAAAAATCAAAATAAATCCTCAAAAGAATGCGAAACAATAATGTTATATAAACTAGTTAAAAAGTTGTTTAAAAACGTGTTGAATTTTCGAGTCTTAGCAAAGCAAGGGTTGGTATTATCTATACAGATAAATAAAATTGAAGTGTCTGTTTGTAATGTCAAAATAATAGCTTTATACTAAATGCATATGGAATTATATACGGTACTTACAAGAAAAACATTTTTTTTGTCTGTCTGTTTGTTTCGGCTAATCTCCGAAACGGCTGAATCAATTTTAACAGGACTTTCACTGGCAGATAGTTGGTATTTTAAGGAGTAACTTAAATTAATTTTAGAAAAATTAAAACGTATCTAGGGACGCACTCAAGCGAAGCGAGGGTAAATCGCAAGTTTTAAATAATTTTATTCGAGTTAAAAGAGAAATTATTAGATCTTATATTGCACTTTACAGAATGCATACTGGAATTGATTTTGAATCGAAAGCATTAACTCATTCGTCATCATTAAATGCGATTTAAATCAAGATGCCGAAACACTAAGATTGATGTTGATAAAGTATTAAATAATTTTTAATATTCAAGGAATTGTAATATGAAGAGGCTTTGAAAAAAAGCGTAATTAAATACCGTTTTGCATTAATTGAAAATGAATGGCTTATTGTCTTTGTTTTTATTTCTTCGCTCTTAGAATTAGGTAATGGATGGAATAATTTCATTATAGAGACTTATAGTAAACTAGCTAATCACCCTCACTTCACTCGGGTTCGTCCTTAGGTTGATTCCCCATGCAAACTTTCATCCCCATTTTCACCCCATTAAGGGATGATGTCCGGAATAAAAAGTATCCTATGTCCTTTCCAGGCTCTCAAACTATCTTCTTACCAAATTTCATCTAAATCGGTTCAGTAGATCCAGAGATTACCCGCTACAACCTCACAAACTTTACCTCTTTATAATATTAGTATAGAAAAGCTAATTTTATATTAAAACTAGCAGTACTCTCAGCTTCGCCCGCGTTCAAACTTTCGCGCAGTACCAAACTTCACAGAATTACCCGCTGTGCAAATATAAAGATGGCCTGAAAATTTCATCAAAATCGATCCAGCTGTTTTGAAGTCCATAGTGGAGTGTATACATACACAGTACACACGTCGATTTTTATATATATATATAGATTATAGATTTAATAATGTTCATATTTGACATATTAAATTCTTTGGCCTAACCCAGGATACGAACCCAAAACCACATGAGTTGCATTCTAACAAGATAGCTGTTTAACTATTAGTTGATTATATTATTCTGTCCACTGCAGCTTAGGATGAGCATGGCTATGATTGACACTAACGTCGATTTAATATGCCGACATAATAGGCATGAAGGTCATGAGTTCTATTACTGAAAGAGACAAATATTAATATAATAACCAACGACGCTATATTAGAAGCGATTATACATAGTAATCTAAGTAACTAAACAAGACTCTACCTTCTCTGGAGAAGGAAAATCAGAATAAAACATGAAATAATGTAGAGTAAATATTTTATATTTATTATATTTTCATTTATTATATTCATATTATATTATTAATGGTATTCCCTATTACCCTATTACAAAAATAGCAAATAACTAAAAATTTGCTTCAAATAAGAATCGAACTTGCACCCATACTCATTAATATCTGTCGAACAATCGTAACATATTAGACTTATGAAATTTACCTAAGTAATGTAGGCGGTGACATTTATGATCAGCAAAATAATAAAATTCAAATAAACAAAGTAAAACTTGAATATATTTTCTTTTTTATTTTAACTTCCACTTTATTATACAAATATGTTTCGTAGAAGCTTTATACGGCATTTACAGATTGTAATAAATAATAAGCGGTTAAAGGAAGCTTTACAGTAGGTATAACACAAAGAAAGGATGTAAAGTAAATGTTTCTCTACTAATATTATAAAGAGGTAAGATTTTTTTGTTTGTTTGTTTGTACCAAATATGCTCCGAAACCGCTGGACCGATTTAGACGAAATTTGATAAGAAGATAACTGTTTGAGACCCTGGAAAGAACATAGGATAATTTTTATCCCGGAAATCATTCCTTAAGGGAGTAAAAATGGGGATGAAAATTTGTACGGGGATCAACCCAAGCGAAGCGAGGATGAGTCACTAGTATTAAAATAAAAAGATATATTGCATATCATCTATGAATAAATAGGGAATGACAAAACAGTTCAGTGCCTTTTTCTCCTCTGTTTGTCGACCGTTTTTATTTACAAGCTATAATTGACGAGTTTTAGTATTAGCAATAAAAAAAAAATTAAGGACATTTTTTGAAATATCGATAGTTAAATTTTATTCAGGTATTTTCCTCAAATTTTCAAAAATGATTGAGGTCGAATTTTGACCACTGGACGAACTCTAGTTTCTATAAATATACGTGAAATGATTTTTAATCACAAACTAACTTCATATACATAATTTTAGTTATGCACTGACTATTCATTCATATTTTTTTGAGCTATAGATACATACTACATGCTGCTATGTAGTTGAGACTATTGCGCTCAAACAGAAAATAAACACATTTGTGAGACATATATTATAACGACACGTTTGGCTCAGTTTGTAGTGACCCTACTTGCTGTGCCAGCGATCGCGGGTTCGAGTCCCGCTGGGGGCATTCATTTGTGTGATGAGCACGGTATTTATATTATTATGTATGTTGCATCAACTATCTGGTATCCATAACACAAGGCTCGTTCGTATCTTACCATGGAACTAGATGGTGCTGTGTGTTAATGTATTTATTATTATCAAATTTATTTCGATATTTTACGTTAATATTTTAACTTGAGAACCGACCAGTGAAAAATAAGGCGCAGGATCGACGGCTTTACGTGCTCTCGAGGCCCGGGGTTGAGACAAATCGGTCAGGAGGAAGTCCGCCATAATACAAAGTATATTTTTTTTATTTCATTTAACCTATAATAAAAGCTAAAATCAACTAATAATATTTATTAAATAAATATTAAATATATAAATAAATTATACTTGACTTAACAACTATTTTAACAATATTATACTTGAATTTATTATACATTTTATACGCAGAAAACTCCTATTAATTTTGCAAATGAAGCATTTTAAAAGTAAAATATTAATACTTAATTATAACACAACGGAAACATTAATTATGTTTCATTTTCTCGGACTGTATTACGATAAAGAAATAACAGCTATATTTTGAATACATATTTTGTTAGTGGACATTTATTTATGTACTTTATGGCTGAAGAGATTATATATATTTAAATTTTAGTCACAAAAAATATAGTAGATTTGAGTATTTCGTCCTTTTTTAACTTCAAAAAAGGAGGAGGTTCTCTATTCGGATGTTGATATTTTTTTATGTATGTTCGGGCATAGCGTCGTCATATATAGACCGATGGATTTGTAAAATTCTTCTTTTGTTCAAAAGAGGTTTATTTCAAAATAGTCCTATTTAAATTTGAAAAAAAAATCTAGCCCTAATTATAAAAAATATAATTTTAAAAGACTTTCTTCTTATTTTACTACTACTAAGTCTACACTAAAATAAAAAATAAAAAAATTTTAAATAAATAAAAACCGACTTAAAAAAAACGTGTTTTTTATTTTTATTTATTTTTTTGAGCTAAAAAGTCAAAAGGATGTATAACCGTATTGAGTTTTCTACTTCAGTAGATTTCTAAGTAATAAAATAACGAAATAAGTGAAAAGAGAAGCGCTAGCTGTTATTATTTAAAACATATATCAATAACATCATAATGACCTAAGTTAGGGAGTATCAGATCATTGAAAGTCAAATGAAATTCAGAATGGAGATAGCTTATATTCTGAAACTTTCATATATGAGCAAAAACGAGTGACAAATATTTAAATAAAATTACTTACTTTGTTTATCTACACAAAGGGGAGAGGGACAAAATTATTTCAATATAGAAATTTGGATGATATCGAAAACCGTTAGTAAGATAACTAATTTTACTTTGAATTGAACCAAAAAATGTCTAATTGTTCTTAGTTTTAACCTAAAATACTTGTTAAAATAAAACATTGTACCAAAATACAAAATCGAAATTTCTAATCGTATTTGTGAACTTCTAAGTACCAAATTATCTAAATTTAGGTTTTTGGCGAAGGTTTATATTACGCAAAATGCTTAATATGTTATGTTACGAGAAGCATTATAGTCACACTAATATAGGACTAAGTAAGAGATACCTACTTACGAATATATACTCCAACTAGCGACTCACCCTCGCTCCGCTAGAGTTCTTAACTATGTACGTTTTAACGTTTAGTACAGATTTTTCAGAAATGAGATATATTTTCGCAATAAAAAGTATCCTATATGTTGACCCGGACACCCAGCTATCATCATACAAAATTTCATAAAAATCTATCCAGTGATTTTCTCGTGATGCGTTCCCATAAACACAGACAGAGAGACAAAAAATCTAAAAACTATAGATTCGGCCTCTGTATCGATAATAATGACTATTTCAAAAAGAATTTTCCAAAAAATATTGAATGTGCAGATTCGACTCAGATTTTTATTATATGTATAGATAAATGCAAATACTTTAGTATTCCGTTTTTAATATTAAATTAACATATTTATCCTTCTTGCGGAATTCATTTTCTCCAACCTACTTTTGTTTTAATTTGGCACCCGAAACAGTTTTTGTTATACAAATATACTCGTACATATTTTTAGCCATTAAGGGTTAATTAAAGAAAACCTTTTGTTTTATATCGTTATATTTAGAACTATAAAAATCTAGAACCGTTTTAGCGGTTTAGTCTAAGACCTAGGCATGTCAAGGCACTTTTCATAACAATAAGAATAAGACAACAGAACTCTTATAATACCTAAATTCACCCAGTTACTAAGTAGATTTAGTCACGAAAACTTTATAGACGTATTAGCTTTAGAAAAATTGGATGAGATCAAATTTAACAAAAATATTATTCATTAAATATAATTTTAATGAAAAGCGGGTAAATATTTATAACATTTTGTCGATTTTTTTTATATTAATATCTATATTAATAAAAAAACTTTTAAGTAATGATAGCTAAAATTTACTTTAATTTTACTTTACTTTAATGATATATTTTTAGGTAACATAGTAACTACGCCTTTGATTTATCTATATTATAAAGAGGTAAAGTTTGTGAGGTTGTAGGGGATAATCTCTGGATCAACTGAACCGATTTAGATGAAATTTGGTGTGAAAGTTTGAGACCCTGGGAGGGACATAGGATTATTATTAGTTTTTATCCCGAAATCCGTCTCTTAAGGGGGTGAAAGTTTATATGGGGAATGGGGGGGAGCAACCCAGAGACGAACCCGAGCGAAGCGAGGGTGAGTCGCTAATTAATTAATTATTTTTACGTTTAAGTGAGTCGCTAATTAATTATATTTTTATATTAATCTTACTTTGCGAAATCCAATTATTATTAAAGAGAAAAATACCTAATTACTAAGAGGTTATTAAACTTTGATAGGAATTGGAAATATTTGGATTTCAAATTGACCTTATTTAAATGTAGTTTTCAAATCAAGACTTCTACATATTAATAACATAAAAATATGATGATTAAAAAAGAAAACATATATTTTTTTTAAATTATAAAATAAAAAATATAATAAATATTACTAATAAAAAGCTATGAATAATTAATCCAAAAAAAAAAAAGCTTACCTAATAAAAAATAAGACAAATCGTACTAACCAAATTCAAACTTCACATAGCACTAACCTTCAAACGAAACAGTAAAAAACACCATTAAATCCCATAATAAATTAGCAGCACAAATCACTAAGTCAAAACACAATACTACACTATCACGAACGTAGCTTTCGACGGAGCTTTCACACGTCGCGCCTCACAGACCGTCGATATACGACTGACGTAGAATCTAGTCCGCACTCACTTCACCCCCGCGAAGTTGATCCCGATAGTAACTTAGTGTTTTTATCCTTATCCTTCTTTTAATTTAACGGATTTTAATATCAAGTAATATCCAAGTGTATTATACTAAGATTAACATATAAGATGAGGAAGGATCGTATCGTACAGATCTAATTCCTTCGAAATTCAGGCACTGCGGCTAACGCTTTTATAAAAATAAACTAGCGGCTCACCCTCGCTTCGCTCGGGTTCGCAAAAACAAACCTATTCCACGGGAACCGTACATTTTGCCGGAATAAAAAGTAGCCTATGTGTTATTTCAGACTATAATCTATCTGTATGCCAAATTTCATCCAGATCCGACCCAGCGTGAAAGAGTCACGAACGTACATCCATTCTCACAAACTTTCACATTTATAATATTAGTATAGATTAATCTATATAGAAATTAATAGAAATAGTCAGAAGATGACAAAATTCAACTGTACGCGTGTAAAATGTTTTTTTTTTTAATATATGTATGTATTTAATACTTATTAACGTTGAAGGTAAGAAGAAGAAGAATAAAAGTTTACAACAGAAATAGCTTAAAGCTTTAATTAACACATAGGCGATATTGAGCAGAGTCGCACGCAAAAACTAGTATAATAACTTTAGTTTTCCATTCCTAAGTTAAATGGACGAAATTCTATAGTTAATAATTATGAACGGATGTGATTTGTGGCCGGAAGGCTGTATAATAGACCCTATAACAGCCTTCAGTTAAACTATTGTTTGAATTTATCTGATTTAATAGCTTCTATACATTTCATATAATGATGAATCTCTGACAAAGATGGGACAAGCAAATATTATTGGACTACTAATATAAATAAAGGCAGTGGTAGCCCAGTGGTAACGCGCTCTCTTGGGAAAACGAGTGAAGCGGATTCAAATCCCGAGTTTTGCGCCGCTGATATTATCATGTGCCAATTATTTTCGACATAATTACCACTTATCTTACGGTGAATGAAAACGTCGTGAAGAAACCTGCATGTCTGAAAGAACCTAGGTAGTTTTCGAAAAACATGTGAAGTCCGCCAACACGCACTTGACCAGCATAGTGGACTATGGCCTGAGGCCCGTGCCCAGCAGTAAGACGTTAAAAAGGGCTGAATTATAAATAACGTGTTCAGGTACGCGGGAACACCGGTGGTTCAGTTAACAATTAATTTCTTAGAAATTATCCTGGAGTGGATAAGAAAGTTTGCATGTGTATATGTTTGTTACTTCATAAGCTGGAAAACACCTGGACGGTTTTGGATGAAATTTAGTATACAGATAGACTATGACTTGAATAACACACAGGCTACTCTTAGGCACTTAGAGATGTACCCGAGCGAAGTCAGGGTAAGTCGCCACTAAATAATATTGCAAATGAGAATCGAACCCGTAAACTACGAACTAGATTATATTTATTATGTTAATGCCTTTGTCCTTCGTTTAGACAGCAAAAAGCATCCAAATCAACGTATTTTTTACGCGAACGTAGTTTGTGGGCTGATAATATATAATTATGTACTTCGTCACAGTATTTCCGTGTTACTTATTCACTAAATATTTAACAATGCGAACTAATAGTAGGCACTATTTAACACTAATATTATAAAGAGAAAAAAAAATGATGTTAGTTTGTAATGGATAAACTCAAAAACTGCCAAACAGATGACATTTTTTTTCATCTATGATAAAATAAATTATTATTAGCGAGTAACGTGGGCTGTTTATATTTTCAAAAAATTGAAAATCCCTTCGAAAATTGCAATAATGTAACGAAAACTATTGATAATACATAATATAATACATGCTTATAGTACTTCACATTGGCCAAAAAAAGTCCGTGAGGCTTTATGTATAATTATTATAGTGAAGTCATAGTAACCGCTTTTTGTTCAAATTAGTAAATCAAAACAGGTAGAATCAAAAGATGACATTTGTATCATGATATTATTCCTTAATCATCAAAATAGTTATATAATCAAGGTTGATTAATGATTATGTATACCTATATATGTAAATTCTTCTTTAAATTATTCGCATCGGACCTATACCTACTGTAATGTGCACTTAATAAATCACTTAACAATACTTAATATTAGTAATTAGAATATAGGAATATTCAAATTAGATATATATATATATCGGCTCGCCGTGTACGCACTCAGTCTTCCTTCCGCGCCGGTCGGCTGTCCAATGACCCACCACCCCGCGGCCAGCTGAGTGCCTCACCCGAGACGACAGATAATATTATGTTATTACATATACACACATAGATATATTAATGAATAATAAATAATTACTATTTAAATAGATATGTATACACTACATCCCTTCTTTGTTGTAAATGTAAATATATATTTTTTTATGAATTGGTACCAATAATACAACTTCGATTACTAGAATCAGTTTATTTATTTACCATTATATAATTATTAAATTTAGATATCTTCTGCAATCATTTAGGTACTTTCATCGGACGATCATAGTCTGTAATCATAGTAATTAATTAGAATCACTTCATTGCTCTTCGTTAGTTTTATCACCAGAATCAGTAACATCTTTGTCTCTTATCACATGCCATTGTCCTTCTATCTTTTTAAGATGCATTACATTTCGCCTTATTTGTTGTCCCGTTTCATCATTACGGACTGTTACGTCTCCGCCTTTGCTCGACTCCACCGTGTGAGGGACAGGGTCATAATTTGAACTCAATTTATTATTTCTTATCATATTCTTGACGTATACCTTATCCCCCACTTCTAGTTCATAATCTGAAGCCTGTCTCTTTTTATCTGCATATTCCTTTCCTTTTTCCTTCTGTTGTTTGTCTCTATCTCTTATTTCTTGATCTTCCGTATATGTCATATCCTGAATCATAGGAAGCTTGTCTCGGAATTTGCGACGGAAGAATAACTCTGCAGGAGTCTTTCCTGTTACCGAGTGCGGTGTACTATTATACATTATCATGTAATCGCACAATGCTTCTTTCCAATCCTTATGTTCAACCTGAGAAATTCTAAGTCGTTTCAATATATCCCTGTTTTGGCGTTCGACTTCGCCATTCTGCTGAGGCCAGTAAGGAATGGAGTTAAAGATTACAATGTTTCTCTCAGTACAGAAAGTCTTGAACTCTGCACTTGTGAACTGCCGTCCGTTGTCTGTAGTTATGGAAACCGGGTTACCAAGTCTACTAAAAATATCTTTTAAATGAAAAATAATGTCTGCACTTGTTATTGTTCGGCATATTTTAACTTCTTTATACCTTGAATAGTAGTCAACTAGTACTAGTATGTATTCTCCACGTGGCAGTGGTCCCAATAAATCAATTGCGGTGTCAACCCAAGGTTCGGTAGGCAACTCTCTCCGTTTTAAAGGGTTTGGAGGGCTTGGAGCAGAAACCAATAAACAACCCTTACAAGCTTTGCAATAATTTTCAGCATCTTTATCGCATTTTGGCCACCAGACCTTGGTTCTCAGTCTACCTTTCATTGCCACGATGCCTGGGTGGCCTTCGTGCGCAGCTTTTAGTACTCGCTCTCTTAAATTAATTGGAATTACAATCTTTGTCCCTCGTAACAGAATATCTCCGTGAAAACATAACTCGTTCTGGAAAATTTTGTAAATGTTAACATTTTCATCCCATTCATTATTATACAGACCTTGTTTTACTTTTTGTATCTCAGAATCCTGACGAGAACACTCAGAGATCACTTGCAATGGAATTGCGATAGGTCTGGCCATCTCCGTTACACTTAAGACGTAGTCATCATATATTGCCATAGGATTAGTGGCCAATTTGCAAAGTCTCGAGAGAGGATCTGCTATATTAGTTTTTCCAGGCCTATATTTCACTTCAAAATCATATGACTGTAGCCTTAAGACCCACCTCTCAATTCGAGCACAAGGCTTAGATTTAGGACTAAATATGGCCTCCAGTGGCTTATGGTCTGTAACTAATTCGAATTTTTTTCCATACAGGAACATATCAAAATGTTCGACTGCCCATACTAACGCTAGGGCCTCCTTCTCTGTTTGGCAATAGCGTCGCTCGCATGGGCTCAAGGTCTTATTACCGAATGCAATAATTCTAGGTCCTTCTTTATTTATTTGCACAAGTACAGCTCCTAAGCCTACAGGACTGGCGTCGGCTATAACCAAAGTCTTGTTCTGTGGATCATAATAACCTAATTTTGGAACATTGGTGAGAGCAGATTTGAGATTATTAAAAGATTTCTGTTGAGGATCTCTCCAATATTCCTGAATATTTGTGTTTCTACCAGATTTCTGTCGAAGTACTTCTTTTAACGGTTCTGTTATTGTTGCTAGATGAGGAATCCATTTCCCTACGAAATTCACTAAGCCCATAAAACTTTGTAATTCTGATATTGTCTCAGGAGCTCTGAAATTTTTTATAGTGCTAATGTATTTATCAAGTGGTTTTATCCCTTTTTCTGAGAGTTCATGGCCCAAGAAGTGGATTACCTTTACTCTAAATATACATTTCTCTTCTCTTAGTACAACGTTATGCTCCTTTAAAACTTCCATTACTTTTTTTAATCTTTCATCGTGTTGTTTTAAATTATTTCCAAATATTAAGATGTCATCTATGAAATTTATTACTCCCTCGCATCCTAAAAGTATTCTTTCTAATGTTTTTTGAAAAATTTCTGGTGCACATGTGATCCCGAACATCATCCTTTTATACCTAAATAATCCTTTGTTAGTAATAAATGTAGTAATGTATCTTGAATCTGGGTGGAGCTCTATATGGTGGAAAGCATCTTGAATGTCTAATTTGGAAAATAACTTCGCATCTTTGACTTTTGGCAGTAACTGATCCATAGTCGGCAATGGATAGTTTTCCCGTTGAATAGCTGTGTTAGCCCGCCTCATATCAATGCATACACGGACATCACCGTTCTCTTTCACAACTGGAACTATTGGTGAAACCCAACTAGATGGTCCCTTAACTTCTTCTATTATGTCTTTACGTAGCAAATCGATAAGTTTTGACTGTACTTTTTCTTCCAGCGGAATTGGAATACGGCGATAAGGTTGTACTATAGGTTTAACCGACTCATCTATAGGTATAACCACCAACACATCTTTAAATTTCGGAAATGCTTCACTTTCAATTTGGTCAATATTAATTTGAAGCACTCCTAAACCCGTTGCTGTGAGGCGTCCAAGTAAATTCCGGGTTCCATTTTCTATCACGTAGAATGTCGTGTTCTCTGCTGCTTTTAAAAATTTGATGTTGGCTTTGAACGATCCCAATAACTTTAGAGGCATTGTACTCCCGTAAGCCATGAAGGTTTTGTTGGGGTTCCGATTAAGGTTTGTTACCTGAGCTTTATCGTGTTTCATGGCCTCCCACGTTTGCCGCGTAATTAAGTTATATTTACAACCAGAGTCCACGAGCATGTTCACTTTTACTCCACCAATGCTACATGTAATTTTTATATCATTTTCCACATTAAAAATATAGTCAATTTTGTTGTCATCATTTGTTATATTGTCTGTTGTTTCAGTTTTATTAAAACTCCTAAACCTCTTATTCCTGCTTGTATTTACTTTTTCTCCTTCTTGTTTCCTCTTCTGAGCCTCTCTCGTCCGACATTGTAATTTAAAATGCCCTATTATTCCACATTTTAAACAAGCCTTATTTCTTGCAGGACAGCTTTTATCACGTGCAAAATGTTTTGTGCTACCACACCTCCCACATTGTTCAAATGTTCCTTTGTGAGCCTTACTCCTCCCAGGTTCTGTAGCTATTCTGTTAATCGAGGGTGTATCAACCGGTTTTTGTCCAAAATTTTCTAATTGTCTACTTAAGACTTCCAATATATTAGCTTCTGTTACTATTTCATCTAAAGTAATTTTGTCTCCAGCTTTTAAAATTTTCTTTCTCAAATCGTCCGACTTACATTTTTCAACTATTTGGTCTATAATTTGTTCATCCTGATTCGCAAATTGACATTTATAAGCTTGATGCCTTAGTCTTACTAGAAACTTCTCAAATTTTTCGTCAGGCGATTGTTTTAATTGTCTAAACAAATGACGTTCATATACCTTGCTTTGCTTTGGAGCAAAATACTCGTCTAACTTTTGAATAGCTATGTTGAATAAATCACCCTCCGTAGCATTAGCTCCCGGAATACTATAAAAGATTTCTTGTAATTCCTGTCCTCCGTAATGCAATAAACTTGCTCGTTTCTTTAATTCCGTATCAATACCTGCCGCCTCAATATAAATATATAGACCCCGTTTCCATCTCTCCCATCTGATGGAAACTGATCCTACATCACCCTCACATTCAAATTTTTCTAAGGTATATTGTGCCATGTTGGCGCGACCTGTAGACAAAATACTCCTGATATTACATTAAACTTAACCAATGTAATGACATCCCTAAGTAACATAACTCGCAATTTAATGCTCAAATCCATTTACGCAATTTAATGCTCAAATACTTTCCGCAATTCAATGCTCAAATACTTTTTGCAATTTAATGTTCAAATACTTTCCGCAATTCAATGCTCAAATACTTTTCGCAATTTAATGTTCAAATACATACACGCAATTTAATGCTCAAATACTTTTCGCAATTTAATGCTCAAATACTTATACGCAATTCAATGCTCAAAATATACTTTAACGCAATTCAATGCTCAAGTGCTTATACGCAATTCAATGCTCTTGTCTATTTTATAGCAGTTCCATAATAAATTTATTTTAGCTAGTCATATGTTAGGTAAGTATAGGATAACGAATATGATATTAATAAAATCATTATTTCATTAAATATCATTTAACTATTATTATATTTTTTCACTAAAATTATATTTTATTAGGTATATTATAACATATACATGAAACAAAGAATGCAAATATTACAATATCTATATATTAATACGTAAAGCAAAACTTTGTACCCCTTTATACGAAAATTGTGTATATATAGTTTATATAGAGAAGGAGTGCAGAATGCTCATATATTTTTTTAAGTATGCATAAAAAATTACATTAAATTAATAAAAACATTACACACACTATCATGTACTTGATACACACACACACGCGTATATACTCTTTTGTTTATTATTAAAGTCTGTAGTCAAATTGAGAATAGATTAATATTGTAATATACGCAAGACAATAAATATATAACTTAATGAGTTATGGTTGATTTTCAACCACGCGGCGATCACTAGTACTAATTTAATCCCTCCCGGACAAATTCTAAGAAATCCGTGCGAATTTCCGAGAATTCAATTGTTATCTAGCACACCGGTGTGCTCGCGGTCCGCGAGGAGTTAATAGCATTATGATAATTATTTTGTATCAACGAAATGAACTGATGAAACCAAAGAACTCATTCTAATGGAAATCAAATACATAATAATACTTGTCATAAGTATATTAATGAGTTAATTTATACAATTGTAATATTGATATTTCTAGAATTTAATGAATTAATCGCGTAATACGAGTATAACAATAATAGTAGTAACAAATATGCTTTTTTTTTTTAACTTTATTCGGAAAGATAATATTTTTTATATCTACCTTACATTATTATTTTATGTTGGTTTGTAATCCCCATTTTGAGCATTCACATGTCTGATATAATTAAGTTACAATTCTGAATTTGCAGGGAAAGTAAAATTTGTCTTGCCATTATTTATCTTTTTTTTTTTTTGAAATAAAGAAAAACAACTTACAGTTGATCCTCGTCGCCACTTGTAATGTGCACTTAATAAATCACTTAACAATACTTAATATTAGTAATTAGAATATAGGAATATTCAAATTAGATATATATATATATATCGGCTCGCCGTGTACGCACTCAGTCTTCCTTCCGCGCCGGTCGGCTGTCCAATGACCCACCACCCCGCGGCCAGCTGAGTGCCTCACCCGAGACGACAGATAATATTATGTTATTACATATACACACATAGATATATTAATGAATAATAAATAATTACTATTTAAATAGATATGTATACACTACACCTACTATGATAAGCGAGTGTTCTTCTTATCTATAACAGCTTCAAAATCACGTATAAATAAACATTTAAAAAATATAAATCAAAAAAGATAAAAATCATAATACTTTCTTAGATTTACGCGAATATTTGACATTTTAAATAAAACTATCTTTTCGGATTATTTCGCGGATTTATTTTGATTTTTGGTTCCCGACGTTTCGAATGCTTTACAGCAATCATGGTCACGGGAGAGTCTAAGGTGTTAGACATCTCAAAGGCGTTATATACTTGTTACAGACAGTGCCTACCCACAATTTACAAAAATGATTTTAAAAATTCAAAAATGGCACCAGAGTACCTTACAATATTTGTTGATTTTAATTCTAAACATATTTAAAAAAGTTTAATAAGTATTATAATTAAATATTATTTGTTTAATTTTAGCTGTTATTATTATAAATATTACAATATTTTAAAAAACTTTAAGAATTAATAATATAATATTATTTAGTGTTGCTATTACTATAATATATCTAAGCACAAAGAAAATCAAAATATTAATTATTTATTGAATACTAATTATTTATTAAAGTATTATTATTGTTTTATATGTAATTTAGAAAATTAAATTTTTAATTTAGATTTCTAATGTAATTTTAAGATAGAATATTAAGCAACACATCTTCACAGATACAATATATTTTATTTTGAATCACTGTTATAGCGATCCACACAGTATGAACTAACTACATCAATATAAATCCGCGAAATAATCCGAAAAGATAGTTTTATTTAAAAAGATAAAAATCGATACACAATTCATATATTAAAATTCACATAAGATACACAAAAAAAAACAAACGAGTTCAATACTTCTATTTTAATTCGGTAAAGACTAAATAACATTCAAAGGGGAAAGTGTATAGAAAAAAAACATAAAATTATGTTAGTCTATTCTAGTTTCTAGTTTCTATTTCGATTTTATCAATGAAGCCAATAAAATATATTACCATTTTATAGCCAATTAAAAACTGCCACTCAATTAATCACGACTTGTTTAATCAATAGGGGCAATAAAGTATAAAAAGCCTTCTATTTAAATATTTCATACTAATTTAATTATACGTCTAAGCCTTTTCACTGAAAAGCAATTATCGTGTATGATTAGTTTCTATTTTATAAGCTTTTCTTCACTTAAGTTTGATGACATTTAGAAAACATACATCAAAATTTACTTAGAATTTGAATGTCGAAATTAAGTAAACGCTATGTCGTGAGATAAATCAATAAAACGTATCATGCATAATAGCTTTCACTATTTGTCTATATAATAAAATTCTGAGGGAGTTCAAAGTTCATAAATATAATCAAAAATTATTAGTCACTAGCGACTCACCCTCGCTTCGCTCGGGTTCGTCCCTAGGTTGCTTTCCAAAACAAACTTTTTTTAATTTGTTTGAGTTTTTTTTTCGTGGGACCCAATTTTTTTTTCTAAACTAAAAGTACCCTTAGTTACTTCTTATTACATCAGCTATCTGCCAGTGAAAATCCCGCCAGAATCGGTCCAGCCGTTTCAGAGATTAGCCGGAACAAACAGACAGACAGACAGACAGACAGACAGACAGACAGACAGACAGACAAAAATTGTAAAAAATGTTGTTTTGGTATATGTATCATGTATACATCCATATACATTTAGTAAAAAGCGGTTATTTTAATATTACAAACAGACACTCCAATTTTATTTATTTGTATGTATAGATTGTCCATCGGTGGATGTGTCGCTTGCAGTACTTAAAAATTGAATGGATTTATTTTTATTAATTTATTTATTTTTTTTTATTTAATTAATTATTTTATTTTATACAGCTTGTATTATCCTAGTTAATCAAATAAATTATCCTTTTTAACCAAAAAGGTTCTTTAGGGATGGGGAATAAAAATAAGGGTTACTTAATTTCTTTACCATTAAGTGACCGTTAAGGTAAAACTAATCTCGTTAATATTTAAAATATTATAAGGTACTTTAGTTACATTGTTTTATTTCTTTGAATTCATTGTACATATACATAATTTGTAGGTTGCTCATTTCTGTAACAAAACAACTTTTGAGATGTCTACAAATTTAGTGTCTCCTGCAACCACAATTGCTGTAAAGCATTCAAAACGTCGGAAACCAAAAAATAAAATATTCCCATGAAAAAAAGCGAAAAGATAGTTTTATTTAAAATGTCAAATATTCGCGTAAATCTAAGAAAATATTATTATTTTATAAAACGTGTTCCTAAAAAAAATATAATTTTTTATATAATTCTTTTTTTTTTATTTTTTTAATTTAAAATGATCCACAATTACAAAACAACAATAACATAAAATTAGTGGATTTCATAATTGAAATTATATGTGGAAAATTCAATGTTATTTACCTATAGATGTACAGATATTTAACAATATCGACTTATCTATAGATATCGCTTCCGGTGAACAGGTCACTGTGTACACTACGGGTGCGGTTACGTGAACTTTGTTTAGGTTAGCGTTCAACACGCTTGACTTAATTATAGCTTAAAGGTGAAGACAAATATATTTATACCGGCTTTTGTGTTAAAGGTATCAGTACAAACATATACTACACACATATAATTTTATGTTAGTATTAGTTTACACTTAGTTTAGAGGTTAGCAAGTACGGCTGCAAATCTAAAGGCCCTGGGTTCAAGTCTCGGGTAGGGTCATAAAATTTTTCGTAAAGAAATTCTTAGTAATCGCCAGGAATTGCGAAGTTGATGTTACACTTCTGTTCCTCAAAAAGTATGTATAGTCATCATGTATAGTCATCCATCCTGCGCCTATTTGCTCACCGATCGTGTTAAACTGTCGTCGTACCTGACAAAAAAGGGTAGTAAAAATATTAAAAAACAAATTACGTGTTGTGTTCTTAGGTAGCCTGTGTACTCAGCTCTTACTAAATTTCATCGAAATCAGTTCAGCCATTTCAGTGTGATGGACAAACATACACTACTTACAAAATTTTCATATGTATAATAGTAGTGTGATGATACTACTAGATACTAAATTAGATTTTGCAAATCGCAAAGTACAATAAACTGTAATCGTAAGTCTGTGAAAATTCTTATTTTAGAATTTCACTTCTAGTTTTTTAAAAAGAATTATTCTTATACCTACATATAAACGTATATTGTTTCATTAAAGCCTTTGCCAGTTCTTTTATGAGGCATTTTCTTTCTTAGCTGACGGAGTCTAACCTTCAATACTCATACAGTAGTGTAATATTACTATGCTTAAAATGTTCACTTTGAATTTATATAATCTTACGAGATGGAGTCTTTTGGTATAAAATAAATAGATTGTAGACACTATTATGTTCTTTTCGTTTCACTTTAAAGTCAGTATGCCATAATAATACTAGATTATTTTGCTTCTAACGGAATTCGAACCTGCAATCTTCGTCATAAAGTGGGCGTTGACCACTACACTCGAAGTCCGCCCATTTAGTACGTATATTAATAATTTACATAACAAAAAGTACAAATTAAAAAAATAATATTTAAATCACCATCGATGTGATTGAACTTATGACATTTACATACATGAATCAAAATATATGTGACAGAATATGATATAAAAACTATATAGATTGCCTGCGACTTTTTCCTAATTATTTTCTTATAATTCTAATGTTCTGTTATAAGAATTTCATTAAACGTTATTAAGAAACTCTTGCTTTAAATCTATATATATGTATATATATATATATATATATATATATATATATATATATATATATATAATAAAATTGTAACTAAGCCGAATCTGTACATTAAATATTTTTTGGAAAATGTTATTGAAATAAACATTTTTATCGATACAGAGGCTGAATCTATAGTTCTTGTCTGTCTGTCTGTCTGTCTGTCTGTTACCGCATCACAGAAAATGTACTGGAGGGATTTTGATGAAATTTAGTATGGTGATAGCTGGTTATCCGGGTCAACATATAGGATATTTTTTATTGCGGGAAAATATCTCATGTCTGAGAAAAAATACGAAAACTGCAATATAAGAGTATACTAATATGTAAAACCTAAGAATTTGATTTTTGATCATCTGCACGCGGGTGGCACCGCGGGCAATGCTAGTTATTTATAAAGTAAAAAAACGCCCTTTTTTCTTTAAAGATAAAATCTCACATGTACTAGTACAAAAAGTACATTTGAAGCTATTAACAAGAGAATTGAATTGAAAAAATACATATAACCGTAACATTTATTTTTAAAAGACACACATACACTTTTAACTTATTCATTCTAGGATGTTAAATGAAACTAAAACCTAATTAGTATCAATGATGGATCGTACAGAAATACCTCGTATTGCCTCTACGAAACTGGTTTTCTATATGTCATCGGTAACAGGAAACATAAAAATGCGTATGCGCATGTAATAAAAAAATATCATTTATTATATAGCACATTTTAAGTTTTTAACATGATTATCATCAAAACGTTTTATAACTAAATTAAATTGTATGGAAATACCGTGAGTTATACATTTTTATGTTATAAAGCTGTCAATGCTAAGATTAAAATAAGGCTTTAGATTCACCGCCCTCTTTGATTTTTGGTTGGTACCTATATGAACTTTAGGTAATATTTATACGTATGTATCTACCCACTTTAGCATTTACCTGCGGTTCTGCTCGCATTGTAAGTACTTCGGTGCTACAATAAATGTATTGATACAGGATATAGACAATCTTTTTCGTGATTTTCCTTCAAAATTGGGCCCTTAAATCATATAGAAGTAAGAAACACATAATATTAACATGACAAAAGGGATGTAACTATTAAATGATACTGTTTATGAAAAATTGTATTTCGGTTTATTTTGACGTTTTTTTTTATTATATTCTCTTTATCAGGAAAACGAGACAAATATCAATATATTTTTTTATGTTCTGTTGAGAAGATTGACATTAAAGTTTCGTTTTAAGTGGTCTAGACTCTAGTAGATTATGATTAAAATAACAAAACAAACGTAAACAAAGTCTAATTAATTTTACTAAGAGAACAAAACTTTGAGAGTTAAGCAATGTCTTCAATAATTCTATTTCCTTATATAAAAAATGGGTGAAATATTTTAGCTGAGTGAAAAATGTTCAGTGTGCGGACATTTTTACATTCCGATAATACGGTGATTTGTCTTACAATCTTGTAGGGTTCACAAAAAATAATTCGGTTCGTCAGACTAGTTGGACAAGTTCTACCATGGTTATCTATTTGAGTTGAATTTCTACGATAAAACATATTATGAACACAGGTTTAGCGCTCAACTACATTTTGATATTTTCTAATAACGATAGAAATTGTAGAATAGATAATTACTGTAGGCCTAAGTGGAAGCTATTTCATCATCGCTTTCTTAAAATGTCTGTTATCTCAAGCGGTAGCGGATTTCACAGAATATGGCAAAGTTATAACAGTGGAGAACCTAAAAAATCATAAAACAAGTTAAATTATGGCAATTTTAAACGTCCCATAGCTGGCCAAGTGCGGATTGGCGGACTTCACATGTCTTTCGAAAACTTGCTAGGCTCTCTCAGACATGCAGGTTTCCTCACGATATTTTCCTTCACCGTAAAATAAGCGGTAATCATATTGAAAATGATTCGCACATGAAAATATCAGAGGTGAAAAACCCGGGATTTGAACCCACTTTACTTGGTTTACACTGTCTCATACGAGACGCTTATATTTATGTAAGTTTATATTTTTGCTCTATCGTAAAAACGATATAATTAGTTATAACTTAGGTTAATAAATAATTCAAATAATATAAAACGAACATAATAAAAAAACAAATGAAAAAAAAAGTGGCAAAGTGCGAGTTGATCTATATGAGGGAATTACCCGCTAATATAATATAATATTATTTATAACGAAATCCAACTCACACTTGACTGATTTTTATATTCATAGCGTATAATAAATTACTTTATATTCCCGTCTTTTACTTAATATCACGTTGAGATGAAACACGTTGCAGCATATTATATGCAATACATAAACAAATTTAGTCTTAGAATTTAAAATATCTTCCAAACATGGCGTTTTTTATATTATTTACTAGCTTGCACTTAATATTTTTTTATTCATTTAAAAAAAAAACAATCATTTCGGCTTGTTTTCTCATTTTAATTTTTAATTTCTGACGTTTCGAATGTTTTACAACAAACTCGGTCACGGAAGAGAATCCTAATGAACGGTAGAGATGTTATTGTAAAATGTTCGAAACATCGAGAACCACAAATCAAAATAAATCCGTAAAGAAATCCGAAAAGATACTTTCATCTAAAATGTCAAATTTTCGCGGAAATCTAAGAAAGTATATATTTTTTTTCAAATTACACTTCAGAAGCTTATACCACATTATTCTTTAGATCAAAAGATCTTGTAAAGATACTCTGCTTAACTTTATATATTTGACTAAACGTTCCTTCCACCAAACCCTATTACTGCTTAAAATTAAAAACTTCAGCCTTACATAAAAATAGCATCTTTTGCCAACGGTACAATGCCAAAAACGAAAATGCAAATCGATTTGTCTTCCTGACTATGTGTACGCGTGACCTATATCAAATCTTTGGCTAACTTGGCAAATGCTATAGACCTTGACATATTATTGTGGAAAAACTACGTCGTGAAAACTAATTTTTATATCGCAGCCAGGAAAGTGTCGCATAGTAAATTAAGCTGAAAGTGACCCTCTAAATAAGTTTTTAAGTTACTTTGTTAGTTGTTGCTTTATATTGCTTCCTTTGTGGGATAGAAATGGGGTAGGATTTTAGGAGTCTTTCCAACATGTGTATGGATCCTATATGTGTATGTACTTCCAACGTTATATTCACTTAATAAATACCTTGGCGACCAAGCTTCGCTCGGAATTTTTGGCCAGAAGTACAATTTTCTTTTTTTTTTTTAAATTAAAAACTTGAATAAATACATAAAAAAACAAAAGTAAAAACTTTGTATCCGACCGGGATTCGAAGCTAGACAACTGTGACTGTCAATCTTGCGCCTTGGCAGCTTGACCACCACTATCGACCATATTTTGCGTGGAATAATCCGAAAGAAAATCGCATGAAAACTCGAAAACACTCGTTTTCGAAGACATAAGGCTAATCTAGATCGATTTTTTGCCCTCGAAAAACCCCACATACCAAATTTAAGCAAAATCGTTAGAACCGTTTCCGAAATCGCCGGTATAAATAAATAAATAAATACCTTTATAAGAATTGCTCGTTTAAAGGTACTAGATAGATACAGTAATCATTCAGCCCCTTTTATTCAACTGCTGGGATCAGGCTATAGTCCACCACGCTGGTCAACTGCTGGTTGACACACTTCACATATCTTTCGAAAGTTAGCTATTTTAGACATACAAATTTCTTCACAATGTTATTCTTCACCGTATGGCAAGTGGTAATCATTTTAAAAAACTCTTGAGACCATATTCACCGGATTCAAATCTCAGACTTTCTGTGCACAAAGCAATGTTTATCAGATATGCTATAAGACTAAGTCGTTACTTTAAATAAATTCTATGTATGTCAGAAACAGGCAGAAAGAAAATTGTACTCAAGGTAGCATTAGAGTAGTGAGGTACTTAATATTAACACCGACGAAACTTAGTATAATGATTCAGTATTGAAATGATAAAAAAAAATCTCATATATTTAAAGTCCAAAATCAAAATTACTGGAATATGATAGAGATGGAGAGCAGAACAACAAATCCAATAATTGTTGTCAAGACAAATTCCGAAGATGATAACAAGTTATCATCTTCGGAAATACCAGTTTAAAGATTATTTTTGTGTTTTATGATACCCGTTTTGTTATGGAAAGTGTTGGCTATATGAAGTACGTAACAAAAACTAGGCAAGTGGAATTGCAATCAGACTTGCATTAATATACAATGAGAAACACATAATACAAACACGTAGGTTTAAAATCAAAATATTTGACCCAAAGTCAAACTTTACCGATACTGTTTACAAAACGGATAGATCTAAAACAAATTGCTCTAATTTCTGCCTGAATATTATTAGAAAACGTGGGTCAGAGATACCCTAAATAAAGAGGTCCACCTGTCGCAACCTCTATCAAAAATTAGTAATATCGGTCCTAAGCTACTGACATCCTTAATTTTGCATTTCATATAAGAATATTAAGCTATTGATTATAATTCCGCACGACTTGAAAAGAACCGGTCTGAGTCCAAAAGTCGAGCTACTGAAAATTCTTAAAAGGAACTAGTACTGTTTTAGTTGATAGATTCGAACCTAAACCCTCTGAACCTCAACTCTATATCTCTATATAGCCACTAGATAAATGGGACAGTTATAAACAAAAATACCTACAGATTTTGATTATAATGTGTTCATATGTCGAAAATATTCAGCATTCTACCACAGGGCTATATGTTAGGCCGAATAACACCGATATTGCGAGCTCGCGAAACAATGTATCACTCGGAAAATACAAAAAACGGGATTGGAGGTGGGCTCGAGTCAAAACAACTAACTGCCCGACGTGTCCCGGATTGCTGTGAAATATTTATAGCGCTACTGTGTAAATTGTTTTTGTGCCTTTTAATCTTAGTAAATGATAATAGTTGTAATTAGATTTTTACTTGTAATCGAACTACTATTTAATACATATAATAAAATTGTAACTAAGCCGAATCTGTACATTAAATATTTTTCCACATCACAGAAAAACTACTGGAGGGATTTTGATGAAATTTGGTATGATGATGGCTGGTTATCTGAGTAAACATATAGCATACTTTTTACTGCGGATGAGTCGCTAGTATGTATATAAAATTATTGTTAAACCAAAGCTGTAATGAACTAAAATATACGCTTGATGCTATCACTATATCTATACCACTAAGCCTAACTTTCCTACTGATTGTAATTGCAATATATATCTATACATTCTAATAATACACTAAGTTAAACTGACCGATTAGTACTTTTATTAAAAAAAAATGATCAAAACAACTATTTCCGTATACATAATTTGGCTTACAACCTAAATCATTTTACCGTCAAAACATTAATGGCACCACGTACATTTGTTACGTCATTTCAGTATAAACAAAACAACACGTATCTATATATGGAACGTCTTCAAAGAAATATATATACAGATTTCTAGTTACCAACGTTTGATGACCCACATGTGCATACACTGGTAAACGCTTACAGTGTTTATGAATTTCTTTCATTTATGAACATTTTGTTTCTAATAAATATATATTTTTTAATACTTTCTTAGATTTACGCGAATATTTGACATTCTTTTTGACTCTCCATGATTGCTGTTTTTTTAATGCAGCATTCGAAATGTCGGGAACCAAAAATCTAAATAAATCCGCGAAAAAATCCGAAAAGACTTTATCTTTTTTAAGTAAAAAGGTATAATATCTAAAAAAATACTTTAAAGTATGTATGTACGAGTATGTATTTATTCCATCCACAGGAGGTGATGGGGTAGAATTTCTCTTTCCTTCTTTGAGAAATAAAATAATATACATATATTCATTTAAATACATTGTATTATGTATCTGTGGTGTCTCGGTGGTGTAGTGGCTAGCATTAGCATTGCAGACCCGGGGTCCTGGATTCAAGTCCCGGGTCGGAACGAGTTTAGGTAGTGAATGTTTTCTGTTGAGAAATTTTTAATAATACATTGGGGTTGGGAAGTTGGCGGTATTTCACTCCCGTGCCTTCTATCTTAAACTCAAGGAAATCTATAAACGTTATGTATTTTCTTAGTTTTACACCAATATTTGACATTGCATTATTAATATTATAAATGCCAACGTTTGAATGGATGTTTGTTACTCAATCATGCCAAAACGGCTAAACGGATCTGGATGAAATTTGATAGATTAATTATAGTCTGAAATAGCACATAGGTAACTTTTTATGCCGAAAACAATGTAAGGTTCCCGTGAGATATATTTTTTTCTTTTTTCACTAAGGACGAACCCGAGCGAAGCAAGGTTGAATAGCTAGTTTTAAATAAAAATTTAATCTACCTTTCCAGTTTTTCTTCCCAGATTTATTTTTATTTTTGATCCCATTTTACTTCTACTATCGATTAAATGATCGATTCATCTAATTAAACAAGTGTCAAACAACACTCTTACTTGTCATACACTTTGATATAAGAGTTAAGTGCCTGCTTATGAAAGACGATAAAAAAATATGGAGAGACATGTATATTTTTATCCTATTTTATAAATGTACCTCATATTTTATATGGCCAAGCCTTTTATTGAATAAAACTGTCAGTATGCTCTATGTAACGCTCTTTGTATATTTAGGAAGTGACCATGGATTGATGGCTGGCATTAATATTAGGGTAGACGTCGGCGCCAACGAGTTTAGCCGATGTCAATAAGACGAATTCCATGCATTTTTATTAATAGAGAAAGCTATCTACTTTCCCTTTGTTTTTTTTATGCAAATAGTACTCACAAGTTTATATGTTACTGGTGGCTCACCCTTGCTCGGGTCTACCTCTAGGAAAACAAAAACAAACCTATTCCACGGGAAACGTACCTTTTTTCGGAATAAAAAGTAAACTATGTGTTATTCTAGACTATAAGCTATCTCTGTGCCAAATTTTATCCAGATCCGTTCAGCCATTCTGGCGTTAAATAGTAACAAACATTCATACTCACAAACTTAACATTTATAATATTAATATTAATACGGATACAATCTCAAAAATAAAAAGAGACTCGCTTAGTTCAAATAAATAATTGTAATACGCTTTTAGATCCAATCTACTTTGTATGAAATCCTGCTAGGATACCTAACAGTAAAAACTTTATACCCATTTTTCTTAATATTTAGTCAGAGATCAGCAAACATGTACCTCTACTTCACATAAGAATGCAAATTTCAAGAGTAATATGCCTTAAAATCCACAAAACTAATTCAGATTCAGATAAATCAGACAGATAATCAGAGAGATTTACCTACACATTGTTTTTAAGTCAGAATGTAACTTATAATGTCAGACAAAAAAAGCAATTAAAGTGGTCCAGCGAAATATCGAATAATATATGTATAAAGCAGGCATATATTACAGATAGATATACTAACAATAACAATAGATTTTCTAGGTTTCAAGCACTCTTTAACAAACGAAATGCTTGAAAATATTAAATAGCCTAGAGTTTTATTGTTATATCTATTGTCATTTGTCGTATTTACCCAAACTTTCTCTTACATAATGCCAATATCAATAATAATGATAATAATTAATCAATCTATACAGATAGTAAAAATGGAAGTGTCTGTTTGTAATGTCAAAATAAAAACTTTTTACTAAATGCATATGAAAGTATATATGGTACATATAAGAAAAACACTATTTAAAAAAATGTTGTCTGTCTGTCTGTTTGTTCCGGCTAATCTCTAGCTATAATAATAGCTGATGTTATAAGGAATAAATTAGACTATTTTCATATCAAAAAAGAATTAGGATTCCGCTCAAAAAATTAAATCTACCTCGGGACGCATCTGAGCTAAGTGAGGGTAAGTCACTAGACACTAATATCCTCTCTCCATTAAATTATAGCTATACTACCCACTAACCTTAATTAAACTCAAGTGTGTCCTAAGCAGTGGTATATTAAGTCATAGTCTGTTACATCCTAAACATCCAAATCCAGTCATTCAAGTAACAAACATACACTTCCACATAGAAAAACTTTCGCATATATAATAATATTCCGATTGCTAAATGAAATTATATCTTTTTTTGTCATGGGAAATACAAAAAAAAAGGTTTTCGAGTAAGGTCATGGGATTGCCCATATATGCACAAAGGATATATTAATAGAGCGTGTCGTGAGCAGCGAACCCCGTCTGTATTGTGATGATAAAGATACATATCGACCTCTAACTATTGTCATATTTCTGGCCGTTGAATATTTGTTGTTAGATACAGCTTTAGCCCGTGACTTCGTTCACATTCCTCTTAAATATATACAATTTGAAGACACGTTTGGCTCAGTTTGCAGTGTCTTTTCTTGCCAGCGGTCGTGGGTTCGAGCCCCGCTGGGCGCATTAATTAGTGTGACGAGCACGAATATTTGTACATCATGTGTTTATATTTATATACCTATCTACGGTAGCATCTATCCGATAACTTTGTAATAAGCCGTTAACCAATTAGTTAAGTAACAACATTTTATAGTGACTGTATCAATATTAGATATATTTATTTTTTTAATTAGTTCACCATCGCTCACGACAATATAACCTACAAAAAGCAAAGTTTGGACCTTCGAGGTCCGAATTTTGCTTGCAATTTATAAAATTTGAGATAGCTTTTTCAATACAAAATGTTTTTTAACTAGCGACTCACCCTCACTCCGCTCGGATTCGTCCCTACTTACGTTTTAACGTTTAGTATAGATTTTTAGAGATGAGATATTTTCCCGCAGTAAAAAGTATCTTATATGTTGAACCGGATAACCAGCTATCAAGCAGTGAGTCGCTACCATTATACCATATTTAGTCAAAATCCCTATAGTGGTTTTTCCGTGAAACGGTCACAGACAGATAGACAGACAGACAAAAACTCTAACAACTTTAGATTCGGCCTCTGTATCGATTATAATGTCTATTTCAATAGGGTTTTCGAAAAAATATTTAATGTACAAATTCGGCTCAGTTACAATTTTATTATATGTAATATGTATAGATTATTAAAATCCCTTCACTGTACGGAAATATATCATGTTACATAAAAAAAACCGCACACCCGAATAAGTTTTCTTTTTAAGTCATCCAAAAGTACCAAAATGAATAAATCAAGTCCAAGTAAGCTAATTAATTTAGTACTTTGCGACTTCACTGAGAGACCAAGAATGTCTGGTTTTTGCATTAAACAGTCATTTGTCTTTCTTTCTTTCATAGAATGAGATGTACATACATACATACATACTAATGTATGCAACATTTAGTAAAATTGCTTTCTATTGATATGTGATTAGATATGATTATGTTTTTTTTTTCACCCTCAAGGGTTGTCACATATAAATTTGAAAAATACCAAAGAGTTGAATAATAATTATTTTAAGTTATTTTGAAGTCAGTGTACCTATTTTGTTTGTATTCTGCCCTTTTTTTACGTCCCACTGCTGGGCACGGGCCTCCCTTCAATACGAGGGGGATCAGGCCATAGTCCACCACGCTGGCTAAGTACGGATTGGCGAACTTCACATGTCTTTCTAAAACTTGCTAGTCTCTCTCAGACATGCAGGTTTCCTCACGATGTTTTTCTTCACCGTAAGACAAATGGTAATCATGTTGGAAATGATTCACACATGAAAATATCAGAAGTGCGAGACCCGGGATTTGAACCCGCTTCACTCGGTTTCCCAAGTAAATACGTTACTACTGGGCTACCACTGCCTATGAATATAATATATAATTAGATTTTTTTATTTCAAAGTATAACATAGTTCAAAGAATGTTATACTTTCTGTAAAAACTGTAGTATTCAAATGTATAATATATCAAGCGTAACGTATACTGTTGACCTACATAAGCAGTCAAAACTGAAAAAGTATGAGATATCCATTGTCGGAATTGCTAACTGAGAACCATAATGGAGTGATTTGATCGTTTTTACTCGTATTTACGAAAAAATGGGCGATTCAAAGATGAAAAGACTTAAATGGCATACGAAAATCTTTTTTATTTAAATAAAAACAACATTTATATTAAAACGTAAATTTTTTGTCGTTCTATTATTTGTAGGCTTGTCTCAGAAACTACTTGATAGACCAATCCGGAGGTCCTGGGTTCGAGTCTCAGTATGGGCCGAGTACAGTTATTGGGTCTTACTTTTAAGATACTTTCAGTAGCAGGGCGGATTTGGGAAGTTGGCGGTGGTTCATACTCGTGCCTTAGAGAACACGTTAAGTCATTAACATTAATTAATTTAAAAAAAAAACGACTATTCTATTTTTTATGTTACTGGTATTGCCTAGTGTTGGTGTTCAGAAAGAGATATAAAAATATGTTACAATCCTGTAATATTATTATGCTCTAAATGTGAAAGGATATGAAAATGTTTAAATGTATGAATATTGGATATTAAAACTATGAAATGGATTTAAGTGAAAGTTAATACGTACCTATATAGACCTCATCTTTGACTAACACGAAACAACTTTTATCCCGCTTATCATGTCATGTAATATATGCAGCCCTTTTTGACGTCCCACTGCTGAGCAAAGGCCTCCCTTCAATACAAGAAGGAACAGACGTAGTCCACCACGCTAGCCAAGTGCGGGTTAGCGGCCTTCACAAATCTTTCGAAAACTTGCTAGGTTCTTTCAGAAATGCAGATTTCCTCAAGATGTTTCCCTTCACCGTTAAGACAAGAAATAATCATATTGGAAATGATTCGCATATGAAAATATCAGAGGTGCGTCACCCGGGATTTGAAACCGCTTCGCTCAGTTTCACAAACGACCGCCTTACCACTGAGCTACCACTTAATAAAACTTTCACATAACCAAAGTCACAAGCAGAAACTAGATATGATTTTTTTAATAAAGTAATAAAAGAATATAGCCTATTTTAATGCAGCAATTATAACGATGGCGGCTGAAGTTAAATGAGTAACTTCCTAATATGCGTTCAACTACAGTAGAGCAAGTTATGACTTGTAATTATAAGTTTGTAAACATGGTTTTAGTGCATTTAACAATATGTTTTTGTATATTAAAAGCAAATCATTTAATCGGAATGCTATTATATAAAGTTTCCTTGTACGTGTATAAACATACATATCTATATTAATATTATAAAGCTGAAGAGTTTGTTTGTTTGTTTAGTTGAACGCGCTAATCTCAGGAACTACTAATCCAATTTGAAAAATTATTTTTGCATTAGATAGCCCGTTAACTGAGGAAGGCTATAGGCTATATATCAACCCGGAAAAATGTACGGTTCCCGTAGGATAGATTTGTTTTTGTTTAGGGACGAACCCGAAGCGAAGCGAGGGTGAATCGCTAGTATATTATATATTATATTTGTTACTTAACGCTTAAACAGATGGATGGATTCGGATGAAATTGTGGTTGAAATGACCTGCAGTAGCACATAAGCTATTGCTAGGCGCCTAGAGATGCACCCGAGTAATGTCAGGGTAAGTTACTAATTTATACTATTAATATTATAAAGAGACAGAGTTTGTTTGTTTGAACGCGCTAATATCAGGAACTGCTAATCCGACTTGAAAAATTCTTTTTGCATTAGATAGCCCGTTTATTGAGGAAGGCTATAGGCATTATATTATATAATATACAGGCTATCTATTCCATACTAACAACTAAAATGTACCTAGAGACGAACCCAAGCGAAGTGGGGGTGAGTAGTTAGTCTATATAAATAAAAATGAATGTTGGTAAGCGCATAACTCAACAATGGCTGGACCAATTCGGCTAATTTATTTTTTTGTTTGTTCCTTAAGGTCCACGGAAGGTTTAAACTATATCCATGTTACTTTATCCAAGCTAGGGACGAACCCGAGCGAAGCGAGTGTGAGTCGCTAGTATTAAATAAATTTATTATTCAAATATTAGTATTAGAAATAAATAAAAAAATAAATTAAATCAATTTAAATAAAACCATACAAACCGTACATTTACCATAAGTCGTAAAACCCCACAGTGTTTTAGTTCTGTTAAATGATATCTAGGATCACAATTTGAATAAAGTACATATTCTAAAATAAAATAAAAACCAAAGTATTGTCTGTTTTTGCTCTACATTTTTTATTTGAAGTTAAAATTTCGCAAAAAAAACGGTATATTATAGGTGTTACTATTTGGGTCACAGTCGAGGACTAAAAATAATTTTATATATAAATAAACAGGCAAAGACAAAACAGTTCATTCAATACCATTCTCTCATCTGTATATCAACTGATTTTATTTTTATTTTGTTTAGTACCTATTGTCGAACTTTAGTGTTACCAATAAAAAAAATTAAAGAGTGCGTGTATGAATGTGTACACGTGCAAGAAGTAAAACTTCTGTAGGTTATCGGTACTCTTTATGAAATTCAATTTATGTTTTAAACATTAGGATAGGGGAGATACTAAAAATAACACATATTGGGCATATTATTATCATATATTTATAGAATATCATTAAAGGAAAGAATATAATATTATATATCATTTGTCAGAAAATAACAACGGTCACCATGGTAACAAACATACGTACATTTTTTCGTAACGCATTCACCAGCTTACAGACTTGACTCATGATTTTATAAGGTTACTAGCGACCCTCCCTCGCTCAGCTCGGGTTCATCCCTATTTATGTTGTAACGTTTAGTATAGATTTCTCAGAAATGAGATATTATCCCGCAGTGAAAAGAAACCATATTTGACCCGGATAACCAGCGTCTCGTCATGCGTTCTCAGACAGACAGTCAGGCAAAAATTCTAAAAACTATAGATTCGGCCTCTGTATCGATAATAATGATTATTTCAATAATCCAAAAATCCAAATAATATTTAATGTACAGATTCCACTCAGTTAGAATTTTATTATATGTATGTATAGATTAGATGCTAGCAACTCATCCTCGCTTCGCTCCGGGTTCGTCCCTAGACAAAAACAAATCTATCCCACGGGACCCGTTTATTTTCCGGGATGATATAAAGCCTATAGCCTTCCTCAGTTAACGGGCTATCTGATGCAAGAAAATTTTTTCAAATCTCATTAGTAGTACCTGAGATTAGCGCGTTCAACCAAACAAACAAACAAACAAACTCTTCAACTTTATAATATTAGTATAGATTAAAATTCATCTAAAAACTTCCAGTCGCTCCAATATGAAGGAGTAAAACATATGTTAATACACGCACAAATTTTCAAATCAAAGCAAAATATACTTTATTCAAATACACTTTTACAAGTACTTTTGAATCGTCAATTTTTACTTTATGAATATTTAAATACTCTAAATATTTTGTACATTTCACATTTATAATACTAGTTCCCATTCAAATTAGAAAATACTTTTTCATCCCTAAAAATCTTGTTCAATATGTATTCAATTATAGTAACCCTTGTCTCTCAAACCCAAACCAATTAATCAAAAAATTATAAAATAAAGTATTTAAGTCGGGTAAAATTAAAATTCACATCATGCGGTGTAAGGGTTGAAATTTTATTAATTATCGTCATGAGTGCGCGCCGTCGGCTTTCAAATAGAAGAGCTCGTTTTTCCATGTTTTTTTGATTACGGTATAACTAGTGGCTTAACCTTGCTTCGCTCGGGTTCGTTCCTAGATGCATTTTAACGGTTAGTTTAGAATAGATAGACTGTATATATATATATATATATATATATATATATATATATATATATATATATATATATATATATACACGCATAGGTATGATATATATAAGTATGATGAGTTGTTGTGGGTTGTATTATAACGTATTTTCTCGTGGCAATGAGATAATCTCCCGCAGTAAAAAGTAGCCTATTTCACTCTCTAGCCCTCCAACTATCTCCACACAAAAAATCACGCCAAACCGTCCCTCTCTTTCGACGTGAAAGAAGGACAAACAAACAAACACGCTTTCATATTTATAATATTAAATTAAGTATAGATTAAACAATTTTTTCAAGTGGTTCTAAAGTATTAGAAAAAAAGTGTTTTTATGGGTTTGATCGGAAATCCCTAGGTACCTAAATTGTTACTTCCAGGTCATAGTCTATTTGTATATTAAATTTCATGTTATTTAATTTTCGTACGGCATGTTTGGCTCAGTTTGTAGTAACCCTACTTGCTGTGTCAGAGGTCGCGAGTTTGAGTCCCGCTGGGGGCATACATTTGTTTGATGAGCACGAATGTTTGTACTCTAGTCACGGGTGTTTATATCTATAATATGTATTTATTTAAAGTTATATATGTGTAGTGTATCAACTATCTAGTATCCATAACACAAGCCTCGTAGCTTACCATGGAACTAGATGGCGTTGTGTGTTAATGTCCCAACATATTTATTTATTCATACAAATCTGTTCACCCGTTAGTTACAACGTGAAGGATTGACATACACACAGTTGTAAGAATAAGACAAATGTATTTACAGAAAGGGCTTTGTCTGTCTATGTATTTGTTCATTTGCTATTATTTTTAACGAAACATAAGTACTAAATTTGGATTTTAGGCCATTATTTTAAAGTTCAAATTAGAAAATTAAAAGAAATATAGTAAAAACATTGCGTTTTACCACAACACATTTATTATATTTTTAGAGGTTATATAAATTTAATGAGACCATTTTGTACTATATTTATTTATTTAATAGATTGTACATGGATGGACTATGACCTGAAGTGACTCAAAGGCTACTGTTAGGTATCTAGGAACACACTCAAGCGAAGCCAGGTTAATTCGCTAGTGAAACGATATATTTATAAATCTATCCAAATACGTTTTCTTTGAACATATACTATGTAGTGTACTTGATAGCAGACTATTTAGGAGACGTATACCCCAGCTAATACAATATTACTAAAACTCATTTATGTATATCTGAATAATAAAATCTAGGGCAAGAATAAATGCGAAACAGAAGAAAGTATTGCATTTAATTTCAATCAAACGAATTCTGTAGTAAATAGAGCGAAGGATCCTCATAAAATCCTTGTAATGCATAAGGCTAGTTGTGTACTGCATAACGCGATGTTAAGCGATAAAGGATCTTAAATGTAATGGTTTTAAATTTTTTTTGACATGTTTTTATTAGAATCACTGGTAATTTTGTAATTAAAACTAGATACTATTAAGTATCATATCTGTTTAAATTTTGTACATAAGAGAAATTCAGATGACAATCAGATGACAACATAATATTGAGATGATGATTATTTCGATAAGTATTCGGTGTACGTCTCAATTCAAGTGGTTAATTAAGAACTGTTGATTAAAGTATATTAAAATTGCAGGCGTGCATAAAAGGAGAAAAGCGCGTAGGAAATAAAAATTATCAAAATATAGTATTGGCGGAAACAATAATCATTATTGAAAATTTGAGGAAAACATAGATATATGATTTAAGATTTTTTTTATTGATAACGCTAAAGCTTATCAGTAGCTACTAAACAAAATACATTAAAAGGAAAAAAATTAAAGAGTGCTTGTATGAATGTGTACACGCGCAAGAAGTAAAACTTCTGTAGGTTATCGGTATTCGGTACTCTTTGTGAAATTCAATTTATGTTTTAAATAATTAGGATAGGTGAGATACTAAAAATAACGCATATTCGGCATATTACAATCATATATTTATAGAATATCATTTAAGGAAAAAATATAATATTATATATCATTTGTCAGACAATAACAACGGTTACCATGGCAACAAACGTACGAACATTTTTTCGTAACGCATTCACCAGCGTACCCCCCAAGTCAAGCGTACGTAAAGGAGTTTTACTTCAAAAATCAGAGGAAAAAAAGGTACTGAAGTGTTATAAGTGTGTTGTTTATATATAGATGAAATAGCCATTAAGTAACAGATTGACACTTCAAATCAATTTATTACGAAATCCCGAGACTCACTTGTTCGCTATAAATTTGTGAAGTGCTAACCTAATATTTATAGTACCTAAGCATTCCGTCAGATTGATTGTATAGAGGTAGTCGATTGTACTAGTCGTTTCGATTAATTTTAGAAAAATATTTTTTTGAATCAGGCGTCCAAATGAAAACTTGCAATTTTTAAAAACTAAAAGTTTAATGAAGAATTTTTTTATTATATAATTATGTTTACTATGTTTATTTTATTATTATGTAATTAACGGCTCACCCTCGCTTCGCTCGTGTTTGCCTCTAGGAAAACAAAAACAAACCTATCCCACAGGGACCGTACATTTTTCCGGGATAAAAAGTAGCCTATGTGTTATATCAGATTATAACTATCTCTGTGCCATCCGGGTAAGTTCAAGCGTTCTGGCGTGAAAGAGTAACGAACATCAATACTCACAAATTTTCACATTTATAATATTAGTATAGATACTTTATTTTTCTGGGTTTCTTAGGAAAATAAAAGAGTAGCTTGATATTAGCAGAACACTGTTAGACTCAAAATTACCAATCGTTGCAAGAGTCAATTTAAATCTATTTGTATAATAACTAGTGACTCGCTCTCACTTCACGCAGGGTCAAAAAACATTTACGAGTAATACTCGAATCCTTTAGTATAATAAATAGAAAGTACGTTGAAGGAGTGAAGTGGCATAATAAGTTATTCATTAACACTAAGGATCTTCGAAATCCGATAAGTAACTTTGAAGCTTATCTCTTACATCTAAACTCATAAAATTTATTTTATCCTATATTAGTACGAATTAGGAAACTTTAAAGCTTTAAAGCTTTTAAAAAAATAATTTTTTTTTTGTTAATAGCTTCAGAACATGTCAGTTGAACACAATTTACTTCGCAAAGTCACGTAGAATGGAGAAGACAAAACGTATTATTCCATATACATATTATATGAGTTCATACAAAAATTCTATACAAAAAAATACTTTTCCCAAATTTCCCAATTTCCCAGGAGTACAATTCTAATTTTTCCCTCTAAAAATCTTATCCAAATTATTCGAATATATAAAAAATAATCAAACCGGTCCAGCCATTTTCAAGTTATGCACTTACCAACGAACAGCATTTCGTTTTTTCCATATAGATAAAGCTATAGCTGCTGTAAAATAAAGTTTTTTCCCATATCAAAATCTTTTAAGACTAGAATTATGTATTTAGTTATTATATATACATAAGTTTTCTTTTTCTTCATATCTATACTAATATCTATACTAATATTATAAAGCTGAAGAGTTTGTTTGATTGTTTGTTTGTTTGTTTTTTTGTTTGGTTGAACGCGCTAATCTCAGGAACTACTGGTTGGAATTGAAAAATTCTTTTTGTGTATGATAGTCCATTTATCGAGGAAGGCTTTAGGCTATATAACATCAAGCTACGACCAATAGGAGCGGAGCATAAATGAAAAATGTTGCAAAAACGGGAAAAAATGATTCCTTTTGAGAGTTTCCGTTGCGTGCGCTGCGTAAACGGTTAAAGTTACGCAAAAATAGTGTATGACGGAATTGCTCCCCTTTAAAAGTTCTAAAAAAAAGTCTGCGACAGCATATGTCTATCTTTTAAGGTTGACTCAATATAACCCTTTTTATGGTAATCAAATTTGTTCTAAAATTTATTATTACATTACTTCCGAAGGTGTTTTTATAAACATGATATTAATCCTTATCCAAATAAATACGTTATTCATCACAAGTATTTAATTTTGAACAAAATTGCCCTTGACATCATTTGATTTCAATTAATATCTTAGGAGATATCATAGTTTTAAAATATACATATTTAACTTTACGCGGACTATGGGTGAGCGCGCTGTCAGCCCGATGCAAAGCGAGGGTGCTGGCCGCCCGATAGTTCTGCGAGCAAAGTCACTATTCCACGCGGACGAAGTCGCGGGCAAAAGCTATCTAATATATAAAATTCTCGTGTCACAGTTTTCGTTGCCATACTCCTCCGAAACGGCTTGACCGATTTTGATGAAATTTTTTGTGCTTATCCGGTATCTATGAGAATCGGCCAACATCTATTTTTCATCCCCCTAAATGTTAGGGGTAGTCCACCCCAAAATTTTTTTTTTTTTATTGTTTAGACAAAATTTTTAATTTCTATTTTTTTATGATACAACATACAAAATTACATACAATCTTCAATTTTCACCCTTCTACGATCAACCCTTATTTTTTAATAGCCATTTTAGTAATTTAATCATTTTTCCTCTCCGGTCGAAAACTGATAAATCGTGATTTAATGCAAGCTAGGGACGAACCCGAGCGAAGCGAGGGTGAGTCGCTAGTTATTATATAAAATTGCATGTTTATCCTAGATCTTATATAATATAATACTAGTGGCTCACCCTTGCTTCGCTCGGGTTTGTCGTTAGGCACGTCTTACATAGGTATATATTTAAAATAGTCATTTGCCAGCGTTAGCCATATAAATTTTAATATATACCTATATATTTTTGAATTTTTCTGATGTTTTAATACTTTTTACCCTATTCCGGACTAAGAGAAACCCAAAAAATCAAATATCATCATATTAAATATTGAAATATAAAAAAAGTTCCCACTGTACCCCTGGCATTATAAGCTGTAACATGCCACCTTATATCCCGTCATAGACACGCAGACTATGAATAAGAAAAACTTAAAATAAAATGTTTGTAGCGAACTTTTCACTAAGTTTCAGAAGACTTACAGAGCGTGAAGGCCTACGTGACCCACATACTGATACCAAGAACATTAGCCTCAAAAGAGCTCTCGCATGTTATGAAAAGATAAAAATACGGCTACTCTCCAAAGATTACTGTGCTGTGTAAATGCGATATAAATGAGGAATGTTCAGAGATTCTCAAAGCATAGGTACCTATTGTGGTAATCTAATTGATACAACTTAATACGGCGGAGGTAGCACATTCAATTCTTCATCATACAATTATTTGTATTGGTCATACAAATATTTGTATCCGGCTAGTTGATTTATCTAAATGATAGTGAAAAGAAAAAACGAGTACTGGATTTCTTGACAACGAAGGTATGCATGCTATGGAGGAAAAAGTTGAAAAAAGCTACAGTGTACGGTTTTAAAATGATTGAAAACGCATATAGCATATTGATTTTTTTATGAGAAATTCCTTTAAACCTGGTATTTCTATAAAAAAAACTGAAAGTTAGTCCTTAATTACCAATGACATTGCATAAGATGAGAACAATATAATTTAAATCGAGTACCTTCTTTATTAATATCGGTCTAAATACAACACATTTTACCGAATATGCATATATGACCACATTAGCTGTCAGCTTTTTTCATATAAAACAGGTTCTTGTTTATCTAACAGTTAATTAATACTTATATTGTATGTATGTACCTTATACATACTAGCATATGTATCATAAAAAGGCAGTGATAGCCCAGTGGTAACGCGTTCGCTTGGGAAACCGAGTGTAGCAGCTTCAAATCCCGGGTCTCGCACCTCTGATATTTTCATGTGCGAATCATTTCTAACATAATTACCACTTGCCTTACGGTGAAGGAAAACATCGTGAGGAAACCTGCATGTCTGAGAGAACCTAGCAAATTTTCGAAAGACATATGAAGTCCGCCCGCACTTAGATAGTGTAGTGGACTATGGCTTGATCCCCCTCGTATTGAAGGGAGACCCGTGCCCACTAGTAGAAAGTTAAAAAGGGCTGAAACATATGTTTCAACAATGAAACAGAAACCGGGATGCTAATTAAGCTTATCTTGAAATCGATTCGCCAAATTTTACGTGTCTATAAGTAATAATTAATTTATTACTTTTGCATACTAAATAGAATTTTGTATTTATGGATATTTAGAAGAATAAGAAACTTAGAAGAACAGTATTTTAATTGATATCATAATTTGGTACATTTATTATTTAAATATTATTGTTTTTTTAAGTTCGAAGTATATTTTTTTACATATTTGGCGGTTCGACAAAATGTGACATGCAAAACGGACCATAGGTACATCTTGGAGTAATCGATGGGCATACATACATACATAAAAATTCTGACCCAACGTATAACCTCCTTTTTAAAAGTCGGTGTAATGTATATAACCAGCTCCTAACTTCTAAAGTATGCCATCGTACTAAATTAAAACATACCTCAATGCCGTGTAAAGTAATGCAATTAAAGACACGATGTTATGTAACTTTGTAATTTTACAGAAATGAGCTCTAAACTGTACTTAGCTCTAAACTACTTTTGCCCGCAGTTTTACCTACGTGAATAGAAAACGAGAAAATATTTTCCATGCTCAAAATCATCAGTATACCAATTCTTGACAATCAATGGGACAAAATAAGCTAGCGCCATGTAGTAGTAAAGTAAGAGAAAAATTGTTGGAATAAGCTTCACCTATCATCATTCAAGTTTTCTTAGGTTTACGCGAATATTATGTATACTTATAAATACTAGTGTTCGCCAAGTGATCGAAATTAGATCATAATCATTACATACATAAACGGAAATAAATTCCTTGCCTCGCTTCATCGGTGTGAATCCCTAGGTACTTACTGTACTATTACTGTATCCCTAAAAACAGCAGTTCCAAGTTACAAGTTCCAGTTCCAAGCTCCAGTTCCAAGTTTTCACAGTCCCCTGCCTGGTGACGGCCGTCAGGGAACAAAGAAGGACATAATGGGGTTTTCCAGTGAAAGAGAGGTCTTATCGTACTAAATTACTAATCCATCCGACCATTTCAGTGACAAACATAAACATAGACAAACTTTCGTATTTATAATAGTAGTTCGACATACTAAAAATATACAGACATATAAAAGAATTCAATTTCATATTAACTTTTCACTATTGAAATTCTTCTACTCTTATAACTTCAGAACTTTCCAACAAATATTAATATCAAATGAAACATGTCTAACAAATACGAGACACAAGTATCAAAAATGTATTAAAGCTATAAAATTCAGACTTGTTTGGCAAATATAGAAAAATCAAGTTTATTTTTGAATATATTCAGAATAAAACTTACAATTTTGTTCATTTGTATGAAGTTATTTGGTCCTTTGAGAATCCAGACGGATTTTACAGTTGTTTGTATACAAATTATGTTGTAAAATTTTGTCCTTTATAATCAAGTGCAGCAAATTTATTCAATCTCTTCGAAGTTGTTATGCGAAATATATTATACTAGTGTCCCCAGATAACTTTGCGCGAATGTCGCTATTTATTTTAATGGGATGACAAAACTGAATTATATTATACAAAACAAGCAGAATCCGCGGCTACGCCCGCGTTCAATCTACAAAAAAAACTCTTTGGTTTTATGCTATATAGCTACTCACCCTCGCTTCGGTCGGGTTCGTCGCTATGAATTTATATAATATTGTTCATGCAAAAATACTAAAATCGCGATTAAAACATGGAGGGTGGGGGTAGGAGGGTGAAAAATATTTTATGACTTATTCTCATACCTACCGAATCTACAAAAAAAATCATTAAAATCGATCGAGCCGTTTCGGAGGAGTGCGACCACAAACAACGTGACACGAGATATATAGACTAGCGACTCACCCTCGCTTCGCTCGGGTTCGTCCCTAGGTTGCGTCTCAAAACAAAAAAAAAATAGAGTCCCACAATGTTTGTTTTTGAGACCCTATTTTTTTTCTAAACTAAAAGTAGCCTAAGTTATTCCTACATCAGCTATCTACTAGTGAAAGTCGTGTCAAAATCGGTCCAGCCATTTAAGAGATTAGCCGGAACAAACAGACAGACAAACGGACAGACACAAAAATTGTAAAAAATGTTATTTTGGTATATGTACCGTGCATACATCCCTATGCATTTAGTAAAAAACGCTTATTTTAATATTAGAAGCAGACACTCCAATTTTATTTATCTGTATAGAATAGATTTAAAATGTACAAATTCTTTTGTAAAATGGTAGGATATAGGTACTACGATTTTACAAAAGAATTACCGTTCGTATCTCTTCAAATCTACGTTACATTACCTTTCAAAAGACCAAAAATTGGTAAAATAATATTTCTATGACAATAAGCATGACATTTATTCAATCAAGTAAAAATAAATTAAAAAAAAACACCTTTTCACGTAACCTATAGAGGTAAAAGAATTTTAAATAACATTTGCTATTATACTCACTTTCGTTTTATAAGGCACACTTATAATGATTATTGTTGTAAATTAACGTGTGTAATACTACTTTGTTTTATAGCTTAACTAGCGACTCACCCTTGCTTCGCTTACAAACAAACATATATAACAAATACAAACTTTCATCCCCATTTTACCCCCTTAACGGATGATTTCCGGATTAAAAATATCCTATATCCTTCCAGGGGTCTCAAACTATCTTCTTACCAAATTTTATATAAATCAATCCAGTAGTTTTTAGGTTTATTCGTTACAAACATACAAAAATACAAATCTTTCTTCTTTATAATAGTAGTGTAGATAATCCCATTAAGCTCATTAATATTATAAATACGAAAGTTTGGATAGATGGATGTTTGTTACTCAATCACGCAAAAAGGGCTGAACGGATCTGGATGAAATTTGTCACAGAGATAGGTTAAGTCTGGAACTGCATATAGGTTATCTTTTTATCCCGGGAAAATATACGGTTCCCGTGGAATATATATGTGTTTGTTTTTCACAGAGTTTTTTTTTTATTCCATACTAACCGTTAAAACGTATCGTTACTAATAAAATTTTGGCTTCCTATTCAAATAATAATAATATTGTAGGCACGGGCCATACTTCTCGATGGTAGCACACTACGTTTACCTTAACTTTATAACTAGATTATGCAATATCGTATTAAAATGAAACATACCTCGCTCACGCTTAAACTAAGTAACACAATTATAAAACTTCACTGGCGTACACTCGGTAATAGTCACTAAAAAACTTTCTATAATACACTCTGTTTCCTCAGGGGATGGACAATATTTTAAGCTAGCTTTTAAAGCAACAACAACGTTCTTAGTAAAATTTACGGATTAATATCTGTAAATTAATTTAATTAACTATTTTTTAAAAAGATATTGTAATAAAATATTTTATTGCTTTTATAGATAAAAATTATACACATAATAATAACTAGCGGCTCACCCTCGCTTCTCTCGGGTTCGCCCCTAGATGATTCTTTAAATTGACATAACTTTTTTATTTAGGAACCGATTGAAATAAAACAAATACTAAATGTTAAGTGAAGCTTACTACAATACATTAGTGAAAACAGCACCCAAATCGGTTAAGCCGTTTTTAAGATTAGCACGCACAAACGCACAGACAAACAGACAAACCGAAAAACAGACAAACAGACAAAAAAAAATTAAAAATCATTGTTTTGGGTTCTATTGCATTAATAAAGATCACCAATAATAGTTTTTCTCAAATATCTTCCACGTACAAACAGTTATCAGTTACAATTTTATTATATGTATAGATATTAATGCCCAGGATAGGTTGTGTAAAGCTGTTAAGTAGCGACACTATAGACCCCCGAGGAAAAACAACATCTAAATCTCTTAAGGAGTGAAATTCAGAGAAACCCAAATAAAAATGATAATAATACTCGAAACGGTAGAAGTGCTCAATCTGCGTAATAACGGGAAGCCCACTTACGAGCACTCTCGTGATAGGGAAACCAGTGCAGACCTCTCAATACCCCAAGGAAGAGGCAATCAAAAGGCACATCGATAAGCCTTTATCTATCACAATGAATATTTGTAGGTTATTTTTCTATCAAAACAAAAATAAGGACGGACTCTTAGCCCAGAAACTAAAAACTAGGTATCTTTTGTTTCACAAAATGCAAAAAATGTTCACGTTCTATATTGAGCGATGCAAAATAGTAGATCGTTAGTCATTGTTCCAAAAAGTTTCTGTCATGGGAGATCTATCAGATGGAGGGCACGATGGCAACGAATATACCATGCGCATGATTTATTTCAACCAAATATTGTTCGGACTTTTTAAACCCTTTCGCCGTGCAAATTTTTTATAACAACAACTTTTGTGGTGCAGTTTTAAATGTCTAATGGCTCGTACTTATTATACTACAATTACGGGTTCAATTTCTGCGTAAGTTGAAAGTTATTATTAATATTATATAAGATCACATATTATAAGATTCCTCATCGCGCTGAATTTACATACATATATTTATTAGGACTAATCTCAGAAACTACTGTGCGGATTTTGATACAGTTTTCTCCATAGAAAAATGATTATCTTGGAAAATTATAGGTTATTATTAATAAACGTTTTGCAAAAACAATTTACTAGTATGATATTTGTGTGTTAAGTCGAAATAAATCGTTTTATGAAGACGAATCCAAGCCGAGCTGACGGCTTCGTATATTTATTCAAATGCCATAAAACTTTGATGAATAGTTATATGGACTACATGGTTTTTAGATGGTCTATAGGAGACGAAATCCATGTGGCGCTTGAGTTGTGTATGATAATTTCAGATTGATTCATCTAAATATGATGTATTCAAGCCTTGGCAGCCAGGATGAATCGCTAGCTATAATTAAAATAGCTTAACTATAAACTATTATCTATAGTGTAGCATTTCACTTGATATCTCGGTTTAGCAATAGTATTTAACCGTTTCAAACTTGCGAAATGCCAATTCTGTGTATCAGTTATATTATAAAAGTCATTGCCCCCAATCGCTTTCGCTGTTAAATCCCAAACATTAAGCGGACACGTCCGTTTCAAATCCCTTCCTGATGGAAGTTAGATTTTATGGCTCTTATTCGATTGCCGTATTATTTTATGTGTTGTTGAAACAGATTTGTTCCGAACTGCTTATTATCGAGTTTTGGTGTAAATTGAGGGAGATGTTTGGTGAAATTATTACTAGAAATTAGATATTATTTGAAACGTTCTGAAACTAGTCTAAATAAAACTAGGGAAAAGTCCGTTTATTCTCGGTCCAGTATACGTAAGTTTATTCAGAGATAATAGTATTACATGAAAATGTATCTAGATTATTTCAATCGCCCAAAAAAGTGCAATAATATAGTGAACTTAAAAGCGCTATATAACGTAGTCAGAATGTCATTCCTAAATATTTTCTAGCATTACATTCTGGTCTGGTCTGGTATGGATTGCAAAAAGTTATCCTGAAAAAAAGTTGATTTTTAAAAGGTTCATACTACTATCTTTTTATCGACTCAAAAAAGAGGAGATACTCAATTCTGCAGTAATTTTTGTGTGCTCGATACTAATTGTTAATCGATTTTCATAATTCTTATTTAATCAAAATTAGGTTAGAGAAATGGATATTACCTTTGTATTCAGTTTATTCATTCATTCAGATTATTTTGAAGTCAGTGTACCTATTTTGTTTGTATTCTGCCCTTTTTTAACGTCCCACTGCTGGGCACGGGCCTCCCTTCAATACGAGGGGGATGAGGCCATAGTCCACCACGCTGGTCAAGTGCGGATTGGCTGCCTTCACATGTCTTTCGAAGACTTGTTAGCTTCTCTCAGACATGCAGGTTTCCTCACGATGTTTTTCTTCACTGTACAGCAAGTGGTAATCATGTTAGAAATGATTCGCACATGAAAATATCAGAGGTGCGAGACCCGGGATTTGAACCCGCTTCACTCGGTTTCTCAAGTGACTGCGTTACCACTGGGCTACCACTACCTTGATCATATTACCTTTGAGGATGGTATAATCCATCATAGTAGTTTTAAAGTTTATGAACCTTTTTGAGAAAAAATAACAATTTTCTTATTATATTTTTACTGTACTATATCTCTACTCTATACATATAACCTTCCACTGTATATGATCATAAACTTGGTTGTAACGTTACACCGTCCCTATAGGGATCGAACTATCACATTCAACGTTTGTTATTTATACTTTAATAACTAACGTAAAAGCTAACGACTCTAATTTAGGAAAGAAACGAGCTATAATATAACAGTTTCCAGATACACGTGAATTTAATACGGGCTTTATTTATGAACAACATATTTGAATTCTAATAACCTGGCTTACTCTCTAACATGTTAAACGCGGATAAGATACTGCTGAGATAGTGGATTCAAATCCCGGGTCAGCCCAACAATATTTATTGTTTTTTTTTGTGAAGAAATTATCAATATTAACCCAATTCCCAAAGATTCGCCATTGCCATTCAACGGGGGAATTCGGCTAGCATTCTTGCCATTATTCCACGTGGAGATGACTTGTAGAATAACAATTAAATGTACATATATTTTATACATATACATAATTAAGTATATTTGTAATTTCCTACATTAACTTGGATAACAGTATTCAGTACTATAGTTAACCTTGCAAATATCTTGCCGCACTGGGAAAAGAAGACGAGGGATATGAAATTTATGTCATAACTTTTTTTTTTGAATATTTTGTTTTCTGTATTTTTGATATTTAAAAATCTATTATTTTTTGTTTTATTAGAATTGATACAATTAATTCAGCATACACAATTGTAGTCTGTTGCTTAAGAGGTGGGCGTTGATAACTGCGACTCAGTAGTTACTAAGTTAGAAATTGCTTATGATATTATATGCCAAAATGATTTTCTTAGCAAATGAATAAATAAATTACATGTACTTGCCTCACATTTATTTCTGCCTCGTACGTGCAAGTGCGGAGCTATTTTCTTTCTGCGATTTTCCCTGAGCGCTATAGGTAATATGGAGCTCTATAAGAGTCGAGTTTTCAGATCTTTTAAAGGGCGGCAACCGTACCATAGGCGCGTCTACCCTTAAGTTACAGATATCTACATATGAGCAACGACAGCCACTTACCATCAGATAGCTCATCCGCTCCCCTTTGCCCCGTTTGCCTCTTTTTCTATGAAAAATTGCAAAGTCGATAAATTCTCTTTCTTTAGCCCAAAGTGTGGTTGAAAATAAGAAAATATCAGCCAAGTGCTAATCTTGGTGTCTAAGTAATATAGCCCTTGGAATTTGGATACGTTTCTTAAAACGACCTATTACGTATGATTTGTAATACTTGACTAGTTTTACTTATATAGTTCAAACACTCGTGTAAGAATACTTTTTTACTTCGTTACTTTTCATTTTACACTTTATTTACTTTAAAAAAGTTCGTAAAAAAGCATCAATTAAAATGTCTATAATATATACAGACAAACATAACATATAATACAATGAATTCTACAGTTTTTGCCAATTCTTATGAAGCCCTAAATATATACGCATAATTCAAGCTTTTACAACACTGGAAATATTGTTTTGTTTAAAAATATATCTCCATTCCAATATTTTTAAAATATTTCACGCAGGTGGAGATCCAATTAAAATACAATCTGTACGAGTTTATTTTAAGAGTATCGTTTTATTTTATTTATATTTTTGTTAAAAATTGTAGGTAGAAACAGTTTAATTTAACAATTTTTTATAAATCTGTAAGCAAAAGCAAAACGCTTTCGCTAATATCGATTCCCGAAGGAAAATTAAGCGATTTTCAATATACATTGCAAATTGGACCTTATTTAAAGGATTTACAGTTCAATTTATATAAAATATTGTAAACACCAAGTGTGAATACGCACGCATCGGAGTTTTTGTAGAATACAAAGCAGACTGGGCCATAAAATAGATAATATATGGCTCGAGGAGATTCCCCGCTCAGTTATAGAAGATCGAGTATAGCCCACTAGTTCACTTTTGTTTCATAGTTTGATTTTCACGTACAAGTCACATATGGTGTTACTCTAAATTTTTTTCTATATAATATACATACATGATTGTGTATTTGTCAGTTTGTAGGTTTTTCTTTCTTTCACGATATATCATTTTAATTACCTTTATTTGAAATTTCTCAAATAAACAAAAAAGCACTTATTGTTTAAAAAAATGAATCTTAAAAATCGACCCCACATTGCGTAGATGTCGCATAACATACGTGCAAAAAAAAATTGAGTTGATAACATCACAAGTTACACCAACTTTAAAATCACCGTAAAAGTTCTTGATCAAACACATTTGTTTAATTAAAAATAGAAAGAATGTCGCATAATATAACAACTACACAAAAAATACACTAATTTTAGTAAATCCTCCTTTTTTGGAATTAAGTAATTATATTGTAGGCACACACAAATATATACACTTACATCCTCTTTTTACTTTTCTACGTTTATTAAGACCTTTTTTAATAATCTTTTTTATAAATTACATTTGTGACTTCGTAAAATGAAGAAAGTATTGACATTATAAGGCGTATAATTTTAAGCACGATTATTATTTCTATTTTTAATAAAATAGATTAAAATTATCAAATAATGTGTAACGGCCATAATAAATATTTTGTGTTTTTTTTTTTATTTATAACACTAAAACTCGTCAATCGCTACTAAACAAAAAAAAAGAAAATCGGTTAATAGCTTAAGTGACTTGAAAGATTAAATCATGTTAGGATCAGTTACATTTGTTTTAGTTGAACAAGAAAAAAATAGTTATTGTAACAATAAGTATATTAAAAAAGCTTTGAAATAACCAAGTTAGGAAATGTATATTTTTCTTTTATGTTGATATTTCGACACAAATGACGTAAATATAAATTTCTAAGTTTCCTTTTAAAAATATAAATATTTCTTTTTTTTTTAATAAAAATATAAATATTATTTTATTTAAAATAGTGCATATTTTGTGGTAACATAATTTAAAAGGCACTCAAATTATTTCCGGAATCAAGACACGTGTTGGTTATAATTGAATCACCATTCGAAGTATTATATATTATAAAAAAATTACAGCTGTACATCGTTGTTTCCATGGTGTAAATACTTACAAAAACTAAAACTACTCCCCCCCCCCTCTCCCCCCCCCTCCCCTCTCTTTCTCTGCGTATTATGTGTGTGTGTTTGTGTATACTATTAAAGAGAGAGAGAATATAGATATAGAATTCAGTGAATTTCGCTTATAGCTAAATAGCATATCCATTTACTTACAAGAATTAAAAAAAAAACTTTAATACACTATATTTAAAATGGCATAAGTTTTAATAGCTTTGTTTTATTAACAACAAAATTATATTTATATAATTAAATATGAAACAAACAGACGTACACATTTAATATTAATATTAGTATGTATGTACTATGTGGTATTACTATGCGTTGCCTCACTTTATGGGAGCATCATTCAGCCAGCCTCCCGCAGTATTATGTAAAAACTAGTCGATTTATAGGCATCCTCGAACATTATATGCTCTTATTTTTATAGCATTTTGTGTGGTAAATGTTCCATTCGATGAATTTGAGACATATTTTTATGGAATCTTTTATGTTTTACTCTAAGATATATCATATAAATGGGTTTCTTTTATAATCCATCATCAACGATCGCATTATAAGTATGATTGTTACTTAAACGTCCTCTATCCAACCAGAAATATACTAAATAAAGATATAATAAAAAAATATTTACAAAAATAAAAAACCCGACTGCGTAAAAAGTCAACTAAAAAGTAGAGAACTTTTTTGGTTTTGGTCAGTTAGACATTTTTAGTCTTATTTAACAATTTGTTATTCTAAATTACTTTAAAACATATAAGTTGTTTGTAATCGTCTCTTGAAAATCTGTATTTTGATACCCCACTCTATTTATTCGGGTGAATTTTTTTTTCAAGACATAAATTGGCCCCGAAAATCCGCCATTTTGATTTTTAACTATGTAAACCGTTTAGTAATAGCGAGTGAACATATGATCGGACATATATACATACATAAATATAGGTCAAACACATAACCCTCCTTTGGGCTACACCGCAGTCGGGTAAAAAGTAAGAAATAAGAGTTCTGTATTTTAGTAATAGATGACTAATAATTTTAATGAAAACTAAAACAATAGGACAAATCAATATTATATATATTATAAACTAGCAGAACCCGCGATTGTCCCCACGTTCAATCTACAAAAAAAAAACTCTTTTGCTTTATGTTATATAGCGACTCACCATAGCTTCACTCGCGTTCGTCCCTACGTATTTATAAAATATTAAATTATTTTGATATCGTTCATACAAAATACTAAAATCGCGATTATAAAACGAGGGGTGGGGATAACCTATTCTAATACTTACCAAATATACAAAAAAAAAAATCATTAAAATCGGTCGAGCCGTTTCGGTGGAGTGCGACCACAAACACCGTGACACGAGATTTTTATATATAAGATTATTTTACCATTAAATTATTATTCTCTAAAAGTTTATATGACTAGCGTTAAATTCCCACATGTATAACCGATTCATTAAAAAAGCTCGCTTTACATCACATACAAAAAACATAGTGTCGGTTAAAAATCCAAATAACAAACTACGCCCTGATTGCAGCCCTGCTAAGGCAGATCACAATAACCATGGGGTTGTTTCAACGATCTGAGCACTGATTACTCTGCTATCAGAGAAGTACGTGGAGCAACCCGCACCACCGCCTACCGAAGTGGGCCACCTTCCAACCTAACTTATTTCTTCAAGACAATCTATACATATAAAAAAATACTAAATGAGTCAAACTGAAAATTAAATATTTTTTGGAAAATCTTAATGAAATAGTCATTATTATCGATACAGAGGTCGAATTTATAGTTTTTAGTTTTTGTCTGTCTGTTTCCCTGTCAGTCTGTCTGGAAACGCATCACGAGAAAACCACTGGACAGATTTTGATGAAATTTGGTACAATGATAGCTGGTTATCCGAGTCAACATAGGCTAATTTTTACTGCGGGAAAATTTCTCATCTCTAAGAAATCTATACTAAACGTTAAAACGCTAAAACTAGGTAGGAACCCGAGCGGAGCGAAAATAATTCGCTAGTATATTATATACTAGCGACTCACCCTCGGTTTGCTTCGGGTTCGTCTCAAGACAATAACAAATCTATTCGAAGGGAACCATACATTTTCCGGGATGATATATAGCCTTCCTCGATAAATGGACTATCCAACACAAAAAGAATTTTTCAATTCCAACTAGTAGTTTCTGAGATTAGCGCGTTCAACCAAACAAACAAACATACAAGCAAACAAACATACAAACAAACAAACTCTTCAGATTTATAATATTAAGTGTCTCTAAGTAATCTATACTAAACGTTAAAACGCTAAAACTAAGGATGGACCCGAGCGGAGCGAAAATAAGTCGCTCGTATATTATATATTTTATTCACTAAACATAAAAGGCGCAAAGGCTAAGCTTATCGATACCTATTAACACTTCACTTAATCATACTGATCGATTATTTACAGAATAATTTATTATCTGATGTTAATCGATGAACATATTCGAAGCTACATTGAATTCTGCATTCCATGTATTCAGTACTACAGTACGAAGAGTACCGCTATTAAGAGGTGCTAAGGAATTACTGATAATAATCGGACATGTGCGATGCCGCGGGCTATGTTTAGTTATCTATATTAATATATCTATATATGTATATATAAAAATCGATGTATGTATATATGTTCCCTATGAAGTCCAAAACGGCTGGAGCGATGTTGATGTTTTCAGGTAATCTTAAAATTAGACCAGCGGTGATCCTGTAAAGTTTGGAAGCGATCGGAAGTTTGAACGCGGGCTTAGCTGCGAATACTGCTAGTATTATAATTCAATTAAAATAGTTCTGTATGTTGATTAATTTAAAAACACGTGAGAAGGGCGTTATGTATCAAATCTAAAATAATGCAACGGAATGTCTGGCCTGATTCTTGGTTATGAATACCAGATCATTGATGCACTACACATATATAACTTTAAATACATACATATTATAAATATATACATCCATGGCTGGAGTACAAACATTCGTGTTCATCACACAAATGAATGCCCCCAGCGGGACTCAAACCCACGACCGCTAGCACAGCAAATAGGGTCACTACAAACTGAGCCAAACGTGTCGTTTAAATTTCAATGGTTTATTTAAGTAGTAGGAATATTAGAATGTGTTCAAAAATGTAACAACGTTTAATTTCCATAAGCCAAGTACTTTAGATACCTACTTATAGGCCCGTATTTATTAGTCCCTCACGAATCCCATATTCAGTGAATGAAGGAATTTAACAGAAATTTGCGAGTGCAGCCATAGGCAACAGCTAGTAAATTATATGTAAAAATATCATAAATATCACAAAAATTGTAACATATAGTTATGTTGTATAATGTACAGTATTTAATTTCTTTCCAAACGTTACAACTTACATGCCTTTCGGCAATACCAAGGTGGAGCATTTATTTACGACTACACTATATTTCATTTCATTACTGGTTTGACGTGAAAATAATTAGGTTGGTAATAACCATTCATACATACGATACGTATGTGCTACCGGTTATGAAAATTTTAAACATTTTTGTTCTCAGTTATAGATGTTAAAGTGCGAATTAACAGTTTTGAGAAACGCTCCCTCTTTTTTCACTAATATAATTGGAGATAGAAAGAGATAGAGTGTGTATGCGTGTGCGCACAGGGAATGCGTATGAGTTTTCAATGTTGTTACTAGGTTATATTTTGTTCATATTATTTTCTAACTGCATAGAATTTAATAATAACATGTTTTCCATATATATACACATAATAAAATTCTAACTGAGTCGAATCTGTAATTTTTTTTTTTAAATCTTATTGAAATAGCCATTATTATCGATACAGAGGCCGAATCGATAGTTTTTAGATTTTTTATCTGTCTATCTGTCTATATGTCTGTCTGTCTGTGACAGCATCACGAGAAAACTACTGGACAGATTTTGATAAAATTTGGATGATGACAGCTGGTTATCCGGGTCAACATATGGGATACTTTTTACTACAGGAAAATATTCGACGGCACGTTTGGCTCAGTTTTTAGTGACCCTACTTGCTGTGCCAGCGGTCGCGGGTTCGAGTCCCGCTGGGGCATTCATTTGTTTCATGAACACGAATGTTTGTACTCCAGTCATGGGTGTTTATATTTATAATATGTATGTATTTAAAGTTATATATGTGTAGTATATAAACTATCTGGTATCCATAACACAGGCCTTACCATGGAACTAGACGGTGCTGTGTGTTAATGTAATTAGTTACTAAACATATATATATATATATATATATATATATATATATATATATATATATATATAAACCCACATGACAAATGATACATGGTAAAAAAGTAGTTAATAAATGTTACAAAATGACAATTCATTGACACATAAAAAAAAGTCACTGAATCAACCTTTATACACCATTGAAATAATTTAAACATGAATGTATTAATTAAACAATAATTAAATTCACGATCCAATCAAATTAAAGGTCGCATGAACTAAAGAATATGGCACCACCCAAATTTCAATGCAAAAACGTCGTAACTCTAAACTATAATACAGGTGATAATTGACTGTTTATGTCGTTCTTGTTTAAGAAAACTCGAAACTCGAACTGGTGAAGCTACTTTAACAGTATCCACTTATAAAACAATTCATAAAAAATGAAGAACTTATTTTCAACTCTATTTCAATGATATAAGGTCCATTTTTGATTAACACATTTTTCTTTTTTTTTTAGTATAATGTTTTATGTTATACCGCTGTCAAGTCGCCTTTTAATCGAGACGCGGGATCGAGTTGTTAAGATAATGATCGGATATTAATTATTTTGTACATACCTTAAGGTTTTAAGCCGGAAGCTCTAACGGAGATAAAAAGAACTTGAGATAAACAGCTAGTAATTTTGCCGTCCATTGTGTGACAGTTTATATTTTCTTGCTTTGTAATTATTTTGTCGCAATACTCGATAACAGTTTTATATCGATTCATGATAAAAAAAAATTAAAGAGTGCGTGTATGAATGTGTACGCGCGCAAGAAGTAAAACTTCTGTAGGTTATCGGTAATCTTCATGAAATTCAATTTATGTTTTAAATAATTAGGATAGGTGAGGCTAAAAATGTCGCATATTACAATCATAATATATTTATTTAAGAAAAGAATATAATATTATATATCATTTGTCAGACAATAACAACGGTTACCATGGCAACAAATGCGTTCATTTTTTCGTAACGCATTCACCAGCTTACCCCTCAAGTCAAGCGTGCGTAAAGAAGTTTTACTTCAATAAAAAATGAATTTTAAGCGGTTATGAGTGTTGTTGAAAAGAAAATGAGGCCCCGCGACGTTTCTAGAGTTAATATTGTTTTTTAGTAGATCGTTTATTTTTGACCATTCATTTATTGGTTTTTACAATATACGAAAAAAAAGGGACATTAAGTACACAAAATTTATTCCATTACTGTAAACGTTTCGCATAACGGTAAGAATTTATCTGGCTTTACCTTATTTATTTTTGGCTTGCACTAGTTCTTTCAATTTAAACCAAAAATATATAACCTGTCTTTAATTGTTTAACTAAAATTTACTAGTAATGAGAGCTACCGCGCTTGAATTCGCCATTCGACAAGTTTCTTTTTTCACTTACGAATCTATTTTCTAAAATTAAACAAAACGCGAGTTATGGCACTTCCTCCCCAAACTTTTTGTTACGTCAGATGGCAGGGATGCACGACCTTATTTTTTTTGTTTTGTTTGAGTTTGTTTCTTTTTAGTTTTTTTCTTTTAGATTTAACTGTTATTTTTCTTATTATTTATAACTATTTTTTGGATAGTGTATAAGCCTGTTACAATATGGTGCACTTTGTGACGCCTTTAAACACTTAACGTGTTGTAATAATTTTTAGATAATATGTTATAATGTTAACAACTGTGTGTCCAGTGAATAAATATATAAAATACTCATGAACCTTTTTTGTTTCTATTAGATACTTTTAATACATACAAACACCCATTCACAGAACAAATATCTATGTTCATTACACAAAATGTTTGTCTTTGATGGAAATCAAACCCACGACCTAATAAAGCAGAGTTAGGTACTTGTATTACAGACTGAGCTGCAAAACCAGTTAATGTAAAATAATTCCTGTGATAAAAGGGTTGGAACCCCTGTCTAAATAACCGAAAGGTCAATGTACTTTGTTGCCTATCTATTATACTATCTTTATGGCTCACACTATAGCTTTTCTGGCCGATGAATTCCACTTAACCTCGTATATATGTAGGTGGTATGCGTAATTGAATTTTCTAACGTTAAAAGAAACAGAAAAAGGTCTCATCTATACTAATATTATAAAACTGAAAAGTTTGTTTGTTTGTTCTTTTGGTTGAACACGCTAATCACAGGAACTACTTATCCGATTTGGAAAATTCTTTTTCCATTAGATAGCCCGTTAACTGAGGAATCCTGGAAAATGTACAATTCTCGTGGGATAGTTTTGTTTTTGTCTAGGGACGAACCCAAAGCGACCCGAGGATGAGTCGCTAGTCTTACATAATATCACTATTCTCGAAAGCGAAAGATTGTACACCTTTCATATAAAATGAAATCATAAAAGATCACATAACTGTAAAAATCTAATCTATATAGTATCTGAATTTTCCAATATATTTTTGTAATAAAAAAAAGACAGAGTTCCAACTAACGCAAATTAAATCGAAAATTCATTGGATTTACTCGTGTTTGACAAACGTTTTTATTCTTATTCTACGTAATGTTTACTCGATGGAATCGCATTGGCTCGTTTGAAAGACATTGATTACTTTTTGGTATTGCTATAAAAAACGCTATGTACACAGTTTTGTTGTTTTATTGTATTTAATTATTTATTGCTTCCCCTAACTACAAGAACATAGAGTCACTATGGTCTTTTATCTAAAACATTATTATATTTTCTTCTTCGTTCTTTTGGCGACTTTATTCTCGGTATATAATGTGTGACAATCAAACATGTTTAAAATTGTTGTGGTATGCTATGTACAAAAACGTGAATTAAGAAAATATATTATTGTAAATAGGCAGTAGTAGCCCAGTGGTAACGCGCTCGCTAGGAACAGCGAGTGAAGCGGGTTCAAATCCCGGGTCTCGCAGCTCTGATATTTTCATATGCGAATCATTTCTAACATGATTATCAATTGTCTTACGGTGAAGGAAAAACATCGTGTTGAAACCTGCATGTCTGAGGGAACCTAGCAAGTTTTCGAAAGACGTGTGAAGTCCGTCAACCCGCACTTGGCCAGTGTGGTGGACTATGGCCTGATTGCCCTCGTATTGAAGGGAGACGCGTGCCCAGCAGTGGGACGTTAAAAAAGTAATCCCTACTTTAAGTAGGATTCTCTATCAATAATGTATGAACCATGATTACGTTTCGAATAACGTTATAGTGTAAAACGTTACTTATTATCCTAACTAGTAGGTATTCGCCCAGTTGTCGGAATTCGATCATAATAATTATTGAAAATTTGAGGAAAACATATGAATAGAATTTACACATCTTTACAAAAAAACTATCTACAAATTTTTGAAGTTATACTTCTATTGGCACGTTTGGAAAAAAATATGAGAGTTAAATTTTTACTATACGCACGCACACCGACAGCCAAAAAGCGACATGATGAAGTTAGGTGAAAGCGACATGATGAAGTTAGCTGCATTCTTTTACAAACAGAGAGTTGTGACATACGGGATGAAATCTTCAGCTATTTTTGTTCTGTTACGCCAAAGAAGTATAACTTCTTACGTGCGTACATAAGTACAAACACTATATTTTTTTTTAGATAAAACCAATGCTCATCAATAACCACAAAAAAAAAACAAAAGTCTACAAACAGAGAAAAAAAGATATTAAACTGTTTTGTCTATGCCTATTTATTGTATAATAATACGGTCATTCGATTACGGCAGTTGATCTCGTTGAGACCAAATACATATATAGAAGATATTACATTGCACAAAAGTATGTGCAAATAGTACTCAATCGACAATACTCTATTTTCTCACTCTCTTCTATACATATTATAAAATTGTAACTAAGCCGAATCTGTACATTAAATATTTTTTGGAAAATCTTATTGAAATAGACATTATTATCGATGCAGAGGCCGAATCTATTGTTTTTAGAATTTTTGTCTGTCTGTCTGTCTGTCTGTCTGTCTGTCTGTTACCGCATCACAGAAAAACCACTGGAGGGATTTTGATGAAATTTGGTATGATGATAGCTGGTTATCCGGGTCAACATATAGGATACTTTTTACCGCGAGAAAATATCTCATTTCTGAAAAAAAGTACAAAAACTGGTAGGAACAAAACCACGATAATACTATTTGTAAACAGTTTAGCAAGGTAACTTACAAAATGCGATAAAAACTATAAAAATAGCTTATCTTGAAAATCATATTATTAATAGTCCTATTTTATCCATTAAAATAGTTATTTTAATTAATATTTATTTATGTTATGTTGATTTTTAGATACTCGACAATAGATGTCGCCATGTGTTTTTAAAATACGTAGTTTTAATTCCAAAAAAATGAATGTATGAATGTATGTAGAATTACCTACTACTAAATTACCCGCGGCCTCGCCCGTGTTGAAATTATTAATAAAGCAAACTTTTGATTTTATAAATGAGTAACTATACCTACACATAATAAAATTGTAACTAAGCCGAATCCGTACATTCAATATTTTTCGGAAAATCTTATTGAAATATTCATTATTAGCGATATAGAGGCCGAATCTATAGTTTTTAGAACTTTTGTCTGTCTGTCTGTATGTAACTGCATCACAGCAAAACCAATGGAGGGATTTAGATGAAATTTGGTATGGTGATAGCAGGTTATCCGGGTCAATGCATAAGGATATTTATTACAGCAGGAAAATATCTCATTTCTGAGAAAATATACAAAAACTGGTTAAAATAAAAGCAAGATGATACTATTAACATATTAGCAAGGTAACTTAATATGTTAAAACTATTAAAAAAATCTTATCTTAAAAGAAATATAATTAAAATAGTTATTTTAATGAAAACTTATTTATGTGTTATTTAGACATTTGATAATAGATGTCGCCATGTGTTTTTAAAATACGTAGTTTTAATACACTAAATTACCCGCGGCTCCGCCCGTGTTTAAATTTTTAATCAAACAAACGTTTTGGCTTTATAAATTAGTAACATATTAGTAATATTTTGTTGGCCGAAACAATTTTCAAATGAGAATATTTGTAAATTTTTATTGTTTAGTAAATAATGTTAATGTTTTTTAATCTTTTAATGTAAAAATTGGGCAAATGCAAATCCAACTCGCGCATTATAGGTTTCGTATAGCAAAATACTATGTTGTTTTTCTTACTTACGTGTTTTGTTAGGTTAACACTAAAATAAATACCTACGAATAATATTTACGTTTCCACAATATCGGCTCATTTTATCAACCGTGAAAATAAGTTCGATTTATATTATTTTATAACATTTTATGGAAAACAAGTTTATGGCTGTTAAACTGCCAAAGCGGGTAACTAAAAATATTTCATATCTCAAAAACTATGAAAAAGTATTTTAGGAACTGCTATACCTCAGCTTTTTCACTTTTTCTTAACATCCTTTCTTGGAAGATAAAGGCTTAAAGGACACAACAAAATGCTTACGACTTTAATCATATTAGCCGAGCCATATAAAATAATAAAAAGTATTTGCTTAGAATTATTTACTTATCACACTTTCTTTTGAAAATTATTTTGGAAAATATTACTAACTAGCGCTAATTAAGAAAAGTTATCAATATGTAATTTAAATAATCAGCTAAATATTAAATTAATCAATAGCTGTCTATTAGTAAAAAATGATTAAAATTAATTCCGTAGTTGGAGAGTTTATCGCCCAAAACTAAAAAAACAAACAAAACAGAAGTATAGACATACATAAATGTTATTGCTAAAACAAAAAGTGCAATTTAACGGAGGAACCTTTGTGACATTGTCAATCATTGCCATTATTTATCAATCATGTGTGCAATGAAAGTAATGTATAATGTAAGAGTATACTAATGTGTAAAACCTAAAAATTTTGTTTTTGATCATCTGAACGCGGGCGGAGCCGCGGGAAATGCTAGTATTTACTAAGGAGAATACAATTTTGTTACTAACCTAATAAAAACAGATTGCTTAAAAACATCTTATTTACTTTTAAAGATAAATTAATAAGTTGGGGCATTAACACACAGCACCATCTAGCTCCACGGTAAGCTACGAGGCTTGTGTTATGGATACCAGATAGTTGATACACTACACATATTATATAACTTTAAATACTATATTATAAATATAAACACCCATGACTAACCAAACAACCTATCCTATTAGTTAAATGTACCTATAATCAATTTTTTTTTCACTCTTCAATGACATTTTATGATGTATGTACCCATATTTTTTTTAATCCTTAACATTTGACTTACTTTGCCTAGCTTTGTAACACCAATTTCTTGACATAAACACCCTATAACACTTTTTGTGCGACTCGGGAATTGAACTCAAAATGATGAGATACCCCATAAGCTACCTTGATCGACGAGCAATCTATTTATTGAACCGTACCATCACCCATAGTATTCTCCATGACGTTAACAACTTCACTCCAACTTGTACAAACTAACTTTGACTGCTTAATAACGCGTTAGCTATAACCCTTATTGATTGCTTTATTTTAAGCTATCGAAGCGTTAATTTTAATTCGATGATCACTTTATAAAATTAGTGCTTACCTAAATGGTTGAAATTCGACAATAATAATTATTGAAAATTTAAGGAAAACATATGTGAACATAATCTATCTATTTATATAAAAAAAAACTGTTTGCAAAAATGTTCATTGATTATAATATATACTTAATATTATAAACCTGAAGAGTTTGTTTTTTGTTTGGTTGATCGCGCTAATCTCAGGAACTACTAATCCGATTTAAAAACTTTAAGTTAACTGAGGAAGGCTATAGGCTATATATCATCCCGGAAAAATGTACAGTTCCCGTGGGATAGATTTGTTTTTTGTCCAGGGAGGAATTCAAAGCGAAGCGAGGGTGAGTCGCTAGTAGATACTAAAGCTCGTGAATAGCTTCTAAATAATAAAAAAAGAAAATCGTTCAAGAAACAGAGGAGAAAAATTTAACCTATTGGTTGTTACAAACGCTCGCTTGGATAGCCTAGTAAAGCAGGTTCAAACCCGAATCTTGCAACTCAAAGGTCTTTCAACATAACCGTATTTCAACATAATTAACATTTTCAATTTTTTCAACATAATTATCCCTTTCTTCTATGGTGCAATAAAACATTAAATAATAAATAAATAAATAAATATGTTGGGACATTAACACACAGCACCATCTAGTTCCATGGTAAGCTTCGAGGCCTGTGTTATGGATACCAGATAGTTGATACACTATACATATATAACTCTAAATACATACATATTATATACATTGTGAGGAAACCTGTATTAACACTAGAGTACACGCGTGGCCTACTATAGTAGACCAGGGTCACTCTTTTTGCAATAACTTTTTAGTTAAGCGAGCTAGATACTAGTGATTCCAGGTAAGCCTCGTCTTGTATATTTGTGACAACCTCAGTACCCCCCGCGAACCCAGCACGTATGCATACTCAAGCAATTTGGCGCCAAAAGCGTGGGCCTACTAAAGTAGTCCGCGCGTGTATTGGTGTACCAAATTCAGGTATGTAACTTTTGGTGTATTATCGATTTATAACAGTATTATAATATTCTCTAGTCATTATTAATGTATTTATATGTATGTACATGAAATTATTATTATTTATATATTGTTTACAAATTGCAAAATGTATATTTTTTCTTATATTATTAGTGTTTTTGGATATCTGATCACATCATGAATGATGGAAAGGAGGTTCATCATACTTAAGATGAAGAAGTGATTCAGAGTAAAAATGATGAAGTTCAGTCAGGACCGGCCTTACGGGCCCTAGTCCGCGTGTCAGAACTCCGCATGAATATGAAGAGGAAAGATTGAGTGTATCTAACGAAACATCAGGTTTAGATGACGTTTCACTCTCGTAACTAGCAACCGGAAGGCGCGGTCCAGTCTATAAATCGACGAACGGAACTATTTGGCACAAAGATGTTTCACCAGCAACGCGATCTCACCCCAAAACATATAAGATAAGACCACCAGGCCCAAAAGGAGATGCAGCTAGGAATGCTAAAGATCCGTTATCCTGTTTAACTATTTTTCACGCAAGATATCTTGGATATCTGGTAAGATGTGTAATAGAAGCACTTTTGGGCAGCACAGTTCAAGAACCTCAAGAGTCTCAACACGATTTGACTTCAAAGATAGGACGAGTTGATCGATGTGCACTCTGCTCGAGAGCCCAACATCGGTCGACAAAAAAGTGGTGCAAGACTTGCAATGAATGGATTTGTCCCAATCACCAAGCACTAGTGTGTCCTGAATGCTACAAAAACAAAGAAAATAGTGATAAAGTTTAGTTTTAAGTTAAAAAAATTACGTTGATCTCAGAAGTGCCATTTTTATTACTTTTTCTTATATATTTGCTAAATTGTTGATTCTTAATAATTTCTTGATAATTTATCTAATTAAAATTAAATTAAGGTTATAAAACTAAGTAAAATAAATACCTTTTCCATTGCATTTGTTGTTTTAATCATATAATTAGGAATATAGAAGTTATTGACATTTTAAAATGGCCTGCTATAGTAGGCCACGCGTGTACTCAAGTAAAAAAAGGGGGCGCGTGTACTCTAGTGTTAAGAGAACTACTAAGAACTGTAAACTCTTCTAACTTATTTCACCACTCTCATGAACCCTGGCTTATTTCTCATCTCATTGTAGGGAGGCCTAAGCCTTTATTATTAGCACGCTTTATAATCTAAGTAGAATTTCTAGGTACTTTACTTTTCTAACACACTAATACGCTACGGGAATCACTACTTTATGTACTAGTACATTAAGCAACATTTTGAAACAACAATGTTATTTCTTCATTTATGAAAAATATAATATGTGGCTATAATACCCTATCAGCCATTGTTAAATTACTAACATGTAGTATATTATTATGTCTATCTTTTACTTCACATTCTGTATCTGGCAATGTAAAAAAGTTGACGACACGTTTGACTCAGTTTATTGTGACCCTACTTGCTGTGCCAGCGGTCGCAGGTTCGAGTCCCGCTGGGGGCATTCATTTGTGTCATGAGCAGGAATGTTTGTACTCCAGTCATGGACGTTTATATTTATAATATGTATGTATTTAAAGTTATATATGTATAGTGTATCAACTATCTGGTATCCATAACACAAGCCTCGTAGCTTACCATGGAACTAGGTGGTGCTGTGTGAAAAAAAACGAAGTATACACAGGATCACGCCTCAGAATGTTAATTATCAGTATGATTTTTACAAAATTTATTGTTTTTTTGTTTCTTTGAATGCACCTTCTCTGGAAGTACCAAATAGTAGTAGTAGTTATTGCATATTTATTGAGGAATGTTTCATACTGACCAAAATACATCAACAAACACCTCGAGAGATGTCACGTGCAAAATCTTCTATAGATAATTACATAAATACACCAATTTCTATAACATTTAAGTGGGCAGTTAAATTATAATGTTTTTCTTTTAAACTACATCGGTTTAATCGGAGCAGGTGGTACAGGTAAATTTATCGGGAAGATATCTGAATGGGCGCCGCGTCGTGACTCGAATCCTTAGTACTAATAATAAACCTTATCCCTCTTTGATGATTGTTAACGTTACGACGTTTAAAGATGTGATTGACTTTGTTACTATAATCTACTATTTAGATCATCTGATACGTTGGTAAAGCCTTAAAAAGGTCACAGGTTCAATGCCAATGGTTGAAATTATTGTATCCTTCTTTTTAAAAAACAATTAATGTAAATATACACAGAAAATAGCGTGGACAAAGCATCGCCTTAGTATTTATTTGTTCAAACTACCAATTCTTGTACATTACAGTAGGGAGCTTTTTTCTCTATTTTAAAAATAAAGCTGTATATCTAATATTTATATACATATGTAAATAAAACAAATCTTTTAGATTTTTTTAAAGTAAAATGTCTATTTTATACTAATAAAATTGATATTTAAAAGTCAATAATTCTGACAAATAAGCGCTGAGATGGCTATAGATAGACTTAATTCTAAAAGTGTAGTCAATCCATGTACGTGTTTTGTTTATAATATAATAAGTATATATAATATTTTTTGCTAGTAAACTCTACATTTTTGCCTTACCTACTTATTCGTTATATTACAAAAGAAAAAATGTCCGTATGTTTTTTTTTTGTAGATAGTCTGTGGCTCTTCCTAAAATTCATCAAGCCAGATTTTCAATAAATTTCTCTCTGTCTTGAAAAAGAACTCTTAACAAAAGTCGCACCTGCAATTATAACATTGGTTACATTTTTATATCTAACAAAGAAATATTGAAACACGCATATTCAATTCAAAATTAATATAATAAAATTCTGAGTCGAATCTGTACATTAAATATTTTTTGGAAAATCTTATTGAAATAGTCATTATTATCGATACAGAGGCCGAATTTATAGTTTTAAGAATTTTTGCTTGTCTGTCTAGGACAGCATCACGAGAAAACCACTGATCAATATACGATACTTTTTACTGCGGGAAAATATCTCATCTCTGAGAAATCTATACTAACCGTTAAAACGTATCTGGACGAACCCGAGTGGAGCGAGGTTGAGTCTCTAGTCTCAAAATAAATTAAAAACCAATAACCACTCAAAGGATAAAGGATTTAACAAATACAATAGGCATAAACGTTAATGCATGCGTTTCTTTAGAACCCTCTATACGTAATTAGTCGACGTAACCAAAAATAGCTTTCTTTGTTCTTCACATTATCTTAAATTGAAATGTCTGTACACATCAATACAAAGTAATTGTATTTTTTTTATGTTTTCATTCACTCAATCGGTTCAATCGAGTTCATTGAGAAAGTATTTTAACAAGCAAAAAAGCGCACGTGGCTCAAAGAGCCCTCTAATAAGAGCAGGTATGCCATATTTTTCTATTTGAGTGACATTTATGTTTACGTTTTTTATAAAAATAAATACAGCTTATTTGCACACACGTTTATGATTTTACTAGTATATTCAGAGCTTTTCTGAAGCTTTCATAATGTAGATATTCTTATGCGTGTTTTTTAAGAGCCGTCAGCTTTCAATATTACGATTGAAGATTTTTAAAACAAAGGGAATTTCTAAAAAATGGTTTCCAATAATCAGACAGATATCAATTAAAATAATATTTTTATTCATATTCATCTGTAATTTTCTGGAGATATGTTGTAATAACCTATAAATTTTTTTTATATCCCGACGAAAGTAGTAAACAGTTGCCAAAAATAATAAGACAAACTAAATTTGGAAAATCTTAGTATTTATTTAATATTCTTAATTAAAATTTTGTGGTTTAGACAGAAATAACGTTATCTATACTTAATATTATAAAAAGGTAAAGTTTGTGAGTTTGTGAGGTTGTAGGAGGTAATCTCTGGATCTGCGGAACCGATTTAGATGAAATTTGGTAAGAAGATATTTTGAGACCCTGGAAAGGACATAGGATACTTTTTATCCCGGAAATCATCCCATAAGGGAGTGAAAATGGGGATAAAAGTTTGTATGGGGAATCAACCTAGGGACGGACCCGAGTGAAGCGAGGATGAGTCACTAGTTAATCGATCGATTTTACTTTCCATGGACTTATTATAATTATTTCTAGAAAGCGATAATAAACGAAATCTAACACCAACATAAAATGATCCATAATACTTTCTTAGATTTACGCGAATGTTTGACATTTAAATAAAACTATCTTTTCGGATTTTTTCGCGGATTTATTTTGATTTTTGGTTCCCGACGTTTCGATTGCTTTACAGCAATCATGGTCACGGGAGAGTCTAAGGTGTTAGATGTCTCAAAGTTATTATATAGTTGTTACAGACAGCCTACCCACAAATAACAAAATGAATTCAAAAAACTTGAAAATTGGCACCAAAGTACCTTACAATATTTGTTAATTTTCAAATTAATATTTTCATTTGCAAATAGTAATTCTTAATTAATTTTAATTTTTTAAATTACACATAGAATAATAATGTGGCTTAAATAATTAATAATTTATTTTTTCTTTATAGTTATAAATATAATAATGGCAACACTAAATATAGATTATTAATCAATAAATTTTCTAAAAAATTGTAATAATTATAATAATAAAGCTAAAATTATATAAATAATATAAAATTATATAATATAAAAGTAATTAAAATTATAAAAATGTTTTAAAATTAAAATTAACAAATATTGTAAGGTACTTTGGTGCCAATTTTCAAGTTTTTTGAATTCATTTTGTTATTGTGGGTAGGCTGTCTGTAACAACTATATAATAACTTTGAGACATCTAACACCTTAGTCTCTCCCGTGACCATGATTGCTGTAAAGCAATCGAAACGTCGGGAACCAAAAATCAAAATAAATCCGCGAAAAAATCCGAAAAGATAGTTTTATTTAAATAAAATGATCCACTTTTTGCCTACATTTTCTTTTTATATCTGACCTTAACTAGGACAAATGGTTATCTCATGTAGGTATCAAACTTGAGACCTCCGGCTTTTAAAGCATAACAAATTAGACAAATTCCACTGCGCTATAACAGTCACCTCATATTATGATATTGAACCTGTTCATATGATAATGAAGTTTATCTTTTACATTAAACTTTGATAACAGTTATATTTTAACGGAAGTTTTACCGGTCATTGCAACAAGTTTCTACCTTACATACTAATTATACACATTACATATAATCTATTCATCTAGCCTACACATTACCAACTTGTCGCGTAATCGAACTCAGCAGAAGATTCAAAGGTAATTTCATTCTAAAACAAATAAAAAATGTAAAAGGAAAACAAATCTTGAAGATTTTTTTGGAAATTTACATTCGGGATTTCAGCCCGACTTGAAATGCCTTACATAATTTGAAGGAATGATAAATGGTCTGTTTTGCAAGTCGTGAAACGCGTTGAGCGAGTCGATTTCTGTGTTCACTTCCTTTACTCAGATGTAGGTTGATAATGATAAATTATTTTATCTGAAAAACAAATTTCAAGCTTCAAATTGAGAGGATAAAACTCAAATTCTCTAAACGGAAAGACCCTTTGAGTATTTCGTGGAAGAATTTTGATCTAATTTTCAGAATGTTCAAATAAACAAAAATATAAATTGGATTCGTCAGATGGTTTTATAATTTTTTGCATTATGGATTTTGTCTTCAGTTCGATTTTCGTATGAGATAAATACCTAATTTATCTCAAGCTATATTAGTTTTTATCACAGCTTTGTCTTTATTTTAAGTAAGTATTTAATCTGTAAGTATTAATAAAATAGCAATTTAAACGGCTTTAATCGAAATTCACAGAACAATAACCAATATGTTAAATATTACAGTGTTTAAAAAAGCGGCAATTTAGGACATAAATAGTATAATAATTTAAATCATAATTTTTATGATTAATTTTTCTTATTGTTTTACCGACCGTGTTAAATTAAAAAAAAATTAAGCACCCACCTCCATTATATTTAAACAATTTACATCTTAAGAACATAGGTAGTTATGATAAAATTTGTTTATTCAAAATAACAATAACTACATTCCAAGCGGTATAATAAATTTAAAAAATACAAATCGTTTAAACTCCTCATACAATGCGATGCCATATAAAGTAAAAGTCACGATTGTACTATCTTAAATCTAAGCAAATAACGCTTATGTCGAGCCGTAGGTTATAAATCCTTACTAATATTATTAATGCAGTATGTTTGTTGGTTTGTGTTTTTAATATTTTCGCAGAAATGTAGTAAAGGAGTGACATGTTTTTTGCAAAGAGATAGTAACTAGCAACTTACCCTCCTATTGTATTTATATATTACACTAACGACTCATCCTCGCTTCGCTTCGAATTCATCTCTAGACAAAAACACGGGAACCGTACGTTTTTCCGGGATGATAATATATAGCCTATAGTTTTCCTCATTTAACGGGCTATCTAATGCAAAAATAATTTTCCAAATCGGATTAGTTGTTCCTGAGATTAGCTCGTTCCACCAAACAAACAAACAAACTCTTCAGCTTTATAATATTAGTATAGATACAAGTAGCGCCATCTTTTGACTAGTTTAATTACTAACAGTATTTTAGCCTATGTATTAGTCTAGGTCATAGTCTATTTGTGTACTAAATGTCATCCAAATTCTTTTAACCGTTTCAACGTAAAGGATTAATAAACATACATACAAATTTTAATAATAATATGATTACCATTGATACAAAAACTCAAAATACACAATTAGCGTCTCAAAAGTGTCCTCAAAAAGATGAACATAATTCGAAATTATGCGCCTTTTTCAAATCTCCTTTGCTCATCGCTTTTCGAATGACAGAATTAAAACGCACGTTGTTTCATTTGAAAAAGTACTTTATGTGGTGTGCGTAAGTTCGAATTTGTGTTTGGACAATTAGAACTTTCGATTTTTGAATTTTATACTTTGGTTTAACTTAACACATGTCCACGCCACTTTTTGAAGAGATATTTGTTAGGAAATGTGTATCTATGTATTTATATATCAATAGTGATTACATAATAATATATTTTAATACACATTTAATAGTTCTATTCGATATCAGTATAATATATAAATATGTTAGTACATTAACACACAACACCATCTAGTTACATGGTAAGCTACGAGACTTGTGTTATGGATACCAGATAGTTGATACGCTACATATATAAAACTTTAAATACATACATATTATAAATATAAACACCCATAACTGGTGTACAAACATTCGTGCTTATCACACAAATGAATGTCCTCAGCGGGATTCGAACCCGCGACCGCTGTCCAGTAAGTAGGGTCACTACAAACGGAGCCAAACGTGTCGTCATACGAATTACAAAACATTTTATTTTATTTGCAAAGCTTTCGTCCATCCCTGTACACTTAGATAATATATTACGTACCTACCCTAGATATAGATTGTAGATTAAAATCATCCTTTATACCATATCGAGTAGAATGTGTACTTGCAATAATAATCGAGGTTTATCATTTCTTGCATTAATGAACTAAACAAAAATTCGTGACTTTCCAATCTCCTGGGTGGGAGCTGCATATTTTATTTTTTCAATTTTTAAATATGAATAAGGTACATATATCATTATTTAATTTAATTTAGTGAAAAAGGAAATGTGATTTATTCCGACCATGACAGATCAAATTTTGGTTTTAACTGGGAATCTTACTGAGAGTTTATAACAATTGATCTAAAGATATTAAAGTAACCAATAACATGAAAACCCCTTCACTCTATTTATTTTACCTCTCATAAGAACCGACGTCTTCTCCTGCCTCCGAAAAGCTTCCTAACTCTAAAAAAAATCAAAAGCCTTTTCTTACCCCACCTACAATATTTTTAATTTGATTTTTTGCTCCCAAAGTTTCACATGCTCTATATCAAACAAAATCACAGGAAAGACTAAAGTATTTCTCCCTCCTAAAGTCATAGATATTACAGACGAGTCTATCTATACATATAATAAAATTGTAACTGATCGCTGTCTGTACCTTTTATATTTGAGAAAAACTATTATTGGAGTTCTTTATCAACGCAATAGAACCCAAAACAATTATTTTAAGAATTTTTGTCTGTTTGTCTATGCGTTTGTGCGCGCCAATCTCAGAAACAGCCGAACCAATTTGAGTGCGGTTTTCACTAATGTGTTGTGGTAAGCTTCACATAACATTTAATACCTATTTTATTTCAATCGGTTCATAAATAAAAAAGTTATGTCAATTAAAAGAACTACCTAGGGACGAACCCGATCGAAGCGCGGGTGAATCGCTAGTTTACAATATAAAAAAATTTGAAAGAAAAGAGAAATAGCATCGGCACCTTTAAATTTTACAATAAGTAATATATAAAACCTAATTAGAATTATACTCTTATACATAATATACTCATTTGTTCTTTAATTTTTTTTGAAATAATTTTATTTATTATGAAATAAATAAAAATGGAGACACAGTCACATTATCATTCAGCTAACTTGAAATCTTTTATTTTAGTCATCAAAGAACAACCGCTTTGTTATTTTAAAGTCAATTAGTACATTTATGCAGTTTCCTGTTCAACGATATGGAGGATATGCAAACATCGTGAGGACGCACATTATATGTCAGTCAACGTTTGAAAATGACAGGCGTATGACGTGTCATTAGGAATATTAATAAAATCATTAACAAATGTATGGCGGATACAAAAAAAAACGTGTGTGTGTGTGTGTACGCACGTAAGAAGTTATATTTCTTTGTCGTGACAGAATAAAAATAGCTAAAGATTTCATCCCGAATGTCACAACTCTCTGTTTGTAAAAGGAATGCGGCTAACTTCATCATGTCGCTTTTTGGCTGTCGGTGTGCGTGCGCATCGTAAAAATTTTACTCTCATATATTTTCCAAACGTGCCAAAAGTGTCATAGTAGGTAGCGTGATTTATAGTACTATTCTCGAATTTAACATACAGATTTTTATGTTACCTTTTTTTAAAGAATAAGGGAAATTTTATATAGGTACTAAGTAATTTACCCTCGCTTCTCTCGGGTGCGTGCCTAGCTTTTTTTAAAAGTTTTAAATACATATGAATAGTTATTACGAGTGTATCTTAGAAGAAAGACTTATGCTATTGCAGATTTATCTATAAGCCTTATTAAGATCTACAATTTTTTAGTACATTGTTTTGATGTATCTCTTAAAGTTTAACCAGCGTTTTAGACATATAAATTTCTAAGAACGACTCTATCGAACCAGTTATTGTTTTTCCCGTGGGAATGAAACATTTTCCTGTAGTTTAAGATATCCTAAATGTTGACTTCAGTAATAAATTATTACTATACATAATTTAGTTAAAATCGGTTCAGTACTTTTTGCGAGAAACGCATACATCGATTTCGCTAAGTTACTGTTTTATAATTTGTATAGATTAGTTGTCTTCCCCTTGAAAGAAAGATAGCAAGCATAATAAAAGTTTTTTTTTCCTATTCTTCTTCATGTTACTAAAATCTGTTAGCTATTTTTATTTATTAACATTTATTTACTTATCATAACAATGAGTATTGAGTATTGTATTAATATATAATTCCTTAGTCTGAGGTGTCCGTACCAATATTTTGTTGTGTTACTTGCACATGCAATACTGTCATTTTTTCAATTTAAATGTAAAAATTTACTATTGTTTCAAAAATGCTTGCAAAATTATATTAGAGTCTTGAAAATAATTCACTTTTTTATATTGGAGTCGAGCTTAATTTCTGACATCTATACTAATCTATACTAATATTATAAAGAGGAAAGATTTTTTTTATTTGTTTGTTTGTACCGAATAAGCTCCGAAACTAATAAACTGATTTAGACGAAATTTGGTAAGAAGATAGTTTGTGACCGTAGCAAGAACATAGGATAGTTTTTATCAATATATTTAGAAACCATTCCTTAAGGGGGTAAAAATGGGGATAAAATTTGTTATGTCTTAAATTATATTTGAGAATTTTCTTCAGCCTATCTTTAAAAAGCATATCGTTCGTGCAAGTCAAGGATTAAGCCAGCAACCACTTTTATAGAAAGCAGATTCAATTACACTAGAGTTGGTACGTATAAATAGAGATTGAGTAATTTTAAACTTAAGTAATCGTTACATTAGCTATCAGTAAAGCTGTTCAAAAATTTATTTCATCATTAAATAGATATGAATCAAGATATTGTATAAAAAAGGAGATAAAATATAATTAAATACGATTAAAAAATAATCTCCTCGTGAAGATTATAAAATCAAAACAAATAATTAACATACGTAAGTGTTAAAAGTTTTTTTATCGTATCGTTTAAGATAGGAAAGTGATTTAAATGAGATTAAAGGTTATCTAAGCAATTAAACTTATTTTAAAAAACTAGTGATTTCTCCCGCTTCCTCGTTTCTAGAAGCCTGTTGCAACGTACAAAAACATCGACTTTTCTTATTATATAATATAACTAGCGACTCGCGCTCGTTCCGCTCGGATTTATCCCTAGTTACGTTTTAACGTTTAGTATATATTTCTCAGAGATAAGATATTTTCCCGCAGTAAAAAGTATCCTATATGTTGACCCGGATGACCAGCTAATATCATAGCAAATTTCATCAAAATCTGTTCACTGGTTTTCTCGTGATGCCTTCCCAGACAAACAAACAGACAAAAATTCAAAAAAATATAAATTCGGCCTTTGCATCGATAAAAATGACTATTGCAATAAGATTTTTCAAAAAATATTTAATGTATAGATTCGACTCAGAATTTTATTATATAGATAATACGTATTCATCTTTTGGCGATTATCGCTACTTTTGGCAATATTTTTACTAACAGCCTATATGTTATTAAAATTAAAGTCTATCTGTAAAACATAACCATAGAAACATACGTACAAACACACACTTGCATGCCATTTTTCATTTCAATTTTAAATGGAAACTAGCTTTTGCCTGCGATTCTGCTCGTCTTTTTATTTAAGTTCACATTATAAGCGTCGTGGGTGGATTTTGAAAAATTTGAATTTGAAAATTTGAATTTATTTGTTTAAACCCAACTGTGCCAAAGACATACTTACGTATACAAAACAAGCACAAAAAAAATATATAAAAATTATATAATATAGAGATAAAGCCTTTTGCAAAGCTCAAGTTATTTTTAAATAGGCGACTGTGATCCAAGTACTCGTGTATATAAAAGAACGTTACAAATAAAAATCGCAAGCAATATTCGATTTTAAAAACTATTATAATAAAGGCGCAAATATTGTACAATAATAATTTATATCTCCAAAAAAGCGATTTAGGCAGAAGAAATAATGTAAAATTTTGATTTAATTAACTAATTTTACTTATAATTAAATCACATAATATGTACTTCATGTTAAAAAAAATCTATCGTACTATCTATCGTTCACTTTCTAATTTTAGTCTTTACATATAATAAAATTGTAACTAATCCGAATCTGTACATGAAATATTTTTTGGAAAATCTTATTGAAATAAACATTATTATCGATTCAGAGGCCGAATCTATAGTTTTTAGAATTTTTGTCTGTCTGTCTGTTACCGCATCACGGAAAAACCACTGGACAGATTTTGATGAAATTTGGTATGATGATAGCTGGTTATCCGGGTCAACATATAGGATACGTTTTACTGCGGGAAAATATCTTATCTGTGAGAAATCTATACTTAACGTTAAAACGTAAGTAGGGACGAACCCGAGCGAAGCAAGGGTGAGCCGCTAGTATTATACAAGCATAGACGGACTACTAGTTAGTCTAGCTTTGATAAGCTTTCAAAGCGCAGTAATAACATAATGCAGTAACGAGGCTCTCTGATATACGAAAGTATTACCTCGACCCTGGTTTGATTACTATGATTTTTTTTTACAGAATACCCTTGGGCAAACTCGGGACTCGAAACCAGGACTTCTGGATCTGCAGCTGTACATGATAACCACTACACCAAAGGTAGTTACATAACATGCTAATTATAATATAACGAATAAAACAAGACTTAATATGCTTTTTTATGTTAATATGGCACGTACTGAAAGTCTGCTATGTATGAAAAATAAACATTACTAAAAATATTTTCACTTCGAATGCTACCAACCGTTACTTTCTCTTATTTTTATATTTTTAACAAACATTCACTGTAGTATTTTTAACTAGAATGATTTTTGTACAGTATGGGATAGATATGACTACTGTGTGGGGTTCGATTCTCAAAAAGATAAATAATTATGTATGGTTAATTCATACAAATCTATCTTCTTCTATATAAATAAAAAGAATCACCGAAATGTATGTACGCGCATAGCTTCCGATCAACTGCACCAAATTGGAAAATTCTTTTTGTTTTGTGTTTTTTATTGTCAGGACAACCTTTGTATAGAATAGAAGAAAATTAAAAGAAAAAAAAATGTTACTTAATTAAGATTTTTTTAATATGAAAAGTGAGTGAGTGAAATAGTTTTTATCCTGGAAATCATTCCTTAAGGGGGTGAGAATGGGGATGAAAGTGTGTATGGGGAAGCAAGCTAGATATGAACCCGAGTGAAGCGAGGGTGAGTCGCTAGTTTTGAAAAAAAACCTAGTTAAGGAGAGCAAAAAAAAATATGTTCGAGGATGCGTGAAGATTAGTACTTTTCGTATTAGACAGTCGCAAAACTTAAATTAAAAGTATGAAATTAGCTACCGAACAGTAATAAAATGATCCTATTATATCAAAAAATTAGACAAGTGCAAGCACATTGAAAATTCCGTAGCATGGAACATTAAAATAAGTTCATAATTGCAAATATTTTTCAAGTTACTTCTTTTGAGACGTTTGGAAAAAAATATGAGAGTGAACTTTTTACACACCGACAGCCAAAAGGCAACATGATGAAGTTAGCTGATAGCTGTTTGTTGCCATGGTAACCGTTGTTATTGTTTGACAAATGATATATAATATTATTTCCTTAAATGATACCCTATAAATATATGATTGTAATATGGCTAATATGCGTCATTCTTAAGTATGTCACCTATCCCAATTATTTAAAACATAAATTGAATTTCATAAAGAGTACCGATAACCTACAGAAGTTTTACTTCTTGCGCGTGTACACATTCATACACGCACTCTTTAATTTTTTTAAAGCTTCATTCAAAAGCTATGGTAAATTTCTCAATCTCATTTTATGAAAGTGTAAGATTCGGTTATTAGTTAACGGAAGTGTTCTCTTGACTCGATAAAACGAAATGGCTCTAGGAAATGAAACTGGTAGCGCAGTGCATTAAGTTATACTCGTAGCGAACATTTTTAGCTGACTCGTACTACTAAGTAGTTTTAAAAAGTAGTATTATTGATATAAATCATTTAATTTTACTGTGTAGTTAGGTAATTATTATTTAGAGTGTTTTGGGTAGAGTATATCTACTATCTATACATATAATAAAATTGTAACCAAGCCGAATCTGTACATTAAATATTTTTTGGAAAATCTTATTGAAATAGACATAATTATCGATACAGAGGCGGAATATATAGCTTTTAGAATTTTTGTCTGTCTGTCTGTCTGTCTATCTGTCTGTTACCGCATCACAGAAAAACCACTGGAGGGATTTTGATGAAATTCAGTACGGTGATAACTGGTTATCCGGGTCAACATATAGGTTCCTTTTTGCTGCGGGAAAATATCTCATCTCTGAGAAATCTATACTAAACGTTAAAACGTAAGTAGGGACGAACCCGAGCGGAGCGAGGGTGAGTCGCTAATATATATATATATATATATATATATATATATATATATATATATATATATATATATATATATATATAAATTGGTAAAGACAAAACAGTTCAGTACATATTTCTCCTCTGTTAGTTCATAGAGTTTTTTTGTTTAGTAGCTTTTGATGAGCTTTAGTATTATTAAAGCCCATCAAAAGTTCTGACTTTTTTGAAATAAAAACATACATACAAAAAGAAACAGACGAATTGACTATCTTCTTCTGTTTACTTAAGTTACTTTATAAAAAAGCACAGTTCTGTAAGCCAGCGGTCAAAAGACTATAGTACATATATGAATAGAATTTAGCTATCTATATAAAAACTGTTTTCATTTTTTTTATTTGTAACAATGAGAAGAAAAAGGTACTGAACTGTTTTGCTTTGTCAATTTATATAAAGATATCGACAAAATATACGGCAATTACATTACTAATACTACAACAATGAAAAATATACAATCCAATTCGAAGACGTAACAAGATCCTCTTTTTACAAAAGATATTTTGAAGTTTAAGGAAAAGCATAATTTCTTTTTTTTACCTTCAGTACCTACTCTTTATTGTGTATACAATAAAGTATTTATCCATCTATCTACTTTATCTATACATATTATAAAATTGTAACTAAGCCGAATCTGTACATTAAATATTTTTTGGAAAATCTTATTGAAATAGACATTATTATCGATGCAGAGGCCGAATCTATTGTTTTTAGAATTTTTGTCTGTCTGTCTGTCTGTCTGTCTGTCTGTCTGTCTGTCTGTCTGTCTGTTACCGCATCACAGAAAAACCACTGGAGGGATTTTGATAAAATTTGGTATGATGATAGCTGGTTATCCGGGTCAACATATAGGATACTTTTTACCGCGAGAAAATATCTCATTTCTGAAAAAAAGTACAAAAAGTGGTAGGAACAAAACCACGATAATACTATTTGTAAACAGTTTAGCAAGGTAACTTACAAAATACGATAAAAACTATAAAAATAGCTTATCTTGAAAATCATATATCCTATTTTATCCATTAAAATAGTTATTTTAATTAATATTTATTTATGTGATGTTGATTTTTAGATACTCGACAATAGATGTCGCCATGTGTTTTTAAAATACGTAGTTTTAATTCCAAAAAAATGAATGTATGAATGTATGTAGAATTACCTACTACTAAATTACCCGCGGCCTCGCCCGTGTTGAAATTATCAATAAAGCAAACTTTTGATTTTATAAATGAGTAACTATACACGTAATAAAATTGTAACTAAGCCGAATCCGTACATTCAATATTTTTCGGAAAATCTTATTGAAATATTCATTATTAGCGATATAGAGGCCGAATCTATAGTTTTTAGAACTTTTGTCTGTCTGTCTGTATGTAACTGCATCACAGTAAAACCAATGGAGGGATTTAGATGAAATTTGGTATGGTGATAGCAGGTTATCCGGGTCAATGCATAAGGATATTTATTACAGCAGGAAAATATCTCATTTCTGAGAAAAAATACAAAAACTGGTTAAAATAAAAGCAAGATGATACTATTAACATATTAGCAAGGTAACTTAATATGTTAAAACTATTAAAAAAATCTTATCTTAAAAGAAATATCAATAGCGCTATTTTGTTCATTAAAATAGTTATTTTAATGAAAACTTATTTATGTGTTATTTAGACATTTGATAATAGATGTCGCCATGTGTTTTTAAAATACGTAGTTTTAATACACTAAATTACCCGCGGCCCCGCCCGTGTTTAAATTTTTAATAAAACAAACGTTTTGGCTTTATAAATTAGTAACATATTAGTAATATTTTGTTGGCCGAATCAATTTTCAAATGAGAATATTTGTAAATTTTTATTGTTTAGTAAATAATGTTAATGTTTTTTAATCTTTTAATGTAAAAATTGGGCAAATGCAAATCCAACTCGCGCATTATAGGTTTCGTATAGCAAAATACTATGTTGTTTTTCTTACTTACGTGTTTTGTTAGGTTAACACTAAAATAAATACCTACGAATAATATTTACGTTTCCACAATATCGACTCATTTTATCAACCGTGAAAATAAGTTCAATTTATATTATTTTATAACATTTTATGGAAAACAAGTTTATGGCTGTTAAACTGCCAAAGCGGGTAACTAAAAATATTTCATATCTCAAAAACTATGAAAAAGTATTTTAGGAACTGCTATACCTCAGCTTTTTCACTTTTTATTAACATCCTTTCTTGGAAGATAAAGGCTTAAAGGACACAACAAAATGCTTACGACTTTAATCATATTAGCCGAGCCATATGAAATAATAAAAAGTATTTGCTTAGAATTATTTACTTATCACACTTTCTTTTGAAAATTGTTTTGGAAAATATTACTAACTAGCGCTAATTAAGAAAAGTTATCAATATGTAATTTAAATAATCAGCTAAATATTAAATTAATCAATAGCTGTCTATTAGTAAAAAATGATTAAAATTAATTCCGTAGTTGGAGAGTTTATCGCCCAAAACTAAAAAAACAAACAAAACAGAAGTATAGACATACATAAAAGTTATTGCTAAAACAAAAAGTGCAATTTAACGGAGGAACCTTTGTGGCATTGTCAATCATTGCCATTATTTATCAATCATGTGTGCAATGAAAGTAATGTATAATGTAAGAGTACCTATACTAATGTGTAAAACCTAAGAATTTAGTTTTAGATCATCTGAACGCGGGCGGAGCCGCGGGAAATGCTAGTAGAAATATAGTTCTACTGAAAATATTGAAATAAAAAATAAACTATTAATAAGTACTAAACTTCCCTGATCTCTAAAACTTCATAAGAATTGAAAACTATATTAACGTTTAGTGTAGATTTCTCAGAGATGAGATATTTTCCCGCAGTAAAAAGTATCCTTTATGTTGATCCAGAGAACCAGCTACCATCAGACTAATAAATTTCATCAAAACCTGTCCAGTTGTTTTTTCGTTATGCTTACCCAGAGAGACAGACAGATAGACAGACAAAAATTCTAAAAACTATAATTTCGACCTCTGTATCGATAATATTGACTATTTCAATAAGATTTTCTAAAAATATTTAATGTACAGATTCGACTCAGTTAGAATTTTATTATATGTATAGATAGATGAGCTCTCCCTATTATTTCACATATTAAATCTTATAACTTACATAATATACCTTTCTTTGACGACAAGAAAATCACATTTAACCATTTTACTACCCAATTTTATATTCATACTAAATAGAGCTAGTATTTAAATATATGTTAATAGACTTTTCTCTTTATACATAAAAAATGTATTTAACTAAAAGAAAGTTCTGAACTATTTAAGTAGTTAAAAACAAAACTAGCTTTGAATACAAAACTACGATCACTTGGAAATCAACCTGTATTGAGTAAATAAACTTTCAGTGCTTTAGTTCAAAGCTTTCAAGACTTTTGAATTTTTGTTTCCTATTAACTAAAGCTAAACTCTCAATCCAATAAGGAAGTAAGCTTAACTGGTTCAGGAAATTCAACGTATTTAAACGCTAGTTACTTGAATAAAATTTGTGAATTGATTCGTGTTTGAACTTTATATGATAAGTTTTAATCTTAGTATTTTGTTAGTTAATGTTTAATATAGATTTGTCAGAGATGAGATAATTTCCTGCAATAAAAAAATATTCTATATGTTGACCCGGATAACCAGCTATCATCATTCAAAATCCCTCCAGTGGTTTTTTCATGAAGCGGTCACAGACAGACAGATAGACAAAAATTCTAAAAACTATACATTCGGCCTCTGTATCGATAATAACATCTATTTCAATAAGATTTTCCAAAAAATATTTAATGTACAGATTCGGCTTAGTTAGAATTTTATTATATGTATAGATAGTACGTACTACTAATATATCATATGTACCTTACTTATATTTTTACAATATTCGATAGCTACTTATGTTTGTTTAACAAGTGTTTTTCAAATTCAAAATCTACAAATGTAAGCGAATTCCAATGTAGCAAATAAATCAAGAAGTTTCAAAGTTGTTTTCAACTTAGATCGGCAACACAGCAGATTCCATAACTTTTTATTTCCGTTTGCTTTTTAAAAGAAATAAACTCAAACGACACTTTATCAGTTGAAGGAAAGTATGGAAAAAGATTGTATTTTTCTTTTGAGAAATTATTATGAAGAATGTTAATATCGTTATATAAGCGTGTTTCTAAAATACAAAGTTCTCTTGTCTATACATATTATAAAATTGTAACTAAGCCGAATCTGTACATTAAATATTTTTTGGAAAATCTTATTGAAATAGACATTATTATCGATGCAGAGGCCGAATCTATTGTTTTTAGAATTTTTGTCTGTCTGTCTGTCTGTCTGTCTGTCTGTCTGTCTGTCTGTCTGTCTGTTACCGCATCACAGAAAAACCACTGGAGGGATTTTGATAAAATTTGGTATGATGATAGCTGGTTATCCGGGTCAACATATAGGATACTTTTTACCGCGAGAAAATATCTCATTTCTGAAAAAAAGTACAAAAAGTGGTAGGAACAAAACCACGATAATACTATTTGTAAACAGTTTAGCAAGGTAACTTACAAAATACGATAAAAACTATAAAAATAGCTTATCTTGAAAATCATATATCCTATTTTATCCATTAAAATAGTTATTTTAATTAATATTTATTTATGTGATGTTGATTTTTAGATACTCGACAATAGATGTCGCCATGTGTTTTTAAAATACGTAGTTTTAATTCCAAAAAAATGAATGTATGAATGTATGTAGAATTACCTACTACTAAATTACCCGCGGCCTCGCCCGTGTTGAAATTATCAATAAAGCAAACTTTTGATTTTATAAATGAGTAACTATACACGTAATAAAATTGTAACTAAGCCGAATCCGTACATTCAATATTTTTCGGAAAATCTTATTGAAATATTCATTATTAGCGATATAGAGGCCGAATCTATAGTTTTTAGAACTTTTGTCTGTCTGTCTGTATGTAACTGCATCACAGTAAAACCAATGGAGGGATTTAGATGAAATTTGGTATGGTGATAGCAGGTTATCCGGGTCAATGCATAAGGATATTTATTACAGCAGGAAAATATCTCATTTCTGAGAAAAAATACAAAAACTGGTTAAAATAAAAGCAAGATGATACTATTAACATATTAGCAAGGTAACTTAATATGTTAAAACTATTAAAAAAATCTTATCTTAAAAGAAATATCAATAGCGCTATTTTGTTCATTAAAATAGTTATTTTAATGAAAACTTATTTATGTGTTATTTAGACATTTGATAATAGATGTCGCCATGTGTTTTTAAAATACGTAGTTTTAATACACTAAATTACCCGCGGCCCCGCCCGTGTTTAAATTTTTAATAAAACAAACGTTTTGGCTTTATAAATTAGTAACATATTAGTAATATTTTGTTGGCCGAATCAATTTTCAAATGAGAATATTTGTAAATTTTTATTGTTTAGTAAATAATGTTAATGTTTTTTAATCTTTTAATGTAAAAATTGGGCAAATGCAAATCCAACTCGCGCATTATAGGTTTCGTATAGCAAAATACTATGTTGTTTTTCTTACTTACGTGTTTTGTTAGGTTAACACTAAAATAAATACCTACGAATAATATTTACGTTTCCACAATATCGACTCATTTTATCAACCGTGAAAATAAGTTCAATTTATATTATTTTATAACATTTTATGGAAAACAAGTTTATGGCTGTTAAACTGCCAAAGCGGGTAACTAAAAATATTTCATATCTCAAAAACTATGAAAAAGTATTTTAGGAACTGCTATACCTCAGCTTTTTCACTTTTTATTAACATCCTTTCTTGGAAGATAAAGGCTTAAAGGACACAACAAAATGCTTACGACTTTAATCATATTAGCCGAGCCATATGAAATAATAAAAAGTATTTGCTTAGAATTATTTACTTATCACACTTTCTTTTGAAAATTGTTTTGGAAAATATTACTAACTAGCGCTAATTAAGAAAAGTTATCAATATGTAATTTAAATAATCAGCTAAATATTAAATTAATCAATAGCTGTCTATTAGTAAAAAATGATTAAAATTAATTCCGTAGTTGGAGAGTTTATCGCCCAAAACTAAAAAAACAAACAAAACAGAAGTATAGACATACATAAAAGTTATTGCTAAAACAAAAAGTGCAATTTAACGGAGGAACCTTTGTGGCATTGTCAATCATTGCCATTATTTATCAATCATGTGTGCAATGAAAGTAATGTATAATGTAAGAGTACCTATACTAATGTGTAAAACCTAAGAATTTAGTTTTAGATCATCTGAACGCGGGCGGAGCCGCGGGAAATGCTAGTTCCACAATGTTTTTTTTTTATCTTTTTATAACTTAGTTTAAAGAGCAGTTTATTTCTATTAGGTACTGAGAATACTTTAATACAAAAGGCAAGGCAGTGGTAGCCGAGTGGTAACGGCTCGCTTTGAAAACCGAGTGAAACAGATTCAAATCCCAGATCTCGCGCCTCTGATATTTTCCAACATGATTAACACTTGCTTGCTTGAAGGAAAATATCGTGAGGAAACCTGCATGTCTGAGAGAACTAGCTAGTTGTGAAAGACATGTGAAGTCCATCAACCCTTACCTGGCCAGCGTGGTGAACTATGACCTGACACCCTCATATTGAAGGGAGGCCCGTGCCCAGCAGTGGGACGTTAAAAGGACTAAATATCTATTTAGCCCTTTTTAACATTCCACTTAAAATAGATTAGATAAGCAAGATAGGCGATAGAAAGACAAGGTCATCTAATCTCTTTTCATACTCTCCTCAGAATTACATTAAAGTCAAAATCTTAAAACTTGATTTTCATAAAATTAAATCAGAATAATCGTTTAAACGAAGCGAACAAAAAAATACATTTTTTTATTTTTTTATTAGTAGGTACTAATACGGGCGACCGAGCTTCGCTCGGAGTTTTTGGCCTAACGTACAATTAAAAAAAAAAAACTTGAATAAATACAAAAAAAATGAAAACTGTATCCGACCGGGATTCGAACCTGGACACCTGTGTTTGTCTATCTTGCGCCTTGACCACTTGACCACGATGCTTATGCCCGAGCGTGCGAAATTAGCGACCATATTTTGCGTGCGAAAGAATACCGCGTGAAAACTCGAAAACACGCGTTTTCCTAGACATAATACCAATCTAGATCGATTTTTCGCCCCCGAAAACATACCATACCGAACATACCAAATTTCAGCGAAATCGTTAGAGCCGTTTCGTATAAATAAATAAATATACAAGAATTGCTCGTTAAAAGGTATTAGATAGATAAAAAAGAACTATTTTATCATTTGTCTATTGAGCCTAACATATCGACTTTTTACCGCGCCGTCAACACGTGCTTGTATAGATACGAACGAAAGCAATCTGCATTTTTGAAATGTATCGATACTGAGATATGCGGAGACGGCGTACGTTCGTAATATGCGTCGTCGGTGAGTTTATGAAACGAACCAACTTTACGGTCCATACAGTTATAGTCTGAATACTCCAAATGTATTGTAATTGTGTAAATGTATTATTATATAATCATATTTTATTTGTAAGACTAAATGCCTCAGTGGCTTAGTGGCTACATACGGTCCTAGGTTCTAGTCACAGCTCGGGCCCAGTTTAGTTATTGAGATTTTCTAATAAGGAATTCTTATTAGCAGTCCGGAGTTGGGAAATAAGCGGTGTTGCACACCTGTGTTTCGGAGAGTATGTAAAGCCGTCGGTCCTGCGCCATAACTCTCACCGGTCTCATAGCAGTTATTTATAAGTCTATATTTACACAGTCTATATACATATATACACACTACATAGTCTTGTATATTGGATAGTAAGGAACATACAAGGCAAATTATTAAGATTGTCAATCAATAACTTATTCATTACAAAAGATTCATGCTAATTGAATCATCAAAATCGCATACCTCCTTTTTTGAAATTGATCAAAAAATCAAAAATATTATCTCTATTTCATCTTAACCACAAATAGTAATAAGATATGCCCGTAAATAAGATCCCCGTTTGATCTTGTCCAAGTAGGATGGCATGTTTATTCTACCGGAAATCCTGTAGTAGTATGAGATCCCGATGTATGTGGTGGACCCCTCACTCTTTTTCTCAGCGAAATATATTTTTTAATCAATAAAACATATTAACAAACACGACCCAAGGGGGTTGTTACCAAAAATTTGCCTATTTTAATTAAAAGAAATTTAATGTCTTTTTTTTTAAAGTACAAGAACTCTTTTCCTGTGACAACTTAGTATCACTCGAATGTAAAGACTTGTAGAAAATTTCATCACACGGTTGGCGACCTTTTTCGAATCCACATTACCTGACATCCCGGTATAAACAGGTAAATTGAAGTAATTAATTGCTCGTATCGGATCTTATTTTCTGGAACCAACCAAGTATCAAAATGCAGATAATTTTATTACAAATATGATATAGGGTTGTTATACCAAAATATCTCCAGACTAGATGTTTTTTAATTAAAAATAGCCTGGAGCAAATTTTTGATGACGAGCCCCTTTGGTCATGTTTGTTAATATGTTTTATGGTTTAAAAATATATTTCGCCTGGAAAAAGAGTGAGGGATTCACCATATAAATCAGGATCTTAGACTACAGGCACTAACTTGTATAGTTAAACAGATTGCTACAAATTAAATGCATGCTCGACGTAAGGTAATTAAGCGTTAATATAAACTATAGTATGCATTAAGTATATACATTTTAAAATTGTTAATTAAATATTTTATTTTTGTATGAAAGCACAGTGCATTCGAGTGACAATAATTGCTTAATTAAATGGTAAAAATTATATACAGAGTAGCTGTTCAAATGTATGTACATTAATATCAATTACTATTTATATTACAAACTACCATTTTAACTATAACTGTACTATGGGATTTTTCGCAGACTTATTTTGATTTTTGGTTCTCGACGTTTGAAATGCTTTACAGCAATCATTCTTTAAGCTTAAGTCACTTCTCTCTGCAATAAAAAGCTGAACATCCAGCTTTGAATACAATTAGCACGCTGTTATGTTTTCTCCATCTTGTATGGTGTCGAAGTAAGGACCCTCACAGAATCGAGCTATACGAAGATTCCTTCCTTCGAAAGAAGCCTTCGAAATGTAGGTATACAGGAGGATGTTAAGGATATCCTGAAGAGACAAAATAAAAAACGTAACCGTGCTAAGTCTCGTAAAAAAAACCAGAAGTTATATATTTAGTAAAGAAAAGAAAGCTTGAATATCTCGGTCACATAATGAGAACCCGAAAATACGACTTACCACAACTCATCATATAAGGCAAGATCCAAAAAAAACGAAGTGTGGGTCGAAGAACATCTTGGTTAAAAAACCTACGCCAATGGTTTGGAAAAAGCACTCGTTCCTTATTCACAGCCGCGACATCAAAAATACAAGTTGCCTTAATGATCGCCGCCCTTCGGAAGATGACACTTTAAGAAGAAGAACAGCAATCACTGCCACGGGAGAGACTAAGGTTGTAGTATCTTAAAAGTTATTATATAATTGTTACAAACAGTGTCAACACAAAAAAATCGAAAAGATCGTTTTTATTAAAATGTCAAATATTTATATTAATTTTAAGAAAGTATTATGTGAACAACCTACTGGTTTTTGGTCCATGTTATGGATGTTTTTATACCGTTGTATAAAGAGCAAGGAGCTCTGTAAATTTTATCGTTAGATTTACTTAAAAATATTTTAACTTTGTTTTTAATTCCAAGTATATAATATTTTCTTTATAAATTAAGGAATCCATACTTCCATACTAATATTATAAATCTGAAAATGTGTTTGTTTCTGTGTTTGTTTGTCCTTCTTTCACGTCGAAACAAAGTGACAGATTGGGGTATTTTTTTGTATGGATTTATACCGCGAGAGATTACCTCATTTTCATGGGAAAATACGTTATAATGCAACCCAAAAAATTATTTATCAGGATCAGGATAACTTGAAATTTGGTATTAATGCTCTTAAATGCAATTAAGTTACTAAGGGGATTAAATAGGGGATAAAAGTTTGTATGAAACCTACCTTTTTAGATATTTTTTTGTAATTTGAGCGCGAGCGAAGCCGCGGGTTCTGCTAGTATTTAAATAAAATGACATAGAAACACGTGGAAAAAGGAGCTATCTCTTTTCTAGTCGTGTACTATGTGGTTGATACCTGCTGTTAAATAAATATTATGTACTCAACATGATTAGTAATTGCTGATACGGTAAAGGAAGAAATTGTTAGAAAACCTAGTATGTCTGTCAGAAACTAACTAGCTTTGGAAAGATATATGAAATCCAATTCACGTTTCGTCCTCTTCCTATTGAGGTAACCTGAACCTAGCTATAATAGCACTGGGTTTATTAAAAAGGGCTGAATTATCAGTTATTAACAAAAAAAAAATAAAAAAAAAACTCACAGCCGTTCTCAAGTTAAATCAAATTAAAAAAAAATTGTTATAAATATGAACGTTTTGAAATCGATTTATAAATCGATTTCAAAACGTTCATATTTATAACAATTTTTTTTTATATTTAACAAGTCTCCAAAAAATCTTATAATCATTTTTTTTTATTTTATTCTAAATCGCATTAAAATATGTCTAATAATAGACCAGATCCATTCACAGACATACAGAAGCATTATTCTGGACTATTTTGTAATAATACACTATTTCTCTTTACAAAATTACTTCAATTTAACGACTATTAGATATGTTGTGGGTGGTCTCGTAGGCGTTATTGTTGGTAATACCATATCTGGGACCGCTTTGTGTAGTAAATTAATTTAGCTCTAAGGTTAGCAAAATTGGACTCAATATGAATTACAACGTTACTAATATAATAAATGTGAAAGTATTCGTGTATTTGTTATCTTTTCTTATATTAATATCGCTCATGTATGACAAAAACGTTTTAAATTATAAAAACACTAGCGACTCACCCTCGCTTCGCTTCGGGTTCGTCCCTATACAAAAACAACTTTATCCCACGGGAATCGTTTTTTCCGGGATGACATATAACCTATAGCCTTCCTCAGTTAACGGGCTATCTAATGCAAAAATAATTTTTCAAAACGGATTAGTAGTTCCTGAGATTAGCGCGTTCAACCAAACAAACAAACAAACAAACAAACAAACAAACAAACCCTTCAGCTTTATAATATTAGTATAGATTTAATTTTTCAGAAATATACTTTGAAATTTTTAATTCCTTTAATAATAAAATCTATCGCCTATTCTATTATAAGAATAGAATTAACAAAAAATAGATAACAAAAAATGTAAAAAACTGGTATTAAATTATAACAATTTTGTTAATAATTCCTTGTTAAGCAAAGAATTTCTATTCTAATTTCTAAGTAAGATGTAAAATATAATTTTTAATAACATCTTCCATTTAGATAAAGAATATTAAAGCGTAGAAATGTTCAAATAATTAATACAATTTTACAGCAACTAATTGGTACAAAACAAGAAATTCTTTAATGGCACTGTGCCTTGTCTTCTATACATATTATAAAATTGTAACTAAGCCGAATCTGTACATTAAATATTTTTTGGAAAATCTTATTGAAATGGACTTTATTATCGATACAGAAGCCAAATCTATAGTTTTTAGAATTTTTGTCTGTCTGTCTGTCAGTCTGTTACCGCATCACGGGAAAACCACTGGACAGATTTTGATGAAATTTAGTATGATGATAGCTGGTTATCCGGGTCAACATATAGGATACTTTTTACTGCGGCAAAATATCTCATCTCTGAGCTAAACGTAAGAACGTAACTAGGGACGAACCCGAGCGGAGCGAGGGTGAGTTGCTAGTTTTTACTATAAAAAGACAAACAGTGTAACAGCGAATTCTGCGCTATACTAAATATGTAATCTTAACAACCCGCATAGTAAATGTTTTATACCCCAAATCCTTCTAAAATAAAAATCTTACTACTATATGAATGCGAAAGTTTAGATGGATGTTTGTTACTCAATTACGCTAGAATGACTGAACGGATCTAGATGGCATTTGGCATAGTGATAGATTTTAGTCTGGAATAGCACATAGGTTATTTTTATCCCAGAAAAATGTACGGTCCCGTGGGATAGATTTGTTATTGTTATTCACTAGGGACGAACCCGAGCGAAGCGAGGGTGAACCGTTAGTGTTAAATAAAATACAATATCATAACTCGCTCAGAATTCTGATATTTCTGAAGTTAAAATATAATCTTTAACCGATTACAAAAAAGGGGTTACTGTTATTGTTTAGCCAGATTTCGTGTATGTACGTGTGTACACCAGCTCTGTATATTTCATCTTCACAGTTGGTACTTTATGGATCAAATCAGAATAAAGAATAATAAAATAAGTGTTCTTTGACAATAGTTAATTAAAAAAAAAACGAGTATTTGAAGAGGCAAGTACATTATCTACAGACAATCAATTACCACTTAATTGTTTTTCAAAACAAATATAATAAACTGTTATCATTATAAATGTTAATTTGTAATTAACGTGCGGGCCACGAAAACACAAAGGCCTTTTGTACAGAATTTATTAGATAAATTAATAAAAATATTAGGGATTTGTCCTCTCTTCGCTTGGATGCGTCACAAGGTGCCCTCTGCGGTTTAATATACCTAAAAAAGTAGAAACATATTTTTTTTTGTTTGCATGTAATATAATATATGTATATATGTTATAGTCAAAACTATTTTTATTCAAAACTACTTTTGACTAAAGAGGTTGGTCAAAAGTAATTTTGATTGCAGGCTTTGGTCAATAGCAGTTTTGACTGGCATGTCGGTTAAACCTCTTAAAAAATTAAGGAGGTAAGTAGGTTGAAGATTACTCGGAAGAATCCTTTCTTTCTTTCTAGGTTAGGTTAGGTTAGAACAGTGACCACAGCGCACGAGCCGAGCAAGCGAAGTGAGCGTGCCGCGGTAGCGGCCGGCAAGTGCCATAATTTTAAGAGTTTTGACCGATATGCCAGTTAAAACTGCTATTGACCAAGGCCTGCAGTCAAAACTACTTTTAACTGTTTTTGTCAGTCAAAAGTAGTTTTGACCACGAAAGAGTTTTGACTGTAACATATACATATGTATATTGGTATTCATCTTTTAGCAAACGATTAGCGTTAGCTTCTAGTTTTTATAACTAACAATAGCCTATGTATTATTCCAGATCATAGTCTACCTGTATACTAAATTTCATCCAAATTCGTTCAGCCGTTTTAACGTGAAGCGTGAGCGTTTCGTATTTATAAAAGTACTTAGCTTAAGCTATAACTATGACATATTATATCTGTCAATATTGTTTGACGACGTTTGGCTTAGTTTGTAATGACCCTACTTGCTGTGCCAGCGGTCGCGGGTTAGAGTCCCGCTGGGGGCATTCATATGTGTGACGAGCACGAATGTTTCTACATCAGTCATGGGTGTTTATATTTATAATATGTATGTATTTAAAGTTATATATGTGTGTATCAACTATCTGGTATCCATAACACAAGCCTCGTAGCTTACCATGGAACTAGATGGTGCTATGTGTTAATGTCGCAACATATTTATTTATCGTTTCACTTTAATTAAAATATCCCATATAGTAATTCATACTAATAATAAAATATGAAAGTGTGTTTGTTTGTTTGTCCTCTTTCACGTCAAAACAGAGTGACGGATTGGCGTGATTTTTTGTGTGGAGATAGTTGGAGGGTTGGAAAGAGATATAGACTACTTTTTACCGCGGGAGATTATCTAATTCCCACGGGAAAACACGTTACGTATTAACCGTTAAAACGTACATAGAAACGAATGAGTCGCTAGTATATTAAATAAATAATTTACGGGAGATACATATGATATCGAGGACTGTTTTGTTTTTGTTTTGTAATAATATTTCTGCCGAATCGAGTCAGTAATACCATTAATGCTCAGATTGCTGTAATGAAAGATTGTTATTTGTTGTAGTCTTTCCTATACTAAAATTTTCTATTTAAAACAGAATAAGCGGCATCGGAATGTGTGCCATAGTTTTCGAGATTAGCGCGTACATACGTACATACAAACCTGTTAAATGTAATTCAACAATTACATAATACAAGTAACCAACTTACTTAGTATCAGCCGATACTAAGCCACAAAGCATTTATCTAATATCTATTTCTATTCCCCAGAAAGCTGCTCTCAATTAGATTGCAATATAGGGAATAACCATAAACGATAATTTTAATTGCCCCGTTCCAAATCTCTATTGTAGATAAAAATTTTACACTAGCGTTTAATTACGCGATTTTGTTATGTAATTTTGATATATTATACTAATTTAAATTATTAAAAAAACGTGTATGTGTACTTATATACGCATGTAAGAAGTTATACTTCTTTGGGATAACAGAACAAAAATAGCTGAAGATTTCATCCCGTATGTCACAACTCTCTGTTTGTAAAAGGAATGCGGCTATCTTCATCATTTCGCTTTTTGGCTGTCGGTGTGCGCGCACATCGTAAAAATTTTACTCTCACATTTTTTTTCCAAACGTGCCATAAGAATTAAAACTTCAAAAATGCAGATTTTGTTAATAATTAATTTTTAGTACCTACTCTTTATTTAATATTTATTTATGTTTATATTAGTTTTTATTAATGTCGTGGTGATGAAAGATTACGTACTACGTTTAATGCCATATTTTTTAATTTGTAAGATTCCGAAAAGTTATCTTAAATTAAAAAATATTCATAAAATATTTTTTTCATACACGTTTAATTGACCAATTACATTTTAAAATCGTCACATTTGCTTAAAAATATATTAAGATTCCTGTATTTTAATATACAAGTATATTTGCTAATCAGCAATAAACACCTCAAAACTTTTATTTAATTTCGTAATACTTTAAGCTACGTTTTTTTAAAATTAATTACCGTAGAATGTAAATTAACTTAACGATAAGTAAATACAAACAATCTTATTACAAGAGGATTAGCAGAAACAATTAAAAATATCGCAAGATTATAATATACATATATAAATAAATATATAAATATGTTGGGACATTAATACACGGCACCATATAGTTCTATGGTAAGCTACGAGGTTTGTGTTGTGGATACCAGAGAGTTTATAGTTTATACACTAGACGTATACAACTTTAAAAACATACATATTATAAATATAAACACCCATGACTGTACAAACATTGATGCTCATCGCACAAATGATTGCCCCCAATGGGACTCGAACCCGCGACCACTGGCTTAGCAAATAGGGCTACTACAAACTGAGCCAAACGTGTCGTCAAACTATGAAACTATGAAAGTTTCTGAGTCAACTGCGTTAGAAAATCGTTAGTGTGAAAATCCTTACATGATATTCAGAGCACGTGCGAGTTACGGGCATCCTGGGTATGGCAATAAGTGAATAATCGTTGACTCATGCCCAATGATTCTTCTTATATAGTTATTACTCAATTGTTATTACATATTAGTTTTCGCCCGTGTCTATCGCTTAGTACGTTAATGAAAAAAAAAATACTTATCCAGAATACTTTCTTAGATTTACGCGAATATTTGACATTTTAATCTATACTAATATAATAAAGAGGTTAAGTTTGTGAGGTTGTAGGGGGTAATCTCTGGATCTACTGAACCGATTTAGATGAAATTTGGTAAGAAGATAGGTTGAGACCCTGGGAAGGATATAGTATACTTTTTATTCCGGAAATCATCCCTTAAGGGGGTGAAAATGGGAATCAAACTAGAGACGAATCCGAGCGAAGCGAGGGTGAGTCGCTAGTTTTAAATAAAACTATCTTTTCGGATTTTTTCGTGGATATAATTTGATTTTCGATTCCAGACGTTTCGAATGCACTTTACAGCAGTTATGGTCATGGAAGAGACTAAGGCTTTAGACGTCTCAAAGATCATTGTATAGGTGCTGTCTGTAACAACTTATAAATGTGTGTAACCTGTGTGCTATCTTCTGTAAAATGTTTTATAGCCTTTTGCACACAAATGTTCTTTAACAAGTCTTTTAAAATCTAGGAATACAATTCAAATTCATATGCTCGCGCGATTATGCTGCCACCTAGTTTAAAGTATTAGTAACATATTATATTATGCTGATATGCGTGTTCACGCATTCACATGTGCGTGCATGTGTGTGTTGTATATGCGTATGGGCCTAGCGCAGCACAGAAAGCAATACGATATCTCTAAATTATAAAAAGACAGAGTTTGTTTGTTTGAACGAGCTAATCTCAGGAACTACTCCGATTTGAAAAACTCTTTTTGCGTTACATAGCCCGTTTATTGAGGAAGGCTATGGACTATATCATCATGCTGCTACCCAAGGAAGCGGAGCAGTAATATAATATATAATCTATCTATTCCACACTAACCATTAAAGTGTACCGAGCAAAGCAAGGATGAGTCACTAGTTAAATACGTACGTATTAGACGCAGAAAACTTTACTCAATAACGACGATTGATATATTGATGATAAATGAATACATCGTAAATTCAGTCTAGATTTAAACGACAGTTAGCTTATTAGTAAGTAGTTATCTAAGTTTGATCGCCATTGTAGTACGATGTATTGGTAAGTTCAATTTATTTATATTGTCTATTATTACTATCGGTAAACTATTCCATATCTAAGTAACGATAAGTTTTAAACGACTGTTATTGATAATTAGCCTTTTTAGGTATAAAACTTTCTTTTCTTATATATTTTCACGCAATTTTATTGTCGAATTGATTGAAAAGGGTGAAATATTATTATTTCCGCTAACTGTTGGTAAGAAAATTTACTGTATGTTAAATATTTCTTTATAGGAGTTTTCTATCAAGAAGTTCTTTGTAGCAACCCTAAGAGGGAAAGTTGACAATTAAACTAAAAGTGCTTATGAAATGGAAGATAAAATAGCAAAAAGAATATGAAAAATAAAAATACTATACAGTTTTAAAAAGACATAACACATCGCCTTATCGCCTTTACTGGTGACAGGAGAACTGGCTTGTTCTTCGCCCAAAGAATCGGCATTGCCATTCAGCAGGGGAATGCTGCTAGCATTCTTGCCCCAATTCTAAGTGGACATGACTTGTAAAATATTAAAATTCAATATCAGTTATTTCAAATTTTCTAAGCAATTAATTTTACTAGTGATCTCCGCGTGGTTGAAAATCAACCATAATTCATTAAGTTATATATTTATTGTTTTGTGTATGTTACAATATTAATCTATTCAAATACATGGTAGTATGTGTAATGTTTTTTTTTTATTGATTTAATGTATTTTTATGCATAATTAAAAAAACTCTTAGCATTCTGCACTCCTTCTCTATATAAACTATAAGTATGGGAAATTTCATACTCCTCCGTCCGCGCAATTTTCGTAAAAAGGGGTACAAAGTTTTTGCTTCACGTATTAATATATAGATACTTCACACTATCTTTGCAAAATGTGCAAACACTAAATGGCCCAAACTTGACAACGTAGCTACGCTACGTACAGTAAGAAACACGTAACTCTCGACAAGTACATGCAAGTTGAACTGGCTTTTTATTTTCAAAGTTAATGGTGACGATAAATTGTGCAATGTATGGTTGCGTGCAAAACGATTTTTGTTCGAACGATATAGAATATAATAAAAAACAACCAAAATATTTCTAACATAAATTTTCTAAATAATTAAAACTAAGATTATTTAATAATAATTTTTTAAAGGCATTCGTCATTTTTTTTAAGACTTATAGATATAGATTTTATTTATTTTGCAAGCAACACATTTAAAATAGCCTGTCATAAAATACACAGACCAATTTGTCCATTAAAGTTTATTAATAAAATTGTTTTAGTTAAAGCATTTGGCATTATTACTATTTTAACTTAAATACTGTAAATGACATATTAATTATTATTTATAAATAAAATAAAAATTCTAAATTATATTTCTGACATTGGATAAAAAAATAAGCGTTGAATAGTCTAGAGAAAGAAGTAAAAGAAAGATAGAGATTGTTGTGTATAGAAGTTAAAATGTATATTGTGACAATAGTGTTAATTTTGTATAAATAACCTGTTATAAGATATAAACCAAATTCAACAATACATTACTAAGCTTCATTTAAAATCGGTTAAGTAAATCAAAAAAGTTACTTACTTCCTTTTCCGTTGTATGCGGTCCTTTTAGCGGAAGTCAATATAATTAATGTTTTTTCACCTGAACGATCTTGTTAGAGCTTCCCCATAAAATCAGACATGCTATTCAAGAAAATGGCGGATAAAAACAGACTGACAATACATAAAACGTAAATAGCTTATAGGAATTTAATTGTAATTAAATAATCATATACTCGTAATATGTATGTAAAACTGTGGAGTGGCTATTTGACATCAAAAATGCATATTTCATTTCAATCCAAATTAGCAACTCATCCTTGCTTCGCTCGGGTTTGTCCCTAGGTTGATTCCTCATACAAATTTTCATCCTCACTTTCAACCCCATAAGGGATTATTTCTGGAATGAAAACTATTCTATTTCCTTCCCAGGGTCTCAAATTATCTTTTTACTAAATTTCATCTAAATCGGTTCAGTAGTTTTGGAGTCTATTCAGTACAAACAAACAAACAAAAACTCGAATCATTTCTCTATAATATTAGTATAGATAAATATTTTATGGAAATGTATGGTAGAAATATAGTATACAAACAAATCTATACATATTATAAAATTCTAACTAAGCCGAATCTGTACATTAAATATTTTTTGGAAAATCTTATTGAAATAGACATTATTATCGATACAGAGGCCGAATCTATAGTTTTTAGAATTTTTGTCTGTCTGTCTGTCTGTCTGTCTGTCTGTCTGTCTGTCTGTCTGTTACCGCATCACAGAAAAACCACTGGAGGGATTTTGATAAAATTTGGTATGATGATAGCTGGTGATCCGGGTCAACATATAGGATACTTTTTACCGCGGGAAAATATCTAATTTCTGAGAAAAAACACAAAAACTGGTTGGAATAAAACCACGATGATACTATTTATAATAGTTTAGCAAGGTAATTTACTAAATATGGTAAAAACTATTAAAAATTGCTTATCTTGAAAATCAAATTATCAATAGCGCTATTTTATTCATTAAAATAGTTATTTTAATTAATATTTATTTATGTGTATTTAGATACTCGACAATAGATGTCGCCATGTATTTTTAAAATACGTAGTTTTAATTCCAAAAAAATGAATGTATGAATGTATGTAGAATTACCTACTACTAAATTACCCGCGGCCTCGCCCGTGTTGAAATTATCAATAAAGCAAACTTTTGATTTTATAAATGAGTAACTATACACATAATAAAATTGTAACTAAGCCGAATCCGTACATTCAATATGTTTCGGAAAATCTTATTGAAATATTCATTATTAGCGATATAGAGGCCGAATCTATAGTTTTTAGAATTTTTCTGTCTGTCTGTATGTAACTGCGTCACAGCAAAACTAATGGAGGGATTTAGATGAAAGGTATGGTGATAGCAGTTTATCCGAGTCAATGCATAGGATACTTATTACAGCAGGAAAATATCTCATTTCTAAGAAAAAATACAAAAACTGGTTAAAATAAAAGCAAGATGATACTATTAACATTTTAGCAAGGTAACTTAATATGTTAAAACTATTAAAAAAATCTTATCTTAAAAGAAATATCAATAGCGCTATTTTATTCATTAAAATAGTTATTTGATGAAAATTTATTTATGTGTTATTTAGATATTTGACAATAGATGTCGCCATGTGTTTTTAAAATACGTAGTTTTAATCCAAAAACAAAATATACAGATATGACCTTTCTATGACTTTATTAGAATTACTATTAATTATCCGCGGCCCCGCCTGTGTTCAAATTTTCAGTAAAATAAAGACAAACAAGCTTTATAAATTACTAACATATTAGTAATATTTTGTTGGCCGAAACAATTTTCAAATGAAAATATTGGTAAGTTTTTATTTTTTTAGTAAATAATGTTAATATTTTTTTAACTTTTTAATGTAAAAATTGGGCAACTCCAACTCGCGCATTAGGTTTCGTATAGCAAAATACTGTATTGTTTTTCTTACGTGTTTTGTTAGGTTAGCACTAAAATAAATACAAATAATATTTACGTTTCCACAATATCGACTCATTTTATCAACCGTAAAAATAAGTTCGATTCATTTTTTTTTATAACATTTTATGGAAAACAAGTTTATGGCTGTGAAACTGACAAAGCGGGTAACTAAAAATATTCCATATCTCAAAAACTATGAAAAAATATTTTAGGAACTGTTATATCTCAACTTTTTTAGTTTTTTTTTTTTGGACATCGTTTCTTGGGAGATAAAGGCTTAAAGGACACAATAAAATGTTTAGGACTTTAATCATATTAGCCGAGCCATATGAAATAATAAAAAGTATTTGCTTAGAATTATTTTCTTATTACACTTTCTTTTGAAAATCGTTTTGGAAAATATTACTAACTAACGCTAATCAATCCCTGTTTCGCAACAAATTAACATTAGGAAAAGTTGCCATTATGTAATTTATATAATCAGCTAAATATTAAATTAATCAATAGTTGTCTAATAGTAAAAAATATTAAAATTAATTCCATAGTTTGAGAGTTTATCGCCCAAAACTAAACAAACAAACAAAACAGAAGTATAGACAGACGTACATAAATGTTATTGCTAAAACAAAAAGTGCAATATTACTAAATCAACTATGAGATTAACGGAGGAACCTTTGTGGCATTGTTAATCACTGCCATTATTTACCAATCATACATAAAGAAAGTGGTACGAGTATATGTAAAACTATACTAATGTGTAAAACCTAAGAATTTGATTTTTGATCATCTGAACGCGGGCGGAGCCGCGGGCAATGCTAGTGAAATATATTATTATTAAAAAAGCGTCTTACCACCGATTCACTCAGGTGGATCCCTAGGTAATCTTAGTGTTACTCCAGGTAATATCGGTGCAATAAATTTCATCCAAATCTATCCTAATTTTTCAACTAACGCTCAAAAGTAACAAACATATACACACATACAAACTCATGAATTTTTAACGGTAGACCGATAATCTATACATACAATAAAATTCTGAGTCGAATCTGTACATTAAATATGTTTTTGGGAAAATCTTATTGAATTAGTCATTATTATCGATACAGAGGCCGAATCTTTAGTTTTTAGAATATTTGTCTGTCTGTCTGTCTATCTGTCTATCTGTCTGTATCCGCATCACGAGAAAACCACTGGACAGATTTTGATGAAATTTGGTATGATGTTAGCTGGTTATCCGAGATCCTTTTTATCCTTTTTACCTCGGGAAAATATCTCATCTCTAAGAAATCTATACTAAAAACGTAACCAGGGACAAAACAGGAGCAAATCGCTGAGTCGCTAGTAACTTATATTTTAAACTATTTCTTGCTCAACTGTACCTTTATTAAAATTTAGTAGCGCTTTTTAACTTGTAGAGTTACTTGAGTACACCACCGAATGTCCTTTTTAAGTACCACCTTTATTTAAAGCCTGTGTCATCGAAAACCTGAATTGATGTTACAATAAAACATTGACCAATAACTTCAATTTTAAATCGTCCTAAGTTAAAATATAATTGCAAGCGGTTTTATGAGTTAGATCGTTTCCCAAAGCTAAAGCTCTAATGGGCCAGACTATTTAAAGACACTATAAAGAATATCATTATAACTTAATACTGAGATAATTTGTAATGAGCAATTAATTTTGCATATATGTATTTAATATTTAAAATGTTGTAAACTAACTAGTACCTATTCGCCCAGTGGTTGAAATTATATGGCATCTACATTATTGAAAATTTAATAAATAATAATAATAAATAAATATGTTGGGACATTAGCACACATCACTATCTAGTTGCTGGTAAGCTACGAGGCCTGTATTATGGGTACCAGATAGTTGATATACTACACATATATTTATACACTAACTTTAAATACATACATATTATAAATATAAACACCCATGACTGGAGTACAGACATTCGTGATAATCACACAAATGAATGCCCCCAGCGGGACTCGAACCCGCGACCGCTGGCACAACAAATAAGGTCACTACACACTGAGCCAAACGTGTCGTCACGTTTAAGAAAAGTATATGTACATAAATGAAATAGAATTTATGTATCTATACAAAAAAATAATATTTTCATGATTTCCTACTAATAACACTAAAGCTCGTCAGTAGCTATGTAACAAAAAAAGAGAATGAATTGTCAAACAGAAGAGAAAAAGGTACTTAAATGTTTTGTCTTTGCCAATTTATATATATTTATGAATCGTTTTTTCACTAAATTGGTTATACCTTAGTAGAGTGGACTGTGGAGCAACCCCATGGTTGTTGTGGTTTGATTCGGCAGACCTGCCGTCGGGACGTCTTAGTTGAGTACGTAAGCGATCCTGCGACGCCCCAATAAGACGGGGGAGGTTTTGTTGGGTTTTAGTGGATAGTACTGACATTCCTAGCCGGTGAGTCCCACATAACCACCTGTATGTCTGCAGGTTGTATGCGTAAATGCACTTCCCAACATTAAAAAAAAAGGATACACTAAAACTCCATATATGTATACTTTACTAAATACATGATAGTTGTGTATAATAAAATTTATTGAGTTTTATATAAAACCGACTAAAGTTTATTGAACAGTATCACGATATCTCCCTAGAGCCCATCGAATAAAACGTTTCCTTTTAGAACTCGCGATGGTACTCTACGTGCAATTATTGGTAAAATGGCTAAATAAAACTTCAATGAGAGAAATATACATTTTTTTTTTTGCTCGTGCAACAAATCTATGAGTCGTTATAAAATTATTTTAATATCGTATCGTAAAACTTTGTATGGAAACATCATCTTAGAAATGGATAAAAAATAGATATAACTATTAAAGTACTTATTTCTTAGTATTAAAATATTAAGACTTGTTATTATTACCAGCGAGGGTTCGCTTTACTTGGCATCCCTAGGTGCTTTTTAACCGACGAAAAAAGGAGGAGGTTCTCAATTCGACACGTATATATTTTTTTATGTTTGACCACGCATAACTTTATACACTCTAGTTCGATTTTAAGGATTCTTTTTTTATTAGATAGGGTATACCTCAAAATTGTTCCTATTTACATTTGATAAAAAAAATAAAAATTGACTTCAAAAAACACTAAAAAGTAAAAAATAACTGATTGGTTTCATTTACTATAGATAGAATTTGAAAGTTAAAAATGTTTGTATTGTAACTTAAACTACTTGTACATTTGGGATAGTTTTTATCTTAATAAATTCCCGTTTTTAATTGTTAAAATCTTATACATACGTACATACGTATATCCTAATCAATAAAAAATATATTATTATATATAGCTTAAATTTCCCATACTCTACAGCCCCATAGAAAACGTGTATTATTCTAACTTTTTAATTAAAAAAGTTAAAGAAAACAAAACCGCATGCAAAAAGTAACGTAATCTAAAACATAAACTAGAAGAACCTCGTATTTCTTAACACAATTATGAGCTGTATATTGCACGTAAGGGACATAATTTAAGCAATAATTCTTTAATTTCAATTATAAAGCGTAAACCTAGCTTTAAGTGAAGCAGCTTAGCAATTAGTTTCAGATTGCATTACAGCGTATATTAAAACTGTCACGATAGTATAAATTACAGTATACAACTTCTAAAGAAAACCACACTTTTTTCAGTTAAAACTCATCTAGATTATTGATATTATTTACATCTTTGTTACGTTATTGTCATCTTTACTTGATTTTCATAGTAGAAAATAATTATTCTTCAATAATATTATAAAACTAGCACTTACTAGGCGTCCCTAGTTACGTTTTAACGTTTTGTATAGATTCCTCAGAGATGAGATATTTTCCTGCAGTAAAAAGTATCCTATATGTTGACCCGGATAATCAGCTATCATATACCAGATTACCATGTTATATACCGGATTTCATGAAAATTTGTCCAGTGGTGTTCTCGTAATGCGTTGACAGACAGACAGACAAAAAATATAAAAACTATAGATTCGGCCTCTGTATCAATAACAATGACTATTTCAATAAGATTTTCCAAAAAATATTTAACGTACAGATTCGACTCAAAATTTTATTATAATATGTATCATACTTATATTATAAAGAGGAATGATTTTTGTTTGTCTGTTTGTTGGTACCGAATAAGCACCGAAACTACTAAATCGATTTAGATGAAATTTCGTAAGAAGACGGGTTGAGACTCTGAGAAGGACATAAGATAGTTTTTATCCTGGAAATTATCCCTTGAGGGAGTGAAAATGGGGATTAAAGTTTGTATGAGGAAGCAACCTAGGGACGAACCTGAGCGAAGCGAGGGTGAGTCGGTAGTAGATAATAAACATGAAATTAAGTACTGTAATAATGTTTCTACCTTAAAGTTTGGGAGTTCGATTTTCGATTAATAGGTATGTATTAGATGAATATCTTAATTTTCTTTTGTCATCCACAGGCGTTGTAAAAATTTTTCTCATATACAGCTTACGGCATGTTTAAGAACATAAGTTATTTTAACGATAGTATAGAAGTCTTGTAATGTAGTCATAACATCGTTCTCTCCATCTGTCCATCCATACGTCACACCCATTACTCTTGGAAACTTTTGACATTATAAAGCTGAAGTAAAAAAGTTAGCCTATTAAATAATGCAGTTAAATGATAAAAAATAAAAACCAGATGATCTTAGCAAAGCGAGTTTCTAGTCAAATATTTCTTTCAATTTCCATTAACATCTTTTGAACTGCCTTATGTAGATATGTATATGTACATATATCTCAGAAATTCTTCATTTTAAATAAGTAACCATTAGTTTTGGCTGTAAAGACGTACCAAACCTACAGGTAACAAATTGTTGTTTCTCATATTTTTAATAATAATGTCCTCTTGACCGATTCTGGCCACGGCAGCCAATCTCATTGAGACTAGCCAACTGCGCCGGAGATATTATAGTGCAGCGCGTGTGACAGAGAGCGCAGACACAAGTGCACTTTCTATTCGTGTCACTCTTATACTCCGGTGGGACGACTTCTCGACACGATCGGTGAGAGTTAAGGCCCAGGACCGACGGCTTTACGTGCTCTCCGAGGCACGGGGGTGAAAACCGCCAACTTCCCAACTCCGGGCTGTTACTGTGGCTTATTAAACAGAAAGACTCAAAAACTAAACTTAGCCCGACCCGGGACATGAATCCAGGACCTCCGGGTGTGCAGCCGTACATGCTAGCCACTACACCACCGAGGCAGTTATATTGTTAAACATTATTTAAAATAATAACGTTTCATTAACTTAAATAATAGTTTAATAATTTCATAATGTAATGATTTTATAACGTTCTACCGTCGATCAAAAAAGTACTAGGTACCCAATCAGCGACAAAAAATGTTCTCACCGAATGAGCGCTCATTTGAACTTTGAAGCGCGCTCTTTTTTGTGAAAACAATTTTAAGCATTGTAATTAAGGTTCAATTTACATTGTTGTTTACCTAAATACAATTGGTGACAGTTTTAAAAGAACTTTTGCATGGGATTGTGTATCTAGTACTTTTTTGGACGATGCGAAATAAGTATATAATGTTTAAAAAAAATGTTTTAAGTGTTGATAATGTTTTAATATTTTTATTTAATTAGCGTTGTTTATTCTCGTAACATTTTAACGATGTCAGTTTTTTTTTTTTTTTTTTATAAATTGAAACATATAACTCAATAAAAAACGTCTAAATTAATGCATACTGTGTCTACCTTAAAAGATAATGCAGTTAGAATTAAGTTACATTGTATTTTTAATTTAAAAATATTATATTTATTATCACTGATCTACTTAAATAAATAAATAAAATAATTTCCTAAAGAATAATGTCTGCGTTATTGTAAAACCATATGGAACCTACAAATCGAATTACGGCGCACCGTCATTTCCCCTAATTATTTTAAACATGTTACTGCCAATAGTATTAAAACTAGAATGCTCTACTACTTTTAGTTTCATAAATATGCATATTAAAGGCTTTATATTGCCCGAGATTATTAAAATTATTATTGGAAAGTTGCTATTGATTCTGTTCAAAGCCTATTTCAATTAAATAACATAAATATAGCTTATTAATATTAAATAAGAATTTTATCATGAAACTTTGTAAAAAGGCCTTAATAGGCCTTAGGTATGTATGCTGACATTTCATACGACGACAGAAGTCGCGTGTTCAATTTTTATCCAAAGAAAATGGACATAAAATACATACATACATACATACATAATATATACATACATACATACATACATACATACATACATACATACATACATACATACATACATATATCTGATATAAATGGATTAAAAACAAAGACAATATAAAAATTCTGTTATCGCTCAGACTAATGAATAACAGATATTGTTTCTTTCTGAAAATTTAGCTTTACTAGAATAAAAGGATAGCAATCAGAGATAATGTAGCTTTCTACGCATATGTGTTGAAGAATGTTCAGAATTGCATTAGTATTACCAGTGCATTAGTATTACCAGTATATTCATATTTGATGTGAACGTAATTTATCCGTGGCTGTTACTGTTTTACCCGTGACTTGCAGACAGTGGTAGCCCAGTGGTAATGTCTTGGCTTGGGAAATGGAGTGAAGCGGGTTCATATCTCGGGTCTGACACCTTTGATATTTTCACGTGCGAATCATTTTCAATATGTTTACCACTTATCTTACGGTGAAAGTGCATCGTGAGAAAACTTGCATATCTGAGAGATCTTAGTAAGTTTTCTAAAGACATGGAAAGTCCGCTAACCTGCACTTGGTCAGCGTGATTGACTATGATCCTATTGAAAGGAAGCCCGTGCCCAACAGTGGGACGTTAAAAAGGGCTTCAACCGCGTACATCTTTTGTGTGTTCCGTTTGATAAAATAGTTTCATTTAAAGTTGGCATTTTATATGTTAATCGGTCTGCTTTCGAAGTTCTTAGACTACCCTCGTCAATATAGATAAGCCATGAAATAAAAAAAATATTTTCCAAATCGGACCATTGCTTCCATAGACTAGCAATTTAAGCAAATCAAAATCAAATAATCAATCGATAAAAGGGTTTTCATTTGTAACTTGTTCAAATTCACTTTGTGTGAAAACTCAAACACATAGGTACTTCTGGCCCTATATTACAGTGTCGACTAGAGCTTAATATTATAGACGGTTGGCTTTTTCGTGTTTCATACTCGAAGGGTGTGGAAACAATTCTGCTAGTAAACTTACGATATTCGTCTATCAAACTATCTAAACTTTCTACGGCTGTACCTTTTAATCCGTAATAAGAAGCCCATCTAAACTTCAGCACAAGTCGATTCACTCATCATATGAATTATTATCAAAGAAAGACGTTGTGACATTCTTTGATTACCTAACTTAGCCTGAATTACATATAAATGCTTACACAGACACTCATGACTTCGTAATTACTCCTAGTTTCTTTGAAACTATCATAGTTGAAAGCTAATCTTCCCTCTGACGACTAATCTTGTCAGAAATAAAGGTTTGCTTTCAACTAGCTATATGCTGTTTTCATTCCCACTTAAATACCGTCTTCTTCTTTTTACAGTAGTAAAAGATAGTACCATATAAAAAAGAAACACAAAAATGGATTCTTTAATATATTTTGTCATTTGAAGAAGACTCATAATATAATTTGATTAATTTTTCAATTACGTAAAATGGTCATTTTCTGAGAGTACCCAGTGTAACTTCTTTTTAATTATTCATGCTGAGATGCTGGCAGTCTTTTCTTTTGTTTTGTTTGACGTTTAATTTTTTAAATGAGATGAAATTATTATATTGTTGGAAATAACACGTACAACACACCTGACTTTGTTTACCAAAATATTTCTGATAGGGAATTATTGGTATTATGTATAATATTATCTTTATATAATACTAGCATTTCCCGCGGCTCCGCCCGCGTTCAGATGATCAAAAACTAAATTCTTAGGTTTTACACATTAGTATACTCTTACATTATACATTACTTTCATTGCACACATGATTGATAAATAATGGCAATGATTGACAATGCCACAAAGGTTCCTCCGTTAAATTGCACTTTTTGTTTTAGCAATAACATTTATGTATGTCTATACTTCTGTTTTGTTTGTTTTTTTAGTTTTGGGCGATAAACTCTCCAACTACGGAATTAATTTTAATCATTTTTTACTAATAGACAGCTATTGATTAATTTAATATTTAGCTGATTATTTAAATTACATATTGATAACTTTTCTTAATTAGCGCTAGTTAGTAATATTTTCCAAAACAATTTTCAAAAGAAAGTGTGATAAGTAAATAATTCTAAGCAAATACTTTTTATTATTTCATATGGCTCGGCTAATATGATTAAAGTCGTAAGCATTTTGTTGTGTCCTTTAAGCCTTTATCTTCCAAGAAAGGATGTTAATAAAAAGTGAAAAAGCTGAGGTATAGCAGTTCCTAAAATACTTTTTCATAGTTTTTGAGATATGAAATATTTTTAGTTACCCGCTTTGGCAGTTTAACAGCCATAAACTTGTTTTCCATAAAATGTTATAAAATAATATAAATTGAACTTATTTTCACGGTTGATAAAATGAGTCGATATTGTGGAAACGTAAATATTGTTCGTAGGTATTTATTTTAGTGTTAACCTAACAAAACACGTAAGTAAGAAAAACAACATAGTATTTTGCTATACGAAACCTATAATGCGCGAGTTGGATTTGCATTTGCCCAATTTTTACATTAAAAGATTAAAAAACATTAACATTATTTACTAAACAATAAAAATTTACAAATATTCTCATTTGAAAATTGATTCGGCCAACAAAATATTACTAATATGTTACTAATTTATAAAGCCAAAACGTTTGTTTTATTAAAAATTTAAACACGGGCGGGGCCGCGGGTAATTTAGTGTATTAAAACTACGTATTTTAAAAACACATGGCGACATCTATTATCAAATGTCTAAATAACACATAAATAAGTTTTCATTAAAATAACTATTTTAATGAACAAAATAGCGCTATTGATATTTCTTTTAAGATAAGATTTTTTTAATAGTTTTAACATATTAAGTTACCTTGCTAATATGTTAATAGTATCATCTTGCTTTTATTTTAACCAGTTTTTGTATTTTTTCTCAGAAATGAGATATTTTCCTGCTGTAATAAATATCCTTATGCATTGACCCGGATAACCTGCTATCACCATACCAAATTTCATCTAAATCCCTCCATTGGTTTTACTGTGATGCAGTTACATACAGACAGACAGACAAAAGTTCTAAAAACTATAGATTCGGCCTCTATATCGCTAATAATGAATATTTCAATAAGATTTTCCGAAAAATATTGAATGTACGGATTCGGCTTAGTTACAATTTTATTACGTGTATAGTTACTCATTTATAAAATCAAAAGTTTGCTTTATTGATAATTTCAACACGGGCGAGGCCGCGGGTAATTTAGTAGTAGGTAATTCTACATACATTCATACATTCATTTTTTTGGAATTAAAACTACGTATTTTAAAAACACATGGCGACATCTATTGTCGAGTATCTAAAAATCAACATCACATAAATAAATATTAATTAAAATAACTATTTTAATGGATAAAATAGGATATATGATTTTCAAGATAAGCTATTTTTATAGTTTTTATCGTATTTTGTAAGTTACCTTGCTAAACTGTTTACAAATAGTATTATCGTGGTTTTGTTCCTACCACTTTTTGTACTTTTTTTCAGAAATGAGATATTTTCTCGCGGTAAAAAGTATCCTATATGTTGACCCGGATAACCAGCTATCATCATACCAAATTTTATCAAAATCCCTCCAGTGGTTTTTCTGTGATGCGGTAACAGACAGACAGACAGACAGACAGACAGACAAAAATTCTAAAAACAATAGATTCGGCCTCTGCATCGATAATAATGTCTATTTCAATAAGATTTTCCAAAAAATATTTAATGTACAGATTCGGCTTAGTTACAATTTTATAATATGTATAGATTATCCTTATCGTCTTAATACTGTAAATGATTAAATTATTCTTCTTTCACAGACTATCAGAACAAAAATGGACTGGTAGAAATAATAGATTGATAACGTACTTCTACAGATAGGATAATTCGTCTAGTTGCCCTCGAGTGACTATTTAAACAGACAGACCAAAAATTTCTTCAAAGAACTTAATTTGAGTTTCCAAATATATAGTAAACACAATTTCTAATTAATAATTTTAACCCCTGTTCCATATTTACTTATAGATGACCAATTTTGAAACATTGCGAAAAGAGGAATTGTCCACTTCATCGATAAAAATAACAGCAATATCTGAGTTATAACGTAAAAACAAACAATAGAATCTCCAGTTTTGTCACGTCCAGTCCACATTAAATATATAAAGTACGAATTTAATAACCTAACTAAAATAATGACGCTCTCACCACACACTTTGTTTCAAGACAGCTCTGTGATAGTTTATAGCGAAAGAAAATCCAGCTACATTTTCTGAGAGACGTTCTCAGTATTTTCCAATAGGTTCAATCTTTTAGCTGCAATATTGAAAACAATTTTCTTTTAAAATATTATGTGTGCTTTTAAATTGTGTATTTATTATAAGGTCTTTAGGTGTCAGGAACTTTTTTTTCTATGGAAGCCAATTTTAACCTGGCTCTTATTATATCGATATTATTATATCGATTGGAAATTTTGAACTCCAAATGACATGAAAATAATCTGATACTATGATGTTGAGGGCAGGGTTTAATTAAAAGCTCTTCAATTACTACTAGTAAAACCTTCGAATTTAAGCTCGTTAGATTTGTATCCCATATTTCAGTTGAGTAAAAGTGTGTCTTTAAGTTATGCCAATATTCTCATCATACTCTCAAAATAAGTGCAACAATAAAACAGACAAAACGCATTTCTTCTTTCTGCTTTTCCATTCGACAGCATTAGAATTACCTGTTTTTAAATTTGTATCCATTTTTATTTTAGTTATTTTTCTGATTCATTTGTATTGTATTTTGTAAAGCCCTTTTTAACGTCCCACTGCTGGACACGGGCCTCCTTTCAATACAAGGGGGATTAGGCCATAATCCACCATGCTGGCTAAGTGCGGATTGGCGGACTACACATGTCTTTTGAAAACTTGCTAAGTTCTCTCAGACATGCAGATTTCCTCACGATATTTCCTTCCCCGTAAGGTAATCATGAAAATATCAGATTCATTTACCCACATAAACATTTTAAAAAGATGTAACCCGACTTCAAGGCTCAAAAAGTAAGAAATAAGTTTCTTTTTTTTTTATTTACAATTTAATATTTTAACCCCTCGAGATCTACCTTAATAATCTACAACTTTAGTTAGCAAGATCTGTCAAGACGTTCCCTAGAAATTGTTCAATATCCATAATACAAAGTAGAATAGTGCCTCGTCTTTTCTTGAATTTTTAACTCGGTCAAAAATAGTCTTGAAACGCCAATCTTCACTATATTCTTATTGAACGTCTTACGAATAAATTCTTTTAAAATAAAATATCAGCCTGGCCTAGAAGCTTTGTTGGCATTTCCAACATGTACATTTTTAGCAATAGCTGGCAACAATTTTGTAATCATTTATAATAATTATTTTTTGTCACTGGCAATATTTTTTCTTACTTAACGATCCTGTATGGTGGCGGACGTAAAATAAATGTGTGCGTTAAATTAAGTGCTCCGAGGTTTCATTAACCAGCCCCTATAGATACTAATTAATAACCCATTGTCGCCCTCCGACATGGTCCTTCGATAAGGGCCTCGCGAGTGACTTTCGTGCGAGCAAATACAGATGTGCAGTAGATCGCGTGTGCCAAAGTACCTGCCGCGTGTGACGCCAACGCATAGCCGCCGACAAGCACATATTCCGTCATCATCAACAGGAATAAAAAACAAGAATAGTGCAACGAACACAGCCGTCATAATATGCTTGTGTTTATGTAAATGCGAGCACGGCATTGCATCTATATAATCGCCGCTTACCTACGCTTACTACATTTACATTAGTGTGCGTACATCATAAGGTGACGCGGCCATCTTATACGGTTGCATCCGGTTCCGGTGCAATCGTAACTCCGCTACTCGCCACAAGGGAGCGCCAGTGAACTCACCGGAAACAACGTGTCGCCCAGTCATTGGTGCCGTCAGTGGACGAGTTGCCATTTTACACCGCAGATAGCGCTGTTGTACCGCCTGTACAGCCAACGCGCTCAGCCATTGGACGCATTCAAATCTACGCGCCATTCTACAACTTCGTGGCACTAGCTCTGCAGCCAATCAGCGTGCGCGGCGCCAAAACTCCGCGTCGCACGAGTCGCACGAGGCAACAAGCCAAGCCATTCCGCCATTTTGCTTAACGTCAATCGTAGTTACTAGTTTGTTAGCAATAATTTATATTGTTATAGTGTTCCATCTTCAATTCATATTTGTATTGTTATCTTAACATTAATTAATACTTAAGAAAAACTATATTTAATAGTATTAAGTGATAGTGTCAAAAATGTCCGATTCTGATGACTGTGATACCAAAGCCCCAATAATGGCTTTGTCTAGAAAGCGAGCAGCCTTAAAGGCGGTGATCACTAAGCACTTTAATTATTTTAACGGTTTAGATGCTGACGCTTCTATTCCCAAAGTGCAGTTACTTGTCAAGGAAGAGCGTCTCAGATCTGCCTTCGAGCGATATGAGAATGTAAATTTAGAAATTTGCGCTATTGATCCTGATTCAGATGACTTAGACGCCGTGGAGTCTAGGTTCTTGGACACCCTCGCTAAAATTAAACTTCTTGTCGATTCTAACAAACAGCCATTGCCATCGCAGGCGCACTCGCTTTCTAGACAACATCAGAAACTCCCTGAAATTAATGTACCACCTTTTGCTGGTAAGTACTCAGAATACAGACCGTTTATCGATTTGTTTAATGCATTAGTTCATAATAATTCTGTATTAGAAAATGTTCAAAAGTTAATATACCTACGAAGTTTTTTACGTGATGAACCTTTAGATTTAATTAAAAATCTACCTATAGTAGGTGATAGTTATCTTGAAGCTTGTAAATTACTAAAGTCTCGTTACGATAATGTATATAAAATAACTAACGAACATATCAATTCATTATTGGATTTAACGCCTATAAGTAAGTCGACAGCTATCAATATACGGTCATTTGTGTCCATTGTAAAACAGCAGCTTGCTGCATTACAAAATTTAAATTATAATGTTGCTCAATGGGACCCTGTAGTACTATGCATTCTGACCAGAAAGCTAGATGCTTTATGTAATAGGGAATTTCAACTATTAAGGGAGACGGAACCAACTGTCAATAGTTTAATTGAATTTCTAGAAAAAAGAGCCTTAGCTCTTGAAAATGCAGAGAAGCCAGTCTTGTCGCTCGCCCCCAGGGCTTTGGCTCATATGGCAATTGTCAGACGCGATGCAGGAGTGGACTCGAAGAAGTCAGCGCCGCCGCCACAAGTTTGCATACTATGTGCTACTGCCGCCTGAACATCAAACCTCACCAGATGTATCCAACAGCAACACTTACTCCGTGCCAGTGCTACATACACAGTTTGGTTGTGTCCTAGCTGGATCTTTTCCTAATAGTATACAAAATGCAAATCAGGTAACATCTTTATTTTGCAAAGCATGTGACACAACGCTGAATGATACGCTATCACAATTTTGGAAAACTGAAAGTATTCCTCAATATTTTGCTGAAAATTTGTCAGAGCATGATGCCTGTGAGAAAATATTTTGTGAAACTGTAAGCTTAGATAATAATAGAAACAAATTTCAAGTTGCCTTACCGCTTAAATTGCCTTTAGAGTGTATTAATGAAGAGCTTGGGAATTCATTTAATTTAGCATTAAAAAGATTTAAAAATTTAGAAATTCGTCTTCATAAAGATAATGTTTTATACAAACTTTATAAAGAATTTATTGATGACTACATACAACAAGGTCATGGCACTATCATAGATATTAGTCGGTATGATCTTTACAAAGATCCTGTGTATTTCTTACCTCATCATCCTGTCATAAGATTGGACAAGAAAACAACTAAGTGTAGAGTAGTTTTCGATGGTTCTATGAAAACAGGTAATAAAGTTTCATTGAATGATATGTTATTAAATGGGCCTGTAGTCCAAAAAGAACTAGTTGACGTTCTATTGTTGTTTAGGATTGATAAATACATATTTATAACAGATGTAAAAAGTATGTTTAGGCAGATTTTGTTATATCCTGAGCATAGACCATTACAGAATATCCTTTGGAGGGATCACCCCAAGGATAGCATTCAGTGCATACAATTAAACACCGTTACATATGGGTTGAAAAGTTCCTCATACCTTGCCACTCGGTGTTTACAAGAGTTAGCCAATCGGTACAAAAAAGAATATCCTTTAGCTGCATTTATTATTGAAAATTCCTTATACGTTGATGATGCTCTTGTGTCGCAAAGATCGACAGAGTTGTTATTAGAATCAAAAAGACAATTTTGTGAACTACTAAAAATAGGTGGATTTGAATTACATAAATGGTTCTCTAATTGTTCTCAATTGTTAGATGAAATTCCAAAGGTTCAACAACATTTTGATGATATAGAGTTGGAAAAGGACAATTTGCTTCTTAAGACTTTAGGTATAAATTACAATATTAAAACAGATGCTTTCATGCTTTCAAGCCCAAGGTCTAATCATAACATGCCTTCTACTAAACGTGAGATTTTAAGCTTTATTGCAAAATTCTATGATCCGCTTGGTTTGGCTGGACCGGTTGTTGTGAGTGCTAAGATCATAATGCAAAAGCTATGGCAAGCCAACATAGGTTGGGACGAGCAGGTTCGTGGTGAGCTGCTCAAAGCATGGTGTGAATTTTATGATAGTTTATGTGTAATGTCACCAATACCAATACCACGCTACATAGGCTCCCACAATGCACGTTCTATTCAAATTATAGGCTTCGCTGATGCTAGTGCTATTGCTCATTGTTGCTGTGTCTATATCTACGTGTTGTGGATGAAATCTGTAATATAAAAGTTTCCTTACTTTGCTCAAAATCGCGTGTGAATCCGCTAAGAAAAGGTCTCACCATTCCTAGGCTTGAGCTTAATGCCGCATTATTGCTATCAAAGCTTGTTACTAGAGTCTATAACACATTGCAAGTTAAGGTGAAAATCGATAATGTTATTTTATACTCAGATTCACAAATAGTATTGGCATGGATAAAAACTAACATTACCATTTTGAATGCATATGTAGCAAATAGGGTTAAAGTTATTTCAGAACTTACACATCACTACTCTTGGGCCTACATAAATTCAGCAGACATGCCAGCAGACTGCCTGAGCAGAGGTATTCTACCTCATGAGTTGGTAGATCATCCATTATGGTGGAAAGGTGCAGGTATTCTTTATGATAGTGAATATAAGGCTGGTGACTTAATTAATTTACCTATTCCTGATGATCTACCTGAGGTCAAGTCTGGCTCTGCATTTTCTTGTGCTATGGTCTGCACAACTTCTAATGAACAATTACTATGTTTAGACTTTCTTGATAAATATTCCAACATTAATAAAATGCAACGTATATTAGCATATGTTTTGCGTTTTGTTCAGAATGCTAGTACTAAGGGTATGAAAAATAAGTTACAATTTATTTCTAGTAAGGAATTAAATAATTCATTGTTAATGATTGTAAAATATGAGCAGCAAAAATACATGAAAGATGATATTCATAGTTTAAAATGTAAAAATAAAATTGTAAAGGGCAATTTAAAACCATTGCACCCATTTATTGATGACAGAGGTCTAGTCAGGGTCGGCGGTCGTTTGGAGAACGCCAGCATTCCTTATTTTCAAAAACACCCCATAATCCTGCCTGGAGATTCTCGCATTACAAAATTAATTATTCAGAGAGAGCATGAGAGGCATCTCCATGCAGGGCAAAGACTCGTTCTGTCAGCAATAAACCAAAGGTTTTGGATAGTAAATGGTATACAACAAGTTAAAAAAGTAATACATAAGTGTATAATTTGTTTTAAATTAAAAGCTGATACGTCTAAGCAACTGATGGGCAATCTGCCACCTGATAGGGTAAATGCATGTAGGCCTTTTCAAAAAATAGGTTTAGATTTTGCTGGATCAATTTTGATTAAACAATCAAGAATAAGAAAAGCTTTAGAAACAAAGGCTTATGTATGTATCTTTGTATGTTTTGTAACCAAAGCAATACATTTAGAGTTAGCTTCTGATCTCAAAACTGAAACCTTTTTGGGTTGTTTAAAAAGGTTTATATCACGTAGGGGTCTACCCACCGATATCTATAGTGATAATGCGTCAACCTTCAAGTGTGCAAGTAGCCAGTTGAATGAATTGTATAAATTGCAAAATTCCAAATCGCATCAAATGGAAATTCATAACTTTTCAGCACAAAATGGTATAAACTTTAAGTTTCTTCCTTGTTATTCACCCATTTTTGCAGGGCTAGCTGAAGCTGGAGTAAAAAGTATGAAATTCCACTTGAAGCGAGTTGTTCAGAAGAGTTTGCTCACTTATGAGGAATTAAATACTGTATTATGTCAAATAGAGTCCATATCCATAGTCCAACACTGGCTGCCGGTAGCATTAAACGTAGGCTCCGTATCAAAACTTTAATAAGTTTGGATTATACTCGTTTTTTGCCGCAATTAAGTGTTTATCGGATCAAAGACTGACTAATTAATCGCGAGTGTTGTTTGCAGTGCATTCACTTCGTAAATTTTTATGTTATAAGTCAAATTGTGACCCTCATACTATCTCAATACAAACTTTTCAAATGTGCTGGAACTTTCATATATGTGTTTGATACTCTTATTTTCTTACATTAAGGGTATAATATATTGTTTTTCATTAGTATTAGAGAAAATAATCACAAAACCGGTAATAATTGTTCATGTGGATTTCATACTTGCTCCTGATTGGTCAACGGTCAACGGTCGAACGATACATCAAAAATTAAAACAATGGATAAAAATATTACACATCGCAAAGGAGGAAAATCATGCATTGCCTCTCCCAATGAGAACCCTAATGCAATGCCAGTTTCTTGTGAGCAAGTCCGGGAAATTGTATCCACCGAGTTTGACAGGTCGTGGGCAAAATTGGAAGCTACTATTACTGGTATAATTTCTGCACAACTTAAGCCGTTACAGAATGAAATTGCAACCTTTAAACAGAGCATTTCTTTTATTAATTCAGAATTTGAAAATGTAAATAAAAAGTTTCAAGTAATAGAAAAAGATGTCAAATCTTTAATTTCTACTAAAGCGACTATCGGTGAGCTGAAGGATATAACTGACAAAATTCAATGTGATAATAACGAGCGGGAGCAGTGGGCTAGGCGTTCCAATGTTGAGGTCTATGGGATTCCTGAAAGGAAAGGCGAAAATCTTCTTAGTATCTTAAAGGACATTTCAGAAAGGGCGAATTTCCCATTAAATATTAGTAGTGACCTAGACTTTATTACTCGTGTTGCATCTAGAAATAGTTCTAACAAACCTAAACCGATTATAATGCGTTTCTTAGCCCGTTATAAAAAAGATGATTTTTTGAGTTATGTCAGAAAGCTTAAGTTAAAGGCATGTGATTTAGGTTTTAGTAATGTAAATTCTCCTATATTTTTTAATGATCACCTCACTAGTGCTAATAAGATGCTTTTACAGCAAGCTAAGAGTAAAGCTAGGGATAACCATTATAAGTATATTTGGGTTAAAAACTGTTCTATTATGGTACGTCGTAGTGATACAAGTCCTGTTGTACATATATCTAATGAAAAAGATTTAAACAAAATCAAATAAGAACTATATTTTCTAATAAATCATACTTACATATTATAGTACTACGCTCATGCTGTTTAATTGGCTACAGGTCTAATTTGGTTTTTATAATTATAATAATATTTTCAAATTACAAAATAGGTTATTGTACTTTCACACTAAATGGTTATACCCTAAGCTTACATTATTATATAGTATTTTGGCAGCAAAATGATGCAATTGGCCGCTACAGTTTTTGTATAAATTGGTTTTTATTTTTAAGTGTAAAGTTTTCAAATTTCATCATATGTTTTTGTATCCCAATATTAGTTTGTTCCTATTTGATTGGCTACAGGTGTAATTTAGTTTTTATAAATATAATAGTATTTTCAAGCTATAAAATCATTAATTGTATTCTCACACTATACAATTATACCCTAAATTCATATTATAATATAGTATTTTGGCAGAAAAATTATATAATTAGCCACTACAGTTTTTTTATGAATTGGATCTTATTTTTAGGTTTAAAGTTTTTAAATTTCATATTATGTTATTGTATCCTAATATTAATTTGTTCCTTCTTTATTGGCTATAGGTTTAATTTTGCTATTATAATTAAATTTTCAAATTATAAATTGAGTCATTGTACTCTCACACTAATTGATTATACCTTACATTCATATTATTATACAGAATCTTGGCAGAAAAATAATATAATTGGCACCTACGGTTTTTTCTTTTCGGAATGGTATTTCAGTATAAAGTTCTCAAATTTTATTTTATGTTATTGTATTCAAATATTAATTTGTATCAATTTCAAAGTTTTTGTAATTATAGTAATATTTTCAAATTCTATTATGAATCATTGTACTCTTTTTCTAATTAATTATACTGGAAGTTTACATTATTGGATTGTATTTTGGCAGATTGACGGTATATTTATCATATGTTTTCTTCATATAAAGTTTTCAAATTTCATTATAACATGTTTTTGCATCTTAATATTAATTTGGTTATTATCAGTTGGCTACAGCTTTGAAGTTTTTCTAATTATAATAATATTCTCAATAATGAATCATCGTTCCCTTATTCTAAATAGTTATACCCTAAAGTTGTATTTCTATGTTGTATTTGGACAGATAAATCTTATAATCTCTATAATTGTCTATAAAAACTGCTTGCATTACAATTCTTGTAACAATGCCTGTCAATAATATTTCAATTTATTATCAAAATGTTCGTGGGCTTAGAACAAAAACAAATGACTTTTTCAGGAATATGATGTCTTCAGATTATGATGTAATCTGTTTGTGTGAGACTTGGCTGCATCCAGGTATATATGATGCTGAGTTGTTTGACTTTAGATACAATGTCTACAGATGCGATCGAGACTATGACTACAGAGGTGATACTTTGGGCGGAGGAGTACTCATTGCTATAAAACGTGAATTTTCAGTTTCTTCATATAGACCTATTGTATTAACTGGCGCAGCAGCTGAAGTATTAGAAATTGTTATTAATGTACATAATCAACCTGGTACCAAGGTGCATATCTGCTGTTGCTATTTTCCACATTGTTACTTCCAATCCGACGCATTATTAGAATTTTTTGAAGTCATGTCGGATTCATACACTAATAATCCTAATGACACATTTATATTAATGGGAGATTTCAATATTAGTACAGCAATATGGAGTAGTCCTGGTCTCAATGAAAACAGTAATTTAGTTAATAATAATGACAATGACTTATTGAGGTATTTGTATTGTTTTCTCAATTTTACAAACTTTTCTCAATTTAACATGACGTCGAATGTGAACGATAGACAATTGGATTTAGTAATTAGTGGAAATGAATGTACGGTTTGCCATTGTAATGATCCTCTGATCAAAGAAGATGTTCACCATCCAGCGCTGTTGATCCATGCGATGGCTCATAATTTAAAATCATTAAAACATGTCTCAAGTAGTATCCGTATATTTCAGGCTGCTGATTATGATGCAATCAATTTTGAACTGGCGCAGATTGACTGGAATGATGCTCTGGACTCTGATAATATAGATGTAGCTGTTCGTAATTTTTATGAAATCATTAATAAAATTATCGCAAAATATGTTCCTTTGAAGAAAACTTATGGCACTCGATTTCCTCCTTGGTACTCTAGGGCGTTAATAAAAATTATAAATAAAAAACTTAAATATCGGCGGCAGTTTAGTTTATGGGACGCGGCCCCTGGAGGAGTAGGTGGTATTTTCGGATAGGGGAGGTGACAGGGAGCCCAAATATGTAAAAATTCTTTTAAGGAAATGTAAGAGTAAAAAGTTATTGAGACTTAAAGTTGTAACATTTTCATACATTATTATGACATTACTGTCATTTTGACACTTTGAAATGTCAAAACATTACTTTCAATTGTCAAAATAATCTTCAGATCTATAAGTCAGATCTATCACCGAATTTTAAATTAACATAAAGCACTTATAATAGCAGGGGTTCTGGGTTTGAAATAAAAAAAAAGACCTAACGAGAAGGCTAAGGCGGGAGCTGCGCTCCCGCCTTAGCCTTCTCCAACCTAAATTATCCAAGTCGGACTGTCACCTAATCGAAAATTAAAAACCAAAAATAAATAATACACTTAGATTTAAAAAATAATCTACTCACGTTTATAAATTGCATTCTTGTAATGGATATACAGTTTTGATTGCGTCATAAATGTATGTATGAAGTGAAAATAACATATTTCTATTTTAAAATCTTAATAATCTGACGATAATATTTATTTTTAATAAGCATAACTCATAACTAATTATTAAACGATAATCTGTTGTCATAAAAGCGGTAATGTAAAACAAAAATTGACAGTTTGTCAAAATATAAGGTCATTTTGTTTAGAATATTGTTATATGTGAAATTATTAAAATATTAATACAATAAAGCCTTAATTGTTGTGAAAATATGGATTGTATATAAAAAAAGGATGTTTACTATTCGTTAAAGGTATGTTTATCTTTTGTAATGACTTATTTAAGTATAAAAATGTATGGAATTGTTGCAATTTTAAGTCTCAATAACTTTTTACTCCTACATTTCCTTAAAAGAATTTTTACATATTTGGGCTCCCTGTCACCTCCCCTATCCGAAAATACCACCCACTCCTCCAGGGGCCGCGTCCCATAAACTAAACATGTGCCTAAATATCATAAAAAATGGAAAGTCTATCAAAGACAAAGTGACTATGACAATTTTAGTTTATACAGAGATCGTCAGAAACGTGTTCAAATTTTGTGTTACGATAACTTTATTTTGAATACTGAATGCGTCATTAAACGCAATAGTAAATTATTTTGGAATTTTGTTAAGCAAAAACAAATATCACACCAAATACCAAGTTCTATGTATTTAAATGACACGCATTCTTCGGATGGCTTTGAGATTTGTAACTTGTTTAATCGTTATTTTCAGTCTTCTTTTGAGCCCGTTGACGCTCCTTCAACCTCAAGCTCCGCTACTTATAATATTATGAACGAAGGTTATACATCTATTAGTTGTATCGAATTATCAATTGAATCAATCAGACACTACCTTAAATATTTGGATGTTAATAAAGGGTGTGGTCCAGACGGTATACCACACTTGTTCTTAAAATCTTGCCGAGAATTTATAGCCCAACCTTTGTTTATCCTGTACAAACTGTCACTTAATTCTGGTAAAATTCCAAACATCTGGAAAAAATCGCATATAGTACCTATTTACAAATCTGGCGATAAGCATAACATTCAAAATTATAGACCTATCTCTAAACTTAATGTTGTTGCGAAATTATTCGAAAAGATCATTTATGATAGTATATTCCCCCTCATTAGACCTTACTTAATTCAACAGCAGCATGGTTTTATAGACAGAAAATCTACAGAGTCTAATCTTTGTGAATTCACTCATCAAGTTGCACAAGCAATGGACAGCAGTGGTCAAATGGATGTAATTTATACAGATTTTTCTAAAGCATTCGATAAATTATCTCACTTTTTACTATTAAAGAAACTTAAAAATTTTGGTATTTATTTATTTATTAATTGGGTTTATTTTAAGAGTCTGCAAGGATTTTAGGCAATGCTCAACTTTGATACTACTCTATAACTCGTACGTTCGTTCTATTCTTGAGTATGCCTCCACTGTTTGGAACCCACAATATAAAACTTATATAAATGACTTAGATTCTATACAGGGAAAATTCCATAAGCATTTGTGTTACAGGGCCGATATCTCTGCTGATGTTCAACCTCTGCCTCCCCTTGTATCGCGTAGACAAGCTAGAGACCAACTTTTCTTATATAAGATAATTCATAATTTTATTGAATCACCTTTCCTATTGTCTAAATTGGAATTTAACTGCCCACGATTTAATTCCAGGTATAAGCCACTATTTCATCAGCCAATTTCTAAAACAAAATGCACTAGCAATATCTTCATATACCGTAGCTGCCAAAATTATAATAAAATATATTCAGATATTGACATTTTATTCGAGAGAATTGGTTCTTTTAAGTGTAAAATTAATAAGAGAAATGAGAATATTACTTTATAATTTCCTAGTATACACAATATTGTTATAATGCTTACCCTGTAGCCATATTATATTAGGTATATTTTATTTTATATTTTTTGTCTTATGTACGTCACTGTAGCCACTTTAGTTGTTATTGCCTATTCAATTAATATATTGATTAAAATCATCATATCTTATAAAACTTCAGCTTTGAGTTTGTATTTTTTTTTTTGTTAAGTTGATTATCTATCTGTTTTTATGTAGTTACCTATATTGAACTTTATTGGGTTTGTCTTTGTTAATGCTAGTGTTTAATATGTAATTTTCTATCAGTGGAAACTTAGCTAATGTATGTATTTTTGTATTTTAGTTTTGTATAAGAACCATCTTCATTGTTTGTTTCCCTAACAAATAAATAAATAAATAAATAAATAAATAAATAAATAAATAGTAGACCACTTATACCATTATCTAACGACGTAAATGATTTTTCTTGTCTTACACCTGGACATTTTCTCATAGGCTCTGCACTTAATACTTATCCAGAACCAGATGTACCTATTAGAAATAATTTAAAATTTTGGAAAGTATGTAGTAATATAAAAAATTCATTTTGGAAGGTCTGGAGTAAGCACTATTTAAATATTTTACAAACACGTCAAAAGTGGAGAAATGCTTATCCTAATGTAAAAGTAGGTTCAATAGTTATACTTAAAGAGGATAACACTCCCCCTATGTGTTGGCCTATGGCCAGGATTACCAAAGTTTTCCCTGGTACAGATGATAAGGTTAGAGTTGTTGAGGTTAAAACTGCAAATGGTCACACCCATAAACGATCAATTGTCAAAGTTTGTGTTTTACCTATAGATAGTACTTAGAATAAGTTTTATTATTGTATGTAGCATCATACTACATCACTTTGTATCACCAATTATTATTGTTTTTTTTTTTACAATAACAAATAAGTTAAGTATTAGCTTTGTAATTGTGTTTATTTGATTGTTATAATATGGTTAACATTGTTTAGATTTAAGTAATAAAGTTTAAAGTTTATTAATTATATACTTAATGTAAATGCTTCATTACATTCTTTAGCAGTCCTTAAGAATAAGGTTGCCAATTTCATTTATATTACTTTTGATAATAGTAATACGTAATTTACATTTTTTCTTTCTTTAAAGCTCATTAATTTAAGAAGTTTAATTCTGTTCTAAAAGCTTTGTACAAGTACTTTAATTATAATTTAAATTTAATTTTGTATTTGTCAGTTTCAACTCATGAGAATTTTCTGGTTGTTGTTTCTTGCCACTATGGTTAAGTATAATATTTTTAAGAAATCTTTTTCTCAGACAGGCAGTATGTTGGCATTTCCAACATGTACATTTTTAGCAATAGCTGGCAACAATTTTGTAATCATTTATAATAATTATTTTTTGTCACTGGCAATATTTTTTCTTACTTAACGATCCTGTATGGTGGCGGACGTAAAATAAATGTGTGCGTTAAATTAAGTGCTCCGAGGTTTCATTAACCAGCCCCTATAGATACTAATTAATAACCCATTGTCGCCCTCCGACAAGCTTGGAAATTGGAAGTAATCGATGAACATATCACAAACTATTTTACTTGTTTATTTATTTGTTTATTTATTCGTTTATTTATTTATTTATTTATTCATTCATTCATTCGTTCGTTCGTTCGTTCGTTCGTTCGTTCGTTCGTTCGTTCGTTCGTTCGTTCGTTCGTTTGTTTGTTTGTTCGTTTGTTTGTTTGTATGTTTGTTTGTTTGTTTGTGTGTGCACAAAGGATGACTTATCTCTTTAAGAGATCTCTACCGGAAACCCTCGAATGTGAGAAAAAAGATAATAATAATAAGGTGTGATGTAAGTACAAACTACAAACATCAATTATAACTATATTATATAAACATACACAAATACAAACATACATATATAAATACCTACATAGAAACATACATACATAGATACATATTACATACATACATACGTTACATACATACGTACTTGTATGTTTTAATAGAACTATAACCAGTGCATTTGTAATATATAATTATGATAATATTTGCATTTGTATAACCTAACCATGATAAAGTTTCGAGCCATTTTGCATAACCACTAACATTATCTGTTAGCTGTTATATTAAGTATTCGTTTTTTACCCAGGGCTTTACTCGCGTGGCAAGTGGTGCGGAGATAAAAGATAGCCTAAGTTCATTCCCAAGATGCAATCTATATCCTTGGTAAACTTTATTGAAATCTGTTCAGCCGTTTAATCGTGAAAAGATAACAGACAGAATTATCTATACTAATATTATAAAGAAGTGAAATTTGCAAGTTTGTGAGTTTGTGAGTTGGTTAGGTTGTAGGGGGTAATCTCTGGATCAACTGAACCGATTTAGATGAAATTTGGTAAGAAGATAGCTTGAGACCCTGGGAAGGCCCTACTTTTTATCCCGGAAATCATCCCTTAAAGAGGTGAAAATGGAGAATATGAAACTTTGTATGGGGAATCAAGCTAGGAACGAACCCGAGAGAAGCGAGGGTAAGTCGCTAATAAGTTACAAGAGATGAAATGTTATAATGTACTTTCATATCTATAATTAGTATGAGTTTCTCATGAAAACATAAAAATAGCGAAAAATCTTACTCTTAGGAAATATTCAATATTAAATCAAGAAGTAAGCCAACTATGTTGAAAATTCAAAAATTTCATTAAGTTCAATATCTACTCGTAAAATCTACTTTGTTTTCATAAACTCGTGTAAACGACATCACTCAAAAAATTAAAATGAAATTTTTATTTTATGTCAAAATATTTTTACTGCAAATTGATTGTTTAGTATGCAAAGGGAGTATACAACTTTATTCTGAGCGCGTCTCTTAAATCTTCTCTTGATTAAAAGAATAATTTTTCAATATCCTTGAGAGTTTGCGAAGATATTTTTGCTGATGCATTAAATAACTAGGTATTTCATATTCTATTAGTTTTTGACCACAATTCCCTTTGCATGGAAAGCAAGATGGAGATAACCTCTTGGATTATTCTTGGTATCAAAGCTTATCAAAGCCCATTGAATTTAACAGTCAGAAGGATCAGTTTTATGTAGTTTTTAACGTGTTATTACTATCTTCATATTTAATTCATACACATTCTATCGTGTGTTGGTCGAATCGTAACGTAAATATGCTGAACAGCAAACCATGTTGAATATAACATAATGTAAATACCCGAAAAAACGTAGTATTGCAGTGTATATGCGGTTTGAAACCGAACAAAGCAGGTTCAAATTCAGGATCTCACACCGGTGAGATTTGTTACCGCTTTAAACATAAGTACCTGGCGACCGAGCTTCGCTCGGTGTTCTTTTTTGTTATATCATATTTTTTAGATTAAAAAAAAACTAAAAACTTGGATAAATACAAAAAAAAGTAGAACTTTGTATCCAATATCCAATATGATCCATATAATGTTAATCTTGCACCTTGGTCGCTTGACCACGATGCTTATGCTTGAGTGTTAGAAATACGAACATAAATATCGAACATATTATGCGTAGAATAATGCAAAAGGAAACCGCATGAAAACTCGAAAACACGCGTTTTCCCAGACATGAAACTAATCTAGATCGATTTTTCGCCCCCGAAAGCCCCCACATACCAAATTTCAGCGAAATCGTTAGAGCCGTTTCCGAGATCGCTGGTATAAATAAATATATAAAGATATAAATATACAAGAATTGCTCGTTTAAATATATTAGATTACATCATGAGGAAACATGTACATATGTATGAAGGAACTTAACCTATTTTCGAAGGACTTTTGAAGTCCAACAATAAACAGAGACTTGGTATGGTTTGATTACCATTAACAGTGATTGCAGATCCTGGTGATTTCACTGCGATTATGATCCCATAAAAACTCCATAAAATGGTTAATTTAAAACATTGTTGGGTCTGTCTTTTAAATAGTATGGTAATATATTAATTATGCTAGAGAGTTGACCTGAAAATGAAGTTTTTTAAATCTTCAATAATTTATTAGTTAAGTTCGATCTAAGTTTTTGTTTTGATAAATAAAAATAAGCGGGCAAAAACCAATTGTTATTTTAAAAATTTTAGCGTTCATTTAGCTTGATAGATTCTTCAATTTTGTTTATTATAATAACAATTTTATTTACATGAAAACCATTAGGGTAGAAAAATAACTTATTGTTCATACTTGGTTCTGTTAGTAGCTAAATGGAGTGCTCTTAGTATTACAGTTATCCTTTGTCTATGCTTTTACAACATTATTATCCTAAAATCAAATCTAAAACCTAACCTACCTCGATGGCAGCTAAAATGCTTTAAACTTTAAGTTTAAATAGTGAGTACTAATTTGTAAATCAATAGCCTATTGTTTAAAGTAATTTTTTGTTGTATTTTATGTATTCAGGGAACGATGGGACTGACATTTTCGCCTTGTGCTTAAAAAGTCTTTAAATAAAAACAGGTTTAAAAAAAACTAAAACCTCCAATTTTGCTAAAGAATGTGTAAAGAAAACAAATCGTTATAATATTCATTTTCTATATTCATCAATTGATGCGTTGAGCAGTGGCTTTTAGTTCCTAATTAGTAGACATAGGTATTATGGCAAATTCTAGTAAGAAGAGCGAAGAAAGAAGAACTGAAGTGTCTGTTTGTAATGTCAAAATAACAGCTTTATACTAAATGCATATGGAATTATATGCGGTAGGTACTTATAAAAAAAAACACAATTTTTAATTTTTTTTGTCTGCCTGTCTGTCTCTATTTGTTCCGGCTAATCTCCGAACGGCTGGCAGATAGCTGATATTATAAGGAGTAACTTAGGCTACTTTTATTTTAGAAAAATAATTAAGTTTCCACTCAAAAAAATTAAAACGTACAGGCTAGGGACGAACCCGAGAGAAGAGAAGGTGAGTCGCTAGTTAACAATATAATTGAACTGAGACAGTTTATTTAAAGCTATATCTATATATTTAATATATATTTAAAGATATAATATGTAAATCAACACTCTCATCTGCATTAGATATCATGGGTTCGATGCACCATGCTTCATTTCCTCAAAATATTTTATTATATTTTGTTAATATATATATAAAATATTTTATTATATTTATATTTTGGTAACAAGGTGATGGCATGGATTTTGTTGCTGTTCGCAAATAACATCAGGACACCCCAAAGAGCCAGCAACAAAATATAAACTAAAATTCTGCTACACCTGGAGTCCTGTAGCCGTATCCGTGCTACCTTAACAAGCACTTTTTTTAACAAGACGATGACATGGATTTTGTTGCTAATCATAAATAACATCAGGACACTCCAGAGAGCAAGCAACAAAATAAAAACTAAAAACCTGCTAGACCTGGAGACCTGTAGCCGTATTATGCTATATTAACATGCACTTTTTTTAACAAGACGATGGTATGGATTTCGTTGCTAATCGCAAATAACATGAGGACACTCCAGAGAGCCAGCAACAAAATAAAAAAAAATTGACCGGGTCACTAATTGACCAGGCCATTAATTGACAGGGCCATTAACTGACCGGGTCACTAATTGACCGGGTCACTAATTGACCGGGCCATTAACTGGCCGGGCCATTAACTGGCCGGGCCATTAATTGACCGGGCCATTAATTGGCCGGGCCATTAATTGGCCGGGCCATTAATTGGCCGGGCCATTAACTGGCCGGGCCATTAACTGACCGGGCCATTAATTGGCCGGGCCATTAACTGACCGGGCCATTAATTGGCCGGGCCATTAATTGACCGGGCCATTAACTGATCGGGCCATTAACTGGCCGGGCCATTAACTGGCCGGGCCATCAATTGGCCGGGCCATCAATTGACCGGGCCATCAATTGGCCGGGCCATCAACTAGCCGGGCCATCAATTGGCCGGGCCATCAACTGGCCGGGCCATTAACTGGCCGGGCCATCAACTGGCCGGGCCATTAACTGGCCGGACCATTAATTGGCCGGGCCATTAATTGACCGGGCCATCAATTGGCCGGGCCATCAATTGGCCGGGCCATTAACTGGCCGGGCCATTAACTGGCCGGGCCATTAACTGGCCGGGCCATTAACTGGCCGGGTCATTAACTGGCCGGGCCATTAACTGGCCGGGCCATTAATTGTCCGGGCCATTAATTGGGCGGGCCATTAATTGGCCGGGCCATTAATTGGGCGGGCCATAAATTGACCGGGCCATAAATTGACCGGGCCATAAATTGACCGGGCCATAAATTGACCAGGCCATAAATTGACAGGGCCATTAATTGACCGGGCCATAAATTGACCGGGCCGTTAATTGACCGGGCCATTAATTGACCGGGCCAAAATTGACCGGGCCATAAATTGACCGGGCAATTAATTGACCGGGCCATAAATTGACCGGGCCATTAATTGACCAGGCCATTAATTGACCGGGTCACTAATTGACCGGGCCATAAATTGACCGGGCCATTAATTGACCGGGTCACTAATTGACCGGGCCATTAATTGACCGGATCACTAATTGACCGGGCCATTAATTGACCGGATCACTAATTGACCGGGCCATTAATTGACCGGGTCACTTATTGACTGGGCCATTAATTGACCGGATTACTAATTGACCGGGCTATTAATTGACTGGGTCACTAATTGACCGGGTCACTAATTGACTGGGTCACTAATTGACAGGGGTCACTAATTGACCGGGGTCACTAATTGACCGGGTCACTAATTGACCGGGTCACTAATTGACCGGCCCACTTATTGACCTGGTCACTAATTGACCGGGTCACTAATTGACCGGGTCACTAATTGACTGGGACACTAAGGGACTGGGTCACTAATTGACTGAGTCACTAAGTTGCCGGGTCACTAAGGGACTTGGTCACTATGTTGTCGGGTCACTAATTGGCAGGATCACTAAGTGGTTAGGTCACGAAATGACTGGGTCTTTAATTTTCTGGGTCATTAAGGGATTGGGTCACTAAATGGTCGGGTCACTAATTGGCTAGTCACTGAGTGGCTGGGTCACTAATTGACTTGGTCACTAAGTGGGCGGGTCAATAAGTATCAGGGTCACTAAGTGACTGGGACTCTATTCGTCTAGGTCACTAAGTGACTGGGTCACTAATTAGCTGGGCCACTAATTGACTAGGTCACTATGTGGCTGAGTCACTAAGTGACTGCGTCACTAAGTAGCTGTGTCACTCAATTACTGGTTCACTAAGTCAATGGGTCTAGTATACGGGGTCTAGTGACTAGGTCACTAAGTGACTGAGTAAATAACTGACTGAGTGAACACTACTAAGTTTAGACTAATTGAATGAGTAGATAAATGATTAGTCACTTAGATGTACACTTAGGTGTAGACTAAGTGACTAGTGTAGACTGACTAAGTGTAAACTAAGTGATAATAAATATACTATCGATATACACCCAATTCCGTTCTTGAAAATAATAATTACAAAATCTACTATGACCATGCTAAACCGATAAGACCATTCCTTGTAATAGACCAGATATTCAAGGCTTCAAGACAAAATAAACAAAATCGCATACATCATTGATATAGCTGTACCGTAATGAGTTAATGATAATCTATTAAAAAAGCTGCAATTTTAAATACTTGTCGTAATCGTATAGTTAGAAAATTCATGTAGGATATGATAGATTCAGGATGTGACAAATAGGCCTATCTGTATAAAATAATTAATTATGAGGTTTACTTGGTTCAGGCCCGTAATCGTCATTGAATCACCATTTATTGGATAAAATCCCAAAAGCACATTCAACAAATCTTCGTGCTCTTGTGAGTCTATAATTAAACGTTCGTTTTAATTGATCAAGCTAATGACCTCCGAATGGACGAAGTAAATGGTAGTGCAAAGCAAAGGCTTCGTCTCCAACAAACACAAACAGTAAATCGTAGTCAGTTCCAGGTAAAAGTGTTGCATCGGGTAGGTTTAATGTATTGTTTGTTAATTTATGCCAAAATGTGGTTTCTTTAACCACTGTATGCAGGCTTAATAATTCTGATGTGCTTACCATCTACCGCTCCTAAGCACAGCGGGAAGTCGGAAGATTCTTGAAAGGAGAATGGGCAACTTTGTATGGGATCCGTCCCCAGAGTGTATCAAGTTAAGACATATGTCATTTTAAAGATCAGAAGAATAGCTTCAATTTATTGTATGACACCAACATTAAGGCTCGTGCAGGAAAAGAACTATGAATCATTTAATTTTATTAAATTCGTGAAAGTAAAGCAGAATAATTTAGATTGTAAAATATTTTCACACATATTATTTTATATAGCATACCGTGCCGTTTGTGTTTACACACCTTTGCACATATTGCGACTTTTGCAGCCCTGTACAGGATAGCCGAATGAATAAATGAGGAAGAATTGAGCAGGTTACGATGGAACATTGTAGGGTTATTGGAAGTTCGAAGAGAGGCGTACAACTCGATAACACTCAAATCTGGTAACCTGTCCCATTTCCGGGTAACAGACAGTCCCAATGTGGCGTCAGGTTTATCGTCAACAAGTCTCTTGTGATGGTTTGTACAGCTTGGTGACTATGTAAAGCTTGAACGTCTCCAACTGACTCCGACTGACAAAGTCCACGTTCCTACCAGTGCCACACCAAAACCCCGTAAGCTTATTAAGCTAAGTGTTCTTATTTTCCTCATCTTGAAATTATATGGTTATTTATACACTGTTTTAACAATATATTTGATTGTGTTTTACTTAACTTATATATCGTTGGCGTAGGTGGAAAACTAAATAACTGCGATTTTGGCCAAATTGACATTTAATTATTTTCATAATACCCAAAAAATGCCGCATATTTCACCCTAACAAGCATTTTCATAACTTATCCCGTTTCAGAAATATAGCCGTTTTTATATTCCAAATGGTAAAGTAAATATGTTGAAACAGTACCTAACGTAGAAAGAGACGTAAAGTATATAAAATTAACGACAGTAACATTTTCTCTCATTTATAGATTATACCAAAAAGTTGGAAAAAAATCAGTAAATCGCGATTTTTTCCAAACTAGAAAATTTGAGTTATTTAGTTCTCCACCTACGCCGACGATATATATACTAGCGACTCACCCTCGCTTCGCTCGGGTTCGTCCCTAGCTTGCAGTAAATCACGATTGATCAGTTTTCGACCGGAGAGGAAAAATGATTAAATTACTAAAATGGCTATAAAAAAATAAGGGTTGATCGTAGAAGGGTGAAAATTGAGGATTGTATGTATTTTTGTATGTTGTATCATAAAAAAATAGAAATTAAAAATTTTGTCTAAAAAATAAAAATAAAAATTTAGGGGTGGACTACCCCTAACATTTAGGGGGATGAAAAATAGATGTTGGCCGATTCTCATAGATACTGGATAAGCACAAAAAATTTCATCAAAATCGGTCAAGCCGTTTCGGAGGAGTATGGCAACGAAAACTGTGACACGAGAATTTTATATATTTTTTTGTTTTGTGTGTGTATGAGTAAGATTACTCTGCCTCGACAACCTTGTCTGTTTGCCCTTTGTTGGCAAAGGCCTCCTCCAATTTTCTCCATAACTGTCTATCTCTAGCTAGTCTGGTCCATGTGCCATTTAATATAATTGTTAAATTTAGCATTGAGTGCCTCTGTAACTTGCCTCACAGCTCTTGACACAGTCTTCTGTGAGACATTGTGTAGATAGACACTCTGCTCAACTAAGGTCTGGTAAGGTCCAGATGCGTAAAATGCTAAGGCTATCAGAATCTGCAACAGAAATATGTAGGTATATATTACATTAATATCAACATCATATATTCTTAGACTATAGCTGTGCCTTTAGTGATAAGCAATGAAATTGAAGTTGTTTTCTAACCTTCGTCTCCGCCGATATTCCATCATTCCGACGTGGTCTTGGAATAAGTAGAGTTAGCTCCTCCACTAGCCCCCTTACAGTTTCCTTCCCAAGGCGAAATGTTTTCACAAATTCTACCTCGGAAATATCCTGAAAGGGGTCAATATTGCTCCTTAACAAGCAGCGGACGGCGATTTCTTCGCTCCAAACTTTATTCTGAACATTTTATTTAGGTTCACACACTTCACAACTTAAGAAAATACCAAACAAACACGGCTTTTATGCAATGACTGTACAATGGCACATCAAATTTGATAGTTCAGTGGCGTTCCAATTGTCATTAGAACTGTCAAAATATTAGCAGACTACGCAATAATTCGATCATTGACTTGTCATTATGTACGGGACTACCAATTATTTGCAAATGTGTCATTGGAGTGTCAGTGACACACCATCGGGAAACCATTGAATTAGTAGACTACCAAAATTGCAAAAAGTAGCAATTACGATGTCATTGATCGACAACTGTAACACCATTGCAATAGCAGACTTGAGGCCCAGGTGTGCCAACCTTCGGAAGGATTGAATACTGTTAAGGAATTCTACAGGATAGTGAACTGCATCATCCATTTGCATCACTGAAACGACAGACCTATAATCTATATCTGACCCTTCAAAGGACTTAAGTTATTGAAATCAAAATCACTTTTGTTATTAAAATCAGTAGCATTGTTGTTTTTGGGGGTCAGTGTAGTACGTTCACAAAGCCAAGTTCATTAATACCAAGTTTCAGATAACTCTGATCAATAAAGATTTTGTTCTCCATATAAACCTTACCATCCCGTTTTACTCCTTTAAGGAATAAATTTCAAAAAAATCTAATATACATATTTCATACGAATTTTAATTATTTATTTTAAAGCTAAATACCACTTTCCGTGCATTTTACATTAAAAATGAAAGTCTTTAATACAAATAAATTACAAATTTTCATCCCCTTTTTTACTCCCTTAGGGAATGAATTATAAAAAAAAAATGAAACATATGTGTCTTTAATTGAATTGAAGATCCTTAATACTAAGTTTCAAGTAATTCTGATTTTAAATAATTTTTTTTCACAGATGAACTTTGGTATCCTCTTTTATCCCTTTAAGGGATGAATTTTGAAAAATCCTTTCTTATCCTCATAGTCATATAAGGAATAAGTTCTTCAAAAATACACGTCTCTACGACCAGTGGTTTAGGCTGTGCGTTGATCCATCAGTCAGTCAGGACAAAGCCTTTTATATATATACTAGCGACTCACCCTCGCTTCGCTCGGGTTCGTCTCTAGTTATATTTTAACGTCTAGTATAGATTTCTCAGAGATGAAATATTTGCCTGCAGTAAACAGTATCCTTAAGTTGATTCGGATAACCAGCTATCATCATACCAAATTTCATCTAAATCTGTCCAGTGCTTTTCTCGTGATGCGTTCCGAGACAGACAGATAGACAAAAATTCTAAAAACTATAGATTCGGCCTCTGTGTCGACAATAATGACTATTTCAATAAGTATTTCCAAAAATATTTAATTTACAGATTCGACACAGTTAGAATTTCATTATATGTGTAGATACATTTAAACGGTTAGCATAGATTTCTCAAAGATGAGATATTTTCCCGCAATAAAAATTATCCTATATGTTGACTCGGATAACCAGCTAATATCATACCAAATTTCATCAAAATCTGTCCAGCGGTTTTCTCGTGAGGCGTTCCCAGACAGACAGACAGACAAAACTTCTAAAAACTATAGATTCGGTCTCGGTATCGATAATGATGATTTCAATAAGATTTTGCAAAAAATATTTAATGTATAGATTTGACTCTGAATTTTAGTATATGTATAGATACAGACTAGCGACTCACTAATCAAGAAAGAATAAAGAAGAATCACTCATAAAGAATCACTTCGTTCAAACACATAATCATGTTCCAAAATATTTATTCACCATCAATATTGCACTCACACAATACAACTTCTGAATAACCCAGCCATGATACGCACCTCCAATGATTTTTTAAATGTAGCCTAATATCGTATCTCTAGGGGTTTTTTTCATTTTTTCGATATCTCATTTCGTTTTCGAGATATTAATTATTTTCTGAGCGAAACCGGTCGAAAAACGACCGCATTTTTCACACTATTTCGATTTAAAAAAAAAGTAATTGAGTTTATTCAAAAAATCTTTTTGCATTTTGTAGCCCTTGTCATGACACGTCTTTTGACATCCCAATCAGTCACGTAGTCCCAAAAGCTACGACACCAGGGCGATGTCGCACTTTCGCTGAAAATCGGGCCTATACCGAAGCGACAAAAAAAAACATTTTCAATGTTAAAACTTACTATTCGAATAATTCGAAAAATAACTTTTCAATTAATCAAACGAGAAGCAATCATATGGCTTAATTGGCTTGAACATGTCACCATTTGCCAAGCCATTGATTTCATTTGTACATTAAAAAATAAGAATGTTATTACTTTTTAATTAAAAAACTACACTGAGGTTAAAATCACTTTGAAAGGAAGTATGAATCATGAAAATTGGTTCATTATTTTCAAAGATATGTATGGTATACCCAAATTGAGTACGTTAATAAAATAGTTAGACTTAACAAAGATAATAAAACAGATTTAAAGAGACAGACATCCTTCTTTTCAAAATCAGTTGAAAAGTAGAAATATAAAAAGAACGTCCCTTGCTTTTTTATTTGTTGGTAATCCATCTTCTGCTTTCCCCAATTCTGTAATATAATCGAAAAACAAACACTATATATTTCACAAGTAAAACTCCATTTAATAATTCTAGGTGGTATATCAAAACGCCTAGAGCAATGCGTGAGATGATTAGGGTTACCAATTTTTTTTAGTCACGCCAAATATATCGTACCTTTACCCAATTTATCTTTTTTACTTGAAAAGATAAAGGTGGCTCGACACAAATGAATTATACGACTTAATTTATTTTTTGTTAATAGGTTTTATAATTGAGTAGCGAATTACCCTCGCTGTGTTCAGGTTGTTCCCTGGTTTCCTAATGTAATATACATACAATACTCGCGTATACCAAACTAGCGACTCACCCTCGCTCCGCTCGGGTTCGTCCCTACTTACCTTTTAACGTTTGGTATAGATTTCTCAGAGATGAGATATTATCTCGCAGTAAAAAGTATCCTATATGTTGACCCGGATAACCAGCTATCATCATACCAAATTTCATCAAAATCTGTCCAGTGGTTTTCTCATGATGCGGTTACAGACAGACAAAAATTCTAAAAACTATAGATTCGGACTCTGTATCATAATGTACAGATTCGGCTTAGAATTTTATTATATGTATTGTATTATAGATTTCGCATTTATAATTAATATTGTATTACTTCGATTCTTTCAGTTACAATCACATCGCTACAGTCTACATACAAATAAGGAAAAAATCCGTTGAACTGATGCAAGATTTATAGTGTTGAAAATGACGATACAAGGGGCTTAAGCTTAAATATATCCATTCTACAATCATTGAAGAATAGAAATTTGAAAAATCTTATAAAAATAAGAATTCAATTCCCATATTTCCCACAGATTCCCATATTTTTAAGGATCTTGTTTAATTATTTTTCAAGTGATATATAAAAAAAATCAATTGGATTGAACTTCATTTTATCGTATTACATATATATATATATATATATATATTACATATATATATATATATATATATATATTACATATATATATATATATATATATGTATGTATGTATAATACGGTACTTTATGTTTTGAAAAGTTAATATACTATGTGCCCATTAAAGATTGAGAGTTAGTAATTTTTTTTCATCATCATCATCTTTACTTCAATATTCAGGGTAAAAGTTCCTTTTCCGTTTTATTTAAAATTATAAGTTTCTTATGTTTTTTGGTCAACATGTTAAGAAAATTAAAAAGGAAAGAGCAGTATGTAAGCTATAATTATTCTTTTTCTCCCTCTATTTTTACAACGTAACTAGCGTGGATGTACAAAAAAAATATATATTTTAAAACTTTTTAGTTTTAAAATTTGACAACCCTAACCTCCAATGGTTTTGATGAATGGAACACACGATGTTGGCAGCTCAATTGAGAAGCTCTTACGCTGAATTCAGAACTGTTGGGCTCATTTGAAATATGACTGAAGGAGTAACATACGTTTATTACGATTTTTTAGTCTATGTATAAATTTACTACTTAGATATATCTACTATCGATATGATCTAATCTAAAAATGCCTTGCCTCGAGAATAAGGGATATATTGATATAATAATTAAAATGTTGGTTTTATTTTATTTAAATATGGTCACAGCATCTTTAGTTATTAAACTTAATTTTCTTCTACACGCTATCAAATTTATCCAGATATAAACAAAAGAGACAGAAAAGTTCAATATATTCTCAAATTATTTCCGTTGGTAAATAAACTTAATTATAGTTACTTAGTCTTGAGCTTTAGATATACCATAGTCCATAATATATGCTTATAAATTAATAAATCTCTATTTATCAAAAAACTAGCTACTTACCCTCGCTTCACTTCGGGTTCGTCCCCAGTGAAAAACAAAAACAAATCTATCCCACGGAAAACATACATTTTTCCGAGATAAAAACTAACCTACCTGCTATTCCAGACTACAATCTATCTCTGTGCCGAATTTCATCCAGATCCATTCAGCCGTTCTGGCGTGATTCAGTAACAAACATCCATCCAAACTATAACTATACAAATCTATTTAATTATTTCCTGTTTGTGCGGAAACACAGCCCTCCAAGTACTTTTTAAGAGCCCATATCCAAAACAGTCCAGATCAAGTCCTTACGTCCGTACGTTTGTATTTGAAAATGTTTGTTGTAATTCATAAAAAAAAAAGTTTAAGAAAGTCTTTAGTGAGATTATAGTAGAAACCTTAAAGTAAATTAATTAAATGAATATTAATAAACTATTATTTCTAAACATCGAATATAAATATATATTTTGATGAGAAATCCTTTTAAAATTCGATCTTCCTGTTAAAGAATCCACATGAGAAATCTTATTACGGTGAGACGTGCTTTGAAACTAAAAACACAGCTCTATATTTTTATTAAGAATCGAACATACATTCAATTTTGTATGCGCTGAGAGTCCTTTCAGGTTATCTTTCCATACGAAAGTAGAAGAGGAAATCTGCAGGTATTCATATAGATCTTTCACTTACGATATTTTATTTTGCTAGGCATTCAGAACGTTTCTATTCGTTTCATTTATATTCGTATATAAGAAATACATATCTGTTTGATAAATGATCTGTCGGTCTGTTAATATATTTCCTATGATGAAATAATGTTTCAAATAAAATACATAAAAGGCTGCTTTTTATATATTTCTTACAAATAAACTTTTTGTTTTTTACATTTATATTACAGAAAATAAAGAGCAATGTTTGATAAAGAGCCATGATTGATACTTTTTTTATATCTGACCTAATGTCCTCCTTAGTGATTTTAGCCATGGTAGCTAATCTCACTGATACTAACCAACTGTGCAAGAGATATTATAGTAAACATCTGTTTACGCAGACACGAGTGCACTCTCCATTCCTTTTCACTCTCAAAGTCCGGAACGATACTTCATCACGACCGGTGACAGTTAAGGCGTAGGACCGACAGCTTGACATACTTTCCAAGGCCAGGGGGTATTTCAGACTGCTACTGAGAATCCCTTAATAGAAAAACTCAATATCTAAACTTGGCTCGACCCAGGACTCCAACCCCAGATCTGCAGCCGTACCTGCTAGCCATTAAACCACCGAGACTTTTTTTCATAATATATGTGTGACATCATTTAATCACGGCAATCGAACCCATAACCTATTTTAAGATACTGGTACTTTACCATTAATATAATTAATGGTACTCGTAATTTCACATTAGTACATTTAGGTACATATGTTTTGACATAATAACAATAGATTGCAAACAATACTTCCAAGTTCTAAGCAGCCTTCTTAGTTTCTGAAAAAAACTGCGACACTTTCGCACGTCATAAGAATAGTATCGCATACTTTCAAAGCTACGTTGAGAAGTTCATCAAACATCTGAGGCTTTGCAAGCAGAACCAGACAAGAACAAACACACGTAAGAATACATTAGCTTCGCGTCGAAAGCTCTGAATAGGTCATGTACACCACTCTCACAGTCTGAGCGCTGGTCTACGGGACAAGTTACAAAAGGAAATCTGGGACCAACGACAAATTGACGTTTGATATGTTGATTTTTACGATTCAAGTACAATTAAAGTACATCAGGTTTGGCTCAGTTTGTAGTGACCCTGCTTGCTGTGCCAGCGGTCGCGGGTTCGAGTTCCGTTGAGGGCATTCATTTGTGTGATGAGAACGAATGTTTGTACTCCTCCTGTCATGGGTGTTTATATTTATAATATGTATATAAAGTTATATATATGTAGTGTATCAACTATCTGGGATCTATAATAACACAAGCCTCGTAGCTTACCATGGAATTAGATGGTGGTGTGTGTTAATGTCCCAACATATTTATTTAAACAAAAAAAATATGGGAATGACATATTATGACATAAAGCTTGAACTTAGATAAATATATAGGACAAGACAAAAATCATTCGACTTTCAACAATCGATAACGACACTAAAAAGTCAAGAAATATATTGAATAGTTATATACCTTATCCATATTTTTTTTAGTTTTCTATTTGCATCCCATTTCCTTTATTAAACACTAGCGTTTCCTCGCGACCCTGCCCGCTTAGTTCAAGTAGTACTAATATCTTATTAATGATCAGTTACTTTGATGTATAAGCTAGATTGTAAAGGTCTATCAAAATCCTTTCAATAGTTTTTACGTGAGAGAGTAGCAAATATACATACATACGTACATCCTCACAAACGTTCGCGTTTAGAATATTAGTAGGATTAGTATTTCAGAAATACACTTAATGTTTCTTTCAAGCACTCTTCCAGCAGGCAGCAGTTTGGAAAAAATATTTCAGTCCTAGAAAGAACTGCCGAAAGAAACTTAAAAATTACCTATCTTAACATCTCACATATAAAGAATCTGAAGGTGAAATCACATCAGTCCCAAAGTGCTATCTTCTAGAAAAAAATATCGTGTATAGTGAGTAAGAGTCCTTTGCACATTACTGGCTGGAATAATAAGCCCCATAATAGATTTCCTTAGCGATATCAATAAAAATTGGACAAGTCCGAGTTTGACTCGCACACCAGTGTTCCGGAGCATAAAACATTAAAATAAGTTTTTAACCGCAAAACAATACACATTTTTGTAATGTGATATCGGATTTTTCTCTTTACTTGTGCAAAATTTCATGATTCTAGGTATAGGGGAAGTACCCTATAGGTATTAATTCTCTTGCGCATGTCAAAATGTGCGTCATAAACGGCCGTATCTTTGGGTTGCGTTGACTTAGAAGTTTGGTTTTTGATACGATACGTCCGCGAGTTCCTGAGAAAAGGGGTCTTAACAGACATACCAACGAAGACATACTCGTACGTCTAAAACGTTTATTTTACTTTTGAGGTACGTAACCCTAAAAAGACCTATTCATGTTAACGCTTTACAAAATCGCTGACGCCCGTAATTTACATACTTTCATTTTGATAACGATAGTAGCTAGCCTTCAGTGTTAGCGTCTAACCACCTGAGTACAGGCCGTAGAAGCAAACACTCCGACGCGTTTTAAGTATGTTTTTTTGTGCACAACATTTTTATGTGATTTTTCTATGAAATGTGTTGGTAATCCACAACATTTTATTTTAAAGCGTATACGAATTTACTACGAGCATGTTCCCTGTGAATCTTTTTTAGATATAGTGATTTAAAAAAAATAGAATCTCTCATTCATTTATTTAGTTATTTATTTATTTATTTATAAATACTTTATTGCACACACAAGGATAATACATAAAATGAAAGAAAAAGAAAGATAACAAAAGGCATGCAAAGGCGGTCTCATTGCTATGAGCAATTTCTTACAGACAACGTCTGATGAAAGGATTAATGAAATCGTAAGTAGGACGGTACAATTAATATTATATACTCGTATATACATGCTCAAATATATACATACATATATAAATATATAGAACAGATATACATATATACGTACAAAAATACATATATAATAAATACATACGTATAAATATATATATATACACTTTACCTATCATTATTTTTCATTCGGACGTATATAATATGATTACTATCTAGATTTGTTACGCAATATCTTCAATAGGGAATATGCGTGTCTTTTTTTTTTAATTTATACAATAGCTATCATCGTTATCTAACTGTTAAAATAATATCCAGCTCCAAAAAACTAAAATTTAGTATAAAAAAAATCAAAAATATGATACCGATACGGATACTTTAAACTCCCACCATTTCGCGCGCTTGGCGAGACGTCAAAGTATCATAAACAAAAAAATGACGACTTTAGTTTGTAGTGACATAATCGTAATCTCTATTATGATAATACTTTGACGTCATATTCGGTCTGACCAATGGCGTGCGTTTCAACCAGTTTGAATTTCCCACCTATATTTGCACTTTTTAATAATTATTTTTTATTCAAAAAGAAATTACCTTAAAAAATATTGATATAGGCTTAATTCAAAAGCAATAAAGATAATAAAAAGAATATTTCACCTTAATTTAAATCACACGCATATTCCCTTTATTACTATAAGCTAACGTTAAGAATGTTCTCATACAATCAGAAAAAATACCAACCTTATTAATTAAATTTAAATGAGGTGTAGTTAGTGTAATTAAATGTAATTATATTCAGCCCTTTTTGACGTCCCACTGTTGGGCACGGGCCTCCCTTCAATACGAGGGGGATCAGGCCATAGTCCACCACGCTGGCCAAGTGCGGGTTGGCGGACTTCACATGTCTTTTGACAACTTGTTAGGTTATCTCAGACATGCAGGTTTTCTCACAATATTTTCCTTCACCATAAGACAAGTGGTAATCATGTTGAAAAATGATCCGCACATGAGAATATCGGAGGTGCGAGATACGGGATTTGAATCCACTTCACTCGGTTACCCAAGTGAGCGCGTTACCACTAGGCTACTACAGCCCTGCACTGTAAATGTAATTAATAATTTATATTACTTCCACGTTCATTAAATGTTATATTATAGTGGTTTACTTCATAGACCAATTTTCATTACTGATTAATTAAATTTATGTATAAATAGGCAAAGATAAAACAGTTCAGTAACTTTTTCACCTTTTTTCAATCGATTTTCTTTCTTTTTTTTAGTAGCTATTGATGAGCTGAATAAAAAAAAAATATTTGAATTTATTTATATTTTTGGTTCCCGACATTTCGAATGCTTTACAGCAATCATAGTCGCGGGAAAGACTAAGGTCTAAGGTTTTAGACATCTCAAAGGTCATTATATACTTGTTACAGACATCCTATGCTACCTCCCATACTATAAAATAAACACGTTACCTTTAACAGTAACATAGGTTCGAGTATGTGGTTTAGAAACGTATGCCAATTACCCTTTAATTTTTAAAGAGAGATCGAAGCTTAATGTGAATAATATAAAATATTCGAATAGATTAACCCTAGATGTCTAAAGATTTATTAATATTTTAAATCAAATAATACTTTCTTAGATTTACGCGAATATTTGACGTTTTAAAGGAAACTATCTTTTTGGATTTTCAATCTTTATTATGGTTTCTGTTTCCCGACATTTCGAATGCTTTCAACATTTTAACAATCATGGTTCCCGTCTTCCAATTAAATCCGTTAAAAAATCCAAGAAGAAAATTTCATCTAAAATGAAACAAAATAAATAAAACCATCCAACCATTAATGTATAATTGCGATTGCGATTGTGTAAATGTGATATATTCGTAACAAAGTAGGTACTTCTTGAACAAATAGGCTTATTTTTATAACAGACTAAAGACTCACCCTTGCTTCGCTCGGGTACCTATTACCGGTTAGTATGAACAGTATGGAATAGATTCCCCATACAAACCTTCATCTCCCTATTTTACCCTATTTTTTTTACTATATTCATAGCAAATTTTATCTAAATCGGTTCAGTAGATCCAGAGATTACACCTCCTCCAACCTCATAAACTCACAAACTTTATCTCTTTATAGTATTAGTATTAGTATTGATGAAATATTGCAATAAAAACTAATCATTACACGAATCGTCAAACAAATTAAGATAATAGTAGAATACAATTCATATTTGATTATGTTATATCATATCAACTGATGATGCAATTTCAAATTTAAACTAATAAAACATTTTTTACGACATTTGTCTTTTTAAGATCTACGTAAATTAAATTTTACATATAAATTCTTCAGACTGCTTTCATTATACATGCAAATTAGTTTTTTTTCCGTTTTCGTATATCTTCTAAGTTGATTTAAGCTGAAAAGACAAAGGCACTTGTCTAAATGAATAAATTTATTAAAAATTTACAGTTCAGCAACTAGATGAGTTTGTAAGTTCCTAAGAGAATGGTCAATGGAGCAAGTAGAATACTTATTTTAGTTAGGTATTTACACAATTTAGACTTTATGCTCTGCCCACTATGCTTTTAAGGCATTGGTAACCCAGTGGTAACGCGCATGCTTGAGAAACCAAGTGTAGTAGGTTCAAATCCCGAGTCTCGTACCGCTGATATTTCATGTGCGAATCATTTTTAACATGATTACAACTCGCCTGGCGGCGAAAGAAAACATCGTGAGGAAACCTGTTGATTCAGACAACCTAGCAAGTTTCGAAAGACATGTGAATTTCGACAGCCCGTACTTGGCGAGCGAAGAAATGTATGGCCTGATCCCCCTCAAATTGAAGGGAGAACCATGGCCCATAGTGGGACGTTAAAAAGTTAATAAAAGAATGCTCTAAAACAATTTCACATTCATAGAAATTCAATAAAATGACCACTTTTTTATGACACACTTTGTTATTTCAACATTACGTGGTTTGTTAACCAAAACACGACCCATATTATTCGTGTCCTACGCGAAAACTGTTTAATTCAAGCGTTTTCAACGTTTTGAATTATTAATATCTGTTCCCAGATACCTTGTTCCTTTAGATATTGAATTAATGACCAACATTTCTAATAATTTACGGAGATTTCATCTTTATTATTAAAGTATAAGGATCAAAATCATATGAGCTTATTATAGGTGAAGTAAAAATTTTGCTTCAAAACTCAAGTTGCCGCATTGCACGGTAGGAAATACGGATTTAAAAGTTGATTAAGCACCGACCGAGTTTTGTACGCGTTTGAATTCCTAATTATTAGTTTTTTGTTTAAAACTTTAAGTGGACTATAGCTTGAAAAAATCCTGAACTTAAAAAAAAGCATAATAATTATAGATGTAAGGTTAGTAAAGATAATGTTTTTATGCGCTAATTTTGCTTAATTTCTGTACTATTTGATTTTTAGTCGTGTGCTGTTTCCACAAAATAATGCAATGTATAATCTAAGGTATATAATCTACACATATTATAATAAAATTCTAAAGGAGTCGAATTTGCACACAAAATTTTTTTGGGAAAATCTTATTGAAATAGTCATTGTTATCGATACCGAGAAGAATTTTAGAATTTTTCTGTCTGTCAGTCTGTCTGGGAACGCATCACGAGAAAACAACTGGACAGATTTTAATAAAATGGTATGATGATAGCTGATTATCCGGGTCAATATTTAGGATACTTTTTACTGCGGGAAATTATCTCATTTCTGAGAAATCTATACTAAACCTTAAAACGTAACTAGGGACGAACGAAAGAGTGATAAGTAATAAAATAAAACCTATAATCATTCCAGTTTGTAATCTAAGTGGAGAGAATATCACTTAACAATAACACTTAATAAACAAAAATACAAACAAATCGTGCACCTCCCGCTTTTTAATAAATAATTTATTACTCAGGTCAACATTTACATTTAGGCTTGTTACTACAAGAAAACGCCGGGTTGTCCTTATAAAAATTTCAATGATCCATTACACAAAAACTATTAGCAGGATTAAAAATTAACTTTGTTGAAAATGTTGTCTATAGACATGTCTGTAGACACAAATGTCTCATTATTATGGGATTTTCCCATTCCCATATGTAAAATTTAGCTCGACCGCAAGTCGCTCATCTATGTATATATATGCATCTGTATCATAGTATAGAACAAATTCGCTGTTTGCTGTCTCGCTTCTCCTAAACCACGCAATGGATTTTGATATGATTTTTACTGATAGACAGAGCGAGCGAATAGATAAACGAGATAAGTTTGTGTACGAGCATATAATTTGAAAATTATATTTTGTACAAATTGGCTGAATTAGAACGGTATTTGGTCAAAAAAAAATTTACCTATGTTTACATAACTAATGCTGGTTAAACCTTATAGATACATCAAAACAATGTAGGTGGAAAATTGGAAGTTTTAAAGAGGCCTACCAAAAAGGCCGTGATTGCATGTGTAGATCTTCTAAGGATCACTCACAATTACTATTTTTTATATTAAAAATGTACCCAAGAACGCACCTGAGTGAAGCAAGGATAATTCGCTAGTTGATAATCGGTACATTCATAGGTTATCCAAATGGCCAATTAATAAAAAATGATGTCTAATTTTAAATTAAATATTAACTAAATCAAAGATAGATTCAAAGTTAGAAAATAATCTAAGCAATAAATCTCCATTGAAATAAGGTTTTCGGAATAATCAAATAAAGAGTATTTTGAGTTTCAATTTCGTATTCAATATTTCAAGTTGTCGAATTGAACAAGTCAATACGACCGCGCTTCAGTGGATAATGTAATTAGCTTGACCACGGCTGCTACGAACTTAGCCCGCCACTGCGTTGAAAAATGGCCAACGTTATATGGTTACTTTATTTATTTATTTAATATATAAATATCTCGTGTCAAGGTTTTGGTGGTCGCACTGCTCCGAAACGGCTCGACCGATTTCTTTTATATGTTTGGTAGGTATGAGAATAGATCGTAAAGTTTTATCACCCTCCTACCCCCCCCCCCCCCCCCCCCCCATTTCTTAAGTAACTAGAGGCGAACCCGAGCGGAGCGAGAGTGAGTCGCTAGTTATATATGTCGCAGGTAAATTGTAAAAACCTTTGAATTAAAATTTGACTTGTGGAATTATAATTGCCCAGAGTTTTGACAATCGTCTCCTTTTCTTACAATATCACAGGATAATGTTACATATACAATTTCACTCTCGTCTCAGCCTAAACACGTTCACTGCTGGACATAAGCCTCCCCCAAAGATTTCCACAACAACCGATTTTGCGCCATCCGCATCCAGTGGGCTCCAGCGACTTTGACCAAGTCTTCGATCCACCTTGTGGGAGGCCTACCCACGCTTCGCCTTCCGGTACGTGGCCGCCACTCGAGAACTTTGCATTGTGATATTGTTAATTAATGAGATATTGACAATTTTACTAAATGATAAAAGCCGTTAAATTGTGAAACGATCCGTGATTGGTCAGATTTAGACATCTTTTGATGCACAGCGACTTGGTAAAGTGTTACGCGTGCGTATATGATCTGCCTCGTTGATCTATTCGATTCAACTACTCAACTAGTACGTTCGTCTGTAGGACAATGAGGTCCTAGATTCACGTCCCGAGTCGGGCCGAAACAGTCACTGGGTTTGTCAAGAAATAAGTAACAGACAAAAATATAGAAGACATTAATGTATAATTGCTGCGCTTTTAAGTTACGTAGCGGGGCCTTAGATAATCTGTACGTAACCTTTTTTAATAAAATCACTATTATAACAAACAAACATTCTGGAGTCATATAATTTAACATTTGATATAAAATTTAACTGTAATACAATTTTCTATTTCAAAATTCTATAACAATTGCTTTATTGTAATAAAGTTTTGTAATAAAGCTACCTAACTACGTCGGTGATAACAATTTTTGTACTTTTTATCAAAAATACCATACAATAAAAGACATACAAAAATTCTCAAAACTATAGATTCGGCCTCTGTATTGATAATACCGAAAATGACTATTTCAATAAGACTTTCTAAAAATATTTAAAGTACAGATTCGGCTTAGTTACAATTTTATTATATGTATGGATTATTAAACATTTTCATAATAGTAAATAATGAAAAAGCTTAGGAAGTACAAATGTTTTACTTTTCTTTGTGCCTGGTACTGTCTAACATCCATTTTAATTATAACTTCGTTGTTATCGTTTTTTCGTCATGAAAGGTTGAATACAATATCAGTTTTGTCATCAATATTTCTTTTTAGATTTTAGCAAGATTACATTAACTTCATAATTTATGGGTTTCTACATATGTGGTGAAACACTAAGTTATTATAATATGTTGTTTCGTTTCGCCTGTTTTAAAAGAGGAAGAAAAAGTTAAGTTGATATTTATTATGTCATGTATGATTATTAGGTTTCTTTACACATTATTAAACTGATGTACCTAAATAATTCTATTGGAGTTGGTTTTAATTTTTCCAATACTCTAAACATACAAGATCGTTTAAGAATAGACATTTTGAAAATTATATTGTTAAATAATACGTATGTAAATATGTTGGGACATTAACGCACAGCACCATCTACTTCCATGGTAAGCTACGAGGCTTGTGTTATGGATACCAGATAGTTGATATACTACACGTATATAACTTTAAATACATACCTTTTATAAATATAAACACCCATGACTGGAGTACAAACATTCGTGCTCATCACACAAATGAATGCCCCCAGCGAGACTCGAACCCGCGACCGTTGGCATAGTAAGTACAAACTGAGCCAAACGTATCGTCAAATCGTTATATCATACCGAATTAGAAACCGTAAGAAAGATGGTTTTCTGTCATTCTAAATAACAGTCTGAAGTTGAAAGTTAGCGATGTTACACTCTTATTGCCTTAAAAACACAGTTGGTGGTACAAAACAAATCTGCCGCCTTTCCTGACACTTAGGTAAGTATAAAAGAAAATAAAAATTCAAACAATGAATGCTAAAACTTCTCAAAAGTTCACAAAAAAAAAGTAGAATATTTCAATATCCGTAAAATTCTCATAATGGTATTGGCTAACTCCTGGGCAACGTCACCTTCTGAATAATAAGTAGATTATTATAGATAGCTTTATATTAACTGTGCGTCATGTTTTTTATTGAAATCACATATCTTTTATCTTCTTTGACGACACGTTTCGTTCAGTTTGTAGTGCTTGCTGTGCCAACGGTCGCGGGTTCGAATCCCGCTGGGGGCATTCATTTGTGTGATGAGCACGAATGTTTGTACTCCAGTCATGGGCGTTTATATTTATAATATGTATATGTATGTATTTAAAAGTTATATGTGTAGTGTATCAACTACCTGGTGTCCGTAACACAAGCCTCGTAGTTTACCATGGAACTAGATGGTGCTGTGTGTTTATGTACCAACATTTTATTATATTACATTCTTTGCCGGTTAGAGGATCAAGGTTAAATTTTCGCAAATTTCAAAACACATAAGTTGTGTTACACGGTGTTTAGTTTGGTCCAAAACTTTCATATTATATATTCATCAAAATATAAACAGATGCTCTACCGTTTCACTTATTACTAAAACGATGTAAAGGATATTTACCCGATTACATAAGAAGAACGATAATGTTAGCATATTACTTACAAAGGATTTTTATGTAGACGCCATATTTAAATACGCCATTTTTCAATATGGCGTCTAAATAAAAAAATGAAAACAAAAAATATTTTGCAAAAATGTGTATTAGAATACTTATACAACTACTATATGCTAATACTTTCTACGCAGTCGGGTTTTTAATTTTTTATATAATTAGCTGTTTTCTTATATTCATTTACACATCTCCCATTTTATATTTTTTTATTACATAAATTTATTTGTGCCGAGAGTGTATGTCCATCAACGCGCCCACAGGAAAATGCTGACATGAAGGATAAAAATTTTAACAACCTTTTTTAATATCTAGTCACATATGTAGGTAACGACTGACGAAGGTAGTTTGAAATTCATCCCCTAAAAAAGTGCTGATTAGAGGTGACAAATGCGGTGTGTGAAAAATAATAAAAAATGTTTTCTTTTTATTTTAAATGGAACGATCTTTTTGGTTTATTTTGCGGTTTTATTTTATTTATTTTTTTAATTTCATATGTAAATATCATAATAATAGCAACTATAGAAACGTTATTAGAGTTATATTATTATTTATATTATAGTATATTATTATTATGTGTGTACCGTACCTATTTCAATATTCAAGTAAATCTAAAAAGGTATTATTTAATACTTTCTTAGATTTACGCGAATGTTTGACATTTTTAATGTACCTTAAAAAATTTTTTTGGGATTTGTCTCGAGGTTTTACTTTATATTTTTGTTCCCGACGTTTTGTATGCTTTACAGCAAACAGGGTCACGAAGAAAAAATAATAGTATTACTTTTAGAAAAAAAAGGTACCATCGACTTCAAAACTTTGTTATTCCACTCTTAGGGGTGGAATTTTCACTTGAAATTTACGTATGATTGAATTTGAAATTTTCCTCTGAAAAACTTTTAATTAAAAATATCACAGACATCGCGTAACAGAATAAATACGTACAAGCGAATTGAGCATTTAACTGAACAGAGGGCATTAAATAATTTAGTAGGATATTCTTGTTTGCAATCGTAGCTTAAAATAAGCTACTTCTAAAAGTAAATATATCTTATGAAATTTAATTTCGCTCAAAATAAATGAATTGACAGCTATATGAGCAAACAGCGCAATATTCTGGAATAATTTAAATACAAATTTTCTTTTTACACTACAGTCAATATTTATTGAATTTAGTTTAAATGTCAATACAATATACAATATTAATCCTTACATAATGTTATCTAGGCAGTGGTAGCCCAGTGGTAACGCGCTCGCTTGGTAAACCAAGTGAAGCAGATTCAAATCCCGGGTCTCGCACCTCTGATATTTTCATGTGCGAATCATTTCTACCACGATTACCACTTGCCTTACGGTGAAGAAAAACATCGTGAGAAAACCTGCATGTCTGAGAGAACCTAGAAAATTTTCAAAAGACATACAATGCTATCTAGCATGACATCTGAGCGAATCCACGACGCACCACTAACTTATAGTATTAGAAAGGACTCTTAGATAAATTTCAATTAATATCTTAATTCTTGTCAAAACTGACTACCAAATGTGAATGTAAATAATTATAGTTCTTCAAAAATATATTTAACGTGTGTAAAAGAAATTATTCAGCCCTTCTTAACATCCTACAGTAGTAGGACACTTGCCTCTCTTCATTACAAGAGGGATCAGGTCATAGTACACTTGCTAGGTTCGCTCAAATATGCAGGCTTTCCCACGATGTTTTCCTTCACCGTTAGACAAGTTATAATCACTACAAACAGAGCCAATCGACGACACGTTTGGCTCTGTTTGTAATGATCCTACTTGCTGTGCCAGCGGTTGGAATTCTAGTCCCGTTGGGAGCATTTATTTATGTGATGAGCACGAATGTTTGTACTCCAGCCATGGGTGTTCATATTTATAATATGTATGTATTTAAAGTTATATATGTGTAGTGTATCAACTATCTGGTATCTATAACACAAGCCTTATAGCTTACCACGGAACTAGATGGTACTGTGTGTTAATGTCCTAACATAAAAAAATGTTGGAAATGATTCGCAAATCAAAATATCAGAGGTGCGAGGCCCGGGATTTGAACTCACTTGGATTCTCAATCGAGCGGGGAATACCACTGCCATAAAAAGAAATGTTCATAAATCAATCTAACAAATAACTTTTTATTTGAAGATCCCAATTTTAAAGTTCTTCTATAAAATCGATGTTAATGCTAAACTGTCATAAAAGATTACAACATAGTTGCAATATTTACTATAGGTACTTGTAACATGACTCGAATTTTTCGCAGCTTAGAGTCGCGGTCGTAAAAAAAATTGAATTTCCTTCTCCGACTGTAATGGGTAAAGTTGTATTAAGTTTTGACTTCGCTATACCGAATTTATAAGAAGTGAAGTTTGTTTTTATTACTTTGTAGGGATTCATGCTTAGGCGTTCTGTTAAACGAATATCGGAAAGCTCAGTTTGGAAAATAAAAGATACTCGGCCATTAGTTTTGATTTAGTTTATTTTATTTAAGTTATGAATGTAGTTAGAAATGATTTTCAAGTAAGATTATTTTTATTTAGCAACATAATTTACAGTATTTTTTAAGGCAGTGGTAGCACAGTGGTAACGCGCGACGAAACCGAGTGAAGCGGGTTCAAATTCAGCGTGTCATATCTCTGATATTATCTGATATATCATGTGTGAATCATTTCCAACATTAATTCCCATGATTTCGGTAAATCATTCAAAATGTCGGAAACCAAAAATTAAAAATAAATCGACGAAAATATCCGCAAAATGTAGTTTTAATTTAAATTAAAAAAAACTCATAACATGACAACACTCGTACTTACTTGTCCATGAATCCTGTAACAAACGAAATCTCCATATTGTTAAAGAAAGCATTTTTCACTCAAAATACACTTTTCAAATGTACCTACCATTTCCCTCTTACACGTTTTTCTTCACAGCTCCTACCTTTGTGCGCTTGTTAACCTGTCAAGTACACGTTATGACGTTAGATCATATGACGTATTAGTGTTGAGAATGAAACCTATATTTTCAGTTTGACCTATATTTATTAAACTAGCGTTGCCCGCGGCTCCGCCCGCGTTCAGATGATCAAAAAGCAAATTCTTAGATTTTACATACATATCAGTACACTCTTACATATACCACTTTCATTGCGCACCGCATGATTGGTAAATACTGGCAGTGATTGACAATGCCACAAAGGTTCCCCCGTTAATCTCATATTTGATTTAGTAATTTTTGTTTTAGTAATAACATTTATGTACATATGTCTATACTTCTGTTTTGTTTGCTTATTTATTTTCGGGCGATAAACTCTCAAACTACGGAATGATTTTAATCATTTTTTACTAATATATAAGCTATTAATTAATTTAAAATTTAGCTAATTATTTAAATTACATAATGACAACTTTTCTTAACGTTAATCTGTCGCGCAACATGGATTGGTTAGCGCTAGTTAGTAATATTGTCTAAAACGAATTTCAAAAGAAAGTGTAATCTATACATATTATAAAATTCTAACTGAGCCGAATCTGTACATTAAATATTTTTTGGAAAATCTTATTGAAATAGACATTATTATCGATACAGAGGCCGAATTTATAGTTTTTAGAATTTTTGTCTGTCTGTCTGTCTGTCTGTCTGTCTGTCTGTCTGTCTGTCTGTCTGTCTGTCTGTTACCGCATCACGCGAAAACCACTGGACAGATTTCGATGAAATTTGGCATGATGATAACTGGTTATCCGGGTCAGCATATAGGATACTTTTTACTGCGGGAAAATATCTCATCTCTGAGCTAAACGTTGAAACGTATCTAGGGACGAACCCGAGCGGAGCGAGGGTGAGTTGCTAGTAAGTAAATAATTTTAAGCAAATACTTTTTATTATTTCATATGGCTCGGCTAATATGATTAAAGTCGCAAGCATTTTATTGTTTCCTCTAAGCCTTTACCTTCCAAGAAATGGCGTCAAAAAAACTGAAAAATTTGAGGTATAACAGTTCCTATAACACTATTTCATAGTTTTTGAGATATGAAATATTTTTAGTTACCCGCATTGTCAGTTTAACAGCCATAAACTTGTTTCCCATAAAATGTTATAAAATAATATGAATCGACTTATTTTTACGGTTGATAAAATGAGCCGATATTGTGGAAACGTAAATATTATTTGTATTTATTTTAGGTTTAACCTAACAAAACACGTAAGTTAAAAAAACAACACAGTATTTTGCTATACGAAACCATAATGCGCAAGTTGGATTTGCATTTGCCCATTTTTTACATTAAAAGATTAAAAAATATACACATTATTTACTAAACAATAAAAATTTACAAATATTCCTAATATGTTACTAATTTATAAAGCCAAAAAGTTTGTTTTATTGAAAATTTGAACACAGGCGGGGCCGCGAGTAATTTAGTAGTAATTCTAATAGTCATGGAAAGGTTTATATCTGTACATTATTTTTTTTGGATTAAAACTACGTATTTTAAAAACACATGGCGACATCTATTGTCAAATATCTAAATAACACATAAATAAATTTTCATTAAAATAACTATTTAAATGAATAAAATAGGGCTATTGATATTTCCTTTAAGATAAGCTTTTTTTAATAGTTTTAACATACAGAATTAAGTTACCTTGCTAAAATGTTAAAAGTATCATCGTGCTTTTATTTTAACCAGTTTTTGTATTTTTTTCCCAAAAATGAGATATTTTCCTGCGGTAAAAAGTATCCTATGTGTTGACCCGGATAACCAGCTATCATCATACCAAATTTCATCAAAATCCCTCGAGTGATTTTTCTGTGATGCGGTCACATACAGACAGACAGACAAAAATTCTAAAAACTATAGATTCAGCCTCTATATCGCTAATAATGAATATAAGTAAGATTCAGTAAGATTTTCCGAAAAATATTGAATTTACGGATTCGGCTTAGTTACAATTTTATTATTTGTATAGTTACTAATTTATAAAGCCAAAAAGTTTGCTTTACGTATAATAATTTGAAAACAGGCGGGGCCGCGGGTAATTTAGTAGTAATTCTAATAAAATTGTAGAAAGGTCATATCTATACATTCGTTATTTTGGAATTAAAACTACGTATTTTAAAGACACATGGCGACATCTATTGTCGAATAACTAAATAACATATAAATGTATATTAATTAAAATAACTATTTTAATGGATAAAATAGCGCTATTGATAATTTGATTTTCAAGATAAGCTATTTTTAATTGTTTTTACCATATTTAGTAAGTTACCTTGCTAAACTGTTTACAGATAGTATCGTCGTGATTTTGTTCCAACCAGTTTTTGTATGTTTTCTCAGAAATGAGATATTTTCCCGCGGTAAAAAGTATCCTATATGTTGACCCGGATAACCAGCTATCATCATACCAAATTTCATCCAAATCCCTCCAGTGGTTTTTCTGTGATGCGGTAACAGACAGACAGACAGACAGACAGACAGACAGACAGACAAAAATTCTAAAAACTATAGATTGGGCATCTGCATCGATAATAATGTCTATTTCAATAAGATTTTCCAAAAAATATTTAATGTACAGATTCGGCTTAGTTACAATTTTATAATATGTATAGACTAGCATTTCCCGCGGCTCCGCCCGCGTTCAGATGATCAAAAACAAAATTTTTAGGTTTTACACATTAGTATACTCTTACATTATACATTACTTTCATTGCACACATGATTGATAAATAATGGCAATGATTGACAATGCCACAAAGGTTCCTCCGTTAAATTGCACTTTTTGTTTTAGCAATAACTTTTATGTATGTCTATACTTCTGTTTTGTTTGTTTTTTTAGTTTTGGGCGATAAACTCTCCAACTACGGAATTAATTTTAATCATTTTTTACTAATAGACAGCTATTGATTAATTTAATATTTAGCTGATTATTTAAATTACATATTGATAACTTTTCTTAATTAGCGCTAGTTAGTAATATTTTCCAAAATAATTTTCAAAAGAAAGTGTGATAAGTAAATAATTCTAAGCAAATACTTTTTATTATTTTATATGGCTCGGCTAATATGATTAAAGTCGTAAGCATTTTGTTGTGTCCTTTAAGCCTTTATCTTCCAAGAAAGGATGTTAAGAAAAAGTGAAAAAGCTGAGGTATAGCAGTTCCTAAAATACTTTTTCATAGTTTTTGAGATATGAAATATTTTTAGTTACCCGCTTTGGCAGTTTAACAGCCATAAACTTGTTTTCCATAAAATGTTATAAAATAATATAAATCGAACTTATTTTCACGGTTGATAAAATGAGCCGATATTGTGGAAACGTAAATATTATTCGTAGGTATTTATTTTAGTGTTAACCTAACAAAACACGTAAGTAAGAAAAACAACATAGTATTTTGCTATACGAAACCTATAATGCGCGAGTTGGATTTGCATTTGCCCAATTTTTACATTAAAAGATTAAAAAACATTAACATTATTTACTAAACAATAAAAATTTACAAATATTCTCATTTGAAAATTGTTTCGGCCAACAAAATATTACTAATATGTTACTAATTTATAAAGCCAAAACGTTTGTTTGATTAAAAATTTAAACACGGGCGGAGCCGCGGGTAATTTAGTGTATTAAAACTACGTATTTTAAAAACACATGGCGACATCTATTATCAAATGTCTAAATAACACATAAATAAGTTTTCATTAAAATAACTATTTTAATTATATTTCTTTTAAGATAAGATTTTTTTAATAGTTTTAACATATTAAGTTACCTTGCTAATATGTTAATAGTATCATCTTGCTTTTATTTTAACCAGTTTTTGTATATTTTCTCAGAAATGAGATATTTTCCTGCTGTAATAAATATCCTTATGCATTGACCCGGATAACCTGCTATCACCATACCAAATTTCATCTAAATCCCTCCATTGGTTTTGCTGTGATGCAGTTACATACAGACAGACAGACAAAAGTTCTAAAAACTATAGATTCGGCCTCTATATCGCTAATAATGAATATTTCAATAAGATTTTCCGAAAAATATTGAATGTACGGATTCGGCTTAGTTACAATTTTATTATGTGTAGGTATAGTTACTCATTTATAAAATCAAAAGTTTGCTTTATTAATAATTTCAACACGGGCGAGGCCGCGGGTAATTTAGTAGTAGGTAATTCTACATACATTCATACATTCATTTTTTTGGAATCAAAACTACGTATTTTAAAAACACATGGCGACATCTATTGTCGAGTATCTAAAAATCAACATAACATAAATAAATATTAATTAAAATAACTATTTTAATGGATAAAATAGGACTATTAATAATATGATTTTCAAGATAAGCTATTTTTATAGTTTTTATCGTATTTTGTAAGTTACCTTGCTAAACTGTTTACAAATAGTATTATCGTGGTTTTGTTCCTACCAGTTTTTGTACTTTTTTTCAGAAATGAGATATTTTCTCGCGGTAAAAAGTATCCTATATGTTGACCCGGATAACCAGCTATCATCATACCAAATTTCATCAAAATCCCTCCAGTGGTTTTTCTGTGATGCGGTAACAGACAGACAGACAGACAGACAGACAGACAAAAATTCTAAAAACAATAGATTCGGCCTCTGCATCGATAATAATGTCTATTTCAATAAGATTTTCCAAAAAATATTTAATGTACAGATTCGGCTTAGTTACAATTTTATAATATGTATAGATAAGTACATATTATATTGTGTTACATAAATGGAAATCTAGGCAACGTTCTGATTTTTCATGCTGGCATAATAATTTTATTTTTAAAAATATTTTAGTTATTTCCAAAATAACTACATCCTGTTTGCTTGATTTTTACTGTCAAACGTTAAAATGCTTATAAAATAACTAGCATCTCACCCTCGCTCCGCTCGGGTTCGTCCTTAGTTACGTTTTAACGTTTAGCTCAGAAATGGGATATTTCCCTGCGGTGAAAAGTATCCTATATGTTGCCCCGAATAACCAGCTATCATCATACCCATCAAAATCTGTCCAGTGGTTTTCTCGTGATGCGGTAACAGACATACAAAAATTCTAAAAACTATAGATTTAGCTTCTATATCGATAATAAAGTCTATTTCAATAAGACTTTCCAAAAAATATTTAATGTACAGTTTCGGCTTAGTTACAATTTTATTATATGTATAGATAACGGAGGAAAAATATGCAGAGGTGGCAAGTGATAAGATGTGAAGTTTGTTTTGTTTACTTTGTAGGGATTCATGTTTAGGCGTTCTATTAAACGAATATCGGAAAGCTCAGTTTATAAAATAAAAGATACTCAGCCATTCGTTTTCATTTAGTTTATTTTATTTAAGTTATGAATGTTGTTAGAAATGATTTTCAAATAAGATTATTTTTATTTAGCAACACAATTCACAGTATATTTATTTTAAGACAGTGGTAGCACAGTGGTAACGCGCTCGCTTGGAAAATCGAGTGAAGCAGGTTGAAATCCCGGGTCTCGTACCTCTGATATTTTAATGTGCGAATTATTTTCAATATACTCGTAGTTATTGATTATGCATAAACAAAAAGCAAAGCATCGTGAGGAAACCGGCATGTCGGAGAGGACCTAACAAGTTTTCGAAAGACATGTGATGAGGAAAAGGTCTCCTTCGTATTGGAAGGAGGCTCGTACCCAGCAGTAGGACATTAAAAAGAGGCTGAATATAATAGAAAAAGTAGATTCTCAACCAAAAAAGTCCTTAAACTACATGACACCTACGTTTTTAATACATCACTTCACATTCGAATAGCTGCTACATTCTCACCCTTCACTTTGAAAAGGAAAAACTCATAAATCTGTACAGCAACTGGTGTAAACTAAAACGCACTTTTACGGAGTTACAGCTGCGTTAATTTTTTTAATTCTTAGTTATCATTATTCAAAGATACGATTCAACGTAAATTAACTTTTTTTAATAACTAGCGACTCACCCTCGCTACGCTCGGGTTTGTCTCTAGCTTGCTTCCCAATACAAACTTTCATCCCTATTTTCACCCCCTAAAAGGATGATTTCCAGGATAAAACGTATCCTATGTCCTTCCCAAAGTCTCAAACTATCTTTTTACCTTTCTTCAAATCGGTTCAGTAGATCCAGAGATTATCCCCTACAACCTCACAAACTCACAAACCTTACCTCTTTATAATATAAGTATAGATAACACAATACTCTAATACCATATTCCACGATTTCGCAACAATTGTATAATAAAATACAAGTTAAAGCCAATATAACATTGAAAGGACCGCATTCTTATCCTAATCACACGCCTACCCTTCTCAAGCTTGTCGCCCCTAACATAATGGCTGACACAGGACACTAAAATTGGATAAACGATATTTTCTCTTACATTACCAATTGTTTTCTATTAGTTACGTTTTCAAAAAAGTAGTATAAAAAGTAATTCCTTATATCCTACTATGTGTATGTATGTTTTCAGCCCTTTTTTTTTTAATGTTCCACTGCTGGGCACGGGCCTCCCTTCAATACGAGGGGGATCAGGCCATAGTCCACCACGCTGACTAAGTGCGGGTTGGCAGAATTCACATGTTTTTCGAAAATTTGCTAGATTTTCTCAAACATGCAGCTTTCCTCGCGATGTTTTCCTTTACCATAAGGTAAGTGGTAATTATGTTAGAAATGATTCGCACATGAAAATATCAGAGGTGCGAGACACGGGATTTGAACCCGCTTCACTCGGTTTCCCAAGCGAGCGCGTTACCATTGGGCTACCACTGCCTTAATCCTCCTATATAACCATAATAATAAAAGATCCGAACTAAAACATTATTATGTGTATTATTTTCGGGATACAAAACTATCCTATGTCCTTCTCAGGGTCTCAAACTATCTTCTCACCTTTCATCTAAATCAGTTCAGTAGTTTCAGAGCCTATTCGGTACAAACAAAAAAACAGACAAAACATCTTTCCTCTTCATAAATATTAGTATAGATTATAGGCAGTATCCATAAAAGAATATCATTCAATTCCATTATTTATTTCATGATTTTAGGCGTGTATGCCTGTATTCACAGTTATTTCGCAATTTCGTGTATCATACAGAAAACACGGTGGAGATTAGCCATTGAGAGGTCAAAACCAAAATAGAGATATGATTATATTTAAAACTAGCGACTTACCCTTGCTTCGCTCGAGTGTGTTTTTCAGCAGATTTTCTTCACACTTTTTAACTTTTTTACGCGGAACGAAGTGCGAGTGAAAATCCTGTCAAAATCCGTCCAGCCGTTTTGGAGATTAGCCGGAACAAACAGATAGACTTAACGTATGTACTTTTATTTGAATTAAGTAAAAAAATATTATTTTGACGTTACAAACAGACACTTGAATTTTATTTATTTGTATTAGATAAGAGTAATGTATTGTAAAATCATAATTCATAAAGTAGGATCGCTTTTGATCTTAATGGAAATCCCCCAAATGTAAAGGTTGTAAAAAATATCAAATTTTTATGGCTTCAAAGTTACGCTATAGTAATGCCATTTTGTGGCAAAATACAGTTATACTCAACTCTAATGCCTCCCGACTATCATATAAAAGTACGTATGATAATCGGGAGCGTCTCACCCGCATCTCACACCGCACACCTCGCACGATTGCCCTGCTTAGACAACTTTAATAGAGGACTTTATCATTTAGTATACTGTAACCACAGTGTGCTTATCATCAATGTAACAAAAAAGTACCCTATGGTCAAGACATTGAAAAATTTCTTTAAAATAATAATCTACGAAAAGCTGTTTTTAGTATTCTTAGTGTTTATATGCCGATATAAACACTAAGAAATTGACATCTTGATCTTGTTCTCACAATACAAGATAACACTATCGGTTTAATAATTTAATCGACTCTTAAAACATTAAAATAAGTTGACGCATTTGATATTTATGCTAGTTATAAATGGTACATCTAAGACAGAGACAACAATTTATACTGTACTGTGACCATATATATTTTTTTATTAAATTCGAAATACAAATGTTTGTATGTGTAAGTGTATGTTTGTGCATTCATGCTGAAATGGCTGAACAAATTTGAATAAAAATTATAAATAAATAAATATGTTGGGACATTAACACACAGCACCATCTGGTTCCAACCTACGAAGCTTGGGTTATGGATACCAGATAGTTGTTACACTACACATATATAACTTTTAAATACATACATATTATAAATATAAACACCCATGACTGGAGTACAAACATTCGTGCTCAACACACAAATGAATGCCCCCAGCGGGACTCGAATCCGCGACCGCCGGCACAGCAAGTAGAGTCACTACAAACTGAGCCAAACATGTCGTCAAATTATGTACACAGATAGAGTATTTCTTGAATTATGCATAGCTTAATATTAGAAATAAAATTCGCAGCGTGGTGGCACTGATAGTTTGCCAAAAAATGAACACATACAATCAAGTCACAAAAAACCGCTGAATTGAGAACCTCCTCCTTTTTAAGAAGTCGGTTAAAAATAGGGTAAGGTAAAAAAAGAGTAAAACACTAGTCCCGCATAACTACCTCGAACGACCACCAAAAAAATAAAATAAAAGGGTAGTAAGTAGTTAATTAAATAAAAAACATAAACAAAACATTCAATGTTATAAACTTAATATTATGACATACCCTCACTTCGCTCGTTTACGTCCCTATGTACAAGTTCGCGATGAACAAAAGAAAGATTTGGATATCTTCTCAAAGATTTATATTTGGTCTGTCTTAACAGAGTTACAATGGTTTTTGTTGTCTAGTGCAGGTGTCGTGTGCAAGAAGTAGAATTAGAATGAAAGTTGTGTTAGACTGTTAGACGATCTCCCCCAACGAGCGTCCATTTTGTCCTGGTGGGAGGACTTATTAGCGTTCGTCAATACAGCCGGACGCGAAGCTAAGAAACGCACTGGGAGGCAGCCCACCTCGGTGGGTGGCGTGCCATACGGGTTACTCCTGGTACTTCTCTGATGGCAGAGTAGACCATTGGAGCAACCCCATGGTGTTGTAGCTTCGGCAGACCTGCCGTCGGGGATGGAGGGGAGGGGCGGGATAGGTTTTGTTGGGTTTTAGTGGGTAGTACTAGCTTTTCTAGCCAGTGAGTCCCACATAACCACATGTATGTCTGCATTTCCCAACATTGAAAAAACAAAACTGTTAGATGATGTATGATTGACGTAGTTGTATTTGAGTAAGTTCATTGGTTGAGTATATGGCTCGATATAGTAAATATAATAAAGTGCCTTATCCTAAAAGCAATAGGATCGACGATAGAAAATCTGGCGTCGACAGTACCTAATAATAAATAATAGCCTAACTATTACACCAGGTCCTTACCTAACAATATTAATAATTTAATAAGTAATATATATAATGTTTTTGAAAAGAAATGTGTGATTCGAGGAAAAGATTTTTGGAAACGAAATAATATTAAATGTTATTAATAAATAATATTAATTAAAATTAAAAACCAACTTATAAATATAACATAGTCACCCTCAATAATGTTTTGATACAATTGTAAAAGATAAGAACATGGAAGCAATTCATGATAATATTGCTCTTGTAGACGGTTAGATCATTTCACATGTACTGCTAATTTAATGAAGAGTTATGTAATCTCGTTAAACACATTAAAATAAATAAATAAAAATGAAGATTACAAAGTTTATGTTTTTGCTATGTTTTTTTGTGGTACGTGTCAACGCTCAGGATCTGTTTAATGCTTGCTATGGGTCTGATGTTGTACAAGCAAGTTTTGTAAATTTTTTGATGTACAAAACTTATACAGTTTATTTTCAAAAAAAATTAGAAGCTGGTACCAACGTGACTTTGCAATTTGCTTCAAATGCAACGGTTTCTGTTGTGAGTACATAATAGTATCTCTTTTATTCTCACTAGCGACTCACCTTCGTCGTCCCTAGTTGCGTTTTAATGTTTAGTATAGATTTATTAGAGACTAGCGACTCACCCTCGCTTCGCTTCGGATTCGTCCCTAGACAAAAACAAATCTATCCCACGGGAACCGTACATTTTTCCGGGATGATATATAGCCTATAGCCTTCCTCAATTAATGGGCTATCTGATGCAAAAAGAATTTTTCAAATCGGATTAGTAATTCCTGAGATTAGCGCGTTCAAACAAACAAACAAACAAACAAACTCTTCAGCTTTATAATATTAGTATAGATGAGATATATGTTGACCCGAATAACCAGCTATCATCATACCAAATTGAATCAAAATCTGTCCAATGGTTTTCTCATGATGCGGTCACAGACAGACAGACAGACAGACAAAAATTCAAAAACTTATAGATTTGGGTTCTGTATCGATAATAACGTCTATTTCAATTATTATTCAAATACATTTTAGCAATATTAATCTCAACACTTGCCCTTTTAACAAGAATATATTTATTTACAATATTAAAGTATAACAATTCTATGTATATATACGAAAATCTCTAATTGTGATATAAAATGGAAATTTTAAAACATGTAAATGCCATCACTTACCACCTCACTAAATGAAAACTAAAACATGAATAATATACTAGGGTTTCTTAATCCTCTATCTCATCCGTCCATCTCACTTTGGTGACTAACCTCCAAGCATTATACAATATATATAGCCCCGTTTAATTTAATATACTTAAATAAAAAACCCTTTAAAGTTTTGTCGTTCGCCCAAAAATGCACTTTCGTTGTTTACACAAAAATAAAATCCTTATTTTAGTTATTCATTGCTTTATGTTCTTGAATAAATAAGTAGTCCAATTTCTTTTTAGTGTCATATATTCTCAAGCCTATGTAAAAGTTTGTGTATCGTCCTGCTTAACTTCTCTACATAAAGTCTTTTTCTGAAATCAATATCATATTCCTCTAGATTCATCTTTTTACTTCTTGTGTATTTCCATGGGAGAGTAAGTTTGGCTGGTAGGTTTGCATAATTTATAACTACATGCATTGCCGTATTATCACCATAAGTAGCTGTAACAACAAGAACATGAACAAGTAAAACAATCTCATACAACTCGTAGATTACTGTGGTAATCTAACGAGCTGTTACTGGTCGGAAATAAGGTTTAAATTTTTTCTTTTGTTTCAGAACATTTAAATATATCAAAACTTCCCTATTTAGTATTTCTTATGTACCTTTAAAAGCAAGATAAATAAATAAATACATTGTTGTACATAGAAAGGATGCTAATATTTAATAAAAATAATTATGATTTACAGAATGAAAAATTTGGGGAATTGATTTCATTGGGTAATAATGTATACACAATAACGTTATTGGAAGATGCAAACGATTTCCGAGTTCACGTAAAAGCACCGCCTTCATATAAATCTGTTTTGCCTATTTATGTTACAAGTGCCCTCATTAATGGTGAAGAATATTGTACAAACTCTGTCTTAGTAAGTGTAAAATATAAAGTGTTTTAAACGCTTTGTTGAATAATTTTTAAGATTTTGAATAAAACTATTTTCAATTACTGTAACCATGAAAATGTTTGCTGTAAAGGATTCGAAACTAAAACTGCGAAAAATTCGAAAAAACAGTTTTATTTAAATTGTCAAATATTCGAATAAATAAATCTCAGAAATTATAACTTCTATACCTAATGTTTGCTTATGCGTTGATATCAATTTTGATAATAATAATTTAAGTCTTTTACTTCAGGGGCCTACACACAATCGTCCTAAGAACAAGAATTCGACAGAACAAAGCATTACACCAAAACTGACGTGTGGACAACGTAAAGTGAAACATAATCAGCTTATAACCTATGGACACGTAGCGAGAGCCGGAGACTGGCCATGGCATGTCGGAATAAGCAGTATACACAATTCTACCTTCCGATATATTTGTGGAGGATCTCTTATTTCAGATACATTTGTTTTAACTGGTACGCAAAAATTATATTATATCAAAATGATTCTTACATGATATATATATATATATATATATATATATATATATACACATACATACATATTAATTAAGAATTATGTACAAAAATAATTGCTATTGATTTTATTTTATATTATTTCAACTCATAGACTATCTGTACTATACTTAATTTCATCCAAATCCGTCTAGGTGTTTCAACATAAAAATGTTAAAATTAAATACAGACTAAAAAACTTTCGCATTTATTATGATTGTGTGATTTTTCTTCATTATTTTTTGTTTAAACGTAATAATTAAAATATTGCTAACTTCATCTTATTTTTTGAACATAGCTGCTCATTGCGTAACAAAGTTTGGTGTTCCGGTATTGCCAGAATATTTGGGGATCAGTCTTGGCAAGACTAATTTGATTGGAGGCGATGAATGTCCTCAGGAAAGAGAGGTTTGACATCAGCAAGATACTATAAATATAAATGAATTATGTTTTCTTGATTAGAACTTACAATTTAATACGTATTTACAGAAATTTCCTTAATTTCAGGTTTTCAAAATCATTGTACATGAAAATTTTTATCATAGAAAACTAGACAATGATATAGCATTATTGAAATTGAGCACGCCAGTTATTTTTAACGATTACATACAGCCTGTTTGTATGTGGTCTAATAGAGTGAACAAGAGTGTCCCAATTGGAGAAATCACTGGATCGGTACATTTTTTTATATAATACAATAGTTTAACGTAGAGACCTTAATCACTCACTCAAACAATATAACATATAGTATTATGTATAACATAATATGTAGTCGTGACTTGCTGACTGCCGTATGTAACCGATATATTACTTACCAGTCCAGTATATAAACCTAAATTTCATCCCAATCCGTCCATCTGTTTCAGTGTGTAGTAGTAACGAGCAAACATACAATATTTTAAGTTAGTTAAGAGTTAAATGTTAGAAATTGGATAGTAAATTCAAAAATTATAAAATTTACTTTATAAAATCCATTAAAAATATTTTTGTAGAGAAATTTTTGAATTTCATCCTTTCCATCTCACCCGCAGCGAACTCCTCCATGACGGACTGCTTGCTAATAATCTCCAACGTGCCGCGGGTGCACGATGGAAAGAGAGGAAATATTGGACTGGGAAAAATGAAATAATAATAATATTATTAGCTATTAATAATAATAATTTGAAATAAAACTTTTCGGGTTTTTTCGCGGATTTATTGTGATTTTTGACTCTAAATTATGTGTTACAAACCTTGGCATTTATTATAGTAGTATGATTACCTTTTTCAGGTAGTTGGCTGGGGCTTTGATCAAACAGATTCATTAAGTCCAACTCTTCGCACTGCTCACATACCCTTAGTATCAGATGAGACTTGCATTAAAAGAAAGCCAACATTTTACGGTAACTTCCTAAATGGTTATAAATTTTGCGCTGGACTTAACAATGGTGAGTAAAAATTGTATATATGTACTATGTACATATATATTAAAAAAATAAATTTTGTGATTTTAAATAGTCTATCTTTATGAGGTTTGTAAACGGGAATCTTATAAGATCAATCATCTGTCTGTTTGTCACAGCTTATTTTGTTTTCGAATTAATAAAGATGTAACACATTGTAGCACACGTATAGAGTTAGATGATCCAATTTAAGATGTAAGGCATAAATAGATGAATTTTGGAAAATTAAAAAAGTTTCATTGAATAGTGCTACTTTACCTCATCTCAGACACTACTGTGCATAGTTTCGAAAAAACGAATATAAAATCTGATTTATGTTAATTGTTGTACTAAGAGTTGTCAATGCATAGATTTATTAACATTAATAAAACATGCAACAAACAACAAGGAGTTATTTAAGAAGAGATGTATATAGTATTTGATGTAAGGAAATTACTGAGGTAATAATATTTCAGGAACATCCGTGTGTAATGGGGACAGTGGTGGGGGTTTTGTTGTTTTCATACCAAATGAAGATAGTGAAATGACTAGTTCTCCTGACGGAGTATGGTTTATACGAGGAATAATTTCTCTTGCATTGAAGAGAGAAAATTATAAAGTAGACGTTTGTGATCCCAACGAATACGTTATATTTACTGATGTTGATAAATATGACGATTGGATAAAAGAGCACATGAAATAAAAGATTAAAGAATTTTTTCTACTGAACTATGTAGCTATGAGTTTGAGTTTTTTGTAATAAAAAAAAAATAATAAATTTTATTTTCAAGTGTTGTTTTTGATCAACCAAGTAATAAAAATTATAATTGCGGATTTTATTTCGGTTTAATTTTTACGATTTCTTTATTCTCAACGTTCCGATTGTTTTATAGAAACTTTTACAGTAAACATGATGACAGGAAATAATAAGATTTTTGACGTCTCAAGAGTTACAACTACTTTACATAGTATAAAATGAAATTGCTTCCGCTGTCTATTCGCTTAGATCTTTTAAACTACTCAACGGATTTTAATGCAGTTTTCAGCAATAGATAGATGATCCAAGAGAAAGATTTATATGTATAATACATGCATATTATAGTACAAAAAAGCCGAGAAATTCAAAGATTTGTATTTCATACTAACCGTTAAAATGTACCTAGGGGCAAACCCGACCGTAGCGAGGGTGAGTCGCTAGTATTTTAATCGAGTACATCGAGAAGTCTTGGGTTCGAGTCCCGGGTTGGGCCAGGTTTAGTTATTGAGTCTTTCTGTTTAGTAAGTCTCAGTAACAGCCAGGAGTTGGGAAGTTGGCGGTGTTTCACCCCCGTGCCTTGGAGAGCACGTAAAGCTGTCCTGCACCTGCTGACTGCTCTTAGTATGAGAGTAACAGGAACAGAGGCACTTGTGTCTGCGCGTATACTTGTGCACTATAATATCTCCTGCGCAGATGGCTAGTCTCAATGAGACTGGCCGCCGTGGCCAAAGTCAGTCGGGAGTCATTATTATTATTATATCTATACCCACAAAATTATACAAAAATTTGCAAAGAGAAATGGAACTAATTTACCTTTTTAAAATATATAAATAATACTGATTAGGATTGCTATAGTTTTGTAGCGACTGGCTAGGGATTTACGCTCTCATCACTCGGACACGTTACTGGTTATCGAACAGTAACCTATTTGTTACTCCAGGTTGCAGTCTATCTGTATACTAAATTTCATTTGATATCCGTCCTGTATTTTCAACGTCGCGGTTCTTTGTTTTAAATTGAACTTTAGATCATTAAAGCCAGGTGTTCACAAATTGTAACAAAAGGTGTTTTGGTTTTACACATTTTGATACTCCGAATACAACATAAAGAATATTTTTATAAACTCATAATTGCTATACCCATATAATATTAAACGTTTATTGAAACTATACAAATTAAAAATAACTTAATTTTGAAGACAATTATACCGACTTTTAAATCACTTTAAAAGTATTTTTTCCGGTTTTTCTTAGATATCATTTTTTTTTTAATTTAAACTGGACCACCCTTGAGTTATATTATAATAATCATAACTATAAATTATAAAAATCAATTGAAAGTTGCCAATCATGTACAAATAAACTGACCAAAATTCTAAGAACCGTAATTTATATAATTTAAAAACTCCGAACGCAATTCAAAACTGAATTTTGGTCAATAGTCCGGTCAATTTAGACATAAAAATAGTAATCAAATAACGAAAATTACAACTTTGATTAGAGGTTTTTTTTTTGATAAAACTTACCATTTTCGAGAAAAATCCAAAAAACCTCAAATTTTGACCTTTGACCCCGAATAACTTTTGTAGCACACATCACCATCATCAGCTCTCCACCAATATTTGTCTTTTTTGTTATTTTAAATGTCTATATTGACCGGACTACAATGTTTGCTGTAGATTTCATTAGCATAGCTTAATTATTTATGCATTGACTTTGTTTCTAATTTTGAAATCAATTTCGGTAAAGTTTATTTATTATGAAAATATTATACGTAGGTATATATTATGCAGTGGTAACCCAGTGGTAACCCGCTCGCTAGCGAAAACATGTGAAGCGGGCTAAATCCCGGTAATCGCAATTCTAATATTTTCACTAGCGAATTATTCTTAACATGATAAAAAATTCCATTCAAGGCGAACGGCTTCAAAGTTACGCTATAGGAATGCCATCTTGTGGCAAGCTACAGTTATACTTGTCAACCCTAATGCCTCCCGACTGCCATATAAAACTATGTATGACAATCGGAAGCGCCTTACCCGCGTCTCACCCGACACCCTTCGTATTATTGCCTTGCTTAGATATCTTTAATAGATGACTTTATAGTATACTGTAGTGTAGTACACTACTGTACTACTGTAGTGTAATACTGTACTGTAGTGTAGTATACTGTAACCAAAGTGTATTATCATCAAGCGTGACAAAAAAGTACCTTATGGTCAAAACATTGAAAAATAAAGAAAACAATAATAATCACTAAGAAATTGACATTTTAAACTTGTTCTCACAATACAAGATAACACTATCAGTTTAAACTTTAATCGGCTCTTAAAAATTATTTTACAAATTAAAATGAGTTGACGCGCCCGATATTCATTCTAGTAACTAGCAGCTCTCCCTCGCTTCGCTCGGGTTCGCCTCTAGACAAACAAAAACAAATCTATCCCACGGAAACCGTATATTTTTCCGGGATAAAAAGTAGCCTATTTGTTATTCTGATATATGAACTACATTATTGTAAAGTTTCATTAAAATCTAATCAGTAGTTTTTGTGTACTAAGCTGTATAATTTACTATAGTTTTTTAACTATCCCATGTGAACTCCTTAATTTTATGGGATGAAAAGTATCTAAAATGTTGATGGGAAATATAAGGTACCGCCATGCAAAATTTCATTTAATCGGTCTAACAATTTTGGAGATTAGCCCGTACAAACAGACAGACAGAGAAATAAAAAATTTGAAAAAAAACTGAATTTGTTCTATTTCTCTTCTAACATTCCCCTGACTCGGCTTTGAGCATTTTTTTTCTATGTACAGACATTCAACCTCTACAATTTGATTATATGTATAGATAAATGGTACATGTAAGATAGAGAAAACAAATCCATGATGTACTGTGACCATATAAAATTTAATTTTCAACTACTAAATGCGAAATGCAAATATTTGTATGTGTATACGCATTAGGGCTTTCATCCCGGGAGTCTCGGTCTCGAAAATTTCGAGAGTCTCGACGATTTATTCGAATTTTCGAGACTCGAGACTGCTACCGCCAGTCTCGGGAATAACGAGACTTTTGAGACTTTATTTTTTTTGAGATTTTTTTATTCCGGTTGCGGCATACAGTACGTGGCAGCACTATAAAATGAAACTTAGGATAAGACAACAGAGGGAAGTACTAAACCATCGCTATATAACTATTTAATCTCTATCTAGTCTCTACTATCTATCTAATCTCTATCTTTAACCCCTATCTAATACTAGAGTAGAAACAGAGAGGGCTTTTTCTAACGCGGGTTACTTTTGTAATATAATCAGATCCTCTCTATCTGAAAGTACAATAAATACTCTTTGTGTTTACGTGACCACTGTAAAAATGAAAAAAAAAACTTCAATATTAGGTCCTTACATATGAAATTGACGTTTTGTCGAACTGGCTACTTTGGTCTAAAATATCTATATCTTGCGTTTGGTTAGGAATTCCAAATTCAAATTTATTTCAATTTGAGGCTTGTGTATTTGTTTCTCGAATTTAGAGATTCATTTGTTTTCGCGCCATTTGATTTTCTTTGACATCACTCTGTTCACAATATGAAAAACTTAAAATACCACCGTGGCACCAGCGCCGCAGAAACAGCTCGAAGGATTAATGATGTGTATGGTGAAGCTACTGTACAATGAAACACGGTTTTGGTTCTAATGTTTTTGTTCTGGAATTTTTGATCTATAGAACAAACCACGTGGATGGCCGAAGACCCTAATTGACAATGAACAATTAAAAATGATCGTGGAAACAGATCCATCGCAAACCACTTCAGAGTTAGCGGCAAGCTTCGATGTGAGTGATAAAGCTATATTAATTCATTTGAAACAAATTAGAAAATTGAAAAAGCTGGAAAAATGGGTACCGCATGAATTGATGAAGCCCCTCAACAAACACGAGTGCTGTGTTACTTTACTCAACCGTCACAATTACGAGAGGATTTTGAATGGCATCGGATCCAGTACAATAATCTGAAACGCTCATCACAATGATTGAACACAGGAGAAATCCTGCCCCAAGCTACAGTTGACACAGAAAAAGGTATTGGTAAATGTCTGGTGGACCGGTGCTGGTGTCACCCACTACAGCTTTCTAAAATCTGGCAAGATATATACTGGCAACAAATGCAAACCATTATGGAAAAGCTAGCCATTAAACAATCGAGACTGGTCAATTGGTCTAACCCACTGTTGCTTCAGGACAACGCTATATATATCTATCCTATCTAATATATAAAATTCTCGTGTCACAGTTTTCGTTGCCATACTCCTCCGAAACGGCTTGACCGATTTTGATGAAATTTTTTGTGCTTATCCGGTATCTATGAGAATCGGCCAACATCTATTTTTCATACCCCTAAGTGACAAGGGTGGTCCACCCTAGGGACGAACCCGAGCGGAGCGAGGGTGAGTCGCTAGTATATATATATATATATATATATATATATATATATATATATATATATATATTCGTTTTGCTTTTTCCATATAAAACCACTACTTTTATACGTAAGGACCTAATAGTTGTTAATTTTACATGTATTTGAGTTTGTAATAGTATGATTAATAAAGTACTTTATTGAAATACCTTATATTGACTGCCTAATTGCCTAGTCTATGAGTATGAAACTTATTTTTGAAGTAGTCTCGAAAGTCTCGTTTTTCCCGGGAATTTCGAGACCATATCGAGTCTCGATTTTTTTTCCCGGGACTCGCAAATATAACGAGACTGAAAGCCTTAATACGCATGTTTGTTACTCATTCATGCTGAAATGTCTAAACGAACTTAAATAAAAATAATATACATAGATAGATTATGGCCTGAATTACGCATAGGTAACTGTTAGAATTAAATATCGCAGTGACGCGTGGTGGGCGGTGGCGGTGATAGTTTGCCAAAAAATGATCACATATAATCAACTTACAAAAAACAGGGTAGGGTAAAAAAAGGGTAAAACACTAGTAGCTGGTGAGTTCCGCATAACAACTTCAAACCACCACAAAAAAAGCGCTCGCTTCGCTCATTTGCGTCCGTAGGTACCTAATAAATAGCCTATCTATTACATCAGGTCATTGTCTATCTGTGCACGAAATTTCATCTTAATCTATCCAGCTTTTTAACATGAAAGAGTGACAAACATACACATATAAACACGCACACTTATTATTTTTATTTATTAAACTTTTGCAATTTAACAACAAAACTTTATAATAATTTTATATTTTAACGGTTATATAACTAAGTGGCTAATCCCTTGGACAGCGTTTCGAACCAACATCTCGATTTTGGAGGAACTTCAAACAGAGATTATCGTCTACAGTGCAGACACGAATCCTTAAATACTTCGGACACATTGTCCGAAAGGAGCACTCCATGGAACGACTCGTTGTCTAGGGGAAAATAGAAGGCAAGCGGTCACGCGGGCGATCATCCACGCGTTAGACAGACCTTATAAAAGCCGTAACACAAAAATCCATAGTCCAGTGCTCCCGAGACGATGAAGACCGCTATAAATGGAGGCACATTGCAGGAGCTACATTAGCCAAAGAAAATTCATCGTCGTCAACCACGACCACTCTGCCAAGAGCGAACGACTGAGAAGAAGAAGATATTTGAGTGACTCATCAGATCAGACACTTTTTTACTTTAATAGAGATTTCACAATTTTAAAATGTGGTATTGCTCTAATAGTCTAATCAACTAGTGCCTTTTAGGTCAACTTTTTTAGCAGTCTCGGAAAAGTATGAACGAGGCGTCATTCGATTCGGGATGGCATATAAATGATTTAAAAAAAAAAAGTTTCGCTTGCAAAAATTGCAAAGTTATAAACAATTAACTAAAAATAAAAAAGGGGGTTTAGGTTTTTGCAAATATCTCAAAAATTGAGAATTTTCAAATCTAAAAAAGATTCAAAAAGAGAAGGAAATTTCCTAAAAAATGTCTCAACCCCCGGAACTGTAGGACCAATATTTATATTTTTTTCAGAGGGATAAAAATACGGCCTAAAACGGGTTCTGGCTCGCGCAAACCACGCCTACGCAAGCGGAACTAGAATTTTTCAAAAATCATCTACATGCCATTCCGAATTAAATAATAGCTAATTTGACCTAAAAGACAATTTTTGACTAGACTAAGTATTTTTGAAGAAAAATGTGTGATTTGAGAATTTTGGTAACGAAATAAGCTGATATGTTATTAATTTTAATTAAAATTAAGAACAACAACAACTTATATTTATAACATAGTCACCCTCAAAAATGTAAAAGATAAGAACATAGAAGCAATTCATGATAATGTTGCTCTTGTAGATGGTTAAAGCGGTTCACACGTTACTGTGGGTTTAACGAATAGTTATGTAACCTCCTATAGCACATTGAAAAAAATATTAAAAAATGAAGTTTACAAAGTTTATGTTTTTGTTATGTTTTTTTGTGGTACGTGTCAACGCTTGGGAACTACTTAATGCTTGCTATGGGTCTGATGTTGTACAAGCAAGTTTTGCGGACTTCTTGATGTTCAAAATGTATACAGTTTATTTTAAAAAAAATATAGAAGCTGGTAGCAACGTGACTTTGCAATTTGTTTCAAATGCAACGGTTGATACTGTGAGTACAGAATAATATCTCTTTGACTTTAATTCTTTTTACTTTAGTTCTAATTTCAATATATAAATATTTAAATAAATCATAATACATATATTCAAATACATTTTAGCAATATAAATCTCAACAGTTGCCATTTTAAAAAGAAGCACCTGGGCGACCGAGCTTCGCTCGGGAGTTTTTTTTTTTTTTTGTTATATCGTATTTTTTAGATAAAAAAAAAAATAAAAACTGGAATAAATACAAAAATAAAAAAACGTAAAACTTTGTATTCCGACCGGGACTCGATCCCGGGCATATGTATTGTTAACTTGCGCCTTGACCGCTTGATCACGATACTTATATTCGAATGTAAGAAATTATCGTACATATTCTGCGTAAAATAATGTAAAAGAAAACCGCATGAAAACTCGAAAACACGCGTTTTCCCAGACATGAGACTAATCTAGATCGATTTTTCGTCCCCGTAAGCCCCCACATACCAAATTTCTGGGAATTCGTTATAGCCGTTTCCAAGTTCGCTGGTATAAATAAATAAAGATATAAAGAAATAAATATACAAGAATTGTTCGTTTAAATATATCAGATTAGATATGTGTATTTGTAATATTAAGGTATAACAATTCTACACCCCTATTTAAATATATATACGAAAAACTTTTAAAAAAAAAATAAAAACCGACTTCCAGGCACTGAAAAGTAAAAAATAACTAAACAGGGGTTTTCATTTAGAATAGATACTTAATCAGATATTTTCGAAGTCGGTGTGCTTTGATTTGTATTGGCTGGCACCGACTTCGAAAATATCTGATTAAGTATCTATTCTAAATGAAAACCCCTGTTTAGTTATTTTTTACTTTTCAGTGCCTGGAAGTCGGTTTTTATTTTTTTTTAAAAAGTTTTTATTTTTCCATTTTTAGTGTAGACGTAATAAGCAGGTAATTTGTAATTTATAAGAAGAAAGATTTTTATTAATAAAAACATATTTGATTTAGCCATTTATTTAAAAACCGCTTGACCGATTTCGATAAAATTTATATGGGACCACCGGGGAAGAATACCCTTTGAAACAAAAAAAAAAATTTCAAATCGGTTCAGCCGTCTTCGAGTAATCCGTGAACATACATAAAAAAAAAAAGGAAGAAAAAAGATTCCGACGAATTGAGAACCTCCTCCTTTTTGGAAGTCGGTTAAAAATATGTAATTGTCAAATAAAATGGAAATTTTAAAACACGCAAAAGCCATCACTTACCACTTCACTAGTTAAACATAAATATTAGACTAGGGTTTCTTAACCCTCTTACTTTGATGAATAACCTCTAAGCATTATACAAAACTCCGCTTAATTTAATATACTTAAATAAAAAAAACCCTTTAAAAATAGGTCGTTCATCCGAGGATCACTTTCGTTGTTTAAACAAAAAATAAAATCATTATTTTAGTTATTCATTGCTTTATCTTCTTTTAGAAATAAATAGTCCAATTTCTTTTTAGTGTAATATATTTTCAAACCTATGTACTAGTAAAAGTTAGTGTATAGTCCTGCATAACTTCTTTTCCTAAAGTCTTTTTTTGTGATCAATATTATATTCCTCTAAATTTATTTTTTTACTTATTGTCTATTTCCATGAGAGGGTAAGTTTGGCGGGTAGATTTGCATCATTTATAACTACATGCATTACCATATCATCGCCATAAGTTGCAATAACAACTAGACCATGAGCAGGTAAAACAACTTCATACAACTGGTAGATTACTGTGGTAATCTGACGGGCCGTTACTGGTCGGAAATAAGGTTTAATTTTTTTCTTTTCTTTCAAAACTTTTATATACATCAAAAATATAAACTTCCCTATTTAGCTTTTATTATGCTTTAATAGATAAACCCAATCGATAGGTATTATGGTGTATGGTCACTATTAAAAGCAAGATAAATAAAGAAATACATGTTTATACATAGAAAGGATGCTGATATTTGATAAAAATAATTATGATTTACAGAATGAAAAATTTGGGGAATTGATTTCATTGGGTAATAATGTATACACAATAACGTTATTGGAAGATGCAAACGATTTCCGAGTTCACGTAAAAGCACCGCCTTCATATACATCTTTTGTGCCTCTTTATGTTACAAGTGCACTTATTAATGGTGAGGAATATTGTGTAGGCTCTATTTTCGTAAGTGTAAAATAAATACCTTATAAAATGCTTTATTATTATTATTTTTTTGAATAAAACTATTTTTTCAGTTACTCTAATCATAAAAATGTTTGCTGTAAAGTATTCGAAATAATTTGAAATGTCGGGAACTAAGAGGCAAAATAAAATTGCGAAAAAACATTTTTATTTAAATTGTCAAATATTCAAATAAATAAATTTCAGAAATTAAAGCTTCTATACCTAATATTTGCTAATGTTTTGATACCAATTTTGTAAGGAATAATTTAAGTCTTTTACTTCAGTCGTCTACACTCGATTTTCATAAGATCAAGAATCCCAAAAAACAAAGTATTACACCAAAACTGTCGTGTGGACAACGTAAAGTGAAACATAATCAGCTTATAACCCATGGACTCAAAGCGAGAGCCGGAGACTGGCCATGGCATGTTGCAATAAGCAGTATATACAATTCTACCTTCCGATATATTTGTGGAGGATCTCTTATTTCAGATACATTCGTTTTAACAGGTAGGAAAAAGTCTGTCTGTAACAAGTACGAGTATATAACGCCTTTGAGACGTGTAAAACCGTAGTCTCTCCCGTGACCATAATTGCTGTAAAGCATTCGAAACGTCGGGAACCAAAAATCAATATAAATCCACGAAATAATCCGAAAAGATAGTTTTATTTAAAATTATCTATACATATAATAAAACTGTAGAGATCCAATGTCTGTACATAGAAAAAAAAATGCTTAAAACCGAGTCAGGGGGATGTAAGAAGAGAAAAGATTTTTTCAAATTCTTTGTGTCTCTATTCGTTTTTATATTTGTACGGGCTAATCTCCGAAACTGTTGAACCGATTTCAATGAAATTTTGCACGGTGATACCATATATCCCCGGTCAACATTTTAGATACTTTTCATCCTGGAAAATTAAAGAGTTCCCGTGGGATAGTTGAAAAACTATAGTAACTTATACAGCTTAGTACACAACAACTTATGCACTTAATTTAGTAAAATTTGGCATGCTGATACCTTATATTGCCGTTCAAACAATGTGTGTTATAAAATTTATAAATCCCAGAAAAGTGACGGGTTCCCGCGGGAAAGTAAATCATTACAAAAACAGTGTCTAGCATAGCGGCTGTCATACTAAATCATTTGTGTGTGACGGACGTCATTTTGACCTAAGGCAAACGCTACTTTTTATCCCGGAAAAATATACGGTTCCCGTGGGAAAAGTTTGCTTTTGTTTTCCTAGAGGCGAACCCGAAAGAAGCGAGGGTGAGCCGCTAATATTATTATAAAAAATATAAATATTATTCTAAAATAATATTACTACCTCGGTGGTGTTGTGGCTAGCATGTACGGCTGCACACCCGGAGGTCCTGGGTTCAAGTCCCGGGTCGGGCCAAGTTTAGTTCAGTCATTCTGTATAGTACGCCTCAGTAATAGCCTGGAGTTGGGAAGTTAGCGGTGTTTCACCCCCGTGCCTCGGAAAGCGCGTAAAGTCATCGGTCTTGCGCCTTAACCCTTACCGGTCGTGTCGAGTAGTAGTTCCACACGAGTATGAGAGTGACAGGAATAGAGAGTGCACTTGTGTCTGCGCGTATACTTGTGCACTCTAGTATCTCCTGCGCAGTTGGCAGTCTCAATGAAATTGGCCGCCGTGGCCGGAATCGGCCAGGAGGGCATTATTATTATTATAGAAAATGAATTTTACATAATATTGTATGTACATATATTATATTAATTTAGGATTATATATAAACATAAATGGCGATTGATTTTATTTTGTATTACTACAAGTCAAGGACTATCTGTACTATACTTAATTTCATCCAAATCTGCCTAGGCGTTTATACATAATAATGTAAAAAATAAATTCAGACTTAAAAACTTTTACATACATTATAATTATTGTGCGATTTTTCTTCATTATTTTTTTGTTTAAATTTAGTAATTAACATGTTCTTAACTTCATCTTAATTTTTGAACATAGCTGCTCATTGCGTAACAAAGTTTGGTGTTCCGGTATTGCCAGAATATTTGGGGATTAGCCTTGGCAAGACTAATTTGATTGGAGGCGATGAAAATCCTCAGGAAAGAGAGGTTTGACATCAGCAAGAAACTATAAATATAAATGAAATATGTTTCCTTGATTAGAGCTTACAATTTAATACGTGTTTACAGAAATTTCCTTAATTTCAGGTTTTCAAAATCATTGTACATGAAAATTTTTATCATAGAAAACTAGACAATGATATAGCATTATTGAAATTGAGCACGCCAGTTATTTTTAACGATTATATACAACCTGTTTGTATGTGGTCTGATAGAGTGAACAAGACTCTTCCAATTGGAGAAATTACTGGAGCGGTACATTTTTTAATATAATATAATAACTCAATGTAGAAACCTCAATCACTCGCTCAAATAATAATCTATATACATGTATATATATAGATATATATATATATATATATATATATATATATATATATATATATATATATATATATATATATATATATAAAGTTGGGTTAGTTATACCATTTATAACCAATTTTATGATCTTTGATTTGTTAGATTTACCTCCATAGGAGAATAACTATTAAAACATCGGAAAAAATCACGAAAAAAATAAAATAAAATTTACATGGCTAACGTTGGCTAATAACTATTATATCAATTTAAAAAGTACGTAGGGACGCACACGAGTGTAGTGAGGGTACGTCCCTAGTCTTATGTTTAACGTTGTCGTGACTTGGTAACTGCCGTATGTAAACTATATACATATAACTACAGTGTATATTCTATCTATAAACCTAAATTTCATCCCAATCCGTCCATCCGTTTCAGTGTGAAGTAGTAACAAACAAACTCACATACAAACCTTGGCATTTATTATAGTAGTATGATTATCTTTTTCAGGTAGTTGGCTGGGGCTTTGATCAAACAGATTTATTAAGTCCAACTCTTCGCACTGCTCACATACCGTTAGTATCAGATGAGACTTGCATTAAAAGAAAGCCGACATTTTACGGTAGCTTCCTAAATGGTTATAAATTTTGCGCTGGACTTATCAATGGTGAGTAAAAAATTAAATGACATTACTAAAAAATTTGAACATTGTGGTTGTTAGTACTCCATCTTTATGCTTTATGTAAATAGAAACTTTATTAGCTCAATCGTCTGTCCGTTTGTCCGTCTGTCACAGCCTGTTTTATTTCGAATGAGTAAAGATGAAAAACATTGAAATTTTACACATGTATCGAGCTAGATTTTAGAGACTTTTCTTTGAAATTATTAAATATTAATTGAATAATTGACATGATGTAATATACCAAATTCTTTCCTATTATAATGCACAGCTAAATATTTATTTAAAATTGGTTTGGATAATTTTTATGGTTAATACATAGTTCGAATATTTACATAAATTTAACATGCAACAGACAGCAATTAGTTATTTAAGAATATATATTTTAAGGAATTTACTGAGGTAATAATATTTCAGGAACATCCGTGTGTAATGGAGACAGTGGTGGGGGTTTTGTTGTTTTCATACCAAATGAAGATAGTGAAATGACTAGTTCTCCTGACGGAGTATGGTTTATACGAGGAATAATTTCTCTTGCATTGAAGAGAGAAAATTATAAAGTAGACGTTTGCGATCCCAACGAATACGTTATATTTACTGATGTTGATAAATATGACGATTGGATAAAAGAGCACATGAAATAAAAGAGTTCGTTAAGACTTTTTTCCAGTGAACTAGCTATGGGCTTGAGTTTGTTGTAATTAAAAAAATAATAAATATTATTTTGAAATATCGCTTTTGATCAAGCAAGTAATAAAAATTATAATTGCGGATTTTATTGCGGTTTTTTATGGTTTTTTTATTCTCAATATTCCGATTGCTTTACCCAAAACTTTACAGCAAACATGGTCACAGGAGATACTAAGATATTTGACGTCCCAAAGGTCGTAGTTATTACAGTGTGTACCCATAAATTTATACAAAAATTTGCAAAGAGAAATGGCACTAATTTACCTTACAATTCTTTTAAATATATTAAAAATACTAAATAGGATAGTTATATATGCTGTAGTTTTATAGGGATTAACTAGGGATTTACCCTCTTATAGCTCGGGTGCATTTCTGGTTCCCTAACCGTAGCCTAAGTGTTACTCCAGGTTGCAGTCTATCTTTATAATCAACGAAATCCATTCTGTCGCTTCAACATCGCAGTTCCTTGTTTTTTTTTTTTTTTTTTGATATTAGGGCATTAGGTTACACTTTGTATCGAAAGGTGTTTTGTTTTAACACAAGTACGTGAGCAACCGCGCTTCGCTCGGAGTTTTTTTTTTTGTTATATCGCATTTTTTAGATAAAAAGAAACTAAAAACTTGAATAAATACAAAAAAAAACAAAAGTAGATACTTTGATTTGAACTCGAATACCTGTGATTATTAATCTTGCACCTTGGACGCTTGACCATAATGCTTATGCCTGAGCATAAGAAATTATCGATCATATTCTGCGTGGAATAATGCGAAAGAAAACCGCATGAAAACTGGAAAACACGCGTTTTCCCAAACATAAGACTAATCTAGATCGATTTTTCGCCCCCGAAAACTCCCACTTAACAAATTTCAGCGAAATTGTTTGAGCCATTTCCAAGATCACCGGCATAAATAAATAAATATACAAGAATTGCTCGTTTAAATATATTAGATTTAAGACTGCATAGATATCACAAAGATCAATTTTCATATACCCATAACTGCTTTACCTAAATATTATTATACATTTATTTAATCTATACAGAATAAAAATTAGATAGTTTTTAGGAATTTATACATAAATAGAATACCGACTTTACTTCACTTTAAATTTCTGCACTTTAAAAGTATTTTAGTCGATTTTTCTTAGATGTATTTTTTTTTCTATTTAAACTGGACCCTTGAGTTATATAATATTCGTTAAACGACAATAAATTATAAATATTGATTAAGCACAAACAGAAAAACTGTCAAAACTTCTAAAAACTGTAGATTTCGCTCGGTTAGATTTAATATATGAATTTAAGAACTCCGAACGCAATTCAAAACTGAATTTTGGTCAATGTTTGCTGTAGATTTCATTTGCATAGCTTAATTATTTATGCATTGACTTTGTTTCTAATTTTGAAAGCAATTTCAGTGAAGTTTATTTATTATGAAAATATTATATGTAGGTATATTATATATTATATAGTGGTAGCCCAGTGGTAACCCTCTCACTCGGGAAAACAAGTGACGTGAGTGAAAATAGGTTCAAATCCCGGTTATCGCAATTCTATTACATTAATGAGTGAATTATTCTTAACATGATTAACACTAGCCTTAAAGTGAAGGAAAACACCATAGGGAAACCGTTCTTATCATACCATATCTGAGAGAATTTAACTAGTTTTCAAAAGAATTGTCAACCAGTAGCGTTGTCAACCGTGTCTAGGATAGGGGCATTAAAATAGGTTAAATTCATTATACATCGGTGCTAGTATTAAACATGCAAATGACTCCACCAGTTATCTATTTATATATTACTTTCACAAACTTTTTTTTCTTTAACGAATGTAAAACTTTATCATATGCTCATCTCACTGAGACTAACCAACTGCGTATGAGATATTATAGTATAATAAGGACAAATTTTAAATAAAACTATCTTTTCGGATTTTTTCAAAAAAATCCGGAATGATGGTTTTATTTAAAGTGTCAAATATTCGCGTAAATCTTAGAAAGTATTAAGTGCGTCTTTTGTTAAATACGTGCTCTATTACTTTCGCTTCTCAAAGTGTTAAACTTTGAGAAGCGACATACAGGTGAGAAATTAGACGCGAGTGTTTACTTGGTGGTGCAACAATGCTCCTTTACGAACCTCAGACTATTACTGAAAATTTCTTAACCTAAACGCCCAAAATAAACCATACGCGGGTTCGAGTCCCGCTGGGGGCATTCATTTATGTGAACATACGAATGTTTGTACTCCAGTCATGGGTGTTTATATTTATATTAATGATATGTATGTATTTAAAGTTGTGTATGTGTAGTGTATCAACTATATGGTATCCATAACACCAGCCTCGTAGCTCACCGTGGAACTAGATGGTACGGTGTGTTAATGTCCCAAAATATTTATTTATTTATTTATTTGTACTTGGTCCTAACCAGGACCACCCGATTGGTAGCACATGTTAACCATTAGAACAACGAAAAAGTACGAAAGATTTTATTATATATCCTACTAGCGACTCACACCCGCTTCGCTTCGGGTTTATCGCTAGACAAAAACAAATCTATCCCACGGGAACCGTACATTTTTCTGGGATGATATATAGCCTATAGCCTTCCTCAGCAAACGGGCTATCCAATACCAAAAGAATTTTTGAAATCAGATTAGTAGTTCCTGAGATTAGCGCGTTCAACCAAACAAACAAACAAACAAACAAACAAACGAACAAACCCTTCACTTTTATAATATTAAGTATAGATGAAATCGAAAATGTTTTATCGCGAGCTTAGTATATTTAGCACGATCTAAATTGGTAATTAAAAAACATCACACACACCAGAAAAGCCATAAGAAAATTCTCAAAATATGCCAAAATCAAATTGAATAAACCGAAGTATAACTTACAAAAATATCGACAGAAGTTCCAAAGTGGAATTTAAAAGAATCTTATTGGGAAATGCCTTAAAAATGATAAAGTACATTCAAAGAAGTTTTCAAATCTTCCACCGCCTCGACCTATAATGAGGTACTACGGTAGCTGCATACGAGTCCTTACTGCAAATATTTTTAAGTAATACACTTCGAGCGTTTTTTTCTCATATTTATCTCACAGTTCGTGCTATGCGTTTATGAAATTAAAAACATTAGCAACCAAAAAAATAATTAAAGAGTGCGTGTATGAATGTGTACACGCGCAAGAAGTATAACTTCTGTAGGTTGCCGGTACACTTCATGAAATTCAATTTATGTTTTAAATAATTAGGATAGGTGAGATACTAAAAATAACGCATATTAGGCATATTACAATCATATATTTATAGAATGTCATTTAAGAAAAGAATAAAATATTATATATCAGACAATAACAACGGTTACCATGGCAACAAACGTACGTACATTTTTTCGTAACGCATTCACCAGCTTACCCCCCAAGTCAAGCGTGCGTAAAGAAGTTTTACTTCAAAAATACTACGGGCATATCCTATATGTTACAGATGCAAAAATATGACGGATTTGCATTAAATTTAGTATAGAGAGACTGATCTACATATATGTAGACAAGTAGAGAAATACTCGAGTGAAACGAGGTTAAGTCACTAGTATATAATCAATTTCATTAAATCCCTTCTTAAAAAATAAGGATTAATTACAGGTAGAAATAATAAATTCTCTTATATCTTTAAATGTATTGGTTGTAATATGTTAATTTGGGTTTTTGCTATTTTTACCCGCTTTGTTCTTAGCATAGCGTAAGTTAAACTTTATATAGTCTTATGTAGCTATTCTTGTACCATTTAACAACTTCCAGACGGCGAAAGTGCCTAGCATTCACCGCTTTTCCAATGTTATTTTTCTTTTGCATAAAAATTTCTATGCATGTTTTGTAGTTTGAGAGCATCTCATTTACCTTCTTTTCTTCTTTCATTTTAATATTTATTCAGCGTACGTTAGTTTTTAGTAAAGTTAAAATATTCTAACCTACTTTGGTTTTGATTTAAGTATAGACAAATATAAAAGTGGCAGTTTTAACCCATTGGTAACTTACGAGTCATTGGAAGTGGGTTCAAATCTCACACCTTTATGATTTACATGTTCGAATCTCATATTCTCGTATAAAATAATTACCATTTGTTTATAGGAAAGACAATATCATGAGGAAACCTACATCTCTTAAAGAACATACCTAGTCCTTCAAAACACATATGGAGTCCGTCAACCTGCAAATGGCCAACGTGGTGGACTATGGCCTGATCCACCTAGTATGGAGAGAAGGTCCATACTAGGGCTTTCATCCCGGGAGTCTCGGTCTCGAAAATTTCGAGAGTCTCGACGATTTTTTCGAATTTTCGAGACTCGAGATTACTACCGCCAGTCTCGGGAATAACGAGACTTTCGAGACTTTACTTTTTTTGAGATTTTTTTATTTCGGTTGCGGCATACGGTACGTGGCAGCACTATAAAATGAAACCTAGGATAAAACAATAGAGGGAAATACTAAACCATCGCTATATTACTATTTAATCTCTATCCCCTATCTAATACTAGCGTAGAAGCAGAGAAGGCTTTTTCTAACGCGGGTTACTTTTGTAATAAAATTGGATCCTCTCTATTTGAAAGTACGTAAAATACTCTATGTGTTTACGTACCCACTGTAAAAATGAAAAAAAAAGCTCGTAAATATTAGATCCTTACATATGAAATTGTCGTTTTGTCGAACTGGCTACTTTGATCTAAAATATCTATATCTTGCGTTTGATTAGGAATTCCAAATTCAAATTTATTTCAATTTTAGGCTTGTGTATTTGTTTTCCGAATTTAGAGATTCATTTGTTATCGCGCCATTTGATTTTTCTTTGACATCACTCTGTTCACAATATGATAACTTAAAATACCATCGTGGCACCAGCGCTGCGGAAACAGCTCAAGGGATTAATGATGTGTATGGGGAAGCTACTGTAAAATAGAACGCGGTTTTGGTTCCAGCGTTTTTGTTCTGGAATTTTTGACCTATAGAACAAACCCCGTGGATGGCCGAAGACCCTAATTGACAATGAACAATTAAAAGTGATCGTGGAAACAGATTCATCGCAAACCACGTCAGAGTTAGCGGCAAGCATCGACGTGAGTGATAAAGCTATTTTAATTCATTTCAAACAAATTGGAAAAGTGAAAAAGCTGGAAAAATGGGTACCGCATGAATTGATGAAGCCCCTCAACCAACACGCGTCAAGTGCTCCGTTACATTACTCAACCGTAGGGGATTTTGAATAGCATCGGATCCTGTACATGTACTGTAATCGGAAACGCTCATCACAATGGTTGAACCCATGAGAAATCCTGCCCCAAGCGACAGTTGACTCAGAAAAAGGTACTGGTAAATGTCTGGTGGACCAGTGCTGGTGTCATCCACTAGAGCTTTCTAAGATCTGGCGAGATCTGTACTGACAACAAATGCAAACCATTATGGAAAAGCTAGCCATTAAACAACCAAGACTGGTCAATTGGTCTAGCCCACTGTTGCTTCAGGACAACGCTAGACCACGCACTACACAACAAACGGTCGCTAAATTATAGAAGCTGCGATTAAAATGTCTCCGACACCCATCATACTCCCCGAACCTTGCTCCAACAGATTACCGCTTTTTCCGGAATTTGGACAATTTCTTGCAAGGAAAAAAATATAATAAGTGCATAGATAACAATGGTACCTACTTACTTTGACTGATTAAATATGTATATTTCGTTCTGCTTTTCCATAAAAAACCGCTAATTTTATACGTAAGGACCTAATAATTGTTAATTTTACTTGTATTGGAGTTTGTAACAGTATGATTAATAAAGTACTTTATTGAAATACCTTATATCGACTGCCTAACTGCCTAGTCTATAAGTATGAAACCTATTTTTGAAGTAGTCTCGAAAGTCTCGTTTTTCCCGGGAATTTCGAGACCATATCGAGTCTCGATTTTTTTTCCCGGGACTCGCAAATGTAACGAGACTGAAAGCCTTAGTCCATACATAGCAGTGGGACGTCAAAAAGGACGGTACTACTAACATAATCTTGGAACATTCACTGGAAATATTTTTTGGCCACTACGTTTAATTATACAATATGTATCTAAATTTTAGTATAATCCTAAAATAATTTGTTTGTTGAGACAGATACGGCAAAGAGCTTAATTTATATATATCATTTTTGTATACTGATATTTCATAAGAATAAAAAAGTATAACTAAGGAAGATTATAATTTTGCTTCAAGATATCCTTGAAAAGAAAGGAAAAAGGGAAACATAACATACATTTTTTTTGATTTTGATGATGATTTTGGTTACAATAAAACTCGTCAATAAGTACTAAGCCAAAAAAGAAATGAAATTGGTTGATAAACAGAGGAGAAAAAGGTAAATGAACTGTCTTTGCCTATTTCTATACAGATAAATACAATATTTTGCGAATAATAAAACACAGTAGAGGCAAGTCCGCGGGGAATTACCAGTACTGATAAAACTTCGTGATAACAAAAATAAATATGAATTAATATTGACGACATAAAAATTTAAGAAAAACAAATGCCATCAGTGGTTTCCTTTTGGGGAATTTGATAAAAGTATTATATACCTCCGAGACGTGAGATCACGAACCTATGCAAGCAAGGTTCTATGTTTTTACATTTAAAAAAGTCACCGTTTATCATAACGTATCAAGTAACTTTTACTTACGGGAATTCAAATTTAGTTGTATATATGACGTAGGATGACTTGATAATTCGAATTTTCGCATAAACCCTAGGGATATTGCGAACGGATAATTATTATACAATGGTGAAAACATTTCTCAATCTTACTCTAAAAAGATAGGGATTTTGCACAAGCATGAGTCGCTCTAGTTCTAACCATTTATGGTGTTGTGGTCACTGTTCTTACCGAACTTAGATTAGTTAGCCAACCTAGAAAAAAAGGGTTCTTCCGAGCAAGACGTTGCTCCCACCTTAGTCTTGTCAACCTATGTTATTTACATATATGTATATATATATATATATAATTGTTTTAAAAATAATATTAAAATGTGAAACAAACATCTTTATTGATTACATTTTACATAAATTTCTCTCATAAAACTTGAAGATCGAGCTCAGTAGCGTGTCATAGGAGAGGTCTATGTCCAGTGGACGAAAACAAATTAAACTTATAATTAAGTATCAAATCTTACTTAAAATTACTAAGTATCAAAGCCGCAACAAGCAAAATAATTATCAAGATTAATAAGGCGTATTACAAAGAGCTTTAATTAAAGTTATATTTATTTTAGACAATCGATGGAAATTAAAGTAGACCATAATAATACTTCTATACATACAATAAAACTGTAGAGGTCGAATGTCTCTACATAGAAAAAAATGCTAAAAACCAAGTCAAGGGGATGTAAGAAGAGAATTAGAACAAATCCAGATTTTTTCAAATTTTTTGTTTCTCTGTTTGTCTGTTTGTACGGGCTAATCTCCGAAACTGTTGGACCAATTTAAATTGCATTTTTCATGGTGGTACCTTATATACATACTCGGTCAACATCTTAAACACTTTTCATCCCGAAAAGTTAAAGAGTTCCCGTGAGATAGTTAAAAAGCTATAGTAACATATACTGATTAGTACCCAAAAACTACTGATTGGATTTTAATGAAACTTTAAAATAATATAGTTTATACATCAGAATAACAAATAAGCTACTTTTTATCCCGGCAAAATGTACGGTTACCGTAGGATAGACTTGTTTTTATTTGTGTAGAGGCGAACCCGAGCGAAGCGAGGGTGAGCCGCTAGTTCTTAATTAAGATTACTAATTAATAAAGTTTTTTAAAAAATTGTAATAATTATAATAATAACAGTTGAAATTAAATAAATAATATTAAATTATAAAACATTAAAATTATAAAAATGTTTAAAATTAAAATTAACAAATATTATAAGGTACTTTGGTGTCATTTTTGTATTTTTTGTACGGTGTCTGTAACAACTATATAATACCTTTGTGGCGTTTAAAACGTTAGTCTCTCCCGTGACCATGATTGCTGTAAAGCATTCGAAAAGTCGGGAACCAAAAATTAAAATAAATCCGCAAAAAAAAAGTTCCCAAAAAATATTTAAAATAGACAATAATAAGTTATATTTTTTATTAGCAGTTGATGAGAAAATTTTATCTTATAAACACAATATTAATGAATTGCAAAGTAACGAGCTTAGAAAAACATCGCTGCTTCGATATTGATTAAAGTTTTGTGGTATTAATCATGATAAAAAATGCACAGAAAGAGTTCTCATTGTTATAAAAACTATTCAATTACAGTTAAGTAAAAGAAATTATTTTTTAATTATGTTTTAAAATTTTGAAAATGCTTTCGAAAAATTTTTAATACTTAAACTCAGCGTCTTGCCTCGTGAAATGTATGGGAAACTCGTATATTTAGAAAACAAAGGAGACTATTTCTTATTTTACACGAAATTTTTAGCTCGAAAATGCACTCCTTATTGGACAGTGTATAAAGCCGCAAAAATGAAAAAGTACACTCTACGTGAAAGTTTTCAAATCTTTCCGCGGCACGACATATAATGAGGTACTACGGAAGCCAGAGACGTGTCCTTACATAGGATATTTCACAAGTGAAAGAAATTTAGCGTTTTTCGAATAAAAATCTTTTACGTTTTCCGTATTTCAATCTTATTCATTTATTTTTATTCTACATTTTTATACATAAAACCAGAGAAACTATTATAATAATATTTACGACTATTCTGTCGCCATAATATTCAATTAAATTTTAATTTTTTTTTTTCGTTCTTTAAATCAAAAAGAATCAGTTTATCATAGAAATTGCTTATATAGATTGTTACATTTTAACGTATAGTATAGATTTCTCAGAGATGAGATGTTTTTCCGGAGTAAAAAGTATTCTATATGTTAACCCGGATAACCAGCTATCATCATACCAAATTTCATCAAAATCCGTCCAGTAATTTTCTCGTGATGCGTTCCCAGACAGGCAGACAGGCAAAAATTCTAAAAATTGTAAATTCGGCCTCTGTATCGATAATAATGACTAAGATTTTCCAAAAAAATATTTAATGTACGTTAAACATGTAAAAATATTTATTCGATTAATTTCAAAATATAATATTCTCATTCGTGACGGAGGTATAGGTCATGTAGGTTATATAAGCAGAATATTCGTTTCATCGGCCACAAAAATAAGTTTGTATTTCATAGTATTTCCAAAAGTTATTATTATAAACAAAGTTAATTTTGCGATTGCTTAACTAACAAAGCGTATATTCTCTCTATTATAACTTTCATTGAAACTATTTTGTAAGTTTTGTTACCTCGGTTTTGTTTCACAATTATTCAGCCAATAATTAAAAACTTAAATGAGGAGGAAAATCTCCGAGAGGTTTGTGACATACGGACAGATGTTAAACAGATAACGAAATTATAAGGGTTCCGTTATTGCCCTTTGACTACATAACCCTTAAACTTTATATTTTGAACCATTTATTCATCGAATCGGACATTCTGTTCTAATTAGTTCGATAATTAATAGGTATTTGTGGTTAGAGAGCAATCTGGTGTTGATATAAACAATTATTAGGTTATAATTCAAAAATATTGATTGTAATATATGAATTAAATCTCTTATAATCAATCAAACGATCTGAAACAATAATATTTTTCATTGAAAAATATTCATAACGTCACTATTTTTCAATGAAAGTTTGTACGTGTGTGTGTCTTTTCATTGAAAAATATTGATGTTGAACCCCAGATACATATTTAACCCCATTAAAGTTGATAAAATTGTATGAAGCTGGTTATTTATTTTAACATAAATAAATTTGAAAGTTTGTACGTGTGCGTTTATTTTCTCGATAAAGAGAAAAGAAAAACCTTTTTCTTTATGACTAGCCGACTAACTTTTTATGATAAAAACACCTTGAATCGTTACAATACTAAATTTAAAATGAGGATTTCCTTCTTTTAGCCTTTTCCAAACACTCCTAACGAAGGTCATATAAATGAAACTGCAGAAAAAGCCTGATTTATAAAAGTTTTAGCAATATTTAAGTTTAAATATCTCTTATTAGGACAGAACAGTTAGAATCGTACGTACAATGAAAATTCTCCTACAATGGGTTTTTTTTCTTGTGTTATTCCATCTAACTTTGTTTTCGGGAGTCAGTTGACTTGCGGTAAGATATATATATATACACACACACCGTCGGTTGATTCGAGCTGAGAATCAGGGTAAGACAATAGTAGTAGTGGCTTACCCTCACCTTGGTTGCTTTTAATATAGAAGTAATTTTTTTCTATATATATTTTACACAGTATTTCGCTGTTTTCTAACTTTTAAACCGCAAAATAATTCAGACGGTGCTTCATGATCTATTCAACACTTTCGGTATGCTATTTTTCTTTGTATAAAAATTCTATGCAAATTTAGAAACACATCTCATTAAGCTACGTTTTATGTTGAACTTTAAACTTATTGGATGCTGAACTCAACGTGTGAGGGTATTACTTTAGGCTTTAAAATTCTACATAGAAAATATACCTATACATACACTGCAAACCCAACCACACGTTGCTATGGAATACATATAAATATCGTAAAATTATAATAAAAACAGGAAATAATCTGTAATAAAGACTATGTGAACTTTTAAGTTAGAACAAATCACACATTTTGAAAAAAAGTACGTTAAGATCGGATAAGTAATTTCGGAGTTCATCGTGGACCAACATCGTGACACTGGAATTTTATACTTAAGATATATTCAGCATGGCTATCGCATATGTCTGTTAATTAAGTAAAAGTTACACATATTTAAAAGTAATTTAAAAAGACCAACCAATTCAACCTTAAGGGTGAATATTTGTTTGGAAATTCATATGTGACCACCTTTAAAATATAATCTTTTCATTAGAAAAAGGGTCATGAAAAGCGAAAACACAGTTTTCGAGCACATCACGTAACACATATACTACAAAACGAAAACTCGACGGACTTGGATAAGTATGAACAGTAGTCTATGTGTGGGAGTTTTCCCATCCCCATCCATTTTCCCATTTCCCATAGTCTGTGCGTTTACATAGACTACCTACTGTTAGTATTAAAATAGGCCAAAAAGTGGCGCTGATTTAGTGGCGGTAGCATTTTTCAAAATTCATCGCATAAGGGGGTAAAATAGGCGATGAAAAGATATATGAAACCTTCCTTTTTAGAGTTTTTTTTTTTTTGTAGTTTTAGCATGAACAAAGCCGTAGGTTCTGAAAGGTATTACATAGAAATAAAAGTTGATGTTTTTGTATCACGTCACAAAAGGTATATAGAGACGAATCTGAGCGAAGCGAGAGTTAGTCATTATTACGAGTAATCCCCTTTTAGCTCCTATTAAGTGTACCATTGATTGACAAGGCTTTCCCCTCATCGCCATGGGAATTGAAAGTACAAATCAAAACGCTGATCAAAAATCCAACTTAGCAGACTTTAGATGACTATCGAAAACTACATAGTTAAGCTCTCACATACATATGCAGGTAAGCCAGTGGTGATTAAATTGAAAAAAGTTGGTATGATCCATTCAAACTTTTTATTCAAAATCGAACTTGCTGCCTCTAGCATAGCAGGCCTTACTTGTCAAACCAATCAAACCAATACTACCCAAATTATCTTGTTTTTCATGTCTTTTTCATTCTAGCACAATTAAACATAAATAAGAAAATCTGAATTCAGGCCGTCCGCTACCGCAATACAGCAAATATCTTATTCAAAAGACTTTACGATAAAGTTAGATCCGTTTTAATATTTAACATCATAACCGTTGCGAGTAAAAACTAAAATATTTCGTTTTAAACTATAAAATAAAATATCAAAGAATTTATCCACAAACAAAAAACGTCACGAACAAAAATTAAGTATTCTAAAGGCAAAAGTTGTGAAGTGTGCAAAGTAATTTCAAAAGAAAACGAGTGAAAATGTGAAAATAAAATTTTGTTTTAACATCTGCTTTTTGAACAAATGTTTCATATTTGGAGTTATTCAGTATGATCCAGTGAAGTCTGTCACTGAAAAAGTGAAGTAGATTTTGAAATAAAATATATTTTTTCTTCGCAAATATCAATTCAATACATACATGGAATATTTTTTATGAATGTTTATTTTTTATAATAAAATACAAAATTATTTTTCTATATCTTCTTCAAATATATATATAATAAACAAGAAATATATATATATATATATATATATATATATATATATATATATATATATATATTTCTTGTTTATTAAAAGTCCAGATTTTATATATTATATTTACCATATTAAGTTACAATATTGTTTCTGTAAATCGGAGTATCCGCTACTATCATAATATATGCGAGACTTCCTTTGTTTGTGTATATACGCAATTCCTTCACAGTGAAACGGCTCGTAGGTTTTGGGTGAAATTTAATACAAATATAGACTACTAGCGCCTCACCTCTCCTTCGGCGCCTCTCAACTCACCTTCGCTTCGCTCGGGTTCTTCCCTAGGTTGATTTCCTATACAAACTTTCATCCCCATTTTCACCTCCTTAAAGGATGATTTCCGGGATCAAACTATCCTATGTCCTTCCCAGGGTCTCAAACTGTCTTGTTACCAAATTTCATCTAAATTGGTCCAGTAGTTTCATAGCTTATTCGGTACAAACAAGCAAAAAAATCTTTCCCCTTTATTATATCAGTATAGATGATCAAGTCAGCCCCTAAAACGCACTCAAGCGAAAATAGGGTAAGCCGCTGGTAAATCATAGAGCTCTGCATATAATCGTGATTTTTATCCAAAGGTTTACATAAATTCATTCGATTAAAACGTTTACTTAAATATTAATCAGTCGCACTATCGTTTGTTAATTACTTATTAAAACGGCGGAAAGACGACGTATAATTAAATCAATTGTAACATTTTGCGAGCCCGAATCAATTTAAAATATTTTATTCATTATTACTGTCGATATATAAATGTAAAGTACGAAATTGTGGTTTTAAAATGTATTTTCTATATAAAACATAATAATTATTTATTATAAGTGATAAAAAATATTTTCTTTCAGCTATAATATAAGAGACTTGTAAAAAGGACACAGAGGAGCCCAAACACAAAGATATTACAAGTAAAAATTACAGGAATCCCTTACTTATATCCTGGCAACGTCAATAAATCAGGTAGATGCTATCAAATTTTACACTGTCTTCAAAAAATTATATATGTATATACTTATAGAGTTTCAAATTTATATACATACAGTTAGAGATAGGCTAAGATTTACAATCTACGCCTTTTTAGGGCCCTCTCACTGCTGAGCACGGGCCTCCTTTCAATGCGACAGGAATCAAGCCATAGTCCACCACGCTGGCTAAGTGCGGGTTGGAGGACTTCACACGCCTTTCGAAAACTTGCCACGTTCTCTCGTACATGCAGATTTCCTCACGATGCTTTTTTTACCTTTAGGCGTGAGGTAATCATGTTGGAAATTATCAATGGAAAAGGTGTGAGACCTGGTGTTCGAATTCGCATCACTTGGATTTCCAAGCAAGCGTATTACCACTGGGCTACCACGGCCTAAATATAGGTATATATTTTCGTGTATATTCTAAAATTACAATTTAGAAAGAACGTATAATAGAATGCTACCAAGTGCTAATCTCGTACGTAAGAGTAAAGAAAGGGCTTTAGATCTCATATAGGGATTTTTTGTGCTTTTATTACCTTCATAGATATTTGTACAGCTTACTAATCAACTAAGTATGTAATCTAGAAATTGATTTTAAGCTCTAGCTTAAATTTAATTCACTACCTAATGCCTCTGAACTTACAGAAGATGTCATTCTTAAATCATTAGTCATAGTTCTACAATCATTGTAATTCGTTAGGTTATTAAAATATCTAAAAATATATGGGAATGATATTATGATTCTATGACATAACTATTAATTTTCACTTTAACACAATTTTTCAAGTTTCTATTCTTCAACGATTAATTATTAAATGACATCTTTTCTAAGGCCTTGGTTCTAATTTTCTGACAGTATGAAATTTTGTTGTGTGTGTAAGATCTAGATGACAATACAGTCATACGTAAAAATCGAATATTGTATACTTAAAAATAAGCTTCACAATTTATTTGAAGACAGAGATTCAGTAGGTACATACCATAATATAAATAAATAAATATGTCGGGGCATTAACACACAGCACCATCTAGTTCCATGGTAAGCTACGAGACTTGTGTTATGGATACCAGATAGTTGATACACTACACATATTATAAATATAAATACCCATGACTGGAATAAAAACATTCGTGCTCATCATACAAATGAATGCTCCCAGCGGGACTCGAACCCGCGACCGCTGGCACAGCAAACAGGGTCACTACAAACTGAGCGAAACGTGTCGTCTATATACTCGTAGTACCATATGTTTGATTTTTTCCTCACGTAAACCAATCTATACTAATATTATAAAGCTGAAGAGTTTGTTTGATTGTTTGTTTGTTTGTTTGTTTGGTTGAACGCGCTAATCTCAGGAACTACTGATCTGATTTGAAAAAATCTTTTTGCATTAAATAGCCCGTTAACTGAGGAAGGCTATAGGCTATATATCATCCCGGAAAAATGTAGGGTTCCCGTGGGATAGATTGGTTTTTGTCTAGGGACGAGCCCGAAGCGAAGCGAGGGCGAGTCGCTAGTTGCATATAAAAGGAGCATTGGTCTTAATTCATATTTACGATCGTCTGCCTGTAGCTTAACGCGTGCGTGTATTTTCATTTAGTTTCCAGTTACTTTAACACAAGATTTATATGCTAACACAAAGTACGAGGATCTCATGCTATTACTTCTTATATACTTTACCGTTTTTAATAAAACTTTGCAATATTTTTAAGTTAACTTTTAACCGAAGACACACAAAGGATGATTTTAAATGTCGGCATGACGTTTTTATATGTATGTGATATGTATATATATGTTACGTAAATTCCAGTCACGTATGGCATTTTTCACTCGTGCCGCGCTGAAACGCTGAAATTGTAAAAGCGTTGAATACCTTGTATAGACATTACGATTTTCAATTGCACTGAATCGTTCCGATGTCTGGCAATAAATTGTACGCTATATTAAATGTAATTTTTACTTATTATTTTTAATTTACTTATTCTTTAATGAAAATAAGAAACAAGAGCCAGATGGAATGATGTTAAGTACTTTATATTATACCATAGAACAATAGAAATATTTACAATCTCCTACTTTTTTTGAAGTTGGTTAAAAAAATAAAAAGACAATTATAAAATTTGTTATATACTTTCTAATACTGAATTGAATTAAGACAGTGGTAGCCCAGTGGTAACGCGCGCGCTTGGGAAACCGAGTGAAGCGGGTTAAAATCCCGGGTCTCGCACCTCTGATATTTTCATGTGCGAATCATTTCTAACATGATTACCACTTGCCTTACGGTGAAGGAAAACATCGTGAGGAAACCTGCATGTCTGAGAGAACCTAGCAAGTTTTCGAAAGACGTGTTAAGTCCGCCAACCCGCACTTGGCCAGCGTAGTGGACTATGGCCTGATCTCGTATTGAATGGAGGCCCGTGCCCAGCAGTGGGACGTTAAAAACGGCTAAATACATTCATACTGAATTGAATATTGAAATATAATTGCAATAACAACTCATATACCACAATAATAATATAATAATTTAAATAAAGATATATTTTACGAACTCAAATTGTATTCCATTCACATTTTATATTTTCTTTAATAAGATTAAAAATATTTTGTAAAAACTTAACAAAATAAAGTCTTTATTATGTTAATTGAAAAAAAAATAATAATGAGCATAAAATTAAAAATTATGACATAATGAAAAAGACAAAAAGCAAAATAAATTGGCTCTTAATATTAATTAAAATTAATAACATTTCATCTTATTACGTAACTGAAAAATCATTTTCTCAAACGACACATTTTTCTTTAATAATGTTAGAGCGCTTACTATTTTCAAGATTGTGAAATCACTGTAGAACTATAAAAATTAAATTAAATTAATATAGTATAAATACTTAAAATTATTTGGAAAAACATTTAGAAATATTACAAAAAAAATTAAAATGCAGTGATAGTGGTAGCTAACCAAGTGAAACGGGTTCAAATCCCGGGTCTCGCACCCTTGATATACTCATGTGTGAATCACATTCAAAATACCACTTACCTTACGACTAAGGAAAACATCCTGAGGAAATCGGCTACGGAAAATCTCGCTGAGGTCCTTATTCTACACAGTAGTCATTATAGAGCACAAAAGTAAATTCTAAACTGACCGGCGAGAGATCAAACACGAGACCAACGGCTTCACGTGCTTTCCGTGGTACGAGGATGTAACTCAAACTTCCCAACTCTGGTCTGTTACTAAGAATTACTTGACTGAAAATTTTAATAACTATATTTCGCCCGACCCGGGACATGAACCCAATCCCTTTGGCACCGACCGCACATACCAACGACTAGACCAACGAGGCAGTCATTTTTCAATTGATATTTCAAAAAAAAATCATCATTAAGGGAGTAACACTTAGACAATATACAGTGATTTTGAGGTCAGTACAACTATTTACTAAAAGAAGTAAAAAGCGTAAGCAAAGTCAAAGAAAAACGTGAATTTAATATGGAATACTATATTCCAAATTACCCGCACCTAGTAGTGTGTTCAGCCCTTTTTTTTACGTCCCACTTTTGGGGGTGGGCCTCCCTTCAATACGAGGGGGATCAGGCCATAGTCCACCACGCTGGCCAAGTGCGGGTTGGCGGCACCTAGTAGTAAGTGCGGGTAATTACTGTACGGTAGACTACTAATTGTAAGTCAAATCACGCTTTGGAAGTTTTTAGTTTGTCTATCAAATCAAGTTTTGTTAAGGTTCCTAGTTTATATTTCGTTTGATTGTTTGTATTATTAAAGAAAGGGTAGCCACTGGTGGCCCAGTGGTAATGCGCTCACTTGGGTAACCGAGTGAAGCAGGTTCAAATCCCGGGTGTCGCAACTCTGATATTTTCATGTGCAAATTATTTTCAACATGATTACATAATATTTCATTAATTTAAGTTATTTTAAATGGGCTAACCCGTTTTTTTAACTATATATTCCCAAAAAACAAACTAATATTCCAAATATGCTGCAGTTCATGTATTAAAATAAAATAAAAAATGTTATTTATTAGTACAGATTTTTAATATTATAGTTTTAATTAAAATACGGTAATGAATGTACACGCTCTTAATCTCAGACTTAGCTCTTGCGGCTACTATATATCAATGTCTTACGAGATGGATTCATCTCTACGTGATTTTTCTACTTTTGATTAAATAAGAGTGATTATAAAGTTTATGAACTTATTAATTATTACTAATTACATTGATTGAAAGGCAGTAGTAGCTCAGTGGTAACGCGCTCACTTGGCAAACCCAGTGAAGCGGGTTCAAATCCAGGGTCTCGCACCTCTGATATTTTCATGTGCGAATCATTTCTATCATGATTACCACTTGCCTTACGGTGAATGAAAACATCGTGAGGAAACCTGCATCTCTGAGAAAACCTAGCAAGTCTTCGAAAGACATGTGAAGTCCGCCAATCCGCACTTGGCCAGCGTGGTGGACTATGGCCTGATTCCCCTCGTATTGAAGGGAGGCCCGTGCCCAGCAGTGGGACATTAAAAAGGGCTGAATACAATTACATTGAAATATTTGAACCTAAATAAAGGATATCCTTTGTTATCTTATGTTATTGCATTTAATTAGAGGTAACAACTTTTTTATTCAAAACTATGCAAATAAATATAGTATAATATGAAGTTTTATTCTGATATCCGCTTCATTTATATTGAGATTGGGCTCATTATGGGTTGCTATTATAAAACAGAATTGTTCAAAATATATTATTTTATTATTCTTATTCTCTTAAATAAAAAAAATATTTTACAAAAAGAAAAAAGTGGGTACGTAAAAAGCGAACTAAACTTCTTTTTTCTAAATGTAAAATAACTTCAATCTACCTAATTTATAAAAAAAATTAAATGGGAATATCCAAATACTTACTATTAATATAATATATAATTTATTTTATAGATAGAAAGGTTTGTGTGTACGTATGTTTCTTAGTTATACCCTGTCACTGATTACCCAACGTACCTAGCATGCAAGAAGAGCCACAGTCAAAAACTGTAGCTCTAAAAATAATAGCTCTACACAATATAACCTTTTATGTAGCATAAACAAAACTTTCGTATATCTTAAGACACGTCTTGAGACATTTTTTATAATATTACATTCTCGTCGTATGTTTCTTTTCCCTCGTAACCCACTTATACTTTTGTGATGCTCACGAAGACCTTTTCGATATGCATTATAAACAAACTGAGATAAAGATGGTGACACAATTAGAAAATCAAAAATGTCTTTGTTGCTTTGTACTTTTATTTCAGAGTAACGGAACAATGTAATAACAAAATTGGATTACGAGTATTATTATAAATGCTAAAGTTTATATGTGTATGTATTCAGTGGCGTAATAGTAGTAGGAATACCAGAGTTCTGGCCCAACCTTGGCCGAAAAAAAAGGGTCGTTCGTCCACAATTCCAGGTCTACCCTACTAGTCCTAGTGTTCTACGAAAGCTATCCATCCTTCTTATGGTCTTACTTCAATCTATTGCTCTTCTCTTATTATTCAAACACAAAAAAACACAAACGAAACAAAGAAGATACACAAACTTCTTCAGCCGTAGACAAGGTACACTATGATATATGTAATACATTTGTTAATCGAAGATATTTTGCTAATGATGTTAAAAGCAATATTCACAAAAATAATATTTTAAAATGTCATAATTCTTTATAAAATGTGTCGGTTATAGAGTCAGCTTTTGGACAACGCATTATATCTTATAAAGTCAAAAGTAATGAACAATCGGACTTAGTCTTTCAAACGCCGAAAACTTTTCTTGAATCAGTTAAAAGTGATCTGTTTTTTTTTTATCAATGATTAAACAAAATACCACGGTAAAAATAAATTTTGTCCTACATGCAGACTTTGCTCAACAAACTAAAAACATCTTTAATTCATTTGATTTTCAAACAAACAATTTCATAATTTCTCAGGCAAATGAGTGGTTCATTCTAAGTTACATGGCTTTTCATACTTCGCAGTCAGGTAAACAAATATATTTACTAAGGGTTTTCTTCAACAACAAAGTCATTATAACTGCAATTAAATATTTTGATAATTATAGAAAATTCCTAGAGCTCTAATTGCTTGAATGTTCTTTGTTACTAATTACCACTTAAATACCTAATTATAATTATGCTAATTGTTTCATTTGTCACTATTGTTGAACGACATCTTTTTGCATGACTCTCTTCAAGATATTTCTTCACTTATATTATATAACTTTATGATTGATGATGATTTTTTTATGTTGCAATAACTTGAGTTGGTTTCATTGATATAATATTTGACCCTCGCCTTTGCATGTTTCCACATTTCTTCATTAGGTACTTTGTCTATTGGTTTTAGCTCATAGAATTCGATCTTTATTAAATGAGTTGATGATACGAACCAATTTCATCTCTTGCTGATGATGGACCCATTGAATTTTAAGTACCAGGAGCTGGTGATGACTACATCGATCTAACACATACATTGATAGATAAAAAAGCAAAAATAATGAATCAAGATTCATCGAAATTGAATTCATCAGTGGTGGTAGCTCCAATTAATAACTGGCTACATTCTCTGTTTAACCAACTTGACGTTTATTTGAATCAAAATCTTTTTAAGAAAAAAATAAACACCGAGTTCAAAAAAAACACCAAAAAGTAAATAATAACTGATTGATAGTTTTCATTTACTATAAATACCTAATCAGATATTTTCGAAGTTTTTAGCGTAACAGAACAAAAATAGCTAAAGGTTTCATCCCGCATGTCACAACTCTCTATTTGTAAAAGGAATGCAGCTAACTACAACATGTTGCTTTTAGCTAACTTAATCATGTCGCTTTTTGGCTGTCTGTGTGCGCGCGCATCGTAAAAATTTTACTCTCATATTTTTTTCTAAACGTGCCAAAAGAAGTATAACTTCAAAAATGATATTTTAACACAATGTTCAAAAATAGAATGGAAAAAACACGAGTTTTTTCCATACTGCGTGACATTGGCGAAGTAATCTGTGCTCAACTGGAACGGTTTTTAAGCCGTTCAGACAATAAAATAGAATTGAATATAATACACTATACAATAAATTTTTAATCCAGTTAATCATTATGTCTGTGAATAATTACATATAAATCCCTATATTAATGAGTTTTATTCAAAGGGACTATAATTATAAACTAAGTGGATAAACTCTGTCAGTGCTGTGTATTTGATGAATGATGATTTTGTATATCCTTCTGTATTCTATTTTCCGATCTATTTTCCGATCTATTTTCCGATTCCGTAGTCAAATGACTAAAACGGAACCTTTATAATTTCGCTATATCCATCTGTCCGTATTAGTGATGTAACGAATGTTCGATTTTTCGAAATGCGAATGCAAATGCGAATATTCATCTCCAATATTCGCGAATACGAATGCGAATGCGAGTGATAACTTTTAAACAAAGCGCGCGCAAAATGTTAAACAGACAGGTTTGACATTTCGTGTCGGCCATATTTAAACCGAACATAGCCGAGCCGATACAGTTTAAATGAACGAAGTTAGTCACATAAAGTTCGTTCGAAAAGATTTGTTGTGATTTTAGGTTAGTTTAATATGATTGCATTTGTCAAATTTAACTAATACCTAGTCAAATTGACAAAGTGATATGAAAACATGAGTAAAAGACAGTTTTATTATCATTCCATATCCGTTCATTCCTTATATAATTTCCTTTTTATTTTTCAAATACATTCGTCAAGCATTCGCATCGTTTCTTGCGAATGCGAATGCGAATGTCAAAAAATATGCGAATATTCGCGAATGCGAATGCAAATATTCGTTACATCACTAGTCCGTATGTCACAGCTATTTTACACGTAGACTTTGGAGCTACTTGCTGAATTTTAGTAGATGAGTGTGACATGTACGCTTTAATTAACTTTACTATCGATGAATACATGTAATCGATTTTAAACTAATTATTGCATCGTCTTGAAACTTATCATATGTGAAATCTGAATGAATCTGAACTAATCTGGTCAATGGACTAAATAATAAATAAGGAAATAATAAAATAAAAAATAAATAAATACAAAAATATCTAAATTACAAATATAGGTATATTTGCAAACTTATATATTTTTTTAAATTGTATTTTTGTTTTGGTGTAATAAAAGATTAATAAATAAAAATTCTCCTACTTTGCAGTTAATCTATAACGAATCATAGTTTTTTAAAACTACATATACTTGTTTGAATAAAATTTAGTGGTATTTGAATAGAATAGGACGGTCTTATATAAAAATATTACCGTTGAATAATAATTATAATCCAAAACAAAGGTCACTAAAACACATGGTTTATGTTTTAGACATTGATTTTCTTTACCATATCTGTATTAATATATGAAGCTGAAGAAATTGTTTATTTGTTTGTTTGTTTGAACGCGCTAATCTCTGGATATACTGGTCCGATTTAAAAAATCCTTTTTGAGATGTAAAGCTTATTTATTAAGGCAGGTTATAGATTATTTTAGGTTACCTACGAGAGCGGAGTAATATCACAAAATTAAACGACGTAAACCGAGCCGCGAGGAAAGGCTAGTGCTTAAATAATGTGGTTTGACGGACATCAAAATGTTCTTTGATAGGCTAAATTATACATAGATAAGACGAGAATGAACCTTAATAACCTTGATGGTATAGTTAAAATATTCTAACTAAAATTTGTTGATGCACACAAAGAAATTTTTGACCCATATGATTCGATTTGGTATACATTTCGTTGGTTTCTAAAGCTCCACCTTTACGATTCGTTAGTTTTGCACAAGAGAATTGTCTAGAGAATAAGCCCGCAATTTTGTTCATTTTTTACTATGGAAATCAGTGCCGAACGCACAAAGACCAATGTCAGACAAAATATTCCATATAGTTAATTTAATACATATAATAAAATAATAACTAAGTCGTATCTGTACTACATTAAATATTTTTTTGGAAAATCTTATTGAAATAGACATTATTATCGATACAGAAGCCGAATCTATAGTTTTTTAGAATTTTAGAATTTTTGCTTTTTACTGCGGGAAAATATTTCATGTCTGAGAAATTTATACTAAACGTTAAAATGGAAGTACCTACTGACGAACCCAAGCGGAGCAAGGGCGACTCGCTAGTAATTTATATATTAATTGATAAACTTTTCTTAAAACTTATATGCAGACAGACAGACAGACAGAAATTCTAAAAACTGTAGATTTGGCCTCCGTATCAATAATAACGTCTATTTCAATAAGATTTTCCAAAAATTATTTAATGTACTGAATCGGTTTAGTTAAAATTTTATTATATGTATAGATTTACACATTACATATTTATATATTTTTTGGATATATTAAATAAAACTATCTTTATGGATTTTATTCGCCGATTTATTTAAATTTTTGGTTCCCGCCGTTCCGAATGCTTTATGGGAACCATGGTCACGGGAGAGACTAAGGTTTTAGACTCTCAGAAATTATTATTATTTTTCGATATACTATTTTATTTTCGACAGTGTGAAGGTCATCATTAAACAGTTTTTTTTATGGAGGTATAAAATTATCACGCCCCGATGAAATTAACGAAAATAAGGAATTTATTTCATGAATATTTTCACAAAATCTTTTAACCCTAGCCATATAAATATTGAACCTATTTAAATAAACTGAATCCTTTGTAATTTCAAACTTAATATTAAATGGAAATGTTAGAACACAGCTTTGTGCTCCTAGCCTAATATTCAATGAACTATTTCATGCATTTAATTATTATAATATGTAATAGTTACTATTTTACATTATAACAATACACATGGTATTGTAAAATTGTCAACTTCAGTTTTTTAATTTATCTATGTTATAGGTTTTTCTCTATTCTTCCCGAACATAATTCGGCCACGACAGCCATTCTCAATATGACAGACCAACTGCGCAGGAGATATTATAGTGTACAAGTGTGCAAAACACTTCCTAGTATTGTGAAGGAAAACATTGTAAGGAAACCTGCACATGTTCTAAAGATAGTAGTTTTTGAAAGATATTAAAGTGTACCAACCTGATAATGGTCAGCCTAGTAGAGTATGATATAATCCATAGTGTTGACAGGTGACTTATTTATTCCCCCCCGATGTGTGCGGGGGGAAGGGAGGGGGATAGATACACAGAGTGATGGCCCACTTCGGTGGACGGTATACCATACGGGTTGTGGTGGATGCAACCTCTTGGTTGTGTGGTCTGCTTCGGCAAACTTGCCATCGGGGCGTCATGGTAGAGTGCGTAAGCGATCTTGCGACGTCCCAATAAGATCTGGGAGGGGTTCTATTGGGTTTTAGTGGGTTATACTGGCTCTTCTCTCTTATTTTTTATGTAATATAACGATAATATTTATATTTATTTTTGAAAATGTCTTTTTATTTATTTAATTCCTTATGCTATAGTATTTATTGTAACGTAATATAAGTTTTTATTAGTTTTTATTTTTTTTATTAAGAAATAACTTCTAAAAAGACACTCATATTCCCTTAAGAGTTCCAAATCATTAGCCACGTAATAGCTTCTAAATGCCAATATATTGATAGTCTCTACAGTACTGAGACTCACTTACGTATAACAACCCTTTGACATTTCATTGATTATATCTATATTTCTTTACTAATAAATATGAAGCTAAAAAGTTTGTTTTTCTGTTCATTTGAACTCTTCAATTACTGGTCTGATTGGAAAATTTTGTATTGCGTAATACTTTCTTAGATTTACACAAATATTTGATATTTTAAATAAAACTATCTTTTCGGTTTTTTTCGCGGATTTATTTGGATTTTTAGTTCCCGACGTTTCGAATTCTTTACAGCAATCATGGTCACGGGAGAAACTAAGGTCGTAGATGTCTTAAAAACATTATAACTATATAATGCTTTTATTACAGCTGTCTGTAAGATAGTTTTATTTTAAAATTTGTATTATGTTTTAAAGCTTACTAATAGAACCCGCGACTTCTCTCGCGCTAAAACTACAAAAAAATCTCTGAAAAGGTAGGTTTTATACAAACTTTCATCCCCTATTTTACCCTCTTAGGGGTTGAATTTTGGAAAACGCTGAATTACGTAACTAATTATTTTTACCGTACTCAATTCATACGAAATTTCATGCAACTGCAAAATGTCCGAGGAATAAAAAGTTTCATACAAACTAACATACTAACTAAATATATGTATTTTTATTGAGGAAGTATACCTACTATTTAACATATAGTACGACCTATGAGAGCAGAATAATTCTACAAAGTTAAACGATGCGTGTGAAGCTGCGAAATAACGCTAGTATATAAAAAATAACATTTTTAGTAAGTTAATACATATGTACCGCTTTCTATGAATTACGTGTCATAAATTTCAACTAGTCTTTTTGGAGATCGTGAATTCGAACCTGAATCTAAGCACAGATCATACGTATATAGATCTAGGGCTTACAACTTAAAGTCAAGTTTGACTTTTCAATTGACTGATTCTTTTAAAATAAAGTTAATCATATAAAAAATACGAGTATAATAATAATTTGCTTTATTTATTAAATTAAACATTTCAAAAAAGATTTTATTTCTATTTATATATTTTTTAATTAAATATCTAATAACTGTAACAAAATAACCGAAATCCATTTAAAGGACATTATCTTCTTATAAATAAAAATGAATGGCTAAAAGTGTTGTCAAGCGCAAATCTCGAGAGCGGCTGAACCGATTCGGCTAATTTTTTTCTAATATTCGTTAAAGTACAAAAAAGATTCTTAAGAATCATTGAAAAAAAAAACATAGAAAAACGTAAAAGTCACATTTTTCTTTTTTCTTACTACTACTTTATAATAATTGTGAACGTGTATTTTGCACGTACTCTTAACTTATTTACTGTTAGCTAAAATAAAACTCCAAAATGTATTTTTGAATGCTGTGAAACTCATTTTTAGGGTTCCGTGTGCAAAGGGTAAGACAGGACTCTATTACTAAGACTTCGCTGCCCGTACGTCTGTCTGTCTGTCACCAGGCTATATCTCATGAACCGTGATAGTTAAACAGTTGAAATTTTCACAAATGATGTATTTTGTTGTATATTGATAATGACAACAGATAGACGCTTGAAACATTCACAGAATATTTAGGTATATATTCACTTTAAAAATAATATATAATTAAATTAAAATAAAACAAATATTTAAGGGGGGCTCCCATACAATAGACATGATTTTTTTGCCGTTTTTATAAAGAAGATTTAAGAAGTTAAAGCCAGCCAGTGAAAACTCAAGATACTAAATTAACTTGTTTTTTATAACCATATATATTAAACAAACACAACCTAAAAAGTTAAAATAAATATTTTAAACTAATACTTGACACTTCCTTTTCGACGATATATAATTCTTTGACTTTGTTTGTTTATACTTATTTCACGTCAAAACGGGATGATACATTAGCGTGATTTTTTGTGTGGAGATAATTGAAAGGCTGGAGAATAACTAGACTACTTTTAACAGCGGGAGACCTCATTCTCTCGGGAAAACACGTTATAATATAACCCATAACAAATCATCATACCTACGTATGATATAAACTATGTACTACTACGTATATATATACATTCGTATAATATATAGTTTATCAATTCAATACTAACCGTTAAAACGTACCTAGGGAGGAACCCAAGCAAAGCGAGGGATATATATAAGTATGTAGGGCGAAAATAAATCTGGTAGAATCATTATGAATGATCATCTCATATAACGAAAATCATAGGTCTTTGTCTTATAAAAGTGAAAAGTTTTGTGCTTTGCCATATACTTGCTGTTAACTGCACAGTTAATTGTAAAAGTTTAGTATCAAAATACACAAAAACTACAGTGTTTAAACCAAGACATTGGAAACCGCTATAAAACCGTTTTAGATTATATAAAGTCGAACCTTTTTTTATCAAAGGCTTTCAATCTCTTTGATATTTGAACGAGAGGTAAGGATGCCTATCTATTATATAGACAAAGAGATAGTGAATTTTTGAATATTTTTCCGAGATTTCGTTCTATTGATTTATGATAAATATACTGATTAAGTTGTTGTTTTAACTATATTAATTTATAGAATTTTGTTCTTATATTTTTCATATAAGAACGAAACAGAACAGAACAGAAAAAACGGAACAAAAAAGATCTTATAGCTTGAATATAGTAAAATGGATATAGTATGTTATCCTTAAGAAATAGACATATGCCATCGCGGACTTTTTTGTAGACCTTTTGAAGGTATACAATACTGTAGTACATTATTTTAATCTATCTCGTAGGGTTCAGCCAGCGTTTGCAATGTAAGCGCAAAAAAATGTGTTTATTTACGACATCACATTAGAAACCCCTAAAATAATCGGTGTTTCTCTACTATGTTATGTTATGCATTATATAACTCCTATACTATAAGGAAAGGTGTGAAACTAAAATTATAAAAGAAGCTCCGGTGAACTTCAGACAGACGGCTTCGCTAGACGCAGTCAATAGGATACCTTTCAAAGTGAGAATAAAAGTTCTAATTCAAAAAACTTCTATTTCTACGAGAATAAAAATGTGCTAGTTTTAAAAAGTTTATATAAAACACGAGCCTAAAATATTTTTCGTTATAGATTTTTTTTTCTTTTTGATGTTTTAATTTGGGCTCAAAAACGTTTATCTATTAAATTAAGAACAATCTTTATTAATAATTAGGAATTTTTAAAAATTAACAATAAAAACTTAGTTAAAAAAATTGTCAGTGAATTAATAAATTAAATCTGCGTTTCTGGTGGTATAATGGCTAGCATATATGACTGTTGTATGATGGAGGGTTGAAGTCCCGGGACGGGCCAAGTTTGTTTATTAAGTCTTTCTGTTAAGAAAATCTCAGTAACAGACAGCCTGGAGTTAGGAAGTTTGCGGTGGCTAACTTCGGTGCTTCGAAAAACCTTGATTTTGAGAACGACACGAAATGTTTGGAAAAAACAATTTTTTTCAAGATACTTTACGTCTGAAATCCATCATTTTGATATTTTATAATTTTCATATACCCTATGATACACGCGTTATCAAGATGTGTAGGCACACACAAATATATACATCCTTTTTTATACTTGACCTTTTTATTAACCTTTTTTTTATAAATAATATTTGTGACACATAAAGAAAAGATTGGACATAAAGGGCGGATAATTCAATGCAATTATTTTATTTATATTTCCAACAAAATAGAGAAAAATAATAATACATTGCCGCTACGACTCATCGTGAAACACATAACCCTCCTTTCGCTTCACCGCAATCGGGTCAAAAGCGCAGGTAGATACTTGGCTTACATTAAACTAAATTACTAACTCATTTCGGTTAAAGAAATTGATACATACTTAAGCTTGGAAACTACGATTTTTCAAGATGAGGTATCTTAAAGCAAGCCAATTCAATAAAGCTGAGCTCATCTATTAATATAAATGTATGGGATTATAGCCCTTCTTTCATATATGTTAAAGGTGATAATACTATACCTACTTACAATCAAACTACACGTTTGATACTCTCTGAATGAGCGCGTACAAATCGCAGTCCACTTTTCAATTGACAATTTATTTTCTTTACTTCCAAGAAAATTCGTTTCGGACGTTGCTATTTATTTCATCCGTTTATTTGAAGTCAGGTACTGTTTTAAAGTAACTCCCCCAGGTCATAGATTTATCGATGCAGTTAATTTTGAATTTTATTAGACTTACTGTGGGACGATATTTTCCCTCCCGACATGTGTACACCTTGAAACACGAAGAACACACAGGGAGGTAGCCCACTTCGGTGGATGCTGTACCACACGGGTTGCTCCTGGTACTTCTCTAACAGCAGAGTGGACCGTGGAAGTAACCCTTTGGTTGTGTGGTCTGCTTCGGCAGACCTGCCGCCGCGGTGTCGTGGTGGAGTTTGGAAGCGATCCTGCGACGCCCCATTAAAACGGAGAAGGTTCCGTTGGGTATTAGTGGGTATTATTGGCTTTGCCAGTAAATCCTACATAACCACCTGTATGTATGCAGGTGATTTGTCTAAATACATTTCCCAATGTTAAAAAAATATTTTAGTTAAATATCTATGTATGTTATAATATTTGAATAATTATTTAACATTCTTATCGTCCTACTACCAGACTTGGGTCTCTTCTCAAACAAAGTTAGCCATAATCTGTTTTGCTCGCCGAATATGGATTGACATACTTCACGTATCTATTGAAAACTACTTAGGATCTCTCAGACTTACAGACAATATTCATATTATAAATACGGAAATATCTTACTTGGTGCAATACTGATACAATACATATTACTTTGTAATGTATTGTATTCAGACCTTTTTAACGTCCCACTGTTGGGCACGGGCCTTCCTTTAGTACGAGGGGGATCAGACCATAGTCCACCACGCTAGCCAAGTGCGGGTTAGCATATACTACATATTACTTTACTAACTCTAAATTAAAATCTGTAATCAATCTATGTAAAAATTAACTCCGTATAAAAACCAAATCTATTACACCAGGTATGCCACAAATACGACTCAAATGCCTGCAATATTGACGGTAACGTTTTTGCAATCACAGTCCACTATTTGGAACAGTTAAAAGTTTGCAACAGTGAATTGCAATAAGGACAGTTGTTTTTTTTTTTTTTTAAACAATTGTTCATTTGAAAACCAAACTTATTACCATGTATGAAAAATAAAGAAAGATCATTCTGTTTCTACTTCCGTTATTTTGAATGTTTTACAGCAAAAGGTTTCTAAGGTGTTTGATGCCTCAAAAATCATAGTTAACCAAAAGGTTTCTGCCTACCTACAGGGAAATTAGATTATCTTACGGCTTACAATATTAAAAAACATCTAATTGGTATTGCGATAAATATACAATTTGAAAATGTTTAATTTATTTTGCTATTACGAGTATCATAATTTTACCGTTTTAATGTTTTTATAAATAACTCTGTTCAGAGCTGCCATATTCATACGATTTAAAAAATATAAAAATATAAAAATCACATTAGTCTAGCATTAATAACGTATCAATAAAACCAAAATAGCAGTGTGTAATATAAACTAACATATACCAAATATTTTATCAACCATAAACCATAAACTTCCTAAACATCCCGAAATCGTCTTCGACTGTTGACTGTACATTATAAATATTTGTAAAGAGGGTTGGAATGGGGTGAATGCTACTTAAAGCAGCAGACGGAAACGGAAACAGGACATCCATTTTTATAAGGGCTGTTGGACCGACACTTCCTGATAACTAAAAGGCTTAACCAGGTTAAGTGTTTAACATAAACTACTACAAGCTGACATTTCCTAGAAAACCTTCTTGTTCAAAAGCCTTGATTGAATGTATTCGATATATATTCCTACTGTATACCATTAATTGGTTGTGAAACATTAGCTTACTTAGAGTAGTAAGCCAAGTGGTAACGCGCTCGCTTGGAAATCCAAGTGAAGTGGGTTCAAATCCCGGGTCTTGCACCTCTGATATTTTCAAATGCGAATCATTTCTAACATGATAACCACTTCCTTGTAGATCCCCTATGTAGTAAAGGGAAGCCCAAACCCAGCAGTGGGACATTTAAAAAGGGCTGAATACATACTTACAAAAGTGAGGTAATGTTTTTGTCTCAAACGGACTAAAACAGTCCCAAGAGCTTGAATAAAATGAATTTGAAAAGAAAACTGTTATTTTGATATTTTCTACTTCTTATACGCATCAATAAAAGAACAAATCAATGCCCTTATTGTATAAAACAATCTAATAACAAAGTCAGGTTTACTCAACTAGACTTTTAGAAGTACTTTTCAAATAGATATATCCGCGAAAAAATCCGAAAAGATAGTTTTATTTAAATGTCAAATATTCGCGTAAATCTAAGAAAGTATTAGATATTGTTTAACTTTCGAGACAAAATTTCAAAAATAATATCATAGGTCTACTGGTTCACTAAACTAGTGAATATGTACAGATTCAGATTGTAAGTCATAGGTTTGAGTCCCGCCTCAGGACAAAATAGTTATTAAATTCGCTGTCACGAAATACTCAGTAGCAGGACTTGAGCTTCTTCCACTAATTTTCAGAGAGCACCTAAAACTGTCGGTCCTGCGCCTTATATCTTAACGGTCATGCCGAATTTTCGCTCTACCGGAATATGAGAATTACAGAAATTGATAATGCACTTGTACCGTACTTGGCCACCGTATTCGAAATCGCTTTAGCATAGCAGAACATTAAGATAGTTTATAATATTATGAAACTTGAAATATTAGTAATTGATACTTAGTAATTTTAAGAAAGCTACCATCCTAGCAGAATAGCTTAAAATTTTATGATTTTAATAATAAAAGCATAGAGAGAAAAAGTTCGCGGATCCGGCAACAACAATAAGTCTTCGGGACTTATGCCTTTTCTTCATGTTATATTTAAACTTACGACCCGCCCTTGTTTCACTCGGATGCTTCCCATAGATGCCCTTTGCATTTAAAATATAATGAAAGTTCTCCAAAGGGAAGATTTTCCTCCTCGTACTTTACAAATATCACTAGACCAGTAGTTTATTTTCGTAAAATATTCATAAATAGACCCTTTTTTATATAGTCCTTTCTTATACAGTCCCTTTTTCTGTCTGAAAACCGTATAAAAATATATACAGTAATTTCTAAGATTAGCTCGAGTACAGTGTGGCGGGCATCTTATATTTTTAACATATATTTAAAGTGCAGTTATTAAATAATTTATACGTATAAAAACCGCTGGCATTTTAAACCGTCAGCTAATTTCAATAATTAACATTTAAGTTTTCAACCAGATGTTCTGAAAGAACAAAATAGCAGACAACAAAATACTTGTAAATGTAAGAGTTGGTGCTTATTTAGTTGTTTCCAATTTTGACTGCAGAAAGTCCACTGAGAGTCTACTTGACCTGTTTAACGAACGTTTAATTTGGTCCAAGTTGTAAGAAACTTCATAATATTTAGATATATTCTCATAATGCTGTGATTGCATCAATTAAGTGCATATAATATTATTACCTTTCACATATCATGCGAGATCTACCTGTCTATACAAATAAATAAAATTGGAGTGTCTGTTTGTAATATTAAAATAACCGCTTTTTACTAAATTCATAAGGAGGTATACACGGTACATATACCAAAACAACATTTCTTAGATTTTTTGTCTGTCTGTCTGTTTGTTCCGGCTAATCTCTAAAACGGTTGAAACGATTGACGGGACTTTTACTGGCAGGTAGCTGATGTAATAAGGAGTAACTTAGGCTATTTTTTTAGAAAAAAAATAGGGTCCAATGAAAAAAAAAAAATCAAAAAAAATAAAAAAAAGTTTGTTTTGGGAAGCAACTAAGGGACGAATCCGATCAAAGCTTGATTTGCAAATGTTGATTTTTTTTAATCTCTTTGGTATTTAAGCCCAAGAAACGAAACTCCAAATATGAAATACTTAGTTCTGGTAGCTTAAACAGTGTGACATTTCAAATTCAAATACAAATCTTTGAATTCCTCGGCTTTTCTGTACTATAATATGCATATATTATACATATAAACCTTCCTCTTGAACTCTATTAAAAAAACCGCATCAAAATCCGTTGCGTAGTTTTAAAGATCCAATTATTATACATAGGGACAGACAGACAGCGGGAAGCGACTTTTTATACTATGTAGTGAAGAGAAGGAAGCAGAAAATTTAAAAGAATATAAACTTTGAGCGATAAAAGTATATCGTCTTTAACAAACACCACTCAGTTTCAACGGTCATTTTAAATTTAAGCAATGAAAATCGAGCCAAGTGCATTCTTATACGATTTGCCAGCCATACTCGAGATTAAAACATCCAAGTAATTGCAACCAAATACCAACCATTAAGCTACTTTACATTCATTTGTATTTTATTTGGAAGCATAAGTTGACAGGCAACTAATTATAGTCCTTCATTTCGTTTGCATTGAGAATTGTTAACTGAAATGTTATTAAATACTTGTTTTAACTATATTTATAAACTAACGACTTAACCTCGCTTCACTCGGGTACATCTCTAGGTACCTTTTGATGATATTATATAGAATAGACTTCATAAAATATATTAATAGTATATAAGAGAAGGTATGTACCTACTTTAAAAAAAAATCTTACCAAAGTTTCTTACCAAAATTATAGGATATAATGAATTTGTATGTCCTTAACCACTCCAGAATAATTTCTAAGAAATTAATTGTTTACTGACACACCGGTGTGCCCGCGTCCCTCAACACATTACCTTTAAAGATCTTATGGCTATAAAGATTTTATATTAATTATTAATTAATTATAATTATAATGATGATGCATAGCAATGATGATGATGATTCCAAAAACAAACTCCCCTATTTAACCCTTTCGAATTTCATTTTTACAATAAAACATAGCCTAGGTCCTTTTCTAAGGTCCGATCCATGTCTATACCCAAATTCATCAGAATTGGTTCAGCTGTTTAGGCGTGAAAACGTAACAGACAAACAGACAGAATTACTTTCGCATTTATAATAATATTCATATGGATAGTAACGCCGGTCTTGCTTCAGTCGAGCATTACCAAAAGAAACTTTTTAAAAATTCAGCCCTTTCAAAGTCCACTGAGAGGCTCTTCTTGTCTTTCCTTCATGGAGGATAATCAGGGAAAAGTCCAACACGGTAACAGGGAAAAGTCCAACACGGTAACCAAACGCGGATTAGCAGATTTCACCTCTATCCAAAGCCAGTTAGGTTTAAAAATTTAACTACCCGTTTGGTTCAGTTTGTACTAGTACCTTACTTGCTGTACCAGCGGTCGCGGGTTTGAGTTCCGCTGGGAGTATTCATTTATGTGATGAGCACTCCAGTCATGGGTGTTTATATTTATAATATGTATGTATTAAATTTATATATGTGTAGTGTATCAACTATCTGGTAATCATAACACAAGCCTCGTAGCTTACCATGGAACTAAATGCTGCAGTGTATTAATTTCCTAACATATTTATTTATTTATAAAAGTTACTATTTCAACTCTTACAGTATATCCCTTACTTGTAAAACACGTACAAAATAACATACATCGAATCGCAATACGTACATACATAATTATAATTAACTAGCGGCTCACCCTCGCTTCGCTCGGGATCGCCTCTAGGAAAATAAAAACAAACCTATCCCACGGGAACTGTACATTTTTCCGGGATAAAAAGTATGTATTTTTCCAGACTATAGTCTATCTCTATGCCAAATAAAATCCAGATCCGTTCAGCCGTTCTGGCGTGAAAGAGTAACAAACATCCATACATCCATACTTACAAACTTTCACATTTATAATATTAGTATAGATTAAAATAAAATCTTCATAGCCATAAGACCTTTAAAATATGTTATTTGAAAGAAGCAATAAAAATACATCACGAAGGTATCACTAAGTAAAATCAGTGTAGACAAGTAAACAAAAAGTCTATATCTACATCAAAAACGATACTTTTGGTTGAATAAATTCGAAGTTACTTTGAAACACCTCGACATAATTATTTCTATCGGTACCAACTTTAACGTAATTACGAAGTAAATTGGAAAATTATATTGAAGCCAACTGGCTGTTTCGAAAGAACTTTTCCTTTAGCAAAATTTTCGTATCCATCATTTAGAATATGTGTGTTTCCATTACACTTTAAGCTGTTCTCGTAATGAAAACACGGATATTTTTTTTTTATTTTATATTTGCTAATTCTTCTAAAGATAATACTTAGTGCGTTTTTTTTTTTAAATTTTAAACGACGCAAGGCAAGTGTTTTGTAACAATCAAAGTTTATATATGGGTCATACTCGTAAGTTATGTTATAATTATATACTTTTGTATATTTTACGCATTTCAAAATATCCAACCATCGCGTTGGTTTTAAGTAAAAAGTTAAAATATCCATTTTTGCATGTATATAAACTTATTTTATGTACCTCGAAAACGAATCTAACGATTTGGATCAAATTTTGTATAGGATTTTGCTTCTTAAGTTTAAATATAGAAGTAGGTGCCTATTCTGAAAAAAAACGCTTTATTATATTTTTCCTGAAAAAATGCCGAAGCTCGGTCTCCTGGGTACTGCTAATTTTTTACCTTTGCTGTTATGGAAACAGTCTCACTGATATTCGCAGTAAAGCAACTTCTCCAGGTAAAGCCTTATTACGAAGCAATAAAGACTGTTTTTAAAAATTAGCTTTATTCATGATTTAACCTTAAGCGGATTTTAAACTTGGAAAGAAACGGTTATTTATTAACGTGACCGCCTATCATGGAGTTAAATTGATCATATTGTCTTGATAAATATCTTTTATAAATTAACATATATAACTTAATAAATTATTCAACATATATGATCATTAACATAATTTACGTATCCATACTAACATTGTAATAAATCGTTGTACTAATCCATACTAATATAGTAACTATAACGTAAAGGTAACAAACACGTTTTCACGCTTAAACACGCTTACAGATTTCAATGAAATTTGGCAAGAATATAGACTGGTGACGGACATAGGCAAAGCTGCGAGAAAAACTACATATATTAAGTAAATTACTCTCAAATAAGGTAATATAAGCTTAAGATTTTTAATTGATGTACATATGTATATGCCAATATTATATTATTTGCTATAGTGCGTGTACTTTCTTTGGTGCTGGTTCTTTTTGATTTCCTTTGATAAAAATTATATACGATTGTATGGGAATATAATAAAATAATTTACTTAAGTATATATCCATACACTCGTATATATATACATATATAAATTAAAATTATATATTAAACCTCCATTGAAAAATTCGCCAGGTTTTTGAACCTTTTTTAGAATTTTTGTTTTGTTGATGTAAGCGGAAGCCAAGCCTACTTCTCCTTCTTTTAATTGTGGCAATCTAATTGATTTTTCAGTCTTTGTCAAAAGTTAATTAAGATTATTTGAGTACTTTCATTAGCACGATTTAATTAAATTTACTTGTAACCTACTATGTAATCAAATCTAGGAAGTCGATATTAACCTATTTGTACTGAATTTAAATTTTTAAAAGAATTTATAATACCTAATACTATAAATGTGAAAGTTTGTGAGTATGGATGTTTGTTACACTTTCACGCTAAAACGGCTGAACGGATCTGGATGAAATTTGGTACAGAGATAGATTATAATCTGGAATAAAATATACATGCTACTTTTTATCCCGAAAAAATGTACGGTTCCCGTGGTTTGTTTTTGTTTTCCTAGAGGCGATTCCGAGCGAAGCGATGGTGAGCCGCTAGATTGAAATATAAATGACAATATGATGATTTTTATATCCTGACATAAAGAACTTTCGAATTTCGACTCATTTGCCGAGTCCTGTACATTATTTGTAGATTATTATATGTACTTGGTGTAATCGTGTTTTCCAAATATAAAATGTAACAGAACACATTGTTACACTACAATAATAATATAAATTACAATTATATAAAATAGCATTTATATGTATTGTAAATAATTAATTATTTGATTCTATAAGTTGCCAGTTCTAATATAAAATACTTATTTGAGTTTTCTTAAGTTGTCATCTTGAGTGGAAAAAGGGCGGGAACAGCCTTGTGTTTTGTTTTATAATTTACTAGCATCGCCCGCGGCTCCGCCCGCGTTCAGATGATCAAAAATCAAATTCTTAGGTTTTACACATTAGTATACTTTTACATATACTACTTTCATTGCGCACCGCATGATTGGTAAATATGGCGGTGATTGACAATGCCACAAAGGTTCCTCCGTTAATCTCATAGTTGATTAAGTAATATTGCACTTTTTGTTTTAGCAATAACATTTATGTACGTCTATACTTCTGTTTTGTTTGTTTGTTTGTTTGTTTAGTTTTGGGCAATAAACTCTCAAACTATGGAATTAATTTTAATATTTTTACTAATAGACAGCTATTGATTAATTTAATATTTAGCTGATTATATAAATTACATAATGGTAACTTTTCTTAATATTAATATTTTCCAAAACGATTTTTAAAAGAAAGTGATTACACTTTCTTTTAAAAATCGTTTAAAATAATAATCGTTTAAAATAAAATAAGTAAATAATTCTACGCAAATACTTTTTATTATTTCATATAGCTCGGCTAATATGATTAAAGTCGTAAGCATTTTATTGTGTCCTTTAACCTTTATCTTCCAAGAAATGATGTCAAAAAAAAACCTAAAAAAGTTGAGATATAACAGTTCCTAAAATACTTTTTTATAGTTTTTGAGATATGAAATATTTTTAGTTACCCGCTTTGGCAGTTTAACAGCCATAACCTTGATTTCGATAAAATGTTCTAAAAAATTATGAATCGAACTTATTTTTACAGTTGATAAAATGAGTCGATATTGTGGAAACGTAAATATTATTTGTATTTATTTTAGTGTTAACCTAACAAAACACGTAAGTAAGAAAAACAACACAGTATTTTGCTATACGAAACCTATAATGTGCGAGTTGAGTTGCCCAATTTTTGCATTAAAATATTAAAAAATATTAACATCATTTACTAAAAAATACAAATTCACAAATATTTTCATTTGAAAATTGTTTCGGTCAACAAAATATTACTATTTATAAAATATAATTTATAAAGCTTGTTTGTCCTTATTTTATTGAAAATTTGAACATGGGCGGGGCCGCGGATAATGTAGTAGTAATTCTAATAAAGTCATAGAAAGGTCACATCTGCACTTTTTTTTTTGGATTTAAAACTACGTATTTAAAAACACATGGCGACATCTATTGTCAAACATCTAAATAACACATAAATAAATTTTCATTAAAATAACTATTTTAATGAATAAAATAGCGCTATTGATATTTCTTTTAAGATAAGCTTTTTTTAATAGTTTTAACATATTAAGTTACCTTGCTAAAACGTGAATAGTATCATCGTGCTTTTATTTTAACCAGTTTTTGTATTTTTTCTCAGAAATGATATATTTTCCTGCGGTAAAAACTATCCTATATGTTTAGTCGGATAACCTGCTGTCACCATACCAAATTTCATCAAAATCCCTCCAGTGGGTTTTCTGTGATGCGATGCGATGTGATGTGGTCACATACAGACAGACAGACAGACAAAAATTCTAAAAACTATAGATTCGGCCTTTATATCGCTAACCATGAATATTTCAATAAGATTTTTCGAAAAATATTGAATTTACGGATTCGGCTTAGTTACAATTTTATTGTATGTGTAGTTACTAATTTATAAAGCCAAAAACTTTGCTTTATTGAAAATTTGAACACGGGCGGGGCCGCGGGTAATTTAGTAGAAATTCTAATAAAATCGTAGAAAGGTCATATCTGTACATTCATTTTTTTGGAATTAAAACTACGTATTTTAAAAACACAGGGCGACATCTATTGTCGAATATCTAAATAACACATAAGTATATATTAATTAAAATAACTATTTTAATGGATAAAATAGCGCTATTGCCAATTTTATTTTCAAGATAAGCTATTTTTTATAGTTTTTACTATATTTAGTAAGTTACCTTGCTAAACAGTTTACAGATAGTATCATCGTGGTATATGTTGACCCGGATCACCAGCTATCATGATACCAAATTTCATCAAAATCCCTCCAGTGGTTTTTCTGTGATGCGGTAACAGACAGACAGACAGACAGACAAAAATTTTAAAAACTATAGATTCGGCCTCTGCATCGATAATAATGTCTATTTCAATAGGATTTTCCAAAAAATATTTAATGTACAGATTCGGCTTAGTTACAATTTTATAATATGTATAGAATACATACGTCATTCTTTTTCGTAATATTGTTTGAGGCGTTACTCTGAATCTGTGTAAAATAATCAAAATTGTGTACCGTCACATGGAATTTTACTGGGCCTTCCTTCTTCGAAGACACTTTTGGCTCAGATTGTAGTGATCCTACTTGCTGTGCCAGCGGTCGCGGGTTCGAGTCCCGCTGGGGGCATTCATTTGTGTGATGAGCACGAATGGTTATACTCCAGTCATGGGTGTTTATATTCATAGTATGTATGTATTTAAAGTTATATACGTGTAGTGTATCAACTATCTGGTATCCATAATACAGGCCTCGTAGCTTAACATGGAACTAGATGGTGCTGTGTGTTTAATGTCCCAACATATTTACCTGACCTACGTCTGAGATACTCTAATAATATGTATGCACATCTTTTGAGTCACTATAAAACATCTGTTAATCTATTTCTACTCTAAATAAACTCAAACCAATTGAAGGGTACAAGCAAAGAACAGAAAATGTCCTAATGTATAGATTTTGAGAAAAAAGCAATTTAAAGTTGAGAAGTATAATATTTTTATTAAGACCAAAGTATGCAGTAACTTTTTACTATGTAGATTTTTGGACAATCCTCCTTCTTTACCGGTATGTCATGGACATTCTGAGTTCTTTTGCGCTTTGGGCATAGACATCAAAGTATTTTTAGCGACATCCGTTGAGTATTAGTAAAAACTAATGGTTGGAAATGCAATACCATAGACATAGATTCGTCACCAGCACAAAACACAAAAAAAAAAAACAAATTTATGATATTACCTGTTCTTTGTCTCTATCCTTAAAATTGTTACATAATCATGAGAAAATAGATTCTTAATCGGCACTTACTAAACGACGGCAAGCATCATTGTAAATTCTTCATAATTTCATATCATCAATCGCTTGCGGATTCATACAGAGGTCATTAGATGTGTAGGGTTGCATCAAAGCCTTTATAGAAAACAATGAGAAATCTCAATAAGAACATATTTTCGAAAACTGTTCTGACTGACTCAATCTCAAACTAAAAATATTTAAATGACTAGCGACTCAGCCTTGCTTTGCTCGGGTTCGCCTCCAGGAAAACAAAAACAAACCTATCCCACAGGAACCATACATTTTTCCGGGATAAAAAGTAGCCTATGTGTTATTCCAGACTATATTCAATCTCTGTGCCTAATTTCATCCAGATCCGTTCAGCCGTTCTGCACGTCAGAACGGCTGAACTGAAAGAGTAACAAACATCCATACTCACAAACTTTCACATTTATAATATTAGTATAGATTACTCTAAATATATCTGGAGGTGGCTGTGTTTACCTATAAATTAATATTCTAAGAAATATTCCAATTAAACTAGCTTTAAAATAAAACAAACTGCATCGAAATGAGTTCATCCATTTATATACTAAGTACGACACCATAAACACATAAAACTGTTAATTACATAACCCCTTAATTTTCATCATTCATACACTGTAGCAGATATTTTCAAGAAATCTATGTATAGATTTCTTTAAAACAGATAAATAAAATTTAAGTGTATGTTTCTAATTTCAAAATAACAGCTTTTTACTAAATGCATATGAAATTATGTACGGTACTTATAATAAAATCAATATTTTTAAGATTTTTGTCTGTCTGTCTATTGTCTATTTATTCCGGCTTATCTCGGAAACGGCTGGACTGATTTTGACAGGACTTTCACAGGCAGATAACTAATTTTAGAAGGAGAAATTAAGGCTACTTTTATTTTAGAAAAAGAATTAGGGTTAGGTACGCTCAAAAAAAAAAATAGAACGTACCTAGGAACGTATAAGTCTCTAGTTTTAGCAATACGACCTTAGTTTTACAGTAATTTAATTTTTACCTGACATAATCCACTTAAGGGAGACTTCGTAATTTTGAGTCGGCCTTAAATCACTTACGATATTTCGTACTAAGAAATTGGCTTACATTTTACTTACTCTCTGAAATTGAAAATTTTTTATTTTCGATACTTTTTACATACATTCAATATGGAAATTCTACTCATATTAGAATCCTACAGAAACTTTGAGTTCCTCCGCCGTTTCTTTCTTTTTTTAATCTGAATTACTAAAATTAAAAACAAAAAAAATGTCTATCTTTCTGTCTTAAGTAATCGCATTTTGCTTATCATAATTGAAATTATGATATTAGTAGGTAAATGTTGAACGGAAAACGAACTAACCGCTCATATTTACACTGTACATATGTATATGGAAATGGAAAATATAGAAATTTTATAATGGTACTTTTATTTTAAATTATATTATTGTATTTAAAAAACTATAGCATAACGATTTAAGTCTCCGCAAAAGTAATTATCAAAATATTCAGTTATATATAATAATTTTCTTGTAAAAAATGGAATATTCTCGTAAAACAATTAATAAATTCTTTTTTTTTTCGGACAAGCAACCCACCCTCGCTTCGCTTCGGGTTCGACCCTAGACAAAAACAAATCTATTCCACGGGAACTGTACATTTTTCCGGGATGATATATAGCCTATAGCCTTCCTCAGTTAAGGGGCTATCTAATGCAAAAAGGATTTTTCAAATCGTATTAGTACCTGAGATTAGCGCGTTCAATCAAACAAACAAACTCTTCAGCTTCATAATACGAGTATTAGTATAGATTTTTTACCGGATTTATTTTGGTTTTTGGTTCCCAACGTTTCGAATGTTTTACAGCAATCATGGTCACGGGAGAGACTAAGGTTTTGGATGTCTCAAGGCGTTATATACTTGTTACAGACAGTGCCTACCCACAATTTTACAAAAATAATGTGTCAAAATGAATCCGCGAAACAATCCGAAAAGATAGTTTTATTTAAAATATCTAATATTCGCGTAAATCTAAGAAAGTATTAAATTCTTTTATGTACATAATATTATAATTTATAAAAACGCAAATGTTAGGTAAAACGTATTACCAACACAAATCGTGTGTTTGTTTTTCGATTCTTACTGAGGATTGCTAATGATAATGATCTATTTCCTCTAACTAAATGTTTAGATGACAGGTAAAGTTGCTATAATATAGATCATCTTATAAATTATCATGTTTTCTTCACCCATGTAATACTGTCACAAATTTGAACAAATATCTTCATATAACTTCTGTAAACGATTCCACGTGTATATTACTCATTTACGAATTAATGTTACAAGCAAGTTTATTTCTATGCTATAGTTATATTCTAACTCTACAGTTTACTGTATCTGACGTAATCAGAAATTATCATTTTTAAAATAAAATTTTTAAAAGTCTATTAAATCGTTGAATAAGCTTTAATCGTTTACCAGTGAAGGGCGTCCAAATTGGTTTGTTGTTTTCTATACTTTTTTTTAATGTTGGTAAATTTATTTACGTATACCACCAGTAGACATAATACATGTGGTTATGTGGGACTCACCGGCTAGAAAAGCCAGTACTACCGGGTATCTTCTATGCTGTCTCAACTATAGTTCAAAACAAAATATTCAGAAAACAGTTAACGTCAACACTTTATTCCGTTACAACCCCTGGTACTATTAGTATGTGGTCACGGTTTACATTTAGTAATGTTTTTTTCTTCCTATGTCTTTTCTCTAATTTGACGCAAACGATACCTACATATCGCTTACTTTACTTACATATATTAAACAATGATTTTACAGCTTATTAAGAATAAGGAACAGTAGCAACCCTATAAAATGGGGGGCGGAGTATTCATTAAAGCTAATTTGCATCTCCTCAAGATGCGATCAGTGGGCACGTTATTGAATTAAATTACAACCTTCTGAACCAACGCGTTTTAAAACTGTGTCTAATGACCATGTTTCTTCTTGTGAATTTGAGAAATTCCTGCGTATTTTAAAATAAATATGTATTAATTTATTATGATTACTGGTGATACGCCCTCTTTTCTCCCAGGTGTGTTTATATGTAGCTTTTTGCTTATTAATATCCATTGGAAACTTAATGTATCGGCATCAAATGTAGCTTATGTCACTCTCCAACCCATAAAGTATGCATAAAATGACGTATATTATTTGCTGCCTAAGAGACATGCCGAGAGAAAAATTTTTTTTTAGATTATATGCTTTCCTAAATTATCTCTCCTCAAGCTTTTTAGATTCGAGACTCATTAATCAAAAATCTAAGTAAATCTTGTGCAAATTGCTATACAGATTTTTTTAAAATAATCCGCGAATTGTCAGATGTGTGGCGCACTCCCTCTTCACTACCATACACGTGCGGATAAGTCTTCGTGCAGTGCTCATGAATTAATCCACAAAACTAGACTGTACTTGAATAGTAGTTATTAAGTTTAACTTGCAACCTTTTACTATACATAACATAATTTTCGAAGATTACCTTTAATACAAATGATATTATACACATATTAATTATACCTCTAAATATTTATAATATGTAAGTATTTAATATATATATGATAATATGTGTAGTGTCTCAACTATCTGGTATCCATAATATGAGCCTCGTAGCTTACCATGGAGCTAGCTGCTAGATGATGCTGATCATATTTATTTTATTTATTTATTTAATCATATGGCATTCACGTCTTATCAATACCTAGACTTGACTTTTAGACTTCAGCATGACAGATTCGTTTACCACATTTCTATATACATTTTATTTCCTTAGATTTAAGTAGTAAAAGCCAGTATGGCTTTTCTAGCCAGTGAGTCCCATATAACCATCTGTATGTAAGCAGGTGATGTGCGTAAATGCATTTCCCAGAACTAAAAAATGTAAAAAATTATAAAAAGTTTAAAGTTATATCTAATATACTTAATGTTTATTATCTACTTATATTTATGATATATATGTATGTTAAATAAATATTCTGTTCTGATTATTATACCTAGATGTTATAAATAAAAACTAAAATGATTAATGTCATGTAACAAATACAAAAATTTATACGTGAATAGGCAAAGTTCAGCAACTTTTTTCAATTTCTCCTCTGTTTGTCCAATTTTCTTTCTTTTTTAATAGCCACAAACTAGCTTTCGTATTATCATAAAAAAAAAATTAAACAGTTTTTGAAGTTTTACTTCTTTTGGGACGTTTGGAAAAAATTATGAGACTAAATTTTTTACGATGCGCGCGCACACCGACAGCCAAAAAGCGACATGATGAAGTTAGTTGAAAGCGACATTATGAAGTTAGCTGTATTCCTTTTACAAACAGAGAATTGTGACATACGGGATGAAATCTTTAGCTATTTTTCTTCTGTTACGTCAAAGAAGAATAACTTCTTACGTGCGTACATAAGTACACACACACGTTTTTTTTTAAATAGAGGTAAAAAAAAAACAGTATTATCATTTATAAAATTTCAATAATGATTATGGTCGAATTCCAACCACTGAGCGAACATTAACTTCAACTAAATTTCATATTTCATGACATCGTATTTTCAATTAAAAAAGTAACTAAAGGAAAAATATACAAGAACATTCACCTTTGGACGTCTAAAAATAGGTCGTAAATGTTAAAGTTGGAAGAGCAATTGAAATAACTAATTAAGCAAAGGAAACCCGAAGCTATTAATTTTCGAACCGAAATAAAGTAGAGAAAATTTTAATAGCGTCCAAGTTTTTACAGCGGATGTTGATGGAAGGTTCGTGAAAATTATGTTTTTCCGTAAATTAATTAGAAATCCTGTGATGGTATTTAATATGTATTATATTTTCCGATTTTTTCCATACCTACTGTATTATAACACAGATCAATTATAATTTGCTTTGATAACAAAAAAAAAGTTGGCCATCACGGGACGCCCGGCAGATGTGAAACATCTATGTTAATATTAGAATTCATAATTAATAAAACCTATAACGAAATAATGGAGTAAAATAAAGAAATTAAAATAAAAATACAAAACGTAAATACAAGCGGTAAACGTGTCAAGTATACTATAGTCGGATAGAAACATTACGCAGCTTACACAGAGAAGCAACAAAGTGTATAGTATACGCACGCACACACATGGGAGTCGAGATCGGTGGCGTAGAAGGGCATGATGGTATGACAGCGTCACGCCACTGTTTGCCGTCACACCACGAATTGGTTTTACTGCAAGGGCGCGCCAATAGATGTTTCACATCTATATTACCAATGTGAAAATGTGTGTTTGTTTGTATTTCATTCACACCGCGATGAAACACGCACAACGTATTAACGTGTATTTCATAGAGTCATCGTTTATGGGTCATTGAGAGATACAGGCTCTTGTTTACTATGGTGCATTAAGCAGTTTGCATAGGAAATAATATAAATAAACGTTCCTCAGAGGAGTTAATGCTTAGAAAATATAATTTAGGATTATAATTTAAGCTTATATATAATATGGATATATTTTCGATTATATCCTTAACAAAATAAAATAAAATAAAACCTCCATATATTTGAAACTACAATAATAGTTATCCCATTCCATACAAAGAAATTAGATGGCTTTTATAAAGCTATTCTACGGGCTAATTCGCCTAATTCTTTATAGCCTAATAGACGATAGATGGCGTTGATCAAAAAGTAAAGAATTACTTTATTTTTAAGTAGGTAAGTATGTGTCTAACTACCTCGGCGGTGTAGTGGCTAGCATGTACGGCTGCACATCCTGAGGTCCTGGGTTCGAGTCCCGGGTCGGACCAAGTTTAGTTATTGAGTCTTTCTGTATAGTAAGCCTCAGTAACAGCCCGGAGTTGGGAAGTTGGCGGTGTTTCACCCCCGTGCCTCGGAGAGCACGTAAAGCCGTCGGTCCTGCGCCTTAACTCTCACCGGTCGTGTCGAGTAGTCGTCCCACCGGAGTATGAGTGTGACAGGAATAGAGAGTGCACTTGTGTCTGCGCGTACATTTGTGCACTATAATATCTCCTGCGCAGTTGGCTAGTCTCAAATGAGATTGGCCGCCGAGGCCGGAATCGGTCAGGAGGACATTATTAAGTATGTGTAAGTACATTATATGTATGAAACACGACAAAATGTAACACAATGCAAATTTTAGTGATTAACCGTTTCTAATCGTAGACTAATAAAATACAAACAACGCCATCTATTGATGGCTAAATAAATAATTTTTGAAAGTAAAACATGAATTGTATAAGGACCGATATGTACCTGGGGGTTTATTTTCTTTTATTATTTTTACACTAACCAATTGGTACATACATATAAATAATGCCATTCGATAATATATAATTATTACAATAATAGCACAGAGTCTCAAAGAGATTGGTCGCCGGGGCCTAAATCAGTCAGGATAGCATCATAATAGTTAAAATATTTAATAATATTTTTAATTTCCCTCGCTCTTTATTTAATTTGCATTTAATTCTTGTAAGTGTGCCATATTGACGTGACGACACGTTTGGCTCAGTTTGTAGTTACCCTACTTGCTGTGCCAGCGGTCGCGGGTTCGAGCCCCGCATTCATTTGTATGATGAGTACGAATGTTTGTATTTCAGTCATGGCTGTTTATATTTATAATATGTATGTGTATAAAGTTATATATGTGTAGTGTATCAACTATCTGGTATCCATAACACAGACCTCGTAGATTACCATGGAACTAGATGGTGCTGTGTGTTAATGTCCCAACATATTTATTTATTTATTTAAATATTATGTAGGACCTTCCTTTAACCCAAATGTGCCCGTAGGTGGTAAATGTTATTACTAACAGTAGCCTGTGTTGGTCCAACTCATAGTCTATAACCTATGTATTATCTACAATATTTCCATCGGGCCGTTTCAGAGTAAAGGAACAAATATACAAACACAAATTTTAACATTTATAACTATTATAAATGAAATATGAAAATTAGATAAAAAAATTACAACGTCAAAACAAAATTTATTGGAATTACATTAAAACTTTTAATAATACGATAAAAAATGTTTTAAAAGAAAACAATATCGATTGTGCATATTACAAGATGTCCGCGATAAACAATGGCATTTCCAAGGAGGGTTGATGTCAGGCAAGCGGCCGGTCGTAAAACTTTTGTTAAATCCTATCAGCAGTACGGAAGATGTACTGCGCCGACCCCAAGTAATCGGGAAATGGGCAGGGAGATGATGAGATGATGATAAATGAAATGATGATATCGCTCCTTCAATGAAGTAACACTACATATGTATGTTAAAATCTATCAAACTCTTTTAAGCTACAAAGCATACAAAATATTACTCCTCTTATATAATAAATATACTACGGGACTCCAGGTCTGCCCGTGACCACGGCTGGTGCAACCCAGTCGAAACGTCGGGAACAAGGTATATAGCTACTTATTCACGCGTTAAGTCCCATAGTATAGTTATTATATAAATATGGAACGATATAATAATTTAAAAAGTTAAAACTCCTCTTCTTAAAGAATCGGTTAAAAATACAACCAAATAATCTTTTAAAACTTAGAAATCCGGAACAGCTTTTCTAATTTCAAAGTTGTCTCATTAACACTTCTACTGTCATGGAATTATACCGCCGAGTCTTTGAATTTAAAAAGTTTTTTTTTCTCAATTAAAATGGATTACGATTTACAAATTATTAATATAAAAAGATTTTATATAAAATGGAAAAGATATATTTTGAATGAGATCTCTTAATAATTGGGGGTATTTCCCCTTGAGGATACACAGATCAAAAAGGTTTATTGGATTAGAATTATAAATGCGAAACCGTGAGTGTGTAGGTATGTTTGTTACTCGTTCACGTTGTATAATATATACCTTGTATAGCTACATATCCGGAGGTCCTGAGTTCGAGTTCGGGTTCGGGTCAGGTGAAGTTATTAAGTTTTTAAAAATCTCTCAATAACAACACATAGACATAGGTTTACAGTTCTACGCCTAGGCAAGCACATAAAGCCTACGTCCCCGCGCTTGATCCGATACCAATCGTGCCGAATTATTGTCCCATCGGACTTTGAGAATGAAAGGAATAGAGAATACAGTAGTTTTTGTTTACATAGTTTTGTACTATAATATCTCCTCACTCTTGGCTAGTCTCAGTGAGATTTACCACATGTATGTATGTATGTATGTATGTATTCACCCTTTTTAACGTCCCACAGCTAGGCACGAGCCTCCCTTGAATACGAGGGGGATTGACCACATATACTCTGTAATATTTTAAAAAATCTCATGGGATTAACATGAATATGGCAGTTTAAAAACAAAGCAGTCCTTGAACTTTGTTAATTAGTTTGGAACAATCTTGATCCACTTTATTAGTTTGTTACGCAGTTAACTTTGTATTAAACTCAAAATGACAGCAACGTAAAAAACTTTGACAGCCCTTCTATATCGTTAATTTAATATTTAATGTCAATACTCACGAAAATAATTAATTAATATAACTGATTAAAGTTAAACGCAGTTATGTTTTAAAATAAACTATTTAGAAGACCTCATTATACTAGAAAACTTCATTAAAATCAGTCCAGTAATTACGAAAATAAACAAAATGACCAAAAAAATTTTATTTTAGTTGAACTCTAACATTATGTAAGAAACACACGTTTGGCTTAGTTTGTAGTGACCCTACTTGCTGTGCCAACGATTACGGGTTTGAGTTCCACTGGGGGCATTCATATGTGTGATGAGCACGAATGTTTGTACTCCAGTCATAGGTGTTTATATTTATAATATGTATGTATTTAAAGTTATATATGTGTAGTGTATCAACTATCTAGTATCCTCGTAGCTTACCATAGAACTAGATAGTGCTGTGTGTTAATGTCCCAACATATTTATTTATTTATTTAAAACTCTACAAAACGAAAATTGTTAAGAGCTGTTTTAATCTAAGGAAACATAAACTGATTACGGTTGTCAATTTATAACATAACTTTGGATAATTTTATTATTTAATATTCATATTATCCGATATACCGAGACAAAGTACTTTGGTACGCGCCTTGTTTATTATCTTATTAGTACCCTGAGGACGTATAACGGAAACCCACTTACACGAACTAATTACACGTTATCAGTTAAACCCCCGTCTGATATTCTCGCAATGCTTTTTTTTATTAAAATGTTGCAGTTTAAATAAAACTATCTTTTCGAATTTTTTCACAGATTTATTTTTAGTTCGCGACTTTTCGAATATTTTATAGCAATCATGATAACGGGAGAGACTAAAATTTTAGACGTCTCAACAAAAAACCAAAACGATAGTTTTATTTAAAATGTCAAATATTCGCGTAAATCTAAAAAAAGTATTATGTTATGTAGTTTAAAAGTGGAATACTAGCCAATGTCGGTAATTTTAATCTATAACTATAATATAATAATATCTTTATTGACTACAATTAAATACAAAAGTGTTAGTTTAATACAAGATTTTTTTTAAACTATATAATTAGTATAATCTTTGTTTAAGTACCTACGATAACGTCTGAACTAGGCCGAGCCTGTATCTCATACGCTAGCCTCTTCCTATTACACAATTTATTTATTTATTGCTAATGAGTTAAATGTAACATAGTACTAAAAACATATGTTATACAATGTAAGCAATTTTGATATACGAATACATCAGCGTAGGTAGTTGTTTAATTTACTAAAAACATCTACCGTCATTACGTCATTTTTAAGTTAGTACCTAGGCGACCGAGCTTCGCTCGGAGTTTTTAGCCAAAAGTACAATTTAAAAAAAAACTAAAAACTTGAATAAATACAAAAAAAAAACAAAAGTAAAAGCTTTATATCCGACCGGGATTCGAAACCGGGACACCTGTGATTGTCAATCTTAGGATAGTTATATATGCTGTAGTTTTATAGGGATTAACTAGGGATTTACCCTCTTATAGCTCGGGTGTATTTCTGGTTCCCTAACCGTAGCCTAAGTGTTACTCCAGGTTGCAGTCTATCTTTATAATCAACGAAATCCATTCTGTCGCTTCAACATCGCAGTTCCTTGTTTTTTTTTTTTTTTTTGATATTAGGGCATTAGGTTACACTTTGTATCGAAAGGTGTTTTGTTTTAACACAAGTACCTGGGCGACCGGAGTTTTTTTCTGTTATATCATATTTTTTAGATAAAAAGAAACTTAAAACTTGAATAAATACAAACAAAAAAAAAACAAAAGTAAAAACTTTGTATCCGATCGAGATTTGAACTCGGATACCTGTAATTATTAATCTTGCACTTTGGCCGCTTAATCGCGATATTTATGCTAGAGCATGCGAAAGTAATCGACTATATCTTGCGTAGAATAATGCGAAAGAAAACCGCATGAAAACTCGAAAACACGCGTTTTCCCAGACATAAGACTAATCGATTTTTCGCCCCCGAAAACCCTCACATACCGAATTTCAACGAAATCGTTAGAGCCGTTTCCGAGTTCGCCGGTATAAATAAATAAATACACAAGAATTGCTCATTTAAATATATTAGATCATTAAAGTTACACCACTAAAGCTATGAATTTAAGCATTAAGAAAAGGAAATAATATATATTATATTTTAATTATTTTTAGCAAGAATTTTGTTAAAACTTTTCTCTAGATATTTTTTCAATGTGATATATTTTGAATCAATTTTATATTATTTGTAGTTATTCATTTGTTAATAGTTACCTATATTTTATACAGTTGTTTATTTGGAAATATTTAGGTATATTTTATACTAGCGACTCACCCTCGCTTCGTGTCGGGTTCGTCCCTAGACAAAAAAAAACTATCCCACAGGAACCGTAATTTTTCCGGGATGATATATAGCCTATAGCCTTCCTCAGTTAACGGGCTATCTAATGCAAAAAGAATTTTTTAAATCGGATTAGTAGTTCCTGAGATTAGCGCGTTCAACCAAACAAACAAACAAACAAACTCTTCAGCTTTATAATATCAGTATAGATTATTTATAGTTGTTTATTTGTAAAAATTTAGGTATGTATATGTAATTTAGCAAACTAGTTTAAACGCTGTTTTTGTTTTATTTGTTAACGATATTCATTTATTGTTTTCGATTATTATAATCAAGGTCATTATTAAATGTTTAAAAATTTCGAAGTACAAATAATATTATTTTATAATTTGTAATCACTTGAAATAAAAAAATCTGATTATTATTATTTTCAATATTCATAAATTTTTTGGAGAAGCTGTTAATAAATTAAAAAATATTATTTTTAACTCGATAATAATATTTTATTATTTATGGAAAAAAAATTAGAACTTGTCTAATACCTGCCAACTGTAGTATCATATTAGTATAAAACGTAGTGGTTACATATTCTTTGTGTAGTATATGGGTTATACCCAAAATAATACATAATTAAAATTGATAAAAAAAAAATAATTGGAAGACTTACACGTGGTTTTTTACTAGGTTTATTCATTTTTGAGGTTTAAAGGTTATCCACGTAGTGTTCAATGAACTTTCGGGGAAACGATAAAATTTCGACTACGTATTATTTTTATATATAGGCAGCGGTAGCCCAGTGGTAACGCGCTCGCTTGGGAAACCGTGTGAAGCGGGTTCAAATCCCGGGTCTCGCACCTCTGATATTTTCATGTGTGAATCATTTCTAACATGATTACCACTTGCCTTACGGTGAAAGAAAACATCGTGAGGAAACCTGCATGTCTGAGACAACCTAGCAAGTTTTCGAAAGACATGTGAAGTCCGCCCGCACTTGGCCAGCGTGGTGGACTATGGCCTGATCCCCCTCGTATTGAAGGGAGGCCCGTGTCCAACAGTGGGACGTTTAAAAGGGCTGAATACATACATTATTTTTATACGGCATATTTGAACAGCCACGAATGTGACAACATACTTTTGATGAAGACATCACAAACACTAATTTTAATTAACAAAAAATAATTAATTAAAAACGCTGGTAATACAAAACTAATGCTGTTTACCATCACTGCTTGTATTTTTTCCCAGCAGATGGCATAATCGTCATCATTCTCATTCCCTGTACTATATATCATTTTGTCAGACAATAACAAGGTTACCATGGCAACAAACGTACGTATATTTTTTCGTAACGCATTTACCAGCTTACCCTCCAAGTCAAGCGTGCGCAAAGAAGTTTTACTTCAAAAATCAAATATACTATTTTTTTTAATAATTAATAATAAATAATCAAAAATCCTTTTGTAATTACTATCATTTCTGTTGGCACCAGTTAGCGGAACGGGGAAGTAAGGTCCTATCACTGTCGTTAAAAATGTATTTGTTAGTGTGGCAGCGCCAATAAATCTATGCATATAATAAAATTGTAACTAAGTCGAATCTGTACATTAAATATTTTTTTGAAAATCTTATTGAAATAGACATTATAATCGATACAGAGGCCGAATCTATAGTTTTCAGAATTTTTGTCTGTCTGTCTGAGTGTATGTCTGTTACCATATCACGGAAAAACCACTGGAGGGATTTTGATAAAATTTGGTATGGTGATAGCTGATTATCCGGGTCAACATATAGGATACTTTTTATTGCCTGAAAATATCTCATTTCAGAAAAAATAAAACCACGATGATTTTATAAACATTTTAGCAAGGTAACTTACTAAATATGGCAAAATTATTAAAAATAGCTTATCTGGAAAAAAAATAACAATAGCGCTATTTGATTCATTAAAATAATTCTAAAAATATTTATTTATGTGTTATTTAGATATTCGACAATAGATGTCGCCTCCCCTTCCTATAAAACCAGTTATTGCGATTTCCCGTGGGAGAGAAAAATTTTTCTGAAATAAAGGGTATCCTAAATGTTGACCCGGGTAATAAGTTATCACTTCACCAAATTTCGTTGTAATCGGTTCATTACTTTTTGCGTGAAACGCGTACAGACAAAGAGACAAACAGACAAATAGACAAAAAATTTAATAACTATTGTTTTGGGATCTATATTGTATACATAATACGTTACAGTCATCGTTTTTAAAAAATATTTCATGTACAGATTTCGCTAAGTTACTGCTTTATTATAGTATAGATAAAAATTTACTAATTACCTAACAATAATTTGTAATGGGTTAAGCTCGAGTCCAGTCAAGGGACTAATTTAACTGTAAATTACTCTAACCCAAATAATTATTGTGGAGGTCATTGATTTTCAAACGGTTATTTATTATGAAACGGCGCAATTTTTTTAATTCAGATTTTGAATCTATTAACGGTTACTTGGATAATGTTGACTGGAATTTAGAATTTAAAGATTGCTCGTTAGACGATATGGTAGCAAAATTTTATGAAATTTTATATAATACTATTGATAAATTTGTACCTTTTTCGAAACCTAAGAATTATAAATATCCACCTTGGTTTAATAAAGATCTCCTTAAAAGATTACGTGAAAAAAGGAAATATTTAAAAAAATACAAAAAGTACAACAACCCCAGAGATAAAATAACTCTTGAATTATTAAGTAAACGTTGTTTTAAATAAAACTATCTTTTCGGATTATTTCGCGGATTTATTTTGATTTTTGGTTCCCGACGTTTCGAATGCTTTACAGCAATCATGGTCACGGGAGAGACTAAGGTCTTAGACATCTCAAAAGCGTTATATACTTGTTACAGACAGTGCCTACCCACAAATTTACAAAAATGATTTTGAAAATTCAAAAATGGCACCAGAGTACCTTACAATATTTGTTGATTTTAATTCTAAACATATTAAAAATATTTAAAAGTTTAATAAGTATTATAATTAAATATCATTTGTTTAATTTTAGCTGTTATTATTATAAATATTACAATATTTTAAAAACTTTAAGAATTAATAATGTAATATTATTTAGTGTTGCTATTTATATTTTCTAGACTTCGAGGAGACTGCTCTGAACACATCACCCGTGACCCCTCGTTTCTACAAGCGGTACGTAGATGACACTTTCACAATATTACCATCTGATAAAATAACTGTATTCTTAGAACATCTTAATTCTATAAATCCTAAAATACAATTTACTATGGAATTAGAATCTGACAATACCTTAGCTTTCTTAGATGTCTTAGTTAAACGCAACCCAGATAACACCTTGAGTCACACTGTGTATAGAAAGAAGACCCATACTGATAGGTACCTGAACGGTGAATCTCACCACCATCCTTCACAGTTAGCTACCGTGGGAAAATCTTTGTTTCAGAGAGCACAAGGGATCTGTGACGAGCAACACCTGGCCGGAGAACTGCAACATGTCAAGCAAGTTCTGCGAGACAACAAGCTGCAAGTGCCGCGCCTGCGTCACAGTGACCGAGTGAAACCAGCCACAGTCGAGCGAGTCCCTGCAGTCCTGCCATACATGAGAGGAGTCACTGACAAGATTGGCTACATCTTAAAGCGTGCTTCAATCAAAACTTACTTCAAGCCGCCAAAGAAAATTAGTCAGTTTTTACCACCAGTCAAGTGCCACATCCCTCTCCAAGATGCAGGGGTATACAAACTTGATTGTGATTGTGGGCTCTCCTACATCGGACAAACAAAGAGATCCATTAGAACTCGGGTCAAAGAACACATAGCTGATGTGAAGCACCGTCGCAATACAACATCTGCAGTCTGTAAACATAGCCAGGATCGCCCAAGCCACTACATTCGCTTTGATAATCCACAAATACTTGCGAAAGAAAGCCGTTATCGCCCCAGGATGATTCGCGAAGCTATTGAAATTAAAAAACATCCAAACTTCAATAGGGAAGATGGCTGGGTACTACCATCATCGTGGGATCCTGTAATAAACATAATAAAATCTAACAGCAAAAACAAAGATAACAGACCTGTAGATGTAGTTAGTTCATACTGTGTGGATCGCTATAACAATGATTCAGATTAATATATATTTTATCTGTGAAGATAGTGTTGCTTAATATTATATCTTAAAATTACATTAGAAATCTAAATTAAAAAATTTAATTTTCTAAATTACATATAAAACAATACTAATACTTTAATAAATAATTAGTATTTAATAAATAATTAATATTTTGATTTTCTTTGTGGTTAGACATATTATAGTAATAGCAACACTAAATAATATTACATTATTAATTCTTAAAGTTTTTAAAATATTGTAATATTTATAATAATAACAGCTAAAATTAAACAAATGATATTTAATTATAATACTTATTAAACTTTTAAATATTTTTAATATGTTTAGAATTAAAATCAACAAATATTGTAAGGTACTCTGGTGCCATTTTTGAATTTTCAAAATCATTTTTGTAAATTTGTGGGTAGGCACTGTCTGTAACAAGTATATAACGCTTTTGAGATGTCTAAGACCTTAGTCTCTCCCGTGACCATGATTGCTGTAAAGCATTCGAAACGTCGGGAACCAAAAATCAAAATAAATCCGCGAAATAATCCGAAAAGATAGTTTTATTTAAAATGTCAAATATTCGCGTAAATCGAAGAAAGTATTAAGTAAACGTTGTGTTAAGCTCTCATTAGAATCTTATGATCAATACTTATCTAATGTAGAAAATAATATCAAGAGGAACACGAAAACTTTTTATAATTTCGTCAAAAATTCACAGAACGGTCGAAGTTCCTACCCCGCTATACTGAAACACAATGATTTAACCGCAAAAGAGGGAGTTGATATTTGTAATTTGTTCGCTAATTTTTTTTCTTCTAATTCAAATGACCCCTCTGTACAAAGTGAGTCAGACATTAACATGGCACATGCCATACTTCCTTTCATTAAAATCTCTGTTGATGATTTACTTAATAAACTAAAAAACATAAATACTTCAAAAGGTCCAGGACCTGATAACATTCCAGCCCTCTTTATAAGAAACTGTGCTTCTCGCCTCTCCACGCCTTTATTTATAATATATAACAAATCTTTAAGCGTAGGTCAATTCCCAACAATGTGGAAAGAAGCAAAAATCATTCCCGTACATAAAGGTGAAAACGAAACATTAATCTGTAACTACCGCCCAATATCAATTTTATCTCAATTTGCAAAAATTTTCGAAGACCTCGTTTGTCCGTTTATTAACTACCATTTTAAAAACATAATAACGATTCATCAGCATGGTTTTGTCAAAGGAAGGTCAACTATAACAAATCTTGTTACTTTTACCAATTCTATTATATATTCAGTTGACCGACCTCATCAAGTAGACGCTATATATACGGATCTAAGCAAAGCTTTCGATAGGGTGCCCCATGTTCATCTCTTGCAAAAGCTATCGTCTTATGGAGTGTCGGGCACAATGCTTCAGTGGTTCGCATCATACTTGCAAAAACGGTCTTTTTTTGTAACCTTAAACGGATATCAATCACAAAAACACTTTATTACCTCAGGAGTTCCACAAGGCTCTATTTTGGGTCCCATTCTCTTTACTATATTCATTAATGATGTAACAACTTGCTTTAAATACTCAAAGCCATATATTTTTGCCGATGACATTAAGTTTATACGTACCGTGAACTCTTTAGAGGATTCATTGTTGCTACAGGACGACATAACACGCTTAACTGAATGGTGCCAGAAAAATGGCATGAGTTTGAATGTAAACAAATGCAAACATATTAAATTCACCCGGAACCTTAACGTATTTCCTTCTATGTATCATATCAACAAAGTTACGTTACAGGAAGTAGATACAATCAAAGATCTTGGTATCATTCTAGATGTAAAACTTACATTTGTACCCCATATGGATATGGCGATTAAAAGGGCCTCTAAAATGTTAGGTTTTGTTATCCGTGTTTGTAGGAGGATTTTTAAGCCGAGTACTAAAATTCTATTATATAACAGTTTTGTGAGAAGCATCTTGGAGTATGGCAGTGTGGTTTGGCGACCACATTACTCAACTCACTCTTTAAGAATAGAACGACTGCAGAAACGATTTACACGACACTTAGCATTTTCAACGGGGGTAGCTAACAAATTGGACTCATATGACAGCAGGCTACAACATTTTAAAATGGTATCACTCACTGTACGAAGAGATATGCTTGATATGATGTTCCTTTTTAAAATATGCCGTAATGAAATTGATTGTCCTCATCTCCTACAGTTGTTCAATTTTTATGTCCCCCCTCGGTTGCCTCGTGGTATGATTAAGCCTTTTCATATTATGTTTAGAAAAACGGTGCTAGGAGCGAACTCTACTGTACCGCGTATAACGAAAATATTTAATCAATGCAGTGGTTCAATTGACATTTACAATTCCTCTATTTCGGTGTATAAAAAGAATATTTTGTATCAACTTCTACAAATAGCAAATAAGCACGTATAATGTATTTTTTTCTTCTTCTTCTTTGGTAAACTATTTCTAAAGCATGTTGTGTTTACCTTAATATAGATTTACAATTTACCAATGTTATCCATGATATTAACTTTAGTACTTGTATTAAGTAATTGTAAAACTGCTGGTAGACCTTAAATAAAAAAAAAAAAAAAAAATAATATATGTAATTATAGAAACTGGGCAAATGTGAACCAAACTTGCACTTTGTATAATTATTTCTACACATCTTTATTATCAGCCAAACTCGAATATAGGCCGAACTTATGAAATAATACTTAAGTAAATTAATAGATATTAAAAGATAGAACGATATCTATTCAAACACTTAGATAATTATAGACAATAGTATCGATTAATTTGCACTAAACAATGAAATAAACAACCTATCAGTACTTCTAACAGTTCGTATTTTTATTAAGATATTTTTACTCTTTTTAGGGTTCCGTAACCAAATGGCTGAAACGAAACCTTTATAATTTCACCATGTCCGTCTGTCCGTATATTACAGCCATTTTTACTCGAAGACTATTGGGACTACATTGCTGAGTAGATAAGATATAGATGTGAATCGTTAGATAATACTTTGGTCAAATTATAAATATAAAAAATGTAAGGGCAGTAGGTATAAATAAGGGTGGCATACATCTAACTGAAGGGTAAAAAAATAAGATCATATGACCTGTGGGTAACGTGCAAATAAACTCTGTGATGTTTCTAAGTGACTTTCTAGTTAAGCTAATAGTTGCAGAGTTTTACGGTACCCACGAAATGTTTACGATTATACAATCATACATTGTCACCTAACTTTAGATAAGAGTCGAAAAATTCTGATAAAAATTAAGATAATACAGCTTCTAAAGTACTTTCAACGAAATAAAATAAATTATTTTGAAGATACAAAAAGTAGTTTTTGAGATATTGTATACTTTCCGTTTCGTGTAATCTGCTGCAAAATTAACTTGGTTTCTTATAGTAAAACTTTGAAATAAAACACAAACTTATATACGACGTCATTAAAATGAATATCATTCATGAGTAAATAGTTTATTTCACTTTAGAAGAAACAAATTAGTATGTTAAAAATTAACATAAATTTAATGTTTCATGCTACTGAACCTTCAATGTCAGACTCGCACTTGTACAATTTTGTGATTTATCTATTTGTGAAAAACATCTATACAGATAAATAAAATTGGAGTGTCTGTTTGTAATATTAAAATAACCGCTTTTTACTAAATGCATATGGATGTATACACGGTACATATACCAAAACAACGTTTTTTACAATTTTTGTCTGTCTGTCTGTTTGTTCCGGCTAATCTCCGAAACGGCTGGACCGATTGTGACGGAACTTTCACTGGTAGATAGCTGATGTTATAAGGAGTAACTTGAGCTACTTTTATTTTAGAAAAAGAATCAGGGTTCCGAGAAAAAAAATTAAAACCCATAAACCAACCAACCAAAAAGCGTACGGCGTACGCACCCGAGCAAAGCGAGGGTAAGTCGCTATATAATTTAAATGAATATCTTAGGAGTAGCAAGCTACTATTTATGTATATAAACATAGCTAACCGTGAAAACGTACTCAGGGACGAACGCGAGCGAAGCGAGCGTGAGTCGCTTGTTATGACATAAAAAACATTGATACGAACTAAATAGAAATACATAAACAGGTAGTCTTAAGAGATATTTTTTATACGATTTCCTTAAAATTATATATTACTAGCATTTCCCGCGGCTCCGCCCGCGTTCAGATGATCAAAAACCAAATTCTTAGGTTTTACACATTAGTATACTCTTACATTATACATTACTTTCATTGCGCACCGCATGATTGGTAAATAATGGCAGTGATTGTTAATGCCACAAAGGTTCCTCCGTTAAATTGAATTTTTTGTTTTAGCAATAACATTTATGTATGTCTATACCTCTGTTTTGTTTGTTTTTTTAGTTTTGGGCGATAAACTCTCAAACTACGGAATTAATTTTAATCATTTTTTACTAATAGACAGCTATTGATTAACTCAATATATAGCTGATTATTTAAATTACATAATGATAACTTTTCTTAATTAGCGCTAGTTAGTAATATTTTCCAAAACGATTTTCAAAAGAAAGTGTAATAAGTAAATAATTCTAAGCGAATACATTTCTTTATTTCATATGGCTCGGCTAATATGATTAAAGTCGTAAGCATTTTATTGTGTCCTTTAAGCCTTTACCTTCCAAGAAAAGGTGTCAAGAAAAAGTGAAAAAGTTGAGGTATAACAGTTCCTAAAATACTTTTTCATAGTTTTTGAGATATTATGAAATATTTTTAGTTACCCGCTTTGGCAGTTTAACAGCCATATACTTGTTTTCCATAAAATGTTATAAAATAATATAAATTGAACTTCTTTTTACGGTGCAAAAAATGAGTAGGTATTGTGGAAACGTAAATATTATTCGTATTTATTTTAGTGTTAACCATACAAAACACGTAAGTAAGAAAAACAACATAGCATTTTGCTATACGAAACCTAAAATGCTCGAGTTGGATTTACATTTGCCCAATTTTTACATTAAAAGATTAAAAAACATTAACATTATTTACTAAACAATAAAAATTTACAAATATTCTCATTTGAAAATTGTTTCGGCCAACAAAATATTACTAATATGTTACTAATTTATAAAGGCAAAAAGTTTGTTTTATTAAAAATTTAAGCACGGGCAGGGCCGCGGGTAATTTAGTAGTAATTATAGTAAAGTCATAGAAAGGTTATATCTGTACATTTTTTTTTTTTTGGATAAAACTACGTATTTTAATAACACATGGCGACATCTATTGTCAAATAGCTAAATAACACATAAATAAATTTTCATTAAAATAACTATTTTAATGAATAAAATAGCGCTGTTAATATTTCTTTTAAGATAAGTTTTTTTTTATAGTTTTAACATAATATATAAGTAAGTTAACTTGCTAAAGTATTAATAGCATCATCGTGCTTTTACTTTAACCAGTTTTTGTATTTTTTCTCAGAAATGAGATATTTTCCTGCGGTAAAAAGAATCCTATGTGTTGATCCGGATAACCTGCTATTACCATACCAAATTTCATAAAAATCCCTCTAGTGGTTTTTCTGTGATGCGGTCACATTCAGACAGACAGAAAAAAATTCTAAAAACTATAGATTCGGACTCTATATTGCTAATAATGAATATTTCAATAAGATTTTCCGAAAAAGTATTAAATTTAGGGGTTCCGCTTAGTTACAATTTTATTGTATGTATAGTTACTAATTTATGAAGCGAAAAAGTTTGCTTTACTGATAATTTAAACACGGGCGGAGCCGCGGGTGATTTAGTAGTAATGCTAATAAAATCGAAAAAAGGTCATATCTGTACATTATTTTTTTTGGGATTAAAACTATGTATTTTAAAAACACATAGCGACATCTATTGTCGAATATCTAAATAACACATAAATAAATATTAATTAAAATAACTATTTTAATGGATAAAATAGCGCTTTTGATAATTTGATTTTCAAGATAAGCTATTTTTATAGTTTTTACCATATTTTGTAAGTTACCTTGCTAAACTGTTTACAAATAGTATCGTCGTAGTTTTGTTCCTACCAGTTTTTGTATTTTTTTTTCAGAAATGAGATATTTTCTCGCGGTAAAAAGTATCCTATATGTTGACCCGGATAACCAGCTATGATCATACCAAATTTCATCAAAATCCCTCCAGTGGTTTTTCTGTGATGCGGTAACAGACAGACAGACAGACAGACAGACAGACAGACAGACAGACAGACAGACAAAAATTCTAAAAACTATAGATTCGGCCTCTGCATCGATAATAATGTCTATTTCAATAAGATTTTCCAAAAAATATTTAATGTACAGATTCGGCTTAGTTAGAATTTTATAATATGTATAGATTTATTTATTTATTAACAGTTGGGAAACAAACAGCTATTATAAGTACACATATTCGTAAATACAAAATATATCACATCAGCCAATAAAGTTTCCACTTATGTGTAAACATGGAGTGAGTAAAAATAAAAACTATACATAAAATCACTTAAACATAATATTTGTGTACAGAAAGGATTATAAAATACATATTATATCAAGGATGATCGAGTTTATGCTTAATGCCTTGTGAAAATCTGTTCATATTACTATCAAATATGTCAATTTGATTAAAATATGTATTATGTGATCTACAAGCTCTAATTACAAAACAGTTCTTGGCATAGTTTGTTCTACATATAGGAACACAAAAGATATCTTTAGAACGGGTGCTAAAATTTGGGCATCTGAAATTAATATTGCTTAGAAGATAATTAGAATCAATTAAATTATGTAAGATTTTGTAAAGAAAAATTATATATAATATAATGTATGTATAAATAATATATGTATATTAAACATTTATAAACATTCCCGTGATAAGGAAAAAATATCATGTTATTATATATTCGCCGATTTTATTAATAACAGATAAAATAGTACTTAACTACATGCTATGTATATAAAAAAATATTAATTTTATTCATTTTAAGCTTAAAGTAGACCAGGGCTGAAGCCTTTGAAAATGCTAAAAAGTGAAAAAATTTGAAACCAAGTTTTTTGTTTTTATCGTTTACAAAAAAATTTTTTTCACAAAATTTGGTGAAAACTTACCTTTTTATGTCCCAAACACACTAATTTTTTTGATTAAAAATATTCGTAAGTTATCTCCAAATTTCGTGTTTTTTTTTATAAGATAAAAATAAAAAACCAAAAACTTGGTTATTTGATTTTTCACATAAATTTTGAGTTTATGTGCAAAAATGTAAATACAAAAGATGCAGATATTTTTATTACCTACAACTTTGCTATTTAACTTTTTTCCAAAGGACTTATAGTTTTGCCGAATATCGAGATAAACCGTTTTGTACCCTTAGACACTCACCCCCCTTCCACTTCCAGACCTTAGATCGCCCTTAAATTTTTTTTCCTTTCATTTTTGTTATATTTTCCTTCTTTTCCAAGCGGTTTCATCCTACTATTTTTTTTTTTTTTTTTTTGGTTTCAAAAATTAGCGACGCTGGTCTAAATTATGAATTAGATTACCAGAATCAACAACTATATCTGACCCTGTTATACTCTTAGCTTGCTCACTCGCCAAGAACGCTGCGACACCAGCTATATCTTCCCCTGTCACGCTACTTTTCAAAATAAGACTACTTTTGAGATTCATATACGATTTTTCGCTTTCATCTCGTGACATACCATTATGTACCAATATGTTAGTTTCTACAGGCCCTGGTGAAATCGAGTTCACTCGTATCTCGTATTGCGCTAATTCTGCAGCAACATTCTTTGTTAAATGAGTAACTGCTGCCTTCGAAACATTGTATCCAATAGAACCACCAACCAATTTCGACATAACACTACTAATATTTATAATACATCCCTTACTCTCTATCAAAGCGGGTGTTGCGAAATGTATAGCAGCTACTACAGCTCTAAGATTAACCTTAATAATGTTATCGAAATCATCTAGTAAATTTAAATCAGTCATTTTGTTTTTTTTCCAAATCCCTGCGCAATTTACTAGTACGTCGATACGTCCAAATTCTTCCACTGTCGAGTTTATTGCTTTCTTCAAATCATCATCGTTAGCAACATCGGTAACAACGTTAAATACTTTTGTTTTAGCCACCTGTTGGCACTTATCCGCAACGGTGCTAAGATAGTCCTTATTAATATCTATCAAGGACAGTTTTGCGGATAGATTAGCAAAATGCAACGCTATGGCCTCACCTATTCCACTGCCCGCACCGCTTATTAGAACCACTTTATTCGTAAAATTCATTTTGACTGTTTAAACAATAATGAATGGTTAAAATGAAAAAGATTTAATATATATGACATCATATCAACAGATAATATAGCCAATAATATCGATATCGGTAGACTACGTTCAATTCGATTAAATACTCGTTTATTTATTGTATTTTTTTCTGATTCTATTTCATATCTACGACGTAGATGATAATATTAATTCTTACTAACGCCTCGCCCTTGCTTTGTTTCAACTCTCGCTAAAACCTGTACCGAATACTTATTCAACTATTAACTTATCCCGCGGGGTGATCTTCCTTATCTTGAAAATAAGCACATAAGTTAATTTTCTAAGGGTAAAATAATAACTTTTAAGCGATTTTTAATCAGTACATATAACTGTTTTAATTAAAAAGTAATTATTTGTTTCATTCGTTTTACTATTTAACTCATGTATTTTAATGGGTAGAGGATGCTTTTGTAGTAGAGACAACTAGTAGAGCTGATTCGTCACAGATAGTAGAATAATGTAACTTAAGAGTCGAAGTAATGACATTGGTTAAATATAACGTACGTAGATATTTCCTTATAAAATATTCCTATATGTAGTGCTCTATGGGAATACTTGAGTAACGTTACGTCATACGTGCTTGCTTCTCTTATCGCCCAATGTTTGGGTCCATGAATGCATCGAATTTATTATGGTAGCCCTATTTCTATCTATAAAAAATATGTTCCGCGTATTTTGCTATTAACTAAGAATATTTGTAAACATTGTTGATTTTATATTGAAGCAAGATTTTAAATTGTAATTTCGGACACAAAGATATTGATAGAAGGCAACTATTTGTATTGAAAACATGTTTGACTGGATTTAATCGAAACTTTATCCTCTCTATGACACTAAAATGTGCGTAGACAAAGTGCCGGATTAAGCAAGCGCGAGACCTGTATCAAATTCTTACGAAGAGCCCTTGAACTGCTATGGGTTCTTAAGTATAAAATGGTAAAAAAACAGTTCAATACTTAATACCTCAATTCGTTTATTTGCCATCTATCTGTACAAATATTATAAATGTGAAAGTTTGTGAGTGTGATGGATGTTTGTTACTCTTTCACGCCAGAACGGCTGAACGGATCTAGATGAAATTTGGCACAGAGATAAATAGATTATAGTCTGGAATAACACATAGGCATACTTTTTATCCCGGAAAAGCGTACAGTTCCCGTGGGAAAGGTTCGTTTTTGTTTTCTTAGAGGCGAACCCGAGCGAAGCGATAGTACAGTAAATGACTATAGGCCCTGTGAGGCTCTGACAAGTACAAAAAGTCAGAGATGAGATTGCCTGGCAATCTAGCCTAATATTATAAAGAGAATTTTTTGTCCTTATTTGTTTGCTTGTTTGTTTGTACCGAATAGTCTGCGAAACTACTGAACCGACTTAAATGAAATTTGGTAAGACGATAGTTTGAGACCCTGGGATGTACATAGGATAGTTTTTATCCCGTAAATCATCCCTTAAGGGGGTGAAAATGGGGATGAAATTTGTATGGGGAATCAACCTAGGGGCGAACCCGAGCGAAGCGAGGGTGAGTCGCTAGTTTAGAATAATTTTGATAAGAAACTAACAATTTAAAACTGACGATACTACACAAGTTATTGATTTTAATACATATTTCGAAATTTAATACAAAGTATATTATACTTTTAGGAATAGCTAATGTTATATTTTATCAATGGTGTGCTTTAAATTAGTATGTATATATTCTATATTTATTTATCTGTTTCTTTCATTATTTTTTAAACTTTTACAAAGTAACTTTTTTAGATTTTATGTACCCAAATTTAGAAATAATACTATTCATATCAATTTCTCTGAGCAATTCATATTCTATATTCATCAAAACGAGATAATTCAGACATTCTTGACTCATAGTGTTTCTTAACTTATTTTTTATACGCTTCAATGTCGAAAATGAACTTTTGCCACTGCAGTTAGTGATCGTGAGAGATAAATAAATGCGCAAAGCAATTTCTAAAATTGGGAAACATGATTCTAATGACTTGTCCATTAGGATTTTATAATATTGAATTTCCAGAGCTTCGTTTTTCATACTATCAATCGCACCAGCCACAGCAGCAGCAGCAGCTTGGCAAACTGCACTAATTTTTTGTCTAGACTGTCTTCCAAATAATTTTCATAAGCACTGACTATAATTGTAGTTTTTTTCAAAATCTCTTCTGCTTTAATACATTTTAACTGTCGAAATATTTCAAAAAACACTAGGCAGTTTTTCATATGCTTTCAAGTGTTTATCTAAAGAAAATACTGTGTTATCAATAATAACAACAAACACCTCAATTTCGAACTGTTTACCAGATGTTTCTTTTTCCATAAATTCGTCAAATGTCCTAGAACCGCTAAAATCGTCATACTTTGTGTTTCGCTTGCGTCGTCTTGACGTGGATTGCTGATATTCATGACAGCCTGTCAGCTCGTTGGCTTTTGCTTTAATATCTGAAAATGTAGATCGTATTGTTTGGCCATGATTCACAAAGGTGCATCCCGTATTAAGGTCGATATTAGACTATTGCAGCGACGCATTAGTCACTTGTACGCGTTCTAGGATCCTATTCCGCGTAATTGTCTTTATTCCCGCTTCAAACTTATTCATTTTTGAAGCCAGTTCATAAGCTTAATTACGACACCCTGCCTTTTGATCTATATTATTGCAAATGGTATCCAAAACTTACTTGATAGTGGTAAAACCGTATAAAAGTGCCTTAGTATCATCAGCTCTGGCGGAACACCTAGTATCCGACAAACTTTTCAAAACTAGAATTATCGAAATAAAAGCTTCCGTAAGAAAACCCCAACGATGCGTAGATGCGGAAAAAAAATATGTTTAATTTTTTTGGTATATGGTTAACTTACTGAATTATAATAAAAATAATGTAGGCTGTTAGTGTTACAAATAAATAGATAATTTTAGCACTCTGAATCGAGCCATTTCAATTCTGCTACGCATCCACATTAAGTGCCGAGTAAGGGTGCTTGCATACGTCAGACTTTTTGTAAAGCTGATTATCGGACCGATTCAAACTCTACACATTTATACGAGTACGAGTGACTTTTTGTAGAACTGGTGCATTTTCGTTATGAAATTCTCTGTCTTATTTACGCCAAGGAAATAGTCGGTTACCGATTGTCTGACGTAGATTGTCTTAGTAGAAAAAGGTGTAATGTTTTATGTTTTTTATGACATGAAATAAATTCAATATACCACGTCTTAATAAGTTTCAGTCAAAAGATTACGCTCAGGCAGAGATGAGCGGGCTTAAAGTGGGTCCCATGCAATTGCTACTCTTGCTAGGTGCTTAATCCGGCATTTACTTGACACTAGTGCTCTATTCCTTATTCTTTCACTCCCAAAATCAAGAAACGGCAAACATAATTCAATTCGATTCAAACGTAACACCAGGGTAATTATAAACAATAACATCGATTAAAACACAATTTGCACTAAACTATGGAATAAACTTAAACGGGAGAGGAGGGGGGAGGACATTTTTAAATTGCGGCAAAATTTTACAATAAATATTATGTACCGATGTGAAATGGAGAAAATTAATAATTTGTCACAAAAATCACTACCAGCACATTCTATCCAGTTATTGCAAAGAAATTTTCATTGCTGAATAAGAATACAGACTGGTCGATTAGCGTAGAAAATACTCTGCCAGGCACAGGCCCGTCGCTAAGTGTTTGAACGCCCGCGTGCAATTCTGATCACGCCGCCCCCTATTTAAGTTACTGGGCTAAGATTACCAGACTTTTAAGTTATAATATATTATAGCGTATAAAGTGTGCAAAAATTAAAAAAAAAAAACTTGACAGAGAAAAACTATTTATTTTTATAATTTTCTTACTAAATTATTGGATCTCATAGCCAAATGGCTCAAACGAAATCTTTTAAATTTTGACATCGTCATTACCCATCGTCCATTTAATTTTACTCGTAGTTCAGCCATTTGACTCGAAGACTATAATTAATTCAAAATTTCCGTTTCGCCCTGAGTGAAGCACACGCAAGAGGCGTAAGAGTGCAAAAGATGCAAAACTATAGCACACAGTTATATTTATTCGTACCAAAAAATACAACCCATACACAGTGTAATAAGAAAAGTATGCGGTAATTACAGTAATTATTTCATCGTATCCACGTGTGAATATATATATAATATTGCTAGAGGCGGCACATTTAATTTATTGCACAATATTTGCCTGAGTTATTATTTACCTTGTTGCTTCTCCATATAAACTTTCATCCCCATTTTCAACCCCTTAAGGGATGATTTCCGGAATAAAAATATCCTATGTCCTTCCCAGCGTTTTGTTGAAAACTCCCAGACGGGTTATTTTTTTCCAACACTTCCAACAAATATCGTTATATTTTAGCCAATGTATACAAAAACCTTCCTCGAGAACCACTATCCATTGGAGAAAACAGCATGAAAATCGGTGCAGTAGTTTTTGAGTTCATCGCGAACAGACAGACAGACAGACGCGGCGGATGACTTTGTTTTATAATATATAATAAAGAATAAAAAATTAATTAAAACAAAAAGCAGCAAACCGCTAGACAATACCTTAGTCAAATTATAAAATGTAAAAAATATAAGGGTGGCAGGTATAACTAAGGGTGCTGCTATACATATAACTGAAGGGTAAAAAAATAAGCGCATATGAACCGTGGGTAATGTGCAAATAAACTCTGTATAAATATTTAAAATTCAGATAAATGTTTCTAAGTGACTTTTTACCACCTATCTTTAGATAAGAGTCGAAAAATTATTATAAAAATTAAGATAATACAGCTTCTAAAATACTTTCAACGAAACAAAAAAAAATTATTTTGAAGATACAAAAAGTAGTTTTTGAGATATGGTATACTTTCCGTGTATTCTGCTGCAAAATTAACTTAGTTTCTTATAGTAAAACTTTGAAATAAAACACAAACTCATATGTAATATGACGTCATTAAAATGAATATCGTTCATGAGTAAATATTTTATTTTACTTATGAAGGAACAAATTAGTATGTTAAAAATTAATATAAATTTAATTTTTCATGCTACCATTACATGGAACCTTCAACGTGCGAGTCAGACTCACACTTGTCCAATTTTGTGATTTAGCTATTTGTGAAAAACATTATAACATAAAAAACATCGATACAAACTAAATAGAAACACATTTAACAGGCAGTATTTAGAGATATTTTTTATACGATTTCCTTAAAATTAATTCCTTCCTTAAAACCATTTACAAACATTCCTGTGATAAGAAAAAGTATCATATTATTATATATTCGCCGATTTCATTAATTATAGATAAAATAGTACTTAACTACATGCTATGTATATAAAAAAATATTAATTTTATTCACTTCAAGCTCAAAGCATGCGTTAAATAACCAGAATCAACAACTATATCTGACCCTGTTATACTCTTAGCTTGGTCACTCGCCAAGAACGCTGTTACACCAGCTATATCTTCCCTTGTCACGCTACTTTTTAAAATAAGACCATTTTTGAAATTCGTAAACATCTTTTCGCTTTCATCTCGTGACATACCACTATGTACCAATAAGTTAGTTTCCACAGGCCCTGGTGAAATCGAGTTCACTCGTATCTCGTATTGCGCTAATTCTGCAGCAACATTCTTTGTCAAATGAGTAACTGCTGCCTTCGAAACATTATATCCAATAGAGCCACCAATCAATTTCGACATAACACTACTAATATTTATAATACATCCCTTACTCTCAATCAAAGCGGGTGTTGCGAAATGTATAGCAGCTACTACAGCTCTAAGATTAACCTTCATAATGTTATCAAAATCATCCAGTACATATAAATCAGTTATTTTACTTTTTTTCCAAATCCCTGCGCAGTTTACTAGTACGTCGATACGTCCTAATTCTTCTACTGTCGAGTTTATTGCTTTCTTCAAATCATCATCGTTAGTAACATCGGTGACAGCGTAAAATACTTTTGTTTTAGCCACCTGTTGGCACTTATCCACTACGGTGCTAAGATACTCCTTATTAATATCTATCAAGGACAGTTTTGCGGATAGATTAGCAAAATGCAACGCTATGGCCTCACCTAGTCCACTGCCCGCACCGCTTATTAGAACCACTTTATTTGTAAAATTCATTTTGACTGTTTAAACAATAATGAATGCTAAAAATTAAAGAGATTTAATATATACGACATTATATCAAAAAATAATGTAGCCAATAATATTTATGTCGGTAGACTAAGTCCAATTTTTTCAATTTCAATTAAATACTCGAAATTTAGTTATTGTGTTTTTTTTCTGATTCTATTTATCTACGACGTAGATGATAATAATAATTCTTACTAACGCCTCGCCCTTGCTTTGTTTCAACTCTCGCTAAAACCTGTATCGAAAACTTATACAACTATTAACTTATCCCGCGAGATGGTATTTCTTATCTCGAAAATAACCACAAAGGTTAATTAATTTTCTAAAAGTAAAATAATAACTTTCAAGCGATTTTCAGTCAATCAGTATACCTGTCTTAATTAAAAAGTATGCAACGCTTCAGCAATATTTTGTGCTCTATGGAAAAGCTAGAGTAACGTTACATGCTTGCTTCTTTTTTCACCCACGACTAGCGTCCGTAAATGCATCGAATATATTATGGTTACCCTATTTATTATATCAATAAAAAAATGTTCTGTAAGTTGTGCTATCAACTGCAATATATAAATGCTATATATAAAAATATATTGCAAGGTCAATGCCTTTCTAAATAAATACTTTATCATACACGCAATATTACCAAGAATTTATAAACATTGTTGAGATTATGTAGAAACAAGATTTTAAGTGGTAATTTTGGACAAAGATATTGTTAGAAGGCAACATTTGTATGGAAAACATGTTTGAAGAGATTTAATCGAAACTCTATCCTCTCTATGACAGTAAAATGTACGTAGACTCTAATGCATTCTCTATTCTTTAATCTTTCACTCTCAAAATCAAGAAACAGCAATTCGACACAATTGGTGAGAAATAAGGATGTCTACTTCACGTCATTTTCGGAGTCCTGTATCTGAGTAACATCACCAGCTTGTCAACTCCGAACTGTTAATGAGAATCTTAACAGAAAATAATTCATTAAAGATACTTGGCCCATCTCGTGACTTGAACCCAGAACTTATAGCTTTATGAACATGCTAGCCACTGAACAAATAAGGTCGCAAAAATAAAAAAAATATGTGTAAAAAATATATTTCTAACATATTTTTAATAGTGTTAAGAAGGTACACTGTGTAGGTACGCACAGAAATCAATTTCCCTGTGTTCCTTTGTTTTTGTATAATATTATATCATAAAATTGTTTCAAATAAGGATAGATATTAGGGGCATATCATGACAACAATAGTGGTTTCAACACAATCGCCTGAAAAAATTTAGGTTTAGTTTAATTATATAATTAAGGTTTAAGCATCGTGGTCAAGCGGCCAAGGTGCAAGATTGACATTCACGGATGTCCGGATCCGAATCCCGGTCGGATACATAGTTTTTACTTTTGTTTTTAGTTTTTTTTTATATAAAAAATACGATATAGCAAAAAAGAACTCCGAGCGAAGCTCGGTCGCCCAGGTACTATGAGGTTGAATCGACCAACCTGCACTTAGCCAGCGGCCTGATCCCACTTATCTTTTTCAATTCAAAAAAGAATGACAGAGTTACGAAGCTAAAATAATATAATAGATGTTTGTATAATTCTGATTAGATAAAACAATCTTTACGAAGTTAAAGTACCTATCTGTTATTTTATAATACCTGTCTGTTATTTATAATTATTCACACGATACTCATATTAGTTAGAACGTTTGTATGCTAAAGGTAATTATATAATTGATGATTTTATTGAAGACTAGCAGAACCCCCGGCTTCGCCCGCGATCAAACTACGAAAAAAATAAACTTTTTCGCAATACATACTTTATTACTTGCAAAAATATGTATAAGATGTTAAGCGTATATTTTGTAAATAAATTTACTCTACTTTATATCCCACACAGTAAGTGTGCACTTACAACTTGAGCCATGTTACTCTATTTAAATATGTTCATTTTTTTTATTTTAAATTAAAAAAAACTACAATTCATGTTTATTTAATTGTATTGAAGAGCATTAATTGGTATTAAATTACTTGAAACTTGGTAGTTTCAAGTAATTCTGATCATAAACATTTTTTTCCTCATATAAATAGCACAACCCCTTTTTACCCTTTTAAGGGATGAATTTCGAAAAAAAAATGATATTTGTATTGTTTTAGTTTTCATTTTAAAGGTAAATACCATTTTCCGTGCATCAATTACAGAGTTTCATACAAACTTTCATCCCCTATTTGACAGTCTTATGGGATGAAATTCAAAAAATGCTAAAATACGTATTTATTTAATTGTATTAAAGAGCATTAATACCAAGTTTCAAGTTATTCTGATCATAAATAATTGTTTGCCCACACAAATTTTATTACCCCCTTTTACCCTTTTAGGGGATGAATTTAAAAAAAATCTAATACACATATTTCTCATTTTTTACCTTAAAGCTAAATAACACTTTTCGCGCATTTCGCGTTAAGAATGACAGAGTTTCATACAATCTTTTATCCCCTATTTTACCCTCTTAGGGGATGAATTTTGAAAAATCCTTTCTTAGCGGATGCCTGCATTATTCGATAAATATATTCTCCAAATTTCACGTTTCTACGACCAGCGGTTTAGGCTGTGCGTTGATCGATCAGTCAGTCAGGACAAAGCATTTTATGTATATATAGATGGCACGCCTTGGAAATGAAGTGATCGCCTCCAAGCTACTTCAGCTTTGTAAAAATATTGTAAATTATAATTTAACTTACAAAAAAGATAAAGAAATAATATTAGTCCCGCTGAGTTTCCTTCGCCAGTTCTTCTCAGGTCTGAGGCTTCTTCTTTCCGAAGTAGTAGTAGACTCATGACGTTTATTGTAACAATTTAATGCTGAATAAAATATTTTGAATTTACAATAAAAGTCAGAAGTTACTAATAAGTCAGTTCCAAAATCAAATTTTCTTGTGTTTGTGCAAGGAAACTACTTACTGCATAGACTCGTTAATTAATTTATAACAAAAAAAGAAGATCGAATTAAAAAAAAACTTAAAAATTAATAAATCCTTAAGGTGGTTTTTTTTTTCCAACTCTTGAAGTACTATAACCTATTAAGAGTACGCCATGAGACCGCTACGATTTGAATTCGGAGGAGCTGCATGACAAGATAATGTTCTAGCATGAGTGAGAAGTAAACAGTTTTTAATTCACTATAAATTAATTAAACAACCAATCGAAAAAGAAAATTCGGTAGCTAAAGAAATACTTCTAGACTTCCTGACATAACAAAACTCCTACAAAAATAGTGATTTGTTTCTTAGATAAATAGCAATATGTTTGCAAAACGTGTATTTTAAAAAAATATATATTATCGCGAAAATTTTCACCAATCGTGTTTTCAAATTTGGTAATTCAAGATAAAAGTTCGAAGCATCATTACCCTAAATATCAAAGTGCTAACTTTCACAGATTCTGAGATAAATAACGATGTCTAGGTGTACCTAGTAAAAGTAAATTGCCATATGCACACTCTTAATTAAAAGAATATCATAAAAAAATAGATTCACCATAGGCGAATATATCATGTAACAATATTACACGTAACCCTGGGTATGTTATAGTTATAATATACTAACGACTCACCCTCGCTTTGCTTCGGGTTCGTCCCTAGACAACAACAAATCAATCTATTCCTCGATAAATAGACTATCCAACACAAAAAGAATTTTTCAATTCCAACCAGCAGTTCCTGAGATTAGCGTGTTCAAACAAACAAACAAAAAATTCTTCAGCTTCATAATATTAGAATAGATTAGGTAACAAAATAAATAAACGTATCGTAAAAAATTTAACCTATTGAGTTAAAAGTTTTAAAATAGGACTTTTTGAAGTCAGCCTAAAACTACAAAAAATATATTTTAGTAATATTCGCAATTTATTATACTTTATAGTAGAAATGATACGGATATCCGGTAACTATTGTGTATCCGGCCTAACTTTATTATTCGACCGAATACCAAAATATTAAGCCAATATCCGGCTGGGTTTCATCAAAATGACAATTTATGTCATTTCAAACATTTTATAATTAGGGGCAAAAGGCCTTAATGAAAAAGCGAGGAAGTAGACAGCAATGTCTTTAACAGAGATCAAAATAATACCAATGTTATTCGAAGCAATATAAATTGAAACATGAAATAATTAAAATTATAATAATCGTAAGCGATTTGTGGCGGATGTAGGTACCTACAATCGATAAAGGGGACCGGAAACTAATGTCGTTTCGGCGCATATCGATTTTCATTTATTTGTTATCAGCTGGTTGTGTACATCAAAATCCTGGAAATTAAATTAAAAAAGATTGTTTTCTGAGTTTAAAAAAAAAATAAAACTTTGGACATTATACAAAATACCATTTCCAAATATTTTGCTCAAAAACCAATCGATTTTTTTATCGATCCGGCATTGAAAATTTGTGTATTAGTTAGCGAAAGGTTGTTGATAACGACATTAACTTTACTTTGACGGTCCCCCTAATACATATTTCACTAATGGCCGTCCCTTCGAAATATCTTAAAATTAGAAACTCTTTCTTCTTTAATTCAATTCAATTCTCTTGTTAATGGCTTCAAAATGTGATAGTTGAGCACAGATTACTTCACCAATGTCATGTACAATGGAGAAGACACGAAGCACTCCTTCTTATTAGAAGTCGGTTAAAAAGGTGACCACCCTGCTCAACTGTCATAATTGTGATGCTCCGCTAGAATGCTGTCACTGGATCAAAAGCGTCATATCATTTAATACTACACATTTACCCTGGTGGCGAGTGTGTCACTGTCTTTTTACCACATTTTATTGCCATATACGTATTTCACTCCGTTTAGGCAGCGTACACCGGTCTTCAATTAAATAACATTATGATTTCAGACAGGATTTCTAAGATAATATTATTAGAATAAAAAATAGCCAATAGCACTCAGCAGTAAGCGATAATATAGCTCCAAAGCTAGGTAGTTGAAAAAATTTAAAAAGATCTTCTCAAAATGTTATATCTAATTTAATTTTTTTATCACCTTTTATATATATTATCTAATTTTGCTACTATTAAGTTTATTATTGACAAAAAAACTACATAAATCGGCCAAGTGCGTGTCGGACCATGCGCAATGTAGGGTTCCATAGTTCCCATCTCCCCACTCGCAGGCCCTATACGGCCCTGTACTGCCTGATAAGTGATGACTGATGACATGTTATGATTTTATTTTTGTACATTTTTACATGGTTCATAAACTTATAGTACCTGGGCGACCGAGCTCCGCTCAGTTTTTGGCCAAAAATAGAATTTTCTTCTTGATTTGGATTAAAAACAAAAAAAAACTTAAAACTTGAATAAATACAAAAAAAAGTGAAAACTTTGTATCCTACCGGGATTCAAATCTGGACCTGTGATTGTCTATCTAGCGCCTTGGCCGCTTGACCACGATGCTTATGTCCGAGCGTACGAAATTAGCGACCATATTTTGCGTGGAATAATGCGAAAGAAAACCGCATGAAAACTCGAAAACACGCATTTGTTAACATGAGACTAATCTAGATCGATTTTTCGCCTCCGAAAACGCCCACACACCAAATTTCAGCGAAATTGTTAGAGCTGTTTCCGAGATCGCCGGTATGAGTATACAAGAATTGCTCGTTTAAAGGTATTAGATTGGATTTATTACTTGTTTTACACAACTAGGTTATATAAGTAATTTTCAACGGAATTTGTACGAAATTTTTACTTCTCTAAGCACATTTAATAAGTTGGTAGACTATTACTTGTAAACTTTGCACTTGACTCTTACAAAACTTAGCACTTTTAAGCTTAATATTTCACAAACGGATCCCTTAATCGAAAAATTTGTTTTCACAAATCCGCAACATTTTTGAAAGACCTATCCAACGACAACCCACACCATGGGGTAGATGAGAAAAAAAAAACATTCTCACCTTAAGGAGTCTGCCCAATACACCGTCTCATGCCATGACCGTGCTAGGACCAGGACCGTGTCAGGCAAAAAAATATTCTTTGTATTGAAAAGTATGAGACTCTGCACACTACACCGTTCCGTCACCGACCGACACCGTCGCGTGTCGTGCACGGAGCAGTAACAATTGTCGGCGAGAATATTTTGCCGGTGCGGTACGCTCAGTGCCTGGCACGCGACGTTGCGGGCCCGGTGCGCGCAGGCGGCGCAATGGTGAGTATACGCAGCACTAAAACGGTTATGTACGGGTATGATACGCTGTTGTTACGTTCTAGTGGTCATAGCAGTCCGTGCCATGCTCGTTTCCGTGCCTGATACGTTCATAGCACGGTCATGGTATGAGACGATGTAGTGGGCAGACACCTTTACATGTAGAGGGTACTTTTTTTCTAATTTTATTTTACCACTTTGTCGGCATGACTAACTTGTATATCCATGCCAAATTACAGCTTTCTAGTACTTAAAGTCTTTCAGCTAAGCTGACGGACAGACGGACATGGCAACACTATAAGGGAAACTTGATGACTACGGAACCCTAAAAAATATTTACACTCGGCCTCGGACTCGAACCCAAGACCTGAGAATATGCAGTTGTATAAGCTGTTGGCCCATCAAGATAAATTAAGTTTATACATATATTTGAAAATCAATTATAAATTAAATAAATACCAATTTATAAATGAAAAATAAGAACAACAAATAATATTAAATATTATATTCCAATAAATATTTATAAAAATCAACATTTAAAGTTAAAATTAATATTTAACTCACATAACAATAAATAATATTAAAATATCATTTTATTTTAACACACTTCCAATTCTTTATCAAATTCATCTAGGTTAATTTTGAAGTATCAACTACCATTTTGAAATTAATACTAATAAAAGGTTATAAATTACATTGCCATATATTAATCACTAGCGACTCACCCTCGCTTCGCTCAGGTTCGTCTCTAGGTTACTACCCCATACAAACTTTCACCCCCTTAAGGGGTGATTTCCGGGATAAAAGCTTCTATGGTCTCAAACTAACTTCTTATCAAATTTCATCTAAATCGGTTCAGTAGTTTCGCAGCCTATTCGAAACAAACAAACAAAAAAAACAATTTTTTCCTCGTTATAATATTAGAATAGACGTACCTAATAGCTTGTTTTCTCACTCGCTACCATACTAATTTTAAGTGTCCATTTTTATTTACATAACAGTGCGATGTAGTATGGGCAGAGTACATACTCAACCCTTTTTTAACAACCCACTGCTGGGCACGGGCGTCCCTTCAATATGAGGGAGATCAGGCCATAGTCCACCAAGCTGCCCATATGCAGACGGACTGATCTGATCATGTCTTTCGAAAACTTGCTAGGTTCTCTCAGACATGCCGCTTTCCTCATGATGTTTTCCTGCACCGTAAGACAAGAGTGATCATGTTGGAAATTATTTGTACATGAGAATATCAAAGGTGTGATACCCGGGATTTGAACCCGCTACACTCGGTTTCTCACCACCGCCTAGTATTAATTTAAATAAAATAAATTATATCACGTTATACTTACAACTAACATTGCATCTGTATGTAATTAACTAATTAGGGGCTAGTTATTAGATCACCGGACAAAACGTTATTGATGAAATAAATTATTAAACCTGTTTAGATTCAATCTATACAGATAAATAAAATTGAAGTGTCTGTTTGTAATGTCAAAATAACAGCTTTTTTGCTTATGAAATTATATACGGTACTTATAAGAATAATACAATTTTTAACATTCTTGTCTGTTTATTTCTTCTAGCTAATCTCCGAAACGACTGGACTGATTTTGACGGGACTTTCACTAGTAGATAGATAGCTGATGTTATAAGAAATAACTTGAGCTACTTTTTAATACGTTTTCTAAAAAACTATAGATTTGGCTTCTGTGATCGATAATAATGTCTATTTCAATAAGATTTTTGAAAAAATGTTTAATGTACAGATTCGGCTTAGTTACAATTTTATTATATGTATAGATAGAAATAAATAATCTCTCAGAGATTAACCATTTACACAAATTATGACTAACCTGGGAAGTGAACCTATAACTTAATGATTGTTAGCAATTTATAGCTTATGCTAGTCTTTAGACTAATCTATCTCTCTAATCTAAATATGTATTTTTAGCACATTCCAACATGCAAAAGTGTATGCGCGTAATCATATAAATAATTTAAATAAAGGAAATCTTTAGCTGCCTTTTCATTAATATGAAGAACTAACCACTTACCCTCGCTTCGCTTGGGTGCATCCCTTTGTATGTTTTATTTTCTTTGAGGAATCCTAATTCATTGTCTAAAATAAAAGTAGCCTAACTTACACCTTATAACATTAGCTATCTGCACGTGAAAGTCCCGTTAAAATCAGTCCAGCTGTTTCGGAGATTAGCCGGAACAAAAGACAGACAAAAATTTAAGAAATTGTGTTTTTTTTAAGTACCGTTTATAATTTCATAAGCATTTAGTAAAAAGCTGTTATGTTGACATTACAGACAGACACTTCAATTTTATTTACCTGTATAGATAAATATTGTGATATTTCCTCCAACAAATTTTAAGTAATACTTCCATTTCATCCGAACACAAAATTTCAAAATTGTACAAAACTTGATTCATCTAAATTTTAAAATATTGTTATTCTATGTACTCAAATTTTATTTATAGTCTTTGCAGTCTATCTTTTAGTTTCAATAGTCTCTTGTACATGTGAAGTTTGTTTGTAGAAAATGTCTGCTTCGCTTTTTGTTCCTGAAAACGGTATTTTATTGTGTAAATAAAAATTTTATTAAGATCGGCTTATTTTTGCATTTAGACTTATTTAAAAAAATAAATATTATAGAAATATCCATACTTTACTTACATTAGGAAAGAAATTTATATCCAAAAGATATAATTCAAAAAATGTAGATGCTACAATAGTAGGGCCAGTTGGTCTTTCGCAAACATCCAATTGAACAGCAAATTTTCCTTCCGGTAAAGTTGCCAATGTTTCAAAAATAGGTCGTATAGCTTTCTTTTGACTTGATAATCTATAAAGCAGAATTTCACCTGCTCTTGTCCCAATTAAAACAACATCCACATAAAAAAACAAGGCTGTTATAGGGGGGAATTCTAAATACAAATGTTGATATTTGTCTGTTTCAATTTTAAATAAACTTCGAGAATAACATACAAAATTTCTGTCATTGATAGCACATACATGCTTTATTTGTCTAATCCATTCTATTGGACATCTCAACGGCTGTACAGTTACTTCCTTATCTTTTGTTATATTAACAATTTTACCACAATCAGTAAAAACATGTGTAACTCCATTGTTATATTGCAATTCTTTGATATCATAGTCACAGTGAATAATCAAATTTGGTGTTAAGCTTTGGTTCAATAGATCACATTTAAAAATATCCCTATTATTGTAAAAATAAATGGCATCATTTGTAAGAACAAAATTATCAGCTTTGAAAAACTCTTCTGTAGCAAAAGTTAGATTTTCAACAGTTCTTTGGATTAGAATCCCAGATTTTAATTGTATCACTGATACATAATCGTTATTGGCGATTTTAAGACAGTTGCGCTCAGGTAAAGCTACCGGAATATATTTCAATGTACTCATATCATATAACACAATACCTTTGGAATCTTTCAGAGGCAAAATCCCATAGTCAATGTTTAAAAGATGAGATCTATCGTGGATAGTGAATTTGTAAAATTCTTTAACATTTTTTTCAAAGAAAGATAAATCTGACCATAATTTTAGGTTTTTATATATATGATACCAATTGCAATCATTACCAGATTTTGTTTTAGCTAGTTCTGATGAATGTCTAAACTCTTTTTTACACATTTTTAGCCATAAATTATCTATTTCATCGATGCATGCCTTCCATCTTTTGCAAACTCTTCGACAACGACCTAAAGAATATCCGTCGATTTTTAGCAATATTTCGATAAACGTTTCCACAGGCAGATCGTTTATTTGTATAGCCTCAGTCATTTTATTATTGTCCAAGAAAATTATGCAAAACTATTGTGAGCTGTAAGAAAGAAAATTAATATTTATAACAATTTTATTTTAAATAATTAATGATAAATCACATTTTACATACCACTGAAATTTTAATACACATTAATTTAATAATAAAACATTATTCTTAGGTTTTAAAAACATATTAAATGTTTTTCATGCATGTATTTTCTTTAAAATTAAACTCGTGATTTTGACGTTTAACTTCAATCTTCGCGGTTACGTTGTTAATGTTGGCCAAATTGATTATTGAATACGCTACTATTATTGAAAGAAAATTATTAAAAACACGGAGTGGAAAAATAAATAATTTTATTTTAGATAGGTTTAAGTATATAAATTATAAATGTGGATTTATCATCTATACTATAATAAAGCAGTAACTTAGCGAAATCTGTACATGAAATATTTTTTAAAAACAATGACTGTAACGTATTATGTATACGATATAGACCCCAAAACAATAGTTATAAATTTTTTTGTCTGTTTGTCTGTTTGTCTGTACGCGTTTCACGCAAAAAGTAATGAACCGATTTCAACGAAATTTTGTGAACTGATAACTTATTACTCGGGTCAACATTTAGGATACCTTTTACTTTAGAAAAATCTTTGTTTCCCGCGGGAAATCGCAATAACTGGTTTTATCGAGTCCTCCTTAGGAACCCTCCGCTGGCTAAACCTAAAGACATACATCAAAACAATTTACTTAAAAATTATAGATCTTGAAAAGGCCAACAGAAATATCTACAACAGTATATGTCTATCTCTTAAGGTACACTCGCAATACCTATTCTTATCTATACCTATAACAAAACTAACTTAGTTAAATCGATGTGCGCGTTTCACGCAAAAAGTACTGAACCGATTTCAATTAAATTTTGTATAGTGATAGCTTATCACTCGAGTCAACATTTAGGATACCTTTTACTACAGGCACATTTTTCGTTCCCGCGGGAAAACGCAATGACTGGTTCTATCGAGTCGTCCTTAGAAATTTCTATGGCTAACGGTGGCTGAACCTTAAGAGATACATCAAAACAATGTACTAGAAAATTGTAGGTCTTAAAAAGTTATACAGGGAAGTTCGCAATATTATACGTCTATTACCTAAGGTACATTCGCAATTACTATTTTTATTCACTACTCGCGACTCACAGACTGACTTATCAACGTTTAGCTCAGTTCAGCAGTAAAACGTAACTAGGGACGAACCCGAGCGAAGCGAGGGTGAGTCGTACATAATATAATATGTATTAAGTAGATGTTTAAATAAACATTTCACTTCTAAGGCTGGTATAATGATTTTAAAGTTAGAAATCTAATTAGCAACCCTCGCTTTACTTTGGTGCGTCGCTAGGTGCTTATTGTATTTATAATAATCTATACTAATATTATAAAGAGGAAAGATTTTTTTGTTTGTTTGTTTGTACCGAATAAGCTCCGAAATTACCGGACCGATTTAGATGAAATTTGGTAAGAATACAGTTTGAGACTCTGGAAAGGAGATAGGATAGTTTTTATTCCAGAAATCAACCCTTAAGGGGGTGAAAATGGGGATGCAGGTTTGTATGGGGAATCAACCTAGAGACGAACCCGAGCGAAGCGAGGGTGAGTCGCTAGTAGTATTATAAAGAGGGAAATATAATATAGTTTCCAATATTACACAAATACCTATTAAAAATACTGCAACTTAACAGACAAAATTTCTTTACATTTATTTTTTTCTTATGGATTGTTTTTTTTTATATTTCAATATTTAAAAAATTCCTTTTTGTTTCAGACAATAGGAATATAAACCTAAAATATCTCACTGAAATGGATTAAGAAGTAACCCCTATTTGCGGCCACTTTTACATAGGCAGAGGTAGTTTATCAGGTACAGAAAAAATTAACTTTAATTTAATATATATAAATAATGAACATACGCCATGAACGTATAAATGTAACGAAATATGAGCTGCTTACACCTGGCAGCTGGCTGCGAAGAGCTTGCGGCGAAGTGCGCAACGGCACCTATCACTTTTCAAGTTTTCTACGTATAATTTCTGTGAAGTGGAGTATAATTTATTTTAATAACATGTGCATCGATTTTGTCCAAAAAAGTCAATTATTATAATTTAATTAAACATACTAGCGGGCACATTTTAATAGGCATCTCGGTCAAAACATATTGTCCTTTTTATTATTGTATAAAAAAAATGATTTCGATTAAATACTCGATGAACACATTTTTTGTGACTTATTTACTACAAGCTATTTTAAAGATGGCTAATTTAAATTTACAAATATAGGTAAATTCAATTTTACTAACAGCAAATAAATGTTGCCGCAAAATGAGTTTAAAGCAATTTAATTTTTTCAACATTTAATATTATAAAGGAGAAAGATCTAAGCATTTCACGTTTCATACACTACTGACGATGGGCATATCATGAGATATTTATTAGAGAAGATATTTGCTAACTTAATTTTCCACGTGATTATAGTTCATGTATTTATGTATCTATGAAAATGAAAAATAAAACAAAAAAATAAACCAACAAATTCTTTATTATCATTTAGCTGAAATGTACAAATAACTTTTTGAATAATGTCATAAATACGATAATCAGTGATAAAACTTATACAAAATTGTTATTGCAAAGCAATAAAGGTCAACGGATGATTTTTAAAGTTTTATTTAATTTAGAAATAAAAATATTAAAAACCAAACCTTAAGTACCATAAAAATATTAAAAAAAAATGTCAAAGCCGTGAATAAATATCACATGTTAACATGTCAGTGCAAAACTGGCGTAACTTAAAAAACTTATAATATGAATGGTCATAATATATTGTTATTAAATAATTAATAAATTCAACGTAGCAAAAAGTATAAGCTATATTTATGCTAGCGACTCACTCTCACTCCGCTCGGGTTCGTCCCTACTTACGTATTAACGTTTAGTATAGATTTCTCGGAGATGAGATATTTTCCCGCAATAAAAAGTATCCTCTATATGTTGACTCCGGAAAACCAGCTATCCTGATACCAAATTTCATCAAAATCGCTCTAGTGGTTTTTCCGTGATGCGGTCACAGACAGACAGACAAAAATTCTAAAAACTATAGATTTGGCCTCTGTATCGATAATAATGTCTATTTCAATAAGATTTTCATAAAAAAATGTTTAATGTACAGATTCGGCTTAGTTACAATTGTATTATATGTATAGATGAAAAGATTATCTTTAATTCAAATGTAGCTTTTTTGGGTTATGCCAATTTTGCATTGATAACCTAATTAAAAATTAACCCCAAAAAAATCCCCTAAATACGTCTAAAATGCAAAATAAGTTCGAGGAATGATGCGAAAAAATAGGTTTTCAACGTTTTTACTTAAATCACCACCATAGTATACCATACATAGAAAATTTATAATTTATAACTTTAATAAAATTAACGTAATAATAAATAATCTAAGAAAAAAGTTTTAATTTAATGAATTAAATTGTTACGTTATAAGAATGAAGAATGAAGGGACTAGAATTAAAAGGGCCCATTTATAGACATATGACAGTCTTGGATTAGTTTTTGAAATTATTATTACACACTTATCACCTTCATTCTCTATTTTCAATTGAAATATAAAAAAAAAGTACCTATATAGATAACAGATACCATAAGGTCAAAACATACAATATAACTATTTATTATTTGTGCATACAAATTAATTAGCAGATTTATATTTTATTTGGCCAAGGATCAACTTAAACGTAATAGTAGAAATAAAATTAATAGGTATAAAAACAAACTAGGACTAGTAATGATATGATTGTATAGGAATTAGGAAGTTGTCCATATCGCTCTTATTAAATCGACATTTTCTCTACAACAAAGTTAAATCAAAATGTGCTTAAGCGCAGTAATGACATCACAAATATCATGTTAACTAAATTATCTAAAAAAATTACTTAGTATTTCGTATGGTAAATTTTGAATGTACACATATGGCATACTTTTCAACAACAACTGTATACTAAAACATTTTAATTTGCTCTAATAACAGACAGATTGACATTTTATATATATATATATACATATATATTGAGCTGAAATTCGTTAATAAAACAAAAACTACCTAAATTTTTTGCTTACATTAAAAAACAGCATACAATTGATTTAATATAGTACCTAATGTTAAGTAATTAAATAAATATAATTATTTATAGTTTTTTTGAACACAATATAAAGGAGAAAGGAACATATTTCCTATTCAATTTGTGCATATAGAAAACCTATAGGTATTTTTGTACATGGCGACAAATATCTGTAGAAGAAGAACTAAAAGTTCAAAGCTTACAATATACAAAGTTTTCGACATTTATTATAACTCTACTAATAACTTCTTACTCAAAACAGAGCATACAGAAATAAAGGCATAAAACATATATAATGGAAACTAAAATGCATTAACACAAAAAAATGTAAAAAAAAAAAGTCACACTGGGGAAAAATTATTAAAAACCGATGTCATATTGTCAAGTTGACACTGTCATATTTTTAAATAATTTATTCAATATTGTGATGTTATCATTACGTACAATAAATAATTAATCAATCAATGTATATTCTTATTTAAAACAACAACGTTTCACATTTAACTAAAAGGTACAACGACTTATAAAATCACTACATTAAATAAAATAGGCTCACAGTAGGCAAAATACGTACTTAGTGATGCAACATATAAAAAACCCACAAATACCAAAAATTGATAACATACACTCAAATTTAGTATATTTTAATCGACTTCCAAAAGAACGAGGTTCTGTTCGTCTGTATGTATGTTTTTAGTCTGTCAAAAGTAGGATTTTATGCCCATATTATTTAAACAGTATCAGTGTCATTTAGTATATGTAAAAGCTACTACTGGAATGCATTCTGATGAGAAAAGCCGATAAAAAACGAATCAGTTGCTTTTAAAACCTAAAAGTTATTGTGGTTGCACATTTTTATACATATAATACTTTCTTAGATGTATGCCAATATTTGACATTTTAAATAACATAGGCGAAGGGCAATGCTAGTAACTTATAATATTTATCATACAATATGTTATTCATTCTGCATAAAATGTCATACAGTCTTAGCAGTCTTAGTACTACACATTTTTAATATGGAGGGTAGAGATAAGGAGAACCATCTTATATAGAAAACAAGATGATAGCGTCCATCTGTAAGCGATAAATAACAATTCAAAAAACACCAGAATGGCGCTAGCGTTAGGAATATGATATGAATTTAAGATTTTTAGACAGAGTGAAGTGTGCTGAGTTGAAAAATGTAATATTATTAGTGAATAGATTAATTAATAAAACTGCAGTATACAAAACCTCATCTATTTACTTAGACCAAAATAAGTTACTAAATATAACCTAATAATCTTCTGTGAGATAATGTAATCCTACTGTAATGACTTTTGGCATTTTTTGAAGTAAAACTTCTTTACGCACGCTTGACTTGGGGAGTAAGCTGGTGAATGCGTGACGAGAGCGTTACGAAAAGTGTGATTGGGCGAGGCGTACGTTTGTTGTCATGGTAACTGTTGTTATTGTCTGACAAATGATATATAATATTATTTTCTTTCTTTAAATGATATTCTATAAATATGATTGTAATTTACCTAATATGCGTTATTTAATCATTTTTTTAGTCTCTCACCTATCCTATTTCAAACATAAATTGAATTTCATAAAGAGCACCGATAACCCACAGAAGTTATTTCTTGCGCGTGTACACATTAGTACACGCACTCTTTAATTATTATTTTTTTAAAATTTACGCTGCTGCTATGTGGCGCCACCCTAATTTGACGCGTTTCGACGGACATTTTTGATTTTGATACACAGAAATGGTTCTCCTTATATCTACCCTCCATAATTTTTGCCACCCATGTTCTTGGAATAAATAGTTCGCTTTACTTAGAAATTTAATTAATTATGCCTTAATGTTTACCAAAAATTCATAAAACTCATAAAAAACCAAACCATGATAAAGGAATATATGACGATTAATTAATACAATTAAGATCAAGCTTTAATCAAAAACTATTACATGTATGATAATTTCCATTAAAAAAATTTAACCACCTTTTAACATTTGCAATAGTAACAATACAATGACTAAGACTTTTTCAGTGGAAATAGTAATTTAAAATATTCTAGATGTGTTGATACAATTAAAAAAATAGGAATTGATACCTCAATGTTCATTGTAAATGATATAATAATATTTATATGTGATCTGGCAACATATTAGAATTAATTGGCATATTACTTACAACTACTACGAAAAGTTTTTTAATAATGAACATAGACATACAGAGTGGACTGAGTGTTTCTTTGCCAGCCGTCGGTTAAAAATGGCGGACAGGTGTGACAGAGACAAGACGAATGTGCGGCCAAAAGTCTTCTGTATTAATTGAAATATTATCATTGAAGATAGATATTTATAAACATTTTACATAAAATTATAATATTACAATTTTTAATTATTAATATTATATAATATTAAAATTAATACTTTCTTAAATTTACGCGAATATTTGACAGTTAAATAAAACTATCTTTGCGGATTATTTCGCGGATTTATTTTGATTTTTTGTTCCCGACTACTTGACTAAGGTTGACTAAGGTGACTAAGGTTTTTGATGTCTCAAGGCGTTATATACTTGTTGCATAACGCAAATAATCCGAAAAGATAGTTTTATTTAAAATATTATAATTTTTTTTTTCCATTTATAAATTCAAATTGGAATAAAAGACAGGTATTAACCGCACGTTCGCTTTCTCTCTTTCTAGAGAGTGGTCAATTTCATTTCATTTGCTCAGTCCATTCAATTAAATAAGTCTATGATATTAGACAAGGCATGATTTAAAATATGGTAACATTTGTAAAAACTCAAGTCACATTTCAAATAAATTGTCAATAAATAAATGCATATAGAATAGAAAAAAAAAGAAATGCTTACAAAATCTCAATTGTAAATTTGTCAAATAGGAATGCAGAGATAATATTATTTTCAACAACATGTAGTTTCAAGATTATAATTAAATAAAAAATTAGATACAATTTAATAACACTGTAAAAATTACTATTTTAGTTTATATTATATGGCAACACTTGAAACGTAGTAGAAAATGTATATGAAACATTTTAAATAATTGGATACAAATTCTGAGGTTTCTGATAGTAATTGAGATATTTGTATTAAAAGTTAGGTTTCATGACGATTTAATGTAATAAAAAAGCAATAATTTAAATTCGTTTTTCCATAAAATTGAAGAAAAATTATTTTATAATTACTTTTTAAATAAAATTGATTTTTTAATTTATAATATTTATAAAATAAATCGAAATGTCATGATCCCCATGGAAATTTATTGAGAACTTATCAGCTATCCTTAAGTATACTAGAAACGACTAGCATTGTAAAGCTACCGATGAGATACAGTGTTGCCGGTATTGATGCCAAAAGACTGTATCTTTCCTCTGAAAAAAATAGAAATTAATATTTTTTTAATATTTATATTTTTTTATATAGCAACATGCATATCGATATTTATATGTATTGGTAATATCGCTTATAAAAATAAGCTGGATTAGATAAAAATGCGAATACAAACAATTGTTATTAAAAAAAACGTGTGTGTACTTATGTACGCACGTAAGAAGTTATACTTCTTTGGCGTAACAGAACAAAAATAGCTTAAGATTTCATCCCGTATGTCACAACTCTCTGTTTGTAAAAGTAATAATAAATTAATAAAATTACATATATTTTTTTTATCTCCACTGATATAAAACACGTGTTATAAATTTATGAATATTTAAGAAACTACTTTGAATATAGTTATGAGTTTTCACGGGAACCAGAGAGACAGTTATCAGCTAACTTCATCATGTCGCTTTTTGGCTGTCTGTGTGCGCGCGCATCGTAAAAATTTTACTCTCATATTTTTTTCCAAACGTGCCAAAAGAAGTATAACTTCAAAAATACATGAAGGTTCTTTATCATGTCCGATTTTCATAGTTTAGTTATACATATATGTATATGAAGATAATATTATGCTCTTTGCCTGATTCTGTTAGAAAACAAGTGGAAAAAACAAGGCAATGTAAGAAAAATAGCGGTAAGAAAGTATGTATATTTTTAATAAAAACAGCTCCTTTTCCCAAAAAGGTTTACTACAAAATAACTTTGAATAACTTATCTTTAAAATTCACGATCGTAGGTTCACGAAGATTATAATTGAGAAAAAGAACGTATTACGATATAGTATTTGGACTTTTCCTTAGAAAATCATGCACATATATATTTAAGGTATTTTTAGTTGTATCATTATTTTTTTTAAATAGCCTGTAAATTAAACTAACATTGGCAATATGAAATGTGCCAACCTAAAAAATAGAATATTAAATTAGAAAATTACCAATATTCTATTATGAAAATATCTATTCTCGGCAGAACTGCCTTCCGAGCCGGTGGTAGATTCCTCACGGACTTACATACTGACATTTAATTTAAATTTAAAATGTGAATGTGACGATTCAAAATTGCTTGTAAAAGTCTATTTGAATAAATAAAAGTATATTTTGATTTTGCACCGAAGCTTTGTATTATGAAACACTAAACAATTACAAAACAAGAGTAAAATCTTTTTTTTTTACGTCATTTTCTTTAAGTTGGCACATATTTTTTATTATATTATGTAACTTTTTAAATTACGTTATTTAATACTTTATAGAAAAGAATAATTTCAATGGATTTGTATATTTATATATAATAAATAGGGTTTAGAAGAAGCAAGGTATAAAAAGTAAGGAGGGTAAAGGGGAGGAGGCGTCTCTGTGTATAAAAAAGTGTCCGTAAAAACGCGTCCAATAAAGATGGCGCTGCGACAGCGTAGAAAATTTTAAAAGAAGCGCCAAAAGTAATTAAATAAAGATAGAGAAATAAACAAAGATGGCTATATTTAATACATTATTTTAGACTACGTAAATAGTTTGAGTTTTTATACTGGTATTTTAATATTTACTTTGGTCATGAATAATTTTCAATTTTTGAATAACACTTCTCCATCTACAACAGCTAAATTCATATCGTAGTTTTTCGTACGTCAGCGCCATCTATTTTCAGCATACATATGGACACTTTTTCAACACTTTCTTCCATATAAGACGGTACTCCTTACTTCTACCCTCCATAATAAAAAGTCATGCATCCACATGCACACAGATAAAAAAAATTAAAGACCTTTAGTAGGTAAAATAATACTTTTATTTCAGGCCAAAGCCTATAAGTCGTGAGCCGTTACAAGTAAAATAACATTAAAACTAAACCTTATTTAAATAAGATGAATAATAATAACAATAAAAAAAAATATTCGATTCACGTCAACGTTGTGTCTTTGACTTGACATATATTTTTAAATATGGCGGGTATTTTTTCCAAGGACATTCTCTTTTTATACCCAATTATGGGTTCTATTTGATTTTTTGGTTCAACAACTATAGGGTTGTCATCGCTATCGAAAATAATTTCTGGATCATTCTCTATAATCTCCTCTATGGTCTCCCAGTCAGTTTGTATTTTTCTCTTACTCTGGCAACATTTGCACATGCCGTAATCGCATTCTTTTTTGTTCATGTAAAACTCGATATCATCTAATATTGTATGTTCGTCTTTGGGCTTTTTTAGCGGAACAAAAATGGAGAATTTCCTTGCCGAATATTGTATTAACTCCTCTATATAATTGTCTACGCCATCGTCTGTAACCGGTTTGTCTATGCTCTTTAGATCTATAGATTTATCAATGTCAGAGTTTTTCCTACTGTTTGGCGGGGAATGGATATCATTTAATATGCTATTTTTTCTTTTTGCCTGACCTGTCATTGTGATGGACTTTTTGGTTGTCGCCCACCCGAGGGAGCGTTGTACCGCCATCTTCCATTTCGTGTATCTTGCATCACGGTCTGTAATAACAATGAATTATTAGTTTGGAAACAAAAAAAGGCAAATTATTCATTTACTTAATTTATCTATATATATTTCTTTGCATTTTATATGGTAAAATCTATATAATTTAACTTCATTTTACACGTATGGCTAAGTTTGTAGTGACCCTACTTGCTGTGCCAGCGATCGCGGGTTCACGTCCCGCTAGGGGCATCCATTTTTGCGATAAGCACGAAGTTTGTACTCGAGTCATAGGTGTTTATAATATATATGTATTTAAAGCTAGAAATGTGTAGTGTATCAACTATCTGGTATCCCTAACATAAGCCTCGTTGCTTATACCATAGAACTAGATGATGCTATGTGTTAAAGTCCCAACATATTTATAGGTTGTCTTTTATGCATAACACCACACATCTCATATCTCTTATATACTTATTTTCATATCTCTAATATTCGTGACAAACTTACAAACTGATATTTTAAGCTGATTCAAAAGAACTTGTAAAAATGTGAATAAAAAAAATTAAATTAGATTACTAACAATAAAAGCGAAAATTTGTATGTGTGTGTTTCTTACTCCTTCACCCTTAAACTACTGGACTCATTCGGATAAAATTTAACACATAGATAAGACTATAACCTGGAGTAACACGTCTATACAAATATCATAAAGAGAAAAAAAAAATTTTGTACAATTGTTTGTAATGTATAAACTAAAAAAGTACTAGACGAATAGTAAAAATTATTTCACCTATGAAAAGCTATATTATCAGCGAGTAACATGGGCCATATTTAATTTCAAAAATATTAGACATCCCAACGAAAATTGCAATAATATAACCTAAGGTATCATAAATATACCTATAATCATCGATCAAAAAATACTAGATACACAATCAGCGACAAAAAGCGTACTCACCGAATGAGCGCTCATTTGAACACGCTTTTAATTTAATTTTTTTTTTTTTGTTTTGTGAAAACAACTTTAAGCATTGCATTAAAGATTCAACTTACATTGTTATATATTTATTTCAACTCAAATAATTACATAAACACAACTGTTGACAGTTTTAAGAGAACTTTTGAAATTGTGTATCTAGTACTTTTTTTATCGATACCTATAATAAAAGTCATTATTTGGTATGCATATATTTTCGAACCCACCATCATCAGTCGTAGTGGGCAGGAAGGTGTCCGTGGAGGTGGCGCGTTGTCGCCATCTGTCCACGCTCCACACATTGAGCGCGGCGCCGGCGACCACCGCCACGCCCAGGGCCGACATGTCCCACGAGTGGGCTCGCACTGTGGGCATACATGGGAATGTATTTAATACTTGCCGACCGACATTGCTCAGGCGGGTCCGAATATTATAAACTAACTGTGCCCCACGGTTTCACCTGCATTAAATTGTTTAGTTATAAATATCAGTTTTACATATAAATAACATGTAAAATTGAAAATGTTATGTTGGTTTGAGCTTAATTTACCCCTGTCTAGATATAAAAAATCGTTAATTTTGCAATAAAAAAAGGAAATAATTGGGATAAAAGCTATCCTATCTTTTACGTTAAAGCAAATCACACATTTAGCAAAAAAATACGTTAAGATCGGACAAGCAGTTTCGGAGTTCATCGCGAACCAACATCGTCACACGGGAATTTTATATAATAAAAAGACAATTATATGTAACCTATATATAATTATAGATAAGATAACCAAAAAATAACACTAAAAATCTCAATTAAAACCTGAACAAATCCAGGTGAGATAGCCAGTTAAATAATAAATCACTCACACACAGGTATTCCAACCAAATCCGCTTGCAATTGCATCAGAAGGTCGTTCGAAGTCATTTTACCGTCCACGTGGAGTTTCGTTAGCGGCATCCCGCAATCTTTGTTCATTGCTTCCAAAATATCCCTGTAACAGATTATTTTATTTATTTATGTACCAAAAAAAAATACATATAAAATAGAAAACAGATACCATGTGTACAAAGGATGATTTATTTTCTTTAAGAGATCTCATCTACTCTCTCTCTCTCTCTACCAGAAACCCTCAAGCGTGAGAAAAAATGATAATAATGAGGTACGGTGTAGGTACAAACTACAAACATCAATTATTATATAAACATATATACATACGTACTTACATAGATACTTATATATCTACATACATACATTATATTATATTTTCAGATAATAACTTAAAAAAAAATATATAATTTATGCTAATGTTTGTAATTCTTTTTTAGAATGAATTTAATAAGTTTAAAAGCCGAACGTTTAACGAACGTCATCAAAGATTTCCATCATTACATCAGCCAGATAATATGAAATAAAAAATCGGTGAAGTGCGAATTGGACTCGCATACTTTTATTTGCATGGCGGCCATTTTGAAATTTTGGTTTTTTTAATTATTTGTTGTTTTAGCGGCAATAGATAGATAATACACACTCAATAAAAAACACTAAATAACTTAAAATTAGTTTAAAATAATAACTCACCTAGTTTGAAAGCACACAGCTTCTAAAGCCGCTCGAATAATATGGTTCTTCGTAGTGAACGCAGTAAGTCCACAGATAATACTAGAAGAAAAATAATAAAGAAAATGGTTTTAAAACAATCTTATGTAAATAAAACTAAATATTTCCAATTTTTTTACTGACTAGTGACTCACCCTCGCTTCGGGTTCGTCCCTAGACAAATAGTCCGGTCAATATAGACATTTAAAATAACAAAAATTCCCGGAAAGCCAAATATTGGTGGAGAGCTAGCATTTACCATTACAAATAAAGTTTTAAAAATCCCCATCGATCCTATGTGTGCTACAAAAGTTATTCGGGGTCAAAGGTCAAAATTTGAGGTTTTTTGGATTTTTCTCGAAAACGGTAAGTTTCACCAAAAAAAAAAAAATTCAATCCAAAGTTGTAGATCTTAAAATTCTTTACAAAAATGGTTCTTATAATTTTTTTCCTAAGAGTTACCATTCATGAGATATCTCGATTCTAAGAGTCACATTATACATGATATGCACACATTTCCACGCCACCTGTGAGGTAGTGTACTTGGCGCGTTTTTTTTTACCGTGGTAAAAATAGTATTGAGGAGTTTTTCTGGAGCAGGTGGGAGTAAAGTTTTAATCGGTTCCAGAGTATTATCTATCAATTTCCAACCCCAGTCTTCTGGGTTCAGTTGATTGCCTAGCCATGTTTGAACTTGATATAAGTAATATATACTCGATACAAGTGTTGAATAGCAGATGCCGATGTTGGACATGATAGTTGTACTTGTTTCGCGTATTTTTTACAAAAGTTAAGTATCGGTATTTATCAATGCAAGTTATTTTTTTTTTTTTTGGAGCTCCATAAACCGCAAGAAGAAAGCGAATTTCTACCGTAATTATTGTTTGAGGTGTGGAATCAATTTCTGTAAATACTTTAGCGCAGTCAGTCAAATCTTTATATGTACATATCATGTATAATGTGACTCTTAGAATCGAGATATCTCATGAATGGTAACTCTTAGGAAAAAAATTATAAGAACCATTTTTGTAAAGAATTTTAAGATCTACAACTTTGGATTGAATTTTTTTTTTTTTTTGGTGAAACTTACCGTTTTCGAGAAAAATCCAAAAAACCTCAAATTTTGACCTTTGACCCCGAATAACTTTTGTAGCACACATAGGATCGATGGGGATTTTTAAAACTTTATTTGTAATGGTAAATGCTAGCTCTCCACCAATATTTGGCTTTCCGGGAATTTTTGTTATTTGACCACTATTTTTATGTCTAAATTGACCGGACTAAAAAACAAATCTATCCCACGGGAACCGTACATTTTTTCCGGCATGATATATATCATATAGCCTTCCTCAGTTAACGGATTATCCAATGCAAAAAGAATTTTTCAAATCGGATTAGTAGTTCCTGAGATTAGCGCGTTCAACCAAACAAACTCTTCAGCTTTATATTATATATATATATATATATATATATATATATATATATATATATATATATATATATATATATATATATATAGATAACACTAAAGCTCGTCAATAGCTACTAAACAAAACAAAACACATCAATTGACAAACACAGGAGTAAAAGGTACTGAACTGTTTTCTCTTTATCTAAAATAGATTTATTCAAAAGGAAAATGACTAACTTAGTTTTTCTAAAACAGTGACAATATTCGTTAAGAAAAGGTATAATAACAATACCAACAGTTATGAAAACCCTTAATAATTAATACACACTATTAAATTATAATTTGTGTTGGAGGAACTGTTTCATTGGACATGACGTAAACAGGTCATTTAATTAAATGGCTGCGACTATTCGCCCGATTTACTGAGTACGTGTCTAGGGAAAACTTTCTTGTATCTGACCCGTGGATTGATTAAAAGTTTAAGCTTTCAGATACACTAGAAAAAACTTGCTAGGTTCCCTCAGACATGCAGGTGTCCTTACAATGTTTAACTTTACCATAACAAGTATAGTCCATTTTTTCTTACGTGTCCTAATTGGTAAACAAACACTACCTTGAACGAAAATCACTTGTTTTCGGACAATCATACATTTTAGATTTGGTTTTATCGTTTATAACTCTTTCAGAAACACACACGCTACAAATTACACTAATAAAAGCTGTTAATTAATGATTTAAACACATTATTTTTGCTAAAATTGAAATATTAACAGAACCAACTTTCACAGATAAAAAATGAACACAACATTTTGACGTTTCGATACGCTACTTTGTCTTTGAATTATAGAGATGTACATTTAGAATGAATTATCGAGAGTGAAAACTGAACTTATTAAAAATAACAATATCTTTAAATTACAAAGTACGATATTTTGTTCAAATTGTTATTAGGCTTAAAATACTAATGTCTTCTGTAGAATATAGAAGATTTTTAATTGCTTTTAATGAATTTATACTTATTATTTATTTGTTACTGTAATTATTATTATTTCGTATCTTATTGCACAGTTTATTAAAACGGAGTGAGGGACTTCTGACCGCTTTTTGCTTTTTTAGGTTAAAGTTTTAAAAATGAGTTTATATTAAGGCCAAAAAAATCTTAAAAAACTTTCACGTCATTGATTTATTAAATAGACAAGTGACATTTTGACAACTTTTATTAAAATTTAATAAAGACAATTATAATAAAAAAGTTATTGATGAAATGGCCGCTCATAAAAATATAATTGTTCTGCGCCTTCCGCCGTATCATTGTGAATTAAATCCAATAGAATTAATATGGGCACAATTAAAATCACATGTAGGAAAAAATAATAAAAGTTTTAAAATGGCTGAAGTCAAGGAGCTAGTCAGAGAAGAATTAAGAAAAATTGGTACGGCGTCTTGGATAAATTGTATTGAACATGTGAAAAAAGAAGAAGACAAAATGTTGCAGCTTGACGGCTTAATAGATGCTGCAACAGATACACCGACCCCTAATTTTATAATACATATATCAGAAGAGTCGAGTAATTTATCATCGGAATCAGACTAATAAAATTATTAAAATAACTTGTCGTATTATTTCTACCCAATACTTTACGTTCACTGCATAAAAATTAAAAACCATTAAGTTCAGTCATTCATTCGTCATGCAGATCTCTATGAATTATCTCTGGTCACCTGTACGCCATATTTGTTTACTATTTAAGACGCGTAAGAAAAAATAGACTATAGACTACAAGTGGTAGTCATATTGAAAATGATTCGCACATAAAAATACCAGAGGTATTCAGCCCTTTATTTTTAACGTCCCACTGCTGGGCGCGGGCCTCCCTTCAATACGAGCGGGCGGACTTCACATGTCTTTCGAAAACTTACTAGGTCTTCTCAGACATGCAGGTATCCTTACGATGTTTCCTTCACCGTAAGGCAAATGGTAATCATGTTAGAAATGATTCGCACATGAAAATATCAGAGATGCGAGACCCGGGATTAGAACCCGCTTCACTCGGTTTCCTAAGCGAGCGCGTTACCACTGGGCTACCACAGCCTTTCCTCACATACATACAAAAAGCTACTCACCCCCTAGCGTCTTTCCTCCAGTAGGGCGCGTACAGGCCGTTGAGCGCGGGCACGAAGTACACGTCCCCGGTGGAGAACACCTGGCCGGCGATGTGCTCCGTGTCGCGCGACACGTCGCTGATCAGGTGGAGGTTGTCCCGGAGGAACTTCATCGCTCCCCCCGCTACCGCGATCGAACCTGTTGGGGAAAATATTTATTTTATTGTTAAACTAGCGACTCACCCTCGCTTTGCTTCGGGTTCGTTTCTAGACAAAAACAAATCTATCCCACGGGAACCGTACGTTTTCCGGGATGATATACCTATAGCCTATAGCCTTCCTTAGGTAACGGGCTATCCAATGCAACAATGCAAAAAGAATTTTTAAATCGGATTATTAGTTCCTGAGATTAACGCGTTCAACCAAATAAACAAACAAAAAAATTCTTCATGTTTATAATATTAGTATAGATTTTATAGGTAAAAACGTACGCTAACTCTCTTGAAATCATTTAAATGGTAACAAATTATTTTTTTGAAATAATTCAATGTTGGTTTTATTTCACACTAGAGACTCATTCACCTTTTTGAAACTTAGTATGGAATAGGTAGACTGTATATACATAGATATGATGAGTTTTACATGACTTAATTGAAAAATGATTGTAATACTTTCTTAGATTTACGCGAATATTTGAAATTTTAAATAAAACTATCTTTTCGGATTTTTTCGCGAATTTATTTTGATTTTTGTTTCACAACGTTTCGAATACTTTACAGCAATCATGGCCACGGGAGAGACTAAGGTTTAAGATGTCTTAAAAGCACCGCAAATTAACAAAAATGAATTCAAAAATTCAAAAATGTCAACAAAGTACCTTCGAGTTTTTTTATTAAGATATTAGCGGCTCACCCTCGCTTCGCTCAGTTTCGCCTCTGGGGTAAGAAATACAAACCTATCCCACGGGAACCGTACATTTTTCCGGGATAAAAAGTAGCCTATATATTATTCCAGACTATAATCTATCTTTGTACCAAATTTCATCCAGATCCGTTCAGCCGTTCTAGCGTAAAAGAGTAACAAACATCCATACTCACAAACTCTCACATTTATAATATTAGTATAGATTCTCGGTAGTAGCCCGGAATTGTGATGGCGGTGTTCATCTTCTCACTGCAAGTGTCGAAATATCGTCCCATTGGACTTGGAGTGTAACTGACTTGTATACTATAATATCTCCTGCAGATGGTATGTCAATGAAATTAGCCGCCGTGGCCGAAATCGTTCAGAACATTATTGTAACCAAAAACCAACCTTCCAAAGCATAAACAGCAGGTGAGTCTGGTCCTAACTTGTATGCAACGGTCGTCAATAGCCCATGCGTGGACTGAACCCGTCTGGTCCCAGTATTGTATAGAAGGAAACATCCACTCCTGTATGTGTTCTTCGCTTGGCCCGCTTGGAGGCAGTTCTGACCGACCAGAGCTGACTGCTGGTTGCCTAGAATCTATTAAGTTTCGAAATATTAGTTACTATCGACTCATTCTCGCTTCGCTTCGGGTTTGTCCCTGGATAAAAACAAATCTATCCCACGGAAACCGTACATTTTTCTGAGATAAAAAGTAACCTACGTGCTATTCCAGACTATAATCTATATCCGTGTCTTTCATCGAGATTCGTTCAGCCGTTCTGTCGTGAAAGAATAACAAACATATAAACATCCATTCATCCATCCTCACAAACTTTCACGTTTATAATATTAATATAAATTAACGACTTCTACTATTTACTAAATTATCATTTACTTCACTGTATTACTAGCGACTTACTGTAGCTTCGCTTGAGTACGTCCCTAGATACGTTTTAATTTTTTTGAGCGAAACCCTAATTCTTTTTCTAAAATAAAAGTAGCCTAAGTTACTTCCATATAACATCAGCTATCTGTCAGTGGAAGTCCCGTCAAAATAAGTCCCGAAAAAAAAAGACTCGTTAAAATTGGTCCAGCCGTTTCAAAGATTAGCCGGAACAAACAGACAGACAGACAGACAAAAATTTTAAAAATTGTGTTTTTCTTATAAATACAATATATAATTTCATAAGCATTTAGTAAAAAGTTTTTATTTCCACATTACAAACAGACACTTCAATTTTATTTATCTGTATAGATTAACAATAGCCAAAAAAGTTACTCAGCAACCATTATTATCCGACTTCAATCAAATTCAAAGTTATCACGATTTCTGACAGAAAACACATTTATATTGGAATAAAAATAAATATAGTCTATAGTCGCTGATAAAGTATCTTATTGTATAATTTATAAGCACCTTAATTTACAAATACTTACACCAGATATCCTAATTCCTTCCAAAATGGAATCATTCTTCACTGTTCCGTATATCTCAGAACTACTGCGTATTTGCGGCAGCGAGTCTCTATGTATGCCGAATAACCTAAAAAAAAGGAAAATAAAAATAATAAAAAACACACTATATTTTACATACTAATAATTTCTTATAAAAACAACACTTTATGAATAAAATTATAAAAAAATAACTTACTGTTATTAACAAAAAAGTAAGCTTTAACGTACATCGTCAGTTTTAAACATATTTAAATAACTCTAATTAAACAATTTAAAAATATTAATTTAGGATTGCCATTATTATGATCCTTAAATTAAAAAAAAATAAACAACAAAAAGACTTCTACGTCAAAAAAAAACATAAAAAAACCGAGGAGACAATGTTTTTTTTTTTTCATTTAAAACTTCGTTACGGATGCATGTGTACTCACCTACAAAGCATAGGATCCCAGTTCAACGTCTCCAAATTCATGAGTAAAGTCCTCGAAGCATTCGTCACATCCGTTATATGAAGACCACCGTGAGGTCCACCGGTTAAGTTCTACATGTGAAAATAATACAGATATTTTAATATAAATACCGAGTAAAGAATAATACAAATAATAATTTCAATATATGTATAATATGTACATTAATTTGTTACGTAACCCTAATACATGGGAACTACCTCGCGTCGACCACCAACGTCGCATTCCATTCGTATGAATTTTTACTGTTAAAGACTTTGTTTCGCAACCCTAATGCATGGAAACCACCTCGCGAGTCGCGTCGACCACCAATATCGCATTCTTTTCATATTACAACATAATTCCCGTAAAGTGCCAGTGTTGTAACATCCGAGTGTACCTTATTCTTAAAGACCTTTTTCCGTTCATTGCATTTGTCACACTTCGACAGTGTAATCACCTTAGGATAATTAGTTTGTAGAAATAGTATTAAAGTATTTTATAAGTAAAGTTTTATTTCATTTGCATCCTCTGATTGTGACTTCTATAATTAATTGCTAAACATTAATGTTTTAAAATAATATAAATTGTTTAAAATATAAGTAAATAAATGTTAATAAATAAAAATAGCTAATAGATTTTATTATAATAAAGAAAAAAAATATATAACCTAATATTATTGCTATCTCTCTCTTAAGGAGAAGAAAACTAATGTTTAAAATGTACAAAACAATATGGTATTATTTTTAATATTACTATTTTTTTCTCAAACCTACAACCTGAAGTAACACGTAAGCTACTGTTAGACACTTTAGGACATACCTGAGAGAAGTCAGAGTAAACCGCTAGTATATGCATAAATAGCTCACCCAAATAATCCACGAATCAACTGTCCCGAACAATAATCTCTTATCCCTGCTCGCTCTTCTAACTGCCTTTATGTTATCCTTTAGCCATCTCATTTTCAATGCACTAAAATAAGGACTGATCGGTAACCCGGATATACCTTTGAGATAATTCTTATTTCTATCCGGGACTTTCGCTAATATCGCATCTACTGTACTGTCTGTCCGTATGTCGTTCCATGCTGAAAAAAAAATCATATATAATTATATTAAATTCTATATCTAAATGAAATAAAAAATTAAACACAGCTTAAAAAAAAATATTTAAATACACCGACTTCAAAGACACTTTAAAAGTAATTATTTCTTCGCTTATACAAAAACTAGCTTATGTAATAAAAAAAAACAGTTTATGATTCGCATAATATCACAAAACATACACAAAAAAAATACGTAATAAATACCTCCTTCTTTTTTAAGTCGGTCAAAACGAAAAATAAATTATATTTTCATATATTATGGAATACTTTTCCCTCAAACTCAAAAATTATAGACGGAGCCCGAAAAAAAATTGTCAAAGTCAAAAATAGTAGCTTAATTTAGCTATTTAAGCTGCTTTTCTTCGATAAAGGAAAATTTATATAATTGATAGTAATTCATTTGCGATTTTTGTGAAGAAAATGCGAATAATAAAAATAATACTAGATATAGGTATATTTTTGATCTTTTAAGCTTCAGTTACGAGTAGTTCTCTTTGTCTTGAAAGAGATAGTACAATATTCGCTTTTTTTTCTTTATTATAATAAAACATGATTGTTTGGCTTCATATTTAGTTCTATCACACTCTGGCTATATTATTTTTACTCTGAGGCTTTCCCATATGACACTTACATATTGCGGGATGCAAGGGCTCGCCGGTGAACTTATCCCATGCTATCGTCGTTTCCCTTTGATTTGTTACGCCTAACGTTATTATATCATCTTTTGTGTAACCTGAAAAAGAATAATATTAAAATTATATATACACTAGCGACTCACCCTCGCTTTGCTCGGGTTCGTCATCTAGGTACGTTTAACGGTTATATATATATATATATATATATATATATATATATATATATATACATAGGTATGATGAGCTGTTGTGGGTTTTATTATAACGTGTTTTCCCGTAGGAATGAGATAATCTTCAGCTGTCCAATTATCTCCACACAAAAAATCACGCCAATCCGTCTCTCTGTTTCAACGTGAAAGAAGGACAAACAAACAAAGAAACAAACAAACACACTTTCACATTTATAATATAGTATGGATGTAAATTTTGATAGAAAACTATGTGGCATATTGTACAAAGTATCAGTATTAATTGAAATATTTTTAGCTAGTACAGTTGCAGACTGTAGGACCTAGTTTTGAGACCTGGGTCAGATAAAAAAAAATAACTTGATTTTTCTGACGAAAACCTTCCATTTTACATATAAATGAATATAATTTACAAACTCAAATCAAATCAAAATGCACTTTTTTCAAATAGACTTTTACAAGCACTTTTGATTCGTCAATTTTACGTTTTAAATTTAAATTAAATGTTAATCTGTAAGTCCGTGAGGAATCTATCACCGATCTACCAAACTGACACATGATGCCTTTAAAACCAATAGTTATACGAGGAAAAAAAAATAATCTTTTTTTAACGATCAACCTCCCTCGTGTCTTCTCCATTGTACGTGACATTGGGGAAGTAATCTGTGCTCAACTATCACATTTTGAAGCCATTAAGAAGAGAATTGAATTGAGATAAAAGAGAAGTATTTAGGTAAAAAAGAAAACAATAAAAATATAATGTTTTATATATAATACTCACCTAACTCATCCAATTGATCTATAGCATTCTCAGCACACAACTTTATGTGGTGTATAATTTCCAAGGGGTCTTGCTCGTACCATCCCTCTTGAGGCTGGACTTCTGTTTTATCCAATTGATACGATACTAACTCTTCTGAACGTTCCGCTTCATATATCTTTAAAAAAAATAGAAATTGTTAACTTCTATACTAATATTATAAAGAGGCAAAGTTTGTTTTGTTTGTTTCTTTGTTTGTTTGAACGCGTTAATCTCAGGAATTACTAACCCAATTTAAAAATATCTTTTTGCATTAGATAGCCCATTTATTTGAGGAAGCCTATAGGCTATATCATGATGCTACTATCTAAGGGAGCGGAGCAGTAATTATAAATGTCAACAAATCGGGCAGACTTCCATACATTATTGTAAAACTATGTATACGATATAAATACTGCTATATCGCTATATAACATAAAGCCAAAGAGTTTTTTTTGTAGCTTCAACGCGGGCAAAGCCGCGGGTTCTGCTAGTTTGATATATGTAGTTAACCTAAAACTAAAGATTTCATTTTATTTTTTAACAATGGTTTTATTTCAACTCAAGTATGTAACTAAAGCAAGTCAGCTATAACCAAATTATTGTAGAATCGATTTGAATTTTAGCAAGTATGTATATGTATGTAATTCAGGAAAGCAATTTAAATTGGGCTCATTTGGTTACGTAAAATGGTTCTCAATGATAGACCACACGTTAGACTTTTTTAGTTAAAACGTTAGCTTTCTATTAGTTTTAAAGCGTATATAGATGTATAGATATAGTATGGAATTAAATCAATAAAAAATATATTTATTTTAACTTTTCAATACGTTACAAATTAAATTTTCCTAATAAAAAACAAAGTAAGTCGTCACAAACAAAATCGACGATATTAAAATTAGTTACACTTGAAATTACATTACAAAACATTTACATTTATATTATCGCCATGTGATCTTGAACATACCCAAGTCACGATATGTCGTGTATAATAAAGCTAAATAACTCTTTCAAACGAGGATGCTTATTTGGTACGTAAACAACTTTTAATAAACGTTTTCGATTTATCAATTTTTGTTCTAAGTTATGCCGAAAAAGTTATCGATATATAAAATAGAATAAATAAAACAAATTAAATCTGTATCTGAAAGCTATTTTAAGGTAATTTACTTACATATATTTTAGTAATAATTATTAACATAAATGAAAACTTTGGAAACCTTTTGGAAAAATCATATTTAGAGCATATTAGCGACTCACCTTCGCTTCGTTTGGGTTTAACGTTTAGTATAGATTTCTCAGAGATAAGATATTTTCCCGCAGTAAAGAGTACCCTATATATTGGCCCGGATAACCAGCTATCATAGTACCAAATTTCATCAAAATCCGTCCAGCAGTTTTCTCGTGATGCGTTCCCAGACAGACAAAAAATCTCAAAACTATAGATTCGGCCTCTATACCGATAATAATGTCTATTTCAATAAGATTTTCCAAAAAATATTGAATGTACAGATTCGACTCAGTTAGAATTTTATTATAACGATGTATAGATAAAATAACCAATACAAAAAAATTTAGAAACTCCTCATGTGCCCCTAATTATAATTATTTGTAAGAATTCACATTCGACATTCTCTGGCTTCTCCACGAGTATGTGATGTTTTGAAAACTCCCCGTCACCCTCGAAGACATTCAGTATGTTTATCTTGACACCTCAAGGGTTTTAGTGTGGTAGATATTCCACTACTTGACTATTCAAAAAATTCGTGTCAAATTTTCTTACGCTAAAAATATAAGATTTCTTTGTATGTTACGCTTTGAAATCTATGTATACTAATATTATAAAAAGGAAAGACTTTTTGTTTGTTTGTTTGTTTGTACCGAATAAGCTCCGAAACTACCTACTGAACCGATTTAGATGAAATTTGATACCCTGGAAATGACAAAGAATAGTTTTTATCCCGGAAATCAATCCCTTAGGGGGTGAAAATGGGGATGAAAGTTTGTATGAGGAAGCAACCTATGGAAGAACCCGAGCGAAGCGAGCGTGATTCGTTAGTTTTAAATAAAACTATAATTTCAGATTTTTTCGCGGATTTATTTTAATTTTTGGTTCGCGACGTTTTGAATGCTTTACAGCAATCATGGACACGGGAGAAATTAAGCATTCATATCTTTGAAAAAAAAAACTGAGAAAAAATCACAAAAAAATAGTTTTATTTAAAACATCAAATATTCGCATAAATGTAAGAAAGTATTATGAATTGAAGAAAATTGAAGATTTCTATGTTTACGTACCACAAATCTGACTGTCTTTGTTCCATCGTCGATGACGCCCACGAGAGACTTTTTGGCGCCGTCCCTAACAGGCATCTCGTCCCCTGAAAGCAAAATTAATGACGCATTTAAAAACATTTTTCGCATGTGAATACGTTTAAGAAAATCACGTGCTTTACTAAAATAGATTCATGTAACAATACTAGTTGTTTTTTAAGAATGCATTTTTCTAACAGAACTATTACATGTAAGATTTTACTACACTATGGAAATTTAAAGGAATTTATCGATACACTAGAGCAGCGGTCGGCAACCTTTCAGCAGGCAGGGGCCACTAGGTGGCAATAGCTAGTAAAAGCTGGCCGTACTTGTGATATCAAAAACGAAAGAACATTTTTCCTAATACTTTATCTGCAGTATGAGTGAATTCCTAAATTTTGCATTTCTTTTTCGAAATTCATGACTTAGTAGTTTAAATATTAAGAAAACTACATATACATTTCATAAAATACATATTTGTATTTCTCCAAAAATTATTTCCAAATCTAAAATATATTTATTTACACTACGTCTATATTAGATTAATTTTTTCCAACTAGAGACAAACGTGAAGTTATAAAACTTCCATAAAATGTTAAAAAAAACTATAAAAACAATGTCACCGTAACACAAAAGATATCATACACTTAATCTACACTAATATTTTAAAGAGGTAAAGTTTGTGAGTTTGTGACGTGTAGTGGGTAATCTCTGGATCTACTAAACTGATTTAGATAAAATTTGGTAAGATAATTTGAGACCCTGGGGAGGACATAGGATACTTTTTATGCCGGAAATCATCCCTTAAGGGGTTGAAAATGGTGATGAAAGTTTGTATGGGGAAGCAAGCTAGGGATGAACCCGAACCCTTTCGAAAGTTTGTTTGTATGTTACTTCTTTACGCTGAAACGGCTGAACTAATTTGGAAGACATTTTGTTATTACCTGGAGTAATACATAAGCTACTTTTAGACTCCTTTATTTAACGTAATGCGTTAACACATACCACTTGTATACAGGTGGTTTAGTGGAACTCGTCAGTCAGAACCCAGAACGACCCACTAAAACCCACCACGACAGGGTCTAGACCAATTTTGTATAGATTTTTTTCATAATTTCTTATCTATTTTCGTAACTTTTTATAATACTATTAGTGAAAATAATAAAGAAAAAAAAAAAATTTAGATAATACTACACTATTGCGCATTACATTGCTTAGCGTCCAATTTTCGTAATCGACCTTTGGCGTACAACTCTGTACTGTATAAAAAACAACCGAGTTTGATGTATTTTTAAATACCCGTATGACATCCACATGTTTAATTCTCCACAATAATTTCCTTAACAATTAGTTTTGACATAACAACTATTATTTCAAAGAAGAGATTTCTGTGTAGTACCTACGTACCTACTGAACTTGGCTTGTATTCATTGAATTATTCGATTTTAATACAAAAGTTTGGAAAAGTATGAGTAAATAAGAACAATGGACCCATAAAATAACCATGTATTATAAAATAATGGCAAGTATAATCTTAAGTAGTTAGTTTCCACGTTTACAGTAATAAATATGGCCTTGCCGTAGGAAGGAAAATGTAATATTTTCTAATATTTTTCAAGATTATCAGGTTTAGAGTATGAATTAGGTGATTACGAAATTGATTTTCACGTTACGTAAATTAATATATTGGTGATATCAATAGCTACAGATAAAGTAAAGCCGGTGGGCGGAGATATTTGCTGAAACGAATTAATGAGGAATCAAGGCTGTATAGTGCTGACTTGCGAGTAACTATCCCAAAATAATATTGTATCCAGCCCTTTACAAGGTCCCACTGGGGGGAACCGGCCTCCTCTTAATGCGAGGGATCAGGTCGTAATCCATCACACTGGTCAAGTGCGGGCGGAATTCACATGTCTTTCGAAAACTTGCTAGGTTCTCTCAGACAAGCAGGTTTGATGACGATGTTATCCTTTACAGTAAGACAAGTGGTAATCATGTTGAAAAATAATATTACTTAAGAAAATAATACAAGTTGAAATTGTATAAAGATTATTGATACCTGATAAATAGCAAATAGCTCTAAGAGATTTAAGTCAATGTCCCATGTAGATAATATATGCACGTCCTAGGCTTTCGACGTACCTACCTAGTACGCAAGCTAAGTTGCGGGCATAAACTGGTGTAATACATTAAATATGACCCAAGAGTTTTACCAATAAATAAATAAATATGTTGGGACACTATGACACACCACCATCTAGTTCCATGGTAAGCTACGAGGCCTGTGTTATGGATACCAGACAGTTGATACACTACAAATATATAACTTTAAATATATACATATTATAAATATAAACACCCATGACTGGAGTACAAACATTCGTGTTCATCACACAAATGAATGCCCCCAGCGGGACCCGAACTCGCGACCGCTGGCACAGCAAGTAGGGTCACTACAAACTGAGCCAAACGTGTCGTCAATAGAGACAATTATTATGATCAGAATTACAGATTTGCTTGATTAAAGGAAATTGATAAAATTATTGATAGATTGAATTGAAGAATTGATAGATATTTATATATACTTAATTATAAGAAAGGTCAATAAACCTGTCAGTAAAATAGTTTATTTTATTACTTTCCGAAACCGTGATCTTATGATCTAATCCTCCAATAGATTCAATCTAAACTTACTAATATTATAAAGAGGCAGACTTTGGTTGTTTGTGTGTTTGTACGCGCTAATCTCAGGAACTACTGATCCGAATTGAAAAATTCTTTCGGCTTTAGATAGCCCGTTTATTGAGGAAGGCTATAGGCTATATATCATCATGCTCCTTTCCAAGAGAGCGGAGCAGTAATCATAAATGTCAACAAATCGGGCAGACTTTCATACATTATTGTAAAACTAATGTTTATAATCAAACTTTAACACGGATGAAACCGTGGGGACAGTATTATATAATTACACAGCGACGAACCCGAGCGAAGAAAAGGTGCGTTGAAAAGTTATGCCATATGATAAATATGTAGTTATAAATATCTTGGAACATCAACACACAGCACCATCTAGTTCCATGGTAAGCTACAAGGCTTGTGTTATGGATACCAGGTAGTTCACTACACATATATAACTTTATATAAATACATATTATAAATATAATCATCCATGACCCCCAGCGGGACTCGAACCCGCGACCGCTGGCACAGCAAGTATGGTCACTGCAAACTGAGCCAAACGTGTCTTCAAACGTCGTGATATTCGTATCATGAAAATAATGGATATTTTCTTTGCAAAATAAGACAAATAGTCCGGCAAATCGTAAAAAACAATATTAAGTATAAATGGTTCCTACATGCAATACTTCTGCCTAATGGTAACCATAATATAAGTAAACTTATAACACTAAGCTCATGCCCCTCATACGTTCGCCCTAAGATGAAGAAGAACAAAAACAAAAAAAGAAGACAAAAGAAGTTTTTTTTATAAGAAGTAAGATGTTTAGTAACGACTCTTGCTCTCTCAAAACTCACCCAAAAACGCATGTATAAATAGGTAGTAGATACCTGTTACTACAACGATGTAATAGGGTATAGTAGCTACTTCCGCCACTGAGAGCCTTTGATCTTAATGATGTTAGTTCGTTGGCAAAACTCTCAAAGGCCTCAACAAAATTATATAATTGGAGATGATTCTTCAAACAAATATCAAGTAGACACTGAGTAGAAAATAAGGTGGCTTTATAAATATTGTTTACGTTGGAAAATAAAAACGACGATTTCATTACATGTCTTGATGGCATAAACATGGCTTGTCCGTATTAATATTATAAATGTGAAAGTTTGTGAGAATGTATGGATGTTTGTTACTTTTTCACGCCAGAACGGCTGGTCTGGTTGAAATTTGGCATAGATATAGATTTTTAGTCTGGAATAACACAACACATAGGTTACTTTTTATGTCGAAAAATATACGATTTCCAAGGGATAGATTTGTATTTGTTTTTCTAGAGGCGAACCTGCATTTCTGAAAGAACCTAGCAAGTTTTCGAAAGACATGTGCAGTACGCCAACCCGCACTTGGCCAGCGTGGTGGACTATGGGCTGATCCCCCGTATTCAAGAGAGGCCTGTGCTCAGCAGTGGGACGTTAAATAGGGCTAAATATAATACAATCTTGCTTGTTTCCTAAATACTTTTAAACCGAAAAAGTACCGTACTGTTTACGTGAAGTCCTTGATATAGAAGTAGCAGATACGTGACCTACATTTTTAACGCGATAAAAACAACGGTTAAATGACAGTAACAAAAACGTATGATTTTACCGAATTTATATTTAAAAATGCTAATTATTACTCATATAGTTATCAACTGTGGTTTAAGCAACGTTTATCGCTACAATATTTTTATGTTATTTTGAATTTCCTCAAATCTATTTATAAAATTGTAAGTTATTAAAATTGAGACAATCAAAATGTTCAAAAAGTTTAAGTACTTAAGTAAGTAAATTATACGATATTTAAGTATACTATGAATATTTTTTTTTAAATAACTCTTAAATTAAAAAAAAAACTCCCCAACGCATAAATAAAACAAACAACAACAAAAATGTCTCTATAATTTCCTAGTATTTACCTCAGTGGGTACTTCCCCGCTACTGAGGAAACTTATTTATATAGCGATAGACTGTATACCTATAATAAGATAATAATTCCTCCAATACGTCAATTACCCTGTGCATTAATCACTTTTTAATAGCTCTTGCCCGTACTTTTCATCAATCTTGTATTATCTTCATTTATAACATGTTACATGTAAACAAATATTGCAAGTTAATTTTAACCGAAACTTAAATTAAAATATTATAAGCATACGAAAGCCGTATAACAGTACAATAATTCAATACCATGGAGCCAACATTCGCCTTTTAAAACTCCTCAATGAGTACGAATGTATCGTACATAATTAAACTTTTAAGTTTAAGCTTATTTGATTCGTAACTCTAATATGTTGCAATTGGCCAAAAGCATATTTTTTATAATTTTTAAAAAATATTTTTGCCAACTCATATTTTAATGAAGATACTGAAAAACTCGAAAATAAAAAAAAACAATTCTAAAATAAAACCTTTATGCTTAAACAATTCCACTACAACAAATTTTCTAATGGAATTTAAACAAAAGCAAATGGATATATAATGTACTTTAAATACATATATAACAGAATCAGAGAAAAGGATATAATGAGATTAATCTTATAATACAATAATCAGTTTATTGTGCGAGAGACTTCTAGCTATGTAATAGAAAACGACTCTCCATTACCCCGTACTAGGAAAAATGTACTCATAAGTGGGAAAATTAAGTTATGTGCTTGGTACAATTTAATTAGAAAATAATTCAGTTCTTCTAAAGTACTATCTTTAGGATCGAAACTTTCCTCAATAAAAGTAAATTAGATCAAATTGTTTGTTGACGGACTCAATTTCATTCGAATACTAGTTAGGTGGTCGTTACCGATGTGCAGATTTCCTCAATATGTTTACCTTCACTATATAAACAAGTGGTTATCACGTTGAAAATGTTTCGCACTTGAGAATATCAAAGATATTAGACCCAGGGTTTTAACCTGCTTAGCTTGGTTTTCCTAGCCAGCGACTTACCACTGTGTTACCATGCTTAACAGCACAGTCAATAATTTTATTGAACAAATCAAATGTTTTAAATTTTAAAATATTCAAAAAAATCAAATCTTTGTAATTTTTACACGGTAATTAGTACTTAATAATAGGTATAGCTAAATAGTTGTAAAATACAACGAATTATCCACGAGAAAAATATGTCCCAACATACTTATTTTTATTATTTATACTCCAAACAAGATTGTGAATGCTTGAACGACATTACCATAAAGATTACCTATATTTGTAAAAGTAAAGTAAGCTCAATTTCATACGTTAAGACTCTTACTTCAAAGTTAACTAACAAAAAAAAACAAATTAAGAACGAGTACCGCACAAAAACTTGTACTATTATAATTTTATCGCGTTTAAAAAACTGCATTCTTCATGCTATGGTCGTGTTTTATTTCAGAATTTTAATTGCATGTGTCTGGCTTTGTCTTAATCTGAATAATTTTCTCTTTGGCATATTGTGTTTCAAAACTATAGGTAATTATAACCTCCTGACCGATATCGGCCTCGACGGCCAATCTCACTGAGACTAATCATTTGCGCAAGATTAATCTCTTCTTAATGCACATGCGCGTGCGCAACACAAGTGAAATCTCAGATCAAAAAAAAACAGGTGCAGGGCTGGCTTTACGAGCTCTCCGAAGCACGGAGATGAAACACCGCCAACTTCCCATTTCTGGGCTTATTCTTAGAATTCTGGACAGAAAATCTCGATTACTATAATTGGCCCGATCTGGGACTCGATCCTAGGACCTCCAGATCTCTGGCCATTTTTGCAACTAAAACAATGAGGTAGTTTGTTAAAGAATAAACAACATAAAAATATTTATATTTTTTCTTAGCAGAAAATCCTAACTTAGTCTACATTTTTCTACGACACATAGTATTAAGGAGAAATAATGAGGGCAGATTACCTACATAGGCTTGTCTCTTTACATCTAGGGACGGGTATTAAAGCCAGTAAAAAAGTGGGTTACCCTATTTTGACGTCTGGATTTTATGTATGGATATTTTCTACTCTCGATGAAATAACCGCAATTATAGAAATAAAACCAATATCTTTTTATGAAAAAAATACCGATTGATAACCTTTTGGAAGTCGGTTAAAAATAGGCTTAGAGACTGTTATGATAACGTATCATGTAATTAGTAGTTTGTAAGTAAGCCAATATGTTAATCCAAGTTATAAGCAATTAATAATAAATATATCTTTATCTATATTAATTATATACTTAATTTAAAAAAATATATTAAGCTGTGTGAAAAAATAACAAACAAATGTAATCACAAACTTTTCCATTCATAATATTATTGTGAAATATCGTAAATTTGAATAGACTACCTAGTAGGTACCTGTCTATTCCATAAGAGAAAGCAATTAATGTTTAATAAATTAATAAAATGAGAGCTAAAAGGATAAAATCGAGAAGAACCAAGGACACGGTAATATAAAAGAGAATCAATCAACAAATCATAACACTTAACTGTAGTCGGATAATAAGGATGAATTTCAATACGACAAAATATTTAAATCAAACGCACTGTAAACTAATGTTTTTCTTCGATAGACAACTCTAATGGATTACTGTATCATTACACGATGTAATATATATATATATATATATATATATATATATATATATATATATATATATATATATATATATATATATATTCTAATATAAAGCTGAAGAGTTTGTTTGTTTGGTTGAACGCGCTAATCTCAGGAACTACTAATCCGATTTTAAAAATTCTTTTTGTATTAGATAGCCTGTTAACTGAGGAATGCTATGGGCTATATATCATCCCGGAAAAATGTACGGTTCCCGTGGGATAGATTTGTTTTTGTCTAGGGACGAACCCGAAGCGAAACGAGGATGAGTCGCTAGTAATAATAATAAAAACTCTTTATTGTACACACAAAAGAAGAAGAAATAAGAAAAGAATAATACATTAGTAGGAAAATGCACAAGAGGCGGCCTTATCGCTAAAACAGCGATTTGTATGAACGAATGAAATACTTACAACTAACGCTGATAAAATTCAAAAGATTATAAGTTAATACTCTTACTAATGCGTAGATTATTATTATAACTTGCATACAGTATACTAATATTTCAGAACTAGCGATGGTAGATGATTCTTTAAATTGACATAACTTTTTTATTTATGAACCGATTGAAATAAAATAAACTAAATGTTAAGTGAAGCTTACCACAATATATTAGTGAAAACCGCACCCAAATCGGTTAAGCCGTTTCTGAGATTAGCGCGTACAAACGCACTGACAAACAAACAAAAATTCTAAAAATCATTGTATTAGGTTCTATTGCGTTAATGAAGACCCCCAATATTAGTTTTTCTCAAATATCTTCCAATGTACAGACAACGATCAGTTACATTTTTGTTATAGATATATGTATAAATATATAGATAGTAACCTTCAAAGGATTGTCCTTCCGATAGGTTTATTTCACTGCTCGTGGACTATCATTGCTATCTTTGTTTAATAAGAATAACAAAAGTGTAATTACTATTAATTGATATAAAAGAGATGTTATTTATAAGTTATAACTTACATAATATATGTATTTTTACAATAGTACCTACATATTAACAAAAAAATGTATACAACTACTGTAGTAAATCTGAATTACGTTGTTACTAACTAATTACACCTTAGTCCTCACGAGTATATGATCATATAAATAAATACATATATAGGTATAAGTATGTTGAGACATTAACACACAGCACCATCTAGTTCCAAGGTAAGCTACGAGGCTTGTGTTATGGATAATTGATACACTACACATATTATATAACTTTAAATATATACATATTATAAATATAAACACTTATGACTGAAGTAAAAATATTCATGCTCATCACAGAAATGAATGCCTCCAGCGGGACTCGAACCCGCGACCACTGACACAACAAGTAGGGTCACTACAAACTGAGCCAAACGTGTCGTCTAATAAACATGAAGTGATTATTTATATATGTACATATATCATACAAGTAATACAACAATTTATCTGTTTACAGTGCTTATCTAGTTTATATCAGTCTTAACGCGATAATAAAGATTTAAGAAAACGTTAATTTCAGTGTCGATTTTGTATGGTAATTTTCCATTTTACGTGAAGGTTGCTTAAACCTATCTTTAATTTTGAATAAAATTTAAGTCTAATCTGCGATTTTAAAATAAGTATCATATGGTAGCTTAATATACTCGTATATTAAATTTATATTTATGTGCCAGAAAACTTGTACGAAACCAAACCTCAAATAGTCATTAAAAATTTTGTGTATCCTTCTGTTTTATACTATCTAATCGTCTTATGCCATTTCTCTGAAAAGTTTGAATCGATTTTAATACATTTATTTTATGAATACTCAAATTGACTATAAGCTGTATCTACAAAACATAGGCTATTGTTAGGGATGTACCCGATGTCGAAATTAATCCAATCGTTTCGGAGATTAGCCGGAACAAAAGACAGACAGACAAAAATAAAAAAATGCGTTTTTCTTATAAGTACCGTATGTAATTGCATATGCATTTAGTAAAAAGCAAACAGACACTTCAATTTTATTTATGTGTATAGACAATTTATCCTCTTTCTTAACTTATGTAAAATTTTGAGCATTCTCCCGTTCCACGAGTTTGTTTACGTAATATTGGAGCAGTATCTACGATCTCGATAGCTTCATAACTCGCTTTGTCTTAACCAGGACTAAAATTATATGGCACAAGTCTACAACATTAGTAATGCTGCCAGACAGTTGTTAGACGCAAATTAATCAATACATGCAAAAATTCACTCTACACATATATATAATACGAGTATATACATATTAAGTAATGTTATAAATGCGAAATTAAAACTCTGTCTGTCTGTTTCTTTGTTTGTTACGTTTTCACGCCTATACCCCCCGAACTTTTAATGAATGTTGATAGTCTATACACATTGGACATCGGATATTGACTCTACCTTTCATCGCAAAATTAAAACTTAAATGGAGTGTGAAATAATGGCTGAAAGTTTGTATGAAACCTACTTTTTAGAGTTTTTTTTTAGTTTTAGCGCGAGAGAAGCCACGGGTCCTGCTAGTACACTAATAAATTGACACCGCTTAACATGTTTTTTGGACTGCATATGCATTGATATACAAAAATGCTATCAATGTGCATATGATATGTTATACTACCAAAGAATACTATGTCAACTTATAAACTGTCTAGTGGTGTCATTATATATATATATATATATATATATATATATATATATATATGTATATATTGTAAATCTCAATAAGATTATTTGCATCGCTTCTCTTCCCACTTTCTATCTATCTGCCCAAAGGTTGCCTGAAAGAGATCGTTCTCTAGCGATAAGACCGCCTATTGTACAATATCTACTTCAATTTGTTTCTAGTTTCTACTATGTAATGTAAAATAATGTAAAATAATGACGTGCAATAAACAACATAATATGTTTTTGTATATTTCTAACATTTATATTTGCCGTCCTTTTAATTAACACGAGTTGAACGGATTTGAACTCTGAACCGCAAACATAAATCGTAGTAATTAATACTAATGGATACGAGTCATCGTCTAAAATAAATATCTAATTACATATCTAATTAAATGTTTGTATTTTCCAGTAATAAAATTGAACGTTATCTGAAATATTTTCATAAAAAAACTAGCGATTCACCCTCGCTTCGCTCGGGTTCGTCCCTGGGTACGTTTTAACGGTTAGTATGAAATACAAATCTTTGAATTTCTCGGCTTTTCTGTATTATAATATGTATGTATTATACATATAAACCTTCCTCTTGAATCACTCTATCTATTAAAAAAACCGCATCAAAATCCGTTGCGTAGTTTTAAAGATCTAAGCATACATAGGGACAGACAAACAGCTGGAAGCGACTTTGTTTTATACTATGTAGTGTATGTAGTGATACCTTAATATTTAAGCTATACATACCTACTTATAATAACTGCATACATAACATGTATTAGTTATTCCTATAAAGGTGAAGAGATTTGTTGTTTGAGCGCGCTTTTCTATCTAGATTCTAGAACAAGAACTGGCAGACGGATTTATAAAAAAAAAAAAAACAATTTTTAGCCTATTTTTTATTGAGGTTTTATAGGTACCTATCTACCTTCATAAGTAAACTATACGAGAGGAGCTCTGAGTTTAAACTACATAAATATTAGTGGTTTACACTAGCTCCGATAGAGTACTCCCCTAGAAGACACGATTATTTCCGACTTAATTCACAAATATGGTCATTCCGATAGATTATTTTTGCAGAATATTTATTAACCTTCATGGATATCCTTCTTTGTATTGATCAAATCCATACAGTATTTTTTTTAAATTAGCCCAAACTAACACAAACACTATTTTAATTTGTAATATGTAGTGGAGTTAGTAGGTAATTATTACGTAAGATGTGCGTATAATAATTTACTGTTTACTAAGTATAGCCCAACTAAAATAAAAACATTTATGGACTTGTGACGAAATATAAATAAAAAAACGTTTTTAAAGAAAAAATGATTAATAAATACATAAATAGTACTTGTCATAAGATAAATGTAAGTGGGTACTATTCATTATTAGTATGTATTTATCTATACATATAATAAAATTCTGAGTCGAATCTGTACATTAAGTATTTTTTGGAAAATCTTATTGAAATAATAATTATTATTGATACAGAGGCCGAATTTAGAGTTTTTAGAATTTTTGTCTGTCTATCTGTGACCGCATCACGAGAAAACTACTGGACAGATTTTGATGAAATTTGGTATGATGATAGCTGGTTATCCGGTGCAACATATAAGATTCGTTTTACTGCGGGAAAATATCTCATCTCTGAGAAATCTGTCCAATGAGGTACAGTGCGATGAAAATTCAAATTCCTAAGTACACAGTTATTTAGTCGGATTTTACATCAGAGATCACGGGTTGGTACATTGTTTCGCACGAACAGAATATTCTGATTTAATTTATACATATATTTGTTTAGATAACGAAACAATATATTTTATGAGTGGCAAATGTATACCAAAACGGGAATAAATATTAAACAATGTATGCAATAAGGAGGAATTTTAGGGTTCTAAGTTCGAGTATTCCTACAGATAAAGTGTGCAAACTGTTCGTCAGACCGGTTCGACTGGTAGTAATCTTCGATAACAATCAAGTGCTATAATTTCTCTAATAGCTTGTAAAATTTAATAAGTTATGTATGAACTTTGTACTTATAGTTAATTAATACTAGCTATGCCCCGCGGTTTCGCCTGCATTAAATTTGTTTGATTATAAACAGGCTGTGTGAACTTAGCACCCGACTTTGGAAAAATTGTTCTTTTTTAGGTTTCTTTTAAGCTTCGGTAACTAGTCGATAGTAAATAAAACTAACTTCGTTTGTAGTAGTGCCAAAAAAATACAGACAACAAAAAAAATGTCATCCCTCGAAATCGGAAAAAAAACTTTTTTTTCGGCTATTTCTTATAGAAAAACGTTAGTAGTGGTTTGTAGTGCATTTTTATTTTGTTTCTAGTAAAACAAAAAAAAAATCTCGATTATTTTTTTACTACACAAATTCAATTTGAAAACCTATACTTTATTTCGTTTGTACACACGAAATAATGGCACTACAAACAAACGAAATTAACGCAAAGTACTACAAACAACTACAAAGGAAAAAAAGTTACTATAAACAAAATTAACGTTACTACAAAAAATTACAAACGCTTATCTTCTTATCAACTTCTGTTCCCCTACACTTGAAGAAGATTATTCCACTACTAACCTCCACGAACGTTTTTTAGTTTTTTTTATCGTTAATAGTACCTAATCGTATACTCATCATCATTATACCTTATATATATAAAACAAAGTCGTTTTAGTTACACCATTTATAACTCGAAAACGGCTGAACCAATTTTTATGATATTTGATTTTTTGGATTTCCCGTAGTCCGGAATAGGATAATAAGTATTAAAACATCAGAAAAATAAAAAAATAAATAAAATTTATATGGCTAACACTGGCAAATAACTATTTTAAATATCTATATAAAACGTACCTCGTAACGTAGTAAACGTACTAGTATTATTTATATCTTTAATAATATAGTACACAAAAACTTTTAGTATTTGGGCTATAATTAACATATTTTACAATTGAGAGCTATAAAAATATCTTATTTTTATGGGAAAATGCAAAATTTAGTTCGAGCGCAAGTCGTTCATCTAAAACAATACCTATATCAAAACGATGTACCAGAAGATAAGTGAGTCATAAAAAAGCCTACAGAAAAGTCCGCGATATCATGTATCTATATATTAAGGTACACTCATAATAACTGCTGATTACATCTAGTTAAATTGTAACTGTTTATAAATTGTTAAACTCCGCTCCGAGATGTAACAAAGCTCTAAGGGTCTCATCTCATCATCATCTTAAAAGAGTTATGTATATAAAGTAAGGGAGGAAAGTTAAGTTGCTTTTGAAGTTAAAATGTGAGCATAATTTTTGTTTTGCGTAAAACTATGGCGCAGTAAGTAATATTTAGACTTCTAACAAACATACAATATCCCTATTGAAAAACTCCAATAAGATCTCATTAAATGCGACTAAAGTCACATAAAAACCAATGAAAGCCACATAGAAACCAATAAAAATTTATTGGTTTCTATGTGGCTTTTGTCGCTTTTGATGAGATTCTATTGGAGTTTTTAAATAGGGATATTCTCCTTTTCACTACATATTATAAATTAAATTCACACCACGCTGTGTTTGTTTTTATTGTTTAATTTCAGAAATTACTGAACGGATTTTCATACGGTTTTCACCAATAGAATGGGATATTACATAAGAAGGCTAAAGATACGATGATATTTGTGAATTAAATCTAAGACCTATCATAATATAAAAGCGAAGGACATTAATACATAAGGTCACTAGTTGTATAATAAATACGAATACAAAAAATATATGTATTTTACCGTTTAAAAATGTAAAAATGGATTGTTTGGTAAAGATGACTTAAAAGTTAAAAGAATATGTAGTTAATTTAACATAGTAAATATTAGCCAATTAGGGTTCCGATCATTATCATATATTAATGCAAAACTTCAAGGTTGGTTTGTTAATTCAAATTTTTACTTACTTTCAACAACAAAAAAAATAAAACATTAAGAATAACTACGTTTTTCCTCGTATTATATATTTCTTTAAATTAAATTGTTAAAATAAAAATCTCGACTGCATAAAAAGCGAACTAAAAGCTGAAAACAAGTTGATTTAGGAACAAAGTAATTTTAGGTCGCTTTTTACGCAGTCAGTTTTTTTTATTTTTATAATTTTAAATTTAATTTTTTATCTAGGTACAGCTTTTTTGGCCAGTTTGAAGTTTTATTAACTATTTCTTATTCCTTTCTTTTAAACATAAAGATTGTACTCATATACATAATTTTGTGATCGCCTCTTGACAAAAAAAAAATTAAGACACAAATTGGCGCCTAAGATCCGCCATTTTGATTTTTAATGACATCCATAAACCCATATGACACTCGCGTTATTAAACCGCATCTAGCGACATATGAATAACCAAAGTTGGTAAAGCCGTTTAGTAATTACCGAGGGAAGATAGGTTCGGACATACATACATCAAACACCTAACTCTCCTTTAAGCTTCGCCGCATTCGGGTAAAAAGAAGACCTTGGCGTGAATAAACATCTTGAAGAGCAAAGTTAGACAATGGTTCCCACATATGTTTACTAAGATAAGACGAAAAAAAAAAAAAAAATCCTTTTTGTTAGTTAAAAGTGCATAAAAATTGTATCAGTAATTTTTTTTATATTGTATGGCTTTCTAGTATTTGTAAAAAGTGGAGTGTGTGCGGCAAAACTCCGGAATTAATTATCAAAATGAAATAATCATGACTGTACAAATATTTCGTGGACTGCGTTATAAAGTGCAAATAAGTTTGTTGTGTTAAATCTAACAGTACTAATAGTGCGAACAATTGTGATTTTAGCAAAATTAGTGTACATATTAACATAAATCTGATGTAAAAAGTGAGACACTGTTTAAGATGTGGGTGTTATACTAAAATACATTCACTGCATACCGACCACTAATGCTCAAAACGATTAAGTAGTTGTACATAAGGCACAAAGAATTCACCATACGAACTTAAGAAAGATTTGGCCCAGCGGTTGAACGTTTGAATCTAAAGCGAATGTTATAGCGCGACCCGAGTTCAAATCTAAGTTTCTGCACGGCATTTATTTTCATTTTAAATATTTAAATAATAATTTGTTACTCGTCATAAACATTAACTTGTGAAAATGTCCAATACCTCCTCAAATAATGTATGTGCGGGATGCAAAACTACGTTACCAAAGAAGGAATTTCTTACTTGCACTAATTGCAAAGCGAGATACGATATCGAATGTGGCAATGTACCTCTAAGACAGTTTCATCAAATGGACTTACATCTAAAAAATAACTGGAAGTGTCCTGAGTGTTTGAACAAGCAACCGAAATTAGGCAATATACATACACCTGTTAGGCCAGTCAACACTTTAGACGATTGTAGCAAGTCTTCTGCTGACTGTATGGAAGTTTCCTATGTTACGAAACGTAAAAAAAATTGCCATTCACCACAACACTCTAACTCGCAATACAAAGTCGATAACACCGACCTCACAGAATGTAAACTACGTAACATTATACAGCAAGAGTTAGCTACAACAATCCAGAACTTAGTAACAACTCAGCTTAATACTATGAATGACCAAATAAAAGGTTTTTGTGAATCACTGAACTTTATTAATGAACAGTACGAACAAATGAAAGCAAAGCTTGAGGAAAAATCAAACATTGTTGACCAACTAAAACGTGAAAATGAAAATCTTAAAGCCTCTGTTAAAGACCTTACATCCCGATTAAATACTGTTGAAGTGCACATGAGGGAGAACAACATCGAGATAAATGGTATTCCTGAAAATAAAAGTGAAAATTTAGCAAATGTAATTGTACAATTAGGTAATATTATTGCGAATCCTCTGAAAGAAGATGACATCCAACATGTAACTAGAGTTGCGCAATTAAATAGGAATACCGAGAAGCCACGATCCGTTATCGTCAAACTGCGAAGTGCAAGGCATCGTGATGCTATTCTCGCGGCTGTTGCCCAATTCAACAAAAAAAATCCTAACGATAAACTAAATTCACATCACCTCGGTATTGGAGGGACTAGTAAACCTATTTATATTTCGGAACATCTATCACCGACGAATAAAGCACTTCACGCGGCCGCACGTATAAAAGCGAAAGAAATGAAGTACCGCTTCACTTGGGTTAGAAATGGAAAAATTTTCGTAAGGAAGGATGAATTTAGTCAAGCTAAACTAATCAAAAATGAAGACTGTCTTAGGCTTATTAACTAACTTCATTATTTATACAAATGTTTTGGGTGTTAAATGATACAATGTTAGAAATCTATTATCAAAACGTAAGAGGATTAAGAACAAAAACGAATGATATCCTGAAAAATGTCTTAAATTCTGATTATAAAGTTGTAGCGTTCACTGAAACTTGGCTGAACTCCTCTATCTCTAGCAATGAGCTGTTTGATTCGCGTTATATAGTATATAGGAAGGATCGTATTTGTTCTAGAAACTCAAAAAAAGATGGAGGAGGTATATTAATAGCTGTATCTAAAGATATTTCTTCGTGTCGAGTATCTCACTGGGACACTGACGATGAAAATATGTGGGTTATATTAGACATAAACAGTGATCAGTTAGTTAAAAAAATTGCCCTTTGTGTTGTCTATCTGCCCCCTCCAGTTAAAGTTGAAAATGCTCGTAATTTTTTTGAGAATATAGATGTTGTTACTAATCAAATTGATGATGTGATAGTAATAGGTGATTTTAATATGGGGTTTATTGAATGGAATGTAGGTGATAATTGTCCGTATATGATTCCGTCAAATTATCATAACGCTCTCGGTTACTCATTAATTGATTTAATGTCTGCTAACGATTTGCACCAGTACAATAATATTAAGAATTGTGATGACAAACTCTTAGACCTGGTAATTACCAATATATCAAATGTAACAGTAGCTAAGCCTCTTGATTTGTTAAGCAGACTGGATTCATATCATCCAAATCTGTTAATAAGTGTCTCATACCCACATTTATCTTACCTCCGACCCAAAGTCTGTGTAAGGCATAGTTTTTATAAGGCCGACTATACAGAGGTTGTTAATGAATTGAATAATATAGATTGGCAACACAAATTTTCTGATTGTGTAAATGTCAATGCCATGGTTGAGATACTTTACACCACATTGTATGACATAATAAATCGATTGGTACCTAAGCGAAAATTGCCAAGTTCTAGGTATCCAAATTGGTTCAAACACAACCTTACCAAACTACTTAAAGAGAAGGAGAAACTCCGTATCAAATATCGTAAATATGGTAATCCTAGGGATAAATTAGAGTTTCAAATATTGCGTAGCCGCTGCCATAATTTATTTGATAGTTGTTATAATGATCATAAGAGAAATGTCGAATATAGTATCTCCAAGAACCCAATGTTGTTTTGGAAATACTATAAAAGCAAACGAAACATAAACTTTTTGCCTACAACAATGTCATTGGATAGCTATAGCACTAATTCAGGAAAAGAAATATCGAATCTTTTTGCTACTCACTTTTCTTCTGTCTATCGTACTGACACTGCACAAACACACGCAGTAACTCCAAATAATTTACACAATAGTACACACACATTTAACTCACATAATATTACAACTATTACTAAAATAACATTTTTTGAAGCAGAAGTTTTAAAAAAGATTAAATCATTAGACCCCCAAAAAAGTGCGGGTCCGGACGGGATCCCTCCTATTTTCATAAAAAGATGCGGCTCTGCTTTGGCGTTTCCATTGACAGAAATTTTTAATAGTTCTATGAAAAGTGGAATTTTCCCCCAGGAGTGGAAAAAAGCACGAATTGTACCTGTTTACAAGAAAGGCGATCGAGCAGACATTAAGAACTACCGTCCAATCTCAATTCTTTCATGTTTTTCTAAATTGTTTGAGAGTCTTGTGTGTCCCTTACTCAGTAATCATTTTAAAAACATCATCACACATTCGCAACACGGTTTCAGACACGGATTATCAGTTCAAACTAATTTAACTGTGTTTACATCAGACTTGGCATTAGCGATGGACAGAGGAGACCAAATAGATGCTATATACACTGATTTCAGCAGCGCGTTTGACAAAGTAAACCATCAAATACTTCTAGAAAAATTACATCAGTGTGGACTTGGAACTACGCTAATAAGATGGTTTCAGTCATATTTGACACAAAGACCACTTACAGTAGCCGTGGCTGGTTTTGAATCACAGATGTATTTTGCAAAGAGTGGAGTTCCACAGGGTTCCCATTTAGGCCCTCTATTGTTTCTAGTTTTTATCAACGATATCACTGGCAACATCAAGCATTGTAAGTGTTCATTATTTGCAGACGACCTCAAATTATACAAAATAGTTCAATCGAATTCAGATGTAGACTTAATTCAATACGACCTCAATGCTATTGTTGATTGGTGTCATCTCAACGGTATGACTCTTAACGTGGCCAAATGTTTCCATATAAAATTTACACGAAAAAAAAAACCACTTGTGTCTAGTTATTCAATTGGAAATGTCTTATTACAAGAAGTATCGCAAATTAAAGACTTAGGAGTCACTATTGACAGGCGCTTAACGTTTTCAACGCACATTGACAATATAGTTATTAAAGCTGCGCAAAACCTTGGTTTTATCAAGCGAAACACACAAGGATTTTCACGTAAAACTAAATTAATCTTGTATAATTCATTAGTGCGTAGCTGTCTCGAGTATGCCAGTGTCATTTGGAACCCACTGTATAGCGTTCACAGCCAGCGTATTGAAAGTATTCAGCGTAATTTTACGAAACATCTTGCGTTTTATGAAAAGGATTTTTCGCATAGGCAACTATACAAAGAACGTTTAACAAAATTTAATATGATTTCTCTCCGGTGTAGGCGCGAAATTTTAGAACTTAGCTTCCTACACAAAATTATCAATAACAATGTAACTAATTCCGAATTAACCGAGAGGATACTAATATCAGTCCCTTCTAGAACACACAGAAGTACTCATATTCACAATATATTTCATACTCCTTGCGTTAAGACTAACATTGGCAAGCAAGCCCCCTTGGTGCGGTTGTGTAATAGATATAATAATATTCTTAGATCAATACCTGGCATTGACATTTTTTGTGATTCACACACAATTTTTAGAAATAAGATATTTAACTATTATAATAAGCATGACCCTCATTATTCTTAATTATTTTGTTTTTTTGTAAATGATGATTATTTTATTTTATTTTTTTATTATTATTAGCTATTTCCTTTAAAATGAAATTATTTAAATTATCTAGATTTATTTTTTGATTTTTTAAATTATTCTAATATTTTGTAAATGATGATTATTTTATTTAATTTTTTTTATTATTATTATCTATTTTCTTCACAAAATGAAATTATTGAATTATTTAGATTTATTTTTTGATTCTTATATTATTACAGTTATGATTTTTTGTACTTTTAATTGTTGAATGTAGAAATGCTATGTACACTTATAACTGACATGCATATAAGATATATTGTTATTGTTATTAATTAATTTAAAAATGCTGTGTATGTATGTTGTTAGTGTGCTTCTCCAAATAAATAAAATAAAATAAGATGTTTTAGTTTAGCAAAGACTTTCACGTACTTGTTTTTTTTTACTCGCGGAATTAGAAAAATATATTTTGTGTATAAATTGTAAGTTTTTTTAATGTAAAAAAGTTATTACATTAAGATCTATATCTTCATTTGTGGACAGGAATCGTGCATTTATCTACGTATAAGTCAAAAATTCTATCATCCATTTGGAAAATATTTTTTAAAATTTAAAATTCATTTTAGGTAATGAAACTTGTTTTTTTTTTTTCAGTTAAACAGTTTTTCCAACTTCTATAATAATAAAAAAAATATTTGCCTAATAAACAAATCTTTTTATTTTATTTCTGTTTTGTACCTCTATACTAGTAATTGCAATACTTTTTCATAATCTATATTCATTGTGAAAAATTATGCTGTTTTAAACTACATAATATTCATATTAGATTTTTCCTTGCAATGATCTCCCCCGTTAGATGCACATCCCGTAATCATTTTATCCGCTTCAATTCATATCTCTGCATTTAATTCGTTTTGGTACTTGATAAAAATATCATTTTAATTAAAACCTTTAAAATTTAAATGTTATATTTAAGACAGCTTTAACACATGTATTTTTACGGGCTAATTAATTTAAAAGAACTTAATTTACAAGTAAATAATATAAACGTTAACATTATAAAATATTAAAAAAAATCCTTTCTCTTATTTATCACATAGTATGTACTTATGCTTAATTTGTTTTTTTTTTGTTTATATGTTAGTACCTAGATCTAGCGCAATAGATAATACAGTATATTAATTTAAACCATTTCATTATAAGTATTCTAATCAAAAATAATCATTATTTATAAAAACATATTTTTTTCTATAAAATAACAACATTATTGTTTACTGCGCAAATATCTTTAAAATAAAAACAAACATAACATACCATCATTCATTATTTCGACACCAAATCTTTCCCAAGCTATTTACTCTATAATTTTTATCCTTGCACTTAACACAGAACAATATAAAAAAAAACAATACGTCAATATCTGTCAAACAACACAACACGAGCTTTCCCGCGCAAACGAGTAACTGCACTGGGGAGGCGCGGCAAGGCACACCCGCGACCCGTTCACATTCAGCCAAGCTCTGACGTATGGAAACGTCACCGCATATTGGGCCTACGTATCTTTATTACTGAATTATAATATCGAACGAACACTTTGTCGGCGACAATATAGCACATACCGAAAAAATATCTAAATACGATGCAATAAAGTAAATGGTGTGATGTATATTAATAAAAACTAAACGATTCTTCCATTATTATGTAATAAAGAAAATATTTTTAGTTTATTTATGTCCAGAAAAAAAAATTACCATAAATTCTTTTTTGTCTCTTCAAAATCCTCTTGACACTCATTATCACTCACACCTGAACGACTACACAAAATTTAATGAACTAAATTCACATATGGCTTTAGATCTGGTGATCGGGAAGTTGGCGAGACAATGTTCATGTTAAAAATAGTTACAATCAAAATTGCATAGATGCCATTTAGGGATCATTTGCACGTAATAAATTTAATTATTTTAGTACCTGGGCGAGCGAGCTTCGCTTGGAGTTCTCTTTTGTTATATCGTATTTTTTAGATAAAAAAAACTAAAAACTTGAATATATACAAAAAAAAACTTTCTTGGTCGTTTGACCACAATGCTTATGCCCGTACATAAGAAATTATCGACCATATTTTGTGTGGAATAATTCGAAAAAAAAACGCATGAAAATTCGAAAACACACGTTTTCCCAGACCTAACACTGATCTAGATTGATTTTTCGCCCCCGAAAACCCCCACGTACCAAATTTAAGCGAAATCGTTAGAGCAGTTTCCGAGATCGCCGGTATAAATAAATAAATATACAAGAATTACTCATTTAAATATATTAAATTAAAGTCACGTAAGTTCACTTCTCTCGGTTTAAAATTAAAAAAGAAAAAATTTAAACATCTCAAAAGCATACAACTTTTATGATATTTAGATTTTTTTACGAATACCTAAATAATAATCATTCAAAACAATGATTATACAATAACTACTAAAAAAATTCAAAATATTTTTTTTTATTTTCCTATAATTATAATATACTTTATCTGTATTGGAATTTATAATAATTCGATTTTTTTTTTGCGCAGAACCCTAATTTATTAAATTTAAGACAAAAAGTTTATCAAAATACTCTCCATTGTACAGACGATGGAAGACACATCCAGAGAGCCAACATCTCTCCAAAGGCTAAAAGGTCCTAAGTCGTCTGTCAGTATGGGATCATCGACAATTGACAATACGAGATGCCCAGCGTTGGATAGAGTCAAATAGAAGAAGCTGGTATTGAGGGGCGCCAGCCTAGAGATTAGAACGGTACTCCATGGACCATGAGAGGGTGAACCTGTGCTTTATAGAGCAACAGGCGATGCCCCGAATCTGAAATACTGTTTCGCACTGCAACTCACTACTTTGTTGGAAGAGAATTTGGCCTTTTCTTCCATATGATATTTAAACTGGACGTCGCTGATTATTTCGACCCTTAGGATCCTAATACTCTTACATTGTTCTGTAACTTTAGCGCATTAGTAAAAGGGGTGTTTTTAGTGATAAACGCACAAGTGTCTTCGAGGGGCTAAACTGGAGATTTCGTCGACTTACAATACATTTTTTATAAAAATTAAAAATGAACCTACGTTGCAATTTTAATATAATTGTATGAAAAAACTAATAAATAAATTAATAATACATAATATAAAATAAATAAACATAACTTTACGAAGATATTAGTATAACGGGAGAAAGTAATATACGTTTTTCATGTCACAGCCGCGTGGTAAGCTATTTTTAAGACTATGTGGGTGACGTGAGTCAAAAGACAATTTGGACAATGCCATTGTCTGCACATGCAGACCATTGTTTATGTCAATGAGATTTATTAAGGTTTAATTAATGTAATTTATTTTCGCTAATAAGGAATTTTACTTCCTATATTTTTTTAATTCTTCAAAGTTGTACTTCATTTTTTTATATTGTAACAAATGCGAAAGTTTGCATGTTTGTTATTCTTTTATGATAAAACGACTGGACGGAATTGGAGATTTAGTACAAACATAGTCTATGACCTGGAGTAATAGACAATATTAGGCACCTCTCACGGGACGGTCTCAAGCGAAATAAACGTATGTCGCTAGTCTATACATTATATAATAAAATTGTAACTAAGCCGAGTCTGTAAATTATTATTTTTTTTTTTGGAAATTCTTATTGAAATAGACATTATTATTATCGATACAGAGACCGAATCTATAGTTTTCAGAATTTTTGTCTGTCTGTCTGTTACCGCATCACAAAAAAAAACCACTGGAGAGATTTTGATGAAATTTGGTATGGTGATAGCTGGTTATCCGGGTCAACATATGGGATACTTTTTACCATGAGAACATATCTCATCTTTGAGAAATCTATACTAAACGCTAAATCGTAAGGGACGTCTAAGGATGAACCCGAGCGGAGCGAGGGTGTGTCACTAGTATAAAATAATAATAATTATATCAATAACTTTGTAATTTTTTAACTAGTCGATTCATCACTTAATCACAAACTTCAATTTGGGCTTTTTTGCACAAATTAAATTAAATATAGCTATACTACAAAAAAAAACAAGATGAAGATTTTGATGTCGAACTTAAGTAGTATGGAAACAGTAACAAATGTTGGCGACGTCTCAAGAAACCTAACTAGGAACATAAGGAAACTGGCGTATATCGGAAACCTTATACTCAAGACATCAACCGCAAATGACACTGTGGCTTAGTAATGACTAATGACGGCCATTATTCAAATAAAATTCACTACAAAAAAATATACATTGTAAACTATTTCATTATCCTTATATGATTTTGCGTAAAATGAACATGAATAAATATGTGCTCAGATTACTCAAGCTTCAATGATTTTCAAGTAATTCTATTTAATTTTTGCACACGTGCTAATTGCCAACTTGTCGTGACCTGCCGCGTTTCGTCATACATCTATACTTAATATTATAAATGTGAAAGCGTGCTTGTTTGTTTGTCCTTTCGACGTGAAAGAAGGACAAAAAAGTGAATGAGGACGGATTGACGTGATTTTTTTGTGAGGAGATAGATAGTTGGAGGGCTGGAGAGTGACATAGGCTACTTTTTATCGCGGGAGATTAACTCATTTTCACTCTTTGTCTTTATCCCTATATGATATTGATTTGTATGGAGGACAAGTTTTACATCATAATATCCAGATTGCCTACTAAATCTAATGTACCCATTTATAAAGAACTAGTTACGTTTTAACGTTTAGTATAGATTTCTCAGAGATTCGATATTTTTCCGCAGTAAAAGGTATCCCGTATCATAATAGTTGACCCGGATAACCAGCTATCACCATACCAAATTTTATCAAAATCCCTCCAGTGGTTTTTTCTGATGCGGTAACAGACGGACAGACAAAAATTCAAAAAACTATAGATTTGGTCTCTGTATCGATAATAATGAATATTTCAATATTTCAATAAGATTTTCCAAGAAATATTTAATATACAGATTCAACTCAGTTAGAATTTTATTATATGTATAGGTAACTCGAGCGTTTCAACAACAACTCAATTAGCGTCTCAAAAGTGTCCTCGAAAGAAGTAGGTACACCATTCGAATTTGATTTGCGATTTTTTTTATATCTATTTGGTTCATTACTAAGCTTTTCGGATGCCAAAATTAAAACGCACGTTGTTTCGTTTAAAAAAACCATGTAGAGTGCGTAAGTTCGCACTTGTGCTTAGACAATTAGAACTTTCGAGTTTTAAATTTTATTCTTTGGTTTGACTTAACGTCACATATCGCCACTTTTTGAAGAGATACTTATTAGGAAATGTGTTCATAGGTGTTTTTATATATTAATATATGTACCTAACTTTTTTTAATGGTCTTATCAATTAAGAAACTTGAGAATTTTCACATTTTTTCGCAAATTTTTATAAAATACTAGCGACTCACCCTCGCTTTGCTCGGGTTCGTCCATAGGTACGTTTTAGCGGTTAGTGATCCCCATACAAAATAAACAGTTCAGAACTTTTTGATTTTCCAGCTGTTTTTTTTTTGTTTTCGCTAATTTTTTTTATATTTATACCACCCCTGACACACTCTCAACAAAACAAAAAATGAATTATTCAAATCTATCCAGCCGTTTTTGAGTTTTAGCGAGACTAACAAACAGCGATATATATATATATACATATATATCATACAAATTTTTATTTAATAGGAAATATTCCTTCCACAATGAAATCTACTCTAAATAATAATATGCTATTAAGAAATACTAGTCATGCTATGTTATAGAAAATGAATGCAGTCTTTTTTTGGATTTTTTTATAGTTCAATCAGGATTAATTAAATCATTAAATATTCAAGTCTTTCCTGTACAAAGAAAAACCATTTTTTTTACTTAATAATAATCAGTATAACCCAGCTACTAAACTAACATTGAGATCATTATTAACATTTTTTTAAAATCCTATTTTGCTAATTTTGTTGATAACATTGAGATGTTGAGAGATGAGAGAGTACATGTTTCAAAAAATATTGCATTTAGAGTTTCCATTATTTGAAAATTAAAAATATTTTTTTACTATACTGACAAATCACATAATTTGGTATTTTTTTCATAAAACAAACTATTTGTTAATGCTATTTGTGTTAATCTAATGATAGGACAAATAAAGAGATAATGAAAGGTCGCTCCTTCCAAAGTACAAATGATAAAGCTGATTGTTGCACAACATTGTACCTTTGCCCTGTCTTTTTAAATTATTTTAAATGTAAATTGAATATTTTAGTGAGTCAGTAATAATACACAAATATTACATAATTGATATTTTGATCAATGTAACACAAAATCCGTTTTAAGTAAATTTACATGTTTTATAAGCTTAAAATGCTGACAATAGTACTTAATTTTACATATTAATAAATACTAGGTAGAAAGCATATTTTTCTAAGAATGAACATATTGGATTTTATAGTAAATTCAATAAAAAATAATCAATAAGAATAGAATATAATGTTAGTTAAGATAATGTTCATGATCGATATAAGATAAATAATATTATTAAAAGAATCAAATTGCAAGTTTTAATATTTTTTTTCTTAAGATATTTTGCTGAAGTGTTGATTATTATTGAATAGATTTGCTTTAATTTTCAGTCACGTATTATATAGAAAACTATCAGAATGACTAAAAACTTTAATGAAAAATTCATTCTCAAAAGAAATTGTGCAACTATAAGTGGAACAAAAAATCATTCTTACCGCTTGCTGCAATTTTTTATGACTAAAATAAAATCCGCAAATTATGACACTTTTTCAGTCTTTAAATATTTTAACTAGATGTTGCTATCATAATTATAGTTTATAATTTTTGATATTTTCAGGAAAATGAGAAGTTCACACCCCCGGTTTCGCGGAATAACTGTAATAGATTATATATCATACACGCAACAGCCAACAAATATCAATTCTTTGAAATATGTGTATTTTATTTTAATAAAAAATGTAAATTATAAGTCCATTATAATTTTATCTTATATTTCCTTATTTCATAGCAGTTAGAAAGATACTCGTATTTATTTTATAATTATTATATAATATCTCGTTTTATAAAGATTTGATAGTTATCTATAAAATAGAAAAGATTCATTATCTGTATTATCCAAACACCAGAAAGAAGTTAGCGTGTGAATATTTTTTTTTTGTATTCTGTTATATGCTAATAAATTGCTCTTGAAATGCTCCTCCGAAATCTGCAATTACTCCACGTCTAAAGTGATTAGTTAATTAATAATTATTTTTAAAAAAAATTGCTTACTCAAAAATTAAATTCGCTATAACACGAGAAATAATCATTTTTTTACCAAAGTTATTTGCTCAAAAAATTGCTCCTTAAATGCTCTTTCGAAATATGCAATTGCTCCACGTCTAAAGTGATTAGTTAATTAATAATTATTTTTTAAAAAATTTGCTTAATCAAAAATTAAATTCGCTATAACACGAGAAATAATCGTTTTTTTACCAAAGTTTTTTTGCTCAAATATTGCTCTTTAAATGCTCTTTCGAAATATGCAATTGCTCCACGTCTAAAGTAATTATTTAATAAATAATATTTAAAAAAAAAAATGCTTACTTAAAAATTAAATTCGATATAACACGAGAAATAATCATTTTTTTACCAAAGTTTTTTGCTCAAAAAATTGCTCCTTAGATGCTCTTTTGAAATATGCAATTGTTCCACGTCTAAAGTGATTAATTAAATAATAATTATTTTTTTTTAAAATTGCTTACTCAAAAATTAAATTCGCTATAACACGAGAAATAATCATTTTTTTACCAAAGTTTTTTTGCTCAAATATTGCTCTTTAAATGCTCTTTCGAAATATGCAATTGCTCTACGTCTAAAGTGATTATTTAATTATTATATTTTTTTTAAAAAATGCTTACTCAAAAATTAAATTCGCTATAACACGAGAAATAATCATTTTTTTACCAAAGTTTTTTGCTCAAATATTGCTCTTTAAATGCTCTTTTGAAATATGCAATTGCTCCACTTCTAAAGTGATTAGTTAATTAATAATTATTTTTTAAAAAAATTGCTTACTCAAAAATTAAATTCGCTATAACACGAGAAATAATCATTTTTTTACCAAAGTTTTTTGCTCAAAAAATTGCTCTCTAAATGTTCTTTCGAAATATGCAATTGCTCTACGTCTAAAGTGATTATTTAATTAATAATCATTTAAAAAAAATAATTGCTTACTCAAAAATTAAATTCGCTATAACATGAGAAATAATAATTTTTTTTACCAAAGTTTTTTGCTCAAAAAATTGCTCTTTATATGCTCTTTCGAAATATGCAATTGCTCTATGTCTAAAGTAATTATTTAATTAATAATCATTTAAAAAAAAATTGCTTAGTCAAAAATTAAATTCGCTATAACACAAGAAATAATCATTTTTTATCAAAGTTTTTTTGCTGAAAAAATTGCTCTTAAAATGCTCCTCCGAAATCTGCAATTGCTCTACGTCTAAAGTGATTATTTTATTAATTATCATTTTTTAAAACATTTGACAGGCATCAAAATAAGCGATCGCCACAGACAACGGGTCACCACAGTGTACTAAAAAATAACAGTGGGTTATCGCCTTTGATGTTTGAAGAAAAGCCGACACCGCGTAGCGTACTTCGCAATACGCAGGGTTGTTACAGTTTTTTTTTGTAATTTAATTAAAATATAATATTATTAGTTAGTTATTTATCGAAGTTCTTCATAGCAAAGAATACAAAAAGGCATTTCGCCGAGGCAAATTCAAACAGAGTTTTACAAAATTTCATATAATAATAATAATAAGCCTTTTATTTCTTTAATAAAAAATAAAATATACAATTGGTTTAACAATTATTTGATTTGATTAAATGAATATTTCTATGTAACATTATAATTAATTTAATGAATAACTAGATAATTAGAATGAAATAAATTAAGTTATAATAAAAATAAATTAAATCTAGCAAATTATATTACATAAGTCAAATTGAATTTAGTTATATATAATATAAATTTATCATTATTTTCATTTTTTTAGCAAAGTTAGTTTTATATGATATAATGTAATTAATAGATTTCCAAATCACCTATCATAAATGGGCAACGGACAAATATTTTCGGTTTCTAGATTTACTGGATTTGAAATTTCTGTTATTAAATTTAATTATGTAAAAAATCCTCATCCTAATAAATAATTTTAGCAAAAAATATATAATATAGCACAGGTGGTATGAACCATTTTAATTGCTTACAAATTAAAATAAACGCGCGACAGCCCTTAAAGTCGTGTCCCGAGCTGCTAACTAATTCGGGCGGCAGAAATGTATGCAGCTCGGGCTCGCCTACCCGCGTCTCACCCCTCACACCCCGCACGATTGCCCTGTCTAGACGGCTTCGTTGGATGACTGTATTGTTTTATAGACTGTGGGGTCACTATGCTTGGAGCAATTGCAGATTTCGGAGGAGCATTTAAAGAGCAATTTCTTAAGCAAAAAAACTTTAATGAAAAGCGATTATTTCTCGTTTTATAGTAAATTTAATTTTTGAGTAAGAAATTAAAAGAAACATATTATGAATTAAATAATCATTTTAGACGTGGAGCAATTACAAATTTCGGAAGAGCATTTAGAGAGCAATCTTTTAAGCAAAAAAACTTTAATAAAAAGTGATTATTTCTCGTTTTATAGAAAATTTAATTTTTGAGCAAGAAATTTGAAAAAAAATAAAAAATAAATAATCACTTTAGACGGGAAGCAATTGCATATTTCGAAAGAGCATTTAAGGAGCAATTTTTTGAGCAAAAAACTTTGGTAAAAAAATGATTATTTCTCGTGTTATAGCGAATTTAATTTTTGAGTAAGCAATTTTTTTAAAAAATAATTATGAATTAACTAATCACTTTAGACGTGGAGCAATTACATATTTCGAAAGAGCATTTAAAGAGCAATTTTTTGAGCAAAAAGCTTTGGTAAAAAAATGATTATTTCTCGTGTTATAGCGAATTTAATTTTTGAGTAAGCAATTTTTTTAAAAAATAATTATTAATTAACTAATCACTTTAGACGTAGAGCAATTACATATTTCGAAAGAGCATTTAAAGAGCAATTTTTTGAGCAAAAAACTTTGGTAAAAAAATGATTATTTCTCGTGTTATAGCGAATTTAATTTTTGAGTAAGCATTTTTTTAAAAAAAATATTATTAATTAAATAATTACTTTAGACATGGAACAATTGCATATTTCGAAAGAACATTTAAAGAGCAATTTTTTGAGCAAAAAACTTTGGTAAAAAAATGATTATTTCTCGTGTTATAGCGAATTTAATTTTTGAGTAAGCAATTTTTTTAAAACATGATTATTATTTAAATAATCACTTTAGACGTGAAGTAATTACATATTTCGAAAGAGCATTTAGAGTGCAATTTTTTGAGCAAAAAACTTTGGATAAAAATGATTATTTCTCGTGTTATAGCGAATTTAATTTTTGAGTAAGCAATTTTTAAAAAAAATAATTATTAATTAACTTATCACTTTAGATGTAAAGCAATTGCATATTTCAAAAGAGCATATAAAGAGCAATTTTTTGAGTATAAAAACTTTGGTAAAAAATAATTATTTCTCGTGTTATAGCGAATTTAATTTTTGAGTAAGCAATTTTTTAAAAAATAATTATTAATTAACTTATCACTTTAGACGTGGAGCAATTGCATATTTCAAAAGAGCATTTAAAAAGCAATTTTTGAGCAAAAAACTTTGGTAAAAAAATTATTATTTCTCATGTTATAGCGAATTTAATTTTTGAGTAAGCAATTTTTTTTTAAATGATTATTAATTAAATAATCACTTTAGACGTGGAGCAATTGCATATTTCGAAAGAGCATTTAGAGAGCAATTTTTGAGCAAAAAACTTTGGTAAAAAAATTATTATTTCTCATGTTATAGCGAATTTAATTTTTGAGTAAGCAATTTTTTTTAAAAATAATTATTAATTAACTAATCACTTTAGAAGTGGAGCAATTGCATATTTCAAAAGAGCATTTAAAGAGCAATATTTGAGCAAAAAACTTTGGTAAAAAAATGATTATTTCTCGTGTTATAGCGAATTTAATTTTTGAGTAAGCATTTTTTTAAAAAAATATTATTAATTAAATAATCACTTTAGACGTGGAGCAATTGCATATTTCGAAAGAGCATTTAAAGAGCAATATTTGAGCAAAAAAACTTTGGTAAAAAAATGATTATTTCTCGTGTTATATCGAATTTAATTTTTAAGTAAGCATTTTTTTTAATAAATATTATTTATTAAATAATTACTTTAGACGTGGAGCAATTGCATATTTCGAAAGAGCATTTAAAGAGCAATATTTGAGCAAAAAAACTTTGGTGAAAAAACGATTATTTCTCGTGTTATAGCGAATTTAATTTTTGAGTAAGCAAATTTTTTAAAAAATAATTATTAATTAACTAATCACTTTAGACGTGGAGCAATTGCAGATTTCGGAGGAGCATTTCAAGAGCAATTTATTAGCATATAACAGAATACAAAAAAAAATATTCACACGCTAACTTCTTTCTGGTTATCCAAACTCAAATCGTCAACATTCAACATTTTATACAAGGGATGTTGATAGGTGATTTATTTCATAATAATCGATAAATCTATTGCGAGTCAAAAACGTAAATCGATTAATAATGGTAAATCAGTAAAACTAGTTTAATAAATTATGTAATTATTGTTTTATTATGAGAAAATACTAAAACTATAGAGAAATTAGACAAAAGTAGCAACCGTTCTTTAATAAATATATTTTCTCAACTACTTTCCAATTTCATTGTGTAATGCTACTCTCAAAAACTGTCTACCAACCAAAACTATGAAAATAAAATCAACACAATCTATACATACATAACATAAAATTCTAAATTGAATCTGTAAATTAAGTATTTTTTGGAAAATCTTATTGAAATAGTCATTATTATTGATACAGAGGTCGAATCTATAGTTTTCAGAATCTTTGTTTGTCTTTCGCACACGGAAAAACCAATGCAAACAACAAACAACAGACAACAGACAAATTTTGATGAAATTTAGTATGAAAATAGCTGGTTATCCGGGTCACCGTATAGGATACTTTTTACTGCGGGAAAATTTCTCATCTCTGAGAAATCTATACTAAACGTTAAATATATAAATCTATTCTGGTTAGTAAATTGTGTAGGTAAAAAATACATTTCAGATCTTAAATGAGTGAATCTTAAAAAATGAATCTTAAATCATTTTGACGATTATTTAGTATAATTGATTTAATTTATACTCCATCGATTGTGGTGCAATAACTAAATAATCGATTAAACGATTATTGATAATCGATGATCAACATCACCATTGTACATACAGATTACAGATACAGGTGTGATTTGTGAACCATGGATGACAAATGTGTGAACCACCAACGTTTTATTTGTCATCCATGGTGGGAAGTGGGAACTGTGAGGTGACAATTGACATTTGACTAGAAACATTTGAAGAAATAATAGTTTGACGCCGCATCATTTTTGCCTAACGCAGTTTATGAACATAATTGTGAGCTGAACATTTCAATTTTCAGTAATCTGAAGTGAAAACAATTGAATGATTATTGCGATAAGATGGGATCTCTAAATCTTGCATTACATAGTATTATTACTAGAAAATGTAGTGTTTGCTGCTTATGCTTTAAAATAATAGAAGACAATCCTGTTAATATACAAGATGAAGTTGTTTTAAAGGACAACAATAATGAAAAAACTATCAAAATATTCGATATTTTAATATTCGTCTTAGGTTATGAGGTATGTACTCATTCTGTTGTATTCTTTCTATCAAATTATTCATGTTCTATATATCTAACATAACTTTTTTTTTCAGACTTGTAATAATGTATCTGCACTAGAAAATTTATGTAAGCAATGTACACGTTCTATTGTGACATGCTATAAATTTATATCAACTTCAAAGGAAAACACAGAGTTACTAAGCAAAGCTCTTTACAGTTTATCTAATTGTTTTGACAACACAAACGAAAATTACTTTGAATGCAAAACCTTATTTGTTACTTTGGATAGAAATAGCTTAGCTACTCAACAATATTATGACAATAAGCATCCTGTCACTTCCACTTCTGTGGCATATAAAAGATTTAAATCTATGTTTGATATAGATTCAAAACCAAATGTTAAAAATGAATCTTCAGTAAAAAAGGAGAGGGAAGTCAACATTTTAAGAAAAAAAAGAAGAGATTACTTTTCTCTACCTCTCAAAACCAGTGAAATGTTGTATGACAAAAATGATAAAAGCAATTTGAAGTGTAAAGTTTGCTTGAAGATATATCCCTCATTATCAAGTTTAAGAAACCATTTTATAAGAGTTCATGCACCAAAGGACTATAAATGTTCAATTTGTGAAAGAAAATTTGGATCCGTTGCGCTTTTAGAAGCACATAAGAGTGAAAGTCATTGTACACTTGTTTGTAGTGAATGCGGGAAAACATTTCACAATCGTCACACATTGAAAATGCATGAAATAGGACACTATTTAAAATTAGTTTGTCAAGATTGCGGTAGAGTTTACAAGAGCCAGACTACATTTAAAAAACATATTGATTTAAATATTTGCGGCCAAAAAACAAGAGCTTCTCCAGCTGATGCAAAGTTTACTTGTGATTATTGTAATAAAAAATATACTCAGAAAGTATCATTAAGAGTTCACATACAATATGAGCATGGTAACTATAAAGGACATGAATGTAAATGGTGTAAAAAAAAGTTTTGGGCTCAAAGTCGGTTAAAGGCCCACATAGTTAAGCATACTCAAGAAAAGAAGTTTCAGTGTTCTATGTGTGGTGGCAAGTTTGTATCTAAAGAATCCTTGTTATATCATACTCGCACCCACACTGGAGAAAAGCCTTACAAATGTGATTTTTGCGATAGTAGATTTCTTTCAGCATCGAGAAGGGCTGATCATACAAAACGTCACCACTCGGATGCTACTTTTCAATGTGATATATGTAACATAAAATATACTACTCAGTTATGTTTAGAGAAACATAAGAAAACCCATGAGAAATCAGATAAGCTTACTTTACATTTTCAAATTCCGAAAGGCTTGTCAGAAGATGAAATATTTTTGGAAGTTTCTGATGATGATTATAATATAACTGGTCATGTTTGATAAAATTAAATTTATGTTTTATAGGACTAAATGAATTAAATTGCACTGAATAGAATTTGGTGGTATAAGCTGTGAAAATTATTTACAGCCAAACAGATATTGTTATTAAAATTAACATTGTGTAATTAAACCTATGTATAAATTAAAATATAACTCTGTAAGGATAAGTCGTGGCCAGCGAATATGAGGTTAAGGCCTTATTTATATATTCAATCATAATGCACTGAGAGCCCAATAACTGTTAAACTGCACTTATGAAAAATTTGTTATTAAATGTATATAACTTAAAGGGAAACCTAAAGTACTCTGTGTGCACTATTGAATTTTTGTCTTAATATATATACTTTATATCTTCTTTTATGTCAACTTAATCATTTTTTTTTATTATAAAATTATTACATGTTAATAGAACAAGTTAAACTCTTTTAATGACACTGGATTAATATTTTATGCCTGTATCAGATAAATTAAAATGCCTTAACATTAATTAAATGGAAAATATAAAATGTTTGCATTACACCATTTTATTTAAATTATTTTATATACAATTTCATTTGAATAAATAAACTAATATTAGCAATAATATCTATACTTTTTTATTATACCGTTAAATGTTATTGTGATCGAGTTTGGACTGCGTCATCTATAAACAATTATCGTAATCAAATTAGATCGGTTTCACATTTAATCCATATTACATATTATTATACATGTAAATTTATGAGAGCTTTATTAGAATCGCAGTCCACACATCAGCATCACTTGAGACCATAGACCTGAAGATTTAAATGGAGCAATCTAAGGCTGACTACTGAGTGCCACACATGGCTGCAGAAGATGTATAGAGGCAGGTGAAGCGCCACTTCATCTTCTGGTATACCTCATATGCACAAGCATAGTATTCATCTAGACCTAGATGAAATTATTGAGTGTACCCATAAGAAAATAGGTACTATATTATAGAAATATAAAATATTAAAAAAAATAGATATTGTAAACTGAATAAAACTAAGGTTATTAGTACTCTAAATTCTAAAATCATCACAGCAATATCTCCTTTTCTAAATTGTATTAATCATCTATGTTCTAAATCTAGACTATGGAGGATAGAACTAAGGAGAATTATCTCTCGTATAAAAAGTGACCGCTGACAAGCATCAAATTGGTGGCGCCACAGAAAACAAGTACATAAATTTAAAATATAGCGCTAAAAACCATAAGAGTAAGATAGTGAATTTAACAAGGAAAGAAAAATTTCCACTTTGTTGAGACGTACTTTTCAAAATAGTTCTAACGCAAACACCGATATAGAATATAATTACATATTATTATTTTCAAGTAATAATAATTCAGCATACTTCACTCCGTTTGAAACTGCTAACTTCACATCACATCTACTTGCTACGCTAGCGCTGTATCGGTGAAATTCTGAATTACAATTTGCTGCTCACCACTGGACACTTTTTAAACTTGTTTCTCATAAGATGGTTCTCCTTTATTCTACCTTTAATAATTTAGATTAACTTAATGTGTCAACCACAGATATACATCTATATCTGTGATGTCAACTGTCAATTTACTAATTCAGTATTGACATTTGACAATGACAATTTAACGCTCGCGTATTCGTATTTGTCGGTGTTTTCAGTTTTGCAAATTTTGCTGTATGCTGTATGAAAAATCTATTAAAACTATGTTATAATATTAAATTTAATAAATTAAAATTTCCAACATGACGTTCCTTGATGATACACTTATAATATTAATTTCACAGGTAAAGTAGACTTTAATTTATATGATATATTTTGACTATTTAAGTCTATAATTCTTTTATTATGAAATTTATGCAACGTTTACGTTTCATAATTTCAATAATACTTAGTATATCTTTCAATTTTAGACGATTTTTTTCGTTGGCGGGTGGATATTTTTTGTAAAACAGCTCTTCCGCGACTATGAAGTTCATCATAGATTGGTGCAGCTAATATTCTCTGCAACATTTGCTTTAAGTTGTACGATGTTTGAGCTAATAATATTTGAAATTATTGGATACTTAGATTCTAGGTAAGTTATAAAATTTATCAAAATGTCATTAAAAATAATAATATATATTGTCAAAATAGGTATAGAGAAATAGTAAAATGAAAAAATGAACTTCATTGAAAGGAGTTGTAAAAGCAATATCACTTATAATGCACAAATTATTGTCTCATGTTTTTGGTCTTTGAAATCAATTTATTATTTTTTGTGGCTGTACCTGGTTTTTATTATGATATTGTTTAATTGCATATATAAAAGAGAATGAAACTTAAGAAGTTTTACTACAATTTGATTAACTTGTATTTACTTTTAGTTCTAGATACTTTCATTGGAACTTGGGTCTATATTCCTTGCTGTTTATGGTGATTGCTTTAATACCTTTCTACATTGCCTATTTCTGCATTAGTAATATTAGATTTGGTAAGATTCTTTTTCAATATGATTCAAATTATTTAATATTATATATCTCTTATGATTTTGCTTTAAAACGTAACTAAAAAAAAAACATATTAATAAGTCATTTTAAAATTTTATTATATCTTGTACCTTAAAAAAAAATATTTTGTATTGTAGTATCCAGAAATATGATCAGGCCTCTGACAATGTTTGTATGGTTTATTTACTTGTATTTCTTCTGGAAGATTGGCGATCCGTTTCCAATATTAAGTCCAAAACAAGTAAGTTAAACAATTATTATTCAAATTCAAATTATGATATTAATTAGTATACATTTATGTAGGGAATAAATTAAGAGAATCAATAATTATATATTTTTTAGTTGAAAGTATTTTTTTTTTACTTAAGGATTAGTTCTATGTTAGCATAGCTTTTTTGTGTTAATTGTTTAGAAAGGTTTCATTACAATTTGCCGTCATATCTATATCTTTTTTTTAATTACTTATCTATAGAGATAAATAAAATTGAAGTGCCTGTTTGTAATGTCAAAATAACAACTTTTTACTAAATGCATATGAAATAATATACGGAATATACGGTACTTATAAGAAAAACAAAAGTTTATAATTTTTTGTCTATATGTCTGTTTTATCTAATCTCCATAATGGAGTAACTAAGGCTACTTTTATTTTAGAAAAAGATTTAAAATTCCTCTCTAAAAATTAAGACATACCTAGGGACACACCCAAGAGAAGCAAGGGTGAGTCGCTAGTCTCGATAATATCTTTTTTCATTATTTATACCTAATTAACGGTTTTACCTGTGTGTATATACTCTTTGCATTGCGTAAATTAGTTCCAATTTATAAGTGAACATATTTTTTTGGAAATAAATACCTCACATTCTTTATTTTCAGGGAATATTTTCAATAGAACAAGGTGTGTCTCGTATAGGAGTTATAGGAGTGACAGTGATGGCTTTGTTGTCTGGTTTTGGCGCTGTCAACTATCCCTATACATCAATGGCAATATTTATTAGGTAAAAATAAAATAAAAATTTTCTAACAAACAGATATGTGTATTCTATGTCCTAAGTCAATCTCTGAGCATGTCTACGGTACCTACGGCGCCACGATTTGAAGATGGATTCGCATAGATCTCGACGAGATATGACGAAAAATAAAAATAAAATTTTTCTCATTCTTCATTTTTCGATTTTTGAGTATCGATATCTCGGAAACTAAGCGAGATATCGAAAAATTTTATTCTTACTTTTCGGCATATCTTGTCGAGATCTATGCGAATAAGCCTTCAAATCGTGGCGCCATAGGAACCGTAGAATCCCCAATCTCTGTACTGCATTTCATACAAATCTTTCTTTTAGTTTGAAGGAGTAACAAACATACACACTTTTACACTTATAATACATTTGTGACTCACACTCGCTCCGCTCGGGTTCATCCCTTCTTACGTTTTAATGTTTAGTACAGATTTCTTAGAGATGAGATATTTTCCGGCAGTGAAAAGTATTCTATATGTTGACCTGGAGAACCACCTATCAACATACCAAATTTTATCATAATCTCTCCAGTGGTTTTTATATGATGCGGCCACAGACAGACAGACAGACAGTCAGACAAAAATTCTAAAAACTATAGATTCGGCCTCTATTGACAATAATGTCTGTTTCAATAAGGTTTTCTAAAAAAATATTTAATGTACAAATTCGGTTTAGCTACAATTTTAATATATGTATATATAATTGTGTGTTTAATGTGATTTCAGACCTGTCACACAAGCAGATGTTCTATCAATAGAAAAGAAACTACTCCAAACCATGGATATGATACTAGTCAAGAAAAAACGAATAGCGTTAGCCGAAGCTAATACAATGGGGAGAAATCAATACATGTTGGATCAATCTGGAGTGAAAAATAGAGGTTTTTGGACAAATATTCTGTCCAGTGTTGGTAATATAGCAAATCCTCTAAGCCAGGGTACTGAGAGTGAGTGCTACTATATAATATTTATTTATTAAATTCCATGGAAATTAATAACTATAATTAATTAATTATAATTTTTAGATTTTCGCGAATATTTGACATCTATACATATAACTAGACTAAGGGTTATTAAGGGTTTTTTGTGAGTTATTGTGGGTTTCATAGGGTTTAGTAAGGGATTCAATACAATGTAATACTAAAAATTAAATATACAATACTTTATATGCTTCTAGATATAAACCAATTAAGACAAGAGATATCGGGTTTAGAGGAACTGAGTAGGCAATTGTTCCTTGAAGCCCATGATGTGAGGACTATGAGGGAGAAGATAGAGTGGTCGAAAACATTCCAAGGGAAATATTTCAATTTTCTCGGATATTTCTTCTCGTTATATTGCATTTGGAAGATTTTTATTGTGAGTATATATAATATGTTTTTATTGACTTTTTGTTGCAGTTTGTTTTTAAAAAAGATTAAATATTTGTGGTATATTATATTCTGTCCATATTAAGTAAAAGTTTAAAGTTTCCTGAAATTATCTGTGAAAGGTAAAATTGTCCTTATATTTTCTTCTCAAAAATTGTAAATTAATGGCTATAAAAATCCCTTACTCTTCATGGCAAAATTGAGAGTAGTAGCATAAATAGCAAATCACGCTACTACTTTTGACTTAACATTTTTTTTTCGGGCTTTGTCTATATAATACTTTAGTCTGAATCTTCTAAATTAAAAGCTAATTGACATAAACTACTGAATATTAACAAATTATGTTTTTTTTTCAGTCTACAATAAACATAGTGTTCGATAGAGTGGGAAAGAAGGATCCTGTGACCCGCGGCCTTGAACTGGTGGTACATTGGCTCGGACTGAACATTGATGTGTCTTTCTGGTCCCAACATGTGTCATTCATATTAGTGGGATGTATTGTACTTACTAGTATTAGAGGATTGCTTTTGACATTGACTAAGGTGAGACAATTCCTTTCAACCATCTTATTTTAGTTTTACGCGAATATTTGAAATTCTATATATAACTTTCTTTTCGGAGTTTTTCGCCTATTTATTTTGATTTTTGATTCGTTCGGAACCAAAAAATACAATGAGACAGGTTTCATTTAAGGTTAAGTTAATTTTTAAGTTTATGTAAGATTTTGAGAACTATACTTCTATACAAAAATTTTCAAAATAGCTTCAAACAATTGCTATATTGGAAATCAAATGTACGGTGATTTAAAAAGTAGGTGCATGCAAAGTATAAAAAGTTTGTAAAAATTATAATCGTTTACTAAATTCCAACAAAATTCGTCTAGCTGTTTCAGTGTGAAGGAGTTTCAAACTTACACACGTACACAAACACTCACAATACATTTTTTATTAATTAATGGATTAATTAAAAAAATATCTTTTACTCCTCCTAATAAATATCGACGATTCCATTTTTGTGTGGTAAATTATGTTAGAATAGTCTTTACTATTTGATTCGGAAATATGTATATTGGATTTCTCTCTATTTGGAGTTAAGTAACAATATATGTTATTACATATTCTGCCGTCATAAAAAAGAAGGCCGCAACAACGTCAAACTTGATTTCGAGATATTTGAAGTTTTACCTTATGTTAGTTATAGTTGCTCAATTGATTCTTGTTAGTATCTCAATTGATTGTTGTTCATTATTTGTAGATCATATTGATGCTTTATATTTTGTTAGTTATAATATTTTATATTATTGATTTGATGTTAGTTATTTGTATTTTATTATTTACAAGTTTATAATATTAATAGAGATATGTGTTTGTTACATTGTAATATTAATATTTTAAAAGTATTGTCATCCACCGTGGGGTAATGTGTAACCTGTATAAAGTAGGTGGCGCCACATTACACCCAACGGTGGGGACATAGTCTAAATACGTGTGATAATCATTTTGTAAAACATTCCGTAGAAGTATTTAAATAAAAGTGGAATTGCTGAATCTCTATAGTATTATTTAAAAATTATTAATAACACTTACTACTACTTCAAAATTACTACTAGTTTTGACGTTGTTACGATTAAAATGATTATGGTATCTCCGGATTCAAAGACTTAGAGCTTTATGAGTAAGACTATCAAGTAGCATTGTGTTTGCTGTTTCTGAATCTGCATATAAGTAATTTTTGACCAAATTTTCAGATAGGGCCTTCTTTATTATGACGACAGTATTATAAATTGTATTAACTATGATTTTTTTTTCAGTTTTTCTACAAAATCTCATCCTCAAAATCATCAAACATAATAGTGATGATACTCGCTCAAATAATGGGAATGTATTTTTGTTCGTCCGTACTTCTGATGAGGATGAACATGCCTCCAGAGTACAGAATAATAATAACACAAGTGTTAGGCGATCTACAATTCAATTTTTATCACAGATGGTTTGACGTCATATTTCTAGTTAGCGCTTTAACGAGTATTTTTACTCTGTATCTAGCCCATAAACAACCGTCTGTCAATTAAAATGTGTACAGATGATATTTTTATTGTTTTATCTGTGGTTTGTATAATAAAATATTATTTTTTTCTAAAATAAAAACTCAACTGTTTTAAAAAGTTCATGAAGACAGTCGTTAGAAGAAGTATATTTTGTCATAAAATTTTTTAATCTTTTTTCGTCCATATTTCTTTGGTTGTTTATGTTGTTATTAAATTCAGGCAAAGCCAGAGCAGCACCATAGTAAATAAGACTGATACAATCGTTAGTTTAAAAAAAATAAGTGTATATAAAAATCAACTGTAAATACCTGTTAATAAAATATTATAAGTCATGAAAGTGTTTCATTATGTAGTCTTATAGCCTGTCTTTTGAATCTTCACGTATTTAGGAGACCAGTTTTTTTTGATAAAACTTAATTTAAATGATAGATAGTAAATAAGGGTGGTTTCTTTTTTATTAAGTATAAAGGGAACTAAAATAATGCGCTCCGAAATCAAATTACGGTTTTGTTTTATAATTGTACAAAATTCTTTACCATGATCAAAAATAATCAGTTACTGAATTTATTTAATTAAATACGAAATGAATTTTACATATTTTTGTTCATGCGTATTTTTAAAATAAAATAGTTCAACAGTTGGTCGATCAACGCCATCTATCGCAGCAAACAAAAAAGTCCGAAATTACAATCCTAAGTCAATTTTTTTGATGAGATATTCTGTATAGTATTTATATTTGTTGTCACACTTGACTCGTTTGACTTGTCCTACGATTAATATTAAGGTTAATTTAATATAAAGGCTTGAAGTTTCAGCAGGAATAATGAAAATTTAGTTCAAATAAACGTCAATAGATGGCATTATATTTATGATTTGTTATTAGTGTCCATATAATTAAGATACGATTATTATCTTTTAGATCCCATAGATCCCAAAAATGATTTTAAAAAAATACTCAAATGAAAAAAGTAATGAAAGACGAAATAGAACTTAAGACTTGTAAAACTTTTGTAAAAAAAATTTGATGATTTTTTTTCAGCCTTACAAGGAACCATTGGCTTTCCTAGGAACACTACCGATATTTAACTAAAATTGAACTAAAATCATAAAGCTTTTCTTTAGTACAACAGCAAATCCTTATATATGAATTCAGATAAAAAAAATTAAAGAAAATAATAGTTTATTTACTTGAAAAGTAGCGTTTTGCTGTGAGCGCATATTAGAATTTTAACGTCGTCGAAAGAAGTCAACAAAGCGAGAGACCGCATTGACAAACCAGCAGCGCTAGAGACTCGCCGCCGCGTCTGTGTTCTTAAGTTCGATGGGTGCTAGTCTGGGTAGAAGGAATTTGTCATCGGATGGCAATAACTACGAATTTTTAATAATTGGCCTCACAAGGAGCATGGCCTTAAATGGTCCACCCACCTTAATTCAATAAGATTTTCCAAAAAAATATTTAATGTACAGATTCGACTTTGTTGGAATTTTATTATATGTATAAATTTTATTATGTACTAGCGACTCACCCTCGCTTCGCTCGGGTTCGTCTCTAAGTATATTATATATGTATGTTAGCTCCACATCCGTCCATCAGTTTTCGCATATTTAATAACTAGCGACTCACCCTAGCTCCGCTCAGTTTCGTTTCTAGGTACGTTTTAACTGTAAGTATAGATTTCTCAGTATAATATAAAAAGTATCCTATATATTACCAAACTACAAATACCAAATTTCATCAAAATATGTCCAGTAGTTTTCTCGTGATGCGTTCCCAGACGGACAGGCAAACAGACAGACGGACAAAAAATCTAAAAATTATACATTCGACCTCTGTATCGATAATAATACCTATTTCTGAAGATTTTCCAAAGAATACTGAATGTATAGATTCGACTCAGGCAGAAATTTTTAAAATGTATAGATAATTAATCTAATATATTGAGGTGTCACAAATAAAACACAAAAAATCAATAAATTAAAGATTTATTTTATTATTTAACACGTTTAAATTATCTTACATAAACTATATCGAAAAAGATGAAATAGAAAAGTTTATTTGGAAAGGCCACCTTATTATGGGATGAATAGTACTATTGAAAGTGAAGCCACAGACTAGAGTAACGATAGAAATGGTAAATACATTTGTAATTTCTTAACAATTAATGACATATAAAAATAATTTCAGACATTTAGGCATTAATTTGCGCTAAATACATACAATTCCAAAGATTTTTTTATATAGCAACACTATTTTAGCAATTTCAAGTTAAAAACTTTGAGCAACATTTGATATTAAGATTTGAAAATGTTTGTACAAAAGCCAATTATCTGTTGTCTTTGTCACTCTTTATTTTAAAAGAGTAGAAAACAAGGTAAAGGCGTATTTGGCCATTATTTCTATTCTCCCATAACATCCTCATATTGCTTCCTGAAGCAATCTCCCACCGGGAAGAAATCCCAACATCTTTGTGTATACATGTTCCATACAAACGTTTCTTGACCTGAAATAAAAGATAAATATAATAAATACTTAATCTATATATTAATACGTGAAGCAAAAACTTTGTACCCCTTTTTACGAAAACTGCGCGGACGGAGGAGTATGAAGTTTCCCACACTTATAGTTTATATAGAGAAGGAGTGCAGAATGCTAATGTTTTTTTTAATTATGCATAAAAAATACATTAAACCAATAAAAAAAACATTACACACATTACTATGTATTTGACACACACACGTAAACTATAGGTATACTCTTTTGTTTATTGTTAAAGTATGTGGTCAAATTGAGAATAGATTAATATTGTAATATACGCAAGGCAATAAATATATAACTCAATGAATTATGGTTGATTTTCAACCACGCGGCGATCACTAGTTACAATAAAAAAATACTATATTAGCGATGACAAATAACCGAAAAGTATTTATTGTTTCGTTTAGAACAAAATAATAAAATGTGTGTTTTATTCATTTAAAAGAAAAGCTTAACCAGAGTTATATTAGCAGAATAAAATTTTATTAAAAACAACATTATTTGTACTCATATTATTTCTCCATTCCTTAGTTTAAATATGCTACAGTAATTAATTGTAAAAAACAATTATTGATTGTTTTCCTGATTAAATTGTACTAATCAATAAATATTTTTTTATTTGAGCCCTGATAACGCCTAAAATATTAATAACCACTAAAGATGATGTTCGCAGAATATGGATAATATATATATATAGTATATATATATATATATATATATATATATATATATATATATATATATATATATATATATATATATATATATACTTACCAGTGTACTCGGTGTCAGGTTTGTTGATGAGGTGCATGAGGAAGAACATGTAGTTGGCGAGGTTGTGTTCGCGCTGCACGTGCGTGTCGAACCCGTGCGGCACCTGCGGAGTGGGGGAAGGGGGGGGGGGGGGATAATAAGTAATAATAAGTAACACTAAGTAATACTAATAATAAATAATACTAAAAAATTATAATAAATAATACTGATTTAAATATTAAATCAACTTTGAAAAAGAAAACATTTTTACTGTTTTACAACTTTTACAATCTTTTATTTAAATGCTCTAAAAAGTACAAGAAGATAGCAGCAAACTAGAAGATATTTTGTACATCTCTATTCCGTACATCCATATAAATCAACACATTGTCGTCTCGATGCTTATTTTTCCAAACGACCAATTTACCTTAAGAATTTTTAATACAGAATTATTGACTTTTACTTGTTAACTCTATTGATATAAAATACATATTAACTTACTATATAATTACTTCAAAAAACCGGAAAAATGTATTTTATCTACACATACGTATATAATATAATCTTAGAAATAAAAATTTGTTTTTTTAAATAAAGGCAAAGTCTCTACTGTAGAAATACAACAAGTATTGGTAGAATGAACAAATAAGCACTAAGCTGACGACACATTATGTACGTTTCATAAACAAAATAATGAATACGCACTTTATCAAAGTAATCCTTGTTGATGCCACATATGAAGCAGTTGGACTCCATGTCCTCCTTCACCGACTCGAGCTGGTCACGGAGCTCTCCGAACGCGTCGATGATCAAACCTGATGAAGATATATAAGAGAAAAATGAAGAGGCAAATCGGAAAGTGGGCATTTTAAACAGATTGCAGTACAAATGCTCCCAAAGCTCCGAATAACAGCCACGAGGGCTCATCTAATCTTAGTTATATCGACCATAATAGATGATATGTGATTAGGAAAGAATATAATAGAGGAAGCTTGAAAGTAGCTGCAGTAACAGAAAAGCTGAGGAAGAAAATTTTAATAACAAGAAGATATTCGGTATGAATGTGGATAGGTACAGAAGTACAGGTAGACCGAGGAAAATATGGATAGAAGATTATTTAAGCAATTTAAGTTTAAAAATAAAAAAATATTATTGAATAAAGCTTATTATACTGTCACGGAATACATTGTAGGTGTCAATATGTGGAATTAATGTCTGGTTGGTCACACGTATGATAAGTAGATAATTTTATATTACAATATTGTAAACAAATATTATTTTAAAAGAGCAACTGTTGAGTTTCTCGCCGGCTCTTCTCAGCAACTGCCTTCCGAGCCAGCCTATTCCTCATGGACTGACTACACTGACATTTAATTTAAATTTAAAATTGACGATTCAAAAGTACTTGTAACAGTTTATTTGAATAAAGTATATTTTAATTTGATTTGACGGCTGTTAGAGGGGAGTGGAAGAAGGATTCACGTTGTGCCGACCCCAAGTACTGTGGGACAAAAAAAAGAAGAAGCCAGGTCGACAATCACTCACCCTGCAGAATGGCGAGCAGGATGACAATGACGAAGAAGAAGAAGGATATGTCGAAGATAATGCGGTAGACTTCCGAGTCGTCTCCGTCGGGCGGCTCCAGCTCGTCGCCGATGCCGCCGCCGGCGCGCACGCCCTTGTACAGGTTGAACACGAAGCACTATGGACAGACAACACCACAGGTTACAATTATTATAATTATTATTTTATGTTGGGACATTAACATAGCACCATCTAGTTCCATGGTACGAGGCTTGTGTTATGCATACCAGATAGTTGATACACTACACATATGTAACTTTAAATACACACAAATTATAAATATGAACACCCATGACTGGAATACAAACATTCGTGCTCATCATAAAAATTAATTCCCCCAGCGGGATTCGAACCCGCGACCGCTGGCACAGCAAGTAGGGTCACTACAAACTCGGCCAAAAGTATCGTCATCTATACGTAATCGTTAACGTCATTAATTATATAATAACTCATCCCAATTAAACGTCCCACTTGAATCTTCTTTATTGAAAAGGCTGGCCAAGTGCGTGGCGGATCTCATATGTCTCTAGAATACTAGTTAGATTTTCTCAGACATGAAGGTTTCCTCACGATGTTTCCCTTAAGCGTATGTATGTAGGTGGTACGCGTAAATGCATTAACCAACGTTACAAAAAAAGGATTCGAACCCAGAACCACAAACAACTTATTTCGAGTTCGCTTAGAGCTGTTTCAATTCCAAAAATATTAAATCTCTTTTAATCACTAAATAATAATAATTATCATTGTTTAGTATTTTTTATATATGGTATTATTGTCTTAAGTCATGTCTGAAATGACAGACGACAGTTGTCAATTGAATTCGGGATTGTTCGGTCGGTGACGAGTGCTCCTCTCGTTTGAATTGTTTCGGTTACAAAGTAAAATAAGTATTTTCGGTCGGATTAATTATGGGCTTATATATTTATACATCACATACACACAGACACCCCTAGTGATCAGTGCCTACGCAGGATTAAGGATTCCGGGCCCGGCAACGCTTCCACGGCTAAGTCCACGTACAAGGTACACTTTATATTATAATTTATTAGCGTTAGTTTTATATATATTTTACTCCGCGTAACGCGGATCACACAATCATTATAAAGCTGATATAAAAAAACTCACAGTAAGCATATCGTGACAATTCCTGTTGACTTCATCGTCTTCCTCCTGCACGTAGAACTTACGGAAGAAATTGAATGCGATGACGGTGTATATGTACACTATGATCGTCAACAGCATCACTGTTAGGACCAACTGGAATGTTCAAACATAACTTTTTAAATTATCCCATCCCATCACTACATAGTATAAAACAAAGTCGCTTCTCGCTGTATGTCTGTCCCTATGTATGCTTATATATTTAAAACTACGCAACGGATTTTGATGCGGTTTTTTTAATAGATAGAGTGAATTCAAGAGGAAGGTTTATATGTATAATACATACATATTATAGTACAGAAAAGCCGAGAAATTCAAAGATTTGTATTTCATAGTAACCGTTAAAACGTACCTAGGGACGAACCCGAGCGAAGTGAGGTGAGTCGTAAGTAATTGTATAAGAAAGACGTTACGGGACTAAACGCGTGTATTCGTGAGTGGCTTAATTATAATGTCCTCCCGACCGATGTCGACCACGCGGTCAATAACACTGAGATTAGCAACTGTGTTAGAGATATTATACTCTCTATTCCTTTTCTTCTTAAAGTCCGATGAAACGATACTTCGATATTCGCGGTGAGAGTTATAAGGCAGGACTGACGGTTTTACGTGCTCTCCGAGGCGCTTCCCAACTCCGGGCGGTTACTGAGAATATCTTAGCAGAAAAACTGCGTAACTAAAGTTGACCCTAACCGGGACTCGAACCTAGGACCTCCGGATTTACATCCGTACATTTTAGTCACTACACCACCGAGGCAGTGGTATTATCCCTTGTTCCCGACGTTTTCACTAGGTTGCACCAAACGTGGTCACTGGCAGATGAAAATTTAGTCCCGTAGTGCAATTCTTATGTTCAAACATGTTAATATTTTATACTAGCGACTCACCCTCGTTTTAACGTTTAGTATAGATTTCTCAGAGATGAGATATTTTCGCGCAGTAAAAAGTATCCTATATGTTGACTCGGATAACCAGCTATCATCATACCCACTTTCATCAAAATCCCTCCAGTGGCTTTTCCGTGATGCGGTAACAGACAGACAGATAGACAAAAATTCTAAAAACTATAGATTTGGCCTCTGTATCAATAATAAAGTCTATTTTAATAAGATTTTCCAAAAAATATTTAATGTACAGATTCGGCTTAGTTACGATTTTATTATATGTATAGATATATACTATTCAAAACAAAATAGAGCCCACTTAATCTTTATTGAGTAACTTTAAATTATATAGATTTACACAGACTTTTCATGAATAGCTGCTTAAGATTGGAATTTCGGATTTGTGTAAACATCATCAACAGTAAAAAAATTTTTATTATTTAATCATGATAACTAACAACAAATAACTAAAATGTTTAATAGTCATAACCTACCTGTTTCCCATTATGCGTTACAGACTGCAAAATAGTCCTGAGCGTTTTAAAACCGACGGCCACATCTAGCAAATGTGCAGCGAAGAAGAAGTTGTTGAAGTTGCCCATCACGGAGAAGGAGAAGTACCAGAGGGAGTAGAGGAAGGAGTTGTCCGTGATCGTCACTCCCGCCTTCCACACTTGGTAGCGCCAGTCGATGTTTATTATACTGGAATTAGATTATTATTTTAATTATTTTTATACATTCTATTCTGCTTACATAAATTCTACTAGCGACTCATCCTGGCTTCGCTCGAGTTTGTCCCTAGATGCGTTTTAGCGGTTGGTATGGAATAGATAGACTATATATAATTGATATGATGAGTTTTATATCCCTTAATTGAGAAATGATTGATTCCCCATACGACTATCCACCCCCTCTTTTTAAAACAATCCTATGTCCTTTCCAGAAGAGCCAGTCGCTTCAATGTGATGGAGTATCAAGACAGTAACACATAAACTTTAATTTCGCATTTCTAATATTAGTCCAATTGTCCAAAGTGTAATAATAATAATGTCTTCCCGTCCGATTTAGGCCACGGCGGCCAATGACAATTTCTTGACAAAAAACTCACCCTCACCTGGTATTCTATGGGGATTCGAACCCAGAACCACCGTAAATACTAGCCACTAGACAAACAGACAGTTACGTATCAAACGTACAACATAACAGTTAATTAGTTAGTCAGTAAGTTATATTTCCTACGGTTTTCTAAAATATCAATCTACATTATTTTACAGGTATTTTAACGATCAACTTACTAATGGAAGAAACCTTTGCTTCCTTCTTCTTCTTGTGCAGAGAAAGATGTCTTCTCCATTCCCAGCATATTAGATATTGAGTCGAAGTCGTAAGTTTCTGAATACTTGGCTCTGACTTTCTTCTTTATGAACTTATCCCAATAGTTTACGGGGAACGATCTGTAAAATAATAATATACGTATGTAAAATATGCGTAATAATCTATCTTCTATATATATAAAAGGCAAAAGTGATTGACTGATGTATCAACGCACAGGCCAAAACCTTAGGGCTAGAAAATTGAAATTTCGCACATGTATTTCTTATATGACGAAGGCATCCACTAAGGATTTCTAGAAAATTCAACCCCCAAGGGGGTGAAATAGGGGATAAAAGTTTGTATGAAACTTTTTATTCCTTGGACATATTTGCATGAAATTTCGTATTTTTCGTAGTTTGATCGCGAGCTAGGTCGCGGGTTCGGCTAATGTCATATAAAAAGATATTATTTTATTTAGATTATATGTTTCTTATTTATTAGAACAAATATAAGTTTGAACAATTTGAAAAAAAAAACTTCTTATGTGTATGTTTTATTTGCATATCCATTAAGATATAGATATTTTTAGTAAATGTGAACCGTTATTTTTTTAAGATTCTTTTTTTTTAATAAATTGGTTATATTGTGGCTCGAAGTGGTTTGAAAGTTGTGTTTGAATCTTTATCACTCAATTGCATAATTTCAAAATTCACTTAAAACGATTTTAAGAAAATTAAAAAAAAAAAACAGTCCATATAGGTGAAGTCGCAGACATAAACAAGTCGTAAACAAAACTCACTTAGCAGATATGACCAGTTTGTCCCAGTGACTCTTCAAGTCGTCATCCTCCGGCTGCTCCGCGATGTACAGACCGTCGAATTCAAGCCTACGAGCTATTTCTTTTTCCCTTTTAAATATAGCTAGCGGTACCTTAAATAATTAAATAATATAATTAACTTTATTTACAATAATAATGTACACATTTAAGTTTCTCAATAAATATCTTTTTTAAAGGAAAATCTTTTATAAAAGTGGCACCCAACGTGGGTCCGTATAAAAAATTATTTCTAATGTAACAACACTTAAAAAAAATAGCTGATCATAGACAAAAATCAACTTCAAGACTCTAAGTACAGATTAAAAATTTAAGAATCAAAACAATGTATTTCATATAACAAAATAATTAATAAATAAATATATTGGGATTTTAATACAAAGCACCATCTAGTTCCATGGTAAGTTACGAGGCTCGTGTTATGGATACCAGATAGACATATATAACTTTTAATACATACATATTATATATATATAAATATAAACACCCATGACTGGAGTACAAACATTCGTGCTCAACACACAAATTAATGCCCCCAGTGGGACTTAAACCCGCGACCACTGGCACAGCAAGTAGGGTCACTACAAACTTAGCCAAACGTGCCCTTCAAACTAATCACAGATAAAATCATAGACTGTTGCTAGTATGAAACAATACCTACCTTTAGATGATAATAACCGATGAGTATAGCCAGAGAAGCGACAGAATGTAACACGGCCGCTATTTTGATAACATGCTCCATATAGAAGAAGTCCTCGTCTATTAGTACCACTTCTAACGGGTCATCTTCCTCGCTTTCGCCACTACCACCTACATTATTAATAAGATAATCTTTAACACTTTCTTAGATTTATGTGAATATTTGACATTTTAAATAAAATTCGCGGATATATTTTGATCTTGCAAAGGTCATATAGTTGTTACAGATAGCATCTACTCACAAAACATCTATATAACTTTTGAGACTTCTAAAACCTTAGTCTCTCGCGTGACCATGTGCGCTGTAAAGCATTCAAAACGCCGGGAACAAAAAAAATAAATCCACGAATAATATCGGAAAGATAGGTTTATTTAAATAAAAAGAGAATCTTTACTTCAAATAAAATTATCTTTTTAGATTATTTAGCGTATTCATTTTGATTTTTTCTTCCCGATGCACGTTTCGAATTTAAGCCAATCATTGTCACAATAAATCATTTTGGGTAACATACACGATGTTACTCGATATATATTTTTTATTTTTTAAATATGTTGGGACATTAACACACAGCACCATCTAGTTCCATTGTAAGCTACGAGGCTGGTGTTATGGATACCAGACAGGTGATGCACTACACATATATTGACTTTAAATACATACATATTATAAATATACAATGGAGTACAAAAATTCGTGCTCATCACACAAATGAACGCCCCCGGCGGGACTCGAACCCGCGACCGTAAGCAAGCACTACAAACTGAGCCAAACGTGTCGTCAAATCTTATATCGATATCTTTGCCAATTGTGAGAGGATTTTCATGATTGTTATTTTAATCAATAGGTCTCTAGGGTAATCTCATAGAAACACTAGGACCAGACACGGCGCAATACTAATACAATGATTTCTATGTATCTTATTATTTATTGAGAAATTATATTTTGTCAGAAGTTTAATTAATCTATTAGTGTTCGTCGGTGGATAGACCTTTAGATTTTACTAATTCACAAAACCCAAGTAATAAATATATAACAAGAAAAATAATTTTGAACCATGCGATGTTTCAATGTTTTCTGATAATCTAAACAAAAAATTAAACTGTAATATAAAATATTCCACTACATCAAGATATCATATATGTTTGTAAATACTTTTTTTAAAATAGCTTTTAATAGTTAATTTAAGAAAGTCTTTACTCACCATCTCCACTTCCAGAGCCTTGTCCTGAGCCAGATCCGCTGATGATGTCTCCTGCTCCCACTCCTGAACCTTCAGTACGTTCCACTTCCAATGTTGATACCTGAAAGAAGTACGATTGACGATTTACTTTCCTTTTTCTTGTGTAATATTTTTAATTTCACTATAGCATTTAACTTACAAACATATAAATAATCTCTTCGAAAACTAAGAACATAGTTTTTATTTTGTTATTTTAAACATTGAAAATATTTACGGAATCCACCTTGAAATCTAATTTAAAAGTGATTTAAATTAATTTAGGTTAAATCTAAAACTTGACAATTCGAATTTCCTAATATGCAAAATTGATAGATAAAATTCCCAATGAAATACTAAAATAGTAAATAGAACGGAGAACCTAGAACCTCTTAGTAAATATTTCAAAAATCTGTGATACTTTGTTATGTACAAATAATACAACAATGTATATGTATGTATGTGTATATTCCCTTTCAAATGTTTTAATTTAATAAACAATTTCTGTGTAAATAAGTTTTTCTTTTTTAAAAACTGATTTTTCAAAGCTCCGTATAACAGTACGTATATGTGATAATGTGTGTGTACACTATTAATAAATACGGACCTTATAAAAGAGAAGAACGAAGTTGATGCAGAAGGCGAGCACCAGCGCGACGTACTTCAGGTTGTAGAAGTTCCTCGCGAGGAAGGAGACGGCGCGGCGCGTGTACACCGACAGGTCCACCTGCGACAGCGCCGACGGCGTCGGGCCCGACACCGCTTGCTGGTAGTGGAAGGATGGACAGTCTATTATTTTTCATATTTAACTCTAAACTTTTAATCTTTGCTCATAAATATGATATACCTAACTAGCGACTTACTTCCGCTTTGCTCGGGTTCGTCCCTAGTTACGTTTTAATTTTTTTGAGCGAAACCCTAATTCTTTTTCTAAAATAAAAGTAGCCTTACTCCTTATAATATCAGCTATCTGCCAGTCAAAGCCCCGTTAAAATTGGTCCAGCCGTTTCGGAGATTAGCCAGAACAAACAGACAGACAAAAATTTTAAAAATTGTGTTTTTCTTATAAGCACCGTATATAATTCCATATGCATTTAGTATAAAGCTGTTATTTTGACATTACAAACAGACACTTTAATTTTATTTATCTGTATAGATTATCATTACCTTTCTGTACCGAAAATATCTTTTGTCAAATCCTGGCTGCATACCAAAAAGAAATAGATATCACATTAAAAAAATCGAAAAAATATGAACATATTAAATAACGATTACATTATAAAATAAATTAGTGACGAAATTTATATTTAGAAAATATCCATCAAACCTCAAACGAAAATCGAACGCACATCTTGCACTATATAAAACTGAAGATAAATAAAAAAATAAAATTATATATTTATATAAAACCTTTTTGCTCTCCGCCTCGATGGCCGACATGGCAGCTTGTTGGACAGCTTGCGCCTCCATACGCTCTTGCGCTTGCTTCTTTGCCTGTTCTCCGCTGAAATAAATATATTTTTTACTATTAACTATATATTACCAATTACCAATACAATTAACAAAACTCAAAATGTCTTAATTCTTCCCAAATTTAATTCCGGCAAATTAATTTTCATCATCATTTTTAACGTCAAAAAAAAAATGCAATGTCTTATGGAATTCCACAAAAGGTAACATAGAATAACTTACCCTAAAAGATCGATAACTAACACCAAGGTATCGATACCTTACCCCTAGAGATCAACAATTTACCCCAAGGGATGGACAACTTACCCCAAAAGATCGATAAGAGACGGCGGCTGTTGCTCCTCAGAATGTTCCACACCCTCGTCGGGAGACACCTCTGCCTCTTCCCCTGACGACGGCGTGGACGTGCTGGGTGACTCGTGAGGTTTCACTTGTATCCTGGGTGGAAGTTTTATTGTTACAATAAATATTTCTAATTATAATTTTTAAGCCAAATGTATATAAATGTCATTTATGGAACTTAAATTCCAGTTCCATTATTAGCACCATGCGCGCTAAGATGTGGGCAAAGACTAGTTTGCATAATTATAAAATATAAAATATTTCTATCAAGTAGATAAGTGAACTTTGATTCTACTTAGATCTACTATTGCTAGTAAGAAAGATAATAAATAGTTTAAGTATTTTAACGTCCCACTGCTGGGGGTGGGCCTCCCCTCAATATGAGTGGGATCAGGCCATAGTCCACCACGCTGGCCAAGCGCGGGCGGACTTCACATGTCTTTTGAAAACTTGCTAGATTCTCTTAGACATGCAGGTTTCACAATGTTTCATTTCACCATAATCTCAGAGATTCGTGATCCGGTATAAAGCCTGCTTTACTTAGATTTTGAAATACATGCATATATGTATCTTAAAACAGCAATAAAATTAATATATACTCACTGGCCATTGTCTTCTTTAGTGATATCCAAACCGAAAGCCGACACTTGCATCTGCCCCGTATCGTCGGCCGCCGGTAACGCCGGCAAATGTCGTACGGGGCCTACACATAAAATTCCATTAAAATATATATATAGAGTATTTTATATTATAATTAGAGACTTGCCTAGCAGTAGCTTATGAGTTAGTCCAGGTTATAGTCTGTGCACTAAATTTCATGAAAATCCGTCCAGCCTTTTGAGAGTGAAAGAATGACAAACATACACACATACAAGTTTTCGCATATTAGTACATAAATATTGTAATATGGTAAGAAAGCAATTTTGTTTGCTTTTGATGTCCAATCTAATAAACAATAATATCATGCTTTCTAAACTTTCTTCGGTTTTTTCCACACACTTGTCTCTATTTCATATAGTTTTAACCATTGCAGTTTTTAAAGGAATATATATTTTTTTAAAAGTACAAATATTTAAAAGTATTTACTAAAAATCTGAATTAATCACAAGATAATATATTATACAAATATTTGTTAGCATTACTGTCATCTTCACGCCTTAAAATATCAAAAATAGATACCAAAAAAAAAAACAATATTATTTGATGGTTTCTTAATTGTTGTGACAAACATTTATTGAATATAAAAGTTACACTGTACAGGAATCGAACCTGTATCGCATTATGTCAAGATTACACTACTAAGATCTGTTAAATTTTCATAAGTATAATTAAATAATAATAATTATAAAATACCATGCAAATAATGTAAAGTGAGTGTCGTGAGTGTGTTACCTTTAGTTAATCCAAAAGCTGAATTCATAAAAATGATTTTAAAATGAATTTTATTAATTCAAAGTTATTGATAAAACTTCAACAATTTAGAAAATAATATCTATGTAAATTATTAATTTATTAGTAATATTTGGTTAAATTTGTTTCTTTCTTTTTATAATTTCATATTAAAATTATAAATAAGTATTTGCTGCAATTTTTAAATTTTAACCATAATAAAAAAAAGTGACATATTTGGAAATTGAAAATAACATATTTGGAAATAGCAAATTATAGTCATGTGTTACTAATATTACTTTATTATCACAGATAATTAATTTAAGAAATTTAAATATTTTACTTAACCAGTTAAAAACTGGATTACTTAAACGTCTTTAAAGTAAGTCCCTAAATTCAGTGGTCTAGTTTGCCAATTACTGCCATTTTTTCCAAAATTGAACCCTAATACCCCGTAATCGTTAAAGCCACGTTACTTAATGCTATTCGTAATATATTATATCAAAACATTTGGAAACAATAAACGATCTCATCGTATCCCATCGATTATAAGCGTCACTTTACTTGTCATCCCGCGCAAAGCCACCCCCCCCCCCTTTCTATCCCCACCAATCTAACTTATTTAACCGTAAAAGGACATTTGAAAGCCAAAAACAATCCCATCCACTATGAACGTCCCCTTACTTTGCACGTACATGTGAAGAGAGAGCTTCAAACCATCCCCCCCAAAAATCTAACTCTAATACCCCATAAATAAAGCTATTATTTTATGTTATAATATATTATTTGAAAACATTTGGAAGCTAAAAACAGTCCCGCATCGCATCCCATCGACTATGAACGTCGCCTTACTTTGCGCGTGTCTGTGCATGTGAAGAGAGAGCTTCAACTGACCGATTTTCTCTTCCTCCGTGGGTTCCGGCGGCGGCGCGTCCGACTGCGGACCTCGCATGAGGCCGAGCAGGACGCCGAATATGTACCTATATGAAAAAAATGTTTAATATTCACTAGCGATATACCCTAGCTTTGCTTAGGTATCGTCCCTAAATGTCTAACAGCTTGTGAGTTAATTCAGAGTATCTAGTATAGTATATATATATATATATATATATATATATATATATATGTATATGTATATATATATGTAAATTTCATACTATTTTATTCAGCCGTTTCAGCGTGAAAGAGTAACAAACGTACAAACACACACACACACACATACATTAACAAACTTCCTTAAAAAATTAACCTATAAAATTCTGGTTGGTGAATACAAAGATACGATATATTAATTATTGGGGGATATTAGAAATATTATAAAAAATGTAATAATAAATGGAAATAATGCAGTGGAATAAATGATTAAATGCCATAGGAAAGATTCATAAACTCAGTTTACCTATGAGTTTATTTGATTATTTATTAATTTCTCGATTAATTCTAGTATTACAAAAAAGAATAGAATAGAATTAATAGAGAAATTAATAAAATTTTGAAAATAAGTAAAATTAAAATATACGACAGTGAAAGAAAGAGTAGAAGACAAAAATCTATCACAGTTCTATATTCATTAAACCACATGCTTCTATCAAAGCAAATGATTTTAAAAAAATCAAGATAAGAATTTAATTTTATAATAGTTTTAGTAAGTAATAAAAATCTATACTAATATTATAAAGCTGAAGAGTTTGTTTGTTTGTTTGGTTGAACGCGCTAATCTCAGGAACTACTGATCCGATTTGAAAAATTCTTTTTGCATTAGATAGCCCGTTCGTTAACTGAGGAAGGCTATAGGCTATATAGCATCCCGGAAAAATGTATGGGTTCCGTGGGATAGATTTGTTTTTGTCTAGGGACGAACCCGAAGCGAAGCGAGGGCGAGTCGCTAGTATATAATATAGTTATACATATTTATATATGTTGCTTATGAAGTGACTTAAAGCGAGTATTTGTATTATGTGTAGACTTGCTTTATTCTGCAATAACGTTTAGAATCAAGATAAGCTTGATTTAAATATACATACGATAAAAAAGTAGTGAAAACATCAAGATGGTGACTTATATCAAAAAAATAAGGTGAATAAATAATAAAATATTATTATACATATATTATAAACCACGAGAACGTCTACAAATAAAAAAAACATCAACTAAATAAATATTTTAGAATACAATATAAAAGGTAATAATGAGTAAATTACCAATGACTGTGCATCGATTACGTTGCGTGAAATGAGACACCATTAACATTACATATAATTGTTATGAAAAAAATATTGCGCACATTGCGTAGCTTTTAAGAGATAAAAATATTAAAATCACAGAGTCGTTTTTATTTTATAAAAAAAGAAAAAATAGCTCTTAATATGCGCATTTTTTTGTTAGTTATACGAGCATTTCATCCATTCAGCCTTCTGTTTTATAAATTATAAATGCATTAAAAATTATTACATATAAGACTATTCATTTGTAAAAGTGTATAAATTCAAATAGAAATATGGCTAATAATTTTGCTTTATGTATTGAGTACATTTGAAATGAAATGTATGAAATTGAATTTTATTCTATTTGACTTATTATAAGCACTCATGAATCATCAATTTAAAGATCATCATTGTGTAGTCAGTCCGTGAGCAAGCTACCGCCGGCTCGAAAAGCAGTTCTGCTGAGCAGAGTCCAAGAGAAACTCAACAGTTGCTCTTTTGAAAATCTTACGAAATATTTTACAATGTTATACCACCTATAGTTTTCTTTCAATATTTAACAAAATAAAATAATTTATACACAGACATATGCACATATAAATATATGTATATAAAAAAGATCAACTCACCTAATAACAACAACAAAACCATATCCGATATAATAGAAGAAATAGAAGAACAGTTTGAAAAAGCCAATGAATAGTTCAGCTGGCGGCATCTGTTGCATATCTGCGATTTTAGCCTTTATGTTTGATGGCGATAGAGACGAGAATGCCGTGGAAATACCATCCTTCACTGATTGGAAACCTCTACGGAATGGGTCTTTACCAGCTCTGGAATAAAATATTTCATATTGTAATTAATAATTATTTAATACTTTCTAGGTAAAAAGGTACATTCTTAATCACCCTTAGAAATGAAAATCTTTACTGAAATTTATTTATTTTACTTTGGTATTTCCCTTTTTTTTTAAAATGGTTGGAAATCTGATATAAATTATGTAGAATAGTGGCATAAAAATGCCATTTTAAAATGTGCAATCTTAGGGCTGACATTATTTCTTCTACATAATGAAACACACTCGTAGTTTAAAAAATTATATCATCTAAAATAATGATAAAAATCATCTAAGAAAGTTTTACGCTACGCATGGTGAATGCCATTCTGATTATACAGTACCAGCGCCTCAAGTCTGCTATTGTAATGGTGTCACAGTTGTCTATCAATGACATCGTAATTGCTACTTTTTGCAATTTTGGTAGTCTACTAATTCAATGGTTCTCCGATGGTGTGTCACTGACACCCCAATGACACATTTGCAAATAATTGGTAGTCCCGTATATAATGACAAGTCAATGATCGAATGTATTGCGCAGTCTGTTAATATTTTGACAGTTCTAATGACCATTGAAACGCCACTGAACTATCACGTATGCGCCATTGTGCAGTCATTGCATAAAAGACAATTGACAATTCATGTAAAATAGCAGACTTAGGGATTTTATATATACACATATTAAAAAAAAACATATCATTGGGGTCATATAAGATTTCAATCAATTTAGAGACAAAATACATCTTTCTCCTTCCCACTCACCGTTCCTCCTCATCATCTCCCATGTATATATGATAGGCCTCCCTATTCTTCGGCCCGCCGGCAATCTCCTCCGAGGCGGCCATCAAACCAGACGCATGTGTCATCTCAAATATGGCGTCTTCACAGAAATTGACGAAAGCCTCAAGTTTTTCCTTATCACCCCCTTCTGTTACTATGCTGTAGAAGAACGCGCGTTTCGATTCCTGCAATTGTAATTAAATGTAGTAAGTTCAAATTATAATAAGCTAAGTAATATTTAAGAATTTAATTTTGTTATTTATTCTATTTTAACTTTTTCTTATAGTTTTCTTTTAATACATATTTTCTTATAAAACTAAGAATGAGTAATTAAGGAAATAAACAATGAGCTTACTTAGCGTAAAAAATAAATTTAGAAGGAGGCGGTGGGAAAAAATTGAACTAAAAAAATACGCAAAAAGATTTTTTGAAATTCAATTCCAATAACCGACAATATTAGACTAGGCCACACAATAAGACAATATCAGATTTCATGTCCTTCACATGTGTTAATTTTTCAATAAATATTATATACCTTTGATCCTTATTTAATTTTCAGAATCTACCGTCCACAAAACCACTTGAAAAATTCAATTCAAAATATAATATTAATACAGTTTCTTATATCAAACATAAATACCTTAATTTGTGGTTTCTCCCATTGCTCAATGTTAGACTCCTTTATTTCAAAGTAAACTCGTTCTATACGTTTAGAGCCACCCATGATCTCAATACGGCCAAGGAAAGGCTCGAAATAGTTCAAAACTGAACCTGCAGTCTCCAAAAAGCGAGCCAATCTGTATTAAAAGATATGAAGAATGTTTTTAAATGATATATTTTCTTGAAATTTTGTAAAATAACGTCTAGTTTTTGTCAAACGTAATAGCTTGGGCTACTTTCTTTATAAAAAGTGTCATTTAACGTTAAAATTATTCAAACATAAATATTTTCTAATATAAATATTTTCCAGATTGCACATGTAACCTTATATTGCCCAGGTGTAGCGACATACCGGGCACAACACCTTGGCACCCCTAGTACACTCCTGGAGGTTTTCAGCAAGACGAAGAGATTGCCGAGATTCCTGGAGGAACTGGGTTGGCAAGGGTAATATGAGTGAATAATTTCCCACACACGCAAAATAGGCGCAAAGACGTCGAGTTGAGGAAACAAGCCCGATTATACCATAACATACCATTTTCCAGAGACCTTACCCTCACAATGCTCGGATGCGACAATAGGTGCCTAATAATAGCCTATGAGGTATTTCAGGTCATAGTTTACCTGTATACTAAATTTCATCTAAATCAGTACAGCAATTTAACCTTGAAGGAGTAACACACATACATACAAAACATATATATACATATCAACTTTCACATTCATAATTACAGTAGTGTGATTTAAGCTCACCTAGGTTCATTCGGCATGTGCTCAGACAAGTTTGTGAGTAAAACTGCTAAATTGAAGCCGATTTCTTTGGCGGGTTCGTGGAACCTGTCGCAGAAACCCACATAGTCCAGTTTCCCATCGTGATTGGTTTCACAGCAAGCTAGGAGGAATTCTATTTCTTCACTAAAAATAAAATATTATATTATGCATATAATAATATATAACTAAAAATAAAATTAAATAATGTTTTTGAAGTTATACTTCTTTTAAGATGTTTGAAAAAAATTACACCGACACCCAAAAAGCGACATGGTGAAGTTAGCTGATAACTGTTTGTTGCCATGGTAACCGTTGTTATTGACTGACAAATGATATATAATATTATTCTGCATATATTTTCTTTCCTTAACTGATATTCTATAAATATGTATATGATTGTAATATGCCTATTGCCTAATATGCCTTATTTAATTATTTTTATTAATTTATAATTCCTTTTACAAACAGAGCTGTGACATACGGGATGAAATATTTAGCTTTTTTTGTTCTGTTACGCCAAAGAATTATAACTTCTTACGTGCGTACATAAGTATACACACACGTTTGTTTTTATATATAGTTTTATTACACTTACGGCGTATAACTCTTCTGTTGTTCCATTTTCTCTTTAAAGTCTTTAGGCAGCACCCATCCATCGCTGTTGGCATCAATCTCTTTGAAACTAGCGCTCGAAGTGAGATCTTTCAATTTTAAGAACATGTCGAAATACTTTAAGATCAATTCAACGTTAGACGCAGATTCTACAAGTGTGTCGACCATCTGTTTACCGATTGTACCTAAAAGAGGAAATGAAATTTAATATAAACACTTTATGATCGTCAATTTTATTTGAAGATCATCAGTTAGTCTGTGTGGAAGCTGCCACCCGCTCGGAAAGCAGTTCCGCTGAGAAGAGCTGGCAAGAAACTCAACAGTTGCTCTTTTAAATATCGAAGTTACAATTTATTTATTTTATAATCATAAGAATATTGACAGTCCACATATGAGTCAATATTTCTCAATTCCACACATTTCCATCAACAAAGAAATTCTAGAAGAACAGAATAATACGCTTTGCTCAATAAACAACACTTTGTATCAATTTAAATGTCGGCGAATATATCACCTGCTAGAAAGTATAAACTAACTTATAAAATATTCATTATTATCAGAGAAAATATTACTAGTATTCGAAAAACATATGAAGTCTGCCAACCCTTTCGTAGTGAAGGGAGGCTCGTGTCCAGCAGTGGGACGGTAAAAAAACTAAGTTATCAGTAACTGGCGACTCACTCTCGCTTCGCTCAGGTTTATCCCTAGGTTGATTCCTCATACAAACTTTCATCCCCATTTTCACCCTCTTAAGGGATGATTTCCGGGATAAAAAGTATGCTATGTCCTTCCCAGGTTCTCAAAGTATCTTCTTACCAAATTTCATCTAAATCAGTTCAGAAGATCCATAGATTACCCCCTACAACCTCACAAACTCACAAATTTTACCTCTTTATAGTATTAGTAGATAGAACTTTAATTATTCCTCATAAAATTTCATAAAAAACACATCACTTACCATTAACGACATTCCCTTCAAGCATAGACAGCATCATCGTGATCATGTCCTTCTGCAGATTGAGTAACTCCTTCAAAAGGTCCACTTGGGAGGAGTGCTTCGACAGTTTGTCCTGCATGTGAGAGAAGAGGAAGAGAAATCCTCCTACTGCGTCCCACAACCTGGGAAATGGTTAGGGATTATATTAATATAATTATATCGATATAATTATATCGATATAATTATATCGATATACATTTATATAAAGACAGTGGTAACGTGCTCGCTTGGGAAATCGAATGAAGCGAGTTAAAATCCCATTATTTTCATGTGCGAATCATTTCCAACGTTATTATCACTTGTCTTACGGTAAAGGAAAATATCGTAAAACCTGCATGTCTGAGAGAACCTAGCAAGTTTTCAGAAGACAAGCTTAGTCCGCCCGCACTTGGCCAGCGTGGTGGACTATGGCCTGATCCCCCGAGTATTGAAGGGAGGCCTGTGCCCAGTAGTGGGACGTTAAAAAGGGCTGAATACATTCATATACGTTTATATTGAATAATATATTTGGTTTTTATTGCAAGTACCTGAGACATTCTTAGAGAGAGCCTTTAAGAAAATTTGAATATTACTTATTTTTATAAATAAAAATCGCCACTTACAAAAATATGATAATGAATAAAAATTAAATAATTACGTGTTAATAATATGATTTAATTGTATTCAAATAATACTTTCTATAATTCTCATACAAGGGATCTTTACTACAAAATACCTCAAAAACGTGACACTTTAGGGCACCATTATGCTATTACTTTTTATTTATTTAAATATCTCCTATCCATATACACCAGTTTCATCCTGCGTCAGTACTTAAAAAAATAGATAAAATGGCTGTTAATGTCAGTCCCCATGGAAAAGTTTTATATATTCGTATTAATTACCTGGAATGTGCTAATGCCTGTTGATTCTGCGTACAAGGCCCCTGGATGACTTCAGTGAGAGTGTTAAACACTTGCGACGCGACTCCTATCGCTTTGAAGAAATTTGCTTTACCTGCCGGGTCTATTAGTTCCTGTTGAGATATTGTTTGTATTATTGATTTTAGCCTATATAGGTTAGTGCATGTACGGCTGCAAATCTGGAGGTTTTGGGTTCGACTCCTGGGTTGGGATAAGTATAAAATTATTATGGATTTCTGTTGAAGAAAGGATCTCTCAGAGTGAATGTTGAATTGACATGTGAGAGTGTGTTTGTGTGTGCACTTTTAGACATTACACGACAATATTTCCCGCAGTTGGCTAGTTTCAGTCAGATTGGCCGCCGTGGCCGAATTAGTCGGGAGGATATTATAATTTAAATATTTCTTAAACTGAATTTATATGCCACATGGTAAGATTGGGTGATCAATTAATAAATATTTAAGTACTGTCTGGGCCATAAATTTTCTTTACTAAAAAAAGGGAAGCTTTTTTTACACAAAAGAAAAAAAACGTAATAATCTTATATTGTGGTGCTTTAAGGAATTATTTCCCCTTATCGCCAAACGATACTAGACAAAAAATCTTAAGAATAATAGAGTACAAATAGCAATATGTATATATAAAAGTAGTGCAGTGTAGGTGACTTATAAAATAATATATTTAATATATAAATATGATAAATTAAATATATTATTTTATAAGTCACCTACATCCAGCAATCGGAGAGGAACATAAATATATTATAAAAATTAATGAACCATATAAAAGCAAAAAAAAGGACACACTCATCAATATAACAATATCCTAAAAATATTAAATCTAAAGATATGTCGTTTATATAATACTTTCTGAGATTTATGCGAATATTTGACGTTTTATATTTTTGAAGCCATTATTAAGAAATGAACATTTTATTTTGAGTTTTCCTGTTTTTAGCATCCCCTGTCGCACCGTTACCATTTCACAAATTCAAGGTCGCTCAGCGAGCAATGAAACGCGCGATGCTTGGAGTTTCTCTGGCGGACAGAATTCGGAATGAAGTCATTCGCCAGAGAACTAAAGTAAGCTCGCTGAAGTGGAAGTGGGCCGGTCATGTCTCCAGACGTACCGATGGTCGATGGAGCCGAAACGTGTTAGAGTGGAGACCGCGTTTAGGCAAACGTAGTGTAGGACGTCCTGCAGCACGATGGACAGATGACCTAAGAAAGGTGGCTGGCAGTGGATGGATGCAGGCTGCCCAGGACCGGGATGGTTGGCGCTCATTGGGGGAGGCCTTTATTCAGCAGTGGACGGCGATAGGCTGATTGATTGATTTCGTGTTTTTTGGTGTTGCCATTTCTATGTTTGTTGTGAAGCATTCGAAAGTCATAGGAAAGAAAAGTGCAAAATACAACCGCGCCAAAATCTAAAAAGATATTTAGTTTCCTTTGAAATGTATCGTTTATTTTTTTAACGTTTACTGACCTTACTAGAGTAATGCCAGTAGAAGTCCATGATAGATTCCTGCAAACGCAGCAGATAGTCGACGGTGCAGATGACCACGTTGACGGTCGTCGTGTTACCGGCTTGTGTACGGAGATAGTTCTGCCATTCTGAAATATTATGAATTATTTATAATACATAGTTTCTACAAAAAATACATAATGTAAAATAGTTATATAAAATCGATTGATATACAAAAAACTCTAGGTACGTCATATGGTGTCTCAAAAGTCCTCAAAATATCGTGTTTTGTACAAATAATAATTATTAAGCACCTCTTTTTTTACAGTCGATCAAAACTATAACTCACCCAAATTATGTCCTTCACAAGTGAGCTGTATAAAACGGAACAACGCGCAAGTGAACTCTGCATCGTGCATGTTCTTCTCTCCGGCCGCACCTTCTAAGCCCACTCCCAGACCTGGGATGAAAAACATTGGTATTATCAAGTGTTCCTTTATGTTTAGTGCCAATTCAATGTACTACTAGCGACTTATCCTTGCTCTTCTCGGGTTTACCCTAGCAGTTTAGAAAAGTTAGCTGTATTTTTTAGGGATTTTCGATTTTTGTGCTGGAACGCTTAGGGTTCCGAAATAAAATATACCCTATATGTAGCCCTACAATCTTCGGTATTTCAGTAAGAGTCCCATTACAATCGGTTAAGTCACTCTAAAGATTACCCCGGACAAATAGAAAAACAGACAAACAGACCGTATTTTTTTTTATATAAAGGGTTGTTTAGGTATTGACATCATAAAAATAGCTATAATTATTATATAAATTAATGTATGTACTACACGGGAATCCTAGTCCATATATATGTATAAGCTCCAACACAGAGTTACTATGTTGTTGCTTGTTTTTTTCATTTCACACACAAACCTTCTGCTTTCGTGTTCCTCTCAAAGGCATCCAAATCTAGCACTGAACATGAGTTCATTAAGCCAGCAATCGACGTGAAGAAACCGACATCTTTCTTGTCCTTAAGGTGGTTAAGCATACCCTAGAAAAATATTTTAATTTTAAATTGAGATTATACTTCAAAAAAAAAATTTTTTATCTAATCATCTTTTAGTCCAATTCAATATTAGATAAGTGATTTTTTTAAATACTAATAATAATATAAAGAAAAGTCAAGAAATGATTGACAGTTCTTCCGGAAACGAGACATTTCAAACTGTAGGTAATTTTCTTTGGCAGTCAATAACAATAACATAAAAAAATATTGAATAAAGATTTTGCAATTCAGTTCAAAAATTTCGCAATCTTACAAACATAAATAGCCCTAATACATTTTTAGACTTACGCGAATATTTGACATTTAAAAAAAATATCTTTTCGGATTTTTTCGCAGATTTATTTATTTTATTTTTTTTTTTGGTTCCCGACGTTAACATCAATCATGGTCACGGGAGAGACACTCGTAAATCGATAATCCTTAGACAAGATTAAGTCATACTATAATTAACAGTACCTACTGCTCCAACAAATATATTGAAATAATATTAAAAAATGTCAGTAGAACTGGCCTCATGTATACACTACGCTATATTTGATCCTATTCTTTATCTACACAAAATACAATATACAATTCTTACCATCTGTATATCAATATTGCCTCCTCTAAGTATAGATATTCCCAACTGCAACGTTTTCATCACCATATCGCTGGGCACTCCTTTAGACGCCGATATATGGAGAAGTACCATTTCCGCGACACCTCTATTGGCGAGGCGAGCTTGGTGGAATAATAGCTTTTGTTTTTCCATTTCTTGTTCCTACGGATATTATTATAAGATGTGTATTGAAAAATATTAATTTAAGTGCAAAAATAAATATTACTCTTTTTCAGTAGTAATGGTAGACGACATTTGTTATAGGAATGGAATGGTGTAGTTGACACCATTAGCCAATAATTAAAAGACAAAGAGGTTATATATATATATATATATATATATATATATATATATATGATATTGCTTGATACATAATATAATACTAATAATATTTATCGGAGTTTCATATTATTTTCTATATATATAATTCATATTATAATTTCATAGGTAAAAAAATTAAGGTAAAGATTTGAATTAATCAATAAAGTAATCCAAACCGTTTCGTACATACCATGAACATATCCATAGTTTTCTGCTTGGAACGCAAAATATATATTTTTTATTCTTCCATTAATAAAATAGTCCAAAGTAAAGCGAAACATAAAAAATCTTGGTGTGAAATAGAGTAACTGGTTTAAATCTTTAATTCGACATTTTATATTACATAATATAGACGTCGTATTAAATCTCGTATCGGGTTACGTTAAAGATATTGAATATCAAAAAAAAAATCGCAAATACTTTGTTATACCTTATTTGATTGGAATCATTATTATTTTACTAATTTATTTCTAGAACAATCTTTATTTCTTACATGTATACTAGCACGGCCTTCTTCTTCTCCCCCCGCTTCAGCTTCTCCCCCACCACCTTCTTCTTCTTCACCACCTTCTTCTTCTTCTTCACCACACGATCTTGCTATTATATCTGCGTACGACATGTATAGAGGATCCTCCTGTAAATTGTACATTTTAATGTCACTGTTTTTAGGAAGTAGAAAAAAAAAAAACAAAAAAAGTTGTGAAATCTAAAGATATTTTGAACTCGATATTTATTTCATACATTACATACATACAAATATCAGCCAAGACGAACTCGTAATTCATAAAAACTTAAAGCCTTTAATATATTTCATATGTTTTTATATGTTACCGCGAATTTAAAATGAGTGAGTGTAACAGTTAGACCTGTAATAAGTTATTATCCAATAACGACACGTTTGGCTCAATTTGTACTGAACCTACTTGCTGTGCCAGCGGTCGCGGGTTCGAGTCTCGCTGGGGGCATTTATTTGTGCGATGAGCACGAGTGGTTGTACTCCAGTTATGGATTTAATTTATATTTATAATATGTATATATTTAAAGTTATATATGTGTAGTGTATCAACTATCTAGTATCCATAACTCAAGCCTCGTAGCTTACCGTGGAACTAGATGGTGTTGTGTGTTAATGTCCTAGCATATTTATTTATTCATTATTTATTACTTGTCTTACGGTGAAGGAAAATATCGTGAAAAAAAATTCTTGTCTGAGAGAACCTAACAAGTTTTCGAAAGACACACTCAGTCCGCCCGCACTTGAACAGTGTGGTAGAGTATGGCTTAATCCTATTAGAATTGAAGGGAGATCCGTGACCAGCAGTAAGATGTTAAAAAGGGCTGAATACATCCAATACTTTTAATACTTTTATTTCTTACCTGCAAAGCCCCAGATCGCTCAGTCATGGCGCCACGACAGAACGTAGTGACGAGTTGTGTGAGAGGGTCCGGTTTGCCTTCTTCTTCTACTACATCACTTTTCTTTAATTCTGCATCTTCAAAGGATTGCTGTCGAAAAATATTGTTTGTCATATTTTTCCTTCAAAATCTCATATATGTTTTTATCTATTAGATTTATTTAGTTCTTCAAACGAAAATATCAAGAATATTCATAATTAAAGAAATATTTAAATTTCTTAATATTTTCTTAGATTCACGCGAATAATTGACATTTAAAAAAAATCGGATTTATTTTGATCTTCTCTCCCTTGACCATGATTGCTGTAAAACATTCAAATCGTCGGGAATCAAAAATTCAAATAAATCCGCAAAAAAAAAAAAAAAAAACGGGAATTCCACTGTCCTGGAATCAAACCGTAGTTTAATGTGTTTAATGATTACCGTTAAATCTTCAATCATAACTTCTTGTCCCACATTCTCCTCCTCTAACCATAACTCGTAGTAAGTCCGCGCAAATATATTGCACGCACGATGCCTGGAAAATAATAGTTAAAAATTTAAATTGACATCGTTATTCAAAAGTATGACGTCACATTTTTATTATATATGTATATATAGAAAATAGTGAGTGAGTGTGTTGTTACTTCTTTATGGTGTAACGATTTGTCAGTTGAAAAAATCGGATTTGAAAGTTTGAAATGTAAATTTTATCCTGTTACTTTAGATCCACTTTCCTAACATCCGGATAAAAACTTGTAAATTATATAGATTATATAGTACATAGTAAAGGGAAATTATTAAGCTAAATAAGGCAGTAAAAGCCCAGTGGTCACGCGCTCGCTTGGGAAACTAAGTGAAGCGGGTTCAAATCCCGGGTCTCGTACCTCAGATATTTTCATGTGCGAATCGTTTCCAACATGATTACCACTTGTCTTACAGTGAGTCCAACAACTAGTCCAGTAGAGGGGACCCGAGCTCAGCAGTTGGGACGTTAAAAAAGGGACTTACATACAAACTTCTCCATTTCTTGTTAATAAAACACAAATAAACACATATTACAACTTATTATTCATGATAGCTCATTATGTTTAACAAGCTAAATAAAACAGTTTAAAGAGATCTAATCAAACAATAGAAAACATCACTTTCAACAAAGTCAATGCATGGTGATAGTCAATCGTACATAAATATACTAGTAAGTTCTTACCGACTCGTATCTCTTACCGACTGATCTTGTATAAATGTATAGATCTCAGGCAAGCCATGGCGGCCCTCTTCCTCGCCGCACACAATATTCTCTTCCAATTATCAGATCGTTGTTTCGGTTTCGTCGCCTTTTTGTTAGTCCAATGCAGCATGCATAGCACTTTAGTTATTAGATTACATGTTAAAAACCATTCATTTGAACAAATTGCTTTTTTATAGTTTTTCAGGTATTTTAAGAGTACATAGAAAATTGCATGCCATTAGTAGAAAACTGCTTCGTAGATATATATATATATATGTATGTATATATATATATATATATATATATATATATATATATATATATATATATATATATTTAAAAACTAAAATATTTGACGCCAAGATTTTTTATATGTAGAATTAACTTAACTACAAAATCTTAATTAAGTAAATTAATTTTAACGACACATACTAGCTATATGTTTATTTTAATATAGTAATGGTTAATGTCACAAGGGTAATGCACACAAAAATCAACTCTAACACGTAGGCATACGGCACACTATCGTTTGAACCTTGGCAATGAATGTAGTGACGTCTGTCTGAAACAGGCGATGACGGCGCGCTTACGTTGTATGGACACTACCGAGCGGTAAACGTTTTTACTCATTTGTTGGGGGTGGTCGATCTATATGTGAATAGGAATAACATTTTATTCAATGGGTAATTTAATAAACTGTTTTTCATGCTTTATATAAAAACTTGTATATAATATCACTTTGGTCAATATAATAAATAAAATATATATAAATAAATATCTTTCATAAGAACTATTCTAAATAGGGTCACCTTATTTACGCTATGTTAGCAAATACACAAAGATTAAGGAAATTGAAGATCTGAAACATTTTTATATAGCAAATTGACAACTATAATATTTTAAATTTTGCTACGTATTTCGGATAACAATATAGATACCGTACTATTCAATTATAATTAAAAATATGAAAAAAAAGAATGGTTATGTGCGAGTCAACTCGAGTAGAAGAGGGTTCTGAATCTTGCACCTAATTTTCATAAAAACATTCTACACATAATATATACATATATTACTCACCATATGCAAACCGAATAATACTTTGCTCATTGCTACAATCCTCTCCACCGTATCATCGATGATCTTTGCCTTATTTTCTGATGTTTCGACGGTTATCGTCGTTTTGCTTTTGGACCCCAATTTACTATATAAATAGTGTTGCCAGGACATTTCGTCCGCCGGATCGATCTTATCTGGCAATGTTAGTTGAGTTTTAGCAAATTCAGCCACATCTTGTTCTGACATTTTCTGTAAAATTGTTAAGAGGCACCTCTTTATATCTGTACGACAGATTATATATACTATATAATTTAAAAACAAGTAAACATTAATGAGTAAAATAACGTGACGATATTATTATGATTATAAAGAATCGAATTAAGCAAAATGTTTTATATTATATTTTATTTTTTTCTTTTATATTATATTTTTCTTTTATATTTCTCTTATTAAACAGCGAAAATAAATCGCATCAATATTTTATGTCAATATTTGTAAAAATGTATGGACGTTTATGACTCAATGTTGCCTAAGTCAGTCATTGGATTTTCGTGAAGCTTCGTACACACCTTGGAGTATTAACACAAAGGATCTTTCTTTTTCCATGAGACAATAGTTCAACTTAAGTTTTAAACTTAACCTAATAGATGGCGCTGCCGAAAATCTTTAAAAAGGATAAAAACACTTCCTTCTACGCCTTCAAAAATTAGTTCGCTGTATACTTAAAAATATATTTAATTAGTACCTTTAAAAATCGGTCTTTACAATGCTGAACCAACTCTTGCTCTCTCCCCGCGAAGAGATTCAGTCCGACCGGCAACAGTCTCTTTAGACAAGCGACCATTAACGACGCTTGTACTTCCTTATCTTTATCACGCTTCTTATCACGGTGTTTCTTCTTTTTCTGTAATATTTGCGTCAATGTTTGAATTTGTGCATTTTGCGGAATTTGGGTTAGATTTTTTGTTAGATTTTATTTGTGAAGCTGTGTGTGTTGTTATTACTGTGTGAGATTCATACGTGATTAATATTTTCATTTTGCGAACATACATATATTATTCAAAAGTGTTATCTAGTTAATTTGTTATCTGTGATGGATTATTAAGTCTAGTAAAGATTTTCTTATTTTTTTTCTTTATCAACGAATCTTCTTTTACTTACATAATATGCTTAAAGTATGTATTATAGGTGTAACTTTTTTGGAAAATTAAGGAGAGGTGTTTTCAAATATAAATTAATTAAACATGCTAAAAATCGGGGCAGACCAAATATTATAAAAAGTGGATATTATAAGAAGTGTATATTACATAGGCACATATTTGAAATTCATAATATTTTTCGAAACTTTTTACATGCAAACTAATTACTTATGTGGTATGCGAAGTATGGCACTATATTCTACGTGTTAAAGCGTAAAAAGCTTAATAAATATTGTCTATGATCAAATTATGAGTCAATTTAAGGCATCAGTAAATAGTTTTCAAAATATTTAATAATTTTAGAAAATTAAAAAACTTAGAACAGCAGTGTATTTTAGTAATATATAAATAAGGAGATAGTATAATAAGTAGAGTAAAATAATCTTAGTACTTTAAAAAATAACTTTAAAATTCAAATTAAGCCCCTCGTGAACTTTCTACATTCTGAGGTATAGCGCTAATATAGACAAAAAAATGTGGTAATGACATATTGCTAATATCATTTCCATAAGTTTTCTATTAAGGATATCGATTGTAGAATATTATATTAATTCTCGATATTAGTAAGGAAGAAATACAGATAGAAGAGTGTTAGTCATAGACAATATACGAAACATTTACCTTCCCGCCACCCTGAGGCGTTCCATCGACTATGGTGGTGACTCTTCGAGTCGCAGTAGGCATTATCAATACCTATGTCAGAGTGAATCTTATTATAATACTTAGGGTACATGACTTGATATAAATATGGCATTTTGTATTTTAATACATAAGTATGAAAATTCTACTATTTCAATAAACGTTCTTCGCACTAAGAATAATAATTGTTGGTAATATAATAATTATTGGTAACGTTTTATTTCATATATGGTCCTTATATTCTAGCCATATTAAATATGTTGTTTATTTTCAGATAGTATTGGTATTGTTATATTATTTTTAATATTGAACTGAAGCATATTAGGTTCATTTTATTATTCTAGAAATAATATATTTAATATGCTGATAATATCATAATTTACTTAATAAATATTGCCAGAAAAATGAAGAAAGTCTGCATTTTATCCTATTCCTAAACGTTTCCAGTCATGTACCCTATAAAACAAAAACAAAATAGATCGACATCACGACACTTACATATAACGTAGCGTTCTAAGCTATTTTTTTTTTATTTACTAAAAGAAAATAAGATAACGCAGTACATTTACATGAAAAAAGAAACAGGTAGATGACATTGTGATGTAAATAAAAGAAACGATTATGGCACTTACCATGTTGTCGATTTCATTGGCCGATATAAAGTTTTGTTCTTCCTTTAGGAAGTACTGACTCTTGGACCAAATGTTAAATATTTCTGCTACGTGATTGTATAATTCTTCCGCCTCTGTACAAAACATGGGAAATGAAAATTTTAAACTTGGTAAGTAATTATTTTTTTTTTTGTTTGTTCTATATAGTTAATACTCAATAAATTTAGATTTTATTTAATTTTATTGACGTAAAATTACAATTCTATTAAAAATACTGTTAGTTTGGTTTCTTTTCAATTACAATTATTCAAAAATCCAATTATATAGCTTAGACAATTTCACATTTATTTAGTTTTATGTTCAGTTTATGAGAAAAAGAGGAATAAACATACATATGTAAATCCAAATATCCTCACAAAATTTCACATTCGCAAAATAATATTAGTTGGATTTAATTTTATTGATACAATATTACAACTAAAACAATACCGACAAAGTAACAGCTTTTTCAATTTAATTAAAGAAAGTTCTTATACAGATTTTTTTAAGAAAAACAAATAAAATGCAAAATAAATTAAAAAAATATACTATATAATATCATTACCCGGAACATTATTTCTCAACCAATGGTTCCTTTGCAAGTCGACGTACTTTATCAGCAGTGGATAGAAGGAGTAAATATCGCGAACTAGCAATTGCCAATCCTCTTGAATTTGCGACTCTACTTGCGACGTGTCATCCGTTGAGGACTGTAAACATTTTGAAAAATAATTATAATGTTAAAAAATCTAAATTCTTAATAATCTTATTTTTCCGACCTATCTCTTTCGTGTCTTCTCTATTCTACGTGACATTGGCGAAGTAATCTGTGCTCAACTGGCACGTTTTGAAGCCATTAACAAAAGAATTGAATTGAATTGAAATTCCTTTGTACAAAATGAGAGTGAAATTTATTTGATGTATCCAGTCCAAAGATAACTAAATAAAGTTTAAAATTTCAATAATATTTGAAGTTATCATGACTTATACCATAAACTAGAGCATCTTAAGAGAAATCTTAAAACCTTATTAATTTATTTCATAACCAGAGACTCGCCCACGCTTCGCTCGGGTTCGTCCTGTGGTACTTTTGAACGGATAATATAGAATAGAGACATTATATATTAGTATATATACTCGTATATACATAGGTATGTTTAGTTTTTATTGATTCCCCATACAAACTTTCATCCCACTTTCACCCACTTAAAAGATGAATTACGGGATGAAAACTATCCTATGTCCTTTCTAAAGTCTCAAACTACCTTCATACTAAATTTCATCTTAATCGGTTTAACGGATTTTTAGTTTATCCTTTACAAAGAATCATACAAACATACAAAAAATAACATTTTTTCTCTCTTTTTATCTTTTTTTCTCTCTTTGTAATAATTATTATTATTATAAAGAGACTCTTTATAATAATAATAGATTAAGATGCTAATAATAGATAGCTTAGCATAAACATACCTTAATAAAACCTCTCAAACTCTCTTCCTTATGGAACATATTATCAGTTCTCTTTCTCACTCTCTCTGCCAATGGCAAGAAGGATTCTCTTAGCAATTCCTCTGAACTATTGATTATAATTTGTTGTGTGTATGTCGCTATACGTGTCATCCACGGCGCACTTTCATTGCCTATGTTCTTTTTGATGAGCTTCAGGACGTTTTTGAGCAATTGGTTCATATGCTCTGCTGTCACCATTGTTACGTGGTTTCTGTAATGTTAATTGTTATAGTTTAGAATTTTTAAATTAATTGGTTCTATGTAATCTTCGGAATGTACCGATTATGATGTGATTTTTAGTTTTATACGACGTAAAATATATTCTTTCCTTTTTATGATATAAAGATGAAAAATCAAGTGTGCAAAAATAAAAAAAATAAGAAAACATTCGGTCTAAAATAAAATGAAGGGCTCATCTTCAATATTTATTTTAAAATAAGGTCGATGTAATTTATAATACTTCTAATATTTGGAAATACGTGGACATTTTGGTAATAAATGGTAATAATAATAATAATAATAATCTGCAATCTCACCCAGCAGTCGGCGTGACATTATCAGGTCCCTGGGCCCACCAAAACGGCAGATAGGAACATAACAGTGGCAACACTACATCTATTATATGCGGTGCTTCATTGTACGTTTTATCTGACTCTACGAAGTGATCAACTTCGTTCAGTATCGTCTCTAGTGTGGGCATTGATTGCTCCATTTTGGCCATTATGTCTGAGAAAATAAAAAATGACGATGCATTAGTAATACATATGCTAACAAATATATTTTATCATTAAGTAATGTCTAATTTTTAGGAATAACTTAAATTGACATATTTCTTTACTCCATAACTTATAATATCGGTATGTATTAATTTTAGTTTTACAGATTCGTTCAGACTTTTTTTTAACAATTCTTTGATTGAATAAATTCTTTGATTGAATTATTATTATTTATCAAAAATTCCTGACCATATTATTTTGCTCCTTTTATTTACAGCAAACTAAAATAAATGAATAATTTAATGAAGAAATATTTACCTTGCGCTTCGAGCGAGTGGTCGGCAATCCGGTTCAGAAGTGAAAACTGATTATGTTTGTTGAGATGTGGCTCTAAGAAAGCAACCGGGAATGTAGAGCTGAAAGCTCCCAAGCATGAACCCTAAAAGCAGGATATTTTTATTACACAATGTCTTTATTTTCAAATTTGTCATGTCACACATTTACATTAAAACAATAACTATAGTACAATAATAAGTAAAGTCAATGTCTGCACTAGTAGTATAATGAAAATATTGTCAAGACCATAAACAGTATTCTTATATTTTTGCTCTTATACATTGCATGCTGTATTTTTCATAAAATTATGTATTTCGAGTAATTTCGTTTTGATTTTTTGTTCTTATCGAACGCTTTTTGAATTATTATCAGAATACCCAAACAAAAAAAAAAAAAAAAAGATATTCCAAAATATCTTCACAAAAATAAACTCCCAAATTGAGAAAATCTCTTTTTCAATTTTGGTATATTTTTTATATCAACTTACCAATGCTGGTTTATGACGTTCTATTTCAGTCTTCAAATACTTCCTGTCGTGTGTGAGGCCGACGTCTGTTCCCAACGTGTATAGAGAGCCTAACATCTTGTATGATGCCACTTGTATTTCGTCCACTTAAACATATAATATGCCTATTAATAACAATATACTTACAAAATTGGTCAAGTGCGAATGGCATCCGGGAATAAAGTAGGGATCCGTACATTATGTTAATTTAAATAAATTACTTAAAATAATATATATATATATATATATATATATATATATATATATATATATAATATGATAATAGTAACATATTGTATGAAGCATAATATTACATAGTTGCATACTTGACGAATTGATAACTTCCTTTTTTTTGAAGTCGGTTAAAAATATTACAATTTTTCCCAAACTTTTAAGTATTTTCATGTTACTTATGTTAATAATTATTAGACAATTTAATAATGCCTATAATAATTATACATATAAAAAAGACTTTTCGTTATAATCTATTTTTTAAGAGTGTGTTTACGTAATTATTATCTATGAAATTAACGATTATAATAAATTCGATTTTTAGGCGTGAAGTATAATTGGTAATATCATAAAATTATGTAATTGTAGTATAGTATACACATAAAAGCATAGCAGTTAAACGCACACTTTGCAGTAGTCATGCCTAGAAATTAAATTGCCACTGGCTTATGTGAATCGATTTATTTTATCGCTGTATTTGAAGAAAAAATCAATGTTATTCAGCAAGATTTCCTATTTGGCTTTTTATATTATGAATGTACAGGTAAAGTTGAGTTTAGTAAAACTTTAAAATAAATGTTATATGATTATAAGTGATATTTTTGAAATTTCAGGCTATATGTTGCTTAAATGAGATGGCAAAAGTCGAATCTTATGAACAAATTTATACTGATATAATAAAAAATTTTTCCTTGGCAAATAAAATAATAGAAGATCTTCTAAAGAACTACGAGAATCTTAAAAAAATATACAAATCCGAAGAAATATTCCATACTTATTCATCATCATTTGAAATTGACAAATCCTATAAGATAATATCAGAGAAGCAGAAATCAAAATAAAGAAATCGCTCTTTTAAAAAAACCTCAACATCTAAATATAGCACCTTTCATCCTGTAACAGCTATAATATACGAGAGTGATTCTTCTCATGACGAAATGCCATACGCAATAGAAAAAGCTAAGTCTGCTTCAAATAAGGTACAACAAGTAATAATCGTTCCAATGAAAAAGGTAGAAGTTAAACGCAAACCAGAAAAAATAAATATCTCTAAATATGACGAAGACAAAGGCGATTCTGCGGAAGATGAATATGAAGAATACGATATGTCTGATGAGGATGTAGAGGAAATAGCACTTGAAATGCCTCCTAAAAAAGACACTGTATTACTTAAACCAACTAGGAACATATTAAATGATAATGCTGATAAAAAGCCTAATAAACATTCAAATTATAAAATAAAACATAATGTTTTTGGAGACAAAACAAGGTTCAGCATTTTAAGATTGACTCATGATAAAAAAAGAAAAAACAATATAAATCAAAAGCTCAAAAGGACAAATAAAAGTAGAGATAATGCTAGACGAATACAGAAAATCGTACGTTCCGAAATATTCTCTCCACATAATTTATGGCAAGAAGTAATAAATAAACCAATAAAATTGATTAAAGATAAAGATCCTTTTTTGGGAGAAAAGGGAAAATCCTTCATAAATAAAAATAAGGATGGGATCGCAATTATAATTTTTAACCAAAATAAAGAGGTAAACATTCAAATTAAAATTATGTTACTTAAAATATATATTTTAAATATATTTATATATTTTTAAAGGAATCTCTTGAACAATCAAGAAATGATGGTCTAACAAAGAGCCAAACACTAAATTTATTACGAAGCACATATGGCGATGTATGTTTACAAATTCCTATAAAAAAATGCAACAAAGTAAGTATATCATTTACTTCATAATTATTTTCAAAATATTATTCTTTTAATCAAAACAACTTTTCGAGAATAGCATTACGTATTATAGCTACAGATCAGCATAATAAGATTAGCAGCTGTAGGAGTTTCTTATTTCATTGTAAAAGTCTTCTCCACTACGAGAATATTATATCATTATCGATTGATTGATATTCAAATTTAAGTATAGGCTTTTAATAATATTGTATCTTTCTTCTATTTTCGAGAATTAACAAAAATGCTACCTCGTTCACATAATTTCATTAACTAAACGTATGAAGGTTTTCTTTTAAAATAACATTTTAGGTAATAAAGACGGTGAACAAAAACGTGTGCAAATCGCGCTTTAATTGCAAATCAGAATTTAAAACTGCTTTCTTAGAGAATGGAAAAATTGGTTGCGAGAAAAAATTCGTACATAATGATTCGGAACAAAAATTTAACGAGCATAAACAGAAGTCTAATGAAGAAAAACTTCAACCGATGCTATTAAGAGGGCCAGGTAATACTTAATTCATACGTACATATCCATATAACACAGGCACTTACACTATATCCTTTGTGGGGTGACAAAAACAGTAATAAGCGATATTTTCTCTGCAGGGAACATTTGCTTTTTCAGGTTCCGTAGTTAGTAGTAAAGAAGGGAACCCTAAGTTTTTGCATGTGTCTGTCCATCCATCAGAATCATACTTCGAGACTATTCTAACCAATTACTTGAAATTTTGTATTTCATAAGAACCGCTAGATAATAAATGTAGTCAAATTACGAAAAATAAAAAAAAAGTCGGTTGCTCCATAATGTAACCAAGGTGTAGAATTTTTGGTTCTAGAATTTAGATCTCTTAGAAGCTCTTAGAATTTAGATTAGATAGGTCTTTAAAATTGATATAGATTGAGTTTCTTTACTTCATGCTTATAGTGACTTTTTTGTCAAGACAAGAGTTTGGGTTCCTATTACACCTGCAACTTGTTAAAATTTTAATCAATATTTTATTAATGTATTTAATATTTGGTCTACAAATGTCATTCAGGGTCTTCTCCTACATTATGATTGACTAATCTTGCTTCATATCTTCATATTAAATTTTATTCGCGATATTAGCTTAACGATTTAGCATTCGACTATTTTAGACATTTAAATATTTTCACAGTTTCACGTTGTTTGTTTTACTTTAATAAGAATATTACAATATTCTGTTCATATAAATATATCAGTTTTATAGATATTGAATATGTTAATAAAATACAACAATTTTTCAGGCGTCAGGCATAAGGTAATGTTAAATAATTCTTTAGATAAATAAATATACCCACGAGTTATCCTCTATGTCTGTTTGTTACATTTCACGCTTAAACCACTGAACAGATTTTGATGAAATTTTGCAAATTCATAGAATATATCATGGGAAAGTATGAAAGTATATGTTATCCTATTATTAAGCGAGAGGAGCTGTGGGAAACTACTTGTACATTAAAAATAGGTATGCAAATTTTTGTATTCAAAAGAGTTGTAAAAGACGTAGATTTCTTACAGGATAATATTTTAACGTTGGATAACAAAAATCCTGAAGGTCTATTATTACAAAAAGTCCTCCGTGATAAATACGAGAGAGAATGTCAAAAACAATCAAGAGAAAAATGTATTAGTGCTTGTGAATATGCTACGAACGAGACATGTTCCAAATTCTCGTGTCAAAAGGGAAAATCTGAGGCATTAATAAAGTCATGTAAAAACGAATGCAAAACTGTATTTATAATAAATAAAGAATCAGATACAGAGTCAAGTGAAAGTGACAGTGATAGCGATTCAGACAGTGATGATGAATCTGATTAATGCTTTATGTAAAATAAAAAGTTTGTCTAATACTTTTATTTGTTTCTTTAACCATTATAACGTAAGGAACTTTTAGTTAATCTGTGGTATAACTTCTGATTCAAAAATTTTATTCATACTATCATTTATACTAATATTATAAAGAGGCAGAGTTTGTTTTAACGCGCTAATCTCAGGAACTATGGATCCGATTTGAAAAACTCTTTTGTATTAAATAGCCCGTTTATTGAGGAAGGCTATAGGCTATATATCATGATGCTACTACCCAAGGGTGCTGAGCAGTAATCATAAATGTCAACAAATCGTGCATACTTCTATACATTATACTAATAGCTTAAAGCTAAAGATATTTTTTTTAGTTTATGTGCGAGCGAAGCCGCGGGTTCTGCTGGTAATAAATAACAGTGAAGTCATCGAATTACTATTTTAAACACTGAAACGGCTGGATGGTTTTGGATAAAAATTAGTACGTGTACACATGAATATGATCTAGAGTAAAAAATAGGCTTACTGTTAGATAAAGTTAAAAAAATACACTAAACTTTCAAATAACGTTGGACGTACTTATTCCATTTTTTAATTTTCTTAATTTTTTTATTTTATTTAGTTTTCTTTAATTTTCTTAATTATATATTTTTTTAATTTTCAATCATAATACCTATTGATTAGAAATGTTCTTTACGATTGGTTCACAGTACAGATGGCGAAGATATGATGTAATATACAGAAAGAAACAAACGAATGAAGAACTTCCTTCTTATTTGAAATCGGTTAACAATTATAATTTAATTGCTCTTTGACTAAATTACTAAAGCATGATTTATTACAAAGATAAATAACAAATAGCTAAAATAATTTTAAATGTGGTTTTATGCAGGATCGTTCCGCTTATTTTGTACTTCTATTATTTTTATAGTGAGTAAGAAATGTTTAAAAAAAACCGCATGAAAAATATGAGAACCAAATATTTAAAAACTCTTGTTTTTCTAGATAGCCTGCAATACTTTTGTAGAATCAGTAACACCAAAATATTATGTAATTTCAATTGAAAACGGAGATAGTCAATATTCACTAACGGATGACGATGAAAATATAAGGCACGACGTGCCAATAGTTGTAATAATATCGGTTGGTCCTGATGAAGAGGTAAGGTCCATCCATAGATATCTTTTTAAAGACTCTGTTATATAGTTTCATTTGTCACGTAGAATGGGGAAGACTTCATTTGTTTTAATTTTATATTTATTAAGGCTCTTAATTCTATCATTTTTCAACGACTTCATTTGTATTTTGTAGTGACGTGTGACATTTGTTATGTCAAGACTATGGTTGATATCCTGGTCACTATAATTATATTATTGAGAAATTCTATAATTTAAAAAGCAAACTAATTTACAGCAGTTACTTAGAGCCAAAAAAGAAATTTATAAAATCGATTTTCAGTCGAGATAGGCAGTAAAATTATTAGTAATTTGATTTAGACCAAGTTACTAATATTTTTTATGTAAAAATACAATATAGGGGAAAAAAAGAAAGCCTAACGTACCAGTTAGTATATTATACCTATATAATATCTCTTTGGATTTATTTTGATTTTTTGGTTACGATGTTTTGATGGTCACATCAAGTATTCGCGTGAATCTAAGAAAATATTAGTATCTTATAATTAAAATTTAAGGTTAAATATGAAACATTTGGCGGTTTAAGTAATGAAAATGAGGCCGATTTGAGAATAGTAAAAGAAAAAGAAGAGCATAGTGCATTAAGAGATAAGCGCGAAAATGCATGTATCAAAGTAGCTATTAGAAAATGTTATAAAGTAAGTAAGATCTTTATCTATATATTAATACGTGAAGCAAAAACTTTGTACCCCTTTTTACGAAAATTGCGCGGACGGAGGAGTACGAAATTTCCCACACTTATAGTTTATATAGAGAAGAAGTGCAGAATGCTAATATTTTTTTTAATTATGCATAAAAATGCATTAAATCACTAAAAAAAAAAACATTACACACACTACCGTGTATTTGACACACACACGCATATATACTCTTTTGTTTACTGTTAAAGTCTGTGATCAAATTGAGAATAGATTAATATTATGGTTGATTTTCGACCACTCGGCGATCACTAGTTTAATAAAATATATAAATTACTAAAAATGTCCCGTAATATTGTAAGAAAATGAGACGATTGACAATACTCCGGGTAATCTTACAATTTTCCTGCGACATATTCATACATGAAAAATTGCCGTATACGTGAGGGTAAATATTTTTCAGGCGTTTATGTACGTTAAGAAGAAAGTTTGTGAATTCCGATACAAATGTTCGCGACATTTTAAAGATGACTTTAAGGAGTATTCCAAATCGGCGTGTATAAAAGAATTTGATGACAGTAAACTTCCTAACGAACATTACTATAAAGATAAGTATAGTGATGAAGGTATGTTTTTTTAAGATATAAAAATAATTTTTAGCTCGAAAAACAACTTTGTCGATATGTTTTCTTTAGTTTAATTAATTTAACAGTACGCAGACAACAGACTTCTTCGTAGTTCCTAGACGATAATTTTGTCGAACTTAGTATGACTATGTATGTACATATATACACATCGATACCTTAATTGGCAAACCAACCAACTCCATATTTCTCAAAAAAATATTTTTTTGGTTCAGATTGTACGCAACACTAATTCAGTAGGATTATTTTATTAGGATTTTAAAGTATCAAAAATAACGGCTTACGATATTTTTTACTAACGGTATTTTGGATTTTTTAATAAGTAGTGTACAAAATATATCATAAAGCTTCAAGTATCTGCTGAGAAATACTCATATGGGGTTAGCCGGTTTGCCAATTAAGGCATGCAAGTGTGCACTATGCACATTATAAATATTGTTATAAGCCGATGAAAAGGGTAACTCATAATAAAATCGTCTCATAGCGTAGTCTGAATTCAGTAGGGACCCTAAGAATCTATAGTATATGAAATACATTTTCAGATACATTTAAGGGTTATACTAGACAGAACTATTTACAAGTATGTATTCCACACATGACCAGACAATTAAAGGTAAATATAATATGTTTATATATACATATTATGTATATCAATTCATTATTTAAATAATCTATACTAATATTATAAAGAGGAAAGATTTAATTGTTTGTTTGTTTGCATCAAATAGGCTCCGAAACTACTGAACCGATTAAGATGAAATTTGGTAAGAAGATAATTTGAGACCCTGGGAAGGATATAGGATAGTTTTCCCGGAAATCATCCCTTAAGGGGGTGAAAATGCGGATGAAAGTTTGTATGGGGAAGCAAGCTAGGGACGAACCCGAGCGAAGCGAGGGTGAGTCGCTAGTTTATTAACATAAAACATTTTAACATTGCAGTCGAAAGATCCGAACGACGAAAGTAAAAAGGCAAATGCTTTAGTAACACATATATTTCGCACGTCCGATTCAACATCCGCAAGAAGATGCCGCAAAATATGTCAAGCGAAATGTATTCATGCATGTGCTTATGTGAGAAAAAAAATTTGCTCCTTATATGGGAGTGGGAAAGGAATGAGGCGATTTTTCAAAAAGGCGTGCAAAAAAGAATGTAAGAGAGAGTACAGAGTAAGTAGATCGAGTGAATCAAGCGATACTGATTAAAATGTATCAATACATGCTACATATATCCCGTTTAACTAACCAGAAGAAGAATAATAAAAACTTTATTTCTGTGCATGCTGTGTTTATTTTGTAAGTGACCACTACATTTAGTTTTTAGTTCTTAGTTGTATTTTTATATTTGTGTGTATTATTATTGTAAGTGATTGTAAATAAACCTAATAAATAAATGAATGAATGAATAAATGAAAAACAAAAAAAAAAAAAAAACATTATGGGGACCTTTTGTGGTGCATTTGTGGGACGGGTTGATCCAGAGTACATTTTTGATCTGTGATTCTTACTAGCACTCATAATAAGATGTTTTTCTCTGTCTGTACTCATACATACCAAGTTAAATTTGTGAGCAAGAAGTTCATAGAATGGACGCCATTTACAATCCCATTCTTTATTTACACAAGTTATTAATGACTATTATACTTACACAACAAATCCGCGCCATACTCGCAGTTTGCTAAATGGTCGAACATAGCCGTGAGTATTGGGAGCAGGACTCCATTGATGTAACCGAGTGATGTGGACGTTTTGAGATGAGTGCCTCGCAGATGTGCATATTTACCCTGAAAAAGATTATATGTGTTAATGGAAGGCTGACCTATAGTTTTTTTTAAATAAATATTATACCGGTATCATACAAGCTATAAAGAATTATTCTTCACTAAAATAATAATAAAATCCTGTTCATTGGGAAGTGTACTTGAGAATGGCTGCACTGATTTGGCGATTTTTATTTAAATGTTCTACTAGCCCAAGGTTTTGAGGAGGAAAAATTATGTTGCTCGGAAAATTGGGAGGAAATAAAAATGTGTTTTCTTTAGATAAAAAATCTAATCAAAGAACGTCAACTAAAGAAAATTATAAAAATCGAATCTAATCTGTGAAAATCGGTGACATATAAACTAAAAATGTCTACAGTCTGATTAAAGTTTGAGACAACATTACTTCACAGTGTAATAAAGCAAATCATTTTATTTTGTGCAATTATCTCTAAATATATTTTAAGACAACTACTATGTGTATATAACGTTTACATCACAAGGAATTTGTGGTGTGAACTAGCATATAATAATTAATTCTGTATTAAAAAGTCTTTCGGTAAAATTGGTCGTTTAGACAAATAAGCACTAAGACAACGATATATTATGTACATACGTAAGCTACCAATAACTGTCAATTCAGAATGCGGTTCAGTACAACAAATAACACTATTAGGCATATTTAAAAGCCTTGACATACTCACATCTTGCAAATTCATGATAGTATGCCCCAAATCATCAGCAACATTATTGAAGAACGTTAACATCGACGTTCTTATAAACTCGGGGCAGTTCTTCACTAGGGATTTGGCGTCGATACCTTTCACTAGCACTTGGAGACATCTCACTGTTATACGCACATCTGGACCGAATGCTGCTAGCCTGTACAGATTATAAAGTTACGATGGATTTTGAAAATATTAATACTTACTAATAGTTAAAACTAAAAAAAATGGCAAGTTGATTTAAATGCATGAGGAATGCCTTTTTAGGATTCCGTAGTGTAAGGGAAAGAATGGAAGTTTTTTATTTTATCATGTCGGTCCGCCCATCTGCCCGTCTCTCTGTATGTCACAGCCCTATCACTGGGATACCATTGAAGTTAAATTATTGAAATTTGATAAAAAATATTAAAGTATAGGGTAGACAGTTTTGAAAAAAAAAATAGATAGTAGAGCTTCCAAAATACTTTCAATGAAAGTTATTTTGAAAAAAAATACGTAGAGTCGTTTTTGAGATATGGGATACACCGATCTCAAAAACGTCTGTAACACGTGTTCGGCTACAAAAATAACTTTGTTTTTCATAGAGATATTATGTTATGCTATTTTATAATTGCAGTCGTAAAATGACCGTTGTAGATGTATAAATACTTTGTTTCTTTTAATATAAATTTAATATTTTATAATATAGAACTCATAATACGCGTATCGTCGACGCCTTTATAAAATGTTGTATACACAGATCCTTTTAATTTGTTCAGAGAAGAAAACGCGCGTTTATAATAAGCGCGTCGTAAACACATTTAAAAAACGTCATGTCTATTTGCCCTAAGTGTAAAATACATTCATACCTGGATCTCAAAAGACTAGCCAATTTGCAGAACAAAGCTGCGACCATTTCCTTCTCCTTCAAACTGGCCGCGCCTACATTGTTAGTGGCGGTCGCGACCGCGATGAAGTAGTTGCGGTGTGTAGAGAAATACTTCTCCATCAGAGGAAGAACCACCTGTATAAGTTTAATTAATATTATTTATAATACTTTCTTAGATTTACGCGAATTTTGACATTTTAAATAAAACTATCTTTTAGGATTATTCCGCGGATTTATTTAGATTTTTGGTTCCCGATTTTTCGAATGCTTATACTTATAAAAAAAAATTATCATGTTTAGAATTAAAAATCAACAAATATTATAATAGTAGGTACTGTCTGTAACAAGTATATAACGCCTTTGAGACATCTAAAACCTTAATCTCTCCCGTGACCATGCTAGCTGTAAATAATCAAAACGTCGGGAACCAAAAATCAAAATAAATTCGGGAAATAATCCGAAAAGAGAGTTTTATTTAAAATAGTATTAGTTATCTTAAAAAAGAAAATTAAATTTTATCTTCTCGAATTTTGTCGCGGCTTTATATTAATTTTTGCTATCATTTGTCAATAGACAGACATCTTCAAATAGCTATGATTTTTGAGATATCAAAAACCTTAGCCTATCCCATGATTATGTTTATTACAAAGCATGAAATATCGAGAACAAAAAACAAAAATAAAACCGCGACGAATTCCGAAAACATAGTTTTATTTCAATCGAGAAGAAAATTGAATTATTGTACCGGTTTTGAAGGAAAATGCTCATTTTAGAACCATTGAATGGGATTCAAGAAAAATATTGATATTAATAAGAACATTACATTATTCCAAGGAAATTTTGCGATATTGGTTTGAAAAAATATTTTTAATGAATAAGACTCGAGTATATCACAAGATAGCTTAGTGTATTTTAACATTAAAAATGATTTTAAAGGTTTATAAGATGTCAAAGATTATTACATTTTGAGAATTTAATTATTAGATAATATAATTACATACATATTCTATAAATCGTAGAAAAAAAGTAGAAAATATGTATAAATAGCACAACTACTACAATAATAACCCTAGAACTACAAACCGGGGTAGATATCTACCCCAGGTAAACTTTGAAATACATTTATGAGTTAGTTAGTGACATTATCGACATAAGACCTATACCATAATTTAGTTCAAGGTTCTAACAATAGGACGAGGTTGCGAGACCCTTTAGTTTCTTGTTAACTGTGACGGAATGAAGACGTGAAGCTCGTGTGGGGTTGATATCTACCCCAGTTTATAGCTCCTGTTACTGTTTTGTGTAGGTAAGTTATTTTTCTCTTTCTAGCTAAAATAAATTTAATTCATGTATTTTAACCTTATTTTCATATTTTAAGTACCCATACACTGGGAGGAGCAAAAAAATTGACATACATTCCATTTTTTTACTACAGTACTCCACGCAATGTAAAACTCTCCGGTGGCCTATAAGGATATGGATGAATATGCTTGACCAAGGAGGAATCGACGCCTTAATCCTTTACAACTTCATCGTTGATTTTGTCAGCATGAACCGAAGGTAATTTATAAAAAGTTTGGTCAACTCGCTTTTGGAGCTACAGGATCTTCTCTTCGCCGGGAATTAAGAAACAACATCTTGATTTTTTTCGATGAAAAATTTCAACCAGCTAATAAGTCACCGAAAAAGCAGGCCCGATGGGGCTTGTATCCCCGATCGAGGATCGCAAAACGAGAATATATTGCACAAATTGCATGCGACTGACCGACCGACCGAGTAATCTACTGCAGCGATTGTGGTATCTTTGAATAAGTCAAATCGTAACTTTAATTTTGAATATTTTTTTATGTGTATTAAATTCCTTTTTATTTTTTAATTTTGCATGATTGAAACCGAAATATATTCTTGAAAACCAATATTTAATGGATTTTTATTTGACTTCTCCATAGATTAGATTCTCAATTTTTTTGAATTTTCAGAGTCCCAAATAAATAGAGTTTTTTTGGCAAAACCTCGTGATGGTATTTTTTTTCTTAAAGCCTTGTATGTCCTCTTTGAAATCCCGTTTAAAATTTGAAAATCGTTTGTTTAGAAAAATAGTTATAAATTTTTGTTTGTTAAGTGACGGTTTGACCATTTTTTCAGCACTTTTAGCTATTCAACTCGATTTTTCGCCAACTAAACCTTAATAAAATTGAATTTAATCTTCACCATTCTCTTTGGCATGAAAAAACATAAAATATCACGTATTCATGAGTCAGATTACTGCTTTCGGAACGATTTTACAAGCATAAGACGCGTGCGGTAGATATTTACCCCGGTTTGTAGTTTACAGGTAAAAAAAATGGGTTTGTAGTTCTAGGGATAATACTAAGTAATAACTCCTCAATGATTAAATAAATATAAATAACTTAACAATTCTACAAAGTATTTACTAGTAAACGATGAATTTTACTAAAACAAATTACTAGTAAAATATACTGAAGATGGAAATTTTAATAAAAATCATTCATTTTTGTTCTATTACAAAATACATTCAAACTAAATACGTGAAATGTTGGAGTACCTTCTTGAAATATTTAAGCTCCGACTTGTTTTGCTTGTAATATAAACATATGTAGTGTAAAGCATTGACATGGGAATATAATGTGCTTTTTTTGGATATTTAAAAAATACCATATTACTTGTACTTAAATTAACTAGTTTTTTTACTATTATAACGTGCAATCAAAATTTAATATTTGAAACTGTTTTATAAGTTGATATTGAACTGTCAATACTCGATAAGTGGAAAAATATATTATCTATATTCTCATGCACAGATTCCAAAGATATTTGAATTTAGTAATTAATGTATATTTAAAGTTAATAATCGCAAAACAAAAGTATATACATATATATGTATAATAAAAACTCATACCTTAGAAAAGAATTTAATATCCCTTGTGCTAGTTTTGAAACTAGACCGTCTACTGAAAGTAGTTGATGGTTTTAATAACTTCATATTAATTGTAGCTCTGTCGATATACTGTATGAGCTTCTCTAGCAAAGAGTAAGCAAATCTAAGCTCTATGGCCACACCCGTCGCCGTCTGTTCTGTATCACTTTGGGCTGTTTTAGGACGATGCAGTTTGTAGCCTTGGTATTGAAGATATTTCAGGAATTCTTGAGAACGTTCTCGATCTTTCTTTTTCTCTTTGTCGGTTAAGAGGTCGTATGGGACTAGTTGTGGATGAATTCCGCCTTAAAATAAAAGATTATAATTAATATTATTTTCTCTGGTATTACATATTTAATTGTGTGACTAACAAACAAAAATAAATTCGGAATAACTATAGACTTATTAGAATGTTTTGTTGATTTGATGATTATTTTATTAATAAGGCTTTAATATAATTTAAAGATAAATAAAATAAATAAATATAACTCAATAAATTCAAAAATACACATCAAACTTTAGAATACTACTTTTTGGACCACCGGTCTATGTAGTCTATGAGTTAATTCAGGATTCTTTAATTCTTAGGATTCGTCATTTCAGCCAAATATTCAGGCAATAACATTCACCTATATTAATATTGGCGACTTATCCTAGGTGTCTAACTTTAGTCTATATGTTAAACCAGATTATAGTCTATCTAGGTATAGGTAGGTATTATATACATAGGTCAGGTCTGTTTTCTCAGTATGAAGGAGTAACAAATATACAAACACACAAATTTTGCATATACAATGGTAATTCGATTAGTATGATTCACCTCCATTAGTAACCAGTTCCTCTTTCTTCTTTTTAGCCCAAATATCGTGCGCGTTCTCTGCCAATCTCTCCGCCATATTTTGCATTTCACGTGACAAAGTGAGATTGGTCATGTCCACCGGGTGAGGGTTGTAATTGAATGGGGTTGCCGAATCCGTCTGTTGGACGAGAAAAGTATTATTATTTTGATATTATCTCTTCTGCATAGTAATTGATTATATTATTGGATATTGGATTGGAGGAAGGTGATAGAACCTATGTGAAATTTTCTAAATCTTGCCATTTTTTTTTCTAAAGTTACAGCACACACTGAAACTGATTTAAATGGATAGCAGATACTTAGAAAAAATAAAAATATCAAACATAATATGTTAAAAAAATGTCATGTTCCCGATTTTTTAATAAATAATAATTCACAAGGTTCTAGTATGGGTCTAGCATTCAAATACATACAAGGAGACGATTTAAGCCATCATATAACTGATATTTCTTTTCGTTTTTTAAAGTGTCCACTTTCCATACACAAAGGTTTTATTGTACGCCGCTATTTAAAAAAAAAAACATATAATGGCTGCCATTTACTATAAAAAAGTTATGGTCTTTACTCTATAGCGATGAAGATTAACAACAGATGTTGAAGATTAGCAACGGATGTCACATTTTTTGCTTTTCGTGACTGAGAGTGAGATTCGTCATACTCTTTAGGGGAGGATACTTGATATTTAAGGGAAATGCAAATTTCGTCTATTGGGTAATGTAACTTCTAGTGTTTCGATTACATTACTTTTTCTCCAAATACACACACATATGTATTATATTTGATATAAAGCTAAAGTTACAGTGTTTAGTATTTGTGAAACATGGCATGTGACAATGTCTACATTTGAAGAGACACTAAAATAGTGTGCTTTATCAAATTTAGCACGTCAGGGTTTGTGCTTGAAAGGAATTTCTGAAGCTTATTGGATGATAATAGTTCTATTGTTTCGGCTTTTTTGCTTTTCTTATTAATATTGCATTTAAGGAGAAATAATGTTATGGTTTTTAAACGACTAAGAGTGATAAATTAAAAAAAAAATCTAATAATACATGATGCTACTAGAAATATAACTAACATCAGAACTACTATAAAATAAAAAATACATAAAACTCTGATGGATTCAACTATTCAACTTGAATAAAAAATTAAATATCATCTAAAACTAATTAATTTACTGAGGAAAACTAAGAAAATATATCTAGGCTAATCAATAATCATACATAAGTACAAATCGTTTCTCACTTACGAATGTACCAAGAGTGCGCTTATGTATGCAGTAAAAATAAATATAACGTTGAAACAAACATTATAGTAGAGCATATTTCATATAAAATATTTATATTTCATTATAGGTTAGGTTATTTCTATCAATGTCGATTTCATTTCTTTAGTCCAAGTTATGAAATCTTGAGAGATAAGAAAATAGTGTTTTTAGCAAAGATTTAAGTCTATAGATTTGCCCTCTTAGTACTTAGAGCGCTTGCAAAGTGTCCATATTGAAACGAGTGAGATCACTTATCTTGCGTTATGTACTCTAAAACAGTAGTCATAATCATAAATTGTTTTAGTAAAATTGTCCATTAACAACTGGAAAATTTCTTTTAATGGTCATGCTTTCAATCAAATTGGAAAAGTACGAATCGTATAATCATTTACATATACAGTTCATACAAATAATTATCATTCAATAAGACTTTCAATTTATATTTCAAATAGAAATGATATTTCTGTGAAAGAGAAAAAGTGTACTATTTTCATTATAAGTGAGCGAGACGTTATTATTTATATATTTTGTACTCAAAGTATGAAGTTTGAGTACAAAATATTTATGTGATAACGTATGCATTACCATGACAACACATGGTGCGTTACCATGACAACGCATGGGCGTTGCCAGGGTAACGCATAAATAAACAAATCTTGAAAACATGACCATATCTAGACGTGGGAGGACTATAGATATAAATCTTTTGTTTTACGCACTGATATACAAAAACTCAAGATACACAATTAGCGTTTCAAAAGTGTCGTAAAAGAAGTGGACAATTCAAAATTGAATTGATCTTTTCGGATGACAAAATTAACGCGCGTTGTTTCGTTTAAAAAATTACTTTATATTGTGTGCGTAAGTTCGGATTTGTATTTAGACAGTTAGAAATTTTTAATTCGTATTCTTTGGTTTGACATAACGTCACATGTCGACGACACTTTTGCAGAGATATTTGTCAGGAAATGTGTATCTATGATTTTTATGTATCAATGCTTTTAAAAAAATCACGTTTGACTTAAACAACAAGCATGCGTATTGTATTAGTTCCATTAAAATTTAATTTAAGCGTGAAAATATACATATATTTATTAGTATACATAATTTTTTTGTCTAATATGTATATTTTTTTACATAGAAGCATTTTGCTAAGTATTATTAATAATTATTACCATTTCCTCCTCGTGCTGTCATGAAAATTGAAATAATTTCGATTAAATTGGATTTTAAATTATTTTACTGTAGTGACGACTTTATAATTTTTTATACATTGTACCTACTTATATTGTATACAATAAATAAAACAAAGACATTGAATGTATAATCTCAGGAGGATGTTTATTTGCTTTTGGCCTCCCCTGTTATTTTATATTTACTGTATTAAAAATACTTATTATAATAATAAATATTTATTTAACATGATAACCTTCTTATCAATCTACACATAATATTATACTAATTTTTGTAATTTTGAACCTTTTGCTATTGAAATATATAAATATATTTAATTCAATCACACACACTCATTACAAGGTGTTACAATAGACACTCTTCATAATAATTTAAAAATTAAACACACATTAATATTCAAAATAACTAAAACTCAACTGTTACCAGTTAAAATATGAAATCCAAGTAAATAAAAAACTACTCACAATGCCAGATTTTGATTGTCTTCTCATAGAACTGCGGTTAGTGCTGGGTATGTCCACTTCCGAATGCTCCACCGACCATCCTATCGCCAGTAGGGCTTTGAGGGACTCTCTTACTGGTTCTTTGTAGCGTTCTTTTTCCTGTAACATAATTTGTAATTAGCTACCATTTTATCCTTTATTTTAACATTATATCTTTTATTTATAAGCACGCCATTCAATCTAAATTAGATTTAGAATAAAATTTCAAAATAGATAATCTCTAGTCTATAGATCAAATAATTTATTATAATTATGAATAATATTATCTTTACACATGTTTTTAGATTTTCTTGTTTTCGGGAAAGACTATGAGTGAAAATAACAAAATTTGTGTTAAGCCACTTAGATGACCTTCGCTAGATACCTAAGTTTCTGTTGCTTCCTAAGTTTTTTTTTGTATTCTTAACATATGAACTACTTCATTAACGCAATATTTAATGTGGTTCGTTTTTCTTATTCTTCTCTCGAAACCAATATTACTAACTTATCCACATTAAAAATTCAAGTAGGACCTTACATAAATTTCGCATTGTAATTTTTATTTTTTAACGAGCGACTCAACCTCGCTTCGCTCGGGTTCGTCCCTAGTTTTTTTTGTTTCCACTATTTTTTTTTAATATTTAATCCACCACTGACACACCCCCAATAAAACAAAAAAAGAATCATTCAAATCGGTCCAGTCGTTTTTGAGTTCATCCGCGTTAAATTTGTTTGATTATAAACATCAGTTTTACAATTATGTATGGAACTCTGCCCGCTCCCTTGGGTAGTAGCATGATGATATATAGCCTATAAGCCTTCCTCGATAAACGGGGTACCTAATGCCAAAAGAATTTTTCAAATCGGATTAGTAGTTCCTGAGATTAGCGCGTTCAAACAAACAAACTTGGCCTCTTTTTAATATAAGTATAGATTATATAAACACAGCATAGATTATATACTAATTTAAGAGTTTAATGTAAGGTCGCTCATTTCCCACGTGCATCTGTTTAATAGTCTAGTTCTTGTAAGCTGTATAACCGATTTTGGTGTGGTTTTTACAAAACTTTTTGAGAATTTACTATCTAAGGTTTGTATGTACATACTATATTTATAGAAAATGAAGAAAACTATGTCTTGTATATAACTATGAATTAAATTAGTTGGTATATTATATAAATATTTACGTAATCGTTAAGCATGTTATATGGTTTGAGTCGCGGATGAGTCTTCTGGCTGTCGGACCATGATTCACCGTACACCCAACCGTTCTCGATTTTCCTGAAAAACCATATAAATATTTAACTGGCCGTAATGGCTGATCTATTAGTGGTTGTCTTGTCCCTATTTCAATGATATTTGTTTTTGGTCTTCGAGGTTATTCTAAATTTTATAGAAAACGAGCACTTTCAGTTTCTCCTAATTATCAAATTTTTCCAGGCAATTTTTCACCAATGGACAGCATTGATTTTTTTTGTAACACTGCTGACTTCTCAATTTCCCTTGCTACTGACAATTTTTGGACAGAGATATTATCGAGTTTCTATACTTAGGCGACCCGGGACTCGAACCCAGGACTTCCAGGTCTGCAGTCATACATCATAAGCTGCAGACCTGGTATTGCTTGTTGGTCTAGTACAACTAAGCAATCAAAATAATTTGTATTTGTAAGTCAGTGTAATTGGAACTCTAACAGGAACATGCAAAAAAGATTTACGGACATACTAACATAATATTTAAAAAAATTATAAATTGATCTACCTATCTCAGATTAAAAAATTATATAGACGGAATCCGTCAAAATAAATGTCAAAGTCAAAAAATAGTAGCGTGATTTGCTGTTTATGTTACTATTCCCCATTTTGCCATTCATATCGTTTAATTTCTTTAAAGAAGGGAATTTTATATACGTACGAGGATTAGTTAGATTAATGAATAAAGTACTACTATTTTAAAACATTGTTTGGCTTCTTATTTAGTTCTATGACACTGTCTATATTATTCCCTAGTCTGAGCTATCTATATGAATAGTAGTTTGATTTTCATTTAACAGAAACAGTCACCTGGAAGCCCAAGCATCGTGGTAATGTTCGCTGAACTTCTGCACGATGGTGTTGAGGTCGTTGTTGAGGGCGACGGACGACGTGTTGATGGGTTGCGGGTCGTACTGCGGGTTGTCTGCACCTGACATTATTATATACTATGTGTTATCATATATATATATATATATATATATATATATATATATATATATATATATAATTTACTAAGTATACATATACGGTGATATAATTTTTTGTCGCAGTTGGGACTCCAACGTAGGTATTAAGACTACTATGTCCGATAGTTATGAAGATGTAGTGAAACGATTTTAATAGTTTTATTGTTTTTAAAATTTTATCCGTTCATATATTTGCATATTACTTTAACAAAAAAAAATTGATGATAATGATCTTAAATAATACACTATTTAAGAGTATTATATTTTAAATATTTGTAAAGATTTTTCAAATCAAATATTTACATTTATGGTAATATTAATTTTAAAGCTTATTAGCTTTCTGTTACAGCTTACCTGTAGTTTGCGTTTCCTTTCCATAGAACTCATCATCGTAATTCTTTATCAAAGAATAGTCTGGTGGTAGAGCACAACCTGGACAAAAAAAATATTTTCAAATATTTTTATATATAAATAATATACAAGACAATTCAGCCATTACTTAATTTTTTTCCAAATTATATTTGCGTGGTATATTTTTATTATTTATTAAAATATGAATGTTTGTCAAAAACAACAATATGGCATATGTGTTGTACATTTTACATACTTTTGACTATTTCCTAAGCGAATCGTTATCTATCCAGAAGAGTTTAAATTAAAAAAAAAAAAAACAAATATAGATTTGTACAAATCCTAATAATATGATAGACAGACAAATTAACTCTTACCAATAGCAATCAAACATGGTAATGCCTTTCCAAACAACTCCGGTTCGTAGTCCATTTTGCTCAACGAATCAAAGATGTTGGAGAACAGCATCATTGTCAGGCGTTTCTCTTCATCTGACGACGCCCCGTAGATGCCTTGCCCGCCGGTACTGCCGTAGTACTTCGCGCACCTCTCGTAGTGTAATGTCAGGAGCTGAAGAGATTATGTATAAGTGTTTGTTGCTTATTATAATAATTAATTATCTCCAAACCGATTTCATTTATGGCCAATTTTATTGAAACCAACATAGAGTGTGCATAAGTGCACTTTCTATTCCTTTCATTCTCAAAGTTCAACTGGATAATACTCCGACTCGACGAAAATAAAAATATAAATATATATAAATATGCTGGGACATTAGTACACATCACCATCCAGTTCCATGGTAAGTTACGAGGCCTGTCATATGTATACCAGATAGTTGATACACTAGATATATATAACTTTAAATATATACATATTATAAATACAACCACTCACGTCTGGAGTACATACATCCGTGCTTATCACACAAATGAATGCCCCCAGCGGGACTCGAGCCCTCGACCGCTGGCTTAGCAATAGGACCACTACAAACTGAGCCAAATGTGTCAGTATGCCAATAAGTAAGGCTTTAAAAATTTTAGCTGAAATAAAAAAACACAAAACACTAATAAACGATAAAACTTAACTCACCCTAAGCGCAACAGTAGTATATTCAGAGAGCCTCGACACATCGACGGTGAGCTTCCGCAACAGCTTCAGTAACATGGAGGGTTGCATGGCGGCCGTGAGCGCCACGAGGAAGTCCGACACGGCCTCACGTTGTCCTTTTGTAAGCATACGATTTTTGGACAACCTATAATAATATGTTATTATTTAAAAAAAATATCCTTTCGGAATTTTTCGCGGATTTATTTTGATGTTTAGTTCCCGACGTTTCGAATGATTTACAACAATCATGGTCATGGGAAAGATATAAATGTAGCAATAGTGTTGCTTAAATATTTTGATTTTAAACAATAGTAAACTAAATTAAAATTAATGTATCATAAGTATTACGTATTCTTTTTTAGAGCTCTGTATTTAAGATATTTATTTACCTATACACCGTGTGTAAGGTGGCATCCAACAAACTAGCGTAGTTTTCAGCTTCATTGTAAAAGTTCGCATGTTTGATGAGAAGCGGTAAGATGGAGTTGCCGATGTATCTGTTCATTGATAGAGCCATGTCTGATTCGCAGCCGTCGTTCTGGAAAAAGCATGTTTTTATTATGTACATAAATACATTAGCGACTAACTTCTTTATTTATAATATTATACATTCAACGCCACCTTTTGGCATTTCTTATCAATAATATTAGCCTTAGTGTCATTGCTGGTCATAATCTATCTCCCATCCTATACGTGAACAACATTATCGTGGTCAAGGCTCATTAGTATTCGGTAAAATAGCTGGCCGTTTTAAAAAAAATAACCAGGTATATAAATATACTAGCGACTCGCGTGTCTTAGTTTCTAACAGTAGCAAATAGCTGCAATTCATAGTCTGTCTGTGTACTAAATTTTATCTAATAAGCGATATCCATCCATTTCAGCGAGAAGGAGGACCAAACATCCACACATACAAACTTTCACATTGTATAAGTAATCCTATTATATTATCCCGTATCATATGATAAGGAAAACATCGCGAGGCAACCTGCATGTCTGAGAGAACCTCGCAAGTTTTCGCAAGATATGCTGAGACCACCCGCACTTGGCTAACGTGGCGGACCGTGGCCTGATCCTCCTCGTAATATAGAGAGGCCCACCCCCAGCAGTGGGACGTTAAAAAGGAATGAATATATATCAACTCACCCTATCCAACATAGTAGCAGCTCTCAAATCAGGTAAGAAAGCCTCTTCAAGCAGTCGGTAAAACAGCTCCTGGGTTTCAATGCCGTATACGCGCTCTAAAAATAGGCCCACGCTTTGCTTGTGCCCGGGGATTAGGCCGGATGGCATATCTGTTTTTGGAAGTAGTATTACATTTATATTTCATTAACAATAAAATTGAATTGAATTGTACATTTATATTTGTTATAAAATAATGTGTTACTTATTTCAAGAAATTTTTAAATGTCTTCAAAAGTAGAGTATATTTTAGTGTTTGTTTTATATTATGAATATTGAATAACAATAGTCCATCGCCTTGTTTGGCTAGTGGTTTAGCATGTACAACTTCAAATCCGGAAGTCCTGGGTTCGAGTCTCGGGTCGGACCAAGTTTTGTTATGAAGTGTTGTGTACAGAAATCTTCAGTAAAGCCAGGAAATGAGAAATTGATACCACTACACCTGTATGTCGAAGCATGCCTGATATCTTACCGGTTGTGTCGTTTTGTTATCCTACTGGAGTTTGAGAATGAAAGAAATAACGCTCATGACTAGTCTCTGTGAAATTGGCCGAAGTAGCCGAATTATGATAGAAGTGTATAACTACTATTAATATATTATATGGAATAAGAAGACATTAAAGTGACAATTGTTAATTGTATGTGTATTTATAGTGGTATGTGTATATAAGCCTCATCTATGTATAGGAGGGTAAAGCCTATTCTATGTAGTTTATTCAGATCTACGTAAATAATCACGGGTTTGATTCCTGCATACGGCAAAAATGTTTATACTTACCAGACTTGGGTCTTTCTTCGCCAGCTGCAGGGTTATTGAGGGTAAAGCGTAGACTGAGCACGCCCTGCAAATCTTCTAACGGGACTAAAGAACGAAGAATGGCTCTTGCTCTTAGAGATTCGTTCTTTCCCTGCATAAAAAAATGCACATTAGTAGAATTTTTACTAAATTCCTTTAGAAATTTATATAATACATTGGTGCGTATGTTATATGACATACGTATGTTAACTGTGAAGAATTCAAAACGTTATTTAGAAGTTTATAGAACGGGAAAGAAATGTTTTCCATGTGGGCAAAGCCACTAGAAAGAATGTTGCTGACATTATCCTACAATTTCAACACATTTTCCCAGTACAACCCATTTGACAACTCAATTACTACTATCTATAATTTTTGTAGAGAAAAAAGTTGGACGTCTCCTCAAAACGAAGCTTATCAGATCTCTACATGTATATTTCTATGTAAGTATTTATGCGTGTATGTAATTATGTATGTATTTAGGATACGTATTTGTGAATTGCAAGTACACTACCCATATATTTACTACATTTCACATAATTACTTCTATGCTCTAAGGTTGTCTGAAAGATATCGCTTATAGAGGTTAGGCCGCCTCCTGTGCATCATCGATTTGTTTATTCATTCTGTTGTATATATATATATATATATATATATATATATATATATATATATATATATATATATATATATATATATATATCTTGATAGTAATCATTATTTAAAAGGATATAGTACAAGTAAGTGTGTAAGCGATGCACATAGCACAGTGTCTTACGAGAGCGATGACGGCGGCGTCGGGCGCGCAGCGGCCCAGCAGGTCCACCAGCGTGCAGTAGAAGTTGAGGATGGCGGCGCCCGTGTCGATGTAGTCCTCGTCCTCGTCCGACTGCGGCAGCGGGTGGCTGAACTGCGGGCGGCAAATGTTTGTTTGTTCATTCATATTAATATTATGGACTTGCGTTATTAGGTTGCTTCCCCATACAAACTTTCATCCCCATTTTGACCCCCTTAAAGGATGATTTCTGGGATAAAAACTATCCTATATCCTTCTCAAAGACTCAAACTATGTTCTTGCTAACTTTAATCTAAATTGGTCCAGTAGTTTCGGAGCTTATTCGATACAAATAATCAAAAAAATCTTTCCTCTTATATATAGTATAGAGTAACTAATGACTTGCCCTTGCTTCGCACGGGTGTTCGGATTTTGTTCAAATTTTTTATTTTTATTTTTTGTGCAAACCCTAATTATTTTGAGGTCGCCTAGATATTTATTATTATACACTTAAAAGAAAGTTTATCTGTTGATTTATCTCGAAAGAGATAGTTTAAGTGTTAAGGATCATTTTTGTTTGTTATAATCATAATTCATTCCTTTCAACCTTGCACTCCTTCCTTCATTATAAGGGGAATCAGACCATTGTCGTGCGGGCCAAATGCAGATTGGCAGATTCACTTATTTTAAAAAGAAATTAAATCTTCTCAAGTTTCCTCATGATGTTTTTCTTCACCGCATTAGTAAATGGGAATAATGTTGATAATGAATTACACATGGAATTTTTAAAACCCAATTTGATCTCGCTTGAAGTCGATATCCAAGTGAGCATTATTACCGACATATAATCACTAACTTTTTGTTTGTTTTATATGTATATAGATATATAAAAATATCATTAATCATATAGGATAATTCGAAAAATAGATTAAAATCACATTGAGTACCCCTTTCTATTTCCAACTCAATACTCACATTAATATCTCCCTCCTGCTCCATCTCCCTCAGCTTCCTCCGGTCAGCGATCCTCTCACTCATCTTATTAGCGTCCACGATGGCCTTCAGCAAGCCCTCCCCCTCCCCGCGCAGCGCCGGCCCGAGGCACTCCGGCCTTCGGATCAGGAGACGAATTACAAGATTCGCGTTTTCCTCTACACTTTCACCGTTCACCTGTTTCAAATTGGAATTGTTGTAGTTTCATTACTTTCAAAAAAAAATGCAACGCATTTCTAATTAGAAAATATAAACCCACTGTTTAATTTCAAATATGACTGGAAGTGATAAATCTGAACTATGTATGTAATATTTTCAATAACTAAACTTTACAATACATATTAAACTTTAAAAAATGGTCAAAAATTACCCACTGTTGTAGCTTTACAAGAGCAATGAATGAGGGTAAAAAGCTTAAAAGTTATTTAATAACTTCTAAGTCAAAGAAAATTTCTCATCATTTTAAGATCAAGTATTATTTTGAAATATCTATAAATAGTTATAAAAATTAATCTTACCCAAACACAAAATCTTAAGAAGTCCAGATATCTTTCACCTTCCACCGGGTCCCAGCCAAGGTCTGGGTACCCTTTCTCGATTAATTCAGAGTTGCTTTGCAATCCGCACCGTGAGAGGTACACCGCTATCTTCTCTAGATAATGTTCCCTGTTGAAAGTCAATGTAATATATATTCACATAAAATATAAGTTAAAATGATAGTAGTTATAAGAATATAAAGAGAAGTTAAAAAAGAGGACGTAATCCTCTTTTCAGCTTTTTTATTTATGGCCATAACATTATTTTCCTTACAACTTTTACTCCTTCTTTGAGCTTCCAACATTTCAGTAAACAAAAAAATTTCTACATATCACTAATATGTATATATATCATTTCGTTCTTAATCGAAGATGGCTTCTCGTTTGTCTAATATTTTCTAATTCTTTTAAAGACTGTTATTGTTGAATTTACGTAGTCTTAGTCGCCTGTGTACTGAGACCGAGTCGCTAATATACTCTGTGGTAATTATCTCCTTATGGATAGTTATATTTTATCCTTAACTATTAATCACCTTGAAATAAAATATGAAATAATAATAAAACTCCCTACAAAATATACACACCTTAAAGCCAAGGCCAATTCAGTATTCTCCATCAAACTCGAATAAGCTACATCCAAAGGAGTTGATCCTCTGAGAGAAGGTCTCGATAGAAGAATGTTGGAGTTCTCCAGTAAGAAGTCGAAGTGATCAAACATCGCCTTCTGGTTCTGACGACCGGTCCTGCAGAAGTAGCAGAGGAAACGGCAGCACGCTACTACCATTTCGTGTGAAGTGTCCTGTTATACCAAAAACATAGTTTTTTTCCTTATAATTATATATTTAGTCTATTTCTATGAAAGAATAATTTTGTTTGGAAACAGGTATGAATATTAGCAATCCGTCGGCATTTTGATTTATTTTTAAATTGAGCGCATTATATAATTGTTATGAATAGATTTTGATTGATGAAAAAGCATTTAAATAAGCACAAGAAAAATGAAGTTTATATATATTCTTTGGGATAAGACAACATCTGTCAGTTGCTTGTAAAAAATGGTTGAAGTTAATTATTTATTATTAGCCAAATCAGTCACTCTAGTCTAAGCTACTGTAAGGTAGTTTATGCTTATGTGTTACTACAAGTCATAGTCTCTCTCCGCCCCAATGTGAGTTCCTCTTATCGAAGTGGGGGGCCTCTTAGCATCCGGCAACTCAGCCGGGCGCGATGCCAAGAAACACACTCGGAGGCGGTCCACCTCCTGGTCCATCTCTGATAATAGAGTGGACCTTTGGAGCCAACCCGTAGTTGTTGTGGTCTGCTCCTGCAAACCTGCCGTCGGGGCGGGGACAGCACATAAGGGCACGCACCTTCTCCTTGTCCTCGGCGCTGGGCGGCGCGGCGGCGGGCGCGTCGGACTGCGCCTGCGCGCGCCGCCCCAGCGTGTTCATCATCACCGCCATCACGTTCTCGTGCACGCGGAGCACTCTACAGAATTAATTTATACATATACATACATATATACAGCAGAATAGAATGAAGGCTTATAAGTTCTCGCGTTTATAATTATACAAAAATAACAATATGCCTCAAATTAATAAATACTAATACTCGGTAAGTGGTAAAATATCTTGTTTTTACTGAGTTGCAAATGTCGAAATCACGGGTACCGTTTGCCCTTTAGGGGTTATACGTGTTTAGCCCCGTAGTATCATTTTTGTAGAATAAAACCTTATTTGTGACACATATTGTTACAAATGCAACATGGTAATTAAAAACATATAAAAAAATGATACCTGTACAGCAGTGTATCATCATATAAAGTAAAGTCACTCAGACTATGTTAAACACACAGGAATCGCATGTAACAATGATCTCAACGTTCAACGCTGATTTTCAATGACCGCCTTACTTAAGTCAAGTGATTGTTTTTTGTGTATTTTTTTTTATAAATATATTAATAGTGTTGTAATCTCAATTGTTGTAATGATTGTATAACATTTCAATGATGGTTCCATTCAAAATTAAAAAATATATATATATTATAATTGATAAAAATATCCTGATAACTAATTTTATTTTTTTTCTTAACAATTACAAGTCTAAGCTTGTAAAATATACATTAACAATTACTCTTTATTAATTATTATAATATCTACTTATTAATTTACCTTATTAAATCTGGGTGCTGGAAGAACGTGTGGTTATTCACGAGTTTCCTGAAAATAAATAAATCATTATTAGTTTTAATTCTATTTTATATGTCGAGATGTAAGAAACAATCAAAAAAATTATAAAAATATCTTCCTGATCGATTGCATCCACTACAGCAAATCTTACTGAGATTAGCTAACTACAGGAGATATTATAATGCACAGGTGTGAGGGAGAGGGCACATATACTTCGCACTCTCACAGTCGAATGAGAGATTAGACGTCGACTGCTTTACGTGTTCTGACCCGGAGATGTCAAACCAAATTTCCAACTCTCCTCTGCAATTGACAATTTGTGAACCAACAAACCTCATAACTATACTTAGCCCGACTCGGGACTCAACCCAGGACCTCCACATCCTCTGCCTCTAGACCAAGAAATTCCATATCTAAAATCGAGGAAGGAAAAAGATCATAAATAATAAACATACATACCATAACCGCTTCCTCATCAGTTCTTCTTCTTCTTGACTCATCTGCACAGGTAGCAGTGCTCTGATCTGACTTAATCCGACCCACATTTCTGCGACATCTAATTTTGTTTTAGCATTTATCACATACGTCTTCTCTAACGCACGTATCAACTCGCCCACTGCGTCGTACTGACGAACGAGTAAACTAAAAGTTTAAATTAAGTTTAAATTTTAACTAGAAAGATTTATTCGAAGTATTTTTTGATTTTGATAAGTAGAGGGATTTATGTGAGAGTAACATAAGCTTATATGAAGGGATGTTCTAATTCGTGGGAAAGCATTCATATCTCATTGCGTTTAGTTGCTGATGGGAAATCTCATCGAGTCTCTATTTATATATAGTTATGAAGATATACTAGTAACATATATAGATATACTAATAAGTAACTCAGCCTCGCTTCGCTTTCACCATTATGCGCCTTTTGTGACTTGATACATGTTGAGTATAAAATGCGGTAAAGGACTGGTTCTAAGTAAGAGTAAAATTTAAGTGTGAAAATTTTTATGGAAAATAAAGACTTTTTTTATATATAATATATTATGTATGTATCTTTTGACAAACGACTTTTTTTACTAATAGATAACTGTTTCAGAGTGAACGAGTAACAAACATACACACATATATCCAAACTTTTACATTTATAATACTTAATAATAGTGTGAAAAGCATAATATTTTACCTAAACATTTCTCTAACAAGCTTAGGCGTTTCAATCTGGGACTCTTCCGCCCAACTCACAATTGTTTGTATGAGCACCTTTCGGAACTTCTCTTCTGGTGTTTTCCTCACCGGTTCCTCTATCGCCTAAAGTATAAATAATACATTATTTAAAATTCAAATAAATCGAAAAAACAATACAGGTGTGTGTCAATGTCTATACGCGCAAGAAGTTAAAACTTCTGTAGGTTATCGATACTTTTTATGAAATTCAATTTGTTTTAAATAATTTTTTAACAATATTCATTTGATATGATTCCATCGCTTATTTAAAAATGAATGAAAGAAGTTTTTTTTTTTTTAACAAATATCTATTTTCATTTCATTTATTCTTAATAGTTTAAATAATTTTTAATTGACTATTTATTCACTGAAATCAATCACATAAAAATCGTAATGGTAATACTTTTTTTCCTCTTATGACGCGCCTAAAGAAGTTTCGCTTCAAATACAATTAAATTTATGCACTTGAATTGAGAAATGTCTAATGATTTTCGATATTTAGTTTAGTCTTACTTTTGGTTCCTCTTCCAATTCCTTGACAGTGTTAATTATATTGTACAGCTTGCCCATTGCGCCTGATTTTGTTTCAGGTTCTGTCGATTCCTAGAAAAAAATATATAATATACATTTTATAACTTTGTTAATAATCCATTTCCAATATTTCATTTAGAAGTGCATATGTAGAAAATCAATTATAATAAAACAGAATTCCGTTTTAAGTCGAAAGTAAAGTTGTATTATTTTATTGACATATTAAAAATAGAAAAAGTATAAAGAACGTGCACAAATGGCGGTTTTATAGTAAATTAGCGGTTTCTTCCAGACAACTTTTGACTTAGGAAATATGGAAGACTCACATCTCCATCAGGCTCTTGCAAAGCATGCAGAGACACGTGCGTCATCAAACTCTCATGGAACTCATTCATGGTCGCTACTAGCTCCTCCCCACACGGACAATTTTCCGGGTCATCGTCTTCTAAATGTTTGAAACCTGAAATAAATATACATAGTCAATTTGTTGCTAGTGATATTTATTTATACTAATATATAAAGCTGAAGAGTTTGTTTGTTTATTTGAACGCGGTTATCTCTAGATTTACTGGTCTGATTTGATTTTCTTTTGCGTTTTATATCCTATTTATTGAGAAAGATTATAGGCTATCTTACATGACAGTAAGACCTACGAAAGCGGATTAATATTACAAAATTAAAGACACAGGCGGAGCTGCGATGAAATAATAAACTAAGTAAGAATTTGATGAAAGATCAAGCTCAGGATTGACGTTATCACTCGGCACGACGGTTAAGCATCGTGAATTTCTCTACTCTCGTTTGCCACTAAGAATTGTTTAACAGATAAGATCAATGATTATACTCAGCTCGACCCGGGATTCGAATCCAGTACTCTACTACAGTAATACCTGTAGTCATGGCTGCTAGCCATTAGCCAACGAGGTCATATATAATATACAGTTTTCATGTATATGTATGTATGTTTGTCTCCCTCGCGCTGAAACGACTGAACAGATTTGGATGAAATTATATACACAGATTATGACCTGAAGTAACACATAGGCTGTTGGTACTGATATTAGATTAACATACTAAGTATAGCGTTCATCTGCTCTCGCGGCGGACAGCGGAACTCCTTAGTCTTCTTAGCGGCGACTGCACTCGGCAAGTCGGACTGCTTGATTTCTGTATAACGCCTGAAAATATTAAGATATTATTAAAGTTATTATTTCTGAATTTAAAAGGTTACTTTTTTATTTTGTTTTAACAAAATGCCGATGCCAATTCAAGATGTATTATTTTAACAGAATAAAATATCTCATATTCCACTTCATAGCTATTTATTTTGTTTACACCTACAAAGAAAAAAAAAGAAAGAGCGAGAAAGAGGGAGAAAGAGAGAGAGAGAATAAGAGATCGAAACTTCAATTTTCCCACACGGCAAATATTTGTTATAAAAATGTCCAAATCAAGTTAAAGTTATCTAAAATGAAAGACATTATATGAAGAAATCGGACAACATTTAAGCCACCAAAAACTTTAGTAGCTTGGCTATTACTTTTTCAGTCCTTACCTCAACTGGTCAGTCTGCAGATCACCAACAAAATCGTGTGCAAACGCAATGATGAACTCCACTCGGTGTCTTAGTTGTATGTCGTTTAGATGTTGTAGCAAGTAGCACATCTGTAGTTTGGCACCTTCCGCCATTTTCATATGTAGGAGACCCTTTCTGTGCTCGTCTTTACCTTCTGTAATTCAAAAAAGCTCCAATGAAATATTTAGTCATGTATTGTATAAGAAACTAGCATAAACCATAGCTTCGCTCGCGCTAAAACTACAAAACAAAAACTCTGTGGCTTTATGCTATTAGTAATATTTTGATGGATGTAATGATTTTCAAATATGTATGATTGTGAATACATACTTAGAAATACTACTGATAGTTTAATTGTTTGAATTATTTAGTGCCAATGTTATATTCAGATCAGACAATCAGACCTAGGTTAAAGATTTTTTAAAGTTGAAAACTATAAGAATAAAAATGATTGGTTTATGTGAATAATACTTTTGGAGACATAAAAGAAAAGCCTGTCCACAATTATAAAATCCCAAGAATTTGCCATTTATTATATAATAGCTTTAGTAACTTAGATATTTTTGACCAGTCAATAATCACATTTCGAAAATTAATAATTAATTTATTGTAATTGTAGCATATAACGTATATCATTTAATCCATTCTAATATTAAAAAGAGGAAAAATTAGTTTTTTTTGTTTGTTTGTTTGTATCGGATAGGCTCGGAAACTACTGAACCGATTTAGATGAAATTTGGTAAAAAGATATTTTCAGACCTTGGGAAGAACAAAGGATAGTTTTTATCCCGGAAATAATCCCTTAAGGGGATGAAAGTTTATATGAGGAAGCAACCTAGGGACGAACCCGAGCGAAGGAAGGTGAGTCGCGTTTAATGTTTTTTTTGTCTTTGGCATTATAGTAAAAATTTATAATGTAATTATTTTTACTGTCCAGTTAAGTATTTTATTCAAGTGATACATGTTGTTTACCTGTTAGTGGCTTTGCATTTTAGATTTGTATTTTTAATATTATTTCTTGTAATTTTGTGAAATGTAAAGTTGTTGGCGAACCTAATAAAGAGAAAAAAAAACCACCTTTATCAAAAGTAGGATCCCAGGTTTCAGGATTGATCATGATGAGGAGCTTCTCAACGTCCTCATCACGCATCATACCCACTAGTAGCAGGCGGTCGACCAGCTTGATTAGTGGCCTGAAAAATACACATTTACATAACTTCACCGTGCAAATTAGCTTAAAATTTTTTAAATGTAATTATCTTTTACAATTTTGTCACGGTTTTATTTTCTATTTTGGTTCCCGATGTTTCGAATGTTTTGCAGCAAATATGGTCAATGGAGAGACTATTATTGACTGTCTGTGTGAAATATGAAAACAATTAAAATTAAAAAAATAGAATAAGCCCACTGATCACAATCACGATTATAACTACTGTATGTCTGCCTGTATATCGTCGCTGCGCCTGCAAAAACCGACAAACGAAAATACTCAACTTTTCAGTAGAGACAAAAAACTGTTTTTAACTTCTGCCAACTTATGTAGAAATAAATGGAGTATGTACAAAATTCCTTATGCTAGTCTTACAACATATCCCGTCCTTAAAGCCTACATTTTATTTCTTGTTTTCACAAAATAATTTTTTTAAGTTAAAAATGACACATAGCGTCTTTATTTTGCGCCGCAAATACAGCTATGTGTTATCCTAACACAGCGGGATTAACACAGCACTAATGCTCGAATGAATATTGTTTAAAAATACACATAGCGTTTTTATCAAACTAATAAAAGATGACTTTTATTAAAATACTAGATAATTAATTCGGTCCTAAGGTTTAGCTTGAAGTTAGATAACATAGAACTCAATAAATCTATACATACCTATAATAAAATTGTAACTAAGCCGAATCTGTACCTACATTAAATATTTTTTAAGAAAATCTTATTGAAATAGACATTATTATCGATACAGAGGCCGAATCTATAGTTTTTAAAATTTTTGTCTGTCTGTCTGTCTGTTCCGCATAACGGAAAAACTACTGGAGGGATTTTGATGAAATTCGGTGTCATGATAGCTAGTTATCCAGGTCAACATATAGGATACTTTTTACTGCGGAACAATATCTCATCTTTACAAAATAATAAAAAATAGCGTTCAAATCACATTATGATATGGAGGCAGTAAAAGCCCAGTGGTAACGTGTTCGTTTGGAAGACTGAGTGAAGCGGGTTTAAATCCCGGGTGGCACCTCTGATATTTTTATGTGCAAATCATTTCCATATCGGATAAAAGATACAAGTGCACACTCTATTCTTTTCCCTCTCATACGCCGGTCGATGGCACGGCAATTCGACACGACCGGTGAGAGATCTGGAGCAGGATCGACGACATTAAAATGAAGGCCTATGTAAAATGCAAAATAATAATGGTGCATAAATGTTTTTGACATTGCTAGTGGTAGAGTTTGCTTGTGCCAAGGGTTATTGATTGTAAATATAAGTTAGAAATAGGATACTGCAAAATAATTCTGCGGCGCCGCTGTGGAAGTAAATTCCAAGATTCAGAATGTCGTAGTATAATACGTTTCTCCGTCTTTATAATATGTCCGTCTTGTAGACGTGACCCTAGTCAAAGAGAAAAGTTCAGTTAAATAGAATTTTGGGATAGAACAACTGATTATAGAACATAGTAGATAGTATACACTCTTCACTTACTTTATATACTCCAACAGATTATATGAGGAGAATCTGGCTGGTGAGATCTATCTCGCAGTAGTAAGTGGAGAGTGTACACTGTCTACTGTGTTCTAAAATCAATGGTTCTATCTCATACTTCTCTTTAACTGGCACATCACTCGACGCACTTGCCGATAACTTTTTATCATTTACGTCTGTTGGAAATAAGAGTTATTTCCTTTAAGCTCTTATTTTTTGCGCTATTATAAAAGCTATAATACAAAAAACAACTTCATTTGCTGTCACTCCCCCAATTTTCTTCGAGCTACATATGTAAATATGAACACGTCCTTTTATGGTTTATTTATAGTGTAATTTTTGTTTATAATACTGTGCTGATACCAATAATTTAGGGCAAACAGATTTGCATGTCTAATGTAGCAACGCAATGCTCAGCAGACATTTCAGATGTGCAACGTTTACTACGATAATGATAAGACTTCATATTTATTGCCCTCTTTTTATGAAACATGTGTCACATTGGTTTTTGCGAAGCTTAAAAAATGAAAGTTTATGTAATTCTAAAATCTCTAAGATCTTATTTCTTTATGCCAGAAGTAGCAACTTTTTAATGCACCATGTTAAGTACACACCTTGCTTTTTAGTCTATACACAGTTGATTGCAAAGTATCGTCGATGTAAATTCTAAGAGAAGAAGAGCGACAGTGACTGGAGACTTCAGATAACAGCTGTAATCATATTTCAACAGAATCAGTTTAAAATCAGTTCCAGCTTGGGATCTAGGCAAGGGCTTTGCAAAGTAGTCATCCTCCGTCGTGGAATATGGATGTTGATTTCTTGATTATCAACCCAATTAGAAAATGCGTCTTTTTTATATCAAGTATGGCTAAAAAGAAATCTCTACATAGTAGACACCCCATTGAAGTGTCATCTTGCCCTCTTCCTTAGGCAAGCAATAACACAATTACTAATAAATTTCTTTACTTTTATGTTTTTTACTAGCATTTCTAACCTCTACAGGTCCAATAATAGAGGCTTTCTACGATAATATGACCAAAAGTATTTAAGTATTATAAAAATTTTATATCAAACAACTTCATGCGAAACTTAGCGCGAATAACATTAAACATATTTAATTTATCTTGAACATTTTGCTATAATAGTATGTATATTCGTCTTTATACCCGACTTACAAATTCTATATAAATATCAACGCCAAAATACAATACCTATTTAATTCGTTTACTTTTATAGATTATAATATCATCATTAATTAATGAATCCAAAGTTTACATTCTTTGTGTTGAAACTGTGTAACTATGCAGTTCGTATTAAAGGTTAAATAATTCAAACCTTATCTGAGGGCACCCGTCAAGTTGAGCAAAAATAGGCACGGCCGTACCATCCTTTTCTCGCAGACATTCAGGACATTTTCGACCTACCTGTAACTTCGTTATGGATAAAGCTAGAAGCCTAAATTTTTAGTAACTAAGAGAACATAATATAACTAGGTACATGCCCAAATTACATTAAATTCAAACCTGTAATTTAGAACTATTGCAGGTCCAAGTTCTTGTAATTTCGTCACTCACTCATCGATCATTAAGACTCTAAGGTACTTCTAGTAGACACTTGAGCTTCAAATTTCGAACTCAGTTAGTATTTAGCCTATAAAGCAAATATAAACTAAAACATCCCGTAATTTCAGTCCCGTTTTCTAGATATGCAACAAACTGCATAAATAACTTTGTAACCCTATATATAACTGGATATGCGATTACAAACTTACTATTACAGTTCATACGATAATTTTTCGTTACCACGTAAACGTTTGGGTAGGTAAATAGTAGATATATTGTACAGTAAGTCACAGATGATGTCTCCTTTAATAATATATCTATATTGTACTTATGAATAGGCGCAGCGTGGCGAAGGCAAGCTCTAAAGCTAAATTTAGTTGAAATGGCTAAGTCATTCTATTTATTCAAAAAAAGATATCTAACACTGATACGGTATTTATAAAATATTGTTATTTAACGAATTAGGTAACAATTTATGACAAAGTTGTTGGATAGATACTTCCATAAATTATAGGTACAATAAATTAACCGACTTGGTTTTACATTCGATTTCATAACTTTTTGCTGCGTTGCGAGACTTGCATTTTTTTACATGTTATGTTTTTGATCGGATTCTTTACTCTAGTACTAAATTAATTCGAATTAACAAAAAGAATTATAAACTTATATCGTGAAACACATGATATTGCGTCTAATGCAAAACCAGCTATGTGCTGCTAAAGGCGCGAAAAGTATAACTTTCAGCATATTAAAAAATACTCTATGTGCTTATAAGCACATATCGTTATTTTACATCCATTTTTGTATAAAAAATACATAGGGCATTTTGCTATTTTTGGATCCAGTAGACATATCACAAAATCTGTTTTTTTGGGAGATGTGGATTACCGAGTACTATTAAATTATGTAATAAACTCATTTTCGCAAAAAAAATGTTTGTCGGTTTTTGCAGGCGCAACGACCATATACGTAAGACAAAAATCAAACAAAAGCCAAATTAATTAAGAATAGTATTATGATCATATTTTTAGTAACTGCCTTGTTAGTCTAGTTGCTAAAATTTACGACAGCAGATTCAAAGTTCCTGGGTTCGAGGTCTGGGTTGTTCACTTGCGCACTATAACATCTCTGCAGTTGGCCAATCTCAATCAGAATGGCCGCCGTACCCTAATCGGCCAGGAGGACATCATTATTTATATTTATAATAATAATTAACACAAATACGTACAAGAACAAGTTCTCATTACTGCCTCCCACGGGATCCCTGTTGTGTACTTGGTTGGTCTCCACAGCTTCTGCCAAGGCTTGCATCACGAACTCTCTCACCACTTCTAGTGGGAAGTACGGTGAGTAGAGATTGCCGATCTCTGTTATACTTTCACTGTTAGGAAAGATGGAAAAAAATGATATTATAACATTACATTGTGAAAAATTCATATAGTATAAAAAAAAATGCTGTGAACACATCGTAAAAAAATATTCCAAGCATATGTAACTAACTATAATAGTATTGGTTTATATTTTTGATTTTTTTTATTTTCTTCTTTTACGATCAAATAGTTAAACTATTACTGTTAAACATGCTCTGTAATATTATTGACGTGCACTTATAATTATAGATGGAAGAGGGCGCTGACTCCTGACATACAGGTTTAATCTAGTTTGGGAGTCAGAGGTTTCAACAGGCTTATGTAACAAGAAACATGTCAATAAAGATATATTATCATTATTATATTATTATAGTATTGGTTATTTACTCAAAAATGAAAACAAAAAAAAGTGAAAGTATTGAAATTTTTAATAAGAGTACTATTAAGTATCATTATATACTATTAGACGCTATTCGTTCAAACGAACACTTCACCGGAAGAGTTAGTTAGAGTTAAATATAGAATAATTGACTTTTAAATGTCAATTCAATAAAGCTAAAATTTCTTAAAATTCTTAAAATATCTCTACTGTAAAATACAATAAGTATTGGTAAAACAAACAAACACAAAAGCGACATAATTCCGTTAACTCTGTAACTTTAAATATAATAAAATAATTAACTAAATATTATATTTTATTCTAAAGAAATATACTCACGCAATATCCGTCATTTTCATTTGCGGCCTCACACTCTCCGTCTGCAGCGACCTCAGACTGTGTCTCATTTCCGTGTTTTCATACAACGCCTTCAGTTCTGGTCCTAGTGGAATTACAAATTCGTTCTTACACGCTTCCCTAGAAAAAAGAAAATTTAATATGATAATATCACAAGAAGAAAGAATTTAGGTATAAATATAAATGTTACTTTTAACTGCAAAATTACAAGATCTAGTAATGATTTAAGCACGATGACAGTTTATACTCCTAATAAATGCACTACACTGTCAGTTTCCTTTAACAATAGAATAACAAAGAATTCCGATATTTCGAAAATATATTATGTAGAAGGTATACTTAAATAAGAACACACACACATATACACACACACGCAGACACACAAACACATACATCATCATCATCTTGTTGTTATTCAGTTTTTATAAAATAGTTTAAATATTGTACGGAGGCGGGCGTTGATATCTGCAACGCAGTTTATACTTTTGCAGTATCATCGTAGCCATTGTTTTACTGTATATATATAAGAACTGTTACTAAATAAATAAATCTCAATTTCATTTCATTTCAAGAACAATCTGGTTCTGGGATAAATTTGGGAAGTAACAGATATTCTGTATCTAATATAAATAAATATGATGGGACATTAACACACAACACCATCTAGTTCCATGGTAAGCTACGGGGCTTGTGTTATGGACACCAGACAGTTAATACACTACACATACTTGTATATAACTTTAAATACATACATATTATAAATATAAACACCCATGACTGGAGTACAAACAATCGTGCTCATCACACAAACGAATGCCCCCAGCGGGACTCGAACCCGCGACCGCTGGCACAGTAAGTAGGGTCACTACAAACTGAGCTAAACGTTTCGTCTATAAATAAACGTGTCATATATAAATGAGACAAGAATTTTAGCTAAGCATTAATATCTATATTTTAAACCAAACAAAATGTTATCGAAAACATTCAACGTGCTTTAACGAGGTCAAGTAAAGATTTTTTTGGGCGGAATCCTAATTCTTTTTCTAAAATAAAAGTAGCCTAAGTTACTCCTTATTACATCAGTTGTTTGTTAGTGAAAGTCCCGTCAAAATCAGTCCAGCCGTTTCGGATATTAGCCGGAACAAACAGACAGAAATTTTTAAAATTGTGGTTTTCTTTTAAGTACCGTATATAATTTAATATGAATTTAGTAAAAAGCTGTTATTTTGACATTAAAAACAGACACTTCAATTTTATTTATCTGTATAGATAACACAGTAGGTATTAAGCAAAATTTAAAATTCCCACAGAACTAAATTGTCCTTATTGTCCTTATTATAATAAGGAGGATTTCTGTGCATTTAATTTATTCCCGTACAATAATATTATACCCATTATGAGACTTACCCATAAAAATAACTAGAATAGAGGACTTCATTCGACAATCAATTTTTGCAGTATAACACATAAACCTGTTCCACTCACATAGTAGTAGCGTGGGACTCGAGATGCAAGGCGATGAGCAGGTCGTAGAAGCCCTGCCGCAGCGGGCCCGACATGTACTGCGACTGGATCGCGTACAGCAGCTGCTTCTGGTCCACGTGCTGGCAGAGCGCGTGCGCGGCTCTGGTGGGGACATGTCATATAAATATATTTTGTTTTTTTTTTAGTTTTTTTTTATGTTGGGACATTAACACACAGCACCATCTAGTATCATGGTAAGCTACGAGGCTTGAGTTATGGATACCAGATAGTTGATGTACTACACATATATATATACATATTATAAACATAAGCACCATGACTGGAGTACAAACATTCGTGCTTATCACACAAATGAGTGCCCCCAGAAGGACTCGGATCGGCGACCGCTGGCACAGCAAGTTGGGTCATTACAAACTGAGCCAAACGTGTCGTCAAATTAAAACTATATTAAACTATATTAAAACTAAAAGTTATGCGAATAATTGAAAGAGAGAAACTAATAGCTCGCGAGCTTAATCACCAAATCTTTATAAGATCAACTTAAAGTTACTACTATTCAATTAAAAAAAGAACCACGAAAACCGGATTTCAAAAGAATTTTTGGAGGAAGTACCCCTCCAATCAAAAATCCCCGACGACAAAAAATATCTATAAAGTCGTAATACAGACATAGATAAATGTAAACAGTTTTAATTTACAAATTTTAATTTAAGATCAAACAATTAACAAGTGTTTATTTATAGTTTTAATTTTTTACTTCTGTCGGCAGTCCTCATGACTGGTTTTTTTTCATATAAGAATATGTAAAGCGGGAGTCGCTAATTATATTATAAATTGATTTGCTTGCCTCACCTGTAATTGCTTTGGTAGCAAAGCGCCGCGTACAGCGTGAGTGTGTGAGAATGGAAACTTAGTAATTTATCCATCTCGATTAATTCGAGTATATCGATGCAACGATCCTCCTCTGTAATAAAATAATTGTAATATTTAAAAAAAACTAAAAAATATTACTTTTAATAAACAAATGCTTATCCAAATTCAAAATTATTATACTGTTAGTTATAGGCAATGATTCCATCAGATTAACCTGATGTTTTTTTTTTTTTTTCAAAATAATGTCTAAATATTATATTTCTAATTTAATGAATAAATTATTAAAGGATATTACATACAATGTAATCACCGTTTTCAAAAAAAATATTTCAATAGAAAAAATAAATCCTGTAAAAGAAATGAGTAATAATAAATTTAAATACTAATATAATACCAGGTATATGTAGAGCTAGCATCGACACGGCGTCTTCGCAAAGCATGGACCAACCACGAATGTCCGATAGCTTTAAGGCGTGGACTTGTAACGATTGGTTTGGCACCTAAAATTTTTTTAGGAAAATATATAATAATCGTTTGTACAGTGGTGGTTTTTTTTTTGAGTTTAATGGTCGTAAGTTTGATTTGTGTGGGATAATTATTATTTTCTGTCCTATAGCTTTTACAAGATACAGTTCTGATAAAATTATCTTATAAAGACAATAAGCAATTTAAAAGAATATTTTAATAAACTTATAAAACAAATACTCATTAAACTTTAGCTTACAAAGTCAGCATCAATAGCTAACGTCTAGTCTTTTCAAAATAATTTTCATTGAAATTACTTTGGAACTATATCTATCTCGAGAAATATATGTATCTCATTTTTTTACAATTTTCCACTCTGTACTTTATAAGTTGCGAGACGAGACGCATTAAGAGGCGAGGGCAACAATATTAACGACTTTTCAAGCATATCACTGTAGCTTTGGGTGTAGTTAGAAACTTTAAAACCGTTAAATTTAAAGACTATCTAAAGATACCCTATATACATACATGTGGGAGATTAAATGTATTTTATTGAATTTTTTAGACTACCTTCATATTTTTTCTAAATGTCATTTGACAACTATGTTATCAGTACCTCCCAATACGTCATTCGGGTAAAAACACCCTTGGATTATATTTCGATGGGTCAGACGCGGCTCGGTTCTGAGCCCGGCACTTTGGTTATAAGTGCTCTGAATCATCCGAGATACTTATCAGGTAATCTCTGTATCGTTATTACAATATTTATGTAATTTTAATAGTTGCTTTATTATTTTGATATTTTAAAGTAAACGACATATTCTTTTTCTAAAGCTCTCCCACATACATATGCAATATATATAAAATAGATATAGCCACATACCCTAGCCCATTGGTGTGGTTTCAGACATTGCACCTTCAACCTGGGCGGGAACTGTGGGTTGACGTGTTTGTCGCTAGTGGGCAGCACGGCCGCACTCAAAGGTAAGCTGGTTGAAGACCTCCCTAGTTCTATTTGTAGGATCTCCCTTGATGTTGCTTCTACGAATATTGCTGGGAACAGCTTTGTTTCTGGTTCCATCTGCAACATAGATTTTTATTTTGGTTATATTGTTTGAATTCTTGTTTGTTGTATCGAAGCTATGAAGATGAAATGCTCACACTTATTGTTCGCAGAAGTCAAGTTCGTTTTACCAAATTTTAAACTCAAATATAGTTAAAAAGCGAAAGGAAAAATTGGACTGAAGTGAATTTAATTTGGAATGTTTTATTTTGTAAAGACGATAGCTGGTGCTCATCTAAAAACTGACATATATTTTATAAAATTGGGTGCCAACAAAATGTAAAAAAATAATAATTGAAAAATTTAAAAACAAGAAATAGATAAATTCACTAATTATATACTGTAGCTACGATTTATAAATTATAGAATGACATAAGTGCCATCATTGATTTTCGAATCACCCGTAACATTATTAAATTATGACAATTACAACTCATTATTCCTATCTCTACCTCGGTTTTAAGTTAAAATAAAAAAAAAAAACACAAATTCATACGTATAACAACATCTAGTATATATACTTAACCTAATTTCCCTTTCACCGTTGACACCCCATGGTTTAACCATAAGACAAACCAACCTTAAACTTGATGCTATTGTCTTTCCCCTCGCAAGTGAAGGCGACGGTGCCCGTGGAGGTGTCCACGGAGCAGCCGATGAACATGCCTTGTGACGCGCCTTTCGCCGTCGCTTCTGCCATCACTTCGTTGTACAACTCGTCTGCTCGTACCATGTAGCATGATTGGCGGTTAACGCTGTGATAGAGAATTGAAGTTTATTATTAATTTATATTGTAGGGGCCTTTCTTCAATAAAATGGGGATCAAACCATAGTCCAACCACGCCGGCCAATGCGAGCGGACTAAGCATGTTTTTCGTAAACTTGCTAGGTTCTCTCAGACATGCAGGTTTTCTCACGATATTTTCACGATAGGACAAGTGGTTATGTTAGAAATATTCGCACATGAAAATATCAGAGGCGGGATTTGAACCCACTTGTCACCACTGGATTATAGCCGGCTTAATTTATATCAATAATATAAATTAGTTCCCGATTTTACTCATGTGGTAGGTTGTTTGATAAAAAATGATATGTATCCAGTATATAAGGATCTCTATTTCGAACCGTTAAATCGTGTCAGTGTGACGAAATAAGGAAAGTATTGGCGAATTATACACAAAAAACTGTCCCTTTACTTCTATATTTATTTAAAGTTAGTTATAAGTTCGATTTGTATCCATATATTATGTTAATTAGAAAATATTTTATGAGTTTTATATAATTAAACTAAATAAATTTTATTATAATTTAATACAATAGAATAAAATAATAATTTAAACGTTAAGATGAACAACAACAAAAACACTTAAAACTAAATAACTGTCCACTATTTACCAACCTTTCAATGACGCGATCGTAATCATCCGTTATAATAACAGAAGATTTGGTAACTTTGTTTTGATTGAAGTCCTTAGAATGCAAGTGGTACTGCGTGGTCACCCAGCCGATATACACGTGTGTTGGGTCCTGGCCGGGGAAAATCCTGAGAAAGACGAAAACATTATTTCATATTATACATTGCATTTTTGTTATTAGACTATATATAAGTATATAAATGAATAAAATAAAATAATTTTTTTTCAGCATTTTTTACTTTCCTGTCTTTACTTTTTATTGTCTGTTTGTCTGTCGGAACGAGATAACCTCAAAAACTACTGAACGGTTTTTCATACGATTTTCACAAATTTCATTGAAGGTTTAGTTGTATTAAGGTTTTATGAATATTTTCTGAATATGACTGTTTTATGAAATATGATTGTTGAAGATGTTGGTAAAAATCATATCTTTATTGACGTACGCCACGTAAACCAATAAAGTTATATAAAAACAGTGTTTTATGGAATTATTCTTCTTAAAAATACCTATAAAACTGTAGCAACGTTATATAAGCCACTAGTATGTGACAAAGTGAATATTTTGCCTAAGTATAAAATTCGAACCTGTATCCTATTCACGAATACCCATAACGATCTCACAATAGTAATTTCAACATACCTTACACCATAGAAATACTCATTGATGAGTTTCAAACAATCGGCATCGAATATTTCATTGCCGACCGTCTCCGTGGCGGCCGCCTGCAGCGTGCCGGCAGTCATCTGCTTGCGATCTTGGGTCGGCGTTGTGACTGTTAGATTTGTCTGTGAAAGAAATAGATATCAGTCTAATATTATACATGCATAAGCATATATAATAAGGCAGTGGTAGCCCAGTGGTAACGCACTCGCTTGGGAACCCGAGTGAAGCGGGTTCAAATCCTGAGTCTCGCACCTCTGATATTTTCATGCGCGAATCATTTCTAACATGACTACAACTTGTATTTGGTGAAAGAAAACATCGTGAGGAAATCTGCATATCTGAGAAAACCTAGCAAGTTTTCAAAAGACATGCTCTGTCCGCTCGCACTAAGAAAGCGTGCTGGACTACAGCCCGATCCCCCTCGCATTGAAGGGAGGTCAATGCCCAGCAGTGGAACGTTTAAAAAAGGGCTGAATACTATTATAAATGCGAAAGTTTGTGTGTGTATGATTGTTGTTCCTGCATGCTTCATAAAATATCTGGACGGATATAGACCTGGACGATATCTGGACCATAGAGTAACATATAGGGTACTGTTTGGTAGTCGTGCGAAGCGAAGGTACGTCACTAGTTTCTCGTATAAAACTTGTAGGTACTTTGTGGTAAACAAACGTCCTTATCGCCTTTTCTACTAAAGTATTCTTTATGTAGGCGTTTTTTTTTTGGAGAAAATATCAAGATAAGCTAAAAGCCAATTTAGCACAATTTTGAGATCTACAATAAGCATTAATATCTAATAGAAACATAAGTAGTAGGTTAGACTTTACTGGAGTTTTTACTTTCATATGAAGTAAAAGAAAACTTACACAAATATATACTTATATAATAAGTGACGTTGCATATAAACACTAGATATAAAAAATACATAAGAAATAACTAATAGAACTTAAATAATTATGGTTAATGTTAGAAAATAAGTAAAAATAAACTTATTAGAGGAATAATTAAACAAAAAAAAGTTAGAAAAAGTTCAAGACAGTTTAGACATACTCTTACATAAAACTTACATTCAAGCCGGTCTGACTTCCATATATATTGGGCCTACTCTGCCTAGCTTGCGTATTATACCTTTGATTCGCCTTAGAAAAAAACACATAAAAATAAATGACAAAAACAAAATGCAGTTTTAATTACATGTCAATGTTTATATCAACACATTCCGTGTTGATATTTGGATGCATGCAAAATTCAATGGGTCAAAAATCCAAATCATAACAAGTAACAGAATATGAAAGGGGGTTTTTATATAAAAAAAATCTAGGGAACTGGATTTAGGTGTAACAAAAAGGTCCAAAAAAACCTACAAACTAGTCAAATACAAACAGTGCAAACAAAAAATGATAACTAATATTGATACAAAACATTTATTCTTTTCTAATCCCTAGTTATTGAAATTATTCATCGTTCTTAGCCGACCTTATTTCCTAGGATATAAGGTTGAAATTACCTGTGAAACTCTAATTTGTGGATTGGGACGCTTCATACCGCGTTCCGGAGACACTTCAGTGTCACTTAAAGGATCCGGTGTTTTAGATTTACGAGTTTTTCGATCTCCACTCTCAGCACGTTTGCTTCGGAAAAATCTGTGAAATTGTCAAAAAAAATTCTTAATTTTTCATGCGCAATATATAATTGAAATGCTATTTGTTGGTAAGAGTATCATTTGAGAACGGCTGCACGGATATTGCATTTTTTTTATATTCCTAATAATCGGAATAAGATTTTTAGGGAAAAAATAGAAAGAAAAAATAACAGGAAGATTGGAAAATTTGGGAAAACATATTGTTCTTTTTTTATAGTATTTTTATGAATAATGAATCAAATTTATTGAACTTTTGTCTGTCGAGTCAGCTAGTAAGTAAATAATAAAAAATGAAAATCTTGAAAAAGAGCATGATGCGAATAAGCATTTAGAATAAAGCAAAACTATAATGAAAAAACATTATGGTATGTAAAGATTATATAGTTACTTGAAAGGCGATCTTCCTCTCTTATCAGCCTTCTTGTCCTCGGGTTGATTTTGAACACCGAGTTCGTATTTCGACATTTCCGCTTCACTTGTTGATCTGTGCATTCCATTTACCGTACCTTTAAGCAAAATTGAGCTTTAAAATAATTCAGTTATGGTATATAATGAGTTTAATGTTTCTGTTATGATTACGTATTATACAAAAATATGATTATTATAGAAGAAATGTTTTGAGATTTTTTAATTGTTAATTTAAATCACTTTTTCTATAAAGCCTTGCTTCTAATATAATAGTGTGGATGAAATTCAGTGGAACTTCAGAATATTACAAAGCAGGATTAGAAACCAGAGTCTCAACCTTGGCACTAATAAGATCAGATAAAACCGAAAAGAAGAAGATTTGAGTCATATTTGTTAAGGAAGATCAAGCACAGGTTATTGGATGCTGAACAAAGCTACAAAACCTGGTTGCAAATTGTAATTCTGTATCGTGACCCCTCGAGGGATAGAACCTTTTCGAGGGGGTCTTGGCGGTTGTTTTTTAGCTTTTGTAGGCGGCATTTCTTCTTGATTTTCATCATAGTGCAGACCTTAGGGGGTTGGAAAAATACAGGGGTCACACAAGGGCGCAAATAAGCTCTAACATAAAGGGGAATAAAACAGGGTATTTTTAAAGACATATACATCAAAACGAGTTATATTTACAGGATTTAAAATTACTTACACATTTCTGTTACCAAAAAACTAACTACGCTAATTTCTATCACGATATATTTTTAATAGACTCAATTCACAGTAAGACAAAAGTATGTAAATTTATATGTCTAAATTAGGTTACATATTATCTATACATATAATTATGTAATAAATGTTTAATAAAATTATTATTACATTACAAAAGTAAAAGTCATATGACTTAATGATTAAAAAATTTAGAATATTCTGAAAAACGTAAGTGAAAACAATTTCTTTATCCATTTCCAAACACAGAATACTCAAATTTATGCAAAAATGAACACATTTCATACCCTTTATATCATTCATAGTGAAACCACTCCTCATGATCTGGTCGATGTGTGCAGGCATTTGTGCTTCAGTCGCCTCCTTCATCAGTATCTGTTGACGTTCCTTGATTTCGACCCAACGACGCGCTTTTTCTTGTTCACTGAAATATTGTTCATTCAATACATGTTACATTACACATCCATTCAATTTTTTTCGTTTTTTGAACGCATTTTTTATATATGAGACTACCAATTCATATTTTTTTCTGTATTTAATAGCCTATTTATTGGTATATAAGGGTCATTAGAAGTGGACTTTTTAATACATACATAAACCAAGCGAACGGAACCGCGAGCAAAACTAGTAATGATATAAAGCAGAATGTTGACGGCTTTTGAAGCAAACTATTCTATTTGAAGCAACTATTGGTGCGTGAACAAAAAGTTATTGAGAAACCTCTATTTGAATTATAAATACATGTCTTGAGATGGTTATGTAGACTCGAAAAAAAAAACCTATTATTTTTTTCTTTTATAATTTCACTACATAATTGTCAATCGATTTATATGTAACATATACCTAATGAATTCTAGCAACATAGCTCTAATATTATGCGCGTAAAATGGCTATAAAATACGGACATATTAAAATTATAAAGGTTCCATTTTAGCCATTCTAAAAAAAAATAAACGAGTTATGCCTTATATAAAAATACATGTATTAGAGTCTGGAAAACTTAACATTGTATATTGTGTTTTAGAAATCACAAAAATATTAATTTATTTTTACTATCTTAGATATAAGGCGATAAGCATATTGTAATAAGAAATGTTACTCACTCGATAAACTCAGCTTGACATATGACGGGCAAGGAGAGACGAAGGAATTCCCAGTTAGCCTTTTCCATCGTTTCGAAAGTATTGTGGGAAATCTTTAGACATGGGGGAGTATCTAAAAATGTAGAATGCATATGGTTTATATCAATTTATATATTACAGATTGAAACATAATCACTATACATTAGCAGCCAGTCCTTAGCAAGGGTGTTTTAGAATTTCTTTGCTCCCAGTGGCTCAAATGCTTCCAAAGTGATAAAAAAAAATCCATGAAAGTTTGAGCACTTAATATTAACTCTAAGATAGTCCGCATTCCAACCAAACTTTCTTATGAAAATAACATAGTTTTTTTTTAGAATTTTCTAAACCACCCTGCTATTCTATTATACATACATTATAAATTACAGTTGAGTATGTGTTTGTTTGTTCTGAAAAGCTACAGAACGGATTTTTATACGATTTCATCAATAAGAAGGTAAAAAGTAGAAAATAAAATAACAAAATAATAATCTACCGGCATGATGATATTTGTGGAGTCTCTTTTAGAAGCGTAAACCATTTGTATGCTGGATCAAAGTCGTATTTTTACTATCTATAATAAAAGACTAGATTTATTTTCAACTTACCAGACCCAGCAGGTATCCTAGTAACATCTATTCTAGTGTCGGCCATTTCATCTGTGTTTTCGAATATCGGTTGGTCCTTCGTATACCAATGCGTGACGTCACGTTTCATATTTCTGAAAAAGTTTACCAATTATTATCATCACTACATATTATACACATAGTCCACGGTCGCGCTGACTTTGTGTTTATTTGGAAAATACTGAACGGATTTCTCTATGGTTTTCACTAATACATAGAAGAATTATCTAGGGAGATTACAAGCTATAATTTATGAACATAAAAAAAATAAGCTACCGATGTTCAAATATCAATAATTTTTGTGAATTAAATCAACGAAAAATTGCCTTTTGAGAGGACATCCATTATATTATAAACTTGAAGGACTTCATAAAACAGGGACACATCCAAACAAAGCGAGAGACGCTAGCATATTAAAAATAAATGATATTTTTTCAATGGAACAAGAAACATTGTACTAATAGAAGAATTTACGTTTAAAGAAAATATATACTTACACACAAAACGGTTCATAGCCTTCTTGAAGACCACACGTTGTGAAATATTTCAAGGAGTTCACATCCTGACCATACGACAGCCTAAAAATATATAACACGCTTAAATTATAATTTTTATTTTTAGAAATCAATTACACATATCTTACTCATATTAAAAAGAAATGTAATAAAACTTTTTTTTCGGACAATACCGTTAAATTTACGTGATTATTTGATATTTTAAATAAAACTATTTTTTCGGATTTTATTGCGGATTTATTTTGATTTTTTGTTTCCGACGTTTCGATTGCTCGAATGTTGAGTTAGAGAATGAGTCTCTCCCGTGACCATGATTGCCGTAAAGGATCCGAAACATCGGGAACCAAAAACCAAAAGAAATCTGCGAAAAATCCGAAAAGATAGTTTCATGTTAAATATTTTTTCGAAATTTTACACGGTATTATTTTACTTTTTGTTTCCGTCGTTTTGAAAGTTTTACAGCAAAAGTGATCACGGGAGAATCCGCGAAAGAATTCGAAAAAATTGTTTTATTTAAGATGTCAAATATTTACATAAAAAAATATGAAATTATTATTAGAAAGTATACTTGCCTTGCTTTTTGTCCCACTCCAAGAGTGCAAGCCGGTACAAAATTATCACCCTGTACATCAGCGAATGTCGTTTCTCCGCCCAAAGCGTCCATTAGTAATTCTCCATTTAATGAGAAACCTATTGATAAACGAAATATTAAAATATATCACTTAATGCTAAACGAATATTTACTGTGGTCATATCAATTTAATTGAAGTTTTAAAGTTACTTTTAAATATTATAATCTGTGTCAAAATCAAAAACAAAATATGTGATAGAAAAATCACATTTCAAAATTACCTATCCAAAATAAAGGTTAGTCTCCATAATCGAATACTTGAAATCGATAATCGTCATGCATTCGAATAACGATGTACGATTTCGAGAACTAATCGAGTAAAAATCATGTTATTACACACAAAAATACAAACTAAACGACAAGCTTCATACACAGGTATAGTTATTACGACAGCAAGCAATTATAAAGGGCGTCAAAATAACCTATAACGTTTAAATTATAGTTTTTGTGTAGAGTAAAATATGTGAAGGGATAAATTCAAAAGAGCTATAATAATCGTTTAGATTATTTTTTGTCAATATCATTGTTAATGTTTCACTATTTTGAGTAAAGTGTTAAAGTAACTTGTTTATTTAAAGTAAATTAAGTAAAATAGGCTTTCTTTACTTTTGCATGTTTCAAAATGCGATACAGAGCAATTTGTGCGTTGAATACCATTTGAGTGATGGTCTATCGTCTAGACATGCTTCGATGACGTCATCCATCGATGATAAAAAAATATTAAATCTAATTTTGATTTTTTTTTAAAAGCGAAGCGATGATGTTACGTCTACTGACGCTTTTTGCCGATTGCCTAAAAGCTATGTTTGAAAGCCTGGCGTGATAATTTGAAGTGGTTAGAACATCTTTATACAAACATTTACATTATTCCTTAAATAGAATTTATTATTTTGATTTAATAAGCAAGAAGTGTTAAAAATAATTAAAAAAGTAAGTTTTAACAGGCGGCTATTCATAAAAATTAAACATTCAATATTTCTTTCGCTTAGGTCACTATGATATTTAATAACAACAAGTATACAACTAACTAACTGAACTTTGCATTAAACAATATTTTTTATATTTTATTTTTATATATAAATATAAAAATGCTCTGACCACGTCGTCCAAGCAAGCTAAGTGTTGCCAGTCAAAATTATTTACTTATCGTTTTGTCAATGAGATCTAGGAATACGCCTACAACGTCCCCCACCGCCCATTGCTTGCCAAACGACTCCGTACTACCGGAGTAAACCTTTTCCTCCTTAAAAAGTTAAATGATACTTAGGATTTATAGTAATGCTACCTTTGCCTATTTTTTATATTCTTTTATTGACATTTATGAATGTAAAAATCCTAATTCAAATTTAATATTGTCACATAGTGAAATGTAATGTTTTCCAGTAAAATTAAAACGTTTGTTATATTTTAATGAATAAGGGCAGAGGGTATCTTTTAAGGAACTTAGGGTTTATTTACAAATGAATGACATTAGGAAAGGGAATGCATATACCATTCTAAACATCAATATTCGATACCACGGGACGACAAAACCTTGATAATAATACCATAAAACACAACGACATTGTATCTTGTCTGATAAATGTTTAAAGGCAATTTTTTGACGTCGTTACAAAGAGTATTTATTTACTGTCAATTATTTTCACTACTGTCAAACATTTTCATTTTTAATTTATTTTGGATGGGAGTATTAATAATTTGCCTACCAAGACCGATAAATATCTATAAATACCTTATTTTTTTATTATTATTATTTAAATACATTAAAAATATAAAGTCTCAAGTTGGTAAAAAAAAGAAAATCATTAAGTTGGCAATATCCTTAATCAAACAATTCGACCTAACATCATTAGCTTTAGTTATGAGTTATAAAAAAATTAATACCACAGATACAATAAGAAACATACTACATTTTTAGTATACAACATCAGTGTAATTACATGCTGGAGTACGAATGTTAGCCAATTCATTAGAGATAGTTCATTATTTATATAAAAAACATAAGAACATTTATCAGACAAGTGTTTCGTATTCCCATGACTCACTAATAGTTTGATCGGGAACGTCTAAGAAGCAAGCAACTATATCTCCAACTTTCAACTGTTGCCCGAACGTGTCACTCGTCCCACCGTGCCATTTTAGAGACTGTATGTTAATAAATCATTTTAAATCTGACCGACTTCAAATAAGGAGGATTAATCACTTATTTAGTGTTTTTTTAAGTCACAAGTATTGTGAACCGATTTTCATGATTTTTTATTGAGTATGCCTTAAAAGTGATTCAATAAAATTCACTCGTAGGGTGAACTAAGTGATTTTAAAAGCGTGATGTAACATTTGATAAAAAAAAAAATATATATCAGTAATAACAACGTAAGTATCGTATCGGTGGGCTCTTCACAAGAAAATTAAAAATATTTTTAAGTATTTATAGAAAATATAAAACCATTGTTATATTAATAGGGATCGAACCCATAGCCCATAATGGAGATAGAAAGCACGGTATTATGCAGTCCATGTTGTATTAACTTCTTGTTTTCTTCTTGGAGATAAATTTGAATAGACAAAATATACATTGATACTATATTAAAAAAAAAAAACAACAACAAATTACTTACATTATAGCCATCGAACGCCCAAGAGTTCTCATCTTGACCTAACATCATACCGGGCGCCATGTCGGCGTGGGCCCAACCGACCTGGTAAAATAACATAAAATATACATAATAAATATTATATATTATGTTAAATGTTAAATAAAACTATCTCTTCGATTTTTTCGCGAATTTATTTTGATTCTTGGTTTCGTGACAGACTCACTCCTCAAACTTCGTTCATCAAAATCAAAGAAATCTGCGATAAATCCAATGAGATATTTTTCTTAAATGTTAAATATTCGTGTAAATCTAAGAAAGTATTAAATGATATACGCACTTATAAGTGAAAGTACTTCAACACTCATATCTATTAAATAATAATAATATATAAAAAAGATTTAGATATATAATAATTTCAAAAAGAGTTTGCCCATGAATTTCAAATAAATAGAATCGTTTAATAAACTTTACAAATAATTTAAATATTGCATTACATTACATTAGGGTAGGATATTATTCCCGCACTTCTGTAATGTTAAATTAGATGGAGTTAATTGTTTTTAATATAAAAGTTGAGCTTGAGCTTTAGTTTAAGTTGTCCTATTCACTCTATTGAAATTAATTTTAACATCTTGATCAATATTTGAGGTGCAATAGTTTTCTATCAAACAAAAATTCTTCTAGCCCAAACAATACTCACATTAAAAAACAGACTAAAATAGCGTTTTCAACAATAATCCTAATAATATTTTTTATGAAAATAAAACAATAAAAGTAATGATATAAAGCCCTCATAGTCTATTAAATAACATTAAATTAATTAATAATAAATTTCACCCACCCTCATAGGTCCCGCGGTGAGAATTTCAAACTCAAAGTACCACTTTCCGGAGCTGACTGCGTAGTTCTTCTCCGCTCTGTACGTTCTAAAGTCCGCTTGCTTTTGTTTGGACGCTTCCGCCAATAACGCTGTTGAGAGCAAATTTTTATCATTAATGGACTTTATTATTGTATTGTATTCAGCTCTCATCTCTCAGCCATGCAGGTTTCTTCATGATGTTTTCCTTCACCGTAAGATATGGGGGAATTATGTTGGAAATGATTCGCACATGAAAATTCAGAGACTAGCGACTCACCCTCGCTTCGCTCGCATTCATCTCCATACATACTTTCATTCCCATTTTCACCACCTTAAGTGATGATTTTCGGAATAAAAACTATTCTACGTCCTTCCCAGGGACTCAAACTATCTTCTTACCAAATTTCATCTAAATCAGTTCAGTAGTTTCGGAGCCTATTCTGAATAATATATGTACATTACACATTTATATACGTTCAAATGACAATAATTTATTATGGAAATAAGGTTACAAGAAATTATGTAGCTAATTATGTTATAATTATATAATATTTAGAAAGAAATATTATACACTATGATATATTACGTTACTTTAATAAAAAAAAAACTAAACATCTCAAATATCGAATGTAAATAATTAATTAAATTTAATTTTTGATGATATTTCGAAATACATACATATTATATAAAATAAATTTGAAAATAATAATATAATAAATACAATATATTCGGGGGTCTATTACTAGTGTGAATAAAACGAGCAAAAAACGTCGATAGTTCGAGCGTGAAATAAGTAGCGAAGCCATTTACAATTCCATTCATTCAATTCAATTCTCTTGTTAGTGGCTTCAAAGCGTGCCAGTTGAGCACAGATTACTTCGCCAATGTCACGTAGAATGGAGAAGACACTCCCATACTTTATCTGCAAAAGTTACTGAATGAAATGAGAATCTTATTTTATCACTCACCTTCATGTTGTTCGCCGGTGGGCGGGTCTAGGTTGTAGCCATATACAAGCAAAGTTCTGACAGTTTCGGAGGCAGTGTCGCGGTTAGCTTTTTTAATGGCGTCATCTACTTTCGGATATGGCACTAAATGCGGAGATCTGTGCATGTCCGAGTCCTGCAATAGTATTCATTTTATAGTTAACTAGCGAATGTACGTCGCTTTGCTCGGTAGTATGTCGTTGTGCTCTTAGGTTGAGGTATGAATAGTTTAGAAACGCATAGAGGACAAACGTACAAAGAAACGTTCGTTTTTATTTATATATATTAGCAATCAATATTCACTGCAAAACTCATAGAACTTATATAGTCAATCTCGTTTTCGAACACTTATTTTTAAATAACAGACTGGAATTATTTTTTCACGTAACTAAGCGCGATTCAATTCTACGCATCCGCATTTAAATACATCGAAACGAATGTATTTAAATATGTTAAAACAGGTTCGATTTCCCGCTAGGGAAAATAACAATAAATTGTCCTTTCATGCCCATTTAAAAAAAAAACAGTATAAGTATTACCTACCTCATTAAGTCCATAAGTCCATCCTTGTTGTATCCTCTCTCTGGCCCACAGATTGTGTGTATTTTCAGCTAGTTGGTCCACGAGTTCGTCCATTTTCGGAGTTAACGTTACAGCGCTCAAGTCCAATGGGGCTGGTTTGTATCCGTTTGACTTGAAACAATTATATGGTTATTATTATATGAATAGCTTAGATTTTACTATTAAAAGTTGAATAAAGATATTTGAATGAATATATTCCTATTAAGATTTAGGAGCATTTTTTTAAAATTAATGTTTAACGAATTGAAGTTTAAAACAATGAAGGTATTTGAATTATACACAATAAATATTCCCTTGGTTATAATAGCCAACACTGTTAAGTTATTTTTTTAAAAGAAAACAGTGGCTGTTGATTTTTTCCTTATACATTAAAACAATTGTAGCTTTCTTATGCCTTACAATACTAAAATACAAAACGGTAATTGAAATGTAAAAATTAAGCTATAAATAATATTTTAAGCTTGTGTTAAACGCAATATTTTACTTTGTCTTATTCACACATTATCCGACATATTTACAAAAATGACCAAATAGAATGTGATATTTGTAACAAGTCTTCAATACTCACTTGCATAAAAGGTTCGTTAGGGAGACGCACGTTACGAATGCGAGCTGGGGGCTTGTCTAAGCTGATGTAGTAGCCCAGAGCCAGGATCGTTCTAAAAAAATATTATTATATACATATTATTTCCTAAGCTTATTTTTGGATTTTAAAACGAAATTCCTTATCGCACGTCACTCTTGCGAATTTTTGATATTACCCCCGACATACAAACTTACAATATTAATATATACATTAAAAACTTATTTCTTGTATCTCGGAAAAGAACTTTATGAATTAGTTTAAATATTGTACGGAGGCGGGCGTTGATACCTGCAACGCAGTTTATACTTTTGCGGTATCATTGTAGCCGTTGTTTTACATACGTATAAGAAATGTTACTAAATATAAATAACATTTCATTTCTATTTCATTTCACATCAAAGGCTCTCACAATTTGGATCAAATTTTGTTTTTAGATAAGGTTTTGCTTTTCAAATTATACTTTTCAGAAAAAAATGCAATTTTTCATTAAAAAAAAACCCCTAGGTACTTATTATTTACTATTTTAAATAACCACGTAAATGTATAAAATCAATCTATGCAATCCACTAACTTGAGCGTCTGCACGGCGAGCTGCACGTCGTAGCGCTTCTCGGCGGCCGGCAGCCGCTCGAAGGGCACGAGGCACGGGTGCACGCGCCGCGCGTCGTCGCGCGCCTCGCCGTAGCACCAGCCCGCCTCGATCTGGTATGTATGTCTTACATGTATTTAGAACTTTTTAACGTCCCACTGCTGGGGGCGGGCCTCCCTTCAATACTCGGGGGATCAGGCCATAGTCCACCACGCGGGCCGAGTGCGGGCGAACTTCACATGTCTTTCGAAAACTTGTTGGATTCTTTCAGACATGTAAGTTTCGATTCGCACCGACCCGGGATTTAAACTCGCTTCATTTGGTTTCCCAAGCGAGCGCGATATATGTAACATAATATGTATATCAAACTAGCGACTTACCCTCAGTTCGCTTTGCGCAGAACCCTAATTCTATTCCTAAATTAAAAGAGGTCTAAGTCTTTTCTTATAACATCAGCTATTTGCCAATGAAAGCCCCTTTAAAATTTGTCCAACCCTTTCGAAAATTATTATAGCATGTAAGTTTTTGAGGATATCTTCTTTAGGGATAATTAAATGTAAAAAAAAAAATAATAATAATAAATCATTTCATATTTTTAACGAATTTCTGCCGAATTTTAATATATACTAAATATAAACAAAAACGAATATTTTACCTTGTTCATGGCCCACATTTCATGGATGTTCTCAGCAAGTTTATCCCTAATTTGTTCAATGTAACTTGGCAAAGTTATCTGAAAATATAAAAACATAATAAATAATAAATTCAAAGGATCCAAATTTTGAATGGAAAAATCTAAAATTTCTAATAATTAAAACAAGTAATACGAATAAAAAAATTATTTCAATGTAAATAAATCATATCTATACTATAAAACATTCCTAAGTATAGAATAACAATAATAACTTTTAACATTACTCTAAGCCAGTGTAACTTTGAATTAAAAAAAAAAAACATTACGAGAACACTCTAACTAACTTTGAATCCAAGCCCATCATACTCACAGACAAAGTATCAACTGGAGTGGGTACGAACGCCGTGTCGTCCTGGACCAGAGGAGGACCAGCCAGGGCTCTCTTGTTCAAGTTGCCGAAGTAGAAACACGGCTCCAAGTTGAGGATCTGCTGAGGAAGGAGGGATTCTACGAGCGGTGAATACCCCTCGGGTGCTGCGTATCTGAGACGACCGTGCTCACCGCCGAGAAGAAAACGACAACTGTAAGAAAATTATATATGGTTAAAAATTTTGAAGTATAACTTTTAATAGCTATATACTCTCGCTGGTACCAAATATTCTGTGTTACTCCAGGTCATTGTCTGTCTGTATGAATTTCATCCAAATCCGTCCAGTCCGTCCGTCCAGTCACAGCGTGACGAAGTAACAAACACAGTATTGTCATAATATTGTTGATTTTTATAATAATATAGATATTTAACAGATATTTAATTATAATTAAATAGGTAAGTGCAAAAGAATCAAACTCATTTTCCTCCAGAAAATCGTAACTTGACCAAGAAACAGCCTACTTGAACACTAATATTATACAATAATTGTATCATAAAGACACCAAAACTAAGTATATGCTTATTTTAAATATATCCATATTATATGTACAATGCATACCTCAATTTACTCGAACAACTGATAACGGGGAAGAACATGCCTTCCAAGTTGAAGTTAGTGAAGGACCCGGTGACTCTTACTCCATTGAACATAAAGTTTATCAACGGTATGGTTAAGTCTAGTGCACAGCCGATGACGTCACCTGGAAATAAAATAGGTCTTTTAAATTAAACTATCTTTTCGGATTTTTCCGCGGATTTATTTTGATTTTTGGTACCCTGTGCGCGAAAATAAATCCGCAAAATAATTCGATAAGATAGTTTTATTTAAAATATCAAATATTCGCGTAAATCTAAGAGAATAGGTTTTAACAAACATTCACAGACAAAAATAAGGAAATACAATTATTTTAATGTTGTAAGTCTGCATAGCGGATCGTACTAGAGAATGGTACTTAAAAACATGTTTTTTAATGTTTTAAAACTATGAATATTATATACCTTATATTTTTTTATTGTTAATTATATTTTAGATATTGTTATAAAAATGTACTATACAGTCACTGTATAAATATTTTTTATAAATATTTGCTTACATTACTAAAACCTGCAAAAGACGAGAATAGGTTACATATTTTTTAATTTTCGTTATTTGCCTGCAGAATTGTTATAGATCCAATAGTCTCCGTAAATCAAATCAAAATATACTCTATTCACATAGACTTTTACAAGCACTTTCGAATCGTCAATTCTTAAATTAAAAGTCAATATGTAAGTCCGTCACATGACTTAACAATATAGATTCCGTTTTTGCCTTTTCCTATGGAACCCTAGTTCCATAGAAATATTTATCCATACATTTGATACATTACCTTTCCTAATAAAGGGTTCTTCAGCATGAGTCCTATTAACGGGAGTTTTCCTTCCACCAGACCATAGATATGCTCCATCAAAACCAAAAGAATACAAATCGTCACCTACACCATTACCACCCCATTTCTCTCCTCCACCCGGGTATGGGACGTACCTGTAAATAAAGTTGATTTATAATATTTATTAATAGTTAAACGTACTAGCGACTTACCCTTGCTTCGCTCGGGTGCGTTTCAGTGTTTAGGTACTATAGAATGAGACTTAGGTGTGTACTAAGAATTTTATCCAAATCCGTCGAGCCGTGAAGAAGTAATTCATAACAGACATACATACATACAAAATTTATAATAATAGTCTGAAGTTTGCTAATCTAAATAAATATTGTTATTTTACCGATTTCAAAAAAAGATGGAATCGAATAATCTGAAGTATACCTACCTATTATAGAATTGATACTTAATTCATTTATAACTTTTAAAATTTCTTTTAAAAAAGAATTATTACTTTAAAAATGATTTTGAATTGTATCTTTTTAGATGAAAATATTATATATTTCTAAATACACAATTATTAACTTATTTGTCTGTTTGTTTAATAATTATTTTACCCAGTAGTATTAGCCCATCCGATCCTCAAATGCGGCATCATGTGAGTAGTCTTCTCTATGTGGTCCATCGTCACTTCGAAGTACCATTTCTGGTACACTGCGGACCCTTCTACGCGCCCCACGAAGATGTTTGGACGGACGCTAGAATGTACATAATATAATTATATAGACTTATTAAATAGAAAAAGAGAAATAATTTTTATTTCGGAAACCGAAAATATCCCCCTTGATAACAGACTAAAATATTAATAATCTAAATGTTAGTAAAAATATAATTCATTACCCACCTAGACACATGATCGACCAACTGCGTCTGCAATAGCAAATTCTTCCCGGGCAATAAATAATCGCAAATATTGTTTTGTGAAGATCGCACCGCGACGCCATTACCAACACATAGAGAGCACAACACGTCTAACACTTTGGGGTCTCGTCCGTGCTTCTCTAGCAGTGAGATGATTACTTTTATATGTTCATCCTGAAATTTAAAATTGTATTAAGTATTAAAATACATTTTATAAAATAATGTAATAAGGGTTATAATGGTTTTTTGACTCAATTTTAAAAAATATTCTTTTAATCATTTAGCAAAAAAAGTCTTTTTTAACAACTTAACAAGTATTAAATGATATTATTTAACAAAAAAAAAAAAATACAAATGAAGACGTATTTTAGATTATCCTTTTATTCACACTGCAACGAATTTACATAGTGGCAAAATAAAACACTTTTTATATTGCAATATCTCCTATCCCGCATTTTGTATAACGCAAAAAAATATTGTTCTACAATTTTCACGATTCATTTTTTTTTTTAAATTGACCATTTTTAACCAATAGATCTAATATAATTTACAAAAACGAAACTTTAGTGAGAACTTTAGAGATTTTTCAAGTATAAAGAGATAAACAGATCTAATTATTTTAGTGGTTTTGTTATTTAGGACATAATTGGATAAGAACAAACACTCACCCTCATCATATTCAAAGCCTCAGGCGAATCAATCAACACACAGTGCAGTACGTCCAACATCCCTGTGCCTTCACCGGATGCCTGCGATCCGAGCCTCGAGAACAACCAGTTGAGACGATTGGAATTGGCGAACTGTGCACAATTTGTGTGGTTCCCTTTGATTATTGCCGCTGTGGACAAAATGTTTTATGAAATACTAGCGACTCACGCTTGCTTTGCTCGTATTCATCCCTAGGTACGTTTCACGGTTACTATAGAATAAACTATATATATGTACATTGTACATACATAGGTACAGAAAAGTAAGTACCTACAAATTTTCATTTCCCTTTTCACCCCCTTAAGGGACGATTTCCGGGATAAAAACTATTCTATGTCCTTCCCAGGGTCTCAAACTATCTCCATACCAAATATCATTTAAATCGGTTCAGCGGATTAAGCGTGAAAAGGCGATAGACAGACCAACAGATAGACAGAGAGACAGAGTTACTTTCGAATTTATAATATTAGTATAGATAATGACGTTATTCTGACCGATTTAGGTTAAGGTGGCAAATTTCACTGAGACTAGCAAACTGTTCAGGAGATATTATAGTGCTAAGTGACGCGCAAACAAAAGTGCACTGTCTATTCCTGTTACTCTCATACTGCAGTGGAAAGACGACACGACAAGTAAGAAATTTTACGCAGTGATAAACACCACCAACTTTCCAGCTGCCTCCTACTACTGAGAATTTCTTAATAGAAAAACTTAATAATTACACTTGGCCTGATCTGGGACTCGAACCCAGGACCTCCCGAACTGCAGCCCTACATGCTAGCCACAGGACTGCCGAAATGTATACTAGTTCTAATACATTCCAACAGGTGGGATTTAATTTTAGTGAAAATCGTCGAAATCCATTTCATACAGAGCGCTCAAACTTGCTTTGGTTGAAAATTTTCAAAAGCGATATTTGTCTAACGTTCTACGCCGAATGATATACGCCTAATGTTATCCTTAATAGATATTCTGAATGGAATAGAAATTACTTAGATAATCATGTTAATTTTAGCCTATAGAAGAGAAATAACTTACCCAATAATTGATACAAGTACACAGATATCATATCCCAGCTCTGTCCCGACTCATCACCAGCCAAGAAGCCCGCCAGGAAGCCCTGGGAGGTGATCACGTTGATCTTGTCTATGGCTTCCAGGATCAGGTTCAGGATACCTTCTTCTTGGAACAGGTCTTGGCGGTTTCTGAGAGCCCGGAATTTGTTTTGTTTTTCTTCGTGCTCTATAGTGTTTGAAGAAAAAAAAAATATTCTTAAAAAAATCAAAATAATATCTTATCAATCTTAGTTAAATTATTAAAACAGAAATAGATCATATAAACGTATATTGTACAATGTACATAGATTTTCAATTTTTGTATGGTTTGAGAACATCACGAGTTTTATTTAATAACTAAAATGCACTTTGTTGGTTTTATACAAAAAATATAATATATATTTATATATTTTTGGTATGTAATATATATTTTTTTTTAACAAAAATCTTAAGTTTAAGAAGAACATAAGGTTAATAAGTTCAAAAACGTTTATTTATTGCATTTTGACATTAAAAAAATTTGATTTAAACTAACATATCCTTTATATCTCACCCATATCTTCATCAGGCTGTGCGAAGTAATTGATCAGATCCTCCAAACACATCACCATTTCACCCAAATTGACAGATGCGAAGAACATCGAATGGCGTCGGTTTTCTTGCAAAGTTTCAAGGCCACTGGGAGCAAATTTTTTAATTAATATATATAACTAGCTACATATCAGATACGGCCCTAGGTGCCAAATGGCCCTAGGTAGCCTAGTATAACAGGTCGTAGTCTATCTGGGTATTAAATTTCATCTAAATCCGTCCTGAGATAGAATGTTTAGTTGTATTTTTTATTTTTCTTTGATACATTATAATTGTATGATTGGTCGGGTACAGGTTGACTGTTTGAAATAACAAGAATATTGAATAAAATATTGTAATAATAACAAAGTACAAATAAGAAAAAAAGGAACAGATGTTATAACACCAAATGATTAAGTCATTGATTTCAGAACATTTAGCATTCATATCGCATTTTTATCTGGCTAAGGTTTTATATGATACTATATAGTTTAGTTTTTGCTCGCGGCTTCACTCGCATGATAATCAGTACGGAGATCAAAGGTAGCCTATGTCCGACCCCGTGGTGCAATCTATATACTGGCCAAATTTTATCAAACTCTCTCCAGCAGTTTAAATGTGAAAAGGTAACAGACAGACAGTTACTTTTAAATTTTTAATATTAAGTATAGTATCAATAAATTATTTTTAATTATTTCATTACAATATAACTATTACTTTATTAATAAGTTATCTAAAACAATAAACTATTTGGAATAAATGGCTTAATCGAATATTTTTTTTTAATTATGTATGTTCACGGATTACTCGAAGACGGCTGAACCGATTTGGAAAATTCTTTTTTTGTTTCAAAGGGTATTCTTCCCCGGTGGTCCCATATAAATTTTATCGAAATCGGTCAAGCGGTTTTTAAATAAATAGCTAAATCAAATATGTTTTTATTAATAACAATCTTTCTTCTTATAAATTACAAATTACCTGCTTATTACGTCTACACTAATAAAAACTTTTTAAAAAAAAAATAAAAACCGACTTCCTGGCACTGAAAAGTAAAAAATAACTAAACAGAGGTTTTCATTTAAAATAGATACCTAATCAGATATTTTCGAAGTCGGTGCCAGCCAATACAAATCAAAGCACACCGACTTCGAAAATATCTGATTAGGTATCTATTTTAAATGAAAACCTCTGTTTAGTTATTTTTTACTTTTCAGTGCCAGGAAGTCGGTTTTTATTTTTTTTTAAAAAGTTTTTATTAGTGTAGACGTAATAAGCAGGTAATTTGTAATTTATAAGAAGAAAGATTGTTATTAATAAAAACATATTTGATTTAGCTATTTATTTAAAAACCGCTTGACCGATTTCGATAAAATTTATATGGGACCACCGGGGAAGAATACCCTTTGAAACAAAAAAAGAATTTTCCAAATCGGTTCAGCCGTCTTCGAGTAATCCGTGAACATACATAATTAAAAAAAAATATTCGATTAAGCCATTTATTTAAAAACCGCTTGACCGATTTCGATAAAATTTATATGGGACCACCGGGGAAGAATACCCTTTGAAACAAAAAAAGAATTTTCTAAATCGGTTCAGCCGTCTTCGAGTAATCCGTGAACATATATAATAAAAAAAGAATATTCGATTAAGCCATTTATTTAAAAACCGCTTGACCGATTTCGATAAAATTTATATGGGACCACCGGGGAAGAATACTCTTTGAAACAAAAAAAAATTTTCCAAATCGGTTCAGCCGTCTTCGAGAAATCCGTGAACATACATAAAAAAAAAAAAAAAAAAAAAAAAAAAAAGATTCCGACGAATTGAGAACCTCCTCCTTTTTGGAAGTCGGTTAAAAACCAAAAATAATACTTACTTGATAAACTTAGTAAATAATGATGAGCATTTCCTAATAACTCTGGCAGTTCTAGATTCTTCTTCCTGAGATCTAGAAAAATCTAGACCATCGTCCATTTTACCCTCTTCGTGTAATATCGCTTGTTTCTCTTCCACTTTTCCGACACCTTTCTTCTTGGTTTCATATGACTGAGGAAAAATAATACATAAGTTTTAAACTTTATTTATTATTATTAATACCATTTAATTTATTACAAATTAAAGCTCGCTAAAGCTTCATTTAATCATTGTGCATTAGTAGCCCAGTGGTGACGCGCTTGCTTACGAAACAGAGTGAAGAGGGTTTAAATCCCGGGTCACGCACCTCTGATATTTTCATGTGCGAATCATTTCTAACATGATTACCACTTGTTTTATAGTGAAGAAAAACATCGTGAGGAAACCTGCATGTCTAAGAGAACGTAGCAAGTTTTCAAAAGATATGTGAAGCGTGGTGGACTACTCTCGTATTAAAGAGTTATGGCCTGATCCCTCTCGTACTGAAGAGAGGCCCGTACCCAGTAACAGTGAGACGTTAAAAAGGACTGAATACAAAGCTTTATTCGAGCATTCACATGAAATACTTTAAAAAAATCGCTTCAGTGTGAAGTACAGGAGTAACAAATATACCAACATGCAAACTTTCGTATTTATAACTGTAGTCTGACAATTTGTAGATAAAATCTCACCTTATACGACAACCAAAGCCCAGTTTCCGAGTGTTGCACAATAACTGTGGAGTCACCATATTTAATGATAGGAGCACCGATGACTTCCAAATCCTTGTCCTCCAATACCACCTTCTGGTCGTCCTTCTCTTGGCGAAGGCAGAACGCGCATGACGCTGTTGTGGCTTCTTCTCTGTTAATGGACGGTTTTTTTATATATAACTAGCGACTCACCCTTGCTTCGCTCGGGTTCGTCCCTAGGTTGATTCCCCCATACAAACTTTTATCCCCATTTTTAAGGGATGATTTCCGGGATAAAAAGTACCCTATATCCTTCCCAGGGTCTCAAACTATCTTCTTACCAAATTTCATCTAAATCGGTTCAGTAGATTTATAAAAAAGTTTATAATAATTGTTAACTTTATATTTAATTATTTATTTCGTGCGTCCATTCTGTCACGGAATACTTTGCCGATGCAAATGTGTGGGATTACTATCAATTGATACTCACGCAAGATAAGAACAATAATTCTGTTAAGGTATATTGTAAATTATTATTATATCTAAAAGGAGTAACTGTTAAGTTACTCTTGGTCGCTTCTCAGCAGAACTGCCTTCCTTACTGACTTACTTACTAACATTTAATTTGACTGACAATTCAAAAGTACTTTTAAAAATCTATTCGAATAAAGTATATTTTGATTTGATTTTTGATATCAAATTAAAATAATTAATAAATTTTTTTTAGTATTTAAAAAAATATACAAATTTTAAAATAGTAAGTAGAATACAAGTACTAGGAAAGTACTAGAAAATTATATATTAACAATCCAAGTTATAGATAAAAACACAGACAAAAGGATCATAATTCATTTAAAAAATACTAAATCAATGAATGCCTTTTCATATAGTTACCTGCTAACTAAATACAGTTCATTCTGATCGTTCACACCCAGATATCTTCCGGTGGTAATGTGTCTGATTCTCATAGGATGGTACCAGTTGATGAAACCGCCGGCCCACTTCGTACGAGCGAGCTCCAAACGCCATAGAGACCGCGCCTGAGACATCACTGAACCGCCCTCGTACACTACAATACTGGAAATACGAATAATTTTTAGATATTTTTCGGACTTTAAACATGACGAAATTGTTTTAAAAAAAAAGGTCTGTAACCAAAAATCAAAATGAATCCGCGAAAAAATCCGAATAGTTCGTTTTATTTGAATTATCAAATATCCGCGTATATCAACAAAAGTATTATATCACGAAAACATTTATTGAAAATATTATGTACATATATAAAAGGCCAATGGTAATGCGCTCGCTTGGGAAACCGAGTGAAGCGGGTTCAAATCCCGGGTCTCGCACCTCTGATAATCATTTCTAACATGATTAGCACTTATCTTACGGTGAAGAAAAACATCATGAGGAAACCTGCATGTCTGAGAGAACCTAGCAAGTTTTCGAAAGACATGTGAAGTCCGCCCGCACTCGGCCAGCGCGGTGGACTATGGCCTGATCCTCCTCGTATTGAAGGGAGGCCCACCCCCAGCAGTGGGACGTTAAAAAGGACTGAATACATACATAAATATGTACATATGTATATTGTTGACCGAGCGAGCGAAGCGTATGTGCTTGTTTTATGTTGGATTATGTCAAAATTAAATTGACAGACAACCTGTTAGTAATAAATTTTAGATAATAACCATTTCGACATGTTCCGTATCAATCCACAATTGTATCTAAATATACCTACCACTATCAAATTTTCGTAGAAAGAAGTTGGGCCTCTCGTCAAAACGAAGTTACTCGTGTTTCAGCTTGTTATTAATCACTAGGTATGTTTTGACGCTTAGTATGGAATAGATTTTTTTTTATTTATTTATTCGTGATTTTTTCCGATATTTTAATAATTATTCTGCTATTCGGGATGAAGAAAAATCCAACAAAACAAAGATAATAAAAATCGGTCCTACCGTTCTCGAGTTATAAGTGTTGTGACAAACCCGACTTTATTTTATATACATATTATATAGATTAAGAAAAAGGCGTGGTGTACTGTAGACTAAAACTCTTTACAAAAGATATTTATAGGAATATATTTTTTGTAAAATTACATTTAAATATATGTAGATGTGTTTACTGTTAAATGTTGTAAGAGGATAATAGTTCAGAGATAGAATAAAATACAACGCGTTTTCAACATAAAGCCGACGATTACAAGCGGTTTAGAATAATTGTGCCTTTTGTGTTACATCCAATTATCAAGATAATACTGCCTTGTGTTACGCTACATTTTAATCTCTCTCATAAATGTCTTATTTCTATTTATAAATTGTTATATAAAATTATTATATAATGATTTTGTAATGAAATATTTGTTGTTATATTTTCACCATATTTAAATGTCATTCTGACCACAGATTAAATATTAATTTATACTACTATAATTCATATGGCATGAAATAACGAAAAAGTTTATTCTATATAAATGAAAATGAAGTGCTTTTTGTTGATAAGCGCATTACCTACTTGAGCAAGAACAATCAATTTGGCTATGGATTTTAGCAAGAAAAATTTGGAAAAGTTGGCGCGAAAATTGGAAATGTGGTTGGATGATAAGCGCATTTTTTCCATTGGATTTTTAATATGACCTCAAAGACCACAAATAATGTTATTCAAATTGGGGTGGAACAAAGTCGGTCGGGTCAACTAGTTAAGAATACATTGAACATTTAAAATTAAACATATTTTACAGTAAAAAATATATAAATAAATAACTCACTTCTGTCCCCCATCTTTACTCCACGTACTAGGTATCGTAAGACACTCGTCGCCCCCGTGAAAGAATCTAAGGACATCTCCGCCGAACACATAACCCACGTACTTCATACGCGATATACCGGTGCCGTACGGCTGCACCGACCAGTGGGTCACGTGGAAGGAAGCGTTCACTATTGACACTTCGTTTTCCTTTGTTGTGTGCTAAAATAATGGGAAATATCCAAGTTATTATATTTAGTAACAAATTAGGTTACATTTGCATGGTGTTTAATATACCTTCATGTTTTATTTAAGTTTTTTCAAATGTAAAGCGGTATGCTTATCCTTCTGTACTACTTATATTTAGAAAAAACACAATTTTTAAAAATTAAAAATTAAACAATAATTCATGTAAATAGGTACAAAATACAAATATATTTTGTATACTAAATATTAATTTACTTAAGCGCGTTATTAAAGTGCGGGCATCGAACTAACAACTTTCATAATATATTAATATTCATTTAAAATTACATAAATATATTTAAATAATTGAAAATCTTACCAAGTATCGCTCAGTGGCCACAGACACAAGAATCAAGTCATCACCGACACGTACTTTTTCACCTTCAGATCTGTAAAATGATGAAACTGGGTATAAGATTGGAAAATATGATTTTATATTTTCTATCAACAACATAAAAGCTCCCATAAATTCTATCGAATACGATAGAATTATAAATAATCTATTGGTTATATTATAAATATTATTATTATTATTATTAAGTAACATTACGATTTACATTGAGAATATTTTAAATTAATATAAAAATTACAATTATTTTCATATTATGTATTTAGCACTCCAGTTTAGTTTCAGCTCTTCATTTAGATCAGCAAAATTACGCTTTGATTTATGAGCGCCTTATTTCATTTTCCTTCACTTAGAATATTTTTTATCTTAATATCCTTTTCAGGATCCATTTTTTTAATATTTGTTACTTTTACACAAACGTTAATAACAGATCGATATCTATAATTATATATAGAAACTAGTATAGTCCGAGCCTCTGCCCGCGTTCAGTTGACCAAAAATCAAATTCTTAGGTATTACATATTAGTATACTCTTACATTGCAGTTTTTGAATTTTCTCTCAGGAGCAAGATATTATCCCGCGGTAACAAGTTTCCTATATGTTGACCCAGATAGCCAGCTATCACCATACCCAATTTCATCAAAATCTGTCTAGTAGTTTTCTCGTGATGCGGTAACAGACAAACAGACAGACAGATAAAAATTTTAAAAACTATAGATTTGGCCTCTGTATCGATAATAATGACTATTTCAATAATATTTTCCAAAAAATATTTAATGTACAGTTTCGGCTTAGTTAGAATTTTATTATATGTATAGATAATATTTATTTAAAAGAATTTTTCCTTGCTCCTAATAAGACCCCATGGTTTTAGTAAATTTGAATCGTCATAGTCGACTTCATCCATTCACTTTACACGCGATTGCAAAAGTAATTCCCATTGGAATGTTCACAATAAATGTTAGTACCTCAACATCAATCGCTCTCTCCATTTGTGAATTGGATTGGAAAAAGATTACTGCGCAACGCATTTGAAATGAAATAGGTACCTAAGTGTGTTAAATTCTAATATCTATTTTAATGGCTATTTTAAATATGTTAAATTATAGAACAAATATAATATTTTTTTTTTTAATTTAAAACCAAAGTTCGATTTAAGATTAGGTCAAGGGCGATGTCTGTTGTATCGATAATTCCGTGTCACAACAAATTATTCAAATTGTATAGTTGCTTTAAATTTTATGATAACAATATGGCTTTAAGTTTTATGGTAATCATTTATTAAAAAGGTACCTACTTTCCAATTTAAAACATCCGTTCACTATTTTCAAAATCAGTTCAAAAGTGATTCATAATTCTATTTTCCTTATTATATTATGGCAACTCTTGATGTATTTAAAAATAAAAACCCGAGAATTGGTTCACAAATGGGGAAAATAATATCGTACACAATAAACACACGCTCGAATTGAGCATCTCTTCCTTCATAAGAAATTGATTGAAAAGGGTTCGACAAAACATCCCTTTTTAACAAAGTAAGCAGATATCAAGAAATAAGGCGGAAAATCTTTTATGTTTCTTATTTTTTAGAGATAGGATCTCTTTTAATGAACATTTTCAATGAATGCAGCGTGAATTTGGAAATAACGTGGAATTTCTTCCATAATTAATATTCAGAACTTCGCAATGCGTTTTCAAATTTTGCGTTATTCAAAGCGTAGTCCATTTATGCCTGTCTACTCATTTTAACTTTATTTTGTATTTTGCACCTATAGAACTACGAACCCATTTATTTATTTATTTTTTTGCATTTTCTAGTCTATTTATTAAAAAAGGTTGCATGGTTATTTAATTTTGACAAAAGAACCTCAATAACGTTCAAACTTAATGAATTATGACGAATTTCGTACATAAGGACATCCCTAGTTTATTATTATTCGTTGAAAAGCAGAGAGCTTATCAAAAGCTCCAACTTAAGCTTTCTGCTATACGTGATTCATACAAAATAAAGGTCAAAACTCGGTTTGAAACCGATAGAATTACAAGCATGGCTTTAACACAGGCTGACAAAATGATATAAAATAACAATAAATGATATTTTTTTTGTATTCCTCTCACCTCTGTTTACTTGCAGGGTGAAGTGTCCACCAACAAGCCTCACCCTTCGAATGCTCCTGCAGACCGACATCAAAAGCCAACTTATCTTGGGACGATGATGTAGACAGGCACGCCAAGTACTAAAATGGAATATTTTATTAGAATTTTAGGTATTTATTATAAAAGGAGGGCCGCGGAAGGTATTTTAATCTATACGTGATCGTCTCATTTTAGTAGTCTTTATGTTAGTATGGGTTCGAGTCACGCTCGGAACCAATAAATGTCAAAGTTTCGACCGTATATTATGTATTATGTCAGTCATACAATGTTAATGATTTGCCAATAGTAAGATAACATTGTAATAAGATAACTTCATACGAATACGATATATGTATTATACTAGCGGCTCACCCTCGATTCGCTCGGGTTCGCCTCTAGACAAACAAAAACAAATCTATCCCACGGGAATCGTACGTTTTTCCGGGATAAAAGTAATCTATTTGTTATTCTGATGTATGAACTATACTGTTGTAAAGTTTCACTAAAATTCAATCAGTAGTTTTTGTGTACTAAGCTATATAATTTACTATAATTTTTTAACTATCCCACGGGAACTCTGTAATTTTCCGGGATAAAAAGTATCTAAAATGTTGACCGGGGATATAAGGTACCACAAGGCAAAATTTCATTTAAATCGGTATAACAGTTTCGGAGATTAGCCCGTACAAACAGATAAAGAGACACAGAAACACAAAAATTGAAAAAAATCTGGATTTGTTCTATTCCTCTTCTTACATCCCCCTGTCTCGGTTTTTACCATTTTTTTTTCTATATACAGACATTCGACCTCTACAGTTTTATTACATGTAACTAAACTATAATATGTATATTGTAGATGAATTATTATTGTGAGTTATTGAAGCATTGCGAACGGCAGTTAACTGGCCCATATTCACTTGAAAATATGGTGATAGTTTTCCGGAAAACATATGTAGGTATATATTATAGGCATATACATAATAGCCAAATTAAATAAACACCTAGACAATCATAGGTATTTTTTATATGAAAGTGTAAAGATAAAGCTATTTAGATATTCTAGTAAACACTCAATGTCACAGTATTTTAGTTTTTGAATCCTTAGAAGTCCAATATAAATATTTTGAAATTCAGCAATACCTTAAATGGTTTAAAAAAAAACATAAAACGTAACTTAGCGCTACGCTGTCAATTTGCATTTTATTCATGTGAATACGAATAAAAGCTTTAATGAAGTACTTTAGAATGTTCACGAAGGTTTTTTACAATGTCGTATAGCACTCGTTTTAACAAGAAGTAGTAATAAAAAGCAGAAGCTTTACATTATATATAATAATATATAAAAAAACAAGAAAACTACACTTTAAAATTATAAATGTGAAAGTGTGTTTGTTTGTTTGTTCTTCTTTCACTTCGAAACAAAGTGAAAGATTGATGTAATTTTTGTATGGAGATAGTTGGAGGGCTGAAGAGTGTCATAAGCTACTTTTTACCGCGGGAGATTATCTCATTAACTCGGGAAAAAACGTTATTATACAACCCACAACAAGTCATCATATCTATGTATGTAGGTGTAGTCTATCTATTCCATACTAACCGTTAAAGGTTACCTACGGCCTAGGCCCTAGGGGCGAAATCCAGCGAAGCGAGGGTGAATCGCTAGTATTTTATATAAGTTTTAATGGTAAATTTTCGTATTATTGACTAATAAGAAAAAATGAAATAATTAATGTAAACTGGCCGGTTAACACTTTAATCTTAAAAGTAGTTTACATTATAAAAATTTATTAATTTTAAATATAGCGTGTTTTAATATACCTATGTACCTATTTTAACGTTTGCGCAATGCAGAGACTACAGCTTAAGTTATCCAATTATATTTCACAAAGCAACAAATGAGACTGCTACGTGACACTACTGTATGTAACGAAGGTATTTTAATTAAAATTATGTATTAAACAAAATATTAGAATTAAAAATATCCTTCAAATTACATATAATAAATACCTACATATTTTAAGAAATTGAAATTTCTATTTAATAATTCTTTTCTATCCCATAGTGAATATTATAAATACGAAAGTTTGGATGGATGTTTGTTACTCAATCATGCCAGAACGGCTGAACGGATCTGGATGCGATTTGACACAGAGATAGATTATAGTCCGGAATAGCACATAGGTTACTTTTTATCCCGGAAAAATGTATGGTTCCCGTGGGATAATTTATTTTGTTTCAATAGCGACGTACCCGAGCGAAGCGAGGTTGAGTTGCTAGGTATAAATAAAACCATTTTGGTGGACTTATCGTGGTTTTACTATGAGACGTTCGAATGCTTTATAGGAAACATGGTTACAGTTATTATAAAGTTTATTTTCCATATTAATTTAAAATTAAATATAGATACTGCGTAGAGTATATTTTAGATATTTTCCAATAAAAATACAAATGGATAATAATTTAATTTATTATTTAGTAGTTTCTAGTAGTCGAGGCCTTCAAGTTTTATAAAAAAGTTAAACTTCGTTATCCTCATTAAAGACACATCGCGAATGTATCTTTTACTTTTATGTGATCCGTGGAAACTCGCGCCGTGAAAAGCTTTGAAAATGTAAACACTAAGCGTGAATGTAGGCACAGTAATCTTTTTAAGTCGAAAAGTCATAAGAATAAAAATGTGAATCTGTCGTCAAAAGCACTTCTACTCTTTTATATTTTTGTTTTATCGTATCATTACTTAAATAATTCATTATTTGACGACACATTTGACTCAGTTTGTGGGGTACTTACTATACCAGCGGTCGCAGGTTCGAATCCCGCTGGACCATTCATTTGTATGATGAGCACGAATATTTGTACTTTAGTCATGGGTGTTTATATTTATAACATGTATGAATTTAAAGGTATACACATATGTATGTGTAGTGTATCAACTATCTGGTATCCATAACACAAGCCTCGTAGCTTACCATGGAACCAGTTGGTGCTGTGTGTTAATGTCCCAACATATTTAAAATTGTAAAATTTTCTAATTTAATAAAATAAATGTACCTATGTATTTTTTTAAGTTGCAGTGCATTTATTAAATAATGAAAACTTAAATTATAATACAAAAATCATATTAAAAAAATCATGAACATACACAACAAAGTGAACTTTTACAGTTGAAAAACTTCCCACAGTAATCAGCGATTCCTTTACAGTACATAACAATAATTTTAGCAATTGAAAGAGACCTAGATGTTGTCTAGATTAATAAGTTCTATTTATAACTTTTTCGTAGTGCTAAATTTGTTTTGAGTTTCACCGCATGAGTAAAAGTTTCGTCATTTATGTGCTTACACAAACTTCTCATAATGTCAATGATTTTTACAAGTACTCAAAAATGTTTTTCTTTGTTCTATAGAATAAGTCTCTAACTTATGTAAGATAACAAAATATTTTATATAAACTCTAAAATATTTATGTACTAAGCTAGTACTAAACTTTTGGGGGAAAAAATTGAAAAATTTGCCCGAAAATATGAGAAATTTGGGAAAATCTAAGTGGTTTTTTACGATATACCTAAATAAAATTAAAATCGAAAAATATCTGTTGGTTCAGTTAGTATATATATTTTAAATATTATATTAAAATATAAACTCTTAAGTATTTATAGCAAACTAACTTTGAAAAATCTTAAAGTTTGTTACAATATAATAACTCACCATGTCGCTGTTAAGATGACGTAATAGAATAGCATTGCCATATAACAAAGTTCTGTGTCCCGATCCAGTGCCTTTACCCTGAAAATAAATTTTACATTTAGCATATTTTTTCATGTAATTATTTTGTGTTTTAGAAACTTGACATTAATTAATACTAAATTATTTCAAGAAATAAAAATATTTAAAAACTTAAAATTTTATTAATAATAATTAAAAAAATACATTTGATTTACAGTAAAAATGAAATTTGTAAGAAAATAAGTTTAATGGGGAAATTAAGGTAAGTAGATCTAATAACTACCTGTTACTCGGTAGAAATTAGTTATATATGTGCCAATATAGCGTTATGTATGTATTTGAGCAAAAACCATTGAATTCAGGGTTTAATAGAAATTTCGTCATGCTCAAAAGTGCTTAAATTTTGATTATTATTATAAAAAATATGTTTCATGCATATTTTTGAATACTGGATTGTCAAAATAGTACTTAGTAATATCGAAAATAACATGCGTAAATGTGTTAATATTTATTAATTGGTATAATTTTTAATTTATTAAGTAAATAATTAATATATTGACTAAAAATATAATATAAACTGGTTTATATTAAGAATATATAAGGTTTCTGACTTTACATATTCATTTGCTTTACTTACAATAAAATGTAGAAAATAAGCTACAAATAATAGTTTCTTAAAATGAGATAAAATATCACATTTTTAATTCAATTATATAATATAAAAGTTTGTGTGTAAGAACACAGTAATAGACTCATTTATATTGAAATATTCGAGTGAAAAAGACAAAAAATCTAATCTAACATATAATCACATACTTAAAACATGAATTCGACAGAGACAAATAAAGGTTACGAAAAACAGTTTAGCGAGAAAACGAAAATTTTTGAATAATAATCAGTTTTGTCAGTCACAAGACGAAGAATGTGACTTCAAAGTCATGCAAAGTAGTCGCGACAAGAAATACCTTGGAAAAAAATATGAAAAAAAAAATTTTGAAAGCACCTACTATGCTACTCATTAGTATAATTTCAAAATTTTTCAAGATATAGCTTATCGTGACCGAATTTGTTACCGATATTTCATGTACACTTATACTCACTAATAAGTTTTCTTTGCCCTGTAAAATTTAAACACGAAACTAGTACGTAAAAAGGGTAATATTATTCACAAATGAAAAACATTTATGTTAAACACAATATTATAACGTGTAGATAGACAGATTTGCTTCTTAAAACCTTTATAAACAAGATTATTATAATTTTGCAACATGTTTTGTTATCTGATATTGAAATAGTAGTAAGTATCTATGTAGTTTTAAGTTAAATTTTTGTAGATAGTAGTAAAAATAGTATATGGACGGAAAATAAAAGTAGCTCTATAATAAATTATACATAAATTCCTTAAAATAACTTGATAATATATGTATTTTATATTATATATTTTATATAATATGTAAATATAACATGTTACAAAACTAGAATCATTGACTCAAAAAAATCTAAGATTTTAAGTTTAGTCAGAAATATTTATCGAAAATTATTTAAAGATACACAGTAATATAAGGACAGGTGGTTCCATTGTTAATTTTACTTCATTTACATTTATATTTAAGATAATATAAAATCATTTGCAATACTTACGGTTTCCGAGCCGGCGGCGGTGACCAATTCTTGTAGGGCTCTTACCGACAGCGCCTGTAAAACAAAGATATTATAATTATACTGTGTAGACAAAGACTTTAGCCCGGGTGTTTATAAAACAAAAAAAGTTCAGTTCAAAGTCCGTGGGTCTCTTAACGAGCATGTCAAAAGAGAATGCTGACAATGGAAGCGAAAGAGGCACTCATAGATATATAGAGATCGTAGCGTTTGTTCGTTTGTCATAGTTTTATTAAAAAGATTGTTTTTTTTTGCTCTGGAACTTAAAAATATTGTTTCAAACTAGGTACTTTAGGTACTAGGTACTGTAGGTATACCTACTTTATTCGTATAAAAAAAAAAGAAATTTTCTCAAAAGAAAATTATACGGGTTTAATTTTACACTACAAAAAGTATGTTTTTGAATGGAGGTGAAACTCTAAAACTATGGAACCATTTGCAAGAAAAATGTTTTAAAAAGATCTGTAATATTAGCCAGACTTTTTATTAAACATGTATAGACAATTCTACTAAATATATGTATTTTAAAACTATAACTTCCTAATAGGGACACGTGAGTTATATTTCATCGATTTAACGTGCAAACGGAGCCATAGTCAAAAGTAGCCAGCTTTCTTACAAAAAGGAAATCATTTTTAAAATGTTAATAAATATTTTTCATGTTAAAAAGCATTTGGATAAAACAGATTTGAAAATATAAGGAACATAACATTCAAGTCACGCTCACAACGCGAAACTTTCCTTGGATAAAATTGTCACGCTCTCGAAATAAAATTAAGAACAAACTGTGAAAATTCAGGGATCTAAAGGAAATCAAAAAAATAAGTTTAAAAAACTAGATCTTGACTACAAATACAGATAAAATAAACGAAAAAAGTACGAAATATTTCAATTCTTAACTGAAATTCATATGCACCAACTCCGTATTTAATTATCTATACAGATAAATAAAATTGAAGTGTCTCTTTGTAATGTCAAAATAACAGCTTTATACTAAATGCATATGGAATTATATACTCTCGAACGTGACTCCTCCATTCAACGTGACATTGGCGAAATAATTTGTGCTCAACTGGCACGCATTAAAGCTATTAAATAAAGAACTGAACTGAACTGAATTATATACAGTATTTGTAAGAAAAATACAATTTTTAAAATTTTTGTCTGTCTGTCTATTTGTTCCGGCTAATCTCCGAAAAGTCTGGACCAATTTTAACGGCGACTTTCACTGGCTATAGATAGATAGCTGATATTATAAGGAATAGCTTAGGCTACTTTTATTTTAGAAAAAGAATTAGGGCTTCGCTCCAAAAAATTAAAACGTCCCTAGGGGACGCACCCGAGCAAAGCGAGGGTAAGTCGCTAGTTATCTAATATGTAGATAAGTTATGTATTTCAATTTAACATTTAGTTTTATATTCATGTTAAGAGGATAGTCACGGTCACATGCCGCATGGCCTGTTAAGTAAGTGACCATTAGGGCAAAGCATTTTGTCAAATTATGAACTTATTACAATACGTACATTCATAATATTTTCGGGTAATGGAGTGTGTATTGTAATAATAATTATTAAAAAGGTCTGAAGCATGTTTTATACATCCTAAGACAGTTGTCAACACATAACAATTAACAGACAAGGACAGTTAATCGTAAATTGCTGTGTGTAAGAGAGAAACAAAACATTCTTTTTTTTTTATATTTAAAATGGGCATACTCTTGACCTTCATCTTAGCTCGAAGGCATCGATAAGATCTACGATGTAGCGAGTTTACCCAAAAGAAGCCTGTTAACACGCACCTTAAAGAGTTTCAGGTCGTACGCACTCGGAAAAACAGACGCAGGCAGCGCATTCCACTTCTTGGCTGTGCGCATTATAAAAGATGATGAAAAGCGCTTAGTGCGAATGGTCGGAATGTCAACCAAGAAAGGCTGGTATCCTGCAGTACGTCTGGTGTTCCGATGGAAGAATGGCGATGGCGGTATGAGACCATGGAGCTCGTGGGCACACTCTCCGATGTACAGTCTGTAGAAAACCGACAGACAAGCAACCTGGCGACGGTGTGCTAAGCTGTGAAGCTTAGTTTTTACCAGCTTTTCGTCGCCGATTAGCTTTTTGGCTCTGCGTTCAACCGTGAACCGAGTCAAGTGCGGCAAGTTGGTATTTTGCTGAGCCATCCCAAAGGTGACTGCAATACTCCATGCATTCAAAGTTACTAGAAAGGTTTCGAATTTTCGAATAAATTTTAACAATATATTATAGTACATACTACATATATGTATACATACACACATATGTATGTAAGTAGCTTGCTGAAATCATAACCCTCCGCAGAAGGAGAAAATGGTTGAAAATCATCTAAAGGAACTATTCATGTTCAGAATTTAATCAAAATAAATAGATACTAGATAGTGATATAGACTATCAGCAGACGTACTCGTAAATACGACGCTGGTGCAGTGCAGATATACCTATCTACATATTCGCCCAACGATCGATAAATCAAAATAGATGGTACATAAGTCGTGACAAAATATGAAAAATGGGTTTTCGCAAGGATCTCTAATTTTTATTTATTTAATGTTCCGTCATAGTAGACCCGATGTAGAGTCGTTAACCCGAATACGAAATATTTTCTTTTAAACATATTATATATTTTAACAAATATTATATATAATAGGTTGTTAATAAAATTTAATATAGCCATGTTACCTTTAAGTAAATATATATATATATATATATATATATATATATATATATATATATATAATTTATTCTATGTGCTCTTACGTACTTGCATAAAATTTTTCATAGTTTAATGTTTCAATACATTTGTACCATGTCAAGATCTTTTTTCTTTATTAAACTCGTGTTTGTGTATTGGAGATTTATGCATAATACATGATAACACACCTTGGGAGTGATATAATCGCCTACTGGCTATGTCAAGACTTATAAGAAATCACAGATCATATAATTATTCTATACTTAAGAAATATAATTTCATATAATAACATTGAAAAAATCTATAGTCTCATTGAGTTTCCCTAATTATTTAACTTGACGACACTCAGTTTGTAGTGACCCTACTTGATGTGCCAGTGGTCGCGGGTTCAAGTCCCGCTAGGGGTATTCGTTTGTGTGATGAGCACGAATGTTTATACTCAAGTCATGGGTGTTTATATTTATAATACACACATGTATTAAAAGTTATATATATGTAGTATAACAACTATCTAGTATCTATAATCACAGTCTATAAAACAATACAGTCATCCAACGAAGCCGTCTAGACAGGGCAATCGTGCGGGGTGTGAGAGGTGAGACGCGGGTAGGCGAGCCCGAGCTGCATACATTTCTGCCGCCCGAATTAGTTAGCAGCTCGGGACACGACTTTAAGGGCTATCGCGCGTTTATTTTAATTTGTAAGCAATTAAAATGGTTTTTATTTTTTGCTAAAATTATTTATTAGGATGAGAATTTTTTACATAATTAAGTTTAATAACAGAAATTTCAAATCCAGTAAATCTAGAAACCGAAAATATTTGTCCGTTGCCCATTTATGATAGGTGATTTGGAAATCTATTAATTACATTATATCATATAAAACTAACTTTGCTAAAAACTTAAAAATAATGATAAAATATATAACTAAATTCAATTTGACTTATGTAATATAATTTGCTAGATTTAATTTTTTTTTAATTTAATTTATTTCATTCTAATTATCTAGTTATTCATTAAATTAATTATAATGTTACATAGAAATATTCATTCAATCAAATCAAATAATTGTTAAACCTTTATTTTTTATTAAAGAAATAAAAGGCATATTATTATTATTATATGAAATTTTGTAAAACTCTATTTGAATTTGCGTCCGCGAAATGCCTTTTTGTATTCTTTGCTATGAAGAACTTCATTAATTAACTAAATAATAATATTACATTTTAATTAAATTACAAAAAAAAACTGTAACAACCCTGCGTAATGCGAAGTACGCTACGCGGTGTCGGCTTTTCTTCAAACATCAAAGGCGATAGCCCACTGTTATTTTTTAGTACACTGTGCTATAATACAGGCCTCGTAGCTTAGCATGGAACTAGATGGTGCTGTTTGTACCAACATATTTATTTATATTTTATATATATTTATTATTTTCAAGTATAAAGCATTAGGTATACTTCCAAATCAATGATAACAAAGTAATTTCTACACAATAAAATAAACCCAAAGAAGATAAACAGGAAAATTAATCATAATGAAAGATTCTAATAACAGACTGTATAATACATTAAAAGTTTACAAATATTTCATTACTCACCTGCTCAATTACGAACACGCACTGTGATAGATCCGGTGGTATGTTCTTATCGGCGATGTTCTCGAGGAAGCAGTGCCGGTTACCGAACCCCTCTGCCGCCAGACACACTCTCTCTCCGGTGGCTGTGCATGACAGACACACCATGTCTTCCTGTTAACAGATATAGATTTGATAAATTAATAATAAATTCTACCGATCAGTCTTTTTTCAATTATACAACCTCATATTATATTCCCATATAACTGAAAATTGAATTGAATCATATAAAAATATTTTTTTAATTGAAGTGTCTATATGTATGTAATATCAAAATAACAGATTTTTACAAGTACCTCTATACGGTACTTAAAATTTTTGTCTGGCTGTCTGTTTGTCCAATACTTTCACTGGCAAATAGCCGTTGTCATAAGGAGTAACTTAGGCTATACTATTATTTTGTAAAATATATATTTAGGTTTCCGAGCAAAAAACTAAAACCCATGAAATTCTAAACAAAATCCGCTTACTTAGGGACGCACCCGAGCGAAACGAGGGTAAATCGCTAGTTAATTATAGAATTGGGTCTTCTATGTATTAGATTTTCAAATGTGTCATTTCTTTAACACGATTGTAATTGTTAAAATGGCAGAGTAATAATAATGTAGCTTATCACATCATTTCGCATTGAAGGGAAACCCATTTTGAACAGTAGGACGGTAAACGAATTGAAAGATTGAATTGAATTATTTTTATTACAAACTAGAAAATGACCCTCCCTCGGGCCCGTCCCTAGTGATAAACAAAAACAAATCTATCCCACGGGATATAATGGGATTACAATATTATGGTTATAACAAAAAGAAGAAACGCTATTATTAGGTATACTCTGAAAAGGAAAGAAGGAAAAATATATAGTACTACCTACTTACGTATTAGGTGGTTATACAGGGTTATTGGTAATTCGACGTATTCCCGTTAGGAGGTGATAGGGGTGACTATTTGCGATAATTTTGACCCCCATATGCATTATGCAAAAGTGAACCATTTTTGAGTTATCATGGTTTTTAGCTTTTTTCAAAATAAGTCAGAAATACAACTTCAAAAATTTATTAAAAAAAAAGTATCAATTTAAATTTCATTTTCTCTTCTGATTTATAAAAACGGTTAAACACCAGTTATTTATCAATATTAAAACAACAATTATCGGTTCAAGTTAAAAAATGCGAGACGAAAAACGATATTATTTCAATATTTTTTCGAAATTTTCTCCACTAAAATGCCTTAAAAACCAAAAAAAAAACGTTATGAAACTTGGCTTGCAGGTTATTTTAAAAACATAACCGTTTTCTTAGCTTTTCAAAAATGCATTACAACTAGGAATTTATTTCAAAAAAAACTGAAAAAAATTGATCACTAAGGAAGCAGGCAGAATTTCGTATTCGAACTAAACTTAAGGTCGTCCTTTAAAATTTCCATAAAATTAATTAAAAACAATACCCAATGTAAATAAAACAAAAAAATATAAATTTAAAATAAAATTTAGAACCAGTAACAGTTTCGTGGTAATAACAATTAATAATAAGTAACAATTAAGACATTATGTAATTTAGCTTAATTAAAGTTCTTGCTCGAAGTGACTTCCCCTATTGCGTACGCCAAGTCGCATTCTTTTTCCGAGTTGTGACTTAACTACCGTAGTAGTCAAATTATTCCGCACCGCATTTGCTGCGTTTATAATTCTTGTTTGGAGTTCTTTCGCGGATGACACAGACGAGACGTCGAAAAATAGGGATTTTATGAGACCCCAGAAATAGAAATCAACCGGCGTTAAGTCAGGACTCCTCGCAGGCCACGGAATGGGTCCTCCTCGCCCTATCCAACGATTAGGAAAATGGCTATCGAGCCATCGCCTAACATTGACTCCAAAATGTGCAGGACATCCGTCTTGCTGTTTTTTCGCGGATTTATTTTGATTTTTGGTTCCCGACGTTTCGATTGCTTTACAGCAATCATGGTCACGGGAGAGACTTTCCCGTTCCATGGCTTTAGGACCCATTCCATGGCGTGCGAGAAGTCCGGACTTAACGCCGGTTGATTTCTATGTCTGGGGTCACAGAAGTCCCTAGTTTACGACGTCTCGCCTGTGTCATCCGCGGAAAAACTCAAAACAAGAATTATAAACGCAGCAAATGCGATGCGGAATAATTTGACTACTTCGGTAGTTAAGTCACAATTCGGAAAAAGAATGCGACTTTGCGTACGCAATAGGGGAAGTCACTTCGAGCAAGAACTTTAATTAAGCTAAATTACATAATGTCTTAATTGTTACTTATTATTAATTGTTATTACCACGAAACTGTTACTGGTTCTAAATTTTATTTTAAATTTATATTTTTTTGTTTTATTTACATTGGGTATTGTTTTTAATTAATTTTATGGAAATTTTAAAGGACGACCTTAAGTTTAGTTCGAATACGAAATTCTGCCTGCTTCCTTAGTGATCAATTTTTTTCAGTTTTTTTTGAAATAAGTTCCTAGTTGTTATGCATTTTTGGAGAGCTAAGAAAACGTTTATGTTTTTAAAATAACCTGCAAGCCAAGTTTCATAACGTTTTTTTTGGTTTTAAGGCATTTTAGTGGAGAAAATTTCAAAAAAATATTGAAATAATATCGTTTTTCGTCTCGCATTTTTTAATTTGGACCGATAATTGATGTTTTAATATTGATAAATAACTGGTGTTTAACCGTTTTTATAAATCAGAAGTGAAAATGAAATTTAAATTGATACTTTTTTTTTAATAAATTTTTGAAGTTGCATTTCTGACTTATTTTGAAAAAAGCTAAAAACCATGATAACTCAAAAATGGTTCACTTTTGCATAATGCATATGGGGGTCAAAATTATCGCAAATAGTCACCCCTATCACCTCCTAACGGGAATACGTCGAATTACCAATAACCCTGTATGTGTATGTTTATAAAAACAGTAAGTGAAAAGGGGTTTATATACAAAAAAGTCGGAAAAATATAAAAAATATGAAGAAAATGTATAAAAAACCTGCTCACGTAAAAACAATAGTTTTCAAGTAGACGAAGTCGCGACTAAAAGCTAATATAAAATAGCGACCAAGAAGGCAGTTTTTAATATATCCTCTCCTCCTATCATGAACGACTTTAAATTTTAAAATTCCTCATTTTTCTTCAGAAAACGATTTTCAGAGGTCATCATAGCTTGTATTTGAGGCCAAGATAATGAATAACTTTTTATGTTACGCTATTCATGAATTAAAAAGTCAATTATTTTTCAATAAAAGATTGTGTAGGTTTGGTTTCAAAGAAAACACTCGCGTGTTGAATATTATCTTTGTTATACGTTTTATAGTCCCCAACGACGATAAAATGTTTATTAGTGGGTATCGTCGGATACGTATAACCTATCTTTCTATTGTTTTCCTTACTAGAGATAGATATTTGAATTTTGAAGTTAGTTTTATACAAATTATGTCCAACCTAAAATGAAACTAGAGTAACACTTAGGCTATTGTTAGTATTAAAATTTGCCAAAAGGTGGCGCTGTTATTTATATATTTATACGTGAAGCAAAAAGTACCCCTTGTTAAGAAAATTGCGTGAACGGAGGAGTATGAAATTTCCCACACTTATAGTTTATATAGAGAAGGAGTGCAGAATGCTAATATTTTTTTAAAAAGCTTGCATAAAAAATACATTAAATCAATAAAAAAAACATTACACACACTACCATGTATTTGACACACACACGCATATATACTCTTTTGTTTATTATTAAAGTCTGTGGTCAAATTGAGAATAGATTAATATTGTAATATACGCAAGACAATAAATATATAACTTAATGAATTATGGTTGATTTTCAACCACACGGCGATCATTAGTATACAGATAATATTACAAAAGTTATAACGACGCAACCAATCGAAGCGAGGGTAAGTCGGTAGTGAGAAATATTAAAGATAAATAAGTTGTTGGGCTCTGCCTCGTGACTGCAAATAGCCAGGTTGCTGCCTTTATCAATTAGTCAAGTAAACAATTTATTAATTAGTTAACTTAAGAGCTATATTGGTTACGTTTTCCAGCACGCTTTCAATAAACGATAACTAAACATGGCAAAATAAAAATAAGGCGTTAATGTTATTTACCTGTCCTAAATAAAAATTAGGGAAATTTTAGTTTTAAATTATAACTCTACTTCATGGAAAATAAGTATTATGAGTATTAAAAGCTTTTTTCATATTATAATAGAATTCAAATGAGTTTCAAGATACTTCAGTTCTCTTTATAAAGGCCTGAAGCAAACATAAAATGACGAGAAAGACGATTCGTATCGTAAGGGTTGGCAAGGCATAGTTCCTAGGCTACTAAATTAAAAAAATATAAATAAAAAATAGATCTATACACCTATAAACCTGGATTTAATTTTAATTCAGTACGTGTATACACATTTCGCACTAAGGATAAGTCGTTCGATTATTATTGTTATTTTTTTTAATGAATCTTAACTTACGTACTTAAGAATCTTAATTTTATAATATTTATATTTATAGTTTTAATAACATTTATACCTTTTAATTATATTTTTTTAAGTTATACTTCTTTTGGGACGTCAAACACAACAGCCAAAAAGCGACATAACAACAAGCTGATAACTGTTCGTTGCCATGGTAACCGTTGCTATTGTCTGACAAATGATATATAATATTATATTCTTTCCTTAAATGATATTCTATAAATATATGATTGTAATATGCCTAATATGCCTTATTTATTTTTATTAATTTCTAATTCCTTTTACAAACAGATAGTTGTGACATAAGGGATAAAATCCTTAGCTATTTTTGTTCAGTTACACCAAAGAAGTATAACTTCTTACGTGTCTACATAAGTACACACACACGTTTTTTTTAATACAACCAATGTCGATTCAAAGGTAAGGGTCGAAACTTGAACTCTACTACTTTAGAAAAAACTTGCGAACGGCTGTAAAGCAGTCAATATTATTACCAAAGCCACAATTTGCACTCTCGAATCAAGCTAACATCATACGTTTCGCAAATATTTAACAAACTTAATATCAGGTTACTTCTATACATTTCGTTAACTTAACTCTTTTGTTAACTTATAAAATGTAATAGCAAATTGGACAAGTCACGATAAGATATCATTTGTGTACTATAAAATCATGCTATGACTAACATAATGAAAATAGATTGTCAAGCAATGCGTGCAATAATGGCAAGTTCCAGTTATTTTTGTCATTTTCTTGTTTACTCGTATAAGAATTTTTGTATTATATTTTTGCCCGTTGTGTATTGCTTAATCGTGTAGTGATTAAAAAACTGGCATCTATCGTATTTTGATTATAGAAGATGTTTAATAGTGCTTGTATTTATTGTAAACTAGCAGAATCCGCGGCTTCTCTCGCGATCAAACTACGAAAAATACAAAATTTCATGCAAATATGTCCAAGGAATAAAAAGTTTCATACAAACTTTTCGTCATATGAGGAATACGTGTGCGAAATTTCAATTTTCTAGCCCTAAGGGTTTGGGCCTGTGCGTTGATACATCAGTCAATCACTTTTACCTTTTATATAAATAGATGTACGCAATTCCTGTCTTAATGTGTGTGATAATAATATAGTATCATCAACAAGTACACTAATTCAGTTAAATCTTAAGTTCAATGCTAAATCATATCGTGACTTATCTAGATCTACATCTACCTGTCTGTACCAAAATCTCCAGGAATCTGCTTTGACGTCAATTCTAGTATCATTTATAAAGACAGAAATAAATTTTGCAATCTTATTCTTAGACACGATATATATAAATTGGCCACATTATCAACATATGCCCACTCCACTGCCTCAATGATTCAAGTAATATAATAAATGTTAAACGTGTGATTATTTATTAGGTACTAGATCGAGAAAATCCGAAGTTTTAAACAAATTTAGGGTCATCTGCACCAAATTCTTGATTTAATTGAATGTGTTAGATATGTTAAGCAAACTTAAATCAGAAAATTATATGTAATTAAGAATTTTGGTGCAAATATTCAATTTTATTATAAGAGTAATTTACCTGACTGCGGCGAAGCTCGAGGGTTATGTGTTTGACCTGTATCTATGTATGTATGTCCGATCCTATATTCCCTCATACATGATTTATACTTGCTGCGAATCTTGCAACGTATATGTGTGTCTCTGACTGCATATAAAAAACTTTTTAAGAAAAAAATAAAAACCGACTTCAAAAAAAGCCGTCGGTGCCAGCCGATACAAATCATAGCACACCGACTTCTAAAATATCTGATTAGGTATCTATAGTAAATGAAAACTACCAACCAGTTATTTTTTACTTTGTAGTGCTTTTCTTGAAGTCAGTTGTGATTTTTTTCTTAAAAAGCTTTTATTTTTCCCTTTTTAGTTGCTTAATTATAGTAGTAGCAGAGTATGAAGACTGATAAACTAAAATTCGGTTTTATTAGTAACACTAAAAATTTTGGCTCTAAAATCTGATTCTAACGTATTAGGCTTGTCAAATTAAACAAAATGAAAACTACTGGGCCAAACTATGTAAAATTTTTATGGGACCAAATGGCAACTATTCCGCATCAAACTAAAGAAGAATCACGTAAATCGGATCATAAATCTCAGCGTAATCGGTGCACATACATACAAAAAAAATACCAATCGAATGGAGAACCTCCTTCTTTATGAAGTCGGTTAAAAACTGTGTTCCAACAACTTGTTTTCTTTTTTTGTAAAATAATTTTTATTAAGTCTTCTTAGTAATAATAACGTAGAAAATAACATTTACGTAAACGACATATTATTGGTTTACTGATAAAATCAAACACTTTGACAAATGCTTGAATAATAAACTGGAATAAGTCCGACAAATAATAAATGTTTATAGATACTGTCGGACGTCGGCCCCTAATCGTGCTTCTTGATGAGAAACTTTTTTAATTTTAGTTGTTTCGAAGTTAGATTTATTCTGCCATTTCATTTATACCAAAACATAAAAACAACTGTAAAATGTTTTTGTCTTTATGTATGATTTAATAAATTTTAAAAAGATTTATTAGCGGATAGAGTATTGCGAGGGCTGAGCAATCACAAAAGTGAAAATACTAATCCCACTACTAATCTAATGTGAAAGTATGTTTGTTTGTTGCTCTTTCATGCTGCAACTGCTGAACTAAATGGTATGAAATGAAAATGACCTTGAGTAACCATCTACTGCCAATCTACACTAATATTATAAAGAAGCAGAGTTTGTTGGATTGTTTGTTTGTTTTAACGAGCTAATCTCAGGAACTACTAATGCCCTTTGAAAAATTCTTTTGCCTTAGATAGTCCGTTTATTGAGGAAGGCTATAGGCTATATATCATCATTGTACTACCCAAGGGAGCGGAACAGAAATCATAAATGTCAACAAATCGGGCAGACTTCCATAAATTATTGTATAACTATATACATATATATTATACTAGCGGCTCACCCTCGCTTAGCTCGGGTTTGCCTCTAGAAAAAAAAAACAAACCTATCCCACGAGAACCGAATATTTTTCCGGGATAAAAAGTAGCCTATGTGTTACTCCAGATTATAATCTATCTCTGTACCAAATTTTATCCAGATCCGTTTAGCCGTTCTGGCGTGAAAGAGTAACAAACATCCATACTCACAAACTTTCACATTTATAATATTATTACTATAGATATAAAAAAATGTACATGGTGACGAACCTGAGCGAAGCGAGGGTGATTCGCTAGTATAATATAATACAATTTCATAAGAGAGTCTTATTCGTTAGAAATAAATAATTTAAGAACTCAATATTTCAAATATAAAAAAAATATTCAATAATATTTATTAGTTTCAACCCTGACTATTGACGTTCAAAAACCTATTACCAGTGGCAAAGATTTAATAGAAGCGCTTTAATTAACGGTACCTTCGCAGCTTTCATTTGAAAGCTTCGCAAACAGGGGTATTTTTAAGTGTAAAATTTTTAGAATTAAAGAAATTTGCAAAACAGATTCAAATTTACTTTTATAAATTCGAATGTTTGTTCTACGGCTAGACGGATTTGGATGAAATTTAGTATAGAGACAGACTGACTGTACAGTGAATTTATACATTCGATTCTCGACAAGGCTATTTAGTTTGCATAAGTTTTAATCTGTGTATTATTAAACCATTTTTAAGAGTAAAGGAAAAACATCAAAAAAAATATCGAATTAGCCTTCTCTTCCCATTATTTTTTTTGATCGAGTGAAGTTTACGATATTGTTTTAAACCACAAATAACTAAAGTATATATAGTGAACTATATCTTTTTTTTTGGCTTAAAACAATCACTATTTGTATGTGTATTATTCAATGAAAGTCGGTAAAATCGGACTACCTGGCCTTAACTGTAAAATTTGTCGCCCACTTAAAAAAAAATATGTACTTACACCAAAGATTGTACTAAGCCATTTAAAGCATTTATTTTATATCTGATTTATTCATACTGATATAAATACAGACATAATACGTTTTTGTTTTTTTCGTCTTGACTTGTACTTTTCTCGCAGCACGGTAAATTCGACGTGATATTGGTATTAAGAAATTTCTGGCTTCGAACGTGATAGTAGTTTTTATGGTTCCGTACCCGAGGGTGCTAATAGAACCCTATTATTATCCCTCCGCTGAGAGTTGAAATTTTCACAGAGTATTTATATTGCTGCTATAACTACAAATAATAATCTATACAGATAAATAAAATTAGAGTATCTGTTTGTAATATTAAAATAACCGCGTCTTACTAAATAAATATGGATGTATACACGGTACATATACCAAAACAACATTTTTTAAATTCTTGTCTGTCTGTCTGTTTGTTCCGGCTAATCTCTGAAATGGCTGGACCGATTTTGACGGGACTTTCACTGGCAGATAGCTGATGTTATAAGGAGTAATTAAGGATACTTTTATTTTAGAAAAAAAAATAAGGTCCCACGAAAAATAATTAAAACCAAATTATTTATTAATTTTGTTTTGGGAAGCAACCTAGGGACGAACCCGAGCGAAGCAAGGGTGAGTCGCTAGTAATAAATAAAAATATAAGAAACATTTTTTAACGTTCGTAATCAATCATCGAAGTTAATATAAATATACTACATAGTACATACTTAGAGTAAAAGTCATGTCAATAAAAAGTACATGTACTATGACACAGAACCCTTCGTGTGCGAATTCCACTTTATTTATTTGAGTAAGTAGGTACTTTTATCTATGCGAAGATTGTGGGAGATATATAAAGGCTATCGTTATCTATAGCTAGTAAGGAGCAGTATATTTATTGGATTTTCTAATAAAAGAACAAGATGATTAAGCGTATAGAACTGTCAATGTCATAAACAGAACATGGTAATAGTGAATAGTAACGTTTTTATTTTGCATCTTATTGCATGGAGGTTTGGTATTATAACAGTTAATTATAATACCATTTCAAACTTCAAACACTGTCTTTTGCACGTTCCATCAAACAATTATAATATAATTTGAATTTTAAATTCAGACGAAGACAGAATGAAATTAGGTCGATACTCGATATATTTGTGTACAGAAATCGCTGTCAATAGCCTCCGATGTGATGAAACAGAAGTTATTAGGGGATGGGGAGGCCGACTTCGACAACTGAGAGACAACGTCAATATTTTATCGTCAAATAAAAATACTTTTACGATCATTTTCTTGCGATAAATAGATAACGTGGGATAAAATAAAAATAAAGTATATGAAACTATGAAGATTTATTTTTATATAGAAAGTTTGAAGTTCTTTGGGATTTTTTTGGTTATCATTAGTATTAACACCTACAGATAAATAAAATGGAAGTGCCTGTTTGTAATGTAAAAATAACAGCATACTAAATGCACATGAAATGAAATACGGTACTTATAAAAAAAAAAAAAAAAATTAAATGGTTTGTGTTAGTGTGTCTATTTATTCGTTTCCGTTAATATCTGAAACGGCTGGACCGATTTTGACGGGACTTTCATTGGCAGATAGCTGGTGTTATAGGGAGTACTTCGGCTACTTTTATTTTAGAAAAAGAATTAGGGTTCCGGTCAAAAAATAAAACATACCGAGCGAAACGAGGGTAAGTCGCCAGTTACTTAATACAGTAACTGTGCTGGAAATTCATATTATAACATCGTATGTAAAAGGATCAAAGTAATACCACGAAAAGAAAAAATAAAAAAAAAGCAGTCATGAGGACTGCCGACAGAAGTGAAAACTTAAAACTATAAACAAACAGTTGTTATTTTTGGATATTCAAATTAATTGTTTGATCTTAAATTAAAAGTAAATTAAAACTGTTTACATTTATCTGGTTGTGACATCTATCGGCACTCTGAGTGTTAGCGTTAACACGTCACGTGACCATGTCGATGACGACTTACATGAATTTACTCCCCACCCAAACCTGCCTATAGAAATTTTCACTTAAAAAAATATATTGATAGGAGAAAAATATAAAAATGTTCTTACTTATAGATATTTCAAAATGGTTGAATGAAAATTAATTTGACTAGGTATTTCTTTTGTACTTCCTGTCAAGACTTTTAGTTTATTCTTTCGCTGTTAACTTTGCATAGTAACTAGTTTTTCTGTTTGCATAAATTTTTTAACCCAATGTTCTTCCGTCATCGTGTTGAATTTAATATTTAAAATTTTCCGAAATCGAGTGATGGTGATTGTACATACGAAAATGTAATATAAATATTTGTATATAGGTTTAACATTTAAATAATTAAAATACAAATAATTTTCGAAAAATGGCTGTAATAGTATTATTCTTCCTATATCTATAAGATCAAAAATAAATTCAACGTACTATTTTTAATAGGACAACTTTCTTTTTATATTAAAACACACATATGGTAACAGTTTGTTTGGCATTTCAACTTAACGACTATACTTAAAAGTTTTAAAGTTTTAAATTAAAAGCGAAAGTTTGTATATGTTTGTATTTGTTATTTCTTTACACTGAAAAGGCTAGAGGGATTTGAATGAAACTCAGACTATGTACCGGTAAAAATATATAGATTTAAACGGCTGGACGAATTCGTATGAAAGTTGTTAAAATTTTAAGTCAACTTCCATGTAGTTTTTTATAGTTTTCGTTAACGCACAGCTCACATTTGTATTGTATCCATATATATACAACGTAGTATGTCTAAAAATAAATAGCGGTAGTCACACAGCGTCGCCTGCCAAAGCCCAGAGCTGATTCACATAAGCTAATATATAAATAGAATACAACATTTTATACAAATTATAATTCTCATGAAGTCATCCGTTAATAAATCTACATTAGAGTAGTTTTTAATTCATTAGGCCTTTAGATTTTTATTTTATAAACCGTAAGGTTTTTATTATTTTTTTAAATTTAAATACAATTAATTGTTTAAAATTATAACCAAAAAAATAATTTAGTTACCATAAGAAAGATATTTATATTATTACAGCGGCTCATCCTCGCTTCGCTCGGGTTCGCCTCTAAGAAAACAAAGACAAACCTATCCCACGGGAACCGCACATTTTTCCGGAATAAAAAGTAGCCTATGTGTTATTCCAAACTATAATCTATCTCTGTGCCAAATTTCATCCAGATCCGTTCAGCCGTTCTGGCGTGAAAGAATAACAAACATCCATACTCACAAACTTTCACATTTCTAATATTAATACGGATGTTTACCTGAACTTTCAATATTGGAGAAATACAATTTTATTTTGTTGTTTTATTAAACATATTTTAATTTTTATTCTTACTAGGGCCTTATATTAATGGATATTTTTGTTTAATTTGTTCCTGCTTGTTTAATATTTGAGCGAATTGGGCGGGACTAATATAAGAAACTCTTTTAACAGTAAACTTTAAGAAATCATTTCAGTGTAATCAACCGTCATCATCGTCATCAACCGAATAACATCTATTTCTATTATAAAACATAAGGGTGGTCCCTCACCGGGAGCATTCGCCTGTAATGTAACAGTTCAGATTCGAGCATTACGTAAGTGAGGGAGAAAAACTGAGCATATTAATATTAGTAATGCTCAATTCTTCTCCCTCACTTACATAATGCTGAACTATTACATTACAGGAGAATGCTCCCGGTGTGGGACCGCCCTAACACAAATAAATTAAAAAGTAATTTTTGTAAGTAAAAAGCTGAGTAAGCATGAAATGAAGTGAATTGCTCTTCTTTAATATTCAGTCAGATTGTAGGTAATTTACGGTGAACATATTTTTTATTAGTAGCCGCTTACATTCACTTCTCTTGGGTGCGGCCTGAGGTGTATTTATCTATACTAATATAATATTATAAAGCTGAAGAGTTTGTTTGTTTGTTTGTTCGGTTGAATGCGCTAATCCCAGGAATTACTAATCCGATTTGAAAAAGTCTTTTTGCATTAGATAACCCGTTAACTGAGGAAGGCTATAGGCTATATATCACCCCGGAAAAATGTACGGTTCCCGTGAGATAGATTGTTTTTGTCTAGAGACGAACCCGAAGCGAAGCAAAGGTGAGTTGCTAGTTTATTCATATTTTGGCAAAGTATCAACGCTAGCTTTTACATTAATATTACTAACAGTATTCTATGTGTTACTTCAGGTCATAATCTATCTATGCATACCTTCATACATATCCTACCGTTAAGCCGTTTCAGTGTAACAGAGAGACAAACATGCGCACGCTCGCACGAACTATCGCATTATTGTAACACTTGCGACTCACTATAGTTACTACTATACTATAATTTGACTACAGAGGCCGAATCTATAGAATCTATAGATTCAGCCTCTATATCGATAATAATGACTATTCCAATAAGATTTTCCAAAAAATATTTAATGTACAGGTTCGACTCAGAATTTTATTAGGTATATGTGTAGATAGATGATAATAATCAAACAATAAGCAATCCTTTATCATCAATCACAAAAATGATTTTAGTATCTATATCACAGTGCAACCCCGTACATTCTCACTTTCTGCTTTCCAACAAAGAAGAGCTTTGTCTTGAGACCTGAAAAATATGTATGACCGTACAACAAAATTCCGCCTTGTAAGAGAATCGATTCCGTGAATTATAATAGGTATAGTAGCAGTGTTCGTTACAAACAGCTAAACATAGTTGTTCACAAAAAAAAGAATTCTTTACTGTCATTATACTTATTTTGGGATAAGAAAGACCAATTTACGTATATTCTAGAAAACAGATTCCAAGATCACTAAGACTGGTTTTGCTAAGATATCTCAACTATTAAAGGAAATTTCATCTAGATTTTTTAGCTATTTAGCTTTACAGCATTGAAATGTATGTATATTGATTGCTTAAAAATGGAGATGAAATAGCCCATATTCAAAAAAAAGTCCTGAAAAATATTGGTGTTTCTAAATATGAAAAGAAACACACAAGTCTTCTATTTTCTTTTATAACAGTGTATTCACGACAAAAGATACAGAGTGACGAATGCGCCGTCTGACAACATTGTTATTAAACAAGAGTTATTGAAAAATCAATTGAACTTTAACCTTTGTATAAACTAGCTAGTTATATTTTAACCTTTAGATTTCTCAGAGAGTAGATATTTTCCCACAGTATAAAGTATCCTATATGCTGACCCGGATATCCAGCTATCATCATATCGAATTTTATCAAAATCTGTCCAGTAGTTTTCTCGTGATGTGTTCTCAGACAGACAGACAAACAGACAGACAAAAAATCTACAAACTATAGGTTCGGCCTCTGTATCGGTAGTAAAGACTATTTCAATAAGATTTTCCAAAAAAATATTTAATGTACAGATTCGACTCACAATCAGTTAAAATTTTATTATATGAGTATGTATAAATTAACCATTAAAAATCAACATTAACTAATTATAAGCTCTCAACTTAAGACGGTAGAATTATTTCTTTAAAGCTTAGAATTTTAAACGTTTAAAACTTATTTACAAAGACTCAACAAATATTCATAGCGCCCTGGAGAAATATAAGGCAAACTGCATAAGTCGAGTAACAACGAGGAGATTTAGTTCGTAAAATTTTATTACGCCAACCGTCCTATCATTTCGAAATACTCTCAGAATGTTTTATGATTATATCAAAAATGTTCAGAAATTAATGACTTTTTAAGTCATTAAAAGTTTTATTTTTCTGACAAAGTATTAAACACATTATATCTATTTATCAAATAGTGTCCACGAAAATTCATAAATGACATGTTTCACTCTTATTTGGCGACAATGGGATTCATATTATAACATGAAAACGTCCGAATTGCGCATAGCATGTAACGTACATTCGTACATTTTCTATACATATTATAAAATTCTAACTAAGCCGAATCTGTACATTAAATATTTTTTGAAAAATCTTATTGAAATAGACATTATTATCGATGCAGAGGCCGAATCTATAGTTTTTAGAATTTTTGTCTGTCTGTCTGTCTGTTACCGCATCACAGAAAAACCACTGGAGGGATTTTGATGAAATTTGGTATGGTGATAGCTGGATATCCGGGTCAACATATAGGATACTTTTTACTGCGGGAAAATATCTCATCTTTGAGAAATCTATACTAAACGTTAAAACGTAAGTAGGGACGAGCCCGAGCGGAGCGAGGGTGAGTCTCTAGTCATGTTATATTTTAATATTCAAATTGAGAAACAATAAAAAATTAAAATGCTTTACGTGCTTGTTACAATTGAAAATTTCATACTACTCGTACTTAAAAACAATTGGATATGAATAGCGCAGTATGAAAACGAATCCTTTTGTAATAAAAACGAGGTTTGAAAAGATATTCTTAATTGGGATGTTTGTATTATCTATACATATAATTAAATATATTTTGAAAAATCTTATTTAAATAGACATTATTATCGATACAGTTTTGTCTGTCTGTCTGTCTGTGATCGCATTACGGAAAAATCACTAGAGGGATTTTGATGAAATTTGGTACGATGATAGCTGGTTATCCGGGTCAACATATAGATACTTTTTACTGGGGGAAAATATCTCATCTCTGAGAAATCTATACGAAACGTTAAAACGCAAGTAGTCTCTAGTATAATATATTTGTATGTATATTATATGTGTCAAAAAATCAATTGTTTTTAATTATTTTGAACTGCCTGTTAAGTTATATGGTCTTAGCGTGACTATCACCTAACTATAGTTAATAAAAAGTAAACTTAGATTATTATCACTACTGGCTATTTGAAATTTCATAAAATTTGTAAATGACTTCAAACGTCAACTTACGGTGGCTAACAATGAAGAGAGGCTCAAAATTCAAAGTTCTAATAGGAGCACTAGGATAGGATCGACGGGAGGCATGGCTGTGTAACCACTTTCCAAATTGCGAAATTATAATGTTAATTTCGTCACTAAAATCCATTCTTTTTGGCTGAGCTGGGAATCAAATACATGACCTCACAGTTTCTAAGAACTACTTGATTTGGCGAAATGCGAATTGAGGTCATATGCGGAAAGCTTACGTAGTTTGACGACACGTTTGGCTCAGTTTGTATTCACCCTACTTGCTGTGCCAGCGGTTGCAGGTTCGAGTCCCGCTGAGAACATTCATTTGTGTGATGAGCACGAATGCTTGTACTCCAGTCATGGGTGTTTATATTTATAATATGTATGTATTTAAAGTTATATATGTGTATCAACTATCTGGTATCCATGACACAGCCTCGTAGCTTACCATGGAATTAACGGTGCTGTGTGTTAATATCCCAACATATTTATAGTCCTTTTTAATAAATATATCAAGAAAGAAAGAAAATAAAAAGAAATATCGATTGATAATGTTAAAAAATAATATTACATTATTAACTTATTTAATTTTCTTCTTTATAATGGAAACAATGGCTACAATTTATTCGTGTACATAACTTAATTGTAATCGTGGCAGAATTTTAATGAAATAAGCTTTATTTATTGTCCAAGCGTTCAAGTTTCCGCGCTTTTGAAGGTCGCGTTTGCAGGTCACTACCGCTTTTAGTTTAATAATCGTAAAACTCCAGTTCAGATTAACAACTCTTGTATTTAAAATAAAAAATATGCCGATTAGTTGAATTTTCTTTTGAAAGGGCTAACCACATTCCTTGTCCTCCTATGCGTCCTATAAGTTTTCGTACTTAATTACTAACTACTAAGGGACCTATGCAAAAGTTGTCCTGTGTACTTATGTACGCAGATAAGAATTTATACTTATTCGGTATAACAGAACACAAATATCTAAAGATTTCATCCTGTATGTCACAACTCTCTGTTTGTAAAAGGCATGCAGCTTACTTCATCATGTCGTTTTTTGGCTGTCGGTGTGCGCGCGTATCGTAAAAACTCTCATATTTTTTTCCAAACATACCAAAAGAAGTATAACTTCAAAAATAAAACAGCGCCACCTAGCGGGTCTAACTATGACTAAAAATCATCTAGGTACCCTATAAGTAGAAAAATACTCATCAACTTTGGTTAAGCTATTTAGGAAGAGAAGAGAAGAACACAGGCATACCCTGGAATTCAAAACTAAAATACAAGATTTGGCAAACATTTCTAGTTTACGTCATGATATAAACGAAATCAATTAAATAATACCGATAGTGTTACGTCTCTGACATAATTAACTCACTGAAGCAAAATTACACGGTCGTTTGCCAACAGAATATATACATATATATGTACGTATGATTTTCAGATTCATTTCCAGATATGAATATTTTGTTCATCTATATGCATATACGAGTATATTAACTGCCTCGGTGCTGTAGTGGCTAACATGTACGGCTGCACATCGAGAGGCCCTGGGTTCGAGTCCCGGGTCGGGCCAAGTGTAGTTATCGAATCTATCTGTTTAGTAAGTCTCAGTAACAGCCCGGAGTTGGGAGTTGGCGGTGTTTCACCTTCGTGCCTAACTGCCGTGTCCTGCGCCTTAACTCTCACCGGTCGCGTCAAGTAGTCGTTCCACCGGAGTATGATAGTGACAGGAATAGAGCGCACTTGTGTCTGCGCGTACACTTGTTCACTATAATATCTCCTGCTCGGATGACTAGTCTCAATGAGACTGACCGCCTTGGCCGAAGTAGGTCGAGAGGACATTATTAAGCGGTTGTAAATGTTAATACTCATTTAAATATTTAAAACAGGGAATACAGAGCTGTTTAAATCCGTCCAATGCCCATGTTGTCATTCTAGATGATTTTCAAATTACCTAGTATTTGTGAAGTTTGCTATAATGTAGTAAAACGTAGTAATGCAAATTATAAAAGTAACTTTTATATCAAACACTACAAAAACCACACAATGTTATTATTAAAACAAATATTATGTTGACATACTCGTAGCTTCCAGAGTTACATTTTGTTCTAAAAATCCGCAATTTTTCTGCACATATTCGACACTTTTTACGAATTATTTTAAAAGGAATTAATTTAAATAAATAAGAAAATATTTAAACCAAATAAACGTAGATAAAGTCACTTATATTCCTTGAAAAATAATTTGAAATATGATTCTTTGACAGACATAATATGCACCCATAGACGTAGAAAATGGACTAAGCAATACTCTCATAAAATTGACAAAGAGAGAAAGCGAATGTGCGGCCAATACCCGTTTTATTCCAATTTGAATTTATAAATAGAATGTAAAAAAATTATAATATTATTATAGAAAAAATATTATTATTATTATTTATTATAATGGAATATATTTTCATTAATCGTATTTCAATTATTACAAATAACTTCTGGCCGCACAATCGTTTTGTCTCTATCGTTTTTCTGCCATTTTTAGCTTGACGGCTGGCAAAGAAACAGTCCACTTTTTATGTCTATGCGTTCACCACGTTTTGTGATAGACAACTTTGTGATAATTTAAATAGTCAATAAGGATGATACCTTTGTAGAATAACTATAATATTCTGTTTCTATTTGTAGATAACAATTTAAATAGCCAACGCTAAGTCCTTACCGTTCGCAAGAATGAAACATCATCTTGCTCACTCGCTCCTCCTTCCGCTTCCGCCATAATTTCTGTTTTTTCTCACTCGTATGTCAAATCAAATTAACTGGTTTTCATTCCTCTTGATACGCATAGCTGTAACAAAAGAAAAATATATTAATTAATATTTTAAATTATATAAGGTTTAATATTGTAGGGCATGGCTAATTTTTGTGTTTATATTAGTTGTTCGCTTTTGCTTCGTTCAATAACTTTTTGATACAGACGTATATTAGGTTGACAGAAAGTACCGAGCCCATAATAATGTCTCTGCAAAATAATCTTATAATATTAAATAAGCTTCACAAGCAATTTACAAATAATATATTTTGTTTGTGTATCTCGGAAACGGGTCTAAAGATTTGGATTAAATTTTGTATTTAGATAAGGTTTAAGAGGCCGTATACGAAATCAAAACAAGCGAAATTAGTTATTTCGCGCACACACACACACGCACTTAGCGTTCTGTCGCGTGTGTGCGTAAGTCCGAAGTCGCCGTTTGGCGATTAAACCGTTTTGATCCTTTAATATTTTTTATGAGTATATTACATTCACTCTCATGGATTTGTCAATTGAAATAAAATACCTGGTAATATAAAATTAAGCCTTTATTTATCGCTAGTTATTATACATTCTTTATTGCACAAATAAAAAAGTAGTCATACAAAAAAATACATTGAAAGTGACGTGAAAGAAGGTGGACTTATCTCTCGCTATAAGAGATCTCTTCCAGCCAACCCATGTATGTGGGAAATAGTGTTAAGTAGCGGGACAGAAAGAGAAAGTGTCGAGAAAAATTGTAAAGTATATAAGTGTAAAAACATAAATAAAACAATAAATGTATATATTGCTATTAAATATGCGGATGCTAAAATTTGCAGATGTAAAAATGTCTGCTAATAAATACATATAATAAAATTCTAACTAAGTCGAATCTGTAAGTTAAATACTTTTTGGAAAATCTTATTGAAAAATTGAACTAAAACAAAGACCTATTTTGCTTGTGCCAGAACTCTTTATCCGCTTATCGAGTCGCAGTGAAATGAATCATTCTAAAAATTTGCGGATGTAAAAATGTCTGCTAATAAATACATATAATAAAATTCTAAGTCGAATCTGTACGTTAAATACTTTATGGAAAATCTTATTGAAAAATTGAATTAGCTTTTATTTCTAATCATGATAAAAATGTCAGCATAACAAATATTGAGATAAATATTATTTTTCCACAAAAAACGATTCCAGAAGAACATACACATGCAATTCTTTTATTCAAAAAGTTTCTTTCGCATGTCGTGGACAATTAACCGTATAATTTACTTTCTATGTACTTTGCTAGTTTTTCCTTTTAACTTTTTAACCTCTGAAAAAACATATTTTTTAATAGATTAAAGTAAGTAAACTTTATCCATAAAATATCTTTACTTGGTTTATTTTTTAACGTTCCCTCGTAATTACTAAACGACAACCGATTTTGATGATTCATATATAATTACTTACAAAAGTATCAAAAATTCACGTCGCGCTACACACGTCGCTACACTTCGATACGTTGCGTGACGTCAGTAATTGCGCTAGCGCAGAACGATACATCCACCCTCTAGAAACGCTCAGCGCGGACTGCTGTCTCGTGGCTTGCGTCGAGTAATATATATTGCGAGTTTCAGTCGTTTTAAAAGATTTTTTTTGGAAAGTATAGTTTTTAACATTTTAATTTTTTTTTATGAAATGAATAGTCCTTGAACTGAAGTTTCTTTCTGTAATTTTCTTTTTATGAACGAGAGTTCTATGTAGCCTAGTGTACCAGAAATACTTTGCGCATTTTCTTTAAAATTTGTCTGAGTTTAGTATTTATTTACTCAACTATTTTATATAAAAGTAGTAAAAACTGATTCATACATTGTATAAAACACTTTTACAACAATACACTGTATTTTTTTCATATTATTTAGAGGTCAACACAAGCCGTAAGTGATGGTATCCTAAACCTCTTACACAAAAAATTCACCTTTCAGTCGCGGTTTTGATGTCAATAATTCAAAGCTAAGTACTAAAAATAAAAAAGGGGGCCATTCATTAGATTATAATTAAAATGACCTTTCATATTATGTATATAAACTTATAGAAAAAATATTTTATAACTGTGAAATAACGTTCGTAAAATAGCGTAAATCAGCGAATTCGGCAAAATTTCATATACGGCCTCTTAAGTTTATCTATATAGCTGTCCTTTCTGAAAAAAAACGCAATTTTTATATCTTTTCTGAAAAACGCCGAGCGAGGCTCGGTCGCATAGTTACAAATAATAAAGCTAAAAATAACATCAAAATTAACAAACAAGCTTCTGACTAACTGATGTAGTCTTTACGAAACGAATCAAATAAGTTCTGAGGATTTTGTATAACCATTGAAGATATTCACTACCATCTTCTAACTCCACTATCAAATTAGTTCAATGGTATCAAATGATGACATTGTCATTTGGATTATTTATACTTACAAAGTTTCAAATCGATACGAAACAGTTAAAAGTAGGTTAAAATCGATTTCTAAGATAATACAGCTATTCCAAAAGCAATTTGCTTTTCAAAGTTTTAGATAAAGTTCTCTATATTGCCAGGATTTAAAGATTTTAGAATCTCTAAAAAAAAAACATAATCGTAAGTTACGTATCCGCGAATAACAAAATTTTCGGCTGCGAATACAGAAAGTGGTCTCAATTTTTTCTTCCACGAATACTGAAACCGCGAGTAAGGATCTTTTATTGCATGTAACACAATTGCAGTAGAGTTGACAAAGAAAAATATATACATTTTTAAATTAGTTTGAAATCACCTTAATGAACCTGTACCTAATGTTACTGTTTACCTGTTTACCTTGTGTTACTGTTTCAAAATTTATAATCGTCAATTTATAATTATTAAAGTGTAGAGTTAGAAGAACTTTTAACTAAGAAAATATGAAATGTAGGCTTTTATCGACACCCTCTTTGATTATTATATTACTAGTACAATATATAGTGTATAACGACGTATGAATCATCAAAATCGTCCTAGTGCCGTATAGCAGCAAACATACATACATAGACTGATAAACACATTACCCTCCTTTGCGTCGCGCAATCGGGTAAAAATAGTGTTGTAACAAAAATTACATAGTGTAGGTACTTAATTTTTTGGAGAAAAATTGTTATATTTCATTTATTACTATCCTATTTTTTTATATTATTCGATCGGTTTTAAACTAACTAAAACGTTCTAATAAAACTTTGCCCCTTATAAACACTGGTAAAGAAAATATTAATCTGACCCTAAACTCAAAGTAATAACGTCGAATATAAACTAATTATTCAGAAGTCGTTACAAAGAGAAACGACTTTTCATAACTTGAGAACTATTAACTTTCAATGGATATTGTTATAAGATGCAAATGTTATGCTATACTTTAAATACAAAAGCAACTAGAAACCCACTTCTCGCATATCTTTCGCATTTATATTTTCATATTATGCATATTTTTAAATCCGTAGGGCTTTCTAAAGGACAAATTCGTTTAGATATGATGTGAAGGTTTACATCAAATACCTTCTTTTTTTTAATGTTGGGAAGTGTATTTACGCATACCACCTGTAGACATATAAGTGGTTATGTGGGACTCACTGGCTAGAAAAGCCAGTACTACCCACTAAAACCCAACAAAACCTCCCCCGTCTCAATGGGGCACCACAGGACCGCCCACGTACTCAACCACGACGCCTCGATGGCAGGTCCGCCAAATCAGACCATAACAACCATGGGGCCGCTTCACAGTCCACTCCGTTATCAGAGAAGTACCAAGAGTAACCCGCATGGTACACCGCCCACGGAAGCGGGCCACCTCCCTGTGCGGGTTTCGCGCCTTGGTTTCGCGCCCGGCTGAACCGCCGGACGCTACTTTGCCCCCCCCCCCCCCCCCCCATACGCTACCATATGACCTCCACTTTTTATATACCTATTTGCGTAGAACGGAAGGACCAACCTGTCGTTAGGCATACTCGGCTAAAATGAAACAACTATGCTTCTAATATAGAATCTTAGTTTTCACTCACTTCAGGAATAAAACGTAGCAAATGTATGCCACCTATGTCCTGTTGCCAAATTTCATCAAAATCTGTCTAGCGTGTTATGAGAAGCCAACAAACAGACTGATAAACTTTCACATCTCTTATATTTGTTTGGGCGACCCTTAATCAACCTTGACTTCAACTATATTAAACTTAAACTAACACGGATAGGCAACGCACATCCTAAATTGCTGGGTTTAACCGCACTAAATTTTACAAAGGAATTTCTTATTTAACGAAGGTGAGCATTAAGAGGGGATTAACAAAATTCATCTCTTTATAAGGAATTATATACGGATTGAAAATTGATAAGAAAATTGATAACAAAAAGCTCTTAAGAAGGTCAAGTACATTATTTATTGGCGCGAGTAGTAATGTAGGGTACATACATATGTTTTGATTAGACTAGTCCCTACAAGAAGCATATCTGCGACGTCCTGTCCGTCTATCAAAATTGGTTCAGCGCTATATGCTTGACAACAAACGAACAGAAAGACTGAAAGACAAATTTTCGCATTTATATAATAGTATAGATTGTTTGATTGATGATTTTTATTGTTATTTAGCATGTAACACACTCCAGTCAGTGATAAATTTTTAATGTATGCTAAATATTATTTAAGTTTCACTAATCTACGAGGAAAAGACGCGAACATTAATTCGTATAATGCCAGGAAAAATTGTAGGGTTGCGTGCGATGTTGAGTCATTAAGCTGAATACAAGTGCCTACATTATATGTACGTACATATATTTTTGTAATTACATTGAATTATGCTCCAAAGTAATGATTTTTATTTGAAACTAACAGAACCCGCGGCTTTGCTCGCGATCAAACTACGAAAAATACGAAGTTTCATGAAAATATGTCCAAGGAATAACAAGTTTCATACAAACTTTAATCCCTATTTCACCCCCTTGGGGGATGAATTTTGATAAATTCTTCCTTAGTGGATGCCTCAGTCGTATGAGGAATACGTGTGCGAACTTTCAATTTTCTAGCCTTAAAGGGTCGGCCTGTACGTTGATACATCAGTCAATCACTTTTGCCTTTTATATATATAGAAATATTAACCAACTTGAAAAATGAGGAAACCAATTTAATTTTGTGTGTTCTTTACGTGTTTCATTTACGTCACAGATCATATAATACTATACCTACTTTACGTATATGAAACAATTTTAACGAAAATGCGTTATCGAAAAGTAATAAAAAGTAGAGACAAGATGATATACCTACTCAAAACAAAAATTGAAACAAAAATAGAAAATCGAGATGAACTTTGTTCATGACAAATATCAATCCTGAAATAGTATAAGTGAACTAGCGACTCGTCATCTTTTCGCTCAGGTTCGTCCCTAGGTATGTTTTATCGGTTAGTATGGATGGAATAGAGACTATATTTTTTATATATATACTCGTATGTACATAGTTATGATGAGTTTCCCTTACTTAAAAAATGATTGACACCCCATAAAAACTTCCACCCTATCCTCCTTTTACCCCCTTCAGGGATCATTTCCGGGATGAAAAACTATATCCTTCCCAGGCTTTTAAACTGCCTTCATACCAAATTTCAACTAAGTCGGTTCAGCTAAGTAGGCGTAAAAAGGTAACAGACAGACAGATCAAGTATGGATTTATGATGATTGTCATTTGTCAATATAAAAAATATTTCAAATAATATGAAGAAAAATGAAAGTCAAATACAGTAACATAAAAAAATATGTTAGTTAACAAAAGTTGAAATATCTTTATTTTCCGTGCTGCATAGTCTGTTTCATAGGATTTAATAAAATGGTATATATATTTCCCCGTTTCACCTTGACTTCCTTGACCTATATACCGTTATATCCTCGTATGCGAAAATAGGGGTAGCATATTTTATTATAACGCACAAGATTACATACCTAAAACAATAAAATAAATAATTCCACTACTTTTTTAAAATAATATATAATTTTAAGCAAATTTTATCTAACAAGGTATAATACAATCTATTAAAGATATTTTCCTACCTACCAGAAATTCACAAAGTTTTGGGTAAAATATTTAGAATTTACTGTACAGAAAGCTAAAACATTTTAGGATGTTTAAAATAAAAATCTCAAGAATTTGAATAAGCCTTTTTATACATATTTGTTCATTTTGTTTTTTGCTTCAGTAATAAGACGACTATAACAATACGACTTATGAGAACGGGTTAAATATCTAACTCTCAGGAAATTAAAATGGAAATCTGTAAAATTATATGTTTAGATGACCCCTTTTTCTTTCCGGCCATAAAATGCAACCAATTACTTTCTTGTCTAAATCCTATATCTAACATATAATAAAAGTGTAACTGATCGCAGTCTGCAGATGGTAGATATATGACAAAAAATATTATTGAGGGTCTTTATTAACGCAATCGATCTCAAAATAATGATTTTTAGAATATTTGTCCGTTTGTGCGCGGTAATCTCAGAAACGGCTTAACCGATTTGGGTGCGATTTTCACTAATGTATTATAATAAGCTTCACTTAACATTTAATATTTGTTTTATTTCCATCGTTTAATGAACAAAAAAGTTATGTCAATTGAAAGAATCACCTATTGACGAACCCGAGCGAAACGAGGGTGAGTCGCTAGTCTACATATATAAACAATATAAGATAATCTATAAATTGAAGCTATCTTTAACAGCATAATGTAAAGCAAACTTAAGCAAATTGTCAAGTAATTTTTAAGGAGCATTATAAAATTAACCAGTAACTGCGATGTAATTTGTTTACATAATCTCCCTAATCTCCTGAATATAACAACGAACAAGCTTTAAGGAAAGCTTATTATACCATAAACAGTCTTTATAAATAAGGAGAATTTATTAAAAAAAAATATTTCCACCTTGTTTAAAGGTTTTTATTTTACTGTAACCCGTAAACAGAATAACGCGAATATTTACGTAGGTACTGTATGTTTCTTCGTAGAAAATCGTCGACCTTCACCTATCTGTTTGTCGCATGAAAAGTTTTATTTTATATTCCCTACTAAAATATAATATTAAACTACAAATTTTGAATACAAAATTTTATTATTGTCACTTTATAATAAAATCTTCAATTCAATAAAATCTTGTTATAATAAGGCCAGCGATTAAAGCTCGCTTCGCTCGGGTTCGTCCCTAGGTGATTCTTTAAATTGACTTTAGATTGTTAATTTATTAAAAAAAAACTATTGCGTTAATAAAGACCCCCAATAACAGTATTTTACAAATATCTTCCATGTACAGACAGCGATCAGTTACAATTTTATTATATGTATAGATTTCCATTTTATTAAACAGCACTTGACACTAGGAACTACCATTTTAGAGAAAGTTTGTAAATGAGTGCGCGCACGTGCGCGTATGTGTGCGTGCGTGCGTGCGTGCGTGCGTGCGCGCGTGCGTGCGTGTGTGTGCGCGTGCGTGCGTGTGCGTGTATGCGCGTGCGTGACTATGCGTGCGTGCTTGTGCGTGTGTGTGCGAGCCTGTGCGTGTGCATGTGTATGTGTACGTGTGTGTTTATCACTCTTTCACGATGAAACGGCTGGACGGATTTGGATAAAATGATAGCACAGAATGTGTATGGCCTGGTACTGACTGACATATCTACTACTTGTATTAGGCATCTAGAGGCGCACAGCAAAGCAAAGCAAGTCGCTAGTAATACATATATGATATTAAGCAAATTCAAAATCTATGTTCTACTACGAACTAATTTGTAGCGAAGATATTAAAAAATAAGAATTTAAGCGCAAAAATGGCTTACAAAATCATGCAATACTAATTCACTTAAGTTAAATGCTTAAGTTTCAAGGAGTTAGTAAATGAACGAATAAGTGAGCGGAAAAAGTGGAATTAACTAAGATGGAATCTTAGTCAAAAGGAGTGTAAGACCGCATATGAATTTTCCTGGAAGTAATATTGTAGAAAAATGTTCATTTTTCCTTACTAAACGTATAACCATCTAAAAGGCGTCTACTGACTTCAAACCCTAGACTATACAAATGTGCACTAATTTTTAACCATAACATGGTTCAAGGTCAATGATCTTATTAATAACAATTTTAAAGAATATATAATTAAACTTCAATGCACTAAAAAGTAATAAATAACATACACACACACACACACACATATATATATATATATATATATATATATATATATATCTGTTATTTACATATTTATTTTTTTTACATTATTTACAAATAATACTGATATATACATATGTATATGATATTATATGTAATAGGTTTTTATTATAATAGGTACAGTATATAATCGAATATTTTTGAAATAGATGTCAGCCAACGCAGGGCACGGCAAATCTTTAGATTTCAGATGTGTCATATTATGGTGTCTTATATTTTATACTTAACTAGCAGAACAGCTTCGCTCGCGATCAAAGCACGAAAAATACAACATTTCATGCAAATATGTTCAAGGAATAAAAAGTTTCATACAAACTTTTACCCCCTATTTGACCCCCTTGGGGGTTGAATTTTGGAAAATTCTTCCTTATTGGATGCCTTCGTCACGTGTGCGAAATTTCATTTTTCTAGCCTGAAGGGTTTGGCCTGTGCATTGATACATCAGTCAATCACTTTTGCCTTTTATATATTATATAGATATATATATTATATAGAAGATAGATTATACATTGTCTTGTCCCTCCATTTTATAAATCGGTTGAAAAGAAAGAAAATTTTCTTATAATGAAATTTGAAAGTTATTATTTCTTTGTTCTTATTTTCCGTGTAAAGGAAGCAACGGATAATCGCAATTTTTTGCAAAGATGTATTTTATAGACTGTTTACTTTTTATTCCAGGACAAATTTTTAGTCGTCCTTTTGGGGATCGAAGCCTATTTCAAAATGTTACGCAAAGGACACTAGTTTAAGATTGCATGTTTAAATTTATTCACATATATATAGGTAAGTTTTAACAGTTAGTATAGATTTCTCAGAGGTGCGATATTTTTCCGCAGTAAAAAATATCTTATATGTTAACCCGGATAACCAGCTATCATCATACTAAATTTCATCAAAATCTGTACAGTGGTTTTCTTGTGATGCGGTAACAGACAGACAGACAAGCAAAAATTCTAAAAACTATAGTATCGGCTTCTGTATCGATAATAAAGTCTATTTCAATAAGATTTTCCGAAAAATATTTAATGTACAGATTCGACTCAGTAACAATTTTATTATAGGTATGTATAGATTAATATCGACCACATGTCAAAAGTTTATTTACAAAATCCCTTACATAAGTTAAGAGTGAAAAGTTAATATGTGGGGCACTGCGATAGGTAGGTAAGTGGGTAGCTGCTCGTAAAATATTCGCTCACTTGATCTTCATACTCTCAAAGTGAGTAATATACCTACATATTTTCAATAATAACCGTATGGTACATTCTAAGTACGCTGTTTATTTAATAGACAAAGCGAGTTTGTTACCCGTGCATAGTAGGTTATGTTTATGGTTTAACGAATTAGTTTAAATAATTAATTATTGTAATTATGGGGGTGTTTTTTTTTAATTTATATATGTTCCGGCCTACCCTTGAGGTATAATCTATTTAACTATACATAAAGAAAAGAACTATGAAAATAGTTTCACAAATGGCGATGTCGCGTAACAAACCTACGTACAAAAAATCAGACGAATTGAGTAGTTACATCCTTCTTTTGAAGTTGGTAAAAATTCAAGATGTCGTATAAAATAGTATGGTGAAATAATGTATATATAGGCTTCAGTTAACATATTTTAAATGCCGAAATGAGCAGAGAATTGCGTTAAATATTTTAAAATGCGAGATAAAATTACTTACACATACAAATATATATACAAACTAGCGACTCACCCTCGCTCTGCTCGGGCTCGTCCCTACTTACGTTTTAAGTTTAGTATAGATTTCTCAGAGATATTTTCCCGTAGTAAAAAGTATCCTATACGTTGACCCGGATAACCAGCTATCACCATACCAAATTTCATCAAAATCCCTCCAGTGGTTTTTCGTGATGCGGTTACAGACAAACAGATAGACAGACACAAATTCTAAAAACTATAGATTCGGCCTCTGTATCGATAAAAATTTCTATTTCAATAATTACATATAAGTAGGTATGTATGTATAAGTATAAAAGAACGTCAACTGAGTGATTCACGAAAATAGATACGTATTACTTGCTAATAAAAAGTACGAGAAAGCTGCGGAATTGACTGATGGTCCTATAAAATTGAATTTTGCGCTCTACAGTGCATGTTAAAATAATATATTTCACTTGTTTTAGCTCACGATTCCGCTCTTGTAATACATTAATGTACAATTTCTCCGTCTCTAATGTTCATAGCATGATGCCTTCTTATAAACTTCCTCAAAATAGGTTAAGAAAATTTTTCAAATCAGATTTTCAATTCTGAATTTTACTAACAAAAAACTAACGCGTCAGTTTCATAATAGAAGTAACGAAAATTATATATGAACATTGTACAATGTACTATAAGTATCATAGGTACACTTAAACAATTATATAGACGACACGTTTGGCTCAGTTTGTAGTGACCCTACTTGCTGTGCCAGTGGTCGTGAGTTCGAGTCCCGCCGGGGGCATTCATTTGTGTGATGAGCACGAATATTTGTACTCCAGTCATGGGTGTTTGTATTTATAATATGTATGTATTTAAAGTTACATATGTGTAGTGTATCAACTATCTGGTATCCATAACACAAGCCTCGTAGCTTACCAGGGAACTAGATGGTACTGTGTGTTAATGTCCCAAAATATTTATTATTTTTTATGTGCGTGACCGCGTGCCTGGATTCGCAATTATACTTCATACCACAGTGAAATATGTTCGCGGATTCAGTTCTCAGTACTCTAGGTCAAAGAAATATTTGAACATGTTATTCTTTGTCATTATGTTATAGGATATTTTGACGGATAATATATCGAGTTTCGTTAGTCACTTTTTTTAATATAATATTTTCAACATAAAATTAGGTAATCACAGCTTTCAGTAAGTTTAAAGCTAAAAAATATTGAATTTTTTAAGTTAAGCAAAGTTAAGTTATTTAAAATATTCAATTTTGAAATCTAAATACTTTCTTAGATTTACGCGAATATTTAAAATTTTAAATAAAACTATCTTTTCGGATTATTTCGGATTGTTCCTGTCTGTAACAAGTATATAACGCCTTTGAGATGTTTAACACCTTAGTCTCTCCCGTGACCATGATTGCTGTAAAGCAATCGAAACGTCGGGAACCAAAAATCAAAATAAATCCGCGAAATAATCCGCAAAGATAGTTTTATTTAAAATTTGAAATCTAAAATTAATTAAAAATACAAACAGCAGTATATAAATAACGGTCTTTTAATAAAATACGTATGAATATCTTACATTAAAACGTACGTTACCCTGATTTATGAATGTGAATCCGGAGGGTAATTTCGCATACGTGTCGGAGTGCGGAATTTTCAATGGCCTCTATGTACGAATTCAAATTCTAAACCTTCACCACAAGCTTGCTTTGTTTGTATTACAACTTCAACACAAGCCTCGTAGCTTACCTTGGAACTAGATGATGCTGTGTAATAATGTCCCAACAACATATTTATATTCAAACATCCAAACATATAAATTTTCACATTTATAATATTAGTAAGATGGTAAGTCGCTAGTACGCAGACACAGTAGGTTGAATTGTCTATGTACGCAAAGTACCTACATACTATATAGCGTGAAGGCATGTAGGTATTTATACAAAACGAGAGACGATAACAGTAAAACAGGCTTCAAGAACGTATCAAATGTTCCCAAATGTTTCCTCTGGAGATTCTACTGAGTATGGCAAACAAAGTTAAGGGCAATCTAACTTAAAGGATCTCTAAGACTTGTGCTATGAATAATAACTCTTTTTGGTACATCTATTTTTCTTATTAAATTATATCATTCTCATCTCTCATATTATGTAGAAAATATAATTTATTTCTGCTCATGAAATAAAGCAGTAAGGGCTTTCTGTCTGTTTTTTTTTTTAAATTAAGGAAATGCTAAAGAGATTGCCAATCACAATGTAGACACGTGTGTACAGTTATTTGTTTTTGTTTATCCATACTAATCTTATAAATGAGAAAGTAACTGTCTGTTTGTTACCTTTTTACGCTTAAACGCTGAACATATTACGATAAAATTTAGCACGGATTATAGATTTTATCATAAAAACGACATATACTACCTTTTATCCTCGCCACGCTTGCCATGCGAACAGAGTTGCGGGTAAAATCAATCTTTATATGTGTGAAACATAATAAGAAAAAAAAAACGATACTAAAATATACCTACTATATCTAATAGCTCTACTAAAAGACCGCTTAAGCTTTGTATATCATACACTTTCATATATAAACCGTAGATCATGTTAATGTTTCCAAAGTAAATAGAAATGCTTAAATCCCTAGTAATATGCTTTAGGAACACAAATGGTTAACTCCACGCTATATACATGTGGATTTGGTAATCTTCTACAATTAATGACAAAAGCAAAATATTAAGTATAATAAAGGGATGGGCGGGTCGTGAATTTTTTATGGGTTCATGATTAAATGAATTAGATCAGTCCAATATGTCGTAGGACATGCTACCTGGATTTGGTGTATCGTGTAAATACTAATACATAATATGTGTCTAAAGTGTATTAAAAGTATTATCGCTACATATTATAAAGTCTCGTATGTCTGTCTGTCTGTCTGTTTGTCTATCTGAACGCGACAAACTCAAAAACTACCACTACCATAGATGGAGTAATTTGTGAGGAAGGTTTAGATGTATAATTAGTTCATTAAGGTTTTGTGTAAATTGGCTCAAATATGACGATTATTGTTAAAGATGTCGGAAAAATCATGCTGATTGGGAGCTTTATTGGCGTACGCCGCGTAAAGTTAAAAGTTATGTGAAAACATTGCGTTACAGAATTATTCTTCTTAAAAAGATCTGCTAAACTATAACAACGCTATGTGCACGTAGGTACCTAGGGATGCACCCGAGCGAAGTGAGGGTGCGTCACTAGTAAATAATAACTATAATAATCAATATTATAAGTATAGAATATGCACATTCATACCTTAACACAAAGGCAAGTAAATATTTACTTTCATAAATAGATAAGAAAAAGGACATTATAAGAGCAAGTAAATTCTAATTAAGTCCCTAAAAGGTATATAAAGAAAGCTCAGTTGTATTTTAAATTAAGTTTTGTATTGCCATCTGTTTTTCTATGAATTTAAATTGTTATATTGTTCAGAAACAGGTATCTATCAATGTGTGAGACACTACTTCTTACACGTACAGATAAAATATAAGAATCTAAGAAGTATAAAGTAACTCGTGCTTTGAATAATTCAGTCTTCTCCCGTTTTCCGGATTTCTCTAAATTATGCAACGGTTATACACGTGTAGGTTATCTAAGTAAATATTTATTAAGTTCATGAAAAAATCTTTATTCATTGTCAAAAAAAGCAATAGATCCTCGCTACATTATTAATATAATGATTGCCTGTCTGTCTGTTCCGGCTAATCTCCGAAAAGGCTGGACCGCTTTCAGATAGCTTATGTTATAAGGAGTAACTTAGGTGACTTTTATTTTAGAAAAAGAATCAGGGTTCCGCGTAGAAAAATTAAAACCCATGAAATTATGATCAAAATCAGCTTACCCAGGGACACATACGAGCGAAGCGAGGGTAATTCGCTAGTCTATACATATAATAAAATTGTAACTGATCGCTGTCTGTACATGGAAGATATTTGAGAAAAACTATTATTGGGGATGTTTATTAACGCGCAATAGAACCCAAAACAATGATTTTTAGTTTTTTTGTCTGTTTGTCGGTTTGTCTGTGCGTTTATGCGCGCTAATCTTAGAAACGGCTTAACCGATTTGGATGCTGTTTTCACTAATGTATTGTAGTAAGCTTCACTTAACATTTAGTATTTGTTTTATTTCAATCGGTTCCTAAATAAAAAAGTCATGTCAATTTAAAGAATCATCTAGGGACGAACTCGAGCGAAGCCCAGTGTGAGTCGCTAGTTATTAATATATACAGATACATACAATCATACATATAGGTATAGATTAAAATCGTTACCTCTAGAGCTTAAATGTATTATATATATTTAACTAGCATTGCCCGCGGCTCCGCCCGCGTTTAGATGATCAAAAATTAAATTCTAGGTTTTACACATTAGTATACTTTTACATACACCACTTTCATTGCGCACCGTATGATTGGTAAATAATGGCAGAGATTGACAATGCCACAGAGGTGAGGAACCTTTAATCTCATAGTTACGTTAATCTCATAGTTGATTTAGTAATATTGCACTTTTTGTTTTAGCAATAACATTTATGTACGTCTATACTTCTGTTTTGTTTGTTTGTTTGTTTAGTTTTGGGCGATAAGCTCTCAAACTATGGAATTAATTTTTATATTTTTTCTAATAGACAGCCATTGATTAATATTTAGCTGATTATATAAATTACTTAATGGTAACTTTTTTTAATGTTAATTTATCGCGAAACAGGGATTGGTTAGCGCTAGTTAGTAATATTGCCCAAAACGATTTTAAAAGAAAGTGTAATAAGCAAATAATTCTAAGCAAATACTTTTTATTATTTCATATGGCTCGGCTAATATGATTAAAGCCGTAAGCATTTTATTGTGTCCTTTATCTTCCAAGAAATGATGTCCAAAAAAAAAGCTAAAAAAGTTGAGATATAACAGTTTCTAATATACTTCTTCATAGTTTTTGAGATATGGAATATTTTTAGTTACCCGCTTTGTCAGTTTAACAACCATAACCTTGTTTTCCATAGAATGTTATAAAAAATTATGAATCGAACTTATTTTTACGGTTGATAAAATGAGTCGCTATTGTGGAAACGTAAATGTTATTTGTATTTATTTTAGTGTTAACCTAACAAAACACGTAAGTAAGAAAAACAACACAGTATTTTGCTATACGAAACCTAAAATAAGCGAGTTGGAGTTGCCCAATTTTTAGATTAAAAGATTAAAAAATATTAACATTATTTACTAAAAAAATAAAAACTTACAAATATTTTCATTTGAAAATTGTTTCGACCAACAAAATATTACTAATATGTTACTAATTTATAAAGCTTGTTTGTCTTTATTTTATTGAAAATTTGAACACGGGCGGGGCCGCGGTTAATTTAGTAATAATTCTAATAAAGTCATAGAAAGGTCACATCTGTACATATTTTTTTGATTAAAACTACGCATTTTAAAAACACATGGTGACATCTATTGTCAAATATCTAAATAACACATAAATAAATTTTCATTTAAACAACTATTTTAATGAATAAAATAGCGCTATTGATATTTCTTTTAAGATAAGCTTTTTTTAATAGTTTAACATATATAAGTTACCTTGCTAAAATGTTAATAGTACCATCGTGCTTTTATTTTAACCAGTTTTTGTATTTTTTCTCAGAAATAAAAGACTATCCTATATGTTGAGTCGGATAACCTGCTATCACCATACCAAATATCATCAAAATCCCTCCAGTGGTTTTTCTGTGATGCGATGCGATACAGACAAACAGACAAAAATTCTAAAAACTATAGATTCGGCCTCTATATCGCTAATAATGAATATTTCAATAAGATTTTTCAAAAAATATTGAATTTACGGATTCGGCTTAGTTACAATTTGATTATATTATGTGTAGTTACTAATTTATAAAGCCAAAAAGTTTGCTTTATTGAAAATTTGAACACGGGCGGGGCCGCGGGTAATTTAGTAGTAATTCTAATAAAATCGTAGAAAGGTAATATCTGTACATTCATTTTTTTTGGAATTAAAACTACGTATTTTAAAAACACATGGCGACATCTATTGTCGAATAGGTACCTAAATAACACATAAGTATATATTAATTAAAATAACTATTTTAATGGATAAAATAGCGCTATTGATAATTTGATTTTCAAGATAAGCTACTTTTAATAGTTTTTACCATATTTAGTAAGTTACCTTGCTAAACTGTTTACAGATAGTATCATCGTGGTTTGTTCCAACCAGTTTTTGTATTTTTTCTCAGAAATTATATATTTTCCCGCGGTAAAAAGTATCCTATATGTTGACCCGGATCACCAGCTATCATCATACCAAATTTCATCAAAATCCCTCCAGTGGTTTTTCTGTGATGCGGTAACAGACAGACAGACAGACAGACAGACAGACAGACAGACAGACAAAAATTTTAAAAACTATAGATTCGGCCTCTGCATCGATAATAATGTCTATTTCAATAAGATTTTCCCAAAAATATTTAATGTACAGATTCGGCTTAGTTAGAATTTTATAATATGTATAGATATGGCAAAATTCTTGATATTATTACGAGTATGTTCACCCGTTAAAAGGTTTCGTCTTTACGCGTGGGATCCGCCATTAGTTTGGTGTCCCATATAACAGCTGTTTACTAAAGGCTTATATTCGGGGGCTATTTTTAGATTAACAAATATTTTTTATTAATTTTATAATATTATGAAGAGAAAAAGTTTGTTTGTTTGTTTGTTTGTATGTAAATAGATGGAGAGGGGAATTATATCTGCAATTAAAGATGTACATATTATTGTATAGGAAATATTGTTAGTATTTTTATTTTTTATTTTAAGACCACACTAATTTTACTAGCGACTCACCCTCCATTCGCTCGGGTTCGTCCCCCATACAAACTTTCATTCCGATTTTCACCCTCTTAAGGAATGATTTCCGGGATAAAAACTATCCTATGTCCTTCCCAGGGTCTCAAACTATCTTCTTGCTAAATTTCATCTAAATCGGTTCAGTAATTTTAGAGCTTATTCGGTACAAGCAAACAAACAAAAGAATCTTTTCTCTTTATAATATTAGTACCTAATTATAGATAATCCGTATTAATATCCGTATCAATTTGAAAGTTTGGGAGAATTTATGGATGTTTGTTACTATTTCACGCCAGAACGGCTGAACGGATCTGGATGAAATTTGGCACAGAGATAGATTATAGTCTGGAATAACACGTAGGCTTATACTTTTTATCCCGGAAAAATGTACGGTTCCCGTAGAATAGGTTTGTTTTTGTTTTCCTAGAGGCGAACCCGAGATAAGCGAGGTTTAGCCGCTGGTATTTAATAATTTGGTTATTTTGTGAATATTTAATTATTTAATCAACTCATCCAAAATATTCCTTTTCAATTCGGCTAGCATAGTAGTAAAATAAAAGCAGTAGGTATGACTCGCAAGAATGTATGAATGTCGTTTTTAATCAATATCGATGAATCGTCCGTTACGATGCAGGAAAACAAGGACTTGCTTGTCAGTATAGACAGCAGGCATTGATATAGACAGCAGGAATTCATGTTTTTGCTATTTTGAAATAGGTATAAAAATTGCTTTATCATACTTAATATTAGTGAATATATATTATCTATACTAATATTATAAAGCTGAAGAGTTTGTTTGATTGTTTGTTTGTTTGGTTGAACGCGCTAATCTCAGGAACAGTCACAGTGGATAGTCCATTTATCGAAGAAGGCTTTAGGCTATATATCATCCCGAAAAAATGTACGGTTCCCGTGGGATAGAGTTATTTTTGTCTAGAGACGAACCCGAAGCGAGGGTGAGTCTCTAGTTAATATTATAAATGTAAAAATACCTATGTTTGTTTGTCCTTCTTTCACGTCGAAAAAGAGTGATGGATTGGTGTGATTTTTTTGTGTGGATATTGTTGGAGAGCTAAAGAGTTACCGCGAGATATTATCTCATTATAACAGATTATTCCATACTAACCGTTAAAATAGGGACGAAGCTAAGCGAAGCGAGGGTGAGCCGCTATTCGTTAATATATAAATATTTATATGGAAGTAGTTAACCTTTTCTTTTATAACGTTAGGAAATGCATTTAGACACGAGGTGTGGGACTCACCGGCAAAGCCAGTACTACCCACTACAACCCAACGGTACCTCCCCCGTCTTAATAGGGCATCGCAGGATCGCTTACGCACGTAACCACGACACCCCGACGGCAGGTCTGCCGAAATAGACCACAACAACCATGGGGTTGTCAGTACACTCTGATATCAGAGAAGTACCAGGGGCAACCCGCATAGCACAACGCCCACCGATATAAGCCGCCTCCTAGTGCGTTTCTTGGCTTCGCGCTCGGCTGTATTGCCGGGCATTAAATTTCATGTATTTCAGCCCTTTTTAACGTCCCACTGCTGGACACGAGCCTCCCTTCAATACGAGGGGGATTAGGCCATAGTCTACCACACTGGCCAAGTGTGGGTTGGCGGACTTTACATGTCTTTCGAAAACTTGCTAGGTTCTCTCAGACATGTAGGTTTCCTCACGATGTTTTCCTTCACAGTAAGGCGAGTGGTAATCAAGTTAGAAATGATTCGCACATGAAAATATCAGAGGTCCAAGACCCGGGATTAGAACCCGCTTCACTTGGTTTCCCAAGCGAGCGCGTTACCACTGGGCTACCACTGCCTTCATAAATTTCATACAGCAAATATAAGATTTATATCATATTTTCTATATATTAATATGGATACCTTGTGACTATGAGAGATGGATTGAATTGAGCAAGTCTAAATACGATTTTCATGTACCTACAAAACATTATGGCAGAACGCTGATAGATTACTTTATTGCGTGAGAATGTACATGAATATGAGAAGATAGCAAAAATAATCTATACACAGTATACATTCTGCAGGAATCGTTGAAAAATAAATCAATAAGAGATCAAATTTTACTGAATACTATTTCTAACGTTCAACATCACAGATCATATTATAATACTATGTATTCATTCATGCACAATATGAAAAAACATAGAAAATGATGAATAATATGGAAAATTTATGAAAAAAATATGAAAAATTATGAAAATCGTTTCAAAGTTGGCGAAAATATTATGTATCATACAAACAAAACATATGTATAATTGAAGCGAGTACTTTCCCTTCTACTCTTTGAATATTCTCTTTTATTTGGTAACACTCATCTTATACATATTATGTCCATATATCATCGTGATATTCATCAAGCCACTTAAACTACAAAGCTTGGTAGATATTTATTTCATACTAGCGATTCACCCTCGCTTCGCTCGGGTTCGTCCCTAGTTTGCTTCCCAAAATAAAATTAATTAATTAATTTGCTTTTTTTTTTTCGTGGGACCCTTCTAAAATAAAAGTAGCCTAAGTTACTCCTTATTACATCAGCTATCTGTCAGTGAAAGTCCCGTCAAAATCGGTCCAGCCATTTCAGAGATTAGCTGGAACAAACAGACAGACAAAAATTGTAAAAATGTTGTTTTGGTATATGTACCGTGTATATATCCATGCGGTTATTTTAATATTACAAACAGACACTCTAATTTTAATTATCTGTATAGATTATTATTTATTATACGCACGTATATAAAGTCGAAATAGATTATTACCCTCTTTCTAAGAAAGGACAAAATTTTTTATTAAACAATATAATATGTTTTATCAATAAAATATCATCCCAGGGAAGATTAAAGCGGTTTTTGTATATGAAATGCGGCGGATAAACGATGACAAGTAGTACTTTGTAATAACAGCGGTTAATATTTTATAATGACATCTGTATGAATAGATTAAAAGCAAATTTTATGTGTATTTATAGGCTAAAATTCTCTCAATAATCCTACTGTGGATGTTTAGATGTATGGACGTTTGTTACATTTTTACGCAAAAACTACTGACTGGATTTTAATGAAACTTTACAATAATATTGCTAATAATATAGCATCAGAGTAACACATAGGCTACTTCTTATCCCGGAAAAATGTACGGTTCCCGTGGGATAGATTTGTTTTTATTTTTTTAGACTCTAGTGAGTGTTATAAAAGTAGTAAACGATTTCAAACCCACATGTGACATAAAGTAAAAGGCTTTAAAATTATTTAATATTATATAAAGTGGGGTTAAGTTTAGTGGTTGTGGACTAAATTGCAATGCGCAAGCGAGGCCGGAGGTTTTAAGTAGTAATTTAATAATTTCATAAAACAAATTGTTAGTACTCTAACATCGGATAGAGCAGTAAAATTTTTAACTGCCGCATTCAGAATTAAAAAATAAACAGTAAAAACTTTAATAGTGTCATGACGTTGATTATTATGCTAGTAGGTACTAGTTTTCCGCGGTTGAGTGATGAATCCACCATTTGAAACGTATTTTTTTCAAACTAGGGTAATAATAATAATAATAATGTCCTCCTGACCGATTCCGGCCACGGCGGCCAATCTCATTGAGACTAGCCAACTGCGCAGGAGATATTATAGTGCACAAGTGTACGCGCAGACACAAGTGCACTCTCTATTCCTGTCACTCTCATACTCCGGTGGGACGACTACTCGACACGACCGGTGAGAGTTAAGGCGCAGGACCGACGGCTTTACGTGCTCTCCGAGGCACGGGGGTGAAACACCGCCAACTTCCCAACTCCGGGCTGTTACTGAGGCTTACTATACAGAAAGACTCAATAACTAAACTTGGCCCGACCCGGGACTCGAACCCAGGACCTCAGGATGTGCAGCCGTACATGCTAGCCACTACACCACCGAGGCAACTAACTAGGGTAAATGCAGCTATTAACGACCCATCGAAAATCTGCAGGTTTCACCGACCCATTAACATATTTCGCATTTAATTTGTCTATAAAAATGTTAAACTATACATTGTGAAGAAATTATGCGTGTTCATTGTATTATGTTCAATTTGAAGTTATGTTTGTGTGCATGGTAACTCGGGAAAGGGACAAAATACATTAGTTTTTCTGACGATAGCGAGTGCGCAGATCATTTCATACTGGACCTTACTCCCTCTGGCAAGTAAGTTATACTTTTGGTTAAGAATTTCTCTGCTTGTACATAATACTTATAGATATTTAGTATAGCCAAACATATTAATTATGGTGTATATTATGCATTTAGCAACACATTTTATAGGATTTGAATAATATTATGAGGTAAAATTTAAAATTAAATTAGAGCGGAAATAGCTTCGTGGATTTGATTCTTAGCAGCAATTACCGACCCTTAGATCGTTAATAGCTGATGCACATTGTTTACCTTTTCGTATTTATGTTTAATTTGTGTCAGTAAAATAATTCATTTTCATGCTCCAGACAGATCTCGAGTGATCTACTTGTGAGAATATCTATTAACGACATACAATTTTTAAACTGGTTTACTTCTTTTTTTGTGATCTTTAATCACAATTTGGTTAACTTTCTAAAGATTTGTACTACATCATAGTTAATATATGTATTCATAATAAAATAACTTACGAGTACATTTACAAATCATATTACTGCTTTCAATCAGTTATTTTTATCGGGATTAGGAATTAGAATTGATCATCTAAGTACTATTTATTTTTTATGAGTCGGTAAAACATATTATAGTTGGTTATAAAGTACTAATTACCGACCCATATGAGTCGGTAATAGTCACAATGAGAAGCTATCTCCGAGTCTAACCCTATTCCACTAAGGCTACGCTTGAATCCCGCATACCTACGTATTATATTTTTTTTCTAAAACAGTTTTTGTACATTTAGATAATATTAACTTTACAGATAAAATGTTATTTTTTTTTAAGGGGCATGAATCAAAGAAATTGCAGGAAAGCCTACACCAAAGTTGCTCTCAATACAGCGATTGCGGCTATTAATGAGGCTTGAGTTTATATCAAGCGTCAAAAAAAAAACATTCCAAAGACTAACGTGATAAGCGAGATAAAAATACAAAAATGAGATATGTGGCGTTCAGCCGATACTGAGTTTAAATGAAGAAGGAATGATTGTTGACTGGATTCACTACCTGGGCAAGTCGGGCTTTCCAATCACAAAAGAACAATTTATGGAGTATCAAAGGAGATTAAAGAAAGAAAAAAAAAGAAAGGATAGTAAGAAAAATCTTGGAAAAAAAGAATCAATGAAAGCAAAAGAAAATTAGAAGAGTTAGATAAGAAGAAGTCACTTAAAAATAAAAAAAAAAATCTGTTATACAAGGTAATAATTTATTTTAGAATAACAAAACTAGCACCAGAACAATCTTTGAAAAAACCAACAAACGAAATGAGTATTCTGAAACCATGGTGGTAAATACTGAAGATTCTCCCGAAGCTGCAACAACAACATATTGTGAAACTGATCATTCTACACAGGCGAGAGAGGCTGTAAAACGTCACTGCTTTTATAGCAGCGAATCTGAAGATGAATCTATATTTTGAGATTATTTTTAAAGTACCTACTTAATTATTATCCATATTATCTAATGGATGTATGATCTCAATCAAAAAGTTCCTACTACCAATACGTAATTATTTTTCACATAATTTGTTGATATCTACTCTATTAAAAACTAATACATGTTATTTTGTTTACATCTCTACGAAGTGACGAACCTAAAAATGAATGTTTATAAGTATAAAATTGTTTTATTTCCTTATAATCGGTAATACCTTCATAAAAATCGTTAATAGCTTCATAGCCGTTGGAGGGGGTCGGTAATGGAAGCATTTGACTTGCTCACATTAATAATTTTTTTTTCTAAGATCTCATTGTATTTTATTATTTTTATGATAAAAAATTTAAACTACATATTCAAAATTTACATATAAAAGTAAACAAGTAGGTGTATACGGATCCGCTGACCTTAAAAAATCACATCAATTTCAAAGTTGCCTTAAAGGGGTCGGTAATACCTGCATTTACCTTAATTTTGATTTCAAAAATACGAGGAATCACTTTGAGTGTACTTTTTTGTGTACGTTGATGAAATAAAGCTCATATTAATAAAATCGGTTCAGAATTGCTCATTAATAATGATTATGCTCAAATTTCGATCGCTGGGCGAACACCTAGTATACACACGAAAACAATATGGAATAATGTTGGAATGACTGCTCATATTCGTTTGCCATTGCAAACTACTCGTGGCACTCTACCGACAAAAATTATACAATATTTTATAAGAAAATAAAAATGGTACCCAAGACGTACTAATTTAAAAAAAAAACAAATATTTCTAATTAGGACATATGATATATGTAACAAAGTACCTAGTACGAGACGCCCAAGATTCGAACTGATTGATATAATACTGTTGAACTTACGTTTAGATAAATATGGTAAGATTTAGGAGCTTAGCTTAGACTTGAGACTTGAGCCTTGAAGCTGCTCAAATAGTTTCATAAGATATCTTAAGGACGCCAACTCGGGATCTAGATTACGACGGCATTCTCGAAAAAGAATTTTCCTTTAGAGACAATTTACAAAAGAAACGACAAAATAAACTTAAGACAATGATATATTAAGTAAATAATAAATAAATAAATATGTTGGGTTTACACACAGCACCATCTAGTTCCATGGTAAGCTACGAGGCTGGTGTATGGATACCAGATTGTTGATAGACTAATAAAACTTTAAATACATACATATTATAAATATAAACACCCATGACTGGAGTACAAACATTCGTGCTCATCACACAAATGAATTCCCCCAGAGGGACTCGAACCCGCGACCGCTGGCACAGCAAGTAGGGTCACTACGCACTGAGCCAAATGTGTCGTCAATATAATAAAATGATAATGATCGTAAAACATTTATAGGCGTCAGGAAAACTGTATTCCGTTTCAGTTGGCCTATTTTAGTTTCAAATCTATACATGATATAATAAAATTGTATCTGATCGCTGTCTGTACATGGAGGATATTTGAGAAAAACTATTATTATTGGGGGTCTTCATTAACGCAATAGAACCCAAAACAATGGTTTTTAGAATTTTTTCTGTTTGTTTGTGAGTTTGTTTTAGAAACGGATTTGGGTGCAGTTTCCACTAATGTATTGTGGTACTCGTAAGCTTTACTTAACATTAAGTATTTGTTTTATTTAAACCGGTTCATAATTTATAAAAAAAAATGTCAATTTAAAGAAACACCCAGGGACTCACCCTCGCTCCGCTCGGTTTCATCCCTAGCTTGCTTCCCAGTACAAACTGTCATCCCCAATTTTCACCCCCTTAAGGGATTATTTTCGGGATAAAAAAAGTCCTATGTCCTTCCCAGAGTCTCAAACTATCTTCTTACCAAAATCCATCTAAATCGGTTCAGTAGATCCAGAGATTACCCCCTACAACGTCACAAACTCACAAACTTTACTTCTTTATAACATTAGTACCAATAGATTTCTTGAATACTGGTATAACTTTAAATGTTAGAAAAGAGCAATATACATATATTTGCTATGCGTAGGAAGAACATAATAATTAATTGTTGCGTGTCCTGAACTTTCAATTAGAGGTTACTTATATTGATATTAGCTTAATCAGCTAACTACGAGTAACTTAAGCTAGGGTTCAAGTTACTTTTATTCAAGTTATTATATTAGTTATTTGTTTTAAGTAATTGCAAACCTGCAACCATTTTGCTTATTTTTAAGAGTTTCGGTCCAGTTAAAATCTATCAACTAATATTCTTACGCTGTCCATCTTTCGTCGAGATATTTGTATATTAGTTTTTGCCCGCAGCTCCGCTCGCGTGGTAAGTAGGACGGGGATCAAAGGTAGCCTATGCTTTATGTCCTTACCAATTTTTTATAGAAATCTGTTCAGTCAGTGTTTGAAGAGTGGAAAGATAACAGACAGTTACTTTCACATTTATGATATAAGTATGAATTGTATGAAATAGGATGTTACTGTTAAATGTTATTATAGTTTACATAAATTACATTTGAATTAGGAATAATAATAATTAGAGATATTCTAGGCTTATGAATAAGATATGAGTACATAAATGATACCTACTTAAGACTAATGATATAACAATTAGTTAATAATAATAATTTCAAATGCAACACCCTTAGCGACCACTGCTTAAAATAAATAATATATTAATATTGATTATTTTTAATCTATTAAATACAATAAGACTTCATACTTGTTCTCTTTGTATTTTATTAGGGTCTCGTACCTCAAAAGGAAAACCCTTATAGAATCATTTCATTTTCCATCTGTCTGTCTGTCAGTCTGTTAAGACCCTTTTTTCGGAAAGCGTGGAGGTATAAAGTTGAATGAACAACAAATACTAAGGTCTGTAATCTCTTGGAGCTGTGAAAAAATCAAACTTCTGAGTCAAAGCAATCAAAAGGTACGGCCGTTTATGTCGAATATCTCGATACTCGCAAGGGAATCAAAACCTATAGGACTTTTTAAATAAAACTATCTTATCGGATTATTCCCCCAACCATGGTCTCTCCCGTGACCATGATTGCTGTAAAGCAGCGGTCGGCAACCTTTTAGCAGGTAGGGGCCACAAAGTGGCTTTACCTAGTACAGGCGGGCCGCACTTGTGAGAGCAAAAAAAAAAAAATGTCCACACTACAACATTCAATGTCACAATTTCTAAAATGACTTAAATGCTTATCTATGAGACAAGGAACATTTTCATTTTTTCGCTAATTACAAATTCAAAATACTTCAAACTTTTCTTTATAAAACAGTCACAGGCCGCGGGCCGCATGGAGGCACCTCGCGGGCCGCATGCGGCCCGCGGACCGCGGATTGCCGACCGCTGCTGTAAAGCAATCGAAACGTTGGGAACTAAAAATCAAAATAAATCCTCGAAATAATCCGAAAAGATAGTTTTATTTAAAATGTCAAATATTCGCGTAAATCTAAGAAAGTATTACCTATAGGACTTCCCAGTTCCCGTTAAGCTAGAAGTCTTATAAGCACAAGTAAAGGAAAGAATCTGAAAACCGTTAATTTGTAATAACATCACTAAAAAAATATTTTGCAATTATAAGCTTATTTTAATGTTTCATGCCACAGAACGCACGATGTGCGAGTCAGACTCGCACTTGTCCGTTTTTTTTATAGTAAACAACACACGTTTCTTACATTTCAGCAAGAGCTAAGTCGCTTTGGCTTTGCAAATAGCGTATTTAAGAATATGAGAAGAGAAGCCCTCGTGAATATTCATTGCAGTATTCAATTAATGTATTCTTTATGATAATGCAAAGTACGATAATATATTGTAGGGATTAATGGTAAAGTCTAAACCGCGTTCGTAGTAATTTTTCCTTCTTTTTTGCCTCGTTTAATCTCACTGGCAACACTGTTGTATTTTGGCCGACTTCAAATAAGAAGGCACGTAATTTATGTATACAATTTTATGTCTGTTTAAATTATTAACCAATTTTCGTTTGAATACCTATAATAGATTTTGCCGCAAGGAAAGCTCTAATTTCTGTTTCTCAATCTGCTACTAAGAATCCCGAAAACTCCCGGTAAAATCGAACCTAAAATCATTTTTTTTTATTTTATAATATTATTAGTGACATATCCCGTATACACAGCATGCGTTCCCCGTATTACAGTTTAATTGATATTTTTAAGAATAATTCCGTAAAACATTCTTTCCATATAGCTCTAATGGTTTACGCGGCAGACGTCAGTAAAGCTCAGTTTTATTTCAACCAATTTATCCAAACCTAATGAATTATATACCTAAACCTTTATTCATTGATGAAAACTGTATGAAAAGCCATTCGGTAGTTTTTGAGATTATCGCGTTCAGACAGACAGACAGATCTGCGGCTGGGGGACTTACTTTTATAATACCAGTATCTAGTGATATACAGACAACGCTACCATTTGGAAAATTTTATTACTAACCTGTGTTTATGTATAACTTCAGACCATATATTATGCCCACTTTTAATCGCACGCACGCACGTACATTTTTTTCTTTTACTTTAGCATTTATAATAGTACTTAGCGTGATGGCCCAGCAAAATAGTGAAGTAGAACGAATGCTACTACATCATAAACAACTGCGAATACATAATAATAATTAATTCGTAGACAAATAAGGATAAACTACGAGAACACGTTTGAAATGTCACACGTCAACAAAAAACAAAAGATAAATTACTTTTGTTAGTGAGAAAAGTGCGACCCAGTTTCCATTTCATCTCTTGGCCAGACAGATCCGCCGTAGTGAAATCCGGATGGTATTAATAATTCTATTGTGCCGGTTGGTAGTTTCAAACCTTCCTTGTGTTTGAAATTGAACTGTTTTGGCACATTTTTTAATACAAACTTACTACGTGTATACATTACTAGCGACTCATTCTCGCTTCGCTCGGGTTCATCCCTAGCTTGATTCCCCATACAAACTTTCATCCCCATTTTCACCCCCTTAAGGGATGATTTCCGGGATAAAAAGTACTTATTCTATGTCCTTCATCAAACTATCTTCCCACCAAATTTCGTCTAAATCGGTTCAGTAGATCCAGAGATTAGGTACCCCCTACAACCTCACAAACTCACAAACTATACCTCTTTATAATATTAGTATGGATTCTGTAGGTATGTGCGTCCGACGTGAATAAGCGGCTGAACGTATTTGGTTGAAATGTAATATACAGATAGACTATGCCAAAATCATTTTCACTGAATACAGATGTACCTAGTCAAAATTTGGAAGTCTATTATTATTTATTTTGTAAATATGTAATAGTATTCATATAATGGAGCCAAGAAGGTGATAATTGTCTATTGATTGATTTTATTAGCATAATATTATATATTAACTAGCAGAATCCGCGGCTTCGCCCGAGTTCAATCTAGAAAAAAAACACTTTGGCTTTATGATATACAGCGACTCACCCTCGCTTCGCCCGGGTTCGTCGACTATGTGTTTATATAACGTTGTTCATACAAAAATACTAAATTCGCAATTAAAAAATGAGGAGTGGGGGGAGGAGAGTGAAAAATACTTTACGACCTATTCTCATACCTATCAAATATACAAAAAAAAAACATTAAAATCGGTCGAGCTGTTTCGGAGGAGTGCGACCACAAACACCGTGACACGAGATTTTTATGTATTAAATTATTATATTACAAATGCGAAAGTTGCACAAAAGTGCACGAAAAAAAGTGCACAAGTGTACGCGCTGACACCAGTGTACTCTTTATTCCTATCACTCTCAGGATCGAAGGCTTTACGCGCTCTACGAGACACGGGATCCCTTTAATACGAGGGGGATCAGGCCATACTCCATCACGCTGGCTGTACATGGGTACAAGGTGGAGGACTTCATATGACCTTGTCTATCACGATTCACAGTAAGGTAAGTAGTACTAATGTTGAAATTGATTCGCAGATGAATATATCAGAGGCGCGAGACTCCGGATTTTATCCCGCTTCATATGGTTTCCCAAACAAGCACGTTACAACTATCGACATTAAGTAATTTTTATTTTCGTAAATAAAATATAAATATTTTATCATCGGGTAGGACAATCAGAAGAATTAAACTAATTTTAACTATTGATAACTTTTTTGTTACTTGTATCATAAGTATCTACCTAAGAGAATAGGACAAAATAATCTTAAAATTTATTTTAAAATACCGTAGTAAGAGCATCCAAAGATATAAAAGTCATTTCGCAAACAATATTTTTAAAACAAATAGAAAATTCACAACCCAGTGTCGCTCTGTTCTCGTTTCAATGAACTACGACGCCCACATGAGCTTTACATCAGTTTTATTAAATGTATCATTCTTCCTAGTATTCGTTCAGGTCACGGGGTAAGGTAAGGTCACGCGTTCGATTTTTGCTTTAGGAACATTGTTAGTAGGTTATCCATTTTTTTTGTACTCGAAGGAAATACCGAAAATATATTTTTGTGTACAAAAATAAAATTATATAAGTTCTTTTCAATTTTCAATTTTAATTCACGTAGCATTACTTACTTTTTTAATTTCAATATTGTTGCCAAATGTAGCGGACAAACAGTAGGGTAACCTGGGTACAGTTGTGCCAGGGTACGGTAGTGACAGTCGCAATAATAGCGAAACTATACGGAATATGAGGGAGGCTGCAAGAGAAGAGAGATGCATCTTGCAAGTCTAAACATGTGTCCCAGTATTGCGTTAGCCTGCGCGCGATGTTAACGTGACTAGGAGCCCACATTGCTTTTCAACAATCAAAAGTAAGTATTTTTGTTCGATTTCTTTTCATAATTACTGTTATTTGTATACAGATAGATTATCTCGTTATTTTTTTTATTATAAGTTGAACATTAATAATTAATGGCGAATGAATACTTTTTACGTAACTCATTTGGCAAAGTCATGGCAATTTTTTGTTTTTAAAATGGTGTGTCGGGTACGGTTGTGAAATATATATATAATTTTTTTTTTGCTTTTAGATGCCCAGAATACCTTTGCGGAAGACCGAAAGAGCGCGGTGTGACATCAGCAAATATGAAGATGCCTATGAAGAAGTGAAACGCGGGACTTCTTTACGAAGAGCCGCGGAGATGCATGACATTAATCGCATGTCGTTGCAAAATTTTGACTGATTATAAGAAGGCTGTTGTAATAACGTTAGATGTTTCCGTTTATTAAAATTTGTTAAGCATTTTGTCTGATTCTAAGAATACTGTTATAATCAAATGAGATGTTACAATGCCTTAGGTATTAATTATAAAAATTGAAGTGATCTCAGATTTTGATTCATTTGCTATACCTAAGACTATTAAATATGTTTGGAAGAATATTATATTAAATGTTTCTAGCAATAAACGATATTCTAGACCATTTTGGTGTATGTTTGTGCATGTCACTACCGACCCCAAACATTGTCACAACCGCCCTTGGTATGTGGACGGTTGTGACACTTTCCCATTTTTTTTAAATTTGATTTTATGAGTAAATACATCGTATTTAGGGACAATATATTAGTGTTTTTACGCAGACAAATGTACAAATTACGATACAAGTTCCTTTTCTACGAGCTAACTAGTAAATAAACAAAATTATTGGCGATCAAACAAAACTTGGCACAACCGTACCCAGTCTCCCCTATTCTGCCCGAAAGGACTCAACTAATAAATAAATAGTAAATATGCTTATACATATAATATATTTATTTCTTTTCGTATAACAGTATTAGTATAATCTCAGTTTCATATAAAATATACCGAAAACAAAGTAAATTCTAAATGTATTTCTGACACTTTTTTATTAGCTTTTAAAATTTAAATCAATTAACACCGAGTGCTATAGGCATTTCTTTTATTTCGATATAAATGGGTAAACTGTCAGAAATAATAATAATTTTAATTGAAATTGAAAGGAAAGTGGCTGTAGATTTACTTTATGTATTTACATACGCTAAACGGTTTGCCTATTCATATAATGAAATTCTATCTAAGTCGAATCTGTACATTAAATATTTTACTACTAAATTACCCGCGGCCTCGCCCGTGTTCAAATTATAAATAAACACTCTTTTTGGCTTTATAAATTAGTAACATCTATAGATATATTAAAATTGTAACGAAGCCGTATCTGTACCTTAAATATTTTTGGAAAATCTTATTGAAATATTCATTATTATCGATACAGAGTCCGAATCTATAGTTTTTATAATTTTTGTCTGTTGTCTGGGAACGCATCACGAGAAAACTACTGGACAGATTTAGATGAAATTTGGTATGAGGATAGCTGGTTATCCGGGTCAACATATAGGGTATTTTTACTGCAGGAAAATATCTCTGAGAAATCTATACTAAGCGTTATAATGTAGGGACGAACCCAAGCAGAACGAGGGTGAGTCCCTAGTATACTATAAATTAAAATAGTAATGCGGCCTCTACCAGTAAAAATAATTCTTAGATTTTATTTATTTATTTATTTATTCTGTCCCACTTTTACAGTTAGACTTGGATAAAACATTCGCTGCCTATGAAAATCTGTATGAATTGTGCGTCATGAATATTGCACTAAGCTTACGACTCTTAAAACTGGTTTTTCACAGTTTGTTATTCTTACTTGTATTTTCCAGTAAGTAATGGAAATTATTTCTTTGTTACGTTTTTATGAAAACGTTTAAAAAAGTAAACTTATTATTACTAGCCATTTCGAAATATAAAAAAATAAAAATAAAAAATGGCAGCACTTTAAAAATGAACCAAAAAAATTACGTAATAAAGATATTTTAAATTAATCGGCAATAAGTAATATTTCTCACTTCCGTTAAAATTTTATCCGTTAAAAATCACGCCTAAATATTTATTAAATAATTACTTTAGTTGAAGTGCGTACATAGCTTTAATATCCATACAAGTAATTTCAGATCGGAATAGGGAATACTGTAATAATAATTTAGCATGACCGGGATATGTCAAAATATAATAATTTATAACACTCCAACCATTTCTATTCAAAACAATTTGAAACTATTGATGAAATAGTGTTAAACGAATAAATTCCCTATGGCAAGACAACTAGAACTAAAATTGCACGATTGATTTTTTTATGAAAAAGCAGTATACAAACACTAAAATATAATATGACAAAACAAACCTTTAAAGAGCACAGTCCAATATATGGTGTGTTACATCACATTCACTTCTTATTTTTGTACACAATTTCACTTTATTTTTATAACAAAAAGAAAGAACATAATATTTTAATTCACTTTATCCAGTTACGTCCTCCGCGACCGAGTGCCGCACAAATACTGAAAGTCGGAAACCCGCAAAGTCGCAACATGCCTTCGGGAATATTCTGAGTTGCTACACAACTAGATTTTTACCAGATTTTAAAGGAATTATTTCATCAATATTCCTAAATAATTTTACACTATTATGAAAAGATTTGTTCGATTTTTTGTATGTAAAGGCAGAGATTATTTCTGGATATATTGAATTTGAAATGGATATTTGAAAAATTAAGTAATTTATTAGTTTTAAAGCCAGATACAAAAATCAGGTGTTATAAGATTGACGCCTACACGGTTACACCTATCAAAGTTTTTTTTTATAATAGAAGACTAGTTTAATTTTTAATTGGTATATTCCGTCAATCTCCATTCCCCAAACCAAACAACGATTTTTTATTTTCAAATTTTCAGAAAATTTAAAGCTTATATTCCTACATCGGCACCGTTAAACGTTAAGAAAAAACTGTTTGATGAAAATGAGTCTCTAAGGAGATGAAATTATATTTTTACGTGTTATAAAATCTAACCTCTCAGGGGATAGTTGTGGGCGAAAGAAATTTCTATTCATTTTATTTCATTTCAGAAAATATCAATGACAAATATACCATGAACTTAAGTTGAGGCATATCGTCCATTTCGTAGAATATTACAAATTATAATATAATTAATACCGATGATCTCCGAGAGTGTTGTAATTAAGAAGATTTTTAATAGATTAAAACTAATTCAGACAAATAATGGTCTTCTCAACGAGCGAAATTCTTTAACACAAGATAGAGATAACATTCTGTTTATTTATTTCACTACTCGCTTTGGAGAGTCGCCAAATTGTCAACTGTAGGTAATAGGCGAGCTCGACAGATTATTTTTTCAACCAGTATTTAGTGAGAACTACAAAAAAAAAAAGGAAAAATATTATACTTTCTCAGTTATTTGTTACTATTATAAAAAATGTGTATAAACTCATTAAATTTTCAGCTTTGTTATGTGTATTTTCCATATTAAGTTTACAAATCAAGCTTCACAACCAATTTATAATATTGCTATCGATCACCATGGCACAGAAAATTACATTATGGTAGTAAGAACATTATTGTATTGGTATTTATTACCTTTTTTCTTGGTTTTGAAATTGCTAACTAAATAAATTAATTTTAACTAAACTACTATTATAAAGCTTTTTTAAATATTGTTATGAATACACTTTTTTTTTTTTTAATTTAATCAATGTACAATATAACTACATGTAATATTTACTAATGTACAATATTTCTAAACTTAGGTAAAAGTGGATGTTGCATAGACAACACTGAATGTTGACAACTGCATTGTAACGAGTTTAAATTCGATTTTCACCGAATTCGAATACAGTTTCCTATCAAATAAACTATAAAGCCTATCTATACTAATATTATAAAGAGGAAAGATTTTTTGTTTGTTTGTTTGTACCGAATAAGCTCCGAAACTACTGAACCGATTTAGATGAAATTTGGTAAGAAGTTAGTTGTAAGACCCTGTGGAGGCCATAGGATAGTTTTTATCCCAGTAATCATCCCTTATGGGAGTGAAAATGGCGATGAAAGTTTTTATAGGGAAGCAACCTAGGGATGAACCCGAGTGAAGCCAGAGTGAATCGTTAGTAGGTATATAATATTATTATCATCATAATATTAAAAAAAAAACAGATTATTAAATTTGATCGTTATTAGTTATAAACCTAACTGTTCCAAAAGTTTTTGACCGATTTCAAAAAAAGAAGATGGCACTTAATTCACCTGTGCCTGTGATCTTTTCGCCGGTATGTTACAGGTTACTCGATGTCTTCAAAAATATGAACATATTCTCGTGATTCTTTTAAAAATTAGATTCAGTAGACTTTATTATTAAAAAGTAAATTTTATTCGACATAATATATTACCTGTTTCAGTATAAAATATTCATTTATTTCTTTGGCATGCACTCTATACATGAAACGACTCAAAGGATTTTAACATAGAGAAGCTATTAGAATCATCTTTAACGTGGGAGTGACACTGTATTCTATCAGGTAAGATATTTTGTACGAAGTGGGTTTTTTAAATTTTTTAAATTCTTTTGTTAGTATTTAGGTACCTTAATTTACAATAATAATTATATGAAATTTACATTCCAATTTATTTTATATGTTTTAAATCAGAACAGAGAACTTGATATCGATTAAATAATAATATTTTCAATGTTTTTGCAATTTTAATAAATAAAATGAGTAAAAATACACGAGAAAATTATTAATAACGTTTGGTTGAATAAATATTAAAAAAAACGTGTGTGTGTGTACTTATGTACGCACGTAAGAAGTTATACTTCTTTGGCGTAACAGAACAAAAATAGCTAAAGATTTCATCCCGTGTGTCACAACTCTGTTTGTAAAAGGAATGATAAATTAATAAAAATAAATATATTTTTTTTAACTTCACTGATAAAGAACACGTATAGATTTATGAATATTTGAGAAACTACTTTGAGTATAGTTATGAGTTTTCACGGGAACCGGAGAGGCAGTTATCAGCTAACTTCATCATGTCGTTTTTTGGCTGTCGGTGTGCGCGCGCATCGTAAAAATTTTACTCTCATATTTTTTCCAAACGTGCCAAAAGTTTAATTTACATTTAGGTATTTACTGAAACAATTTAATTTTATACTAAATATCTAACAATTTAATTTTTATTAATGTGTATTTATTTATTAAATTTCAATAATTGAGGTCATTGATCGCAGATGCGAGGTAAGAAACAAACATGGGTTAGCATATTTTTAATTAATTTCGTTAAATTTTCAAATTGTCAATTGTTTTTTTTTAATAATTAACCATTATACAAAATAGACGTAGGTATACTTTATACACATACGTATATATAGTTTGTTTCTTTCTTTCTGTAGTGGGTTTTATATAGTCTTGCATAAATAAAGAACTAAATCGCATTACCAAGCCAAGCTCGAACGAAATAATTTAGGTATAAGGTACTTTCAATCTTGTTAACTCTCATCTTTTAACGCCAGACTGCTTCTTCCGCATGAATATCTTATAGAGACGGTGATTGAACTAGCCAATATAAAAAGACCTTGCTCTTCAAATCATAGTAAAAGATTCAGAGTTCAATACATTTTAAATAATGAATTCTTTCAGAAGCATTTTCAAGAGTTAGATATACATTTGTAAAGACTATCCAAATATATTTTCCGACGTTTGAAGTTATTGTTAGAACAGCAGCTATTCTCATAAAAATAATATATTTCCACTATTATTTCTAGAATATTTACTTTATGATTTTTAGTTTAGTTAGAGACATATATAACTATATTTTAAATAGTAGATATGTAATGTGAATTATATAAGTATCATCTTTATAGTAAATTGCAATAATAATAAGTATACTCAGTACTTACCAAAGAACATCACATCCAAAAACTATCGCTGTACGCACTGTTCACACATTTTCACTGAACAAACAACAAAATATTTTTGTTTTATATATAATTAACACTCAAAAAGGGGGCCTTTCCAATCGTATTTCGTTTAAAAATCCCTAAGAATAGGAATTTTCAATAGTCCGGGTAGCGCGAGCGCCGGACGGTATTTAGACCGTACGAACGCACGCGTTCAAATCTATTTATATTTTAGCCGGGGATGTTGGTTAGCCAATATAAATTGAGCTTTGACATAAGAATAAACACGTGTACACAAGAGTGGATGTTTAATTTTTGAATTATATAAAAAACTCTAATGTTTTTTAATTCCGAACTAAATAAATTAAGTGCGAATGAAAATAATCTCCTTACGTAAGTATTCTGATATAATTAACACATACTAGTAGTTATATAAGTTACTAGCGACTCATCCTCGCTTCGCTTCGGGTTCGTCCCTAGACAAAAACAAAGCTATCCCACGGGAACCGTACATTTTTCCGGAATGATATATAGCATATAGCAAATCAGATTAGTAGTTCCTGAGATTGGCGCGTTCAACGAAACAAACAAACAAACTCTTCAGCTTTATAATATTAGTATAGATTTTGGTTACATAAAGTATAAATTGAAGTGTTTATCGGTGATTATAAAATACTAGCCCCCTCCACACACGTTTTACACGTTTTACTTGTGCTCGAACAAGCGAAAACCTATAGCGTGATCAAGTTTAAATTCAGTATCAAAAACGGATGATGCAAAATTACCTGTAATAGCATATGAATACCAGGTTTTTTAAATTCCTTTTGATATTTTTTTAAGAACAGGTTACAAAGGACACAAAATAGGACTCGGAAACAAGAGATATACCTAATCATTTTAGGAGGTAGTCTTTAGTACGACTAGATAAGACGTACGAAGCAGTGTTCGTGTGTCTTTATGAGCGGCGGCAGAATTATTTCTAGGGAAGTGCATACCTATGGTTTTTCACATTAGCAAACTAATCTTTAAATGATTAACTTTATATTTTTATATTTATAACTCATTTATCGTCTTTTCTCTGAAAATATATAAATTTAAACAGGGATTTAATTCATATAATATTTTTTCTTTAAATTTTTTCTATATATTTTCCTTCATGGAATGTGGGTGCAAGTGCACTCCCTTGCACCCTCCTTCCCGGCGCCCATGTGTGTCTTCTTTATGATCTTGAAAGAAGCACACAAAGAGCAACTGCACATGAACTGAAAATGCTCAGATAGGTGGGAGGGATTTGCATAATACTTTAATGATTTGCTATAACAACATTCTATTAACGATTTCAGCTTTAAGGAATTAAGTATTTTTATATAATATTTACACTCCGGGACTTAACGCGTGAATTCATAAGTGGCTATATACCTTGTTCCCGACGCGACGTCTCGACTGGGTAGCACCAGCCGTGGTCACGGGCAGACATAAGTATTTTTACTTTTCAATATTATTATTTTTTTACATCTGTGCACACTGTTCTTAATTCTATTATTATAATTTGATCCAAAGCGGCAAGCATAATGGCGGGTCAAGTTATATTTGCCTCTTGTTACGACGTTTCATGAAATAAATACCCAAAAGCCCTCAGTCCCAGACTCCTTGATCTTTTTGCTTTCACATGTAAAATAACGATATTTTTCTTAAATTTTACTTAAATTGTAACATCTATTGTTTTTTTAAGCACGTGGTATTGTGAAATATTACCAGTACAGGTTAAATGTTCAGTTATATTTTTTTAATTAAGATCCTGTGCGTCGTAATTAGTAGCTGGGGATAAAATGTCTAAAATCATTTGTTTGGTTTTCATTAATTAGTCTGTCTCATTTCAATTTCTCATTAGCCTAAGAAATAATGAAAACAGGGGCTCATTTCGTAATAGAAGACAATAAACTATAAGCTTGTACATTTGTTTTGGCATTTTACTACTTGGCTGAAAGTCTCATATACATACATATATCTTATATATATATATATATATATATATATATATATATATATATATATATATATATATATATATATATATATATATGTATAACTCAAGAACGGCTGGAGCAACTTTTATGATATTTGATTTTTTGGATTTCTCTTAGTCCGGAATAGGATAATAAGTATTAAAACATCAGAAAAATTAAAAAAAAATTATATGGTTAACGCAGGCAAATAACTATTTTAAATATCTATGTAAAAGGTACCTAGCGACGAACCCGAGCGAAGTCAGGGTGAGCCGCTAGTAACAAAATGAAATAAACTTAGTTCAATGAGACAGCAGCATATAGTTTAGTATAGCGATATAACGAATAACGAGGGTAACGCTTATAAAAATAAAGAAATTGGATTAGGTTCTAGCTTTTACTTAATGTTTCTTTCGCGGATTAAAAATGAGGAGGAAAAATGTAGCAATTCCATACCCAGAAACACATTTATGAAATTTAGTTCGATGGAATAGGAAAAGATGTATTTAGAATTGTAGATTTGTAAAATATTATAATTAATTAAAAAGAGCAAAAGAGAACACAAGTTTACTTCAAAATATAAATTATATTACACATTAAGTTAAAAATTGTTATCAAAGTAACATAAATAAGACTGAGTTGTCAAAAAAATATTTTGCTATAAATTAGAGGGTTCTAATTTACCAACTAAATGGGCTGTTCACCCGTTTCAAGAACTTTCGAAAGCACAACTTGCTAAATTTCATCAAAAAACAACTTTGTAGCGTAATGCTGTATGTATGACTTCATCTTTTTTTTCTTTTATCACATAAAGTTAAGCAAAGTATAAAAAATTAACTTCCACAATTTTATCTGAAAACTGACAACAATTCATTGAAATTAACAACTGAGCCGCACACGAGGATAAAAACGCCGATTGCAATTAAAAGTATTCCTCTCCACAATCGCCAATTGTACTTCCCGAGGCCAGGTCTTTGCCAAATTGTCATCAAATAAATCATATTAGGCCAAATGAATGCCATGTTTGATAGACAAAAGGTTCCCAGCTGAAAATTAAAACCAAAAATATACTATGTTAGCTAAATATATATAAAAATCTGATGGGGTTATTTTTAATTCATTGCGTGTAGAGCAAACTACCAGTCGACTTAAATTTTTTTTAATAAGATTATAGACCATCTAATATCATCGCCACAACGCTACAAGTAAACAAAGCCGAGGGCAGAAGCTAGTATTTTTATAAAAAAACAACAAAAAAGCGGACGAGAAAAATAACGTTATAAATCCACATTATTTTCCATTAATATTTTTTTTAATTTCTTTTCAGTTATTAGGTACCTACTTAATAACATTTTTTCTGTCATGTACATGTCCTATTCCACGTGAAATCGGTATAAAAACTGGCTTATATCACTCTCTGACCCTAAAGACTATCTCGTACTAAATCATTTAAGCCGTTGTTAGGCACTTCGATCGTATTTAGATGAAAACACTTACATATTTGAAGAAATTCATATAAGTACATATTAATACTTTCTTAGATTTACGCGATTATTTGACATTTTAAATAAAACTATCGTTTCGGATTATTTCGCGGATTTATTTTGATTTTGACGTTACAGCAATCATGGTCACGGGAGAGGAATCCAAGAAATAATCCGAAAGGATAGTTTTATTTTAGTACATATACTTACGAAACCCATAAGCGCATTGATATTGGGGAAAACTATAGCGATAATTCCGATTATGACGACAAAGATTGCTCTATATATTAATTCCCACATCAATATTTTTTCCTGGTTGTGGTGAGATTTGATATAATAGAAGCACAAGTTGAAAGGCACCCAGTAGTTTAATGCGTGCGTGACGTAAATCATCACTGCGATACCACCTTTGAGTATTTTGGGTAAGCTGAAATGCAACTAATATGATAAAACTAATCTTAACATAACCTAAAATGCTTCAAAATTGATTCAAAATTATAATCTGAGCTTTACGAGTGAATGATAAGGTCCAAAATGAGTGATTTTCATAAAACAATTTGGACTTTTATCATTCAACATTGTTAGTTTTATAAGAAAAGTGCGGAATATTATAAGAACAACCCGTTAAACCATCTAAAACAGGTAAGCACCAAAAATTAACTAAACTATTTGGTTGATTCGTATCTTCATGAAAATTGAACATACCAACAATACAGCTTAAAACTACCTAAATAAAACGACCTAAAAAAACTTTAAAAGATAACCATATAACCATATAACGGGAACCCTACATTATATACGTACATGATATATAGCCTATTGCCTTCCTCCGTTAACGGGCTACCTAATGCAAAAAGGATTTTTCAAATCGGATTAGCAGTTCCTGAGATTAGCGCGTTCAACCAAACAAACAAACAAACTCTTCAGCTTTATAATATTAGGTATAGATTTATCAAGCAAAGCAACAGATATATTTAAATAACTAAGAAATAAAATAAAAAAATATAAAAGAAAAAGTACTAACAGAGTCATAGGAAAATTAACGGTGATAGGAGATTCACAGGTCTCTAAGAAGCCTACATATCCAAAGAAGGACACCGAAAATGTGCACATTATAATAAGACTCATTCCTAGAAGAAAATGTTTAATAAAAAATGTTTAAAAAGAAATAATATATTAAATCATAAAATATTAATAAATATAAAGGCATATATCAAGAATATAATAAGTAAGTTAGTTGTACCAATAAACAAAACAACGTAGTATATAAATATGTAATTAAATCTATCGGTTGAGTGTTCAACTAGATTTTAATAAAGTTTGGCAAGTGTAAGAATAAAAAACTACTTTTTATTCGTCCGCTTATAATGCAAGTTAAAAAATATATATTTCCCATTTCCATAGCAAGCACCATTCACCATAAACATCCTTCCTTCCATCCTACAAGAGGAGAGGATGAAACAAAAAAAAATATCCCAATATTTTATTTGTTATATCATATAGGTACGTATACTTATTATAGCTGAAAGGGAGTTTTTTAAGTCCCTTTGCCCTTTTTACTACAATTTATATCAATAGATTTTGTTTTACAATAGTATTTTTTCTATAGCTCAAACAGTTCTTACCAATCATCAATGCCTGAGGGAACTTATGGGGTTCCCTCATATTATTCTCTATCGGTATCACTACTCCCGAGCAGGACATGCTGAACACCGACATGCCGACGTACTCAAAGAAGTTGTACAACTTGGTGACTCCCACAAGATTTGAGAAAGTTGGATTCAAATCAAATGCATAGTAAATTGTTAATAATATGCAGAACACTTAAACAAACAAGCATTTTTATAATTAGATATATTTTAGCTTATCACTCCACCACTTAAAAGTACATAGTAATAACAAAGACACTAACATATAATGATGTTCGCAACGATAGAAAAGGGCGCTAGCCATTTCAAATGTGTTATCAAACAGATCAATATGATTGGCAAAATCATAGCCGCCAAGTACACTCGTAAATCTGGATAACCTGAAAAAAAAAGTGTAAAATGCATAAAAACCGGAAAAAATAGAATAATAATACTTTGATTCAAATTATGAAATCCTTTTTCCATTTCTCCACAACTCTGCATAGCTAAAAATTTGCAGAAAATATATTTTGAAAAAAAAAAGATTCCATGTATTTATATTCATATATTGTATGAAATCCTTTTCACGTCACTACGAATCGCACTTAAATATCTATTATTCATCTTTGCTTATTGCCTCAACTCGTAAAACAATGTTTTTGTAAAGCACGTAATCTATTGGTTTATTCAATTAAAATAGCACTATTTAAAAACTTTATTTACCTGGGCCCAAACCATGGATCGGTGTCACTTGAGTGTTCTCTACAAGTTGCTTTATAGATTTTGCTATAATAATTTGATAACAGGCACACGCCCCGAATAAATCGATACATATAATTGCATCTATTGTGTATCTAAAAAAATATACATTCTAATAATACTTTAGATTTACTCGAATAATTGACATTTTAAATAAATGGGAGAGATCTTCACCAAAATTCCAAATTAATTCGCAAAAAATCCGAAAGATAGTTTTATTTTCTAATTGCTAGTATTAGTTAGTAGAAGTAGGAAGGGTGGATATGGAAAACATTTTTAATAACTGCATTTTCCTACTGCGTACTACTAAATCAAAATAATCTGTTCCTTCTGATCAATAGGTAACCTTTTTTTATCAATCTGAATTTTCGGTAGATTATAAACTGATACAATCAGCGAAAGATCAGGCATTCGACCAACAGTTTTATTTTCTGTTTGAGCCACAGGTGACACAACACCAAAAAACCTATCAACTGCAGGCTGCTGCTATGAATTCCTTAACAGAAAAAAAAACAATAAATATACTTGACCCAATCCGAGACTGGAACCTAGAACAAGATATTATTATATATACCATTCTCGTTTTCAATTTCTTAAGTCTCCATTTAAAATATCTAAATTAATTTTGCAGCTTGAGAGTAAACTTATAAGTATAGGTTTAGGCCAAAATTCACGCAAAATTTAAATTTTCCGCCATTAGTGCGGTAAGTATTGGCAAAACAAAGAAATAGTTTGATAGCTGATGATTACAATGTTAGTAAAAATAGAGCACTCCACGAAACAATAACACGTTTTCCTAATAACACGTTTTCATTGTTGAATACCTAATATTTCAAAAAAAAAAAAATGAACGTTCACCACTACAATTTGCAAATTTCGTATAAAATACTGTCGGAATATTGATTTACTTCGTTAACTGTGACGGGAGTAATTCCATGAAACATTTCCTGGTTGTGTATTTTCTCATTTCGGTAATCAAAATTGACCCCCTAGATCATGTGAATTATCACCATTAGATTTCCTTCTATAGGGTTATTTGAAGAGGGAGATTCATCGCCGCATCAACAAAATTCAGCCACATTAATGCAAAATGACGAAATCATTGTCGAAATAATGGAAAATTTCGAGAAAAGAGTACGTAAGCCCCAGCAAAGCCTTGGAGGCTATTTGCCAGATGCGTTGTTTCATACATAATCCTACTCTATCTGCTTTATATTTCAACAAAAAAAAATATTGTGATATCTATTTAATGCAATTCTTGCTAGAATTTGGGACACCTACATATTATATAAGCAACTTCACACACACAACTAATAAGAAGTCCGCTAAAGTGTGACTTCTTATTTTTTCATATTTCTTAACAATTTTAAATATTATAATGCATCAATAATACTTTTATAAAAGTACTTAAATATTTTATAAAACTAAATATTTAGACTTATATTTGACAGTTTTAAGTTCTCAAATGTATATTTCATTCAATTATTTTTTACCTAAAAATCTTCGAATATTTCGCGACATTCGGGTTTGGAAAACAAGCCATTGCTGCCTCACCGACATCAGGATATGTCATAAAAGTGACTCGAGTTCTTCTGTACAGCACTTGAGCTGATCGAACTAGAATCTGTCAAATAATATTATTAGTAGTAATATAAATATAGTTTTTAGCGAACATGTAATAATACAAAAATAAACTAAGGTATTAAGAAGAACATAATTTAACTTTGGACATTAGTTTTAAATAGATTTGTATCGGCAGAGAAGATCCAAAGACAAATTTTGAGCTCTCCATTCAACGCGTTGCTTTGTAACGGGGGTATAAATGGTCCCTTCAATTGTGACTTCAGTGCTTACTGCTTAAAGAAAAGGGGTTAAAAACATGGACAACTCAACATATAGTGCCTACTTAGTATAATAAGTAGAAACTCGGCGACCGAGCTTCGCTCTGAGTTCTTTTTAATTATATCGTATTTTTTAATTAAAAAAATTCTAAAAGCTTGAATGAATACAAGAAAAAAAAAACAAAAGTAAAAACTTTGTATCTGAGCGGGATTCGAACCCGGACACCTGTGTTTGTCAATCTTGCACCTAGGCCGCTTTAGCACGATGCTTATAGCCGAGCGTAAGAAATTATCGACCATATTTTGCGCGGAATAATGCGAAAGAAAACCGTATGAAAATACGCGTTTTCCCAGACATAAGACTAATCTAGATCGATTTTTCACTCCCGAAAACCCCCACATGCCAAATTTCAACGAAATCGTTAGAGCCGTTTCCGAGATCGCCGGTATAAATAAATAAATAAATAAATATATAAGAATTGCTCGTTTAAATATATTAGATACTTACATATAAACAATAAGTCATGTATAAGCCGAACATGAGGTTGAATGGGACACCGATGAAAACACCAGCTTTCATATAAGCTACGTGGCCACCCAGAATTCCACCGCCCAATGCGCCTTTTACCATGTGTGCCACCGAGCCAACTACTCTGCATTTTTTACAAATGATGTTAAAACATATAATTATTTTAATTACATAAATTTAATTAATACATGAAAAAAACGAATTTTAAATTGACCTCTTTGAGGGAATTTAAAAGTGAAAGACTACTAAGGTACATAATCTATACTATATTTAATAATATAAAGCTGAAGAGTTGGTTTGTTTATTTGTTTACTTGTTTGTTTGGTTGAGCGCGTTAATCTCAGGAACTACTTATCCGATTTGAAATATTCTTTTTGTATTAGATAGCCTGTTATCTGAGGAAGGCTATAGGCTACATATCATCCCGGAAAATTGTACGGTTCCCGTGGGATAGATTTGTTTTTGTCTAGGGACGAACCCGAAGCGAAGTGAAGGTGAGTCGCTAGTATATTATACTAGCTTTTGCCAGCGACTTCGTCCGCGTGGAATAGTGACTGCTCGCAGAGCTACCGGGCGGTGGCAGCGCCCTCCCCCCTCACGACCGGCCTGCCCTCGCCTTGCATCGGGCTCAGAGCGCGATATATATTTTAAAACTATGATATCTCCTAAGATATTCATTGAAATCAAATGATGTCAAGGGCAATTTCGTTCAAAATTAAATACTTGTGATGAATAACGTATTTTTTGGATAAGGATTAATATCATGTTTATAAAAACACCTTTGGAAGTAATGCATTATTTTAGAACAATCTTGATTATCATAAAAAGGGTTATATTGAGTTAACCTTAAAAGATAGACATATGCTGTGGCAGACTTTTTTTTAGAACTTTTAAAGAGGAACAATTTCGTTATACACGATTTTTGCGTTACTTTAACCGTTTACGCAGCGCACGCAACAGAAGCTCTCAAAAGGAATCATTTTTTCCCGTTTTTGCAACATTTTTCATTTATGCTTCACTCATATTGGTCGTAGCGTGATGTTATATAGCCTAAAGCCTTCCTCGATAAATGGACTATCCAACACAAAAGAATTTTTCAATTCGAAGCAGTGATTCCTGAGATCTCCACACAAAAAATCACGCCAATGCGTCACTCTGTTTCGACGTGAAAGAAGGACAAATAAACAAACAAATACACTTTCACATTTATAATATTACGTATGGATTTCTCATAGCCGGGATAAAAAGTGACCTAACTGTTGTAAAAGTGTTAAACAGTCTAAATGTCCTATAAAGAGAGATAGATAGAAAAGCACACCTTTATAATGCAGTAAATTAAGGTTTGATTTTAATTAAAATATCAGATGAGCCTGTCTTTATATAGCTATACAGTTTATATATATATATATATATATATATATATATATATATATATATATAACTACATGATTTTATATTGCTATACTACATACCCAGATGGTTTAGGTTGGTTTCTAAATTTAACGTAGTCGAAAGCATCTTCATCTTCTTGAGTTTCAGCCAAGTTCTTCCAGTTCCCACGACTTGCCCCCGACGGTTGAGGGCCTGAAGTAGGAGGCTAAGGAATAAATTGTTTAATTAAATATTTATTTATGCACTTATGAATTCTTAATAACAATATTCGCCTAATCTAATATAGTTAAGAGAAGGTTATTCGAAATGAGATAACCAGATTCAAATTTAAGAATTTTGTTTCTTAATTTCCCATTAAATATTATTAGTCAGATTCACCTTAATTAAATTAAAGATTCAAACTTTAGATACGGGGAAAATCGGAGAACAGGTGTGAAGAGCATGGTCACTGTTAATGGTATAAATTAGTACTAAGTATGATGGTGGATGTTATTATCTCGATGATGCTATATCGATCGATGATCTTAATAATTTATTGTTGCTTTTGATAGACAAACAAAAGCATGATTGAATATCTTCAAGTGTAACTTTGGAATTTGCGGTCAGTCCGTATCATAGTTATAAATAATACCTAACGGTATAATATACGTTATCATATAACTTAAACTCTTAAATGTTTTAGTCGAAAGTATTCCTTAGAACTATAAACTGAATCTAAAATCTGTTGAAAGCGGGATTTCTGAAGAACTTGGCTATTTTTTATCATCGCAAATAAGATGCAGACAGAAAACTTATTTAGTATACTTATACATAAGTCCCGAAATTTCGATCTTAAAGTTATTATATTTTTTTGCACTTATTTTATATATTATATGTATATTACAAAATACATACCGTCATATCAAATTAAAACACTAAGAAAATAATTGTAAAATCATTGAAAAATTACAAAAATTATATTATGTCAGACAGTTCTTTTTTTATAGTTACTATTTACGTTATTCTTCTATCAACCAGTTAGTCTCATTTTTTTTGTATGCCAGTATCAACTCTTTATACACGTGATGGACCTTTTGAATTTCAACTGTACCCAAAGAAATAATGCTATAAATGCGATATTGTGAGTGTGTTTGCTACTTTTTTCACACTGTAACACCTGAATACTTTTGAATAAAATTTGGGTTGGAGATAACAAACATCCTTAAATAACACAAGAGTTCTACGTAGATAATATAATATAAGTTAGTAAGTAATTTAATACTTAAATAAATAATTAAATTTCAACTTTTTAGGAAGTATATCAATTCACATTTTAAATAGCGTGAGAACAATTCTTCTAGAGTAAAGTATAAATGCATATATTCACCTTTTTCATAGTAGGGCGACGTGAAGAATCTTTTAATGTGCCTTGAATCCATAAATAAATTTAACATTGGCTTTAATCAAATTGAGTCAGTAAAATTTCTAGCTAGTTTAATCAAAGTATTCGAATATGTCATTAATATAGTTAACATGCGTTAAGATTAATCAGCTTTAATGTGAAACGATCAAACACTTGCTGATATATTAGAAACGATTTATTTATAAAATAATGATTTATAAATTTAAGTTCTCACGTCTTCAAGATAAGAAACAAATTCATTTAATCGAATGAGTGGGCTTATGATTTTCGATTCGATATCTATAAATCATAGGTCTATTTAATTTTAACACTTTGACAAGCGTCTTTTAATGGATTATAATATGCCTTCAATTGAAATTGCAAGAGATTGTAGATTTTTTGTACCATATTCAAATAAGCTTTTATATAAACACCAAAACCTAATGAAAAATATGCTTAGATTAATATAAATTAATAATGAATAAAACTGTGATATTAATACAACTAATAATATCCTCGAATTTACCAAATGCAAAAGATGTAAGTATCGTTTGCTTTTTTTTTTAAATTATGTCCATATATTGACTATATAAAATTACAGGAAATTATAATATCGAGAGATGTAGGTGACTTTAAAGTAACAGAACCAGAAACACTTCTCAAAATTGATGCAAAAAAAGCACCAGATATATTAAATGTAGATGATATAATTACGAATAGTGAAGTAAATCAAAAGAATAAGATATATTCTGGCATAAGGCGCTTAAAAGAACCAGAGGAACAAGAACGCACTATAATAGAAGACTTCAAATTTATTTCATCAAAACCTAATATAAATAGTTCAGAATCAAAGGAGAACGAGGAAGAAACTCCTGTTACAATATTAAGCCAAGAATTTAATTTAGAAAATGTTGCTAAAACAGAAAATGTCGTAGAAGGAAGAGTGAATGAAATTGAAAGTACTACTACGAATTTTGAAGTGAATGGAAGATCTGGAGATGATTTAGAAGAGCCAACTGATCCTCCAATTGAGTTCAATCTTAGAAAAAATGCTGAAGAAGAATTTGAATCAAATATATCTGATGATGTATATAATTCTGAGTGGGATTTATTTGATGATACGATATCAACAAGAAGAATGTTGAAGAACTTCGAAGGGTTAAGTGAAGAAACAAAAGAAACTACTTTTATGGAAGATGAAAATATAAATAGTGTTCCAAATCTTAACGCGCCAGAAAATAACTACCGTCGAGCGTCTGGTGTAGTAGAAGAACAAGAAGAAGAGATAGATGATTACTTAGAAAATATTCGAAATAAATACATTACAGAAAATAGTGCACAGCAAACGTCAGCGATAAAAAAAGAAGAAGAAAACAAAAATAATCATTTAGAAGGTATACAAAATCATGACGTTAAAGAAAATAATGAACGTCGAGCATCTGATATAACTAAAGAAGAAAAACAACATGCGGAAAGCATGAGAATGTCTAATCTAGACCAGGGCCTAAATTTTGATAAAAAATATGGTAATAATTTTTTATGTCATTTCATTATGCAAATGGTTCCATCCATGTATGCGCTTTGCGATAGTTTTATAACTACATACATAGCTTTTGTAAATCAATGCTTACATAGTACACACGTATTATTTATAAATTAGGATTTATTATAGAAACAGTAACTTAACAATCCGACATACTTATTTTCATTAATAAGATTCAGTTAGAATCTTTAGAGGCAACAAGTATTTTTTACTAAGTTTTTTCTGCCACTCCATTCACATAGTATGTATAACATGTATGTATACTATCCTTTTACAAATTATATTGTTACTCTGATTAATCTATACTATATAATAATATAAAGCTGAAGAGTTTATTCGTTTGTTTGTTTGTTTGGTTGAACGCGTTAATCTCAGGCACTTCTAATCCGATTTGAAAAATTATTTTTACATTAGATAGCCCATTAACTGAGGAAGGCTATAGGCTATATATCATCCCGGAAAAATGTACATTTCCCGTGTGATAGATTTGTTTTTGTCTAGGGACGAAACCGAAGCGAAGCGAGGGTGAGTCGCTAGTAAGTTATATTACCTACTTACTTTAAATTTTCATCAAAATCCGTTCAGCAATAAATACGTGAAAGAATAACAAACGTACATTCGTACATCTTCAGAAGATTTCGCATTTGTATATTAGTTGGATTGTGCAGTTTGCACTAGCTACCTACTCTTGCTTCACTTAAGTGCGTCTTAACTCTTTAGGTCTTAGTCCTAACAGTAGTGGTTTCCGTCATATAAGACACATTTATTTTAATTCAAATATTTATTTTTCAGACACTAAACATACTGAGGTTCCAGTTATTCAACGTATTCCGTTTATTTATCCTAGTTCTTTAGAAGTTCAGCGATATAACAAGCCAGCGTTATCAATTTACCCCTTTAATTCAGAAAATTTCAATGATTATAAAATAAATCGGATTTTCCCTGTCACAAGAAGACAAGACTTTGAAGATCATAGTCCTAAAAGACATTTTAGAAAACATCTTTATACACCCGCAGTGTTAGCACAAAAATCGATAAAAACTAACATAATTTCAAAATTGACAGAGGCATCTGAAAATTCTTATAAATCTGGTAAGGAAAACTTTAACAACTTCAAACCTTTTACTAGTTTTCATAATGTCAATACATAAAAATGTGTATGTTCCCAGGTATTCATTATTGCGGTATTTCACCAAATTGTAACACTTACATTTTTAATTTTTTAACAAATAAATAATGTATAAGATTTTAATTTTTATTTATCTTTTTTACCGAATGCGGCAGTCTTAAAGGAGCGTTATATGTTTGAGCTGTATCATAAAAATATAAATATCGACTGATGATACAATTATCGACTTGTCGTAAATATATGTAAATATTAATTATCTAGCGGCTCAGGGTGAGCTTCGCTCGGGTCCGCCTCTAGACAAACAAGAACAAATCTATCCCACGGGAACCGTACATTTTTCCGGGATAAAAAGTAGCCTATTTGTTATTCTGATGTATGAACTATATTATTGTAAAGTTTCATTAAAATCCAATCTGTAGTTTTTGTGTACTAAGCTGTATAAATTACTATATTTTTTAAACTATCCCACGGGAGCTCGTTAATTTTCCGAGATGAAAAGTATCTAAAATATTGACCGGGGATATAAGGTACCACCATGCAAAATTTCATTTAAATTGGTCCAATAGTTTCGGAGATTAGCCCGTACAAACAGACAAACAGACAGAGAAACAAAGAATTTGAAAAAAAAACTGGATTTGTTCTATCTCTCTTCTTACATCCCCCTGACTCGGGTTGTAGCATTTTTTTTCTACGTACAAACATTCGACCTACAGTTCTCCATTCTACAGTTTTATTATATGAATAGATGATTAAATCAATATCATCAGAGGGCTAACAATAAGTTTATTCTGAGATATATTATAAAGTTTAAATTGTAAAGTAAAAATAAATATGGACATAAAACCGTTCCCTAAGGGACGCCAGTCGGAATAGTCTGACAAGTAGACTGGACTATACTAATGTAAACTTTGAGGCTACGATTTAAATATAATTTACATTTTAAATTAGAGACAATGATGTATCTAAAGTGCCTAACTTATAGAGTAAGCCGTTATGCCAATTGCCCAGTATTATCGAAAAATCAAAAGACACAGTGTTGCCAACACTTGAAATTTTATCCTCCTAAGAGTAATTCCAAAAATTCCTAAAACCCCCTAACTAACAATTTGAAAAATGTAGGTTTTTAATTTTTATCTAATACTATTTTTTTTCATTTTTCATATTTTTTTATTTTAAATGATTAGTAGTAGTATAATACTTATTTGTGTTTATTGTTATAATAATTACATATAACCATTTAATAATAATAATAAATTTCATAGATAACTTAGAAAACAATAAAAAAAAAGGATAAATGATGCAAATTATATTTAAAGATATATGATTTTCCAAGTCTTTAAACAAAACTTTATAAAACGTTATTTATATTTAAGTCATGCTATTAAAGAAAAAAACCTAAACATTTTTTCCCCCTAAGAAAACCCCGGTGCAATTTTTTTATCCCTAAATTTGGGGGAGAAACCTCTAAGTTGGCTACACTGTCAAAAGGTCGGTAGAGAAATTGCCCCGCAGGGTAATTACGAATCTCGCGACAGGCTTGCGACAGTTGTAAATCGCGCGATCGCTGCTGTCAAACGTCACTTTTGGATTACGTAACAGCGGCTAGAGAGCAGACTGCAGTCGAGTAGAGATGGGTTCATAGTTTGTCCGATACAGGGTGAAAGAGCTCGACTGCAGTCTGCTCTCTAGCCGCTGTTACGTAATACAAAAGTGACGTTTGACAGCAGCGATCGCGCGATTTACAACTGTCGCAAGCCTGTCGCGAGATTCGTAATTACCCTGCCGATCACGCTACACAGTATACACGCGGCAACGTGCAGAGCGTCAGGTTCAATCTAGGGATCAAGATTGGTCTTGCGCTCCTGCAGCCCCGCCGAAGGGGCAACCTAGGAAATTGTCCCTGCTTGCCTATACATATCACAATTTAGGTGGCAATGAAGGGTCACCCCACTTTTACACTCTAGATTGCCTCTGCAGCAGGTGAGTGAATAGCCCGCTTTACAAAAAAGATAATTCAATAACACGAATCTCTCTATATTCTGCAGTCTGTGACAACCACAACTGACAGCACACTGACAGCTATGGTCGTTTTGACGTTAGGACTAAGGAATATTTGTATTTTTTTCAAGTTTTTTACTTACTCACATTTAAAAATTTTTGGCGATTAAAATTAGAATTGGATGCTTAAACTCTGCAAGATAAAACAGAGAATTGAATTATACAAATTGTTTCGATTTAATAATAAAATAAAATATAATAATTCGATTTAATACTAATGAACTAAATCCATAATCTAGGGATAAAAATATGATATTAACAAACACATAAGTAATTATGTTTTCACTTTTACTTATTAAAGTGCTAAAACTTTCACAACCAACAAAAGAGTAGGATTAAATAAAAATGGGTAAGAGATATTACTGCGAATATTGTGATAAAACCATGGTTTCTGCCCCATCAATCATAAGAACTCATATCAAAGGGGTAGTTCATCAGAAATTAGTTAGTGAACATTATCAACAATACAAAGGTATGTTAATTGTTATATCTTATCAAAATATAACATATTTGGTGTCTTTGTTGTAAATTGTCTATCTTAGTTTTTTCAAATTTTTATTTTGTGTTTCCAAATTTAATTTTTAAACTCAAATGTCAAATTATTTACTTATATAAATATGCTAATTTAATTATTTGTAATACCATAGATATCTTAATATTTCTTGATTATTATAAAACTCATGAAATTTGAAAAAAAAAAATAGTTTTATTTCAGAAATCAAAGTTTATTCTTACAGATCCAGAAATAATTTTGAAAGAAGAGAGCATTAAAAAGCCATGTATCAAATTTGCAAAGGGAGAATGTCAGTTTGGTGGGATTTGTAGATATTCCCATTATACAGCTCAGGAATTACACGAGTTGAGATTACAAGGTATCATTATATCCATATACTAATATAATAAAGCTGAAGAGTTTGTTTGTTTGTTTGGTTGAATGCATTAATCTCAGGAACTACTAATCCGTTTAAAAAAATATTTTTGTATTAGATAGCCTATTAACTGAGAAAGGCTATAGGCTATATAAAATCCTGGAAAAATATACAGTTCTCATAGGCTAGGTTTGTTTTTGTCTAGGGATGAACCCAAAACAAAGCGAGGGTGAGTCGCTAGTGTATAAATAAAAAGGGTATTAGATATATTAAGTAAATAATCCTATCAATATTATAAATGTGAAAGCTTATAATATGTGTGAGTCTCTATGTTTGAATGTTTATTAGTAGTAGTATAAATAGATACACAGACCACAACTTTAACTAACACATTAGATTTTTTGTACTGGTAATGTGTCACCTGAGTTTAATTTGTTCAACTATAGTCTTATTTTAGTTCTAAACTTGCAATAAATGATATACCTATGAAAGCTATGCATTAATTTTATTTTTTTATATTATTAAGATCTAAAGATCTAATAGTAAAGATACTTAGATAACATCAATGTTGATTAAGATAGCAGTAAAGCACCCAGTTGGCATGATTTTTTTAAGGTCTTTAATAATGATTGTCATATTTTAGCCAATTTGTAGCAAGCCTTAATAAATTATACACCTAAAACTTTCTTATGAAACACTATTTATTGGTGAAAATAGTATGTTTGATAGTTTTTGAATTAATCATATTCTGACAGATAGATGTGGCAGGGGGACTTTATAATATTTAGTGATGTCATTTCACAAATATTGGATAGAACAAAACAAATAATGGATATCAAGATATAGCAACTTGGCAGACTCCTCTCTCTCTCTCTCTCTCTCTTGTAGAAAAGAGAGAAAGAATATTGAATAATCTAATGTTTTTGACTATGATTTAGAATCTCTAATTGTTTGTTTTTTATTTATTTATTTTTTATTTTATTTAATTGTTTTCAGTTGCTGCCAAAAAAAGAGCTGAAGGTGAAGATTCAAAAACAAATTTTGAGGAATCCCATACAGAATTTCAAGATAATAAATCAAATAATTGTAATGAAAAAAATACAATGATTTATGATGAAAATGGAGTTACTCACATATTCCCTTGGGCATACAATTCAATGTTTGATAATTATGAGGATCTACCACCAAGTATTAAAAGGTTAAAAAGCACTGACTTTACTAAATCATGTATAACACATTGGGGATGATGCATAATAAAACTGTTTTATTGTAAGTGTTTCATATATTTTTTTACTACATTTGACTTAAAAATTTCAATACCCTCTAGCTATTTACATTCTACTAATATTATAAATGTGAAAGTTTGTGAGGACGGATGGATGTTTGTTACACTTTCACACCAGGACGGCTGATTGGATCTGCATGAAATTTGGCACAGAGATAGATTATATATTATATTTTATTCAAGATGTTATGTTTAGTTTCCATGGGATAGATTTGTTCTTGTCTAGGGATGAATTCGAAGAGAAGCAAGGGTGAATCGCTAGTAAGAAATAAGGAAGATGTCATGTTGTTTACAAATTAAACACTTTTGTAGAAATATTTGTTTGAGGAGGAGCCTTTCATATTAGAATTCTTTAATCGGTCCCTCTTTTCTTAATATGCATTCTTTTGTATTGGTCTTATACAATCGGATTTAAAAACTAACTACATTTCATAGCAATAGGGAATATGCATGTGATTTAATGAAGGTGATTTTTTTAATAGTCTTTATTGCTTTTGAATTCATAAATTTTTAATTGTAATTTGTTTTTCTTTAAGAAAATAATTATTAAAAAGTGCAAATATAGGTGAGAAATTCTAAGTAGTTGAAACGCACGCCATTGGTCAGACCGACCGTGATTTGTGACGTCAAAGTATTATCGTAACAGAGCAATTAACGATTTTGTCGCTACAAATTGAGTTGTCATTTTTCTGTATATATATATATACAGAAAAATGTTATACTAAATTAAATTTTTTTGGAGCTGGATATTTTTCTACAATTTTATAACGATGTTAGATATTGTATAAAAAATTAAATAAACATCACGCATATCCATTATTTTTGTAAAACTTGTGTACATAAGTAGTGATTATAGACTATATAAACATGCAAATGTCATTAGTTGTTTATAATAAAGGTTATTCACAAGTTAGCAAGCTGCTTTTTATACATTTTATTAAAGTGCTCAATATTTAGGGTCCGTAAACGAAGGGTGCCAAAGGAATCCTATTATTAAGCCTCCACTGTTCGTCCATCCGTCTGTCAGAAGGCAGTATCTCATAAATTGTAATAGGTAGAGATTTGAAATTTTCTCATAGAATGTATTTCTATTGCTGCTATAACACTAAATAATAAAAATAAATAAATAAAAATACAAGAAACATTTTTTTAACGTTCGTAATGAATCATCGAAGTTAATATACTACATACATAGAGTAAATCATAAAAAAGTACATTTGCGATGGTATGGAAGCCTTCGTGGGCGAATTCAACTCGCACTTGACCGATTTTTATTTTTATTAAAGTTTTTTAAGCCACCTCAACTTTGTCGTTCTTGAAACAGTTCTTTTTGAAGCCATTATGTATTTGTATGTAGGATAGTTAATAAATCTAAATTCTGGTGATATAATATGACGTGAGGATTGAATCTGTAATAAATTGTCCTATATTAATATTGGTAATCCCTGGAAACTAATTCAACAGACAGATTCTACTTAAATGTTTTTTTATTATGTCCGAGATATGAAAACAAAGGGGACTTACCCTTGCTTTGCTTGGGTGTGTACCTAGGTGACTTACTATGTAGGTACTTTTCATTTATATCTGTTCAGCCGTTTCAGCGTAAAAAACAAACATACACACATATAATAATAAGTTCTCCTGACCGATTTCGGCCACGGCGGCCAATCTCATTAAGACTAGCCAACTGCGTAGGAGATATTATAGTGCACAAGTGTACGCGCAGACACAAGTGTAGGTACTCTATTCGTGTCACTCATATTCTGGTGGGACGACTACTCGACACGACCGGTGAGAGTTAAGGCGCAGGACCAGCAGTGCCGGATTTACCTATGACGGGGCCCCAAGCAATTTCAGGTTTTTGGGGCCCTCATTCTGACATTAACCCCCCGCCACCCCCCCCCCCCCCCCCCCGAATATTTCAAAATAATAAAATAAATAACCAGTTAATTTTGCAAAATCAATATATTATTCAGTTTACTTATAATTTACTAACTAAATTACAACTTTTTCCTACTTTTCTCAGTCGCAAATTGATGAATGACATCATCAAAGTCAAGTTTTTGAAGCTTGTCTTTTTCGATAAACAGTAAGCCTAAATCACTCACTTTTTCTTGGCACATCGACGAGCGTAAATACAGCTGTTCAGACGAAGACACAAACACGAGCGACTGAAGCGCCAACTATACGCGCGAATGTAGTTTTGAACTAGTAATTTAAAATCATTTGGGGACAATGAAAAATCGATATTATTTACCATATCGATGGATTGGATTGTTTTATTTTGGATTTTTTATTTTGTATTTTGTATTTTTTTTTTTTCAAATTTGCGAATATGTTTTCAAAATTTTGCAAATTTTGGGGCCCCTGTCCAAGCGGGGCCCCAAGCAATTGCTTCCTTTGCTTCCCGGTAAATCCGCCACTGAGGACCAGCGGCTTTACGTGTTCTCCGAGGCACGGGGGTGAATTATCGCCAACTTCCTAACTCCAGGCTGTTACTGAGACTTACTAAGTGGAAAGACTCAATAACTAAACCTGGCCTGACTCGGGACTCGAACTTAGGACCTCCGGATTGCAGCCGTACATGCTAGCTACTAGACTACCGAGGCAGGCACATATAAACTCACGTTTATTATAGCAGACCAATTTCACACCCCCAACTTTTCAATACTGGTCTGCTACTTAGATTTTCTTGACATTTGTCACTTAATGACTTGCTTGGCTCTATCCGGGGCTCGAACCCAGTATCGTCTGCTGTTACACAACCTATAGGTATTTTGGTAGTTTCTCTTACCTCATGTATGTATGCAATTGTAAGTATAAGAACAAATATAAGCATTTTTTACTGTTTTGTTTAAGTTACTCAATATATTGCTCTTTTATTACTGGATGGAAATTCAATGAAATTTATTTACATCATAAAACATACCTAAATTTAAAATTGATTTATCAAAAGTGTTAATATGAGTTTTTTTTTTTTATATTAACACGTTACCTTGATATAAACATCCTAGGCGACTCTCCCTCGCTCCGCTCGGGTTTGTCCCTAGTTATGTTTTAACGTTTAATATCGATTTCTCAGAGATGAGATATTTTCCCGCAGTAAAAAGTATCCTGTATGTTGACCTGGATAACCAGCTATCATCATACCACATCAAAATGCCTCCAGTGGTTTTTACGTGATGCAGTCACAGACAGACAGACAAAAATTCTAAAAACTAATAGATTCGGCCTATGTAACGATAATAATGTCTATTCCAATAAGATTTTCCAAAATCGTTTTTTTTAGATTTTAGATTTGATGTAGGTACAGATTCGGCTTAGTTACAATTTTATTATATGTATAGATTATATTATATCAAATTTTGTGTTAGGAGACTTTACCAATACATGCAAAATTGTATTCTACGTCGATCGGCATTAAATCTAAAAATCAATAAAAATTAAGTTAGGAGATATTGGTACTTCATCGACGATATGTATCGTTTATTTAGTGGCTAGGCGCTAGCTACAGATGCTACAGATCCAGAGGTCCTAGGTTCGAGTCCCAGGTCGGACGAAGTATAGTTATTAGGGGTTTTTTATGGAGAAGTTCTTATTAACAACCCAGAGTTACGATGTTATGGGTGTCTAATCTCCCGTGTCTCAGAGATGTAGTCTCCTTAATCTGTGCTCAGAGAGCACGTAAAGCCGTTGGTCCTGCTTGATCTCTCAACGTACTTGTGAAATTATCATCTCACCAGAGAATGAGAGTGACAAGAATAGAGAGTGCTCTTATTTTTACGAAGTTTGCGCGCATACTTGTGCTACAATGATATTTTCTGGCCAATTCGATCCGATTGCCGATTGGCCGCCGAGGCCGAAATCTATCAGGTCCAATTTATTTTATTGGATTTTTTAAAATTAAAAATTACAAAAAAATATATGCCTAGGAATATATACGTAGTTTCTAAACTCTAGGTTTAACTTTCGTTAATTAATTCTTCTTTTATGTATGCCATAATGTGTAATCACTAATCGACCACAATAAAAATGCAAGTGAATGCTTTCTTAGAAATGAACATGTATAAACAATGTTTAGTCATTTCAATAGCGGTAAGTTTTATAGGCTGATATGTATTGTTTAGTATTACGACGTACGATGGTGACTTAGGCACATACATAATATATCGCGTGTACCTACTTGTTACTTTGTCATAATCAATGTTTGATTGAATTACTGAGAAACTATGTGCCTAAAAGACAGGGGGAGTAAAAAAGTCTTTATTAGGAAGGTATAATTATTAGGCTTTTTATGCGAAAATAATATAATATTTTCGTACTACAGTCAACAGAAGATAGTGGATGGTTGTGGATGAGTGCGTAAGCGATCCTGCGCCGCCCCATTAAGACGGGGAAGATTTCGTTGGGTTTTAGTGGGTAGTGCTGGCTTCTCTTAAGCCGGTTACTCATGTAATCACCTGTATGTCTGCAGGTGGTGTGCCTAAATGCATTTCCCAACGTAAAAAAATATATAGTGGAAGGAACATTAAATTCTTACTAATTCTCACAGTTGGAATTAGTATTATTGAATGATTAATTAGGATTTATTATTATATTTCAGGCACTATTCTTAATTGAAGTCAAAAGTCATCCAAGCTTCAATTTTCTAAGACTAAGAGATCAATTAAAAAATCTTGCCATCGCTGATGCTAAATATCAAAATACTATTCAGAAATACGACAGTATTAAAGCTCAAAATGAAGTAGATGATGGAAATGTTATAATATTTATTCCAATAAGATATCATGGTAATAACTACGGCAAACAAATAGCACGTATAAATTATGATTACCAAGAAAAGCTAAATCGGCTTAAAGCAAAACAAGTCGAAGAAGAACATAAAGCTAGGATGAAAGAAGTTATAGATTTCATGAAAGACCATATGATGACCACTAAATATTTATACGATGAAGTCCAAAGGATCAAGAGGACAAGGAAAGTGAAAGGTGCCTTAAGGGAAATGGTGGAATATTTGGAGAAACCTGAAATGTATAAAGAGAGGAAAATTGTATTAAGTTTGTACAAGGTGCTTGTGAAACGTTCTGCAAAAATGCCAAGTGTATGGGATCAAGAAATGCATGATACGGTCATTAATACCATAAAAGATCTATTTAACGATGGGGTTATCAATTAATTTGTGGTTGTTCTATTAAATTGTGGATGTTAAAAATTTGTTTTTTTTTTCTATATATTATTTTTAATCAGGAAAAAGGTCTTTTCAAATATTTAGAACGATTTTTTTTATATTAAAATAGTTTAGTTATCACAACCTAGCTGAGGTTTCAGCTGTAGTTTGCCGAAATTCATTAGTTATTCGAGATTATTTCAGTACTTGTGTCCAATAAACGACGACACAATTGGCTTAGTTTGCAGTGACCCTAGTCCCTACTTGCTGTGCCATCGGTCGTGGGTTCGAGTCCCGCTGGGGACATTCGTGTGATGAGCACGAATGTTTGTACTCCAGTCATGTCTTTATATTTATAACATGTATGTATTTAAAGTTACATATGTGTAGTGTATCAACTATCTGGTATCCATAACACAAGCCTCGTAGCTTGACTTGAGATGGTGCTGTAATTTATTGTTCCAACAATATATTATAAACAAATTATTATACTGTTACGAAAAATGTGAACTGGGTAAACCTCAGTTGGTCGCCATTTTAAAATAAAACATAGGATGAAAATACATTTTAAAAGGATGTAGGTATAAAATTATATTAAATAAAGGGAGACATACACTATTATACATTAATTATCATTACTTTTATTTATAACGTAAAGTAATGTAGGCGATATTTCCTTAAGCTTCGATATAAGTTCATATAATTTCGATCCAGGGTCTATCTGCACCGTCACACGTTCCTAAAAATAATTATTTAAGAAAGATGTAAAAACTAATTGCATAATTCAAGTTAAAACTATTTTTTTTTAAATAAAACATTATGATGGAAAATTAAAAAAAAACAACGTATCGGGACTGGATTAAAATAAAAATAAATTTTATTGTAAATCTTATATCTTGACTTCATTAAAATCGATTGAATATTTTTAAAGATTTATTTTTCAATTCTTTGTTTATTGGCTTCAATACGCGCTATTTCAATACAAATAATTTCGCTAATGTCATTTTGAATAGATAACTAATATATTTAATATATGTAAACGAGCAATTCTTGTATATTTATTTATTTATTTATTTATGCCGGCGATCTCGAAAACGGCTCTAACGATTTCGCTGATATTTGGTATGTGGGTATTTTCGGGGCGAAAAATCGATCTTATGGTCGATAATTTTTTACGCTCGGGCGTAAGCATCGTGGTAAAGTAGCCCAGGTGCAAGATTGACAAATACAGGTGTCTGGGTTCGAATCCCGGTCGGAAACGGAGTTTTTACTTTTGGTTTTTCTTTGTAGGTATTTATTTAAGTTTTTAGTTTTTTTTTTATCTAAAAAGTACATAAACAAAAAAGAACCCCGAGCGAAGCTCGATCGCCCAGGTACTTTGAATTATACCCTACTTATCAATCTGTTCGACATTATAAAAAAAAATGATTGCAAAATATTATTTCACTTACCAGCTCTTCAGACTTCTTGTTTGACGTTCGCAAAATCCGGTCGACATCAACGTCTTCTTTCCATACGCTGTCCCAGAAATCCTAATAAAATTCAAAATTCTTGAATTGTCTAATTATTCAATACTTTATTTATTCAATATTTTTATTTTAAAAATATTGTCTGCCAAACACTTTACCAGCAGTTCGAAAAAATGCCTCAGTCCTGAGAAGAACTGCTAAGAGAAACTTATCGGGAGTATTAAGTTTTTTTTTTATTTCTTAACCTTTTATATTCAAAATACCGGGATAAATTACAAATGTTAATAAATTAAAAGAGCCTAGAGGCTATCACGTCATTCTCAAGCGGTGTGTCATCTTGAATAATTTCCATAAATTCAAGAAACTTAGGCGTTGATAAAGTCAAATGACCTGGTGCGTAAAAAATTGGATAGAATTTTTGTGGCACTCTAACTACCGCTATTTTATTTTGTTTTTTCGAACTTCTTGGAATATACGGATAAAGCATAAAGGACACTTAAAGCGTACAAAAAATATTATAAACATTACACACAAAACTAAACAGGGAGTTTATTAGCTAAAGTTGCCGGCAGTGACCAACAGACCAACAGTTAACTCACAGTTAACATAAATTAAAGATCATGTTCGTGAATGCGAACAAAATGATAGACCAAGAAGGTGATTTTTCTATCAAGGAAAAAAGAACAAGTGCTAAGTAAAGTGCTTACTCCGGTTCTCAAGATATTTCTAGTTATGATGTCTTCACTAGGATTCCTAGGTTTTGTTCCTTCTAAAAGAGCTGATTGTTTTGCTATTGAAAGAACAAATGCAGGTGGTGCCTACAAAAAAAAATATACCCTTATTAGTACACGCAATCAATAGATACAGCTAATAATATCAATATTATAAAAACAAAAGTACGTTTTGGCCATTTTCCTTAGGGCGGTCCCTCATCGGGAGCATTCGCTTGTAATGTAACAGTTCAGATTCGAGCATTACGTAAGTGAGGGAGAAGAACTGAGCATTACTAATATTAATATGCTCAGTTCTTCTCCCTCGCTTGCGTAATGCTCGAATCTGAACTGTTATATTAGAGACGAATGCTCCCGGTGAGGAACCGCCCTTAAATTACGCAGTACGAAGTTCTTACGTGATTTTTTCAGGTAGTTTAATAGCCAAATAGCGATTTATCTACTTTATATGTATATCCAGATACATTATCTTTGTGAGTATATCTAACTAGCGACTCACCCTCGCTTCGCTTCGGGTTCATCCCTAGACAAAAACATCTATCCCACGGGAACCGTACATTTTTCCGGGATGATATATAGCCTATAACCTTTCTCAGTTAACGGTCTATCTAATGCAAAAATAATTTTTCAAATCGGATAAGTAGTTGCTGAGATTAGCGCGTTCAACCAAACAAACAAACAAACATACAATCAAACAAACTCTTCAGCTTTATAATATTAGTATAGATAATCTACTTCAAGTTACTGAGCCGCCAGCGCAGCGCGTATAGCCTAATCTGATTATTTTAAAATTTTACCTTTACAGGAGTTAACAGTTTAGCAGATTCTTTTTTAGCTTGCAGGTAATCCTAGAAAATGATAAATTATTTAGAGATATTAGGATCAAATTTTAAAAGCAAGCTAGGTACGTAGATATACTTGATTTTTGTGTCAATGAAATTTAATCATACATTCAGAAATAAACAAAAATTAACTTATATTAATACTAGCGACTCACCCTCGCTTCGCTCGGGTTCGTCCCTAGGTTACGTTTCACTGCTGAACTGAGCTAAACGTTGATAAGTCAGCCTGTGAGTCGCGAGTAGTGAATAAAAATAGTAATTGCGAGTGTACCTTAGGTGATAGACATATAATATTGCGAACTTCCCTGTATAACTTTTTAAGACCTACAATTTTCTAGTACATTGTTTTGATTTATCTCTTAAGGTTCAGCCAGCGTTAGCCATATAAACTTCTAAGGACGACTCGATAGAACCAGTCATTGCGTTTTCCCGCGGGAACGAAAAATGTGCCTGTAGTAAAAGGTATCCTAAATGTTGACTCGAGTGATAAGCTATCACTATACAAAATTTAATTGAAATCGGTTCAGTACTTTTTGCGTGAAACGCGCACATCGATTTAACTATGTTAGTTTTGCTATAGGTATAGATAAGAATAGGTATTGCGAGTGTACCTTGAGAGATAGACATATACTGTTGTAGATATTTCTGTTGGCCTTTTCAAGATCTACAATTTTTTAGTACATTGTTTTGATGTATGTCTTTAGGTTTAGCCAGCGGAGGGTTCCTAAGGAGGACTCGATAAAACCAGTTATTGCGATTTCCCGCGGGAAACAAAGATTTTCCAAAAGTAAAAGTTATCCTAAATGTTGACCCGAGTAATAAGTTATCAGTTCACAAAATTTCGTTGAAATCGGTTCATTACTTTTTGCGTGAAACGCGTACAGACAAACAGACAAACAGACAAACAGACAAACAGACAAACAGACAAACAGACAAACAGACAAACAGACAAAAAAATTTATAACTATTGTTTTGGGGTCTATATCGTATACATAATACGTTACAGTCATTGTTTTTAAAAAATATTTCATGTACAGATTTCGCTAAGTTACTGCTTTATTATAGTATAGATAACGTACTCGTATAAGAAAACAGTAATATCATTTAATAAAAATAGTTATAGCGAGTGTACTTTAGGAGATAGACATATACTGTTGAGAACTTTTCTGTAGAACTTTTCAAGATCTACAATTTTTTAGTACATTGTTTTGATGTATGTCTTTAGGTTTAGCCAGCGGAGGGTTCCTAAGGAGGACTCGATAAAACCAGTTATTGCGATTTCCCGCGGGAAACAAAGATTTTCCAAAAGTAAAAGTTATCCTAAATGTTGACCCGAGTAATAAGTTATCAGTTCACAAAATTTCGTTGAAATCGGTTCATTACTTTTTGCGTGAAACGCGTACAGACAAACAGACAAACAGACAAACAGACAAACAGACAAAAAGACAAACAGACAAACAGACAAACAGACAAAAAAATTAATAACTATTGTTTTGGGGTCTATATCGTATACATAATACGTTACAGTCATTGTTTTTAAAAAATATTTCATGTACAGATTTCGCTAAGTTACTGCTTTATTATAGTACTAGCGACTCACCCTCGCTTCGCTCGGGTTCGTCCCTAGGTTACGTTTCACTGCTGAACTGAGCTAAACGTTGATAAGTCAGCCTGTGAGTCGCGAGTAGTGAATAAAAATAGTAATTGCGAGTGTACCTTAGGTGATAGACATATAATATTGCGAACTTCCCTGTATAACTTTTTAAGACCTACAATTTTCTAGTACATTGTTTTGATTTATCTCTTAAGGTTCAGCCAGCGTTAGCCATATAAACTTCTAAGGACGACTCGATAGAACCAGTCATTGCGTTTTCCCGCGGGAACGAAAAATGTGCCTGTAGTAAAAGGTATCCTAAATGTTGACTCGAGTGATAAGCTATCACTATACAAAATTTAATTGAAATCGGTTCAGTACTTTTTGCGTGAAACGCGCACATCGATTTAACTATGTTAGTTTTGCTATAGGTATAGATAAGAATAGGTATTGCGAGTGTACCTTGAGAGATAGACATATACTGTTGTAGATATTTCTGTTGGCCTTTTCAAGATCTACAATTTTTTAGTACATTGTTTTGATGTATGTCTTTAGGTTTAGCCAGCGGAGGGTTCCTAAGGAGGACTCGATAAAACCAGTTATTGCGATTTCCCGCGGGAAACAAAGATTTTCCAAAAGTAAAAGTTATCCTAAATGTTGACCCGAGTAATAAGTTATCAGTTCACAAAATTTCGTTGAAATCGGTTCATTACTTTTTGCGTGAAACGCGTACAGACAAACAGACAAACAGACAAACAGACAAACAGACAAACAGACAAAAAAATTAATAACTATTGTTTTGGGGTCTATATCGTATACATAATACGTTACAGTCATTGTTTTTAAAAAATATTTCATGTACAGATTTCGCTAAGTTACTGCTTTATTATAGTATAGATAGATTAACGTTTCATTTGTTAGAGAACCGTCGAACTTTGTTTGAAATGTAAAACGCTTCATATGACAAAGGCTGTAAGTTGCGGGTTCCATGAGTGCATAGAATATATACCTACTCAGTATACCTTTAGACACTCAAAATTATGTTCTTATCTCAATCAAATCCAATCCAATACAAGCATAGCAATTTAAAGTTGTACCACAGATCATATGTAATACTATACTAGGTCGTACCTAATTCTGTTTGTAAAAAATAGCGTTAGGACGAGAATGTCATAAGTCATAACTACATGTCAGGTAGAATGTACGACTTCGTCCAACATAATTTTACCTTTACATCTCGATCCAATTTTAATTCGGCTGTGCCGACTGTGCCATGTGAGTTTTTCTAAAAATTTCAAATAAAGAAACAGTTAACAAAAAATAAGGAACTTACCTAATAATAATGAGCTTAATAATAAAGAGAAATTAATAATAATGAGCTTAGTGAATTTTATTTACTATTAGCGATTACTTTTTAGCGATTACTTTTAGCGATTTACACTTCGCTCGGGTTCATCCCTAACTTGCTTCCCCATTCAAAATTTCATCCTCATTCTCAAGGGATGATTTCCGGGATAAAAAACTATTTCACCCAATTACGAAAAGTAATTGAGTAGAATAGTTTTCATCATCTCATCATGAGATTTAGAAAAAATCTTATTTTAGTAAAAATAAAATCCTTTCATTTTCTTCTATACAAAACTTGTTCTGACCATAACAAACACAAACAAAAAAAAAAAAAAGAATTATTGGTGCAGTCGATGGGACGTTATGCGCGTACATACATTTTGGTGATACTTTTTTATTTACATAGATATTACCTCGATATAAGGATAAGCCCAGATAAAACGTCTTCCAAAATCGTCAAAGTTTGCAGGAATATTGTAATGTTGATTTGTCCCAAAAAGGTCCGCTGGATCACCAGCTTCTTTCTCCTTTTGTGATTCTAGGTCCTAAAAAGGATTTTTGGTAAGGTTGGAAGGACTTCATTTAAGGGCGGTGCTATCACTTAAACCATAGCCAAACCATAGCCAGCATAAATGATTAAATTATAGTGAACAAATATTAAAAACCTAAATGTAAAAAATCATGAGAGGTCCTATATCCCGTAAAATAAATATAGTAGTTTTTGTCATTAGACACTGTTTAGTGCTCATCGGGTAAATACCACCAAAAATAATCCGTGCTTTATGAATCAAGTTTTTATCCGACTGCGACGAAGTCTAAAAGGAAGGTTATGTATTTGATCTGTATGTACATACTTATTTTTGTAAGTAATTGTTATTTAATGTGTTTGATTGTCATTTGTTTTGTGGACCAATAAACATAAATAAATAAATAAATATGTAAGTATGTACCTATGTCAGACTATGGTCCTTCGTAATAACTAAACGGCTTAACCGATTTTGATGATTTATACGTCAAGTTATAATGCGAGTGTGAGTACCCTTCTCTCACTACTCTAATATAGATATCATTAAAAAAAAACATTTTTTTTTTTGAAAATCTTGAATAAAAAAATACTGTGTTCCTTCATCAACTTGTTCTCATCTTTTTAGTTTGCTTATTACGCAGTCGGTTTTTTTTTTATTTTTGTAAATTAATTATTTTTGAGTATGTATCTTGCTTAGGTTAACTGCAATTTTTAATCAGACATTCAAGCAATGATTCTTATTAAACTTACCATTTCTTCCTTTGGAAAGTATTCTTCATTTTCTTCGTACGATATATTGTCTTCTAACTTCAATCAATACAGGTAATTGGTATTGCATAAACATAGAACAAATTAGGTAATTCAAAAAGTTTCAATATATATAACGCCTTTATAGACAACAATGAGTTCCGTATTATTCAGTATCCGTTTTCCATTACTTTCTACCAGTTTAATATTTAGTTACTAGTTTTTGTCTGCAACTCAACTCACTTATGTATATAAATAAATAAATATGTTGGGACATTAACACACAGCACCATCTATTTAGTTCCATGGTAAGCTACGAGGCTGGTGTTATGGATACCAGATAGTTGATACACTACACATATATAAATTTAATACATACGTCATATTATAAATATGAACACCCATGACTGGAGTACAAACTTTCGTGCTGATCACACAATTAAATGGTCCCAGCGGGAGTCGAACCCGCGACCGCTGGTGCAGCAAGTAGTGTCACTACAAACTGAGCCAAACGTGTCGTCGTTTATGTATTTACTATTTTATTTACAGTCATAGCCATTGATATACAAAAATTAAGTGGTTCTAGCATAATATTTGATAAACGGCAACCTATCTCACAAAATAGGATAAAAACTTTTTGTGACGTTTAGCAATTTTAACATATAAGTAGGTATTTATATAGAATGTTCAAAGCACTACCTTTTTTTTCATTTCTTTTTCTTCAATCACTTCTTCAAATTTTTTGACCTAGGAAGTAGGTAGTAGTTACGAAATCTACTTATTTAATACTTGCGGCTGCTACCCCATACAAATTTTCATCCCCATTTTTACCGACTTAAGTGATGATTTCAGGGATAAAAACTATCCTATGTCCCTCCCAGGGTCTCAAACTATCTTCTTACCAAATTTCATCAAAATGGGTTCAGTAGTTCTCTACCTATTCGATACAAACAAACAAACAAAAAATAAATCTTTCCTCTATAATATTATTACGAGTATTATATTTATATTTAGATATAGATTTTAGATTACTAGTCAACAAGTTTAGAATTTAGTTATTTTACATTATTTTGTCTCTTTGAGGAAGTGCTTAGGTACAATTTTTTATTTTTATTTATTATTCATAAGAGAAAAATTTAAATAATCTATACATATAATAAAATTGTAACTAATCCAAATCTGTATATTAAATATTTTTTGGAAAATCTTATTCAAATAGACTTTATTATTGATACAGAAGCCAAATCTATAGTTTTTAGAATTTTTGTCTGTCTGTCTGTTACCGCATCACGGGAAAACCACTGGACAGATTTTGATGAAATTTGGTATGATGATAGCTGGTTATCCGGGTCAACATATAGGAGACTTTTTACTGTGGGAAAATATCTCATCTCTGAGCTAAATGTTAAAACGTAATTAAGGACGAACCCGAGCGGAGCGAGGGTTAGTTGCTAGTATTTAATATAAACTAGTGATGAAACGGATAGTTGTTTGGCCGGATACTGGATATCCGGCGCACTGTAAGGCCGGATAGCGCGTCATCCGGCGGCCGGTTAATAAGCCGGTTGTCACGTTGTATGTTAAATAAATAAATATGTTGGGATATTAACACACAGCACCATCTAGCGCCATGGTAAGCTACGATGCTTGTGTTAGTTAGGATACCAGATAGTTGATACATTACACAGATATAACCCTAAAACATGTTATGAATATGAACATTCATGACTGGAGTACAAACATTCGTGCTCATCACACAAAAGTATGCCCCAGTGGGAGTCGAACCCGCGACCGCTGGCACAGCAAGTATGGTCACTACAAACTGAGCCAAACGTGTCGTTATGTTGTGACAAGTGCATATGTTACTGTAATAATTTAGGCTTATTCGGGTGTCATCAAGACTTAGTGATTAGCGTAAGTCAATTTTTTACTTTCTCAATAACTTTGTGACCCTTATAGTTGATGGACGGTTAACTCGAAGTACACATACAATACTATGACAAGTGTGGGTGGGTACTTACACATGTCAAAGTATGCCCGAGTGTACCTTTCAGCACATTGCTGCCTTTACAAGATAATTTTGTACTATTTACCTACGGATATTTTTTTCTCACAATTAATTTAAAAAAAAAATTAATATCCGGTATCCGGCCGGATAGTAAAATTAGACCGGATAGGCCGGATACTGGATAGTTACCGGATATCCGTTTCATCTCTAGGTATTATAAACACTGTTTTTAACCGACTTCCAAAAAGGAGGAGGTTCTCAATTCGTCGGAATCTTTTTTTTTTATGTATGTTCACGGATTTCTCGAAGACGGCTGAACCGATTTGGAAAATTTTTTTTTTATTTCAAAGAGTATTCTTCCCCGGTGGTCCCATATAAATTTTATCGAAATCGGTCAAGCGGTTTTTAAATAAATGGCTTAATCGAATATTATGTTTTTATTAAAAATCTTTCTTCTTACAAATTACTTGCTTATTACGTCTACACTAAAAATGGAAAAATAAAAACTTTTTAAAAAAAAATAAAAACCGACTTCCTGGCACTGAAAAGTAAAAAATAACTAAACAGAGGTTTTCATTTAAAATAGATACCTAATCAGATATTTTCGAAGTCGGTGCCAGCCAATACAAATCAAAGCACACCGACTTCGAAAATATCTGATTAGGTATCTATTTTAAATGAAAACCTCTGTTTAGTTATTTTTTACTTTTCAGTGCCAGGAAGTCGGTTTTTATTTTTTTTTAAAAAGTTTTAGATAACTGCTGAGAACGGCTATCCTGAAAATGTAGATATAATAATGAAAAAATCTATTTATTTTCATTTGATATATTTTGTCATGGGTCTCTGATGATGATTTGGGGTGCTAGGTCTGGAACCTCTCCCTCCCCCCTCCTCCCGCCACCCCCTTCCCACTCGCAGTCGGTTTGTCATATATGCTTAATATACATATTGTAAATCAATACCTTATCATCTGCTTTATTTTCGTATTCTTCTGCTTCTTGGCCTTCTTCTGCTTTTTGAATATCTTCTGCTTCTAGACGTTCTTCTGCTTCTTCTTCTTCTTGGGCTTCTTCTTTAATCTTTGTCTCTTCTTGCTATTGAGAAATTAACGTGAAAATAAAGCTCCAAAATATTCAAAGCATTATAATGTCGTTTATTTGAGTAATACAGATAAAGAGTCGTAATCTTGTCCAATTATAAAAATGCAAAATAAGATTGTTTATGTGAGGTTAATTCTTTAAAACTAAGCTTTGAACTAATTCTAAAAAAGAAACATATTTTTGTCTATTGACTACATGTGCTAAATAAAAAATTGTGTAGTATGTGTAGGTATACAATTATTATTTTTCTTTTACTATATAACCAATAACCATTATGTTGTAGTGCAGTTTGTGTCATAGTTTTGTCTACTTCAAAACAGGCATGATGATTATTTTATAAGTTGAGCATATAAATTATTCATATTTCTTCCAATTAAGAAAGTATTGTCGTGGTTATAATCATGATATTCTTTTTATGCAGCAAGATAGTTAATATGATATTAAGCAATCACGGAGTATGTGTCTTGAGCCTCTTAGCCACCCCCCCCCCCATCCCCCCTCCCTGGATCCGCTACTGCTGACAGTTCTAGAATTTAGTTGATATACATATTTTATCTTTACCAGTCGGTTTGTCATAGATGTTTAATATACATACGTTAATGCCATTTACCAATATGTAATAATCAATAATACTTTCTTAGATTTACGCGAATATTTGACATTTTAATAAAACTATCTTTTCGGATTTTTTCGCGGATTTATTTTGATTTTTGGTTCCCGACGTTTCGATTGCTTTACAGCAATCATCAGTCTCTCCCGTGACCATGATTGCTGTAAAGCAATCGAAACGTCGGGAACCAAAAATCAAAATAAATCCGCGAAAAAATCCGAAAAGATAGTTTTATTTAAATGTAATAATCAATTTTTACTATTTTTACAACTCAATATATATTATGTCTTATAAATTACCTTATCATCTGCTCTATTTTCGTATTCTTTTACTTCTTGATCTTCTTCAGCTTCTAGATTTTCTTCTGCTTCTTCTTTTTCTAGGGATTCTTCTTCAATCTTTGTCTCTTTTTGCTATTGAGAAATTAACGTAAAAATAAACTCCAAAATATTTAATTAGTATGTTAATTATTAATGTTCTTATTTTTCATGAAAATAACAAAAGCTAAAGTATGCCTACCTGGCATTCTATTTCGTAGACACATAAAAGTATAATAATTAAAATTCTGTTGTTCATGATTGAACTAGAGAAATTGATTGATAGTGTAGGTAACTTTTATGTTCAATTTTAATTAGGTAGCTAGGTCTTTTATGATTTGTTGGCTTAACGATTTTGATAGAGTATATAAAGTATAGTTCGTTAGATGTATGAACGCCCTTTTAAGCTCTATATAATCAACAAGTTCGATTACGATGCATTTTGGTTACAGAACGAATTATCACGTCGAAGTGCAAAATACAAAATCATATTAAAAAAACATAAAAGTCCACGGTTGATATTACTTTTTAACAGCATTGTCAAGGCCAAATATTTTGTCTTCATTTATATATTGCAAGTATGGCTATTTTTTACTTTAACCTAATTAATAAAAAGTATGAAAATGGCTTTTTCATTAATTATAAATAATATAAATATAGACCAGGATGATAGAAATTTCAAATATTACATGATAATAATTTTATCTTAATTTTTCTACCATCGCGGTAAATAAGGTTTATTAATTTATGGTAGAAAATGAGAGTAGAATAGTCAATAGATATGGCAACATTTTTTTATAAATCATCGAGCAATTTGTTTGACAAATCTCAAAAGTGAAGTTGCAGTCAGCTGAACAATGCATCTTTATTTATTTATTATTTTGAAATTAAAATTTATTGGCACATTCTTAGGAACCAATGTTTTGAAAGTTTGATGTTATATTTTAAGAAACACGCTTTTTTTTCTTTTTAGTTTTAAAGTTATAATTAGTGTTTAGTGTTTATATCTTAAAATGTTTGGAAGGCCAAGATGCAGAGAGTGGACACCTTTAACAACTCAACAATTGCGTCTTCGTAGCTTAATTCAGGTAAAATTAATATTATTAAGCTTCATCAATAATAGTTTATATAAAAAAATGCTTCGTAAGAATTTACTAACAAACGCCTACACTCAGGTGTCATACGTCATATTCAAGTTTATCTTCTGTGTTAAAAGATTTCTAGGTAATTTTTAAGGTAACCACGCATTCACACGTTAACAGAATATTATTTATCTGAAAATGAATATTATGTTCTTCAATTGTTACATATGCTACTTTGTACTATTGTACTACATTGAAAGATTTTTTCTATACATATTCTTTGTTTTTTTTATTGCCTGCAACAAATCTATCAGATAAGAACTACACAATACAATTATTTATAAAATAATTCATTAATAATTGTATATTTCAATATCATGAGTTACTATAGCATTTATAAAATGATATATGTCCATGTATTGAAATTATATTCTTTAAAATTGAGAAATAATACAAAACTGAAATAAAATCGTTTATTATTCATTTGTTGCTTTATTCTACTAAGGTACTATAGAAACTGGGTCTATTAGATAAAGTTATGGTGTAAGTATTGATAAAAAATATTCTTACAGATTGCATTTCATCATTTTTCATTTATCTATAATGAACCAAATGTATGGTAAATCTGTATAGCTTATATAGACATGTTACTGAATGATATAGTTAATTTCAAGGAAATAACTCTTTTATAAGGGTGGTAGATGTTTTTTTTAAACTTTTTGGACACTTAGTAATAACTTTTAATTTGTAATTGTGCCTAACTGGCACTTCTGGAAGCCACTAAACAAAAGAATTGAATTGAACTTTTAATTTATTAATAAAATTATTAAAATTGAAATAAAAAAAGACGAAGCAGTGGCATAATGCTAGTTAATTATAGAGTAAATATTTATTGTTTTGTTACATATATTATCATTTTCATGAATTAATAACTATGCGAGTAATACAGATAAAGAGTAGTAATCTTGCCTAGTTATGAAAAAGCAAAAAAATGTTTGTTTATTTGAAGTTAATTTCTTAAAACTCTTAAACATTAAAGTAATTTAAAAAAAAAACACATTCTTGACTATTGACTACATGCGCAAAATGAAAAATTGTGTTGTGTGTATACAATTATTATTTTTCTCTTACTATATAATAATTAAGTTGTTGTGCAGTTTGCGTCACAGTTTTGTCTACTTCATAACAGGCTTGGATTATTTTATAAAATGAAAAATTACATTGAGCATATAAATTATTCATATTTCTTCCAATTAAGAAAGCTTTGAGGTGGCTATAATCATAATAATCTTTTTATGCAGCAAGATATTTAATATGATATTAAGCAATCACTTAATTAATAAGTTTAGTCCATTACTAGGTATTAGGAATTAATTGTGCTTTTTCATCATACAGGGCATTATTTACATATATTATTATACTAGCAGATCACCCTCGCTTTGCTTAGGTTCACCTCTGGGTGAACAAAAACAAATCTATCCCACAGGAACTGTGCATTTTTCCGGGATATAGGGAAGCCTATGTGCTATTCCAGACTATAACTATCTCTGTGCCAAATTTTATCCAGATTTGTCAGCCGTTCCGGAGTTTGTTACTCAATCATGAGTAACAAACATCCAAACATCTAAACTTTCACATTTATAATATTAGTATAGAGGATTTTGCGTTAATTCTACAGGTAGAATGTATTATGGAAACTATCAAAATGTATACTAGTAAAAGTTTTACTGTATAAACTAAAAATTATGAAATTATTTAAAAAACTTAAGATTTTACATTTCAATGTCAGTTTTGTTTTTAGTAAGTACTGTATTCAACTGTAATTACTGGTTTTTTCTGTTAGGACTCAGTAACAGCCCGGAGTTGGGAAGCTATTGGGGTTACACGGGTATATTCTCTGAAGCACAAGGGTTTGTGCTTCAGAGAATATGTTAACTTGTCAGTCCTGTAATGTCGATTGGTCATACCAGTGGACCAGTTATATCCATTTGTCATACCACCAGACTATAAGAGTTAAAAGGAATAGACTGTGCACTGTTATATTTCTTGCTCAGTTAGTTATTCTTTGTGAGTTTTGCCGATATAACGAAGATCTGAAGCCTAGTGGCCATTAAACAAGATCTTTGCTTTCAAATTGTTTCTCAACCCATTTAAATGAAAGTCACTAATTATTAATTTAGATTTAGCTTCTCTATATAATAACAATTAAATACTGTTTGTTGGTAAGTGAATCACTGGAGAACAATTAGACCGGCAAAGCATTATTTTTTTAAATGTTCATGTTAGCCTGAATATAATAATAGAGGAACAAATTCGGGGGAAAGTGTAAGTGCTTCATCAGTTCATTTTATGTACGACCTCAAAGATCATAAATAAAATTGAAATAGAGATAGGACAATGTTGGTTAGGTCAGCTAGTCAATATATAACAAACTAGCGACTTACCCTCGCTTCGCTCGGGTGCGTCCTTAGGTACGTTTTAATTTTTTCGAGTGAAACCCTAATTCTTTTTCTAAAATAAAAGTAGCCTAAGTTACTCCTTATAATATCAGCTATCTGCCAGTGAAAATCCCATTAAAATTGGTCCAGCCGTTTCGGAGATTACCCGGAACAAACAGACAGACAGGCAAAAATTTTAAAAATTGTGTTTCTCTTATAAGTATCGTATATAATTCCATATGCATTTAGTATAAAGCTGTTATTTTTACATTACAAACAGACAATTCAATTTTATTTATCTGTATAGATATGTACAATCAGAGGCGGTTATTAGCGTCCGCCAATCCAGCCGACGCAAAGCCAAGAAACGTACTAGGAAGTGGCCCACCTCGGAGGGCAGTGTGCCATGCGGGTTGCTCCACGAACTTCTCTGATAGCAGAGATCAGCAGTGGACTGTGGTAGCAACCCCTTGGTTGTGTAGTCTGCTTCGACAGACCTACCATCGTGTCGGGTTGTCGTAGCTAACCACGTGACGCACTATATCTTGGCGCACTATATTAAAACGGAGGAGGTTCTGTTGGGTTTTAGTGGGCAGTACTGTCTTCTCTAGCCAGTGAGTCTCACATAACCACCTGTACGTGTATGTAGGTGTTATGCGTAAATGCATTTCTCAACATTTAATTAAAAAAAAGGTGAAATGGAAACCTATTCACGGTCCGCCCCTGCATTAAAATATAGGTAATCAGAATTTATATCAATGATATTCTATTTCAGATCGTAGGCTACAACATAAGACCGCCAGAGTGGTGCACACATCAGTGCAGCTACTACCTAACACTCCATCATACAACGATGTCGGCACCTTTCTATACGAGCGAGAGAATTAGTTCGCCACACCCTAAGTGGAAAGAGATTGATTCTGGTATATATTTATAATTATTACAAATATCTACAATATTATAAGCATGTCTAGACTATTTCTAGTGAGACTAGATTAGTTTTTTAATATCGTGCTAGACATATAGACGTGTTTGACGACACGTTTGGCTCTGTTTGTAGTGACCCTACTTTCTGTGCCAGCGGTCGCGGGTTTGAGTCCTGCTGGGGGCAGTCATTTGTGTGATGAGCACGAATGTTTGTACTCCAGTCATGGGTGTATATATTTATAATATGTATGTACCTATTTAAAGTTATATATTATGTGTAGTGTATCAACGATCTAGTATCCATAACACAAGCCTCGTAGCTTACCATGGAACTAGATGGTGCTGTGCGTTAATGTCCCAACATATTATATGTTAATAAGTTGTAGTTATGGGAAATGTTAAAGGAGATAGTTTTTCGTCCATACATTTTCGCCCCGAGCCCTATAGAACCGTGACTTACTTTTCTGGGTTCTACAATAATCATATATGAAATCGAAATTATAATCTAGTCACGGACACTTCCATGGACTAAGAAAAAATGAAAAACATATCGGCTTTTGAGGTTATAATTTATTGAATGTTTGACAGTTGGATTTCCTTACAGTAGGTATTATTAGAAGCTTTTTACTAAGTATCGACGGATTTTGAATAATTTACTTGAATACGACGTACTTTTGAGCATTCGTTTGGTTTAACCTAACGCTACCAATTGATAGGTAATTACTAAATACACATTACAAGTACAAGGGATGCAAAACTATTTTATTTGTATAATAACTACATTATGGCTATCTCTATTAGCATTGCAAGTGAGAATTTATGATTCCAACTAACACAGCCTATTTGGCAAGTTGCATTACTAATTAGCTTATTAAGGAATATTTAACTAAGCAATAATGGAAATAATTAATGTCTACAATCTACATATATAAAATAAAAGTGTTGGTATTGATTTATATCATTTATTTTGGGTTATTCTCTATTTTCACATAAAGAATCATCTAAAAATTGAGCAGGGGGGTCGATGATAGAAGCTTGGTGCCTTGCCCAACTTAAAAACCATATTATTGTCATAATATGGGCACAGCATCCAGTTGTTCTGTTAGTAGATCCGTCGATATCCGTATAACAAAGCTGGGGTCACAACTCACAGGGTAAATCAATCTAAGAAGAGAGAGAAGAATGACCGTTAAACCGTCCGTAATTACAAGAGAACACACAAATACAACGAATAACAATTAAAGAGCACTAAGTTGAGTAAAGATTGAAGAAAACAACACAATAAACAAACTAGGCAGGCACTAGGTATGCCGTATGACGGTCTGAAATCGATTAATCGAAGAATAGATTTTTTGGACCAAAAAAAACAGTTTTTATATTTTTACTCTTAAAATAAATCGCTGAATTAAGACAAAATTAAATATTTATATAGGTTTTTTTTAATAAAATCATCCATAATATGAATTAATTATATTTATATTGTAACTCTATTGTACTTTATGCGAATGAATGAACATCGATTGTTGGCGAAACATCGATTGTTTGCGCGTGAGTGTTTGCGAGCATCAACGCGACTTTATCACAACACTACAGCTACCTAGCTGGCCAGCGATTGGCGGTCTATGATTGAATCAATGTAAATACTTGTTTAAATGTTATTAATTTTAGGAAGTGTCCGTCACATTATATTTAGTAATTCACAAATAAAAAAATATGCTAATAATTATGATATAAGCGTCGTGCTTATAGGTTCATAGGCGAGATTTGGGTATCTCCTTTCATAAATAAATATTTGTGGGTAATCCATATGAATAAGAATTATATCATTTAATTAATATTTGACATTTTTAACTAATGTAAATATCCATAAAAATAGCACTAGAAACACAATTAGTGACAAAATATGTCCTCGCCGAATGAGCGCTCATTTGAACATTTGAGAAACATTTGAAAAATAACTTTCGGCATCGCGTTTAAAGTTCAATTTACATTGTTGTATAATTATTTCAACTAGAATAAATTACCTAAACACAATTGGTGACAGTTCTAAGGGAACTTTTGCATGAGATTGTGTATCTAGTACTTTTTTGTAAATATATTTAAAAAAAAAACTAGCCAAGTGAGTTTTCATATGACCGCATAAATATATTTAGAGTTGGAGTGCAACTCTAAAAGCCAGTTTTTATAAACGTGTTATTTATGACTGTAATTATGCTTATAATATAATATATTGGATGACACTAATAAAACTTCGAGATATTCCTTTGCATATATTCTTATATTCAGTACTTTTGCTACATCAACTTAATTATTTTAAAATCGTCATTGCGTCTGTCCGTGTGAAAGCTACCACCGGCTCGGAGAGCAGTTCTGCTGAGATCAGCCGACGAGAAACTCAACAGTTTCTCTTTTAAATAATGAGTTACATAATTTATAATAATAATTTACAGTATTACAAACAATTCATGACACCTCTGTTAAAAAGTGCGGGAAACAAATGAAAATCCGCGTCCTCTTTTTTTTAAATACATTCCTATGGGCCAAGGTCAAATAACTAAATGCCTTATACATAGTAGTGTAAGTGTATAATGTAAATCATTACAAATTAATCAAATATATTATTTTTCATTAAAACGCTCATCGATACATGTAATAAAATTGTAATAAGCCGAATCTGTACATTAAATATTTTTTGGAAAATCTTATTGAAATAGTTATTATTATCGATACAGAGGCTGAATCTATAGTTTTTAGAATTTTTGTCTGTCTGTCTGTCTGTCTGTTACCACATCACAGAAAAACCACTAGAGGGATTTAGATGAAATTTGGTATGGTCATATGGTATATAGCTGGTTATCCGGGTCAACATATAGGATAGGAAAATATCTCATCTCTGAGAAATCTATACTAAACGTCAAAACGTAAGTAGGGACGAACCCGAGCGGAGAGAGGGACAGTCGCTAGTATGTATATAAAATGCAACCGTACACATACTAAATTCAACATTTTTAAGTATTACCTCAAGGTCAAACAAAAACTGTTTTGTATGATGTGCCTCTGTATTTCATATTTTATTCTGAAATATTTTAACCGGCTATTACCTTTTCTTATCGTTAAAAATAAATACGGATTTTTAGAAGGATAGGTACCTACGACACACGAACTAACGGCGTAAGATTAGTTAATTGTTATATTTGTTTTTGTAAAACGTATCAAATGTAACAAAGTAATAAGTTGTTATTAATTATTAAAAAAAATAATAATAATGGTAATAATAAAAAATATGTAGGGACATTAACACACATCACCATCTAGTTCCATGTTAACCTTGTGTTATGGATACCAGATAGTTGATATACTATACATATTATATAACTTTAAATACATACATGTTATAAATATAAACACCCATGACTGGAGTACAAACATTCATGCACATCGCACAAATGAATGCCCCCGGCGGGACTCGAACCCGCGACCGCTGGCACAGCAAGTAGGGTCACTACAAACTGAGCCAACCGTGTCGCTATAAATGCATTAATTGCATTATTAAAATAAAACACACATTAATTTCAATATTAAATAACTGGCTGTTTTAATAATTGCAAAGGTCAATGTATCTTAATGCCGAAAATATTATAGCTAATATTATATTTTTATCTCAAAATAACATTATAGTGGAACCTTAATAAATGCTGCTTCATTATTATATGTCTGGGAAATATATATGGAATAAAGAAATGTTTTTTTTTTTAAATAAATAATAATAATAATAATGTTTTTATATTATACAGTAATCTATACTATAATAAAGCAGTAACTTAGCGAAATCTGTACATGAAATATTTTTTAAAAACAATGACTGTAACGTATTATGTATACAATATAGACCCCAAAACAATAGCTATTAAATTTTTTGTCTGTTTGTCTCTTTGTCTGTACGCGTTTCACGCAAAAAGTAATGGACTGATTACAACGAAATTTGGTGAAGTGATAACTTATTACCCGGGTCAACATTTAGGATACCCTTTATTTCAGAAAAATCTTTTTTTCCCACGGGAAATCGCAATAACTGGTATTATAATAAGGTAATAAGTATACAGGTTAAGTCACGGTTGAATAAATCCTATATTATTAATATTCGAGTAAATCGATTATTGAAATTATATCGATTATAAAAGCTTATCGCTCAAAACACGACATTTAACCTATATTGTGTAAAACGTAAATTTGTTATCAGTAATAAATGAGTCATTTAGTAAAGATCAATTCCATTCTAGTTTATAAAGCGGCCTTCATGGTCCATATGAGTAAAAGAGCGTAAGAAGTAAATGTATTGCATTTTAAACCATATCTCCTTAACTATAAAGTCTAATTTATTCAAATAAGGGAAAGTCAATGTTATATTTATTTGTTTGTTTTCTAGCCTATTTAGTTTGTGTGAGTATTTTTATCTTAATTTGCACAAATGGACATCCCAGTGACGTTATTAGTTTAATTTTTTAACGTTTTCAGTTTATCTGTTTTGTATTACAGAAGTTACTCAACGTATGTCCTCGACTAATGTAGTAATACGGATATGGTGTCACGTTCTTTTACCGACTTCTAAAGAGGAAGACGAGAAATCGGAACAGATGCAGGACACCGTTATTGAAACGTGGGGTGTATATTTTAGTGGACTCAGATACATAGGGGCTAATTTAGCTTTAAATTTTACCTCAGATTGCTTTAAAAGCAACACTTTGGTTTTCCAAATGCACGGGGGTTATTTTTGTTCTTATAAAAGTTTAAAATTAGACGTTATCCCGCCGGAAAATGAATTAGAACAGGGATCTCTGTCTTCAGACTCTTCGGGTAAAACAAACGTGTCTAAAATAACTTTAGATTCTGTCAGAGTATTACACACCCAAAAACTGATAAAAGAATCTAGATCAATATCGCCTGGAAAGTTTTCCAAAAAGTCCGACAGCGAATATTCAAAAAGCCACAGTCCGATCGAAAGAGGTTTCAAACAAAACTTTCCTACTCTAAAATCATCGTCTAGTTTAAACTTAAATCACAGAGATAGGCGGGATGATAGTGTAGAAAGGAAGAAAGTTGATCCTAACCACATATATGAATATTCACCCGATAACATAGATGTTAGAGAATTTACTACCAGTGATTTAAACTGTGATATATCGGCGTCCCAAGAGGAGCTATGTAATAAAGTAGATTTGAGTGAAACAGCGGAAAATTATGATCTACGTAACGAATCCGATGGTGTGCCAAAATACAGGTATTTGGCGCTTAACTTTCTAAAATCGGAAATAAGGCCAAGCTATAACGCAACTAAGTTACAGAACTTACACTTATTGCAATACTCTATTAAAAAGAAACAAGAGGCTGTGCAAGAAATTAAGGAGAGGATTTATAAAAAGTCCGCACTAACTGAAAATTTTTCTCAAGATTCCGAATTGAAATTGAAGGCGAAGAGCAAATCGCAAAGGAATTTGTTTTCGCCGGAAGAAAACGAAGCGTTGAACAAAGAAAAATCGTCGTCCCAAAGCGATTTGAATGTTAAAAATGGGAAAGTTAGGGAGGACAAAACTCCAATATCAAACGGTCCTCGGTTAACTTTGAAGTTAAATGATCTCTTATCTTACAAGGTAATTCTTAAAATGAGAACGATTTCTATAATATTTTAATAGCGACAATAATCTATTTGCTTGTGGTTTGTTTTGAGATAAAAAATTAATGTGAAATCTCTATAGAAATTATGCCAAATTTAACGTCCCTAGATACGCAGATTTTGTTCACAATTTCATGGTGTTTTGCGAGTGACAGTCCCGTTAAAATCGGTCAAGCCATTTTGGAGATTAGCCGGAACAAAAAGACAGACAGACAAAAATTTTAAAAATTGTTTTTTTCTTGTAAGTACCATATATAAAGAAATTATTAAAAAAAATATACAACTAAACTACTACTATATACTATCTAAAATACTAATATTTTCGGTTTTCGAATACTGCAGTGTCATCATATTAAAATTGTGAATATTTATATTAAAGTTATATTACTTGTAACTTATTATATTAAAGAGATCGTTACCTAAGTTAGATCTTGTTTTTTAATTAATAATATTAATAGTAAATTACTATATTTTTCAGTCTAAGCCTTCTCCCTTTCAAAGGGCAGAGCACGTGAGACTTACGAAACAGTTAGAAATATTACATTTTAAGAGATTGATACTCTCTGATGAGAGAGACAGCAAATTAGCAAATATAAGAAGATTGAAAGAGAGGCACGCTAAGTTGTTTGAAGAAAATCAAGATATCGGTAAGTATCTCTTTCGCGTTAGAATATTAGTATATTATTGAATTTTTTTTATTAATTTTAGATATTATTTCCCTTTGTATGTACAATTAAATGAAACGTATATATTACAAAGAAGTGACTTACGTTTTTGAAAATTATTAAAATAAAAATTAATGGTCCTTCTAACCTGATTTTATAAATTATTTACTCACTAATATAAAATTATAAAGAACTTTTGTTGGTTTGTTTATATTTGTTCACAGTCTCTTGTATATAATTCCCGATTTTTTTTTCTAAATTTAATTGTTTTTGGTTCCTGGACTTTAGGGGTCAAACTCGAGTCAATCTTGTTGGAATAGAGAATGTGCGTGATTTTTTTTTATTTTTTATACAATAGCTTAGATCGTTATATAATTGGAAAAAAAATATTCAGTTCTAAAAAAACTATAATTTAGTGTAAAAATAATAATTTTAAAATATCATACAGATACGAATACTTTAAACGCCCACCATTTTGGCGCGATTTGCGTGAGGTCATAAGTCTATGACAACATTGCAATCAACGAATGAACAGGTCTAGATTGTTAGTACCAATTGCAAACACTAAACAACAGCGTTCTGTTATAATAGACTTTGACGTCACATACGGTCTGACCAATGGCGTTGCGTTTCAACTACGTTGAATTTTCCACCTATTTTTGCACTTTTAAATAATTATTATGTTAATGAAAAAGAAAAAATTAAAAATATGAATGCAGGCTTAATTCAGAAGCAATAAAGATTTAAAAAAAAAAATATCTCATCTTTGTTTAAATCACAAGCATACTCTCTATTCTATAAATAATAATTTCCAAGGAGAAGCAAGGGGATATCACTAGTTTTTTCATACTTCACTTTAGGTTCGCATCTTACAGGTACGGAGTTAATGCAGAACTACCACACACTCTCGCGTCGTACAGAAGCTCTGAAGGAGACGAGAGAGTCGTGCTACGCGCTAAGGGAGCTAGCGGCGAGGTCTCACGCGGCTCTCGCGAGCTACAGGAGTGATATGTTGCTGCAGTTGCATAAGATATTTTATATACAACAGGTTGGTTTTGAATTAGTCTATTATCTAATATATTTAAACGAAAAATTCTCGTATATTTATTTATTTATTTATACCGGCGATCTCGGAAACGACTCGATCGAGATTAGTCTTATGTCTGGGAAAACGCGTGTTTTCGAGTTTTCATGCGGTTTTCTTTTGCATGCCCGGCAACCCAGCCTGGCGTGAAGCCAAGAGACACACAGGGAGGCTCACTTCTGTGGGCGGGTTACCATGCGGGTTGCTCCTGGTACTTTTGACGGCAGAGTGGACTGTTGTAGCAACCCCATGGTTGGTATGGTCTGCTTCGGCAGACCTACCGTCGAGCGTTGTAGTTGAGTGCGTAAGCGATCCTGCGACGCCCCATTAAGACGGGAGAGGTTCTGTTGACTTTTAGTGGGTAGTACTGGCTTCTCTAGCCTATGAGTCCCGCATAACTTCCTATATGTATGCAGGTGATAGACGTAAATGCATCAGGTTGTTAAAAAAATCATTAAAATTGGCTAACAATTGGCGATGATATCTCATAACACAAAAACTTTGTATAAGTTCTTCTTTTTTTAAATTGGAAACTAAAAAAAACTAACAGGTAAGTACCCTTTAGGTATAGAGAAAAGCGGGTAAGCATGAGTCGTTTTAATACTTGACCTATCCAATACTAATTTTATCAATTTCTCAACAGAAAGACGCAACAACATGGACAATAATCGACGTGCCACTCCCCATCTGTGGGGATGAGAACCCCCGAGCATCGAACCCGGTACCAGATTCCGTAGCATCGGGCTTCGTAGCACAAGCAACTTCCCTCACGGCGGCCATTTTGAATCAACCCCTAAGATACAAGATAACTTTATTAGGTTCGGCCAGCAAGATATTAGATATAACACCGGATTTGCCAGATCCTAAGTGAGTTTTTTGAATTGTTATTGTGTTTTTGAAACTAATTAAAAAAAAATCAAAAAGACGTTAGAATTATAAAACTGAATAAAGTCGCATATTTTTAAGAAAAAAGGAATAGAAGAGAAGAGAGAAGAGAATTATGAAAATTGATTCACAATTACGTGTGGTTTGTAGTAGGATCACGGTCGCGGGTTCGAGTCCCGCTGGGGGCATTCCTTTGTGTGATGAGCACGAATGCTTGTCATCCAGTCATGGATGTTTATATTTATAATATGTATCTATTTCAAGTTATATATGTGTAGTGTATCAACTATGTGGTTTCCATAACACAAGCCTCTTAGCTTATCATGGAACTAGATGGTGCTGTGTGTTAATATCCCAACATATTTATTTATTTTATTAGCGATGACATTAAATAGCATTCCCCTAATCCTCAAATCCCCAAATCCCGTCCTTCTTTTTTAAGTCGGTCAAAAAGGACGGTAAAAATTTGACCTATTTTTTTCTTACCAAACTAACTTGAAACTTAGTATTTTTCTTCATTTATTGATACGCTTCATATATCGATATTTCATACCATTAATATTATAAATGTGAAAGTGTAGATGTTTGGATGGACGTTTGTTACTCAATCACGCCAGAACGGCTGAACAGATCTGAATGAAATTTGGCACAGAGATAGATTAAAGTCTGGAATAGCACATAAGTTACTTTTTATCTCGGAAAAATGTACGGTTCCCGTGAGATGATTTGTTTTCGTTTTTCACCTCTTTTATAATTCACTTTCAAATTGAACCCATTACCCTTGGTTATTTAAATTAAATTGATGTTTTTTTTTTCAGTATCCCGCTATTCGCAAGAGGAGGCGATATAACGTTGTTTCGATACGCATTGTTCTTATTGAACAAATGTATTGCTCAGTTGCTTTGGGGCAAAGGACTCTCCATACACGATATGAGACCGACTTTAGCTAATTTGCAAAAACTGTTAACTACACCAAGTAATTTGTAAGTATTTATGTATTTTTCTTCATTTTAAATGTCTCACTTATAAATTTATAAATATGTAATATTTTGTTATACTATGGATAACATAAGTATTCAGCCGTTTTTAACGTCCCACTGCTGAGCACGGGCCTCCCTTCATTACGAGGGGGATCAGGCCATAGTCCACCACGCTGGCAAGTGCGGGCTGACTGTGTATGTCTTTCGAACACTTGCTAGGTTCTCTTAGACATAAAGAATTTCTCATGATGTTTTAATTCACCGTAAGAGAAGTGGTAATCATGTAGGAAATTATTCGCACATGACAATATCAGAAGTGCGACACCTGGGATTTGAACCTGCTTCATTCGATTTTCCAAGCAAGTGTTACCACTGAGTTATCACTACCTATTGTCTGAAAAACATAAACATAACAAAATTAATATTATTTTACAGATCAGACACATCAAAGCTTTTTGGCACTTACCGCTGGCTTTCAGACAGCGAGTGTCCTAGAACGCAGTCCCTTAGAAGTCTGGTGCCTTCGGAAAGGAAATATAGACAATTCAATAGATTTAAAGTACGTATATGTTTTATAATATGCTTTTAATTTACGGTTTTAGGATTTCGTATACATAGGTAAAAAAATTGAAGAGTGATGGTATGAATGTGTACATGCACAAGAAGTCAAACTTCTGTATGAAATTCAATTTATGTTTTAAATAATTAGGATTGGTGAGATACTAAAAATAACGCATATTACAATCATATATTTATAGAATATCATTTAAGGAAAGAATATATAATATTATATATCATTCGTCAGACAATAACAACGGTTACCATGGCAACAAACGTACGTACATTTTTTCGTAACGCATTCACCAGCTTACCCCCCAAGTCAAGTGTGCGTAAAGAAGTTTTACTTCAATAAAATTTGAGAGGGAAAAGAGTAACGTGTAAGGTCTCTCACACACTATCATAATATCTCCTGCAGTAAATAATTAATTAGTCTTAATGAGATTGGCCGCCGTGGCCGAAATTGGTCAGGAGAATATTATTATCAGAAAAACTATGTGTACATCTGTCTAGCCATTTTAGCGTTAAGGAGTGACAAACGTACACACACACACACACACACATACAAACACACAATTTTTGTGTTTATAATATTAGTGTGATTTCTAAAATATATTGTTTTTTGCTCATAGGAATCCTCAGATCCTCACACTCCCCAAAAATGTTTGAATGCTAAAAGACACAAACATTCTAGAAGCGTCGGTAGTTATCACGAAGATCAAGTAAGTTTTATTTGCAATATTTTTTGTAGATTAAAATTATAGATAGTATAATACTTTCTTGGATCTTGGATTTACGCGAATATTTGACATCTTAAATAAAACTATCTTTTCGGATTATTTAGCGGATTTATTTTGATTTTTGGTTCCCGACGTTTCGAATGCTTTACTGCAATCATGGTCACGGGAGAGACTAAGGTTTTACATTTGGTGCCATTTTAGATTTTTAGAAATCATTTTCGTAAAATTGTGGGTAGGCACTGTCTGTAACAAGTACATAACGCCTTTGACATGTCTGAAACCTTATTCTCTCCCGTGACCATGATTGCTGTAAAGCATTCGAAACGTCGGGAACCATAAATTAAAATAAATTCGCGTAAAAATCGGAAAAGATAATTTTGTTTACGATATAGATTTTATTTAATTTTGCTTTCTCTTACGATATAACGTTCTTTGTTACTAATATTATTAGTAAATATGTAAAATGGGTAATGTGAAAATTTAAACCCTTATTTAATTTTTTATTACTTTACTGACGCCTTTCCAATTTCAATCACAGATAAATTAATATTTTTTTTTTAAATGTATTGTTGTATCCTTCTTTCAGGATTCATCACTAAACGATTCCACAATATCGATAATGGGAAGCGAATCGAATATATATAATATGAAACTATCGAAATTAGAAACAAATCAAAATCTGAAACCGCATAACTCAGATTCAGAAATATCAAAATTAACAGACGGACGGATAGAGAAAGTGCAGTTCACATTAGGGGATGACGAGGGAGGTGAAAAATTAGTTAGAATATCAAGTAATAATGATGATGAAATAACATGTTCTACGTGTTTAGATGAAAACGTTAAACGTATTTGTTCGGAAATAAACGATTTCTGTTCGAATAAAAAAAGTTATGAGATTAAAAATAATATCGATATCGCTAAATATATGGAGAAGAAAGCGAGTGTTGAAATCGAGAATATCGATATCTCGTGTGAATCGTGCGATAAAAATAACAGTGGTCATTGTGATATCGCATGCGCTAATAATGTTAGGGATGTGATTGTTATACCGAGTGCGGAAGCCATATTGGATACGGGGCAGAGTTTGAATTTGGAACAGGATAGCTAGTTTTAAATTTGGGTTGTTGTAGCGGATATTGAATTTTAAATTTGGAATATATAGAAATTCGAATTTTGATTTTGGAATGTATAGAAATTCGAATTTTGATTTTGGAATGGATTAGCTAGTTTCCAATTTTGAATTTAGAATCGAATTGCTAGTTTCAGAATTTAAATGTAGAATGGAATATCTAGTTTGGGAGATTTCAATTGATTTTGTCGATATATAAAATCACTTTTCAATTGGGTTTGTTTCAGTGAAAGATAAAATTCATTTGGACTTCAATTTTTAAAATAAATTGCAACTTCATGAATTTTTTTTTGTGTACGTGTTAAAGATTATTTATATTTCATTTACATGAGAAATAAATACAATAGTTAATTTATCTATTTAGACTGTAAATATTGAAAAAAGTGATTTAATAACATTTGTTGTTTTTTGAATATTTTAAATCAGGGTTTCCCAACCTTTCTTTTATTGAGCCTCCCCGGATTATAAAAAATATGTTCATGCCCCCCTTTGTTTTTTTTATTATATTAAAACATACACTATTTTAATGCTTTATATCTTCATGCCCCCTTTTTTATTATAATAAAACACATTATCGATTTCTATTTATTTTAATTTTAAGTTATACAAAATAAACTCTATGCCCCAGTAATGTCCCCTTGGTTGGGAACTCCTGCTTTAAAAAGACGTCATATAATCGATGAGTAGGTAAGTACTTTCCTAGGAAAACTCATATTTCCATCAATAGTTGACATAAAAATATGTAAAATTTAATAAATAAAGTTCTTGGCTGTGTTCGTGTATTAATTTATTTATATTTTTATGATTAAAAGTAAAACCGTTGTGGAAAAGTTATTTGTATTATATCGCACACCTAGATCTAAACAGCGATTAACTCAAAAAAGCACCTTTTTCAGAAAACGTGAAAAACTGATTACCGAATCCTTGTGTACTGCAGAAGTGTTCTGTGTTGATCAATGTTTTTTAAATAAAAATAGATGAAAAATGTTATAGGAATCTTGTGTTTTAATTCATTGTTAGGCCTAAAAATTGGATTTTTGTAGTTGCTTCTGTATTGCTTAACAAATTGTAAGTTTATTTTTTGTTATTTGTAGTTGAACCTGTGTTGGTGAATCTAGTGTTTAGTTGACTCTCTTTTGAAGAGTCATTATAAATTTAATAGGGACATTTTGAATGTATTTATAATAATTTGACTAATAGAGGAGTCTGTAACCAAAAGTAGGGGTACATTGGCTGATCATTAGGAATTAGCAAGAAAACACTGAATTAAGCCCTCAATCAGATATTACTTTTCATTAATTATTAAAAATATAACATAAAAAAAAATAATTATATTTTGTAAGTGTCGTAGGTACTACGAATTCTCTCTGCTTTTTAAGATTTCCGAATACCCTAAAATGCATCAAAAAGCCATTGCCTTGATAGTCCGTCCACCTAATCTTTATAGTTTATATTGTAGCCGACATTATTCTCTGAGACTTGTATGCTTAAGACTTTGGCTGTACCAAAATTTCGGAGCACTTGCAATTTTTGATATCCACATTTCTTGCTTATGTGCTCTTTTTTGCCCTTTTTTTTCTATCATGGACTCTTAAGAATCTTTTTTTTCAGCAACAATTGCATTCTGAGAGTCAAGCAGTACATGCGCACTATTATCTTTGGTATCCGAGAACTACTAGAGCTTGATGAATTACTAGAGCTGTTACTATTGGTGCTGGACGAAGAAAACGGTAAACTAGTACGAACGACTTAAGAAGATGTCTTATTTTTATGAACAAATCCAAAATTGGGATTTTCATCTGAGACGTCAATGACGCTTTCATCACTTCAGATTGGTGAAATATAACAAGTTGGTGTACCAGTCTGCAGTTGTTTAGATGTGCTCGGATTAGATTTATCAGCCACGGATATACTCGATGATATCTTTATGTCGTCTTCTTGCTGATGCTTGTTTTCTAGTACCGTCTTCTCCTGTATTATTGATTCAAACTCTTGTTGTAAAGGTCTAGTATATCGTTGCATATTTTCATATTGAGTCAGTAAGCAAGGGCCGATATTTCTTTATCCCTGTGTGTTGAGCAAGGCTCAACTTTATTTACTAGAAATAGTCCAAGATTCATTCTTTTCTTGAAAAAAAAAATTAAATTAAGCAAATCAATCTGATCCGTTACACCACATCGATTTGAAAAACCTAATTACGTCTGCGATCTGATAAACTTCGATATAGTGAAATTTGATACAGCGTAGCCCATCAAAAAAGATCTAACTTGAAAAATGTTTAATAAAAACACAATATGCTTTGTAATTACTAGGATAAAAATAAAATAATATTAAGATGAAAAGGCTCTAATCACCACTGGTAAAAAAGTTTATTTTAGATAGGGTTTTAAAGAAATATAAGAGTTTAAAAAATGACTCAACAAAAAAGAGTTAACTAAAAATTAAAAAATGTTTCAACAACACGGCAACAATTCTAAATAAAAACGAAAACTTTACTCACCTGCCTATGAATACTGGTTTAAGTCAAAATGTTGCTTTAGTTTACTTAGCACTAATCATCAAAATGGGGACAAGTCAAATACAGTTTTTACAATTTTCTGGTTTACCTTAACAATACAGAATCAACTCAAAATAGCTCTAGTTTGTTTACGACGGGCACATGCATTTCGCTTGTAATACTGACTGTAATTAGCTATGTTTCTGTTTTGGTGGAGGAGGAATGGGCTCTTTCGTATAACAAAAAGGGGTTTTAGGTTCACATAACGTTGAGAAATGTACCTATTTTTGTATCTGTTTTATTGGTCGCTAGCTAGTAAGTTAAGGAATTCGATGGTATGCGTAACTAAAAAGATGAGATTTTTGAGTTAGCTCTGTTTAGATCTAGGTGTGCGATATGTCCTTTCATGTAATGTTTTATTTAGATGTCAAAATTATTTACTATTTAGAGCATAATTTAATATAGAAAATGAATATTCTTTTGAGAATAATAATTTTGAAATAAATATTATTTAAAATATTGTTTTATTTCTTTTTATTTTTTGCTATTTTGTTTTAATTTTTACTTTATGATTTTTTGATGATTCGTTCCTATAACTTTTTTTTCATTGTCTTTAGTTTTTGTTGATATTTTTTTTATATAATTAATATTTTATTTTCAAAGATTGAGACAGTATTTGGCGCACTTTTTTCGAACTTTTTTTAAAAACGATTTTATAGCAATAAGAGTTCATATAGCATTCTCTGCATACTGTATAGAGAAATTGTTTAAATCTTTTTAAATATCTTGGCAAATCACGAAAAGAAATGTGTGAGCGAGACAAATCAATAATGCGGTTAGTGGCCGTCTCTTTCCTATTTCAATAACTGTATAAAGAAAGTTCTTTATAGTATAATTATAACATGGCTATAGGAAAGGTACACATATAGAAAAGATAAAAACGATATGTTTTTGCAAATTCTGTCTATCTTACGAAGAGGCTTATTTATGTAAAGAGAAATGTATGGTTTTTTAAATTTTGCTTTATATATGGAATATGTATGACTTATTCGTTTTTGAATGTTTAGAAGAAAATAAAACAAAAATACATAATGGTCGCATATTCTGTTTTTTTTTTTTTTTTTTTTTAAATTGTCTATTTTTTAATACTTTCTTAGATTTACGCGAATATTTGACATTTAAATAAAACTATCTTTTCGGATTTTTTCGCGGATTTATTTTGATTTTTGGTTCCCGACGTTCCGATTGCTTTACAGCAATCATGGTCACGGGAGAGACTAAGGTGTTAGATGTCTCAAAGGTATTATATAGTTGTTACAGACAGCCTACCCACAAATAACAAAATGAATTCAAAAAACTTGAAAATTGGCACCAAAGTACCTTACAATATTTGTTAATTTTAATTTTAAACATTTAAATTTGAATTCATTTTGTTATTTGTGGGTAGGCTGTCTGTAACAACTATATAATACCTTTGAGACATCTAACACCTTAGTCTCTCCCGTGACCATGATTGCTGTAAAGCAATCGGAACGTCGGGAACCAAAAACGCGAAAAAATCCGAAAAGATAGTTTTATTTAATTGTCTATTTTTTTTTATGAAGCTCAGTCCATATTCTTCGTTTACCATTCTTTCATTCTATATTTATTTTTTGACAATAGACAATATATCAAGGTTTTACTCAAATAACATAGACAACTTAAGTGCAGAAATAGTACTCCAATAAAAATTTTAAGGTTGTTTATAAATAGTTTAAGAATAGCAATACTGAAAACTTGTACATTAGGTATTATGAAAATTTTGATACATTAAATATGTAGTGTAGAGATATGAATTAGGGTATGAAATCGATTTTATTTTCAGTTAATAAAGCTTATTAATTGAATGAACAATTTATTTATACCATAGAGATATCTAATAAAAAAATATCGATGCCGTAAAATCGATTTTATTTATACTTCGAAACACATAATATTCCTTAATATAAACGAAATCTTCTACATTAAAACTCCATTATATCTTCAATAATACATATGATGTATGTAATTATTAAATTAAAAGTTTGATTTATATTCTAAATCGTTTTATTTTTTAACCTATTGTACCTCGGATATTAAATGCCTCTCGCACTTTACAAATCTGCAGCGTCAATTTTCTTGCAACATTAACTCAAAATTTTTCATATTCCATATTATTCAAAAAAGAACAAGATTTAATATAACCATGTTAAAAAAATACTAGATACATAATCCCATGCAAAAGTTCTCTTAAAACTGTCACCAATTGTGTTTAGGTAATTATTCTAGTTGAAATAAATATACAACAATGTAAATTGAACCTTAAATGCGATGCTTAAAGTTGTTTTCACAAAAAAATTAAAATCGCATTTAAATGTTCAAATGAGCGCTTATTCGGCGAGAACATTTTTTGTCGCTGATTGTGTATGTAGTACTTTTGATCAATGCATGTAAATAATAACAGTATGTATGTAGGTACTTCTTAAATTAAGAATCTCAAACTTATTTTTAAGTATCTTAAGAATTGATAAAATTTACAGACTTAGATATTATGCTAATGGTTTTTGCAAACCTACTTGGTTTTAAATCTCAAAACTTTTTTCGATAGAAGAACTGTGTTGCGAGACTTGTATTTTTTTACATGTTATGTTTTTCATAGGAAATACAATATTCATATCATTTATTATTAGACTAGCGTGCGCAGGCCTTTCACAAGGTGGACCGACGTCATAATCGCTGGAATCCACTGGATACATCTATACTTACCTAATATTATAAAGCTGAAGAGTTTGTTTGTTTAGTTGAACGCGCTAATCTCAGGAACTACTAATCCGATTTGAAAAAATCTTTTTGCATTAGATAGCCCGTTAATCGAGGAAGGCTATAGGCTATATATCATCCAGGAAAAAGGTACGGTTCCCGTGGGATAGATTTGTTTTTGTTTAGGGACGAACCCGAAGCGAAGCGGAGGTGAGTCCCTAGTATTTCATAAGATGGGCAGTCGAGGAAATTTTTGCAGCAGGCCTATGTTTAGCTAGGGACTGATTTGATTTGAGCTGATGATGATAATGATTTATTTATCTAACACCTCTACCATGTCTAGATTAGTCATGACTCATGTCACGTCATCATGCCCTCCCCTGGATCAGTCTTTATGAACTATGCCATGATTATTCCGGTCCTTCATATGAAATAACAATAAAATAATTTTTACATTAACTATAATTAATTTTATTCATAAATTAACTATTAACATCTTAACATTAGAATATGTTCCAGCTACAAATAATAGCAATCCTAGAAGAATTACGAATATGTTTTTATAAAGACGCCATTTAAATTTGCCAAGCCCTGGAGTTTCCCATACAACCAATAGTTCTATTATGGCTGGAAATATGAATCCCATGTTCGAGAGACAAAATGCACCGAGCTGTAAAGAAACATCAACAATTAAAACAAAGTTCTGATGTAAAATGTAAATTCGCTGTTACAATGCTATGTATGTAATGCCTAAAATAGATCATTTAATTAGTTATTCAGTAGAATACATTCTTATTCTTCACTAATTTTTTTCGCGGCTCCGCTCTTGTTTCCACGCGATAAAATATCGTAGAAGTGTGCGTCGATGAAAAGATGTATCTACTTAATAAATAAATATAAATATGTTGGGACGTTAACAAACAGCACCATCTAGTTCCATGATAAGCTACGAGGCTTGTGTTATGGATACCAGATAGTTGATACACTATACATATTATATAACTTTAAATACATACATATTATAAATATAAACACCCATGACTGGAGTGCAAGCATTCGTGTTCATTACACAATTGAATGCCCTCAGCGGGACTCGAACCCGCTACCGCTGGCACAGCAAATAGGGTCGCTACATACTGAGCCAAACGTGTCGTTACTCCTCGTCGTCAATGCTAGTTAAATATACCTGCAGCCTACATGCAACTAGCTAGCAAACTTGCGAGTTTAACGCAAATCTATTGATTTGCTACAAATTAGAGTACCTAATCACGCACAAGTTGTTCCATGTATAATATCAATATGATTATTTTAAGTCATTCTGCTATGAAATTTCCCAAACAACTGCCATCTCCATCCCTTATAGTTTTATCGATTTCTATAATATTAGCCAATTTCCTATTAAAGTTGTGATAATTTTTAACTTACTGGAATTAACTTTTTAGCAAACTCCCTACGATTCAGCAAACTTTTTTACCCCTCGAGGAACGCGTACACGCCGGCGTGTACGATAACAATTGAATTCTCGGAAATTCGCACGGATTTCTTAGAAATTATCCTGGAGAGACTACCTACTATAGTCCGCTATTATTTAAAGATACCGCTGTTATTCAAAGTTAGCTATTAATGCATTAAAAAATATAAAAAAACGTAAATAATGCAACAAAATCACTTACCAAACCCATCAAATTTCCAATATTAGGGAATGCAATAGCTGTAGCCGTTATAAGGACCACAAAAATAGCTCGATACATTCGTTCGTAAATCCAATGCTTGCGAGGATCGTGTTTCTTGGACACATAGTACCAGACGAGGTTGAATGGCGCCCAGAAATTAAGGGCAAATGTAATAAATATCATCAAACCCATCAAACATTTTAGTATTGTTGGGAAACTGAAAATGAATTTGAAATAATTTAAACGAAACGTGTTTTTAACGTACCTAATAACTGGCATTTCTTGGTATACTACTTAAGTACGTTCTATAAACGTGCAAACTACACGCGTGTCTTCCAAAGTATATACGCCGGGAATCACATAAAATTAATTATTTTGAAAGGCCTGTAAAACCCTAAAAACTAGACTTGCAACGAATATTCAGCTACTATTCGGTATTCGGCCTATTCGGCTGCTTTTTTCCTATTCGGCCGAATACCGAATATCTACATACTATTCGGCCGAATACCGAATACTTAAGTAATATGTTTTGTTGTAATCAGATAATAATATGCGTGTGATGTAATGAAAGGTGAAATGTTTTTTTATAATCTTTATTGCTTTTGAATTAAGCCTATATTATTATTTATTAACGTAATTCTTTTTGATTAAGGAAATAATTATTAAAAAGTGCAAAAACAGGTGGGAAATTCAAAGTAGTCGAAACGCAACGCCATTGGTCAGAACGAATATGACGTCAGAGTATATCATAACAGACCGATTAGCGATTTTGTCGCTTACTAATTGAGTCGTAATTTCTGTGTATGTGTACTGTGACGCCACGCCAAACGCGCGAAATTGCGAGTGTTTAAAGTATCCGTAACGGTATATTTTAATTTTTTTTCTTATACTAAATTTTAGTTTTTTGGAGCTGGATATTTTTTTACAATTATATAACGACGATATTTCCTATTCGTAAAATGAAAATATTGATTTATTTTATAATAATATATTTTTCTTATAATCATTACAGTAGTCATAGGTAGGTACATAATCACCTTCTTTATTACAAAAATTAACAAAAAATCTATCAAATAGAAGTGTGCACTTGCATTATCATAATTACAATTTAGAAGTGGAAGATTATAATACAAAAAGACTAATTTTTCTGCATTTTCAGGCAGTAGTTTACTCCTAGGCAATCCCAGATTCAGAGAAAAGACACTCTGAATAAACACTACTTTTTGGCGCCAAACAAAAAACAAATACGTAGACACAAATTTTCCCGTCACGCGCTGGCCAAATACTTTTGCCTAATATTCGGCTATTCGGTCAGAAAGCCCACCGAATATTCGGTATTCGGTGTATGGCCGAATATACTATTCGTTGCAAGTCTACTAAAAACCCTTATTGATTTCTTGAACAGAATAGCTTAGCACAAGCACCAAAATTGTTACTTTATCTGTTTTCGTGAAAATTGCAGTAGTAAGATATTATGAAAACTTACATTTCTGTGGGAAAGTTTAACGTGACAGGTGAAACACTTTTCTCTCCGAAACCCCAATAACCAAAAAATCCAACCAAAATAAGAAATGTAAGCACTACAAACATACCTGTAATAAAAAAATATATTACATAATATATATATATATATATATATATATATATATATATATATATATATATATATATATATATATATATATATATATTGTGGCTTATTCTTAACAACAAAGTGTTACATTGTTTCTTAGGTCGTGAAATTATATAATCTTTCAAGAGATAATTTACCAGGATAAGTTGATATTTAAAAGTGATAAGTTTAATTGTCTCCATGTTTTTCAATGACTATAAATGTTGCTGAACCATCGTTACTGAATTTGTAACAAGTATTAGTTTTTAGCGAAAAATGTACAGCGACATCAAAATCATTACTATTGTATTCAGCCCTTTTTGCCATCCCGTTTTTAGGCACGGGCCTCCCTTCAATACGATGGGGATTAGGCCATAGTCCACCACGATGACCAAGTGCGGGTTGGCGGACTTCACATGTCTTTCGAAAACGTGCTAGATCCTATCAGTTTCCTCTCGATATTTTCCTTTACCGCAAGACAAGTGGTAATCATGTTAGAAACGATTCGCACATGAAAATATCAGTGGTGCAAGACGTGGGATTTGAACCCGCTTCACTGCTGCCACTGCACTTAATGAAAAAGAAATTTGAAATAAATATCATTTTAAAAAGTGTTTCAAAATTTTTAAAATTTATATTGGACTACCCTGAAAATATAGTATGTTGATAATTGGTGAAATTATCGCGTAGCACACAATAAATACTAATCTAAATTGTGTACAGTAGTCTATCTTAAAAACGTGAAACTCTTCGTGCAAAAAGCGTACCTATCTAATGTTAAAATACTAAAATACACAGCAAGCAAATGGAAAGAGTTAATATTAAAACTGAAATCGTATTTATTTGTTTGTTTGTTCTTCCTTCTTGTTGACAAAAAGGGGCGAAGATTTGATGTGATTTTCTGTATTGGTATACCTACTTTGAAGGCTAGAGTAAGCTACTTTTTATCTTAGAATCGTGCCTTCTGGAAAATACGATATAATCGGCACTTCTACACTAATATTATAAATGTGAAAGTTTGTGAGTATGAATGTATGGATGTTTGTTACTCTTTCACGCCAGAACGGCTAAACGGATCTGGATGAAAGGCACAAAGATAGATTATAGTCTGGAATAATACATAGGCTACTTTTTATCCCGAAAAAATGTACGGTTCTCGTGGGATAAGTTTGTATTTGTTTTCCGTTTGTACGTTATATTTTTTTTATTGATATGTTTTTCTGCATCGTAGTAATAGGCTTCGAAAGTGATATAAGTGCGCTTTATTATTACGCTTTATTTAAGTTTCAATTTTTACAAGTGAATTCGTGTAATATTAATTTTTAACTTACCAGCGCTTAAAATTAGCGGAAATTTCGTAGGATCCTTCATATTATTTTCAATAGGTAACGAAACTCCAATTCCTTCCATACTAAATATTACTATACCACAGAATTCGAAGAAGCCTACACCATCTTTCCAACCAGGTACAGTAGACAGTGGTGGTGCTGATTGATATCCGTATATAATCGTTGCTACCACACAGGCCACTGAAATTATACATATTGTTAATTTTTAAATTGCAAAACAGATTACGAATAAGCTGTACTTCGATAGACAAATAAACACTTTTTTCACCCCACCCAAAAGAAGACCCACCCAAAAGAAACCAAAAGAAATACATAAAAGAGAGAAATGTACATGACATGAAGTAAAAATACACAGCAAGCGGATTATGTAGGACGATTCTAATAGAAATATTACTAAAGATAATAAGTAAGATAATAAGGAAATATTCTTACCAATAAAGATATCTGCCAGCAAAGAGAAGGGTGCCAGATACTTTAGTGTAGTGATCATACAAAGTAGAAGAACTGGTACCAACATTATAAGAATGTACAGTCTTAGTGTGTTTAAATCCCCTTCTTCGATTCCCATTGTGGTCTCTATAACTTCTTTTATGGTCTTCGCGATAATGATCTGATAGACGCAGCAAGCGCCAAATAAATCTATACATATTGCCAAGTCTACTGCGTATCTGTAGAATCATTTTCTTTAAGAATTATAACAATTCCAGTTTTGCTTTCGATTTGAGTAGAGGCATTTGTAGCAAGGCAGGCTTTGTTTTTATTTTTTTGTTATGATATTACTATTGTTTTAATTATCCTTTTTAAAATTTAATTAATGCACATGGGATAAAAACTAATTAAATAGTTAAATATATCTTCTCTGCAGGAGAAGGGATGTTGTAAGATACAAAAATATTGCCAATTACTGAAAATTGTGTACCAAATATTTTATCCCCATATTTCCACTTTATGTTGGATTAGATTTCGGAAACAAATAATCGCAGGGTTCATTTTAAAGTGTTATTAAACTTTGAAGATACTTTATAAAATAAAAATCGCTAAAGTGTACCTGAACCATTTGCTATATTTCCTTAAGCTAGGAAAAGGCCCAACTTCTAAGGAGGCTTCAGCTAAGTCTGGATATGACATCGCTGGTAAATGCAATCGTTTGTATAGAGTTTGTGCTGATGTTATCAGCATCTGAAAAAAAGATAAAGTATCTGATCCATTATTTAATTTTGTACACGGTAGTTGATAACATTAAAAATAGCCATTAGCGCTGAAGATATTTTTGTACACAAGTGTGCCATACTAAGTGGGATCCTGGATAAAAACACCTGGTTGTTAACCTAGTTCAGGCAGGTTCCAAATTGTACTGTCATTTATTTTGTAAATATTATATAACTTTGTTAAATTATTTCAATACAATTATTATTATTAACTCCTCGCGGACCGCGAGCACACCGGTGTGCTAGATAACAATTGAATTCTCGGAAATTCGCACGGATTTCTTAGAATTTGTCCGGGAGGGATTAAGGGATCCCATTCTTAATATTGGATAAATTCGGTAATTACTCGGTCGGACAACTACTAATCGGTATTATATCGTGCTATTTGAGAGATGGCTATTGCGAATATCTGCCCAGATAAAGTTTTGGCTCAACCCGGGGCTCGAGCTCTAGACCAGCATCTACAGCTGTACTTTTTACCACTAGATCAAAGAGGTAGATGTTTTATTTCATTCTAGCATGTTATTGCCTTGCTTTCTGTAAGATACATTTCAAGTGCGTTGTCGGAATATGAAAAAAGCTTTGAAGTAAAAAAAAAAATTGGTAAACGATGGGGAAGTTCAGTATAAAGATAAATCATTTTCATGTTTTTTAATATATTAGTTTTAAGTATCCTCGTGTTTTGTGGGTGTTATAAATTATTATCTATTATGTGGACGTATATAAAGATATAAAGTCATTATATGTCCTTTGTCAGTTAAGACGAACAAACTAATCCGTGTAGGATTTCATTGTAAGTGTGGATTTGATTCAATGTCACTTGAACACTTGCTACTCTGTTAACAAAATCCTTCTTTACTTTACAGTACATATAGAAATATATTTCTATTACACTAGTGATTTAAACTTACTTTCCCTGTCATATCATTTGACGACACGTTTGGCTCAGTTTGTAGTGATCCTACTTGCTGTGCCAGCGGTCGCGGGTTCGAGTCCCGCTGGGCGCATTCATTTGTGTGATGAGCACAAATGCTTGTACTCCAGTCATGGGTGTTTATATTTATAATATGTATGTATTTAAAAAGTTATATATGTGTAGTGTATCAACTATCTGGTATCCATAGCACAGGCCTCGTAGCTTAACATGGAACTAGATGGTGCTGTGTGTTTAATGTCCCAACATATTTATTTATATTTATTTATATATATCGAATTTTACATAATATGGTTGTTAATATACGTATCTATCTATATAAATAAAAATGAATGTTGATAAGCGCATAACTCAAGAATGGCTGGACCGATTCGGCTAATTTATTTTTTTGTATGTTCCTTAAGGTCCACGGAAGGTTTTAATACTTAAACAAAAAACTATGTCCATGTTACTATATCCAAGATAGGGACGAACCCGAGCGAAGCGAGGGTGAGTCGCTAGTATAATGATAAAACAGTCATTATTTCACCCATTAAGGTTTAAGTAGTTTTTTGTCTGTATGGTATTTTTAAGGTATAATCTATTCATTAAAAAAATATGAAAGTCGATGCACAACTGGTTAATATATTAAGTAATCTTCTTAGAAATATTTAGATATATCCAATACCTCTTTTTTGAAAGTCAGTCAAAGACTCTACCCCACAACTAATTTTATATACCCTTACGTAAAAAATCACGAGGAACCGTTGCTGTATTGCTGCATTAGAGATAGACAAACAAACAAAAATATTTTAACACTTGTAATATTAATACTCGTATGGATTATGATACTTAGTTCATATCTAGAGTAGAGTTGTGATATTTTACTTTATATTGTTAAGTGTTTGCCAATGGTTTATACTATAATTTCAAAACAATGCCGCTAGATATTAGAATTCATGACATAAGAATGATTCACATAATAAGAGAAGAGAATATATATTAAATTTTTGGTATTATTTTTGTTAAACATGAACAAAAATATCTACAGACTTTTCCCGCGACAGTATTTTCTTTAAATTAATCGTCAATAATTATTGACGTTCCTAACGTTTCGATTGATTTAAAGAAAATATTGTCGCGGGAAAAGTCTATAGATAATCGATATTCTATATAGTAGATAAATAAAATTGGAGTGTCTGTTTGTAATATTAAAATAACCACTTTTTGCTAAATGCATATGGATGTATACACGGTATATATACCAAAACAACATTTTTTATAATTTTTGTCTGTCTGTCTGTTTGTTACGGCTAATCTCTGAAATAGCTGGACTGATTTTGACGGGACTTTCACTGGCAGGTAGCTGATGTAATAAGGAGTAACTTAGGCTACTTTTATTTTAGAAAAAAAAAATAGGGTCCCACAAAAATAAAACAGCGAAAACTCCGAATAATCTTGACTTAATTAAACATTATTAGATAAATCAGATTTCATTACTTACATGAACACAATATGCGATATAGAACCCGAATATGATTGTGACAAATAAAGAGGTCCAAAGACCGCTTTTCATAAACGCTTCATGTATACCCAAAATGCCGCCGCCGAGGCATCCTTTTATTAAATGTCCTGTGGATTCCAATGTGCTGGAAATTAAAAATTAGATATACATTACTATCTATACATATTATAAAATTCTAACTAAGCCAAATCTGTACATTAAATATTTCTTGGAAAATCTTATTGAAATAGACATTATTATCGATGCAGAGGCCGAATCTATAGTTTTTAGAATTTTTGTCTGTCTGTCTGTCTGTCTGTCTGTCTGTCTGTCTGTCTGTCTGTCTGTCTGTCTGTCTGTCTGTCTGTTACCGCATCACAGAAAAACCACTGGAGGGATTTTGATGAAATTTGGTATGATGATAGCTGGTTATCCGGGTCAACATATAGGATACTTTTTACCGCGGGAAAATATCTCATTTCTGAGAAAAAATACAAAAACTGGTTGGAACAAAATCACAATGATACTATCTGTAAACAGTTTAGCAAGGTAACTTACTAAATATGGTAAAAACTATAAAGATAGCTTATCTTCAAAATCAAATTATCAATAGCGCTATTTTATCCATTAAAATAGTTATTTTAATTAATTAATATACATTTATGTGTTATTTAGAAATTTGACAATAGATGTCGCCATGTGTTTTTAAAATAGGTAGTTTTAATTCCAAAAAAATGAATGTATAGATATAACCTTTCTACGATTTTATTAGAATTACTACTAAATTACCCGCGGCCCCGCCCGTGTTCAAATTATCAGTAAAGCAAACTTTTTGGCTTTATAAATTAGTAACTATACATATAATAAAATTGTGACTAAGTCGAATCCGTAAATTGAATATTTTTCGAAAAATCTTACTGAAATATTCATGATTAGCGATATAGAGGCCCAATCTATACTTTTTAGAATTTTTGTCTGTCTGTCTGTATGTGACCGAATCACAGAAAAACCACTGGAGGGATTTTGATGAAATTTGGAATGGTGATAACTGGTTATCCGGCTCAACATGTAGTATACTTTTTACCACAGGAAAATATCTCATTTTTGGGAAAAAATATAAAAACTGGTTAAAATAAAAGCACGATGATACTATTAACATTTTAGCAAGGTAACTTACTTATATATATGTTAAAACTATTAAAAAAGTTTTTCTTAAAGGAAATATCAATAGCGCTATTTAATTTATTAAAATAATTATTTTGATGAAAATTTATTTGTGTTATTTAGATATTTGACAATAGATGTCGCCATGTGTTGTTAAAATACGTAGTTTTAACCCAAAAAAATAATAATTTAGAGATATACTAGCATTTCCCGCGGCTCCGCCCGCGTTCATATGACCAAAGCCAAATTCTTAGATTTTACATATTAGTATACTCTTACATATATACCAATTTCATTGCGCACCCTATGATTGGTAAATAATGGCGGTGATTGACAATGTCACAAAGGTTCCTCCGTTAATCTCATATTTGATTTAGTAATATTGCACATTTTGTTTTCCATACTTTTGTTTTGTTTGTTTGTTTAGTTTTGGGCGATAAACTCTCAAACTACGGAATTAATTTTATTCATGTTTTACTAACAGACAGCTATTGATTAATTTAATATTCTAAGCAAATACTTTTTATTATTTTATATGACACGGTTAATATGATTAAAGTCGTAAGTATTTTATTGTGTCCTTTAAACCTTTACCTTCCAAGAAATGGTGTCAAAAACAACTAAAAAAGTTGAGGTGTAACAGTTCCTAAAATACTTTTTCATAGTTTTTGAGATATGGAATATTTTTAGTTACCCGCTTTGACAGTTTAACAGACATAAACTTGTTTTCCATAAAATGTTATAAAATAATATGAATCGAACTTATTTTTACGGTTGATAAAATGAGTCGATATTGTGGAAACATAAATATTATTCGTATTTATTTTAGTGTTAACCTAACAAAACACGTAAGTAAGAAAAACAACAGTATTTTGCTATACGAAACCTATAATACGCGAGTTAGATTTGCATTTGCCCAATTTTTACATTAAAAGATTTAAAAAATTAACATTATTTACTAAACAATAAAAATTTACAAATACTTTCATTCGAAAATTGTTTCGGCCAACAAATTATTACTAATTTATAAAGCCAAATGTTTGTTTTATTGAAAATTTGAACACAGGCGGGGCCGCGGATAATTTAGTAATAATTCTAATAAAGTCATAGAAAGGCACATTTTTTTTGGATTAAAACTACGTTTTTTAAAAACACATGGCGACATCTATTGTCAAATATCTAAATAACACATAAATAAATTTTCATTAAAATAACTATTTTAATTAATAAAATACGCTATTGATATTTCTTTTACGATAAGCTTTTTTAAATAGTCTTAACATATATAAGTAAGTGGCCTTGCTTAATATCATCGTGTTTTTATTTTAACCAGTTTTTGTATTTTTTCTCAGAAATGAGATATTTTCCTGCGGTAAAAAGTATCCTCTATGTTGAGCCGGATAACCTGCTATCACCGTACCAAATTTCATTATCTATCGCTCTATATCGCTAATACTGAATATTTCAATAAGATTTTAAGTAAAATATTCAATTTACGGATTCGACTTAGTCACAATTTTATTATATGTATAGTTACTAATTTATAAAGCCAAAAAGTTTGCTTTACTGAAAATTTGAACACGGGCGGGGGCTCCGGATAATGTAGTAGTAATTCTAATAAAATTGTAGAAAGGTCATATGCGTACATTCATTTTTTGGGAATTAAAACTACGTATTTTAAAAACTCATGGCGACATCTATTGTCGAGTATCTAAATAACACATAAGTATATATTAATTAAAATAACTATTTTAATGGATAAAATAGCACTATTGATAATTTGATTTGCAAGATAAGCTATTTTTAATAGTTTTTACCATATTTAGTAAGTTACCTTGCTAAACTATTTACAGATAGTATTATTGTGGTTTTGTTCCAACCAGTTTTTGTATTTTTTCTCAGAAATGAGATATTTTCCCGCGGTAAAAAGTATCCTATATGTTGACCCGGATATCCAGCTATCATCATACCAAATTTCATCAAAATCCCTCCAGTGGTTTTTCTGTGATGCGGTAACAGACAGACAGACAGACAGACAGACAGACAGACAGACAAAAATTCTAAAAACTGTAGATTCGGCCTCTGCATCGATAATAATGACTATTTCAATAAGATTTTCCAAAAAATATTTAATGTACAGATTCGGCTTAGTTAGAATTTTATAATATGTATAGATATAACCTTTCTATGACTTTATTAGAATTAGTAATATTTTGTTGGCAGAAACAATTTTCAAATTAAAATATTTGTGAATTTTTATTGTTTAGTAAATAATGTTAATATTTTTTAATCTTTTAATGTAAAAATTGGGCAAATGCAAATCCAACTCGCGCATTATAGGTTTCGTATAGCAAAATACTATGTTGTTTTTCTTACTTACATATTTTGTTAGGTTAACACTAAAATAAATACGAATAATATTTACGTTTCCACAATATCGACTCATTTTATCAATCGTAAAAATAAGTTCGATTTATATTATTTTATAACATTTTATGGGAAACAAGTTTATGGCTGTTAAAATGACAAAGCGGGTAACTAAAAATATTCCATATCTCAAAAACTATGAAAAAGTATTTTAGAAACTGTTATACCTCAACTTTTTCTTTTTTTTTTTTGAGAACATTTCTTGGAAGGTAAAGGCTTAAAGGACACAATAAAACGCTTACGACTTTAATCATATTAGCCGAGCCATATTCTATATATATTATATTATTTCAATAAAAATTCTAAAGATATTATTTCAATAAAAAGTATTTGCTTAGAATTATTTACTTATTACATTCTCTTTTGAAAATCGTTTTGGACAATATTACTAACTAGCGCTTACCAATCCCTGTTGTGCGACAAATTAACATTAAGAAAAGTTGTCATTATGTAATTTAAATAATCAGCTACATATTAAATTAATCAATGGCTGTCTATTAGTAAAAAATGATAAAAATTAATTCCGTGGTTTGAGAGTTTATCGCCCAAAACTAAATAAACAAACAAAATAGAAGTATAGACATATGTACATAAATGTTATTGCTAAAACAAAAAGTGCAATATTATTAAATCAAATATGAGATTAACGGAACCTTTGTGGCATTGTCAATCACTGCCATTATTTACCAATCATAAGGTGCGCAATGAAAGTGGTATTTGTAAGAGTATACTAATGTGTAAAACCTAAGAATTTGGTTTTTGATCACCTGAACGCGGGCGGAGCCGCGGGCAATGCTAGTTATATTATAAATGAGAATGTTGATGTTTGTATGCGTGTGTGCATGTTTTTTACTCTTTCGTGCTGAAACGGTTCGGATAAAATTTAGTATACAGGTAGATTAAGATCTGAAATAATACAGGCTGTTGTTAATAGTAAACGTGGCCAAAAGGTGGCGCTATATGTATGTATATAATAGTATAATTAATACAGAGAAAGGCACTCAGCTAGTTCCAAAAAACTAAAATTTTCAATATTTTTTTTAAATATCATACCGTTACGGATACTTTAAACGCTCGCCATTTCGCGCTTTTGGCGTGACGTCACAGTATGATAAACACAGAAATGACGGCTCAATTTGTAAGCGACAAAATCGCTAATCGCTCTGTTATGATAATACTTCGACAGCATATTCGGTCTGACCAATGGCGTTGCGTTTCGACTACTTTGAATTTCCCACCTGTTTTTGCACTTTTTAATAATTATTTTCTTAATCAAAAAGAAATTACATTAAAACATATTAATATAGGCTTAAATCAAAAGCAATAAAGATTATAATAAACAAAAAACCCACCTTTCTTTTAATCACACGCGTATTCCCTATTATTATCTGATTACAGCAAAACATATTACTGAAGTATTCGGTATTCGGCCGAATAGTATCTAGATATTCGGTATTCGGCTGAATAGCATAAAAGTAGCCAAATAGGCCGAATACCGAATAGTAGCCGAATATTCATTGCAAGTCTAGTATTTATTCAAGGTTATTTTTTTATCTAAAAATACGATTCAACAAAAAAGAACTCTGAGCGAAGCTCGGTTGCCTAGGTACTAGCAATTAAACGATTGTAAAAGTTTAGAAACTAGTTTTTATTTGAAACTTATTTAGACCTCCAAAATATTTCTATTATATAAAGCCGAATAATTTATTTTTGTCTATGTATTTGTTTAATAAAATCATAAAAAGGTCATATTATCTGCACTTATATTTTTTTGGAATATAAATTAGGTATTTTTAAAACACATGGCGACATCTTGATGATTTTCTAAATAACATATACATAAATATTTTTGGAATTATTTGAATGGTTTCAGGAGAAGCTACGAGTATTTATAATTATTTATTGCATGTAAGTAACCTCGCTAAAATGTTTATAATATCAGCGTGGGTTTATTCTAACCAGTTTTTGTACTTTTTTTATATTTTCTCTCAACGAAAAGCCATACCTATAAAAATCCTTCCAGGGTTTTTCAGACAGACAAAAATTCTAACAACTAAAGATTCGGCCTCTGTATCGATAATAATGATTATTTCAATAAGATTATTTTAAAAATATTTAATGTACAGATTCGGCTCAGAATTTAATTATATGTACAGGTAAATTAATATTGCTGGATATTTTTATATCCTTTACTTTGTAGAAGAGCAAAAAATGATATCAAATACCATAATCTTAAAGGAAATATCAAAAATAAAAATCAAATTAAAAATTGATATTCTCTAAACTTTAATAAATTATAATCTATAATTAAAATAATTCTAGATATTAAAATTAAAGATAAACTAACTTGTATATTTAAACCAGCAATTCTTGTATGTTTATGTCTTTATATCTTTATTTATTTATACCAGCGATCTCGGAAACGGCTCTAACGATTTCGCTGTTTGGTATGTGGGGGCTTTCGGGGGCGAAAGATCGTTTATCGTTCTAGATTAGTTTCATGTCTGGGAAAACGCAAGTTTTCGAGTTTTCATGCAGTTTTCTTTTGCCATTATTCTACGCAAAATATGCTCGATAATTTTTTACACTGAGGCATAAGCTTCGTGGTCAAGCGACCAAGGTGCAAGATTAAGAAATGAATAAGTGTGTCTGAGATCGAATCTCGATCGGATACAAACTTTAACCTTTTTTTTTGTATTTATTTAAGTTTTTATTTTTTTTTATCTAAAAAATACGATATAACAAAAAAAAAAAAAACTCCGATCGAAGCTCGGTCGCCAGGTACTTTAACAAAAAAACAATAACAGGTTATATTTAAAACACAAAACATAAATCATATGTTACATTTAATAACTCTTGATACATCGCAGAGACAATGTATAAAATCGTACATTTATGAATAATTCAACAGGAAAATACCACACATATAAAATTATGTACAAAAATTAAAAACCCAACTGTGTAAAAAGCGAACTAAAAGGTTTTTCATTTTAGTAAATATTTCTTTTATTTGTTGTTTTTTAGCATTTCTCATTCCAAATTACATTTAAACATATAAGTTGTATATGTTTTCGTTTTATTTTGATACTTGATAAGTTGTAAGGTAAAAAAATGAAGACATTTTAATTTTTATTATTTTGATATACCCAGTGTCATTCTCACAATTAAGACGAATCTAACGATACCTTTTAAACTAAAATCCATTAAGCCCTTTAGGTTATAGAGCGTGCCAAAGAAATATGTATAAATATATACATACACTCGAAAAACATAATCCTCCTTCTGGAGCAGTCGGGTAATTATTATCGTAGATATTAAAAAAAATGTGCTTATAACTACGTAATTTCGAATCCAATGCCCGTACGTAAAGTTTAAATAATACTTTTCTGGTGGCTAATGGGGATTTACTCATTTTCCCTGTTTATTCTTCTATATTAATTTTTTTTTAAATGGTATCTACATAAGTGTCATGCTGGCCAAGTTCAAGTCGGTGGACTATAGGTACATGCCTTCTAAAAACTTTTTCAAAGTAAAGTAAGTTTTCCCCACGATGTTCTTCTTCACTTTAAAGAGAGTGAATATCATGATGGATTTGCTCATTTCTTATATGATCATTTGTCAATATATATTAGTAAAGTAAAATATGACCCAATCGCATTGATAACAGGCATCCCCAACAGTAGGACGTTATAAGGATATATTATTATTATTATTATATACATACGTACATACGTCCCTAAGTACGTTTTAACGATTAGTATAGATTTCTCAAAGATGAGATATTTTCTCGCAATAAAAAGTATCCTAAATGTTGACCCGGATAACCTGCTATCATCATACCAAATTTCTTCAAAATCTGTCCAGTAGTTTTCTCGTGATGCGTTCCCAGACAGACAGACAGACAGGCAGACAAAAATTCTAAAAACTGTAGATTCGACCTCTGTATCAATAATAATTAATAATGAATATTTCAATAACATTTTCTAAAAATTATTTAATGTACAGATTCAGCTCATTTAGAATATTACTATATCTATAGATATACTCACTTTGTAGGTCTTTTTATTTGTCTCTCTGCAACGAAATCGTAGGTATCCTTTTCAGCGTGAACAACAAATCTTCTCTTTACGTTTGCATCTGGGGGAGGCTGCGGTGGCGGCTTCGGAGCAGAATCGAATTCTGTTTGGTTTTGCGTAGGACTTGACTGCACCAATAATATTTAAATTACATAAATAAGTCAATTTAATTCAAGATATACAACGTAGCCGTCTTAAATTAAAAAAAAAACGATTTTTACGGAATTTTAATTACATTTTTTATTTTTTTCAAAACGTCGGAAAACAAAACGTTAAAATAAAATCCAAAAAATCCGAACAATTACATAAAATGAAATATTAAATACAATGCGGTACATTTTTTCAGTACGATGCAAAAAGTTGAAATGCCGCTCTATAGGTAATTTTCATTAGGGTTCCGTAGTTGAAAAACAAAAACCCTTAAAATCATCAAATTAAGAAAAAATGATACTTTACATATATATTAGGGGTAAAATAAAATTTTGAGTTCACATAAGCGTGTGAGGTATTGTGGATAATCTTTAAAATTGAGATGCATGTTACTAAATATCTTTTTTATTCAACTCTTGAAGCCAATTGGGGCAGAGCTGTTTCTAAAATCGTAAACATTGTGTCTCTAATTTTTCAAATAAGGAGTGAAAAAAATCAAATTGTTAGGCAAATTAAACTTTCAATCTATACTAATATTATAAAGCTGAAGAGTTTGTTTGTTTGTTTGTTTGTTTGTTTGTTTGTTTGTTTGTTTGGTTGAACGCGCTAATCTCAGGAACTACTGGATGGAATTGAAAAATTCTTTTTGTGTTGATAGTTCATTTATCGAGGAAGGCTTTAAGCTATATATCACCCCGGAAAAATGTCCGGTTCCCGTGGGATAGATTTGTTTTTATCGAACCCGAAGCGAAGCTAGGGTGAGTCGCTAGTAAAATATATTTTGAAGAAGATACGTTGAATAGTTTTCAGACATGGGATATTTTCTGTACCGCGTATTTGTCATCAAAAATGATTTTATTTCTCATACAAATACTATGAAATACGTTATTGCAGTCGATAAAATGTATGGTTTGGATTTATTTTATTTTAATTTTAAAGTAATAAATTATGTAGATAATAGATATGTATGTTAAAACATATCGAAACTATTTCATGCTATGAAACCCTCGGGGTTCAAGTCAGAGCTGCACTTGCCCGATTTTTAATATAACATTAATTTCAAATAATAGGGTTTAAAAAATTTACATGATAACGTTTTTTCAATTATAAATAACAAACAGATAGTCTAGTCCAGTGGTTCCCAATTTTTTTGGCCACGGAACCCTATTTGATCATAAATATTTTAATGGTTCCCCATTTTGATGATAATTAATTTGATCTCTAGATGTATAAAAAAAAATATAAAAATAATTTGACGCTACAATTAAAGCAAATATTTACATATTATAGTTAAAAAGTGTTTAACAACGGTTAAGTTTGTTTATAATAAGATAATTAATAGTTTGATTTGGAAAAAATATTACGAATAGTGTTAAAGTACCTAAATAGACATTTATCAGGCCTATTTAGTGGAATTTACAATTTATTTCAAGTTGATAATATTTAAAAACATAAAAGTGATCAATAATAATAAAGACAATTTTTTTCAATTAAAAATCACAATTAACAATAGTGAAAAATCGTTGTTAAATAAATTAATAAATATGTATCGATGTAAACAGGATCTATTGCAGACGTTAACGTAACGCAGCAGTAAACTGGTTTAATATAAATAATTTGCTTTTGAATGGAAAATAGACCAAATGCATAAAGTTCACGCTTCCCAACGTGAGGCCCCAAATACCCAATATATTAATCAAAAACGAACGGCTTGATTTAGTTGACAGGATAATATTTTAGGCATTAAAATAAAGTGAACAATTCATTCGCAGGTAATTCTGTAAGATTTTATTATAAATTACCACACAATGCCAATGAATTATCATTGAATAAAGGAGTATAATAAAGAATAAACAATATTAATGAGTATTTGATTGATAAAAAGACATGGGACTAATATAATTTAATGTATTTATTATTTAGTTTATTATGACGTGTACAAATTAGTTAGAAGTTATTGACATTGATAAGTGATCGGAGGGTTTTTTTATTAATTGTGTTTTTTTTGTAGTCAGATTTCTTTCTTGTTTAACTTGAAAAAACAAATCATAAATGAAAAAATTGTTAATTATAATTAAATTTATTGTACCCGAAATATAACCTAATTATTTAATGTGATGTATAAACTTTTTTCACATATTTATTTGTAATAGCACTAAAATTAGGCTTAATTTCTAACAACGTTTTATTTAATCTCGGACAGAACTCGGAACCCCTGTACCCCTTCCACGGAACACTAGGGTTCCGCGGACCACCATTTGGGAACCGCTGGTCTAGTATTTTTTGGAAAATCCCTTCTCTTTGAGACTCTTGTTTTTAAAATTTCTCTAGCACTAGTATGTTATTTATTAATAAATTGGTTTGTTTTTGCATATTTTTCTAGCGTTATAAATAACAAATCCAACGAGGTGTCGCACATATTTTAATTCGCAGTACCGAGAAGTAACATGTTTTTCAACTTCTAGACCAGACTAAGATACTGATATTAAATGTCACTCTGGACATACAAAAAAGTATTAAAAAAAGGCATAGTTGTACTCTTCTAACTTTTAGTTCAGTAAAGTCATCTGTCATTCAGATCATTTCCCGTCCCGCCTTATTACTAAGACTTAGCTGTCCGTCCGTCCGTCTGTCTTTCTGTCTGTCTGTCTGTCTGTCTGTTTTTTTTTAATTTTAAATATTATGGTACTACGTATTCGATAGCTTCAAGTGCCGCCCCTATTTCGTACCGCCTGAGGCGGTCGCATCTTTATAGCATAGCACCGCACGGTCCTGATTAAATACTTATAGTAATGTAAGTAAATTTAACATAGCTCTCTCTCTCTCTTTCTTGCATCACGAAGGTTGTCAATAAGCAAATACTTCACTAATGTGTATCAAGCTACGTACCTACATTCGGGATAGTTTTTTTTTTAAATAAATTTATCTGACAAATTTATTATTCTATTCCTTTTCCAGATTCCCCAATCCCAAATCGCTTTTGAATGACTATTTTTTTTATTTACCGGTGGTTTCTCTTATATTCAATGAGTTACTTCTCAGGGAAAATCCAATGTTTTCAAAAAACATCCCCCTTTAAGGGTGGAGTAATTACTTTTAGTGATTTTGAAATCAGGGTAACATTTTTAACCGACTTCCAAAAAGGAGGAAACGTATATATAGAAGTCATCAAAAACGTTTGTCTACCAAAAAAAAAAAAAAAATTATAAAATTGGAAGAAATAGTTTTTTTTTCATACAATTATATTTAATTTGTTTTTGTCGTATTTTTATGTCGTGATTTTTCAATCCTCAAAAATCATCCTCAAGTATTATAACAGTGTAAATAATACTATCTTTTCGGTTTTTTTCGCAGATTTATTTTGATTTTTGGTTTCCGCCGTTTTGAATGCTTTACAGCAATCATGGTCACGGGAGAGACTAAGGTTTTACTCGTCTCAAAGATATATATAGTTGTTACAGACAGACAGACTATATTATACACCTTTGAGACGTGTAAAACCTTTCCCGTGACCATGATTGCTAATTCGCGCAAATCTAAGGAAGTATTATAATATAATATTATAATAGTGGTTATAGTTTAAATACCTTGTTTTTTACTAATTGTAACATTCACTATTTTATGGTTCCAAAAAATTTTAACAGCTTCTACCTCATCACAATCCTTTTTTAACATCGATTGACATATAATTATAAATCTTCCAGTGTTATCAAATTCATGGTAGTTAATCCACGATACCAAATCTAGTATACTCCTCAAATTGTTACTAAACAACACAAATTGTCGAGTATTTTCATTCAAATATGGTATGAAATTTTCGGTAGCAATAACTGTAGTTTTATTGTAATATTCTAAGAAAGAGTTGACTCCGCAAAAGAGAGTAGAGTTCATAAGAAGTAAAGTCACATATTGCCACGTGAAATTATAATGAGCTATTTTAGCTGCACTTTTTGCTAACAATTCAATATGCATACAATCATTGAGTATGTCTTTCTCCATATTTTTATCTATCAACATGACGTTCGTGTTAAAGTCATCACTGCAATTGAATAATAGCCTTGGCTAATGTACCTGTAATCGGGTCTGAAATCAGGGTAGGGGTGAAAACGATCAAACAAAGCGATTGCTTTATAAATTGATTGAATCATGTAACGTCCAACTTCCTTTTATATTTTCATTGTTTATGGATAAATAAAACGAAAATTTATTATCAATATGTGTCATGTGTCTAAAGTTCAATATTATCCCAAATGATTAAAAAGAAAGATTAAGAAGATTAATGAAGATTAACGTACAAAAAGATTTTATTGATTGTTAGGGTTTTGATATCATTTTTAATGATGTTGTTTACATAAGTTTGAAATTGAGAATCTATTTTGAAATTAAAGACAGACACTTAATTCTACATCTTTAAATAAGCAAAATAAGATAATAGAGTCTTAGATATTATTTTCTTTTCATTTTCTCTATCTGTCACAGAAGAAATAATATGTGATACTGTAACATATAATCTATATTAATATTATAAAGAAGTTTGTGAGTTTGTAAGGTTGTAGGGGTAATCTCTGGATCTACTAAACCGATTTAGATTAAATTTGGTAAGGAGAAAGTCGATGCACAACTGGTTAATATATAGTAATCTTGTTAGAAATATCTAGATATATCCAATACCTCTTTTATGAAAGTCAGTCAAAGACTCTAGCCCACAACTAATTTTATATACCCTTACGTAAAAAATCACGAGGAACCGTTGCTGTATTGCTGCATTAGAGATAGACAAACAAACAAAAATATTTTAACACTTGTAATATTAATATTCGTATGGATTATGATACTTAGTTCATATCTAAAGTAGTGTTGTGATATTTTACTTTATATTGTTAAGTGTTTGCCAATGGTTTATACTATAATTTCAAAACAATGCCGCTAGATATTAGAATTCATGAAATAAGAATGATTCACATAATAAGAGAAGAGAATATATATTAAATTTTTGGTATTATTTTTGTTAAACATGAACAAAAATATCTATAGATTTTTCGTCACGTCAATAATTATTGACGTTCCTAACGTTTCGATTGATTTAAAGAAAATATTGTCGCGGGAAAAGTCTATAGATATTAGATAATCTATATTCTATATAGTAGGTAAATAAAATTGGAGTGTCTGTTTGTAATATTAAAATAACTGCTTTTTACTCAATGCATATGGGTGTATACACGGTATATATACCAAAACAACATTTTTTATAATTTTTGTCTGTCTGTCTGTCTGTTTGTTCCGGCTAATCTCTGAAATAGTTGGACCGATTTTGACGGGACTTTCACTGGCAGGTAGCTGATGTAATAAGGAGTAACTTAGGCTACTTTTATTTTAGAAAAAAAAAATTAGGGTCCCACAAAAATAAAACAGCGAAAACTCCGAATAATCTTGACTTAATTAAACATTATTAGATAAATCAGATTTCATTACTTACATGAACACAATATGCGATATAGAACCCGAATATGATTGTGACAAATAAAGAGGTCCAAAGACCGCTTTTCATAAACGCTTCATGTATACCCAATATGCCACCGCCGAGGCATCCTTTTATTAAATGTCCTGTGGATTCCAATGTGCTGGAAATTAAAAATTAGATATACATTACTATTATATTATAAATGAGAATGTTGATGTTTGTATGCGTGTGTGCATGTTTTTTACTCTTTCGTGCTGAAACGGTTCGGATAAAATTTAGTATACAGATAGATTAAGATCTGAAATAATACAGGCTGTTGTTAATAGTAAACGTGGCCAAAAGGTGGCGCTATATGTATGTATATAATAGTATAATTAATACAGAGAAAGGCACTCAGCTAGTTCCAAAAAACTAAAATTTTCAATATTTTTTTTAAATATCATACCGTTACGGATACTTTAAACGCTCGCCATTTCGCGCTTTTGGCGTGACGTCACAGTATGATAAACACAGAAATGACGGCTCAATTTGTAAGCGACAAAATCGCTAATCGCTCTGTTATGATAATACTTCGACAGCATATTCGGTCTTACCAATGGCGTTGCGTTTCAACTACTTTGAATTTCCCACCTGTTTTTGCACTTTTTGATAATTATTTTATTAATCAAAAAGAAATTACATTAAAACATATTAATATAGGCTTAAATCAAAAGCAATAAAGATTATAATAAAAAAAAAAACAGCTTTCTTTTAATCACACGCATATTCCCTATTATTATCTGATTACAGCAAAACATATTACTGAAGTATTTGGTATTCGGCCGAATAGTATCTAGATATTCGGTATTCGGCTGAATAGCATAAAAGTAGCCAAATAGGCCGAATACCGAATAGTAGCCGAATATTCATTGCAAGTCTAGTATTTATTCAAGGTTATTTTTTTATCTAAAAATACGATTCAACAAAAAAGAACTCTGAGCGAAACTAGGTTGCCTAGGTACTAGCAATTAAACGATTGTAAAAGTTTAGAAACTAGTTTTTATTTGAAACTTATTTAGACCTCCAAAATATTTCTATTATATAAAGCCGAATAATTTATTTTTGTCTATGTATTTGATTAATAAAATCATAAAAAGGTCATATTATCTGCACTTATATTTTTTTGGAATATAAATTAGGTATTTTTAAAACACATGGCGACATCTTGATGATTTTCTAAATAACATATACATAAATATTTTTGGAATTATTTGAATGTTTTCAGGAGAAGCTACGAGTATTTATAATTATTTATTGCATGTAAGTAACCTCGCTAAAATGTTTATAATATCAGCGTGGGTTTATTCTAACCAGTTTTTGTACTTTTTTTATATTTTCTCTCAACGAAAAGCCATACCTATAAAAATCCGTCCAGGGGGTTTCCACGTGATGTGATCACAGACAGACAAAAATTTTAACAACTATAGATTCGGCCTGTGTATCGATAATCTATCTAATATATTTAAACGAGCAACTCTTGTATATTTATATCTTTATATCTTTATTTATTTGTACCAGCGATCTCGGAAACAGCTCTAACTTTTCTTAGCTTTTTCATTTTAGTAAATATTTCTTTTAGTTGCTGTCTTTGAGCATTTCTCATTCTAAATTACATTTAAACATGTAAGTTGTATATGTTTTTGTAAGCCATTTATAAAACCCTTTATTTTGATAAGTTGTGAGGCAAAAAAAATTGAAGACGTTTTTAATTTTTTTTATTTTGATATACCCAGTGTTATTCTCACAATTAAGACGAACCTAACGATACCTCTTAAACTAAAATCCATCAAGCCCTTTAAGCTACAGAGTGTGCCAAAGAAATATACATCAATACCTACATACATACATTCGAAAAACATAACCCTTCTTCTGGAGCAGTCGGGTAATTATTATAGTAGTTATTAAGAAAATGTGTTTATAACTACGTAATTTCGAATTCAATGCCCGTACGTAAAGTTTAAATAATACTTTTCTGGTGGCTAATAGGGATTACCCATTTTTCCTTACATTTATTCTTCTATATTATTTTTTTTTTAAATGGCATCTACATAAGTGTCATGCTGGCCAAGTTCAAGTCGGCGGACTTTACATGCCTTCTAAAAACTTTTTCAAAGTAAAGTAAGTTTTCCCCACGATGTTCTTCTTCACTTTAAAGAGAGTGAATATCATGATGGATTTGCTCATTTCTTACATGGTCATTTGTCAATATATAGTAGTAAAGTAAAATATGACCCAATCGCATTGATAACAGGCATCCCCAACAGTAGGACGTTATAAGGATATATTATTATTATTATTATATACATACGTACATACGTCCCTAAGTACGTTTTAACGATTAGTATAGATTTCTCAAAGATGAGATATTTTCTCGCAATAAAGAGTATCCTAAATGTTGACCCGGATAACCTGCTATCATCATACCAAATTTCTTCAAAATCTGTCCAGTAGTTTTCTCGTGATGCGTTCCCAGACAGACAGACACGCAGACAAAAATTCTAAAAACTATAGATTCGACCTCTGTATCGATAATAATTATTAATGAATATTTCAATAACATTTTCTAAAAATTGTTTAATGTACAGATTCAGCTCATTTAGAATATTACTATATCTATAGATATACTTACTTTGTAGGTTTTTTAATTTGTCTCTCTGCAACGAAATCGTAGGTATCCTTTTCTGCGTGAACAACAAATCTTCTCTTCACGTTTTCATCTGGGGGAGGCTGCGGTGGCGGCTTTGGAGCAGAATCGAATTCTGTTTGATTTTGCGTAGGACTTGACTGCACCAATAATATTTAAATTACATAAATAAGTCAATTTAATTCAAGATATACAATGTAGCCGTCTTAAATAAAAAAAAATAATAAAAAAAAAAACAAAAAAAGAAACGATTTTTACGCAATTTTAATTACATTTTTTGTTTTTTTTTCAAAACGTCGGAAAACAAAACGTTAAAATAAAATCCAAAAAATCCGAACAATTACATAAAATGAAACATTAAATACAATGCGGTACATTTTTTCAGTACGATGCAAAAAGTTGAAATGCCGCTCTATAGGTAATTTTCATTAGGGTTCCGTAGTTGAAAAACAAAAACCCTTAAAATCATCAAATTAAGAAAAAATATACTTTACATATATATTAGGGGTAAAATAAAATTTTGAGTTCACATAAGCGTGTGACGTATTGTAGATAGTCTTTAAAATTGAGATGCATGTTACTAAATATCTTTTTTATTCAACTCTTGAAGCCAATTGGTGCAGAGCTGTTACTAAAATCGTAAACATTGTGTTTCTAACTTTTCAAATAAGGTGTGAAAAAAAAATTAATTGTTAGGAAAATTAAACTTTCAATAAAATATAATATTTTGAAGAAGCTACGTTGAGTAGTTTTGAGACATGGGATATTTTCTGTACCACATATTTATCCTCAAAAATGATTTTGTTTCTCATACAAATACTATGAAATACGTTATTGCAGTTTATAAAATGTATGGTTTAGATTTATTTTATTTTAATTTTAAGTAATAAATTATGTGGATAATAGATAATATGTATGTTAAAACATATCGAAATTATTTCATGCTATGAAACCCTCGGGGTTCAAGTCAGACTTGCAGTTGCCCAATTTCTAAAGTAACGTTAATTTCAAATAATAGGATTTAAAAAAAAAAGATGATAACGGATTTTCAATTATAAATAACAAACAGTCTAGTCCAGCGGTTCCCAATTTTTTTTGGCCACGGAACCCTACTTGATCATTTTTTTAATAGATCTCCATTTTGATATTAACTAAATTGATCTATAGATATGCAAAAAATTAAAAAATAATTTGATAAGCCAAATATCTGCTATATTATAGTTAAAAAGTGCTTAACAACAATTAAGTTTGCTTATAATAAGCTAATTAATAGTTTGATTTGGAAAAAATACTACGAATAGTGTTAAAGTACCTACCTAAATAAATATTTATCAAGATTTAGTGGAAGTTACAATTTATTTCAAGTTAATAATATTTAAAAACATAAAAGTGATCAATAATAATAAAGACATTTTTTTTTCAATTAAAAATCACAATTAACAATAGTGAAAAATCGTTGTTAAATAAATTAATAAATATGTATCGATGTAAACAGGATCTATTGCAGACGTTAACGTAACGCAGCAGTAAACTGGTTTAATATAAATAATTTGCTTTTGAATGGAAAAAAGACCAAATGCATAAAGTTCACGCTTCCCAACGTAATGCCCCAAATACCCAATATATTAATCAAAAACGAACGGCATGATTTAGTTGACAGGATAATATTTTAGGCATTAAAAATAAAGTGAACAATTCATTCACAGGTAATTCTGTAAGATTTTATAATAAATTACCACACAATGCCAATGAATTATCAGTGAATAAAGGAGTATAATAAAGAATAAACAATATTAATGAGTATTTGATTGATAAAAAGACATGGGACTAATATAATTTAATGTATTTATTATTTAGTTTATTATGACGTGTACAAAATTAGTTATAAGTTATTGACATTGATAAGTGATCGGAGGGTTTTTTTATTAATTGTGTTTTTTTTGTAGTCAGATTTCTTTCTTGTTTAACTTGAAAAAACAAATCATAAATGAAAAATTGTTAATTATAATTAAATTTATTGTACCCGAAATATAACCTAATTATTTAATGTGATGTATAAACTTTTTTCACATATTTATTCATAATAGCACCAAAATTAGGCTTCATTTCTAACAATGTTTTATTTAATCTCGGACAGAACTCGGAACACCTGTATCCCTTTGGAACCCTAGGGTTCCGTGGACCACCTTGGACCATTTGGGAACCGCTGGTCTAGTAATTGTTGGAAAATTCCTTCTCTTTGAGACTCTTGTTTTTAAAATTTCTCTAGCACTAATATGTTATTTATTAATAAATTGGTTTGTTTTTGCACATTTTTCTAGCGTTATAAATAACAAATCCAACGAGGTGTCGCACATATTTTAATATGCAGTAGCGAGAATTAACACGTTTTTCAACTTCTAGACCAGACTTAGATACTGATTTTAAATGTCACTCTAGACATACAAAAAATTATGTTAACTATAAATTTGTATTAAAAAAATTGTCATAGTTGTACTCTTCTAACCTTTAGTTCAGTAAATTCATTTAGATCATTTCCATTCTTTAAACCATTTCCACTACATTATTTTTTAATTAAAAAAAAATTTGAAAAAAATAATAATAATAATTGTTGCCACAAAAAAAAACAAAAAATTGGCGCAATAATTTAATTTAAGGTTTTGTTATTTCTCTTATATTTAAGTTTAAAAATATAATAGAATTGAAAAATTCTGATTGTGGGTATGGAATGTAAAGCGTAAAGCGTTTATTTAATGATTACAAAGTAATGTCTCAAACATAAAAAAAAAATCTTCTCTGTCATTTATTATTAATATCCATCCATTCTATCACATTATGAATAGTTGCAGATAGCATTCTTACACATTCTGATATACATACATAGTTATAGTCGGAAACTGAGTTAATTTGATATAACATATTATAAGAAAGAGTAACACTACAAACGATCTCTTCATTTTTAATATTTTTAATTAACCCTATTGCAATGATTATGTATAAGAGTTTTTGTTGACATCTTCTAAAATTCGAATTAATACAGTCATTATAGACCAGTGTCGATAATTTTTGAAACAAAAAAAAATAATAGTAGGATGAAACCCATTGGAAAAGGAAGAGAATATAACAAAAATTAAAGGAAAAATAATTTACGGGCGATCTGAGGTCGGGAAGTGGAAGGGTGGGGGGGGGGGGGGGGGGGGGGTTTAAGGGTGAAAAACGGTTTACCGGTCCTATGGTAAAAAGTTAAATGGCAAAGTTGTAGGTATTAAAAAGATCTACAACTTTTGTGTTTACACTTTTTTCACATAGTCTCAAAATGACGTGAAAAATTCAAATAACCAAGTTTCTGGTTTTTTATTTTTATCTTTTACAAAAACAAAATTTCTTTCACGAAATTTGGTGCAAACTTACCTTTTTATGTCCCAAATACACTGTAATTTTTTTGATTTAAAATATTTATTTTTTCACCTTGTTTTGACTTACTACCGAAAAAACACCCTAATTTTCAATCGAAAATTCTTACGTCAAAATATCTGCTGTTTTAAAAAAGTCGGTGGGCTATTTATTCGTTGAAAACTCTACTTTTTGATGGTGTAAAAAAAGAAAATACATTACCATAATATATATAATAAATAATAAAGTTAATATTTAATGAGACATCTACAATATTTTGAGAAAGTTGTAGAATGTTCTTTAAATTATATGCGTAGATACCTATTTATTGCTATTTAAAGATAACTTATATACCTGAGTGACCTACGGAAAATTTTAGCCCATCAAAAAGTATTTCACAGAGAGGTAGGGAAGGGGCTAGGAGGGTATGGCCTATACTTTTTGCATACGATGAAATATCTGTTAATATTAGGAAACGTACATATAGAAGTCATCAAAAACCAAATAAAATTGAAAATTGAAAGAAATAGTTTTTTTTCATACAATTATATTTATTTTTATGTCGTGATTTTTCAATCTTCAAAAATCATCCTCAAGTATTATAACAGTGTAAATAATACTATCTTTTCGGGTTTTTTCGCAGATTTATTTGGTTTCCGCCGTTTCGAATGCTTTACAGCAATCATGGTCACGGGAGAGACTAAGGTTTTACTCGTCTCAAAGATATATATAGTTGTTACAGACAGACAGACTATATCATACACCTTTGAGACGTGTAAAACCTCTCCTGTGACCATGATTGCTAATTCGCGTAAATCTAAGGAAGTATTATAATATAATATTATAATAGTGGTTATAATTTAAATACCTTGTTTTTTACTAATTGTAGCATTGTGTACACTATGATTATTTTTTTATAATAGCAGATAAATGTCTATCATTTTATATTAACTGCCAACAATGGAATCTCTGTTAAACAAACAAGATAACATCATAACTTTGAATATATAGAGAAAAGGTTTTTTTTTTGGAAAATGTATCTTAACATGAATCTATGGATTTTTAGCAATAACATATACGAATATTAAAATGAATTTTAGGGTTCCGTAGTCAAAAGGCAAACACGTTTTTTAATATGTAATTATAAAGAACTAGCAACTCACCCTCGCTCCGCTCGGGTTTGTCCCTAGTTACGTTTTAACGTTTAGCTCAGAGATAAGATATTTTTCCGCAGTAAAAAGTACCCTATATGTTGACCCGGATAACCAGCTATCATCTTACCAAATTTCATCAAAATCTGTCCAGTCGTTTTCCCGTGATGCGGTAACAAACATACAGACAGAAAGACAGACAAAAATTCTAAAAACTGTAGATTTGGCTTCTGTATCGATAATAAAGTCTATTTCAATAAGATTTTCCAAAAAATATTTAATGTAAAGTTTCGGCTCAGTTACAATTTTATTATATTTATAGATGAAACCAATCAATCGGTTAATAGTAAAAAACAGTGCTAAGATTGCAACGTTTTAATAGTTCTATTTGATATTATTTCTTTATCTTATTAGTTCTATATAATTTCATTTCAATGCCTTCAAGGCCGTGATTTAATTCCGTTTATGATATTTATTTCTTTTTTATAATATTTCTTTCTCGAGTAGTTTAGGATCTCAAAATATTTGGTGAGTAGATATCTATACAGATATCTAAAATTAGAGTGTTTGTTTGTAATATTAAAATAACCGTTTTTTACTAAATGCATATGGATGTGTACACGGTATATATACCAAAGCAACATATTTTATAATTTTTGTCTGTCTGTCTGTCTGTTTGTTCCGGCTGAAATGGATGAACTGATTTTGACGGGACTTTCACTGGCAGATAGCTGATGTAATAGGGAGTAACTTAGGCTACTTATATTTTATAAAAAAAAATAGGTTCCCACGAAAAAAAAATTGAAACCAAATTGATTACTTAATTTTGTTTTGGGAAGCAACCTAGGGACGAATCCGAGCGAAGCGAGGTTGAGTCGCTAGTTATATATAAAATATACCTACACATACAAAAAGACACGATGCAAAATTTGAATTTATTATAAGTGAAATTAATATAATTAATAGTATTAGTAAACATTCACTTACATGATTTGAATTCATTTCCATATTAGTAACTAAACAGCACTAACACCAATATAGGAATTTGTATCCGACTTGTAGTAGGGTCAATTGTGAAGATATTCTAAGTTAGATTGTCCTTGTATTATAATAGAGGTTAAAAATCGTTGCAAAATAACCAAAAGGCTTTTAAGATGACGTTCTACATTCGCCAATGCTAAGACAAAACTAAATAATGTATGGAATGACATATCTAACGGTCACGTGACCTGAATATATGGTCCTCATATATTTTTTAAATCTTTTACAGCTATTAGCTACACCGACTGTATTATATTAACGATACACAATGTATTTATATTGACGTATAAAAAATATTATATCGACGAGTGACGACATCTTTCGCTCAGTTTGTAGTGACTCTACTGGTTGTGCCAGCGGTCGCGGGTTCGAGTTCCGCTAGAGGCATTCATTTGTGTAATGAGCACGAATGTTTGTACTCCAGTCATGGGTGTTTATATTTATAATATGTATGTATTTAAAGTTATTTGTGTAGTGTATCAACTATCTGGTATCCATAACAAAAGCCTCGTAGCTTACCATGGAACTAGATGGTGCTGTGTGTTAATGTCCCAACATATGTCCCAACTTGTTTATGTAGACAGCTTTAATGACGATAGAATAAAACATTCTTAGGGTTTTCTTAGAATTATCCTTGTGTAGTGTGTATGGAGCTGTAATGGTGGAGTGATTTATTTTCATTTAACAATATTTGTTAATAGTTAAATTTTTGTACGTTTAAAATAGTTTTTCAATTCAATTTTTTGTTAACAGCTTCAAATGGTGCAAGTTGAGCACAGATTGCTCGCCAGTGTGAAGGATATTGGTCCGTAGAAAACTGTTTAATGTCAGAAAATTAGCAAAATGGGAGATTTAACAAAAGGCATACGCATATTTCAAATAATATTATTGTTTCTAGGTAAAGGAGGAATTAATCTGTCAATTTAGGCGACACATCTACTTGCTTTCTAATTGTTAGCCCTATAGTACTAATAGTCTTCGAGTTAAAGGGCTGTGACGGATGGATAGACGAACATGTGATTAAGGGTTCCTTTTGGCTACCCTAAAAGTCAATTTACTTAGATTGTATTTTTTTATATATATGTATCTAACGAATGAAATATCAAAATGTACAATTTTTTTTACAAATTTCAACATCTCCACACGAGAGGTGTTTAATAAAAAATAGCTTAGAGCTTTATGGTGACAACCCTCACTTTTTTTTAATGTTGGGACACGCATTTACGCATACCACCTGTATACATACAGGTGGTTATGTCGGACTCACCGGCGCTAGAAAAGCAAGTACTACCCATTAAAACCCGACAGAGCCTCCCCCGTCTTAATCGAGCTTCGCAGGATCGCTTACGGACTTAACCACGACGTCCCGATGGCAGGTCTGCTGAAGCAGACCACAACAGTCATGCGGTTGCTCCAACCGTCCTCTCTGCTATCAGAGAAGTACCAGGAGCAACCCGCATGGCACACCACCCATCGAAATAGGCTGCCTCCCAATGCGGCTTCGCGCCTGGCTAGATTGCCGGACGCTAATGAACCTCCGCCCCCCCCCCCCCTCACTTTCACTCACATCCAAACTCAAAGTAAAGTAGGTTCAAATCCCGTTTAAAATTAAAAATGTATTAGTGAATACGGCTCATTATACAATCACGGAATACTTCGCAGATATCAATGTGTGGAACTAACATCTGGTTGGGTCTCACGTAGGATAAATATATAATATTTAATTATTGTATTACAATATTGTACACAATTATTATTTTAAAAGAGCTACTGTTGAGTTCCTCGCCGGCTCTTCTCAGCAGAATTGCCTTCCGAGCCGGTGATAGATTCCTCACGGATTGACTACACTGACATTTAATTTAAATTTAAAATGTAAAATTGACGATTCAAAAGTGCTTGTGAAAGTCTATTTGAATAGAGTATATTTTGATTTGATTTGATTTTGTGTGAATCATTCGAACATGATTGCTGCTTGTCTTACTGTGAAACATCGTGAAGAGACCTGTATGTATATGTGTTCGTGTGTTTGTCTGCTACACGTTCCTAAACCATTGATCCAATTGTGACGAAATATTAATGGGTTATTTTGCAAACGCTCGCGAAAGTTGGCGCAAAAAAAAAAGATTTTTTCTTAGCAAGTTTGTCCTTTATGCGTTCTTTAGCTATTCATTCTTAGGGACGGACCCGAGTGAGCAGCTAGTATAAAATATGAAAACTTTTTCATATGAGTATAAAAACTATCTATTCGAAGTAATTAATGTTATTACTCGTAATTGCAAGCACGCTTACACTTTCTAGTTCAAAAGATTATAATCGTACATCATATTATGTGATGTATTAGCTGTTTATAGCGTAATATAAAAAAATCGATTGTAAGTGTACTTTTCCAGGGCAGCAAAATTTATTGTTTTAATACAAAGTTGGTACACATTTTTTTTCACATTTTAGCCAGAATGTATCTAGCATCTATACACGAAGATTTCTTCTGTCCTGACGTTATTTTTTGAGTCGGGAAATCACATCTATCACAATCAATAAAAACAATCTTCTCACAGAAATTAGGTATTTGATAAATTTACTATTTGTGACAATTTTGTTATTGTACCTATGCTACTATTACAAAACCTCTGAAAATATATAAAGAATACGAGTATATATAAGACTAGGAATAGAAATAAGATTGTTACGCCTAGATGTTGACTCCAAAAGGTGAATAAATCCTTCAAGGGCCTAAGTATACGTATTTATAATTAACCGATTTAGATTAAATTTGGTAAGGAGATAGCCCTTACCAAATTTAATCTAAATCGGTTTAGTAGATCCAGAGATTACCCCTACAACCTTACAAACTCACAAACTTCTTTATAATATTAATATAGATTATATGTTACAGTATCACATATTATTTCTTTTGTGACAGATAGAGAAAATGAAAAGAAAATAATATCTAAGACTCTATTATCTTATTTTGCTTATTTAAAGATGTAGAATTAAGTGTCTGTCTTTAATTTCAAAATAGATTCTCAATTTCAAACTTATGTAAACAACATCATTGAAAATGATATCAAAACCCTAACAATCAATAAAATCTTTTTGTACGTTAATCTTCATTAATCTTCTTAATCTTTCTTTTTAATCATTTGGGATAATATTGAACTTTAGACACATGACACATATTGATAATAAATTTTCGTTTTATTTATCCATAAACAATGAAAATATAAAAGGAAGTTGGACGTTACATGATTCAATCAATTTATAAAGCAATCGCTTTGTTTGATCGTTTTCACCCCTACCCTGATTTCAGACCCGATTACAGGTACATTAGCCAAGGCTATTATTCAATTGCAGTGATGACTTTAACACGAACGTCATGTTGATAGATAAAAATATGGAGAAAGACATACTCAATGATTGTATGCATATTGAATTGTTAGCAAAAAGTGCAGCTAAAATAGCTCATTATAATTTCACGTGGCAATATGTGACTTTACTTCTTATGAACTCTACTCTCTTTTGCGGAGTCAACTCTTTCTTAGAATATTACAATAAAACTACAGTTATTGCTACCGAAAATTTCATACCATATTTGAATGAAAATACTCGACAATTTGTGTTGTTTAGTAACAATTTGAGGAGTATACTAGATTTGGTATCGTGGATTAACTACCATGAATTTGATAACACTGGAAGATTTATAATTATATGTCAATCGATGTTAAAAAAGGATTGTGATGAGGTAGAAGCTGTTAAAATTTTTTGGAACCATAAAATAGTGAATATTATTTATATTAACTATAAGCAGAATTATGGTGCCATGGGTTATTCTTATGATTATGGCAAGAATTGCCAGAACAGTCCCCCTGTACTATTAAGAAATTGGGATAACTGTATTAATATTGATAGAAAATATTGTGGAAGAATATACCCTATAAAATTACAAAATCTACATGGCTGTCCTGTTATAGTATCTACGTTTATGCAAAAACCGTACATGAATTTCAGTAGTGGCGTGCCAACAGGAGCGGATGGCGATTTACTGAAAATAATAATTGAAGCATTAAACGCTAGTCTTATATTAATGACCCCTTGGCGAGGAGATGGTTGGGGAAATCTTGTCGAAAATGGTACATGGGTTGGTTCTCTCGGAGATCTTTATTATGATTTAGCTAACTTCTCCATGACATCTGCGAGTATTACTCAAACAAGACATAGGGATTTTCAAATATCAAACTTTTATTACACAGTCAATTTAGGTTGGGTGACTCATCCTCCAGAAAAAGAAATGTCGTCGTATAAACTCTTAAAACCATATGAAGTAGACGTAAGAATTGCAATACTTATTTCGTTTGGAATTGTTATTTGTATTGTGCTATTTCTTAAAACTAAGTTTTGTGTGTTAATATTTAAGAAATTTAGTTCTGGACGCTCTCCGACGAGTGTATTGTTTTTATCTTGGGAAATTTGCATGGGTCAACCCACTCTAATACTTTCATCTCAAAAGGCGTTATCGTATTTAGTAATAATTTGGATTTGGTACTGTTTCCTCATGAGAACGTTCTATCAGGTACATTTGATAAATTCTTTGAAAAATGACGTTTATTTAGTTGACCTAACAAGTATAGAAGATGCTATTGAAGCAAATTATCCATTCGGAGGAGGCACTGCTTTAAAAGATTATTATATTGATCAACCTTTAGTTTATTATAATTGGAAAGGTAAAGACAGCTCACAATATGAAGAAATAATGCTTAACTTAACAAAAGGTATGAAATTTCTTTTAGCCATGAATTTAGCTACCGCAAAGGAGTTCCTCAAAAAACCAGGTAGAAAATTGCACATTTTACCACAGACTATTGTAAGCTGTCCATCAGTTATTTTCTTTAAAAAATTTTCGCCATTAACTAAACCAATTAATAGAATATTAGAGCGTTTAGTTGAATTTGGCTGGCCCAATATGCTTTTTAGAAATTATACTATGTCAGTTATTCAAAATTCTGAAGATGAAGACAAGCCTATAACGTTAACTAATTTTGCAGGGTGTTACTTAGTATTATTAGTCGGATGGATATCTTCAATAATATTATTTTTTATCGAAATTTATTATATGAAAAGGCAAAAGAGAATTGTCATTGCTTACAAAAATTAATTACCTAAAGCTTTTATCCATTTTCCTTTTTATTACTTACTCATTGAAAAGGCATTAAATATAAAATACTATACAGCGTAATGAAAAAGATAAAATCGTTACTTATAAAAATATAAAGCGACAATCAGTAAATAATTGTTTTCGACTAGTTGTAGAATTGTTTTATTCAGTTTGTATTTTTAACAAAATGGGTAATACGTCTTTAGACGAACTTTTACCAGTAAAAACACCTATTTTGGAAGATATAGGTCGATTTGCTGCCAAAATTGCTTATTATAATTTTGATTGGCGATATGTGACACTAGTAATGTATAGTTCGGTTCAAAATGCTATAGTATTGGAAACATTTTTAAAATGGTATAATCAGTCTGTTATTTTGAAATTGGGTAAATTTATTCCGTATAAACGTATCACAATACCACAGTTCGTAATTTTTGGTCAGGATTCAAATGAATTAGTCGATGCTATTATTTGGTTGGATAAATTAAAGTATGATAATTCTGGAAAGTATATTATAATTTGTACATCCAATGAATATAGCAGATGTGATCCAAAACAAGTGTTTCTTGCCTTGTCGCGTGTTTTTATCATAAATATTATTTATATTAGACTGAAAAGTGACACTGAATATGAATTCTTCTCTTATGATATTATACTCCCTGAAAATTGTAAAAACAGTGAACCTTATAAGCTTCATATAGATAAGAATTGTACAGACGAAGAATTTTTTAAAACCCTATATACAAAAAAATTGAAGAACTTCAACAAGTGTCCGCTTTTTGTATCAACGTTTGAACAGCCACCATTCATGTATATAAATAACGAGACTTCAGAACTTTCAGGAGGAGATGGTGAAATCATAAAATTTGTAGCATATAAATTAAATGCTACGCTACGAGTTATAATTCCTGAAGAAGGAAATGATTGGGGACATTACCAAGATAATAATTGGACTGGTTCTTTGGGAGATGTTTACAACAACCGTGCTTATATATCCGTATGTGCTTTGCCCCTCTCTGAATATACATATGGAAACTTCACAAGTTCATACGTATACAATTTCGTGGATAACGTATGGACTGCAGCTATTCCTATGCTCAAGCCTTCTTGGCAAAAACTTCTAAACCCTGTGGATACGAGTATACGAATAGGTTTATTTTTAATGTTTGCTGGTATTGCTCTCATCAATACAGTAATGAAATTGGATATTTGGAAAAGAATTCGGACCGTATTTAAAATCAGACCTTTGACATCTAGCTTATTATTTTACTCATGGGCATTATTTTTAGGGATACCTATATTAAAAATGCCAACGAAGCAGTCTCTACTTATTTTTGTTTATAGCTGGATTGGATTTTGTTTTGTTATTAGAAGTGCCTATCAAGCCGCATTAATGGGTTCTTTAAAAACACAAGTATATGAAGACTTTTTTTATACGTTCGATAGTGTTTTAAAAGGACGGTATCCGTACGGTGGCTTTGCAAATGTAAGGGAATATTACGCAGAGGACGAATTTATTTATGAAAATTGGGAAATTATGGAATTCAATGAAGCATATGAAATTTTGGACAAAATTTCTAATGGATCTTCTAATTTCGTCTTAGCTCTTAATAAAGAAAATATAATACAATTTTTAGTTGATAGTGGTGATAATAGACGAGTTCAAATATTGCCTCAAAAGATAGTCAGTAGTCCACTAGTCATGTATTTTAAGAAGCACTCGATCTTAGCCCGTCCGATAAGCAATATTTTGATTACTGCAGTGGAAGCTGGCTTTACTCAAATAATGCATAATAAGTATTTGAGACATAAGAAATATTTATTCCAAATGGCGCAAGAGAACAATTACGATCCCCTCACTTTAGATAATTTTAAATCGTGTATGTTTTTACTAGTTTTTGGGTGGTGTTTCGCACTTATTTTTTTTGTAGCTGAAGTGTATTATGGGCATCTAGAGGATGATGAATTTTAAAATGTTACTTTTTAGCTTATTTTTAACTAGTCAACAAGTAAAATTAAAAATAAAATGTCTTCTTAATCGGTTTATCTACATGTATGTATTCAATAATATCAAAAGCGTGGATGTGAGTTAGATTATTTCTCACACCGGATTTTGTTTCAATAAAAAAAGGCACATTTGTTTTGGTAAAATGACCCTCCCAATGATTAACTTTAACTTACAAGGCAAATAACCGTTGAGTCACTGTCCATATCTCGCCATTTTTATTGTTTTCTACACATCCTAAATAAAAAATATATCAGCATCACCAGCACATAGTGCCCTTAAAAATAATCATTTTGAGATATTTAATTATAATCATAATCATTAAAAATAAATATTACAATATGGTTTTATGCGATAATGTTCAAATAATACATCGCATAGTTCTCATGTCAGTGATTTTTCCTTCAAAGTATCTTGAACGGTGACTTTACTTTAGGACATCATAATATTGCTGATATTTGTTGTTTTTTTAAGTGTTTTCCAGCCGTACATACTCTGGTCTACTCTGGTCTACTCTGGTCTACTCATCTTGCGCCTCTACTTTGGAAAAAAATTGGTGACGGGTAGCTAATGCCAGCTTCCATAGAAAAATGCTTAAACCCTTTTGTTCAGTTGCAAATAATACTATTTATATGTAATTAATGTATTATGTAATTCATAATATGTGATCAATAATAGATCCTTTTAGTTATTTAAGTTCATGATATACTTAATGTTTGTTTAAAATTAGAAATGTTGTAATTAAAGGTAAAATAAATAAAACATGTATAGAAAATGTTCAGTAAACTTTTATTCCATTATACCTACGCTAAATAATAAAATAATATATTGATTCAGCCTCATTTTACATCACACTTCTGGGCACTAGTCTCTTTTCAATGCGAGGGAGATCAGTTATAGCCCACTATACTAACACATAAGGTGTAAGGCGATTAGTAATCCTATTATAAGTCTTTAAGCTTTTATTTTCACATGTAAAACGGGATATTTCCCATTTTTTTATACTGATTTCAAAGTTCTTACAAAACTAATTATTTAATGTAATAATTGAGCATAATTTATTGTTATAATTCATATCAGATCATTTCATGTTCATTTTTTTTTCATTTCAATGATGAAATTAGTTTCACAATTGGTGTAAGTATCGAGTGATTTATAGTGTCATTTGTCTTACGGACAAGGATAACGTCGTGAGAAAACCTGCATGTCTAAGAGAACTGTTCCCTCTTGCATTGAGAGGAGGCCTGTGTCCAGCCGTGGGACGGTAAAAAAAGACTGAATACAATATATACATAATAAATAAGTCCTTCAATGAATATTTATTACTAGAACAAACGTAAGCCGAGAATCGAACGCCTCTGTATCATCGACCAAAATAAAAATACCAATTCTCTAAACATTAATTATTATTAAAATGAATGAGCATGGCTTTCAAAATAGTGCTATGAATTAAATAAATTACTGAAGAAATACCATACGAAACTGTATCAAGTCTCGACACACTTTGCATATCAACTGAGTGGATGCTCAATTCGACAAGTGTTTCATTGTGTCAATCAACACTCATTAAATAGGCACAATGTTTGACGCCTTGATGGTTTAAAAAGTATATATTGTTATATTTTTAGACACTACAGCTTTTTTTCAATGTTCTTTGTTCTGTGGCTTATAGGCGTGGCAACAGCTTTTTTGTATGAGTAAAAATACAATTGACATACTGCCGTGCTTTTGATTGATTCATTTCATTTGAAGTGGTTTTTTTGTTTTATTTATTAGGTAAAAATATTTTAAATTATTAAATACACACGCAAATAACACACTAAATTAATAATTATATATTAATTTTTAACCCTGCTACTAATAGCTTTGGTGTAATAAATCAATGAAATTTTTGTATGAAGGACAACTCACCCAACCAGTTATTGTGTTTTCCCGTGGGAATGAGAGATTTTCCTGTAGGAAAAGGTATTCTAAATGTTGATCTGAGTAATAAGTTAGCACTACACAAAATTTTGTTAAAATCGGTTTAGTAGGTACTTTTTGCGTGAAATGCACACAGACATACAGACAACAATTTTAATATCTGTTTTGGGGTTTTTAATTTATATTCAGTACAAAATACGTAACAGTCATCGTTTTAAGAAAATATTTCATGTACAGATGTGACTTTGTTACAATTTTTTTATATGTATTTATATGCACGTGATGTTCACATCTTAGAAGACAACATTTGTGTGATTGTAAACTTTTGAATAATTATAATTAAGCTTGTTTATTCCATTTGTATGTCGGTTTTGTGAACTTATAAATAAATAAATAATAAATAAATAAATGAATAGCATTAGACACCCTTGTACTTGTAGTTAAGATAAAGGACTAAGATAAAGCATGGTTACAGACGTAGCTCGTAGGATTGATGGACGTTTGTTTCAACTTATTGAAATGAACGCTTAGTGAGAGCGGATAAGGGATGTACTTTCGAAAAGCTTATACCGCCGATCGATCTGAAATTTAATGCAATAACGTATTTTGACCTCCTAATCACGAATATCATAACGAAAATTGGCGCAAACGCCATTTTGTATATGAAAAACAAAGGAAAACCTCTTTTCCTTTAATTTTGTTCACAAAGTGACAAGTTTCCATTTCCCAAGTCTGAGATTGCATGTTGATATCTTTTGAGTTTTGGTTTAAACTTATGAAGTAAAATATTAGTAAGTTAATTAATTGTTGCTAAGTAACCACAAATATATTTGAAATATTTTAAGTATAATAAAATATGTTGTTTAATTTTTATTTTAAATATTTATTTCTTAACTTTCACTAGATTAAAATATTTTTTATATTTTGTTGAATTTTTAACTTGACAATTTTTTTGTTTATATTATGTAATGTCAATAACCTATTTTTAAATTAGCTTGGTAAATCAAAAATTCAGCCATCTTATTATTTGATTTGATATCTAATTTTTTTGTTTATATGATAACTAGCGACATACCCTCGCTTCACTTGGGTTTCTAGTTACGTTTTTTTAGCGGAACCCGAATTCTTTTTCTAAAAAGTAGCGTAAGTCACTCCTTATAACATCAGTTATCTGCCAGTGAAAATCCCGTCAAAATCTGTCCAGCCGTTTCGGAGATTAGTCAGAATAAACAGAAAGACAGACAGACAAAAATGTTAAAAATTGTGTTTTTCTTATAATTACCGTATATAAATTCATATGCCTTTATTAAAAAGCTGTTGTTTTGACATTACGATCAGACATTTACATTTTATTTATCTGTATAGATATGTTATTCTATGATCTGGTTTCAAGCCGTTCAACACTCTTATAAACATTGATAATATAATATTCCTATCTTATAAGATTAACTTTAATGATAACGTTCAAGAAGAAAAGTTTAATTAGAGTCTTAAATAAGTTGTTATTATTCTTTTATCCACATTTACAACATAATGACATTAATTGTCACAGATAATACAATATTTTTGTAGGCAAATACATTTTTAACAAGGTTATTTTAATGAAAGATTATATATAAATTATTTAAGTATTGTAGTTTTGCTGTCACAAAATTCTTTTAACTTTTCCTTTAATAATAATAATAGCAGATCCGGAGATAGACGTTGTCCTGCCACAGTGGGGGGGACAAAAAAAAAATAGGATTATATGCTTATATTATGTTTTCTTATGTGACCAATCAAAAAAAAAAAAAAATTGGTAAATTAAAAAGTGCACCATATCCGGTTCAAATAGACTGTATAATTCCATAAGTTTCAATTAATGCTATGTATAAGCAAACAAAAAAGAAGACGTCTGTCCGTATCTATCCATAAAGTGTATAAAATTGAAAGAAAGAAAAAAATCAAATAAAAGATATAATATTCAACTAGAATAAATAGCACCTCCACATAAAACAATACCAAGTAATATTAGGCATATATTTTTCAGCAACAGCCATCTGAAAAATATTTTTGGTTATTCAATTATTTAATTAATTAATTATTATTATTAATTCTAACCAATTTATATTAAAAAAAATCTTTTCATTTTTTTTTATTGGTAACACTACGTTCGCTAATAGCTACTAAACAGAAAAAAAGAAAAGACTGTAGCTACACTCGACGTCTCGTGAAACACAGAAAAGTCAGCTCTGAAATGAGCTATTTTACTTGTCTGATGAAACAAGAAGTAGTTCTGAAAAGAACTGTTTTACGAGTCAAATACTACGCGTAGTAAAATAGCTCTTTTCAGAGCTGACTTTTCTGTGTTTCACGAGACGTCGAGTGTAGCTACACGACAATCGGTTGACAAACAGAGAAGAAAAAGGTACTGAACTGGTTTGTCTTTGCTTATTTATACATATATACTAGCGACTCACCTTCGCTCCACTCGGGTATGTCCCGAGGGTGGACCACCCTTATCACTTAGGGGGATGCAAAATAGTTTACTCAGACCTACTGAATATACATACAAAATTTCATAAGAATCGGTCAAGCCGTTTCGGAGGAGTATTATTACAAGCACTGTGACACGAGAATTTTATATATTAGATATAGATTTATTTTATAGAAAAGACTTTCTTTTACTAGAAAAAATGGACAGATGATTTATCATCCGTAAAATTACTAAGAAAAAACATTACCTAAATACGTATTTTCTGGGACTTCTCCAAGTAATTAATATTTCTATTAGGGCTGGAAACACGAAAACCATAAATCCTGTGAAGAAGTTGCCAACCTGTAAATGTGGATCAATCTTAATAAAAAGCTATTAAATTTATATAAAAAATGGTCATCATATTTGCTTATTATTTATAAAATTTCAAAAGAAAAAGGACATGGCTACTTTTATGTTTTGGATACCTTGGAATAGTCGAATATTTTAAAGGATGTCGGAGTGTTGGATTTACTACGATTATAAAAAAAAAGATTTCTATATCATTTAAACTTAATTTAGAAGTGTATTCTAAAGTTAAATTTTGAAAGAAAATCTAATTTTTGAGTTTTATTATAACTTCTGGATATAATTGTAACAGTTTTCAACATCAACAGAAACATCATACAAAACTCATCCACGTTATCATATTTGGAAAGGCGATAGATAAGCATGAGATGACCAAGACGTGCAGCAGTCGGTACAGACGTTCCCAAATGCCTCGTTTCCTGCAGAAAAAAGTTTATTTATCTTTTATTAAATTTCGAAATGAAAAGTTGTGCCTAACACGACTAAAGCGATAAAACTAAGAATTGAATTGGATTGGGTGAGTTGTAATGGAGTTGAATTGAATGTCTTAGGAAAATTTACGTTCTTTTCGTGTTTCAAAGTGATTTATGTTAATGTTTAAAAGTGGTTGTCCACATTTTAAGTACTTAAAAAAAAAACTTTAGAATCAGGGAATCTAGAGTAAAAGGAGTAGACAGCATATTTTGAAAGTTTTAAATTTTTTTTTTAATCAAAGTAGACCAAATAACTTATAATGTCATATCTTATTGTCTTCTTTATTTCGTGCAAGCTTTATTCGGATAGTCATTAAACTTTTAATTTAAGCGTATAATTATGATTTATATTCAGTACCTATAAAATAACTTTCTACAAGTACAGCAGCATTTTTCATTACATTTTACATTATATTTTATTTTGTTACCATTTCATAGCTCTCATGGCAAGAGTAAAAAGTAAAATGACGGGATAGTAAGGCCTTTGCAGATTAAAAAAAGGTACAGATTTTTAAAACACTTTTCAAAAGTGAACACAAATTTTCAGTTTAAAAAAAAAGAAATGACAAAACTCATAAGTAGTAGGTACATCCTCCTCCTTCCCTTCCTTCCTATAAACTCCCTTTTATGAAAATATATCGTATCCCTTTTCTAACAACATATTACGGGTAGGATAAAGAAAGATAAATGAAAACCTACGTCTTATAATTCTTCCCAATATAATGCCATATAATCCTGAAGGGTACCCAGAAATGCACAGCAAATGTGACCCCAAGCGTAGTTGTTAGAAGACCCTGCATTATTAGCAAAATTCTGAAAAAAAAAAAACACACGCACCACTTTATAACGTTCAGAATTGAAATAAATAAATATGTCGGGATATTGACACACATCACCATCTAGTTCCATGGTAAGCTACGAGGCCTGTGTTATGGATACTAGATAGTTGATATTCTACACATATATATAGTATCAATAACCAGATAGACGCATTATAACTTTAAATACATACATATTATAAACATAAGCACCCATGATTGGAGAACAAACATTCGTGCTCATCACACAGATGAATGCCCCCAGCGGGACTCGAACCGCGATCGTTGGTCACTACAAACTAAGGCAAACATGTCGTCAGTTGAAAGAATCGAAGAAATCTCATATTATAAATCTTTTATAGCTGTCCTTTTTAGCATTTTGATGTTATTTATAATCAAATATGAGCATTTGCCTTCTGTAAAAACTGCTTACGTGTATAAAGGCATATGAGTAGTGAATGGTGATCGACATTCTTCACCCCAACCCCAATAGCCAAAGAAGCCGATGATAGTGACGAGGATCACAACGATGGGCATACCTGTAAACAAAAATGTTCACGTTATTTTTTTGTGATGACTTGCCCAAATGAGAATTTTTTTATATGCCCAATTGAGAACCGAACTAATAACCTTGGTGTACTAAAGACCTAGGTGGAGCAATGTATGTACTTACTTCAATATATCACAATTTCAGTAACAGATATGTAAAATTTATTCTATCAAAGCATATACAATTGCAGCTTTAAAGGTCCTGGGTTCGAGTTCCGGGTTGGATTGAAAATGAGTTTTTCTGGCAAGAAATCTTTAGTAGCAGCGCGAAGTTGCCAAGTGAAATTATGTTTCAGAAATTGTTTATGAATTCTTAAAATCATATTTAATCATGAAGGAGCAATTTAAATCATATTGTATTAAAGTTAAGCATAATATGTACTTTATTCTTTATAGAGAACATTTAGTACCTAACTTTTACTGATAGTGCCTTACCACACTGCACCACAGTGCTAATATATTGAGGTCTTCGCATATGGTTTTCAATTGGTAGTATTACACCGATGCCTTTTACACTGTAAATGCAGACCCCGATCATACGAAACAGGCCATGTATGCTTTTCCATGCAGGACGATCGCTCAAATTAGATGCCATGGATATGCTATAGTACATAGTTGTTAGGACGCACATTGCTGAAAAATAATAAAACTTTATTTCTAACTGCCTACTTCCTCGCCAGTGTACGTGTTTTTTTTTCAAAATAAATCTGTAACCTACTATTATAAGATAAAAACTATCTATTATAATATATAATTTGCTATTTTTAACAAACCTTTATGTATCTTTTTGTTAATATATATTTACCCGACTGCGGCAAAGCCCAAAGGAGGGTTATGTTTTTCACCTGTATGACAGGTGTAGGTTATGTTCGCCCCTATGTTCCCTCGTAATTACTAAACGGTTTAACCGATTTTGATGATTCATACGTTGTTCCATTCATCTTGATAACGCAAGTGACACCATCATATGACACCCTAATACGGTATATAGATATCATGGCGGATCTAACACGCTATTTGTGTGTCTTAATTTTTTTTTAGCCGAATCGATTGAGTGGGGTATTAAAATACAGGTTTGTATGTGGCGATTACAAAAATATATATGTACCTACAACTTATGTGTTTAAAAGTCATTTAGGATAAGTAATTGTTAAATAAAATTAAAAATGTTTAACTAAAAAGCTGTAAATAAAATAAAAATTAAAGAGTGCGTGTACGAATGTGTACACGCACAAGAAGTAAAACTTCGGTAGGTCGGTACTCTTTATGAAATTCAATTTATGTTTTAAATAGTTAGGATTGGTGAGATACTAAAAATAACGCATATTAGGCATATTACAGTCATATATTTATAGAATATCATTTAAGGAAAGAATATAATATTATATACCATTCATCAGACAATAACAACGGTTACTATGACAACAAACGTTCGCCTCGTACACTTATAATATTATACATCATTTGTCATATAATAACAACGGTTACCATGGCAACAAACGTACGTACATTTTTTCGTAACGCATTCACCAGCTTACCCCCCAAGTCAAGCGTGCGTAAAGAAGTTTTACTTCAAAAATAATGTGCAAAAATAAAAAACCCGACTGCGTACATATGTACCTACATGTTTTATATAAGCTGCGTCTTTGTATCTCCTACTGCATAATACTAAATTACTTCGTCAACTTGTTCTCATCTTTTTAGATCGCATTTTACTCAGTCAAGTTTTTTATTTTTAAATTTTGTTTTATTCTAATTATATTCAAGTTTTTCAAGCTAATACTTTTTCTTTTAAAAACCTACAAAAACATGCAGCGCCATCTATAAGATTACGAGTGAACTGTTAGTTAAAATGTCTACATCGTCTTGTATGTCAGTTAGTTACTGAATAATACACAATGTGGCGTTGAAAACTATTTTATTCGATATTTAATTCATGAATTTGAATTTATTATTGAATTTCATATTATTCTTTAAGAATATCTAAAACCACAAAGATTTTCCTTCATATGTAAAGAAAGAACTTTCCACCTATACATAGTATAAAACAAAGTCGCTTTCTGCGTCTGCCTGTTTGTCCGCTTAGTGCTTCTTAACTACGTAACAAATTTTGATACGGTTTTCGCTAATAGTAAGAACAATAAACAAAAAAGGTTTATGTATGTAATTTGTAAATATTTTACCAAAATGACTGAGCATAGACGGCGTTTTGTCAAAAAACTATTTTAGTACATGGCTAACGCTGCCTAAACCTTTAGAGATACATCAAAAATATGTACTAGAAAATTGAAGGTCTCCAAAAGGCCTACAGAATACTCAGCAAAAGTATGTGTTTATTTCCTAAGGTGCACTCGCAATAACTATTTTTATCTATTCAAAACGTACCTATAGACGCACCCGAGTGAAGCGAGAGTAAGTCGCTACTTTATTAAAAAATATAGATTTTACGTATATACTTACCTAAAATCATATCAGCAACTAGTGAGAACGAAGCCAGATATTTCAGGCTTCGTATTAAACACAGTAATATCAGTGGAATTGCGACGATCAAAATGTAGAGACTTATAGAAATCTGCCAATTCGATATGGACTCCATTACCTTTTGAAATAGATATTTAATTGTCTATTAAAATAAATAAATATGTTGGGACATGAATACACAGCACCATCTAGTTCCATGGTAAGCTACGAGGCTCGTGTTATGGATACCAGATAGTTGATACACTACACATATATAACTTTAAATACATACATATAAAAAATATAAAGAGCCATGACTGGAGTAAAAACATTCGTGCTCATCACATCACATAAATGATCCAGCGGGACTCGAACCCGCGACAGCTGGCACAACAAGTAGGGTCACTACAAACTGAGGCAAACCTGTCTTCATAAATAGAAATATTATAATGCTTATATTGCTGTTTAATACATTATTTTATGGCAGTGGTAGCCCAGTGGTAACGCGCTTGCTTGGGAAACCGAGTGAAGCGAGTTCAAATCCCGGATCTCGCACCTCTGATATTTTCATGTGCGAATCATTTCCAACATGATTACCACTTGTCTTACGGTAATGGAAAACACCGTGAGGATACCTGCGTGTAGGTAGCACTATTCAATATATTTGAATACAATACACACAGTCAATCATACCTGTTTTAACGTTTTTGCTATCATTATTTGAAAAATACAGCAAGTTCCATTAAAGTCTAAAAATAGAAATGTGTCGACGAGATATCTGGAATTGAAAATATGAAAATAACATTACTTGATGCTATCAATGATATAAAACGAGTTCGTATTCTTCGTGGAGGCGAACTTATTTCATACACTTCACTAGTAGTACTACATGTAGGGGACTATTTTCAGCAATGATTCACTTTATGTCCCATAGAGATCCCTTGTTATCCCGGGATTTTAGATGTTTAATACATAATTTTATTACACACTCTATATGAAGTAATCTTCTCTACTCGGATATGAATTCTATTTCAAATGTAGCTATTTAGTTTTAATTACATATAGTAGATTGTATTAAAATTTATAACGTGATTTTTTGCTATAAGTTAAATATACCTATCTCTTGGCAAATAAAGTACTCTTTTAAAGAGGACTCCAGCCTTTTAAGCCTATGAGTAAAAATCAATCAAATAATAATACCGTCAAACTTAAGAATATTAAAAGAAAAATAATTTTACACATAAAAAAATAAAAAAGGCACAGATAAAACGTCCGTGGTGTTTAGTTACTTGTATGAAAAAAAAACCTATCCCCTATTCTAGTGGGACCTGCTATATGACAAATTAAATATAGTGGTCGCATCTATGAAATTTAGTTGAGATCTATACACAAAAAAAAAAACGATGTAAAGTAAAATATAGATAAATAATTTAATAATAACATTAATTAATATGTTGGGACATAAACACACAGCACCATCTAGTTCCATGGTAAGTTACGAGGCCTGTGTTATGGATACCAGACAGTTGATACACTACACATATATAACTTTAAATACATACATATTATAAATATAAACACCCATGACTGGATGACAAGCATTCGTGCTCATCACACAAAGGAATGCCCCCAGCGGGACTCGAAGCCACGATCGTTGTCACAGCAAGTACATTATCACATTACACATCACACATACTGAGCCAAACATGTCGTCAAATAAATATAAAATATTCATTACCTAAAGGCTTTGCTAAATCGTCTGCAAAGTTTCACTGGTCCAGTGGCCATCGCTACTTCAGCCAAGTCAGGATAAGAGAGTCTTGATACTCGTAGCCTTATGTACATCGTTTGAGCTGATTTTACTAAAGTCTGAAAGGAATCGTTCCAGGTAACTTCGAAATCTATACCAATATATAAAGTTTGATAAATTTTAACTGAGTCGAATCTGTACATTAAATATTTCTTGGAGAATCTTATTGAAATAATAATTATTATCGATACAGAGGCTACATCTATAGTTTTTAGAATTTTTGTCTGTCTATCTGTGACCGCATCACGAGAAAACCACTGTACAGATTTTGATGTTTGGTATGATGATAACTGGTTATCCTTGTCAACATATAAGATATTTTTACTGTGGAAAAAATATCTCATCTCTGAGAAATCTATATTAAACGTTAAAACGTAAATAGGGACGAACCCGAGCGGAGAGAAGGTGAGTCGCTTGTTTATACATTATAATAAAATACTAACAAAGCGAAATCTGTGCACTAAATATTTTTTGAAAACAGTGACTGTTACGTATTATGCATAAGATATAGATCCCATAACAATTACAGATTTTTTGGTCTGTTTGTCTGTAAGTCTGTTTGTCCATATATCTGTGTTTCTACCTATATATAAATCTATAAAAATTCTTTGTTAATTTTTTTTTTAACTAATTTGTCTTACTTTTGTACGTGTATAATAAAGAGACTCATATCACACGACTTGTAAAAACTGCTTAGGTTCTTTCAGAAATGCAGGTTTTCTCATGATGTTTTCCTTCACCGTATTAGCAAATGGTAATCATGTTGAAAACGAAATTTGCATATTATGAAAATCTCAAAGATTCGAGAACCGAGTCTGAATCCGTTTTTCTTAGTTTTCTAAGCAAGCGCACTAACAATGGGCTATTTTTGTTTGAAGAAATAACATGTCGAGATGAAAATTGAGACACACGTATACACATATATACATATTTTTGACTCCACATCGAATCCCTATTGGAAGGTGAAAATAACAAAGGCCGTAACAGTTTATGATTTTAATATATATATATATATATATATATATATATATATATATATATATATATATATATATATATATATATATATCGACACCTCCATGCAATAACATTGTAACTCATTTTTTTCATAAATTGTGTTACAATGATATTGCTATGTAAAAAAAAATATGTAATTTTTCTGTACAATCACTGTAACTCTACTCCCATTCATTTTTAAAATATACAAAAGTCAAAGTATTGTAACTAACCAAAAAAATATTTATTTTCAACAATATCGTTGCAACTTGATTTACAATTTATAAAAAATATTACGAGTAAGTAGTCAATTAAATACAACAATATTGTAACATTATATACAATTTTTGTACGGGACAAACTAGGGGTATATGAACACAAAATGTAATGCTATTGAATTGTATTTCGACTTACAATGTTGTTGCACGGATATTTAGATTAGTTTTTAACGTGTTATAACAATGAATTGCGATGTTGTCGTCCTGCAGTTTACTCGCGCTCATAGAATTTTGGTCTAAATAAAACTATCTTTTCGGATTATTTCGCGGATTTATTTTGATTTTTGGTTCCCGACGTTTCGAATGCTTTACAGCAATCATGGTCACGGGAGAGTCTCTCCATGATTGCTGTAAAGCATTCGAAACGTCGGGAACCAAAAATCAAAATAAATCCGCGAAATAATCCGAAAAGATAGTTTTATTTAAAATGTCAAATATTCGCGTAAATCTAAGAAAATTTTGGTCTAGTTTAGTATGCAGAGGTGAGAAGTGTACATGGTGACTATTTCGGCGTTTATAGATTAATAACATAATTCGCAATCTGAATGCGGCGATGCTATGCACGCGATAATAGAGCGTCGGAAGGAAAATTAAATAATTTTTGTACCAGAGCAATGTATCACTCTGATCAGATGTGCTAAAACTACGGGAACCCCCTATGATGTTACTGAATTAGATCAAAACCTAATTCTTGATTATAAAAGCCTTTTAAAGAAAAAAAATTACTGGGACTGGAATAGTAGTGGAAAAAAGATGTCGTGGACTAAAATACAACATATTAAAATAGGAAACGAAAACCCTGACTTAATATATTTTCAATATGATTATCTCAGTGATCAATACTTATCCATCAACCTTGCTGTGAAACCTACTACACGCATTACACGAACAAAAAGAGCACAAGAAACAATTCAGTGTGAACAGTCTGACGACGGAGAAAGTAATCCTTTATTGTATAATACATTGCTCCCAATTTCAACAGCAAAGTATAAGGACCTAGTAAGTTTGTGTAAATGTAAGACGATACCAGAAATTTATCACAATTTCTATTTAAATCTTCCACATTCCACTCAAATAGCTGAAGACAACAATAGTGATGATGAAAATTAATAATTTTATAAAGTTTATTACCTATTTTTTTTTGTTTTTGAGAAATAAAAAGATTTTTATGTTTAAAAAATATAATTTTATAAGGTTTATTGTTACTTTTTGGATTTAAGAACTAAAAAGATTTTTTATGTTTAAATATTAATAGTTTTATAAAGTTAAAGTTTATGTTTGATTTTTAAGAGAGAAAAAGACTTTTTATGTTAAAAAAATACTTGTTGTCATAATTATAAGTCGGATAATAATGCTACCTACAAGCATTGAAGTTTTCTTAATTTGATTCAAATAAATTTAATCCTACGAAACTGCTGTTTTTATCCTTCAAATCAATAAAACATTACCATAATAATTCGTAAGAAAAAATATTTACTGCACGTCACATTATGAGATGATTCTTTACAGATTTATTGTTGTTTGCTTGAAAAAAACTTAAATTTTACTATGGTAAAAGATTTTAGGTAACATAACACTTGGGAGTTACAATCATCTAACAACAAAAAAAAAAATAACTTACAAAAAAGCTAGATTGTAACTCAGACATACAATGCTTGTTCTCGTAACTTATACTATTTTTCTATGTATTATTTTTCACGTAAGTCATGAAAAACTACGAAATCGACTTTTTTTTTACAACCTAACCGTGCATAAAAATAGTGTTCCTAAAAAATATCAGATAGTAACAGCTTCGAAGATTGTATGGGTCATTTTGGATGTGGTACATTTTTTTAAAGTTTAAATTTTGTCTCCCCTAAAATCACAAAAAATGAGTTACGATTTTATTGCATGGAGGTGTCGATATATATATATATATATATATATATATATATATATATATATATATATATATATATATGTCAAATCAAAGAAGATCTAGTCCAAAGCGATTGATGATTGGAGAGGTTTAGTAGATATTGTAGCGCTTTTCATTCTATCCTCTTGGGTAGCGGGGTGCAAAGGGTAAAGAGGATTTTTTTTGCCCTACCCTACTTGCTGTGACAGCGGTCGCGGGTTCAAGTCCCGTTGGGGGCATTCCTTTGTGTGATGAGCACGAATGTTTTTACTCCAGTCATGGGTGTTTGTATTTATAATAGTATTTAAAGTTATATATGTGTAGTATATCAACTATCTGGTATCTATAACACAAGCCTTGTAGCTTACCATGGAAGTAGATGGTGCTGTGTGTTAATGTCTCAAAATATTTATTTATTGAATTTTACGTCCTTGAAGTACACAGGGTGTTTTATCAGTATTTTAGTATTTTAATAAAGAAAACAAATACGCTTACTAGCATACAATATGGTACCAGAAACCCAATAGCAACAGTCACGCCCAGCGATGTCCAAATACCACCGTACATAAACGCTTCGTGCATTCCCAATATTCCGGCACCGAGGCAGCCTTTTACTAGATGAGCGGTGGATTCTAGCAAACTAAACAAAAACAACAAAATATTTTTGATATATCTATTGAAACTAGTGATCGCCGCGTGGTTGAAAATCAACCATAATTCATTAAGTTATATATTTATTGTCTTGCGTATATTACAATATTAATCTATTCTCAATTTGACCACAGACTTTGACAATAAACAAAAGAGTATATATGCGTGTGTGTGTCAAATACATGGTAGTGTGTGTAATGTTTTTTTTATGCATAGTTTTAAAAATATATTAACATTCTGCACTCCTCCTCTATATAAACTATAAGTGTCGGAAATTTCACACTCCTCCGTCCGCGTAGTTTTCGTAAAAAGTGGTACAAAGTTTTTGCTTCACGTATTAATAAATGTATTGATATGTATAGCGGAAAATGTGTGAGTAAAGTAATAATATATGAAACATCTACAACGTAAACGCATATTACGTACAATACAACAGTACAACGTAAATATTCTATTAATTTAGCTTACTTTTATGAAACCCTGAATGGTGAAAAAATATTTTTTTCAACCTGAATTACCTACTTATATGTCGCTTTTTTGAAATCGGTTAAGAAAGTAGCTCCTATTCAGGGATATATAATATAAATCTATATTCTCGGAGATAACCACCTACATTCACAAACAAACTTGTTTTACAATTTTATGTATATAATATAAATAATTTTAATAGAGATGAAAATAAACATACTTCGTACTATATAAGTTCTGCCTTTCTGCAATAAAATCGTAGTCAATCATTTCTACCCCAGGATACAGTTCGTGGTACGCACTACTCGTGCTTCGTTCCAGGTATTCACATAATTCGAACTCGAGTGTACATAATGAAGAAATATCGTCATCCTGAAATAAAATTGGAAATATTATTGAATAATATTACTACTTGAGTATTTATAAGCCTCAAACTAAAGTCAAAAAGACTAATTAGTATTAGTTGTTAATTTTTGAAAAGAATAAATATATGAGTAATAAAAATAAAATAATATTATTTTGTATTTTTCAAGAATTACTCTTTCGTTTAAAAGAAAGATAGCACAATATTAGCTATTTTCTTCTTTTTTTGATCATAAATTTTTTTTTATATGTATAGATAAGAATTTATCCTTATTGTTTGGCTTCATGTTTAGCTCTATGAAACTCTGTCTACATTATTCTTTAGTCTGAGTTAGAAACTTCTGAATAATATATTTATATTTAGTTACAGCTTTTTGCCCGCAGTTTCACTTGTACTGTGAAGGTTACATAACAGGAACTCAAGAACTACTAATCTGATTTGAAAAATTCTTTTTGCATTAGATAGCCCGTTAACTGAGGAAGGCTATAGGCTATATATCATCCCGGAAAAATGTACGGTTCCCGTGGGATAGATTTGTTTTTGTCTAGGGACGAACCCAAAGCGAAGCGAGGGTGAGTCGCTAGTTATGTATATATGTTAAATGGTTAAAAATAAACCTTACATAAAAGGAAGTTAGTTCAATAAATTTTTCTCTATATTCAATTATTATATACATATTTTCAATCAAAATATTAAATATATTGAAATATTCATAGAATTAACACCCGAAATACTGCGAACAAAAACCTATATCTTTTTCATATCGTATTTATTTTTATGTTATGAGCAACACAATTTAGTTGTACAATGTACGTGTACAAAGTGCGAAGAGGTAACACATATTCAAGCCGAGTTTTGGTGACGCTTTGAGAATTAACACTGAATATGCTCCATTGTTTCTAGTTACGTTCATCGTTTGGAAACTAGATAAATCACCGTCTGTGACAATCAAGTTTGTAAATCGCTAAATTTTGAACCAAATCTAAACTTTGTGGTCATTTTAAACCAAATCTAATATATTTAAACGAGCAATTCTTGTATATTTATATCTTTATTTATTTATTTATACAAGCGATCTCGGAAACAGCTCTAACGATTTCCCTAAAATTTGGCATGTGAGGGTTTTCGGGGGCGAAAAATCGATCTAGATTAGTCTCATGTCTGGGAAAACGCGTGTTTTCGAGTTTTCATGCGGTTTTATTTTGCATTATTCTACGCAGAGTATGCTCGATAATTTCTTACACTCAGGCAAAAGCATAAATAAGCAACAATCATATGTGTGTCCGAGTTCAAATCTCAAAAGTTTTACTTTTTTTTTTTGTATTTATTCAAGTTTTTATTTTTTTTTAATCTAAAAAATATGATATAACAAATAAAACTCCGAGCGAAGCTCGGTCGCCAGGTACTTTGCGAAATTAGAAGAATGGTACTCGTAAATGAACATTACGTTTATTTAAACTATCTACTACAGCTTTAATTTTTTCTTGAAATTTCAAGCTATAACTGTTGGTCTATTTTTCAATTTAATCCAGGAAGAGACGGTTACGAGAACTCTATAGCTTAAAATATTTAAATAGAGTTAATAGTACGCAGTAAGTGACAAAATACCAAAAGAACTTTTTTATTTATGAACCGATTGAAATAAAACAAATACTAAATATTAAGTGAAGCTTACCACAATATATTAGTGAAAACCGCATCCAAATCGGTTAAGCCGTTTCTGAGGTTAGCGCGCACAAACGCACAGACAAACAGACAAGACTTCTAAAAATCATTGTTTTGCGTTCTATTGCGTTAACACAGATCCCCAAAAATAGTTTTTCTCAGATATCTTCAATGTACAGACAGCGACCAGTTTCTGTTTTATTATATATATATATATATATATATATATATATATATATATATATATATATATATATATATAGAATAGACTAGCGATTTACGCTAGCTTCGCTCGGGTGCAAGTAGAATTTGTGTTAGTAGAGGTTATAATCTATATAAATATAAAATTTCATCCAAATTTGTCCACTCGTTTCAATGTGAAGGAGTAACGAACACACACATTTGCATATAGTAGTCCGATTAAGAAGTAGACATACGTATACATATACGTAAATATATAAATAAATATGTTGGGACATTAACACACAGCACCATCTAGTTCCCTGTTAAGCTACTAGGCCTGTGTAATGGATACCAGATAGTTGATACACTATACATATATAACTTTAAATACATAAATTATTATAATTAATATTAAAAATATATACACCAATGACTTTAGTACAAACGTTCGTGCTCATCATACAAATGAATGCCTCCAGCGGAACTCAAACCCACGACTGCTGACACAACAAGTAGGGCCACTACAAACTGAGCCAAACATGTAAACGTGTATATCTTAGGCTTATTTAGAAATCTTGTAGATATTTGAAAAAAACTCACCGCTTCATTTGACGGCTTCATTGATTTATTCTGTAAATTAAAATCTAATATATAAAATTCTCGTGTCACAGTTTTCGTTGCCATACTCCTCCGAAACGGCTTGACCGATTTTGATGAAATTTTTTGTGCTTATCCGGTATCTATGAGAATCGGCCAACATCTATTTTTCATCCCCCTAAATGTTAGGGGTAGTCCACCCCTAATTTTTTATTTTTATTTTTTTAGACAAAATTTTTAATTTCTATTTTTTTATGATACAACATACAAAAATACATACAATCCTCAATTTTCACCCTTCTACGATCAACCCTTATTTTTTAATAGCCATTTTAGTAATAGGAAATTATTTATATGGCAAAACAACGTTTGCCGGGTCAGCTAGTGTATTAATAATAATATATAATAATATACTAGCGACTGACTCACGCTCCGCTCGGGTTCGTCCCTGGCTACGTTTTAACGTTTAGTATAGATTTCTCAGAGATAAGATATTTTTCCGCAGTAAAAAGCGGATAACCAGCTATCATCATACCAAATTTCATCAAAATCTGTCCAGTGGTTTTATCGTGATGCCGTCACAGCCAGACAGACAGACAAAAATTCTAAAAACTATAAGATTCGGCCTCTGTATCGATAATAATGACTATTTCAATAAGATTTTTCAAAAAAAATATTTAATGTACAGATTCGACTTAGAATTTTATTATATGTATAGATATATAATTTCAAGCAATATTGATTATATAGGTATAATGCCATCTCATTACGCTGTAGTTTAAAACGTAGAAACCTAATCTTTGGTGTTATCTATACATATTATAAAATTGTAACTAAGCCGAATCTGTACATTAAATATTTTTTTGGAAAATCTTATTGAAATAGACATTATTATCGATGCAGAGGCCGAATCTATTGTTTTTAGAATTTTTGTCTGTCTGTCTGTCTGTCTGTCTGTCTGTCTGTCTGTCTGTTACCGCATCACAGAAAAACCACTGGAGGGATTTTGATAAAATTTGGTATGATGATAGCTGGTTATCCGGGTCAACATATAGGATACTTTTTACCGCGAGAAAATATCTCATTTCTGAAAAAAAGTACAAAAACTGGTAGGAACAAAACCACGATAATACTATTTGTAAACAGTTTAGCAAGGTAACTTACAAAATACGATAAAAACTATAAAAATAGCTTATCTTGAAAATCATATATCCTATTTTATCCATTAAAATAGTTATTTTAATTAATATTTATTTATGTGATGTTGATTTTTAGATACTCGACAATAGATGTCGCCATGTGTTTTTAAAATACGTAGTTTTAATTCCAAAAAAATGAATGTATGAATGTATGTAGAATTACCTACTACTAAATTACCCGCGGCCTCGCCCGTGTTGAAATTATCAATAAAGCAAACTTTTGATTTTATAAATGAGTAACTATACACATAATAAAATTGTAACTAAGCCGAATCCGTACATTCAATATTTTTCGGAAAATCTTATTGAAATATTCATTATTAGCGATATAGAGGCCGAATCTATAGTTTTTAGAACTTTTGTCCGTCTGTCTGTATGTAACTGCATCACAGTAAAACCAATGGAGGGATTTAGATGAAATTTGGTATGGTGATAGCAGGTTATCCGGGTCAATGCATAAGGATATTTATTACAGCAGGAAAATATCTCATTTCTGAGAAAAAATACAAAAACTGGTTAAAATAAAAGCAAGATGATACTATTAACATATTAGCAAGGTAACTTAATATGTTAAAACTATTAAAAAAATCTTATCTTAAAAGAAATATCAATAGCGCTATTTTGTTCATTAAAATAGTTATTTTAATGAAAACTTATTTATGTGTTATTTAGACATTTGATAATAGATGTCGCCATGTGTTTTTAAAATACGTAGTTTTAATACACTAAATTACCCGCGGCCCCGCCCGTGTTTAAATTTTTAATAAAACAAACGTTTTGGCTTTATAAATTAGTAACATATTAGTAATATTTTGTTGGCCGAAACAATTTTCAAATGAGAATATTTGTAAATTTTTATTGTTTAGTAAATAATGTTAATATTTTTTAATCTTTTAATGTAAAAATTGGGCAAATGCATATCCAACTCGCGCATTATAGGTTTCGTATAGCAAAATACTATGTTGTTTTTCTTACTTACGTGTTTTGTTAGGTTAACACTAAAATAAATACCTACGAATAATATTTACGTTTCCACAATATCGACTCATTTTATCAACCGTGAAAATAAGTTCAATTTATATTATTTTATAACATTTTATGGAAAACAAGTTTATGGCTGTTAAACTGCCAAAGCGGGTAACTAAAAATATTTCATATCTCAAAAACTATGAAAAAGTATTTTAGGAACTGCTATACCTCAGCTTTTTCACTTTTTATTAACATCCTTTCTTGGAAGATAAAGGCTTAAAGGACACAACAAAATGCTTAAGACTTTAATCATATTAGCCGAGCCATATGAAATAATAAAAAGTATTTGCTTAGAATTATTTACTTATCACACTTTCTTTTGAAAATTGTTTTGGAAAATATTACTAACTAGCGCTAATTAAGAAAAGTTATCAATATGTAATTTAAATAATCAGCTAAATATTAAATTAATCAATAGCTGTCTATTAGTAAAAAATGATTAAAATTAATTCCGTAGTTGGAGAGTTTATCGCCCAAAACTAAAAAAACAAACAAAACAGAAGTATAGACATACATAAAAGTTATTGCTAAAACAAAAAGTGCAATTTAACGGAGGAACCTTTGTGGCATTGTCAATCATTGCCATTATTTATCAATCATGTGTGCAATGAAAGTAATGTATAATGTAAGAGTATACTAATGTGTAAAACCTAAGAATTTAGTTTTTGATCATCTGAACGCGGGCGGAGCCGCGGGAAATGCTAGTCTATATATAAATAGACAAAGACAAAATAATTCCAGTACCTTTTTCTTCTCTATTTGTCAACCGATTTTCTTTTTTTTTTGTTTAGTAGCTTATTGACGAGCTTTAGTGTTATCAAAAAAAAAAAAAAAAAACTATGTAGTTTCGACTAAGACCTTCAAACTTTTTTTTTCAAATTAATATAAACAAGCTAAGCTTTATCGACCAAATTTCTACTTAGTTATTTATATTTATTGTTTTTAATATCCACACAGGCTGAATTTTTCAAGTAGGCGCGGACAGAGAAATCGTCGTGATTCCGCCATAGGGAATTGCGAAAAAATTTCAAATGAGTCACAGGGGCGAATTGTTGCTGAGACTGAAAATTAAATTTCCTAGTCGGAAAGAAACTTTTGTTTTTTAAAAAAACAACACTGCTCTTTTATCTTGTTAACCAATAGTATCTTTTTAGTAGGTACATACATATGTGATATGTATTCAGCACTTTTTAACGTCCCACAGCTGGGCACGGGCCTCCCTTCAATACGATGGGGATCAGGCCATAGTCCACGACGCTGGCCGAGTGCAGGTTGGCGGACTTCACATGTCTTTCGAAAACTTGCTAGGTTTTCTCAGACATGCAGGAAACAAACGTTTCCACCTTATACGTAGGTTTTACGTATAGATAAAAACTCATGTCCTCATATTTCTAGAAACTATTCTCTTAAGTTAACTGGAAAAGAAATATAAATAAAAATATTCTTACAATCGCATGTATCGGCTGCTTTGAAGACATATTCAGTCGAAATCAAGCTGGTGATGCTTATATAATGTATTTTGCATATATATTGTATAATATATTTTATCTGGATAAGTAAATAATCTTTTCCTATAACCTATTATTATTTTAAAAACATTTGATTTTATATAAAAAATTACTCCAACATTAAAGATTAAATAAACAAATTGACTAGGATTTATTTACGAATTAATTGACATGATCTGACAAATAAGTCATAAAAATGTTGCCAATATATTTATATATTCGTTAAAAATAATATTAATTAATTCGGTAAATAGCAACCCTTTAATTAATTACTCGCTAAGCCGCTTCAAAAGAGAAACTCTTTTTGCGTAATTAAAAAGGTTTAATATACATACATGTTCTTTATTAAAATAACAAATTCATTTAATGAATTGACCGTTTTATATTTATTTTAGCTTTTCATTGTTTATTATAACTCTTGTTATATCACTAGACGTAGTTCTATTTAAAAATATTATCACGGTACTTTCATTTTTGGCATAGTATTTATAATCTACTAGCGACTCACCCTCGTTTCGCTCCGGTTGGTGGGTCCCTAGGTATGTTTTAACGTTTAGTATGGATAGACTATTATATATATATATATATATATATATATACACACATATATATACATATACATATATATATATACATAAATAGGTATGATAAGTTGTTGTGAGTTATATTACGTGTTTTCCCTTGGGAATGAGATAATCTCCCACGGTAAAAAGTAGCCTATGTCACTCTCCAGCCCTCTAACTATCTCTACACAAAGGACGACGCCAATCCATTACTTTATTCCAAAGTGAAAAAAAAAAACAGACAAACCCACTTTTACATTTATAATATTAATAAACGTATGGATATACATTATTTTGATTTTTCTATTATACAAATCTTCTTTATAAGATTTAAACTTTAATTAGGTAACGAGATAAATAGCTTGGCTTAAAGTAAAAAAAGATAGTAAAATTTAATACAAATCAATCTCTTTCCAGTTCTAGCGTACTTGGCGTTAGTGCCAAGGATCAATTCTCGAATGGCGCATTCATATTGATTACCAAAAACTCGTAAATCGTTACAGCACGAGCATATGATATATTAGAAGCAGAAATTGAATAATTAGAAGGAGATAAAAGGATTTATTTTTAAGACTTTCAGACTTGAATTTTAAAAGACAAGAAAAACTTATGGTTTTAAACGGTTCCTCAAATAAACGAGTCGATATCTTTACTAATAGGTAATTTGTAGACGGCATTAATATACGCTATAAGGGTACATTTTTACCACAAAAGCCCTAAAAAATAGAAAACAAAAATTAAAAGTACTCAAAAAGTAGATTTTTCAGGACGTAAACAAAATATTTCCTAAAACATAAATAAAACTAATTAATTGATATTAATATCATTTATTTAACACCGTTTGCAGGAGGGTTCTTCTGTGGTGAGTTTCTCCCCTTTAGTGCTCATAGTGCATTCAGCAGAATCACCACAAGAATCTTGACATCCACCATTTTCACATGGGTCTTTTTCCTCTTCCTCTTCCTCTTCCTCACACTCATATTTGACTTCACATTGCATTTCACATTTTATAACTTTTTTTCCATTGAATTTATTCTTACACTTATCCTCACATTCGTCTTTTGCTTCGCATTGAATGCTATTTGAAATCCGTAAAAGCCTTTTAACTATCGGAGATCGTAAGACGTTCTTGCTTTCCAAACTTCGGTCTCTATCAGCTCGTAGTTTTTTTATGCCATATTTGTACTGTTTTAATTGTAGAAGAGGTTTTGCGGTACTCTTTTTTAGTGGTAGCAGTTTCTTGGAATGGAATGCCTTAAATTTGATGTAATTTAAATTAATGTATATTGAAATAATCTTTGAAAATATATAGAACTCAACATTGATAGGATCGACTCTGGAACTTCTAAAATACAGAACCTCGACGTTTTTACGTGTTCTTATTCCCATTTTTCAATTCTATGTTATTTTTGACAGTAACTTAACTCTTTAAGATTTACTCAGGGTTTGACATAATCTTAATACATAAATAAATAAATATGTTGGGACATTAACTCACAGCACCATCTAGTTCCATGGTAAGCTACGAGGCTTGTGTTATGGATACCAGATAGTTGATACACTACGCATATATAACTTTAAATGCATACATATTATAAATATAAACACCCATGACTAGAGTACAAACATCCGTGCTCATCACACAAATGAATGCCCCCAGCGGGATTCGAACCCGCGACCGCTGACACAACAAGTGAGCAAAACGTGTCGTCAAATCTTCAGCCGTACGAGCTGGCCACTGTACAAACCGATAATATATAATAGAGTAATCACTATCATGTTCTAAGGAACTCTCAAATAAAAACAGAATAGAATAAGCAAAAAAAATCTTATCCTGTTGCAAAAAAATATGATAACTTGGCAGCTATCCTCTCATTACTGTCTGTAGAATCACCTAGATATACTATGACCTAGGTATATAGAGTAAACTTTAAAAAGAGGACTCTGATATAGCTGATAAAAAACACAGTATCAGTTACAAAAGTGAGTCTTTAAACATAGATGCAGAGTGCAGAATAGTATTTCATAATCTCCCCAGGTAACCCAGTATGACTCACCCAGGGATTGAACCCAGTTCCTCATAATCTTTAGCTGTACATACTAACTAACAACCAGGTAACAAAGGTAGCAATCACTACTTATTTTTCATAGTGTGCTTATATGAAAACTAGCAGAACCCGTGGCTTCGCTCGCGATCAAACTACGAAATGTACTAAATTTCATGCAAATATGTCCAAGGAATAAAAAGTTTCAAACAAACTTTTATCCAGTATTTCACCCCCTTGGGGGTTGAATTTTGAAAAATCCTTCTTTAGTGAATGCCTTCGTCATATGAGGAATGCGTGTGCGAAATTTCAATTTTCTAGGCTTCAGGGTTTGGCCTGTACGTTGATACATCAGTCAATCACTTTTGCCTTTTATATATATATATATATATATATATATATATATATATAGATAATAGAAAATAATAAATTAAGAAAATAAAACCTTATCATGTTGTAAAAGATGTGATATCTTGGCAGCTGTCCTCTCATCACTAGTGTCTGTAGAATCACCTAGATATACTTTAGATCGATCTTTCTCTGCTTGAGAGTTCACAATGACGATAATAGGTCGCTTGTTGCTCCCGTATCTTTGGCCGAGGACGTTAATGAGACTTGGTAGATCACGTTGAGAGGCTTCATTGTTTTTAAACTGAAAATAAGGTTAGAATTAATTAAATATTTTTGGTTAAAAAGTATTTGGTTTATTTTGATAAAAAATATTAATTTTAATACAGTGTTTAATTTAATAATGTTATTTACAACAAAGTTATTTGTGTTAGAGATATTAGAAACTTTGGTGCTCATATCATCACATCTATTTTACATATAATAAAATTCTAACAGAGTCGAATCTGTAGGTACATTAAATATTTTTTGGAAAATCTTATTGTAATAATCATTATTATCGATATAGACGCCAAATCTATAGTTTTTAGAATTTTTGTCTGTTTGTCTGTGAACGCATCACAATAAAACCACTGGACAGATTTTGATGAAATTTGGTATGATGATAGCTGATTATCCGGATCAATATATAGGATAATTTTTACTGCAGGAAAATATGTCATCTCTGAGAAATCTATAGTAACATTTAAAACGTACCTAGGGACGAACATGAGCAGAGCGAGGGTGAGTTGCTAGTCAGATATATTTTATGAAAATATATAATAAAAATTAAATAATATAAAATGATTTTTCATTAAATACTCACAGTAATTATTAAGGATACAGAAAAAATGATAAATTTAAAATATATATTAGGTGACGCCATGTTTTAACCCGTTTTGATGGGCGTCTCCCTCAAAAATGTTTGGATTATTAAAACACACTGAAATTATTGTTTGAGTTAACGCTTCGAATATTTTAATCAACTTTAAATTATACTTTCTTATTAAATTTTATGGTACTTGAATCGTAATTACTTGGATAGTCAATAATTTTTGAAGTTTTGAAATTATCTTAATTAATTTCGGATTAAAACGCTAAAAAGATAATTTAATGTTCTATCTTCTCACGGAGTTATATTCATTTTTTCTCTATCCTTGTCTTTTTGCTTTGTCTAGATGAGATTGATTCTGGATATTACTAACGCCCAAATAAATATCAGAAGTGGTAGCCCCGGTAACGCTCGGGCTTGGGGAGTGTAGCGGGTTCAAATCCCGGGTCTCGCACCTCTGATATTTTCATGTGCGAAGCAATTCTAACGTGAGCACTGCTTGTCGTACGGTGAAGGGTAAGAAAACCTGCACGTCTGAGAGAATCTAGCAAGTTTTCGAAAGACATGTGAAGTTCGCCAAACCACACTTGGCCAGCGTGATGGACTATGGCCTGATTTCCCTCGCAATGAGGGAAAACCCGAGCCCAGCAGTGGGACGTTAAAAAGGTCTATATACTACTACTACTAAAAGAAATACCTTTAAAGTAACAAATTGTATGGAGAATATGAAAATAAAAACAGAAAACGTAGGTTATCGGTTTTTTCGTGTATTTATAATTGATTATAATTTATAAATTATCCAAAATACTCGTTTATCTTCAGACGGATCTTTTATTTTTTTTGCGAATTTTTATATTTAACATTTGGTAAATAAAGGATTTTAATACTTATCCTAATAATATTTAAAATAAAATCCGGTTTAATTATATCTATAAACATTATGTTACTTCAGTTTAATTAAAAAAAAATTAAAGTCCTAGGGTTGTCAAATCTAAAAAAAGTATGCGATATTTAGTAATTGCCAAAGAAGCCATGTGAAACAACTTGTTAATATATACATAAACTAGCACCTATAGGATTGAGGAATTTTCCATAATATAATATAAAGTACCGATACCTAAGTTTTATAAAGCATTCCGCAGACATTCTGCGTGCAGGCTCACTTTGAGTGCCTTAAAATATTTTATCGACGCTTCTCTAGACGACATTCTAGTGCTTTTCGCGTACACAGTTCAGTGATCAGATTGAATTGTACGTGAGTTGAATGTTTGTGACGAACTCTATACTATCTTTTAGCAGTGTATTGAATATTGTTCTTGCGGTTTAGTTATATGTACTAATAATATAAGTTATTTGATAAATGTTACCCATCTTACAGTAAGATTAAGTCGTTTCTAGGTACGTTTTGACGGTTAGTATAGATTTTTTAGAGATGACGTATTTTTTGCAGTAAAAAATATCCTATATATTGACCCGGATAACCAGCTATCTTCATACTTTACATCAACATCTGTCCAGTGGTTTTCTCATGGTGCGTTCCCATACAGACAGACAAACATTCTAAAAACTATTGATTCGGTCTCTGTATACTGACGTAATATAACTTTCGAAAGCTAGATAGGTTGTCTCAGAAATGCTCTCGATAATTACTTACCTTTGTGGCAAGTGGTATCAAGTTAAAAAAGTTTCATATATGAAAATCTTAGACATGTGAAAGCCGGGGTTTGAACTCATTTCATTTTGTTCACCTAGCGAGAACGTTACCACTGGGCTACCACTACCTATTGATTTTGGATTTCAAAAAACATATAATATTAAATTATTTAAAATATAATATATAATGAAATATAACTAGATTTGTCATTGTTAGTTACGAGAAAGTGTTGAAAATTTATTAAAACAAGCTGTGTGCTTTTCTTATTAGCCTTCTTTGTGCAATGTACGAGAGCTTATAATTTATATCAAAATATACATAACGCTAATTAAGTTATATTAGATTTAAACATAATATTATGTTATTGGTATGAATATAATTAGGCTTAATAAAAGTCAGTGTGGGTGTAGCGTAGAGGTCGCTAATTTAATTCCACACGAGGCAAATTAATACTGAATTCTTTGAAACTTAATCAGTTTAACAAATGAAAACGGTATACGAAATATGATTAATTTCTAACATATTTTTTTGTTTACTAATTTAATCTCTATACTTTTTAGTTTTTGCTGACTATTGAGTTGTATTAAAAATATTAAGCTTCGGCAAGATGTCATCTATACATATAATAAAATTCTGCGCCGAATCTGTACGAGTACATTGAATATATTTTGGAAAATCTTATTGAAATAGACATTATTATCGATACAGACGCCGAATCTATACTTTTTAGATTTTGTGTCTGTCTGTCTGTCTGGGACCACATCATGAGAAAACTACTGGACAGATTTTGATGAAATTAGGTATGATGATAGCTGGTTATCCGGGTCAACATATAGGATACTTTATACTGTGGGAAACTATAATCTGAGAAATCAATACTAAACGTTAAAATGTAATTTGAGACGAACCTGAGAGGAGCGAGGGTGAGTCGCTAGTTCTATATATAATCGTTGAAAAATAAAAATTTAATAAAAATATGTGAATGACATTATAATTCTAGGGAATAACGACTAAATGTGTTGTATAATTTTTAAAATTAGCTATTGACTGACGATCTTTATGAAATATCAAGTTATGTTTTACACCGTCTTTATCTATTACATTTTTCTCACCCATACAATACAATAAAGATGAAAAAAAATACTCAATTCTAATTAATTTTATTAAAAAGAAAATTAAAGCCACGACGGTGGATTGGTACGGCCGCAGTTACGTTTCTTACAACGCTTAGGCTTCCCACAAACGTCGTAATTGTCGTACTCCTCTCTGCATGTTACTTTGCAAGTGTACTTCTTTTTAGGGCATTTTTTAATGCAAGATTTCAATGCATTGCATCGTTTACGTAGAGCTTGACGGAGAATATCTTCGGTTTTATCCAATTTTTGCGCAGCCTCCTCATCTAAATCTTCATTTTCTTGTGTTGTCTGCAAGTGAAAAGTGATTTTAATATAGTATTCAGCCTTTTTTAACGTACCACTGCTGGACACGGGCATCCCTTCAATACGAGGGGGATAATGCCGTAATCCACCACGCTGGCTAAGTGCGGGTTTGTAGGCATCATTATGTCTTTTGAAAACTTGCTATTACATAAAACAATCAAAACAATCTAGCTAACGGGCACATTATATTATTTTGGGTTATCCTATGTAAGGTAATTTTTACTTATAGTTGGTACTTCGTGGTTAATTTTTAGAACGACTTCAAAAAAATATAAGAAAATCTATTCAAATATATACTTTTTAGTTTTATCTGATGTTTTATATTTCTCTATATAAATATAAAAAATTAAATATTAATTACCTCTAACAGTGGAATGAAACATTTAAAGTTATTTTGAAGTCAATGTGCCTTTTAGTTGAAGATTAATTATTAATGAATTAAATAAATAGATTTGTTTGGAACTGTTTATCTATTACAAAATGCGGCTTTGGAAACTCCGATCTACTACAAGCTATTTGGACATCTCATTCAGGTTTAAAAAAAGTATAAAGCTGTATATATATATATATATATATATATATATATATATACATACTCATACAAAACTACACCGATCTGTTAACCAATCGAAATATAAAAAGAGTGAAGTTGATGAAAGAAAATTGATTAAAATTAATTCAATAAAAAATAGCTATGAACACTTTTCGATAGGCAAGTGATCATAGGCATGGTTGTTAATAAATTATATTTGTTAAAAAATATGTCTCATCGAGTTATCAGATGGGTGAAGCTCGATCTCCCACGGTCTCTTCTACTATTAGTCTGTGGTTAAATTGAGAACAGATTAATATTGTAATATACGCAAGACAATAAATATATAACTTAATGAATTATGGTTGATTTTCAACCACGCGGCGATCATTAGTATGTTAAAATGTACGTATAAAATGAATGTATACCCTCAAAATATGATATAGTGTATATATTTTCTCATCGTGCGGAGGATCGAGTGACTCTATGTCATACGTTTCACTATCAGGTTCCGGTTTCTTCAAAAGCACGGCTATGAAAGGCACTTCAGGACTTTGGGACGGAAGCTGGTTGAGAAGATCGCTTCTTAAATTCCAAGATGACACATTCTGAAAAAAAAAAAAAATTGTGAAGACTTTCTGTTCGCATAGTTCCTGCGTGACTCTCTTTTTTATCTGAATTTATGTATCTACTAAGGTATATATTTAGTTATATTTTTATTTTTGATTTATTTTTAATATTTTATTTTAAATATTAGAAAGATATCTAAACGCAGAAAGTTCCGAGTGAAGCAAGGGTAAGTCACTAGTCTATACTTATATAATACTAGCGACTCATTCTCGCTTTGCTTCGGGTTCGTCCATAGACAAAAATATAGCTATCCCACGGAACCCGTTCATTTTTCCGAGATGATATATAGCCTATAGCTTTCTTCAGTTAACGGGCTATCTAATGCAAAAAGAATTTTTCAAATCGGATTAGTAGTTACTGAGATTAGCGCGTTCAACCAAACAAACAAACTCTTCAGCTTCATAATATTAGTATAATATTATAAAGAGGAAAGATTCGTTTGTTTGCTTGTTTGTACTTATATAATAAGCTCCGAAACTACTGAACTGATTTAGATGAAATTTGGTAAGGAGATAGTTTGAGACCTTGGGAAGGATATAGGATATTTTTTATCCCGAAAATCACCCCAAAAGGGGGTGAAAATGGGGATGAAAATTTGTATGAGGAAGCAACTAAGGGATGCACCCGAGTGAAGCGAGAGCAAGTCCCTAGTACGCTATAAATTTAACATAATAGTACTTTAAAATATTCTTACGTAGATGAAAAATCCCATAAAACATAGGAACAATTCGATTCGTCCGCACCTCATGTCGTTAAAAATGAATATGTCGGAAATGATACGCACGCATGAGATCATTTAATTAGAGGACAAATATTCATCTTAATTAATTAATCAGTACCGTACACGTTAACGTAGATAATTGATATTAAGGCGGGATTTGCACTTTTAGGCTGTATATATATGTAAAATTTAAATAAGCCACTTAATCGGTTTTGATGAAAATTATCACAATTTTGCATGGAGTAGTTTTTGAGTTATGGGATATTTTCATTAACGTAAAAATAACTTTGTTCTTTATTGAAATACTATAAAATACAATTTTATTTTGTAGTTGATAAAATTAATGTCATAGATAGTATATATAGTTCTCTAGTATGTATAGTTCTCTGGATTTATAATACGGAAATTTACAAATAAGATATTGGCAGTTTTTCTACGACATACTCAAACAAGCATTATTTAGGTGAGAAAATATCTATTATAATATAAGCCTTAATGTAAAAAAAATTAAGCTGTTTTATAGCAAGCTTTTAAAGTAGTGTTGCAAAGAATATAAAATAACTAAATAAAATGATATATGTAATAATTCATTGGCTGAAACTCAGAAATATAGTTTGGGAAGATATTATTAAATATCCTAATTATAATTGGACTAAAGTTTTTATTTTTAAATAAAAATTAATAAAATTCTTCGAATATTTACATACATATATTTCGTAGCAAAGATATTATTTGTAGATACTGTCTCGAAGTCCACATAAACTAATTAATGTTAATCAGATAACAAAATTTATATATACATTATAGTATATTATAGTATATAATCATGTTAAAAAAAATTGCCTGCGATGTTGAGGATGTCTGGGAAGTTAATGAAGCTTTTGTTTGTTTTATTATTTAAATATCCGTCAGTAGAGAATAACTTAGTTTTCAATAGAGTTTATATACAACGTTTTGCAATAGTTAAAACTTTAAGATAGTTTCGTTTTAATTTTTAGTATAGATTTCTCAGAGATGAGTATTTTCCTGCAGTAAAAAGTATCCTATATGTTTACCCGGACACCCAACTATCATCAGACCAAATTTCATAAAAATCTGTCTAGTGGTTTTCTCGTGATGCGTTCTCAGACAGACAGACAGACAAAAATTCTAAAAACTACAGAGTCGGCCTCTGTATCGATAATAATGACTATTTCAATAAGATTTTCCAAAAAATATTTAATGTACAGATTTGATTCATATTGCCTCCTTACAATAATATTAGATAATAGTAGGTAGATTTATAAATAATTACTTTTTTTAGTATGTTTTTATTAGCTTTACTTGTGCATGAAAAATTTTGCTTGTAACTAAATCTAGCAATTCGATTTTATCTAGATCTATATAATGTAACAAATTATCGTTTCAAACATTATACTATATTGTACTAATAAACTAAACTAAGCCTCTCTTCTTAGTATTTAAATACTATGTTACAAAGCGTGGGATGCTTTGTTTGTCAAATTAACTAAAACTAATTTCAATAAATTTCATCAGAAAGCTTTAGCAATGTCGAACGTTAAATAAATAAAGTGTGTTCACTGTTCAGCCCTTTTCAACGTCCCACTGCTGGGCACGGGCCTCCTTCAATACGAGGGGGATCAGGCCATAGTCCACCACGCTGGCCAAGTGCTGGTTGGCGAAATAAATAAAGTATGAATGTTTAAATTGTATTTGCTACCCTCGCAACCAGGAAACAGAATAAACAAATATTTGTTAGTATTTTAATCATTGTACTCTAAAACCACTATGTTTAAAAAAATCGGGTAAGTTAGAGTCTGACTCGCACGTCGAGGATTCCGTAGCATGAATCATTAAAATAAGCTTATAATCGCATTTTTTTTGTGATGGAACTACAAATTTACCTTTTCGATTTTTTTATGATTTTACGTCAACAGAAAGTACCCTATAGGTTTTGAAACTCTTGCGAGTGTCAAAATATGCGGCATAAATGGCCGCATCCCTTGATTGCGTTGAATTAGAAGTATGATTTTTTTCACAGCTCCAAGGTATTGCAAACTCGATACCTCCACGCGTTCCTGAAATAAAGGGTCTTGACGGACAGAAATACAGACAAACCACGAAGGATTCCTTTTTTTCCTTTTGAAGTACGGAACCCTAAAAATTAATTTTAGAAAGTGCTATACATATTTTTGCATCGTTTATATAAATAGAATTAGGGGTTTTTTAGGAAGGTAATAGGCTATTAGTTTATACTTAGTGTGAAAAAAAATTATCCTTTCTCAGAGCTTTTGTAATATTATAAATACGAAGAGCATCTAGGGTCACTAAATCTAATACCTTTAAACGAGCAATTCTTGTATATTTATGTTTTATAAATACCGGCGATCTCGGAAACGGCTGTAACGATTTCGCTGAAATTTGGCATGTGGGGGTTTTCGGGGGCGAAAAATCGATTTGGATTAGTCTTATGTCTAGGAAAACGTTTGTTTTCGAGTTTTCATTCAGTTTTATTTCGCATTATTCCACGCGAAATATGTTGGCTTATTTCGCACTCTTGAGCATAATCATCGTGGTCAAGCGGCCAAGGCGTAAGATTGACAATCACAGGTGTCCGGGTTCGAACCAGGTCGGATACAAAAATTTTACCTTTGGTTTTTTTTGTATTTGTTTTTAGTTTTAACTTATATAAATTATCATCTAAAAATACGATATAACAAAAAAGAACTCCGAGCAAAGCTCGGTCGCCCAGGTAATCCTACTAACAAATAAATCATCAAAATTCAAATTGAATTAGCAATTACAATTTGTACGGTGTAATATGAAGGCTTACAAGACGACGTCGATTTGTTAATTATTAAACTTCACTGTAATCTGTGTATTGAATTATCTCGCGTAGTCTATGCATAAAGCTATGCTTTGAATACAGGATCGAAATAATCATCCATTTGTATTCATTGGCCGACTTCAAAGAGAAGAGGTTGTTGTGTTTTTCTGTATATAACACGATACCTTCGCTAGTTTTACCACAGTGTTTTGACTTTTGATTCATTCCCCATACCTGCTGGAATTTTTCAATTCTTACATTTGATGGCATTTCTATTAACATTAAAGGTATTGAAATCAAAGATACTGTTTAGACTTTTTTTAAATTGACTTTGAAAGATTCGATGAGCCCAATAAAGTTATTTTCACAGCAAGTATTGTGCTTTAGTTAATATAAAATGCAAACAATGAAAACTGATGTTTGTTTTAAAGCTGTATATTGCGTATTTAAAATTAGTAGAGCGTGTACTACGGGTGGTCGGATGGTGCACGTAATTGAGCTATGAATATCCATACAAAATTGGCCTGGATCATGTTTACGGTTTAATTTTAACTTACTGTAATTATTATTTTATTAAAAACTAGCTACTCGCCCTCGCTTCGCTTCGGGTTCGTCCCTAGATAAAAACAAATTTATCCCACGGGAACCGTACATTTGTCCGGGATGATATGTATGCCTATAGCCTTCCTCAGTTAACGGGCTATCTAATGCAACAAGCATTTTTCAAATCGGATTAGTACTTCCTGAGATTAGCGCGTTCAACCAAACAAACAAGCAAACAAACAATCAAACTCTTCTGCTTTACAATATTAGTATAGATATTAACAATCACTTGTGAACGCTATTTATTTTGTTTTATTTTATTTTTATTTTATGACTAAAAATGTTTTTTTTTTGACTTGAAACAGCTTATTTTTTAAATTATTTTCCTAGTAAAGTAAGAGTTACAGAAAATATGGATCTTATAATTATATATTTTACCTTAAAATTATAATAGCGATCTAAATTAATAATTTAATTTTTAAATTACATATAAAACAATAATATTGCTTTAATAAATAATTAATATTTTTGATTTTCTTTGTATTTATACATATTTATACATATTATAATAATAGCAACACTAGATAATTATATGACTAATTATTAAACTTTTTGAAAAATTATAATATTTGTAATAATAACAGCTAGAATTAAGTAAATAATATTTAATTACAATACTTAAAAAAATATATATGTTTAGAAATTAAAATCAACAAATATTGTAAGGTACTCTGGTGCCATTTTTTAAAATTTTTCAAATCATTTTTGTAAATTGTGAGTAGGCACTGTCTGTAACAAGTATATATGCCTTTGAGATGTCTAACACCTTAGTCTCTCCCGTGACCATGATTGCTGTAAAGCATTCGAAACGTCGGGAACCAAAAATCAAAACAAATCTGCGAAATAATCCGAAAAGATAGTTTTATTTAAAATGTCAAATATTCGCGTAAACCTAAGAAAGTATTATATGAAATTGATTGCTTGAAAAGTTCACGAAGAAAGATTTTTTTGGATCCAAACCGGAAAACATATATACGATTCGCATTTGGAAGGTGTGGAATTCATACCCAGCTGTGGGATCTAAAATGAAATGTAAATATTTATAAAATTTAAATCATAAATCAAGTTTAGATCGGCTTACATATCGTAACTAAACAAAATTATGCTTCTAAGGTAATAATTTTAAAATCAAAAGCGCAGCCAAGTCGTGCATTTTGCATATGATATTGTAGCATAAACAGCTTGGATGTAATAGGTATTGTAAAATATCGATAATGTCGGCACCTAAGTTTACACTGAGAATACACTTAATGTACTTAAAACGACACTTTCTGTAAATAAAGTTGGGACCGCATGACAAAATTAAATATTTCAAATTTTCATATTAGATATAATATTGAAATAATATTATATTTATTATAATAATACATACACACGTTTGGCTCAGTTTGTAGTGACTCTACTTGCCAACGGTCGCGGGTTCGAGTCCCGCTGGGGCCATTCATTTGTATGATGAACGTGTTCATCTGTTCGATGTTTGTACTCCAGTCATGGGTGTTATTATTTATAATATGTATGTATGTAAAGTTATATATATGTAGTGTATCAACTATCTGGTATCCATAACACAGGCCTCGTAGCTTACCATGGAACTAGATGGTACTGTGTGTTAATGTCCCAACATATTTATAAATAGGCAACAGGCAATTGGAAACAGTTACTTTTTTATATAGATACGTAAAGACAAAACAGTTCAGTATTATGATTTATAAATTTTCAATAATAATTATAGTCAAATTTTGGACCACTGGACGAACATTACTGGTTATATTTTTTAATAAGTGCTTTGATAAGAAATCACTTATTTTACGTATCAGACAAATAAATTAGTAATTGGCCCGACCTGGAAAACGCGATTTTTTTTTAATTTAATTAAAGTCCCCTCCTAAGTAAAAGAGGAATAACCGTTAGGTATAATCGATTCATTAAAAAAATATTAGAATCAGTTTAAGATATCGTGTAGTTAAAAAAAAAACATACAATTCAGTATCTCCTCTCTTTTAAGTCGGGCAATATCTAAACAAGGAACTAACAAATAATTTTCACGTAACATATTATACAACAAAGTCCTCACACAAAAAAACTTCATAAAACTCATTCATACTGTCATACTGTCATACTGTTATAGCATGCCTATAATAATAAAACCTTTGTTTTTCAAATGTGCACCCACCTTAATCCCCAAAGTACATTTAAGAGCTGCAATTTCCATGTGTCTTTGTTTATAGCTGAGATAACACTGTATTTCATATACATGTTTCAGAAGGTGTAAGTTATGGCGTCTTTTGAATTGTCTGCACTCGCCTTAATGGTCATATTCGGTGAGTAGAATGGGGTCGGGTTTTATTCGTTTGTGCAAGTGTAAATTGTAGTAGTCATTTTAATATATAATATATGTATGTATTCTACTCGTATATGGATACTTAATATTATAAATTTCATTATTTAATGTTATTTTAAAGAGCAACTGTTTAGTTTCTCGCCGGCTCTTTTCAGCAGAACTGCCCTCCGGGACGGTCGAGCTTCCTCACGGACTTACACACTAATATTTAAGTTAAATTCGACATCTACTTAAATAAAGTGTATTTTGATTTATCATATCAACAAATAAAACTATAGAGGACACTTAATTTCGTTTTATTTCACGTCTTCAGTCTTTGCGTCTTTCGAACATCTATTTTCTTTAATATTCTCTATCCCTTTCACTACTTATTTTCTTGCATTTGCTTGCTTGTCATATCTATCTACATCTAATATATTTAAACTTCTTGTATATTTATTTATATATTTATTTATACCGGCGATCTCGGAAACGGCTCTAACGATTTCGCTGAAATTTGGCATGTGGGGGTTTTGGGGGGCGAAAAATCGATCTAGATTAATTTTATGTCTGGTAAAACGGGTGTTTCGAGTTTTCATGCGGTTTTCTTTCGTACGCAAAATATGGTCGCTAATTTTGCACACTCGGGCATAAGCATTATGGTCATGCGACCAAAGCGCAAGATTGACAATCACAGGTATTCAGGTTTGAATCCCGAATGGTCGAATACAAAGTTTTTTTTTGTTTTGTATTTATTCAAGTTTTTATTTATTTTTTATTTTTAAGCCAAATTAAAAATGAAAATTTTATTTTATAATTTACGTTTTACTCTTGAATTTATATGGATTATCATCTAAAAATACGATATAACAAAAAAGAACTCCGAGTGAAGCTCGGTCACCCAGGTAACAGGTAAGTATAGGCTGAAAGTGACATAGCTGCATTTATTTCCTATTACACACGTTAGATATAAAATAAAAACGCGTTTACTTTGCGAATGCTACTAAATTTTTACATTTTAATTTAGCACTTAGTAAGTCTTCATTTCCATAGCCATTTGAAATAAAAAAATGCAAATCATTTAAAGGAAACGGTTTCAATTCATTCATGTCAGAGTTATAAAATATATCATACGTATGGTGAAAACAGCTAAAACAACAATCAAAATGGCATTTTGCTTACGCCTTTGTTGCAAGAACAGCAATTTAGTAACATGTTCCCTCTACAAATTACGCTAGTTCTCGACAACGTAATTTGCCAATAATTGTTTAACAAAGTGGCTTTAGTAAGTTAGGTCTAAATATTACTAAATAAGCCATGGTGGGTTCAAAACGGAAGTTAAATACGCGAATGTAGTAGTTAAATGTGCACTGTACATTTCATTTTCAATAGTGATGATTCATTGTTTAATCTCTACATATAATAAAATTGTGAGTCGAATCTGTACATTAAATATTATTTGGAAAATCTTATTGAAATAGTCATTATTATCGATACAGAGGCCGACTCTGTAGTTTTTAGAATTTCTGTCTGTCTGTGATCGCATCACGAGAAAACCACTGGACAGATTTTGATGGAATTGGGTATGATAATAGCTGGTTATCCAGGTCAATATATAGGATACTTTTTATTGCGGGAAAATATCTCATCTCTGAGAAGTCTATACTAAACGTTAAAACGTAAGGGACGAACCCGAGCGGAGCGTGAGTGAGTTGCTAGTGTACTCATATAATTGATACGAAGTAAAGGTTAAAGGTCATGATTAAATGATCATGCACAAAATAAAACTGTAAAAATCGTGACAACATATGCAAATTAAATCTGTTTGGGATCAGCGGTTGCAAATTATTGTAAGTTTTTTTATTATTTAGGATAATATCTGAGGTATTAAATATGTAAAGTAGAATTTAATTGTCTAATTAGTTGTCGAAAAAAATTAAATTGTATGCTATCTTGCATATCTAACAATGTATATCTAACCACTAGATACATACATGTATTATATCTAATCAAGGCAATGGTAGCCCAGTGGTAACGCGCTTGCTTGGGATAATGCGTGTTAAAATCCAGAGTGTCGCGCCATTGATATTTTCATGTGCGAAACATTTCCAACATCACTACCTCTTGCCTTACGGTGAAGGAAAATGTGAGGAAACCTCCATGTCTGAGAGAACCTAGCAAGTTTTCGAAAGGCATGTGAAGTGTGCCAACTCGCACTTGGCCAGCGTGGTGGACTATAGCCTGATGCCCCTCGTATTGAAGGGAAGCTTGTGCCCAGCAGTGGGACGTTAACAAGGGCTGACAACAACTATATCTTATCTAAGCTATAACATTTATTTAGAGTTTTACATTATTACCGGTTATTATTATTCATTTTCACAAATATTGATAAAGCATATACATAAGTTTTTAAAAATTGTAATTTACTATGATAACTGATTTTTTATTTATTTCCAGTAACTAAATCAATACAAAGAATTTCTATCTTAACGGCAACATAAATATACGCAAATAATATATTCATCGCTTAAAATAATAGTAAATTAATTTCTCCAATTAAAATATAAAGATATTTTAAGCTTACATAAAAACATTGTCTGTAGATAGTATTTGTTTCTCCGCTTACTTCCTCTAAATCACGCAACGGATTTTGATACGATTTTTACTAATAGAAAAGGCGATAAATAAAGAAGGTTTATGTATATAACGTGTCAATATTTTGGACAAAATAACTGAGCCTAGGTGGTGTTAAAAACATTGTTTTCGTACGATTACATGGCGAATGCTGGCTAAACCTAGAGATACATCAAAACACTGTACTAGAACATTGTAGGTCTTAAAAAGGCCTACAGAAAAGTTCCCGATAGCATGTGTCTATCTTCTAAGGTACGCTCACAATAAATATTTTTATCTACTATATTAAATGTACCTAAGAACGCACCCGAGCAAAGTGAGAGCAAGTCGTTAGTATACATATAAAATTGTATTGAAGCCTGCGTCTTAAGGAGAATTCTCTATTTTTCAGGTTACTAAGTCTTTCTCCTTATAATAATAAATAAATAAATATGTTGGGACATTTACACACAGCACCATCCAGTTCCATGGTAAGCCACGAGGCCTGTATAATGGATACAAGACAGTTGATACACTACACATATATAACTTTAAATACGTTCATATTATAAATATAAACACCTATAACTGGAATACAAACATTATTGAACGAACGATGAACCCGCAACCGTTGGCACAGCAAGTAGGGTCAATATAAACTGAGCCAAATGTGTTGTCATATAATATATCTAATTCAATAATCTTTGCTTAAGGATTGCTTAACGTCTATTTCTTACACATTATTAATTTTAGCTATTCGTAGTTAATCTAAGTTTAAAAACTAATTTAAACCAACTATTAACCGAAAATCTAAACCACATGCTTTAGTTCTTCAAACTACAAGTACATTCCAAAGAAACTATCTCGAATGCAATATAGTGATGTTGTCGGGTAGTAGTGCTAACGAACTGACGGGGAAAATAGAGGAGGTGGATAGAAAAGTACGAGTGTTTTTCATCAAGATGGTTCCGTTTTATAAAAATATTCTATATACTAGCGACTCACCTTCGCTTCGCTCGGGTTCGTCCCTAGGTTCCTTCTCAAAACAAAATTAATTAATTAATTAGGTTTTAATTTTTTTTCGTGGGACCCTTTTTTTTCTATAATAAAAGTAGCCTAAATTACTCCTTATTACATCAGCTATCTGTCAGTGAAAGTTCCGTCAAAATCGGTACAGCCAGTTCAGAGATTAGCCGGAATAAACAGACAGACAGACAAAAATTGTAAAAAATGTTGTTTTGGTATATGTACCGTGAATACATCCAAATACATTTAGTAAAAAGCGGTTATTTTAATATTACAAACAGACACTCCAATTTTATTTATCTGTATAGATATAAATATGCACAGACAAATCACTTCAGCATCTTTTTCTCCTCAGTTTGTCAACTGATTTTCTTTTTTTTTTGTTATTGAAAAATAGCAATTGTCCAGTTTTAGTGTTATTATATATATATATATATATATATATATATATATATATATATATATATATATATATATATATATATGTATATATATATATATATATATAAAAACAATAAGAATTAGTGACGAATTTCGACCACTGGGCGAACAATAGTTTACTTAAATATCTAAAAGCATCATACTTGTAACGTTCTGACTGCCTCGAGTTATTGTTTTTTGGAGGTTTCATGCCATACGATGCTTATTTTCAACTTCGACTTGGCTCATGTAGTAGATATATTAATAAAAAATGCCTATGTGATAATTTAGGATATTAAAGACGTTTAGTCCTTAGTCTTATCGTGTTAACTAGTAACAAGCACATTCATAAATTTTCGCATTTATAATATTCCACTTTCTTAGATTTACGCGAATATTTAACATTAGATAAAACTGTAGTCATGGGAGAGACTATCATGATTGCTATAAAGCATACGAAAATGTGAAAAGATAATTTATTTGTAATATTCTATTATAATATTTTTTATATATGTATATATGTCTGTCTTTCCATTCGAAGGTTCTCAAAGTTTTAGTAAAAAATAAAAAATAAAAATATTATAAAGTTCATCACTGTTCAAGGCAAACTTTTGTCTATATAAGTGAGGGCTTTTACAATGTTTTACAGTCTTAATAGGACTAATATATGACAGCTGACTGATTCAAGTTTTTAGTTCAAAATGTATGATTTAACGAAAGTATCTTTAGATTATATATGATTTCATATAAGAAATTTATGATACAGTGATGGTTATTATTTCCACATGGTAACCATAATATCATGGTTATATCAGTTATATTTGCATAACTATTGTAAATAACAATAAAATTATATATACTAATTTTATTATCCCCGGAACCCTAATAAAAGCTCCGGTGAAATAGAGAGACATAATACGAGAACGAGGTTTCAGGTGTTTTAATACCTATATAGCTCTTATTACTCAGCAGTAAGGTATATAATCGAGTGGCAAATACGTTTACCAAGATGTTCAATATCGTACACAATTTCATAAAAACAAGCAAAGTTTTTTTATGAATTGATCTTAGTTGATTGCGCTTTTAAATTTTAAGTGGATAAATCTTATAAATAAGCCGACTAAAGTTATTGATTGACATCGTACTATTAATTAGAGGTGCGTTGTGGTTTTTTAGATTTAACCAGATTTTCGTGATAATATTTGACTTATAGTGTAACGTATACTAATAATGTAACTTTACCCTACTAAAATTTTGTTTTATTTTAGTTATTCGTCTTGAGAGTGGGTTCACACGGCATTGTACTAACTGTACTTTATTGCAGTATATGTTTTTTCTAATAAGTGGTGATATCAATGTTACTGTAAATAAACATACATTGCTGAATACTTGTAACAGATACTTATAAGACTTGTCAGGCAAATAAAATGAACAGGGTGAGTAAAGAAAATTGAGAATAATCGTCTTTTACATAAATAAAAATATACCCATTTTGAGGTGACACGGTAATGCATAGAATATTTTTTATAATATTTAACTATAACAGTAGAAAACAGCAACAGATGTTTATCCATACATCTATATATATAAAAGGCAAAAGTGATTGACTGATGTATCAACGTACAGGTTAAACCCTTAAGGCTAGAAAATTGAAATTTCGCACACTAAGGAAGGATTTTTTAAAGTTCAACCCCCAAGGGGGTGAAATAGGGGATAACAGTTTGTATGAAAGTTTTTATTCTTTGGATATATTTGCATGAAATTTCGTATTTTTCGAAGTTTGATCGCGAGCAAAGCCGTGAGTTCTGCTAGTATATTATAAATACATAACTCATCTCCAGTAAACGTTATATTTCGTTTGGTTTGCTTCACAATAGGATTCTTTGAACGTATTTATCGGTGTAGATACGTTTTCTTGTAGTGCCTACAAAGGGCGTGTAAATAGTTCTATGAAAAATGTATACGCTTCTAATCATTCGATAAAACATATACAGCAAATAAACGTGCAACAAAATATTGTGACACAATATGCGTTTTAATATGTTGAGGGACGCGGGCACACCGGTGTGTCAGTTAACAATTAATTTCTTAGAAATTATCCTGGCGTGGCGCTGATAGCAGTACTTGACAAACTTTTGTGAGACTATCGTGAGATATAGCTTTTACTTTATATAAAAGTTTCAATCAATTAAGTTGTACATTAAATAACTATAAAAATAATATAAACAAGAGGATTTACGTAAATGAGTGATCGCTCCGTGGTTGAAAATCAACCATAATTCATTAAGTTTGATCGATATTGAGGTTCTTTTTTTCTAAGTTATATAGATAGTCTCTAAAATCCAAAATGGAACGGGCCTATAGATTCAGAGATATGCACGTACAGACAAACAAACTTTTTATCTTTATATTATGTAAATCCTCGTATAATATTAATGAAGGTTATCTAACATCATGCTACATCTTTTAGCAGTAAAGTAATTATATATATATATAAAGTGCGAACGGATTCGCGGTTAAAAGAAGGTCAATAAATTTTGGCTTTCTGCAGTCCTTCTCTATATAAACTTTAATATATAAACTTCAATTTTCCAAAGCTCATGCTCCTCTGTACATCCAATAAGCTTAAAAAGGGATTCAAAGTTTTCTCTTCACGTATTAATTTACGTAAATAAAATCAAATATATCGGAATACATGTCTTTGTCCTCATACGCAATCCTATGAGAGCTATTTATTATGAACAATTCAGCATAACAAACTCAACATAACATAATTGTTGTTTCATGTACATACAAGGTATTAATTATATCGACACAACATTATAACTCAGTTTTGATATAATTTAAAGATAGACATTAAATTTTGATATTGTATCGAGTGTTAAAATGTACTTAATATCATTGAGCAAAGCATATTATTTTGTCACAAAATATTTTGCTAATGTGAATATGTAGGCAGTGGTAGCCCAGTGGTAACGCGCTCGCTTGGGAAACCGAGTGAAGCGGGTTCAAATTTCGGGTCTCGCACTTCTGATATTTTCATATGCGAATCAATTCTAACATGATTACCACATGCCTTACGGTGAAGGAACACATCGTGAGGAAACCTGCATGTCTGAGAAAAGCTGGCAAGTTTTTCAAAGACATGTGAAGTCCACCAATCCGCACTTGAACAGCGTGGTGGACTATGGCCTGATTCCCCTCGTATTGAAGGGAGGCCTGTGCCCAGAAGTGGGATTTAAAAAAAAGGGCTGAATACGAATATGTAGGATTAAAAGTAGTTCATTTGTAGGATGAGTACATAATTATTGTATTGCAATATTGTAAACAAATATTATTATTAACATTTGCGAATCTGATAACCCCCTTTTGTAGAACTGTCTTCCGAATGATTCTGTCTTCGATGCTAGTTTCCTTTCTCATTCCTCAAGGACTTACATATTACTGAGATTAATGAATTTTAACATAAAAAGTGCAAAAGTGCTATGAGTAATGTATGTTTAAAGACAATAATGAGAATTTCCGCAATATTAGGAACAATGTTGTTTGATGCAGGAGTTTATATTAATTAAGGTGGTGACAGCCCTAGAGATTGTGTTCAATAATTTTATGTACCACGGGATGGTTTGATATACAGGGATAAAAAGTATCCTATCCATTTAACATACACATTTAGCCCTTTTTATCGTACCACTGCTGGGTAGAAGCCTTTATCACATTGAGGAATGCGAGAGGGAACAGGCAAGAGTCCACGACGCTGGACATACATATGTGGGTTGGCGGACAGATGTCATTCGAAAACTAGTTAGGTTCTGTGTAATGTCAGTTAGTCATTCAGGTTTCCTTACGACGTTTTCTTCCACGGTGAAAGATAAATCAGGTTGAAAATTATTCATTTATTTATTTATTACGGAAACATACATGGAAATGGTACTTATAAGATACGGATATACAAAAATACTTACAACAGCTAAGTTTCGTTTGATAGTAACTACATTAACACTAACATTTTAAAAGGACTAAACAATTAAAATTCAACATATTATATATATAAAACAAAGTCGTGTTAGTTACACTATTTATAACTCACCGTAACAGAACGGTTAGACCAATTTTTATGATATTTGATTTTTTAGATTTTTCTTAGTCTAGAATAGGATAATAAGTACTAAAACATCAGAAAAAAAAAATAATATTAAAAGTAGTAGGTATATGGCTAACGCTGGCAAACAACTATTTTAAATATCTATGTAAAACGTTCCTAACGACGAACCCGAGCGAAGCGAGGGTGAGCCGCTAGTAGGTACCTACATAAAAATAAATTGACAATCAGTGAAATCAACGGTGAGGTAATACAATAGAATTAACACAGATAAACACACTTAAAGCTAAAGTTAAATAAAATATGAAATTTTTGAACTTACATTATTCGTACATAAAAATATCGAGTTGCGAGTCCCAGGATTTAATCCCGCTTCGCTTGGTTTTCCAAGAGAGTGCCTTACCACTGGGCTACCGCTGCTCAAATTTCATATGTATACTAATATTATAAAGCTGAAGAGTTTGTTTGTTTGTTTGGTTGAACGCGCTAATCTCAGAAACTACTAATCCGATTTGAAAAATTATTTTTGGATTAGATAGCCCGTTAACTGAGGAAGGCTATAGGCTATATCATCCCAGAAAAATGTACGGTTCCCGTGGGATAGATCTCTTTTCGTCTACGGACGAACCCAAAGCGAAGCGAGGGTGAGTCGCTAGTTTTACATACTATCTTTATTAAAAAACGTTGCTTCGTTATTACGTGACTTTTAACTTATCATCAATACTGTAGAAAACGTATATTGAATATCGACATGTCGATAACTTCCTAAAACCCAAGTACCCAAAATGCAGAATTTGATCGAGACCAATACTGCAATTTGGTGATCATGAAATCAATAGACATACACAGATTAGCAAAGTAGAAAACAAGAACACTTGCCTCTAATTGTTTTCTAACTTACCTAATCAGTATGTAAATATAGGTACAATTTATGCAAGTTTCTAGTGAAGACGCTTAAAATTCAAAGCGATACGAAATTTGAAAGGAAGTGGTTTTCTAATCGAGGGTCAAAATTGGAATTTTAAATGGGTTCAGACCGCGATCTGCCTCAGCCATACCTTTGCTGACATTACCACTACTACTTTATTGTTCTTTGTAATGCTAAAATTGTTTAAATCTTGCTTAAAAGGATTTTATCTGAGTCACTCCACATAATTTCCTTAATATATAACACATTTCTTGAAGTATGTAATGTAAGTATGTATGTATATGTATGTATGTATGTTTGTATATGTGTATGTTTATATAATATAGATATAATTGATGTTTGTAGTTTGTACCTACACCGCACCTAATTATTATTATTTTTTTCTCAAGCTCGAGGGTTTCTGGTAGAGATCTCTTAAAGAGATAAGTCATCCTTTGTTCACATGGTATCTGTTTTCTATTTTATATGTATTTTTTTTGATACATAAATAAATAAAGTTGATTACATCGAGATAATTGCAGTTACTTATTGCTAATGGTAGACCATCTTTAAAATCATTTAAAAGTGAATAATTATTTTACACTTAGGGAGGTTTGTCATTTTTTTCGAAAATATAGGACCACCGTTTTAGCAAAACTAGTCTTTAACCAATGATCGAAAGACCACAGTCATTATTGTTTTTTTGATGACACTAAAGCTCGTTAATAAAACAATGAAAATCGTTTGACAAACAGAGGAGAAAAAGTTACTGAACTTTTTTTATTTGCCTATCTATACTAATATATAAATGCGAAAGTAACTCTGTCTGTCTGTCTGAACCGATTTAGACGTGGTCTGGAGATAGTTTGAGAGCCTGGAAAGGACATAGAATCGTTTTTTATTCCGGAAATCATTGCTAAAGGAGGTAAAAAAGGGGGTGGAACTTTGTATCAATTGTATTTGAATCAATAATTTCTCAAGTAAGTACTCAATATAAAACTCTTCATACCTATATATATATATATATATATATATATATATATATATATATATATATATATATATATATATATATATATATATATATATGTGTGTATACCTCCTCTTTGGTAGCAAAATTGGGAGAGGAAGAAAAGGCAAATAATTTGATCAACTATTGTTTTATGATTTTATTGACTACATTGTAATATTTACGCTTAATTTATTCGGTTTTACCACAGATCATATAATAATTTTTTAAATTCAATATTGAAGTAGAATTTAATAAAATAAAACATTGTTTTGTACAAAAAACTAGAAAATCCCATAAATTGCTTTAGAGTGAATTAATGAAGTATTATACTAAGAAATTATAGTCTGGTCATATCAGACATAAAGATAGTGATCAAATAACAAAAACTCCGATAGAAAAAAGTAGATTGTAGATGTATTATAATAACTATGTATTTTAATTACGAATCTAAACTTTTTTACTTTACAAAAATAAACAGAGCATTATGACGAAAATATAGACAGTGAAGCATACTTTTTGCAGTAAACTTTTTATTAATATAAGTTCATATAAATAAATAAATTATACTCGAAATTTCCGTGTCCTCTTTTATTAAGTAAAACTATTCGACTTTGTCCCCTACCAAAATAGCATAGTAAGGGCTTCTATCCATCTAAAGGGTCGAGCCCTTTCGTCGGGTCAAACAGCAAAATTTACGATTTTACTAGATTTACAACACTCATAAAGGATTCAGTGGTGTACTTTCTAACTTTGCTCGTGTTAGACATGTTAATTTAAACCGTATAGCAAAGTCGGTTAAATATATGTAACAGAGGCATATAACCTTATAGAGTAACTATAAGTCTTCATTATTCATCACTCTAATTTAAGCGATAGTACTTAAAAATACTCGTACACCTATCTTCTGTTATCAACTTTTATATAAAGAAAAATAAATAAATGTATACGTTTGTATATAGTTTTCATAGTGACATTTTTGACTCACTCTGACTTTTGATCTTTGACGACACGTTTGGCTTAGTTTGTAGTGACCCTACTTGCTGTACCAGCGGTCGCGGGTTCAAGTCCCGCTGGGAGCATTTATTTGTGTGATGAACACGAATGTTTGTACTCCAATCATGGCTGTTTGTATTTAAAGCTACATATGTGTAGTGTATCAACTATCTGGTATCCATAACACAAGCCTCGTAGCTTGCTATGGATCTATATCTTCTTGACGTTTCTTATTCTCTGTTTATATTCTCAGTCTTTATTATTCTATTATATATCATTATCTATTAATTACATTTTCTTTGTTAGCTTATCTTTGTTAGTTTATTTTCAGTGCTTAACAAACATCCGCCCTTCACAGGAATCTCATAGGAAGAAATTACATGAATTGCTCGGAATCCAATAAGTACTTCAATCCAAGCTCACAAAATTTACCAGTTTAAACCGATTGTATAGATAAATGAAAACGTACACATTCACCTCTAATATTTACACAATGTATATTCGATTTTGCAGTCGTGCTTCAAAATTCAACACAGATCTATATATTTGGAATAAATGCTCATGCTTTATATAAATCGAACCTTTTATTATGTATTGTGTTGTTCCTTCAATACGAGGGGAATCAGGCCATAGTCCACCACGCTGGCCAAGTGCGGATTGGCGGACTTCACATGTCTTTCGAAAACTTGCTAGGTTTTCTCAGACATGCAGGTTTCCTCACGATGTTTTCCTTCATCGTAAGGCAAGTGGTAATCATTTTAGAAATGATTCGCACATGAAAATATCAGAGGTGTGAAACCAGATTTAAACTCGCTTCACTTGGTTTCTCAAACAAGCGCGTTACTACTGGGCTACCACTGCCCTTATTACCTTTTATTAACCTACCCTTAAGTTATAGCAGTATTTGAATTGGATTTCGTATCCTATACAGATAAATAAAATTGAAGTGTCTATTCGTATTGTCAAAATAACAGCATTATACTAAATACATATGGAATTATATGTATTATATACGGTACTTATATAATTCCATATGCGTTTAGTTAAACACAATTTTTAAATTTTTTGTCTGTTTATCTGTCTGTCTGTTTGTTCTGGCTAATCTCTGAAAGGGCTGGACCAATTTAAACGAGACTTTCTCTGGCGGATATCTGATGTTATAAGGAGTAATTTAGGCTACTTTTATTTTAGAAAAAGAATTAGTGTTTCGCTCAAAAAAATTCATCCGAGCGAAGGTAAGTCGTTAGTTTTACATATAACTTAATAAGTATGACGAGGTCATTTTCAAAGTACCTTATTACTATATAACTGAAAGCTGCAGGTGAAGTTTGTATAAACATATACACTAACGGTTATAGTCGGGTAGAATTAAGTTGGTAGAGTTGAAGTTAGGACGGCAAACTTGAGGTTAACTTAGATTTATGCTGCTAGGGTGAATTCGTTCAATACTTGGTATCCTTTACAGTGGTACAGGATTAAGTACTTTACTAGAATTTGTATTTAGTTGTATGAAGACGGTACATTTGATAACCTCGCTGAGTTGTAGTCATACAAATGTTTCTTTAAATCTAAGCAATACTTTAAAATATTATCCTGCAAACCAAAGACGAATTCTGTTCATAAGCAGAAACGCTGTCTTCGTGTGCAATGTACATGATTTCTAGATCTTGCTTAGATAACTGGTGGCCGGGGATTTTATTTCCATAACTGGTAAGATTAGTTAACGATCTAATTTATCTATAGTTCTTTAGAATATATTGCTTCAACATGGTTACTGCATACAGTAGAATGAAGAACTTTACTTTTTAGTTAAGTCGTAAGAAATATGTTTAAAGATACAAAAATGCATTTTTCCTATTAATAGTTTAAAACTTGCCAAATGATTAAAATTTTCTTTGTTGAGAAATACATTTACGCATACCACCTGTAGACATATAAGTGTTTATGCGGGACTCACCGGCTAGAAAAGCCAGTACTACCCACTAAAACCCAACAAAACCTTCCCCCGTCTTAATGGAGCGTCGCAGGATCGCTTACGCACTAAATTACGACGCCCTGACGGCAGGTCTGTCGAAGCAGACCACAACAACCATGGGGTTGCTCCACAGTCCACTCTGCTATCAGAGAAGTACCAGGAGCAACCCGCACGGTACAATGTCCACCGAAGTAGGCCACTTCCCTGTGCATTTCTCGGCTTCGCGCCCGGCTAAACTGCCGGACGCTAATGAGAACCACGACAAGGATGATATTTTTTTCATCTAGCAGGTGAACTCTAATACTTTTCCTAAAATAAAAGTAATGTAAGTTATTCCTTATAACATCAGCTATCTTCCAGTGTAAGTCCCATCAAAACCAGTCAAGCCGTTTCGGAGATAAGCCAGAACAAACAGACAGACAAAAATAAGAAAAAATGTGTTTCTTATAAGTAACTAGCCTTTCCCGCGGCTCCGCCCGCGTTCAGATGATCAAAAACTAAATTCTTAGGTTTTACACATTAGTATACTCTTACATTATACATTACTTTCATTGCACACATGATTGATAAATAATGGCAATGATTGACAATGCCACAAAGGTTCCTCCGTTAAATTGCACTTTTTGTTTTAGCAATAACTTTTATGTACCGTAAAACCGTACAACTTTGCCCAGATTTCTTGCGATTTTTTATTCTACTTTAAATATTTTTTTAAATAAAATTACTTTCAATTTGTGATTGTGCTACATCATTGATAAATGTAATCTTCTTTGCATAGAATATATCATAATATCTATACAATGAAACATAACATGCTGAAATCCTCAATTTATGCAGCGGGCCAAATATATAGTACTTTTTACAAGTTTGCCCATTTTGCAGAAACCTTCGCAACTTCAGTATTTTATACCTAAAGAACATAACATTTAGGGGTTATATTAGAAAAATAGTCAATCTATCATAGGATCTTAATACTAAACGTTTAAATGTTCATATTATCTGTCAAATTAGAGTGGGCAAAGTCGCAATAATTTTTTTGTAATTTTTCGTTCAAATAAAAAGAAGAATAAGGGTTGTCACTTTTTATTGTTAATCAGTACGGTGTATGCAGGTACGTTACAATCATGTAGCTCGCTCTTTAATATTAGGTAATCTAAAAATATTTGAACAATCACAATATTATCAATATTTTAAAGCAAATGTACATGAGCTTTAAATTAAAACAATATAATGTTAAGATTAATATCAACTCTTAATACACATAATAGGGACATTGACTTTATATAGGTACTCATATAAGTGAAATAAATTAAATATAAATATTCATTTAAATATAAATATTCAAGATAAAGCTTTCAAAAACAAACGATATATTACTATAAATTATCATCAACTCTTAGTATACCTAAGTACCAAATATGAAAAATTAAGGCTCATCAAATTAAATAAAATATAACTTAATTTTACTTTTCCAAGGATTAATAAAGCAACCTAGTATAAAATCAGCAATAACCATCAAGGTACTTCTTAAGGTTAATTATTCTTAAATAATATAGGAACATTATTTCCTGAAATTACCTAATTGCAGGAAGATTTAAGCTTCGAGTGTTGGCGATTCATATATTAATTAAAAAAAATCTTATTGAATGTTGTAGGAAGGATTAAAGGTAATATCAAACATTATTTGGCCTCGTCTAGAAATATCGGGTGGAGGTAATACTATTTCCACATCATCACGATTCACTTCACACACGTCCTCCACGTTCGGGTACGTGAAAATCACTTTACCCTCTTTTGTATTTTTCACTTTTCTTGCAAATTTTACAGTAGGAATATTGTTTTTCATATATAAAACACGACCAACAAAGTGTTTTAGGCTTTTTTTTGTCGCAAATTTTACAACAACCCAGTCCTCTTCTTTTAAATCTACGTCGCTTGTAAAATAGCTGATATCACTTAAACCAAATGTTGCATTGTAGTTTTCTGGCTCACAGTTTTCCTTGTTATCTATCTCTTGTAAACATGTTGATAGATATTCATCAAATGTCTCATATTCAGAATCATCTGTGTTTGCGATACTCAGAATATCAGATTCAGAGCTCGTTTCATAATAATATGGCAATTTCTTCCGTTTCACGACCCTTTTTTTTCTTCCAGCTGTTAGATTTTCCCGTTTTCTTTTGTTTTTTTCATATAACTCATTTTTATTTTCATTTACTACTTTATTCGTACCAATTTTCATCTGTAAAGCTGATTTTCCGATAACTTCAGTACCTAATTTATTTATTATTTTGATGTTCTTCATTTCCTTGGGGGTTAATTTAACATCTGAGGTTATTATAACTTTACATTCAGATGAACTATTCGTCATTGATCTTAAACACTCTGGAATATCATTTTCATCATGAGCAACAAAAGGACGATTCTGACAGTCACTTTTAATTTTTTTATTCAATACACAGACGTCGGGTAGTTGAACGTTAGTATCGTGCGCTGGTGATCCTAAATGCATGTTAATAATTTTGATAGTAAGTGCATCAAGTCTGGCTGGATTATAGATCACCAGTGAAAATTGGGGCCGTAGTGCTGATTTTCCGATGATTCCAGATGAGGCAACGATTGAATACGACGGCATATCGTATTCAATCGTTTCCTCCCTACCTTTTACTTTACCTGTAATTTCATCTAAATATATCTCATTTTCTGTATTCCATGGCACCATAATTCCTTCTGTTTCTCTTTCTCGGTTAGTCTTCATTGTTTTGTCTGTTGTATTTCCCCAATCGATATTTCCAGATGAGGTTGACGGCATATCGTATTCAATCGTTTCCTCCCTACCTTTTACTTTACCTGTAATTTCATCTAAATATATCTCATTTTCTGTATTCCATGGCACCATAATTCCTTCTGTTTCTCTTTCTCGGTTAGTCTTCATTGTTTTGTCTGTTGTATTTCCCCAATCGATATTTCCAGATGAGGTTGACGGCATATCGTATTCAATCGTTTCCTCCCTTTTTTCTTCTTCTTCACCTGTAATTACATCTAAGTACATCTCATCTTCTGTGTTCCATGGTGCTATAATCTCATCTGTCTCTCTTTCTTGGTTAGTTTTTGTTACTTTCTTTGTATTTTTTCTTACAGATGGCTTTTTTCGTGCTGTTAGTTGACTATTTACTGTCGAGATATCGTCAGCACATACTGACTTTCCGGGTTCTGTACGTAATTTTTTACTTCTTCTCACTTGCATTGGCTTAGCAGCCCTTGATTCTTTCAGATAATCTAATAAAGTCGTATCAATTCCATATTCTGAATGATCGAAATACTCAGGAATTCTCTTTAAAACGTTTCGTGGATTTACAGGCCATATTCCTGTGGCTCTGAAGCCACTTATTATGTTACTGCTTTCCTTATGTTTCATATTTTCTAGTAATTGAGCCAAAAGTTTTGGAAAGTGTTTTTTGTTTAAGGTGGTTTGTCCTGGATTTTTCAATTTATAATCTAACAGGATCTTTTTCCATTCTCTTTTTAGTGGACCAAAGTACGCTACATCCAGCGGTTGTGTTAGGTGAGTGGAATTTGGTGGTAAAAATACCAACCTTATATTGTATTTTTGACAGAATTCTACAACTTCAATATTTATGTGGGAAGACAAATTATCTCCAATGACTACTTTTGGGCCGGGAATTTGTTTTGCCCACTCAACCACAATAGTTTTGAAATAATCTTCGAATGAAGCTGTATCAAACCATCCGGATTTGGAACAGTTGTATCTAGTTTCAGGTGGACCTCCTTCAAGCCATTCGGAATATAAATTTGACGATTTATAAACCACATATGTTGGTAGACATATCCCAGCTGCGCTTGCAGTGAACATGATGGAAATACAACTCTTCGTGCTATTTAGAATTCTTTCTGGATGTTTCACACCTCTTCTAAAAACACATTTTGAAGTGCCTGGATTATCAGACAAGTTGGTTTCGTCGTAGTTCAGTATGTTCATCGGTGGTACATCATTTAGCGTTTCACTTAAATTAGCATAAAATTGCTCCATTTCATCTAACCCTTTCTGAGCTCGTACCTTTTTTATATTTTGAGTCGTTCTGATGGTCAATTTCGAACGATGTCTGTTTAAAAATCCTTCAACCCACGTATCACTGGGTAATTTGCCATCGTATAAATCAGTCCGTGAATTTTTTTCTACATACTTGTATATTAATATTTTCACATCCATTTTCGTCATGGGGCTGCCGTAATCAGCTGAAGCTAATAACACGTTTGCCAGTTTTTCTTCCTCTTCGTCAGTAAGTTTCTTTTGTCCTCCAGGTGGTTTCAAATGAATTTTTTTAACTTTATTTAATATCGTCCGTCGAGGGATCCCGAACCTTTTTTCTGCCTCCCGACTTGACATCCTGTTATTTTCTACCATGTCAACCGCTAACTCTAACATTTCCTCTGAATAATTTCTATATGCTCTAGATCCTAATACTCTTCTTTTTTTTCTTGTGTTTTTAGTATTATTCATTCTGCAATAAATTCGAAAAAGATGTCTTCAGCAAAATTAGCAAATAAGCTTAACCAAAATAAGGTTATTGAGCTTCTAAGAATCCACTATGCATGTGTGAGAATTTTTAGGTTTAATAGCATGAAAAAAAATGTTACCTGTATTTAACAGGTAACATAACTCCTTTAAGAAGTAATAAGTAAGTACCTTTAAGAGTTACCATAATGAGTTAAGTTATTTAAGATGTTTCTCAAATGTTTTAGTAACACTAAAAAAAAGTTTAATCAAGATCTAATTTACAAGAGCAAAAATACAAAGTGATCAACAAACAGACAACAAATCTAAAAATAAATAGAAATTTACTTTGTTGCTCATTCTTAGTCACTCTAATTATTAAGCAAATACATTAAAAGCACTTTTTAGGACAAAATTTTATATATTTTTTATTATTTATATATTTTTATGACATGTATTGATTAATTATTGTAACCCTATGCATACTCTCATTCTATCAGCATACTTAGGTAATAAATTTTCCAAAATGAATGTAAAACAAAGTATCTACCTACTTATCTCAGATCTAATTTAACATTGAGGTGACAACCCTATCGATAATATTTTGGTGGGCAAAGTCGTAACAACTGGTATAGGAAAACTAATTTGACATTGCCCACAATGATATTTTCGAATTTAAGAGAGATTTTGCGTTGGATATTCGATCTTTTTTGCGTATTTATTACAAAGTAACAGTGGTAAACAACTTACTTACCTGCTGTAATTACAAATCAAGTTTCAAAAAAAGTTTTTCACACGAATTTTGGCCCGCAAAATACACCACCAACTTCGACATAGTTCGACAGCCGACTGAAGTGACATTAGGCAAAATCAGTTACACAGTGTTGCCAGAGACATATTCAAATTTCTTCCATAGATTTCATAATAAACGCAACTAAAAAATGTTGCCGGCTTTTAAAATATATGTGAAACGTACCTTCCTGGGCAAAGTCAGATTAGTTGGGCAATCTTGTAAGGTTTTACGGTATGTCTATACTTCTGTTTTGTTTGTTTTTTTAGTTTTGGGCGATAAACTCTCCAACTACGGAATTAATTTTAATCATTTTTTACTAATAGACAGCTATTGATTAATTTAATATTTAGCTGATTATTTAAATTACATATTGATAACTTTTCTTAATTAGCGCTAGTTAGTAATATTTTCCAAAACAATTTTCAAAAGAAAGTGTGATAAGTAAATTATTCTAAGCAAATACTTTTTATTATTTCATATGGCTCGGCTAATATGATTAAAGTCGTAAGCATTTTGTTGTGTCCTTTAAGCCTTTATCTTCCAAGAAAGGATGTTAATAAAAAGTGAAAAAGCTGAGGTATAGCAGTTCCTAAAATACTTTTTCATAGTTTTTGAGATATGAAATATTTTTAGTTACCCGCTTTGGCAGTTTAACAGCCATAAACTTGTTTTCCATAAAATGTTATAAAATAATATAAATTGAACTTATTTTCACGGTTGATAAAATGAGTCGATATTGTGGAAACGTAAATATTATTCGTAGGTATTTATTTTAGTGTTAACCTAACAAAACACGTAAGTAAGAAAAACAACATAGTATTTTGCTATACGAAACCTATACCTAATGCGCGAGTTGGATTTGCATTTGCCCAATTTTTACATTAAAAGATTAAAAAACATTAACATTATTTACTAAACAATAAAAATTTACAAATATTCTCATTTGAAAATTGATTCGGCCAACAAAATATTACTAATATGTTACTAATTTATAAAGCCAAAACGTTTGTTTTATTAAAAATTTAAACACGGGCGGGGCCGCGGGTAATTTAGTGTATTAAAACTACGTATTTTAAAAACACATGGCGACATCTATTATCAAATGTCTAAATAACACATAAATAAGTTTTCATTAAAATAACTATTTTAATGAACAAAATAGCGCTATTGATATTTCTTTTAAGATAAGATTTTTTTAATAGTTTTAACATATTAAGTTACCTTGCTAATATGTTAATAGTATCATCTTGCTTTTATTTTAACCAGTTTTTGTATTTTTTCTCAGAAATGAGATATTTTCCTGCTGTAATAAATATCCTTATGCATTGACCCGGATAACCTGCTATCACCATACCAAATTTCATCTAAATCCCTCCATTGGTTTTACTGTGATGCAGTTACATACAGACAGACAGACAAAAGTTCTAAAAACTATAGATTCGGCCTCTATATCGCTAATAATGAATATTTCAATAAGATTTTCCGAAAAATATTGAATGTACGGATTCGGCTTAGTTACAATTTTATTACGTGTATAGTTACTCATTTATAAAATCAAAAGTTTGCTTTATTGATAATTTCAACACGGGCGAGGCCGCGGGTAATTTAGTAGTAGGTAATTCTACATACATTCATACATTCATTTTTTTGAAATTAAAACTACGTATTTTAAAAACACATGGCGACATCTATTGTCGAGTATCTAAAAATCAACATCACATAAATAAATATTAATTAAAATAACTATTTTAATGGATAAAATAGGATATATGATTTTCAAGATAAGCTATTTTTATAGTTTTTATCGTATTTTGTAAGTTACCTTGCTAAACTGTTTACAAATAGTATTATCGTGGTTTTGTTCCTACCACTTTTTGTACTTTTTTTCAGAAATGAGATATTTTCTCGCGGTAAAAAGTATCCTATATGTTGACCCGGATAACCAGCTATCATCATACCAAATTTTATCAAAATCCCTCCAGTGGTTTTTCTGTGATGCGGTAACAGACAGACAGACAGACAGACAGACAGACAGACAGACAGACAAAAATTCTAAAAACAATAGATTCGGCCTCTGCATCGATAATAATGTCTATTTCAATAAGATTTTCCAAAAAATATTTAATGTACAGATTCGGCTTAGTTACAATTTTATAATATGTATAGACTACATATTCTTTATTGCACTTATATATAAAATATAGAAATTAACATACAATAAAATTAATTAGCAAAGATGTAAGTATCGTATATAATTTCATATGCATTTAGTAAAAAGCTGTTATTTTGACATTACAAACAGACATTTCAATTATATTTATCTGTATAAAAGTATAGATGGGTGTACTCGATTTATTTTTATAATTATTTTAGACACTAAGCTCAGTGATTATTATACGAGTATACGATTATCTTGCACTCAATTGCCTATTAATTTTATAACGTATAAATACTCTTAGTGAACAAATTATCCCTCTTATAACGATTATACGGTAGAGGCGAGCGAGGCTCGTTCTAGAATGAAGTGATGGATTGAAAACTTATCGATAATAATTTATATTATAATCAGACTTCAAACCGACATTTATTATAATAGTAGCGACTCACCCTCGCTTCGATCGGGTTCGTCCCTAGGTACATTTTTTTTTGAGTGGAATACTAATTCTTTTACTGAAATAAAAGTAGCCTAAGTTACTCCTTATAACATCAAGTACCTTCCAGTGAAAGTTCCGTCAAAATCGGCCCAGCCGTTTTGGAGATTAGCCGGAACAAACAAACAGACCTGTGACCTAGAAAGTTTAAACTTGGTGTCCAGATGGGTAATTGTATGCATACAAACAAAAAATCCGAAAACAGTGAATTCTTAAAATTTGAAAAAAAAAATTAGTGCCTTTTGAAATATTATAGCAATAGCAATCATAGTAATAGCAAAACTTTTTCTTTCTCAGGAGAAAAAGATCCATGATGATTAATTAACATTTTCCTATTCCGCCTTATCCACTAAGGAATAGTCGCAAAATAGTGAAAAAAAAAAATTGAATTTACAGGTCACTTTGGAATTATGAATAATAATAGTTTCTTTATAAAAAGTAATGATATCCCATCAAAGACATAAATGTGAAAATGGGAGCCAAGTTCAATATTAAGAATAGGCGTGGTTGTCAATTTCACAGACAAAAGAATTGAGACCTAAATGGGTGCCTGTTGGTGGAGTGGTGGGGTTTGTTTTGTCTCTGCCTATTTATATACATACAAGCGACTCTCTCCCGCTTATCTTCGGGTTCGTCCCTAGACAAAAATAAATCTATCCCACGAGAACCGTACATTTTTCGGTATGATATATAGCCTATAGCCTTCCTCAGTTAACGGGATGTCTAATGCAAAAAGAATTTTTCAAATCGGATTAGTAGTTCCTGAGATCAGCGCGTTCAACCAAACAAACAAACACTTCAGCTTTATAATATTAGTATAGATGTATTACGTACACATAACAGTATGTTAAAAATCTGACTTATAGGCTTTTTACTTCGATATCGATAATTATGAAATCATACATCCCTGGCATTTATAAAGTCTACTTTATTGTAGGTAAATTAGATTAGCCCGTCGGATCGTTGCTCGTGGTAAGCTTTGTATTAAAACATTAAAATAGTTAATACTTATACCGTTTTATTTACGGTCTTCTGCCTGAAGCTTCCTCTTACACTTAATTTGTTTTCGGAGAAACTACAGTTTCTAAGAGCTGGAATGTACAGAAAATATCGTTAAAATTTTAACTGGGTAACATTATTATATAGCAGTTAATGAACATACTGCTGTATTATATTTAACAATACTCTAAAATCGAAAATTTACAAAAAGGCTAAATATTTTGTTCTAGCTACTCTATACAGATAAATAAAATTAAAGTGTCTGTTTGTAATGTCAAAATAACAGTTTTTTACTAAATGCATATGACATTATATACGTTAGTTATAAGAAAAACACAATTTAAAAGGTTTTGGTCTGTCTGTTTTTTCTGGCTAATCTCCGGACTGAATTTAACGAGACTTTCACTGGTAGATAGCTGACGTTATAAGGAGTAACTTAAGCTACTTTTATTTTAGAAAAAGAATTAGGGTTCCGCTCAAAATAAACGTAATTAGGGATGCACTCCTCGCTAAGTCGCTAGTTTAGAATATTTTAAAACTATCTATGATAAATTGTTGTACATTCTCAGTAAGAGTATAAAAATGCCATTGAGTGTCTGTTTCAAATCCTGACGGTCGACAAAGAAAAGTGCTTTGAATTAAACTCGTACATGATAATATTTTATGCAAACTTTTTATATTTGCTTACTTTTTATATGCAAAAAGTAATAAAACAGACCATCTAACATAAAATTTCTAAACCGAAATAAAAGAAACGGAGCTGTAATTTATATGTATTTTGTTTTTTTTTAGTACACTTATAGGTACAATATAATATCTAGTACATATACAATATTACAAAATGATGATGACGTTTTATTCTTGATATCAATGAGAAGTGTACAATGTATGTAGTATATGTAGTAGGGGATCCCGATCTATGTGGTGGACCCCTCACTCTTTTTCCACACGAAATTTTTATTTTAAACTATAAAACATATTAACAAACACAACCCAGTGGGGTTGTCACCAAAGACTTGCTCCAGGGTGTTTTTAATTAAAAAAACTTATGTACGTAAGAAGTTATACTTCTTTGTCGTAACAGAATAAAAAAGCTAAAGATTTCATTCCGTATGTCACAACTCTGTTTGTAAAAGGAATGATAAATTAATAAAATAATTAAATAAGGCACATTAGGCATATTGTAATCATGTATTTATAGAATATCATTTAAGGAAAGAATATAATATAATACATATATATTATTTCTTGGGCTATAACAACGGTTACCATGACAACACCCACTTATCAGCTAACTTCATCATCTCGCTTTTTGTCTGTCGGTGTGCGCGCGCATCGTAAAAATTTTACCCTCATAATTTTTTCCAAACGTCTCAAAAGAAGTATAACTTCAAAAATGTTTAATAGTTTTTTTTTAAGTACAAGAACTCTTTTCTTGTGACAAATTAATGTCAATCGAAAGTAAAGATTGTAAAAAATGCCATTATACGTTTGGCGGCCTTTTCCGAACACATTACCTGAGATCCAGGTTTTCCGGAACGAACCAAGTATCAATATACATACATATATATATATATATATATATATATATATATATATATATATATATATATATATATATATATATATATATATAATTTTATAAAAAAATAATAATATAGGGTTGTCATACCAAAAGTCTTCAGACTAGAGGTTTTTTAGCCAAAAACAGCCTGGAGCAAATTTTTGGTGACAACCCACCTAGGTCGTGTTTGTTAATATGTTTTATGGTTTGAAAATATATTTCGTCTGGAAAAACGATGAGGGGTCCACCACATAGATTGGAATCTTAGACTAATAACATTATCAAAAAAATACATGTAAACTTAAAAAAAAAAAACATAAAGCCAGGAAATACTTAAAATGTTGACTTATAAAACTACTGCTACCATTTATGACTCAAGAAAGGCTGGACCGACTTTTATGATCTTTGTTTTGTTGGATTTATCTCCGCCCCGAATAGCAGAATAACTATTAAAATAGAGGAAGCATTCACGAAAAAAATTACATGGCTTACGCTGGCTAATAACTATTTATATCTATATAAAAGGTACTAAGTAGCTAGTACAGTATATAATCTATACAGATAAATAAAATTGAAGTGTCTCTTTGTAATGTCAAAATAACAGCTTTATACTAAATGCACATGGAATTATATAGGGTACTTAGAAGAAAAACACAATTTTTAAAAATTTTTCAGTCTGTCTATCTGTTTGTTCCGGCTAATCTCCGAAACGGCTGGACCAATTTTAACGGGACTTTCACTGGCAGATAGCTGAAATTATAAGGAGTAACTTAGGCTACTTTTATTTCAGAAAAAGAATTAGGATTTCGCTCAAAAAAATTGAAACGTACCTAGGGAAGCACACGAGCGAAGCGAGGGTAAGTCGCTAGTAATACATAAATAATTAAAATACATAAATAACACACAGTTATATATATGTACATTTCAAGCGTATTTGCAGCTAAAGTCTAGTGTAGTATAATCTCATTTAACCAATCCATCTCCATCATGTCTTCCAGATCTCTTTACGTGAAATTAGCGAACTACATAGAGAGGAATGAAACTTTTAAAATAAACAGTTTTTTCTGAATTTTTGGAAGGTTCTACTTTGGTTTTAGTTACCAACGTTTCGAATGCTTTATTAAAACCAAAATAAAACTGCGAAAAACATAAAGTTATATATTAAATTATATATTAATCAGAAATCTAAGAATGTATTACATATAAATATAACTAAATATACCTGATAACTATAATTTTAAAGATATACAAAAATTTACATTTTTTTTTCGTTTAATTTGCTTATGGACTGTGAATTACACGTTTATACAGTTTGTTTATGGAAGGAAGTAGAAAAAAGTTGTCCATATATTATTAAAACAGGTATTTCACCGTTTCCCGTATTTTACGTACATTCAATAATTCTGCCAAGTGCAAGTTCACACGAATATAAAGTTTTTGGATATGACTTCGTGTATCAAATACAAAAAAAAAAAAAAAAAAAAAAAAAAAAAAAAAAAAAAAAATATTGTAGAATCAGAATATTATTAGAAAGCTGTCAATTTACACAATGTTCGAGAAATAAATAAAATTGTATTAATTTTTATTTTTATTTAACCATTTATTTCAGGCAATATTTATAAAAAGATCTTACATATGTAAACAGAGGCAAATATAATATATACCTTAATAACTAACATATATATATGATATTAAACTATTTAATATTAATAATAATTTTTTGGTTTGATATATTAGACATGAAAAAATAAATTTAACTATTTAAAATTTTAAGTATAACGCGTAGTAGTCTGAGTACCTATTCTCTACACTGGCGGTCACAAGATCGACTCTCACTTGTAACAAATACATATGTCTTATGAATGTTATAGGATCTTAAAGCATAACTAAATAGAGAAGGGTATTTAAAAAAAAAAATAAGATTTGATTATAATTCGTGAGAAACTTTCAACATATTGATATTTAATATGACATTTGTTACAAAGTATGTTACATTTCTTAAAAGATAAATCCAAAATATTAAGTAATATTTCGAACGAGTAGAAACATACGCGTTTCTTCGCCTTGTCTTGCATTATATATCAGTATTCTATTGAAACCACTTAAAGCAACACTTTCAGACCTATATTATGTTTCTCTTTATGAAAGAAATCACCTAAATGCTCAATTATTGCGTAACTTTACTCTAAGTATTAATCCGGTCATGAATTCGATTTTACATGTGGCAAAAGTTTTGTGTTTGTCATATATTTGTAAGTTGTAAGTTGTCAGTCTCATTGAACGACGATTTTTTAAGGATCGATAATAATTCTGTGCCAAAAATTATTTCTTTCTTGTTAGTACAAACAGCAAATTTATTAATTTAACTATTTATAACACAGAACAACAGCATGTATGTTGCATGAAGTTTTGTACATGAATCTGAATAATTTTTCTACGCTAATTTCAAAAAACTAAACCGTTTTCATGTAGCAGCTCTAGTTTTACAGATATGAGGTGACGCAATTTTATACTAAAATGCACATAGTCTCAGATACAAAAAATTATTAAATATACGTAGTCTGAATAAAATTGTCTTTTATATGATTTTCTCGCATGAGGTATGTTAGGAGTATTATTCTGAATGTTCCAAGAATAATCAGTCATCATATTTATGTTCTAGTAATCCTGGTATCTCTCCTCCATAGTACTAGTATCCTGGTGAAAGCGCGTTCCTCTTTTTAACATTTCTGTTAACCCCAGTTTTATATGCAAATATTGTACGATCTATAGATGCTAGTAGAGTATTAATAACTACTAAATTGTTTTCTTTAGTAAAGAAATAAAACTGTTTTCCCTGTTACGGTAATACGATTATTGCGTTTCTTTCGTCAACAGATTTTTTCTTTCAATCGGGAAACTAGAATTTCTAATGCAGGCTTAGAAGTTAAAGGTTCCTTATTAAGTCATTTAGATCGTTTTAGCTTAGTGGTCGAGGATAACCGAGATCGTTAAGATCACTGTCGCCACTATTGTCGTAATTATTGGTTTATTGGCTGCACTATTCTGGATGTTCCGAGGATGTATGGTTGCTGTAGTACTAATGTATCACTAATATTCAGGACCAGTCTTATAGCAGATTGTAAACTGGGATAAATCCATTTAGAGCAATTTTTACGGTTCATTGGTATGATTTTCGAAAGACCAGAAATAACAGTGGTCATGATGATTTGATGATTCACGCCAGGTTACTGCAGCTTTGTACTTGAAAGAGGCTCTTTTTTTGTTAGCCCATAAATGCAAAGGCTCAACACAGTTTTTATACACCAAAATAAGTATCCAGAGCTTGGCGTTTGTTGGCAATGGAAACCCGAAGTAGTGAAAGTTGCTTTTTTCGCGAAGTCGGACACCTTTAAGTGCAGTTTTTGTACATATATTCGTCACAAATAACACAAAAATAATTGAGAATATTTAAAGATGTCCTTCTTGAGGAAGTCATAATGAATATTATACAGAAACTAGTTTAGTTGACTGCTACTGATACAAATTGTCGACTACTTATGTTAATTTAAGACGGTACCTATATCTCAAAAACTAGAGCTGCTACGAAAAATCTGAGAGTAGATTTGAAATCAGCGCACCAAAATTAGTAAACAACAGTAGAAAAACTTCATGCAACAAAAAAATATGTCGATTTTGTTGTCCTGTGTAATTAATTGAAATAAAACAAAACTATCATTGAGGAATGAGAAATCGTGAAATTTGAATTTTTTTTTGGTACTTATGTAAATAAAAAAAATACTGACTGCAAATTTGCTAGATATAATAATCAATATCACGTGTTAATTCTTGCAATGAAATGAATATTTATCATAATCTGTACTAATATTATAAAGAGGATAGATTTATTTTTTGTTTGTTTGTTTGTTTGTACTGAAAAGGCTCCGAAACTACTGAACTGATTTAGATGTTTGGTAAGATAGTTTGAGACCCTGGGATGGACATAGGATTTTTATCACGGAAATCATCCTTTAAGGAGGTGAGAATGGGGATGAAAGTTTGTATGGGGAAGCAACCTAGGGACGAACCCGAACGTAGCGAGGGTGAGTCGCTAGTTTTAAGATAATAGATGTTTTATAAAGATTTTTACGCGAAGGAAGTATATAAATAAATAAATATGTTGGGACATTAACACACAGCACCATTCAGTTCCATGGTAAGCTACGAGGCCTGTGTTATAGATACTAGATAGTTGATACAACACATATATATATAACGTTAAATACATACTTCATATAAATATAAACACCCATGACTGGAGTACAAATATTCGTGCTCATCACACAAATGAATGCCCCCAGCGGAACTCGAATCCGCGACCGCTGGCACAGCAAGTAGGGTCACTGCAAACTGAGCCAAACGTATCGTAAAATAATAATGATACTGTATTGATGATAATGTTCTTTTAAAACAGTCAGCACTAGTCATTAATATATTTTATATGCTCTTCCAGCTGTTATTTGTGGGCGTAAATTAAATCGTAAAGTCCGAATTTTATGTACAGAGGAGAACATCAAATGCCAAGTCATTTACGGTCGAACCCGTATATCTCGGTTAATAAAACCCGCATCCAAATTTCCTGAACTCCTAAGGCACTTGAACTGGACAAAATATTTAGGGATTTAAGTCTAGCATACTTTGGATCCTTCGGGAATCATTTAGAACCCAATATTAAGGAAGTTAGGGTTCACAATTTTGGTTGGTAAGGTCAGAAGAAATGGTGGTTTTTATTTTAGTAATTTGATTGCTTTTGAATGTTTTGTTTTTTGAATTAGTAATTGGTTGAGTTTAGATTTTATAAAACTATTATTATTATTACTATTAAAAAATATCAAACGTTTTGAATATACGAGTATATTAGCTAAAGTTTAGCCGTAGTGCAAGGGAATGTATACAGATGGTACACTCTACTGCTATGAAGGGCTTGGTTTCGAAACATGTATAAAGCAAGTATACGTATTAAGCATATCTCATTCTTATTTAGCCCTTTGAACGTCCCGCTGTTGGTCATGAGCTTTCCCTAATGCAAGGGGGATCAGGCCATAATCTGAACGCTAGCTAAGTGCGGGTTGGACTTCATATGTCTTTCGAAAACTACTTTAGCTAGGTTTTGTCTAATATGTTTTACTACGTTTCCCATGATATTTTCATTTATGAATGACAATCGTTTATTAAAATATCACAGGAGTGAGATCCGGGGCTTATGTATTCAGCCCTTTTTAACGTCCCACTGCTGGGCACAGGTCTCCCTTCAATACGAGGGGGATCAGACCATAGTCCGGAGCTTAATCTGCCACTATTGAGAAATTGACAATATAAATAATATTGTAAAATAAAATATATAAATAACAAATATTGAAAATTATCGAGTGAAATAATAGTACACGGGGAAAGCCAGAGCAGGTCACTAAACAAAAAGCTAACTAGCCTTGATAAGCTAACGATACAATTAAAAGACGAAAGTTGCTCATAAAATACTTCAACTAATAAAACTAAATCTTACGTTACAATGCCTTAGTTTAAGTATAGTTAATAGGCGATAAGAAAGCTATGATCGCGATAATAATCAATGAGTACGGTCGGAATCGTAAAATCGATATAAATCTTGTAAGCACCAATTGTTATCGATAACGTATCGATACAAGGATATTAAGTTTCATTTGAGCTTTATTACTAGATCATTAAATAAAGAGGATTGTTTTTTTTTAGTTTTTATGAATTTATTCAACTTGATTTCATATTAATGTTTTGGTATTTAAATATATTAGCGACTTACCCTCGCTTCGCTCGGGTGCGTCCCTAGGTACGTTTTAGTTTTTTTGAGCGAAACCCTAATTATTTTTCTAAAATAAAAGTAGCCTAAGTTACCCCTTATAATATCAGCTATCTGCCAGTGAAAGTCCCGTTAAAATTGGTCCGGTCGTTTCGGAGATTAGCCGGAATAAACAGACTGACAGACATACAAACAAAAATTAAAAAAATTGTGTTTTTCTTATAAGTACCGTATGTAATTCCATATGCATTTAGTATAAAGCTGTTATTTTGACGTTACAAACAGACACTTCAATTTTATTTATCTGCATAGATAAAACGAAATATTCATACATTACTCCCGAAATCTCAGAAAGTATAAATGCTACAAACTGAAGTAGGATACTTCATAGAGTAGCGGAGCCGCGGGAAAACGCCAAGCTGTTTAGTAAAATGTTCATTGTTAGAACATTTTATTTTATATTCCATAAGGGCTTGTTATTATTTAAGGTAATAGATTATTATGTGTTTTTTTACAAAGTTGAATAATGAAATTCTTTTTTGTAACATTTAATGTAAGATTGAAAAATATAATCTGTCGAAATTGACTCTCTAATTGATTTTAAAATATGAAAAATATACGAAACACAAAATGTATTGCTTCAATGAACCTATACGCAGTAAGCCCAATGTGATTTTGCAATTGCAAGAAACTTAAACACAAATTTCCATATATTAACTTCATTATTGGTGTAAATTCATACAATATTTCACCCCATTTTGACCTGTTCAGAGGGTATTTTTAAGAAAATCCTTCTTTGGTGTTCACTTTAGTTATATAAGGTACGTTTGAGCAATATTTCATGTTTCTAGACCCAGCATTTTAGCCTGCAAGTTGTATTTTAGTCAATGTCGGAGTTTTATTAAGTAGATTGAAATAATTAAAATGTTATGCCACATGTTTTCTATACAGATAAATAAAATTGAAGTGTCTGTTTGTAATGTCAAAATAATAGTTATTTACTAAATGCATATAAAAGTATACCTATACGGTACTAATAAGAAGTCTGTTTGTTCCGACTAATCTCTGAAACGGCTGGACCGATTTTGACGGGACTTTCACTGGTTGATAGCTGATGTTATATGGAGTAACTAAGGCTACTTATATTTTAGAAAAAGAATTAGGGTTCCGCGCAAAAAAATAAAACCATTGTAATAGTGAACAAATTGAGCGAAGCGAGGGTAAGTCGAAAAATCTTTTCCAAAAAATCCTATAAAGCCGTATACAAAAGCCAGTACATCAAACAAAAGGATTCCAACTCGCAAATAAACACTAATAAAGAGGCAAATGAACTGTCAGTCACGACGAGGTAAATGACGTAATCGTTTGTTTCCAAATTTTAATACAAAGCGGGTTCTCGACGAATGGCGAAATTAATTAATATTGAATTATGAAAACAAATGAATAAATTAATACGAGGTAATGTGTAAGGTCGGTTGCCTCGTTAGAGGAAACATAACTCTTTTTTTTTTGTTTCCTTCGTCATTAAAAACCACAAAATGAAGCAAATTTACTTAAATACACTAGATATCTTTCGACATAATATCTTATTTAGTATATAATCGAGTTCAAAATTCATTTTGGCTACTTAAACTTACATAAAATATATATTACGTATGTATTGCTAATATATATATTTTTAATAAATAAGTTTTATTTTATTATACCGGTCATAGGGACGGTATTTTTGATTTACTTTTATTAAAAAACCTGAGGAAATTAATTATTAAAAACGATTTAAAAATGGTACATCACTAAACATATAGACAAAAAACATACATTGACAACCCTATTCTATTTGAAGTTTGCTAAAAACATTTCATGCTATAACCAGTGGACTCAAGCTTATTTTCGAAATGGTTTTGTTCGGTCCTCTGTGTTTCACCATATTTCGATTAGGGGAGCCGTTATAATTATGTTTTCTAACATGATTTGTATTGTGTTCATACCATCTTTCTGATTTAAAACAAATTGATTTGTTGATAATGTTTGCCAAAATTGAATCCAGTAAATGAAAATATTGATGAAATACTTACAATTGAAATATTTTGAAAATATCTATAGTTCTCTGTTAAAATACGGGTAGATTTGAAGGATAATGTCGACTTCTCCATTCTAAGTGGCATTGGTGAAGTAATCTGTGCTTAACTGGCACGCTTTGAATCCATTAACAAGAAAATTAAATTGAATTGAATTAAATGAATTGAATGAATGTCATTATTATCATGACATTAATCCTTATCCAATTAAATAGTTCTATAATCAAGGTTGTTTATGTACATGTAAATCCTTCTTTAAATTATTCAAATCGAACTTTTCGTTTAGATTTATTACGTAAAACGTACTAGAGATTTTTCGCTTAAGCGAAAGCTTAAGTTTAAGCTCGAGCGAAGCGAAAAATCTCTAGTCTAAAATGAAAATAAAAACAATGATGTCATGATTTTGTTTAAAGTACCTAATTGTTCTGCCATTCTTATTACATGTTTACGAAAAAAACTAATAGAAATTTTTGTAATTGAACTGGTTGGTAAAAAAAAATGAGAGAATTTCCCATAAACAACGTAAACTCACATCTACTCGTATCTTCAAAAACGGCAAACTTCTATATAAAATTTTATCCCCTATTTAAGAGGACCCTTTACATTTTTATCCCTTTACAGAGGACGAATTTTCCATCAGTGAGTCAATCAATTTAATCAGTAGGAGAGTGCAAACCATTTTCTTTTTAGGAAATAAAGAAGACTATCATTATTGCTCGCGTCGTATAACCTTCACGGAAATTTTTGTTATTTTTTAATAATGATGAGTTCAAAGAGACAAATAGACTGACAAATTTTAATATAGTTGTTTGAATGTTGTTACCGTGTTGTTAGAGGAGATCAAATACACAAAAAAATATTACGTTTCTACGTTAAACGGTCTTCAAATCTATACATATAATAAAACTGTAGAGGTCGAATGTCTGTACATAGAAAAAAAAATACTAAAAACCCAGTCAGGGGGATGTAAGAAGAGAAATAGAACAAATCCAGATTTTTTCAAATTGTTTGTTTGCCTGTCTGTTTGTCTGTATGATGGTATATTGTACGATGGTACCTTATATCTCCGGTCAACATGTTAGATATTTTTCATTCCGGAAAATTAAAGAGTTCCCGTGGGATAGCTAAAAAACTATAGTAACTTATACAGCTTTGTATACATAAACTTCTGATTGGATTTTAATGAAACCCTACAATAATATAGTTCATACATCAGAATAACAAATAGGCTACCTTTTATCCCGCAAAAATGTACGGTTCCCGTGGGATAGATTTGTTTTTCTTTGTCTAGAGGCGAACCCGAGCGAAGCGAGGTTGAGCCACTAGTATTTAATATAGCTTAATATGCAAAGTAAAAATTAACAAAAACGTTAAAAATCAGAATATTCAAAATAACTTTTCAGAGGTTTCATTTGGCGTAAATTAATTTGTAAACGGGGCTTTTGCTTTGTACTAGTTTCCGTAGAATTTTACGGTCGAGTTATCTTAGAAAATTAGTATGTAATAGCTTTTCGTAGTCTCGTCCGAGCTCTAATTGTGAAACAGTTGAATGGTGTAATGTCTCAATACATACATATGTAGGTTACCTCACATTTTCAACATACAACAAATATTTCAAAGAACTGTAAAAAGCGAAAGTTTGTATGAGTGTATGTTTGTTGCTCTTTCATACTGACATAGCTGTACGGATTTTGATGAAATCTATACTAATATTATAGAGAAGTAAAGTTTGTGAGTTTGTGAGGTTGTAGGGGGTAATCTCTGGATCTACGATAAGAAGATAATTTGAAATCCTGGGAAGGACATAGGATACTTTTTATTCCGGAAATCATCAATCAAGGGGGTGAAAATGGGGATGAAAGTTTGTATTGGGAAGCAAGCTAGGGACGAACCCGAGCGAAGCGAGGATAAGTCGCTAGTTTAGTATATAAATAGATTATGATTTGGAGTAACACATCAGCTATTGTAAGGCACCCAAGCGATGTTAGGGTAAGTCCTTAGTAAAATATAAAATTTGGATGGCATTGTTCACAATTACTATATACCTAGTCACCCCTCATATTCGTATAATGAACTTTATTCCCATAAATAATGTTTGAGTTTTGTACAGAATAAATACAGAATAATTTCAGTACCTACGTTTTTATTGAAAAAATAACTTTTCGTTTATTAGACAGGGGGGATTTAAAAGCTCTGCACTACCGACTTCTAGGTAAAATGAAGAATGATATAATATTAAATCAAATAGCGTAACATCATGTCACATCAACGATGAGTGCTAAACAGTATTACTTTATTATATAAACGGTCGCGGGTCTGTCACTATTTTTTAGTATTCAATTTTCTTGTCAATGGCTTCAAAGCGTGGCAGTTGGGCATAGCTTACTTCGCCAATGTCATGAAGAATGGAGAAGGCACGAAGGAGATTGGTCGGTACTATTTTGTACATACATAACTATTTCAATTTTGACATATAAATAATATTACACAATACACAATATTATTGAGAGATAACCATTAAAATATCAACAAAAAGCTATAAACAAAAAGCTTGATCCCCAAATTACGTGGTACTAATACGACGAGGTTTTAAAACCTATAAATAAAAGTGAACAATAAAGGATTTTTTTGCCTTTTCATAACATTTACTCAACAAACCACCAGTTTTGTTTAGCATCAGAAATGTCAAGGTAAGCCGTTACAAACATACTGCCGTACAAACCAATTGCAAAATTAAATTCTTTAATTATTATTTACAAGCGACTCACCCTCGCTTCGCTCGGGTTTGTCCCTAGGTACCTTATGACGGTTAGTATGGAACACATAGATTATATAGCCTATCGATAGGTATGATGAGTTTTATATCCCATACTTGAGAAAGGATTGATTCCCTATACAAAGTTCCACCCCCCTTTTTACCCCCTTACGGATGATTTCTGGGGTAAAAACTATCCCGTGTCGTTTCAAACTAGGGTTTCAAACTATCTTCATACCAAATTTCGTCTAAATCGGATTATAGCAAAGTTAGGTTATGTCTACAAATGCCAAGTGGGTCTAGTGGCTAGCATGTATGAGTTCGAGTCTCTGGGTTAGATTTTATTTACGATCACGAAAATACATTGAAATTATAAATACACCTTATTAAAAATACAACACAAAAGTACATTTAATTCTTACTGTGCAAGTGATGTCTGCGAAAAGTGGCAAGAATGCCTATATGCCTAGCCGCATTACCCCGCTGAATGGCAACACGTTTGGCTCAGTTTGTCTTGACCTTATTTGCTGTGGCAGTGGTCGCGGGTTCGAGTCCCGCTGGGTGCATTCATTTGTGTGAAGAGCACGAATGTTTGTATTCCAATCATGGGTGTTTATATTTATAACATGGATGTATTTAAAATTATATATATGTAGTATATCAACTATCTCGTATCCATAACATGCTTCGTAGCTTACCATGGAATCAGATGGTGCTGTGTATTAATGTCCCAAAAAAAAAACTCGATTCGTGGGCAAAAAACGAGCCAGCTCTCTTGTCACTATTATGTGAATTATCTTGTCATCATCCTAGATTTATATTTAGGTATTTTTTTATGAACACCTACACTTGCATAGGGCCATTTGAGGACCAAAATATTCTTTTTGTACAGTCGTAAAGGGAAAGTCAACCTATTATATAAAAGACAATTTATTTTTAGTTCGTCATAGTTGTTGGAATACTTGATGCTGCTATAACGGGCTCGTATATTAATAGTACAAATAAGGCAAGTTGATTTTTTGTGAAGCGGTGAAAGGTTAGCAGTTGGTGTCAAGTGACATTTATGAGGGTGTCGCTTAATACTATGTTGTAGGTCAATCGGAAACCATCCCATTAAAAAATGTCTTTTCTAATTATCTTATAGTATTAAATGAACAATTCTTATATATTTATGTATTCAGTCCAGAGTTTTTCTTGTGATGCGTTCCCAGACAGACAGACAAAAATTATAAAAAATATAGATTCGATCTCTGTATCGATAATAATGACTATTTTAATAAGATTTTCGAAAAAATATTTAATGTACAGATTCAACTCAGAATTTTATTATATGTATAGAATTATTTTGTGTATCCTGAAAATGGCTCTAACGATTTGGATCAAATTTTGTAAAAGGTTTTATCTTTTAAGGATTATCTTTTTAGGTGTCTTTTCTAAAAAAAAATATAACTTTTTAGAGCCTTTTTCTATATGATCTCATGTTGACAATATTATATAGCATACAGCGCCATCTCGTAAATTTTTGTGGTACTTGTATTATCGCCAATGGATGATAATACCACAGATTGCATAATACTATACTAGTACAAATGCCTCATCCCATACAAAGAAATTGGACAGCGGTAATTCGGGCTATTCTTCAGGCTATTTTTGTTTTGAATAGATAATAAATGTCGTTGATTTGCAAATAGTAAAACTATTTTATTTTGTACATATGTGGATATTAACATATGGTAAGTATTGTCAAATTTATCCTATTTTATAGAAAGTAAAAGCGCCATCTGTGAACATACACTACAAAACCCATCATCTGATTGCTGATATTTAAATATAATAATTAAAAAAATAATTACGTCCGCCATCCCGCACTTGGCCAGCGTGGTGGATTATGGCCTGATCCCCCTAGTATTGAAGGGAGGCCCGTGCCCAGCAGTGGAACGTTAAAGTGGGCTGAATACAATACAATATAAGTAAAATTATGAAAATTTGATTTACCTTGAATATTTTTCAAATCAATAATATACCTTTTTGGAATCTATTTTTTATTTTTTGTTAATTTACCACAACTTTAATGACAAATTAATAAATGTAACGTCATCTTTTGACAATTATTTGAACTATTTTTCCTTGTTCGAGATAAGACCCCATGATAATACCTACTGAACGAGCGCCTACGCCGAGCGAAGCTCGATCACCCAGGTGCTCAATTTTAAATAATTATATTATCATACTACTCTAATAATATTCTATAATAAATGTCATTGTTCACTGTTTTAGTTTTTCCTGGTTTTCTTTCTTAAAACAAATAAATAGCGTACATTTCTTATATAATTTTCTCTTTTCTCAATGATACTTGAAAATACTAAATGAGGGTTACCTGAAGTTATGTTTTTTCGTAACCAAAGTTCTTTTTTTATATGGAAATAATTCGTGGTAGATGGCGGTTCCCAATTCAGATGTCGCGATAACCAGATTAAGATAACCTTACGTGGGTATAGGTCAATATAAATTTTGCCACATAGTTGTAATCTATATCTACGAGTATTATCTATACTAATATATAAAGCAGAAGAGTTTGTTTGTTTAAACGCGTTAATCTTTGGATCTACTGGCACGATTTAAAAAAAAAATCGCATTTTATACACTATTTACAAACATACAGACCTTGATAGAAGATGTATGGAGGCAGATGAAACACCATTTCATCTTCTGGGGGAGTGTGGACCACTTATGCACAAGATCAATTTTCATCTTTCTAGGCCCAGATGAAATTAAGGAGTGTACCCCTAAAAAAATCCTGCAGTTCATCACAACGGCAGGGTTTAATGGGTTACTATAGTTTAATATGCGATGATAACAATAGGCCAGAAATAGTCGTAGTGATATTTAATAGCCGCAACTTAAAAATAGAAAAAGAAAGCCACTAATGTTGGGTGGACTCAATTGTCCGCATTTAGACTCAAAATTGGTCCGTTATGCGTCCTGAATCCCGGCTAATCTAGCCAGCCTAGCTCCGCCCAGAAGCGCAGAAGTTTCCTGGGAGCTTCACAGGCTTCGCGGAGCGACCTCACTGATCCGAGGATTTCTTTGCGTTGTTGAGCCACTGCCTCGCATTCCAGGATCACGTGGGTGACTGATTCTTCGGCACTGAAACATCCTCTGCATAGAGGACTATCAGTCCCGCCGGTTATAAATAGATGTTTGTTTAAGTGACAATGACCCGTAATTGTCCCTATCATTATTTTTAGATTAGTTCTATTGAGACTTAATAGTCGTTTTGTCAGTCGCAGGCTTACTGCGGGCAGTGCTTGTTTAGACTGCCTGCATTCTGTGGTTTGCGACCATCTGAGGTTTTGCAGTTCTGTGGATCTCTGGCGGATCCAGGTTCGAACTTGTGAGAAAGGTAATGGAAGGAGTGGGTACGGGCCGACAACTCTCATCTCAGATCCTCTCTTTGCCAGTTCATCTGCTGCATCGTTGCCGAGAGATCCACTGTGTCCCTTTATCCACTGGAGTGTGACTCGATTAGCCGAGGATATTACGTCCAGGGCGTGTTGACACTCAGTGATTAGTTTGCTGTTCGTTTGTTTGCTTTTTAGTGCCGTCAATACGGCAGCGCTATCAGATAGGAATCTTATACCGTGGTTTTTCACCCCCCGTCTGTGCACTGCTCTTGCGGCTTCTGTTATAGCGGCACATTCGCATTGAAAGATAGAGCTATATGCGCCTAGTGGTAAGTGTATGTTAATATTGAGGTCAGGAGAATATACCCCGGCTCCTGACCCATCTTGAGTCTTGGAGCCATCAGTATATATACGTAACTCATTTGCACCTGATTGGTCACGTTCCTCTTCCCTCAACTGTATGTGGTATTTTTTGTTAAAGATGAATTGATTGGGGATTCTGTCACACGGGGCAGCTATGAGTGGTTGATACTCTATTGCCCTATCCAAGATGGATGTGTGTGGACTGTGGTGGTTTTTACCCCATAGTCCTAAGTGCATAAGCCTGATAGCAGCCATTGCTGCTTCCTGCTGTATGTATAGATCTAGGGGTGTTATTTGTAAGGCTACCTCTAATGCTGCTGTGGGAGTTGATTTCAAACATCCACTCGCAGCGGATAGTGCCAGCCTTTGGAAGCGTCCCAATCTGGTGCTAGTAGTCCGGAGTTCGGTTCTAGTCCACCAGACTAGGGCTCCGTAGGTTAGCATTGGTCTTATCACAGAGGTATATAGCCATAATGTTATTTTTGGAGAAAGACCCCACTTATTGCCTAACATCTTTTTACATTGATAAAAGGCAATAGTTGATTTGTTTAGTTTGTAGTCAAGGTGCTTATTCCAGAGCAATTTACTATCTAGAATCACACCCAGGTACTTGACTTCGTTTTTAAGTTGTAGTTCAGTGTTGAAGAGTTTCGGGAGTCTGTAGGATCCAGGAGCTCTTCGGTTAGTGAACATGATCAGTTCAGTTTTCGTGGGATTAACCGAGAGCTCATGTTTAGTACACCAGTTCTCGATTATTTTGAAGGCTTTCCTCATGAGGTCACATAAGGTGCTTTCAAAATTCCCAGATATTAATATAGCTATATCATCAGCATACCCTACCGTGTAGAGGTTGTTTGCATTGAGCTCTGTTATGAGCTCATTTACAACTAGGTTCCACAGTAGTGGGGATAAGACGCCTCCCTGTGGACAGCCTCTACTCACAATACCCCGCGTGGTGGTATTCACAGTAAACTGTATAGCTCGTTGTTTTAACATGTTATTTATCCATTCGGTAAGAGTTGGGGCTATTCCGCTTGAGCGTAATGCATAGTTTATGCTAGAAAAGTTCGTTTTATCAAAAGCTCCTTCTATATCAATGAAGGCACCTAGAGTCGGTTGTTTCGATTTTAACGAATTACCTATCCGGGATACTACATTGTGGAGCGATGATTCTGTTGATTTGCCTGCACTATATGCATGCTGGTTAGGGTGTAGAGATTTGGATGAAGATACTTGGTCTCTTATCTCTCGGTCCACCAGCCTCTCGAGCGTCTTTAGAAGAAACGAGGTGAGGCTTATCGGTCTGAAAGATTTTGCCTGCGTATAATCCGCTCTACCTGGTTTTGGAATAAAGATGATTTTGACTTCCCGCCATTTCAACGGTATGTAGCGGTGTGCTATGCAGGCTTGAAACACCTTGACAAGATGGTCTGCTATAACACATCCACTCCAAGAAAGCCACTATTTACTGAGGAAAGTTATAGGTTATCATACTACGACCTTTGAGACCGAAGTAATTCTATAAAAACGCTAGTCCACTTTACCCCTATCTATTATCCATCTGTTCCAATAAGTAACGTGGTATTTTAAGTTACGATGGTCCCTACAATTTTATTACATACTAGCTACTCACCCGCGCTTCGGGTTCGTCCCTAGGTTGATTCTCCATACAAACTTTCATCCTCATTTTCACCCCCTTAAGAGATGATTTTCGGGATAAAAATCCTATCCTATGTCCTTCCCAGGGTCTCAAACTATCTTCTTACAAAATCTCATCTAAATCGGTTCAGTAGATCCAAAGATTATCCCCTACAACCTCACAACATCACAAACTCACAAACTTTACCTTTTTATAATATTAGTATAGCTGTATAAAATACTAAACTATATAGAGATTGCGGCAATATTTGTACAGTACAAGTTTTTGTTCAAAATTCAAATTCGAAATCAAAATATTTTACTCAGCATTAAGTTATTATATATTTTTACTGGACGTCATGAGTTCTACCACCAGTGTTACTATATATAAAGCTGTGAACTAAGTAGAAAATATGTTATAGTGCGAAGACTTTATTATATTTAGTACTAAAATACCACAAAAGTTAAAGTATGTTTGTTTATTTAAACAATATTATATAATAACAATATTATATTATAAATATTTTGATTATATTACGTTTATCTATACAGATGATCAAAAACCAAATTCTTAGGTTTTACACATTAGTATAGTTTTACATATACCACTTTCTTTATGTATGATTGGTAAATAATGGCAGTGATTAACAATGCCACAAAGGTTCCTCCGTTAATCTCATAGTTGATTTAGTAATATTGCACTTTTTGTTTTAGCAATAACATTTATGTACGTCTATACTTCTGTTTTGTTTGTTTGCTTAGTTTTGGGCGATAAACTCTCAAACTACGGAATTAATTTGAATTATTTTTTACTAAGAGATAGCTATTGATTAATTTAATATTTAGCTGATTATATAAATTACATAATGGTAACTTTTATTAATGTTAATTTGTCGCGAAACAGCGATTGATTAGCGTTAGTTAGTAATATTTTCCAAAACGATTTTCAAAAGAAAGTGTAATAAGTAAATAATTCTAAGCAAATACTTTTTATTATTTCATATGACTCGGCTAATATGATTAAAGTCGTAAGCATTTTATTGTGTTCTTTAAGCCTTTATCTCCCAAGAAATGGTGTCCAAAAAAAAAAAACTAAAAAAGTTGAGATATAACAGTTCCTAAAATATTTTTTCATAGTTTTTGAGATATGGAATATTTTTAGTTACCCGCTTTGTCAGTTTAACAGCCATAAACTTGTTTTCCATAAAATGTTATAAAAAAATTATGAATCGAACTTATTTTTACGGTTGATAAAATGAGTCGATATTGTGGAAACGTAAATATTATTTGTATTTATTTTAGTGTTAACCTAACAAAACACGTAAGAAAAACAATACAGTATTTTGCTATACGAAACCTAATGCGAGAGTTGGAGTTGCCCAATTTTTACATTAAAAGGTTTAATATTAATATATGCTGGTACATTAACACACAGCACCATCTAGTTCCATGGTAAGCTACGAGGCCTGTGTTATGGATACCAGATAGTTGATACACTACACATATATAACTTTAAATACATACATGTTATAAATATAAACACCCATGACTGGAGTACAAACATTCGTGCTCATCACGCAAATGAATGCCTCTAGCGGGACTCGAACCCGCGACCGCTGTCACAGCAAGTAGGGTCACTACAAACTGAGCCAAACGTGTCGTCAAACGGTTTAAAAAATATTAACATTATTTACTAAAAAAATAAAAACTTACCAATATTTTCATTTGAAAATTGTTTCGGCTAACAAAATATAACTAATATGTTACTAATTTATAAAGCTTGTTTGTCTTTATTTTATTGAAAATTTGAACACGGGCGGGGCCGCGGATAATTTAGTAGTAATTCTAATAAAGTCATAGAAAGATCATATCTGTACATTATTATTTTTTTGGATTAAAACTACGTATTTTAAAAACACATGGCGACATCTATTGTCAAATAGGTATCTAAATAACACATAAATAAATTTTCATTAAAACAACTATTTTAATGAATAAAATAGCGCTATTGATATTTCTTTTAAGGTAAGCTTTTTTTAATAGTTTTAACATATATAAGTTACCTTGCTTAAATGTTAATAGTATCATCGTGCTTTTATTTTAACCAGTTTTTGTATTTTTTCTCAGAAATGGGATATTTTCCTATATGTTGAGTCGGATAACCTGCTATCACCAAATTTCATCAAAATCCCTCCAGTGGGTTTTCTGTGATGCGGTCACATACCTACAGCCAGACAGACAAAAATTCTAAAAACTATAGATTCGGCCTCTAAATCGCTAATAATGAATATTTAAATAAGATTTTTCGAAAAATATTGACTTTACGGATTCGGCTTAGTTACAATTTTATTATATGTGTAGTTACTAATTTATAAAGCCAAAAAGTTTGCTTTATTGAAAATTTGAACACGGGCGGGGCCGCGGGTAATTTAGTAGTAATTCTAATAAAATCGTAGAAAGGTCATAATTGTACATTCATTTTTTGGAATTAAAACTACGTATTTTAAAAACACATGGCGACATCTATTGTCGAATATCTAAATAACACATAAGTAGGCATATATTAATTAAAATAACTATTTTAATGGATAAAATAGCGCTTTTGATAATTTGATTTTCGAGATAAGCTATTTTTATAGTTTTTACCATATTTTGTAAGTTACCTTGCTAAACTGTTTACAAATAGTATCGTCGTGGTTTTGTTCCTACAAGTTTTTGTATTTTTTTTCAGAAATGAGATATTTTCTCGCGGTAAAAAGTATCCTATATGTTGACCCGGATAACCAGCTATCATCATACCAAATTTCATCGAAATCCCTCCAGTGGTTTTTCTGTGATGCGGTAACAGACAGACAGACAGACAGACAGACAGACAGACAGACAGACAGACAAAAATTCTAAAAACTATAGATTCGGCCTCTGCATCGATAATAATGTCTATTTCAATAAGATTTTCTCAAAAATATTTAATGTACAGATTCGGCTTAGTTAGAATTTTATAATATGTATAGATAGAAAAGGAATACCATTAAAGTTAAGCGTTGCTAATATACTTAAACAATGCTGTAAAAGTATAATTCACTAAAAGCTCGTCCACTGTACTTTTTTCCAGGCAGCTCCTTTCAGTTACAGATATTATTAACTTGGCTTAAAATTTTAAAAAGTCCATTATTTCTAGTACAAAATGTCTTTGGAGAGTTTTGTAAAAGTACATAATTACTCGAATGACGGCAACACGGTACCCTTGTAGACAGCCCTTGTTAGGGTGGAAAAATTTTTCATTATACATGTAACTTGATGGTGAAATTCGTTAAAGGACCTACCTCAACCTTAAAAGTGTTTTAAATTATTTTCGGTAAGCTTTTATTACGTATAAAAAATATAATATTAGAAAGATTTGTAGAGCTACGTAAAATATTCTGTTTGTCCATAGTAAACTTTGAAATTGATTTCGAAGTATGGGGAATTCTATCAGAATTTCATATCACTTTGATAGACTTAGATCTATTTAAGACAAGCAACTCACCCTCGCTTGATTCCCCATAGAAAATTTCATCCCCATTTTCACCCCCGTAAGGGACGTCCTATTAAGAAGACCTACAACGTCACAAACTCACATACTCACAAACTTTACCTCTTTATAATATTAGTATAGATTTTATAATTTTAAGTAAAATTAGTTTTTGTATGCTTTAACTTGAACATGGCCACGTGAGAGAAAAGTTTTGATATTTCAAAAGTCATAGAGTCGAAATAAAACAGCGAACAAATCTAAAAAGTAGTTTTATTGAACATGTGATAAACGGTTTCTTTTTAGGATTTTTAGTATTTTGATATTTACTTAGGTATAGTTTGTGCCATCCACGAAGATGCGCCCCTCTCTTTATTGACAGTTGAAATCGTTGAAATTTTATAGGTTAATGTTTAGCACGATTATAAAAATCTGTAAAGTATACGACAGGTTAAATAATAAATTTAAAAGTTATTTTTTTTTGTTGGATAAAATTAATATTTTAATTGCAATACACATCGCAACTTTACAAAAAAGATTCGCAATTATTTATAAATACACACAATCAGCCTATCGCCGTCCACTGCTGAACAAAGGCCTCCCCTAATGAGCGCCAACCATCCCGGTCCTGGGCAGCCCGCATCCATCCACTGCCAGCCACTTTCTTAGGTCATCTGTCCATCGTGTTGCAGGGCGTCCTACACTACGCTTGCCTAAACGTGGTCTCCACTCTAACACATAAATACAGATTGAAATAAATTAGAGTAGCTATTTCACGATCGTCAAAGTTATGCAACTGTGTCTGGGATTCACATTTGATGGGGATCGCTTAGTGGCATACCAACTAAGCGTTACCGTGCTTCGGAGAGCACGTTAAGCCATTGGCATGAGGTTTTATTAATGGCAATCGTTATGCTATCAGATGCCTATGGGCGACCTGACCGATTTTGATACCAGAGTGAATTTATTTATTTACTAGCGACTCACCCTCGCTTCGCTCGGGTTCGTCCCTAGGTTGATTCCCAGAACAAAATTTATTAATTAATTTGGTTTTAATTTCTTTTCATGGGACCCTTTTTTTTCTAAAATAATAGTAGCCTAAGATACTCCCTATAAAATCAGCTATCTGCCAGTGAAAGTCCCGTCAAAATTCGTCCAGCCATTTCAGAAATTAGCCGGAACAAACAGACAGATAGACAGACAGACATACACAAATTGTAAAAAATGTTGTTTTGGTATATGTACCGTGTATACATCCATATGCATTTAATAAAAAGCGGTTATTTTTATATTACAAACAGACACTCCAATTTTATTTATCTGTATAGACTAAGAACATTATTTTAGCATATATCATAAACAGTTTCAATGCTAATAACTGTATTAGTTAGACAACTGAGTTGCAGTTATTACCGCCCACCTCTCTAGCAACATGCAACAATTGTATAAGCTAAATTGTATTAAATAAATGAAATACAAAAATAACAGACAGAGAATCTAACTTATTAGTACAAAATTTAAATATATACCTTCTTTCGATTTATCTTCGTTCGTTTGAGTCCCTATAGATTTTGCGCCTTTTGAATTTATAAAATTATTAAAGGCTTACCCTCGCTTCGCTCGGGTTCGCCTCTAGAAAAACAAATACAAAACTATCCCACAGGAACCATATATTTTTCCGGGATAAAAAGTAGCCTATGTACTATTCCAGACTATAATCTATCGCTGTGCCAAATTTCATCCAGATCCATTCATCCGTTCTGGCGTGAAAGAGCAACAAACATCCATACATACTCACAAACTTTCACATTTATAATATTACGAGTAGATATATAATTTTTACTAGTACTAACCTATGAATAATTCCAGATTGGATGAAATTTAGAACATAGTTTATATACTAAAATTCATTCGAATTCGTCTAGCTGTTTCAACGTGAAGGATTATATATCAAATATATACCTACACAAACTCACAGATAAACAAACTTTTGCAATTATAGTAGTGTGATGAGTTGTTATTTACATATTACTAGTGTTTACTTGTTATTCTACGTGTGGTGTACACCTCCCATTCGAAACGTAAGGAACCAAAAATCAAAATAAATCCGCGAAAAAAATCCGAAAAGATAGTTTTATTTAAAATAAATTAAAAAAATTAAAAAAAGCCTTTGAGACATCTAATACCTTAGTCTCTCCCGTGACCATGATTGCTGTAAGCATTCAAAACGTCAGGAACCAAAAATCAAAATAAATCCGCGAAATTATCCGAAAAGATAGTTTTATTTCAAAGGAAAGGCATGCTAAAATAAAATACATAATTATCATAGGTTAGAAATGGTTTGAATGTGTTATTTGTTCTACGTTAAAATACTTCTTTAAGAGGGCGGAAGTCACGGAGATTATACAAATAAAAGAAGCTTTCAAAATTGTTGTTGAGGTAAAAAGTAAATTCTTCAGTACCTGCCTGCTAACCGTGACGTAAGGCAGTTATCGATGTAAGAACTTTGCGCTTGTGCAAGGTCAGTGGTGTAGTATAGTCAAATTATAGGATGAAACAATGTTTACAATCATTCAATAGGCTTTGAATTGTATGGCTAAGGTTTCTAGTTAGATTCTTGCTGATGACAATTTTGGTCTGGTATGAAAAATGTTGCTCTTTTTTGGTACTCAGTATACTATAGGAATGGAGTATGATATGGGATATATTTTGAACTCAAAACGAAGGAGTGAGTCAATTCAGTATTTGTATTTTATATTTTTATACACTTTAAGGGTGATTTAAATTTTCCAAATAAAATTTCACTAATGGTGGAATAATTTTTTTAAATACCTTGAATGTTTAAAGAAATTTATACTCAACTCTTTGCAACAAAATTTAGATTTTTATTTTCTTAACTTTTTGTTTAGTTTTTAATGCGTCTCGATGTACCTGAAACTTAAATTAAAAAAAAAAAAAATTACCGTAATACAGTTTTTCCACTATAACATTTTATTCAAAGAAAGTTAACTAACACTCACAAAACAAACAAGTAAATTAAATGAATCTTATAATTTCTTAATATTTCAATCAAAATAATGTAGGCTGCATCTAAAATTTTATCTACACTACATTTGCACCTGTGATGAATCAAAAAAAGCTTGATAGGCAAGTGACATCAGTGGGAAAGAGACGGCTAGTTTATTTCCTAAGCGAGATAAGGACAGATACATGGTCAATCAAGTTCAATTATGTGTTGCAGGATCCAGAATCCCAACAATAGTTATTATTCTTTTCTTGGAAGATTCTTTTGATAGTAGGTGTATTGTTGCTGTACGTCAACAGTGTTTATTTATTCAATCAGTACCTTGCCGATGAACTATAATTCTACATTCTAATGCACTTTAAAAACACTATACAGACACTATGTATTAAGATTTAAAGGCAAAGGTTGGTTTATCTCTAGAAGAAATTTCTTCCAGCCAAATCATGCATCTAATCTACTAGTTACATTGGTACAAGAAATCTTATATGTAAAAATTTCTTAGATTTACGCGAGTATTTGACAATTTTAATAAGTTTTTTTAATTTAATTTAATTTAATCATTTATTTCAGGCAATATTTATAAGTGTCTTTTCGGATTTTTTTACGGATCTATTTTGTTTTTTGGTTCCCGACGTTTCGAATGCTCTACAACAATCATGGTCACGGGAGGTCAAGTTACGTTAAAATTATTATATAATTGGGGTACTATTATAAATGAGAAAGTTTGTTTTTGTACGTGTCTGTTTGTTTATCCTTTCCGCTGAAATAGATTTGGATAAAATTTAGTATACACTGTTATAACTAATGTGCCATTTTACAATTCGAGGATCTTAGAGTGATTTATTTTATTTTTTTGACTGACAAAAGAAAAGGACAGTCAAGTTATGTGTGGAGTTTTTGTGTGTATGTATGTAACGAGTAACCGCCACTTTCGATCATATACATATGTAAACAGAAACATTCCGATTCTTAGAATGGCATAAATTTTTAAAATAATTTTGGAGTCATGCTTTAAAATCTATTATTATAAAAACACACTACAGAAGCTTATATTAGGGTAGACTAGTGGCTCACCCTCGCTTTGTTCGGGTCCGCCTCTAGGAAACCAAAAACAAATGTATCCCACGGGAACCGTACATTTTTCCGGGATAAAAAGTAGCCTATGTGTTATTGCAGACTATAATCTATCTCTGTGCCTAATTTCATCCAAAACCGTTCAGCCGTTCTGGCGTGAAAGAGTAATAAACATCCATACATACTCACAAACAATCACATTTATAATATTAAATACGGATGCTATAATTTACTATCAAATGAGTTTCCCAATATAGTGACTTTAATGTGTGATTAAACTGTCAGGAGGTTTTTGACATTTCTATAAATATGGTTGAATATTGAATTATTGACAGAGCTTTTAGTTACCAATGATTGTATAATCATACCAGTTATTGTAAAGCTTTGAAAGCAGAATAATTTCCCTATAATATATACAGTAACAACAATTCTTTATTCTTTTTAAGAATATAATATTAGAGGAAAATCTTAATGTTGAAAAGGAATTGTTTTTGTATTTTAAATATTTATAATATAAATATACTAGTAAATCACCCTCGCTCCGCTCGTGTTTATCCCTTCTTATGTTTTAACGTTTAGTATAGGTTTCTCGGAGATGGGATATTTTCCCGCAGTAAAAAGTATCCTAGATGATGACCCGGGTAACCAGGTATCATTATACAAAATTTTATCAAAATCTGTCTAGTGGTTTTCTCGTGATGCGGTCACATACAGACAAAAAATCTAAAACCTATAGATTCGGCCTCTGTATCGATAATAATGACTATTTCAATAAGATTTTCCAAAAAAATATTTAATGTACAGATTCGACCCAGAATTTTATTTTTGTATAGATTTTTCATTTTTATTTCGATAATAACTTTCTTTAGGTATAAGTGTTGTTTAAAACATCACTAGTTTAGTATTAATATACAAACAAACATGTTATTTATGTGTCTTATTGAAAAACTTTTAAGCGACTTCGGGTGTATTCCGTTATATTTTTGATAATTGTGAATCAATTTTAATGAATTGGCATATCTCAAGGATGGTCTCATATAAATTAAAAGAAAAAGCATTAAGGGCAAAATAATTATCTAAATGATTTTATTAGAGTTGCTCTTTAGTTAATACTAGGGACATACCCTCGTTTCGTTCAGGTGCGTCCCTACAATGACGTGGGTACATGGATTTTATTCACAATTTGAAGGTCTATACTTTGAATTTTTATGTGCGGAACCCTAATTTTATTCCAAAATAAAAGTACCCTTAAGTTACACCTTAAAGTATTAGCTATTTGCTAGTGAAAACAACGTCAAAATCGGCCTATCCGTTTTGAAGATTAGCCGGAACAACCGGACAGACAATTTTTTTTCTTATAAGTACTATTTATACTTTCATATGCATTTAGTAAAAAGCTGTTATTTCGACATTACAAACAGACACTTCAATTTTATTTATCTGTATAGATTGTATGAATTATATTTAGCTTATTTTAACTATAAGAGATACAGACAAAACCACTAAACTTTCTAAATAGTGTTTCATATACTAACAAAGTAAAAACATGTTATCAACAATGCATTCCACCCTAACTCAAAGTTAGAAATTTTCGAACCGTATGTAATCAGTTTATTTAGTCAGACGAAAGCTCGATAGGGTATCTTTTCACGAAACCGTATAAACGAAGATTAGGGTACAGACTGAAATATATTGTGTTACAATACTTTGTTGTCTCACATAGGCGGAATTCTTAATAGAACTTTTATTATTTTATAAATAAATAGATATGTTGGGACATTAACACACAACACCATCTAGTTCCATGGTAAGCTACAAGGCTTGTGTTATGGATACCAGATATTTGATATACTATACTTATAAGTTTAAATACATACATTTTACAAATATAGACACCCACGACTGGAGTACAAACATTCGTGCTCATCACACAAATGAATGCCTCAAGCGGAACTCGAACCCGCGACGGCCGGCACAGCAAGTAAAACTACACTACAAACTGAGCCAGACGTGTCGTCAAATGTTTCATGTGCTTTAGTAAGAGCTTTTATATAATATGTACTAAAAAGTTAGCGTTAGCTAAGTTGCCATAAATAAGATAAGAATAAAACAGTAGGCGTATATTGCTTTGGAACCACATTTAGTAGAAACTAATAATATATGTATTATGTATGTATATATGTATATAATATAGAAACTTATATACTTACTTAACTAACCCGGACGATTTCCGGGATAAAAACTATCCTATATCCTTCCCAGGGTCTCAAATCTTCTTAAAAAATTTCATCTAAATCAGTCCAGTAGTTTCGCAATTCATTTTTTATAAACAAACAAATTTTTCTCTTTATAATATTAGTATATAGATGATTTTTTTAATTAAAAATTCACTAACAGGTAAAGTTTAATTAACTAAAAATAAACTTTTAAAAATAAAATAAAATTTTAATGCTATCAAACTATAATTATAATCCCATCAAAAACATAAATGTGAAAATGGGAGCCAAGTTCAATATTAAGAATATGCGTGGTTGTCGACATCGCCGACAAAAGAATTGAGATCTAAATGGGTGCCAAGTTCTGTAGATAATCCTGAAATTTATTCAGAAGGACATACAACATTACGAATTATTTACACAGAGTAGATAACTTAGGATAAATTGAAGTTAATATCTCAATAACCGTTTGAGTTGTATTTATAAAATGAAGGGTTCAAGTTTGTCTAAGGAGATTAAATAAATGAACCAAATTTCATGTATTTATGTTAAATAGATTTTGAGTTATTAAGAGGTTAAAAGTGTGGCTCCAAATGGTTCGTGTAAAATAACACACGGTGCTGCGTCGCCAGTTCCTTTGGCTTGAACTTGGCTGGAAATGCTACCGCGTGTCTTGATAATGTATTAAATCAATATATGTATGTATTACCGAAAAGTCAAAAAGTCGTCTCAAAGTGACTTTACTTAAAGCTATCGTTGACTCATTCATTTTAGTACCATTTTATATTTAATTAATGTACTTAATCTAGTAATCTATACATATTATAAAATTCTAACTAAGCCGAATCTGTACATTAAATATTTTTTGGAAAATCTTATTGAAATAGACATTATTATCGATGCAGAGTCCGAATCTATAGTTTTTAGAATTTTTGTCTGTCTGTCTGTCTGTCTGTCTGTCTGTCTGTCTGTCTGTCTGTCTGTCTGTCTGTCTGTCTGTTACCGCATCACAGAAAAACCACTGGAGGGATTTTGATGAAATTTGGTATGATAATAGCTGGTTATCCGGGTCAACATATAGGATACTTTTTACCGCGAGAAAATATCTCATTTCTGAAAAAAAATACAAAAACTGGTAGGAACAAAACCACGACGATACTATTTGTAAACAGTTTAGCAAGGTAACTTACAAAATATGGTAAAAACTATAAAAATAGCTTATCTTGAAAATCAAATTATCAAAAGCGCTATTTTATCCATTAAAATAGTTATTTTAATTAATGTTTATTTATGTGTTATTTAGATATTCGACAATAGATGTCGCCATGTGTTTTTAAAATACATAGTTTTAATCCCAAAAAAATTAATGTACAGATATGACCTTTTTTCGATTTTATTACAATTATACATATTATAAAATTCTAACCAAGCCGAATCTGTACATTAAATATTTTTTGGAAAATCTTATTGAAATAGACATTATTATCGATGCAGAGTCCGAATCTATAGTTTTTAGAATTTTTGTCTGTCTGTCTGTCTGTCTGTCTGTCTGTCTGTCTGTCTGTCTGTCTGTTACCGCATCACAGAAAAACCACTGGAGGGATTTTGATGAAATTTGGTATGATAATAGCTGGTTATCCGGGTCAACATATAGGATACTTTTTACCGCGAGAAAATATCTCATTTCTGAAAAAAAATACAAAAACTGGTAGGAACAAAACCACGACGATACTATTTGTAAACAGTTTAGCAAGGTAACTTACAAAATATGGTAAAAACTATAAAAATAGCTTATCTTGAAAATCAAATTATCAAAAGCGCTATTTTATCCATTAAAATAGTTATTTTAATTAATGTTTATTTATGTGTTATTTAGATATTCGACAATAGATGTCGCCATGTGTTTTTAAAATACATAGTTTTAATCCCAAAAAAATTAATGTACAGATATGACCTTTTTTCGATTTTATTACAATTACTACTAAATCACCCGCGGCTCCGCCCGTGTTTAAATTATCAGTAAAGCAAACTTTTCCGCTTCATAAATTAGTAACTATACATACAATAAAATTGTAACTAAGCCGAACGAACCCCTAAATTCAATATTTTTTCGGAAAATCTTATTGAAATAATCATTATTAGCGATATAGAGCCCGAATCTATAGTTTTTAGAATTTTTTCTGTCTGTCTGTATGTGACCGCATCACAGAAAAACCACTAGAGGGATTTTTATGAAATTTGGTATGGTAATAGCGGGTTATCCGGGCCAACACATAAGATTCTTTTTACCGCAGGAAAATATCTCATTTCTGAGAAAAAATACAAAAACTGGTTAAAGTAAAAGCACGATGATGCTATTAATACTTTAGCAAGGTAACTTACTTATATATTATGTTAAAACTATTAAAAAAACTTATCTTAAAAGAAATATTAACAGCGCTATTTTGTTCATTAAAATAGTTATTTTAATGAAAATTTATTTATGTGTTATTTAGCTATTTGACAATAGATGTCGCCATATGTTTTTAAAATACGTAGTTTTATCTAAAAAAAAAATGTACAGATATAACCCTTCTATGACTTTACTATAATTACTGCTAAATTACCCGCGGCCCCGCCCGTGCTTAAATTTTTAATAAAACAAACTTTTTGGCTTTATAAATTAGTAACATATTAGTAATATTTTGTTGGCCGAAACAATTTTCAAATGAGAATATTTGTAAATTTTTATTGTTTAGTAAATAATGTTAATGTTTTTTAATCTTTTAATTTAAAAATTGGGCAAATGTAAATCCAACTCGCGCATTTTAGGTTTCGTGTAGCAAAATGCCATGTTGTTTTTCTTACTTACGTGTTTTGTTAGGTTAACACTAAAATAAATACGAATAATATTTACGTTTCCATAATACCTACCCATTTTTTGCACCGTAAAAATAAGTTCAATTTATATTATTTTATAACATTTTATGGAGAACAAGTTTATGGCTGTTAAACTGCCAAAGCGGGTAACTAAAAATATTTCATATCTCAAAAACTATGAAAAAGTATTTTAGGAACTGTTATACCTCAACTTTTTCACTTTTTATTGACACCTTTTCTTGGAAGGTAAAGGCTTAAAGGACACAATAAAATGCTTACGACTTAAATCATATTAGCCGAGCCATATGAAATAAAAAAATGTATTCGCTTAGAATTATTTACTTATTACACTTTCTTTTGAAAATCGTTTTGGAAAATATTACTAGCGCTAATTAAGAAAAGTTATCATTATGTAATTTAAATAATCAGCTATATATTAAATTAATCTATAGCTGTCTATTAGTAAAAAATGATTAAAATTAATTCCGTAGTTTGAGACTTTATCGTGAAAAACTAAAAAAACAAACAAAACAGAAGTATAGACATACATAAATGTTATTGCTAAAACAAAAAGTTCAATTTAACGGAGGAACCTTTGTGGCATTGTCAATCTCTGCCATTATTTACCGATCATGCGGTGTGCAATGAAAGTAATGTATAATGTAAGAGTATACTAATGTGTAAAACCTAAGAATTTGGTTTTTGATCATCTGAACGCGGGCGGAGCCGCGGGAAATGCTAGTATTATAATAGAATTATAACTAAGCCGAATCCGTACATTCAATATTTTTCGGAAAATCTTATTGAAATATTCATTATTAGCGATATAGAGGCCGAATCTATAGTTTTTAGAATTTTTGTCTGTCTGTCTGTCTGCATGTAACTGCATCACAGCAAAACCTATGGTGAGATTTAGATGAAATTTGGTATGGTGATAGCAGGTTATCCGGGTCAATGCATAGGATACTTATTACCGCAGGAAAATATTTCTCATTTCTGAGAAAAAATACAAAAACTGGTTAAAATAAAAGCAAGATGATACTATTAACAGTTTAGCAAGGTAACTTAATATGTAATACTATTAAAAAAATCCTATCTTAAAAGAAATATCAATAGCGCTATTTTATTCATTAAAATAGTTATTTTGATGAAAATTTATTTATGTGTTATTTAGATATTTGACAATAGATGTCGCCATGTGTTTTTAAAATACGTAGTTTTAATCCAAAAAAATAATAATGAACAAATATGACCATTCTATGACTTTATTAGAATTACTAGGTACTAAAATATTACCCGCGGCCCCGCCAGTATTCAAATTATCAATAAAACAAACTTTTGGCTTTATAATTTAGTAACATATAAGTAAAATTTTTTGGTCGAAACAATTTTTAAAATGAAAATATTTGTAAATTTTTATTGTTTAGTAAATAATGTTAATATATTTTTTTCATCTTTTAATGTAAAATTAGGCAAATGCAAATCCAACTCGCACATTATAGGTTTCGTATAGCAAAATTCTGTGTTGTTTTCCGTACTTACGTGTTTTGTTAGGTTAACACTAAAATAAATACGAATAATATTTACGTTTCCACAATATCGACTCATTTTATCAACCGTGAAAATAAGTTCGATTTATATTATTTTATAACATTTTATGGAAAACAAGTTTATGGCTGTTGAACTGACAAAGCGGGTAACTAAAAATATTTCACATCTCAAAAACTATGAAAAAGTATTTTAGGAACGGCTATACCTCAGCTTTTTTACTTTTTCTTGACACCTTTTCTTGGAAGGTAAAGGCTTAAAGGACATAATAAAATTCTTACGACTTTAATCATATTAGCCGATCCATATGAAATAATAAAAAGCATTTGCTTAGAATTATTTACTTATTACACTTTCTTTTGAAAATCGATTTGGAAAACATTACTAACTAGCGCTAACCAATCCCTGTTTCGCGACAAATTAACATTAAGAAAAGTTACCATTACGTAATTTAAATAATCAGCTAAATATTAAATTAATCAATAGCTATCTATTAGTAAAAAATAATTCAAATTAATTCCGTAGTTTGAAAGTTTATCGCCCAAAATTAAACAAACAAAACAGAAGTATAGACATACATAAATGTTATTGCTAAAACAAAGAGTGCAATATTACTAAATCAAATATGAGATTAACGGAGGAACCTTTGTGGCATTGTCAATCACTGCCATTATTTACCAATCATGCGGTGCGCAATGAAAGTGGTATAGGTATGTAAGAGTATACTAATGTCTAAAGCCTAAGAATTTGGTTTTTGATAATCTGAACGCGAGCGGAGCCGCGGGAAATGCTAGTAACTAATAAGTCTTAAAGATTAGACTAAAATATTAAAATTCTAATTTCTTTTATAGCTTCAACTAGCAACTCACCCTAACTCCGCTCGAGTTAGTCCCTAGTTATATTTTAACGGTTACTATAGATTTCTCAGAGATGAGATATTTTCCCGCAGTAAAAAGTATCCTATATGTTGACCCGGAGTTATCATTATACCAAATTTATCAAAATCTGTCCAGTGATTTTCTCGTGATACGTTCCCAGTCAGACAGACAGACAAACAGACAATTTTTCAGGCAATTTTTGATTAAAAATTCATTTTGGGTTCGTCGCTAGTGAAAAATAAAATAAAATCTATCCCACGGGAACCGTATATTTTTCCGGGATAAAGAGTAGCCTATGTGTTATTCTAGACAAAATTCTATCTCTGTGCCGAATTTCATCCAGATCCGTTCAGCCGTTCTGGAGTGAAAGAGTAACAAACATCCATACTCACAAACTTTCACATTTATAATATTTATATTTATACAGATGTACATGAACTGTATTATCATTACAGTATGGGACTCATCTCACTGATATATTTTTTCCCGCTACGGCCACGGAGACGGTATATGCGTATGGGGTAAGAGGTGTTTGTTTGTCTGATACCATTTTTCTCAAAAGGGCTAGGCCGATTTTGAAATAGTTTTCTGCTTTGCATAAGTCTCATTCCTGAGCGTGTTCTTACCTAAATTTTATAATGTGACAGATCATCAGGGGGCGCTACAGTATACACACGTTTCTCCAAACCGGTTATTTTTGTTTTACTACTTAAGTAAAAATAAGGTAGTTTAATATTTAAATATATGTATTTACATTTACTATTGAAATTTAAAAACAGTCACAAACAAACATAAATTAAACATTTAAAAACCTCTCACAGACATTTGTGACTAGAACAAAAATTCAAATTAAAAAAAGTATGTGTGTATGCAATTCACACACGGTAGAAGTGAATCTTCAGAAAAGTAACCTACGAGAGAATGAGATGAATATATGTATGTATATAGAGTACCAGGAGTAGGATTATTGTAAGGTTTAGTTTTTTTACCAAGTTTAAAAGTTATTTTACATCCTATTTAACATATATTACATAATAGTATTCAATATTATTTTTCAATTCCTGTGTTCTATCTCATTCTCTCGCCGGTTTAATCCTATAATATATTTACATATGTGTTTGTCTCTTTCCGTGTCCCATTTTCGTTTCATTGAGTTTCAAATCACAATGATTTTAAAGAAGTTTAACTTCAAAAATCCAAAAACTCACGACATTCTGCCGTCCATTCAGCTATATGTATATTTATTCTCTCTCACTCCACAATCCCAAATCGGGAATCGAATTGGTAACCATTAGGATGATTCATTGACATCCTCTATAATAACTCTCAATTAAAAAAAACTCTCTAATTTAAGTAATTACTTGTTACAACGGATGCTTAAATTAATGAATGATCGTAATAAGTTTTTGCGAAAACCTTACTCAAGTGGAAATAATAGAATTTAAAGGTCAAAGGTGATTGGAAGATTTTTAATTATACTTTTTGCACACTCATCTGAAGTATCAAATTTTCAAATAATCTTGGATTCTTAAAAAAATAATTTAAAAGTATGTATATAATATATAATATGTATAATATGATATGTTGGGACACTATCACACACCACCATCTAGTTCCATGATAAGCTACGAGGCCTGTGTTATAGATACCAGATAGTTGATACACTATACATAATATACTCTAAATATATACATACTAGCAGAACCCGCGGCTTCACCCGCGATCAAATTACAGAAAAAATAAACTTTTTCGCTGCGCATACTTTATTATTTGCAAAAATATGTTCGTATAAGATTTCGTCCTTAATTCTGATTCCCCCCGAGTACATTCAACAAACACAGTGGCCACTATGATGTTTAATGAATTACTCACAGTCTAATCCCGTTACATTATAGCTTAAATGACTTTTTCATTACAGTTGTGCCAACCTTTAGATGCAGGATATGGATAGCAGGATACTCTCTAGCTAGGTTCTCTAGTCTAGGTCTATTATAGTTGTCACTGCTGTGGCCAGCCGAGATGTTATACATAACTTTCCGTTGGGTTTGGAATAATCTCCGTTTTCTACTTCATATCCACGCAGTAAGTGTGCACTTACGGAAAACTTGACTTATGTTACTCTGTTTAAATATATTCAACAACTCCAAGTTCACCGCCCAGTTTTACCCACTTAGGGGCTGAATTAAAAAAAAAACTAAAATACTTTTTTATTTTATTGTATTGAAGAGCATTAATACCAAGTTTCAAGTAATTTTGATTATAATTTTTTTCCTCATATAAGCAGCACAACCCCCTTTTACGACTCTAAGGGATGAATTTCGAAAAATAAATTATATTTGTATTGTTTTGCTTTTCATTTCAATGGTAAATACTACTTTTCGTGCATCAATTACAGAATTTCATGCAAAAATTTCATCCTCCATTTTACCCCCTTATGGAATGAATTTCGAAAAATTCTAAAACATATATTTATTTAATTGTGTTTAAGAGCATTAATACCAAGTTTAAAGTAATTCTGATCATGAATAATTGTTTGCCCATATAAACTTTATCACCCCTTTTTACCCTTTTAAGGGATGAATTTCGAAAAAATCTCATACATAAATCTTTTATTTTTTATTTTAAAGCTAAATACTACTTTTGGTGCATTTCGCGTTAAGAATAACAGAGTTTCATACAATCTTTTATCCCCTATTTTACCCCCTTAGGGGATGAATTTAGAAAAATCCTTTCTTAGCGGATGCCTACATCATATAAGGAATACGTCCTCCAAATTTCACGTTTCTACGATCAGCGGTTTAGGCTGTGCGTTGATCGATCAGTCAGTCAGGACAAAGCATTTTATCTATACATATTATAAAATTGTAACTAAGCCGAATCTGTACATTAAATATTTTTTGGAAAATCTTATTGAAATAGACATTATTATCGATGCAGAGGCCGAATCTATTGTTTTTAGAATTTTTGTCTGTCTGTCTGTCTGTCTGTCTGTCTGTCTGTCTGTTACCGCATCACAGAAAAACCACTGGAGGGATTTTGATAAAATTTGGTATGATGATAGCTGGTTATCCGGGTCAACATATAGGATACTTTTTACCGCGAGAAAATATCTCATTTCTGAAAAAAAGTACAAAAACTGGTAGGAACAAAACCACGATAATACTATTTGTAAACAGTTTAGCAAGGTAACTTACAAAATACGATAAAAACTATAAAAATAGCTTATCTTGAAAATCATATATCCTATTTTATCCATTAAAATAGTTATTTTAATTAATATTTATTTATGTGATGTTTATTTTTAGATACTCGACAATAGATGTCGCCATGTGTTTTTAAAATACGTAGTTTTAATTCCAAAAAAATGAATGTATGAATGTATGTAGAATTACCTACTACTAAATTACCCGCGGCCTAGCCCGTGTTGAAATTATCAATAAAGCAAACTTTTGATTTTATAAATGAGTAACTATACACGTAATAAAATTGTAACTAAGCCGAATCCGTACATTCAATATTTTTCGGAAAATCTTATTGAAATATTCATTATTAGCGATATAGAGGCCGAATCTATAGTTTTTAGAACTTTTGTCTGTCTGTCTGTATGTAACTGCATCACAGTAAAACCAATGGAGGGATTTAGATGAAATTTGGTATGGTGATAGCAGGTTATCCGGGTCAATGCATAAGGATATTTATTACAGCAGGAAAATATCTCATTTCTGAGAAAAAATACAAAAACTGGTTAAAATAAAAGCAAGATGATACTATTAACATATTAGCAAGGTAACTTAATATGTTAAAACTATTAAAAAAATCTTATCTTAAAAGAAATATCAATAGCGCTATTTTGTTCATTAAAATAGTTATTTTAATGAAAACTTATTTATGTGTTATTTAGACATTTGATAATAGATGTCGCCATGTGTTTTTAAAATACGTAGTTTTAATACACTAAATTACCCGCGGCCCCGCCCGTGTTTAAATTTTTAATAAAACAAACGTTTTGGCTTTATAAATTAGTAACATATTAGTAATATTTTGTTGGCCGAAACAATTTTCAAATGAGAATATTTGTAAATTTTTATTGTTTAGTAAATAATGTTAATGTTTTTTAATCTTTTAATGTAAAAATTGGGCAAATGCAAATCCAACTCGCGCATTAGGTATAGGTTTCGTATAGCAAAATACTATGTTGTTTTTCTTACTTACGTGTTTTGTTAGGTTAACACTAAAATAAATACCTACGAATAATATTTACGTTTCCACAATATCGACTCATTTTATCAACCGTGAAAATAAGTTCAATTTATATTATTTTATAACATTTTATGGAAAACAAGTTTATGGCTGTTAAACTGCCAAAGCGGGTAACTAAAAATATTTCATATCTCAAAAACTATGAAAAAGTATTTTAGGAACTGCTATACCTCAGCTTTTTCACTTTTTATTAACATCCTTTCTTGGAAGATAAAGGCTTAAAGGACACAACAAAATGCTTACGACTTTATTCATATTAGCCGAGCCATATGAAATAATAAAAAGTATTTGCTTAGAATAATTTACTTATCACACTTTCTTTTGAAAATTGTTTTCTATACATATTATAAAATTGTAACTAAGCCGAATCTGTACATTAAATATTTTTTGGAAAATCTTATTGAAATAGACATTATTATCGATGCAGAGGCCGAATCTATTGTTTTTAGAATTTTTGTCTGTCTGTCTGTCTGTCTGTCTGTCTGTCTGTCTGTCTGTCTGTCTGTCTGTTACCGCATCACAGAAAAACCACTGGAGGGATTTTGATAAAATTTGGTATGATGATAGCTGGTTATACGGGTCAACATATAGGATACTTTTTACCGCGAGAAAATATCTCATTTCTGAAAAAAAGTACAAAAACTGGTAGGAACAAAACCACGATAATACTATTTGTAAACAGTTTAGCAAGGTAACTTACAAAATACGATAAAAACTATAAAAATAGCTTATCTTGAAAATCATATATCCTATTTTATCCATTAAAATAGTTATTTTAATTAATATTTATTTATGTGATGTTTATTTTTAGATACTCGACAATAGATGTCGCCATGTGTTTTTAAAATACGTAGTTTTAATTCCAAAAAAATGAATGTATGAATGTATGTAGAATTACCTACTACTAAATTACCCGCGGCCTAGCCCGTGTTGAAATTATCAATAAAGCAAACTTTTGATTTTATAAATGAGTAACTATACACGTAATAAAATTGTAACTAAGCCGAATCCGTACATTCAATATTTTTCGGAAAATCTTATTGAAATATTCATTATTAGCGATATAGAGGCCGAATCTATAGTTTTTAGAACTTTTGTCTGTCTGTCTGTATGTAACTGCATCACAGTAAAACCAATGGAGGGATTTAGATGAAATTTGGTATGGTGATAGCAGGTTATCCGGGTCAATGCATAAGGATATTTATTACAGCAGGAAAATATCTCATTTCTGAGAAAAAATACAAAAACTGGTTAAAATAAAAGCAAGATGATACTATTAACATATTAGCAAGGTAACTTAATATGTTAAAACTATTAAAAAAATCTTATCTTAAAAGAAATATCAATAGCGCTATTTTGTTCATTAAAATAGTTATTTTAATGAAAACTTATTTATGTGTTATTTAGACATTTGATAATAGATGTCGCCATGTGTTTTTAAAATACGTAGTTTTAATACACTAAATTACCCGCGGCCCCGCCCGTGTTTAAATTTTTAATAAAACAAACGTTTTGGCTTTATAAATTAGTAACATATTAGTAATATTTTGTTGGCCGAAACAATTTTCAAATGAGAATATTTGTAAATTTTTATTGTTTAGTAAATAATGTTAATGTTTTTTAATCTTTTAATGTAAAAATTGGGCAAATGCAAATCCAACTCGCGCATTAGGTATAGGTTTCGTATAGCAAAATACTATGTTGTTTTTCTTACTTACGTGTTTTGTTAGGTTAACACTAAAATAAATACCTACGAATAATATTTACGTTTCCACAATATCGACTCATTTTATCAACCGTGAAAATAAGTTCAATTTATATTATTTTATAACATTTTATGGAAAACAAGTTTATGGCTGTTAAACTGCCAAAGCGGGTAACTAAAAATATTTCATATCTCAAAAACTATGAAAAAGTATTTTAGGAACTGCTATACCTCAGCTTTTTCACTTTTTATTAACATCCTTTCTTGGAAGATAAAGGCTTAAAGGACACAACAAAATGCTTACGACTTTATTCATATTAGCCGAGCCATATGAAATAATAAAAAGTATTTGCTTAGAATAATTTACTTATCACACTTTCTTTTGAAAATTGTTTTGGAAAATATTACTAACTAGCGCTAATTAAGAAAAGTTATCAATATGTAATTTAAATAATCAGCTAAATATTAAATTAATCAATAGCTGTCTATTAGTAAAAAATGATTAAAATTAATTCCGTAGTTGGAGAGTTTATCGCCCAAAACTAAAAAAACAAACAAAACAGAAGTATAGACATACATAAAAGTTATTGCTAAAACAAAAAGTGCAATTTAACGGAGGAACCTTTGTGGCATTGTCAATCATTGCCATTATTTATCAATCATGTGCGCAATGAAAGTAATGTATAATGTAAGAGTATACTAATGTGTAAAACCTAAGAATTTAGTTTTAGATCATCTGAACGCGGGCGGAGCCGCGGGAAATGCTAGTGTATATATAGATTATAAATATAAACATCCATGACTCGTGCTCATCACACAAATGAATGCCCCCAGCGGGACTCGAACCCGCGACCGCGAGCCAAACGTATCGTCGAATACAGTACATGTATTATACAATGTAAATTTTTATCTTGAGTTATAGAGCAAGAGTTCGAAACAGAAGATATATAGGTTCACTTCTTTCTTTACTTCACTTTACCTATTTTTACCTTTTGCTAGTATATGTACATATATATTAAAAACTGATTTTATGTATCTACACTTTACCTTAACAAAATAAAGTACATACATAACTGAACTGGTATATGATTAATAGAAAATCTAATTGTGCAAGAATTGAACCCGGGACTTTCAGGGCGTTAAACAGCCACAGTTAATAAAGGTCTTTCTTCACCATGGCTATATTTGTAATGCTTTCAATTAGGTAATAAATATTATATAACTTATTGATTAAAAAAATACCAAAATCAACATACACAAAAAATATGATAAAACAATTTTTTCGGAGGGTTTCGCGGATTTATTTAGATTTTTAGTTCCCGACGTTTCGAATGCAGCGCCAAAAAAAAATTACAGCAGCGGTCGGTAACGGCCCGCGAGCTACCTCCATGCGGCCCTTGACTGTTTTATAAATAAAACTTCTATAAGTACTCTTTATGCGAACTTTACTTATTTATGTAAACAAACTTTTTCAATCCTTAATTACCGAAAAAATAAATATGCTTCTCGTCTCACAGATGAGTATGTAAGAGATAGTTTACGAAGTGTAACTACTAACATGAAAGCTAAGATACTTATAATAAAAAGCCGCTCAAATACAGCCTCAAATCTCAATCGTTACACTGAAGTTTATAGTTATATATTTTGTGGTATATGTTTATATTTTTTTTGTTATTTTTTGCTCATTTCTTTAAATAAAACACAAAAAAAAAGATTTTTCGTTTTTAATATCACAAGTGCGGTCCGGCTTTTCTAGATATTGCCACTTTGTGGCCCCTGCCTGCTGAAAGGTTGCCGACCGCTGCTTTACAGCAATCAAGACTTTGGAGACTCTCCCGTAACCAAAATATAATTTTATTTAAAATTCATTCGATTACGATGAAACTTTGGTGATGTCCTATACCCACTGTTAGCAATATCATGAATTGTTATTAGTATGAGAATAGAATAAATGTAGATATCATTATTATTTAAGAGTCAAATGAAATACGTAATTTCTTGCCTAGCTTGTAGAAATGGCAGCACAAAAAACTGTATTTAGTATGAATTATGATTCTTAAAATAAAGTCAAAACATATACCCTTTAAATTATATATGTTGAAGTGGAAAAATTGTAAGTTATAAAAGGAGGATTTTGTAAAAAGAAAGGCAGTGTATTTTCTGGAGTGCGTTGAAGCAATGCTGAAAATTAAAGGTGCAATAATGTAAATTCTTATAATATAAATTGTGATTGTGTTAAATAAGTGATAAGTGATGTGAATGAAATAAATATGGTAAAGTACGAACGGGTTTCTTATACCGGCCTTTGGTAAGAGTTAAATTATTATACTACGTAGAGCCGAAAATGTTCCAACATGTTCCTTTAACTTACGACAGGAGGCGCTAGTAGTATTATAATTAATTACTTTAAATTTAACTAGATTAATTATTCTGGCATATATTATGTACCTATCATTCATGTGATGGTTTTTGACAATATCATCATGGTACCGTACTGCGTGAGTTTTATGGGATAATTTAAGATTTATTAACATGCGGATTGCGTAATATAAACTTAAGGAGCTATTTTTTGATTTTAACATATTTTTTATTGTTGAGTATCTATTTCATCTATATTTAATTATTATATTAAATTCAATTACTTTTTTTTTAAAAAGTGGTTATTTTAAGGAACTAGATTGGAATGAAAGTAAATTCAGCCTGTCACCTGTACAATAAGTAAAACTCATTAAAATTATATCACCGTAACTTTATTAGAGACAGACGGACAGAGAGAATGTTTTTTTACTTGATCTTTCACTCTATCTAACTCAAGGGAAGCAAGTATCTAGGTTTCTCAGCTCTGAGATTTACATGTGCGAATCATCCATCATAACAATTGTCCTAGAAAGACGTTTGAAGTCTTCCAATCCAAATTAAGCCTATAGCTCCCTCTGGCAATGAGAGCAGGTTCATTCCCAGCAGTGTGATGAGAAAGAGCTGAATTGCTATATTATATACCATATTATTTTTAACGAGAGTTATTATACTAAGAACGTAAACGATACTCGTTTAACATCAAGACATAGCTACCTGTCATATTTTTTGCCGCTAAGTGCTAAATCTCATTAAGAATGATTAATTATACTGAAGCAACGCTCCTTTGATAAATTTTCATAAGAAACATTACGACCGCCTTTCATATACCTGAATAATAAGTCGCTAACTTGTTTTTATGTGATACCCTCAAAGCTTATGTATTACGTTAATTGTATATATAATGTAAATAACGAAAAAAGTAAAGATTTTATAAAAGATACTTTTTTACCAAAGGTTTTTACCTTAAAGATGACTAAATAAATAATTTTTATCTACTATTTAAGAAGGGGACGAATTTCTAAAAATCGTTTTTTAGTTTTCACCTTCGTTGTAGAAGAAACTGTTGAAAAAGTCGTGCTTCTAGACCGAGCGGTTAGGCTGTATGTTTGTCTTTCAATCAGTGCTCGAGTTAAGTGTTTTCTATTAAGTCCTTTTTAAACATCTCACTGCTGGGCACAAGCCTTTACCCAATACGGGTGGGATCAGGCCATAGTCCACCATAATGGCATAGTTCGGGCTGGTGGATTTCACATGTTTTTCGAAAATTCGCTAGGTTCTCTCAGACATGCAGGTTTCCTCAAGATGTTTTCCTTAACCATATTAGCAAATGATAATCATGTTGGAAGTGATTCACACATGAATATACTATAAGTGCTAGACCTGAGATTTGAAGAATCTCTTGGTTTTCTAAAAGAGCATTACCACTGGGTCTACCACTGTTATTTATTCTGCAACAGAGTTCTATTATGTAGATTATAAATTGTACTGAAAATAAATCCAAACATATTATTTGAGCTCTACATTCTAAGTGCTTATACATATACGTAGGTACAAAGGTAGGGAAGGTGGATTAAATACAAATATACGTCATGTGGGCGAACCCACGTGTAATGAAGTGCAGTGGGTTACATGCTTAACTCTTATAGTATAAAATGGCGTATAATGGTTTTGATCGACATAAGGTACGAATATTTGTCATACATACATATGTATACTTATATATAAACTAGCGACTCACCCTCACTCTGCTCAGGTTCGTCCCTGCTTACGTTTTAACGTTTAGTATAGATTTCTCAGAGATGAGATATTTTTCCGCAGTAAAAACTATCCTATATGTTGACCCGGATAGCCAGCTATCACCATACCAAATTTCATCAAAATCCCTTGAGTGGTTTATCTGTGATGCGGTAACAGCAGACAGACAGACAAAATTTCTAAAAACTATAGGTTCGGCCTGTGTATCGATAATAATGTCTATTTCAGTAAGATTTAGTTACAATTTTATTTTATGTATAGATTGTATAAGTAAACAGACCACTGGATTGTCCTTCAAGAAATATTGTCGAAATATCCGTGCCATCGTTGGCCGACTATTCATAGCCGATCTTTTGATGATTTCCTATCAGATATAATATACATTATATATTTGATACTAGTGACTTACCTAGATACACTCGGGCGTGTTTCTAGCCACGTTTTAAATAGATAAAAATAGTTATTATGAGTACACCTTACAAGATTGCTATTGAGGACGTTTCTGTAGGCCTTTGTAAGACCTACAATTTTCTAGTATATTGTTTTGATGTACATACATATCTCTTCAGGTTTAACCAGTGTTAGCTAACCATATAAACTAACGACTCGAAGGAACTAGTTATTGTGTTTTTCCGATCGACATACAGATAAATACAAAATTTTTTTTAATAACTATAGTTTTCGGGTCTACAATATATTTTGTGTATATTGTGTATAGCGACTCACCCTCGCTTCGCTTCGGATTCGTCTCTAGACAAAAACAACTCTATCCCACGGGAACCGTACATTTTTCCGGGATGATATATAGCCCAAAGCCTTCCTCGATAAATGGACTATCCAACACAAAAAGAATTTTTCAATTCAATCCAGTAGTTCCTGAGATTAGCGCGTTCAACCAAACAAACAAACAAACAATCAAACAAACTCTTCAGCTTTATAATATTAGTATAGATTATCTATTTGTATTGTATGTATAAGTCTGTCAAAATACCATATTATACAAACAAAGTACATCGCCTACCGTTTCTCTCACACTCTCCTTTACCTGGTAGTCGGTTGCCTGGATGAGATCGCTTTAAGCGATAAGGCCGCCTGCTATTCATCTTTGTTTATTTTTTAATTACTGTCTGTATACATTTTCTGTTTGGTGTACAATAAAGAGTATTATTATTATTATTTGTACACAATTCGTAACGAACATTGTTTTTTTTTAATATTATACTCGTATGTATAGATAATTTAATATAGAGCTTATGTTAATTTTCTATCTATGAATGAACTAATCAAAAGATATCTTGCCGTAAATGGCAAAAAGCTGGGAATCTAATAAAGTACCTATTTAGTTTCTTATACTCGATCTTTATAGTTTTACTGTGTTAAAATACAGTAATACCGTGAATCCATCAATAAAAACTTTATATGCGTCTAGTAACGATACAGTTGTACGTGAAATGAAAAATTCATATAGAAATACGGAACGCAATATTCGAACCCCTCATATCGCCCTGAGTGCCAATTAGGCAGGTACAATACTTACTCAGAATACGTAGGTATGACAATACTTTTGAAACGGTCTAAATACTTGTTATTTTTTTTATAGCTTCATTCTTTTTATGGTGGTGTAAAAGGAGAGAATTAGAAAGGAGATTTTTTTAATAAAAAATATTTTTTACATACATTTTGTAATTTTGTGGGTAGGCTGTCTGTAACGACTATATAATACCTTTGAGACATCTTAAATCTTAGTATCTCCCGTGACCATGATTGCTGTAAAGCATTCGAAACGTCGGGAACCAAAAATCAAAATAAATTCGCCAAAAAACCGAAAAGATACTTTTATTTAAAATGTCAAATATTCGGGTAAATCTAAGAAAGTATTATAGGAAAGAGATTTTTTATTCTGTTCTTCACTGTATGTAAATGTCTAGAGAACATCAGTTGTGTTGCTGTAACTAAGTACTGTACGTATATTAATATAAAGTTGTCTTTTTTTACGAAAAAATGCATCCGACATAAGCCTATTAAGGCTTTAGTCTACCACACTGCCTAAAATTAATGTTTTCCTCCACTAATTTATCAAGTGGAAACCATGTTATCTTCAATGATTTGCACATAAAAATTTTACTTCGTTTGGCTTTCTGAGCTACTTTTAACGATTTAAAAAATTGCACTGCACAAGAATCGAATCCGGTTATTCAAGCATAGTGGACAGTACATAAAAATGTTCAATAAATTTTCGCTAGCTAAAATATTTTAACAATGGTTTTTATAAAAAAGTAAATATCAATACATCTCCTTCAGAAATGCAGATATACAGGTATTTATTAAGCTCAATATTCACAACTTTATTCTTTTAGGATGTTGTAAACTATCTTAATAGTGCACTGTAGTAATTACTGTACATATTGCGAGTTCGATTACCGTACCTACATGAGAGTAGCTGTGAATAATTGTATTAAAAGTAATCATTTCACCGTTAGAGTTAGAATTTGTTTTAAAATTTATATAAGAAGAATCCTTAGACAGACTTTTTCATAAGGAAGAAATCGTAGAGAATATATTGAATAACGTTTTCACCAAAAAATATAGGTAAAATAAGTACCTACTTCTTTTTTGAAATTGGTCAATCCGTATTAATATTATAAATGTGAAAGTTTGTGAGTATTTATGGATGTTTGTTACCCTTTCACGTCAGAACGGCTGAACGGATCTAGATGAAATTTGGCACAGAGATAGATTGTAGTCTGGAATAATACATAGGCTACTTTCTATCCTGAAAAAATGCACGGTTTCCGTGGGATAGGTTTATTTTTGTTTTAAACAATAATAAAGAACTCTATAAGGTACGTGCATGTGTGTGTGTTTGTGTATAAATGTTTGCGTGCATGTGTTTTTGTTACTCCTTCACACTGAAACGGCTGGACTGTTTTAGATGAATTTAATACCAATATTGCCTATATTGTATACTCTCTATCAATCAATTAAAAAATTGGGATACAAAGATTTTAATCCATCATTTCTCATACCAAAGAAATAAAACTTATATAAGTAGCTAATATAAATATTTTCTCTTAGAAAGAAGCACATTAAGTCAGCATTACCAACGACTTAACTTGCAAGCAATGTCTTAATATTGCAAAGTACTGCATTTCTAATTTTAAAACTCAGACAAACTACAAAAACAAATAATTACGTTTTTCCAAGTTCACTGCGTCGAGTATTAATAGCTTCACTGTCTACAAGTTGGCCAAATACGCCAATGTTTGCCAAACAAAAAGTGCAGTTGGATTTTAATTTAACAACTCTAGTTCTATGAAAATTATTGTATTAAATGGAAAAAGGTATACTTATTTTCCTACATAGGATCTTTTTCAGCAACATAATTCTTCATTAAAAATGTGTTTTTATAGAAGACCTTTTCTTTTACATTCAAATATGACTTCTAATTTCAGAGGCTATATTCTCAAAATTAGGATTTATGGGTAAGTTAAGGTCACTAAGCTCAACGGTTTGAATAAAAAAATAATTTAACATAAACATACGAGTTGTATTATAAGGGAAGGTAAAAATAGGTTGTGGTATAGAATTCCTAAAATCGATAAAATTTTAAAATCTTCTCTTTTAATCTTAATTTTGATCAAGTCAGTAAAACTCTTACTAAATAAAGATACATTACATAGTAAAAAAATAATTAAAAATTAAAAAAAAAAACATACATATATATACCTACTACAATAAATAAATTATTGCTCTTATTACTTAATAGTAGTTAATTATTACAGAATTAATAGGCAATAAAATGGATATCATTTTATAATTTCCATTTATTAAGTATTTTCTAGGAAAATATCTGATAGAGTAAAAAAAAAAAATATTTGGCTGCCATCTCTCTTACTGGCATACATTGGTCTGTCTATTGGGCCAATGTGTAAAGTTATTATGAAAGTACTGCAGTGCGTGAGCGAGAAAGACAATTTATCACGTGCATTAGAATGAGATGCACATATGTCATAGAGTAAGTGCACATTGCATGCGTAAATAATGTAATGTGTATTGATGTTTGCTTAACGATTTGGTCGAGGTTTGCTTTTTTATTTGCTTTTAAAAATGAATGGAATTTTAATTTGTTCGTGCGTTTTGGTGATGTAGATTTTATTTGTTCAAAGTTGCACGATAAATGTTACTGTTATGCAAAAATTGTTAGAAATAGTAATATTTTTCAATTTATTGTTGATAAAAAGCTATCAAAATAGTCAATTTTTATTAAGAATAATATTAACTATGAATATAAAACTAAATTAACAAACAGACCGTGAAATTATATTATATTATTAACTAGCGACTCACCCTCGCTTCGCTTTGGATTCGTCCCTACAAATCTATCCTACGGGAAACGTACATTTTCCGGGATGATATATAGCTTATAGCCTTCCTCAGTTAACGAACTATCTAATGCAAAAAGAATTTTTCAAATCGGATTAGTATTTCCTGAGATTATCGCGTACAACCAAACAAACAAACAAACAAACAAACTCTTCAGCTTTATAATATTAGTATAGATATGCGTACTTTATTTTATTACATCTTTAAAACGAATCATCTATAAAATAAACAATTAAATATTAATAAAAATGAATTAAATTAATAAAATAATACCATCTCTTGTCACGAGTAATATTAAATACAATGAAAAAGCTCTCAACATTAATAATTTCAATCATTCCAGTTATCAGATGGTTGTTTGTATTGTTACTCTGTGACATAAGGGCGGGAAACCATTTCCACTCAGTACTTGCCCGGGCATCGTTCTATACGGTTGTTACGTCAATTGAATTTTGAATTTCGAATGTCGTGTTTGACAGACTAAAAACTTTTTTTTTTAATTTATCAAATTAGTTTGATTGTTTGCGTCCAGTTTGTGAAATGTGTGACCTTTTTGGATTTGATTAGGTTTCGGTGAGTTTTTATAACTGTTTTTAGGAAATAATTTAATAAAGAAAATGAAACATCAATTTTTGTTTGTTTATATTGTAATTTATTTTATATTATAACATTAACATGCTTTGAGATAATTTATAATATGAATGCAATTACAATTAAGTTATTAAAATTACTATTCATTTTCCATAACACGTTTGTTTCAGCATTATACTAAAATATCTATCCTTTTAAGGGTTTTTTTTCTTTCAGAATTTTTACTAATTATTATCATAGTTATAAATAATAGCTTATTTTCTTAATCATATCGTAAAATTATCGATAAATAATAAACATGCGTGATATAAATAATTTATTTAAGTGGCTTTACGGAAGGTCAAAGCTCCGATATGACCTTAAGCTTTATAATATTTGTTTTATATATGATATAATAAATAAAATTTAGGTATATTAGTTACATTTTAGCTATTATAATAATACAATAGTTAATATGAGTAATATTTTTTATTTTTGCTTTGTTCGTATCATAAATAAGAGTAGTATGAATAGAAATTAGGCCTGATGGTTGTTTTTGTGGGCTGGCCTGATGGTTACTTTGTCCAAGTATATGTAAACATTATATTGTTAAGGGATCTAGTTAATAACGTTAAGTCAGTTTTTCTATTCACTATGTATAATATATTCTGTGATGATAATATAATATGAATTATTGAATTATTCTAATTAGAAGTGTGTTGTTGATTGGTGCATAATCGCAGGTTCGATTTTTAGTAATCAAGTATTTTATATGGAATGCTTGGTATATAAATACATACCTAGACATATATAAATAAAAAATGTGTATATATATATATATATATATATATATATATATATATATATATAAAATTTAATATGTCATCGATTTATATAATGAACGTGGGAAAGAACTGCATTGCAACATCCTGACTTAATATTATAGATGCGTAAACCGTTTTTGCTGGTATGTCACTTTGCGCAGAAAATTGAAGATTGGCAATTAATAGGTTTTATAGAGATTTCATTTTTTCCGTTGATCTCGTGGCTAGCATATATATAAACTGAGGTCCTGGGTTTGACTCCCGAGTCAGGCCAAAGCGGTAAAGCCTTGGCATGTAATATCGGTCTTACACTTGATCTCTCGCCGATCGAGTTGAATTGATATACCCCATCCCGATTAAGTATGAGAGTAACAAGAATAGAGAGTGCACTTGTGTTTGCAGTTGCTCTGGGCACTATAGTGTCTTCCGCATAGTAACTTCGTGATTTTTGCCGCTGTGGTTAATTTTAGTAAAGTTAATTTGTTAGTAAGATACCTACTGTGTGTTCTAAGATCGGAAATTAAAGTGGGTCTTCTGCATTATAGATGTTTTATTACTTTTAATTCACAAGAGTCTACAATACTTTATGCTTTGACAACCATAGAGTACTTTTAGGCTGGATTTACACTATAGTGTCAATGACGGTTAGTTCTTGGTTCGATATCGGTCTGGCAAAGCATTTTTATACAAGAAAAAGTTTTAAACAAGAGTCTAGTTCTGGTCGAATCACATTCCAGCAATGTTTCTCGTATAAGAATACTTTATCAGTTTAATATCGGACCGAGAACGGACTGTGATCGGCAGTTTAGTGTGTATCGGCCTTTATTGTTTCAATTTCTCAATTAGAATAACGTTATTTAGATTATAGCAGCTTATCTATACTAATACTATAAAAAGGTAGTTTGTGAGTTTGTGAGGTTGTAGGAGGTAATCTCTGGATCTACTGAACCGATTTAGATGAAATTTGGTAAGTTTGAGACACTGAGAAGGACAAAGGATACTTTTTATCCCGGATCATCCTTTAAGGGGGTGAAAATAGGGATGAAAGTTTGAATGGCGAATCAACCTAGGGACGAACCCGAGCGAAGCGTTGGGCTACTATAATAATTGCAAACGTTTGTACGTGTTTGTAGGTTTGTTACTCTTTCACGCTAAAACGATTGCACATATTTGGATGAAATTTAGTATACAAAGAGACTATGACCTGAAGTACCTACTACATAAGTTACTGTTAAGCAACTACGGACGTACTCAGGCGAAGCAAGGGTAGCTCGCTAGATTTTTATTTATTTATTATAATGGCTTACTATACTTTATTTTACTTTACATAATTTTTATTTATAAGTATGCACAGCTTTTTATAGAAGTATCTATTTTATTTAAATTTTATGTGGTTACGAGTATATAAGGAGCCATTTAAGTTGTACTACAACAAACAAAAAAGAAAAAATCTAATCTAAATATTTAAATACAGTTTCTTTTTAAATAAATTTAGGCTATCAGAAAAAATATCTATTGCTGAAATATGAAATTGTATAATATAAATTTTACATATAACAAGTATATTAATTATTACTAAAATGGGAATATTCGAACTAATACTGTTAAATTCTTAATTGAAACGTAATAACTATGATAACAATACTATTCAACTTGGTATTGATTTCCATCATATCGTTTACCTGTCACTTGCAAAATTATTCGCTTTAGTAAAGGCATTACTTAGGTTATTAGTTTTCAATTTGAAATATAAGCTGCCTATTAGTTAACAAATATAGCTTTACACATATATATTGATTACGTTAATTTAATTGTAGTATTTATTTGTGACTAGCGATTCGCCCTCGCCTCGCTCGGGTTCGTCCCTAGGTACATACGTTTCAACGGTAAGGACAATTTTAAATAAAACTTCGTTTCGTTTCGTTTTATATATGCCTTTAAGATGTCTAACACCTTAGTCTCTCCCGTGACCAATGACCATGGTTGCTGTAAAGCATTCGAAACGTCGGGACCCAAAAATCAAAATAAATCCGCGAAATAATCCGAAAAGATAGTTTTATTTAAAATGTCAAATATTCGCGTAAACCTTAGAAAGGTAAGTATAATATACGTACTTAGGTATAGAAAAGTAGGCAGGTTATTTTATATTTTTCCTCTTTATTAAAACTTTCCGTGTACCTTAAGGAACCTACGAAAAAAAAAAATCTGAATTGGTCGAGCCGTTCTCGAGTTTTGCGCTTAGCAACATTCATTTTTATTTATATAGAAGATTAAGGAGTTGAGATTGAGTTTGTTTATGTATTCGTAGAAGAAATTAGTTTGTATTTTTGTTTATCGCTCGTTACTGGCTGGTTGGATTTTAATAAACTATTTTATTAAAATGATTTAATAAGGTCAAAAGATTAGGCTCCTATACAATAAAACCAAAAATTTGTCAAGTGCGAGTCGAATCCGCCCACGAAGGGTTCCGTACATGTACTTTTTATTAAAATGACTTTTATTCTATGTATGTAGTATATTAACTTCGATGATCAATAATTACGATCGTTAAAAAAATGTTTCTTGTATTTTTTTTATTATTTGTTGTTATAGACGCAGTATAAATACCTACTCTGTGAAAATTTCAACTTTCTACCTATTAAGGTTCATGAGATAAAGCCCTCTGACAGACGGACGAACGGACAGCGGAGGCTTAGTAATTCGGAGGGTTCCGTTGGCACCCTTCGGGTACGGAACCCTAAAAGGTAGCAAACTAAATGGAAATGGACATACGTGAGAGGTCACATGCTATAACTAGTTTAAATTATTCAGTTAAAATCGCTAGCATTGTGTGGTCGGCATATCGATAAAAAGTAGGGTCGATATAAATTATACCTAATGCAAGTTGCAATTTGTTGAACAGCTACATGTCTACTAACTACACTTACTCATAAACTTTCGCATTTATTTTAACAAGTCGAACACAAGTGGCCCGATAATTATAATCATTATTAAAAATATAGAAAAACATAATAATTATAAATAAATATAAATATATTGGGACATTAACATATTGCACCATCAAGTTTCATGGTAAGCTACGAGGCTTGTGTCATGGATACCAGATACTTGATACACTACACTTATACAACTTTAAATACATACATATTATAAACATAAACATTCGTTTCGTCGAGTACAAATATTAGTCTTCATCACATAAATGAATACCTCCAGCGGGACTCGAATTCGCAACCACTGGGTCACTACAAACTGAGACAAACGTGTCGTCTAAAACATAAATGAATAGAATTTACCTATCTGTATAAAACAACTGTTCTAAATTTTTTTATTGATAAGTGATAATATAATACATTAGTGAAAACCGCACCCAAATCTGTTCTGACAATGAGATAAGTGCGCACAAACGCACAGACAAACAGACAAAAATTCTAAAAATCATTGTTTTTGATTCTATTGCGTTAATAAATATCCCCCGATAATGTTTTTTCTCAAATATCTTCCATGTGCAGACAGTGATTAGTTACACTTTTATTATATGTATATATAATTTATGTATTATTAGATAAGTTATTAGGTTTCTTAGAACTTTTAAAGCTTTTACGCGGTAGATTTTCTTATATCCCTATTTATGACTGAGTACACTTGCTAAGTTACTGGTTATTAAGGAAGCCTATTAACTAACCTCCAGAACCCATTATTAGCTGTTAAGTGAAGCTATAGTTAACTTGTTTTTTAACATGCATCAGTTAAAACTAGAATATTGTTTTTTTTTTGTAATTAATGACTTACCCTCGCTTCGCTCTAGTACGCCCCTGGGTATTTTTAAGTGTTATTTATATTATATAGCCCCCCCCCCCCCCCTCTTTTGGCAGATTTTATTATTAACAGTAGTTTATGTGTTACTACAGGTCATAATCTATCAATGTACTAAAATTCATCCGAATCCGTTCAGCTGATTCAGTGTATATGAGTAAAAACTATCGCATTTATAATAACGGGGTGAATGCTTCAAACAAATGTGGCTTTACCCGCGATTATTTAACTTTGTGCTTCGAAAAAAATATTATTTAAATCTAATTTATTCTTTGTATACTATTGCTGTAAAAATGTTATATTTTGAGTTTACTTGTGTTCGCCCAATGATCGAAATTTGAATATAATCATTTTCTTATTGATGACTCAATAGATAGTCAATAGCCACTAAACAAAATAAAGAGGAAATCAATTGACAAAGAGAGGAGTGACATGTACGTTATAATCTATACATATAATAAAATGGTATCTAAGCCGAATCTGTAGGTACATCAAATATTTTTTGGCAAATCTTACTGAAATAGACATTAGTATCGATACAGAGGTCGAAATTATAATTTTTAGAATTTTTGTCTGTTTGTCTGTCTGTTACCGCAGCACGGAAAAAACACTGGAGGGATTTTGATGAAATTTGGTATGATGATAGCTGGTTATCCGGGTCAACATAATATAGGATACTTTTTACTGTGGGAAAATATCTCATCTCTAAGAAATCTATACTAAACGTTAAAACGTAAGTAGGGACGAACCCGAGCGGAGTGAGTGTGAGTTGTTAGTATGTAAATAAATAAATAAATCTTATTCGATAGTTAGCTCTATTTTATATACAGTTGGGTAGAATAAAGTGCATAAATTAATTACTATTTTTAATTCTAGCTTAGTTAAATCTAGTTTTTGTCTGTGACTTCGCTGGCATGGTAAGTATAAGGCACCGATAACAAGTGGGCTAATCCTGGATTTCTTATTCGAGTATCACTTAAATCCGTTTAGCCGTCACAGCTTGAATATGTATATAATAATATAATGTCCTCCTGACCGATTTCAGCCACGGCAACCAATCTCATTGATGTGCAGGAGATATTATAGTGCACAAGTGTACGCGCAGACATAAGTGCACTCACTATTCCTTTTACTTTCATAGTCTGATTAGACGATATTTCGACACGACCGGTACAAATTAAGCACACCTACTTCGAAAATATCTGATTAGGTATCTATAGTAAATGAAAACTACCAATCAGTTATTTTTAACTTTTTAGTGCTTTTTTTGAAGTCGGTTTTTATTTTATTTGTAAGTTTTTATGATATAACTAATTAAATTCAATAAAAGTCCAATCAAAGTCGTAGGTAGTACGCTAGTACATAAAAGCAACTTTATACTTATAACTAGCAGCTCACTCTTGCTTCGCTCGAGTTCGCCCCTAACAAAACACAAACAAACCTATCCCACGGGAACCGTACATTTTTCCGGGATAAAAAGTAGCATATATGTTAATCCAGACTATAATCTATATCTGAGCCAAATTTCATCCAGATCCATTCAGCCGTTCTGGCGTGAAAGAGCAACAAACATACATCCATACATACATTCTTACAAACTTTCGCGTTTATAATATTAGTAGGATTACAATCTTAAAGCTTCTTTTAAAAATTTTTTTTTACCTACAAAATGTTTACAATATCGTTAGTTTATCAGATAAAAAAGCTAAAATAGCATACATTCAATGAAAGGACTCGATTAACACACGATTTTCTATACAAAATCAATTCGGTGTGTAGCTTACCATTATAGAGGCAACGTAAAAAAAGGTATAGTAGCACCTGTTGTTTAACTAACCCATTCCCATGGAGACCGAAACAAGTTTTTGACGACAAAAAATAACAAAAAAAAGCTTTACTGGAACTCAATGAAATATCTGGGTAACCTTTTTATAGAAAAATGGGATTCATTTAGTATACGAGTACACCTGTATTTCTTATTTTTATGAAGATCACGTTTTTGGTTTCGTATTATATTTAGGTTATCTATACATATAATAAAATTCTGAGTCCAATCTGTACATTAAATATTTTTTGAAAAATCTTATTGAAATAGTCATTATTATCGATACAGAGGCCGGATTTAGAATTTTTGTCTGTCTGTCTGGGAACGCACCGCGAGCAAATCACTGGATAGATTTTGATGAAATTCGGCTTGATGACAGGTCAACATATAGGATATTTTTTACTGCAGATAAATATCTCATGAAGGCAGTTGTAGCCCAGTGGTAACGCGCTCGCTTGGGTAACCCAGTGAAACGGGTTCAAATCCCCGGTCGCACGTCTGATATTTTCATGTGCGAATCATTTTTTCAACATGATTACCACTCGTCTAACGGTGAAGGAAACATCGTGAGGAAACCTGCATGTCTGAGATAACCTAACAAGGTTTCGAAAGACATGTGAAGTTCGCCAACCCGCACTTGGCCAGCGCACATGGTGGACGATGGCCTGATTCCCCTCGTACTGAAGGGAGGCTCGTGCCCAGTAGTTTATTCAGGAATTTAGAAATAGTGTGGCAATAAAAAATAAGGACTGCCTTAATGTTATGATTTATAGTCAATTTAAAACGTTAATGTATACAACGATCAAAATTGCATCAAAATCAATCTTGTCCCAACGTACATGAAATAAGATGGATGTGACACAATATTGATGGGACGATTTTGATTAAAATTGCAAAATTGGATGACAATCCATGTGTATTGTTCTGTCAAAGAGACGTTTAATGTCATTCATGTATGGGAAATTTTATTGATGAGTTTTTGTATGGTATAATGCGACATAATCGATTCATCGCTACGCACGCAACATCAATTTCTTGTACAAATCTTTTTGAACGAATCTTTGTTTCTTCTCTAATATTATTTTATAATATTAAAAGAGCAATTCTTATATATATATGTATGTATGTATACATTTATTTGGTGTATCTCGGAAAGGGCTGTAACGATTTGGATCAAATTTTGTATTGAGTTAAAGTTAAGTTTATCTGTATAGCTTTTTAAATTTTTTATTGTATATATGTATAGGTTGTAAATTATCGAGCATGTTCCGTGTGGAATAATGCATGGAAAAAAAGAAATAATGGAAAGAAAACCGCATGAGAACTCGAAAACACGCATTTTCCCAGACATGAGACTAATCTAGATCAATTTTTCGCCCCCGAAAACCCACCCACATGCCAAATTTCGGCGAAATCGTTGGAGCCGTTTCCGAGATCGCCAGTATAAATAAATAAAGATATAAATATACAAGAATTGCTCGTTTAAATCTTTAATAATATTATAAAGCTTTTAATTTTTTTAAGTTTAAAATTTAAAGCTTTTAAGCTTTATAAAGTTTGTTTGTTTGTTTCGTTGAACGCGCTATTCTCAGAAACTACTAATCCGATTTGAAAAAATCTTTTTGTATTAGGTAGCCCGTCAACTGAGGAAGGCTATAGGTTATATATCATACCGAAAAATGTACGGTTCCCGTGGGATACATTTGTTTTCGTCTATATATTATATAGATGAAAAGTAGTTAAGAAATAATTGTACTTAAATAAGCATAGTATACCACTTCTCAGTTTTACTATTTCTAGTAATATGACACCTTAGGCGAGATAATTATTGATGAAATCATATGAAACCAATAATTTTGATAACTAAATAAAATATAAATAATACCGTAATATCCTTATAGATAAAAACAGTTCACATATACTTTCTTAGATTTAAATTTACAGTTTTAGATGTCTCAAAGGCATTATATAGTCGTAACATCTAACACCTTAGTCTCTCCCGTGACCATGATTGCTGTAAAGCATTCGAAACGTCGGGAACCAAAAATCAAAATAAATCCGCGAAATAATCCGAAAAGATAGTTTTATTTAAAAGATAGTTTTATTTTTCAAAATAATTCAGACACTTTATCGACATAGCAGTCCCAATACTTACAATTTTCAATAAATAACAAATGAAAAATCACCAAATATCAGGAATTGGCAATAGTATACTCAACGGAAAGACAAACCGTTCATAATATATATATAATAGTAAAAATAGTCTACTGCAAAATAGCTTAGATATTTTACCGATTCCCAAAATTCTGGAAATATATTGTGATCTTGGTACATGAAAGAATGGAAGTCAAATCTATAGATTACAGAGCTTTTATATGTATGTATGTTAAGGCGTACATTACTTGAGAACTTGTTACTGGAACTTTTTACTGTACAGGTAGTACTGTGTACAGTATGCCGCTTCTCACTTTGTTTCTATTACAACCAATTATAGATGACATCTTGTTTACTTAATTATGACAATAGAAATAATAAAAAATATAAAAATAATAAAAAAAAGTAGTCATGAGGACTGCCGACAGAAGTGAAAACTTGAAACTATAAACAAACAGTTGTTGTTTTTGGATATTCAAATTAATTGTTTGATCTCAAATTAAAATTTGTAAATTAAAACTGTTTACGTTTATCTGGTTTTGACATCTATCGGCACCCTGAGTGTTAGCGTTGACACGTCACGTGACCATGTCGATGACGACTTACATGAATTTACTCCCCACCCAAACCTGCCTATAGAAGTTTTCACTTTAAAAATATTTTCAACAATAATTTGCCTTACGGTGAAGGAAAACATCGTGAGGAAACCTGCGTGTGTGAGAAAACTTAGTAAGTTTTCGAAATATATATGAAGCCCACCAACCTGCACTTGACCATCGTGGTGTACTATGGCCTGATCCTTCTCACATTGAGAGGCGGCTCATACCCAACAGTAGGACTGAACACAAACGATAAAAATACATTCTACTTTATATTTTTTGTTTGTACATAATGTATTCAGACCTTTTTAACATACCACTCATATTCCTATTCTACGCATTCCTATATAAACATGCGCCATAAAATCTCTGTTGGCAGTGTATTTTTATGAATACAAAACAAAAATCAAACAGAAAATGGAATATTCCATCTGAAAAGGTTGTCTAAAAAGTAACATGTTTTAAATTAAGATGTTGCAGTGCATTTGGTATGCGTCTACTGAGAATTGTTGCACAGACTTTACGTCCTTTTTTACGACCCGACGGTAATCGGTAAATCTTCTATCCGTAGACAACAGATCGTTCGGATACAGATAAAACAATACAAATAAAACATAGATAAAATAAATGTTTTTAACTTTTTTATTGCCATTGATATTTTTAGATAAAAGGAATCATGTATTATTGTACGTAATGAGAATTGTTTCTTGAATTATTTTATTACTTTTGTGATAAAACTAGTATTTTTGAAATAAAATGAACATAATCTATATTACACTATTATTTCTCATTTCGTATTAAAATCTTGAATATACAGCTTTTTCTTATAATTGCCATTAAAATTATTCTCTTAGTCTCAAACTCCATTTTTAATTTTTTTCGCAAATTAAAACGTACCTACCTAAGGATGCACTCGAGGAAGCGAGGGTAAGTCGCCAGTTACGAACAAGCGACATACCAGGATATTATCCAGAGAGTAACATTCATCAACACAGAGAAAATTTTCGACTTATGACTTTTATACTACTTGTATTCAGCCCTTTTTAACGACCCACTGCTGGCCTCCCTTCAATACGAGGGGGATCAGGCCATAGTCCACCATGCTGGCCAAGTGCGGGTTGGCGGTTATACTACTTAGCCCTTATTTAACCGCCAAAAAAGGCGAAAGATGACGAAATTATATAATTATATTTCTGCTAGTCCTTGGAAACCCTAAAAAATAAAGGACGATTAAATCCTATGAAGATAAAAATGTGATTAGTAACAATTAGTCCACTTGTCTCGTGAATCTGTATAATGGGATAATTTAAGCTCATTACCAAGATTTAGGTAGAAAGATTTTACTGACATTTTGCTAATGTAATTTTTTATTTTTTACTCGTGGTTTGGTTTTATAAAGAAAAAAGATTGTACAAACATAAATAGATACAGAAATATTTTATTACTTATACAATAATTAAGAGTTATGAAAATAACAAAATTAGAACTAAAACTTTAGCCGAAATTTCGTATTTTATTAACGCACTCAAAACATATAGACTAGCGACTCACCCACGCTTCACTCGGGTTCGTCCCTAGGTTGATTCCCCATACAAACTTTCATCCCAATTCATTCACTCAATTCACCCCCTTAAGGGATGATTTCCGGAATAAAAAATATCCTATATCCTTCTCAGGGTCTCAAACTATCTTCTTACCAAATTTTATCTAAATCGGTCCAGTAGTTTTAGAGTTTATCGTTACAAACAAACAAAAATACAAATCTTTCCTCTTTATATTAGTAGTGTAGATTAAGATGTCACTAACAATGATAAGCGTTTTCTTTAAATAGTTAAACATAAATATGATTACTAAATGTTCCTACAAGATCTTAGTATTGCATCGACTGTACTTTAAAGGAGGCTTTGGGTTATTCGACCCATAAAACCACATAATTAGACTTTTACAGAGTTAAATATCTCTATGTTCTTTGTAGTAGGTACACTTTTTAATAAATATTAATAATTTCCTAGGTGTAGTGGCTAGCATGTACGGCTGCACACCCGGAGGTCTTGGGTTCGAGTCCCGGGTAGGTCAAGTTTAGTTATTGAGTCTTTCTGTATAGTAAGTGAAAATAACTCTGTCTGTTATCTTTTCACGATTAAACCACTGAACAGATTTTGATAAAATTTGCCAAGATCATAGATTATATTGTGAGATTGGACATAGGTTAGCTATTCTTGTACCCCGCCTCGCTTATCACGCGAGCAAAGCCGCGAGCAAAAACTAGCACTCTATATATTAAAAACACCCACGACCAAACTCCCGATCTAATTAATTATTGATTGATTAATAATTCTCGACATTTATATATTTGTATTTATACCTATATAAAAAATCATATCAAACCATTACTGCGTTGCGTAGAAAAAGTAAGATAAACTAACAAACGAATTTTAGCAGTTTTATTAGGAAAGACTACTCGTATCTTTACTATTAAAATATCTTTTTGGCCGACTTTAGAAGGAGACTTTACATAACTCAGTGCATTTTTTGTACATTCCTTGATATTTTCACCAATTCTTAATCGATTTTTAATTTTTTTTTTCATTATTAACATGTTATATAACTCCATGTGTCCGCCCACACTTGGCCAGCGTGGTGCACTATGGCCTGATCCCCCTCGTATTGAAGGGAGGCCCGTGCCCAGCAGTGAGACGTTAAAAAGGGCTGAATCCACATTCGTACTATGGATAAGAATCCATCAATCCATTATGAGTAAGAACCTATCACACTAATTTCGTCCCCATTTTACATTATAAATACAATTTACATTTATAATTCAAGCACACATTACACTCAAACCAAGCCTATACATTATACACCTACAGAATGTAAACCGTGGAAGTTCTACTTGTGAATAAATTAGCACATAATTTAACCGAAGTTAGGCAATAAATACTTAACATTAATCACATAATATAGGTGTATTCTTTTAATAATATTGACAAATGGACATTTGACTTTTATACATTTCCAAACTAGCATTAGCCCGCAGCTTTGCCTGTGTAGTTTAAAAAGAATGGATTTTTATACGTTGAATTTACGAAAATCCTTTCTTAGTAATTCATAAACTAGAGTGTGAAAAAAATTATATCTAAAATAAGAGATTGAGTGACCATGTAAAATCTTTATATTTTGAAACTTTTTTTTGTAATAAAAAATAAATTTGGCCGTCACGGGACACCCGGCAGATGTGAAACACCTATATTAATATTAGAATTCATAATTACCTAATAAAAATCTATCACGAAATATGGAGTAAAATAAAAAAAAATAGTTTCGTTAGTAAATTTTTTTTTGTTATTACAATTATAATAATAATTACTGAATATATATTAAATAGAATAGAAAATATGTAAGTATTTTAATAGAGACTTTTACAATGGAGCGTGTATAGTATAGCAGTGGCGTAGAAGGAGATAATGGTATGATAGCGTCATGCCGTTTGCCGTCATGGCATACGAGTCGGATTTACTGTCAAGGCGCATCAAGAGATGTTTCACATCAAAAATAAATGAAATTAAGAATCACCAAAGGTACAGAATAAAATATCGAGGAAAATATAAAATTACTTTCAAAAACTTTATAAGAAGCCCTTCTTGAATTTCTGGAGTGATTTATTATACCTTCTTCTTACTTTGATTTTAAGTATTTTGTGTTTCGTGGTTATTATTAATGTAATAGTAATATAACTTAACTTGGACCTTTTTAAAGATAGGTACTATTTTTGAAAAAAATACAATCTACATCACAGCCTCCTCAAAGGGTTTCTAAAAACCGGCCAAGTGCGAGTCGGACTTGCGCACGAAAGGTTCCGTACCATTCAAATTCAAAAAAATCACGTTTGTTGTATGGGGCCTCCTTAAATATTTATTTTATTATATGATGATATAGCCATGTAACTTATAGCTATGTGATTAAATAAATAATTCAATTGTCAAGAACAGTTTCATTCTTATAAACTTGCACTTAAATTAGAATTACATTATCATATCATTTATGATATGATATATTATAATCTAACATGAAATAATATGATTTTTGACTAAAAGTATACTGACTTTAAAATGATTTTAAAAGTTCTACCCAAAAAGATGCAATACATACGAGACTATCCTTGATCTACCAACTGATGAAAAGAAAAATGAGGATATTTTTATTACAAAACACATTATTTTAGTGGTTGTTCAAAAATATAATTCACCACAGCAGCTAGTGAAACCTTCGAATTTATACTTATTCCATACGTTTTGACGAGTCCTATACATTATGTAAAAAGTCGAAACTAATATTATTGACAAAACAATACAATATTTAACCTTATAATTTTAAATAACCTATACATATTTAGTTTAACGTATATACTTACTTCTATTGACTGTGTGTCTAACCAATAAAATTATGACGCTAGATTTGCTTTAAAAGCAAGTTGGGGAGTTAACTCTCACCTTAAAATTTACTCAATATACTTCTCAATCAAATATCCAAATCAAAATGTAAATTCAATTCAATTTTTCAAGTAAAACTTCTTTACGCACGCTTGACTTGGAGGGTAAGCTGGTGAATGCGTTTGTTGCCATGTTAACCGCTGTTATTGTCTGACAAATGATATATAATATTATATACTTTCCTTAAATGATATTTTATAAATATATGATTGTAGTAGCCTAATATGCGTTACTTTCAGTATCTCGCCTATCCGAATTATTTAAAACATAAATTGAATTTTATAAAGAGTATCGATAACCAACAGAAGTTTTACTTTTGCGCGTGTACACATTCATACACGCACTCTTTAATTTTTTGTATTGCAGCTTTTAAAATAAACTATTACAGTAGTTTAGTCAATATTAATGTAAATTAAGCTCTAAAGTCATGCTAAAATAACAGAAAACACTAAATAAATAGAACTTTTTACATGTAGTACAAAAGTATTCACAAGAATTATACTGAGTTTAAAGAAATTCAAAGTAGGTGGTCTTAAAATAGTACACGTGTTAATTAATCGTTGTATACACAAATAATATCCTATACTAATTGCTAATTAAGCTCGCCTTCGTTATTAGATACGTTAGTGCACCTGTGAATATGCAGTGCTTGCTTGAGATTATTGGAATGGACAAAAAACACGTAACTATATATAAGTGGATGAGAATTATTATAAAATTATGTATTTATTACTAGCAACTTACCCTAGCTTTGCTCGGGTGCGTCCCTTCGTACGTTTTAATGTTTTTTAGTGGAATTCTAATTCCTTTTCCGTACATAAAAGTAGTCTATGTCACTCCGTATAACCTCAGATACCTGCCAGTGAAAGTCCCGTTAAAATCAGTCCAGCCGCTTCGGAGATTAGCCCGTACAAACAGACAGATAGATAGACAGTTTTTTTTTAAATCGTGTTTTTTTATAAGTACCGTATATGATTTCAAATGTATTTAGTAAAAAGCTGTTATTTCGACATTACAATCAGACACTTCAATTTCGTGTACATGTATACATTAAAATTTTTATTATAAAGATGCGACAGTGAGAAAGAGAGAGAGAAAGGGGGGGGGGAGGGGGGGATAATGTATCTCATTTTTTATCGTTGTTCATATATTATAAAATTATTCTAACTGATTTTACCCTGTGTGGTTTTCTTCAAATTGGGAATAAAATTAAACGTATGACTTATTTAATACATAGTTGTGGTAGCCAGCAAGAAATGCGCTCATTTGGAAAACCAAGTGAACTGGATATAAGCCCAGGTCTTGATCTGAGATTTTCATGTACGAATCATTTTTCAAATTGATTACCATTTTCATAGAGAAACTAAATAGTCCATGAAAAATATCGTCGCATATGAGGTAAACACCCAACCCAACAATGAGATGAAAAAAAAAGCCGAATTAAAACGTTTATAATGATCCTAATTCAACTTTTTAGTAAAAAAAAATATTGCAAACTTTTAAAAATGAATAAAATAAATGTGTTGAGACATTAACACACAGCACCATCTAGTTTCATGGTAAGCTACGAGGCTTGTGTTATGGATACCAGATAGTTGATATACTACACATATATAATTTTAAATACATACATATTATACATATGAACACCCATGACTAGAGTACAAATATTCTTGCTCATCACACAGATGAATGCCAACAGTGGGACTCGAACCTGCGACCGCTGGCACAGCAAGTACGGTCACTACAAACTGAGCCAAACGTGTCGTCAAATATATAATAATAAAAATATTGTTGTCCTTTTTTAATTTACTTAAATAGTTATGTTATTTATCTTATATCAAAATCTATTTATTCATGCAGTCGTCTTTATATGATCATTTTTTCAAGAGTTCAATAATACTTTAGGTGCTTAGCTTTGGGAAATAATTATTTCTTAAACAGAAGAAAATTACATTTTTATATTTATTTCATAATAACCTTTTACTTTTTCCGGGTAAAAACCTTACAAAAATAAGATTGGGAAAGATGTTATTAATAAATTTCAATTATAAGCTAGGTTTTTGAAGTGTAATCATTGATTCTACCTCATTTTACCACCCTTCCTCTATGTTAAAAATGAGACTTACATACCGTCTTTGTACTACAAAATATTTTTCTATGAAGAAAACGATTTTTCAATTTCCTCCCTTAGTTAAAATATTTTAAACCAACCCCAAGAACGATTAAGAAAAAAACCTCTATCTACACTCGCAATTACTTAAATCGTTTCCTTTCAAATAGCGTGTTTTGTCAAAGCCCCAGGCATCTCGAGCATTGAGTGCACGTCCGTTCCGCCAATATAAAGGTGGATATGGATGCTGCAATTTGGTACATATTGATACTTATCTATACTTTTATTTACTAATACATAAAATTTAAGTATCTGTCGGTAAAACTAAATAATAAGTAAGTTATTTTTTAGATGCCAATAGCCTATATTATAATAATGTTTTGGAAGACGCGAGGTGTTAATAATTTTTTTTTGTTTTTTTTTTTTTCAAATTTTAAAAGTTTACTGTTTTCTAATTTTTCCTTTTGTATGCATACGATTACCTATCTGGACACCAAATTTCAACTTTCTAGGTCATCTGGAAGTGGGTTAGGTTTTATTACGTCTGTTTTACTCCAGATGCATTACGAGTGTGCATATGGCAATTTTATACCTAGACATCGTTATTTATCTCAGAATCTGTAAAAATTACCACTTTGATATTTAGGGAAATCATACTTAGCACTTTTATCTTGAATTGCAAAATTTGAAAACACGATTGGTGCAAAATTTTCTCTTTAAATATTTTTTTTGTAAATACAAGTTTTGCACACATATTGCTATTTATTTATTTTTTTTGTTTTTTTGTTTTTTTTTATGTCGGGTAGCCTAGAAGTTTTTCTTCAGTTACCGAATTTTACTTTTCGGTTGGTTTTTTAGTTAATTTATAATAATAAATTAAAAACTATTTCGGCGCGTAAATACGTTGTGCATATATCGTTCTATACTTATCCCTTGAACGATAGAATATTATCATGTTATCCCGCTCCTCCGAATCCGAATCGTAGCGGTCTCTCAATTTTATCCATATCCGATTAACCGTTTTAGGAGTAATAAACATACACTCATACAAACTAGTTTGATGATTTGTTATTATTTAATCATTGAAGTCACCATTTCTGGATAGTATTATGCAAGATACTAATATTAAATTCAATTTTCTTGTAAATGGCTTCAAAGTGTGCTAGTTGAGCACAGATGACATTCTAATATTCTATTAAAATATATCATACTAGCAGAACCCGCGGCTTCGCCCGCGATCAAACGACGAAAAAAATAAACTTTTTCGCAATGCATACTTTATTACTTGCAAAAATAAGTTCGTGTAAGTTTTATTATTTGTTAAAGTATATATGGAAACAAATTTAATTTTAGCGATAGTAACTCAAAATATCCAGTATTTTAAAAGATGTTAAGCGTATATTTTGTAATTAATTTTACACTTTTGGTATTTAGCAAGCTGCACTACCTGTATTTTTTGTACATTTTTCTACTCCATCTTTCCAAAGTTAGAGGAAGAGAGTACAATGATACAATCGCATGCAATGTTTACGACTTCAGAATCATGTAACATGGCTAATATGGGTTTTTAACTAACATACTAACAGGCTAACATATACGTTACTTCTAAAGGCCCAATACTATGTACACCTGAAGCTTACAGTCTCCCTCCTTCTTTTTTAAGTTACGTATATAAAGTGCCATTCTTATTGTGTTGTAGCTTTTTGCCCGCGGCTACGCTCGCGTGAACTAAAAAATATGCTCAGTTTTAATTTCCATTGAATTTATATGTTGTCATATTGAATTTTTAATATTATGTCTAGAGTAAAACTCCAGATTCACTAAGTTAATCTACACTAAAAAAACCAACCACAAATATAGGTAAGGCTCTCTCTCTCTCGCGCTCTAGGTCTGTTATAGTTGTCGCTGCTGTGGCCAGCCGAAAAGTTATACATAATTTTCCTTTGGATTCGGAATAATTTCCGTTCTCTGCTTTATATCTCACACAGATAGTGTGCACTTACAGAGAACTTGAGCCATGTTACTCGATTTAAATATATTCAACAACTCAAACTTCACCGGCCAGTTTTACCCACTTAGGGGCTGAATTAAAAAAAATCTACAATACATGTTTATTTAATTGTATTGAAGAGCATTAATACCAAGTTTCAAGTAATTCTGATCATAAAGATTTTTTTCCTTATATAAACAGCACAACCCCCTTTTACCCTTTTAAGGAATAAATTTCGAAAAAAAATGATATCTGTATTGTTTTAGTTTTCATTTTAAAGGTAAATACCATTTTCCGTGCATCAATTACAGAGTTTCATACAAACTTTCATCTCCTATTTGACAGCTTTATGGGATGAATTTCAAAAAATGTTAAAATACATATTTATTTAATTGTATTGAAGAGTATTAATACCAAGTCTCAAGTAATTCTGATCATAAATAATTGTTTGCCCATATAAACTTCATCACCCCTTTTTACCCTTTTAAGGGATGAATTTCGAAAAAAATCTAATACATATATTTCTTATTTTTCATCTTAAAGCTGAATACCACTTACCGTGTATTTCGCGTTAAGAATAACAGAGTTTCATACTATCTTTTATCCCCTATTTTACCCCCTTAGGGGATGAATTTAGAAAAATCCTTTCTTAGCGGATGCCTACATTGTATAAGGAATATGTCCTCCAAATTTCACGTTTCTACGACCAGCGGTTTAGGCTGTGCGTTGATCGATCAGTCAGTCAGGACAAAGCATTTTATGTATATATAGATGAAATACTGCGATAATTAGCAGATATAATGTCACTCTTCGGCCAACAAACTATATTATCTTTGCTAAATACGATAGCTGTTATGAATAGCTGCGTGGAGAAGAATAAATCTACAAAATATAACATTTTCCATACACTAAACTTACATATGTTTTAAAAAAAATAATGAATCCCTAAAAATAAAATAATTTGTATATGTTCAACTTCTCCTCATGCATACTAATATTATAAATGTGAAAGAAGCTCTGTTTGTTACCTTTTAACACTTAAACCGCTGAGCAAATTTCAATAAAATTTTACCAAGGGCATAGATTGCGTACTAGGATGACCTTTGAACCCCGCCCCGCTTATCACGCGAGAGAAGCCGCGGGTGAAAGATAGTTTGCAATATATGGCTAAAACGCTCTTAGCTTACGACTGAGGCTTAGGATTTAATGGTGACTTAGAACGTTGTGGGGACTTTATCCCATCTAATAGAGTAAATTGTGACGTTCAGATTCTACAGATCCCTTTAAATCGATTAAGCATAACGTAAGGAAACATATTTTTCCTTGTGTTATAAGAACAGAATAAGAAGGCTGTTAAATTACCTTGAATCTATACAAATATACGTATGAATTCGCTTACTTTAACTTATTTTAATTTCGCTTTGTTGCGTCTCAAAATGTCTTTTATATTAGCGTTACAACTTTGGCAAATGTAACTAACTAACAGTAGCGTATGTGGTTTTGTTTTCAGTACGTTTCTCGGCTTCTTCTTGCTAGTTCTTTCCAAGGCTGAGATTTTTTCTTTCCGAATTGATGTAAAACTCAATGTAGTAATTTATCGCTGAGTAAAAATTTTTTGATATTAAATATTTCAAGTTTTGACTAAATAGCACGTACAGATAAAATATTCTACCATTCAATACCGACATGGGCTTACTGGAACAAGAGCAAGGTGCATGGTTTCGAGTAACTAGCACTAACTGTTTTAAACTGGTACAAATTCAAATTGCTATTTGAATAATTAACAAATATTATGTCCATATGTCGCATGATTGCTAATTAAGCATGCAAAATACATTTGATTAAGTATCGTCTATATATAAATAGGCAAAGACAAAACAATTCAGTACGTTTTTTTCCTCTGTCAGTTGATTTTAGTTTTTTAGGGTTCCGCAAACGAAGGTTGTTAACGGAACCCTATTACGAAGTTCTGCTGTCCGTACATCCGTCTCTCTGTTCGTCCGTCCGTCTATCAGAGGACTGTATCTTATAAACCGTAATAGGTAGAGGGTTGAAATTTTCGGTGTGTATTTCTATTGCCGCTATAACACACAATAATAAAAAAAAGACCAAGATGGCGAATTTCAAAAAGGCTGCCCCATGCTAATAAATAAAATATATTATGGTACGGAATCCTTCGTGTGCGAGTCCAACTCGCACTTGACCGATTTTAAATTATTTTGTTTAGTAGCTATTAACGAGCTTTAGTGATGGCAATAAAAAACTTATTATGGTCAAATTTCGACCACTCGGTGAAACAAGTTAAACAAAATAGAAACACACTTTATAGTAAAAAGCGTGAAAGAAACAAGTCTTTGTTCTTCATCTACCTCACAAGGGAGTAATGTTTTATGTCTATATTGATGGATACCTTTAAAAAGTTCTTACCCTATTTTTAGCCAACTACAAAAAAAAAGATTCACGACTTTGAAGGTAAAATGTCATGTAAAAACTATAAATTTTTATTAGTTTCATATACATACATATATAAAAATGACAGTCATGTTATTATTTTATAAAAAAAAAATGTTTGGCCTAATTTACATATTTTTTATTCACAGAGGCTTTAAATATGGTTGAACCGATTTTAATGGGACCTTTATCGTACCGGAAGTAGTCTGATAAAAAAAACATAGCTAAGCTTTATTTAAATTAAGCTTAAAGAAATATAGCTTCCCATTCTGCCTTTTACATAATACGTAACGGTGTTAATAATAAAGTAAAATAGACGAACAAACCATGTAGGCAATACCAAGTTACTAATGAAGATGGAAATTTCCTTAAAACACCCTAGAAATTAGACATTTTATGGGGTTTATATGACGGGTGTGTTAATTCGGTAACCTTTCCGCTTGGATTATGGGCCAAACCTTTTGGGAGTTAGCAGATAATTGACAAATTGTACCAGATTTGCTTTAAATATTACGCCATGCAAAGGTTGAAATATATAATCAGTTAAAATATTTGTATTATAAGATATGCTTCAAGATTTTCCTTTGATGATTAAAATATAGATGTTTTTTTTTTTAAATTAACTTATTTAGTTAACGATTACATTTTAATTTGAATGACTTGGCCATCGGACGGAAACACAAGAATAATCTACTATTTTAAATAGTCCTCATTAAACATACCGTTGGTGGCTCAAATTTATGCATACATAAACATAAATAATGCGCTCAGAACGCTAACATCAGGTAAATTTTGTTATTTGCCGTGTGCGATAGCCAAGTCATCCTATTTATCAACCGACTTCCAAAAAGGAGGAGGTTCTTAATTCGACAAGCCAGCGATTCGGTGCCAGCCAATACAAATCAAAGCACACCGAAAATATCTGATTGGGTATCTATTCTAAATGAAAACCCCCGTTTAGTTATAAAAATAACTAAATAAAGTAAAAATACTTTTCAGTGCCTGGAAGTAGGTTTTTTTTAAGTTTTGTTTTTAAAGAAATAAAGATCTAATATTGATACGGTCTCTATAAAATGTTGTTATTTAACTAATTAGGTAACAATTTATGACAAAGTTGTAGGATAGATGCTTCCATATATATGTAGGTACTGAATAAATTAACCGACTTGGTTTTACATTAGATCTTAAAACTTTCTGCAGTAAAAAGACTGCGTTGCGCGACTTGCATTTTTTTACATTTTATATTTTTCATATTAAGAGGATTAAGTCAATAAATGTTAAAGCTTTTGTTAACTCGTTTGGCTCAGTTTGTAGTGACCCTACTTGCTGTGCCAGCGGTCGCGGGTTCGAGTCCCGCTGGGGGCATTCATTTGTGTGATAAGCACGAATGTTTGTAATCCAGTCATGGATGTTTATATTTATAATATGTATGTATTTAAAGTTATAGTGTAGTGTGTCAACTATCTGGTATCCGTAACATAGTCCTTGTAGTTTGCCATGGAGCTAGATGGTGCTGTGTGTTAATGTCCCAACATATTTATTTATTTAAAGCTAACAAACTTTACCTTTTCATACATTTTTCATATTAACATACTCGCTTGTAATATTAATGAAAAGGCTTCTTGTTTAAACTAGTAGTTAATGTGTTAAAACCAACTTAAGCCTGTGGGCTGGCAAGACTCAGTAGGACGTTTAGGTCTCCTTTATGTTTCCTTAATAGCTTCACATAATTTACTTGGTAGCTTTACTGAATATAGTACATTTACATGGAAATGTTTTGTTTTATTGTGGCTTTGAAATTGAAATTATACTTTGGCTAATACCGTAAACAGTTAATTGTTTATCTAATATTATTATACAATTTGTATAGAGCTTTCAAGTAGCTGGGGTATAATAAATTTATTTGTAGGTAAAATGTGAGGTGAGTCTAAGTTTTTGTCCATTTTTAGGGTTCCGTACCTCGAAAGATCACTTTCTTGTCTGTATGTTTGTCCGTGTATCACCACCGATTTTCTCAGGAACTGGTGGACCTAGCAAGTTGAAATTTATACCAGATACTGAAGTCTATAGTCCCTATTAGGTGTATAAAAATCAAGGTCCTGAGACAACACGATAAAAAGATATGGGCAAATTTAGATTTTCGCGAAACTTAACTTGTAGATACCAAAGTTTTCCTTCATTTTTAACTTTTGTTATTTTTCGGAATTTTTCCTTTACTTGTGCTGTAAGACCTTGCTTTTGACCAAAATTGACAATTCTAGGTTAACCGGAAGTACCCTAAAGGTTTTGGGTCGAAAACCTATATGGTAGTTCCCGTTGACCTAGAATCACGAAATTGGGCAAAAAGCAAGGTGTTACAGCACAAATAAAGGAAAAATTCCAAAAAATAAAAAAAAATGAAAATAAAGGTTCCGTACAAATTTGTACGGAGCTCTCGGTAGGCGAGTCCGACTTGCACTTGTCCGGATTTTTAAATATTTCGTTGTAAGATACTTTGTAAAATCTTAATAAAATTAAAAAAAATTAAGATGACGACGATACACACAATGTTTCTGACTTTGGAAGTAAATATCTCGGCAACTAACGGCTTGAATAAAAATTTAATTCAAAAATATGTATTACAATTTAAAATATCTATCCAGAAAATTGAAACATAATGCCTATAACCTTTTCAAATACTCCCAATTTTTACAGATGACAACCATATGAAAATCCATCATACGAATCTCAAATTCTATCTGAACAAACAGAAACTCAAATTTTATGTATATATATTATAATAAAAGTGTAATTGATCGCTGTCTGTACATGGAAGATGGAAGATTTGAGAAAAACTATTGTTGGCTGTCTTTATTAACGCAATGGAACCCAAAACAATGATTTTTAGAATTCATGTCTTATCTGCGCGTTTGTGCGCAATAATCTCAGAAATGGCTTAACCGAATTGAATGCGGTTTCCACTAATGTATTGTGGTAAGCTTCACTTAATATTAAGTATTTGTTCTATTTCAATCGCTTCATAATTAAAAAAGTTATGTCAATTTAAAAAATCACCTAGGGACGAACCCGAGCGAAGCGATGGTGAGTCGCTAGTTATATAATATGTAGTGATGAAGTCGGTGATCATGGCTTAAAAAAATTGTAAATAAAAAAACTCTAATTCTTGAACTCCTTACTTTCAACCCGACTTGTACAACTCGACTAGCTTATACATAAATAATTAAGCATTCAATATCGCGAAAATCTAAGAAAGTATAAGCATTTTCTTTGTAATTTCTAGACAAACAAAACAATTTGACTTTATAATGTAATGTACTGAAGTTATTTTAGTATTAACTGTGTATTTCTAACCACTACCAACCCAAGACATGTTCGTAACCGCATAGATGTGGTCGCAATAAAATAACTGTTATGATTCCGTTTCTGTAGCGCTTATGCGTTTTCTAGACCATATGTCTTAAGTATCATGTTATTTTATTAGATGTAATGTCATTTTGAAGCTTCCTTATACATTACCAGTTTATTCAGTTGGTATGATAGCATCTCAATTAAAAAACAGTTTTGTTATGAAATATACAGTAATTTATATAACAGGCTGTTTTAAATTGATTTACTTATTGCCTAAAATTTCTGAGAAGACCTAATGGCTAATAGATTTAAATAATGCTAGCGACTTATCCTCGCTCCGCTCGAGTTCGTCCCTAATTACGTTTTAACGTTTAGTATAGATTTCTCAGAGATGAGATAATTTCCTGCGGTAAAAAGCGTCCTATATTTGACCCGGATAGCCAGCTATGATCATATCGAATTTCATCAAAATCTGTCTAGTGGTTGATGCGGTCACAGACAGGCAGACAGACAAAAATTCTAAAAACTATACATTTGGCCTGTGTATCGATAATAATGACTATTTCAATAAGATTTTCCAAAAAATATTTAATGTACAGATTCGACTCAGTTAGAATTTTATTATATGTATGGATAGTCTTATGGTAAAGTAAAACATCATGAAAATTGCATGTCTGAGAGAGCCTAGCAAGCTTTTGAAGATATGTGAAGTCCGCTAACCCGTAATTGGCCAGTGTGTTGGACTATGGCCTGATCCCAACAGTGGGACGTTAATAAAAGCTGAATCAGAGTTCTACTTTTTGCCCCATGAAGAAAAAAAAATTAGTTATATAAACTATTGAGAATAAGATATACTCGTAAAGACAAAACGTTACAAAAGAGTACTACTCGCTAATTAAACATTTTCGCTATACGGAAATGAATTTACAACCTCAGGAATAAGTATTGCCGGTCCAACTAACCCCATTGCGCTACAACGGTTATAATATAATAATTATAATTATGTCTTAAGTAATATGACCACGCCTTTTCCTTGCTGGCTTCCGTATTGGTGTAAAATTATGAGCTAAAATAATTATGTATATATACTGCGATTTTTATGTGGAGTCGTAAAACAGCATCGTTTCATGTAATTGCTTCGTACAGAGCAAAATTAGACCCGTTAAGGTATTATGTTGTACGTAATTTTAAATTTTTATGCTTTTGAATGTGCTAACCTATGGGTTGGTGGGTTTTTGGTTTTTTTTTCACGGAAATAGAAATGGATGAAATTGAAATTAAGAATGTTCTCCAAAGATTCATAATAATTTTGCTTTAACAAAAGCTTTGGAAAGACTTTTATACTATTGTAAATGCAAAAACTTGTATTATTATGTAGCCTATATGTTATATATATATATATATATATATATATATATATATAAAGACGCTGCCTGTATATAATATTGTAAATAAAAGGTATCTTTATTTAAAATACATGTGACCAAACAATAAGTCGTTGGAGTCTTGATAGATTATAATATTACATGCGCGTGCGATGCAGATACCAGTTATAAAATGTACATTTTACAAATTCAATCTATATACAGATAAATGAAATTGAAGTGTCTATTTGTAATGTCAAAATAACATAAGTATTTACGGTACTAAGATTTTTTTTTTTAATTTTGTGTTTCTGTCTGTTTGTTCCGGCTAATCTCCGTAATGGCTGCACTGATTTTGATGGGACTTTCACTGGCAAATAGCTCATATTGTTATACGTAATAACTTAGGCTATTTTTATTTTAGAAAAAAGAATTAGGGTTCCGTTCAAATTGATTAAAACTTTCTATGGACGCACCCGAGCGAAGCGAGGTTAAGTCGCTAGTTAAAAATAAAACTAGTAGTATTCATTTCAGTTCAAAGTGACCATGAAGTTATTTTCTATATTTACCACATACTGATGCGTTTCATTAACCACAAACCACATAGATCCATAAAAACTTGTTCATCTATCCGTTCTCGTAACGTATTTATCCTTTACTATAGATTTTACTCGATTCTCGATATCGAAATAGTAATACTTTCTGAGATTTACGCGAATATTTGACATTTTATTTAAAATTATCAGTTTGGATTTTTTTGCGAATTTATTTTGGTTTTTGGTTCCCGAAGTTTCGAATCCTTAACAGCAATTTTGGTCACAGGAGAGACTAAGGTGATAGATGTCTCAGAGGTATTATATAGTTGTTACAGACAGTCTACCAACAAAATAACTAAATGAATTCAAAAAACTTGAAAAATGGCACAATAGTACCTTAAAATATTTGTTAATTTTAATTTTAAACATTTAAAAAAAGAATATACAATTATAAAAACGAACCAGTAGATTTCTGAGATTAGCACATTCAAACAAACAAACTCTTCCCCTATATAAATGAGTATAGATATTGTTTTCTAGTTGAAAAAAACACATAAAAGGTATAATCATTTGGATCGGTGCTACCTTTCACATTTATTTTTATACTAAGTTTCATCCAAATCTACCCAGCCGTTAGTGTATAGCTGTAACAAATATACACATTAATAAAATAATAGTAAAGCGACAAGTAGTCATTACAATCATGGATAAACGAAGGTTTTATAGGGTTCAATATACTTAGATGTGTTGTGAACTTATCAAGTCAATAGATGAGAGTGACGCACGTACAGCGTGATAAAAAAGTAATAAAATTATAATAATAATATTTGTTTGAATAGATATAAATAAAAGTGTCTGTTTAAAATTGGTAAATTAAACTATTCTTTTAAATCTATTGAGTCTAGAAGTGCTATAACTAATAAACTTATAAATAATTAATAAAACCATTCACTCCCAACCAACTTTTCAAATAAAAACACACACAACACCAGCAACATGCACAAAATCGAACCAAATATGGAATAAAAATTATTACATTTGAAGGAGCACAGCTTTACAATTCTTTGCCAAAAACTTTAAATATGTTCAAAAAAACTTAAAACATTACATTTATGTCATGAAAGAATCTAGATTTTGTTTAGAATCACCACTGTTTTAAATTGTAGACTATAATCTTGTACTACTTAAATTTCCTAATGTAAGTGAACATTGTTCTTTTTTGGAAATAAAAACATCTTTAACCCGAATAATATAGTTTTATGGTGGAAAAAAACATGACGGGGAAACCGGCATGTCTGAGAGAACCTAGCAAGTTTTCGAAAGATATGTGAAGTCCGCCAACTCGCACTTGGCCAGCGTAGTGGATTATGGCCTAGTCCCCCTCTTATTGAAGGGAGGCCCGTGCCCAGCAATGGGATCTTAAAAAGGGTTGAATACATAAATTAAACTAGCATATAGGACGTATCATAAACTAGATTGAATAGAGAGTTTTTAATTGGTACGATTCTCGTATGGGGTGTATCATACATTCTTTTTGTTCTGGTTAAGACAATATACCATTTAATACTGTCTCCTGATTAATCCTCACGGAATCGATGTATGTCGAGTATAAGAATTAAATAAAAGTGTACATTAATAATAAAATTTGTAGCTTCTTCTAAGCTAAAAACATAATGGAGAATGGAAATAAATAGTTTTATAAAGTTAAAACAAAATTCTACAGGTAGATAATGAAGACGTAGACTAAACATCTAAAACGAAACTTGAGAAGCTCATCATTGCTTTAGCTTAGTGATTGTCTACACTAATTAACATCTATGGATTTGTATACATATGTATATATGTTGTTTTAAAGTCGCATATAGTAAGGAACTTAAAATACATTTTTTATATAAATATTTTATTTTATAAAACAGTGGTTTTTCCGTGATCCGGTAACAGACTGACAGGCAGACTAACCGACAAAAATCCTAAAAACTATAGATTCGGCCTCTGTATCGATAATAATGACTATTTCAATAAGATATTCCAAAAAAATATTTAATTTACAGATTCGGCTTAGTTACAATTTTATTATATGTATAGACAAATAAAGATCGTATTAAAATATTCTATTAGTGAGAAGTTTTAACTTTATTATAATGAATTAAAAATTACAACTGTACGAATATAATTAAACTATAATTAAGTCATAATATTCACTAACCTATAATTTACGTAATGGAAAACTATTAAACTATAATTGAAAAGGAAAATTAAAAATAAATAATAGCAAATTTCATCCTCCACGTTTATCCATACTTTATAGATAGTAAATCTAAACGATACGAAAGGCTTAATCGATAGTCTATTTGTGAACATCCTGTATCGTCTGGTTTAGCGGTCCACATCCGTTATACGTTACACCTGCTGTTGCGTTAATCTTATATGAAGTTTAAATATTATGTAACATAAGGCTCAAATGATGAGATTTTATTTAGATTGGTCTATTATTAAAATAAGACAGTTAATGTGTATGTTTTTTACTTTATTACGTTGAAACAACTAAATGTATTTTAATGAAATTTAGTATACAGATAGGATATGACTTGGACGTTGAGTCCCTAGACACCCTACTGAATCAACGGAGCAAAGCAAGGGTAAGTCACTAGTATTCAACCTTTTTTAACGTCTCACTTCTGGGTACGAGTCGCCCTTCAATACGAGCCTTCAATACGAGGGGGATCAGGCTATAGTCCACCACGCCGGCCAAGTGCGGGTTGGCAGACTTCACATGTTTTTGGAAAACTTGCTAGGTTCTCTTAGACAATGCATGTCAGGTTTCCTCATGATTATTTTGTTTACCGTAAAACTCTAGTATATTTAAAAAAGAAGAATTTTAATATTAAATATAACCAAATTATTTGTTTGCAATTCAATGAGCAAATAAAAATGTATTTCATTCACTTTGTGTATAGATATTTAAAAACATACGCTATTTTTGCTTTAGTTAATTTCTCTAAACATGACTATCGCTTTATATCAGACTAGCGACTCATATTCGCTTCGCTCGGGTTAGTCTCTAGGTTGCTTCCCCATACAAATTTTCACCACCATTTTCACACCTTTAAGGGATGATTTTCGGGATAAAAACTCTCCTGTACCCTTTTCAGGGTCTCAAACTATCTTCTTACCAATTTTCATCCAAATCGGTTTATTAATTTCGGAGCCTATTCGATATAAACAAACAAATAAAAAAACAAATTTTTCCTCTTTATAATATTAGACTGTCGCGTAAAACTAAGAAAAATAACATTAGAAATTTCATTGTAGTGTATAGTGGCAGTGCAAGTAAGGCATAATAAGATATTATTTAGATTTTAATAAATTGTATGGTTGTAAAATACAATAATATTTTAAATGCAAATAGTTTACGAATGAATGTATTTGTTGGTTGTTCCCGTTGTGGTCAACGAGTTGAATTCAAACTCTAACTGGAGATTGCTTATGTTTTGGGCTTATATATTTTTAATGAAATAAATTTGGACAAACAGAGTCGGGGACATAATATAATATTATGGCTTGAGCTGTCACATATTAATCTTTGATATTTCATTATTTGACGACACGTTTGGCTAGTTTGTAGTAACCCCACTTGCTGTGCCAGGGGTCGCGGGTTCGAGTCCTGCTGGGGGCATTCATTTGTGTGATGAGCACGAATGTTTGTACTCTAGTCATGGGTGTTTATATTTATAATATGTATGTATTTAAAGTTATATATGTGTAGTGTATCAACTATCTGGTATTCATAACTCAAGCCTCGTACCTTACCATGGAACTAGATGGTGCTGTGTGTTAATGTACCAACATACTTATTATTATTTATTATTCTGAAAAATTCATTTCACGCGAGCACTGATTTTAACACAGAATAAAAGTATAAATTATAACCCATAAAAAGAATCTATATTTAAAGAGGCAAAGACAAAACATTTTAGTACCTTTTTCTCCTCTGCTTTGTCAAGCGATTTACATTTTTGTTTAGTACATTTGACGAGCTTTATTGTTATTAATAAAAAAATATGTCACAATACTTATTTAACATAGATAAATTATGTTCATATACGTTTTTCTCATATTTTCAATAATATGGTCGAATTTTGACAACTAAGCAAATACAACAATACCTACAAACAAAGAAACAAGCAAGCAAATAAACAAACAAACAAACATAAAAATGAATCTTTTTAATATTAATAGAGATATAGATAAATAGCGCAATTTTTTAATGTATTCAGCCCTTTTTGACGTTCCCTTTAATACGAGGGGACGTTTTTTAATAATAAATACCAATTAAAAATAAGAAAATAAAATTATGCTTTTAATATCATTTCGTTTGCGTTAACAATTACAATGTAATAATATATGGTGCATAAAACCCGCCCTTCCCATATGAGAGCGTCTCAAGTATTTTATACTCGGGAATAAATCTGTGACTCGCCACCTGGCTTTGTGGAATGCGACCCTGCGATGTGTGGTACAAGTTGAAAGGATTCGAAACAAAATTGTTTAATATTAATCCGTATTTCCGTATTAATATTATAAATGTTAGTTTGTGAGTATGTATATATGTTTGTTACTCTTTCACACCAGAACGGCTGAACGGATCTCGATGAAATTTGGCACAGAGATAGATTATAGTCTGGAATAACACATAGGACCTATAACACATAGGACTTTTTATCCCGGAAAAATATACGGTTCCCGAGGGATAGATTTGTTTTTATTTTCCTTGAGGTGAACCCGAGCGAAGCGAGGGTAAGCCGATAGTTATAATAATTTAATTAGTTTGTTTGTTGAAAATAGTATCTGAAACTAACGAATTGATTATAAAAATTCTCTCATTATCAAAAAGTTATATTTCTAAGCCCTTATACAGTTTATTATTATCGATGATATTTTTTACTAGCGACTTAGCTCGCTTCATTTTGATACATCCCTGAGTGCTTTTTCTGTATCCTATCTATTATTCCAGGCCATAGCCTATCTGTGTATTAAATATCATCAAAATCAGTCTACTCGTTTTAGCGTGAAGGAGTATAAACATACACCTAAATACACTTTTTTCATAATAATTCAGTAGTTTAATCTAGGATCACACTAATAAAACTTGAAGATATTTTTTGCATATATTCTTAAATTCAATACTTTTGCAACATAAACTTAATTCTTTTATAATCGTTAGTATGTCTGTCCGTGTGGAAGCTACTGGTTCGGAAAGCAGTTCTGAATTCATGATTAGACACTACAAGGTGTTACCGACAACTCTGCCTTTCTTAATCAAAAACGCGGAAAACAAATGAAAATCTGCGCCCTTTTACTATTTTCTCGGCCAAGGTCACATAAATAATTAAATGAAATGATTTATATATACATTATTACAAATTAGTCAAATATATTATATTTTTTTTTTTTCATTCAAACGCTCACATGAAAAAATGCAACATTACTCTATACTACTCGTATTATAGTCTTATATGATCTGTGCTCTGGCTTATATGATTTCTCAGAGATGAGATATTTTCCCGCAGTAAAATGTACCAATTATCATTATAACAAATTTCATCAAAATCTGTCCAGTAGCTTTCTCGTGATGCGTTCCCAGACAGACAAACAGACAAAAGTTATAAAAACTATAAATTCGGCCTCTGTATCGATAATAATGACTATTTCATTAAAATTTCCAAAAAAACATTTAATGTATATACAGATTCGACTTAGAATTTTATTATATGTACGAGAAAGGAACTATGGGCAAAAACTAGCAATAAATACGGAAAGAATTTATCTACTTAATAGAATGAATTTATTTCTGTAACGTATTCTGTTTGTATGTGCAGCAGGTGTTGCCATATCGAAAGTTTGATTAAAACAACGCAACAATTGCAATATTACAAGTAATTTTTTATATGGAAGCACTCTAATATATTAAATTGGCCTTTGAACGTCACCTATTATGGAGAAATTGAGATTTTTAATTAAAGTATAAAGCATAGGTATGTATGAGGCAATTTTTTATGCGAAATTACTTTATATTGTAATTAAATTTTAACAAATAGGTTTTTTGATTAATTACTAGGCGTAGCTTACGTGTTATATAGTGTCTAGTAAATTCATTTACGGTACTAGTATAGTGTTATATGATCTGTGCTGTATGTTCATGATCTTTATTTTGGCAATAAAGGCAGAGAAATCGTAGAGAATAGTAGAATACAGAGATTTCTCCGTTCTTTCGTTTCAACTACAGCAAAAAAAAAACGCATGTTAGATTGTTTATTTTTTATACTTTACGCTATTTTTATCAGACTTCATAATTTGATTGATTGACAAAATATTTATTTTTCTAAGAATCGATCTTGTAACCTCTAATTAATAAAATTGCTCTGTTATGACCGTTCGTCATACAAATTGCTGAACCTACTGAACCATAGGACTCAACTTAAATTTCATATTGGGGGTGGTGATAACTAATGACGAACTTTCATACGAGCTTTCCTCCCCTTTCGGGGTGATGAAGCAATAATGATCTCTTTTTCCTTGTTCAAGCCACAACTGTTCATAAAATATTTTCATAGAAATAGTTATGTAATAAGCAGTGGTCCCCATTAGTAACAAGCGTACTTGAATATCCATGTGAAGCGGGATTCAAGGCTGGATAAAATATGGTGGAAAAAAAACATTGTGAAGAAACCTGTAAGTCTTAGAAGACTTAACTAGTGTTCGAAAGACCAATCAACCAGCATTTGGCCAGAGAAGTAGAGTGTAGCCTGTTCCTCCTGTATTGAAGAGGGGTCCGTACTCAGCAGTGGGTTGGTTAAAAGGGATGAATACATACATATACCCCTAAAAAGCTTCTATAAAAGTTTATCATATTTAAATCTAATATGTAAAAATCTCATGTCACGGTGTTTGTGGTCGCACTCCTTCGAAACGGCTTGACCGATGTTACTGATTTTTTTGTACATTTGGTAGGATAGAGGATAGGTCGTAAAGTATTTTCACCCTCCTACCACCACCCCCCATTTTTTAATCGCGATTTTAGTATTTTTGAATGAACAATATTATGTATATAACCCGAGCGAAGCGAGGATTAGTCACTGTATAACATAAAGCCAAAGTTTTTTTGTAGATTGAAGGCGGGCGAAGCCGCGGGTTCTGCTAGTTAGTATTATAAACTTTGATATTTAAGCTTACCCTGCTATTACCAATAGAAAATTCGGGTTGCTTTAATCCAATAATGAATTATGTTAGATCTTTCTAGGTTACTGCAAAGCAAAGGTAGACAATAGTACGTTGTAATTCTTAATAATGCTGTTCCTAGATCTGAACCGTTGAGATTTATTTTGCACTAAAGGAATTGCACGTACAAACGGCTCAAGGCAATAAGTTATTACATAAAATCTTATTATATTTTACACTATCTTACATTTAATAAAACAGTAGCGCGATGCGCTTGGAATATTTTAAAATGCCTTAGGTTATGTTGACGCTAAAAGACTAGCTAAAACTAGCTTTTTGGAATTTATATGTGCTTATTTAACAGTATTATCTCTAATCTATACTAATATTATAAAGAGGAAAGATTTGTTTGTTTGTTTGTTTGTATTGAATAGGCTCTGAAATTACTGGATCGATTTAGATGAAATTTGGTAAGAAGGTAGTTTGAGACCCTGGGAAGGACATACGATAGTATTTATCCTGGAAATCATCCCTTAAGGGGGTGAGAATGGGGATCAAAATTTGTATGGGGAAGCAACCTAGGGACGAACCCGAGCAAAGCGATGGTCAGTCGCTAGTAATAAATAAAGTTTATTTTTGTGTTTGTTTGAATGCTATAATTTTTGGACGTACTTGTCAAATTAGGAGTTTTTCTTATATTTTATTACAGAAAATTATAGGCTACCTCAGAAAGAAAAAGAAAAAACGCTTACCTACAGATACTAATTTATATTAAAGAAATATAAAATAATCTTGGCTATATCTTGGCACGGGCTATCCTTCAATACGAGCGGGATCAGATCATAGTCCAGCACGCTGGCCATGTACGGGTTGGAAGACTTGATTCTTTAGAAAACTTAACTAGTTCTCCATGTTTCCTAACGATGTTTTTCTTCACTGTTAGGTTAGCTATTAACAGTCGGGTAATCATGTTAAAAATCTTTTAATTATAGAATTTTAATTAATTACGTAAGTTTAGTAAACAGCTTTTTTTTCACTAAGATTTCAAAGTCTTACTGGCACTAAATGCTGTGCACACATAATCTCATGGTAAGATCTTTGTCATTAAATTATGAAACATTCTTATCTTTTTCTCTAAATTTTATATTTAAACATTAATTAATATCTATAATTATATATTCACATTTAAAATTTAAGTGTGTTTGTTTATCTCCTTAATAAAAATATTCAAATAATTTATTCACTTACATAATAATCGACAATATAAAGCCTAAACCACAGATTCTATAATACTAGATTAAACGAATGGGTTAATGAAATTTTGCACAAAAGTCGCTTGGAGAACGATATCAAGCCCTAAGGAAAGAATCAATTTTGTATGAAGGTAAAAAGGGATGTAAAGGCCACTCGTTCAATAATATAAGATGCAAGTTTGTAATTTATATTGTATACAGAATATAGTTTCATGAAGAAAAAACCGATTTAAATAAAATACTGTACTAAAAACTGGCATTAAAGAGCAAAAAAATAACTAAATTACATTACAATTACTTTCTCATCTATTTGAATTTGTCGTCAAGTCCAAAACAAAATAATACTTAGCGATATCATCCGTAATTTCCATTATTATGATATAGTACTATGTAATATAGGTATGGGCAGTGGTAGCCCAGTGGTAACGCGCTTGCTTGGGAAACCGAGTGAAGCGGGTTCAAATCCCGGGTCTCGTACCTCTGATATTTTCATGTGCGAATCATTTCTAACATGATTACCACTCGCCTTACGGTGAAGGAAAACATCATGAGGAAATCTGCATATGTGAGAGAACCTAGCAGGTTTTCGAAAGACATGTGAAGTCTGCCAACCCGCACTTGGCCAGCGTGATGGACTGTGGCCAGATCCCTTTCGTATTGAAGGGAGGCCCGTGCCCAGCAGCGGGACGTTAAAAAGGGCTGAATACAATATAGGTATGCTACTGTTTTCCATATTTCAATTCAATTTGGCCATGAAATTAGTTCACAATTCACGAAAACATTGGTAAACAAATATAACTAATATCATTATATTAAGTAAAATTAAATTATAAGTAAAAAAAAATCTATAATAATATAAATAGCTTAAAAATTATAAGTTAAAATCAATACACATAATAAAACTGTAGAGGTCAAATGTCTGTAAACAGAAAAAAAAAACAGAACAAATCCAGATTTTTTTAATTTTTTTTGTTTCTCTGTCTGTTTGTATGGGCTAATCACCGAAACTGTTGGACCGATTTAAATGAAATTTTGCATGGTGGTACCTTATATCCCTGTTCAACATCTTAAACAATTTTCGTCTCAGAAAATTAAAGGATTCCCGTGGGATAGTTAAAAAACTATAGTAACTTATACAGCTTAGTACACAAAAAATGCTGATTAGATTTTAATGAAATTTTACAATAATATAGTTCATACGTCAGAATAACAAATTGACTACTTTTTATCCCAGAAAAATGTACGGTTCCCGTGGGATAGATTTGTTTTTGTCTGGAGGCGAACCTAAGCGAAGCTAGGGTGAGCCGCTAGTTATCAATAATACAAAAACCTTATTGAAGTCGGTTAAAATTCATATATATAGAAATTTTGAACTTCATAATTTACTCTTAACCACCAAATAGAAATATGTGTACGCACATCCGCGGGGCGTAACTAATAAAGCTTAATCCCACAAGAACTCACATATTAATTTAGAGAACACTCTTATCATTTCCAATCAAGATCTCAAAAGATACTCACCTATTAAGTAATATATGTCTATAAATATTACATTCTAACACTAATTAAATTCGACAGCACAGTAGTTTTAAGATTGCTTTTATTCAAGCACCTGTAATAATTTGGACGGATGCCAATAAAGTAGTAAACACCGATGGATAATAAACGTTGAAGTTAATGATTACTGATTTGAACGTTTTATCTTTTCAATCTAAAATATATCTCGTATGCAATGATATTGTAATAATTTATTCGATGTCCATATAAAAGTCGAAGTGGCTCTAAATTGGAAAATGAAATAAAATTAAATATTTATAGTTCGTTAACACATAGCCTTTATACTTTTAGTTACAGTGCGTATATTAATATAATGAATTTAGTCCTTTTTACCCGACTGCAAGGAAAGGGTTATTTTTTTGCGCCTATCTTTGTATATTTGTAATATTCTTTATTCCCTCATATATTTGAAACCACTCGATGGATTTCTTTAATTAAAGCATCGTAAGATTCGTTTCGTTAGTCCAAGTGTTCTTAGATAGGTGACATAAAAAAATGTCTGCGACTGCATAATACTATATTCCTTCATGAACTTGTTTTCATCTTTTTAGTTAGCTTTTATGCAGTCGGGTTTTTTATTTTTATAATATATTTTTTTATTAACGTCCTACTGCTGGGCACGGGTCTCCCTTCAATACGAGGGAATCAGATCATAGTTCACCACGCTGGTCAAGTGCGGGTTGGCGAACTGAGAATGTCTTTCGAAAACTTGTTAGGTTCTCTCGGACATGCAGGTTTGCTCATGAAGTTTTTCTTCACCTTAAGTGGTAATCATGTTAAAAAAGGCAGTGGTAGCCCAGTGACAACGCGCTCGCTTGAGAAATCATGTGAAGCGGATTCAAAACTCGTGTCCCGCACCTCTGATATTTTCATATGCGAATCATTCGCATATAGCGCGTATACTCTTCTATTATTAATTTAATTATTTACTTCACTATGCAAAATATTTTATATGTTTAGTTATTTGTATAACACAAATGCGTATATTACATTAATAACGCTAGCATAAAATATTAATACTCGTAATTTATTATTTATTAATTTTAATTCTCAAGCATACTCGCGCGAATGCCATAGTATGCGGTAGATCAGAGTTTATTTGACGCCTACCCTAAACTTTTTACATTTCTCCTAAAGAACAATAGATGTCGGACATTCATTGTGCTTTAGTTGCAATTTATGTAATCCAGTGTTTTGACCGACTCCAAGAAAGAGGTACTGGGTTCGAGTCCCAGGTCGGATCAAGTGATTGGGTGATTCTATTAAGATTTTTTCTTAAAGTACCTTGAAGAGTATAAAATGTAATCGGTCCTGTGTTTGATTTCTTGCCGGTTGAACCCCCCCCTCCCCCCACTCTGGCTAGTCTTAGTGAAATTAGTCGCTGTGACTGAATTAGGGTAGGAGGACTTAATTATAAAAGAAGCTAAGCTGTGGAACTTAAAAAGTGCTGAATTATTTTAATTATTATAGATTTAAAAAAGTTCAATTTAACTCTTTTGTTTAATGGCTAAAATAAGTAACATTTACTGAGTAAAAAGATTGGTAAGTATATTAATATAATCTATTTTTATTCTCACTATATACATTCGAAAATAGAAATAGATATTAACGAATGAGGCAACATATGAAAATATTTCCAGTTTATTTTAAAATCCCAGCCACCAACTATCTATTTTAGCGTGTGACTTTGTCAATCTGTTTAAATATATATAAAGGCAGCGGTAGCTCAGTGGTAATGTGCTTACTTTGAAAACCAAGTGTAAGGAGTTCAAGCTCGAGTCTTACAGTTTTGAGGTTTTTGGTTGAGAATCATTTTTAACATTACCACCTATTTTATAGTGAAAGATATATCAATAGAAATTATGTATTCAGCCCTTTTTAACGTCCCACTGCTGGGCACGGGCCTCCCTTCAATACGAGGGGAATCAGGCCATAGTCCACCGCGCTGGCAATGTGCGGGTTGGCAGACTTCACATGTCTTCCGAAAACTTGCTAGGTTCTCTCAGATATAAAGGTTTCCTCACGATGTTTTCCTTCACCGTAAGGCAAGTGGTAATCAAGTTAGAAATGATTCGCACATGAACATATCAGAGGTGCGGGACCCGGGATTTGAACCCGCTTCACTCGGTTTCCCAAGCGAGCGCGTTACCACTGGGCTACCACTGTTTAAAAAATTATGCATGCTCGAAACCTGACGGTTTAAAATAAACGTATGTGAAATACACCAATTCACATCTAGCCAGCGTGGTGGTTTGCAGCCCGTTGCACATGTTTTTTAAAATTAATTATTATGTCATATAGATATTATGTAGATTAAAGATTAATATTTGAATGATATTAAAAAAAAATATAGCCAAGTATTTGTGTCAAACACATTTTAACAATTCAATTAAAAATATAATATGAGAGCTATTTTCAAATTAAAAATGACACGAATCCTTAGAAAGATGCCATGGCTTAATTATTGAACAAACAAAATAATTTTAAATGATTATATCCAATTCGGGAAGGGAGAATTATTGTATGGTACGTTTTGGAGCGACTCCAAACGGTATAGAGATAAAATAAATTGAGTTCTAATTTAATTCAATAAGACCCCTTTTAGAATGAAAATTAAGAACCTAAGTCAGGTTCAAGTTACGAACAAATTAAGTACTTTGACGTTTCAAATATCTTGCCAGATAATTTTACCTTTTTTAGAAATTTTCAAGTTTTAATTAAATTATATTTTTGTTATGAAGATATTATAAGGATTTTAATTGTCAGAATGTTTGTTTTATTAATTAACAGTTGCTTTGCTCGGTTATGCGTCTTTTGTATCTATAACATCTATACTAATATTATAAAGAGGGAGAGTTTGTTTGTTAGAACGCAATAACCTCGAGAACCACTAATCTGATTTAAAAACCTTTTTGCATTAGATAGCCCGTTTATTGAGGAAGGAAAAATATCATTCCGGAAAAATGTAGGGTTCCCGTGGGATAGGTTTGTTTTTGCCTAGGGACGAACCCGAAACATAGCGAGGGTGAGTCGCTAGTTACTGATAAGTAGCACCCCGCTATCTTTATGACAAACTTACTAACAGTAGCGTCTAATATGTTACTCCAGATCATATTCTACTAAATTTTATCGAAATCTATCTAGCCATTTCAGCGTGAATCATTAACATACATACATATATGAACTTTCTCATTAATGAAAAGACTGTATAATAAAAAAAGATTTTTTCAAAATTGACAGGTAGTTGGAGATAATAACATTTTTGAACAAACAAAAAATGTCACTAGATTCAATATATTAGTATAGATTTTTTCGGTTTGTCTGATTGTTAGTACCTTTGACCATGCGTGTTCAATGTTATTAAAGCAAGTATAGTCTTTATACTGTGTATTTTAACTGAAAGAGCCCATAAAGAGTAACTAGAAAAAAAAAACAAAATAATGAATCTCTCGTATTTTCTCTTCTTTGTTTCATTCAAAGAAAGTATAATTTAAGTTTCACACAATATTTTTGAATAAAACCATAAAATACCAGTAAATAAATTAAATAAATATGTTGGGACATTAACACACAACACCATATATAGTTCCGTGGTAACTTACGAGGCTTGTTTTATGGATATCAGACACTACCCATATATAACTTTAAAAACATACATATTATAAATATAAAAACCCATGACTGGAGTACTAACATTCGTGCTAATCACACAAATAAATACCCACAGCAGGACTCAAACCTGCGACCGCTGGCACAGCAAGTAGCACTACAAACTGAGCCAAACGTATCGTCGACCAGTAGCCTTTATAGTTCAAAGTTAAATCAAAATTTTCTAAAGGATTTCGCAGACATTTTGAATATAAATCGAAGTTTATTAAACAATGTATGACATTCTCAGGGGAATTGTTCACATTATCTTTCTTTGTCCGTATAAGGAGCGGATTCGCACACTATAGTACAATTCTTTTGTTAACGTAACAGAATACAGATGTGTTAAATTAGAAGAATTAACGGTGATCAAGTAAAAAGTGATAAAGCCATGATTGTTTTACTTTACAAAGGGTTACTCTTAATTTATAGGGATGAAGTATAAAACCGTTTTGGAGAAACATGCGTGTACTGAAGCGCCCACGGAAAGTAAATAATATTATATATCATTTGTCAGACAATAACAACGATTACCATGGCAACAAACAGTTATCAGTTCAGTTAACTTTATCATGTCGCTTTTTGGCTGTCGGTCTGCGCGCGTCGTAAAAATTTAACACTCACAATTTTTTCCAAACGTCCCAAAACAAGTATAACTTCAAAAACATTTATTGCCATAAAAAAGGAAAACAATTATTAAAATTAGCTTAATTTACTTTATAGCAAACTGTTATAGCTCAGCTGATGCTGCTAAGATCGAAATACTAAATAGTGCTGCTTTTCAGTTACACACAACTCCCTACTATGTTGAGCAAAAACAAGACAAAAAGGAATATAATATTATGCACATATTCCTGTATTCTCATCTTTCTGATTAACTATGCTGAGAGCGGATTAAGTCAGCTTTTGTTTTAATATGAGTGTGTTTATGTTAAATCGTTGTTTCAGCGAGTCAACCGACTTCAAAGAAAGAGGTTCTCAATTCGGGTGTACCTCGTTATTCTGGTACTATCATTAAAACGGTGGACATAAGATTTAGGAACTCTACAAAGGATTTCGGTGTTGTTTGACAAAACAGTCTATAATTTTGTTCTCCTCTGTATATCAATCGACTTCCTTTTTTTTGTTTAGTAGCTATTGACGAGCTTTATTGCTATAAATAAAGTTTAAAAAAAATGTTTCTTTTTTTATTTTTTTTTTATTTATTGCTCAGGTGTGTCTCTAGGTATAGTTTTTTTTTGTGCGAAACCTTAATTCTTTTTCTAAAATAAAAGTAACCTAAGTTACTCTTTATAACATCAGCTAACAGCCAGTGAAAGACCCGTCAAAATCAGTTCAGCCGTTTTTTAGATTAGCTAGAATAAACAGACAGACAGACAAAAAAAAATTAAAAATTGAGTTTTTCTAATAAGTACCGTATATAATTTCATATGTATTTGGTAAAAAGCTATTATTTTGACATTACAAACAGATACTTCAATTTTATTTATCTGTATAGATTATAGATGAATTTCGATCACTGTGGAGGTGTAGTATTTAATACTAAGCGTACTTATACACTGCTAGTAGATGGATTCGGGTAATATTTTAATTCAAACATTAGGTATACTAGTAACTTTATTGAAGCCATTCGTAGCGAGGACATAGAACAGCGTTATACATGTTCCTACCGGGAGCTGTTTCATTCGCTTCCGTAATTTTAAGGTATCGTAAAATTTATATGAATTTATTATTATCATTGAACATTTATATGAAATTCTGTTTTACCTTTCATGAAAACTTTAAGCGTGTCCGTTAAATTGATATGTGATCTGCTCAGTACTTTAATTTACTTATTCGTTTATTCGTTTGATTTTGCTGTAAGTATGGCTGCATAGTGTTTATGTAATAAGAGCTCTGAATCGAATATATGTATATATATTCGATAAAGTTACTTCAATCGAACTACTAATTTTGACAATATCGCCTTAAAAGCTTGGAATTTAATAGAATAAATCTGTCAATAGCTCCGGTCTTAAGACTGCCAAGGAGATCTAGAGTAAGTTATTGCATATAAGCTTCTAGTAATATCCTTTACGGGGCACGTAAAGGCAATGTAGTGACACTTTCTGTTGAATTTTAGACGTGTACTGTATGGCGGATTTAATAATAACTTTTTATAAACTACCAGCGTTAATATAGAAATTTGTATAAATATATTTAAATATCTAGCTCTTAACTCTTAACTTAAAATCCTTAAAATTACGAGAGGTACCAAGTGCCAACGAACTTACGACCTCTGAGATGAAGACAGTGACGCTGCCACTGAGCCACTCTGTCACAGCAAATCAATACACCTCAAGACATATGGGCTGGTTATAAATTCTAAAATACATAAAGCTGTCCTGACCGAAGCACAGAATGAACACTAATAAATAATTCGGATCGGTTGCAAGACGGCAGTTTCTGCTGCACTGCTTCCACAGTATCGTTTAGTTTGACTTACTAATGGCCCTAGTTCTATTTAATGTAATGCTTCATCGATAACTTTATATATATTGGAAAAATTTTATACAATTCATATGCTGAAATATTATTTTGCCTATATAAGTTTTTTCATTAGAAATTTATCAACTAGAAGGGTTTTATTAAATTACTTTGTCAAAGATCGCAAGATATTTTTAACTTAAGTATCCATATTTACTAATATCGTAAATGTGAAAGAAACTCTGTCTGTCTGTGTTACTTTTACACGCTTCAACTGATGAACGGATTTCGATGAAATTTGGCAAAGCTATAGATTGCATCCTGGGGAAGGACATAAGCTAGCTTTCATGATCTCAAGTTACAACGCGAGCGAAGCTGCGGGAAAAAACTAGCATTATAATAATACTTTCTTAGATTTACGGGAATATTTGACATTTAAAATTAAACTATCATTTCGGATTTTTTCGCGGATTTATTTTGATTTTTGGTTCCCAACATTAGTTGGGACACCATAGTCACCTTACATAACATCTTAGTTTCTCCTGTGACCATGATTGCTGTAAAGCATTCGAAACGTCGGGAACCAAAAATCAAAATATATCCGCGGAAAACTCCGAAAATATCTTCTTATTTAAAATAGCAAAAGGAATATTAATATAATGAAATCCAAATAAAATAAATGCCTAACAACTTCAAATAGCGCTTGATATAACAAGTCATTAAACGTACTAAATAAATATACTCATAATATTTACTCGTATAACTTAGACAGAAATTTCCAACAAATTATCAAATAAGAACTAAAATTACAGTTTTAAAAACAAATGAGCTTAACTCAAAAAGCTTGCAAAGGCCTTTGAAGATTTCTACTAACCATTTTCGGGCTCCACAATCATACCTGTTTTCATACAAATTTTTCTAATCAATACGATAACTACTAGGAGCTAGATAAATTTGACTTCCAAGATTTTTTTACATAGTAACAAGTATGTATTCAGTCTTTTTTAAAGTCCCACTGCTAATTACAGTCCCCACTTCAATAAGAGAGGGATAAAGGCCATAGTTTATTACATTGACCATATACGGGATGACGGACTTCATTTGTTTTTTAAACTTGTGAGATTTGTTCACGGTGTTGTATGTCACCGTAAATCGAGTGGTCATATCAAAAGTGATTTTAGATTTGAATCCGCTTCACTTGGTTTTTCAAGCAAGCGCGTTACCATTGAGCTACCACTGTCTTTCAGAAGTGAAACTAATAAAAATGTGCTAGAATGGATGCGCTATCGCATGTCACTGTTTCCTTCTAAAGAGAGTGTGAAGTTAAAAAAACAAGCCGTTGTTGAACAATTCTAAAACTAGTGCAGTTACATAAATAACCGAGCCGGTCTAAACTTTTCGCTTTCCTTGTACATTCAAGTATGGAGTATGACAGTGTGAGGTTGGCAGAGATAGATGGTTGAACATTTTGTCGTACGTTTTACCGATTCTCAAAGGAATTTTCACAAATACTATGACATATAGTTTTGAATTTTATCTTAACTGTAAATATAATAAACTATATAAAAAAAACGTGTGTGTGTACTTATGTTTGCACGTAAGAAGTTATACTTCTTTGGCGTAACAGAACAAAAGTAGCTAAAGATTTTATTCCGTATGTCACAACTCTCTGTTTGTAAAAGGAATATTACGACATATTACATTAATATATTTATAGAATATCATTTAAGGAAAGAATATAATTATATTTATTTCTCAGACAATAACAACGGTTACCATGGCAACAGACAGTAATCAGCTAACTTCATCATGTCGCTTTTTGGCTGTCATCGTAAAAATTTTACTCTATATTTTTTTCCAAACGTCCCAAAAGAAGTATAACTTCTGTATAAAGTATAATTTTCTGAAATTTTTAGTTTCGGCTATAGGCGTGGATAGTTCCATTTTGTACCGTTTACCTAAAACTAATAACAAAATAAGGAAAGCAGTGTATATGAAGCAAGATAATATACATAATAAATTTTTCATTTCATAATGCAGTCTCAAATTTGTTGCTTAGAATGCGCACTAAATTCACCCTGAAAGTTAAGTGAAATTACATCCGCTTTTAGCTCTACTATAATTTATTTCTGTTGGTTAGTAAAATTATTTATGGCTGCAATACATACTGATCTGCGCTTCGGTTTAATTTTTGTGGTCTCAAAAATATTGTGACTTTCCATATTCACGACAATGTACCACCACGTGCATGTTATTATCTTTTCCGATAAAAATATGTATATTTATATAAATTAACATATTATGTAATACATATCTGTATAATATATATGCATATATACCGATGATGTGAATGCACTTCATTGTTTATTGTATAAAAATAACGCAACTCACACATATTTCAAAAATACCTACTCTATGCGAGGGTGAGTCGCTAGTCATTATATATACACACACACACACACACACACACACACATATATATATATATATATATATATATTACATAATATGTTAATTTACATGAATTTATATCTTTAATAACTTACGAACGGCTGGACCGATTTTTATAATCTTTAATTCGTTGGACTTGTCTTGTGCTTGATTATGTGCTGTAAATGTATATTATTAACTAACGTTTAACTGACTTTTGTATTTATAATATTGTACAAGTTACACGGTTACACTGTATATTTTTATACAAGAAAAAATGAATGCTTCACACTTTCAGTAAGAGTCAATTTCGAATCATACTGCAGCAACGTTTCTTGTATAAATATGCTTTTCCAGACCGATATCGGATCGAGAACAGACTTTGATAGTGTGGATCGACCCTAGAACAGACTTTGATAGTGTGGATCGACCCTAATAAATTAAATGTTAGTAAAAAATAATATTATATCACTAAGCAAAATGTATTGTTTCAGATTTAACTAAAGTATAAGAAGAACCTATTTCAATGACGTTCCCATATGGCTATACAAAATAAAAACTACACGAGCACATCAAAATGGTTACTGAAGAAACAGATGAAGTTAAAATTACTAAATATGAATCTAATGATACTAATAACATACATAAAGAGAAGATAACAGACAGTAATTCTTCAAAAGTAAAGCGATCAAGAAGATTTATGGTAAAATCAAGAATAACCAGTAGAAATGCAAATACATTGTTTCTTTTGTTGAGGATAGTTGAACATTTTGTGGTTTTTATAAAACAATGGACGTTTTTGTTTCTACTCGTTAATAGCGTTAGTGGATTCACTCAGCAGAAGTTTGCAATTGAGCCGCAAGACCAGGTGAGATATTTCTTTTTGTTTATTACTTATATATAATAAAATTTTGAGTCGATCTGTACATCAAATATTTTTTGGAAAATCTTATTGAAATAGTCATGATTATCGAAACAGAGGCCGAATTTAGTTTTTATAATTTTTGTCTATCTGTCTGGAAATGCATCACAAGAAAACCACTGGACAGATTTTGATGAATTTGGTATGATCACAGCTCGTTATCCGGGTTAACATTTAGGATACTTTTTACTGCAGGAAAATGTCTCATCATGCTAAAAAATACTTAACGACCTATTCTCATTCATACTCAAATATACAAAAAAAAAAAAAAAAAACATTATAATCGGTCGAGCCGTGTCGGAGGAGTGCGACCACAAACACCATGACACGAGATATTTACTTATACATATATTAGATAAGTAATTTTTTTAAACATTAACCATTACTTTCGTTAGTAGTTAAATGAATAAAAAAGCAGTAAAATGAAAGATTAAATTGATATAATTCCATTATCCAAGATAAATCTTCATATAAGCAAATATTTTATATAGTTAATTAATTTCAGTATAATTAATCGGTTTAGTGACGTGAAAAATTGAATAAACGAGAACATTCAACGTTGTTTTTAAGTCACATGTTGTCACATCTATTTGTGCAGGTGTTTTGATAGTACGTTACAAAACCGTTCAATCTAAAATATTTCCATATGAATGTGAAATTTTTTAGATTGAGTAAATTTTGTACTAGTTGAACGTATTTTAAACTAGCTTTTGTTACTTCACTAACGTATTTGTAGGGAAAAATAGAAAGCTTTTTAAGCTTAAAGTTACTTATTCATATCATATTGAACATATTTTACAGTCTTTATTAAACATAAGTTATAGAACCGTAGATATTTTAACGTTCTTTCTACGAGTGTTTTAACGATATCATAAAAATGTGTTATTATGATTTTGAAACAATATATTACATAGTATTCTGGTGGTACTAAAGTATTGCTTTGTCATTGAAACTTCAAATAATAACAGTAAAGAAATGACTAAACAAAATGAAATGAGACTTATACTAGGGTCTACTTCTAAAAGTAATAGATAATACTTGAGTGATTTTTGTGTATATAACGCAATTTCATTCAAAAAGGTTAATTTTGCTTACGTTCAAACAAGATTTAATATAAAACTAGTGGCTCATCCTCGCTTTGCTCGGGTTCACCTCTAGGAAAATAAAAACAAACCTATCCCACGGGAACCGCACATTTTTCCAGGATAAAAAGTAGCCTATGTGTTATTCCGGACTATAATCTATCTTTGTGTAAAATTTCATCTACATCCGTTCAGACGTTCTGGCGTGAAAGTGTAACAAACCTATCCCACGGGAACCGTACATTTTTCCGGGATAAATAATAGCCCATATATTATTCCAGACTATAGTCTATCTCTGTGCCACATTTCATCCAAATCCGTTCAGCCGTTCTGGCGTGAATGAGTAACAAACATACATACATACATTCTTACAAACTTTCGCGTTTATAATATTAGTAGGATGTTATTAAAAAAATCATTAATTAAAATCATTATTCTTGAACTCAAATATTTAAATTTATACAATAAATTTGCTTTTAAAGCTATATGATTGTTACTGCCGAATTTAATGTTAAGAAAAACCTTCCGAAATTCTTGAGGCAAGGAATTTTTAATATCCACTGATGCTTCCAATACAACCTACTTTAACTTGCACTGTTTACATAAAATGTAAGGATCTGTACATAATTCACTAAATTAGTGTTTCAAAATTCAACAATAATATTGAAAATTTGAGGAAAACTTATATGTTACCAATCATAACTTATCAAAAAAAACAAAAAAAAAACGATAGACTAAGAGAGAGAAAAAAGATACTGTTTTGTCTTTGCCTATTTTATATATAAATAAATAAATATGTTGGGACATTAACACACAGTACCATCTAGTTCCATGGTAAGCTACGAGGCCTGTGTTATGGGTACCAGATAGTTGATACACTACACATATATAACTTTAAATACATACATTTTATAAATATAAACACCCATGACTAGAGTACAAACATTCGTACTCACCATACAAATGAATGCCCTCAGCGGGACTCAAACTCGCGACCGCTGGCACAGCAAGTCACCACAAACTGAGCCAAACATGTCATCAATAGTGGTTTGATCGAGATAGGTAATTTGATGAGTATCGCTTACTAACACGACTAAAGATAACTTGATTGGCTTTGCTTTCTTTATCAAAACAGATTCGGTATTCGGACATGGTACATAACCTATTTATTGGCAACGCTGATATGTGTTTTTTGCTCGGCATTTTGTTGAACGGCATTACGAGTATAATGTAGAGTAAGCCATTTTGTTATCATCTTATAATGTTAAAAAAATATAAATTAAAAAAAAAAACCTTTTTCGTTTCTAAGCTGCAGAATGATACCTGATGCTATATCACAAAGAAATTGAAAGGTTGCACATTTTTTTATGAATTTTGTTATAAATCTATTGAATATAAAAAATATCTCGACATATAAGTACATATGTATATAACCTTTTTCTTTTCTAAGTACAGTGTATTTTACTGATAATAACAACATACAGTAGAACACAATATCGAAGGCCATATTTTATATACAGCGATCAATTTCCATTAGTAATTGACTTAATCATTTCAAATATCTTGAATAATGTGAAGTCGATGAATCAATATGTGTATCTCAAACTTTATGGTAAGCTATTGCAACTTAAATGCACTAGCGATTGTTATGAATAAACAAAATGCATTTTGCATTATATATTAGAGACTCACCCTTGCCTCGCTCGGGTTTATCCCTAGGATGCTTCCCCAAACAAACTTTCACCCCTATATTCACCCCTTTAAAGGATGATTTCCGCGATAAAAACTATTCTATGTCCTACCCAGGGCCTCAAACTATCTTCTTACCAAATTTCATCTAAATCGGTTCAGTAGTTTCGGAGCTTATTCGATACAAAATAACAACCAAACAAACAAAAAAAACAAATTTTTCCTCTTTATAACATTAGAATAGATGACATAATTTTGATTAATATATGTAGTTTTTTGTTATAATTTTTATTGCACAAAATTGAAAAAAAAAAAAACAAAATGTTTATCAAAATTTTTAATATGTTAAGGTACTCCAGGGATATTCCTCCTTTTTCCAAAATTATTGTATAATTTTGTGCGTAGACAGGGGTTTGAGACGCCAAAAACCTTTAGTCTCTCTCATGACCATGTTTGCTGTATTATTTGAATCGCCAGGTACAAATATTTTTTGAAAACTAGTCGGGATCTTTTTTAACTGTTTTTTTTTCATTTATTCCAAATACAGATTCTTTTAAACAGCTTTATTTATCAAGTAAGAATGAAATATTTTCCGCATAACGCTTATTACTTACCTTTAGATATCTTTGATAGAAGAGGTGCTATTTTATGTAAAAAATCTGAAATTTGTTATTGAAGGCCCTATCTTATACTACAGGGAAAGTTTTCTGTACTGCAACATTTTATTAATACAAATATTCGCCTCTTGCGATAATCGAACCTCAAACCTCTGGTGTAGACTACAATGCAAATAATCTCTTTATAACGAGTGTCTGCCAATGTAATTGCTATACAAAGCCTAATGAGTATTAACTCGTTTCATTTATACATTAGCGAGTACATTATAGCGATTTTATTTCAGTAAGCCGATAATTATTTAGGTGTTTTATTTTAATGGCTACGATTTATAATTCTTATCGCAGTAAACTGATATCCGATTATTGTTATATATACGAAGGTTTGTGTGTGTGTGTGGGCGTGAGCGTGTGTGTGTGTGTGCGCGTGATCGTGTGTGTGTGTGTGTGTGTGAGAGCGTGTGCGTGTATGTGTGTGTGTGCGTGTGTGCGTGCATGAGAGTATGCGTGCGTGCGTGTGCGTGTTTCACGATGAAACGGCTGAACGGATTTAAATGAAAATATTTAGTACATATACAGTACACAATAAACTGTTAGTAATAAAATATTAATTTAACAGATCAGTCGTTGCTATGATTTGTTAACTAGCTATATTGATGGAAGTAAGATGCTTAAATATTTAATTTTAGAATTTCTTTTGAGCGTGCCTCTGGTGTACTGAAGTTATTTAAATTTTAGGCGCAGGGGACTAAGCCAAAATGATTTTCTAGAACAGTTATTTCTAATACAAAACTAAATAAAAATACATATAATAACAAGCAAAATAAAAAAAAGTGAGATAATAAATTAACTTATCTAAGTGTTATGTCAGATGAGCAGAATATTATTTCAATACATTTATTTATTTCCTAAGAGCTATTTTAACTGTGAATATACATATATAACGAAGTAGCCTTTTCTATATACATATTTTTCTTTCTACTGTAAAGAATCTAACTTCGATATGTAAGAGAGTATGGATGTTAGAATGCAGTCGATGAAAAAACTTTTATTTACTTAATTTAATTTTGTATCTGATCTAGCACATTTTTATTTTATAAATATTAGTATCTAATATACTAGAAAATAAATAAATATGTTGGGACATTAGCACACAGCACCAACTAGTTCCACGGTAAGCTACGAGGCTTGTGTTATGGATACCAGATAATTGATACACTACACATATATGACTTTAAATACATACGTATTATAAATATAAATACCGATAACTGGAGTACAAACATTCGCGCTCATCACAGAAATGAATGCCCCCAGCGAAACTTGAACCCGTGATCAGTATAAAATGAGCCAAATGTCGTCAAATGTTGATTTTCATTGCTATCGCTAAGATAGCTTGATCTTCCAGTTCTATGCGATCTTAAAAACATTGCTTGGAGTTTATTACTTAAGTTACGTTTTACCTATGTACTTATAAAGGAAATAATCAGTATAACCTAACAAAATGACAATAAAAATATTTAACGACTTAGCAGAATAAGTAGTAGATATACTTTTACTTTGTAACTTTTCAAGTACAGAATAAGTATTTCATACAGATTTTTTAGTTTCAAGTACTAAAAAACTAAATGTACATTGTTGTCTAGATGTTGAGATACCATTACACTATAACAATTTCACTTAATAACCATAGAGATGTCATTATACTAGAATAATTTTGTTTGAAAATCTTAATGTATGACGTCATTGTGCATAGAACCTTAGGAGAGAGGTTTAATAGGGTTGGAGAGTTTGATTTATGAAATGGAATTCCCTAAATTAATATTCTGAGGTCCGCAACTTTGATTTTTGGTTGCTCCTGAGGGATCCTGATTTATTTATTAGAAGGGACCCTTTTGATTTAGAGTTGCTAATTGTGATGGTTGGAATTTTCCGTATAAATTAGTAGGTATAAGTAAATATAATAAGAAAGAAATGTAAATGTAAAATTAGTTAGTTTGTTCGTATGTAATGCAAAAATCACTAATAGAAAGTTTGACCATCTATGACAAAAATAGGTTTTGGTAAACATTTCACACAAGCGAAACCATCGACTTAGGGTAGTGTTATTGTGTTGAACGAAAACGTTATAAAATACATATTAAAATTATATAATGTTGATTACGTAACTTTTATAACTAGTAATCGCCGCGTGGTTGAAAATCAACCATAATTCATTAAGTTATATTATGTTTATTGTCTTGCGTATATTACAATATGAATCTATTCTCAATTTGACCACAGACTTTAAAAATAAACAAAAGAGTATATATGCGTGTGTGTGTCAAATACATGGTAGTGTATATAATATTTTTTTTTATTGATTTAATGTACTTTTTAGGCATATTAAAATAATATAAGCCTTCTGCACTTCTTCTCTATATAAACTATAAGTGTGGGAAATTTCATACTCCTCCGTCCACGCAATTTTCATAAAAAGGGGTACAAAGTTATTGCTTCACGTATTAATATATAGATAACTAGTGTTAAAATAATGTAAGATTATTTTAACAATAACTTCTTCTTACAGAGTGCAGTAGTAGGTTCAAGAGTAACTTTACCATGTCGTGTGGTAAATAAGGCTGGGCAACTGCAGTGGACCAAGGACGACTTCGGCCTTGGAACCCATCGGCATTTGACTGGCTACGAAAGATATAAGATGATAGGAAGTGATGAAGAAGGTAACCTAATTTTATTATTCTACTAGCGTTTTAATTTTTAATTTTTTTTTTGAGCGAAGCCCTAATTCTATTTCTAAAATAAAATTTGCCTAAGTTACTCCTTATAATGTAAGCTATCTGCCAGTGAAAGTCCTGTTAAAATTGGTCCAGCCATTTTGGAGATTAGCCGGAACAAACAGACAGACAGACAAAAATTTTAAAAATTATGTTTTTCTTATAAGTACCGTATATAATTCCATCTGAATTTAGTATAAAGCTGTTATTTTGACATTAAAAACAAACGGCTAAGATCATGTAATATATAGTCTATTCCATACTAACCGTCAAAATGTACCTACGGACGAACTCGAGCAAAGCGGGGGTGAATTTATATTTACATATATCTATATACATAGATATATGTAAATATGAAAGGTCACTCATTCACTCACTAAATAAACAGAAAAATACTTATTAAGCTGTTTAGAAATTTATAAACTGTCTTATGCATCAGCTAAGAATAAATAGTTGTTTTTGCAGCTAAAAACATAAATACAAGGTATTTTGGTTACATATAAATCACTATTCGGGCGAAGTCGCGGGCAACACCTATACTCTGGGTCGGACTGGCCATATAGTCGAGGTGGCATTTGCCAGCCGGGCCCCAGCCTGTGCGGGCCCAGTACGGGCAAACGATAAACGCTGCAAGCCAGGTGGTGTTCTTAAAAACTCGATCGATTCGGTACATATTTTCAAATAATGCAAAAGAGGTGCTTTATATCGATCCGCGATGGAGTCTCGGGCCACGGCCATGTGGACCCACCCGGGCCCGTCCGGCCCAGTCCGACCCTGGATGGCTCATATTACTTTCTTATATAAAATGAATTTAATTAAGCAATTATCTTAAAAAAATGTGGGAGGTATTTAAAGCGTGTTGGTACCTCCCACTGGTTGATGCGGGTCAACCGATTTTAACGATTCTTTTTTTACTATAATAACCCCATATAACTTCAAGAATACAATCCGTCCTTGAGAGAATAATTGCATTTAAAGTCATTTTGAAGTCAGTGTACCTTTTAAGTTCATAATTATATATATATATATATATATATATATATATATATATATATAATAACAGTAGATTATTATCTAATTTGTTTCAGGAGATTATTCATTGGACATTAGGGATGTGGCTTTGGAAGACGACGCGTTATATCAGTGCCAAGTTAGCTCGGGACCTAGAGGTAAGTGATTAAGCCTTGAGTAAAATCGATTAACATAGTAAAAACACCATACTTATCACCAAAATAGTCATACAAAATTAAATTAAGCAATTCTTATTATAGTATAATTCATAGCAACAAAGTGAGATGTGATTTTGTTTTTTTTTTATTAAGTTTAGGATTTGGTTAAAAAAAATGATCCCTAAAACAAAAATAAAACCGCAAAAATGTCCGAAAAGCATTAAAAAGTATGTAAGAAGTATTAAGTATGATGTTTAGGTTTTTTTTTTATTTTAAACAGAAATTAGTGAACTACCTTAGCTCTGCAGGGGTACAACCCTATATGGCTTTCGCATTTATAATAGTACGGAAGCCCTTAGAAAAGGGCGATTTTTTAGCAAAATATCCACAAATTATCTCCTATAACCTAGATAATCTCTAATTTCCAACACTAACCCGAACAATCAAACACTCAGCGAGGGTAGACTTTACTCGTATTTCTCCCTATATCATCTATTTTCAATTTTTTCGCAAAAACATGTACAATATATATAGACACAGTAGATAGGTCGATTGTAATTATGTAAGCTTATGTATATCGTAAGCCCAATTTTAATTTAACCATAAAAAAAATTACGTGATGGTTCATTCCGCTTGAAATATGACAAATCGGACCTACGTCATGTCCACTTTGTTTGCGAAGGGTTATTTTTAAAATGTTAATTGTTTAGTTTATTTAGGGCCGTATTTAGTGTACACGTGTCCGGTAATCAATTTGGAGATTATTTATATATACACTGCCTCGGTGGTGTAGTGGTTAGCTTGTATGCACATTCGGAGGTCCTGGGTTCGAGTCCCGGGTCGGGCCTAGTTTAGTTATTAAGTCTTTTTGTTTATTAAGCTTCAGTAACTGTTCGGAATTGGAAATTGGTAGTGTTTCGCCTCCTTGCCTCCGAAAGGACGTAAAGCCGTCGGTTCTGCGCCTTAACTCTCACTGGTGGTGTCGAGAGTCGTCCCACCGGAGTATGATAGTGACAGGAATAGAGAGTGCACTTGTGTATGCGCGTACATTTGTGCACTATAATATCTCCTGTGCAGATGGCTAGTCTCAATGAGATTAGCCACCGTGGCCAAAATTGGTCGGGAAGACATTATCATTATCATTACTATATGTATAGAACTTTTTTCTTATCTCTTCGCTGTCTCTTAAAAAATGCGAATATGCTTCTTAGACAAGTTCTTTATCTATAAGCGATATCGTGAAAAGCCCACTAAAAATATGTAGACGTCTTTGTGGAATGACCTAACCAAATTATACATCTCCTATTACAATTTAACTTTTTATACCATTTAAATTTTAAACATTCATATTTTTTATTTTTTTATTTATGAATATATTTTTTTTGTTTTTATTTTTAATGCATGGTTATTAATTGTATATTGTTTTTTACTTTACACATTCATTAAGTATTTTATTTTTCATAGGATAGATGTGTAGTATTAAACAAATAAATAGTCTAAATGCGATTTCTGCAATTTTATCCAAATGTGTCCAACCGTTTCGGCGTAAAGGAGTAACAAATACACAAACATACATATTTATTAAAATAGTATGATATCGTTGAATAAATAAATATATAGATCTATGAATACTAGCTATTAAAATCTAGAGGAAAACTAAAAGAAAATTTATGATTCACAATAAACGAGTACTAAACAGTTAAGAAGCTGTAGTGTCCATTAAGGCGAAACCTTACCAACGTAATAATATGACAAAAGGGAATCACAGTATCGCCTCAGATGTGATAGCGTCTCTTTGGAGTCGTTATCATTCTGAATTATTCAGAAGTCACTCGATGGGATCTAAAATAAAACTAGATGTGAACTGTATTTTTTTTTATTAGTTTTGTGAAAAAGTTTTTGAATAAATTTAGTTATTGAAAGATATTCATAAAAGGAAATGTAAAATACAGGAAGATATTAGTTTGTGCTTCTTTGATATACAGTCGTGAAAATTAGGTTTAATTTTTTAGTCTATTTATAATGAAATTTCTATATTTGGTTTCAGGCTAAAATGAAATCTAACCTAGGCTACGGTTAAAATAATTTTATCTGTATTTTTTGAAGATTTTCTTTACTGATTGCTTGATAATAGGAAGTGGTAATCATGAAAATAATTCGCACATGAATATATTATCATAGATGTAAGGCCCAAGGTTTGAACCTGCTACACTTAGTTTACAAGCGAATACATTACCACTGGGCTTCTACTATCTTGATAATGAACTATAAAATATATTAAAAACTAGCGACTTACCCTCGTTTCGTTCGGGTGCGTCCCTTGGTATATTTTGATTTTTTGGAGCGAAACCCTAATTCTTTTCCTAAAATAAAACTTGCTTAAGTTACTCCTTATTACATCAGCTATCTGCCAGTGAAAGTCCCGTCAAAATTAGTCCAGCTGTTTCGGAGATTACCCGGAACAAACAGACAGACTGACGGAAACACAAAAAAAATTTAAAATTGTGTTTTTCTAATAATAATATATAATTTCATACGCATTTAGCACAAAAAAGACAGACACACTGACAAAAATTTTAAAAATTGTGTTTTTCTTGTAAGTATGTACCGTAAACAATTTCATATACATTTCAAAAGGCTGTTATTTTGACATCACAAACAGAAACTTCAATTTTATTTATCTATATAGATTAATTTCTATTTTTACATTATCACAATAGTGAGTTACAACGTACGTACGTACGTATCAATTTAGTTAAATAACAAATTCAATATTCATTAGGCTATTATATAGGCTCTTCCAGCGTTATCTATCTTCGAATGTCGCGCGTACTTTCCCGACCATGTTTTTCATCTTACCTCCCAAATTACTCTGATAAGAACTTTTCTCGCCTCTAGCCATAATTTTATTATCAACTTTAATGTAACAACATAAAGTGTAATTTTCCTTGACACAAATTTTCGATTGAGGAAACAATCTCGTAACCATAAAGTTTGGAATGACAAAGAGGGTATTTATATTTAAAAACGTAAAAAGATTTCAGCCTGTTTTGAGTGAAGGCATTAATAATGACTGAAGATGTAATGGGTTTAATGTTGTACTGATTTTTGCTTTAATAATTTATATAAATAATATAAATTAGGCTAAAATAATATTAGTAGCTTCATACCTTGTAAATTTTTTTAATATTGTTTGCGGGTAGGTGGATGTTTTTGACGATGTATTATTTTTGTTTTAATTGTGTTTCTTTTTAGGTTTTACCTTATAGATTTTACTGCCAATTTTTTAATAATCATAACTATTTCTTGGATAGCGTATAAGCCTGTTTTACAATATGGTTTACGTTGTGACACCTTCAAATGTCAAAATTTTACTGTATATTGTATTAAGTTTTTAGATAAGATGTTATAATGTTTGTCCTGTACGTCCAGTAAATCTATAAAGAAGCAGAGATTGTTAGTTTGTTTGAACGCGCTAATCTCAGGAACTACTTATCCGATTTGAAAAATTCTTCTTGAATTAGATAGCCCGTTTATTGAGGAAGGCTATAGGCTATTTATCGTATAATATATAGTCTATTTATTCCATACTAACCGATAAGTAAGCTGTTCGATAGTGGCGCATGTGGCTAAAATAAATCTTATAATAATAAATGAGCAATTCTTGTATACATATAAATTTATTTCGTGTATCCCGGGAACGGCTCTAACGCTTTGGATAATTTTGTTTTATTTAAGTAAGGTTTTGTTTTTTTAAGTTTATCTGCATAGGTGTCTTTTCAGAAAAAAAAACGCATTTTTGTTATCATTTCCATAAAAACAGGATTGTACAAAAAAAAAACAGCTGAGCGAATCTCGGCCGCTTAGGTATTGTTTTTAATATTTTCTATGTCTATCTATTTGGCAGGAAGGTTTATACTTGTGTATAATTGATTGACCATTTTGGACAAAATTTATAAAATCATATATATAAATATCTCGTGTCACGGTCTTTGTGTTCGAACTCTTCCGAAACGGCTCGACCGATTTTTATGATTTTTTTTTGTATTTAGTAGGTATGAGAATAGCTCGTAAAGTGTTTTTCACCGTCCTACCCCCACCTCCCATTTTTAATCGCAATTTTAGTATTTTTGTATGAATAATGCATAACTATAATATCATAAATGTGAAAGTGTGCTTGTTTGTTGGTTTGTTTGTTTGTTTGTTTGTTTGTCCCTCTTTCACGTCAAAACCGAGTGACGGTTTAGCGTGATTTTTTATGTCGAGATAGTTAGATGGCTGGAAAGTGACATAGGCTACTTTTTACCGTGGAAGATTATCTCACGGGAAAGCACGTTTTAATGCAACCAAAAAATATATTTATGATCAGAATTACTTGAAACTTGGTATTAATGCTCTTTAATACAATTAAATAAATATATGTTTTAGCATTTTTCGACATTCATCCTGTAAGGAGGAAAAAAGGGGATGAAAGTTTGTATGAACCTACCTATTTAGAGTTTTTTATAGTTTTAGTGCGAACGAAGCCGCGGGTTTTGCAAATATTATATAAACACATAGTGACGAACCCCAGCAAAGCGAGGGTGAGCCGCTGTATAACATAAAGCCAAAGAGTTTTTTTTTTACATTGAAAGCGAGCGTAGTCGCGGGTTGTGCTAGATATATAAAATTAAATTAGAGTAATTGGTAAGTCAAAAAAAAGAAAACACAAAAATAACATCACAGGTCATTGTAGCAATTGAATCATTGAATACACGTTTTGGTTCTAAAATACTTTTCTATTTTTACAGTAATGAGAGTATGACCGTAGCGATAATTAATTAAGTTTTAAACTTATTTTAGCTAATAATATCCTACGAGTATGATAACAAAACTTGTAAAATTGAGATAAAGTTTGAAAGAAACACAGCTTTTAAATTATATTATTAGTCGTAACTTATATATTCTATTCTTTTATTAAAAAAACCAGTTCCTTAATTATAATCAAAATAACACAAAAGAAAAAACAAATGATTGATTATCAGTTAACTATTGACATGGCCTGCCTTCGCTCTTCTCACAGAATGCAAATATCCCACTAAATACAGGAAGCATCAACCTGTATACAATAGTTGTTCAAACAAACATACAAATTATAGTACAACTAGTATGTAAAGGTAAATAGTTCTAAATAAATATTATGTAATAAGCATGCTAGGACATTAACACACACCACCCTCCAGTTTCATAGTAAGCTACGAAGCTTATGTTATGGATACCAGATAGTATATATAACTTTGAACAAACATATTATAAATATCCCATCAAAAACGTACCATGTTAAAAAGTTCTCGCAACTATCTATACATATTATAAAATTGTAACTAAGCCGAATCCGTACATTCAATATTTTTCGGAAAATCTTATTGAAATATTCATTATTAGCGATATGGAGGCCTAATCTATAGTTCTTAGAATTTTTGTCTGTCTGTCTGTATGTAACTGCATCACAGCAAAACCAATGGAGGGATTTAGATGAAATTTGGTATGGTGATATCAGGTTATCCGGGTCAATGCATAGGATACTTATTACAGCAGGAAAATATCTCATTTCTAAGAAAAAATACAAAAACTGGTTAAATTAAAAGCAAGATGATACTATTAACATTTTAGCAAGGTAACTTAATAGGTTAAAACTATTAAAAAAATCTTATCTTAAAAGAAATATCATTAGCGCTATTTTATTCATTAAAATAGTTATTTTGACGAAAATTTATTTATGTGTTATTTAGATATTTGACAATAGATGTCACCATGTGTTTTTAAAATACGTAGTTTTAATCCAAAAAAATAATAATGTACAGATATGACCTTTCTATGACTTTATTAGAATTACTAGGTACTAAATTACCCGCGGCCCCGCCAGTATTCAAATTATCAATAAAACGAACTTTTTGGCTTTATAATTTAGTAACATATAAGTAATATTTTGTTGGTCGAAACAATTTTGAAATGAAAATATTTGTAAATTTTTATTGTTTAGTAAATAATGTTAATAGGTATATTTTTTTATCTTTTAATGTAAAATTAGGCAAATGCAAATCCAACTCGCGCATTATAGGTTTCGTATAGCAAAATTCTGTTTTGTTTTCCGTACTTACGTGTTTTGTTAGGTTAACACTAAAATAAATACGAATAATATTTACGTTTCCGCAATATCGACTCATTTTATCAACCGAAAAGGAAGTGGAAAACAAGTTAATGGCTGTTAAACTGACAAAGCGGGTAACTAAAAATATTCCATACCTCAAAAACTTTGCAAAAGTATTTTAGGAACTGTTATACCTAAATTTTTTCAGTTTTTTTTTTGACACCATTTCTTGGAAGGTAAAGGCTTAAAGGACATAATAAAATTCTTACGACTTTAATCACATGAGCCGAGCCATATGAAATAATAAAAAGCATTTGCTTAGAATTATTTACTTATTACACTTTCTTTTGAAAATCGATTTGGAAAATATTACTAACTAGCGCTAACCAATCCCTATTTCGCGACAAATTAACGTTAAGAAAAGTTACCATTATGTAATTTAAATAATCAGCTAAATATTAAATTAATCAATAGCTATCTATTAGTAAAAAATAATTCAAATTAATTCCGTAGTTTAAAAGTTTATCGCCCAAAACTTAACAAACAAACAAAACAGAAGTATAGACATACATAAATGTTATTACTAAAACAAAAAGTGCAATATTACTAAATCAACTATGAGTTTGTGGCATTGTCAATCACTGCCATTATTTACCAATCATGCGGTGCGCAATGAAAATGGTATAAGTATGTAAGAGTATACTAATGTGTGAAGCCTAAGAATTTGGTTTTTGATAATCTGATCGCGGGCGGAGCCGCGGGAAATGCTAGTTTTAAATAAAACTATCTTTTCGGATTTTTTCGCGGATTTATTTTGATTTTTGGTCCCCGACGTTTTGATTGCTTTACAGCAATCATGGTCACAGGAGAAACTAAGGTGTTAGATGTCTCAAAGGTATTATATAGTTGTTACAGACAGCCTACCCACAAAATAACAATATGAATTCAAAAAACTTGAAAATTGGCACCAAAGTATCTTACAATATTTGTTAATTTTAAGAATGGAGTACAAACATTCGTGCTCATTACACAAATGAAGGTTCAAAGCGGGACTCGAACCTGCGACCGCTGACATAGTAAGTAGGGTCGGTACAAATAGACCCAAACATGTCGTATCAAATAGCATCTCTACAAATACATTGCATTTTAAAATACAATATGTAAAGTCGCGCCCATAATTTTGATAAAGAATATTTAACTAGTTAACCAGTTTTATATAAACAAAGTTTTCACGCTCAAAACTAACTAAATTATAAATACTGTGGTTCACAAAGAAAACTTTAAAAATGGCTGTTTCGGTTTAACCACAAAATAGTTGTCCAAAGTTAAAACAAAATAATATTAAACGCATAAATTCAAGCAGTTTAAAGCCAACAAGAGGCAAAATTGTAGAATTTGTTAGTAACTGGAAAGTCTGTTATCAAAAAATTATCAAGCGAAAATAACTAGAATGGACTCTACGTTTGTATTTATTTAGGAAAACTTGCATGGTTTTGTTTAAGGATTCTGTAAGTGAATGCTTGATTTCCGACGTAAATACATACGTCAATTTATATTCTGTATGTCTGTATATGAAGTACTATTTTAAATAGCTTCCTAGAAGTCTTTTGAAGTATTTTGGTAAAATAGTAAAAAGTCAAGAGTTTCAAATGAGAGAGGTTATTATTTTTTATGCAGACTCGCAGAGTAAAAATACATCAAGTATTAGTTAGTATTTGTATGAAATCCATACTATTATAGTAAATGTGATGTATGATATGAGTATGTTTGTTTGTTTGATTATTCTTCTTTCTCATATGATTTTTTTTTGTATGAAGGCAGTTTTAGAGTTGGAAAGTGAATTATAAGCTACTTTTAAGCGTAACTAAATATCTCACCTCCATGGATAAATCGATACTTAAGATTATAAATGTAAAAATAACTCTATCTGTTGCCTTTTCACGCTTAAACCGATGAACAGATTTTAAAATGGGATGGAAATAGATTGCATCCTGGGATCGGATATAGGCTTTCTTTGTACCCGAACACGCTTATCACGCGAGTGATGCCGCGGGCAAAAAGTAGTACTCATAATTATTGATTGATATAGTTTTCTGTGTAGTAGTTTGAGGTTTTACTAATATAGACAGATGCTGTACAATACTTTTAAAAGTTCTAAAAACAAGCTTCATTGTATGCGTGGGAATCATTTCCAACATGATTACCACTTGTCTTACGGTGAAGTAAAACATCGTGAGGAAACCTGCATGTCTAAGAGAACGTAGCAAGTTTTCGAAAGTCGTGTGAAGTCCGCCAACCCGTACTTTACCAGCGTGGTGGACTATGGCCTGAACCCCCTCGTATTGAAGGGAGGCCCGTGCCCAGCAGTGGGACGTTAAAAAAGGGCTGAATACAAACTTAGATCAAACACTTTTGATCTAACATTATTATTATTTATAGGTACAACTTTAAACTAAAATTTTCATTATCAAAGGGAAATGAAACGTTATTAACTCTTTGTAAGCAAAACTTCTCTAAAGCCAAGCAAGCCAAGTACAAGTGCATTTGAGTGAAAAATGTACGAACTACGAGTAACAACTGAGTGAGGCCTCAAGGCGTCTGCGTTCTCGAGTTTCTTAACTAACCAGAGATCTTGGCTGTGAATGAAGTTGATATTTACATAGTTGTGTTTGAGATTGTAAATAAAATTTAAACTAAAATTGATTAGTTAAACTAATAATAACTTTTTAGATTTACGCGAATATTTGATATTTTAAATGAAATTATATTTTCGCATGTTGTCGCGATTTTTTTGTAAGGTATTTAAATTAGTAAAAACTATTGTAAAATTCTGTGGGAAGTTACTGTGTTAATGGCGAATAAATGAGATTATAAATGGGGTCTCCTATATTATTCGTCGCTTGAATCTATCCCCATCTTACTTTAGATTTAGTATTTTATTGTAGAAACAAAACTAATAGTACTTAATTTCATATTATTTATTTCTTTATTTTGATTCATGTTATGTAAACATGTAAATGTAAATTTTTACAAAACCGAAAATCATTGAAAATTTTTCATCAATTCCGTTGAAACTTTTTACATATTATAAGTGTTTTGTATGAGGAAAGGTTTTAAACTGTTCATTTTGCTATACTTGCTACTAGATGACGTTGTAGTGCATCAAATTGTACATTACAATTTGTAGTCGAACATTATAAAAAAGACGAATGGATATTTAATTTAAATACGAAGAATATTTTCACGTTATTCATTTTTGCGAGCAACGCCGTGGGCAAACACTAGTAAAAATAAAAATTTCAGGTTAGTTCCAAATTACGTACAATTGAGTATCTCCCTCAAATTATTTTTATTTTATCTTTACAGTGTTTTCTGAATCTAAAAAACGGGAAGCTATATGTTTAAGAAACATCGTGGAATTTTATTATAGGTTTCCCTTTCTTCAGGCCTCAATAGCACTTGAGTCGTGCAGACAACACGACCGTTTTATATAGTCATTCATGGTATCTAACTACGTTATACTTTAAATTTCTAAAACAAAGAGAAGAGCAAAATAAAACCTACAATAAAAAAAAATCTATACAAAATCAGCCCATTATTTTCTAAAATTACAGGCAAACAGACAAAAATAAATTGTTACACTTATATCGGTTTCTATTGTCAATTAACCTTTATTAGTCTTAGCTGATAAGAAGCCAAATTTATTTTTACTCTGTTGTGAATTGGGTAAAAAAAATTTAAATATCTCCAAGAAAATGAATATTAATTTAAAAAACAAAAAGTAGCCCTAATTTTTAATATATACTATTATTATAAATATCTATTTTTTTTTTATTTATTTAAACCCTTTTTTGCAAAAAAAGAAAAATAAAAAAAAAAATAATTACAAAGATGTGCAAAGGCGACCTTATCACTATATGCGATTTTTTATATACGACCGATACAAATCCTTTTGTAAACCTTAAAATGTAACATTACATGGGTATACGTTATATATACATATATTAATACATAATCATTATACTTATTTATCCTTTGTTAGAAAAACTCAATTCAAGAGGAACGTGTAGAGGGAATTCCACGGGATATTTTCTATTACAAATATAAATTACATTCTTATCTCACCTTAGAAGCAAATTAATCGTTCTTAAATTGTATAAATTAAATATAAAAACTTGTACATAATATTAGTTCACAACATGACAACACTACTACATATTGTAAGTGTTCGAAAACACGAATTAAAATTATAAAAGTTATTATGATTTATGATTTTTTTTAGATATCTATAGGTATATATAAAAATCAATTGCTGTTCGTTAGTCTCGCTAAAACTCAAAAACGGCTGGACCAGTTTAAATATAAAAAAAATAACGAAAACAAAAAAAAAAAAAAACAGCTGGAATATCAAAAAGTTCTGAACTTTTTATTTTGTATGGGAATCACTAACCGTACCTAGGGACGAACCCGAACGAAGCGAGGCTGAGTCGCTATTATAATAATAAAAAATATACACTTTTACTATATTGAAGTATCCTCATGATAAAAAGGGAAGTCAGAAGTCTTTGTACGATAAAAGTATCGTAATTGTATGATGAAAGTAGTCAACCAAAAAACCTAAACAAAAATCACGTCAATGCTCCGTTATAGCTCAAAAAAACGCTTTAACTCTCACCGGTCGTGTCGAGTGTCGTCCCACCGGAGTATGAGAGTGACAGGAATAGAGAGTGCACTTGTGTCTGCGCGTACACTTGTGCACTATAATATCTCCTGCGCAGTTGGCTAGTCTCAATGAGATTGGCCGCCGTGGCCGGAATCGGTCAGGAGGACATTATTATTGCTGAAAAACATACAAAAAGAAGGTACAATCAACTGTACTAATATAGAAAGCTGAGTTTATTTGTTTGTTTAACCACGCTAATTTCTGGAACTACCAATCCGATTCGAAAAAATCTTTTTGGTTTTTATAGCAAATTTATTAAGTACTAGCAGAACCTGCGGCTTCGCTCGCGATCAAACTACGTAAAATACGAAATTTCATGCAAATGTGTCCAAGGAATAAAAAGTTTCATATAAACTTTTATCCCCTATTTCACCCCCTTAAGGGTTGAATTTTGAAAAATCCTTCCTTAGTGGACGCCTAAGTCATAAGAGAAATACGTATGCGAAATTTTAAGTTTCTAGCCCTAAGAGTTTGGCCTGTGCGTTTATTTAAAACTTTTATCCCCTATTTTCATCCCCTCTTAGGGGTTGAATTTTGGAAAACGCTGAAATACGTAACTTATTATTTTTGCCGTACTTAAGTCATATGAAATTTCAAGCAAATATGTACTACAAAAAACCTCTATGGCTTTTTGCTATTAGTAATGATTTGCAAATGTTTGATTGTGACTCGCGCATCGAGGGTTCCGTATCGCCGAATATTGTGTTGTACTTACTCATTTATATAAGTTCGCGTTTCATACTATTTTTTGAAGATATAATAGAAAAAAAACTTAAGTGATCGTAACTCAAAATATCCAGTATCTGAAAAGACATTTTACGTATATTCTGTAAATTCATTTATGTTTAAAGTATTTAGCACGCTCCACTACTTCTATTTTTTGCACATTTCCTACTTCATCTTTTCAAAGTTGGAGGAAGAGACTACAAAGATAGAACTCGCATATAATGTTTACGACTCATGTTTACGAATCATGTAACTCGGCTAACGTATTATAAACAGGCTAAAATCTACGTTATTTTTAAAGATCCCTTTTCAACTTGTTCTCATCTTTTAGTTCGCTTTTTACGCAGTCGTGTTTTTTTATTAGTGTTTCGAAGTCAGTTTTTATAATTTTTTTGAGCTTTTTGTAATTAGAAGTATGTTTTGTTTGGGAATATGTCCATACAAACATGCTAACCCTTCGAAACAAACATAAATTAATTCTCACCCCTTCTCTCGTCTAAGAGATGGAATTTTGAACAACTTTGAATTACATATTTATAGTTTGCTTATTAGTTCAATAAAGAAAGACAAATAGTAAATTTGAAATAAATCAGGCCTTTTTTTTCATTTCTATACTAATGTTTTCACCCTATTTCTTATGTTTGGGGTTGAATTTCCAAAAACGATAAAATACGTATGTATTTATTTTTGTTAAGAAGCTTTAATATTAAATTTCATTCTTCTTACTTCAAAAATGACGAACTCCTCATATAAAATTTCATCCCTTATTTTACCCTCTTAGGGGATAGATTTTCAACATCTCTGAAATACGTACTTATTTATTTAAGTATAATGTATAAGAAATTTCATACTTCTTACTTCAAAACGACGGACCTCCCATATAAACTTTCAACCTCTATTTCACCCTGTTAGGTGATAGATTTTCAAAAATTCTGAAATACATATTTATTTATTTCTAATCAGAAGCTGTATATGAAATTTCACGTTTCCAACTTCGAAAATGACGGATTTCCATACAACCGTTCATCCCTTATTTTACCCCTTTAGGGTATTTCTAAAAATCCTTTCTTAGTGGATGCCTACGTCATAAGAGGAATACGTGTGCGAAATTTTAAGTTTCTAGCCCTAAGGGTTTAGCTTGTGCGTTTATTTAAAGCTTTCATCCCCTATTTTACCCTTTTAGGGGTTTAATTTTGGAAAACACTGAAATACATACCTCATTATTTTTACCGTACTCAATTCCATACGAAATTTCATGCAAATATGTTCAAGGAATAAAAAGTTTCATACAAACTTTTATCCCCCATTTCACCCTCTTAGGGGTTGAATTTTAGAAAACTCTGAAATACGTAACTCATTATTTTTGCCGTACTCAATTTATACGAAATTTCATGCAAATATGTCCAAGGAATAAAAAGTTTCATACAAACTTTTATCCCCTATTTTACCCCCTTGGGGGTTGAATTTTGAAAAATCCTTCCTTAGTGGATGCCTTCGTCACATGAGGAATACGTGTGCGAAATTTCAATTTGCTAGCCCTAAGGGTTTGGCCTGTGCGTTGATACATCAGTCAATCACCTTTGCCTTTTATATAATACTAGCATTTCCCGCGGCTCCGCCCGCGTTCAGATGACCAAAAAAAATTCCTAGGTTTTACATATTAGTATACTCTTACATACATACAATACTTTTTCATAGTTTTTGAGATATGGAATATTTTTAGTTACCCGCTTTGTCAGTTTAACAGCCATAAACTTGTTTTCCATAAAATGTTATAAAATAATATGAATCGAACTTATTTTAACGGTTGATAAAATAAGTCGATATTGTGGAAACGTAAAGTATATAATTCGTATTTATTTTAGTGTTAGCCTAACAAAACACGTAAGTAAAAAAAACAACACAGCATTTTGCTATACGAAACCTATAATACGCGAGTTAGATTTTCATTTGCCCAATTTTTACATTAAAAGATTAAAACATATTAACATTATTTACTAAATAATAAAAATTTACAAATACTTTCATTCGAAAATTGTTTCGGCCAACAAAATATTACTAATTTATAAAGCCAAATGTTTGTTTTATTGAAAATTTGAACACGGGCGGGGCCGCGGGTAATTTAGTAGTAATTCTAATAAAGTCATAGAAAGGTCATATCTGTACATTTTTTTTTGGATTAAAACTACGTATTATAAAAACACATGGCGACATCTATTGTTAAATTTCTAAATAACACATAAATTTTTCGTTAAAATAACTATTTTAATGAATAAAATACGCTATTGATATTTCTTTTACGATAAGCTTTTTTTAATAGTTTTAACATATATTGGTAAGTTACCTCGCTAAAATAGTAGTATCATCGTGTTTTTATTTTAACCAGTTTTTGTATTTTTTCTCAGAAATGAGATTTTTCCTGCAGTAAAAAGTATCCTATATGTTGAGCCGGAAAACCTGCTATCACCGTACCAAATTTCATTATCTATCGCTCTATATCGCTAATAATAAATACTTCAATAAGATTTTAAGTAAAATATTAAATTTACGGATTCGGCTTAGTGACAATTTTATTATATGTATAGTTACTAATTTATAAAGCCGAAAAGTTTGCTTTACTGAAAATTTGAACACGGGCGGGGGCTCCGGATAATGTAGTAGTAATTCTAATAAAATTGTAGAAAGGTCATTATCTGTACATTCATTTTTTGGGAATGAAAACTACGTATTTTAAAAACTCATGGCGACATCTATTGTCGAGTATCTAAATAACACATAAGTATATATTAATTAAAGCAACTATTTTAATGGATAAAATATCACTATTGATAATTTGATTTTTAAAATAAGCTATTTTTAATAGTTTTTACCATATTTAGTAAGTTACCTTGCTAAACTGTTTACAGATAGTATCGTCGTGATTTTGTTCCAACCAGTTTTTGTATGTTTTCTCAGAAATGAGATATTTTCCCGCGGTAAAAAGTATCCTATATGTTGACCCGGATAACCAGCTATCATCATACCAAATTTCATCCAAATCCCTCCAGTGGTTTTTCTGTGATGCGGTAACAGACAGACAGACAGACAGACAGACAGACAGACAGACAGACAAAAATTCTAAAAACTATAGATTCGGCATCTGCATCGAAAATAATGTCTATTTCAATAAGATTTTCCAAAAAATATTTAATGTACAGATTCGGCTTAGTTAGAATTTTATAATATGTATAGATAATTAAGATCCTTACTAGTGGGGAAAAAGTATATAATTACACTACGCGAACGAAACCGCGTGGAAAACCTAGTATTATATAAGTTACAATTTGATTACAGCTTCCTAACTTGAGCTTCAATGCTAATATATTCCAAACTGTATAGCGAGAGCTAAGATAAATAAAATTAGAATTTGCTATAAACAAGAGACCGGATACTAAGTACACAATGGTCGTGTCTGCCATGAAAGTGTCCAACTTTCTGGCAAATTCACCACTATGTTGAATTTCAGTTCTGTATAGAGTGTGCTTTAAAAATACTTTGTTGGTTGATATGTTCAATGTACTGTAATTGCATGAGTTTGTTGTATGGAAGTTTTTTCTATTTGAGGTAGTAAATTAGAGGATTTTGGAGATAAATTTGGTTAAAAATTATAAGCCTTTATAAATTCCTTGATTTAACGGATAGTAACATCGATTAAAAAAATTCTAGATACACAATCCCATTTAAAAGTTCTCTTAAAACTGTCATCAATTACGTTTAGGTAATTACTCTAGTTGAAATTAATATACAACAATGTAAATTGAATAATAAATGCAATATTTAAAGTTGTTTTCACAAAAATAAATATAATAAAAGCGCGCTCAAATGTTCAAATGAGCACTCATTCGGTAAGGATATTTTTTGTCACTGATTGTGTATCTAGTACTTTTTGATCGATGAATAGTAACGAATATTATTACTAATAGAGTTAGAAAAGTAATTTTGTTTGAAGCAAATTATTTTAATGAATCACAAACTGTAGATAAGTTCAATGGTCATTGCGGTTTGGTTTGACTGGATCTATGTATATGGGCGGGAGGTCAATGATTCGATCTCTTTTTATCTCTCGTTCTGTCTCTGTTTCTTTCTCTCGATCATATAAGATATTTTTGCCCACTTTGAAAAAATAGGAAATAATCAGTTACGTGATATATTTAACAGTTTAATTTTGTAATCTATATTTATAAAAAATAAGTGTCTGCGTTTATCTTATGATTCTAAAACAGCAATTTCATATTGAATTCATATAATAATCCGCACGATGCTAAAGCCCATACAAAGAATTTGTGCTGAAAGGGCGATCATACATTTTAATAAATACTAGCAACTTATCTTCGTTTTGCTCGGGTGTTTCCCTAAGTACACGGATTTTGTTCACAATTTCATGGGTTTTAATGTTTTTGCGCAGAACCCTGATTATTTTTCTAAAATAAAATAGCCTAAGTTACTTCTTATAAAATTAGCTATCTGCCAGTAAAAGTCCCGTCAAAATCGGTCCAGCAGTTTCGGAGATTAGCCGAAACAAACAAATAGGCAGACAGACAAAAAAAATAAAAATAGATTTTTTTCTTATTAGTACTGCATATTCTTTCATATGCATTTAGTAAAAAGCTATTATTTTGAAATTACAAACAGACACTTCAATTTTACTTATCTGTATAGATTACTAGGTCTTAACGTTTAGTATAGATTTCTCCGAGATGAGATATTTTCCCGCACTAAAAAGCAAACATGTTGACCCGGATAACTATCATCATAGAAAATTTCATCAAAATCTGTCCAATGGTTTTTTCGTGATGCGGTCACAGGCAGACAAACAGACAGACAAAAATTCTAAAAACTGTAGATTCGGTCTCTGTATCGATAATAATGACTATTTTAATAAGATTTTCTAAAAAATATTTAATGTACAGATTTGACCGAATTAGAATTTTATTATATGTATAGGTAAAGAAAGATAACAAACAGATGACCCGATATTTTAGTATACAAATAAAAAAAAATCACAAACATTTACGAAAATATTCAAAAGAAACTCTTTGTTTCTATTTGTATAGAACAAAACTGTGGCACAACATTGGGTTGAACTTATTTGCACTGACCGCTTATAAAGTGGAGCTTTCTTTCGCTTTTGTTTGGACGCGATATCGTTACGCTTAATATTAAGTTTTGTAAATATTTCCACAGAACTTTCAAGATAATATTATAAGTTTGTTTTTCTTTAAACATATATTTTTGAATATAATAGTTAAGTTATACTGTTTTTTATTTATTTTATATTCTGGTATTCTATATAAAAAAGAACCATGGGATTTTGAAAATACCTTACTAATGATGTATATTCTGCGGGAAGTAATGGGTTCGATTTTCATATATTTGCTTGATATAAACTTTAACATATCGATGTCTTAGTATTTATTTATCTAAACGACCAATTTACCCCAAGGTCCAAGGTATACATATATATATATGTATATGTATACTTTGGACCTTGGGGTCCAGTCCAGGACTCGAGTCCAGGTCCAGGTCCGGTCAGTCTAGGTATTGAGTTTTTCTGTTAAGAAATTGTCGAAGTATTCATCCCACCGGAATATAAGAGTAAAAGATAGAGAGTGCAATTGTTTGCACTACAATATTTTCTGCGTTTTTGAACCTCATTGAGATTGGCCACCGTAGCCGATAACGATCAGGAGAAAATAATAATTATTATTATTATTCATTTATATTCATAATAGATACTCAAAACTTTTGCTTCATAACAACGTTCTTAGTCTGGATTTTAGGAGATTATAAAATACGCCATTAAACTAACCGTCCACATCGAATTCCCAACTTTACACCTCAATTTCAACAGCTGCGAACGTTGGGTCCTTTTCCTAATGTATTTAAGATCACAGTTTATATTCGATTTTAGGGTATTCCTCGACTGAACGAAGTACCTGTAATATATTTCTTTATATAAAGTCAGTCAGCGAGAGTTGCCTATAGTTTAAAAAAAGATCAATATTAATTATATATGTAAGATACTACAAGAAATAGGCATAGTTTATTTTAATTCAATGTTTATTTATGCCTTTTACATTATTAGGAACTATTGTGCAATATATTTTAGACTAAAAAATGTTTTTTTAAAAATAAAAGAAAATCTGTAATCTGTAATCTGTGTCACTGTAATTAGTCGCATTTCTTCTTAGTGGCGATATAATACTCTCCACAAGTGTGAGGGCAATTTATATTTGTACTTTCCGCAGTGAAAATATTCTTTTTTATATGCATTTACACATACTGTACACTATCTACTAGTACTACACTACCTGTAGACTTACAAGTGTTTACGTGGGACTCACCGGCTAGAAAAGCCAGTACTATTCACTAAAACCCAACAAAACCTCCACCGTCTTAATGGGGCACCCTGACGGTAGGTCCGCCGAAGCAAACTATAACAACTATGAGGTCGCTCCCACAGTCTCCTCTGTCGTCAGAGAAGTACCAGGAGCAACTCGTAGGCCTAACTTCAGTACGAGGGGAACCGCCATCGTTGAGAGTCTGCCATGTTGGTCTTAAAATAACGTCACTTATCTAACCATATATTTTCATTTAAACAAAACGTGTATGCAAAATTTCAGCTCAATCGGTTGAGGATAACTGCTTTTAAATTCAGTTGTTTGACCCGAAAAAATATACAATAAAAGCTTGTAAAAAGGTGCTGAACTGTTTTATCTTTTCCTTTTTATATATAGATAATAACAAACACACAAAAAATCATGACGACAATAGATTAGATTTAGAATTAGAAAAATAATAATAATAGATAGATCTTATTAATAATTTCATGTTATTTTTTAACTTGTTTTCGCAACAACCGATAATTAATTAACTAACTGCAGTGTCTACCGCTAAATCAAGTTATTATTTCCAATGTACTAATTTTTAAATATACATGTATGTATTCAACCCTTTTTAACGTCCCACTGCTGGGCACGGGCCTCCCTTCAATACGAGGGGGATCAGGCCATAGTCCACCACGCTGACCAAGTGCGGATTGGCGGACTTCACATGTCTTTGGAAAACTTGCTAGGTTTTCTCAGAAATGCAGATTTCCTCACGATGTTTTCCTTCACCGTAAGGCAAGTGGTAATCATGTTAGAAACGATTCGCACATGAGAATATCAGAGGTGCAGGACTTCACCGTATCGATGATAAAATTATTTTAGTGTGGTCACCCAAGCCCATATCCATCAAATATTCTAGTTGTATTTTTTTATTCTACATGTTTTCATTGTCCTACTGTATATGTGATAAATATCACTATAAAACAATTAATAAATGCAATTTTTACGTCAATAATCTATACATATAATAAAATTCTAACGGAGTCGAATCTGTACATTAAATATTTTTAGGAAAATGTTATTGAAATAATCATTATTATCGACACAGAGGCTGAATCTATAATTTTTGTTTGTCTGTCTGTCTATCTGTCTGTCTGTCACAAAAAAACCACTGGACAGATAGCTGGTTACCCGGGGCAACATATAGGATACTTTTTACTACGATAAAATATCTCATCTCTGAGAAATCTATACTAACCTTAAAACGTAAATATAAATTTATTGCATTATTTAGTTTTAATTATTCTTTATCTACACTTCTACATCTACACTACTATTATGAAGAGGAAAAATTTGTATTTTTGTGTTTGTAACGAATAAACTCAAAAACTACTAAACCGATTTAGAAGAAATTTGGTAAGAAGATAGTTTGAGACCCTAGGAAGACCATAGGATATTTTTTATTCCGAAATAATTCCTCAAGGAATTGAAAATCGGATAAAAGTTTGTATCGGGAATTGACCCCTGTTTGTTCTGTAGATAAAACAAACAAAAATATTATAAAAAAACGTAAGAAATTACCAGAAACATCAAAAATATATCTATAGCTTTTCTTTAGCTCTCTAATATGACTGCAGCCTTTCACTAAGCTTTTAGTTCGGATTTAGTATTATAATGAAATTATGCGGCGAGTTAGTTTTGTGGTGACGTTAGATTACGAAATATGGACGGGAGTAGAGTTATTGTTTCATTTATTAGTCAACCGCAAACTAAATTCGATAAATATATAACTGTTATATTTAGAGCTATGAATTTATTCAACACTCAGACTAAGTAGTAATGTAGACAGTGTCATAGAACTAAACAGTAATGTTTTAAAATAATATACAATGTGTTAAAATCTATACTATAATATTAATATTATAAAGCTGAAGAGTTTGTTTGTTTGTTTGTTTGTGTGGTTGAACGCGTTAATATCGGGAACTACTAATCTGATTAGAAAAATTATTTTTGCGTTATATAGCCCGTTAACTGAGGAAGGCTATGGGCTATCATCCCGGAAAAATGTACGGTTCCCGTGGGATAGATTTGTTTTTTTCTTGGGACGAACCCGAAGAGAAGCGAGGGTGAGTCGCTAGTAGTGTATAAATGACAATTTTTGTACTGTATGTAGGTATTCAGTCCTTTTTAACGTCTCACTGCTGGGCACGGGCCTCCCTTCAATACGAGGAGGATCAGGCCACAGTCCACCACGCTAGCCAAGTGCGGATTGGCGGACTTCACATGTCTTTCGAAAACTTGCTAGATTTTTTCAGACATGCAGGTTTCCTCACGATGTTTTTCTTCATCGTAAGCGAAGTGGTAATCATGTTAGAAATGATTTGCGCATGAAAATATCAGAGGTGAGAGACCCGGGACTTGAACCTGCTTCACTCGGTTTCCCAAGCGCGTTACCACAGGGCTATCACTGCCTTTGTATACTGAGTGATAAGTAAATCTTACTTCACATTTAATATAATAATAGATGTGAAAGCTTAGTTATGTTTGGATGGATGTTTGTTACTCAATCACGTCAGAACGGCTGAACGGATCTGGATGAAATTTGGTACAGAGATACATTATAGTCTGGAATAGACATAGGCTACTTTTTAGCTTGGAAAAATGTAGGGTTCCCGTGAGATAGATTTCTTTCTGTTTGCTAAGCGAAGGTGGGCCGCTAGTAAATAATAAATAATAATAGTTACGGATTTTATTATAAAAAAGAAAGAAAAATAAATAAGCTAATACTATGCTAGGCCTATTTCAAGGAAAAAAGAACAAATATTTAAAAATACAAAAAAAAAATAGTATTATTTTTATCATTCATAGCTATTTTATTCTCAAAAATTGTATAAAACATAACATTGTATAAAATTTCTCTTATTCTTTAACGAAAGTAAACGATCTAAATAGAAAAATCGAGAATAGTAGCATAAACAACAAATCATGTTTTTGACTTTGACATTTATTTTAGCGGACTCCGTCTGTATATTTTTTTTTAGCACGATGTTCTACAGTGTTCAAAATTAGAAGACTTTTAAATGATGTTATTTTATTATTCACTAGCGACTCACCTTCGCTTCGCTTCGGGTTCGTCCCTAGATAAAAACTAATCTATCCCACGGGATAAACCCGTACAGTTTTCCGAGATGATATATAGCCTATAGCCTTCCTCAGTTAACGGGCTATCTAATGTAAAAAGAATTTTTCAAATCGGATTAGTAGTTCCTGAGATTAGCGCGTTCAACCAAACAAACAAACAAACTCTTCAGTTTTATAATATTAGTTATTATTTAACAAGTTTTAGAAGTAATTGTTCTGAGTGAATACATTCAACAATTCACACTAGTATGACCTATTTATGTAAATAAATAAATGTAACTATACAAAGAAATATATGTCAAGACTTAAAAGGTAGTCCACTAATTCAACCTCCTTGAAAGTAAATAGAGACTAGGGTCTTGTATATTTGTAATGGCAGAGTCATTAATTTTAACCTACGAAAAAATAGAAAAGAAAACATATACTTACTTTATTTCTATATTTTGAATAAAGATCTAAGAACATAGTACCTCCATTGTATGAGACAATAGCATTTATTTAGTTGATTTAGCTAAATCTGCGTATGAGATATTATAATGCACAAATCGCATGCTTAATAATAAACTGACTTAACTCAAAAAACTATATACTTGATAAATCAAGAAAAATTTTTTTGCAATAACGACCTTGTTTGTTTTTTCTTAAGTAGAATAAAAGTTTACAAAGTAAATTAATATATTTTAATTATTCCAGATAGTCTTTAAACGTTTGATTCGTTTTGTGTAATTATTTTTACCTATATATGAATATATTTAACTCAATTCTGACCTAAGTTGTAATTGATCAGTTTTTTATAATGCATGCGAAATGTGTATACAGAGAAGTACGGTGTCCTTTTTTGTAACTTGACGTATGGTACGACAATTTCGATATAACCTGTTTGAGATGAGGTGCAAATCCGACTACTTAACGTGCTCTTCGAGGCACGGAGGTATAACACCATACATACACAGCTATGGCTTGTTACTGAGAAACTTGACTGAAAACCTAATAACCGTACTTGGCTGGCTCGGGATTTGAATGTATGTCCTGGTACTTCCAAATCTGCACTCTTATATGCTAGCCATTAGACCAAGGAGCCAATTATACGTTTGGCTCAGTTTGCAGTGACCCTACTTGCTATGCCAGCGGTCACGGGTTCGAGTCCCGCTGGGGGCATTCATTTGTGTGATGAGCATGAATGTTTGTACTCCAGTCATGGGTGTTTATATTTATAATATGTATGTATTTAACGTTACATATGTGTAGTGTATCAACTATCTAGTATCCATAACACAGGCCTCATAGCTTACCATAGAACTAGATGGTGTTGTGTGTTAATGTCCCAACATATTTATTTATTTATTTATTTATTTATTATATACATACATCCAGATCATCCACAAATACACGTGAGGCCAATACACAAAGTCCAGAGGGGTTCAAATAGCCAAAACTTTTCAATTCTAAGATGACCGTAAGTGAGTAAATTATACCCTAACTACTTTTAACTGGACGGGCAAAAAATCTAATGAATATTCCCCAAGCGTACATTTCAGCAGTTTGGGAGCACGCGTGTAGTACATTTCGGTTTTTAGGTGGAGCATTTACTCTTACTCACTTGTTGTTCGAGGCAAATACTCAATTTTAGATGATAAGTAATTATGGTTTATATATTTTACAAGTCATGCACGTTAATGAATAGAAATAGTTTTTTTTACATAATCAATATGAAAATTAAAATATCATTTAAGTATAAATAAATAAATAATAAATATATAATATGTATGTTGGGACATTAACACACAGCACCATCTAGTTCCATAGTAAGCTACGAGGCCTGTGTTATGGATACCAGACAGTTGATATACTACATATATATAACTTTAAATATATGCATATTATAAATATAAACACCCATGACTGAAGTACAAACATTCGTACTCATCATACAAATGAATGCCCCCAGCGGGACTCGAACCCGCGACCGCTGGCACAGCAAGTAGGGTAACTTAACTACCTATGGTAACAGTAAACAGCTAAATGTGCCGTTAAGCATAAAAATATTTTGTATGTTTTTTTACCAAACTTTTAAAACTGTCAACGTGAAGATTTTTTTTAGATTATTATAAGTCACGGTATCTAAGGACTTGGATGGTACTCTGAAAGTTTCATCAAAAATAGTATAATGAAACAGATAAAAAAGCAAAAATTTTAATGAAATCTAGAAATTTTCAATAAATGTTTTTGTAGTATAATATTATATTAACAATTTTGCTCCTTTGTCCAATATGATACAAGTATAAGATGGTATTATTGGAAGCATAGCAATCTATCAAGTGTTTACATTCAATTTCCACCCTGGACCTGTCTAGCTTGAGGTCCGATAAGGGAATTGATGCTGTATATTGACGGTCTTTGATTCATTTCTGTTATATAGGTTATTAATCTATATCTGTCTATACATATAATAAAACTAGCGACTTACCCTCGCTTCGTTTGGGTTCGTCCCTAGCTAGCTTCTCAATACAAACTTTCATCCCCATTCTCGAAGTTTCTGCGTAATTTTCTTATTTTTTTTTAATGTAAGAACCTTCTCCTGAAAATAACAAATATAAAAAAAAAAGAATTAGTGAAATCTGTCCGATCGGTCTGATGGCGTGACCAAGGGAAACAGGGATTCATTTTTATATATATAGATTCTGAGTCTGTACATTAGATATTATTTTGGAAAATCTTATTGAAATAGTCATTATTATCCATTCATACAGAGGCCGAATTTATAGTTTTAAAATTTTTGTTTCTGTCTGTTTGTCTGGGAACGCATTCTGAGAAAACCACTGGACAGATTTTGATGAAATTTGGTATAATGATAGCTGGTTATCCGGGTCAACATATACTTTTTACTGCGGGAAAATATCTCATCTCTGAGAAATCTATACTAATTATTAAAACGTACCTAGGGACGAACCCGAGCGGAGCAAGGGTGAGTTGCTAGTACTGAATATTAATACAAACTTTCGTATAATATCTTACTTTCAAGAAATAACATTTAAGATGAAGAGTTTAAGAAACTTACTGTTATAGGTTATTTTTACCGCTGTTAATTTAGTAGCTCTTATGGGATATTATTATTATTTCTAAAATTAGTATATGTATACTATACCAACTATATTATAAATGTAAAAGTTATTCTATTTGTTACCTTTTAACGCTTAAACCGCTGAAAAGATTTCGATGAAATTTGGCAGGGATATAGATAGCTTCATGAGAAAGGAAACTGCGGGCAAAAACTAGTAGGGTTATAAATTAAGGGTTTTAAGCTTGTAAGTTTTAGTTAAGGAGATTCTTTTAGTAATAAAATGGTTGATTACTCCGGAGTAAAATATGCTTTTTATTACGATACATAAAATCGTCACCATATAATATACTCAGCTTATTTATCGCGTCAAATGTAACTTGACGGACTTCATGAGACTTCTGAGAACTAGTTAAATTTTCTGAGACAAGTCGCTTTTCTGACGATGTTTTAGCAAGTGGGGTTTCATGTTGACAATGATTAGTATTCTAAAACGAATCTATCCCACGGGAACCGTAAATTTTTCTGGGATAAAAAGTAGTCTATTTGTTATTCTGATGTATGAACTACATTATTGTAAAGTTTTATTAAAATCCAATCAGTAGTTTTTGTGTACTAAGCTGTATAAGTTACTATAGTTTTTAACTATCCGACGGGAATTATTTAATTTTTCGGGATGAAAAGTATCTATAATGATAATCGGGGATATAAGGTTACAAAATTTCATAAAAGTCAGTCCAACAGTTTCGGAGAGTAGCCCGTACAAACAGACAAACAGATGAAAAACAAAAAATTTGGAAAAAATCTGGATTTGTTCTATTTCTCTTCTTACATCCCCCTGACTCGGTTTTTAGCATTTTTTCTACGTACAGACATTCTACCTATATAGTTTTATGATATGTATAGATGAAAACTTTAGAGATGCGAGAACCGGGTTTGAACTCGTTTCACATGGTTTTTCAAACAAGCGCGTTACCAGCGGGCTATCGCTGTTATAAATATTACATAATATATTTGATAATTTGAGAAACGAATTTGAGAAGGGTGCGTGGGGGCGGTCTTCCTATAAATATTTTATCTTTTTTTTTTATGAATATCTTATATTTAGATACTCCGTGACATATTTGTAAAGTATTTTTATTTATATTATAATTATAATAAATTTATTTATAGACTATCTTTAGTCTCCGGCTTTGATGCTTATTTTTATTCTTTTAGAGGGTCAGTATTAATTTTACTAACCCTGTATGAAGTCTGTATGCCTTCATGTCTGAGAGAACCTAACTAGTTTTCAAAGGACATGTGAAGTCCGCCCCGCACTTGTCCAGCGTGGTGGACTAAGGCCTGATCCCTCTCGCATTGAAGGCCTGTGCCCAGCGGTCTGAAATAATAAAAAAGTGCTGGAGGAGAGAATGACGTTCATTTTAATTAATTTTTAAGTCCATGATAAGTAGCGGTCAGGTATGCGTTATATTAGAATCATTCTGTATAAGAAACTTTATACATAGGAATAGATTCTAAAACATATTTAGTTACTAGCAACCATTGCTTAGCATGGATTTGCTTAAAACCTACTCTCATTTGCCTAAACCCTATGAAAATCGTTTTAGCCGTTTCGGTGAGAAGAACAACATACACACATTAGAATTTAGTATTAGTAGTTCGATATAATTTGTATATGTTGCCTAGGTGAACCAGCTATTCGATCAAAGTCTGCGCGTCTCACCGTTCTCGTGCCACCAGAAGCGCCGAAAATTCTAAAAGGACCGATAATAGAAGCTGTGGAAGATAGAGAAGTTATACTTGAATGTATATCTGTTGGTGGGAAACCTGCTGCTGAGGTAAAATAAAATACCATATTTTAGTCAATATTTATAAAATCTAATGTTATATGAAGAACTGTACTATTCTTTATAATCTGTAACTTAATTATTAACCAGCGTTTAAAATTTACTCCGATTTGATTCTCTTGATTTAATCTTTTCCAGTAAGTTAAATTATGTGATTTAAAGTTATTTTTTAATGCGTTTTAAGCTAAATTTTATTTACAATTTTAAAAACTTACATGGAGTAATTAATTAGGCTGTGCTATGTTTTTAGTTAGTCAGTTTCTCAAAAAACAATAGTATGTATATCTATACTAATATTATAAAGAGGTAAAGTTTGTGAGTTTGTGAGGTTGTAGGGGGTAATATCTGGATCTACTGAACCGATTTAGATGAAATTTGGTAAGAAGATAGTTTGAGGTACTGGGAAGGACATAGAATACTTTTTACCCCGGAAATCGTCCCTTAAAAGGGTGAAAATGGGGATGAAAGTTTGTATTGGGAAGCAAGCTAGGGACGAACCCGAGCGAAGTGAGGGTGAGTCGCTAGTATTTAATAAAAATATAAAAAATGTCATATTGTAGAATTTTATTTATTTACTGTATATAGATCACGTGGGTAGATAACGATGGAGGAGTACTCAGTCAAGGAGTGAGTTATACGGTTGAACTGATGTCTGATGGTCGAAGATACACGGCTCGGTAAGTATATACTCGTATGTAATATATAATCTAATATAAGCTTTCAGTAATTTCTTTATTGCTACATTTTTTTATGTATATAAAAGATATCACTGTATTTTGAAAAGGTCGCAGATTGAATTCTTGTGCAAGGCATGCCAGTATCGACTGGAGTTGATACACTTGTTAATGATATAGCAAAAACCATACAAATATACATTATACATTTCCATTTATTATTTAATAATAAGTAAAATATGTCCGTCTCGAGTTTTTGCAAGCCAAAGATGTGGTGTTTTAGTGGAAAATAAAGTGCTAAGTTTCTATATCAGTATCTATGCGGTAACAGAATGCGGATAATGTATAAATTGTTTTTAACTAACAATTTTATATAAAGTAAAATTAGATGACACAACGTTTTTCTCACCTTACTTGCTGTGATAGCGGTCGCGGGTTCGACTCCCGCTGGGGGCATTTATTTGTGTGATAAGCACGAATGTTTATACTCCAATTATGGGTGTTTATATTTATAATACTTATGTATTTAAAAGTTATATATGTGTAGTGTATCAACTATCTGGTATCCATAAATCTCGTAGCTTACCATGGAACTAGATGGTGCTGTGTGTTAATGTCTCAAGATATATTTATGATAATATTACTTTTTGGCGATGGAATTTTATTGAAACTATCCATATTGCATATAAATTGCACTAACTAAGAGTATATCAATTAAAGCATTTAGCAATATTTTACACATAGACGACTGTAGTGTATGTGGAAATTCTGTGAATCGGGCTACGCTATATTAAGAGTACATTTTATTTTTACTATCTTTTGTATTAAACTCTCAAAAAATATTTTTTTAAATAGGTCTTAGGTAGGTACATATTATCAATATTTCAAAATTATAATATGTGACTTCTTTACAGATCGACTCTTCGGCTTCGTCCTAGAAGACAGAATCATGATCAAACCTACACGTGTCAAGCTCAGAACACAGCAGACAGAGCTTATAAGGCAGCCACTATAAAATTAAAAGTAAGTCGAATTATTTGAAGATTTCACATGATAGTGTAAAAAGTATTTAAGTGTTATATAATTATATATGTTAATTTTTAATTAAAAATTTAATTCAATCCAATTCTCTTGTTAATGACTTTAAAGCGTGCCAGTTGAGTACAGGTTACTTCGCCAATGTCACGTAGAATGGAGAAGACACGAAGGAGATTGGTCGGTAAAATTAAAAAGTCATATTATTACCCGACTGCCCCAGAAGGAGGGTTTTAAAAAGATGTAAACAGAAAAATAAACACCGACTATAACGTCATTTTTAAGTAATACACTATATTTTACTCTTAGAGGTAACCCTTTGAAAATCGCGGGCACGCCAGCGTGTCAGTTAACAGTTAATTTCTTAGAAATTATCCAGGAGGTGTTAAAGTTTAATAGATAAAACTCAAAGAAAGAAAAAAAACCATGAAAATTGAGTGACAATTATTTACGACTAGTGGTTTACCATCATTCCGCCCGCTTTTTTTCTGAGTTATGCGCAAATATCGTCATACCGATAGATTATTTTTGCAAAACCTAATAAGTATAACCTCCGATAATCGAATGTAAACTGTATGAAATTTTGTACAGTAATTTCTGAAGCCCGAACAAAAATAAACTTTAATTTATAACATAGCGATGTTGCTAATAGAAACTTTGAAAAAACTCCCTCTAATTAGGTTAACCTTTTTGTAGTTAATAAGTAATAATCTGACATTTTATAGACGAAGATTTTAAAATACTAAAAATATATACATCTTGCAAACATCTCATTATCTTATTCTAGTTGAAAACGAATTATTAAAAAATAAGAAGATATTTTTAAATTAAATATATTAGACTTAGAAAATATTAAACCTATCATAACACCATTCCAATTAATCCCAGTAGAAAATCAGTTGAAGCCAGCAATAAAACTTTGATAGCTGAACTATACAGCTCGGTAATCCGTGAATATATTACTCTTACAAGTTTAACAAACTGATGAGTGGGAACTTAAATGTTTTCAAAATAACTTTATAATGTGAAAATATTTTATCATTTAAATTAAAAAATATTTATATATTAAAATACTATATATTACAATTGATTAAGTATCAGAAAGAATATGAAGCTATCCCTTGTATACATTTTTACATATACGAGTAATAAAATATTCTAAATGAGTCAAATCTATACATTAAATATTTTATTGAAACAGTCATTATTATCGATACGGAGGTCGAATCTATAGTTTTTAGACTTTTTGTCTATTTGTCTGACTGTCTGGGAACGCATCACGAGAAAACCACTGGACAGATTTTGATGAAATTTGGTACGATCATAGCAAGGTACCCAGGTCAACATATAGGATACTTTTTAGTCTGAGTATATATATATATATATATATATATATATATATATATATATATATATATATATATATATATATATAAAAGTAGCATTTGGTCCTACAGCAAATTACGATTCCAGAAACATTATTTAGTTATAAGTGAATCCTCCTTTAAAAGTTATAAGTGAATCCTCCTTTAACGGCAACTGTAAGTATTTAGTTATAAGTGAATCCTCCTTTAAAAGTTATAAGTGAATCCTCCTTTAACGGCAACTGTAAGTCGTCAGATGGTAGGACTGGAACTGTGACATAAAATAAATGAAAAATAAAACAAAGCTTTCCACAGCGAAAATTGGATGTGTAATCCTGCTTACTTGGGCTTATTGACGTCATTTTTGTCTCAAATACATTTGGCTTACCGACTTGTTAGGTTTTATATAAAATTATTTTATTTCTCACTAGCAAGTATAGAAGATTATATAATAACTAGCAGAACCTGCGGCGTCGCTTGCGATCAAACTACGAAAAATACGAAATTTCATGCAAATAAAAGTTTCATACAAATTTTTATCCCCTATTTCACTCCCTTAGGGGTTGAATTTTGGAAAATCCTTCCTTAGTGGATGTTTACGTCATAAAAGGAATACATGTGCGAAATTTCAATTTTCTAGCCTTAAGGGCTTGGCCTGTGCGTTGATACATCAGTCAATCACTTTTGCCTTTTATATATATAGATAACTAGCTTGTGTTCGCTGCTACGTTTGCGTAGTAATTTATCACTTTTTCGTATTTCTTCTTATTCTTCTCTTAGCTCCGTTTAACTGATCCCTTGACACACTGCCTTTTTATATGCATAAACAAAGAACATTAGTATACGATTTTAATATTTTCTAGTAATTTCAATTCCTTTCTGGAAACATGTTTTGACGAAGCCTATGTCCGTTCCGAGCATGCAATTTATGTCCTTGCCAAATTTTATCGAAATCTGTTCAGCGGTTTAAGCTTGAAAAGGTGACAAACAGAGTTCCCTTCACATTTATAATATTAGTATGGATACAATAATGTATTGAAGTAAAAAAAAGAAAGTTCTTTTTAAAAGTGTTTTTAAAGTTCCACTATCGGTCAACGGAATCCAACTAATGTTGTAAACAAGCTATAGCCCACCATGCTAGCCAAATGCTGGTTACCGGATGTCCATACTATGTAAAATATACATATATTGAACATATTTAATCTGTAAGAAGTAAATGTTTTAGGGGTCACCTTGTATAAGAACGCGCAAAATCGAAACCTTTAACTTATCCATATCACTTAGATGGATATGACCTACTAATTTGAAAATTGCTATTTATAATTTATGTGCTATTCTATAAAAACTTTTATGCAACACTGTAGCTAAACCACAGAAAATACTTCATATGAGATACTTAGTACAATTTAAATCAATTGGAACGTTGAGCGGTATGCGATGATACAAAAACATCTCCCAAACCTATATCTTAATATATATAATTTTTCTGTACGTGTGTTAGTCACCTAACTCCTCCTATATGGCTGGACCGATTTAGTTGAAATTTGTGTGTATATTTCAATGGGTTCCTGGATGGTTTGAAAATACGAATGGACCTTAGTAGGTGGCGCTGCAGTCGGTGTGTCACTGATCATCTCCTAAACGGCAGGGACGATTTTAATGATATTTTTTATGTATGTTCCAGTGGATCCCTGCAAATTTTAGGCAATCTTCAGATTAGCCCAGCGGGTAATCCTGTGAATTTTGTTAGCGATCGGAAGTTTGGATGTGGGCGAAACCGCGGGTGCTGCTAGTTTTTATAAATATCTAATGTCGGAGTTTAGCCTCGTTCCAATTTTGTTTAAAAATATATTAAAATGTTATCTTAAAAGCTTTTATATGATCCATATTGTATCTTTTGCTAAGACTATTTTTTTATATTAATATAATTATACACCCTCGTGTTCTAAATGATTGTGAAATGTAAGTCCCGACTAATTTTCATTTTTCATTATCTTCGGAGTTATATATAGCAAAAAAAAAAAAACTATGGCCATACAAGCGACAAAGGAGTAACAAACATACACACATACAAACAAAAAATGTGTAGTTGAATTTTATATGAACCTATTTCCTATATAATTTACCAAACTAGGTTTTGTGTATAGTCACTAGTTAGTCATTATATTGAAACAAGAGCAAACTAATTATTCGGTCATTGAAATCTCAAACTAATTTGTTAGCCTATCGGCAAACGGAAATCCGAACCAAGAACTCAATTACGTTCAAACATCGAAATTTACAAGGGTCCTATAATTAATTTCATTGATGAACTAAAAACAAAATGGCATAAACTTTCAGTGCTATCATAAAATTAGATAAATAAAATAAAACGTATGTCTGCACATAAATTACTTCTAAGTCGAGCCACCAATAAACGGATAAAGGAAAAGCGTAACGAAATAAAGAAACAGACGGTAGAAAAAAGCCACAATTTTTGTCTTCGCCGAATAGCCGAACAACGACCACTATAATTTGACCCCAGAATCCTCGACGAGTTTCTGAATTATCTCGACTTTAGTGCTGAGAGGAAAAATAGGGTGGTTCGTAGAATTTTTGTCATGGTTTTATACTGGTAAAGTGAAAATAAGAAAGCTGTAAGGCTCTAATTCTGTGATGACATTCTAGGGATGTCAGCATACTGTATATTATGTAACGAATTGTTTTAACTACGTTTATTGACCGACTTCATAAAGAAGGTACTTTAAATGAATCCATAGATATCGGTTTTATTTCGATTTTTGGTTCCTGACGTTCCGAATGCAAATGACTGACTGAGATTAAGTCAAAAGTCATAGCTATTACAGATGATACTTAATTAGAGTGTTTTCTATATACTCGTATATCGCGATCTATCTTATGGTTTACACGAAAAAAAAAAACAAAAGAAATTTATGTTGAAGGAAAACATTGTGAGAAAACCTGCATGTCTAAGAGATTAAAGCAAATTTTTGAAATACATGGGAATTCTGCTAACCCGCACTTGGCCAGCGTGGTGGACTACGGCCTGATCCCCCTCGTATATTAGGGAGACCCATGCCCAGCAGTGGGATATTAAAAACACCTGAAGACAATGTAGGTATGACGACACGTTTGGCTCAGTTTGTAGTGAACCTACTTGCTGTGCCAGTGGTCGCGGGTTCGAATCCCTCTGGGGGCATTCATTTATGTGATGAACACGAATGTTTGTACTCCAGCCATGGGTGTTTATATTTATAATATGTATGTATTTAAAGTTATATATGTGTAGTGTATCAACTATCTGGTATCCATAACACAGGCCTCGTACCATGGAACTAGATGGTGCTGTGTTTTAATGTTCCAACATAATTATTTATTTAGTCCCTTCTACTCCATAAAAATTCGATGCTTATTTATAATATCGTACAGTTATACAGATTTATTATGGAAATAATTTCATAATTATTACCAAAATTTCATTAAATTTTGTCTCATATTATTTTCGTAATCTTCTCCTCCCTAATTAAGCTTTTAACTTATCATAGCACACTTGGCACATTAATTGCTTACTTATTAGTATAGTAGAATATTATGTATTCGGTTACAGTTTAAGGTGACTTTGTTATTATTAATATTAAACTTAGAAAATTAAAATGTTTTTTTTTATTGATAGAAATTTAGACTTGCAATAAACTAAAATCCCGCGAAAGTTTTACAAGTAAATATGTTGTTGGGACAATAACACACAGCACCATCTAGTTCCATGGTAAGCTACGAGACTTATGTTATGGATACCAAATAGTTGATATACTATACATATGTAACTTTAAATACAACATATTATAAATATAAATACCCATGATTGGAGTACGAACATTCGTGCTCATCACACAAATGAATGCTCCTAGCGGGACTCGAACTTGCGACCGTTGGCACAGCAAGTAGGGTTATTACGAATTGACCCAAACGTGTCATCAAATAACTAATAAACTAAAACTAGTACCTAGCTATTAAAGGGCAGCTCTTTAATAGCTCCTATATAATATATACACCTCCTGTCTTTATCAGATCAGCTCCACGGTATCAAATTACCTTTAGGGAAAAACATTTCGCTTCCTTTCAAATCCATACATAATACCTATAAAAAAATTGTAACTAAGCCGAATCTGTACCTACAATAAATATTTTTCGGAATATCTTATTGTCGATATAGAGTCCGTATCTATGTATAGTTTTTAGAATTTTTATCTGTCTGTCTGTCTGTGATCACGGAATCAAGTGTCATCTCGGAAAAACCACTGAATGGATTTTGATGAAATTTGGTATGATAAAAACTGGTTTTCCGGGTCAACATATAGTATACTTTTTACCGCGGAAAAATATCTCATCTCTGAGAAATCTAAACTAAACGTTAAAACGTAAGTAGGGTCGAATCCGAGCGGAGCGAAGGTGAGACGCTACTAAAAAAGAAAATCATAAGCGAAGCTAATAAAAGCGTGCTAAATTTAGTCATAAGTAAAACAATTATTGCAGAATTCTTATTCAATTCAACCGGTACGTGACAAAAGGTATAAATATTTGTTAAAAATGCCGCCGACACGTTTCCATAAAAACTTATTGGTAAAAATGTTATTTGCAACCTTCATTACGTATAATGGCTTTGTATTATAAAAACTGGCAGACGATTTCTATAAATGTTTATTGTTACATTGTAACTAGCATATTAGTATGAGTTTTTCTGTTTTTTTTTTCCATATTTAGGGTTGCGTATCTCAAAAGGAAAAATTTGTTGTCCGTCTGTCTGTTAAGACTCTTTTCTCAAGAACACACGTTATCAAGTGAAAATTAATATCAAATACTCAGGTCTGCAATTCCTTAGAGAAAGAAAGAAAGAGAGAGAGACAAAATGAATTTTAAGTTAACGCAATCAAAATAAGTCCGTTTATGTTGCACATGTTGATATTCGCAAAGGAATTAAAACCTATAGGGCACTTTCTGTTGACTTAGAATCATGAAATTTGGCAATGTCTTATAGCATAAGTCAAGTGAAAAATCCGAAAACCGTAAATTTGTGGTTACATCACATTTTTTTTTTGCGATTATTAACTTATTTTAATGTATCATGCTACGGAACCGTCGATGTGTGAGACAGACTCGGACTTTTCTATTGTAAATCTAAATCTATTATAGATCAATTAATATTTTGCGATAAATAAAATATGGTAACAAGTTGACGCAGAAACATAATAATATTTAGCATTTCGAGACTTTGTATGTTTAGGATATAGTTTTATCATTAACTAGCGACTCACTCTCGCTTCGCTTCGGGTTCGTCCCTAGACAAAAACAAATCTATCCCACGGGAACCGTACATTTTTCCGGGATGATATATTATAGCCTATAGCCTTTCTCAGTTAATGGGCTATCTAATGTAAAAAGAATTTTTCAAATCTGATTAGTAGCTCCTGAGATTAGCGCGTTCAACCAAACAAACAAACAAATAAACAAACTCTTCAGCTTTATAATATTAGTATAGATGAAAAGAATTTTTTAGCTTCAATTTGTAATTCAAGTTATACATATAAATATTAAAAAATACACCTATAGTGACACTAGATGTGACAAAACTATGAAAGTTAAGTAAAAAATAATAAAACAGGAGACAGATGCTTAATTATAGTGCTCTAGTTTTGTCGCATTATACTATCTACTATATATACATTATGTAGGTCAAACTCATAACCCTTCTTTGAGCTTTACCACAGTCGAGTAATATAATAAAATTAAAAAATCTCACCTACTCATGTAGATATATTCACATCTTGATTAACAACTATATTTCCATTTTAAATAATTTCAAAATCGTTCTGCATTCTTACTCTAGACTAATTAGGAGACATAGGGGTTGTAGAATGTGAAGGATGATACCAGTTCTCAAGCAAAGATATTCTGAATTAAACTTTTAAGGGTAGGGCTGGTTTTTTAAATGTTTTAATACTTGCTACATATTATGTAGATAAGTTCTACGAACAATGTTGTATAGGCGACTTTATAAATAATTATTTCGAGAGTTCTTATATCTATGTAAGAAACGTTTCACTAAAATGGAAACGCTTAATATTATTCCAGTTTAATTAATAAATAATTATTATGAGACATTAACACATACACAATCTAGTTCCATGGTAAGCTACAAGGCATGTGTTATGGATACCAGATAGTTGATACACTACACAAATATAACTTTAAATACATACATATTATAAATATAACAGGAGTACAAACATTCGTGCCAATCACACTAATAAATGCCTCTAGCGGGACTCGAACCCGCGATCGCTGACACGGCAAGTAGAGTCACTATAAACTGAGCCAAACGTGTCATTAAATTGTCGTTAATCGGCAAGGTATATGTCAGCAAAGGTATTTTTGTGTGGCCTAAAAAATTGCATAAAATTCCAGTAGATTCTTTATTCTTCTATAATAGCTAATCTCTATCTACATTCGCTTAACTCAGGTGCATACTAACTGTAGCCTATGTATTACTTCAGGCCAGAGTCTATCTGTGGACTAAATTTCATCCGAATCCGTACAGCCATTTCAGCGTTAAAGCGTGACAAACATACATACATAAAAATACATTTATAATAATAGTCCAATAATCTTAGTACTAGAATGGAAAAAACATCGTACTTGCCTCGTACAGGATCAAACTTAGGACCTTTACGAATGCAATACATACTTTATTATAGCTAAAAATCTTAGTTAACTGCTTAAGTTACAATGCCTAAGCCTTTACGTACACATTGACGCGTCAGTTCGATTATCCATACACTTAATGCCTATTAAATTATCCCACGTTCTATCGTATCACATTGTCGTGTTTTATTCTATCTACGGCTTCGTCTAGACTTTTGATATTGTATCCTAATCCATTAAGTGCTTAAGTTATTAAAGTGTAATCTATGTTCGTTTTAGTTAAGCTTCCTAAGTTCCTATCATTGAGCTTTATAAGCTATGGTCAAATATTGCCAATATAAATCCTACTAATATTTTTTTTATGCTGGGACATTAATACAGCACCATTTAGTTCCATGGTAAGCTACGAGGCGTGTGTTATGAATACCAGATAGTTGATACAATACTATATATATATAACTTTTAATACATACATATTATAGATATAAACACCCATGACTGGAGTACAAACATTCTAGGCCAGTAAAAATAGACGTATTTTTGGTCAACTTTGCACTAAATTTCCTAATTAAAAACAAAAACAAAACTATCCCACGGGAACCGTACATTTTTCCGGGATGAAAAGTAGCCTATGTGTTATTCCAGACTATATTCTATCTCTGTGCCAAATTTCATCCAGATCCGTTCAGCCGTTCTGGCGTGAAAGAGTAACAAACATTCACATATCCATACTCACAAACATTCACATTTATAATATTAGTATATTTATATTTATAAATAAAAACGTATATTTTTTGTTTGATCTCTATGCGTTCCTAACAATTAAAGTGATAAAACTCTGATGAGTTATTTTACATACGCCTGCGAACGTTCCCGTCTATATATATAAAAAATTCTAACTAAGTCGAATCTGTACATTAAATAGTTTTTGGAAAATCTTATTGAAATAGTCATTATTATTGATGCAGACGCCGAATCTATAGTTTTTAGAATTTTTGTCTGTCTGTCTTTGAATGCACCACGAGAAAACGATGGATTAATGATCAAAACGAAAATCGATTTTGACGAAATGTGGTCAATATGTAGGATACTTTGTAATGCGGGAAATATCTCATCTCTGAGAAATCTATACTAAACGTTAAAACGTAAGTAGGATATCCTCACTCCGCTCGGATGAGTCGCTACTGTATTATAAATTACTTAAGCATTTCATTACAAAATAAAGATAACATCAAATTATTATGAGGCAAATAGTTATTTTAAATGGAACTTTCAGTTTCGCAGTTTGGTTCCAACATAACAATCCAATTACAAGATACTCTACAGACCTTCTTGGTATTCTTGAAAAATTAAATAAAGAAATGATTCTACGGTCTTTTCTTCCTAGTAGTATATTTCGGTTATATTTTTTTCTAACAGTACATTTGCTAATTGCTTTGTTTTCATTATCAGAATGTTGGTTGGTATGGAAAAAGCTCTTATTACATTAAGTAGATAAAAATGTTAACGTCCCTTAATTAATAGCCCTTATTTTTTTTTTAAGAATAATAATATAATTATTTTACTATAAAATATTTAAAGTTCGTAAAACGTTTTTATAAAGAAATTAAGGTAAGTAAAAAAAAAACAGTCATGAGGACTGCCGACAAAAGTGAAAACTTCACTACATAGTATAAAACAAAGTCGTTTCCCGTTGTCTGTCTGTCCCTATGTATGCTTAGATCTTCAAAACTACGCTACGGGTTTCGATGCGGTTTTTTTGATAGATAGAGTGATTCAAGATGAAGGTTTATATGTAGAATACATGCATATTATAATACAAAAAAGCCGACAAAATTCAAAGATTTGTATTTCATACTAACCGTTAAAATGTACCTAGGGACGAACCCGAGCGAAGCGAGGGTGAGACGCTAGTAAAACTATAAGCAAACAGTTGTTATTTTTGGATATTCAAATTAATTGTTTGATCTTAAATTAAAATTTGTAAATTAAAACTGTTTACATTTATCTGGTTGTGACATCTATCGGCACTCTGAGTGTTAGCGTTAACAGGTCACGTGACCATGTCGATGACGACTTACATGAATTTACTCCCCACCCAAACCTGCCTATAGACTATAGAAGTTTTCACTTCAAAAATATAATTTTAGTAAGAAATGTCATTCGAATAAATATTCGTTTTGGACTAAAGAGTAATATAGTGTCATAGAAAAAAACTTGAAGGCAAATAATAATTGTTTAAAATAGTATACATGTATAGGTATATTAATAGAATACTCATTACTGTGAAAACTAAATAGATGTTAATAAATAACATCATCATTAGTCTTAGGTATCAAACTATAGTGTTGTCATCAGGTTTACATATTAAATTTCAAATCAGTATTTATTAGATACTAGAACCCGCAGCTTCGCTCGCGCTAAAACTATAAGAACTATGAAAAAAAATTAGGTTTCAAGCAAAGTTTCACCCCCTTATGGAATGAATTTCGAAAAATGCTAAAAATGTATTATTTAATTGTATTGAAGAGCATTAATTATCAATAATTACTCCAGGTCCGTAGTCTTTCAATAATTTTTTTATTTGTATTATAACGAGTTTTCCCGTAAAAAGTAACCTACGCCAGTCTCCAGCCCTCCAACTCTCCACACAAAAAATCACGCCAATCCGTCACTCTGTTTTGACGTGAAAGCAGGACAAACAAACACACTTTCACATTTATAATATTAGTATTGATATGGATATGGACTCCTAGTTTGAAGTAAAGCAAATTAAAATATACATATTTGAATATTTTTGTTACAGGTACAATATGCGCCAAAAATTCGTGTTCTTATAAAATCAAAAGCTACAAGTGGTAGAATTCAGGAAGGGCAGAAATTGGTTTTAGGTAAGTCCTTGGTTTACAGTCCTTGGTCCTTGGTTTAATTAGAATTTGGCACCTTAAAACAACAATATTATAACTCAGCATTGTCATACTTTGTGTTGCTTAAATGAAATTGTCTTTTCGGATTTTGTCGCAATTTTTTTTTATATTATTGTTATCGATTCTATTAAAAAAGTGTGATTTGAAAAACAAATATTTTATTATAAAGATTAATTTATAATTATTCGGTTAATATTATAATTCTAAATGTAACATATATGGCATAAATTATCCGTATTGAGGTAATAAATTTTCAATAAAATCATGAAACTCAGAAAATCTTGAAAATTAAAAGTTTTACAAAAAATTTTTAGGCTACTATTAACGGGACATACTTTATGTATAGATATTTAAATTTAAATTCGAAATTTAAACTGCATATGTAATGTATTGAGCCGTTATACCAAGAATTAGTAACAAACGCACTTACTTACTCACTCTATATAACTTATGAGTAAGTGTGAGCTCTCACATTTGTAATAGCGACTTACCCTCGCTTCGCTCGGGTGCGCCTCTAGGTACGTTTTAATTTTTTTCTAAAATAAAAGTAGCCTAAGGTACTCCTTATAATGTCAGCTATCTGCCAGTGAAAGTCCCGTCAAAATCGGTCCAGCCGCTTCGGAGATTAGCTGGAACAAACAGACAACAGACAGACAAAAATTAAAAAAAATATGTTTTTCTTATTTGTACGTTTTATATTTTTATATGGATTTAGTAAAAAGTTATTGTGACATTATGAACAGACACTTGAATTTTATTTATCTGTTTAGATGTTAGTGTGATGTTATTGCTACATGAAGCTTACATTAATAGCCTACAATTATATACATATTTGAATATCATTACCAAGTAATTGAGGTTCAACCATCATAGATACAATAGGCGTGTTTTAATTAGAACTCAATTAGAAATAAAGTAATAATTACCTAACAGTACTACATACCTGTTGTATGTGTGATTGGTACGTTCCAATATATTTAGATTAGCAGGTTCGATTCATGCGTAAGGTCTAATATCGAAAATTTTAATACTTCTTCTTAAAAACACAAATCTTATCGTTAAAAATTATATGTTCCAAGATTTTAAATACATATTTCTATACTAGTCTTGTAAATGTCAAAATATGTTTATCAGCTTTTTACTTTTACACCTAAAACCGCTGAACAGATTTCGATGAAGTTTGACGGCAATGTCAAACCTTACCAATATTATTTCATTTTTCATGTATCCAGACTGTCTGTAACAACTATATAATGCCTTTGAGACATCTTACACCGTAGTCTCTCCCGTGACCATGATTGCTGTAAAGCGTTCGAGACGCCAGGAACCAAAAATCAAATGAATTCGCGAAAAAAATCCAAAAAGATAATTTTATTTAAAATGTCAAATATTCGCATAAATCTAAGAAAGATTTATAGTATATGTACATACATATGTGTATCATGGTACTATTATTAATCTGATTTTGAAATACAATAATTGGATTGAAATTTTCATTAGCGCTTGTGAACATGATACAAATATAAATATTAAGTGAACCAAATTAATTTAACGCTGTTTCCATCGAATCGTAGATTTTAAGGGTATATAAGTAATATATAATTGGATAGGGATCTATTTAGGTTTCTTATAATCTCAGCACATACAGTATTATTGTTTCGCCACGATGTGAAATCAACAAGGGACTAAACGTGAATGCCTAACTGTAGCCTATGTGTTACTTTAGGTCATAGTCTATCAGAGTACTAAATTTCATTTGAATTCGTCCAGCTGTTACAACTTGAAGGTGTAACAAATATCACAGAAATACCTGCAGTAACATATAGGAGTTGTTTACTGTTAGACGTTTAAGGATATATTAGAGTTGTTAGAAATTACATATTATCTTTATAACGAAAAATGTGCAGTGACTTCAAAATCATTTAAAATTAAATGTATGTATGTATGTATTCAGCCCTTTTTAACGTCCTATTGCCGGGCACGGGCCTCCCTTCAATACGAAGGGTATCAGGCTGTCCAAGTGTGGATTGGCGGACTTCACATGTCTTTCGAAAACTTCCTAGGTTTTCTCAGACATGCAGATTTCCTCACGATGTTTTCCTTCACCCTAAGGCAACTGGTAATCATGGTAGAAGTGATTCGCACATGAAAATATCAGAGATGCGAGACCCGGGATTTGAACCCGTTTCACTGGGCTACCACTGCCTTATTAAATAATTTATTCCACCCTTAGTAGTGATTTCTTAAAATAATTGATGATTATATGTTAACATATACGGGTAGCACCTCGAGGTACATATATAGCCTATTCATAAAAAAAATAACGAATTACATACCTTCTTTTTTATGTCGGGCAAAAATCTTTTATTTCAATACATGTAAAGACATTTTTCTCCATAGGATGTCAGGCTGCAGCTAATCCAAGCAACCTCACGTACAAATGGTACGTGAACAGCGAACAAGTGCCTACTGCTAAAGACAATGAATTGGTAAGTTGAGAAATGTAGGATAAACAGTTCCTTTTATATGATTAACTTCAAAAGAAAGAAGATCAATTTTATTCGCTTATTATTGTTAATTGATTTTCACAATCCCGCTCTAAATAAATATGTTGAGACATTAACACACAGCACCATCTAGTTCCATGGTAAGCTAGGAGGCTTGTGTTATGGATACCAGATAGTTGATACACTACACATATATAACTTAAAATACATTCATATTATAAATATAAACACCCATGACTGGAGTACAAACATTCGTACTCATCACATAAATGAATGTCCCCAGTGGGACTCGAACCCACAACTGCTGGCACAGCAAGTAGATTCACTACAAACTGAGCCAAATGTGTCGTCTAAAATTAAATAAATATTTATTTAGAACAATTATATAGAGAAATGAACTAAGTATTGACATTAAACATGCTAGAGGTATTCATATTATATACATTCAAAATAATTACAGACTATATAATTATCATACCTTTTACATAACTTCAAACGAAGGTAAATTTACCCTAAGAAATAATTGGCATTTTTAATGAACGATTTAAAAAAATCTTTAATATAATATTATGCTCACAAATAACAACGTATATCTTATTCTAGTTCTAAAAAAATGCTTATAAAAAATCTAAACTCCGCTCATTTTTAGGGTTCCGTACCTCAAAAGATAAAAAAGGAACCCTTAAAAGATCACTCTTGTCCGTCTGTCCGTCTGTCTGTTCGCGCGTCACCACTGATTTTCTCAGGAACGGGTGAACCCAGATACTGAGGTCTATAGTCCCTATTAGGTGTATAAAAATTACGGTCCTGAGTCAACACGATTAAACGATATGGCCAAATTTAGATATTCGCGAAACCTTGTAAGTACCAAAATTTATCTTAATTCTCAACTTTTTTATTTTTCGGAATTTGCTCTTTACTTGTGCTGTAAGACCTTGCTTTTAATCAAAATTGACAATTCTAAGTCAACCGGAAGTACCCTATAGGTTTTGGATCGAAAACCTATATGTTAGTTCCCGTTGACCTAGAACCATGAAATTTGGCCAAAAAGCAAGGTCTTACAGCACAAATAAATGAAAAAATTCCAAAAAATAAAAAAGTTGAAAATTAAAGTTAAACAGATTTTTACAAATTTGTACAGAACCCTCGGTGGGCGAGTCCGACTTGCACTTGTCCGGATTTTTCTATATAAAAATAAATTTCTATAAAAACGTAATTAGGAGGTTATGTTTTTAATAAAACATTTTTTACTTAAATGTTCAAATTATTTTTGTTTATTAACTCGAAACTACGCATTGGATTTACGTTTATTTAAAGTAAGTAACATCTTATGTATATATAATTAAATTTTCCAGGCTCCGATCGACTAGTCTATTTATGTATAACTATTTCGATCGCGTCCACCTTTCTCAAGAATTAGGCACATTAAATGCGAAAAAGTTTGTTTAGAGATCAGCGCTTTCAAAAAAAATGAACAAACAAACTCTTCAGTTTTATAGTAGTATAGATAAGAAATTTAAGCATTCTTTGTGTATTTACTACCATCATCTTAAAAGTGTCAGTCACATCAACGTAATACAACCCGAGACCATGATTGTTGTAAAGCATTCGAAATGTCCGAAACCAAAAATCAAAATGTATCCGAGAAAATTCCGGAAAGATAGTTTTATTTTAAAATGTTAAATATTCGCATAAATCTAAAGAAAGTAATACGTAATAAAATAATAATAAAAGTTTCAGAATAACGATTCCATCAAAACAGTCATACTAAAAGTAGTACTTTTATTTCTCATCTTATTTACGGACTAAAATACGTATTTTAACGTTGCAGAAAATTTCTACCTAGTTGCAGTAAGGCCACAGTTTACATTTTATATGTGAACTAGCGACTCACCCTCGCTTCGCTTCGGGTTCGTCCCTAGATAAAAACAAATCTATCCCACGGGAACCGTGCATTTTTCTGGGATAATACATAGCCTTCCTCAGTTAACGGGCTATCTAATGCGAAAAGAATTTTTCAAATCGGATTAGTAGTTCCTGAGATTAGCGCGTTAAACGAAACAAACAAACAAACTCTTCAGCTTTATAATATTAGTATAGATAATAAAACCTACTACGGATTTTCCTTTCAGATTGCTTAGCATGGAAATACAGGCCAATATGACGTTTTCATCTATACAAAACTCAACTCTGTACGGTGGTATAAGATGAAGATTTTAATTTAGATATCGTGACTATCATTATAGTAAAATGTGACATGTGACTGGCACTATACAATATGGTGGAAGCCACAGGTTCTAATTCTCATATTTGAATTAAAAATAAGATATTTGCGAGGCTATCCAATGTAATATATGTATGTAATATCGAAGATAAGATTATTAAACTGGTATAATATATTTTTAGTTAAATTGTGATGATTCAAGTATAATTCAAATTAATATAAGTGATCATCATAAATAATAACATTATCAAAAACCGGTCAAGTGCGAGTCGAATTCGCGCATGAAGGGTTCCGTACCATTGTCTATAAAAACGGCAAAAAAATCATGTCTGTTGTATAGGAGCCCCCTTAAACATTTATTTTATTCTGTTTTTTAGTATTTGTTGTTATAGCGGCAACAGAAATACATCGTCTGTGAAAATTTGAACTGTCTAACTATTACGGTTCATGAGATACAGCATGGTGACAGACGGACAGACAGACTGACACACAGACAGACAGACGAACGGATGGACAGCGAAGTTTCAGCGAAATTTTCATTTTGGTTTATACAAAAGATTATTATATAAAAACAAGTAGATCGTTAAGAAAAAACTAGTATATATCAAAGATAATATAACAAAGAATGTTGAAAAGCTCCATCTTATTTCCATTAAGATACAAATCCATAAATAAGAAACCACACAATAATTGAATTTAGTAGAAGTTAGCAGAGCTTTTTGTTAAGTCATTTCATTACAATATGATACTACCACAAAAATATTTACAGTATACTCGTAAATACTCTTTATTCCTTTACTTAAAGATAATCTGCCAATATGCTTTAGAGAAATGAAAAATTGTTTTTTTGTATTAAATATTTATTAGAAGAAGTTTTTTACTTTAACTTGAAAGATAGTCATGATTAGTTATAGCTATGTTTTCTCCTCATATGAAATTGAAATTACATCAAAAACTTGAGTATTTTGTTAAATATTAATAATGATTAAATGTTTAAAAAAAATGACCCATGAAAACTTAAAGGAGATACCTTTATTATAGACTAGCGACTCACCTTCGCTTTGCTCGGGTTCGTCCCTAGCCTGCTTCCCAATACAAAATTTCATCCCCATTTTCACCCTCTTAAGGGATGATTTCCGGGATAAAAAGTATCCTATGTCCTTTCCAGGGTTTCAAACTATTTTCTTACCTTTCATCTAAATCGGTTTTGTAGATCCAGAGATTACCCCCTACAACCTCACAAACTCACAAACTTTACCTCTTATAATATTAGTAAAGATTTAATAACTTTGTTGTTTTTTTCAACAACAATAAATAATTAAAGTCACCAATTGGCTCTATTGATTTTTAATCATAACTGTGATGCATTGCTCTCATAACGAAATTAACGTAGAGCAAAATCGAGAAGTTTACTACTAACGATTAAATATCTCCAAAAACCATCTTCTATCATCATCATTAGATCAACTCAATGATAGTAAAATACCATACCAAATGATTGACACAATACATTTAAAATATTTTTATATCATTTATTACTTGTTTATTTAGGTTATTGTTCGCCAAGTGGTAAAAAGTTATTAGGTACTTTTTTTCCATATTTTTTATTTATTGATAATATTAAAGCTCGTCAATAGTTACAAAACAAAAAAAGAACAAAAAAATTGAATAAATACAAAAAAATAAAACAAAATTAAAAACTTTTTGTCTGACCGGGATTCAAATCTGGACACTGTGATAATCAATCTTGCCGCTTGCGCCTTGGCCGCTTGACCACGATGCTTATACTCGAACGTGCGAAGTTATTAACATATTTTGCGTCTATTATTGCGAAAGAAAATCACATGAAAACTCGAAAATACGCGTTTTCCCAGACATAAGACTAATCTAGATCGATTTTTCGCCTCCGAAAACCCCTACATACCAAATTCCAGCGAAATCTTTAAAGCCATTTCCGAGATCACCGGTATAAATAAATAAATAAATGTACAGGAATTGCTCGTTTAAATAATAAATAATAGATATCAGTAGATGCCATAAATATAAATAAATCTGCAGAATTTCTATAGTACCTATATGAAAATATTCAAACACTAATATATTATGTAGAGTATATTTTACACCAAACTACATTTGATGAACATTGCTTGGACAGCGAAATCGCTTGATATACGCTCCACTAGCTCACTGCGACCTACTAAATATCTGCTTTATTTCACGATAACCTCATACATGATTTAACAAGATTTTCTATTGGAAAAGTTTAGTTAAGGACAACTATGGGTAGAAAAATAGATAATTAATGTTATGAATACATGGGTTTCTTAGTTTGTCTATATGGACGTAACAATGGACGTAATAATCCATTTTGACACACGTTTGACGCAGTGCTGTGCCAGCGGTCGCGGGTTCCAGTCCCGCTGGGGGCATTCATTTAAATCATGAGCACGAATGTTTGTACTGCAGTCATAGGTGTTATATTTATAACATGTATGTATTTAAAGTTATATACATATTATGTGTAGTATATCAACTATATGGTATCCATAACACAAGCTTCGTAACTTACCATGCAAGTAGATGGTGCTATGTGTTAATATCCCAACATATTTATATTTCTAATGAAAAAGTTCAACTTCTTTTTTTGTAAAGAGATAGTTTTAGACTAGAAAATACCATAGATTTTTTATATCCTAGTGTATATATTTAGTTCTAGATTTACTAAAATTTTAGTTTAGATATTGGTCATTTGCAGAATGTGACTAAATCCTACTAGCGTGAAAGCGTTTTAACTAAGCGCAGAGGCGATTTCGGTAAAATTGAACATAAAAAATAAAATATTCAAATTGCTGCAATTTCACCCGAAAAGCTCGATTTAAATTTTAAGAAAGGAACTTGTGTACAAAGAAATTCTTTAATCTTACTATTTGTAGGTTATATCAAATGTGTCCCGGAAGTACAATGAAGCGACCGTTAAATGTGAAGTTCAGAACGAAGTTGGCAAGAGCGCCGAGTCTAAAACCCTAGAAGTTTCATGTAAGTCATTCCAATTATGCCTAGAAAATGTCTGCATTTGAAAAAATAAAATTCTATGCTTTTGTTGGAATATTTTATTTTATTATATTTGTTTTTGTAGAAGTTTTTAAAGTATTATTATTTACTTATTATTTACGTTTTAGCATTTAGTATAGATTTCTCAGAGATGAGATATTTTCTAGTAGTAAAAAGTATCCTTTATATTGCTCAGATAACCAGCTATTATCATACAAAATTTCATCAAAATCTGTCCAGTGGTTTTCTGGATGCGGTAACAGACAGACAGACAAAAATTCTAAAAACTATAGATTCAGTCTCTGTATTGATAATAATGTCTATTTCAATAAGATATTCCAAAAAATATTTAATGTACAGGTTCGGCTTAGTTACGATTTTATTGTAAGTCTAGATTTAGATCTAGATTAAATATGTGCGTCTATTAGTGTATTATGGCTTATAGATGATATCATTCTACTTATCGTTGTAGAATAGATATCTAAAAAGATATATGAGAATAAGATATTTTAATTCTATGACTTTTTTTTAATTTTCTATACAACAACGATTGTATAACGATTATTTAAGCCTTCATGATAGAACTCTACTGGTGTCGTTAAATTTTCTTTAACCTATAGAAGTATGTATTTTTACAAGCTTTTATTTAACTTGCAATATTTGTTAGTATGTTTTTTAGGTAAAATCTTGCAAGTTGAATTACAACCACTTCCTTTTATTGTATTGTATTTAGTCACTTTAACGTCCCACTGCTGGGGGTGGGCCTCCCTTCAAAACTAGGAGGATCGGACCACGCTGGCCAAGTGCGGGTTGGCGGACTTCACATGTTTTTCCAAACTTGCTAGGTTCTGTCAGACATGAAATGATTCGCACATGAAAATATCAAAGTTGCGACACTCGGGACTTGAACCTGTTCCCTCGGTTTCCCAAACGAGCGCGTTTCTACTACACTACCACTGCCTCATTATCTGCCTCTTATTATATATAGTATTTGATCTATTAATTTAAAATATCTCATATAATATATACTCGTATGTCTTACATGCTTTGTTTATATCGTTACATATTCATATTATATTTTTATGTATGTATGTATATAATGTATGTAGCAAAGGAGAAATTACTGTAAATAATTTGGCACCAGTTTGCTACGATACTTGGGGGATAGCATTAAAGTTAGAGAAGTCTTTCAAAGCTAGCTCCAAGTTTAGTCCTGAGTTTCTTATTAATAATGTACGTGGTCTGCGACAAAATGGTTCATGTAGAATATATCCAGATTATAAGCCTCAAAGCTAGAAATATATAATAAACAAGACGTACAAATATCTAAGTAGTCGTTTCAATTGAGGTACAATTTGAAGGCTACGAGTTCGATTCTCGTATGTGGATATTTAGGAAATATTATGTATCGCTATAGTTTGTGTCTTAAGAATGGTGGAAGACTGCTTAGGGTAATGGAAATATAAATAAATATAAATATGTTGGGACAATAACACACAACACCACCTAGTTCCATGGTAAGCTACGAGGCCTGTGTTATGGATACCAGATAGTTGATACACTACACATATATAATGTTAAATACATACATATTATAAATATGAACACCCATGACTGGAGTATAAACATTCGTGCTTATCACACGAATGTCCCCAGCGGGACTCGAACCCGCGACCGCTGGCACAGCAAGTAGGGTCACTGCAAACTGAGCCAAACATGTCAGCCAAAAAAAATTCAATAGATCAAGAAACATGTTAAATTGTGATATTGGAATAGCATAGTGCAAATTACTAAAACATATCAAACCCAATATCAAGCGATTAAGATGAGCTTTGCATATACATATATATTTTTATAAATTCAATAAAATTTGCATATGTGTACTACGAAAAATATTTTACAATCCCATTTGCCTATGCATTTTTTTGTAAAAATTTTATCTATACAGATAAATAAAATTGAAGTGTCTGTTTGTAATGTCATTATAACAGCTTTTTACTAAATGCATATGAAAGCATATACGGTGTCTATCTTTCCGTCTATCTGTTTGTTCCGGCTAATCTCTAAAACGGCTGAACCTATTTTAATGGGACTTTCACTGGTAGATAGCTGATATTATAAGGAGTAACTTAGGCTACTTTTATTTTAGAAAAAGAATTAGGGATTCGCTCAAAAAAAATAAAACGTACCTAGGGATGAATCCGAGCGAAGCGAGGACGAGTCTCTAGTTTTTATAATAAAACTAAAATATTTAAACTAAAAATTTACAAAGTTACTCTGTCGTTGCTAATATAAAAAGCTCTAAAAGCGATAAAGAAAATTTGCTAACATTTTTAAGCCTTTAAAGTTTTCGAATAAAGTAATTAAGTTTATCTTTCTCGTGAGAATAAATAAGCAGTTAAGTATCTAATTTGTTTTAAAATCTCTTAAGGAGATCGTTCATTTGGTTAAACTCTTTATCTTATCACGTAAAAATGTATATAGATTTGGCTGAGCATATACTTCAAGATAATCTTTATATTATAAACTAGCGGCTCACCCTCGCTTCGCTCGGGTTCGCCTCTAGACAAATAAAAACAAATCTATCCCACGGGAACTGTACATTTTTCCGGGATAAAAAGTAGCCAATTTTTATTCTATACTAACATACTATATTGATAAACAGACAGAGAAACAATAAAAATTGAAAAATATCAGGATTGTTCTATTTCTCTTCTTACATCCCCTTGACTCGATTTTTAGCATTTTTTTTCTATGTATAGACATTCGACCTCCACAGTTTTATTATATGTATAGACTAGTTTGCACACTCGGCATCATTTGCTGGGTGTATAATTGAAAATGCTTTATGAGAGGGTAATACAGTATATATAATTAGCGAATGGAATTACGAAATACTTTCGTAGATCTAAAGATATTGGACATACAAAAAAGGAATTTTGTCTTTATATGAATATCAAATTTTGAATATGGTAGTATGGTAGGTAGTGTATTTGAAAAAAAAAAAATTAAATATTTCTAATTTGGTATTGGGGCATAACTTATGATGTAACAGCAGCATAATTTCAATAAAGACGTATATCTGTAGATTCCACATATGTATATATATAAAATTGTTTTAATTTAAGAAAAACCTTAGACCAAATTACTGGCTGCTAATCCTATATTATATGTTCTTGTTAAGAAAGGATTTTTCGTAATTTAATCCTTGAAGTTGTGAAAAGGCGAATATTTGAATGGAAAATGATATAATTTTTATAATAAAAAAACCTGGATGAAGCCGGGTCAGATGCTAGTTAATAATAAAAGAAAAGAAACAGGTTTTTTAGTAAATTTTGTTTTCTTAGATGGACCAGTCTTTAGAATGAAGCCTCAAAATGTGGAAGGAGATATAGGTGCAACAGCGACACTATCTTGTATTGCGGATGGTCACCCTTCACCCAAAGTGCTATGGTTGCGATACGACAGGGACAAAATTATTGTAAGTTTATTTTTATAATACTTTATTTTATTGTCATAATCTTTTTATTTAGAAGTTTTTAAATAATATTACGCTTGTATTATGGATTAGTTTTAATTTTACCTTAGTTTTAGAAAAAAAGTAATGAAATATTTGAATTATGTATACTTTGAAATGATTCTCCTTATCAATATTAATGTAAACGTAAAATTTTAACTGTCAGTACTTACAGCATCCTTCCTTTGTAATTAAGATAAAAATCCTTTTACATATTATAAGTCAGAGATCATGGGTTCGAATATTACATCGTATGATAAGTTCGGAGCCATACCGGCCATTATCCTCTGGTTTTGATTCACCCAAAAGGACGTACAATTTTGTTTTTACATATGATCTACTCATATAAAGTTGTTATAGTTGATAAACTAATTTGGATGAAATGTGGCTTTTCAATAGTTTTTCAATACTTTTCAGTCTTATGATTATTGTCAAGAAAAAAAAAACATTGGTGATATATTTTTTTACTGTATTTTTTTTTTGTAGAGAGTAGGTAAATCTGCCAATTTGACTGTCACAATAAATAAGCAGTCTGCAGGACAGTACTGGTGTAGAGTTAGTGTGGAAGGATATCAGGACATTGAAGCGCCAGCCATGGTCTACTTAAAAGGTAAGATCTAAAATATGTTATACATTACTATTTCATATATACAAATAAATAAATTGATGTATCTGTTTGTCATGTCATTATAACAGCTTTTCACTTAATGCATATGAAAGTATATACGATGTCTGTCTTTCTGTCTGTTTGTTCCGGCAAATAGCTATTGTCATAAGGTGTAACTAAGGCTACTTTTATTTTAGAAAAAGAGTTAGGTTTCCGCGCCCAAAAATAAAACCCATGAAATTCTTAATAAAATCCACTTATCTAGGGACGCCCTTAGTACCTATACTGCTCTGAGCGTCCCTTCTCAAAAATCCACCCTGTATAAATATAAAAGTATATTTATGATTTTGTAATAAATATATAAGTAATTTATCATTAATTGAGCAACGAAGTTGAATTTCTGCATAATGGGTTTCTGAGCCTGAGAGTGACATGGGCTATTTTTTATCCCGTTACGTATTGATTAAGTGACTTTCGTGGAGTAAACGTTACTTAGGACTACTAGTTTATATAATTTTTATGGAAGTTATGTTTGTTTGAACATGATGTTGGTGGCAATTATTTTTCCTATAGGCTGAAGGTATACTTTGTTCTGAAACGAGCACACGATCGGTGATAAATCAAATATACGATCGTATTTATGTGCTATTTTCTTAAACTGCTGTTTCTCACATTCTTTTAATACGGAAAACAAAATATCATAAAGACATACCATTATAAATAAATAAATATGTTGGGACATTAATACACAGCACCATCTAGTTCCATGGTAAGCTACGAGGCTTGTGTAATGGATACCAGATAGTTGATACACTACATATATATAACTTCAAATACATACATACTATAAATATATAAATCCATGACTGGAGTACAAACATTTGTGCTCATCACACAAATAAATACCCCCAGCGGGACTCCAACCCGCGACCGCTGGCACAGCAAGTAGTGTCACTACAAACTGTGCCAAATGTATCGTCATATACCTATGCCGCTAGTAAAGAAAGAAAAGTTAGCAAAAATGTAAGAGTCAATGAATTTTTACAGTGTTTTTTTTTACAATTTTTACAGTTAAAATGTACTTGTAATTCGTCAAAGCATTCTGTATGGAGCAGTCATGTGTGTTTGTTTTACCAGTCTTAATAAGATATATGTAATGATGTTTATGATCATAAATAGCACAGTGCCTTTGACACGATTTTATTTCCCAGCCTTTACAATAAATAACTAAAATTGTAGGAAAACGTGCTTATTAATAAAAGATTCAAAAATGTTGTTTTTAAGTAATGTGTATTAATTAAACTATTGATTTTAGAAGTTTTCTTAAGTAATAATGAAAGGTGTTTGAACAAGTGTTTTATTTTTAAGTAAAAAAATTATACGACAATTACACCTCTAAATTTTATACTAAATTTAGTTTCAAAAGATTTCCAACGTTTCTTAAATCCTAAAGTATATTTTTGGTCTTTTTTATACAATATTAGTAGAAGAGGCTTCGCTTGCACTAAAACTACAAAAACAAACTCTTTTGCTTTCTGCTGTTAGTAATAATGTATGGAAGTCTGCTTGATTTATTGACATTTATGATTACTGTTCCGCTCTCCTGGGTAGTAGCATGATAACATATAGCCTATAGCCTTCCTCAATAAACGGGATATCTTATGCAAAATGAATTTTTCAAATCGGGTTGGTAGACTAGTTACTGAGATTGACGCGTTCAAACAAATAAGCTCTGCTTCTTTATAATATTAGCATAGATTTTATAAAGGACACATTTATTTTTGGCAGTTTATGTACTAAAAGAAACTCATGTAGCAAAAGAATGTTGAAATTGGAATAAAGCGTAAGAAGTTTGTAAGCATTGTCGTCATCGCACTATTCTTAGCACCTTTAAATCCGAGAAAGTTTGAAAGTTTCGGGTGTATTTTAAATTTGACACTGAGTAGGTACCTACTAAAGTTATATTAGAGCTTAAAGGGATAGCTTTAATTTATGATGTTAATTATGTGGAAAAGTTGTTTTTATGGTACGGCCTAAGTTAATAACTTCCCTGTAGATTATATGGCATGTTTCGATGGTCTAGTGGTTAGTAACGTAGATCTGGGGTCGTGGGTTCGAGTCCCGAGTCGGGCTATTATACTTATTGGGGTTTTCTGTCAAGGAATTCTTAGTAAAAGCCCGGATTTGAGAAATTGGTTTAATCATACCTTGGAGGGCAATTATTGTTTGTATCGAATTATCGTCCTATCGGAGTTTGAAAGGAATCGAGAGTGCACGCCATGACATCTACGCACGTGGCTAGTCTCTGTTAGATTAAACTTGGAGAAAATCAGGCAGAACGTCATTATTATGTAATCTGCAGCTTTATTTGATCGAATATATTGTGACTCTGAACGATAATCGAACTGGTGATCATAAGCTCAGGATGTATTGTCATATAGACAAAACAAAATATATTAATATTAATTAGTGTCGTAGAAACTTTATTAAAGTTTTTGGGTGTTGGTTCTGTGGTTATATGTGTATTTAAAATATAATTATTGATGTGTAATGTGTATGGAAATTGGTGATTAATTTGCTTAAACTAATATTTACCGCTTACATGATTATTTGACTTTTGGTTATAATTTGTTATTGTTTGATATTCAATAATTTTCTTGTAACATAAAAAAAACGTGAGTTAACTTAACGTTAATGCTGAATTAACGAATAACAAAATAAAAATAAAATTTTTAAATAACCCCCGACACTCAAAAATAGTTAAGTCGATTTGAATGACATAACTAAGGATCATCCCGGGTGAGCCAGCTTTCAATAAAAAAAATAACCCACATTTAATTAATCTGTTCATACGTTTAGGAGCAACGATGCCAAAGACAGACACACAGATACTTCAAACTTATAATAACCCTCTGTTTGCGATGGGGGCTTAAAATACACTTCATATAAATAAACTAGTACGTAAACATCAAAAATATCTTTTTTTTTTATATCTTATGTACTATTTTAGGTCCACCCAAAATAATGTCGAATCATACACTATATGGAGTGGAAGGTGATAGTGTACACGTGGAGTGTATATCTTTCTCCGTACCGAAACCTGATTTAGTTATATGGGCTTTTGGTGGAAGTGAAATAAATTCTTTCCATAATGAAGTAAGTATTTTAATATTTAAAATTTATTTATTAAACTCTAACGAAGAGCTTAGTCTTAGTAGCTTGGTAAAATTTTTGATAATTAACACTAACATAAAAAAAAAAACAGTAATGGTAAATAAAATTTCCATTTTGGATTTTTTCGCGAATTTATTTTGATTTTTGGTTCTCGAAGCTTCGGTTGCTTTACAGCAACCATGGTCACGGGAGTCTCCCCTCTCGATATAACAAAATATTAGTTTCTCTACTTCTTTACCTTTGAGGTTATATGTACAGACTAGCGGCTTTAGAGTTCGGAGTTCGGAGTCGCGGAGTCCGTCCCTAGGTACGTTTTAACGGTTATTATGGAATAGATAGTCTATATAATATATGCTATATAAGCCTATAGCCTTCCCAAGTAAACGGGTTATTAAATGCAAAAATAATTTTTCAAATCATATCAGTATTTTCTGACATTAGCGCGTTCAAACAATCAAGCAATCGATCGATCAATCGGTCGATCAAACGGTAGATCAGTCGATCGATCAGTCGTTCGATCAGTCGGCGATCAGTCGGTAGACCGGTTGGCTGAACGGTCGGTAGACCAGTCAGTTGATCGGTCGGTGGACCGGTCGGTCGATCAGTCTCTCCAAATGATTTGTCTCGTAATCTCATGGAATTTTGAAAATATATGTATGTATGTATATATAAATTTTTAGGGACAAGATCAGTCTAGTTTTTAAATTTTGGTTCTGGAATACTTGGAGTGTAAATCATTTTTGATATATTTTTATGTATTTTACCAATTTACAGGAATATGTTTTCTTAGAGGAATCATTAGCAGATGGCATGACTAAATCTACTTTAGTTATTCGGAAGAGTCAAACTCAACATTTTGGATCTTATAATTGCACAGTGTCCAATGCGTATGGAAGCGACAGTTTTGAAATTAATGTTATACCAGACAGTAAGTGAATCATTTTGCTGTTAATTTAAGAAATCTACATCAAACTAACTATTTTATATGGTTTTGTCTACATTTTGATTATTGTTTAAATAATCAGATATATTTTGTATATGTATAATATATATTTTCTCTTATTTTCTGTAATTTTTAGAATACTGTATTTATTTATTTTTTAATTTAATATTTCTGGATCATTCAGTATAGATATACGAGTATGTGTTTCCTTTATGTAAAAAATAATATTATTTTATAATGTCAGTCAATGCGTAGGTAAAAGACTTATTTTGAGTAAAAATCTGAAGAATCATTTTATAACCATTTTATTGACAATGTAATAAAAATAATCAACAAAGTAGGGATTACTTTCGGTTATAATACAATATAAAATCAGTAACCATATAAGGAAGCCTATTATAAAACTTCGATTTATTACAGAATCGATCCCTCTTATGGCAATGGTAGTAGGTGGCGCAGCAATAACTATAGTTATACTTATTATAATGCTAGCTTTAATGCTTTGTCATCGCAAAACCCACAAATCAGACTCGAAGAAACCCGACATTACCGAAGTTGGTAAAACTTTTGATCAGTTTAAAGATAGCGATCGAAATTCAAACATAAGTGACTTGAAGTTGGAATTGAGACAAGTGGAAGGAAGCTGTGACATGGTGAGATAACTTTAAATATCTTCTTTGTTGAAAAGTGATTTTTCTTTTTAATATGTATTAAAATAAATTTATTCAAATGGATTTTTTTGGTACTTATTTATTGAAAACCATTGAAATGTAAGAGTTAAAGCAGTAATAATAATAATTTAATCTTCTTTTGTAAAGACCACTAATATCTCTTAAATTTACATAAAATAAATCCAAAAAGAAATTTCTGACATTATGACAACTAATCTCATTAGTAAAAAATACGTTAAAATAATTACTTGGCTATATAATAATAGTATAGTATAATAATAGTTGATAAAATAGTCAATTTAATCTAGATTATAAGATATCTCCATTCCAAAATCTATGCAACTTCATTGATGTATTACAGCGTAAAGTACTTCATCACGCTGTAATAACAATAAAAACACGCAAATTTTTATATTTATTACCTTAGTGAGATATTACCCTTTTTAAACTTTAATGATCTTTCTGCAATTATGAAGATTTATTGAGAGCCGTTCCATTTTAAATTACGGAAGTAATCACCGCTGAAGTTAAATATGTTCTGTATATGTAATTTGCTAGCTATTACAATAACATTATATTCCCAAAATAGTTATAGTTTTTTTTCATAGTAAGAAAAACAAAAAGGTAATACTTTAACAAAACAAAAAAATACACTTTTCATAACAAAACATAACCCAAAAACTCTTTACAGGATATTTCGAACAATGAGGAAACGGAACTGCGTTCCACTTTGCAACTGACCAACAACTTGGGTCTTCCTCTCGCTGGCCCTGTACTTCCCGATACTGGCTTTGATAACGAACTTATGAAACAATATCAACGATATAGTGGTGATTTCAACCCTATACATAACGTTCATTTTAAGGTATGTATAAAGTGTAGTCCTAATTATCTAGGTAACTTGATAGTTTAGTTAGCATGTATGACTGCAGATTGTGAGGTCCTGGGTTCGAGTCCCGGGTTGGGCCAAGTTTAATTATTGTCTGTTTCTGTTTAGAAAGTCTCAATGAGCCCGGGTTTGGGAAGTTGGCGATATCTCACCTCCATGCCTTGAAGAGCACATAATGCCGTCGATTCCGCGCCTTATCTCTCACTGGTCTTGTTGAATTGACATTCTCTGGAGTATGAAAGTGATAGGTATAGAGAGTGTACTTCTATCTGTGCGTAGACTAGATAGTGCATTAGTGTTTAGCTTGTACAGTTGTAAATCTTGAGGTCCTGAGTTTGAGACCTGGGTAGCGCCTTGGGCGGTTTCAAAATTATTTATAATATAAGGAAGTATAATAAATTTGGAATATCTTTGCCAATTATTGTAAACCGATTTTCATTAGGTATACTTTTTTTAATGAATTGGTTGTACTTATAATGTACACTTTATTATATAGTTTTTCGTATAAAATCTTAGAAAAAATATTTTAAAGGTTTCATCCCATTTTTGTAACAAAAAATTGAATTATCAAAGTTTATGATTTAAACATAAGTAAAATATACACAATTACGCTGCTATTCAAAAAACTAACGGAGGTACTATTGTCTATCTATTCATTACTTTTTCAACAAAATCTGAGATACAAAGGTAGTTTGAAACTTCGAAGTAAAAGCTTACAATATTTCAAGTTACCTCTATAATATTTAATATTATTTTTTCTGTTAAAATTGCCTTTTTCTAATATATCTTTTAAGAAGCTCAAATATGTTTCAATTTTTTAAAGCTTAACGTGAAAGCTTTCGGTCCTGCTCCTTATCTCTGTCGTGTTAAGTTGCCGTCCTATCGAAATATGTTTTGTTTATACTATTTTCTTGCATGAGGTAACCTGTAAAAAGTGTATTATATTTCTAACTTTGTAAATGAAATAATTAATGAATTAGTGTAACTTTCGTTGGTTATCCTAATAAAAAAAAATAATACGTAGATTAGAGAGATTTGTATGAATAAACAGAGTGCACTTGTGTCTACACATACACTTGTGCTTTATAAAAGTGTCCTGTGCAGTAGTCTCAATGATATTGGCTACTGCTAGGTTTCCGAAAGGTAGGTCCGTTAGGTTTCTGAAAGCTAGGTCAACATAAGTTAGGTTTCCGAAAGTTAGGTTTCCAAAAGTTAGGTTTCTTAAAGTAAGGTTGCGAAAAGTTGTTTCTGAAAGTTAGGTTTCCGAAAAAAAAAGTTATGTTAATTTGCCGAAAGTTAGGTTGCTAGAAGTTTGGTTTCCAAAAGTTAGGTTATCAGAAGTTAGATTTCCGAAAGTTAGGTTTCTGAAAGTTATGTCGGCAAAAGTTATGTTTCCAAAAGCTAGGTTGCCAAAAGTTAGGTCGCCAAATGTTAGGTTTTCGAAAGTTAGGTTTTTAAAAGGTAAGTCGACAAAATTAAGTTTCCGAAGGTTAGATTTCCAAAAGTTAGGTCGCCGAAAGTTAGGTTTCCAAAAGTTTGATCACCCAAAGTTAGGCTTCAGAAAGTTACCTCGCCAAAAGTTAGGTTTCAGAAAGTTAGGTCGCCCAAAGTTAGGTTTCCGAAAGTAAGATTTCCGGAAGTTAGGTTTCCGAAAGTTAGGTTTCCGAAATATGGTTTCCGAAAGTTAGGTTTCCAAAAGTTAGGTTTCCGAAAGTTAGGTTTCCAAAAGTTAGGTTTCCGAAAGTTACGTTTCAGAAAGTTAGGTTTCCAAAAGTTAGGTCGCTCAAAGTTAGGTTTCCGAAAATTAGGTTTCCAAAAGTTAGGTGTCTGAAAGTTTGGTCGCCGAATGTTAGGTTTCCAAAAGTTAGGTTTCCAAAAGTTAGGTTTCCGAAAGTTAGGTTTCCGAAAGTTTGGTCGCCGAAAGTTAGGTTTCCAAAAGTTTGGTCACCCAAAGTTAGGTTTCCGAAAGTTAGGTCACCCAAAGTTAGGTTTCCGAAAGTTAGGTTTCCGAAAGTTAGGTTTCCGAAAGTTAGGTTTCCAAAAGTTAGGTTTCCAAAAGTTAGGTCGCCCAAAGTTAGGTTTCCGAAGTTAGGTTTCCAAAAGTTAGGTTTCCGAAAGTTTGGTCGCCGAAAGTTAGGTTCCCAAAAAATTAGTCGCTTAAAGTTAGGTTTTCGAAAGTTAGGTCGCCCAAAGTTAGGTTTCCGAAAGTTAGGTCGCCGAGAGTTAGGTTTCAGAAAGTTAGGTCGCATAAAGTTAGGTTTCTGAAAGTTACATTTCCGGAAGTTAGGTTTCCGAAAGTTAGGTTTCCGAAAGTTAGGTTTCCAAAAGTTAGGTTTCCGAAAGTTTGGTCGCCGAAAGTTAGGTTTCCGAAAGTTTGGTCGCCGAAAGTTAGGTTTCCAAAAGTTTGGTCGCTGAAAGTTAGGTTTTGGAAAGTTAGGTCGCCAAAAGTTAGGTTTCAGAAAGTTACGTCGCCAAAACTTAGGTTTCAGAAAGTTAGGTCGCCCAAAGTTAGGTTTCCAAAAGTTAGGTCGCTGAGAGTTAGGTTTCAGAAAGTTAGATTTCAGGAAGTTAGGTTTCCGAAAGTTAGGTTTCCAAAAGTTAGGTTTCCGAAAGTTTGGTCGCCAAAAGTTAGGTTTCCGAAAGTTTGGTCACCGAAAGTTAGGTTTCCAAAAGTTAGGTCACCGAGAGTTAGGTTTCTGAAAGTTAAGTCGCCCAAAGTTAGGTTTTCCGAAAAATAATGATAACCAAAATCCAGAAGGACAATTTTATTATCAACAAAAATATCATAACGAAACAAATCTTAGTTTTAAGAAGTTTAGAAGAAGGGTTAAAATAGTAATACGACAAATTACAAAACTTATTATATAATAACAAGTTCAAAATAATATCCTGGTTAATTAACGCAAGTTATAACCTCAGGCCTTAAAACTATTCAGAACTTTTAATAAGCTTATCCTCGTAAGCCACTAACTAGCCGATGACCCGCGTTATGCTGATCATTTTGAAAGTATTACATACTGAATTTAGTTAAGTTAACATATTTGTATAAAATAAAATATATTTAGACATTAACACACAGCACCATCTAGTTCCATGGTAACCTACGAGGCCTGTGTTATGGATACCAGATAGTTGATACACTACACATATATAACTTTAAATACATATATATTATAAATAATCACGATGCTTTACTTCACCGTAAAGCAAGTGGTAATCATGTGGAAATGTTTCGCACATGAAAATATTAGGGTTGCGAGATCTTGGACTTGAATCTGCTTCACTAGGTTTCTCAAGCGAACACGCTACCCCTGGGTTACCACTGCCGCTTGACGACACGTTTGGCCCAGTTTGTAGTGAGCCTACTTGCTGTGCCTGCGGTCGCTGGTTCGAGTCCCGCTGGGGGCATTCATTTGTGTGATGAACACGAATATTTGTACTCCAGTCATAGGTGTTTATATTTATAATATGTATATATTTAAAGTTATATATGTGTAGTGTATCAACTATCTGGTATCTATAATACAGGCCTCGTAGCTTACCATGAATTTGATGGTGATGTGTGTTAATGTCCTAACATATTTATTTATTTATATACAGATAGTGCCATCTCTTAACAAATGTATCAAATAAAATAAACAAGAGCAAAACCATAAACAGAGTCTAGTTATTGTATTATTTTAGCATAAACTACATTTTAGTTCCATTATGTTTCATATCTTCATATCAAACCACACTAAAAATTCTTTTTGAATAATGTCGTCATACATTTCACTGCACTGATTTTACTACTACGTCGTCCGGCATAAACCATCTCGTCGTGACTTACACAAATAGCGCTCACAATAGCAATGTATGACTAGAATGTAGGCTACATTTGTTTAGACGAGGATATATTTAGAGCAGTGCTTCCCAACCTTTCTTCTGTTAAGCCTCCCGGATTATAAAAAATATTTCCCCCCTTTATTTTTTTTAATAAAATGAAAAAAAAAATATTTTAACAATTTATATTTTCATACCCCCCTTTTATTTTATTATTATAATAACACAAATTATTTCAACGTTTTCTGATTGAGAACTCCCCCCCCTGGTTGGGAACTCCTGATATAGAGGAATTTAAATTCAGAAATGCAACGGTTTAATATTTTCAAGTGGCAGGAGGCCAAAGCACGAACGTGTATTCTGTTTGGTGAATAATCGATTAATATCGTGTTTTACATAGGCTGTTTGATTAAACTTTAATCGATTTTTTAGACTTACTATATTCATCATCTAATATAAATACGAACGTTTGTATGTATGTCTCTATGTATATGTATGTGTTGTTACTCTTCCACTTTGACGGTTGGATGGATTTGGATGAAATTTAGCAAACGGGAGTGTCTAGACTACAATCTTTAATAACATATTATAGGCTAATGTTAAGTACCTCGAGACGTACCCGAGCGAAGCGAAGCGAATGCAAGATATATATATATATATATATATATATATATATATATATATATATATATATATATATAATTGCAAGCTACCATTCATCATTAACATAATGTACAAGAAAATAACTCATTTCACTACGTTATTTAGAACTTGCAAGTTTGTAGTTTAGTAAAAGGCAAAACTTTGATGATAACTAAAGCGGACTTGCTATCGGTTTTAATTAGTTGGATCACGGCCCTCGGTTTTCTAAGAGAAGGAAATCCTATAAAACGGGGACCTCATAAACTACTTGTCGGTAGAATAATTTAAGATGTGACTTGAATTTTTGAACAAAACGTAATTTAAAATTTATACAAATGAAAGTTTATACTGTATATTGAGATAGTTCAAATATCTTTTTGTTTCCGACGCTTGTTAGGTACTTGTATATCTATAATTTTGTTAACGTAAGGAAAAGCACTTATGAATACCACTTGCATAGACCAGTGGTAATGGGGGTTACCAGTTAAAAAAGCCAGTAGTACCCAACAAAGCCCAAACGGAAACCTTCCCCGTCTTAATGAGGTCATCCATATGCCACTACGATCGAAATGTATCTGAAGGATTATGATGTCCTCCTGACCGATTCCGGCCACGGCGGCCAATCTCATTGAGACTAGCCAACTGCGCAGGAGATATTATAGTGCATAAGTGTACGCGCAGATACAAGTGCACTCTCTATTCCTGTCACTCTCATACTCCGGTGGGACGACTATTCGACACGACCGGTCAGAGTTAAGGCGCAGGACCGACGGCTTTACGTGCTCTCCGAGGCACGGGGGTGAAACACCGCCAACTTCCCAACTCCGGGCTGCTATTGAGGCTTACCAGATAGAAAGACTCAATAACTAAACTTGGCCCGACCCGGGACTCGAACCCAGGACCTCCGGGTGTGCAGCCGTACATGGTAGCCTCTACACCACCGAGGCAGAATCAGAAGGATTATTATCTATACTAATATTATAAAGAAACAGTTTGTTCGTTTGATTGTTTGATTTTTGTTAGTTTGTTTGTTTCAACGCGCTAATCTCAATAAATACTAATCCGATTTGAAAAAATCTTTTTACATTATATAACCCGTTTATTGAAGAAAGCTATTATAAGCTATATATACGAGTATATCATCATGCTACTACCCAAGACAGTGGAGCAGTAATCATGAATGTCAACAAATCGGGCAGACTTCCATACATTATTACTAATAGCAGAAAGCAAAAGAGTTTGTTTTTATAGTTTTAGTGCGAGCGTAGCCGCGGGTACTGCTAATACTGTACAAAAAAAAGTTTTCATAATTCATGTGCATACTATCAATACTAGCCAGTCACTGCGCTAGTAAAATAGAATTGGTAGAGACAATGAAATGTAAAAAAGCGCTACAGAGTTATTATAATCAGTTCATATTTAATGTCATACTATTAGACTCGGAACTCCTTCCCTCCACACTGGTCAAGTGTGGGTTGGCGTACTTCATATTGTCTTTTGTAAACTTGCTGTGTTCTTACAGACATATAGGTTTCCTTACAATGTTTTCCTTCACCATTAGACAAGTGGTAATCATGTTAACAATGGTCCACACATGGGAATATCAGAAGTGCGAGACACGGGATTGAACCCGCTTCATTTAATTTCCCAAGTGATTGCGTTTATATAGAGCTGCCAATGCCTTAAATCATTATTATTTATACATATAATAAAATTCTAACAGAGTCGATTCTGTATATTAAATAATTTTTGGTAAATCTTATTGAAATAGTCATTATTATAGATACTGAGGACGAATCTAAAGTTTTTAGAATTTTTGTCTGCCTGTCTGTTTGCCTCTCTGTTTGGGAATGCATCACAAGAAAACCACTGGACAGATTTTACCGAAATTTGGTATGATAATAGCTGGTTATCCGGGTCAAAATATAGGATACTTACGTTATAGGACACTTTTTACTGCGGGAAAATATGTCATCTCTGAGAAATCAATACTAAACGTTAAAACGTAACTAGGGACGAACCGAGCGGAGAGAGGGTGAGTCGCTAAATATGTTATGTAAATAAATGTTATTGCTAAAACAAAAAGTTCAATTTAACGGAGGAACCTTTGTGGCATTTTCAATCACTGCCATTATTTACCAATCATGTGGTGTGCAATGAAAGTAGTGTATAATGTAAGAGTATACTAATGTGTAAAACCTAAGAATTTGGTTTTTGATCATCTGAACGCGGGCGGAGCCGCGGGAAATGCTAGTATATTAATAAAATGTGTTTAAGAGGTGTTTGAACGTAATTTTAATTTCTATATTTCAATACATCTACAAAACTTTCCTCTATATCTTTTTAATTTTTGGATACTTTGTAATTTGTGGTCATATTACCGCGTAAAATCTTATATCGTCAATCTTATGTCTATTATAATAAATTCTGCAAATTTATTACAAAAATGCATTAACTTTCTGTCTGAACTTTTAATATTTTATTTAAAATTAAAAACATTTCCAATAGCTTAAAATAGAAAGAGAATATAAAAGTTAGATAAAATTATTATGATTCCCCAGAAGTGTTATGTTTTCATTTTCCATCCATACAAGTTATATTTTTACAATACATTTATTTTCTTCTTAAACATAAAACTAAACTTAATGGATTTAACAGCGCTATTAGATTTTATGTCTTGTAGCTGTAAGCGAAGTGGGTAATGAATAGTACAAGAGCTTGCAGTCTTTTAAACCTACTCTCGATATTTTTATGGAGTAACTTAAGAAAAATGGTGAGATGAGGAAATTTAGATGAGAATTTCCATTGAAAAATGAAGATGAACTTAATGATATAGATAATGATTGATCTTTCTTAGAATAATTACTTTAATCGGATTGTTTTTCAACCCCCGACGCGAAAAGGGAGGTGTTAGAAGTTTAACGTGTGTATCTGTGTGTCTGTATATCTGTGTGTCTGTCCGTAGAATCATATTATCCAAACGGATGAACTAAATAGGTTCATCCGTTTGGGTGTTACGATGTTCAATTTAATTTGGTTGAATTTAGTTTTTAGTTCATTAAATTAACTAAAACATTTTAACATCTAACTCACAAAGAAGTACAAGTATTTTTTTATGGACGCCTCATAAAGATAGCGTTAACTTATATTTTATGAACTGGCCGTCCTCACCAGATTGTGTCAGATATATGCGTGTTCAATATTAATTTCTTTCGTATGGACAATAGATGAGAGTCACGCCCAGAAATATATTAATTAGATATAACTGAAACCTGAATTTCATCTATTCTCTAATTCATATAAAACTGGTATACGAGTGGCCATCTTTATTGTCTAACGAGAATTTGATTAAGTAAATTAAATGAATTCTTTTAAGTTTGATTCGATCAAAATAACAATGTTTTTGTACTTATTAATGCTAGATAGGTACTTAGATTCTAGTACAAATAAATCATTAAGACTAGTTTTCAAAATCAAGACGTAAGACCTTAGACAAGCTGATTTTCTACAATAATTGTGTCAAAAAAAAAGGCGATGATATACATACATATGTATTCAGTCAGCCCTTTTTAACGTCCCACTGCTGGGCAAAGTCTCAATTCAGTACGGGAGGTATCAGGCCAAGTCCACAACGCTGGTCAAGTGCGGGGCGGACTTCACATCTTCTTACTTCACGTCTTATGAAAATTTGCTAGGTTCCTCAAAATGTTTACGTTCACGGTAAGAGAAGTGGAATGTTGGAACTGATAAAGACAATGATAGCCCAGTGGTAACGCGCTTGCTTACGAAACAGAGTGCAACGTGTTCAAATTCCGGATCTCGCATCTTTGAATAACATACATACATATATGTATATGTAGTTTAAAAAAGTTTTCTTAACTTTACCTTCTAAAACCTCTTAATTTTCTAGGCACATGAACAAAGCAACGGTTATGTACCGTATGTGGACTACTCGCGAGACTACGCTCCTCCGCAACCTAACGACTCTCTAAGTGGGTCCTTATCTAGGAGTACTACAGATGCATCGACATATCAGAGTCATTGCGGGTCTTTGAATCGTCAAGGAAGCTGTGGAAGGTTGGGCATGATTGGACCTGATGGTAAGTTATAATTTATAGAAACTAGGTCAAGAGCTTAGCATATATTACTTAAGATGAGCTCTTGGGTTCGAGCCCCGAGTTGGGCCAAAATATTCAAAAAACTCGGGTTTTTTGTCACGTATTATCACTCAGTAGCAGCCTGGATGTGGTGAACTGGCGATGTAAGTACTCTGAATTCCGAAAAGCACGTAAAGCCGTTGGTCATTTGTCTGGTCTCTCACTGGTCATATCGGAGTATTAGTGCGACAGGAATAGACAGTGCACTTGTGTCTGCGCATACACTGGTGCACTGTAATATCACTCATATTTTTCAGTGGGTTTAGCCGCCGTGGCTGAAACTGGTCAAATGGACATTATCATTATTTCATACTTATACTTACACATAATTATTAATGCTACATCATTAGCTACCAAGAAGTAAATTCCACACAATATCATACTCTTGCTCGATTTACTATTTACGTACTCTCCGAGTACGTAAATAGTAAATCGAGGTACGAGGTACGAGGTACGAGGGTAAGACACCACCAGCCCCGAGTTTCAATTGGGTTTCATTCAAAAGCGCACGAATTCATTATTTAAGATAATCGGTAAAGTTAGCCACTTGAAAATACCACTTTGATAGGTCGTTGATATCAAAGGCGGTAATTATCACTTTCGGAAATTCGTGATAGCCTCAAGAGCGTACGTCTGTATGGTTGGCACAAATATTATATTTGGGAATCGAACTTATGATCTATACAAATGCGAAAGTTTGTTTGTGTATGTGTGTTTGTTACTCCTTCACGCCGAAACGGCTGGACGGATTTGGATGTCATTTAGTAAACAGATAGACTATGGCTTGTCATAACACAGGCTACTGTTAGTAAAGAATTTTGACAAGAGATGGCGCTACATGTATATAGTATAATAAATACATAAGAAACTACTCACACCAGAGCACACAAGCGGAGCGAGGTTTAGTCGCTAGTAGAAAAATAAAATAATTATATACATTACTTTTGTATTTTTATTTTATATAAAACCATAGTAATACTTAATTATCTTACTATAGTCATACCAATGGGAAATGCTGGAGTAATTCTGACGGGTGGAGTTGATGTAAGATATGCTGCAACGTATGGGAACCCTTATTTGAGAGACACTACTGGCTTTCGTAAGTTTATTTCATAGATCTATCATTTTGAATACTTTTTTTTTAATTTATATAAAAGAACATACATACAGATGAATATAGAACCTTATCCTTTTTGGAAGTCGGTTAAACAGAGTCTCTAATAATTTTTGTCTGTCTGTTTGTGCGCATTGTTTTTCTTTTTGTTTTTATTTTAAGTTTAGAGTATGATTTTGATTAATTGTATAAAATATATAAATATTTTAAGTTTAATCTAAAGAAATATTTAATGAGACAATGATTTCATCAAAAAAGCAAAAAAAAAACAGGTATTGAGATATTAATTCACTTAATAAAAAAAAAAGTTAAATCAGTTTTGGAAAATACGGTGTGTATATTTATTACAGCTTACGTCCCTGCAGTCAACAATTCTGCTAAAAATGCTCCTCCACCGTATTATACATTACGAAACACCAACCATCTGCCACCCGGTAAGTTTCTAAGAATTTTAGTATTAATAACATTTAAGTTCCGCGACTTTGCAATAAACTGAAGAATAAAGTAATATTTTAGTTATATTAATATATTATATATACTGGTCAGTGGTAGCCCAGTGGTAACGCGCTGCTTGGGAAACCGAGTGAATCGGGTTCAAATCCCGAGTCTCGCAACTCTGATATTTTCATGTGCGAATCATTTCTAACATGATTACCACTTGCCTTAGGGTGAAGGAAATTATCGTGAGGAAACCTGCATGTTTGAGAAAACGTAGGAAGTTTTCGAAAGACATGTGAAGTCCGCCAACCCGCATTTGGCCAGCGTGGTGGATTATGGCCTGATTCCCCTTGTATTGAAGGGAGGCCCGTGCCCAGCAGAGGAACTTTAAAAAGGGCTATCAGAATTTTCGATGAAATTCTGTAAATGTCGTATAAATCTCATTTTTTCTCGTTTCTTAATTATTTTTTTAAATAATTTTATAATATTTTTTATAATGTATAAAGGTACATCGATAACATCACCATCGTCTTCTTCTACATCAAGACCGTTCACAAGTCCGCCCATTTCGTCGTCCAGCAACAATGCTCAGCCTCAAGTAAATATGTATTTTAATATATTTCTGTGAAATCAAAAGTTTCTTACATTTACTCTATATGGAATTTGAATTTGGCAGAATTACGAAAAGAAGTTTAGGGTAGGTAAAATACGGTATACGATGGAACACTGGCTTTCATAATATATAGGCGACTATTTTATTACGTTATACGTAATACGTATTTAATTACGTTTTTCAATTAACAATAATTATAAAGATTTAATTCATTCTACTAATATTTTGGATGGATAGATAAATGGTTGGATGGATGGATTGATTGATTGATTGATCTAAAGATGGATGGATGGATGTAACTCTTTCACGCAAAAACTACTAAACGCTAAGTAGCTTATACATACATCAGATTAAGACGTTGACTATAATTTGTAAAGATAGAGTAATATGTAGTGTTGAAATACGTGTGTAGAGGCACGGAAAATCGCTAATAGCAATTAAATTGAGAAAATTTATTTTTTTAGAGAATTAGTTTGATAATACCTTGTTAGATTCACGGATATTTTCACGGTTTTGTTTAGATTTTTTTATTCTTGTAGATTTGAATGCTTTACAACAATCATAGTCACGGAAGAGACTGAAACTTTTGACTTTTCAAAAGATAAAAAAGAATTCTCTTGATCACCTTAGAAAATTATGTAAAAATGCATTTCTTTTAATTTTGACTTTGAGGGCATCAATGTAGCCCCGAGAACAACATACATTAGCATATAAGTCAAAATAAATCATTATTTGTCTTAATTTTGTTATTTAGAACAGTTCAATTAAAGCGATTTGTTATTTCAATAGGTGCCTAAACCCCCGCCACAGACGCCCGGCGCGCTATACATTCTCTCGCCTTCTAATCAAGGAAGCATGCATACATCGCAAATATCTACCAAAGGTAATTATTGATAATATAACACGTAGCTCATTATTATATATATACAATATGTATACATAATAATTATTTATCTAGATAATAACTGAGGCAGTAAGACCTATAAAATCTAGTCTCTTTTGCCTCTTAGTCTTTGAACGTATGATTTACGCCCAAAAACGGTCTTTTAAAGCCCAAAAAAGTTACAATTTTAGCATTGAATGGCAAAATATTTTTAATTTAAAATATAAAGAAATATGAAACTAACAAGGAGCTTTTAGCATACATAATCCACAATAAATATTCAACTCTTTAAAACTTTAAAACGGGTTACTAATTTTGTATGGATGAATATATTCGACGACACGTTTGGCTCAGTTTGTAGTGACCCTACTTTCTGTGCCTGCGGTCGCGGGTTCGAGTCCCGCTAGGGGCATTCATTTGTGTAATGAGCATGAATGTTTGTACTTCAGTCATAGGTGTTTATATTTATAATATGTATGTATTTTAAATTATGTATGTGTAGTGTATCAATTATCTGGTATTCATAACATAGGCCTCGTAGCTTACTATTGAACTAGATGGTGCTGTGTGTTAATGTCCCAACATATTTATATTTATTCATATTATTACAAATAACGAAATTGCCATCGTTTCATAATTCACTTCACGTTTTCTCTTTTCAGGATCTGGAACTCATGTGTAAGCAATTTTATTAATTAAAAATGTGTAAGATGGATTTTTTATAACTTTAATTAATAGGTTTTAAACCGAAAATCTTTATAAATTAGTATTTCTGAGCCTCCGTTTAAAGTTGTATACTTTATCGTGTCATATTACAGGGGTCAATGAACTTTATTTTACTAACAATCCATATAAACAAAAACAAAACATTTCAGTACCTTTTACTCCTGTTTGTCAACGGATCGTCTTTTTTTTAGTTAAGTACCTATTCTGCCGTCATAAGAAAGAAGGCCGCAACTTTGTCAAATTTGATTTCGAGATATTTGAAGTTTTGTCTTACTGCTACGTCAAAATTACTACTAGATTTGAGATAGTTACGATTAAAATGGTTATGGTATCTCCGGATTCATAAGACTTAGAGGTTTATGTGTAAGACTATCAAGTAGCATTTTTTTTGCTGAATCCAAATCTACATATAAGCCATTTTTTACCAAATTGTTACTTATGTCCTTCTTTCTTATGACGGCAGTATTGAGCTTTAGTGTTATCAATAAAAAAATGTGGAAATACTGTCATTTTAATATATACTCGTAGATAGATAATTTCTATTCATGAATATTTTCTACTTTAATAATAATTCTGGTCGAATTTCGTCGTTGGGTGAACACTAATTGATTTAAAAGTACGAATTGTATAGTATATGTATATCTATGCTCAACTGGCACGCTTCGAAGCCATTATCAAGAAAATTGAATTGAATTGAATTAAAAAATTTAATAACGTTTGGTTTAGATTTCTCATAGATGAGAATTTTTTCTGCAGTAAAAATTATTGTATATATTGACCCGGATAACCAGCTATCATTATACTAAACATCAAAATCTATCCAGTAGTTTTATCGTGATGCGTTCCAGACAGATAGACAGACAAAAATTCTAAAAACTATAGATTCGGCCTCTGTATAGATAATAAAGACTATTCCAATAAGATTTTCCAAAAATTATTTAATGTACAGATTCGACTTATTTACAACTAGCATTTCCCGCGGCTCCGCCCGCGTTCAGATGATCAAAAACCAAATTCTTAGGTTTTACACATTAGTATACTCTTACATTATACATTACTTTCATTGCGCACCGCATGATTGGTAAATAATGGCAGAGATTGACAATGCCACAAAGGTTCCTCCGTTAAATTGAACTTTTTGTTTTAGCAATAACATTTATGTATGTCTATACTTCTGTTTTGTATGTTTTTTTAGTTTTTCACGATAAACTCTCAAACTACGGAATTAATTTTAATCATTTTTTACTAATAGACAGCTATAGATTTATTTAATATATAGCTGATTATTTAAATTACATAATGATAACTTTTCTTAATTAGCGCTAGTTAGTAATATTTTCCAAAACGATTTTCAAAAGAAAGTGTAATAAGTAAATAATTCTAAGCGAATACATTTTTTTATTTCATATGGCTCTGCTAATATGATTAAAGTCGTAAGCATTTTATTGTGTCCCTTTAAGTCTTTACCTTCCAAGAAAAGGTGTCAAGAAAAAGTTGAGGTATAACAGTTCCTAAAATACTTTTTGATAGTTTTTGAGATATGAAATATTTTTAGTTACCCGCTTTGGCAGTTTAACAGCCATAGACTTGTTTTCCATAAAATGTTATAAAATAATATAAATTGAACTTATTTTTACGGTGCAAAAAATGAGTAGGTGTTATGGGAACGTAAATATTATTCGTATTTATTTTAGTGTTAACCATACAAAACACGTAAGTAAGAAAAACAACATAGCATTTTGCTATACGAAACCTATAATGCGCGAGTTGGATTTGCATTTGCCCATTTTTTACATTAAAAGATTAAAAAACATTAACATTATTTACTAAACAATAAAAATTTACAAATATTCTCATTTGAAAATTGTTTCGGCCAACAAAATATTACTAATATGTTACGAATTTATAAAGCCAAAAAGTTTGTTTTATTAAAAATTTAAGCAAGGGCAGGGCCGCGGGTAATTTAGTAGTAATTATAATAAAGTCATAGAAAGGTTATATCTATACATATTTTTTTTTGGATAAAACTACGTATTTTAAAAACACATGGCGACATCTATTGTCAAATAGCTAAATAACTTTTCATTAAAATAACTATTTTAATGAATAAAATAGCGCTGTTAATATTTCTTTTAAGATAAGTTTTTTTAATAGTTTTAACATAATATATAAGTAAGTTACCTTGCTAAAATGTTAATAGCATCATCGTGCTTTTACTTTAACCAGTTTTTGTATTTTTTCTCAGAAATGAGATATTTTCCTGCGGTAAAAAGAATCCTATGTGTTGACCCGCATAACCTGATATTACCATACCAAATTTCATAAAAATCCCTCTAGTGGTTTTTCTGTGATGCGGTCACATACAGACAGGCAGAAAAAATTCTAAAAACTATAGATTCGGGCTCTATATCGCTAATAATTAATATTTCAATAAGATTTTCCGAAAAAATATTGAATTTAGGGGTTCGGCTTAGTAACAATTTTATTGTATGTATAGTTACTAATTTATGAAGCGAAAAAGTTTGCTTTACTGATAATTTAAACACGGGCGGAGCCGCGGGTGATTTAGTAGTAATTCTAATAAAATCGAAAAAAAGTTCATATCTGCACATTAATTTTTTTGGGATTAAAACTATGTATTTTAAAAACACATGGCGACATCTATTGTCGAATATCTAAATAACACATAAATAAATATTAATTAAAATAACTATTTTAATGGATAAAATAGCGCTATTGATAATTTGATTTTCAAGATAAGCTATTTTTATAGTTTTTACCATATTTTGTAAGTTACCTTGCTAAACTGTTTACAAATAGTATCGTCGTGGTTTTGTTCCTACCAGTTTTTGTATTTTTTTTCAGAAATGAGATATTTTCTCGCGGTAAAAAGTATCCTATATGTTGACCCGGATAACCAGCTATCATCATACCAAATTTCATCAAAATCCCTCCAGTGGTTTTTCTGTGATGCGGTAACAGACAGACAGACAGACAGACAGACAGACAGACAGACAAAAATTCTAAAAACTATAGATTCGGCCTCTGCATCGATAATAATGTCTATTTCAATAAGATTTTCCAAAAAATATTTAATGTACAGATTCGGCTTAGTTACAATTTTATAATATGTATAGATTTTATTATATGTACAGTTAAATAAATTTTTGCATTCACTTTGATTTATATCCGAAAAAAAAAACATATTTTATTCAACCAGGATATAAAAATTGCATAAGTATTTAAGAGAAAGTATTTTATTATTAAATAAGGATATTTTTTCTTTTAAATCAATTTACGTTATATTCCAGATATTTTATTCATGAATTGATGTTCGCCCCTTTTGACTGAAAATTACAATAAACGAAAAGGCCAAGGCAAATCCACCCTAAGAAATGAATGATATTATTGTGTGACATGATTGCTTAAACATTCTTTGAGATGTTCTAATAAATTACGACGAATCATTTTTATTCTTAGAATAAACACTTGAAAAGAGGTATATTTAGACATTTTACATAATAATTAGGTAAATCAAAGCTCAATACGCATTTTTTGTTATATAAACACGTAAGATTTTTATTTTAAACTGTTATGTTTTAACGTTTAGTATAGATTTCTCAGAGATGAGATATTTTCCCGCAATAAAAAGTATCCTATATATTGACTCGGATAACCAGCTATCATCATACCAAATTTCATCAAAATCTGTCCAGTGGTTTTCTCATGACGCGTTCCCAGACAGACAGATAGACAAAAATTCTAAAAACTATAGATTCGGCATCTGTATCGATAATAACTATTTCAATAACATTTTCCCAAAAATATTTAATATACAGATTCAACTTATAATTCTATTATATGTATAGATATATAGATATTTAACTCGAGTGTGAACAAGTCTTCATTTTAATACGTGGTTTTTATCAATAAACCCAGAACAATGCATATTAGATCTTTGGTTTAAACAACATATGTATTTATGAATATTATATATATAAGTACAGACAAAACATTTCAGTACCTTTTTCTCCTCTGTTTGTGAACCGATTTTTTAACGTAGTTGTTAAGAGCTTTAGTAAAGAAATTAACGTTTAAAAAAAACGTTGGGAACAGTTTTTTATTGATAACACTATAGATGATATTACACAAACTACACAAATAACTTACCGTACTGCCAGTCTTAAATACTGCTAACAATTTTTGTATTTGCTTACATAATATTCATTGGCCCCTAAGTAATTAAACAAATCCTAATTATGATACTCAAAAGAGCCTAACTTTAAAGCTTTAAGTGTACATGTCAAAGAATCTAGAACTAAGTATGACCTAGTATATTATTTAAGCCCTAAATTTTAGGGTATTTGTCCACGATGAATAAGACAGTCTTAAGACCTAATGATATTGAGCTAAATGCCTAATATTTCAAATGTTTTAAGACCGTCTTGTAAAGTGTCAATTCGTCTTTAAAATTAGTATAGTCTAGAATATTCAATCCATTAAGTTCATAAATGATGTTTTTTCCACTGGAAGTATGGTTTAGAAAAGATTTTATTCTACAATATCGGCTTACCCTCACTTCGCTCGGGTTCGCCTCTAGGAAAACAAACACAAATCTATCCCGCGGGAACCGTATATTTTTCCAGGATTAAAAGTAACCTATGTGTTATTCTGATGAATGAACTATATTACTGTAAAGTTTCATTAAAATCCATTCAGTAGTTTTTGTCTGAAAGAGTAACAAACATGCATACATCTATACATCAACATATCAGACATCTATACATCCTCACAAATTTACCCGTATATGTTTATATGCATATATCCGCATGACTCTTACTTAAATTTTTATAACCGATTTTTAGAATGACATCTTGTCTAAACTCCATGATTTTGCTTTACTCAGGATTAACGTTTCTAGTTCCTCTATAAATGAATACGACAGCAAAGAAAAACATTGTAACTCTATTTTGAGATAATAGAAATAGAAATTAATTTCAAGTATATTACAATTGCTGCAATACTGAGGTACAATGTTGTTCCTTGCAGGTGTCGAATTGTAAACGTGAAACATTTCTCGTACGTTAGTAAAATGTATTCTTTGTAACACTCCGACAAGTTAGCTTTATGGGAAAATACGTAACAACTCGTTGTTTTGTTACATCGTAAGAGAAGTATAACATAATAAAAATACTGTAACATAAATATTAGTAATAAAAGCAGAGTCTATATCCATACAAATATTTCATTGATTTTAAAATCTATACTAAATACTAATATTATGAAGCTGAAGAGTTTGTTTGTTTGTTTCTTTGAATGCGCTAATCTCAGGAACTATTAATCCGATTTGAAAACTCTTTTTGCATTAGATAGCCCATTAACTGAGCCTTGAGGAAGGCTATAGGCTATACATCATCCCAGAAAAATGTACGGTTTCCGTGGGATAGATTTGTTTTTGTCTAGGGACGAACCCGAAGCGAAGCGAGGGTGAGTAACTAGTTTTAAATAATATTGTGACGTTAGAGAACTTTATCCAACACGCATGTCTATACAAATAAATAAGATTGAAGTGTCTGTTTGTAATGTCAACATAACATCTTTTTACTAAATGCATATGAAAGTATACGGTACTTATGTATAAAATAAACACATTTTTCATCTATTAGTCTGCTTGTTCCGGCTTATCTCCAAAACGGCTGGACCGATTTTGACGGGACTTTCACTGGAAGTTAACCAATATTATAAGGAGTAACTCAGGCGCTACTTTTATTTTAGAAAAATAATTAGGGTTCCGCGCAAAAACAATAAAACCTATGCAATCCGAAATATATACTTGTTATTATTTGTGAACTTAATGAATAACTAATTATAACTGAGACTGATGATTTGTAAACTACATATTTCTAATGTAATTTTATCTTTGAATCTTTAAGAAACTTTGCAACTATCATTAAGTTATAGATAAGCTTTATAAAAAGATCTCATGTATGTAACACTTTTATTTTGTTTTCATACAAAAAAATATTTTTTTTTGTATGTATGTACGTATGTATGTATGTTTATTACTTTCATTCAAATAGGCTAACTCTATTTTGATGAAACTTTATCATTATTTATCGATTCGAGTCGATTATATCTGTTGAATTCTTGTATGAAAAAATAGATTTTTATTATTTTTTTCAATTATTATAATGGAATCCATAGGTTATTAGTAATCAATGTAAATATGCAAAGATGATGTTTGAAAATTAAAAAAATAGCATTTTTCAATGGAAGTGCTAATATTATTTTATAACACGTAGGTATTTACCGATTTTTTCATACTTTTGATTGTATTTAATGTCAGTATTATTGTTAATGCTTGCTAAAATTAAGGGAGAACTGTAATATCGTTATCATATTATGGCTATACTATTCTGTATTGTATTGCAAATGGCTACGAAATAGTCAATTTAACGATATAAAACAAGTACTATTTTTATTTTGAAGAAAAAATTGGTTTCATTCATAAAAAAAATATTCTAAAAGTCCAATGTGAAGTAAAAATAAAAATAAATTACTCAAACTAAAGAATAATATAGATAGAGTATTATAGAAGTAAAGAAAGTCAAAGAAGTCAAAGAATAATGTTTTAAAATAGAATACAATATATATATATATATATATATATATATATATATATATATATATATATATATATAATAAAAGAATATATTATACGAGTAATATTATGCTATCTCTATTTTACTAATGCTTAAAAATTACATAAGAATATATTATTATTTTGTTATTCATATTTCATCCCCAAAAATTGTATATTAATTTAATTAACACATATATAAAACTTCCCTTATTTTTTAAAAAAAAAAGGAAATTCTCTGTATGGCAAAATCGGGAATAGTAGCATATACAGCAAATCACGCTACTATTTTGGACTTCGACATTTATTTTGGTGGACTCCATCTATATTATTCTTTATTCTGACATTGATTATAAGCCATGTTTATAACGACGTGATAGAGCGTGAAAATATATTGTATCATTTATTTTATTGTACGGAACATGTGAATCGCGAGTGTGACTCGCACTATGTTTTTTTTTTAAATAACTTTATACGTTTGTGTATTAGATAATGAGTTTGATGTATTACTTTGATGATGTGGAAATAAAAAAGTTTTTAATAATATATTTTTTTCTTATTCATCCGCTATCATTTATAATGTTAAGCAAAAGACACTCTAAATTTAGTAATTTCCATTCGCTCATACTAAAATTCTTTATGGATATGAAAAGTATGGTTAGCAAAAATACTTAAATAAAAAAAAGGGTGTGTACTTATGTACGCACGTAATAAGTTATACTTCTCTGGCTTACAGAATAACAAAAATAGCTAAAGATTTCATCCCGTCCGTCACAAGCCTCTGTTTGTAAAAGGAATGCAGCTAATTTCATTATGTCGCTTTCAGCTAACTTCATTATGTCGCTTTTTGGCTGTCGGTGTGCGCGCGCATCGTAAAAATTTTATTCTCATATATTTTTCCAAACGTGCCAAAAGAAGTATAAGTTCAAAAATAACAGTACTTTAAGGCATAAAATATAAAAGCCAGATAAGAGGAGCTATATAAAGCCTAGACCAGACTGTTTTTAATGCACTTGATTTAGTATTCACTAGCGATCTGGCCATTTCGTACTTCCTAACTAAAATTACCCTCAGTATAAATTTAGCATTTCTCGTAATCTATCTATGAAAAATAATATTGAAGTGTCTGTTTGTAATGTGAAAATAACAGTTTTTTTCTAAATGCATACGAAATGATATACGGTACTTATAAAAAAAATCAATTTTTGAATTTTGTCTGTCTGTCAGTCAGTCCGTTTGTCTGTGTCTGTTTGTTTCGATTAATCTCCGAAACGGCTGGACCGATTTCGACGGGACTTTCACTAGCTGATAGCTAATATTATATGAAGTAACTCAGACTACTTTTGTATTTAGATTAAAACCTATGAAATTGCAAAATCCGCGTACTTAGTGAGGCAAGGGTCTCGAGCGAAGCGAGTTTAAGTATAAATATCATATCCATTTAAGTTTAAATATCATATCCAATGAAGAAAAGTACCAACAAATCAACTGTTGATTGAATAAAATCAAAACATTTTCAAATATTGGATTTCCACTTATTTCAGGCCCACTTGCTATAAGAACGCTTGAGAGGGTGGTTATTCCCCTTACGAGGAGCTCATATGATTTTAGAACTAACCCTTCTTTGGGGTGCTAAGAGGCAAAAACCCTTGTCGATTTCTTTTCTAAAAGAGTCTCGTTATTTGAATGGAACATAGAGATGAGGGTTTTATATGTAAATTTAAGAAAGTTAAAAATATGTTTTCTTTGGTAGTGAATACCTACCACGTGAGTCGAAGGGCGAAATCTAGAATATAATGAAATAGTAGCAAGTTAAATTATGCTTGATAACCATGTGTTTTTTTAAAACCAAATTTCAAAAGGAAATTTCTTGATAGATATTTGTTTATGTATTATGCTTGGTACAAAGTATTGTCCATACTTTAAACAGTATATAAGGGTAAAAATAACATTACTTCGAAGTATAGAAGAGTCTTAGAATTATAATTTTTGTCCAAATAATTATTTAAACTTAAGTCTTGCGCTTCTGAGAAACTTGGACTTTTTCATATGCAAATCATTTCGTACATGAATACCTTATATATATATACTTACCTACCTTATATAATACACTTGCTTATACGGTAACGGAAAACATTGTGACCGTTCGAGAAATAATTGTGAAGGGAAGCCTGCATGAGATCTGATGGGTTCATTTGGCGGGTGGTGTACTATTTGGGTTGCTCCTGGTACTTGAATAGCAGAGTGGACCGTAGGAGCAACCCCTTGGTTGTCTGGTTTGCCACGGTTTGCAGCCATCGAAGCGTCGTAGTTAACGATAAAGGTAAGGTAAAGGTAAGTTAGTAATGTAAAATAATACTATTAAAATGAAGAATATTTCATTGGGTTTTAGTGGGTATTACTAGCTGTTCTAGCGAGTGAATCCCACATTACCTGTATGTATGCAGGTGGTTGCGTAAAAGCATTCTCCAACGTTAAAAACTATTGTTATATCTAAAGTAACACTATGAGCTTCATGTTCTATACCTATAAGATTGTATATAGATGAGGAATCAGAGAGATTGAAAACAAATTGAAATAAATACTTTTTTCATATAACGGAAGTTTTTAAATAAGCTTAGGAAAAAAATTAACGACCTGTTTAATACATAAGCGTAGTCTAAACCTAGAATATTTTTAATATCTAAATCAATCGTCGGTACTTGGTTACAGTTCCGTTATCAGCACTTAAGCTATACAGGTCCTGCTGGAGATTGAACGTAAACACTCGATAGATTGCTATGCTTTCAATACTGTCATAAGTTTCCTCTATATTGAATAGCAGGAATAATAGTTTTACTTATCACTATTATTTTAAATTAATTATTAAAAATAATAAAATCTAAATGTTTTATATAGCTTAAGGCCTTGCATACTTCAGTAGAGGTAACATATTTGATGGATTGATGCGTATTTTTAACCGACATCTTCAAAAAGGAGGAGGTTCTCAATTCGTCGGAATTTTTCTTTTTTTTATGTACGTTCATCGATTACACGAAAATATCTGAACAAATTTGGAAAATTCTTTTTTTGTTTTAAAGGTTTTACTTTCCAGGTGGTTCCATTTAAATTTCATCGAAATTGGTCGAGCAGTTTTTAAAAAATCAACAATAAATATTTTTTAAATAAATGGCTTAATAGAATATGTTATAAAGAAACTTACTTCTTAAAAATCTGCTTATTACGTCTACACTATAAATGGAAAAATAAAAACTTAAAAAAAGAACCGACTTCCAGGCATTTAAAAGTAAAAAAAAAAACCTAAATGGGGGTTTCATTTAGAATAGATACCTAATCATATATTTTCAAAGTCGGTGCCAGCCGATACAAGTTATAGCACACCGACTCCGTTTAGTTATTTTTTTACTTTTAGAGTCTGGAAGTCGGTTTTTGTTTTTTCATACACTATCCATATATTCTCCTATCCTATATAAAAAATTATGGTTTTAAATTATAAAGCTCCTTAAATTAGTGGCGGAACGATTTTATAATGTTAGAAGATTTTATAATATAATGTTAGAAGGTTTTCTCCACCTTTATAGCAAGGAAATCTTTCTATTTATTTGATAAGAAAATCAATTAGTTTAATTTATGCTTGTCAAATATGTTCTACTCTAAGATTATATTGGAGACGGAAGTGCTAACAGAAATGCTGAAACTAAACGGAAACGCTGTGTTTAAGCGAATCCGGTCAATAGACTGTCTAACATGTGTTTAACCAACTGCATGACATGCATCTATTCGTTTAATGGATATATTAATAATTATACTTAATCAGCTATAATTGTTCTATTTCCTTCAAGATCGATAGATAATAACTAAGGATAAGAAAACATTTTTTGATCTTATACAATGCAACAAAATTTAATTAGTGCAAAATGGCGCCTAAAGTACTGGGGTATTATAATATGCTCCAGACCGATTTTAACCAAGACAACCAATCTGTGACTAATAAAATGCACAGGATATATTATAGTTTACATGTGTGTGTCACCGTAAAATCCTAAATACCGTAAGATTATAATCTATCCCGCGAGATTGTAAACTGTCGAAAGATTGTGAACCGTAACGTACTGCTTACAATTTAACGCATTATTTTTCATTAGATTACAATCTAGCGAAATGAAACCGTCAAATTGTGAAATAAAAGAATTTACCATAGAGTTACAAAACTATTACAGTGGGCATAATGAAAATAGTAAAAAAATAAAATAGGCAACTCAAAGAATACAAAGAGATGTCAGTCAAATAAAATAAAGTTCATTTAGTCTCGTGAGATAGATTATAATCTAACAGTATTTACTATTTTACGGTGACATGTCCATAAAAATAAGTGCACTCCTTATTCATATCACTCTGAATCTGGTGGGACAAAAACTCGACATGATGATTTGCAGAACCAATGGCTTAATATACTCTGATGTAACACCGTCAACTTGCTGTTATTGAGAATATCTTTACAGAAGAATCCAAAAACAATGTTTGGCTGAGTCAGGACTCAAACCCAACTCCTTCAAATCAGCAGCTGTACATGCTACTACCACGTTTTTGGTGGTGTAATAGCTGGTGATCCTAGTGGAGAATTTGAACAATAATAATCGAAAATGGTACCCCATATGATTTTTGCCGATTCGTCTCTGAAAAGCACAATTGATTATATGGAAAGCTTCCTTACTATTTTGGGTGGTCAAAAATTTTGTGCATTAATATCACTATTAAAATGCCTAAGTTTTTAAGTATGTATTTTGAATTGAAATGAAATTTTGTACGCAGGCACACTAGGACCAAGAGTTTTTATAGGCTTCTTTTAGTAATGAAATTTTCCAAAAGTTGGCGATACCTGTATTATTATACTTAAAAGGGCACCCAGGTGAAACTAGGTAAGTGCTAGTAGCATCATATGCAATGTAGATTTAGTACTTTCGGTTTATCATGCTGTAAACGTTACTGTCTAATATCGTTGGCGGAAGCTTCGTGTTTGAACGGTTCCGGTCATTGATTTGCACAATATTTGTTTAACCGTACTCCTATATATGTATGACTGCGATTTAATTTCTATTCCCACACGTTTGAAGGAGGATTCGTTTTGAATCTGAACAAACATAAATATTAACTTTTTTTAATGTTTTAGAACCATGAGTATAAGTATTTCGTGACGAAATAAATACTTTGGCTTAATTTTGGGCTTAATTTTAGACCGTGGTATTTTATTTTATATGTAAAAAGAATAAATATTACTAAATATACTTATATATAAAATACTAATATTATACAGAACCTTAAGAATAAAATATTAAAAGATTATTGGAAAAGATGAAATAACTTTGTATTTAGTACTCGATTATATAGCATAAGTTTTTAGAGATATTTTAATGACAATCTTTCTTGAGAGCGAAAACCGTAAAGTTAATTTAAAAATATCGAAGTTACTTGCACGTCTAACCCCGAATCTATTCGAATTTACGACAAAATTTACGACTCAACCATTCAATTTACGAGGCAAGTTCAGTAGTTTACTGCGATTTACAATCGCCTAATGAACTTAATTTAACGTGATCAAAGTTTTTATTGTCTGAGATTGGGTATTGATTTAGTTCTAACAAAGTAAGCGATTAATTGCCTGTTACACTAATTAAGTTTTTTTTTAAAAAGAAGAAACCAAGATCCAATAAGGTGACTATTTAATTATAGTTTTTAGGGTTCTGCTAAGAGAAGAATTAATATTATAGTACTTTTTATAGTAATGGTTGCAAGAATCAATTAATGTTTAAGACACATTTTTTTTTTAATTTCTCAGAAAAAAAAATTCTTAATTATTTTTTGAAGTGAAACTTCTTCAGAATCGTTGTGATTTGAAACTGGATGAAACGAAAATGCGACACAAGAAAGAGACAAACCCATAAATATATAGGATTAAGCCGGCGAGAGAATGAGATAGAACACATTACACAGGAAATGAAAAATAATGAAATTAATACTGAATAGGAGGAGGAGGAGTATGAAATTTCCCACACTTATAGTTTATGTAGAGAAGGAGTGCAGAATGCTAATATTTTTTTTTAAATTATGCATAAAAAATACATTAAATCAATAAAAGAAACATTACACACACTACCATATATTTGACACACACACGCATATATACTCTTTTGTTTATTGTTAAAGTCTGTGGTCAAATTGAGAATAGATAATATTGTAATATATGCAAGACAATAAATATATAACTTAATGAATTATGGTTGATTTTCAACCACGCGGCGATCACTGGTAGTTATAAATAGAGCACCCTAAAGTTCGAAGAGAGTTAGTTTTATCACTCATAATGATGTTAATTTCTGTAGCGATTGAGTGTCGTGGTTAAATGTAAAAAATGATACGGTATTGTTAGTTTGCTTTCTCTTCTAATATTGTACCAGATTATTTATTAAATTACAGACTTAGGTTCGATTCTCGTTCAAACAGAATATTTCATACGCCAACGGCTTAGCCTTGTATACTATGCACAGCAAAACGTCAAACCTAAATTGCCCAAAGAGGCGGAAATCGTGAGAAGCAATATGCGGAGTCACTGCTGCGTACCGACTACGTAAACACTGTCTACATGCCACAATGTCCTATGTTTCATTATACAAGTTATTTCCTAGGTCCTAGTTACTTAAAAGAGCTATATTTTTCATACTAATTCAATAAAGACCCTAAAAATTTTTACGTCTTTAGGATCTATTTAAGTTGCCTAAATTGTGATGATACAAATATTTCAAATAATACAAATGACACTCAAAACAAAATGCAACTGTACACTGAAATGATAAAACCGGTGGGAATATAAAGTATTTGAAAATCTAAAAAAAAAAAACTCCAAAATCTGCACAACAAAGGGTCACAGAATATTCACTATGATATTTTTTTGATATTCAGAAAATTTACAATTTATCCTACACTTTTTCACTTCTCTTTGGTTCGTCTGAAAAACAGTGGAGTGAAGCGACGCTCTAATAAACGCAAACAAAATTGATTACATTGTTCACACTAGCCGACGATAGCCGAATGCTGTAGAGAACCAAGCTTTCGTTATTTTGACGACCATGGAATGGGTATTTTTATGAGAAATTGTTTACGCTTGTCAATTTCAAAATTGTCAGTCAAGTTTTTTATAGATATGTGGTAGTATTATGGAACTAATATCGTCTATGATCGAATTACAAGCAATTTTTTATGTCACACTAGCGGCTCACGCTCGCTTCGCTCGGGTTCGCCCCTAGATGATTCTTTAAATTGACATAACTTGTTTATTTAGGAACCGATTGAAATAAAACAAATACTAAATGTTAAGCGAAGCTTACCACAATACATTAGTGAAAACCGCACCCAAATCGATTGAGCCGTTTCTAAGATAAGCGCACACAAACGCACAGACAAGCAGCTAAACAGACAAACCAACAAACAGACAAACAGACAAAAAAACTAAAAATGATTGCTTTGGATTCTATTGCGTCAATAAAGATACGCAATAATAGTTTTTCTCAAATGCATATCTTCAATGTACTACAGACAGCGATTAGTTACAATTTTATTATATGTATAGATGAATGGAATAACCTTATTGCTTAAATTTAAATCGTTAAAACGCAATATATTGGGCTATATGTTAATTAGTAAAGAGCGAGAGCCTTAATAGCACGTATATACATCTTAATGTTGACCTATGGCACAGAATCTTTCTATTAGTATAATTTCTTTTCTTGTGAAATGAATATTTAATAATTTTGCGCCTGATCTCTCAACGGTTCTGTGGGATTGAAGTCACACTGGCATTTAAGAGTAAAAAGAATAACAGTGCACTCGTGTTTGTAAGCATAATGGTGCACTATAATATCTACTGCGTAAATGGCTAGTCTCAGTGACATTGGCCGGCTGGAATTGGTCAAGATGTCATTATTATTAGCTTCTGCTTAAAAAAGTCAAATTCGCACCACTTTTAACGTTTGTAATGCATTTACCCATACAAATATAAATAGACTCTCAGGCTAGAAAAGCCAGTTATACCCATTATAATACAATAGAACCGCTCTGCAATCCGAGGAGGATCAGGCCATAGTCCCCCACGCGGACCAAGTGCGGGTTGGTAGACGTCACATGCCTGTCGATTTGCTAGATTCTCTCAGACATGCAGGTTTCCTGTCAATATTTTACTTTACGATAGGCGACTGGTAAAAAAGTAGATAATGATTTGCACACGATATCATAGGTGCGAGACACGGGATTCGAACCCGCTTCACTAGTTTTCCCAAACAAGCGCGTTACCACTAGGTTATCACAACCAAAGGTTTTAACTACTGCAAAATAAGTTTATTTACAAAAAAAAGGTAGAGTGTTTCTTATTGTATAACCTTTTCAGACCGAGGAGTCTATCTAAACAAAAGCTTTTGGTACAAATATTAATTGCATTACGACGAGTCCCTACCGGAAACGCATCTGGGCCTTCTGTTAAGAGGGGTTTTATAGCAAGTATTCTAGGCATAGAACTCGATATTTGGACGTGTCTTGAATTTTATTCTATAAAGTAAACGTTCTTCACGTTTGTAATTGAAAATATTAAAGGAAAATTTAGTACGGTTTTTAGAATTGGAAAATTCTATCGTTACAGTTTTTTATTTTATCATGTAAAAAGCTTTGTTTAATATTTATATCTATAGTAAAATAAGGTTAATATTATGTATATAGCTCACGAATTTACACATATTAAAAACTCTTTGGCTTTATATTATTCAGCGATTTATATAATAGGTACTATGTATTTATATAATAATATATGTATATAATTTATAATAATGTATGGAAGTCTGCCCGACTTGTTGATATTTATGATTACTACTCCACTCTCTTGGGTAGTAGCATGAGGATTTATAGCCTAGGGCCTTCCTCAATAAAGGGGCTGTCTAATGCAAAAAGAATATTCAAATCAGATTAGTAGTTCCTGAGATTAGCGCGTTCAAGCAAACAAACAAACAAACCAACCAACAAACAAACAAATAAACAAATTAACACACAAACAAACGAACAAATGAACAAACAAACAAACAAAATTAGGTCTTGAAATGTATTTTTATTAAAAGTTAATTTTATCAAATATAAATTCAATACTTGATATGTTACTGTTAAATTTTCATAATCATAATCTTTACTTTTATAACATTGTTAGTGTTCATAATACTCGTATGAAGCATATTATGCTTTCTCTAGAAGAGGTGAAAAAAAGTAGTGTTTTATTTACGAAGTTCAACATCTGTCAGATTACATGGTGTATATAGTGGCTATGTACTTATACCATTAAGCACTACCATCAAATTTTTACATATTGTTATCAATCGTCGCATCATGTTGTTTAATGTTTACTAATCATATTTCAGATTTTTTTCTACTATGATTATTATAAGTAGGTAACAGCAAAATTTTAGTAACAAAAGAAGTAAATTTTGCCAAAATGGCACTCTAAGGAACTGAACAAAAGAATTGAATTGAATTAGGTCTATTAATATTATAACATTGGCCAAATAATTTTTGCTCCTATAAAGTCATTAACACGAGGAATGAATTAATTTTTACATGAAATTAAGAATTTATAGCGAATGGCCCTTAGACTCTTCCACAGTTACCATTTATATTCCATAATGTTACTCTTAATAGAAAATTTGTGCCATTTTGACTCAAATAAAATTTTATTCAATTATATATAAAACATGAGATGTTAAATTTTAAAACTATACCCTCGTTTGGTCGTCGATGCCAATTGGAACTAAATAGATTCACGCGTAAATAGGCTTTATTCCTAAAGATTTAAGTGTCAGTATTGCTAGAAATAAATATACTCTATACTATATACCTCTTCTTGATGCTGGACAGCGTTTATCTGACAGCCATATTGTTCCACCTGATCGTAAAAAATAATTGAATTGCGGCGAGGGTGCCATAATATTATCATACACGGTAATGTAGGTATTTGGGATCGGGATAAAGCTAGCGATTTCATGCCTTTAATCTCTTGCAAATTGGACGTATAGCTAAATTGTTTCGAGAATATTCTAGCATACCATAGCTATAAGTTAAGCTCCATACTAATGGAGTCTAACATCTGGATACCCTGAAGCATGATTACATGAAGCAATATCACTATCTTCACTATCTTTGAACAGCCCTTCTCTGACTGAGGCATTTTCTTGCCAAACTGCTCAAGCCGAGTTAGATAAAGTAATTAATATTGAGTTTGAAATATTCTACCACTTCGGTAAGAAAAGGAAAGCTTATTTACATTTCAATCTATACTAATATTATAAAGAGGTAAAGTTTGTGAGTTTGTGATTTTGTGACGTTGTAGGAGGTAATCTCTGGAACTACAGAACCGATTTAGATGAAATTTGGCAAGAAAATAGTTTGAGATTCTGGGAAGGACATAGAATACTTTTTATCCCGGAGGTCATCCCTTTAGGGGGGTGAAAATGGGGATAGAAGTTTGTATGGGGAATCAAGCTAGGGACGAACCCGAGCGAAGCGAGGGTGAGTCGTTAGTAATATACAAAATTATATAACTTTTATTATACTAGGAGTTTATCCTACCAATATTATAAATGTAAAGGTTTGTGAGGATGGATGGATGGATGGATGTTTGTAACTTTTTCACACTATAACAGCTAAACGGATCTGGATGAAATTTGACGCGAGATAGATTATATTTTGGAATAGCACATAGGTTACTTTTTATCTCGAAAAAATTTACAGTTCCCGTGGTATATATTTGTTTTTGTCTAGGGACGAACCCGAAGTGAAGCGAGGGTAAGTCGCTAGTTCTTTATAATCATTATAGTCTTAAATATTGAACACTTCATAAAAAGAAAGTATGCCAAAAATATGAATAAAGGTGTGTCTTTATTTTATGTACAGTAAAGTTACGAATGCGATTTTAGACTGACATAAAAACATGGGTTTTTAATTCGATTGTTTATTAAATATTTCTTGTGTATATTACGAACTTGGCCTTTTGTGAATCGATGTTAATGTATTTTTAAATAAATCTCAACAACGACAACAAAAACGTTAAAAATTATGTTACGACAGAGTGACTGACGGACAACAAAGTGATCCTTATAAGGTTTCTTTTTCTTTTTGAGGTACAGAACCCTAAAAATAATCTTAAAAGTAGAATTATTTATTTTCATGGTGATTTTGTAGCAAATTAGTAAAAATATAATATTGTTAATAATGAATCACGAGTAGATACGCATAAAACCTCAAATAGATCTGTGGACATATTGCAAGTTTAAAAAATATTTAAAAGTTTTTACATATTTAATTATATAAATATAAAACATTTATTGCACAAAGAATAAGGCAATAATATGTCTATTAAATCGCCTTAAGACTCTTTAGAAACCACTTTAGTTCATACACTTTCTCACTCTCGACCCAATTATATAAGCGGCTTGTAGCGACTTTGTATCTTCACTCAACCCAGTACATTTTAATTAAGTTTATATAAAGCAAAAATTCGTATTAAATGAATCGGTCAAGAGTGAGTCAAATTTAAATATCGTGGATTCCGTTTAATCTATATTATTAATATTATAAAGCTCAAGAGTTTGTTTGTTTGTTTATTTGGTTGAACGCGCTAATCTCAGGAACTACTCATCCGATTTGAAAAAATCTTTTTGCATTAGATAGCCCGTTAACTGAGGAAGGCTATAGACTATATATAATCCCGGAAAAATGTACGGTTCCCGTGGGATAGATTTGTTTTTGTCTAGGGACGAAGCCGAAGTGAAGCGAGGGTGAGTCGCTAGTATAGAATATATGATACCCTTTTAAAATAAAGGATGTAAAGAAAAATTTTTCATTGCACCCCTTCCCAATCTTTTTCTTTCTCTCTGCCCAAAGGTTGCCTGGAAGAGATCGCTCACTTAGCGATAAGGCCGCCTGTTGTGCTATACCTTCTTTTTAACCGACTTCCAAAAAGGAGGAGGTTCTCAATTCGTCGGAATCTTTTATGTACATATGTATGTCATGTATATTTTGGTGTGCAATAAAGAATATTTTGATTTGATTTGATTTGATGTTACCATATTTTTTTATTCAAACTGGTACATGGTAGAATAACTTCCGACCAGCTCGTAAATTGATACCTATCTATACTAATATTATAAAGCGAAAAGATTTTTTTTGCTTGTTTGTTCGTTTGTATCATGCTCCAAAACGACTGGACCGATTAAGATGAAATTTGGTAAGAAGATAGTTTGAGACCCAAAGAAGGACATAGTTTTTATCTCGGAAATCATCCCTTAAGAAGGTGAAAATGGGGATGAAAGTTTGTATGGGGACTCAACCTAACTAACTTTAAAATAAAAGATCTTTTTTTAGTTAATAATTTGATTTTTCGCTCAAAAGGGCACCTGCTGATTAGATATTTTTCAATTTTTACGTCTTATCTGAAGACTAGAAATACCCTCCCATGCCTTTAATCAAAATTAATTTGGCCATTTAGCTCTGAAGACGAAGTACAAAGAATTATTTTCACATTTCATAGGAAATGAGTTTAATAATTTTATCAATCTTACTTCTTACATATTATTAATGTGAAGGTTTGTATAATACTCTCTTAGATTTACGCGAATGTTTGACATTTTAAATAAAACTATCTTTCTATTTCGCGGATTCATTTTGATTTTTGGTTCCCCACGTTTCGAATGCTTTACAGCAATCATGGTCACGGGAGAGACTAAGATTTTAAACGTCTCAAAGGCGTTATATACCATGATTGCTGTAAAGCATTCGAAGTGTTGGGAACCAAAAATCAAAATAAATCTGCGAAATAATCCGAAAAGATAGTTTTATTTAAAATGAAGGGTTGTATATTTGTTTAGTAACAGTTTGAATTAGTATTCACGCATAAAGGGCTGGACGAATTTGGGTGAAATTTAGTGTACAAATGTCAAATAGACCTGACCTAGAATAATACATAAACAACGATTTGGCCCCTAATAACATACTTGAGTGAAGCGACGGTGAGTTGCTACTTGCTAGTGTATGTATCTATCTAATATATTTAAACAAGCAATTCGTGTATATTTATATCTTTATTTATTTATACCGGTGATCTCGGAAACGGCTCTAACGATTTTGCTGAAATTTGGTGTGTGAGGAATTTCGAGGGCGAAAAATCGATCTAGATTAGTCTCATTTTTGGGAAAACGCGGGTTTTCGAGTTTTCATGCGGTTTTCTTTTGTATAATTCTACGAAGAATATGCTAGATAATTTCTTACGCTCAGGCATAAGCATCGTGGTCAAGCGACCAAGGTGCAAGATTAACAATCATAGGTGTGTCTGGGTTCGAATCTCCATCGGATACAAAGATTTCCTTTTTTTGCATTTATTTAAGTTTTTTTTTCTAAAAAATACGATATAACAAAAAAGAACTCCGAGCGAAGCTTGGTCGCCCAGGTACTAATAGTAAAGTGATTTTAAAATTATTTCCGAGGCCGTTAATATGGTAATTATTGGTAGAGTGTATTTCCTTGTAGCCTTGTAGCCAGTAATTTTATTTGATAGATATCATCGCGGCTTTCCTGTACAATCTACATTGAATCCGATATTGTTATAAAATATACAAATGTAGTAGTTTTAAAGAAAATTGTATTAAAATTAAAATTTACGATGTTTAATTGCGATGTTTAAATGCATTTGTCTTTGTAAATAAATATATTATTTTAATATATTTGTTTGAAACAAAGTTGTATGTTAGAATATTTATAGTATTACTAGCATTTCCCGCGGCTCCGCCCGCGTTCAGATGATCAAAAACTAAATTCTTAGGTTTTACACATTAGTATACTCTTACATTAACATTACTTTCATTGCACACTGCATGATTGGTAAATAATGGCAGTGATTGACAATGCCACAAAGGACAGTTAAATTGCACTTTTTGTTTTAGCAATAACATTTATGTATGTCTATACTTCTGTTTTGTTTTTTTTTTTTTAGTTTTGGGCGATAAACTCTCCAACTACGGAATTAATTTTAATCATTTTTTACTAATAGACAGCTATTGATTAATTTAATATTTAGCTGATTATTTAAATTACATATTGATAACTTTTCTTAATTAGCGCTAGTTAGTAATATTTTCCAAAACAATTTTCAAAAGAAAGTGTGATAAGTAAATAATTCTAAGCAAATACTTTTTATTATTTCATATGGCTCGGCTAATATGATTAAAGTCGTAAGCATTTTGTTGTGTCCTTTAAACCTTTACCTTCCAAGAAAGGATGTTAAGAAAAAGTGAAAAAGCTGAGGTATAGCAATTCCTAAAATACTTTTTCATAGTTTTTGAGATATGAAATATTTTTAGTTACCCGCTTTGGCAGTTTAACAGCCATAAACTTGTTTTCCATAAAATGTTATAAAATAATATAAATCGAACTTATTTTCACGGTTGATAAAATGAGTCGATATTGTGGAAACGTAAATATTATTCGTAGGTATTTATTTTAGTGTTAACCTAACAAAACACGTAAGTAAGAAAAACAACATAGTATTTTGCTATACGAAACCTATAATGCGCGAGTTGGATTTGCATTTGCCCAATTTTTACATTAAAAGATTAAAAAACATTAACATTATTTACTAAACAATAAAAATTTACAAATATTCTCATTTGAAAATTGTTTGGGCCAACAAAATATTACTAATATGTTACTATTTTATAAAGCCAAAACGTTTGTTTTATTAAAAATTTAAACACGGGCGGGGCCGCGGGTAATTTGGTGTATTAAAACTACGTATTTTAAAAACACAAGGCGACATCTATTGTCAAATGACTAAATAACACATAAATAAGTTTTCATTAAAATAACTATTTTAATGAATAAAATAGCGCTATTGATATTTCTTTTAAGATAAGATTTTTTTAATAGTTTTAACATATTAAGTTACCTTGCTAATATGTTAATAGTATCATCTTGCTTTTATTTTAACCAGTTTTTGTATTTTTTCTCAGAAATGTGATATTTTCCTGCTGTAATAAGTATCCTATGCATTGACTCGGATAAACTGCTATCACCATACCAAATTTCATCTAAATCCCTCCATTGGTTTTGCTGTGATGTAGTTACATACAGACAGACAAACAAAAATTCTAAAAACTATAGATTCGGCCTCTTTATCGCTAATAATGAATATTTCAAAAAGATTTTCCGAAAAATATTGAATGTACGGATTCGGCTTAGTTACAATTTTATTATGTGTATAGTTACTCATTTATAAAATCAAAAATTTGCTTTATTGATAATTTTAACACGGGCGGGGCCGCGGGTAATTTAGTAGTAGGTAATTCTACATACATTCATACATTAATTTTTTTGGAATTAAAACTACGTATTTTAAAAACACATGGCGACATCTATTGTCGAGTATCTAAATACACATAAATAAATATTAATTAAAATAACTATTTTAATGGATAAAATAGGGCTATTAATAATATGATTTTCAAGATAAGCTATATTTGTAGTTTTTATCGAATTTTGTAAGTTACCTTGCTAAACTGTTTACAAATAGTATTATCGTGGTTTTGTTCCTACCAGTTTTTGTCCTTTTTTTCAGAAATGAGATATTTTCTCGCGGTAAAAAGTATCCTATATGTTGACCCGGATAACCAGCTATCATCATACCAAATTTCATCAAAATCCCTCCAGTGGTTTTTCTGTGATGCGGTAACAGACAGACAGACAGACAGACAGACAGACAGACAGACAGACAGACAGACAAAAATTCTAAAAACAATAGATTCGGCCTCTGCATCGATAATAATGTCTATTTCAATAAGATTTTCCAAAAAATATTTAATGTACAGATTCGGCTTAGTTACAATTTTATAATATGTATAGATTTTACAATATTATTCTTTTTACACTAAGGAAGTTCCATTACTTTTATTTTGAATACTAAAAATTTCCATATTTTTAATTTTCACTTGATCAATAAAGTTGTTTATAGTAGATAAGCTTTAAATTGAATACTAATGAAAGATAAACACTTAATATATTCATTATTCTGGCAGAAAATGTTTTAGAAAATATAAGCTATCATAATTTTCTTTATCTTTTTAGTTTGTGTACTTACAGTTTTCACGAACAAAAATAATAAAACAGTGAAGAGATGTTACAGTAAACTTTATAATAATAGCTATATTTTAAAGTAAACTTAAACTTTTATGTATAGATTTTAAAAATATCAACAAAAATAGGTGATTAGCGTACATGCTTTAGAAAGAAACTACCCATCAAAAAACATCGAAATGTAAAAAGTTTGCCAAGTTTCGCATAAGTCGAATCTTTTATTTTCTGATGATCGAATAACTAATTCAAGCACTTTTTCTTCAAACGAACAAATTACCTAACAAACAATATTTTATGATTCTGACTTTATAATTATTATTAAAACTCCAAATTTACGTTTGTATCTCTAATAATTTATTAGTGAGTTAAAAAAATGAGGGAATTTAGACTTGAAATATTTCGTAGACTATATATTGAACATAAAATTGTAATTTAGATGAAGAGCTAGATCTAGTAAAAAATCTTGGTAGCTGAAACTTCAAATCTTTATCTTTACACATAACGAAAATATAGGAGGGTTAAAAGCGCCGTGCCCAAAATTGCTTCAAGTAAAAAATTGTACAGCCTGTTGTTTGTACAACTTGACGGGGGCACTGCCGTACCCCAAATAATAGAAGAATTAGTATTTTTAGTGAAGGTTTTTAACTAAAAGGCAGTTAAGCCAATCACTTATCTAGTTTAATCAAAGAAAATAATTTTATTACTAAGTATAAAATGTGCAAATGCAAGCTAAGAAATAAGAGAAATGTTTTCATTTTAGTCAGTACATTTTTAAATGCACTAAACGCAGTACTGAACTTCAATATTTACTTTTATTTTTAAAAAGAACTTTAGACGCTTACAAAGGACACTAAAGTTTTATAAAGTCATCATACAAAAGGACTTATTTCACAGGAAAATTGAAATTCATCTTGCTTTTCTACAATATCTTTATTAATAATACCGGAAATGCGAAAGCCAACTTGACAGGTTCCTTGGACTATTTGATTTCTACAAGCGACTTTATAATATTTTAGTCGTTGTAGCGTCCCAATAATACAGGGAGGCCTGTGCCTAGTAGTCAATAGAAATCGAGGGGGATTCAATTTGAGGGGCCACGTTCCAACATGCTGGCCAAGTCATACTTCATATTGTTTATATTCGTATGAAGTATACGTATATAAGTACGATTCTATACGCTACGTATCGTCGCATTAAAGTTTTTACAGAATTATAACACTCAGCTCAATGACGATGGCTTAAAATAAGACTACATCTTGTATATTTTATCCAAAATAAATGATGATATGCAGAAAAAGTAAATCTTATACAAGATACTAAAAATTTTCAATTATGAATAGAAATATTACCCTACTATGTTTTCCCATACTAAATTAATATTATTTATAGCAGTGAAAAATATTCAATAAAAATTAATAGACTAAGGTATATTTTTTATTCTAAGTGGAAAGAAACTGGTACAAGCTTACTGCCCTCCTTCGAAGAAAATTAATGTTTGTTTTGCGAAATTAAAAACGGCGTATGCGAACAAAATAGCACCTAAGTTTCAACTGAAATATAAATCACTTCATGCTATTTTATTCCTTATCGTTTGAAAGAATGAGTTATATTTGCTTGTATCGTTTTTGATGTAACACAAGTTTTAGTTTTCGTAAATATAGTATGTTAGCAGGTTTATAACCTGGATGTGGGTGGATGTTTACCATTTGAAATTGGATTTTCCATAAAATCTGTATCTTATAGATATGTTTTAACTTGCGATTGGAAGTTCTGATATTAAAATATGATTGTTGAAAAAGCAAAGTTCTTTCTATATCTCATACTAGTGACTTACTTTCACTTCGCTTGGATGCGTCTTTAAGTACGTTTTAATGTTTTTGAGCGAAACCGTAATTCTTTTTCTAAAATAAAAGTAGCCCAAGTTACTCCTTATAATATCCTGCCAGTGAAAGTCCTGTTAAAATTGGTCCAGCCGTTTCGAAGATTAGCCGGAACAAACAGACAGACAGACAGACAAAAAAATTAAAAATGTTTTTCTTATAAGTACCGTATATAATTCCATATGCATTTAGTATAAAGCTGTTATTTTGACATTACAAACAGACACTTCAATTTTATTTATCTGTGTAGATGTATAGATGTTCTTATCTCGTGATTTGACTTCAATGTTTATTGTAGCAATATTGTTTTATATTTTGGCTTAATATTATAAAAATACTAGCGACTCACTCTTGCTTCGCTTAGGTTCATCCCTACGTATGTTTTAACGGTTAGTATGGAACAGATAGACTATATATTGTGTTTACGCGGATGATGCTAATTTTTGCGATTAATACACCTGTATTTGATTGATGCAACTTAGTTAAGGAACAATAGAATCGCGCGGAAGATGGCGAGACAAGATGCAATTCTATTTATAAGGAAAAGGTGCACAATACCTGTTGATGCTGTGTCATTCGGATAGATCGTCCACCACACTTCAAGTCCACAATAACCTGTACATACACTAAATTGTCCAAATTTAATTAGCGGCGCAAGCACACGTAAAGGTCTTCGGCCATGCTTTTTTAAACGGCGACGAACGAACGATGATTAACTCACTTCACATGCCTCAGAAGGCGCCACAGTCTATCTATGTATGTCTATGCGTATCGAGCGTCTTACTCACACGCGTTACGAAGGTATGTGCGGGAATGGAACAGAGGTACGGAATGAATTGCAACAATCAAATTATATTTCAAATTTACTTAGTACCTATAAATTTCTATTGAATCAGCGCAACCATTCCCCCGGGCTTGAAGGGATGCCTTCAAAATGCTAAACTAAACGAATGTATGAAGTGAATTACGCAAAGAAAGCTACTAATTTTATGACGAAACTAAACTAATTCCTTAACCTAATCGCGAATATTGTAACTATTGACTAGGCAAAGGACAGAGACGTACAACAGGACGCAAATATGATCCAGTTGCAGTTCGAACGCGTACTATTCGAGTGACCCCGTTTGAGCCAGGAAAAACTTCCTCCACAACACCGAGAGGCCAGTGAAGCGGAGGTGAATTTTCGGTTATGAGAATCACAACAGTCCCGACAGTGATAGGATGGACTGGTGTGTTCCATTTACGACGCGATTGCAAAGTGTGTAGGTATTCCGTTCTCCAGCGCTTCCAGAATGATTGAACGAGCTTATCTAAAAGGTCGTGACGCGACAAAGTTGTTACTTGATCATCAATCTCTCTCGCAGGCAAGTATTTCAACGGCGTTAGATTCAAAAAATGCGCGGGAGTCAATGCTAGAGGTTCCGAAGGATCACTAGATAATGTCCTACACAAAGGTCTGGTGTTCATGACAGATTCGATTTGGGCAAGTACGGTACTTAGTTCTTCAAACGATAGAATCTGCTCACCTAAGACGCGATGCAAATGTGTTTTTAGACTTTTAATATTTGTCTCCCAGTTGCCACCAAAGTGACTGGCGGCAGGAACGTTTAAAGACCAATCGATACGATTATCAGCTAATATGTCACCGAATTCAGTGTTGTAATGTTTTGAAATCAAAAATTTATGTAAATCCGAGAGTATGCGTTTGGCACCAATGTAATTGGTTCCATTATCTGAATAAATTTTACTAATAGGGCCACGACGCGATAAGAACCGTTTGAAAGCTGCTATAAAGCTAGCGGTGCTTAAATCGCCGGCCAACTCTATATGCACGGCGCGAGTTGTTAAGCAGACGAAAAGGCACACGTATGCCTTGGTAGACTTGACGCCACGGCCACGAGTCATGGTAACCTTAAATGGGCCTGCGTAGTCAGTGCCCGTGTGCACGAAAGGTTTAGAAGTTTGCACGACACGACATGAGCGATGATCAGCCATTTCCGGAAAGGAAGGCTTAGCGCGAAGACGAAAGCAAGGAATACACTTGTATACTCTATTTCTAATTAAATTACGTGCAGAAAGTATCCAGTACCTTTGACGTAAAAGTGACATTAACAAATCAGGTCCAGCGTGACAATTTACCTTATGGTGATAATCCACCAATAGATTAAGAATTGGATCCTTTCGAGGAAGAACGATTGGATGCTTTTGGCAGTAATCTAAGTCCGAATTCGTTAAACGACCACCGACTCTAATGATCCCATCCTTAAGAAAAGGTTTTAGATGTTGAAAGGAGCGTTGACAAGGTTTACCTGCGCGTAACCTAGCAATTTCATTAGCGAAGTGCAACCGTTGAACTTCACGAAGCGTCAATATCTCAGCAAATTCAAGATCTGATGCGGAGATTCTATCACGTCGAGGTAGAAGTTTCATAAATCGACAAATGTAAACGACACAATGTAACAATTTTGACCATGACGAAAAACGATTTGCTAACGAAAGAAGAGGAGATTCCACAAAGGGCATAGCGGTAACCAATGAAAGCTTCTTTTCTTCAGGCGCACCTGACACCGTTGAAGGATTGAAAGGAACAATAGGCCACTGTGAGACCTCCAAGCGTGCCCAGGAAGGGCCGTCGAACCAAAGCGGGTGGTTGATAATTTGCGAAGGAGTAAGTCCGCGTGACAGACAGTCCGCTGGATTGTCCATGAAGGACACATGATACAAGTTACGCGGCGCTACATCATTTTGTATCTTAGCTACTCTGTTAGCCACAAACGTGTCCCACCGATGAGGCGAAGAATGCGCCCAACAGAGGGCGACTGTAGAGTCCGAAAATGCGAATATATTTCGAATGATAATGCGATCTTGACATGCAACGACAATAGCTCGGATAAGCTGTGAAAGTACGAGAATAGCGCAAAGCTCAAGTCGAGCAAGCGAAACTACCTTGCGAGGGGCTACCTTGGATTTGGCACTTATTAAGCTCAAGGTACCCTTGTGGTTATTTTCGACGTGGAAGTAGACTACTCCACCAAAGGCTCTTTCACTCGCATCTGCGAATCCTAAGAGCGTAACGATACTATCAGTGGTGATGCCCACATGGCGAAGAATCTTTATTTCAGCGAGCAAAGGGAGTTCGTTTTTAAATCGAGACCACAAGCGTACGACTTCATCGGGCGGTATGTCATCCCAATCACACTGACACAGCCATAGCTGCTTAATAAGAAGTTTAGCGTATAAGACGACGGGTGCAACAAATCCCATGACATCCCATATTTTTGCGATACAAGACAATATATTACGTTTAGTGCATGCACGAGCAGGAGTACTAACCCGCATACCGAAAAAGTCAGTGGCGGGCGACCAAAATAAACCGAGAACTTTATGTTGATCCGATTGATCAAATTCCTTGATTGACGAAATACGATGCGACGGCGGGATGGAATCTAGAACCGTTTGTGAGTTACTAGTCCATTTAACGAGTTCAAATTGACCAGACTTCATAAGACCTATCATTTCTGAGGCGGTAGATATAGCCTCTTCTTCATTTACCACAGAGTGGACGAAATCGTCCATATACAAAGAAGTGCCAATTATGTCTCTAGCCTTGGCGTAAGAATCGCCTTCATCAATCGCAAGCTGCTTGATTGTACGCAGCGCATGAAATGGACTTGATTTAAGTCCAAAAACAACTCTATTAAACTCATACATCTGTATGGGTTGATGCGGTGAAAAACGATACAAAATGCGTTGAAATCGGCGGTCGCTTTCACGAATACCAATACTCAAAAACATTTGACGAATGTCAGCGGAGAGAGCGACCGAGAATAAACGAAAATTAACGATTATGTTAAACAAATTTCCTTGGAGATTTTGACCACTATATAACACATCGTTGAGTGAAACATTTGTACTAGTCTTACAACTACCATCGAGTACCACACGCAATTTAGAGGTGAGCTTGTCCTCTTTAATTACTCCGTGATGTGGTATAATGTACGATTCACCTTGCGGCGCATCCGCAGCGACAGATACGGGAGAAATATAACCTTTTTCTAAGTATTCATTAATGACACTATCATAGGCCTGCCTTAACTTAGGCGACGCCTGCATTTTTCTTTCTAAACAAAGAAAACGACGTTCACTTGCTTGTCGAGAGTCACCGAGCGAACGAATGTCACCTTTGAACGGCAGTGCTACTACATAACGACCGTCCTCGTCGCGAGAGGTCGTGCGAGTATATATTTCTTCGCCTGTTCTATCATCTGGGCTAAGTGCAGGTGGAACATACAGCTCTTCCAGTTCCCAGAACTTGCGGACAGCGACATCAAGAGGATCAGAGATACAACAATACGAAGCGGTTTCAAAACTATCGAGACGAACCGGAGCGTCACCAACAATTACGTAGCCAAGGACAGTTTCTAAAGCGAGAGGAGAACGATGCGACTGCCCTTGAACTCTATGTGATAAAAGAAGATGCGGGAAAATTGCGGCCCCGATAAGTAATTGAATCGGACCAGAGACGGAAAACGTATCGTCCGCCAGCGGTAAATTTCCAAAGTTCGATAAATGCGAAATATCAACGTTAGCGGTTGGCAAACGTTCAGTAATTTTATCTACTACCAAAGAATCTATATCATAGTTTACGTCACGATTAAAGCGTGAGAAAATTTTAAAATTAACTGACCCCTGAATATTTTTTGTTGAACCTCCTATTCCCTTTACTATGGGACGGACGGGTCCTTGACTAACGTTCAATCCTAAGCGGTCACAACACTCACGAGTAATAAAATTACTTTGAGATGCGCTGTCTAATAATGCACGAACTATATGTTCATTACCACGAGAATCAACAACAATAACGCGTGCGGTTGCAAGCAAAACCGTAGTAAGCCTACGAGAAGCGAGTTTGTTTATGTTATTATCTGATAACGCACACAGCGTGACGTCATCAGCGAGAGGCGAGCGAGCGGGCGATCGAGCGGGCGCCGCGCTGTCGGGCCCCACTGTAGGCACAGGGGCGGCCGCGGCAGGCGCGCGCGACGAAGACGAAGCGTGTATATTACGAAAACATAACAAGGAATGATGTTTTGAATTACATTTTTTACACAAAGAATTCGAACCACAATTGGAGACGCGATGTCCTCCACTTAAGCAATTAATACACAAATTATTTGCCTTAACAAAATTATATCGTTCCTTTGGTTTGTAATCGTGAAACATAGGACATTTGTATAAATGTTCATGCTTACTATTGCACAAGGAGCACGAAGACAACTGTGTACTGGATGTGGTATTTACGTAAGCGTGCATAGTATTCGAGTTAAACTTCGAAGCCGCATCCATTTTACGATCGACATATTTCCTTGTAACTTCGGGTTTAACAGAGGAAGTGCGTTGCAGTATTTTTATGCGATCACGAACAAATATTACTAAGTCATTAAAGGAAGAAATTTCACAATTACGTTGGTCTGATTCGAATGCACGTGCGGTTTCTGTGTCTAATTTTTTGAGAGCGATATACAAAAATACAAAATCCGAGAGGTCATTGACCTTCAGATTTTTCAAAGCGGCGATTGACGAAGCGAATCTATCTAAAAAGAGTTCTAGGTTGTTTGTGTTCGCGGATGAAATAGATTTAAATTCAAACATTTGATCTAAGTACGAAGTAGCAACTAATCTTTTGTCTTCATATTTATTTTTAAGCAAATCAAAAATAAGCGAATAATTTTCCGCGCACGGTGTAATGCCGGCGCATACCGAGCGAGCCCTACTGGTTAGTTTACCTATCAAGTAATATAATTTTTCAGACTCTGTAAGCGATTTATTATTGTGTACAGCATTTTGAAAACTAGCAAAGAAAAGCGGCCAATTTTTTATATCGCCATTAAATTCCGGAATTTCGATAGGAGGCAATTTAGGCGACTTATAATTATCTCGAGCCGACGACGGCTTGGTATCGGCTTGAGTTTGTACTTGCAATAACTTGACAGCACGCTTGACGCAACCTAACAAATCCTCGAATGATGAAAGAGGCTGATAATTAAGTTCAGTTTCAGGTTCTAACCTTAATTCTAAACTAGCTATTTCGTCCATGATCTCTTCGAAACGCGCATGCAATGAGTCCACAGTTTCTATTTCACATAAAAATGTTTCTTTAGCATGACTTGATTCAAGGTTTTTAGCGCGATTACAAATACTTTGCATGCGAGCGAACATTCTTTCTCTTTTTGCATGTAATGTTTTTAACTTAGCAGTATCTGCAACAGTAGGTGCCATTTTGATATAATTTACTAAATACCTATAGTATCGGGTACACAAACGAGAATATATTTGCGTTGGAGAATCGAATATCCACTAAACCCACTTGCAATCAGCTGAGTGAAATAGTTAAGAACGATAAATAAGTAAGTATATAATATCTATACAAAGTTATATTTAGTTAAGCTATAGTATGTAGCTATCTATAGAAGCTCGTATATACTTACGAAGTATATAAATCGAGAGAAATACTAAATAAACAACACGAAAGTTAAATTATATAAATTTAGTGTAAAACAACTAAATCGAGTCTAACAGTGCGAAACGAAAACAAAAATGATAAATATTATAGGTTTGAATACGAAACGACAACAACAGCACGGAATACTATATAATACAATAGCGAGGTTTAATTTATTTATTTACTTGCGGGGCGAACGAAATTATGAGGTAAATAAATAAATTACGATATGTGCGAAACGAACGACAACGACAATTATGTATGTATAAGTATGTAGATTGTACCTATAATATTTAAAACTAATAAGACCTTTACGAGATTCCACTATTTACGACAAGAAAATTATGACAAATTACGTGCCTAAATAATAATTACGTATTACTTAGATAGCAAGCGGTTATATATCGAAAGATTCAACGAAATTATGTACTAAGCTATGCGAAAATGAAATGTAGGTAAGCGAGATCCGTTAAGTACGAGATACGTATAAGAGGTTATAGCAATTACTTATTGTTTTAAGCTACGCTGATTCAACTATAATGCGGTTCAATAAGGACCATAAATGCTACTATAATCCGGCTCGATAAGGAACCATAAATGTTTACGCGGATGATGCTAATTTTTGCGATTAATACACCTGTATTTGATTGATGCAACTTAGTTAAGGAACAATAGAATCGCGCGGAAGATGGCGAGACAAGATGCAATTCTATTTATAAGGAAAAGGTGCACAATACCTGTTGATGCTCTGTCATTCGGATAGATCGTCCACCACACTTCAAGTCCACAATAACCTGTACATACACTAAATTGTCCAAATTTAATTAGCGGCGCAAGCACACGTAAAGGTCTTCGGCCATGCTTTTTTAAACGGCGACGAACGAACGATGATTAACTCACTTCACACGCCTCAGAAGGCGCCACAGTCTATCTATGTATGTCTATGCGTATCGAGCGTCTTACTCACACGCGTTACGAAGGTATGTGCGGGAATGGGACAGAGGTACGGAATGAATTGCAACAATCAAATTATATTTCAAATTTACTTAGTACCTATAAATTTCTATTGAATCAGCGCAACCATATTGTATGATGTATAGCCCATACCCTTTCTCTATAAATGGGCTATCTAATGCAAAAAGTTTTTTTTTTTAATTTGATTAGTAATTCCTGAGATTAGCTTATTCAAACAAACAAATATACAAAAAAAAAACAAACAAACAAACTGCCTCTTTACAATATTAGTATAGATTGAATTAATAAAAATATTAAATTAAGTAATTTTCAGTTAATTAAAATAAGCTTAATATTTACAAGAAATGTAGCGTTGTTATAAACTACATTTGAAAGGTATTTTATTTTTTTAACCGACTTCAGAACGGAGATAATTAATTATATGTATGTTTTTGTTGATATTGAATTCGAAGTGTGAGTCGATTTTCATGTATTTTTTTAATTTATGTAAATGGAAATAAATAAACTTGTGAATTACGAATGCGACTCTAAAAGTTGTTTCGATAATCGAAAGCTACACTATTAATATCATACATACATACATTTTTTTACCTCTTAATCATAATATCACAGTAACCAACACAGCTGTATGACTTGATTTGACTATAAGAAAAAACCGGTCAAGTGCGAGTCGGACTCGCGCACGAAGGGTTCCGTACCATAAGCTATAAAAACGGCAAACAAAATGTCTGTTGTATGAGAGCCCCCCTTAAATATTTGTTTTATTTTAATTTAATTGTTTATTTTTAAAGTGAATATATAACTAAATATTCTGTGAATATTTCAAGCGTCTACCTGTTGCCGTTTTCAATATCGAGCAAAAACGAGCAAAGTGTCCCGTTTGTTGAATGGGAGCCCCCTTAAATATTTATTTTATTCTATTTTTTAGTATTTGTTGTTATTGCGGCAACAGAAATACATCATCTGTGAATATTTTAACTGTCTAACTATCACGGTTCATGAGATACAGCTTGGTGACAGACGGACAGACAGACGGACGGACAGTGAAGTCTTATTAAAAGGGGCTCGTTTTACCCTTTGGGTACGGAACCCTAAAAACACCAACGATATCGCTCTTTCAATACAGACAGATATATTAAATTTTATTAGAATATCTCTAAATACAAATTTTCTGTATAAAAAGAATCCATATATATAATTTACTAACAAAAAGAATATCGCAACTATAAATTTAGTTCACTTAATTTTTTTAGTCTGAAAAGTTCATGAATAAGCCCTTCTTTCGTATCCAACGGAATCTAAACAACGTGACAAAGAAAGCAAACTGTGACATTATCTTTTATTAGGTCGAAGTTCTAAAGTAATAACGCCATTGGCAAAATAAAGTCGTACTTCAAAACTTCTGAACTAAATTACAAGAACGGTTCCCGAAGGTAATTTATTGAAACGCAATGTTTGGAGTTTTTATATGTTACACCGATGTAAGTAAAAGTGTGCTTGAGCTTAATTTTATTAAGAACTAAATATTTGTAATATATAATACTAGCGAGTTTACCTAGTCACGTTTTAAAGTTTAGTATAGATTTCTCAGAGATACCTAAGATATTTTTCCCCAGTAAAAAGTATGCCATATGTTGACCCAGATAACCAGCTATCATCATACCAAATTTCATCAAAATCTATCCGATGGTTTTCCCGTGATGCGGTAACAGACAGACACACAGACAGACAAAAATTCTAAAAATTATAGATTCGGCCTTTGTATCGATAATAAAGTCTATTTCAATAAGATTTTGCAAAAAAATATTTAATGTACAGATTCGGCTTGGTTACAATTTTATTATATGTATAGGTTATAATCGACATATGTTTTAAAACGGTATTCGATCAGACTCATCCCATCCCATAAATAAATATTATAAATCCGAAAGTTTAGATGGATACTTGTTACTTAATCACGTCAAAACGATTTAACGGATCTGGATGTTTGGCAAAGGGATAGATTATAGTTTAAAATAGCTCATAGGTTACTTTTTATCCCGGAACAATGTACGGTTCCCGTGGGATAGATTTGTTCTTTTCTAGGGAAGAACTGGTAGCGTAGGGTGGGTTGCTAGTATTATAAAAACAAAAGTTTGCATCTGCATGTTTGTTACTCTTTCACGTTTAATGTTTAATGGATGAATGTTTTATATAAGTCAATTACAAAAATCGTTTAAAATTTCAAATATTCCCTTTCATATTTCATTTTGAACACTTAAGCGAAGATGTAAAAAATATATAGAGCTTATTACATCCATTTAATTATAACATTTGTTCATTTAAACCTTTTAAATCGAAATAAATAATACACTACAATTATACATATTTTGTAGATTTCAATGCAAAATGCCTGATAGTACAGTTTGTTTATGATAGAAGATAGTTGGAAGTTAAAAATTTAAAGCCTTTTTTGAAAAAAACAAAGTTTCCCTAGCGCTCGAACTAATTTGCTAAATTTTTCCGATAACCGGGTAATTGGATTTTTTGAGGATCAAATTTCCAATATTTGAGAAACTTGTGAGTGCTATTTGTGAGTAAAATATTTTTTGCTACATACAAAAAATAATATTTTATTATATTTTCATAGTAAATTACAAGTAATGTAGAAAATAACACGTGATAGTTGGACCGTTATGATAATTGAGCCCTTTTTAAACTGATTAGTCGCTTAAGTCGAAATTCGATCATAACATTTTTTTATTTATAGCACTAAGCTCGTCAATTTCAATCAAAAAGTTACTAAGCAAAAAAAATTAAATCGGTTGATAAAACAATGGGATATAAGAAGAATAGTACCTTAAATATTGAAGAAATCAATCTTTTCCGTTATTTAAAAAAAAAAAACTACATTTAAATTATAAAAAATTAAGCAATTTAAAATGTAAAGAAGTACAACTTAACTATTTTATCAAAATAATAGATAGGGGTTATCTATACAGATAAATAAAATTGGAGTGTCCGTTTGTAATATTAAATAACCACTTTTTACTAAATGCATATGGATGTATACACGGTACATATACCAAAGCAACATCTTTTACAATTTTTGTCTGTCTGTTTGTTTGTCTGTTTGTTCGGGCTAATCTCTGAAATGGCTGGACCGATTTTGACGGGCCTTTCACTGGCAGATAGCTGATGTAATAAGAAGTAACTTAGGAAATGAAAGTTTGTGTGGGGAAACAACCTAGGGACGAACCCAAGCGAAGCGAGGGTGAATCGCTAGTGTCAAATATTTACGTAAATCTAAGAAAGTATTATGTGAATAAATAAACTGAATTTCCATATTAAAAGGAAGCATTTATGTATACAAATAAAACATTCGATATCTTTTATCCTTTAATACGAATAAAACAATTATTGTAGCTGTTATCCTTCGCGATAAGGACGGTTTTCGACTTAAAAAGCGTTAACATAATATTTTATACTCACTTTTTACTCTATCATGTCTATCTGTCTGTTTGTTTGTAAATACCATTATTATAACCAGTCTTCACTTAAATATTTCATCTTCTGTTATAATCACTAAACTATATCCATGAAGTGATTGAAAAAAGGTAGACTAGTGGACTAGAGATAAAGACGCTATAAAACTAAAAATTGTATGGAAAACATACCATATAATGTTTAAATCACAGTCACGTGGTTAGAATATGTCATTTTCATATGTTTCAAGATCCTCGTCAAGACCTCATCAGACCTATCTCACTTAAACAAATTTAAAATGTCGAGTACATGTATTTAAGAAATTAAGCATGATTTAAAAGCTGGGTTAGTTGTGGAAAAATTGTTTTAAAAATCTATAGATACGCTTAGTCTATTAAGGCAGTACTTCAGAGGACTGAGATATTTTTTCAAACTACTGGTAGGGTTCTTTGACATAAACAACATTGATAATCAAGAATATTTTCTTTACATCAATATTGACCTCCTAGAAGCCATGAAATAAAAGAATTGATTCGAATTACATCATTATAAGGGAATTTGAATTTGACTAAAAACGAACTATTACATACAAGCGACTCACCATCGCTTCGCTTCGGGTTTGTCCCTGGACAAAAACAAATCTAACTTACGGGAACCGTACATTTTCCAGGCATAAAAAATAATCTATATTGTGCTATTCCTGACTATAATCTATCTCTGTGCCAAATTTCATCCAGATTCGTTTAACCGTTCTGATGTAAAAGGGTAACAAACATCCATCCATCCTCACAAACTTTTACATTTATAATATTAGTATGGATAATAAAAATAGCTGAGCAACAGTTATGAGTAGTGGATTCATAGCCTTAAGATATTGCGGGAGTGTTTTGATCTCAAGCCGCTCAGCTATCTTTTGTGGTAGCAAATAACAAAGAAATATAATATGTGCTTTTGCGTTTCTAAGCGATTTGTAAATCTAATCTTTTAAATATTGTGTTTATTCATTCTAAGGGTTTTCCTTATTCAGTGTAGAGTATATATGTTTGTATTGTATTCAGCCTTTTTTAACGTCCCACTGCTGAACACGATGTGGATAGTCCAACACGCTGGCTAAGTGTGAGTTAGCGGACTTAACACGTCCTTTGAAAACTTGCTAGATTCTCCCAGACTTGCAGGTTTCCTCACGATGTTTTTTTGACCGTAAATCGAGTAGTAATAGCGATGGAAATAATTCGCTCATGAAAATATCAGAGGTGCGACCTGAGGTTTAAACCCACTTCACTTGGCTTCTCAAGCGAACGCATTACCACAGGGCTATATGTTTACTAGTATGATAAAGCTGAAGAGTTTGTTTGTTTGATAAGACACACCTATCTCCTAAATTTTCGGACTGATTAGAGAAGTTCTTTTTGCATTATATGGCTTATTTATTGTGGAAGTTTACAGGCTACCTAGCATCCCGCTTCAAGTTCTGGGATCTGAATCTGCATAAATAATTTACACAAGCGAAAAAATGACAAACAGCTTGAAAAGCCCGAGTACTCGTATTAAAATATGAGTAGTTGAAATAGATCGAATAAAAGTATGCATATACTTATTATGTTTTAAATTGAAATCATACGTAGATCATTAAATATAATTTGGATTTAGTTAAATAAATCCAAACTAATATATTCTATACGATTCCATATTATGTTAAAGGTATTATATTTGTTTTTTTTTTAATATCTAGTCACTTTAAATGGAATACAAATAACATAAAGTGTAAAGCCACAGTTAAGTGCTAGTAATAACAAAGCCTCGACGTTTGATAAAACAAAGTGTTGGACCTTATTTAATTTAAATCAAATTACTGATTGTTTACAATCCAGATCAAACATATATAGTGTTCATAAATAAATTAAATTCGCTCAACCGTTTATCGCCTAAATACAATCTAATTATATGAATAATTTATTTTCATTAATATCAATGCAAGAGGAAATACATATAATTAAATTTTGATGCGTATAGATTTATACCATTAAAACTGAATCACATTATTATAATGCAATTGTGTTTCAATAATTAAATTTCTATAATGAGTTATTAGTCAGCTTTTGTTCTAACGTTTACGTGGAAATCTTTAGTACATCATGTACGAGTATGTTATTAATATATCTGTCTGTTTCATAATATTGTATGTAAATGTTATGTGTGTGATATTCAGTATTATATACATATATTGTGTTTAAATTTATTGAAGGCAGTGGTAGCCCAGTGGAAACGCGCTCGCTTGGGAAACCAAGTGAAGCGGGTTCAAATCCCGGGTTTCGCACCTCTGATATTTTCATATGCGAATCATTTCTAACATGATTACCACTTGCCTCACGGTGAAGGAAAATATCATGAGGAAACCTGCTAGTTTGAGAGAACCTAGCAAGTTTTCGAAAGACATGTGAAGTCTGCCAATCCGCACTTGGCCATCGTGGTGAACTATGACCCCATCCCCCTCGTATTGAAGGGAGGCCCGTGCCCAGCAGTGGGAAATTAAAAAAGGGCTGAATACAACATTGTGTTTAAATATAAATAGGTGCCAATTAATCGTAGCATGTTCGAAACGTAATAACGTAAATAATTATTATGACCTCAATAATTTTGATCCTTCGAGCCGGATACAAGCCGAGACCAAAATGGTCCTGAATCCATTTTCAATGAAAAATCACCCATCATTATGTTATTCAGTTAAATAATCGCTTACGATTTCGAAGGGGAAGTAATCTAAAGATTCTTTTTTAATACGGTGAAAAATTGGTGAAGATTTATTTTATTAAGGGGAACGACAAGGAAACGCACCGTTCAATTATAGTAATTGGAGATTTGAATTGTATACTAGTACTTGCTGCGTTATTTCGAGTATTGAATTTAATGTAGTTGAAGTTTTACTGGTAGAGTTATGTTGATGATTTTATATTTTCTTATATTTAGCTACATATATATATAATTTTTATTGTTATACTAGCATTGCCCGCGGCTTCACCCGCGTCAGATGACCAAAAACCAAATTCTTAGATTTTACATAATAGTATACTCTTACATATACCAATTTCATTTCGCACCGTATGATTGGTAAATAATGATAGTAATTGACAAAGCCTCAAAGGTTCCTCCATTAATCTCATATTTGATTTAGTAATATTGCACTTTTTATTTTAACAATAACGTTTATAGTATGTCTATACTTCTGTTTTGTTTGTTTGTTTAGTTTTGGGCGATAAACTCTCAAGATACTGCATTAATTTTAATCATTTATTTACTAAAAGACAGCTATTGATTAATTTATATTTAGCTAATTATTTAAATTACATAATAATAACTTTTCTTAATTAATATCTAGTTAATTTGTCGCGAAACAGGGATGGGTTAGCGCTAGTTAGTAATATATTCCGAAACGATTTTCAAAAGAAAGTGTTGGGGAAAGCGAAAGATTGAGAAGTACATAATTAAAGTAAATAAGTAAATAATTTCAAGAAAATTCTTTTGATTATTTCATACGACTCTGCTAATACAATTAAAGTCGTAACCATTTTATTGCGTCCTTTAAGCCTTCCAAGAAAAGGTGTCAAAAAATCAGAAAAAGTTGAGGTATAACAGTTTCTAAAATATTTTAAATATACATAAATTATTTTGCAGATATAGAATATTTTTAGTTACCCGCTTTGTCAGTTTAAAAACCATAAACTTGTTTTCCATAAAATGTTAAAAAATAATATGAAACAAACTTATTTTTACGGTTTAAAATGTGTCGATATTGTGGAAACGTAAATATTATTTGTATTTATTTTAGTGTTAACCTAAAAAAATACGTAAGTAAGAAAAACAACACAGTATTTTGCTATACGGAACCTATAATGCGCGAGTTGGACTTACATTTGCCCAATTTTTACATTAACATTATTTATTTTAGTTAAATTACAAACATTTTCATTTGAAAATTGTTTCGGCCAACAAAATATTAAAACAAACGTTTGTTTTATTGATAATTTGGACACGGGTAATTTTGTAGCAATTCTAATAAAATCATAGAAAGGTTATATCTGTACATTCAATTTTTTGGAATTAAAACTATGTAGTTTAAAAACACACGGCGACATCTATTGTCAAATAACTAAATAACACATAAATAAACATTTTTAGAATTATTTTAATGAATCAAATAGCGCTATTGATATTTATTTTTTAAGATAAGCTATTTTTAATAGTTTTTGCCATATTTAGTAAGTTACCTTGCTTAAATGCTTATAGTATCATCGTGGTTTTAATATAACCGTTTTTTGTATTTTTTCTCAGAAATTAGATATTTTCCCGCGGTGAAAAGTATTCTATATGTTGACCCGGATAACCAGCTATCAACATACCAACTTTCATTAAAATCTCTCCAGTGATTTTTCTGTGATACAGTAACACACAGACAGACTAAAATTCTAAAAACGATAAATTCGGCCTCTGTACCGATAATAATGTCTATTTCAATAAGATTTTCCAAAAAAATATTTAATGTACAGATTCGGCTTAGTTACAATTATGTATATAGGTAATATAGATATATATTAATTAATATATTACTAATTTTTAAACCATATCTTAGATTTTTTGGTTATTTGGGCACGGGCATGACCGCGTGTAATTCTAGTAATTCTAATAAGACCATGGAAAAGTCATATCTATGGATAAAATGTTTTTTTTCGAATAAAAATTACTTATTTTAAAAACCCACGGCGACATCTAGTAATGGTTTTCTAAAGTACACCTAACTAAATATTTGTAGAGTTATTTTTATGTATGAAATATCGCTATTGATATGTTTTTTTTTTCGAGAGAAGCTATTTATAATTATTTTTGACCTATTTTGTAAGTTGCCTTGCTATAAATGTTCATAGTTTCAGCGTGGTTTTATTCTAAGCAGATTTTGTATTTTTTTTCTCAGAGATGAGATATTTTCCCGCAATAAAAAGTACCCTATATGTTGACCCGGATAACCAGCTATCATCATACCAAATTTCATCAAAATCCCTCCAGTGGTTTTTCCGTGATGCGGTAACAGACAGACAGACAGACAGACAGACAGACAGACAGACAAAAATTCTAAAAACTATAGTTTCGGCCTCTGTATCGATAATAATGTCTATTTCAATAGGATTTTCAAAAAAATATTTAATGTACAGATTCGGCTTAGTTAGAATTTTATAATATGTATAGATGAAAATTTCATAATCCAGGTGAAAATAAGTGATAGTATAAATCTATATATAGATAAGTAAAGTTAAAACAGTTCAGTGCCTTTTTCTCCTCTGTTTGTTAACCGATTTTCTTTTTTTTCAGCTTTAGTGTTATTAATAAAACAATTTAGGATATTAGTTTTTTATTTATTTATTTATGTACCTAAAAAAATTATGTACCTACAAAATGAAAAAAAAAAACAGATACCATGTGTGCAAAGGATGATTTATCTCTACGAGATCTCTACCAGAAACCCTCGAACATGAGAAAAAAAAAATAAAAATAATAATGAGGTGCGGTGTAGGTAGTAAGTACAAACTACAAACATTAATAATTAATTTATTATATAAATATATACATAAATAAACATACGTATATAGATACATACATACATACATACACATACTTAAAGAAATGTATTATAATATAATAAGGAAATTATGTGGAGTGATTCAGATAAAGTTCTTTTTTATATCGATAGGTAAATGATATCCATAGAATATATTTTCCTCTCAATAATGATTATGGTCGATTTTCGACCACTAAGCAATTAATACCAATTAGTACAAATAGTTGATAAGCGATATATAGCATAAATATGTATATAAAAAATCGAAATGTTCATTGTTTTATCTTTCGTGCAGCAATAAAGCTTTGGAATAATCCTTTCACATAGAAAGTTGATAAACAAGAAATTTAGTTTTTTTTTATATACTAATACTTTAAACGGATTGCACGAACTGTTAGTATTTAAGAAACTTACTAAAGTATGCACGCACAGTGGCACAGTGCGTGATTAAAGCAAGAATAAGTTGATAGGATTGCCTAAATAGATTTTAGTGTTATTGAATTTATTATTCAGTTTTAAAATATTATCTTACTACTATTAAGTTGTAAAAAGAAAATATGAAAAATATTAAGCACTAGCGACTCAACCTCGCTTCGCTTCGGGTTCGTCCCTAGACAAAAACAAATCTATCCCACGGGAATCATACATTTTACTCGATGACATATAGACTATAGCGTTCCTCAGTTAACGAGCTATCTAATGCAAAAAGATTTTTTCAAATGGGATAACTAATTCCCGAGATTAGCGCTTTCAACCAAACTAACAAACTCTTCAGCTTTATAATATAAGTATAGATAAGAAAAAAATACTTAAAACGAATACTTACAAAATAAATAAAACCTTTGTATTAAACTTTGTGTGAAAAAAAGCTTTATTTTTATAGTATACTAGTGACTCACTCTCTCTCTGCTCGGGTTCATTCGTAGTTACGTTTTAACGTTTAGTAGCTTTCTCAGAGATAAGATATTTTTCCGCAGTAAAAAGTATCCTATATGATAACCAGCTATGATGATTCATACCAAATTTCACCAAAATTTAACCAGTGGTTTTCTCGTGATGCGTTCACAGACACACAGACAGAGAGACAGAAAAAAATGCTGAAAACGATAGATTCGGCCTCTGCATCGATAATAATAACTATTTCAATAAGATTTTCAAAAAATATTTAATGTACAGATTTAGTTACTCAGAATTTTATTATATGTATAGAAAACAGACATTTTATATACATAAGTTTAGTTAGAAAATGATGAGAATTATATCAAATTATTATATAAGTATAGTTTCATAAACTAAGCTTAAGTTTCATAAGCTTTACTTTTTGTACAACTACCGACTTACTCTCGTTTCGTTTGGGCGTGTACGTCCCTAGGTGTCTTTGTACAAAACATTTTATTAATTAAGCCGCTTAGACATGTTTTGACATGTTTGGTTCAGTTTGTAGTGAGTGAGCCCTACTTGCTGTGCCAGCGGTCGCGGATTCGAGACCCACTGGGGGCATTCATTTACGTGATGAGCACGGAAATTTGTACTTCAGTCATGGGTGTTTATATTTATAATATGTATATATTTAAAGTTGTATATGTGTAATATATCAACTATCTGGTATACATAACACAAGCCTCGTAGCTTACCATGAAAAAAGATGGTGCTATGTCTTAATGTCACAACATACTTATTTATTAGACAGTGCCCGCTAATAAAATAACTCAATTCAATTTTTCTATTTTCAATTAAAGTTACTAGGATTTCTGACAATACAGTTTAATAAAATAAAAAAATAACCTATAAACGGTTATAGGTAGGTATAGGTCACGAAGATTCTTATCAGTGGCAGAATTCTAAGAACCGCCTCAGTAGTTTCAAAGATTAACCCCTATAACCAAACTTACAAACTTTACGCCTTTATAATATTAGAGTAGATATTAAACAAAAATAGTAACAAGATAATTTACTCCATGATTTTGGTACACAATACATAAATCGCTGCCATAACCAGTAGGCGTTTCATGAATTAAGTCAGAAATTTCTTCTAAGCACTTCAGAGCAGATTTTTTCATGGAAACCTCTTCGGTGGGTGAAGGGCCATCCAACCGGCCAGGGCTCTCGTGTAAAGGAGTTCATTGTTCCATAACATAATAGCTGGCGCCATTTTGTGTCGCCTTTATGCTGTTACATAGGAATAAATGTATATAATAATATCCATAGAAAATAGCTTTGTGTATAAAAAATATATTAATTTTATTATACTTTTGACTACTATGTAATAGCTACTTTCCCTCGCTTTCGTTTTAATATCACACACAGATAGCGCTTGGCAAATTTTATTACTAACGGTAGCCTATATTTTACTTTATAGTCTATCTGTGCAAGTACAAAACTTCATCCAAATCTGCTCAGCCGTTTTAGCCTAAAGGAGTAAGTAATACACACGTACAAACTTTCACATTTATAATAATATTATGACTAAATTGTGTTTATCATTATTTTACTACCACTATGGTGACCCCCACGTAGTAAAGGAGCTTGTTGAACAGGGAGCTCCATTATATTTTTTGGAATTACATAATCAATTTAAATAAACGTTTTAACGCAAATTATTATTTTTAAATATGAAAAGTTAGTCCTACTAATATATATATATATAGCTATTCTTGATTAAAGTGGCATAAAAATTAAATGTATGTATGTATGTGCCACCTTGCACCAACTACCCGAATCACTATTTCAAACATTTGACATTTAATTCTAGATAATAACGTGTATTCAGTCATTTTTTTCAGAGGCAGTGGTAGCCCAGTGATAACGTGCTCGCTTGGGATATTTTCATGTGCGAATCATCTCTAACGTGATTACCACTCGCCTTACGGTGAAGGAAAACATCGTGAGGAAACCTGCATGTCTGAGAGAATTTAACAAGTTTTCGAAAGACATGTGAAGTCCGCCAACCCGGACTTGGTCAGCGTGGTGGACTATGGCCTAATCTACCTTATCCCCCTGATCTAAAGGAGGCCCGTGCCCAGCAGTAAGATGTAAAAAAAATATGTCAATTGTATAATCATTGTCTTTCACAATTTCGCTTCTCTGACGATTTAAAGTTAAAATTAAATTCAGTGAATGTCAACCGTATCACCCACTACGGCTACATTTACTATGTACTATTTAGTAGAAAACATAGAAAATGTTTTGAAAGCGAACTTTAACCTAGTGGGCTTGCATTCATTACTTTTTAACCGGGTTTTGAAAGAAAGTTAATCCACTCTCTATTTAATTTAACATTGAGTTTTTTCATTTATATTTTCCTTTAGATAACTGTTACGTTTACATTTATTTATTTAACATAAGTTTTAGTTACAATTTTCTTTACAGGTATAACTGACTAGGGACTTAGCCTCGGTTCGCTTGAGTTGATCTCTAAATGTCTAAGATTAGCCTACGTGTTAGTTTGTGTATTAAATTTCAAACAAATTCATTTAGTGGTTTTAGTTTGAAGGATTAACAATAATATACTCATATAAAAATTTCGTATTTATAATATTACTAAATTTTTTTAGTGTTCCCTACCCAAAACGTAAAACGGTACCCTATTACTAAGAATTCGCTGTCCGTCCGTCTGCCTGTCTGTCCGTCTCACTAGGCTGTATCTCATGAACCAACCGTGATAGTTAGACAGTTGAAATTTTCACAGATGATGTATTTCTGTTGCCGCTATAACAACAAATACTAAAAAACAGAATAAAATAAATATTTCAGGGGGGCCCCATACTACAAACGTGATTTTTTTGTTCGTTTTAGCTCGATATTGATAACGGCAACAGGTAGACGCTTGAAATATTCACAAAATATTTAGTTATATATTCACTTTAAAAATAAATAATTAAAATAAAACAAATATTTAAGGGGGGCTCCCATACAATAGACATGATTTTTTGCCATCCCCTCGTGCGCGAGTCCGACTCGCACTTGGCCGGTTTTTTTATATATCATATAGTAGCATATAAGATCTCGAACCTGTTATTAAGAACATTATTATAGAAGAATTATTAAAATTTGTAGCCAAGAAAAATACATAAGGTAGTTAAAAAATGTTTGCAGCAATCTTAAAAAAATAAAATATGTGTCTATAAGTTACATATATAGATATAATATATTATGTAGAATATATATACCTAGTGTAATATTACATCAAATTGTCCATATAAGGAAAATATACACGGCCTTTTCGCTTTTTTACTCCAAATTGTTTTTATTGAGTTCTAAGTGATATTACAATTTATACAAACCTTTTTTAAGTCAAAGTGATTTTTCTTGTCGTGAATATACTATAAGAGCGAGCTATTTTGTTTTCCTCTTTAGGGATTTCCATGGAGTTTAAGATTTAGCTAATATACATTCTAAGAAAATAATTATTTAAGTTCGTGCAATTTTTTTCAGAATACTTCAGCTAAGGCAGTGGTAGCCCAGTGGTAAAGCGCTTGATTGGGAAACCGAGTGAAGCGGGTTCAAATCCCGGTCTCGCACTTCTGATCTTATCATGTGTGAATCATTTCCAAAATGCTTGCCACTTGTTTTACGGTGAAGGAAAATATCTTGAGAAAACCTGCATGTCTGAGAGAACCTGGCAAGTTTTCGAAAGACGTATGAAGTCCGCCAATCCACACTTGGTCAGCGTGATGGACTATGGCCTGATCCTCATCGTATTGAAGGGAGACCCGTGCCCAACCGTGGGACGTTAAAAAGGGCTGACTACATACTTCTAAATAACTAAATTGGTGTAGTTGCTAAGATTCTACAATAGGTTCGAGTTCCTGGTCCAGAATTAAAATATTGACTGTAAAGCCCCTATGCCTTAAAGCATGCGTCCGATTTCTTACAGAAAAATCGACTCACCAAACTATGAGAATGGAAAGAATCGATAGTGCGATTACGTCTTCGCGTATATTATACAATATACTATTAATGAAATATCCTCCTTATAACATTTCTAATTTTTAAATATTTTCAGAATATCTACAAAAACTTCTAAAATTTAATATAAACCACAGGTTTTTGGTTTTAATTAATGTTTTTGAATAATATTTTTGTAACTATCTCTGGAGAGAGTCAAAAACTTAATTTTATACCGCCAAAGCTATTGTTTTTATTATCTATATGTATTTAGGCCTTTTTCTTCTCTGTTTATTACCGATTTTCTTTTTTTTTTGTCTAGCAGAGTCTGATGAGCTTTAGTGTTTTATCAATGCTATCGATAAAAAAGTTTTGTGAACTCATACATCTATACATAGAATAAAACATATTATTCTCTCCCGCTGTTTGTATACTTAGATCTCAGCAATAGATAGAATGATTTAAGAGAAAGATATATATATATATATATATATATATATATATATATATATATATATATATTATAGTACAGAAGAGCCAAGAAATTCAAATATTTGTTTTGTGCGCTACATTGCCTACCTAGGGATGAACCCGAGCGAAGCGAGGGTGAGTCGTTAGTAACATATATGTTTTTCTCAAATTTTCAATAATGATTATGATCATATTTCAAACGGTGAATTTTAGTTATGTTAAATCCAATAAATAATATTGGAAGAAATATTTCTAACTAACGACTCACTGTCGCTTCCATAGATGCGTAATGCCTAGCCTCGGTAAATAATAATAATCTATCTATCTACTTAATATCGAACAAATCCGTCCAATCTTTTCTTTCGTGAACAAACATAAATATATATGTACTTTCGCATTTTCAATGGTAGTGTGATTTGTAGGAAAGCCTAGGAAATGAGCTAGATGAATTTTTAGGAACTCCACAGTTTGCAAGACCTTTTTAGACCATGTGGTAAACAAACCTCAGAGTAAAACATCCCACTATATCAACGTGTAGCTATAAGGTTCAACTAAAAAGAAAAAAAAAAAACCCTTTGAAAACGCCGCCTCCAAATTTCCAATACAGTTCCTCTCGATAATCCCTTCGACTTTCAAACACCAAACAAATTGGGTCAATAAGGGGCAGGGACACGACCGGAAAAATTTAATAATACCCTTGAAAACTATTTTGAATAAAACTATTGTGAATAAGTAGTTTATTTAGTTGTTTCTATTATGTTTGATTGATGTCAAAAGAAATTTCAAGTAGGGCAGATAATGGTATTCTTAACCTTCGACGTAAAATGGGGTGTTATAAGTTTAACCTGTGTATCTGTGTGTCTGTCTGTGTTATCGTAGCACCCAAACGGATGAACCGATTGTAATTTAGTTTTTTTATGTTTGAAAGGTGTCAAGATTAAGAGAGTTTTTAGCTATAAATCAAGAAATTCATTAATATGCGAATCCTTCAATGATATATAAAAGTATTTTTTTCCCGCATCTTTACCCGTATATTTTAGTTATCATCCTGCTCCTAAGAGTCGTAGTGTAAAGAAATATGCCTATAACATTCCATTCCAATCAATGGGATGAAACAAAATTTGGTTGATAGTTTCGGAGATTATTGTGTTGAAACTAACAAAAACAAAAATAAATAAGTAAACAATCTCTAGCTTTATAACATTCTAGATGATTATAGACAAGGTTTCGATAGAATGCACTAATTTTATAAAGTCTCTGACCAAGAGTCTATGGATCTGCATTAAACTGGATTCGAGAGCGTCTGAAGTGATACTTGAAATATAAGATTGAAGTACAGTATTTTAAACGGAATATCAACGTATCCTATCAATTATGATCGTTCATGAAGAACGTTTTATAGTCGTTTTAAGTAGACTGATGAAGGTCAGTGTTTCGATTATAAAATAAAGTTATCGATTTGAGACATAGTATACATATATGTGAGATACGGATGCCAATATTTGGATATTATCGAACTGATCTCCTCATGGAGCCATGTGGACAATGGAACTCATCAATCAAAGTAAAATAGCAGAATGGTCCAAACTCTTGGTTTTTGTAAAAAATGGGAGATGCTTAAGATATAGAAATAGAAAGATCATTATTCAAGAATATTATATTTTTAAGAAATTTAATGCTTGATCATAGAAAAGTTATCTCAAGAAGATACAAAAAGTCCTGCTCACAAGGACACTATCAAAAATACCAGAAATATCTTGTTTTCTAATAAAATTGCTTAATAATTGGCCTGACACCTTACCTCATTGTTCAGAATTGTCGAAGATATTCTGCTTAAAGACTTTTTACGCTCCATTATTACCATCACTTTGAGAAATTGCACCGTTTTACAACAATTCAGGGCGCGATAATGAATTGAATAGGGATTTCTTTTTAGTAAAATGATAAATTACTTGTCATTTTGATTAAGGAAGCTACGATTAAAAGGGGCTAAATTTTGTTTGTATAAAAATGTTCTGAAAAAAATATTTTTAAAGCCTTTTGTTTGGCGGTTTTTATTTATAAGTAAGAATCATAATTGACATTGTCTTACTTTTAATATATATTACCCTAGTCTATATTTATAGTATAATAGTTCAGCTCTATTTTAACTTATATAAACTTATCACTTTTAGGACGGGCTTTTCCTTAATGCGAGAAACAGACTACAGTCCACCACGCTGGTCAAGTGCAGTTAGCAGATTTTACATGAAGTTTCAATACTAATTAGGTTCTCCCAAAAATGCAGGTTTCGTCATGGTGTATACCTACTGTATTAATAAGTGGTAATCATTTAGCAAATACGAGTAGTTCACACATGAAAATGTTAGGAATACGAGGTGCGTATTTGAATAGGCTTCACTTGTTTTTCAAGCTGGCATGTTACTAATGCATGGCGATGGTGGCACTAGATCAAAAAGTTCATCGGAACACTCCATTGTACAGAGAATAGAAGATACACAGAGATCCATCATCCATTCGGGGGCTTAAAGGTTCCATATCGCCTGTGAGTATGTGATCATTGACAATTGAAAAAAACTTGTATTGTGGAGCACCAGTCCAAAGATGACATCAATATTTCATCCAATCGTTATACCCTTTTAGAGTAACCGAACAAAAATATATTTTGTACTTTTGTATTTTTTTACTTTAAAATGGCCATGTTGATTAATCTGTACCGAACTACTTAATGAATTAGCCCCCACAGTCTCTTCTGGCATGTACGGATGATAAAATATTACGTATGTAAAAATTGAATTTACTTACTATACAACACTTAATATGAGCGAAGGAAAATACAATGTCCAAAGTACAAACTTTAACAGACAAGTAAACTTGATAGACGTAATCGAAGACGATATTTCAATAAATTACTTTCAATCTCTGTGATAATTAGAAGGCTTCGTAAATTAATCCTGATAGAAAATAGGCTATCAACAATAGACACGGGAGCTTATTCTAACAAATAAATGACTATTACATTTATGAAATTATTATTATATTTAAGTTATAGCTTTTAGCCTATTTGTAAAACACTCATTTAGAAATTCATATGATGCTGGTTCGAACTCGTATTTCGTTGCTCTAAGATTTTTTATGTTCAATGCATTTTCAACAAAATTACTATCATCAGGTATACGGTAAAAAAATCATTGTCATGCACCAGAATTTCTGAGATAAACGTACCAGTTTTCGAAAAATGTGTGAAATACGCCAACAGGAATTTAGTTAGCATGATAGATAATAACCAGTTCTCCCTCGCGTTGAGCCCAGCAGTGAAACATTAAAAGGGTTGAGTTATTATTAGTAAGCTATGGTTAAAGCAATTAGTAAAAAAATATAAATATCAATAATAATGGTAAAATAATTAAACCTGAGAAGTTACAATTTAGTTCTAATCTATTAAAATAAATTGTATATAATATAAACATCAACTTTTTCCGTCTACGCGTCTTTTCCGTAATGCGCGTCGTAGTTTCCCATACCGAGCTTATATTATTCTCAAGATTAATATAACTTAGATTAATTATTACACATTAAGGCAATTATACCTCCGTGTGTTTTCAAAAGGACTTCATCAAAGTCCAATGCAAAAGGATTGCCGATTCATTAATTAAGAGGGCTCACGAATATTTATCGTTGATGTGGATAATTCGTCTTCACTTCCATAGTTCCAACCGACTCGTCACTAAGAGTAATACCTATTCCTAATAACTATAGTACCTTATAACATTTATTTATACATCCTATTTATTTCAGGGAAAAACTGAATAATTAAGTACAGCGGCTTCACTCGTAGGTCAATTTCTATGTAGTCTATATAAAAAAGATGGTAATTGCTTATTGGTAGTCATATTATACAACGTCTTCTAATTCTTGCACAATTATACAATACTATGTGGGCTGTCTGGAAGAAATCGCTGTAAACGAAGATTTTTTTCAATTTTTTAAAAAGATATAAACAACTTTCAACACATACTTGTGTGGAAGCTGTGAGCTTTCTCTTCATATTAGGTAGATCCGAGCATAAGATGGGTTGGCGGACTTTTCATGGCCATGGAAAGCTTGCTAGATTCTTTTAGATATGCAAGTTTTTCAGGCTGTTTTCCTTCACCATAAAGCAAGTAATCATGACTAAGATTCACAAATGAGATAATCAGAGGTGCGAGACTCGGGGTTCAAACCCGCTTAATTTGATTACCCAAGCGAGCACGCTACCACTGGATCACCATTACCCTTTATACATGATTTCATCATTTATGTAAACAAGATGTTTCCTTTATAGGTGTGCCAAAATTTCATCACATATTTACAACACAGTTTCAAAGTCCGTATGTTATAATTGAACAGGTTAATAGCATAAGTCACATCCCTAAGGTTAGGTTCTAAGCAATAAAACTTGACGCCACAACGAATGGATTTAACATGTTGTGCCCCTTACAGAGCGACTCTAAATTTTACTTTAGCCTACCTAATGGGTCGAAGATGCTTATTTCTAGATATGGCTTAAAAAATAGTATACCTAATCTATACTTATTTTTAATATGTCCATAAAGCTGATGAAATTTTGTCTTTTTTTTTTTTGAAGAGATTTTATCTTTTTCTATATTGAAATTGCTAATCTCTAGACCTAGACCTAGCTTTTGGAAAAAATTCTGCCCGATTTTTATAAGCCAATTTTTTCCACTGAAATTAAATTTTTAATTCTCTTGTATTCAGCCCTTTTTAACGTCCCACTGCTGGGCATGGGCCTCCCTTCAATGGGATCGGGTCATAGTCCACCACGCTGGCCAAGTGCGGGTTGGCGGACTTCACTTTCAGATACCTCATGTTTCACAGTTTCCTCATGATGTTTTCCTTCACCGTAAGACAAGTGGTAATTATGTTGGATATTATTCACACATGAAAATATTACAGGTACGAGACCCGGAATTTGAACCCGCTTTACTCGGTTTCCCAAGTAAACGCGTTACCACTGCTACAACTGCCTGCCACTCTAATTCTCTACTACAATCTATACTAATATAATATAATTTTATAAAGCTGAAGAGTTTGTTTGTTTGTTTGTTTGAACGCGCTAATCTCAGGAACTACTGGATGAAATTGAAAAGTTATTTTTGTGTTGGATAGTCCATTTATTGAGGAAAGCTTTAGGCTATCTATCACCCCGGAAAAATGTACGGTTCCTGTGTAATAGAGTTGTTTTTGTCTAGAGACGAACCCGAAGCGAAGCGAGGGTGAGTCGCTAGTATATTATAATTTAACTGAAAGAAAAATAGTCCGACGACTCAATCACCTAGTTATCGTTTGTTAAATTAAAATATCATGTGACGAGTTTTGCATTTGATATTTTTTATTCCTTTCTAGTAAAAAAAAAAAATATTATGCAATAAAAGAAAACTTTCAACAACAAACAAGTATGAAAAGTTTATTTTAATAACTTATTTTTCACCATAATCGAATTTAATACATATAATATCAAAAAGTATTGGGGGGTTTTGGTTAGGGCTATTTATTTTAAAGCTACACTAATATCCTTCTGGACATAGATAAATATGAAAGTGTATTACAAATATTGCTTAGACATTCTTTAGATTTCCGATATTAGAAAGACTGACTGTAACATAACATACAGCTACTCGTATTACTAATCTACTACTTATAAATAGACAAAAACAAAACACTTCAGTATCTTTTTCCCCTCTGTTTGTCAACCGATTTTCTTTTTTGTTTAGTGACTATTGATGAGCTATAGTGCTATCAATAAAATAATGGAAATATGCAGTTTGTTTTATATGTAAACAGGTAAATTCTTTTGGAAATATTTATTTTCCTCAATTTTTAGGCTTTCGTACCTCAAAAGAAAAAAAACGGAGCCTTTATAGGATAACTTTGTTGTCCGTCCGATCAAATTTTGACTATTAGGCGAACACTAGTTAGTGATACAATACAATTGTAGGCATAAGTATTTTATTACAGACCTGAGACCACCTATATCGTATTTCATAGAATAAAATCGTATTTATTAATTTTTAATTCACTCAAACTTCATGCGATAAAATTCGTAAATTTTTATTCCCTTGCACTTCAAAAAATTTTATTTCCCGGGATAAAAAAAATCGCTTAAAATTAAATTTACATAATTACTTATTTTATACTAAAAAAATATTACAGAATTGAATATTTTTTAAACTGTAATATCGAGCAGGTTTTAACGAAAAAACAATTATACAATTATTTATTCATATAATTAGCAAAATGTTTTTCTTACTTAGCTTTGTCTCTTCTATTATTATATCTATATCTTTGAAGAAGTCAGATAGTATACTCACGTAGGTTGTTTTATGTTAAGAGAAAAGTTTGCTTTGGAACATTTGTGCGTACAAAATTAGGCCTCCTTATAAACATACCCGTTACATATTATGGTTTATTTGTAATTAAAGTAATAACATAAAATTCAAAAGTCACTGTTATATAATATTATTATTTTTCAACAGGTGGATAATGTTATATATTTATTGAAATAAATACTTTTCACTAGTGAACTACCTTAGTGGATTGTCTTTAGGTTTCTAATAGGCGCATATGTTTCTCCAGGTCATAGTTTATTTGAGTATTAAATTTTATCAAAATCCGTCCAGCTGTTTTAGCCTGAAGGAGTAACAAACAAACAAACACACAAACACACACATACAAACTTTCACCATTACAATAGTAGTTCAATTGTTTAACCTATTATTCAAGATACTGTACATAAAAGATTGTGGACATTTGAATAATATTTGTTTTAAACTGTCGTATATACTCGTATGTATAATAATATGATTTTTCGTCACTAGCTATCTAAGTGGAACATTTTATGGTGCACAAGTGGGTAAATAGTTCTAAAATCTTAAACTATAAATCTGTAACACAGAATTTCATAATATTTTTACTTTTAATCTAGCAATACGCAGTGGATTCATCGGTAAAAATAATGCAGGATAGTCACAACACAAGAGAAATGTAATATAAAGTTTTATTATCTACTAGCGGCTCACTCTCGCTTCGCTCGGGTTCGACTCTAGGAAAACAAAATCCAACCTATCCCACGGGAACCGCACATTTTTCCGAGATAAAAAGTAGGCTATGTGTTATTCCAGACTATAATCTATCTCTGTGCCAAATTTCATCCAAATCCGTTCAGCCGTTCTGGCGTGAAAGAGTAACAAACATACATACATTCTTACAAACTTTCGCGTTTATAATATTAGTAGGATATATATAAATAAATAAATATTAAGAGAAAATATTATCGACTAGCTTCTAAAACGCATTCTATATGTTGACCCGGATAACCAGCTATCATCATACCTTTCTTCAAAATCCCTCCACTGGTTTTTTCGTGAAGCGGTCACAGACAGACAAACAAAAAATCTAAAAACTGTAGATTCGGCCTCTAAAAAGATAATAATGTCTATTTCAATAAGCTTTTCCAAAAAATATATAATGTACTAAATATTTAATGTATTATGATCAATACAGAGGCCAAAACTATGGTTTTTCGAGTTTTTGTCTGTCTGTCTGTCTGTCAATTACCGCATCACGGAAAAACCACCGGAGGGATTTTGATGAAAATTGGTACGATGATAGCTGGTTATCCGGGTCAACATTTATAGGATACCTTTTATTGCAGGAAAATATCTCATTTCTGAGAAATCGATATTAAACGTTAGAACGTAAGTATGGACGATCCCGAGCGGAGTGAGAGTGAGTCGCTAGTTCTTAAATAAAAGAAGGGTACCTGGCGACCGAGCTTCGCTCGGAGTTCTTTCTTGTTACATCGTACTTTTTAGATAATAAGAACTAAACTTGAATAAATACAAAAAAAAATTATGTCTGAGTGTGAGAAATTATCGAGCATATTCTACGTAAAATAATGCATAAGAAAACTGCATGAAAACTCGAAAACACGCGTTTTCTCGGACACGAGACAAATCTAGATCGATTTTTCGCCCTCGAAAGCCCCCACATACCAAATTTCAGCGAAATCGTTAGAGCCGTTTCCGAGATCGCTGGTATAAATAAATAAAGATATAAAGATATAAATACACAAGAATTGCTCGTTTAAATATATTAGATATTACATATTGTTAACTACATATTTATTGATAGAAATAACTAGAATATTTTTCCTTTTTGACTTATTCATGGTATATATTATGGAACCCATTAAACTAACGAGGAATGTTATATAATGAAGCGTGTATCATATGTAAATTAGATCCACGATTGTGCCAATAGAAAATCCTAAGAAAAAATATTTTTATAAGGTAAAAATATTTAATGTACAGATTTTGCTCATATGTATTTTTAATAAGTTATTTTATACACGCAGGTTTCCTCACAATGTTTTCCTTGACCGTAAGACAAGTTGTAATTATGTTGGAAATGATTCATACGCGAAAATATCAGAGGTTAAGAACCAGGATTTGAATCCGCTTCACTTGGATTCACAAGCGAGCGTTTACCACTGAGCTACCACTACCTTACATTATTATAATTACCTTACATTACCTTACCCATAAATAATTTTGTTTCTGTAAATGACGTACACTCAGTACACTAGTGTAGATACAACGGTGAAGTTTATATTTTATTTAATACTAGCGATTTACTCTCACTTATTTCGTTCTTCTATAGGTTATAAATAAACAAAAAAATAGTTATCGTTAAGACACTTTAGATAGTTGATTTCCCATACAAAATTTCAACCCCTTCAAGTTTTATTTTCGTGACAAAAAGTAGCCTATATCCTTCTTCAAGGTCTCTAATTCTATCTCTCTGTCTATCATCCAATTCTAAAACTCATCAAACCAATATTCATCAAAATTGGTGGTTTAGGTTTGAAAACGTAACAGACAGATAGATATACGGAGGTACTTTCGGATTTATAATATTAGTTTAGATTAATTGTTTTTTTTTTTTATTAATATGTCTACTACCGATGTATGCACAAAGAAAGTATTTATTCATCCATTTACTAAAATTAGTTATATGTATAAGATTTAAATACTATATAGGGACGGAGGGGTGACCTCATTATTACGTTGCCTTGTAGCCCCTGTATGGGGCTATAGGGGCATATAATATTATTATCTTAGATTGCAAACGCTCGAAATCATTTTTCATGAAAATCGTGTCCTTAGGGTGTGATATGAGAAAATATTTTATAGAAAATTATATAGTCCCCTATATGTGAAGTTAAATTTAAATTTCATGAACAAAGTCGGAAGAAAAAGTAAGTCTAGAGCATGAAATACGAAAATATTACTAAAACGCTCTGTGTTGAAGGAGCTGTGTAAATAGTGTTAAAATTATAGCTCTGATTTTAAATCTGAAAAGCCAGCATTTCAGAAGTAAACACTTGTACGGTTATATTTACGCTGACCGGAAATCAAACTTCGTATGTAATGTAAATAAATTCGTTTACCTAATTTACTTATGAAAGCTATTTGTTTTATAAAAGTACTTATTTTAATGAATATTTTTCAAGATACTGTCAAGGTTGCACCCTACCAAGGGTAAGTCGTTAAAGTATAGTTTTTGTGGGTTTTTGTGGATTTACAGTGGTTGAGATTTGAAAAAAGAGGAGCTTAGATTTGACACTTTACTACAATCGTTGCAGAATAAAAATCTAAAATCCACATCCATACTAATAATATAAATGTGAAAGTTTGTAAGGGTTGATGGATGGTTGGAAGGATGTTTGTTACTTCCCTGATGTGCGTTCATCTTGTCGTGGTGTGTGTGGGGGGGGGGGGGGGGGGGGGGGTGCTCATTAGCGTCCGGCAATCCAGCCAGGAACGAAGCCAAGAAACGCACTGGGAGGTGGCCCACTTGGTGGGCGGTGGTGTACTGTGTGTACCATACGGGTTGCTCCTGGTACTTCTCTGATAGCAGAGTGGACTATGGTGCAACCCCATGGTTGTGGTCTGCTTCGACAGACCTGCCATCGGGGTGTCGTAGTTGAGTGCGCTAGCGATCCTGCGACGCCCCATTAAGACGGGGGAGGTTTTGTTGGGTTTTAGTACTGGCTTTTCTAGCCGCTGAGTCCCACATGACCACCTGTATGTCTACAGGTGGTATGCGTAAATGCATTTCCCAACATTAAAAAAATATATATTTGTTACTCCTTCACGCCAGTACCGACGAACGGAACTGGATGAAATTTGGCACAGAGATATAGTCTGGAATAGCACATAAGTTACTTTTTATCCCTGAAAAACGTACGATTCCCGTGGGATAGATTTGTTTTTTCACTAGGGATGAAAAAAAAAATTGAAATAATCACTACATAGTATAAAACAAAGTCGCTTCCCGCTGTCCTTCTGTATATGCTTAGATCTTTAAAACTACGCAACGGATTTTGATGCAGTTTTTTTTAATAGATAGAATGATTCAAGAGGAAGGTTTATATGCATAATATAATAGCAAAACACTAATAATTTTAGAGGTTTCTAATGTGATATCGTAAATAAACAAATTTTTTTGCGCTTACATTGCAAACGCTAGCTGAACTCTACGAGATATATCAAAATAATGTACTACAGTATTGTACACCTTAAAAAGGTCTACAAAAAAGTCCGCAATGGCATATGTCTATCTCTTAAGGATAACATACTATATCCATTTTAATATATCCAAGCTAGAGACGAACCCGAGCGAAGCCAGGGCGAGTCGCTAGTAAGATATTAAATATAGTCAAAGATCTAATTAAACTTAAAAACATAGGTAAATAATTTTAATATTTACTTAGGCTAAAGCATCTTTTTTTAGCGATTGTTTTAAAATAAAGGTACGTCCATAAAATTATGACAGTCTATTATCACATTTTATAAGCTATGCACCGGGTACTATAATGCAAATTAATGTCTTGGGTGAGACATTTGGAGGTTGTCGGGGTTGTTACATTTGTCGGCAGGGTGATTTAAATTTGTCAAATTTTGTTAGATATTAGTTAGAAATAGCTCATATTTTGAATAATATATATAATATTTTATTTTTTTATCTTTTATATTTTTCTAAACGTATAGGAAGTACAGATATCATCACGTAAAAAAACCTTTTTTTCGAAATTCAGATTCTCATTACTTCAGTCAGATATGAAGAAAGTTTTCTATTCTGAATAAAAAACTATAAATGTCATATTCAATGCCTAGTAATGTACTTTGAAAACTAACTCTTGTTTGCGATCTAGTATTCCTAATGTTTTACAGCAAATATGACTAAGGTTAAGGACTAAGACTAAGGTTTTAGACTTAATTAAAAATAATAAAGCACTATAGAGTAAAAAAGAAGATATTACTTCTTCTTTACACTTTTAAATATTTTAAATAAAAAAAAACAAAAAAACAAATGAACCCAGAAGCCCCGGAGTTCGGACTAATCGGTATACATAATATGTACCATGTACATACAAAATCGTCTTATGAAGTCGGTTCAAAGGACAGACATATATTTTTTTTTATTAATATTTATTGCACACACAATATAAAGACAAAAAATACAGGTGTTATTAGATAAAATATTAATAATATTTTCATTAATATTTTAGCTATTATAGCTTTAGTTCAACCCTAGATAATACGCATTATCGAGCGAACTAAGCCCGACGCCTCATGTATTACGGCCCTACGATCCAATTACTACATTAGACAAGACTACGCAAATCCCCTAACTCACATCACTTTTACTTCTAAGGGAATTGCAACGTGCAAAATAATTCAAATTCGAACTTGTTCCCTTACCATAAAGTGCAATTTCATTTGTTTGACCGTGAAATAAAACGATCAATGAAATTTTTTCCATTATGCAGCCCGTAATTTTAGAGTAGGCTTTTAACTTGATGCATTAGTTTTAAAGACTGTTCGAATGATTTTGCGTACGCTAGAGGTCACTTATTCAATTCTTGCTCAGTATTTTCCGAACGAAACCAGAAGACTTAACATTCTACAAACACTATCTTCTACAAAAGAAAATAGAAAAGTTAAAAATGGATATATAATTTTTATTTTATTTTCTTAAGGCAGTGGTAACCCAGTATTAAACCGCTTGCTTGGGAAACCGAGTGAAGCGGGTTCAAGTCTTGCTACTCGCAATTCGGACATTCTCATTTGCGTATCATGTCTATTTTTTGCGTTTGGCGTATTTGTTTTATATTCCATTGTGCAAAACGAATTTGGGATATCACGCCGCTATGCCAAGGATCTGTAGACAGTACAATACGATTTCTAAACAACATGTTGAATTAGATATCTTTTCCACTAATATGTTTGATTTTAAAAGTAGTCTTACTAAATTCCTTCGTCAACTTTGTAATGTAATGTGTAAATAGGTTGTAGTATGATTTGTTTCTTTTCTTTTTTTTATGTATCTTTATAAATGATTTAAGAATTGTTTCTCTAAATGTACCTACATAAACTTTTTCTGTTTACTTAGTTTTAACTTATAATACATAAATGTGCAAGCTGTGGTCTCCTATAAGTGAAGGAGCACACATATTGTAAGTTTTATTTATTTTTATATTCTTAAACGATGTAAAGTGTGTATCTTTTGTTGGAGGTCCTAAACAAAATAAAAATAAAAATAAAAATGTCCAAAATGATCACCACTAGATTTACGGTGAAGGAAAGCATCGTGAGTAAACGTGAATGTCTGAGAGAACCTAGCAACTTTTGAAAAGATTTATAAAGAGAGCTGTATACTTGTCATATTTTGTCTTATAGTATATCTAGCAATCTTAGTTAACTTGTCAGAAGATAAGGTGCATAATACGAGTATATATAAATATTTATATCTGATCTTAGCTTAGGGGGGCAATTGCCACCCACATTTTATTATAATTTTATTTGCTTGCGTATTTGGGGTAGAAAGGTATAAATATATATGATCTTATATAAAAACATATAAGATCATATAAAAACACGTTATACTTTTTTTTATTATAATAAAATATTACATGCTATTTGCATGGGACGACACATTTAGCTCAGTTTGTAGTGACCCTACTTGCTGTGCCAGCGGCGGCGGGTTCGAGTCCCGCTAGGGACATTCATTTGTGTGATGAGCGCGATATAATATTAATATTATATTTATTTAATATATATTTGTACTCCATGTATGAATATTTGTACTCCAGTCATGGATGTTTATATTTATAATACGTAAGTATTTAAAGTTATATTTGTGTGGTGTATCATCTTCTGGTATCCATAACACAAGCCTCGTAGCTTAACATGGAACTAGATGATGCTATGTGTTATTGTCCCAACATATTGTTATTATTGTGCTAAAAATTAAGAAAAAGACTTAGAGCAATGGTAAATATTCCCCTGGTCAATTTCAAAAACTCGTAGATCATAATTAATTTATATTGGATAATAATTAAGAACTGACTTTCTGTTTGATGCTTGCCTCGATAGTTTAGTTGGTTAAGGTGGTTAGATGTAAGACGGCTAATGAGGTGCTGGTTCAATTCCAGGGTCACTCCAAAAGAAGTTATAATGATTTCATTTCAAAAATATAATAGTAACAGAATTAGAAAGCTCATGTTGCATCTTCAAAAGTGATTTGAATTTAAACAATTCAGTCTTGTATGGTTAAGTTAATGTATGCAACTTGTTTCGTGCGTTAGTGCTTTTGGTGGTTAATCTGTACTGGTGTAGATAATGAGGTGTTGGCTTCGAGTTTCAGGTTGCTTTAGAATAAGTTATTGGTCCAAAGTATCTTAATAGCAGCTTAGAAATGGGAAGCTGCTACATCTTCACGCCTCAGTGACCGCGTAAATCCATAAGTCCTGCGGTTGATGTTTCGGAGCAATCATCGTGTTGGATTATTGTACCATCGTAATACGAGGGATTAGAGAGTACGCCTGTGCTATGCACTTGTACATTATCTTCCGCTAAGATGGCTTGTCTCTGTGAATTTGCTCCTTGAAACAGAAAAATTATCAATTTATATCTATGTACTTATAATAAAATTCTAACTGAATCGAAACTTTACATTAAATATATTTTGGAAAATCTTATTTATATAGTCATTATTATCGATACAGAGGCCGAATGTATAGTTTTTGGAATTTTTGTCTGTCTGTCTGGGAACGGATCACAAGAAAACCACTGGACAGATTTTGTTGAAATTTGGTATGATAATTACTGGATATCCGGGTCAACCTTAATAGGATACTTTTTACTGTGAGGAAATGTCATCTCTGAGAAATCTATACTAAACATTATAACGTACCTAGGGACAAACCCTATAGACCTTGCCTAGATAGGCAATTTTTCTCCTCTATTTGTCAAGTTTTTTTTTTGTTTAGTAGCTATTGCCGAGCTTTGGTGCTATCAATAAAAATATTTTAGAAACAGTTTAATTTTTATAGAGATAGGTAAATTGTGGTAAAATATATTTTCTTAAATTTTCAATAATGATTATGGTCGAATTACAACCACTGCATGAAAACTAGTTATCTATACATATTATAAAATTGTAACTAAGCCGAATCTGTACATTAAATATTTTTTGGAAAATCTTATTGAAATAGACATTATTATCGATGCAGAGGCCGAATCTATTGTTTTTAGAATTTTTGTCTGTCTGTCTGTCTGTCTGTCTGTCTGTCTGTCTGTTACCGCATCACAGAAAAACCACTGGAGGGATTTTGATGAAATTTGGTATGATGATAGCTGGTTATCCGGGTCAACATATAGGATACTTTTTACCGCGAGAAAATATCTCATTTCTGAAAAAAAGTACAAAAAGTGGTAGGAACAAAACCACGATAATACTATTTGTAAACAGTTTAGCAAGGTAACTTACAAAATACGATAAAAACTATAAAAATAGCTTATCTTGAAAATCATATTATTAATAGTCCTATTTTATCCATTAAAATAGTTATTTTAATTAATATTTATTTATGTTATGTTGATTTTTAGATACTCGACAATAGATGTCGCCATGTGTTTTTAAAATACGTAGTTTTAATTCCAAAAAAATGAATGTATGAATGTATGTAGAATTACCTACTACTAAATTACCCGCGGCCTCGCCCGTGTTGAAATTATTAATAAAGCAAACTTTTGATTTTATAAATGAGTAACTATACCTACACATAATAAAATTGTAACTAAGCCGAATCCGTACATTCAATATTTTTCGGAAAATCTTATTGAAATATTCATTATTAGCGATATAGAGGCCGAATCTATAGTTTTTAGAACCTTTGTCTGTCTGTCTGTATGTAACTGCATCACAGCAAAACCAATGGAGGGATTTAGATGAAATTTGGTATGGTGATAGCAGGTTATCCGGGTCAATGCATAAGGATATTTATTACAGCAGGAAAATATCTCATTTCTGAGAAAATATACAAAAACTGGTTAAAATAAAAGCAAGATGATACTATTAACATATTAGCAAGGTAACTTAATATGTTAAAACTATTAAAAAAATCTTATCTTAAAAGAAATATAATTAAAATAGTTATTTTAATGAAAACTTATTTATGTGTTATTTAGACATTTGATAATAGATGTCGCCATGTGTTTTTAAAATACGTAGTTTTAATACACTAAATTACCCGCGGCTCCGCCCGTGTTTAAATTTTTAATCAAACAAACGTTTTGGCTTTATAAATTAGTAACATATTAGTAATATTTTGTTGGCCGAAACAATTTTCAAATGAGAATATTTGTAAATTTTTATTGTTTAGTAAATAATGTTAATGTTTTTTAATCTTTTAATGTAAAAATTGGGCAAATGCAAATCCAACTCGCGCATTATAGGTTTCGTATAGCAAAATACTATGTTGTTTTTCTTACTTACGTGTTTTGTTAGGTTAACACTAAAATAAATACCTACGAATAATATTTACGTTTCCACAATATCGGCTCATTTTATCAACCGTGAAAATAAGTTCGATTTATATTATTTTATAACATTTTATGGAAAACAAGTTTATGGCTGTTAAACTGCCAAAGCGGGTAACTAAAAATATTTCATATCTCAAAAACTATGAAAAAGTATTTTAGGAACTGCTATACCTCAGCTTTTTCACTTTTTCTTAACATCCTTTCTTGGAAGATAAAGGCTTAAAGGACACAACAAAATGCTTACGACTTTAATCATATTAGCCGAGCCATATAAAATAATAAAAAGTATTTGCTTAGAATTATTTACTTATCACACTTTCTTTTGAAAATTATTTTGGAAAATATTACTAACTAGCGCTAATTAAGAAAAGTTATCAATATGTAATTTAAATAATCAGCTAAATATTAAATTAATCAATAGCTGTCTATTAGTAAAAAATGATTAAAATTAATTCCGTAGTTGGAGAGTTTATCGCCCAAAACTAAAAAAACAAACAAAACAGAAGTATAGACATACATAAAAGTTATTGCTAAAACAAAAAGTGCAATTTAACGGAGGAACCTTTGTGGCATTGTCAATCATTGCCATTATTTATCAATCATGTGTGCAATGAAAGTAATGTATAATGTAAGAGTATACTAATGTGTAAAACCTAAAAATTTTGTTTTTGATCATCTGAACGCGGGCGGAGCCGCGGGAAATGCTAGTTATTAATATATTTAAACAATTTCTTACATATAGAAATATAAGTTACATATATTTTAATTTTATGTTTTTGAAGTCAAAACAATGAAAAAGCTAGTCAAATATAATGGGATGGAATAACAAAAATATTTGCTTTAATTCATTTTCCGCTTATTCCGGGCTCTTTTGTGAGCGTGTCAGAATGAAGAGATCATTGTTTGTATAAACGATGTGTGTTTATCACATTCTGCTTAGAAAACAATTAAAATACTCGGCTTGATTTTGTATGATAAGTGTTCAATTGTGCTTTGAGCTCTTTTTATGTAAAACTAGCAGCTCACCCTCGTTTCGCTCGGGTTGGCCTCTAGAAAAACAAAAACAAATCTATCGCGCGTTAACCGTACATTTTTTCGAGATAAAAAATAGCCTATGCGCTATTCCAGACTATAATCTATCTCTGTGACAAATTTCATCCAGATTAGTTCAGCCGTTCTATCGTGATTGAGTAACAAACATCCAAATATCTAAACTTTCACATTTTTAATATTAGTAAGAATATATTTTTAATATTCAAAGCAATTTTTTTATCACATAGGTTAAAAACAATAACTTTCTAGAGTTAAATATTTCTAGACTAGTTATATGGATTGGAATGATTAAAATAAAAAAAAATGCCCAAACCGAAGAGATTTGCTAGAAGCCATTGAAAAGTCAGATTATAAATCTTCTGAAACTGTCATATTCAGGTATTCAGTTATAGTCATCCAAATCCACGCATTACGTTTGTTACTTAGTGACAACGTCCTCCTCCGATGAGACGATACTTCGACACGACTGGTGAGAGTTAATGCACAGGACAGATGGCTTTACGTGTTATTCGAGAAAGTCTACTTTTAAAGATATTATACATAATATATCATAAATAAAATTAAAAAACCGGCCAAGTGCGAGTCGGATTCGCGCACAAAGGGTACCATTATCTATAAAAACGGCAAAAAAATCATGTCTGTTGTATGGGAGCCTCCCTTAAATATTTGTCTTATTTTAATTTAATTATTTATTTTTAAAGTGAATATATAACTAAATATTATGTGAATGTTTCAAGCGTTTACCTGTTGCCGTTATGAATATCGAGCAAAAACAAACAAAAAATCACGTTTGTTGTATGGGAGCTCCCTTAAATATTTATTTTATTCTATTTTTTAGTATTTGTTGTTATATCGGTAATAGAAATACATGATCCGTGAAAATTTCAACTGTCTAACTGTTACAGTTCATGAGGTACAGTCTGGTGACAGACGGACAGACAGACAGACAGACAGATGGACGGACAGCGAAGTCTTTGTAATAGGTATCCGTTTTACCCTTTGGGCACGGAACCCTAAAAATGGGACAGGACAAACTTCTGTTGGCTCGTTTAGTAAATAATAGATAAATAGTTTTAAAATTTTATTACTCGTATGTAAATGTAAGTAATTAAGATTTTTTTAAGAAAATTAATAAGAAGTATCGAAACAACTGATTGCAAATCCAAGAAAATTTAGACTTTTATTTAATACTTTACATAACTTTTCAATGTAAAAATCGAATTGAAATGTTAAATTTAAAAATGTTGAAGGTTTCGTTATTCATTTTCTTCCTCACTTCGATGAAAATGAAAAATTTCAACAAGAACTAAAAAAGTAAAGTGAGTCATGAAAGCTGTAATAATGGCTCCGTATCGTTTATAATGTATATAATATAATAATATTATATTATATATATTATATATTATAAATGATTATGGTATATGGTAGTAATTGTTTATGCTACACGTTTTTATTAAATACTACAGAATAGTATTTTAAAATGGAATATAAGTCAAAATCATAATTTATGAAATCAATTCTATTTGTTTAATTTCATGAAAACTGTAAAAATTAAATGGAATATTATATATTTATACTAAGCTCCTTTCATATATTCTTAGCTTATAAAAGAACTAGCATTTCCCGCGGCTCCGCCCGCGTTCAGATTATCAAAAACCAAATTCTTAGGCTTTAGACATTAGTATACTCTTACATACCTATACCACTTTCATTGCGCACCGCATGATTGGTAAATAATGGCAGTGATTGACAATGCCACAAAGGTTCCTCCGTTAATCTCATATTTGATTTAGTAATATTGCACTCTTTGTTTTAGCAATAACATTTATGTATGTCTATACTTCTGTTTTGTTTGTTTAATTTTGGGCGATAAACTTTCAAACTACGGAATTAATTTGAATTATTTTTTACTAATAGATAGCTATTGATTAATTTAATATTTAGCTGATTATTTAAATTACGTAATGGTAACTTTTCTTAATGTTAATTTGTCGCGAAACAGGGATTGGTTAGCGCTAGTTAGTAATGTTTTCCAAATCGATTTTCAAAAGAAAGTGTAATAAGTAAATAATTCTAAGCAAATGCTTTTTATTATTTCATATGGATCGGCTAATATGATTAAAGTCGTAAGAATTTTATTATGTCCTTTAAGCCTTTACCTTCCAAGAAAAGGTGTCAAGAAAAAGTAAAAAAGCTGAGGTATAGCCGTTCCTAAAATACTTTTTCATAGTTTTTGAGATGTGAAATATTTTTAGTTACCCGCTTTGTCAGTTCAACAGCCATAAACTTGTTTTCCATAAAATGTTATAAAATAATATAAATCGAACTTATTTTCACGGTTGATAAAATGAGTCGATATTGTGGAAACGTAAATATTATTCGTATTTATTTTAGTGTTAACCTAACAAAACACGTAAGTACGGAAAACAACACAGAATTTTGCTATACGAAACCTATAATGTGCGAGTTGGATTTGCATTTGCCTAATTTTACATTAAAAGATGAAAAAAATATATTAACATTATTTACTAAACAATAAAAATTTACAAATATTTTCATTTTAAAAATTGTTTCGACCAAAAAATTTTACTTATATGTTACTAAATTATAAAGCCAAAAGTTTGTTTTATTGATAATTTGAATACTGGCGGGGCCGCGGGTAATATTTTAGTACCTAGTAATTCTAATAAAGTCATAGAATGGTCATATTTGTTCATTATTATTTTTTTGGATTAAAACTACGTATTTTAAAAACACATGGCGACATCTATTGTCAAATATCTAAATAACACATAAATAAATTTTCATCAAAATAACTATTTTAATGAATAAAATAGCGCTATTGATATTTCTTTTAAGATAGGATTTTTTTAATAGTATTACATATTAAGTTACCTTGCTAAACTGTTAATAGTATCATCTTGCTTTTATTTTAACCAGTTTTTGTATTTTTTCTCAGAAATGAGAAATATTTTCCTGCGGTAATAAGTATCCTATGCATTGACCCGGATAACCTGCTATCACCATACCAAATTTCATCTAAATCTCACCATAGGTTTTGCTGTGATGCAGTTACATGCAGACAGACAGACAGACAAAAATTCTAAAAACTATAGATTCGGCCTCTATATCGCTAATAATGAATATTTCAATAAGATTTTCCGAAAAATATTGAATGTACGGATTCGGCTTAGTTATAATTCTATTATAATATGTGTAGAATACTAATTTATAAAGCCAAAAAGTTTGCTTTACTGAAAATTTGAACACGGGCGGGGCCACGGATAGTTTAGTAGCAATTCTAATAAAATCGTAGAAAGATCATATATGTACATTCATTTTTTTGGAATTAAAACTACGCATTTTAAAAACACATGGCGACATCTATTGTCGAGTATCTAAATACACATAAATAAACATTAAATAAAATAACTATTTTAATGAATAAAATAGCGCTATTGATAATTTGATTTTCAAGATAAGTTATTTTTAATAGTTTTTACCATATTTAGTAAATTACCTTGCTAAAAACTATTTATAAATAGTATCATCGTGGTTGTGTTCCAACCAATTTTTGTACTTTTTTTCAGAAATGAGATAATTTCTCGCGATAAAAAGTATCCTATATGTTGACCCGGATAAACAGCTATCATCATACCAAATTTCATTAAAATCCCTCCAGTGGTTTTTCTGTGATGCGGTAACAGACAGACAGACAGACAGACAGACAGACAGACAGACAGACAAAAATTCTAAAAATTATAGATTCGGCCTCTGCATCAATAATAATGTCTATTTGAATAAGATTTTCCAAAAAATATTTAATGTACAGATTCGGCTTAGTTAGAATTTTATAATATGTATAGATTTATTCTATTACAGATAAATAAAATTGAAGTGTGTGTTTGTAATGTCAAAATGACAGCTTTTTACTAAATGCATATAAAATTATATACCTACAATACTTTTAAGAAAAACATATTTTTTTAAATTTTTGTTTGTCTATCTGTCTGTTTGTTCCGGGTAAACTCTGAAACGACTGGACTAATTTTGACGGGACTTTCACTGGCACATAGCTGATGTTATAAAGAGTAACTTAGGTTACTTTTATTTTAGAAAAAGCGTTACAACGTACATATTTATGCATCCGAGCGAAGCGAAGGTAAGTCGCTAATCTATACATATTATAAAATTCTAACTAAGCCGAATCTGTACATTAAATATTTTTTGGAAAATCTTATTGAAATAGACATTATTATTGATACAGAGGCCGAATCTATAGTTTTTAGAATTTTTGTCTGTCTGTCTGTCTGTCTGTCTGTCTGTTACCGCATCACAGAAAAACCACTGAAGGGATTTTGATAAAATTTGGTATGATGATAGCTAGTAAAAAATAAGTGCCATATATATTCAAGAAACTTTTCATATTTATTAGATTCCCATTTTATAAACAAAAGCTACAAGCTTTTTCATCAGACAACATATCTCTAAAAGAACTTTTTGTAATATAGGAGGAAATTTTCAAACATGAATAATATAAATTAACACTTTACCAAGTCAGTTCACAAGTTACGCGCTGGGTTCCTAATAAAAATTCTACTTAATGCTGTAATTAATGTTCGCTCGCCTTAATTGCAGAGTTCTACGGCATTTCTTTGGTGAATTGGCTTTTTTATAACCTAGCTATTATTATAAATGCGGAAGTATTTAAGTATGTATGTTTGTTTGTTACACCTTCACACTGAAAATGCTGAACCGATTTAGATAAAATTTAGTACACATATGGTCTGGAGTAACACATACGCTATCAGGTACCTAGGGTTGCATTAGAGCGAAGCGAGGATAAGGTAGTGTAGAGTCGCTAGTCTACACTAACATTATAAAGAGGAAAGATTTGTTTTTCGTATGTTTGTAACGAATAAACTCAAAAACTATTGAACCGATTTAGATAAAATTTGGTAACAAGATAGTTTGAGATCCTGGAAAGGACACAGGATATTTTTTATTCCGGAAATCATCCCTTAAGGGATCGAAAATGGGGATGAAAATTTGTATGGGGAATCAACCTAGTGATAAATAATGTTACAGGCAGCTGTAGAACTAATATTAACTCCTGAGTTTAACCTGATATAACTTAGACCCATACTTTATTTAAATCCATTCGCGCTTAATTATTTTAATAATTTGTAATTTTAACTCGTTTTTATTAGATCCACTTTTAATTAACCGTACAACGGTATAAAACATAACGTTGTACGTACAAAATTCAAATTTTAAAGTAAAATTTTATAAACTACCAATTTTTAAAAAAAATATGAAAATGTAAGTATGTGTAATCGAACTGATCTTATAGAGTCTAGATGTGGATAATAGAACTCTTCAATGATTACTCTTAAGACACTTTAGAACGTTTGATTTATTTCCCCATGCGTTACTTGTAGTTGATCCAGAGCGCGTTAATTTAGTTTTTTGAAAATTATAATTATTTGCATGTCTGAGAGAACCTAACAAGTTTTCGAAAAACATGTGAATTCCCCTAACCCGCCCTTGGCCAGCATGGTGGACTATAGCCTGATCCCCCTCGTATTGAAGGGAGGCCCATGTCCGGACGTTAAAAAGGGCTGAATACATATAATTAATTATTTTAAATGTAGTTTTTGGATAATTAACGAAATTATTTTGCGTGTTTTTCTCAGGATAACGAATTAAGATTTTTAATAAAAAATATATAAACAAACTTACATATTTAAAACGAAAAAAATCATTCAATGCATTAATGAAGATCATAAGCAATTATTCCTATTGAAAACCGTCAACCAGCATTATTCTACATTCCATTTATCTATGAATCCTCGGTGAAGCATTCAATTTGCTATCATAAAGCTGAACCTTGCGGTGGACCAACAGCATCCCTCGTTAGTACATGTACATAATCACATTAGTCTCACGACAATGATCTGACACCATGTTTGGTTAAGCCTTTAGACAATCAATCTGAGATGAGCAAGCTAAGAGATATTTGCTTATAAAACCGTATTCTATTTTGATGTTTAACTAATAAAGAAACAAGTAGCAAAAAATTTTATTATTTTCTTAAGAAATGAATAAAAATATTCTTTAAACGTATGTAACGTTTATTTTATATATACATACATATAATAGGTAAAAGATACCTACATTGACGTAAAAATAAAAAAAAATTAAAAAATATTTTTCCACCTTTACGGTGGATTTGTTTTTTAAAGTCAAAAGCGATTTATAACTTGTGAATATATTGTATACCTAAAAATATATACCAGAATACCTCTTGCTTTTTAAAGTCTGGTAACATTAACATATTATTGTAAAAAATAAAATATCGAAAATCGACACTAAAAGAAGTGAGCATCGACTTTCAAGACTCGACCAAGTCATTTAATTAATTAGTTATAACTACAGCATAGATATCAATATCAATGTTAATAAATGTTTTGTTAAAATTATATCCCGAAAGTACCAGAATAATATTTTATTAATAGCTTTAAGCTGTCTCTAGTAATACAAGCTATTTTTATTATAACACTAGCAACTAACTCTCGTTTCGCTCGGGTGCGTCCCTAGGGACTTTTCATTAGGCCTTTTTAAGTCCTACAATTTTCTAGTACATTGTTTTGATGTTTCTCTTAAAGCTTAGCCTGCGTTAGTCATGTAAATTACAACAGGGTAGTCAACCAGTTATTGTGTTTTCGCGTGAGACGAAAGATTTTTCTAAAGAAAATTCTAAATGTTCACGCGAGTAATAAGTTAGCTAAAATCGGTTCAGTACTTTTTTGCGTGAAATGCACAAAACATACAAACATACAAACAAACAGACAAAAAGAGATACAGACAAACGGACAAAATTTTTAATAACAATTGTTTCGGGGTCCATATTATGTACGCATCACATTACAGCTTTAAAACAAATTTCATGTATGGATTTCGTTTTGTTTCTACTTTATTATATGTCCATTTGTATACTCGTAGATGCGAATAGAGGTAGAGGCGCTAAGTTTCAGAAGTGAGCTTATTCACCAGCGCTACTAGCTAGAAAAAAAAAACAAATCTGTCCCACGGGAACGGTACATTTTTCCGGGATAAAAAGTAGCTATGTGCTATTCCAGACTATAATCTATCTCTGTGCTGAATCTCATCAAGATCCGTTCAGCCGTTCTGGCGTGAATGAGTAACAAACATCCAAACATCCATCTAAACTTTCACATTTATAATTTTAGCAAGATTACCTTAATTTTCCCATCGGAAGATATTTTATCGCTTACTTGTTAAAATACAGTAACATGACACTATTATTTAATATGTTAGTTTATTTAGTGTATAACGGAAGACGTAAACGACAATTTAGTCTGGACTCCAGAGCTGTGTGAATATGCAAATTCAATGAACAATAACTATAAGACAATGGCCAAAGTGTTGCCTATTTAAATACAGGCTCAATGAAAACAGCCATGGTGAGACGTGGAGATGGTGATAGGGTAATTACCAAGTAGAAGATCAATTATTCTATAGTTTTATGGTTTATATGGATTTTTTAGGACACCATAATATTTTAATAACTTTTACTTACTAACTTTTTGATGTTTTTTATGTATAGAAAATAAAATATTCAGGGTGGAAAAAATGGTTTAGCTTTACAGTTTCTTTATTTACAAATATTACTTAAACTAGCGACTCACCCGCTACGCTCGGGTTCGTCCCTAGTTACGTTTTAACGTTTAGAGTACATTTCTCACAGATGAGATATTTTCCCGTAGTAAAGAGTATCCTATATGTTGACCCAGATAACCAACTATCATTATGCCAAATTTCATCAAAATCTGTCCAGTGGTTTTCTCGTGATGCTGTCAAAGGTAGACAGACAGACAGACAGACAAAAATTCTAAAAACTATAGATTCGATTTCTGTATCACTAACAATGACTATTTCGATAAGATTTAAAAAAAAATATTTGATGTACAGATTCGACTCAGAATTTTATTATATGTATTAAAGTAGCTACTGATTTCCAAAACAAGAAAACTATCAATTTGATACGTATGTTTTATGATTGGAATTGTAAAATATTAAACAATAAAATGACAAAAAATATCAATAAATTTTTAATATTTGTCAACATAAAGGTAAATAAGTTAAAAACAATATTAATACAAATCAAAACTATAATAAATCAAAACAGAAAAAAGTATTTATATATGAATATTTCAAGTTAAAAAAAAACTTGTAAAAAGCTTGTGTTAGACCATTTTGCCTCAGGACCTGATATATATAAGTAGCTAAAATAAACTTTCAGTGTATGTAAATATTAAACTCAATTAAAGTAGTGACCGATTAAAAGGTACTTGGAATAAATTGGGTACTCAAATCCAGTGAAATTGTTTACTTAAAGCTTTTTATATGGATAAAAGTATATTCAATTTTCGATTTTATCATTGAACGATAAGATTTAAATTTGGTTAAAATAAACAATTGTATATTGTGTTAAATAAACACGATCTATCAGATCATTGTATGAAATTAATCCGATTGATTGATATAAAAAAAACAGAGAATATTATGTATGTATGTATATTATTTTTTAATAATAATTAATAAAATTATGGATTGATGTGTGATTGAAATTATGGATTTATGTTTTTCATTCCCTATGGGTTCACCTTGTCGTGTGTCACTCATTAGCGTCCGGCAATCCAGCCAGACGTGAATCCAAAAGATGGAGGCGGTGGGAGGCTTCTGGTAAATCTCTGATAGCAGAGTGGACTGTGAGAGCAGCTCTAATTGTTGTCGTCTGCCTTGGCAAAACAGCCGTTGGGGTATTGTGGTTAAGTGCGAAATTGGTTTGCGACGACCCCCTAAATTAATATGAAGGAGCTTTCGTTGGGTTTTTGTGGGAAGTACTTGCTTTTCTAGACGGTAAGTCTTTACGTAACCACATGAATACAGGTGGTATAGATAAATGCATTTTTCGTATAAAAAACGGGTTTCTCTTTCTAGCTCGTTTCATTTACGTACTACCCAGTTATTGTAAGTCCTATCCTTTTCTATCCTATTCTATCCTATCATATCCAATCCTATCCTCCCTAGTAGTGGAAGATTTTTTTAAAATATTTCTAGATATTATATCTTATGTACAAACAAGTAATACACGCAATAACTGTCTACTGTCGTTGTTCATCAGGCATATACGGCTGCATATCGTAACGTACGTCGTACTAATAGAAAATTATTTAAAGAACTTAATTAAAATAATGATTACAGTGATACGTATTGACTAAGAATTTCTGAATAAAAGGTATATTTTTAGTACTACCTTGGACTTGAATTGAGGACCTTATTATCTGTTATAATATATGTTTATTGCTTAACGCTAACCATTATACAACCAAGGCAATTATTATAATAAACGTCTTTTAAGTACGAGTTTGCTCGCAAAGATCATTATTTATACATATAATCATAATATTTTTTATATAATCATATGTTATTCTCAATGAAAAAACTTTAAGATCAGATCAGTAATTCAGGATATAAATGAAAATAAAGAATAATAAGGAATAAAGGATGAAATATACTAAAGGACGAAACGTTTGGCTCAGTTTGTAGTGACCCTACTTGCTATGTCGCGGGTTCGAGTCCCGCTGGAGTGCATTCATTTGTGTGATGTGCACGAATGTTTGTACTCCAGTCATGGACGTTTATATTTATAATATGTATGTATTTAAAGTTATGTATATGTAGAGTATCAACTATCTGGTATCCATAACACAAGCCTCGTATGGAACTAGATGGTGCTGTGTGTTAATGTCTCAACATATTATTAATTATTATGCTAAAGATTAAGAAAAAGACTTAGAGCAATGGTAAATATTCCCCTGGTCAATTTCAAAAACTCGTAGATAGATAGATAGATTTTATTTATTTATTTTTACCGTTTAATATAGATTTCTCAGAGATGAGATACTTTCCCGCGGTAAAAAGTATCCTATATATTGACCCGGTAAAGCAGCTATGAACATACCAAATTTTATGAATATCCCTGCAGTGGTTTTTCTGTGATGCGGTAACAGACAGACAGACAGACAAAAATTCTAAAAACTATAGATTCGGCCTCTGTATTGATAATAATGTCTATTTTAATAAGATTTTCCAAAAAATATTTAATGTACAGATTCGGCTTAGTTACAATTTTATTATATGTATAGATATCACAGATTATATTATCTGAATAAAGGAAACTCTTTATACATATGAACAAACAAAAAAAAATAATATTATAGCAGTTCACCGAAAACGTTTAAGTAAGATTTAAAGCAGGAAGTTCAATAATAGCAGCCAGAATCGATGTCTCAGCGAGAGTGTTAACAAGGATATTTACAGTGAATCGCGATCAGTTCAATAATTCAGGGATTCCACTGTTGCCAGACCAAATTTCGTGGGGTATTGTGTGAGTGTTCGATAATTTCTGCCGAATCTATAGATTAAATGTCGAACTACTTTGCTGATTTAGAGTTTAAAATGAAATGCCATTTCAGACTAAAAGTTCGTACAGTTTCGTCTTTTTATTTCGTTTTTAGAGCCGATTCGTGTTATAGTATGGTAAAAATATTTAAAGTATTATTTTATTATTAACTAGCGACTCACGCTCGTTTCGCTCGCGTTCGTCCCCAGGTACGTTTTCACGGCTAGCTATGTTTATACATAAATAGTAGCTTGCTACTACTATATATAGATATTCATTTAATTTATAAATATTAATAGTGCGTACGCCGTACGCGAATTTTGTTCACAATTTCATGGGTTTTAATTTTTTTCGCGGAACCCTGATTCTATTTCTAAAATAAAAGTAGCCTAAGTTACTCCTTATAACATCAGCTATCTGCCAGTGAAAGTCCCGTCAAAATCGGTCCAGTCGTTTTGGAGATTAGCTCTAGATGTTGATTTTCATTCCTAGAAGAACTAAACAAAAAAAATTGAATTGAATTGATTTTCATTGGATTTAGTTCAATCGTTCAAATTAAGATACATTTAGCACTAGCGTTTATAACCGGCTCTGCTAACGTAGCTTGTTCAAGTATAATTAATTTTATTATTACTGTAGGTACTTTACTGCTAAGGTTCGTAACTTTATGTAAGATCTTTAGAGAGCTTTATAAACTTCCTTTTGCAAAAGGTAGTGTTATATGTAAAGATATTTTTAAACTTCTATAGCTTTATATAATATTAGTAAATATATACATATAATAAAATTTTGAATCGATATGAAATAATAATTATTATCGATACAGAGGCCGAATCTATAGTTTTTAGAATTGCCTGTCTGTCTGTATGTGACTGCAACACGAGAAAACCAGTGTACAGATTTTGATAAAATTTGGTATGATGATTGATGATAGCTGGCTATACGGGACAACATATAGGATACTTTGTACTGCGGGAAAATATCTCATATGTGTTATAACGTAACTAGGGATGAACCGGAGCGAAGCGAGGGTAAGTCGCTAGTATTAATATAAAACAGCATCAATATAGAAATTAATAAGAATATAAAGCTAATACATTTAGATGTACGAAATAAAATAACTTTACATTCGCAATTAAATGTTCAAATTAAGATTAGAAGTAAGATATATGAATAACTTCAAAATAAGCCCCTAAAAACCGTTCAAAATTTGATTCTCGTTTATTGAGCGCGTTATTCTGATACTCGCACATGCCGATGCCTACAAAAGCAGAAAGCTTCCGATTATTTATTACCTTCTATATTAATACTCTGTGATAAAAAAAAATATTATTTATGTTATTTTTAATAATAAAAGACTTATTAAAATTAACGTATATTTTTAATTATAGATAATATTTTATTAATAACTAACGACACGTTTGGGTCAGTTTTTAATGACCCTACTTGCTGTGCCAGCGGTTGTGTGTTCGAGTCCCGTTGGGGACAATCATTTGTTTGATGAGCACGAATGTTTGTACTTCAGTCATGGGTATTTTTTATATTTATAATATGTATGTATTTAAAGTTATATATGTGTAGTGTATCAGCTATCTGGTATCCATAATACAAGCCTGATAGCTTACCATGGAACTAGATGGTGCTGTGTGTTAATGTTCCAACATATCTATATCAACATATCTATCTATAACTAACGTGTCGCTATGAAGTAATATCGAATATCCACTCCATTATTAATTCCATGTCTAAGGATCGACTGCTGTTTGGTCTCTCCCGTGACCATGATTGCAGTAAAACATTCGAAACGTCGGGAAAAAACATAAAATCAAAATAAATCCGTGAAAAAATCCGAAAACATAGTTTTATTTAAAATGTTCTTAAGATTTTGATGTTGACTGATTTAGATAAAGATAAATTCTTTAGCATTTTGTGCGGCAAGGTACGTGGGGGGCACAACAAAATGCACTGTAAAATGTGAATGTTTGGTGGTAATTAGTTTTCTGCCATATTAATTCACTAGCGACTCACTTTCGCTTCGCTCGGGTTCGTCCCTTACTTGAGAAATGATTGATTCCCCATACAAAATTCCACAATTTTACCCCCTTAAGGAATGATTCTGTGGTAAAAACTATCCTTTGTCCTTTTCAGGGTCTCAAACTATCTCCATACCATCCAATCCAATTTCGTCTAAATCGGTTTAGCGAATTAAGCGTGAAAAGGAAACAGACAAACAAACAGACAGACAGACAGAGTTACTTTCGCATTTATATATTAAATATGGATTACTAGGCAAGAACTTCGCTTAAGCCCTTACGAATTTGCTTAGTAGTTGATTGATAAATACTTTATTATACACACAAAAGAAGAGTACAGAAGATGAAAAGAAAGAAGATAACAAAAAGACATGCAAAGGCCGTCTATATAATTGCTAAAAGCTCTCTCATACAACCTTTGGTGCAAAAATTAATGAAGGCTCAGTAAATATATCTCCTAAATCATTTTTAGAACCACTAACATAGTCTATGCAATAAATAACGATTATTAACCGACTTCAAAAAGGAGGAGGTTCTCAATTTGACTGTTTTTTTTTATAACTGTTGTACAAATTATATAAAAACATTTAAAAATTACAAGTAGGATATTAGTAAAGATTATTTATCTTGACTTTAATATATTTTTTTACAAAAAAGATAACCCCGCTTTCTATGATGTATGATTTATACAGACATTACCTCAATAACCAGTCCAATTAGAGAAATATCTAAATCATCCACCTGTATAATCTAATCAAAATACTAATTATATAATATAATTCCAGAATCCAGAATACAGCCTCAAAGGGAATTGGTCCATGCATCAAGTAAATCTGTTGTAAATTACACTCATGGCACGACAAATACGGCCAGTCTGCAGTCTCGCGTTGGATTTATTTGTTCGATTGCATTGCCTTAAATATTTGTATTCTCACTTTAGTAACATTTATTTAACATAAATAGCTCTAGTACGGTTTATTGCAAAGGATATAAGGCTTTGAAGGAAAAAATTAAGCTTAAGCTCGTTTTTTATGGGACAATTATGTAGGAGTTGAATTTTTGAAAGCTCATGAGATTGTAAGTACATGTAAGATTCAAACCAAGGGTTCTGTAGCATAAAATTAATTGGAAAATATGTATTATGTGGTATTTGTATATATTTACCCAATTGAGAACTTCTTTCTCGTTCTTCTTCAGAGTGTGGCTAATGGCTTATTTTAATGTTAGGAAATTCATTTACGCATACCACCTGTATACATACAGGTGGTTACATGGGACTCACCGGCTAGAAAAGTTAGTACTACACACTAATACCCAACAATTCCACCATTTTAATGGTGCGTCGCAGAATCGCTTACACACTCGACTACTGCATGACTAATGCCTAACATAGCCTAGATATTTTTCAAGTACATAATCTATCTGAATACTAAATTTCATGCAAATCGTACAGCCGTTTCAGCGTGAAGGATTAACAATTTATAATAGTAGTTCAATCTAGATATCACTTAAATCGATTACCATACAACTATAGGGGCTTTGTCCAAGGCGTTTTGTTATATTTGACGACACGTTCGGCTCAGTTTGTTGTGACCCTATTTGCTTTGCCAGCGGTCGCGGGTTCGAGTTCCGCTGGGGGCTCTCTTTGTACTCCAGTCATGTGTATTTAGATTTATAATGTGTATGTATTTAAAGTTATATGTACATGTGTAGTGTATCAACTATTTGGTATCCATAACACAAGCCTCGTAGCTTACCATGGAACTAGAGGGTGCTGTGTGCCACTGTCCCACCAAACTCATTTATTTATATCTTAAAATAAAAAAAATCTCAACTATTAAAAAACTAGAACTGTATTTCTTTATTGTACCCGTACATCTGAATTAAAAAAAAATAGTTTTATTTGAAATGATATTATGAATCTAAAGAACTAACTATCCCTACATAGTATAAAACAAAGTCATTTCCCGCTGTCTGTCTGTTCCTATGTATGCTTAGATCTTTAAAACTACGTAACGGATTTTGATGCGGTTTTTTAATAGGTAGAGTGATTCAAGAGAAAGGTTTATATGTATAATACATGCATATTATAGTGCAGAAAAGCCGAGAAATTTATACATTTGTATTTCATACTAAAAGTTAGAACATACCAAGGGACGAACCCGAGCGAAGCGAGGGTGAGTCGTTAGTTCAATTATATATTATGCACATTCAACGCTTTTTTAATTAATTTGTACAGCACTACATCATATACACTATATCATATTTAAAGTAAAAACATATAAAAACTGAAAATTAAATTGTAAAAATGCCAAGGCATTGTTTGCCAAGTTAAGTAAGGACGTGAGTGCCAAAATTCATTTAGATTTTAGTCATTTTATTTAGTTGTTAAAAAAGTTGTTTTAATATTACATAAGTATTTCTTTAATAAAAAAAATGATCATCTGGCTTAGTGATTACTCATAATACAAATGTAACTTACCGGTTCTATTTCAGTTCAACCGAACATTAATAATTAGACTTTTTTCGACAAATATTGTTTCTTTATTTGAGTTCTAACGTGAGACCAAAGAGGAGCTTAAAAAATGTATAGCTAATGTTATAACTAACGTATTTATAGTAAACATACTGATGTTCTTTGGATTGATAGTTTAGTCAGGTTAAAAATAAGCACAAATTCTGTATATATTTCTAATATGTATGTATTTAAAGTTATATATGTGTAGTGTATTAACTATCTGGTATCCATAACTCAAGCCTCGTAGCTTACCATGGAATTAGATGGTGCTGTGTGTTAATGTCCCAACATATTTATTTATTCAGCAATATGCCCGAACCCTTTTTAATTTTAACTAGAGTTCACCTAGTTATCGAAATTCGACCATAACTATTATTGAAAATTTGAAAACTACATACATGAAAATAATTTACCTAACTATATTACAAAAGAACTGTAACCATTTTTTTATTAATAACATAAATCCCTTGAATAGATACTAAACAAAAACAAATTGACTGATAAGCTGAAGAGAAAAAGGTAATAAAGTGTTTTGTCTCTGTCTATTTTTATATACGAGTATGTAGATTAGATTATTATATATTTTACACACAAACAAACTTTTTCATTTATGATCGAAGCAAGTCCGGTTAAGCAATTTAATATGTAGATACTTTTGACATGCTATTTTTATGATATCTGTGATGCTAAAAATCATGTTTTCACATGAATATTTTTATTATTTTATTATTTACTTACATTATTAATTTATATTTATAATATTTACATTATTAAGATTTTACAATAAGTTTATAGCTTTACCCCTTCTACATGTATGTACCTAGATTCACTAAGTCCACTTTGAAAAAAAAATCTATGTAAATATAAAAAACACCAAGTGTTTCCGCCAATAGTAAACTTACATAATTTTTATTCCTGCCCGCTTCCTTTTTATATGCACGCCTACAATTTAAAGGGTCATTATAAGCAGTTAATTAGTATTCACCGTTTGAGTCGCAAGAAGTAAACCCGCGCGCGCCTGCTATAATTGCATGGAATATTCGAATGCTTGTGATGTGTGCCCTCATAAGTATCGTCACCGCCATCGCCATCTAACCGCTGCCGTTATCATCCTTGGCGCTGCAGCCGAGACCTGACGGAGAGCTCCAGCAAGGTAGGCGTGCTTTTTAATCCCGCTGTCCGCACCCTTTTCTTTCTTATATACAGTCCACTTAATTTTACTCTTAGAACCAGCCCTTTACCGCATTTTTTACGGTTACACCAAGTAATGAAAATTTAAGCATGTTTTAGAGTAGGAAAATAGGGACTGTTTTTACAAAAACACGTCGGTCAGTTCCTTAATTAGAAGGCGTCTTAATTATCTCATAGATATTGTAGTGTACTGTAACGATCACTGCTATTCACCGTGTAAATCAACAAGCGTGAAAAATGATAAAACACCACTTTGATTTACAACTACCCTCAATTTATTATAAGTTTGAAATATTCACAAGGAAAATTCACCCTTGAAATTAAAGCTTTAAGGTTTAAATTCGATTAATATTTATTTATAATTGATAAATCAAGAGAAGATTTATTTGTATCATTGTTAAATTGAACTTTATTGTTCTAAATATAAGGTCGTGTTTTGATTCTTGTAAATTTAAACAAAGTATGCATTTTGAAATACATTTGCTCTGTATTTAGCTGATAATTGTTTGGTCATGGTATGTAAAGTTAATTGATTAATTGATGAAATGAAATCGTTGAGTATTTACACGGTTTTTTTCTTGTTATTGGAAGAACATGTTGCAAAAAATGGGTTTTTAGGAAGGTTGTTTGCTCGAGCCGCTTTAATCGTTTCTTTTAATATATTCAAATTTCATCGTTTTTCATAGAAATATGTATATTTCATGGATGCGGATTATTCGGATATTCATGGATATGGATTTAAAATAAACTAATATTACAAAAACATTTTTACAAATAAGCTTTTTTATCATATAAATTGTGAAATATAATAAACTAATGTATAATTTAATTTAAAGTTAGTATTTTATTTTTTAATCATTTGATATCCATATTATTTTTATGCACATAGAAAAACGTAGTCCGCCATATTGTATTTATAATAACGTCACTTAGTTAACCTTGTAGTGTCATCTAAACGTGTATGCAAAATTTCAGCTCAATCGGTTGAAGATAACTGCTTTAAAATTTTGTTGAACAAACATTCATACAAACATTGCAAGTTAAATAAAAGCATGTAAAAAACAAACTTATCTACAATTAAAATAGTATACTACAGATAAACTATAAGCTAAATACTGCACAATTGGCTTTAAAATAAAATAAGTACGAAGCGAGAACAGTCAAGGAACGAAAAACGATCAACCGCATCGGACATGTCGAGCACACGCCTCCGCTTGATACCGACTTTTTCGAACTTAGCTTTTCTTTTCTGAAAAATATCTAATTCTTTTTTGTTTTCATTTTGATGTCTTTCTTGTGTCTTTTCCTTGTGACAAAAGAAATTTTATGAAAATCTGACGTGATTGTATTAATATATAAATGTAATTTTGATACGATGTTTGAATGCTTGATAATGTGACAATTGTTGAACAGATTTGGATTTAAGCTTGGCAAATAAATAGAGTATCTTGGAATAATAGTTCAGTTTTACTGTATGTAATGTTATATTAACTTGGATTCTGCAGCTATCCAAGAAGAGTGGAGCTGGTCTCTTTCTATCAAACTTTTATGTTTTAATAATTTTTAACATAATTGCTAATATATTAAGACAACCTTATGTCTTAGTCCCTATGAGTATTTTTTCAATTAATTTTGTTATTTTCTGGATAGGCTGTCTGTAACAACTATATATTGCCTTTGAGACGTCTAAAACTTAGGTCTCTCCCGTGATCATGATTGCTGTAAAGCATTCGAAACGTCGGGAACCAAAAATTAAATAAATCCGCGAAAAAATCCGAAAAAATAGTTTTGTTTAAAATCCTTACAAATCGTCAAGATCTCTAATACTAGCTTTTATGGTATTGTGTAATACAATACCAAAAAGGTCAAGATAATTTCCGTGTGATTTAGATAACAGTGGCAGCTAATTAAGCCTTTCTTTCTTAGACAAGTTAGACAATTTCACAAGTTATAGTTAAAATGATTAATTTACTTTTAACCCTCCAAAAGTTTTGGAGGGTTAATCTACTATTAATACTATTCTTCATTGCACTTAAAAATAAATACAATGATTAAAATACAATTTTTGTTTACAAAGGTGGACATATCTCTAGAAGAGATCTGTTCCAGCCAACCTGTGGTAGTGAGAAATAGAGTTATAAAGCAGAAATATAAAATCGTGCAGTTGTAGTCATATAAATAATATATAGATATACAGAAATAAAAAGCCAATTAAATATTATATATAATACCATACAATATATAAAATATACTATACCATACATTATTATGTATATACATACATACATACATACATGAATCATATCTATATAACGCAATACATCAAAATAGTAATTAAGATAATTTTTGATTAAACTGAGTGAGAAGGTGCTGTTTTAATTTCTTATTTCTTTCTATTTAAAAGCTTTAAGTAAGCTTTAAAAGTAACAATAAAATAAATTAGAAATATATTTTTAATTAGTATAAATGAATATTTAGGAGTACCAGCATTATACTCTAGTGTATCGTATACTATCTTAGAACAAAAAGTGACTCCTTTATTCTAACTTTTCAATATATTATAACTAAATGAAATGTTAAATAACTACTTAAAAAGAGATAGATTTTCATTTCAAAAGGCACTGATTAAAAATCACAAAGACGGACAGACAAACAGATATTTTTCTAAATTGATGTTTTGTGGTCTATATAGGTAACTACTAGTAGGTAATAATAACTCAGATATTAAGAAAAACTAAAATATTCAGACATATCGTTTTTTCCATTTTTGATCTCTATTAATTTTGCTAGTATTAATTACGATCTACTCTTTTATAAGTATAGAATAACTGTGGTTTAATACCGTAGAATATTAGCTGCAGAACTCTATGGCAAACTTCGCTCCGTAAACTATGTCGATACAAATTATTTTACAATTAAGGTTAAGTTAGGTTTCGATATTGTAAAACTGTCTTTGAAATACTATCTAATTTACTAAACAATATAATTGCGTACCTCTTCCTTTGTAAAGTCGGTCAAAAACAAATGCCCACTCCCCTATTTTGATATAATAGCGAAAAGTCTTCTCCATAAAACCTTATAATGGTTTTTAAAAACCCTGCTGAGATACATTTAAAACTAATGTTATAAAGCATTTTCTTTTCATAACGGCTCTATTCATGTTCGTGGAGGAAAATTTTCTACTTGACGCTTTTATTCAATGGAAAGTATTCTTTTTCGCAAATGGTTATTTTAAATTTATTTAGGCTAAGTGCAGTGAAATATTACTCTAGTTACCTATAGTATTTTAGTTTTAGTATCTACTCATATTATAAATTGGCAACTTACTTGATTCAGGCAGTGATAGCCCAGTGGTAACAAGCTCGCTTGGGAAACCGAGTGAAGCGGGTTCAAATCCCGGGTCTCGCACCTCTGATATTTACATGTGCGAATCAATTCTAACATGATTACCACATGCCTTACGGCGAAGGAAAACATCGTGAGGAAACCTGCATGACTGAGAAAACTTAGTAAGTTTTCGAAAGACATGTGAAGTCCGCCAATCCCTTGGCCAGCGTGGTGGACTATGGCCTGATCCCCCTCATATTGAAGGGAGGTCCCAGCAGTGGGACGTTAAAAAGGGCGGAATACTTGATTCAAGAACAGTGATAGCATGATTAATGATAACGATATGACATTGTACTAATACCATAAATGTGAAAGTTTGTACGTATGTGTTTGTTACTCATTCACGCTAAAATGGCTGAACAGACTTGAATGAAATTTAATAAACAGGTAGAACATGACCTAAATTAGTTCATAGGCTATTCTTAGGCATCCAGAGATAAACCTAAACGAAGCGTGGGTAAGTTATTATAGATCATATGGATGTGCCACCAGAAAATATAGTTTTTATAGTTAGAAAATATAGTTTACCTTATAATGCTAAAATCCGTTGATGTTAGGGGACGATATTGTGTGCTATGTAGCTAAAAATACCCAATTTCAAAACATCCCTTTTCGATTTAAGTCAAAAATGCAAAACTTTTTCGATATTCTGTATTATCTGTATATATAGATAACGACAAAACAGTTCAGTGTAAGTTATTCTCTGTTTGTCAACCGAATTTCTTTTTTTTTGTATAGTCTAGTGAAGAGCTTTAGTGTTATCAGTACAAAAAAATATTATAATAGCTACTGTGCGAACACTTGTATAATATATAGATCGACTCACTAAAATTTCTATATTTTGAAGTACACTTGGTCCATTTCCAAGGCGCGGGTGAAAAGGTCAGTCTATTGTTACAGGGGTTATTTGTCAAACATTCAAGGCCAAAGGTCGTCTCAGAAACCCTTTCACCATATAGATTATTGTATGTATCATAAAATTTTAGACCGAATATAGGCCGATTGTGTAAATAGGTATATAGGTAATTTTATATTTAGTCTCAAAGAATTCTTCTTTTTTTATTACGGGTTCGATTCCCTGAGAAAATTGTTGACATTGTCCATACAGGACTTTGGTTGGCCCTTTGGCGTACCAGATATAAAAAGGCAATTGGCATACCGTGTTGTTAAAAAACTTAAAATTAGCTCGTAATAATTCTGTACTTAATTTCAGTTTAACAAATACACATTTATCTAATACGTCTTTTTAATGTCTCGGAATAGGGGGGAAAAAATTAAATTCTTTACTTTTCCAGAAGGCTTAGACAAGTGGCAAACGCTCCATATCGATTTTCTTTCGATAAACGCTAACGCCTTGGCGATATCGATAACAATTTGGTAGCGAAACGTACAAGGACTTGTCGAACGCTCAGTCTATGCGGTCGTTCGACAACAATCGAACGTAGTCATGGTTCTGTTTCTGAACGTCATTTTGACATTGTAAAGTATGCTAAAATTTAAACGTATACGAGCAACACATAGGATTTTTAGGATTCCTTTATTAAAAGTTCACTAATTATAAGGATTATTTCGCCTAGCAGTCTTTGCTACAATAACAATAAATACAATAACATATATTTGTCAGACAATAACAACGGTTACCATGGCAATAGTTAGTCATAATAGCTTTTATTTAATTTATGCACATTATTCCCACACTAATGAATACTAATTTTTATAAGTAATAATTTTAGTATTTTTTTACCAAGTCTAAAAGTTATTTTAAATTTTATATAACTAAATATATTACTTAACATATTATTCAGTGATTTGCCATTTTGGAGCGTTATCTCCAAGGTGTTAGCGTTCGATAGGTGTCGTACGCTAGCAGTCGAATTCGTTTGTCAAAAGTGCCACTTGTCTTACATTTCTAAGGAGATTAATGTACTACCCTGACGTTTCATTTCATCGAATAGATTAGATCAATATTTGGCTGCCAATTACAAATGCGATACGTTGAGTCATTTGCGGTACATTTAAAGTCGTAAACATATATCAATCCCATACATTGATTACTCTATTCTACTAACGTTTATGCCACTTGTCTAGGCCTTCAGGTATTATCATTTTATAACATTAGAAAACTGATGACAAGTGACTTGCAATCTATCGTTACATGATCGTACATTAAGATAATCTATCATAAAATTGTATTAAGTTCTATATTCAACTAGCCTTTACTCACGTCTTTCCTCGCATGGTTCGTTGATAAAAAGCACCTCTCTCTCCCTCGAGTCATTAGAGTGTAAAGAAAGAAAAAAACACATAAAGTTAGATTTTCAAAATTAGCTTCACATTTTGTGAGCGAGTCCGAACGAACGTCGCATGAAAACGGTTGAATGGACTTTAATGAGTCGTCATTGTTCAATCAGTACTCTGAATTAAATTAAATCTATTAGAGTTTTATTACAATCGACTTAGCAAATCTCACAAAACATTTGATTTCTGTTATCTGCAATTTTGTATACATTTCGTTTAGAAGACTTTAGACAGGTTTTATATTAGTACTAGCGACTCACCCTCGCTCCGCTCGAGTTCGTCCCTACTCACGTTTTAACATTTAGTATAGATTTCTCAGAGATGAGCTATTTTTCTGCAGTAAAATGTATCCTATATGTTGACCAGGATAACCAGCTATCATCATACCAAATTTCATTAAAATCCCTTCAGTGGTTTTTCCGTAATGCGGTCATAGACAGACAGACAAAAATTCTAAAAACTATAGACTCGGCCTCTGTATTGTATGTGTATTAAATTCTAAAAACTATAAATTCGGCCTCTGCATCGATAATAATGTCTATTTCAATAAGATTTTTCAAAAAATATTTAATGTACAGATTCGGCTTGGTTACAATTTTATTACAAGTATAGATTAGTTACATTTTCATCTATTGTTATATATTGTAAGTCTTACAAAGAATAATAAAAAAGTTTCTTTACTTCCATAAGCCCCTTTTATATAGCTTAATTAACAATCTGTTAACCCTGTAAACGTGATAAGATATTTCTTGCCCGAGCGACCCTTACCATCTTGGAAATTTATGTATTCTTAGGATTTAGTGTAAGCTTTTATATATTTTTTATTTTAAATACGAATATATACATATCCATATCTGTATCTATATCTATTAATGAATCGTTTGTGTAATTATCAAAAAATCGATTTTAACAAAACCTTTGTTGTATACATACTCGTATGATATACTAGTGATTTACGCTCGCTTCGCTCGGGTGAGTCCCTAGGTACGTTTAAAATAGATATAAATAGTTATTAGCCAGCGCTAGCCATATAACTTTTTTTCATGACTTTTTTCGATGTTTTAATAGTTATTCTGCTATTCGGGGTGGAGACAAATCCAAAAATTCAAAAATCATAAAAATCGATCCAGGCGTTCTTGAATTATAAATGGTGTAACTAACCCGACTTTGTTTTATATATATAGATAGATAAGATAGAAAAAAAAGATACTATTTTTTATTATTTTAGTACTAAAGGAGAGTGGACGAGTAGAAAATAACAATAAATTTTCAGTACGATGTGTGTTTGCTATATATATGTTTACTAGCTAGTCATATAACTACCATTTAAATAGGTAGATACTTTATTGCATTCACAAATAAAGAGTATAGGGTACAAGTAAAATCATAAAAAAACAATAATAATACTTATGCATATTACTTTCTTGGAATTATGTGAGCATATGCCTTTTTTTTTGCGGATTTATTTTGACTAGTGTTTGAAATTTAACCATATTTATTACTAGCGACTCACCCTCGCTCTGCTTAGGTTCGTCCGTTTGATACGTTTGAACGGTTAGTATAGATTTCTCAGAGATGGGGTATAGTCCTGCAGTAAAAAATATCCTATTTCTTGACTCGGATAACCAGATATCATCATACCAAATTTCATCAAAATCTGTCCAGTGGTTTTCTTGCGACGCATTCCCAGACAGACAGACGAAAATTCTAAAAACTATAGATTCAGCTTCTGTGTCGATAATAATGACTATTTCAATAAGATTTTCCAAAAAATATTTAATGTCAGAATTTTATTATATGTATGTATAGATTGAAAATTTGAAACAAACATATTATATGAATAAAATATTTTATCTATATAAAAAAATTACTGTTTTCAAATGTTTTTTTATCGAAAACAAACACGAAAGCTTGCGAGGATAGACGGATGGATGAATGTTTGCTGCCCTTTCACGCAAAAACTTTTTCTACAAAAAAAAAGAAAGAAAGGAAATCGGTTAAAAAACAGAGGAGAAAAAGGCATTGAACTATTTTGTTTTTGCTTATTTGTATACAGACTTTTAGTTCTCGACGTTTCGAATGCTTTACAACATCATCATGGGAGAGACTTAAGGTATTAGACGTTTTAAAAGTTATTGTATGGTTGTTACAAACGGTGTCAATCCACAAAGTGCATGCATTTTAAAATCTACTCATACAAACATATATATATATATATATATATATATATATATATATATATATATATATATATATAATAGGGTAGGTGTATAATAGGGTTTAGTAATAAAATAGTACATAATATATTCGCAACTTGCGGGACTTGACAATTGTCGGAACGGCAGTACGTTTACAATCTATTTTAAAATCAATAAAATCGGTATCCGCCTCTAACTGTTTCTGGGCTTCATATATTAAATTTACGTAACGAATTTTGATATGGTTTTAACTATCAATATTTAATTTTAAAAGTAACAGTTGTACGAAAAAGTAATGTAAAAAATAATCAAGTTCTCAAGTTTGAACGAAGTTGCTGGTTGACTAATAAAAAACCGACCAAGTGCGAGTCAGACTCTCGCGCACGAAGGGTTCCGTACCATTATCTATAAAAACGGCAAAAAAATAATGTCTGTTGTATGGGAGCCCCACTTAAATATTTGTTTTATTTTAATTTAATTGTTTATTTTTAAAGTGAATATATAACTAAATATTTTGTGAATATTTCAAGCGTTTACCTGTTGCCATTATCAATATCGAGCAAAAACGAGCAAAAAATCACGTTTGTTGTATTTATTTTATTCTATGTTTTAGTATTTATTGTTATAGCGGCAACAGAAATACATCATCTGAAAAATTTCAACTATCTAACTATCACGGTTCATGAGATACAGCCTGGTGACAGACGGACAAACAGACAAACGGACAGCGGAGTCTTAGTAATAGGGTCCCATTTTACCCTTTGGATGTGGAACCCTAAAAAAGTCATTATAATATTCTTATACAAAAATAGACATCAAGCTAATAATCCTTCTAACTTTGTAAACGTGAAAGTTTGTGAGGATACATAGATGTATGTCTGTTACTTTTTTACGCAAAAACCAATGTACAGATTTTGATAAAACTTTACAGTAATATAGCTTATACATTAGAATAACATATAGGCTACAATTTATAAAGATATAGTAAAATATATTTGAACTTCCAGACGGAGTCACGTGAAAAAGCTAGTAAGATACTTTGTAAATCGTAATTAAAGATTGTATTTATATTCAATTTTCCTGTTCTCTTTGGGAAATAATTGTTTTTAACTAAACATTAAATAGCACATCTACCTAATTGATCGATATAGAAGCGTTACTATGTACATTTTTTTTTACATTTTACTTACATTAATTATGTTATAGTTATTGTATAATATAATAAAGATTAGTTTTTTTTATGAATAAATCGATTTTAATAATTATTCTTCAACAATATACCTTTAACAATACAAGTCTAATGCAGAGAGAGCATGGGTAAGTAAATAATATGGTCAAAATGACTAAAAACTATGAATTTGTCTGCCTTTTAACTAAATCATTTCAATTGCTATTGTCGTTATAATTTATTTCTGATAAATTATAATTTATCACAGATAGTAAATTTTAATTACCACTAGAATCGGAATATCAGATGAATTCATCTGTTTTAAATTAAAATCCTCACGTCTCAACTTTAATTTACATAATAGCGTCACGTTCCCATATAAATTAAATTTACGTGCGATGTTTAGTGTATAAATAATTATATTTAAAAGTATGAAGCCATTGTCAGAATTATAATATAGAATTACGCCTGTGACCATTCTGCTACCACAACCACAATTATTTTATAACAACCTATACATATATGATCAATCTATATATATAAAAATCTATGTATGTATGTATGTTCCCTATGGACTCTAAAACGGCTGGAGCGATTTTGATTAAATTTTCAGGAAATCTTCAGTTTAACCCAGTGGGTGATCTAGTGAAGTTTGATAGCGATCGAAAGTTTGGAAGCAGCTGAAGCCGTGGGTAATGCAAGTACAATTATATACGCGAAAGTTTATATTTTTGTATGTTTGTAAATCTTTCACGCTAAAATGGCTGGACGGATATGGATGAAATAATAAAACATAGACTGTGACTGGGAGTAACACATAGGCTACTGTTAGTAATAAAATTTTGCAAGAGGTGGCGTTACCTGTATATAACCTATAAGTAAACCCGAGTGAAGAAAAGGTAAGATGCTAGTATTTTTATCTATACGATACTGCAACCATCTGCAATAGATGGTTTTTGCAACCATGGTCCCCGTCATCGGCGACTTGTAAGGTTCTTCTCTTACAGTTTTTCTCTTATCATTTATCATATAAGACACCTTTTTTAATTTTTACTATTTATTTATTTACTCTGTCTATTAGATTTATTGCAATGTTAAAATGTACAGTCAAATAATTAAATAGAACTTGAATAATATAGCGATTGACGCCTGTAATGGTATTCTATTTGCTTTTTAGTTCATAAGTTCATAGTTCTAATTCTTTTTTTCGTTAATAATAATCATTTTGACAGTATTTTTTTTTACAAAATATCATTAAGTACTAAAAAAACGTAAGTCTAATACCAAATAAACTTGGAGACTTTAGGACTAACCATTTCCATATTGTTTATCATCAATATTCTCTTTTTTATTACAATCCTAATAAGCCTTTAATCAAAAAAAAAAGTTAGGTTCTGGAAAATTTTATCAGTAAAGTGAATCCGTAAAAGTGGAAAATAAGCAAGGAGTTCTCTATCTGTATATTATCGTAGCCTTCTAAATCCACCCAATAAAATTAGTTCGTTCTGCTCTGAAAATTCTAAGGACGGCGGTAACGATATCGATATGGAGTTTCTTTGACAGTGTAACAAACTACCTACGTAGCTGACGATGGTTGAATAGTGTGGCATATCATATGTATGTATATGATTAGCATCGATTTCTGTGGGTGATGTCTGGCATCAATAATATAATACAATTCCTATTTGTAAGAAATATTTGTTAGTATTAGGAAATTATGTTTGTATGTCTTTCTTTCACGCAGCATTAGAGCAATGGATTAATCTTGTTTTTTAATGAAAGTTCTACAATACTGGTGTATAATGTTATTTATTTATAAAGTGTAACTTTTTATAGATAATTATTTTTTATTGCATAGAGTATAGATCTTTTTCTCTTGCTTTGGATGATTTCAGTTTGGAAAAGTAAATTGCTGGGTTTTTACCAAAAAAAAAAAAAAAAACAATATAATAACTTTTTCAAAATTCAATCGATGACAATTTTTGAGTGAGCGCCAAACGAATACGCCAACACAAATTATTGACTTAATTTAATTTACATTGGAGCTTCGCCTTAAAAATCAAAAAAGTATTTTAATTTATTAATTTCGATGACTTTATTTCGCGTGATTTTTTGTTTTTTCACTTGATTTTAGTATATTAAATACTTTTTGAAGAATTTTAGTGTCGTTATTTGCGCCAGACTAGAATTCTTCAAGAAGTACTTATTATCTAGTGATACATAATCAAAACGCAAAACGAATCAATAGCACAAGCTATCGAATACTTGTACTGATTAATTTAATTTATCGATTATATTCATATTAATTATTAGGTTTTTCAATTGTACTCACAAGTATTTTTTTTTTCAATAATTTCGAGTAGTGTTATTATTAAATTCAGTTTTTTTTTACTTCTATAATACAATTGCATATCCACATTTCTGAAATTGATAGTCGATACAGTAAAAATATTAAACTTATATTAATAAATTGAATAAAAAATATCGATAAATAATAACGATATGTACATCATGAGTAACATCACTATGCTTTATCGCTGAGCGCCCAATCGTCTCTGACGTATTGCTATTCATTCTTCTCTAAGTCAGACACCTATTTATTCAGTAAATCCTAAATCCAGTCGCTTACAACTGCGGTTAGGGTAATTCAAATACTCTTAATGTGATAATTCTGTTCTTCCTCAATTTATCTTTATTAATTTTCCTTATATTATCAAAGTTCAGTTTGTATCCAAATATCGATAAATTTTCATTTATCCCAGGGATGGCTACTATAATATTATTTCTGCAACCGGAAAACCACTTGATGTACTGTTATGGTTGACAAAAAAAAATAATAATTTGCAAATACAAAAACCCGACTACGCAAAATGCGATCTGAAAAGTTAGAATGGAATTTTATTTTAAAATGTGTTGTGATGTAGTTAGTCACTATTAAAAAGTAATCATGTTGTTCTGTCTAATATCACTGTAAGCCAATTAAAGAAATTAAAATTGAAATAAAACGGGATGAAACGGAACGAATTTATAAAAATCTTTACTATTTATATCCTACTCAAGAATACCTACACCTTAATATATGGTATACTAAGAACCAGAATAAAAATAGACAAATCAATAACAATCGTTATTGATTTAGATTTAAGATTCTGAATTCATTGTAGATAAAATTGTCATAATATGTAACATTTCCCAGCTCATCGTCATAATATTTTGTACTGTTTCTGTGAAAAAGGAAGACAAACAAACACTAATAATTGATAATAATTATGATAGTATACTAAAAAGCAGCTTTCTAACTACAACTATGTAAATACCTACATTATATATGAAACAAACCTACAAAAAATTATGAAATCTGAAACAGTTAAATAAATAGTATAGCAATTTAACAAAACTTCCATCGCTTTGCTAAACCAAACCATCTGATCCACATCTAAATCGGCGCTGTAAGCGTCAATGGCTGACCAATGTCGACTGTTGGTTTGATAGTTACTGTAGCAAAAAATATGGCACCCATTTATATAGGTGATTGGTGCAAGATAGAATCGACAGCGGACGCATCGTCAATTTCTACAATCGCTAATAGAAAACAAAAAAAAATGCACGAAATTAGCTATATACTAGTAGTATGCTTTAATAATAGTATTATTAAGGCAGCTTCTGGTGAGCTGTCGGTGAGTGGTGGCATAACGGATCTGAGACCTCCCGGGGTAACAATATAATATGTCTGCCGACCCTGGCTTGCCCTCATTGGCCGTCCAGAGTGGAGCGTAATAGCAATTACGGAAAGGGTGGAAGTGCTCAATCTTCATAATAACGGGGAAACCCGCTCACGAGTACTCTCGCGATGGTGCACACCTCTCGACAACCTTCGCTGACTACGCTGATGGTGCGCACGAAGCACTTACTGTTTTTTTAGCAATTTAGTGCAAGACGTGTCGTGACGTGACGTGAAGACAAAGCTCCGCCAAATATGGAACCTAAAACTGTTAAGAAGGCGCGCTTTCGGTAGACTCATCTAATAGCCCAGTTTTTTTAACCCATTCAAACTCCATTCTATAACCCTATATTTTCCGTACTACGCATTATCCGTAGGCCTACTTTGGGTTCCCTATGGGTTGCTTAGAGATTGATCCCGTTAATCCGGGCTAAAGCGTAACATTAACGTTCGATGGAACGACAGTTTAGACACAATTGGTGAGAAGCACGGGAGTGTAATACTGCCAACTTTCCCACTTCCTGATGCTTCTGAGAATTTCTTCAGAAAAATCCTATAACTATACATGACTTGACCTGGGTCTTGATTCCAGCTTTATGCATATTTAGTTGACTGCTTCTCTCCTTAGGATCGTAGTATGATGTTAAGTTAGACCAACTTTTATCTACAATATTACTTTTAATTTTTTAAATGAAATTTTTAAGTAAACTTAACGGACTACACTATATTACTCGTATCTATTCATTTATAATTAATTTGAATAAGATAATATTTTTCAAGAGCAATTCTCATCATGGAAAATTTATAAATTTTGTTCACCGTGTAAACTGTACTTCATCTGTACCGCATAACTAGCTCAATCGAACGCATAATTTTATAACTTAATGCCTTATAAAACAAAGGGTACTCACCAATCTTGAAGGATTGGAGTCCCTATTTTATTTGATTACCTGTCACTCGTCTGGATTATGGCCAATGTTTTACAAATATTGGCCCAACTCAAATGGATTGATGAAGGTTAACGAAAGGATGAAAAGGGAGTTTTGATAAATTGCCACACGATTCAGGAACTTTTTACTCATGTTACGATTTTAGGTGAAATCTAATTACTAGAACGGGAATGATAATGCTATCAAAATAAAATAATTAGGATATGTGAGTCCTAGTGCATTTTTTAAATGGTTTGTTTAAAAAAAAATGAATATTGATATTTAAAATAAAAGCTTTTTTCCAGAATTTTCTCCATCATTCTGGATAGTTTACAGTAAACGTAGTCGTGCTTAGCAATTGTAGTGATTTTGTTTCTTTTCTTTTTAAGAATAGTGTAGAAATTATGAAATATAGTTTTCATAATACTTTCTTAGATTTATTCAAAATATAGTTTTGTAAAGAAATCGCAGTCTGCATAATTTTTTCACCACTAAACCTTAATATTTTCTTAAATTTACGCGAATATTTAACATTTTAAACATCCAATGTTCAATAGGGAAGGTGGTTGGGTACTACCATCGTCGTGGGATCCTGTAATTAATATAATAATAAAATCTAATAACAAAAGTAAACATAACAGACCGTTAGATGTAGTTCTTTCTGTGTGGATCAAAATAAGAGTTATTTAAATTTAAAATTTAATTTATAAATGTAGCAATATTGTGTCGCTTAATGTTTTGATTTTGAATAATAGCAAACTAAATTAAAATTAATATTCTTAATTCCAGGTCATATAGTAGGTACATCTTTATACTAAATTTCATTCAAATCTCTCTAGACAATGTAAAGAAATAACAAATATACACAAACAACACATACAATAAATACATATAAAAACTTTCACTTTCATAATACTTTTCAATTTTCAGTTTATAATGATCAAGAAAAAACTTCTAACTAAAAATATCTTACAAACATGAGAACAAGGTAGCTTAAAATTTCACATGAACGAAGCGATAAGTATCCCTTTTACATGTAGTCTGAACGCTACAACAAGCTTAAATTGAGATTTTAGTATGCACCCCAAATGTTTGGTCAGCTATACCGCATTTGGAGACACTCTTATATCAAGTCTCTGTGTGCTAACGCTGCCGTTATGAACGTTATAATTTTTAACATTTTTAGGTACGTTATATTTACGATGTACTTTTAATAATTTTTTACAAAAAATCTACATCGACTTTAAAAGTATGTCTTCCTTTAAGGGTGTTTTTTTTTCCTTGTATATACCTATAAATATACATACACTTCAAGATACCAAATAGTTGATACATTACACATATATTAATTTTAAATACATACATATTGTAAATATAAACACTCATGACTGGAGTGCATTCGTGCTCATCACACAAATAAATGCCCCCAGCGGGACTCGAACCCGCGATCGTTGGCACAGCAAGTAGGGTCACAAACTGAGCCAAACGTATCTTCAAAAGAATAAAGATAAAGAAAATAAAAAAATAAGATAAACAATTAAAGGTTCATTGTGATTAGTTTATAATTAAAAAAGACATCGCGTAAAACGAAGAAATAATAAAATACATAAATGTAGTATTTTAGAGAAGTGTTCAGAAGGAGAACTCACTTGCGTTACTTTGAAGAAGGAACATCCTGAGGAAATTTGCATTAACCCTTAATTACTCGCATTGAGAAAATCACACAACTGCTCGCACGGGGTCTCAGGTGACCCCAAATTGTGGGAATCATTTTTAATATATAATAAGTAAATATGTAAATAAAACTATCTTATTATAAAAGTTATTTATTTAAACGAATACATTTTTAAGGAATAACATAAATCAATATCTAATTATACGAAAACTATCAAATTTAACCCTTAACTGGTATGGTGGGGGCCGCGCGGCCCCCACGCAGTATGTTTCTAAGATTTTCTAAGAATCTAAGCATCGTACGCAGCCGTCATTTTATGTAATCTCATCACATCGTGACTCGCGGCGCGTGCCGGATTTTCAGCGCTAGAGACCTTATCAGGACGGAGGTACGTAGATGGTGGGGTCCGCGCGGCCCCCACGATACCAGTTACGTAAGATTTTTTTGCATATCACTTTTTATTGTTTTTCATTTTTTTTACTTATTTTGCTAAGATGTCGCGAAGTTTAAGTAATAAAACAATAGAAGAGATACTAAGCAAAGATTCTGATTCTGAATTAGAGGCCTTTGACCATTCAGAAGAAGAATGTAGTGATAGTGAAGGAATTGGTGTCTGTGAAAAGTCACCAACTCACGATTCGGATGACGGTGACGATCTGGGTACCGAAATTCAAGCCTGTTCTTCGGAGAGTGAAGACGAAAATATTATATATGTTTATAGAACTACTATGTCATTCAAAAGACTAAACTATATGTTTCCTGAGTCGTAGGATTAGAGATGATTATACTACATGTCGTTTTTAAAGAAATGTTTATTAGATGCCGTAAAAGTGTTTTAATTGTTTAGAGATATTTATATAGAATAGGAAAAAAAAAATATTTTTGTTCAATACTTTTAGAAGAGTAGGTTTTTCAGGTTTCTTTTAACGTAAGCAAAAAATATCCGAAAAAGTTGCACTCTTGTGATCTCTTGTAGTAACTGAGCAAGAAGATTAATATGAATAAAAACTAGTTGACTATATAAAACGAATGTATTATTAATCATTTATGAACATTTGAACATGCAGCCAGTTAAAACTTGCTTTCTAGAGGCAAACTTCGTTTGGGGGCCGCACGGCCCCCACGATACCAGTTACGTATGTCAAATTTACGATACCAGTAGAGGGTTAAAATAATCAGTAAATATGAACACTTTATACTTATAGTGAGATCAAAGTTAAAAATAATAATAATTTTACGAATTTTCTGAATCACTGTCACTACACTGTTGACAATAGGTATAACTTAGAGTGATCATTGCATACTTTGATGCATTTATTGCATTTTGTTGACATTTTTCGATCGCTTTTCCGCGGGCAGTCGCTGCAATGCCCATAAGTTAATGTGTTTGGTGGCACGCGATATTCCAGGTGATGCACATTCCATAAGACGTTTTTTTACAATCTTAGTAGTTGTATTGAAATTGATTCGTCATTTCTGGCGATTCTGAACAACAAATTCGACAGCCAATTGCCGCAGGAATTGACACCTCACGTGAGTACGTAAATTGTCTATATTTGCTCTATTCACATGGAGTGCGTTTATAACTGTGACATTTACCTATAAGATGAAAGAAAATGGCCATCGTTTTGAATGCCCCCCTATATTGTAAGTACCAATACATCTGATCATGTGCGTCCACTCCTGCTCTTGTCCTGCATTATCTGACGATTCGTTTGAATTTGAAAGAGACTCAATTATTTAGCTAGTACTTTTGCGATCACTTTGGATTATCTCATCTGACTTCAACACAGATCCTGACTCTTCAACATGTTCTTCATCTACCGCTAACCGTTGCAAAATTTGCTTATCTCTTCCATTTATGACTGATCCTAGAATAAAATACAAATCATACGATGATACAATTTTTGAATAACTTTGTTTTATAAAAGGATAAAAAAATATATTGGTGACATAAATTTATACACTGGACCAGTAATAATACCAAAAGAAGTAATAATGCACAAAAAAATAAATAAAATGAGCAACTCACCTCTTTCAAAAAAGTTACGTAATTACTCGCATGGGGTCACCGCTCAGGAGAGCAACGACTAGTCCTTGTGGTCTTGTCACTTGATCACTATTCAAATGCAAACTTAGACACGATTTAGGAAGCTACCGGGGGCGCGGGGAAATTTGGAACGCAATGAATACTTTTTTTTGAACGCAAAGTTGCTTTGACCCCATGCAAGTAAATAAGGGTTAAGGAACCCAAAACGATTATGTGAAGTCCGCCAACCCGCAGTTGGACAGTGTACCGGGATATGACCTGATCCTCGTATTAAAGACCTGTGATCAGCAGTAGGATATTAAAAAAGGGCTAAATCATGTTTTTTATGTTTCTATTAGCTTATTAGATTTTGATTTACTTTCGTCTAAGATCCTGATAAGGCTGACGATATTTTATTCGTTCAAGATTCCTTTCTGGTAATATAAAAAGATAGCAAAGATATTTCACCACTTTTAAGACTTTTTTTAACACGTGTACTATAAAGGGTGTTAAAATTTTTTAACCCCAACGTGAGTCCTCCATCACGTACAGAGTCGGATCAAATGTTTTACGCGCATAAAGAGCCCTCACGAAGTACCTGCACACGCCCAATTAGCATTAATTATTTTGGTGTTTCATAAAACTTTCGTACGTGATATTGGCTGACTTGTCAAAAACTCAAGTTAATAATATCTTCTCGCTTAAGGCTGAACTTTAATAATGTTAAATAAAATTATCTTGGAAAACATTCGCTGTACACAAAAAGGTACATATATTATTCGCACAACAACACTTGTTGCAACAACAATACTTTGTTCTTAAGTATGGCGATATCTTCAGCAATATTTAAAATTAATTTCCTAATATCCTTCTTCATTTTATAGTCCATTCCTATGCAAAAACACAACGATTCATTGCTCTTTTACTGCGAGAATGAAGGACAAAACCAAGTAACATACTTAAGTAAGATTGATTACAAAACATTAAGCACCGTTCTTGAACGTATTATTAACTCTATAGTCTAAAATATGAAGTAAGATAAGGATGTCTGTGAATATCCTGCTCCTAATGGAATTTATACAGAAAACTATATAATATGAATTCATTTTTCATCACATTCAGTATCAGAACAATGTATTAACCATAATACCTGAACAAATGTCTGTTATACAGCTAATAGAAAATATATTCCAAGAACGGGAATCAAATCTCCACATTAGAAATGGATAGAACCAGTTACAGATATTGCGACCACAGAACTATAACATCCATTTAAGATCGTAAGATTACAATATTTTCTGCTTCATCTATACTAGTTTTAACGCAATTATCATCTAAACTAGGTAGAAAATTCATCAAATTTATAACAACTCTGTAAACCACATCTAAAACACGAACAAAGTGTAAACAAAGGTACAATCAATATCAACCCTTTCCTTAATTGGTCACGTGCGAGGTTTTTCGCAGGATAGACTTTAGGGTGTGTGCTAGAATAATGGAATGGATTTATAACAGAGAGTCCAATTAAAACATCGGTTTTAAATTATGATCCACAAATTGCCGATTATGATCTGAATTTTAATCTTTTGAATATAGCAATATTGATAAAATCTGGTATCTACGTGTGTTTTAATAATGAAAACATAAATGTTACGAATTCTAAATCGCTATTGAAAAGGTCTAGGAAGAAGAATATATTATACATGTTCGAATTATTTTATCTAAGACTAGTTTCATCTGCAACTCCACTTGCGTTGTATGTAAATAAGAAGTAGCTCATGTTTTAATCTAGAATAAACGCCATCTTCAATCCGGATTTTATCCGTAACAAGTAACAAACATATAAACATACACATTCAAAATTTTTCACATTCATCATATATAACTAAAGTTAGGTAGACCTTTTCAAATTCGGTCAATAAAGCGAGGGTCATGATGCTTAACGGTTGAAGAATAAATAGAGTTATAATCGCGGTCCCAACCACAACTGGTAGTTAAATTTAAATATTATGTTATTTTACAGGATTACTGTTTAATTGCCTCACATAAATATAAAAAAATATTATTGTGGAAAGAAGACCAAGTTCAGTATAATGGAGAACAAAATTTAGTTTTTTGTTCTCCATTGTACTGAAGTTGGTCGTCATTGTATTATTAGGAAAAGGAATTTACAACTCGCTTAGTATGCTTTATATATAAACAATTAAAAGGAAACAGTTCAGTACCTTCTTCTCCTCTGTGTGTCTACCAATTTTCTTTTTACTTAGCGTCCGGCAATGAAGCAAAGAGACCTACTGGGAGGCGGCTTACATCGGTGAGTGGTGCATCATGCGGGTTGCTCCTGGTACGTTTCTGATGAGTAGGCCGTAGGCGCAAATACTTGGTTCTTGTTGTCTCGGCAGGTCAGTTTTCAAGGCGTCGTGGTTGAGTGTGTAAGTGATCCTGCACCGCATTTATAATATTTTTGAAGTTTTAAATAAAACTATCTTTTCAGATTAATTCGCGGATTTATTTTGATCTTTGGTTCCCGACATTGCGATTGCTTTATAGCAATCATGGTCACGGGAGAGACTGAGGTGTTAAACATCTCAAAGGCTCTCTGTAACAAGTATATAACGCCTTTGAGATGTTTAACACCTTAGTCTCTCCCGTGACCACGATTGCTGTAGAGCATTCGAAACGCCGGAAACCAAAAATCAAGATGAATCCGAGAAAAAATCCGAAAGACCTAGTTTTATTTAAAATAAAACATAAAAAATTTGCTTAAAAGTTATTTAAATCATTTTAGTACAGACATATTTTGTTTGAAGCGTGGGTACGTACATGTTTGAGTTAGTGTTAGTTTTGCGAACTCTAGCTGAGTTTTAAGGTAGTAATAATAAATTATTTATATTTTTATTGAATTCATTAGCCTACAAGTTACTTCACAAGCTGTTTAGCTATATCTGTTTAACTCATCACTCGTAATGTATTATTTGTGCTATTATTAATATTCTCGCTATAACTGACATAGAAAAATGTAAAGGATCGTTTGTATAGACCAATTAATCTCCGAAAGTTTTTTACTGATTGCTTTATTGCCAATCATCAATATTAATCTCGTAAAGATAGAGTGACATACTTCATATCCCGATATATGTATACTAGCGACTCACCCTCGCTTCGCTTCGGGTTTATCCCTAGACAATAACAAATCTATCCCACAGGAACCGTACATTTTCTCGGGACAATATATAACCTATAGTCTTCCTCAGTTAACAGGCTATCTAATGAAAAAATAATTTTTCAAATCGGATTAGTAGTTCCTGAGATTAGCGTGTTCTACCAAACAAACAAACAAACTCGTCAACTTTATAATATTAGTATAGATAGGGTTCTGATCTGTTTAAATGTGTATGAGTTTCACAGTCCCCTGTATGATGATCGCCAGTAGTACCCCATGATGAGCTTCCCCAGTGACGTCAAAGAAAGGGTCGAGACGGTCATTTGTTCAAAATTAAAACCGCTTTATACATTCGTATATTGAAGCTTTATACATTCGTGTACTGAAGCAATCCTTGAAAGACTTTCTGGTCAGATTGTATATTCTATGCAGGGTTACAAACTTTGAATAAAGTTAAACTGTGATTACTTTTGTTTTAGATTTAATTACATCAGTACTATGTTCCTGCACGTTTGCAAAGTTTGTGCTATGAACTGTAATTTAAAAGTAGGGCCTTGATTATGAAGAAAATATAAGCACGAGTCGTCTTTTTTGTTGCAAATTAAGCATTTAAATGAGATAGGGTTTATGTATTCACTTGATGCCTTTTTTGATAAAGGACTTATGTTTCTGTGATCATACTGAGCCAAAAGTAACGGATTCGATATCCGTACGGGGTAAATGTTTATTTTGATTTTTAATATGCCTTGTTTTGATAACTATATGGAAAGAAAGCATAATTAGATTATTATTTTTAAATGAATGGTAACCAACTTCAAAATATATTTATTGGTCGCATATTAAACAATTTTGTTATACTTTTAAGAGTATTTTATTTATATTTATATATTTATATATTATATATTTATATATTATATAACTTTTTCATTAAAAAAAAAATGATCTCGATTATCAATAATATCAATTGATTTTTGGCGGTAATAAGTAACATCAAATATACAAAAACCTGTGTTCAAATTCCTCGAAGTATCTCTTCCATTATTGATATCAGCTATAGAAAAACAAATTTTTTGCTATGAGGTAAAACCATAAAAACGCAATAAGTAATGTCAAGTACCTTCCCAGTAGGCTAATAAAAATTATCATTTGTGAAACTTTTATACTTTGGACTTTTTTATCCCATGGTTTCTAAAAACATTTTCCATGTTAAAAAGAGGTCAAATATTTAGCCCTGTATAAGGTGAATATTGATTTGGTTCTACAGAGTAAAATTGTGTTCGAACATTTCCCTTTTCTTTGATTATATCAGTTTTTAGTCACGCTCCTCGCCCTAAGACAAGTTAATTTTTACAATCGATAGATATCTAAAAAAAATAATGAGAATATGTCCTTCTGTCCACCATTGTTCATTGTTTGTTCATTCTGATTACAGAACATTAATTACTACATGGTTTTCTGTTAGATATTGTCATCTTCTTCTCCATTCTACGTGACATAGGCAAAGTTATCTATGCGCTACTGGCACATTTTGAAGCCATTAACAAGTGAATTGTGTGAATTAGTGAGTTGTTCTTCTCACTATTGTTACTAAATTTATTTATTGGTACTAAACTCTAAAACATACGTTCTTCCATTAAAAGTCACTTAAAATTTTATTCTATTTATTTATTTTTAAGCAGATATAAGGATAAACGTTACAAAAGGTTAAACACAAATATTAATTGGGTACTGAGAAAGGATCTCTATTTGACGTTAAGTGTCAATCTTTAGAAACTTCATAGATTGTAACTAAACAAAGTAAAACGAAACTTAAATATTTTGACCAGAGTTTTCAATGAAGGACTGTTTATAGGTTATGGTTTCAGATACTTTAACGCTTTATATGTGTGTCTACAGTGTCGGGATATTCGCATTGCGAAGGGAAGTGAGAGTTCTCAAATTCTCGCTACTTATAGCCCTAGTAATTTGAAGGATTTTGTTGTACGGTACAAGTAATGAGCTAGAGCTACCAGGCTCTTTAAAATGGAAGAAGGTACAATCCCGATTAGAAGATATAGAATATATATTATAATCTCTACAGATAAATAAAATCGAAATATCTGTTTGTAATGTCAAAATAACAGCTTTATACTAAATGCATATAGAATTATATACGGTACTTATAAGAAAAACACATTTTTTTTTAATTTTTGTCTATCTGTCTGTCTCTCTGTCTGTCTGTGTGTTTGTTTCGGTTAATCTCCGATACGGCTGGATCAATTTTAATGGGACTTTCACCGGCAGATAGCTGATATTATAAGGAGTAACTTAGGCTACTTTTATTTTAGAAAAAGAATTAGGGTTTCGCTCAAAAAAAATAAAACGTACTTAGGGACGAACCCGAGTGAAGCGAGGGTGAGTCGTTAGTATATTAAACAATAATCTATAATACTTATAAATAGAAATTAATATTTCTTTGTATGTTTGTCCTCTATGCGTTCCTACACCACTCTATCCTAGAGACGTACCCGAGCAAAGCGAGGGATAGCTAGTAGCTAATATAAATTAAATCGAGCGGGAATTGAATGTGTGACGTTGAGCGTAAAGATACAGACTCAGGATCACCAGTCAAAAAATAATTATATAATAAATAAATAAATATATAGAGACATTAACACACGGCACCAGCACAGCACAGCATCTGGTTCCATGGTAAGCTACGAGGCCTGTGTTATGGATACCAGTTTACAGAGTTGATACACTACACAATATAATATATAACTCTAAATACATACATATTATAAATGTAAAACACCCATGACTGGAGTACAAACATTCGTGCTCATCACACAAACGAATACCCCCAGCAGGACTCGAAACCGCGATCCCTGGCACAGCAAGTAGAGTTATTACAAACTGAGCCAAACGTGTCGTCAAAATTTTTCATATCATCACTTCAAAGAAAATTTTCTTCTTTTTTTCTTAACTCATTATCCCTTGAAAAAAGATAAATGTTAATCTTCACGGGATCAATATAAACACAAGCATATTATTGCTTTAAAATAATCATTGTTTTTAAAAATCAAGATACAAATAATATTATAATCACTTATAACATGTGTGTTTGCATGTGTTTAACTTACCTCTAAACAAAACCAAGTATCACTAGTACGTATATAAATAACTAAATCTATGATATTTTTTTTTGTACCACACAGCACACTGAAAAGCGTATATTTATATAGAGATGTTATACGCAATTCAGACGGAGCTTTGATGACTGATTAGTTAGAGGTGAAAATGGAAAATGGGGGTCGAGACCTTCATTTTTATATTTTACCCCTCACATTCTTTTGAATCGGCCATAAAAACTTCACTTAATAAGTCAGTGTTATAAAATTTGATTGAAAAATATTAAATACAATTATTTACTAAATTACTTCGAACCTTAAGAAAAAACAACGTTTTTTAAATGATTAATAAAAAAGCACTTAATTAATGTCTTCAGATTAGAAATCTTTATTTTCTTAATAAATTTGTTTTTATTAAATTATTTTAATAGTATAAAGAAAATTTCTAATAAGGTAACTTGTTATTTTAATAGCACGTAACTTTTGCTACAGCTTTTATAAATTAGCTAATTAATGAGAAATTATCTATCCAATATTGTAATATTTTCAGTTTATTATTACTATTATGTAATTTCACCAAACTTTATTGATAAATAACTGTATAATTATTGAAATGGTAAATTTTAAAGTAATGATTTTATTAAAGTTTAACGTAAGATAATAATATTTTAACAACTATTAACATATAATATTTAATATTCCTTTTACAATAATTGTTTAAAAAATATTTCGCAATAGGGAATATACGTGTGATTTAAATAAAGGTGACATTTTTTTTCTTATAATCTATATTGCGTTTGAATTAAGCCTATATCAATATTCTTGATATAATTTCTTTTTGATTAAGAAAATAATTATTAAAAAGTGCAAATATAGGTGGGAAATCCAAAGTATTTGAAACGCACGCCATTGGTCAAACCGAATATGACGTCAAAGTATCATCATAACAGAGCGATTAGCGATTTTGTCGCTACAAATAGAGTCGTCATTTTTCTGTTTATATCACACTGTGACGTCACGCCAAGCGCGCAAAATGGCGGGCGTTTAAAGTATCCGTATCGGTATAATATTTTGATTTTTTTTAACTAAATTTTAGTTTCTTGGAACTGTAGTTTTTTTTACGATTATATAACGATGTTAGCTATTGTATAAAAAATCATGCATATTCCCTATTATATTTCATGCGACTTACCTACACTTTGCTTTGGTGCATCCCTAGGTGCCTTACACACAGTCCAGCCGTTTCAGAGTGAAGAAAAAACACGCATGCATACACACAGACACATATATACAAATATTCGTATTTATAAGAGTAGGTTGTCTGATTTTTCATTCGGCATCTATAATCTGATAGGATATTTCATTGTCATCATTTTTTACTATTTTTGGAAAACAAGCAAGTATTCATATATTTACATTAATTCTATTAGCAGTTTATTTTTTTTTATCGAGGATTAATTTGACAACACGCTTGGTTCAGTTTGTAGTGACCCTACTTGCTGTGCTAGCGGTCGCGGGTTCGAGTCCCGCTGGCATTCATTTGTGTGATGAACACGAATGTTTGTACTCCAGTCATGGATGCTTATAATTATAATATGTATGTATGTATTTAAAGTTATATATGTATAGTGTATCAACTATCTGATATCCATAACACAAGCCTCGTAGCTTACTATGGAACTAGATAGTGCTGTGTGTTAACGTCCCAATATATTTATTTAATTATTTATAATTGCTTTACTTCAAGGGGTCAGTATAAAACATAAAAGCGTACTTTCAAATCTCACTTGTAGTTCCAGAGGTAAGCGCGTTAAAAAAAAATACCATATTATATCACAGTAATGTTATCTAGTAATAATAAAATCATCCTGTCCAATGTCAACCACGGCGGCCATCATCATTGAGACCAGCATCTGTGCAGGAGATATTATAGTGTACAAGTGTGTACGTACATTAAAGTTTACTTTCCATTCCTTTCACTCTCATATCCGATGGGGCATCTATTTGAGAGAACCGGAAAGAGTTAAGATGCAGGACCAACGAGCTTTACGTGCTCTCCGAAGTACGGGGGTGTAACACCGCCAAGTTACTGAATTAAACAACTTCGGACTGCTACTGAGAATTTCTTAACCAAAAAACCGAATTACTAAAAACGCGATCTAAGACTCAAACACAGGATCTGCTGTAAGATGAAAATTAATATCCCATGAATAGGCCGTTTTTATTTACATATAATATATATATATTTATTGGTATACTAGCGACTTACCCTTGCTCCGCTCGGATTCGTCCCTAGTTACGTTTTAATATTTAGTATAGATTTCTCAGAGATGAGATATTTTCCAGTAGTAAAAAGTATCCTCTTTGTTGACCCGGATAACCAACTATCATCATACCAAATTTCATCAAAATCTATCCAGTAGTTTTCTTGTGATGCGGTAACAAGCAGACAGACTGACAGACAAAAATTCTGAAAACTATAGATTCGGCCTCTGTATCGATAATAATGACTATTTCAATAAAAATTTCAAAAAAAAATATTTAATGTACAGATTCGACTCAGTTAGAATTTTATTATATCTATAGATTATACGTTGAATAACTTCAGTATCAAATTCCACCCAACAATATTTACAGTACCTATATTTCGTAACGTTTCTAATTGAGCATATTAAATTAATATTGTCTAGTTAATAATTTGCAAAGCCTCTAATTTGCTATGGTGTACACGTCAGCAATTGTTTTAGAATAGGTTTACGCACGTTCAATAATGGTATAATGAAAGGTTGATTTTACTTGTTCGACGAGGCGTTGTTAAGATTATATAATGAAGTTGGATACTGTGGAAATGTTTTGGTATCCTTATTTTGATATTGGAAATGCGATATCGTTTACCATTTTTGGATATAGCAGTGGAACAAATTTTTTTGGAATGTAGTTTGTGAGAAAAGTGACGAGAGAGAGAGAGATGAAAAAATATGAAGAGTTCGTGTTACGTGTTATAATTAGCCATTTGAGTTCTGCTCATAGAAATATGGTCATATTTTCCAAAATTATATAATATACTTATACATAAATATCAGATAAGTTACGAAAATTGAATTAAAAAGTTGGTTTACTAGAATAATTTTCATAGGTTTAGGATGAAAATAACGTAAACACCTCAAAGAGATGATTTGATTTTAATTGACTATGATACTAAATTGAAGGACTTATCAAAATCTTTAAATGTAATACAGTAACGGAGCAAACCTCAGAGTTGGCAGGCTTTATTTTAGAGATAAGTAAAAGCAACCCACGGTCATGGTCAACACTGGACAGATACTGTTTTTGGTGTCAATTGAAGTAGTTATTTGCAGATACTTACTTGTATGTGGTAAGAAGGTGAACTGTATTTAGATAAATTATCATACAAATTATGAACATAAAAGAATACAAACGGCTACTTTTAGTTACCCTAACGTTAAGTCTACACCACGAGGAGAACATCTGCTTAATAAAAATTATAGTAAAACGGTTTTGTAAACAAAAGTCACTTTTAAAAGTGCAACTGTTGAGTTTCTTTCTGACTCTTATCAGCAAAATGGATTTTCGAATTGGGAAACTTCCCCAGGTACTTTATAATTGTGACATGGAATTTTAATGTAAAAATTGACGATTCAAAAGTGCTTGTTAAAGGTTATTTGAATAAATTATATTTTGATTTGATTGCGGATTTATTGGTGCTGACTTTTAAAATAACTCTAAAATTTTTCAATCACAAATGGAGATAATATGTGAACGAAACTTAGCAAACTCATCATGCATATACTATTCTTTATTGCACTTATGTGTAAAATACAGAAATTAACAAACAATAAAATCAGTTAGCAAAAGTGGACTTATCTCTAGAAAAGATCTCTTCCAGTCAACCTAAGTGAGTTAGAGAGATAGTATTAAAAAGCCGGCTAAAGTGCAGTTACTCAAATATAAATAATTAAATAAATAAATTATTATATATAACTAGCTGACCCGGCAAACGTTGTTTTGCCATATAAATAATTTCCTATTACTAAAATGGCTATTAAAAAATAAGGGTTGATCGTAGAAGGGTGAAAATTGAGGATTGTATGTATTTTTGTATGTTGTATCATAAAAAAATAGAAATAAAAATTTTGTCTAAAAAATAAAAAAAAAATTTAGGGGTGGACTACCTCTAACATTTAGGGGGATGAAAAATAGATGTTGGCTGATTCTCATAGATACTGGATAAGCACAAAAAATTTCATCAAAATCGGTCAAGCCGTTTCGGAGGAGTATGGCAACGAAAACTGTGACACGAGAATTTTATATATAAGAATAATAATGTTCTCCTGACCGATTCCGGCCACGGCGGCCAATCTCATTGAGACTAGCCAACTGCGCAGGAGATATTATAGTGCAAAAATGTGCGCGCAGACACAAGTGCACTCTCTATTCCTGTCACTCTCATACTCCGGTGGGACGACTATTCGACACGACCGGTGAGAGTTAAGGCGCAGGACCGACGGCTTTACGTGCTCTCCGAGGCACGGGGGTGACACACCGCCAACTGCCCAACTCCGGGCTGTTACTGAGGCTTACTATACAGAAAGACTCAATAACTAAACTTGGCCCGACCCGGGACTCGAACCCAGGACCTCAGGATGTGCAGCCGTACATGCTAGCCACTACACCACCGAGGCAGTTAAATTATTATATATAACATATGAGTAATATAACATAATAGTTAATATAATTGTGTATTAACTTGGGTGAGAACGTGCTGTATTTTTTTTCAAAGGCAAGTTGTAGAGTCATCATATAGGCTAATCGAATAAGGATTTAACTCTAAAATAAAAGATAATAAAGCATTAACCCACTAAAGCTATAAACTTATTAATATATACCTCTTTTGACATTTTATATGTTAGCTTAAGAGCTCTCGCATAATTTCATTTTTGTGAACAAATTATTAGAGGTCAAAGGTCGCGCAAATTGCTTTCTGTTATTATTTTGTTTCCTTCGCTCAACTGTCAACATGAGATTTGATGTTATTACTAAATTTATATAGCATGAAATTCTCGACAAATTTGGTCTCAGAGATTTTACAAGTTCAACTGTTTTTAAGATAGACCTGAAAGTATGGAAAGCGCTTAGTAGCAAATGTGTAGTGATGTCAAGTCAACTGTGTAATGCAGTAAATAACATGTTTTATGAAGTGGCAGGCAGTGGTAGCCCAGTGGTAACGCGCTCGCTTGGGAAACCGAGTGAAGCGGGTTCAAATCCCGTGTTTCGCACCTCTAATATTTTCATGTGCGAATCATTTCCAACATGATTACCACTTGCCTTACGGTGAAGGAAAACATCGTGAGGAAACCTGCACGTCTGAGAAAACCTAGCAAGTTTTTGAAAGACATGTGAAGTCTGCCAATCCGCACTGGGCCAGCGTGTTGGACTATGGCCTGATTCCCCTCGTATTGAAGGGAGGCCCGTGCACAGCAGTGGGACGTTAAAAAGGGCTGAATACAATGAAGTTACGTTCACAGTAATGCGAAATTACTATTATCAAAAAGAACTTATTTTAGTCTAGTATGATACTTAAGGAATTGATACTGTTATCTGCAGTTTAATTATATATGAAAACTGTGCAGTGGTATAGAGTACATATATTAGAAATGGCACGTAGAAAATAATATACATATGATTATCAGTATCATAGAAGAAATAAAGAACGAAAACAAAAATGTTTAGTCATAATTGATAGTTAATATTGTGGAACTTTCAATATGTTATATATATATATATAGACTACTACAATAATATTAGTATAGATAATAATATTTACAAAAGGAAGTATTGTTTATTATTGTGTAACTTCTGTGTTGTGTCTTATGAAAACGAGTTTTAAGTTGGATTTTGTCGTAAATGAGTTCAGAGTTACATAATAATACTCGTAAGCGATTAGACAAAAGAGCTTTATAGGTAGACATAATCAATATTATGTATTAGTAAGCAATTATCTAACATAAGCGTGTTTAAACTAAAATAAAGCAAAAAAAGTGAATGAATATCGATTAAAATCCATATAAACTCATAAAATATTAAACTTAATGATAGTTTTACGTGAGAGGGCGCAAAATCACAGTCTACTAATCCATACAGTCGTCTAACTACTTCGTTGGTGTAGCGGCTAGCATGTACGGCTGCACATGCAGATGCTGTCGGAGATCCTGGGTTCGTGTCCCGAGTCAGGCCAAGTTTAGTTATTGAGCGTTTTTATTTAGTAAATATCAGTAACAACCCAGAGTTGGGTAGTTGGCAGTTGTTACACCCCCGTGTCTCGAAGAGTACGTAATGCCGTCGGTCCTGCGCCTTAACTCTCACCGATCGTGTAGAAGTATGGTCCCATCGGACTTTGAGAGTGGAAGGAATAGAGAGTGCACTTGTGTCTGCGCGTACACTTGTGCAGTATAATATCTCCTGCGAAGTTGGCTAGTCTCAATGAGATTGACCACCGTGGCCGAAATCAGTTGGAAGGCTATACATTAAAGTTGTATAACAAAGCTAGGCAGAGAAATTGTGCGAGGAGTGCAAGCTGAGATTCGGGTGAGGCGCACCGAAATGTTATACTTACTTTTATATGACAGTTGGGAAAAGGCTTTAGGGTTGACAAATATAACTGTAACTTGTCACGAGATAGTACTATAGTGCTTTAATTTCAAAACCGTCCGTCATGATAATTGATATTTTTGACGACCCTTGCATTTGACAACATTTCCGTTAAAATTAATGAACGATTGCCAACAACATAATTTTTTATACTGTGGCGCAGATTATTGTAGCTGGTTGGTGAAGCTCGAGCTGTTATTATGCACTCGTAAATATATAATATAGATTCTATTGTAAGCCTAATGGCTTACAGTATAATATGGCAAAAAAACCACAGACCGTAATCGATCTGTGGTTTTTTGCCCCCTTGTAGAGTAGTTGAGAAGGGTTCCTCTCTGATTTATACAAAGTTAGAACCACTGTCTCCACAAGTTTGAAACTAATTCATTTAACTGATTAATTTTATTCAATTTATTTAATTGCAATACTGCTATGTTTTAATTGTGGTTATTATACATTATTTCGAATTAAAATCTGTATGTATGTTATATGTTTAAAACATTATTCATATTTTGCATTAGTAAAAAAATCGCTGATAAAGTTCTCTTTACCAGCAATTACCCACCCTCGCTTCGCTCGGGTTCGCCCCTAGATGATTCTTTAAATTGACATAACTTTTTTATTTAGGAACCGATTAAAATAAAACAAATACTAAATGTTAAGTAAAGCTTACCACAATACATTAGTGAAAACTGCACCCAAATCGGTTAAGCCGTTTCTATGATTAGCGCGCACAAATGCACAGACAAACAGACAAACCGACAAACAGACAAAAAAACTAAAAATCATTGTTTTGGGTTCTATTGCGTTAATAAAGATCTCCAATAATAATTTTTCTCAAATATCTTCCATGTACAGAAAGCGAACAGTAACACTTTTATTGTATACTCGTAGATTAGTAAAAAAATCGCTGATAAAGTTCTCTTTACATAGGAATAGCAGCGCTCACCTGCGAGTCTGTCCTTATATATTATTTATGTACCATTGGATTACTAAAGGATGTAGCATAATGTTAAATAAATATGCTATCAAAAAGCAAAGAGAATTATTCAGATGAGATTGATAGTTCCAGAGGTTTCCATTGAAATAAATAAAATCTAAAATTTTACATATCGTATAGCTAATGTATAACCTCTTAGTACCTATGATTATAAACATTTATACGTTAAATTTACTGTGATATACATTATTTTATATTACATAATATAATATTTTATATTATACTAACGACTTACCCTTCTTTCGCTCGGGTGCGTCCCTAGACACGTTTCAATTTTTTTTTAAGCGGAATCCTATTTTTTTTCTAAAATAGAAATAGCCTAAATTACTCCTTATTAAATCAGCTATCTATCAGTAAAAGTCCCGTTAAAATCAGTCCAGCCGTTTCGGAGATTAGCCGGAACAAACAGACAGACAAAAAATTTTAAAATTGTGTTTTTCTTATAAGTAGGTACCGTATATAATTTCATATGCATTTAGTAAAAAGCTGTTATTTTGACATTACAAACAGACGCCTCAATTTTATTTATCTGTATAGATTATAATAAAGACGACTATCAACTGTGTGATCGTTTTCGTCATGCAGCAATTATTTAAGCATATTAGCTTATAGGTAAATGAATTTCTGTAACATATTTTGTTTAGGACTAGCTCCATAACCAATAATACAAATCAGAAAATATAATACCATTCTGCAAAAGGTATTTAATATACTTCCATAGTAAAATTTAATTTTCTCTTATAAATATGTATGTCCTTTCCAATTCCAATATTGTGTTCTGAGTGGATTAGCGAATCTATGCGTAGTGTGCATAAAACACGTACGTGCCTTGATAACTAACAAAGGCGTTATATAGTGCTATACTATGACAGATATATTGGGATAGATGCCTTTATTACTTGCGTTAGAACTCTAGTAGGTTTAATTTGCTTAATTGAATGTACGTTCTTAATTAAATTACTTTTGGCTATAAAAATATTCATATGTACTTTTAATATAAGAAAAAGTAAAGAAACGTTATCTATACTATAATAAAACAGTAACTTAGCGAAATCTGTACATGAAATATTTTTTAAAAACAATGACTGTAACGTATTATGTATACAATATAGACCCCAAAACAATAGTTATTAAAATTTTTGTCTGTTTGTCTGTATGTCTGTTTGTATGTGCGCGTTTCACGCAAAAAGTGCTGAACCGATTTTAACTAAATTTTGTATAGTGATAGCTTATCACTCGGGTCAACATTTAGGATACCTTTTACTACAGGCACATTTTTCGTTCCCGCGGGAAAACGCAATGACTGGTTCTATCGAGTCGTCCTTAGAAATTTATATGGCTAACGCTGGCTGAACCATAAGAGGTACATCAAAACAATGTACTAGAAAATTATAGGTCTTAAAAAGTTATACCGGCAAGTTCGCAATATTATACGTCTATCACTTAAGGTACATTCGCAATTACTATTTTTATTCACTACTCGCGACTCACTGACTGACTTATGAACGTTCAGCTCAGTTCAGCAGCAAAACGTACCTAGGGACGAACCCGAGCGAAGCGAGGGTGAGTCGCAAGTATATAATAAGTAAAAAAAAAACGTGTGTTTGTACTTATGTACGTACGTAAGAAGTTATACATCTTTGGCGTAACAGAACGAAAATAGCTAAAGATTTCATTCCGTATGTCACTGCTCTCTGTTTGTAAAAGGAATGCAGCTAACTTCATCATGTCGCTTTCAGCTAACTTCATCATGTTGCTTTTTGGCTGTCAGTGTGCGCGCTCATCGTAAAAATTTAACTCTCATATTTTTTTCCAAACGTCCCAAAATAAGTATAACTTCAAAAAAACAAATATACTTAATTATATATATAAAACAAATGTACACTTAATTATTACTGTGCAAGTCATGGCCACGTAGAATAGTGGCAAAAAAAAAACGAGCCAGCTCTCCTGTCACCAGTAGAGGTGATAAGACGAGTGTTATGTCTTTTAAGAAGTGTATAGCACTTTGACTCCTTGGGCCAAGGGCTTCTACAGCAATTGGTATTAAGGCATAATTTTCACTAAGGGAGGTGTGTTAGGTATTTACATATTTTATTACGTATTGTTATTATAGAAAAAGTTCGTATGTAGTTAAGTATAATAAAATTGTCAATTTCAAATGTTAAAAATACAAGCATATTCTGGTTAAAATAGATATTTTAAGTTTTAATAATTCCAATAGAGCTAAAAATTTGTACGGGTCTTAGGTAGACTATCTATACATATTATAAAATTGTAACTAAGCCGAATCTGTACATTAAATATTTTTTGGAAAATATTATTGAAATAGACAATATTATCGATGCAGAGGCCGAATCTATAGTTTTTAGAATTTTTGTCTGTCTGTCTGTCTGTCTGTCTGTCTGTCTGTCTGTCTGTTACCGCATCACAGAAAAACCACTGTAGGGATTTTGATGAAATTTGGTATCATGCTAGCTGGTGATCCGGGTCAACATATAGGATACTTTTTACCGCGGGAAAATATCTAATTTCTGAGAAAAAACACAAAAACTGGTTGGAATAAAACCACGATGATACTATTTATAAATAGTTTAGCAAGGTAATTTACTAAATATGGTAAAAACTATTAAAAATAGCTTATCTTGAAGATCAAATTATCAATAGCGCTATTTTATTCATTGAAATAGTTATTTTAATTAATATTTATTTATGTGTATTTAGATACTCGACAATAGATGTCGCCATGTGTTTTTAAAATACGTAGTTTTAATTCCAAAAAAATGAATGTATGAATGTATGTAGAATTACCTACTACTAAATTACCCGCGGCCCCGCCCGTGTTGAAATTATCAATAAAGCAAACTTTTGATTTTATAAATGAGTAACTATACACATAATAAAATTGTAACTAAGCCGAATCTGTACATTCAATATTTTTCGGAAAATCTTATTGAAATATTCATTATTAGCGATATAGAGGCCGAATCTATAGTTTTTAGAATTTTTGTCTGTCTGTCTGTATGTAACCGCATCACAGCAAAACCAATGGAGGGATTTTGATGAAATTTTGTATGGTGATAGAAGGTTATCCGGGTCAATGCATAGCAATGCAATTAACATTTTAGCAAGGTAACTTAATATGTTAATACTATTAAAAAAATCTTATCTTAAAAGAAATATCAATAGCGCTATTTTATTCATTAAAATAGTTATTTTGATGAAAATTTATTTATGTGTTATTTAGATATTTGACAATAGATGTCGCCATGTGTTTTGAAAATACGTAGTTTTAATCCAAAAAAACTTTTGACCTTTCTATGACTTTATTAGATTTACTACTAAATTACCCGCGGCCCCCCGAGTATTCAAATTATCAATAAAACAAACTTTTTGGCTTTATAATTTAGTAACATATAAGTAATATTTTGTTGGTCGAAACAATTTTCAAATGAAAATATTTGTAAATTTTTATTGTTTAGTAAATAATGTTAATATATTTTTTTTATCTTTTAATGTAAAAATTAGGCAAATGCAAATCCAACTCGCGCATTATAGGTTTCGTATAGCAAAATTCTGTGTTGTTTTCCGTACTTACGTGTTTTGTTAGGTTAACACTAAAATAAATACAAATAATATTTACGTTTCCGAAATATCGACTCATTTTATCAACCGTAAAAATAAGTGGAAAACAAGTTAAAGGCTGTTAAACTGACAAAGCGGGTAACTAAAAATATTCCATATCTCAAAAACTTTTCAAAAGTATTTTAGGAACTGTTATACCTAAACTTTTTCAGTTTTTTTTGACACCATTTCTTGGAAGGTAAAGGCTTAAAGGACATAATAAAATTCTTACGACTTTAATCATATTAGCCGAGCCATATGAAATAATATAAAGCATTTGCTTAGAATTATTTACTTATTACACTTTCTTTTGAAAATCAATTTGGAAAATATTACTAACTAACGCTAACCAATCCCTGTTTCACGACAAATTAACATTAAGAAATGTTACCATTATGTAATTTAAATAATCAGCTAAATATTAAATTAATCAATAGCTATCTATTAGTAAAAAATAATTCAAATTAATTCCGTAGTTTGAAAGTTTATCGCCCAAAACTAAACAAACAAACAAAACAGAAGTATAGACATACATAAATGTTATTGCTAAAACAAAAAGTGCAATATTACTAAATCAAATATGAGATTAACGGAGGAACCTTTGTGGCATTGTCAATCACTGCCTTTATTTACCAATCATGAGATGCGCAATGAAAGTGGTATAGGTATATAAGAGTATACTTATGTGTAAAGTCTAAGAATTTGGTTTTTGATAATCTGAATGCGGGCGGAGCCGCGGGAAATGCTAGTTATAAATAAAATTTAAAAAATCCTCACCGGTCCTCAGGATAAAGGTCAAAAATATTGACACTTTTGGTCAACGGAAAGTATTATCAAAAAATTAGGTCAGAAAAAAATTGTAGATTAATTATTTACAAAAAATGTTTCAAATTTTTTTTTCTAAGAATCCATTCCTAGATATCGCGATATTTTTGTGGTCTTGACCGTTTTTTTTTTACTATTAACCGTAAATAAATGTTTGTAGCAGCATTTTGGATATTTTATTTGTAATTATTATAAATAAAATATCAAAAACCAGTGGGCAGACTATTATAATATCTGTACCAATTTTCAGCTCTATGCGAATATAATATGCGTAATCTTCACTTAACATTTAGTATTTGTTTTATTTCAATCGGTTCATAAATAAAAAAAGTTATGTCAATTTAAAGAATCATTTAGGGTCGAACTCGAGCGAAGCGCGGGTGAGTCGCTAGTTTAAAACAATTCTCATCATATCAATTGAGAAATATAATACTTATACCATAATTAATAGGTTATTTTCGTTTATCCTTAGTTGCCGCAGGAAAAACAAACTGCGAAATGCGTCATTTCCACCGAGACGGCGGCGTGACGACTTCCTTCTTCCATTTCCTATACGTTTCCTCCAGTCTTCTACAGAGATTTTGTAATCTGTAATTATTTCATAAATACTATTAATATAGTGAAATAGTATAAGTGTATCTAAAAGTTTAAAATTTATTGACAAGGTATTGGGGCCTTGTAATAAATTTGGATAGCTTCTTACAGTTGTTTTTTGTTTTTAGAAAAATAGAAAAAAATATATGTTTTTATAGAATACTAGCGACTCACTCTCGCTTCGCTTCGGGTGCGTCCCTAGACAAAAACAAATCTATCCCACGGGAACTGTAAATTTTTCCGGGATAATTTAACTGAGAAAGGCTATAGGCTATATATCATTCCGAAAAATGTACGCTTCCCGTGGGATAGATTTTTTTTTTGTCTAGAGACGAAACCGAAGCGAAGCGAGGGTGATGATAATATATATAGGAAAGGATGACATGCATATAACATTTTAACCGTATCGTTAATTTTGCTTATAAACTTTGATTAGATAATTACTAACTTTTTATTTACTTAGTTTGCTAATTCCAACTTAAGGTTGCTTGGAAGAGATCGTTAATTGAGCGATAAGACCGTCTCTCGTACCTAACCCTATTTCTATTTTATTTCATGTTGTAAAGGTTTAAAAGTGACAATTCAAAAGTGTTTGTAAAAGTCTATAATTATTTTGATTTCATTTGATTTGAATATTTTTTCTTGCTTTTGTGTGTGTACAATAAAGAGTATTTATCATTATTACTACTTGAAATGAATTTTGATGGCCATTAAAGTCTCAAAAAATAGCTTTTTTTCTTATTAGATACCGCAGTTTCTGTTCCATAAATACAATATTTTTTTTTTTTAAATTAAAGAAACTTTGTTTGCTAAAGGTTTATTATACAATTAATGATTTTATAGAAGATGGCGCGCCTTGAGAATGAAGTGATCGCCTCCAGGCTACTTCAACTTTATAGAAATATTGTAAATTATAATTTAACTTACAAAAAAAAAGATAAAGTAATAATATTAGTCCCGCTGAGTTTCTTTCGCCAGTTCTTAGATCTTATTCTTTCCAAACTAATAGTAGACTCATGACGTCAGTAAAAAAAATTAATAATAATTTAATGCTGAATAAAATATTTTGAATTTCAATTAAAAAAATCGGTACACACTGTATGATATCCGTTTATTATATTAGTAAACGATAGTGCACACTATACAATGTATATATAACACAAACACCCCACTAATCTACAACATACCAGGTTATTGTTAAATAATATTTAATCCTTATAAATTTTAAACTCATGCATGTAAAATTTCTATCTGCAAGCGAGCACAGCACATTTAGTATTCAGAATTAGTTAATTGAACTGTTTTCAAATAGAAGAGAACTATTTTGCTGTGAAATTGTATGTATTGGTTATTTGTTCGTTTTCATTAGTCGGAATTTATGCCTATGGCGTTATTTCAATGGACGTTCTGATATGTATTGGCGTTAAATGTACGTAATTGTCTAATTAAATTAAAGTTATTGTAATAAAAAGCTGTGGTAGCTTAGTGGTAACGCTCTTTTAGGAAACCGAGTGAAGCAGGTTCAAATCCCGGATCTTGCACCTCTGATATTTTCATGTGCGAATCATTTCCAAGGTGATTACCGCTGTCTTACAATGACGGAAAACATCATGAGGAAACCTGAATATCTGAGAGAACCTAAAAAAATTTCGAAAGTTATCTAAAGTCCGCCAACCCACACTTAGCCAGCGTAGTGAACTATGGCTTGATACCCCTCGTATTTAATGAGGGCCCGTGCCCAGCAGTGGGCTGTTAAAAGGGCTGAACACATTTTAATAAATTTACGGCTGTACTGCTGTAGTAGTTAGACTAGTCTAGAGTTTCAATGCCATAGTATGGCTGCAGATTCAGTTCTTGATTGCGACGATTTTACGTTTGATGTGTTAAAAACGTAATAATGCTATTTTTTCATATTTTTTTTATATGGACAGAGAATTATTCGCCTTTGATTGTATAAGATTCTATAATATTAAATAGATAGCAATTATATTTTTTTATACAAAAGGCAATTAGGCATACACCATATACTTGAGCGAAGTGAGGCGAGGGTCGTTGGTATTAAATATAATTTTATTTGGCGTGTCTGCCGTATCGTAAGACTGTAAACAGGTTCCGTGAGACGAAGAAAAAATGTTGGAATTCTGTAATTATAAAGTTCGAAAGTTAGAGTTGCGGCATTGATTCTTAGACTTTAATTTCGAGTTGTCTGAAACTTTGTAAAAAAACAAGGAAAAGATTTCTTTTTACAACGACAATATTGTAAAAATGAGGCAGAACACCCTTAAGACAAATTTGTCGTGTGTCTGAGTCACATTATGAATTACTGTTATGAAGCCCATGCTAACTGTCTAACCATCAGTCTGTGTGATTGGCATATATTTAAAAAGCTGTATATCCAGTTTTTAATGTTCCGTACCCAATGGGTAAAACGGGACCCTATTACTAAGACTCCGCTGTCCCTCCGCCTGTCTGTTTGTCTGTATCTCATGAACCGTGATAGTTAGTTGATATTTTCACAGACGATGTATTTCTGTTGCCGCTATAACAACAAATACTAAAAAATAGAATGAAATAAATATTTAAGGGGAGCCCCCTACAACAGATGTGTTTTTTTTTGCTCATTTTTACTCGATATTGATAACGGCAACAGGTAGACGCTTGAAATATTCACAGAATATTTAGTAATATATTCACTTTAAAAGAAATTATAATAAAACAAATATTTAAGTGTGGCCCCAATACAACAGACATGATTTTTTGGCGATTTTGTAGAAAATGGTACAGAACCCTTCGTGCGCGAGTCCGACTCGCATTTGGCCGGTTTTAATCCTTGTACCTATTAAACCATTATAAATAACCAGTTAAATTTCTCAGGACCTGTGTTATTATTGCGGATTTCATAAAGAAAGCAAAAGCTAAAAATTACGGGTTTCTATACAAAAAAAGTGTTTCATAGTTTTGTTTGTATATGAGAGTAATCGTTTTTATAATAGAGTCATACTGCAAGCGTCAAACATGTGAATTAATGGTACTAGAAGTAAACTAATGTAGCAAATAATGTAACTAGCTCTAGATTAGCTCCAGAAAAGGATATAATATAGACCGGGGAAGAATTGGTGTAAGAAATAGAGTATCCCTACTCTATGTCTATATGTATAAAACAAAATCGTGTTATTTACACCATTTATAACTCAAGAACGGCTGGACCAATTTTTATGATATTTGATTTTTTGGATTTCTCTTAGTCCAGGATAGGATAATAAGTATTAAAACATCAGAAAAATTAAAAAGAAATATTTAAATTTATATGGCTAACGTTGGCAAATAACTATTTTAAATATCTATGTAAAACGTACCTAGTGACGAACCCGAGCGAAACGAGGGTGAGCCGCTAGTAGTTATATAAGTTTATTTTTGATAATTTAACTAGTGATTCACACTTCCTAAATACGTTTTAACGATTAGTGTAGATTACTCAGCGATGAGATATTTTCCCGCAGTAAAAAGTATTCTATATGTTGACCCGGATAACCAGCCATCATCTTATCAAACTTCATCAAAATCTGTCAAGTGGTTTTCTCGTAATGTGTTCCCCGACAGACAGGCAGACAAAAATTCTAAAAATTATAAATTCGGCCTGTGCATCGATGATAATAACTATTTCCGTAAGATTTTTCAAAAAATATTTAATATACAATTTTGACTCGGTTAGAATTTTATTATATGTATACTAGTATAGATTAATTATATATTGATTATTAAATACGACATGGAAACAGCTCAAATATATTTTGTTTTATATAAAAATATTTATTTTTCAATAAGCTTTAACACAAAAACACTCTGTTTTTTTTTTAATTTTGTTGTATTTCTTTAAATTTAGAAATAATATGTAGAAACCTTTTTAGTGCTTTATAGAATTACTAGCGACTCACTTTCGCTACGCTAGGGTTCATCCCTAGATACGTTTTACCGGGTAGATTAGATTAGTTGCTATGGGTTGTATTATAATGTATTTTCCCCTGAGGATGCAGTAATTTCCTGCAGTAAAAAGTAGCCTATATCACTCTCCAGTCCTTCAACTATCTTCACATAAAAAAATCACGCCAATCTGTCACTTTATTTTGACGTGAAAGAAGGACAAACAGGTACATCATGAACGGTTACATCGATATAACAAAAATAACCGAACCGTATTCTAAATAACCAACATAAGCTATAATAGAAAATAATATTCTTTATTCATTAGAGGAAAATCAGATTGAAACAACAAAGTACTTGATACAACCATAGTTCAGGGAAAATCTGTTATAAACCGGGTTCCGAGAGGCGAGTAATATTCGCATCTAGTTTGTGTTCCACTAGAACTTGCTGCTCAAATTGGATTCTATTTCGATTGGAAATCATTAATTGATTTGTGATCTCTTAGGAATTTTGAGTACATGCTTTAATTAGTCGGTTTCTTGATGACTTCATATAGTTAAAACGGGTGGATATATCTATACATATTATAAAATCGTAACTAAGCCGAATCTGTACATTAAATATTTTTTGGAAAATCTTATTGAAATAGACATTATTATCGATGCAGAGGCCGAATCTATTGTTTTTAGAATTTTTGTCTGTCTGTCTGTCTGTCTGTCTGTCTGTCTGTCTGTCTGTCTGTTACCGCATCACAGAAAAACCACTGGAGGGATTTTGATGAAATTTGGTATGATGATAGCTGGTGATCCGGGTCAACATATAGGATACTTTTTACCGCGAGAAAATATCTCATTTCTGAAAAAAAGTACAAAAACTGGTAGGAACAAAACCACGATAATACTATTTGTAAACAGTTTAGCAAGGTAACTTACAAAATACGATAAAAACTATAAAAATAGCTTATCTTGAAAATCATATATCCTATTTTATCCATTAAAATTGTTATTTTAATTAATATTTATTTATGTGTATTTAGATACTCGACAATAGATGTCGCCATGTGTTTTTAAAATACGTAGTTTTAATTCCAAAAAAATGAATGTATGAATGTATGTAGAATTACCTACTACTAAATTACCCGCGGCCCCGCCCGTGTTGAAATTATCAATAAAGCAAACTTTTGATTTTATAAATGAGTAACTAAACACATAATAAAATTGTAAATAAGCCGAATCCGTATATTCAATATTTTTCGGAAAATCTTATTGAAATATTCATTATTAGCGATATAGAGGCCGAATCTATAGTTTTTAGAATTTTTGTTTGTCTGTCTGTATGTAACTGCATCACAGCAAAACCAATGGAGGGATTTAGATGAAATTTGGTATGGTGATAGCAGGTTATCCGGGTCAATGCATAAGGATATTTATTACAGCAAGAAAATATCTCATTTCTGAGAAAAAAATCAAAAACTGGTTAAAATAAAAGCAAGATGATACTATTAACATATTAGCAAGATAACTTAATATGTTAAAACTATTAAAAAAATCTTATCTTAAAAGAAATATCAATAGCGCTATTTTATTCATTAAAATAGTTATTTTAATGAAAACTTATTTATGTGTTATTTAGACATTTGACAATAGATGTCGCCATGTGTTTTTAAAATACGTAGTTTTAATACACCAAATTACCCGCGGCCCCGCCCGTGTTTAAATTTTTAATAAAACAAACGTTTTGACTTTATAAATTAGTAACATATTAGTAATATTTTGTTGGTCGAAACAATTTTCAAATGAGAATATTTGTAAATTTTTATTGTTTAGTAAATAATGTTAATGTTTTTTAATCTTTTAACGTAAAAATTGGGCAAATGCAAATCCAACTCGCGCATTATAGGTTTCGTATAGCAAAATACTATGTTATTTTTCTTACTTACGTTAGGTTTTGTTAGGTTAACACTAAAATAAATACCTACGAATAATATTTACGTTTCCACAATATCGACTCATTTTATCAACCGTGAAAATAAGTTCGATTTATATTATTTTATAACATTTTATGGAAAACAAGTTTATGGCTGTTGTACTGACAAAGCGGGTAACTAAAAATATTTCATATCTCAAAAACAATGAAAGAGTATTTTAGGAACTGCTCAGCTTTTTAAATTTTTCTTGGAAGGTAAAGGCTTAAAGGACACAACAAAATGCTTACGACTTTAATCATATTAGCCGAGCCATATGAAATAATAAAAAGTATTTGCTTAGAATTATTTACTTATCACACTTTCTTTTGAAAATTGTTTTGGAAAATATTACTAACTAGCGCTAATTAAGAAAAGTTATCAATATGTAATTTAAATAATCAGCTAAATATTAAATTAATCAATAGCTGTCTATTAGTTAAAAATGATTAAAATTAATTCCGTAGTTGGAGAGTTTATCGCCCAAAACTAAAAAAACAAACAAAACAGAAGTATAGACATACATAAATGTTATTGCTAAAATAAAAAGTGCAATTTAACGGAGGAACCTTTGTGGCATTGTCAATCATTGCCATTATTTACCAATCATGCGGTGTGCAATGAAAGTAATGTATAATGTAAGAGTATACTAATGTGTAAAACCTAAGAATTTAGTTTTTGATCATCTGAACGCGGGCGGAGCCGCGGGAAATGCTAGTAACAAATATTATTGTTTAATAATATATATAAAATTAAAATTATATTAATATAATTAAGTACTATAATATACGTAATAATCAATTTCTTTATTTATAGGCAGCCCAGTGGTAACGTACTTGCTTGAATAATCAGAGTAAGCGGGTTCAAATTCCGGGTCTAGTACCTCTGATATTTTTATGTGCGAATCATTTTCAACATGATTATCATTTGAAATGAAATGAAATGAGCCAAATGAGTATTTAATATTTGTTGCATATTTTCATAGATATTGTTTTGGATTTTAGTCCATTTTAATATAATACGTACGTACCTAAATATTTTTTAAAGTAATAAATGTACATGCTTACGTGCATGCAATTATAAGAGAAGAGTTTGTGGTAAGTCTAAGCTCGAGAAAATAAATAGTAACAACTTGATTCCGAGAAACCAACCCCCGCTTATGCAACTATCATTCAATATCGCATAAAATAATAATATAAGAACTCGCATAATTCAAGCAATTCTTGAAAGCGGATGTGGAAGGCATGATTAGCACTTATATTGCTAGCACTTATAAAAGCTTAAAAACAGTTTAGCTAATAAATTGTTACTATACGAAGCTTAAACGAATATTTTTGTACTGATGAAACTTGCATCTTTCAAGCAATTCTTGAAAGCGAGTGTCAAACACGTGATACCACCTATAAAAGTCTAAACGATGCCAGATCAAGAACGCCAAGTTTCTTGAACAATTTCCAATTTTATATCTACGAGATTCTCTTAAATTGATTTATAATTTGTTTAAGCACGCGGTTACTGCTTTATATGTTTGAAAAAAATACAGTTTAAACAATTTTAATACTTAAATATTTTATACTACCAGACTAACCACTGATACTGTTAATGTTTTCACTTGTATGTACATTTTTGTTTAATCTAATAATAATAATACTTTTTATTGTATAACAAACAGAAAATTTATACAGACAGTAATAAAAAAATAAACAAAGATGCACAACAGGCGGCCTTCGCTTAATGCGATCTCTTCCAGGCAACCGACCAGGTGAAGGAGAGTGTGAGAGAAACGGTAGGCTTGTACTTGGTATAATATGGTATTTTGACATACTTATACATACAATACAAATAGATAAACAATACATATATACATACAAACGTACATGCATATATACATACATACTATCTACAACAATTTTAAACTTTTACCCTTTTATGTATAGGAGCACAGACTCCCATACATAGAAGGGTAAAAGAAAAAATATTTTGTTGAAAGAAGAGAAAAGTACGTGTTTAGTCTAGATTGGTAGTAAAAAAACAATTACATGAAACAAAGATTTTAAAGATTTAAAGATTTTTATTGAACATAATAACATACATATTCAAAATAGTTAGATCGTAAGTAGCTGTATTAATATAAACTGTGTCGCAGCTATTTACGCCCACCTCTGGACAATAGGGGCAGTTATGTTCTAGGGTTAGTACAAGTACAATTTAAGTTTATATTAGTAGAGTTAATTACTATTATAATTATGTTAGTTTAGTTTCAGTTTATATTTATAGTTAAGGTAGTACAAGCAGGTTGGTAAATTTGATAGTAGAAGTAGTAAGTACTACAATAGACATATTCCTGCTACATTTATAAACATATAAATAAAAATTATCTTATATATTAAATAAAAATTATCTTATATATATCCAATTAACAAATGTTCATTAGTTATCATGAACAAGTGTTTCAGTCTCTTCATAATTGAGGTTTTGCAAAAACTTAGTCACTTCATTTTTGCATTTCCAGTAAGACATAGGATGAATGTTTATCAATGCATTCAATTTGTTGTAGATTTTAGCCGAAAGATAGTCATAATGATGTTTGACAAGTGCAATACGAGTAGGTTTCAGATTGCAAATGCGGCCTTAAAGCATAACTTTAAGTACGGCTCTTTGAGCTCTCTCCAAGCGGAGGAATCTAGTTTTCCCTGTCCCACCCCAAGCTGATAAACAGTAAGTCAATACAGACTGTGCCAGCGAGAAGTATACAATCTTCATCGTTTGTTGATCAGCAATAGTTCTAAGAGTCTTGAAGATATACATTAATTTTCTAATTCGACCAACAGCCGCCTCAACCTGGTCATTCCAAGTCATTAGAGAATCAATAAGAACGCCAAGATATAATTTAACACAGCAAGACTGCGTTAGTTTGGCGCAGGAGCAAAAGTTGTCATTAAGGTTGCAATTGTGGGCGTGGACAGACAAAGTAGAGGGGGGCAGAGACGAGGCTTTGGGAGCAAAAGCTATGAAGGTCGTTTTGCTAACATTAACTGTCAGTAAATTCTTTGCGAACCATTGCATCACTATCCTTAATGTAGACTCAGCGAGGAGTCGAGCCTCCTCCCAAGTTGGTGCCTGTATGAGAAGGGCAGTGTCATCAGCATAGGCATACACTTTAACATTATTGAGTGTTAGATTGCATAAATCATTCACGTATATTAGGAATAGTGTTGGTCCGAGGACGCTACCCTGAGGCACGCCAAACGAAAGAGTCACTTCATCACTGATATGATTGCTTATGCGAACTTGCTGTGTGCGATTACTAAGGTAACTCTTTAAGAATATAAAGTCTAAAAAGTAGATATTTCCTCGTGGTCTAATACTATATTATAGTACTAATAATGTCGTCCTGACCAATTTCGATAACGGCGGAAGTCTCACTGAGACTAGCCTGCACAGAAGATACATCTATATATTAATACGTGAAGCAAAAACTTTGTAGCCCTTTTTACGAAAATTGCGCGGACAGAGGAGTATGAAATTTCCCACACTTATAGTTTATATAGAGATGAAGTGCAGAATGTGAATATTTTTTTTAAATTATGCATAAAGAATACATTACATCAATAAAAAACATTACACACACTACCATGTATTTGACACACAGACGCATATATACTCTTATGTTTATTGTTAAAGTCTGTGGTCAAATTGAGAATAGATTAATATTGTAATATACGCAAGACAATAAATATATAACTTAATGAATTATGGTTGATTTTCAACCACGCGGCGATCACTAGTACGAGTATATGTAGATTGTAGAGTGGTGAAGTGACAGTTCGACACAACTCGTGACAGATTAGGTTCAGGTGTGATGATTTTAACCTACTCTCTGAGATACAGTAGTGCACTGCCATCATGCTGACTCCAATCCACTCTTGAGTATTTCATGAAAGTAAAACTTGGCAATTATTTGCATTGATGCGGGTGTAGGCACAAATATATACATACACATCCTTTTTTATACTTGTCCATTTTATATTAAGACCTTTTTATTAACTTTTTTTTATACATCATATCTTGTGACATATTGAAAAAAAGAATAGAAAAAAAGTATCGACCTTTAAAAGGCAAGCACGAATTTTATTGTTATTGCTAATAATATATATTATTAAAATAATCGAATATTGTTGCAATGGCCATACGGGAATCGAACCCAGGACCTCACGACATTTTAGCTATTAGAACAACGATCTCATTACGTTCCATTAAAGTAATGCTATGAAAAATATTACATACATGAAATATAAAAACATTGAAACAACAAAGGCTTAATAATTAAATTTTCTTTAGACTCGCGTACTAATAGTAAAAATAGAAGGCATAAATGAATATACGTTTTTTGCTATATCCAAAGCTTATTTCTAAATAGAATAATCGAATTAACAAAACTGTCGTTAAGAGAGCAATTTCGTTAGTATCTAATATTGTTTTGCGCTACGTAGCGAGGATTTTAATTTTATACATTTTTTTTTTATCTATCGTTGTCATTGTGATAATAACTTTTTGGTTAAATGCTACACTTTACTAAAAAATGTATGTATGTATGTAGGTATTCAGCACTTTTTAACGTCCCACTGCTGGGCATGGGCTTCCCTTCAATACGAGGGCAATCAGGCCATAGTCCACCACGCTGGCCAAGTGCGGATTGGCGGACTTCACATGTCATGACTTTCGAAAACTTGCTAGGTTTTCTCAGACATGCAGGTTTCCTCATGATGTTTTCCTTCACCGTAAGGCAAGTGGTAATCATGATAGAAATGATTCGCACATGAAAATATCACAGGTGCAAGACCCGGGATTTGAACTCGCTTCACTCGGTATCCCAAGGGAGCGCGTTACCACTGGGCTACCACTGCCTTTTCGCTAAAAATAGGGACTTTTTTTATTCAATTCGTTCATTACAAAAAGAATAATTAATAAACGATTGAGAAAATATTATATAATACACACAAAAACTAAAACACACTTTTGAAGTCCATGAAAAGTTAAATAAGTCAATTAATGTTAAAACAAAAGAGTTTTTAATTGTTTGTTTTCTGTCAAAGTAACGAATCTATTTAAATTTTTGCATGCTAAGTATGAAATAGACTTTTTTTCCATCAGAAAAGTTACTTTTTTTACGTTCTTAAACAAACTTATCTATACTAATATTATAAAGAGGAAAGATTTGTTTGTTTGTTTGCACCGAATAGGCTCCGACACTACTGAACCGATTAAGATGAAATTTGGTAAGAAGAGAAGAAGAAGAAGAGATAGTTTGAGGCCCTGGGAAGGATATCAGATAGTTTTTATCCCTGAAATCGTCCCTTAAGGGGGTGAAAATGGGGATGAAAAATTTCTATGGGGAATCAACCTAGGCATGAAACCGAGCGAAGCGAGGGTGAGTCGCTAGTATTTCATAAAAATATTTACCTCAATAGGTATCGAAGCAGCGATCTCTGTCAAAGATGTGCTGTATTATAATTTTGTTTTATAAGAAAATAATTTTTAGGCACAAATCTAATAACTACAAAGAAGTATATGAATAAAATATTATTTTTCGGTTAAAACTGAAGTAAGTTTCATTCGAATTGACGTGATTTAAAGTGTTTTATAACGACTGTTCTAAAAACATCCCCTCTAAGGAAGGAGGAAGCGTAGGAAATGGGACGGGGAAGTCGTCTCGCTCGTCGCTAGAAAATGTCACATATTACCGTGTGCTTTTTTCCATATTTACATAATAATAACACTGAAATATTTCAAATAGAATTTACTTTATTATTAAAGGCAGTATTATCTTTAGCAATGGATGACAATAAGTACATTAATATATTAAAAGTTTCCGTGTATGTTTGTTGCAAATTGACATTTCAAATAAAGATAACCTATATATGAGGAACTTAAGTATATACATATATTAATCTATTCTTACTATAGAGTATAATCAAAATCGTTATATCCTCATGAATACGTTGGTTATACGTAATTTAATATTTTATTTTCACCCAAAATGTGGCTAAGGCGTAAATTCAAAAGTATTAAGCTCATAAAAATGCATAAAGTAAGAAATTAATGTTGAAAACGCCTTAAATCATTTAATCCCCGTCTTAAAGTAGCACTATCAGGTTAAAATTTTCTTAACAGAAAATTTCCAGGCGCTCTAAAATCTAATTATATTTAACTAACTTGAAATACATATTCATTTTCATAGTTATGCAGTAAAAGCATAATATTTTATTATTCACATAAGATGCGTTTTTATTAGGGCTGTCTGTGGAGTATTTTTCACTAGTTTTTACACGTGGTTTTACTAGCAATATTTATACTTATAAGTCATAAAAAGATAACAAAAACTCATCTTTATATATAAAAACGAATTGATTAGTCATGAAATCTCAGAAAGTGTTACAAACTTGAAATTTTTCAGGTAGATAATGATTACCGGTACTAAAAAGTATTTATGGAAAATCAAGCCATAAAGTATAAAAATTCGTTATTTTTGGAGCAAAGAGCATGAGCAAAGTCGCGGGCAAATGCTAGTATGTTAGAGTAAAATCATATCAAAATATACTTTATTCAAATAGACTTTTACAAGAACTTTTGAATTGTCAACTACATTTTTAAATTTAAATTAAATGTCAGTGTAGTCAGTCCGCAAGGAAACTACGGAAGGCAGTTCTGCTGAGAAGAGCCGGCGAGAAACTCAATAGTTGCCCATTTTAAAAATATTATTAGTTTATAATATTGCAATACAATATATTATGTTCGTAGCATACGTGAGTATCAACTACTACACATTACCACACATTTTACATCTACAAAGTATTCTGTGACGTAATAAAATACTTTGCTTTTATTTTAAATTTTTGATTTAAATTAAGTGACATGCTCAATATGAAGCGTTTATTAATTATATGTATACGTACATACAACTTGTATACTCTATACAAGATTTATTCAATTTTTGAAGACTAAAGCTTGGTGTTATCAGTTTGTCGTTATTTGTAGTATTTATTTTGTGTCTAGCACTGTTTCTTAAGTAATAAGAAATTTGTCGAACAGACATAACAATATATGCTCTTATGCATATTGAGATGCAATCGTAACCAACTTTTCAAAAAAGTTCTCGTAGAGTATCCCAAGCTTCGATTTTATTTCTAGTTGTTTTTATGATTTAGCTATATAAAATCAATAAATAAATACATACATGATAATCTAATCTACGAATTTCACAGTTCATTAGGTGTAGCGATATATCAAAACTAGCGACTCACCCTCGCTTCGCTTTGGGTTCGTCCCTAAAAAAAACAAAGCTATCCCATGGGAACCGTACATTTTTCCGGGACGATATATAGCCTATAGCCTTCCTCAGTTAACGGGCCATCCAATGCAAAAATAATTTTTCAAATCGGATTAGTGGTTCCTGAGATTAGCGCGTTCGACCAAACAAACAAACAAACTCTTCAGCTTTATAATATTAGTATAGATTTATAATGTGTAAGGCATAAAAAGATCGATCTGTTAAACATATAAAAACACCGATTACTTTGATTATAACAATTTTTTACTATATTTTTTCATTAAAAATCTCACCAAGTTTTACAAGATAACAAAGGACGGTTATTGTCAGAGTATCGATAAAAGGTACTCAGTATAAAGGCCATTTCAAGGAAAAGAGCACATAAGGACGTAAACGTGATGTAGGACTCATGTACCGATATATGCAAGGCTAGCTTTTTCTTAAGAAGAAAAAAATATTAATATGAAAAATATCGGCAACAACATAATTAGGTTGGTTACGGGTTCGATCTCATTTGGGTAATATTTCACCTACCACAATGTTTTCGAATCATAGTCTCACAGCAAACTATAAAAGGCGACGATTAAGTATGTAGCATAAAATTATATTATTATATATTGGGATATTAACACACAGCACCATCTAGTTCCATGGCAAGCTACGAGGCCTGTGTTATAGATACCAAATAGTTGATACACTACACATATATGACTTTAAATACAAACATATTATAAATATAAACACCTATGACTGGAGTACAAACATTAGTGCTCACCACACAAACGAATGCTCCCAGCGGGACTCGAACCCGCGACCGCTGGCACAGCAAGTAAGATCACTTATTTTCTTCTTTTAATTAATTCTTAAGTTTTATTTTTGTTACTATTAATATAAAAAAAATTAAGTAAAGTCTTTAATATTACGTAAAGTCGTAAGATATTTTTATAAAAATGAAGCATGTTGTATTCTCCTATAATTGTATTGAATAATAGGTTAAGTTTTGTTTAAACAAAACTAGTGTGTGTACTAGTGTAAGTTTTTTTGTGTACTAACGTTGGAGATAATAATAAAATAAATGAATAAATCACTACAAACTGAGCCTCAACGTGTCGTCAAATTATGTTATCATTATTACATTATAATTTTTATTTCTACACATTTTTCAATATTGTCAGTGTTTCTATTAAATTTTATTATTCAAATTAATGTTTGAAAATATTGTTAGACTAATGTAGATAAAAAGAAATTGTTTGAGGCAAATATTTATATAATCGTACTAACATTCACTATCTGTTGAGGGCAGTAATAATTTATTTCAGATTCACAAATTCAAAACCTAAAATCTTGAAAAAATTGACAAAAATTCAAAATTTGAATAATAATTATATGTAAATAAACACGAACGACTTATCGCTCGAGTACATCTCTATAAAAAGGAAAAACTGTATATTCGATGTGATTTTTAATAATTGGGGATTTTTATATCCTTACAAGGATATCTAAATCATAAACATTTATATTATTATGTTTACTAGTGAATTACCCTTTTTTCGCTCTGGTTCAGTTTCCTAAAGTGTTAATCAAGGTCATAGTCTAGCTTTTTTAATGTTGGGAAATGCATTTACGCATACCACCTGAAGATATACAGGTGGTGATGTGGGACTCACCGGCTAGAAAAGCCAGTACTACCCATTAAAACTCAACAAAACCTCCCCCGTCTTAATGTTGCATCGCAGGATCACTTACGCACTCAACTACGACGCTCCGACGGCAGGTCTGCTGAAGAAGACCACAACAACCATGGGGTTGCTCCGCAATCAAATCTGCTATCAGAGAAGTACCAGGAGCAACCCGCATGGTGCCCACCGAAGTGAGCAGGTCATAATCTACCTTCCACCAACCCCCCAAGAAAAAAAAGGTCATATGTGTTCAAAATTTCACATGAATCCAAAACGTTTCAGCATGAAGAACTCACAAATATACAAACATACATACACAACACTCGTACATACTTTGATATTTACTTATATATTAGTAGACTAATATATAATAGAAATAGTAAATTAATTAGCAAATTTATCAAAATGGTCAACCCTAGAGTATCGCTGTGCAGTACCTACAGGGTGTCCGTAGCAGTAAGCCTTTGTAGCGTTCCTTTACGTCCCGTTTAGTAAAATGTTCACTGGATAAAGCTGTAAAAATATTGAGCAAAAATGTATGCAATTGGAATTCGCTTCATGTTGGAATTCTTCCTCTTTTAATTGATATCTTTTATCATTATAACTTAGCTGTTTTTAATTAATTATATAGGTATGCTTATATACTAGTAATCTACCTCGGTTTTGTATGCTTGCTTTCGTCTCAATGAATGTATTTTCTATACAAGTACATAGGTATAAATGTAGTCCCCTTCAGTACTTACAGGGTTAAATTTAAAAAAAACCACCATATCTATGAAAACCTACACAACACATCTATGAAAATAAATAAAATTGAAGTGTCTGTTTGTAATGTCAAAGTAACTTATAAGACTTTTTTTCTTTAATTTTGCCTATCTGTCTGTTTCTTCCGACTAATCTCCAAAACGGCTGGACTGATTTTGATAGGACTTTCATTGGCAAATAGCTGATATTAGAAGAAGTAACTTAGTTTACTTTTATTTCAAAAAAGAATTAGGGTACCGCGCAAAAAAATTAAATTGGATGAAATTGTGAACAAAATCCGCGACGCGATCCAAGCGAAGCCAGGGTAAATCGTTAGTTATTACTAAATTTCACGTAAAGCTATCTGTATTAAGCTGAAATAATTTATAACAATTGTTGATATTACAATACTTGTATGATTATCATATTTTTTATAATAAATTAAACCCATACAATGAAGAGTCTCCTGACACTGAGGAAATTGGATACATTTCCTGAATTCGTCCTTTTTAGGCTCACAGGATATTACGAGGTGTGAATAGCATGGGTAAGCTAATTAAATTATATTTACATATTATAAAAACTTCATTAGGATCGTACATTTATATATTTTTGAATAATTTGTGTGCATGAGACATGTTGTTTCACTCACTTTAAAAACACTAACCCAATGGGCAATTGTAGGCAGTGGTAGCTCAGTGGTAACGCGCTCGCTTGTGAAACCGAGTGAAGCGGGTTCAAATCCCGGGTTTCGCACTTCTGATATTTTCATGTGCAAATCATTTCTAACACAATTACCACTTGCCTTACGGTGAAGGAATACATCATGAGGAAACCTGTATGTCTGAAAAAACCTAACAAGTTTTCGAAAGACGTGTAAAGTCCGCCAACCTGCACTTGGCTGCAGCGTAGTGGACTATGGCCTGATCCCCCTCGTATTGAAGAGAGGCCCGTGCCCAGCAACCCAAAGTCTTTCGAAAACTTGATAGGTTTCCTCAAACATGCGGGTTTCCTCACGATGTTTTCCTGCACCGTAAGGCAAGTGGTAATTATGTTAGAAATGATTCGCACATGAAAATATCAGAGAGTGCGTTACCCACTGGGCTACCACTGCCCTAAAAGATTTATATTTTAATAAAAAAGATTTACATTTTAGTAAAATCACACTTGCACAGTAAGTAAACGCCTTGACAAAATCGGAAGGCGGAAAAAAAACATAGTGGCGCCATCAGGCGTTACATTAAAAAAATAAACAAGCAAACACTCATCGCATACAGCCAACTATCAAAATAAAATTTAAGCTAATAACCTTACCCCTTTAAATCAAAGAAATCGTAAAAAGCTTGACTACAAACTAATAGAAGAAAGTCTCCAAAAGTTCCCTAAAAAACTTAATTCTTTTAAAGATCGATTAAACACACGGAAAATTTTAAACATTTGACTTGGTTCATTACGATTCGACAGGTACCATCAAAAGTTAGTACTGAATCGAACAACGTATTTCAGACACGTATTGGATGGCATCATCCGGTATGTCACGTAGGTCATTCCACAAATACAAATTGCGGACCTTTTTATCGCCTGATTTTGGGTATACTGCCATTTTATGCAGAAAGATTGCTTTACATTGTACAGAAAAATTTACTATCCTTTTACTGTCTATCTCGATACGTTTTCTAAAAAAATAACAAATTAATAACTAAAAATTGAAGAGTGCGTGTATGAATGTGTACACGCGCAAGAAGTAAAACTTCTGTAGGTTATCGGTACTCTTTATGAAATTCAATTTATGTTTTAAATAATTAGGATAGGTGAGATACTAAAAATAACGCATATTAGCTATATTACAATCATATATTTATAGAATATCAATTAAGGAAAGAATATTATATATCATTTGTCAGACAATAACAACGCTTACCATGGCAACATACGTACGTACATACATTTTTTCGTAACGCATTCACCAGCTTACCCCCCAAGTCAAGCGTGCGTAAAGAAGTTTTATTTCAAAACTGTTTAGCATAATAAGAACTTTTTGTAAAGTTGGTTAATAGCTATATCTAATAAATCTCTATTACTTACGTACTAAATGTCTACAGTATATTTACGTTCAAAAAACTGGGCTCAGTGATTAGATAACAGCTAGAAGATTTGATAATATATAATAAACTCTTGAACTATGTATATATAACTATAATTTAAAATGTTTGTCTCTCTGTATGCGTTTATCTATAAAATAGCAATCTAAAAACATCAATGAGATTTTCAGTTGAGAGGATCTGGTCAGAAGAAACTTAGGTTACTTTTGAATAACGTACACGTTACACTACCCATACTCCATGGTTCCATTATCTTTAAGAATGAATATTTTAGGCATCCCTATTTTTTAAGAAAAAAAAATTATAAGCTTTTCATTACTTAACATTACTTAAGAAAAAGAATTATTTAAAACTAATGATTTAAAGTTTTCTAAACTAGATTATAAGCTCAGAATAATATACCTATTATTTAATTAAAAATACGCAATATATTAAAATTGTTTTTTGAGTTGCTTACTTTTGGTGCTTTGTTGTATGAACTCGTTTCAAGTAAATTTTTTCCGACGATTGGTAAATTAGTATGAAACCATTTGCAGACATTGAACTCCAGTCCCATTGGTTTAGACTAATTTAGAAGTTGGTTAATACTTGTGACTTTTAACTTTTCCCTCTCGAATTGCACAAATTCTTACCTAATTATACCTATTTCTAATATTTGTTTTAAATATTAAATAGTAAAAAAGAAAGAAATTAAAATTTACCTCTACCTCTGAAAGCTTTCCGCAAATATAGTATTATGTGCTATTATGCAGTATGAAACAGCTGTTTATGGTATTATGTGCATATATACAGGTAGCATTCATTCTGTGATGGAATCGAATGAATGACCATCGACAAACGTCAAATATCTATACCATATGCACTGAGATAGACGTCATCCTATTTAGATAAATATTATGAAAGCTAAATAGATTTATTATTCTACTATGTTAAATTTTATTATCTATACAGATAAATAAAATTGGAGTGTCTGTTTGTAATATTAAAATAACCGCTTTTTACTAAATGCATATGGATGTATACACGGTACATATACCAAAACAACATTTTTTACAATTTTTGTCTGTCTGTCTGTCTGTCTGTCTGTCTGTCTGTCTGTCTGTCTGTTTGTTCCGGGTAATCTCCGAAACGGCTGGACCGATTTTGACGGGACTTTCACTGGTAGATAGCTGATGTTATAAGGAGTAACTTAGGCTACTTTTATTTTAGAAAAAGAATCAGGGTTCCGCGAAAAAAAATTTAAACCCATAAAATTGTGAACAAAATCCGCGTACGGCGTACGCACCCGAGCAAAGTGAGGGTAAATCGCTATATAATTTAAATGAATATCTTAGAAGTAGCAAGCTACTATTTATGTATAAACATAGCTAACCGTGAAAACGTATCTAGGGACGAACGCGAGCGAAGCGAGCGTGAGTCGCTAGTTATACATATAATTACAGGGAACCCTTGTGATGAGTATATACTAGTAGGACCAAACTTTACTTTCCCATAAGATTTATTTCTTAACAAACCCATCTCCATGTTCAAATCAGATTAATACTTCCCATGATAAAAAAAATATTTAGGTTAAGTGCCTAAAATAATAGGGACAAAATCAATAGCAGAACGCAGGTATAGACAATCTTTAAAGTAATATCACACTGGGAAGGCAAAAGTTTTTTCAGAATTTTGTTACCTTATTTAGCGGAAGTAAAAGAAAATTGCTTTAAAGGTGTAAAGTACTTGGCGAGCTTTTATAGTTTTAATTATCTGATGATCTAATTAAGGATTTCTTAGAAAACTATATAGTATGCTACAATTATCGAGATAGAACCTTATAATTCTGATAGCTTTTTGGACATACTTATATTTATAATAGTTTTTTGTCATTTAAAATGAAACTGAATTTCAAATTATTTCACAGTTTTATTTAGATTTTTTGATTAAAATATTTAAAATTAAAAAAAAAAACCGCAAGATCAGAAAACATTTTTTCGAATAGTCGGGAAAATCTAAAATAGTGTTGGAGTACTAATTGTGTATGGAAAATATGGTACAATTTTTCAATTCCAAAAAATTTTTTAGAGTTAAAAAGTTGCACCACATTAAAAATCTATATAGCCTTTGTTTGTACGAAATGTAGTTATTCGATCTACAAATATCCTATATCATTATTTATACATCAAATATCTGTATAAAATTAGTTAATTTCATAGTACATAACTAAAGCCCTTATCAAAACTTCATGTTTTTGCTGTAATCTATTTAAAAAGAAATGCTATAATCATTTTAAAGACCAACTAGTGACTTACCCTCGCTTCTCTCGTGTGCGTCCTTAGGTACGTTTTAATTTTTTTCAGCGAAACCCTAATTCTTTTTCTAAAATAAAAGTTGCCTAAGTTACTCCTTATAATATCAGCTATCTGCTAGTGAAAGATGGATGTAGGGTACCACCATGCAAAATTTCATTTAAATCGGTCCAACAGTTTCAGAGATTTGCCCGTACAAACAGACAAACAGACAGAGAAACAAAAAAATTGAAAAATATATGGATTTGTTCTATTTCTCTTTTTACATCCCCCTGACTCGGTTTTTAGCATTTTTTTTCTATGTACAGACTTTCGACCTCTACAATTTTATTACATGTATAGATTTTAGCCGTACTTTACTAGATTCTAAGTTAAATATTCATAAATTACCCTTATAAGTTTTAACTATTGTACCACAGGGCTAATATTATGCCTCTGAGACCAGAAAAATTAACCCTGTTTTATTGCTAAAATAAATGTAATACTATTTGGTTTGGTAGGTTCGTACTAAAAAAAGCTACTTAGAGAATCTTTCCTCCTAAATGTTAATCAGGTATTTACCAATCATAAGGACCTTACCGTAAATTATAAAAAAAAATCATCTAAGTATAATACCTATGCAGCAATGGTAACTGCATCAAATTAACACAACTATTACCCTACTCTTAACATCTAAAAATATACCACAAATTCTTAAGACCCTTTTTTACAACTTCTCAAAAGTTACTTATAAGAAAAGGCCTCTCTACACTTCATAACCTTTGTCTAAAACGTATTGTTCTGGTGGTGCGGCAATTTTTATGAACAAAGCCCGTATAGAATTCGTGTAGTACCCCTCGGTTAGAGAAAAGCGGTCAGCCATTTCATGAAATAAGTTTCCCATCAAATAGGCTTTGTCACTTGAGTTTTTATGATATTTTCCTTAGTGACCTAGTTCAGAATTGAATGGCGTACTAGCCAAAATGGCTGAACAAGTTTCAATGTTACTATTTTTGAGGTTAGTTTGCTAAACATTTGATGGAAGGAGTTGTACAATATTAATATTATTTTGTCCAAAATAAAGACACAGCCATCTACACCATATAAAATATTTTAGATATCCTACTTAAACGTCAGAAGTTATTTTCTTCTAATAAAAATCTTGGTACCAGACTGAAACATTCGCACTAATCATACACCTCTATGCTAATACTGTAAAGGAACACATCGTAACAAAATCTCAAAATAGAATTGCGACGAGACCTAAGCCCAGCAGTGGGACCTTAAAGCTACTTAATGCGAAAACTGAATTGTTATTATATAAATCTATTAAGATTCCTGAATAAGAACAGAAATTGTACAAATTACTATATGATGTTCTCCTGGTCGATTTCGGTTACGGTGGCCAATCTCATTGAGACTAGCCAACTGCGCAGGAGATATCATAGTTCACAAGTGTGCGCGCAGACAAAAGTGCACTCGCTATTTCTTTTTACTCTTAAGGTCTGATGGGACGGTACTTCGACCAGATCGGTGAAAATAAAATTAACCGGCCCCCAGAATTCATTGATAATTTCTTGACAAAAAACTCCGTAATTAAATTTGCGACGACTAGGACTCGAACCTAGGACCTCCGGATCTGCAGTACTCCGTAGATGCTAGCCACTATACCGCTGAGTTAATGTATAATATATTACTTATGAAGCATAATATACTCGTAGCTCTGATATTATTATTTTTTTCATCTCTTTAATTAAATTCTTATAGATCCATTGAAATTAAAAATTAACGCTCATTTCTAATTAAGCGTTCCATATCACATTATAAAAGGAATAGCTAAAAGATCTGACAAGAATTACATACAATTTCTTGCCACAAAGCGTTTTAAAACGGTTCCTGGGATGTAAATTCTCTATAGCCTCAAGGCGAGGCACAAATGAGCTTGATATTAAATTGTAAGGTGCTAATTCTAACTGAAGGTAAACAGATATTGTTGTACCAGTAATGTTCTTTTGAATTTCTTAATCATCTTGTAAATTAATTCGAGTCTTCATTTGAATAATGAAAAGGGTATCTCAATTGTCTTCTATAAATGGAATATACGTCGAAGGTTATTAGATCACGTGATTATATAAGGTGGGGGATGCTATTGTTTTCAACCCATTTTGAGGTCTCACTGCTGGGCATGGGCTCTTATTGAGAGAAAGAAGGATTAGGCCATAGACCGATTTCATATGTCTTTCAAAAACTTGGTAGGTTCTCTCAGATATGCAGGTTTTTCTCACAATTTTCATCGCTGTAAACTTGGTAATCATGTTGATAATGACCCGATTTGAACTCGCTTCCATCGGTTTCCCAAACAAACATTACCACTAAGCTACCAGTGCCTTTAATAAGGAATTTAGCTAACTATAATAATTCTTTTTTCCTACCTTCTCTCACTTATGTAAGGTTTTTTGATTTATTGAGCAATTGTTATTAAAGTAGCAGTGTAAAGCGTAGGTAAATTAATAGCATAGTGAACTACATACGTATGATATTGACTAGATATTATTATTATTATATATGTGTAATGTAATATATGTAAGTGATTTGTACTTAAAATTAATTTGAAAGAACAAAGAAGTCCTTTTGTACATTTAAAATATATCATAATAAGACACTAATAATCAATTATGTAGAATATACTTAACAAATGCTTGAATAGATTTTAGTTTTTCGAAAAAAAAAATAGGTTGTAATAAGCACCTACGTTATACATACATATATTTAAACTATACAATGTACAGTTATTTTATTTTATTGGAACACTGTATTCGGTTATTAATGCATGATTTTTCTGCTTTTTAAAGTTGTAGTTGTAGCGTAATAACAGTGGGTCTAGGTTTTCCTCAATAAATATATGTATGTACATATCGAAACTGCTAGTTGGTAGTTCCAGAGATTACTGCGTTCAAACAAACAAAGAAAAAACGCTTTAAGTCTATATACTAAGTAGTAGAACCCGCGGCTTCGCTCGCGATAAAACTACACAATAAAACTCTTTGGTTTTATGCTATTATTAATAATGTATGGAAGTCAGCCCGATTTGTTCACATTTATGATTACAGCTCTGTTCCCTTGAGTAGTAGCATGATGATATATAGCCTATAGTCTCCCTCAATAAACGGGCTATCTAATGCAAAAAGAATTTTTCTAATCAGATCAGTAGTTCCTGAGATAAACGCATTCAAACAAACAAACAAACTCTGCCTCTTTATAATATTAGTATAGATATGGATTACGTTCCAATTCAATACTATCAACATTTTAGTAATCGTTACGCTATTAAGAAGTAATAATTAAAAAAAAACTGCTTTATATAATTTAAAATATAGGTATGTTACGAAAATAAAACTTAAAAGTGACCATACTTTAATTTAAATCATAGCTACTTATTAATACTAGCAGTCATTCCAGGTTTTGCCCCTACTTTGATTTAATTTTGCCCGATCCCGAAATCAACCCTTTTCCCTTGAAAGTTCGAATTTCTAAAATACTGAAATACGTGTTTCATTAAATTTACCTAAGATAATAAATAGCAAATTTTAAGTTTTGTCAGAAAATTATTATTCACGTAAACTTTTGCAACCCTTTCACCCCATTCTTTAAGGGTTGAATTGTTCAATTTGAGGTTTTGTAAGAAATCTTTTGTAACGGTTACTTGTGTTGTATAGGCACGTTTGGCTCAGTTTGTAGTGTTTCTGCGCCAGCGGTCGCGGGTTCGAGTCCCGCTGGGCGCATTCATTTGTGTGATGAGCACAAATGTTTGTACTCCAGTCATGGGTGTTTATCTTTATAATATGTATGTATTTAAAGTTATATATGTATAGTGTATCAACTATCTGGTATCCATAACACGAGCCTCGTAGCTTACCATGGAACTAGATGGTGCTGTGTGTTAATATCCCAACATATTTATATTTATTTAAGGAACAGTATTTAAAAATATTACGTTTATTTAATTTAGTAATATTATAACTATTTAACCCACGCGAGAATCGAATTTATATCCAAATACTGAATACCACATCAAGAATGAATATATAGTGATCTAGTCTATATTATTCTAGGTTAGGATGCATATTAGCATTCACAAATCCCGTCGCGTAGGATGCTCTCATTTGCATATGTTCAGATAATTGTTACTTCGCGTAATATTCTGCAGTCATAGTGAGACTAACACATTCCCTTCGTTTCATTTAAGATGTATAGTTAATATAACTCATGACGGTATTTCAGTACTAGCATAACGTTGTATCTAGGCTTTACTATATTCTAGATGTCATACTCGTATGTACTTGCAATATTCGTATGCAATTACTAGGATTTATTGTTTTCAAAGACAGTTGTATAGAATTGAATAAAATATCCTTAATATTCTAGTGGTAGTTTAACTTATTTAAGCTGTTTGTCTGTTTGGTTAGATCAACTGCAATTTGTGTGTTTTTCTATGAGATCATGATTATCGATAATCAGTCCTTCATAATCTACTGTTGGATATAGGAATCTTGAGATAGTCAAGGTGTGCCATTGAGCGATCTTAAGCTTTGCGTATCCAGTCTTTAGCAGCCACTCGGCGGCAGTCATCGCACTATCTTCAGGAGAGCCTCCTGAACTCCGTTTCTCTAGACATGGTCTCCAGTCGAGAACCTGCATCTTCCAACAGTTATCAGTTCTCCTGCCGATATGGCCAGACCACTACCGTCTAGTGCAGTCTGCTGATTTTATGAATAGCATCGATTACATCGGCTTTCTGCCTTACAAATTCATTTCTGAATTAGTTTTTTAAAGAAATCTCAAAGATAGCTCTTTTCATAGCACACTGACCCTTAATTTGTGAACCAGCTTTGATAATACTTTCTTAGATTTACGCGAATGTTTGACATTTAAATAAAACTATCTTTTCGGATTTTTTCGCGGATTTATTTTGATTTTTGGTTCCCGACGTTTCGATTGCTTTACAGCAATCATGGTCACGGGAGAGACTGAGGTGTTAGATGTCTCAAAGGTATTATATAGTTGTTACAGACAGCCTACCCACAAATAACAAAATGAATTCAAAAAACTTGAAAATTGGCACCAAAGTACCTTACAATATTTGTTAATTTTAATTTTAAAACATTTTTATAATTTTAATTACTTTTATATTATATAATTTTATATAATTTATTTAATTTTAGCTTTATTATTATAATTATTACAATTTTTTAGAAAATTTATTGATTAATAATCTATATTTAGTGTTGCCATTATTATATTTATAACTATAAAGAAAAAATAAATTATTAATTATTTAAGCCACATTATTATTCTATGTGTAATTTTTAAATTACACATAGAATAATAATGTGGCTTAAATAATTAATAATTTATTTTTTCTTTATAGTTATAAATATAATAATGGCAACACTAAATATAGATTATTAATCAATAAATTTTCTAAAAAATTGTAATAATTATAATAATAAAGCTAAAATTAAATAAATTATATAAAATTATATAATATAAAAGTAATTAAAATTATAAAAATGTTTTAAAAATGTTTTAAAATTAAAATTAACAAATATTGTAAGGTACTTTGGTGCCAATTTTCAAGTTTTTTGAATTCATTTTGTTATTTGTGGGTAGGCTGTCTGTAACAACTATATAATACCTTTGAGACATCTAACACCTCAGTCTCTCCCGTGACCATGATTGCTGTAAAGCAATCGAAACGTCGGGAACCAAAAATCAAAATAAATCCGCAAAAAAATCCGAAAAGATAGTTTTATTTAAAAAAACCAGCTTTGACTTGAGTGTCTAGGTTACGGCGCCGTAGGTTATAACAGGCAAGACGCACTGGTAAAAGACTTTACCTAAATATCCCACTCGAACTCACTAATCAGCCTATATAATATAGTCATAGTTTATGGGTAGAAGAAGCTCTTACCCATTGTAGTGGGGTGCCTAGCATATCTAGCATATATATTACATATATAATGTATTAGTCTTGGAGTGAACGAGTAGAATAAATCAGAGCGTTATCCAGAGCGGTTGTTTCTATTAAAATCTCCCCGCACCCCACACCTCATGGCGACCCTGCCATGCCGTGGCGTGGGCGAGTGTCGGGTGACCGGCGAATCTCGCAACGCAGCGGATTCCTGTGTGCCTCGGTGTAAGTTATAGAACACTTTAACTTTTATAACTTGTGAAGTGGATTAAATTAATTTATATAAACGGAAAATAATTATAAACAAAATGGGGAAATCATATTCAAAAACGGAAGACAAAGAAGTAATGATTACGCAAAATACAGCCGGCAGCAACGGTGCTGGAATTTCAGATAAGGATATAGAGACCCATATCCTGACCAACAACATCCTGATCTCAGTGGTTTTGGTGGTATTCATTGCTGCTACAGTATGCTTGGGGTGTAAAATTTGGAGAAAGAAGGAAAGAAAATGGATGGAAAAGAGGATGCAGACAGAGTTTATTAGGAGAATTCGACAAAGGCTTTCAGGGAGATTCAATGCTACAGATGCTGCTGGGAGTGATGCTGCCTAATGACGCAAGGATCTGATTCGCATGTCTAGTGCTAGACGGCCAGAGTACCTACTTGAGTGAAGGTGAAAGTGAAGTGAAAATAAGTGTTAAAACGTGTCTACCAAAATTCCCCCCATTATTATAATTTTTTTTTTTATATTTTATCTCTCGTTGCCGTTATTTTGTGCGTAAATACAGAAATTTAAGAACTGTTTTAAGGACTATAATAAATACATAAATTTTAGAACTTATTTTAAGGACTATAATATTTAGTGTAAGTGAATAACTATGATATATGGAACAGAATTTAGAGTTTATTTTAAATAAGTTAAATATAATTCAAGTTGATTTAAGAAAGTTGGGCCCTACTAGAAGGTTAAAATATGAAGGTAAAATTAATGATAAGATTTTAGAAGCAGAAAAGTTATTTTTAACGTATAAAGATATTATTAATATTATTGCTAAACAAGAAAGTAAAGTAGAGTTAGTAGGTTATGTTTACGAAGTATTAAAGGAACGTATTGAGTTCGTATATAATAAAATTTTAACATATAAAATTAATTGTACAATGGAAACGTCAAAATCAGATATTACAAAAATGGATAAATTTGATATAAAGACGGCAATTTCTTTAATTCCCGTAATGGACAATACGGAAGAGACTATTGAAAAAATTATTGACGGAATTGAAATGTATGACGAATATCTTGTAAATGTTACACAGAAAAAATTACTTATCTCTTTTGTATTAAAAACTAGGTTAACTAAAACCGCTAAATTGAAATTAAAAAGTGAATATGATGACGTAATGAGCTTAATACAAGATATTAGGGACTTTTTATTAACAAAAAAATCAGCAAATGCGATACTTAGTCGATTAAATAATTTATCTCAGAATAATATGTCGATTCGCGAGTACGGAGATAAATTGTCTGAGTTATTTGTAGGCCTCACTATTGCACAGAGCGACGGAAATCCGAAGTCTTGTGAGATATTGAGACCTATAAATGAAAACCTTGCAATTAAAAGATTTGCAGATGGGTTACGCAACAGGCGACTAAGTACAATTATCTCAGCTCGAAACTACTCAGAGCTGAAGGACGCAGTGCGTGCTGCTGAGGATGAGGAGCTGGGACAGCTTCCGTCTTCCAACAATATCTTCAACGTGCAAAGGAGAGGTAACCAACCCCCCTACTACAGGTCTTCGCTAAGAGGTAGAGGCGGACGAATGAATACTAGAGGTAATTTTTATTCAAATCACAGGCGGAATTACAATAACTTCAACAATGATACGAGAGGTAAGTACGTAAATAATAATTATAATCGAGGATATAACAATGGCCGGTCGACGCGAGGTTATCGTGACAATTTTGTGAGTTCGAGTCGTGGTCGAGGTAACAGTAGTAGTGGTAATCGCAATCAACGAAATATTTGTTCGGCACAGGTCGAAAGTACAACGCAAGAGAAAACTACTGAACTGAATCAGTTTTTTCGGACCTAAAAATTATATTTTGACCTGCGATGATAACGTAAAATATGTGTACTTAAATTTAGATAGACAAAAATGTTCATGGTTGCTAGACACAGGTGCTTCATTATCGGCAATTCGTAGTAATATCTTATCGGAACAAATACGCATACATAGAGACCCTATAGTTATAAACGGTATAGGTGGCAAGACCTATTCAGACGGCTATGTTTATTTAACTTTACACGCATCGGACGGTACTACTTATGAACACAAGTTTTACTTGTTCGAGAACTTACCTTGTAAATCAGATGGAATAATTGGGTTAGATTTTCTGAACAATTTCAATTCAACTATCAATTTAGAGAAAAATATATTAACGTTAACAAATGAAAAACAAAGTGAAATACCTTTGTATACTTCGCCTAAACTATGTACTGAATATATAACGATACCGATATGAAACTATTCATTATATAAAGTTAAATTCAGATGTGAAAGAAGACAGTGTGATTGTACAGAAAGAATTACAGGAAAATTTGTTTTTGGCTGGTTTGATAGTAAAACCTAAAGATAACATAATACCTATCAGATTAATGAATACCAGTGATAGGGAAATAATTATTCCAATTTTTCAACCTCAATTGTTACCATTGAAAGAGTATAATGTTTGCTTCTTTGATAAGTGTACTTTGAACTCTACACGTGCAAAAACATTGTTGCAATCTTTGAAACTTGATCACTTAGGTACGAGCGAACGAAGCAGTATAGAGAGTATTTGTTCAAAGTATGCTGACGTATTCCACTTGCCCGGTGATAAACTCACTACTAATAATTTATGCGAACAGTCAATTAATTTGAAACAAAATGTAAATCCAGTTTATGTAAAGCCATATAGGTTACCACACAGTTTAAAAACAGAAGTAGACAAACAAATCAAGCAATTGTTAGACGACGACATCATAGAACCTTCACAAAGTGAATGGTCCAGTCACATATTATTAGTACCTAAAAAATCTGATGATAAAAATAATAAAAAGTGGAGGTTAGTCATAGACTACCGAAAGTTAAATGAAGTAATACAAGATGATAAATTTCCATTACCAAATATTACCGAAATTTTAGATTCGCTATCAGGTGCAATTTATTACTCTCATTTAGATCTTAGTCAATCATATTATCAATGTTCTTTAAAACCTGAATGTAGACCAATCACGTCTTTCACAACTAGTACAGGTCAGTATCAAATGAAGCGTCTACCTATGGGACTAAAGATCAGTCCCAGCGCTTTCTCTAGAGTGATGTCAGTAGCTATGTCAGGTCTTAACTATATAAATTGTTTTATTTATTTAGACGATTGTGTTGTTTTTGGACGAAATCTTGAATCGCATAACAAAAACTTAATAGAAATTTTCGAACGCCTACGTAAAGTTAATCTTAAATTAAATCCGAGTAAATGTCAATTCTTAAAAACAGAACTATTATATTTAGGCCATACGATATCTTCTCAAGGTATTCAACCAGACTCAGAGAAAATCAAAACTATTCAAAATTATCCAACACCGACAAACGTTGATGAAGTCAGACGTTTTGTTGCAATGTGTAACTACTATAGAAAGTTTATTAAAAATTTTGCTGATATAACTAATTGTTTGAATAAACTTTGTAGGAAAAATGTCAAGTATGAATGGACTGAGCAATGTGAAAAATCATTTAATTTTTTGAAAAACGCTTTAACAACTCCTCCTATTTTAGAATACCCTGATTTTTCGAAAGAATTTATACTACAGACCGATGCTTCGGGCACAGCGATAGGTGCAGTACTTTGTAATAGTAACATGAAGGCCGTAGCTTATACTAGTAGACCTTTAAATAAGGCAGAGTTAAATTACCCAACAATACAGAAAGAATTACTTGCCATAGTTTGGAGTGTGAAATATTTCAGACCATATCTATATGGACGTACTTTTACAATTATGACAGATCATAAACCCTTAATATACTTGTTTGGGATGAAAGATCCGTCAAGTAGACTATTAAAATTTCGATTAGCATTAGAAGAATATGATTTTAAAATAGTATACGTGAGAGGAAAAGAAAATGTAATAGCAGACGCTTTATCACGAATAAGCATAACGTCCCAAGATTTGAAAGTTATGAATGAAAGGTTAGTAACAGTAATAACAAGAGCGCAAGCTAGGATAATAAAAGAGGCTGAAAGAGAGAATGAAAGTGGAAATGATAGAATAGACGATATCCCAAGTATTAACCCGAATTATTGGCCTGATCAACCAAAAGTTGTGGAAATACTTAGGATACCGAATGGAGCAGTTGAATTAAGTTTACTGAAAGGAGAAGAATTAAAAAAAATTAAAGAGAAAAAAGATATTGATGTCGAATCTGAATGTTTCGCATTTATAAAAAATAAAAATATATTATATGTTAATCTCGATTTTAAAGCACATTATACGCGAGACGTTTTTGTGGAAAAATTGAGGAAAATATGTGAAAAATTAAAAATTAAAGAAATATGCATTATTAAAAGAGAAGATAACGTATTGTTTATCAAGAATCTTGTAGAAGAAATAAAAAGCATTGATAAGTGGTCCGGACCACGCATTTGTATTTTGAGAGGTATAAAGAGAATAGATGATGACGAAGAAAAGAAATTTATTATGAATGACTATCATTTGCTACCCACAAGCGGACACGCTGGGATTCGTAGAATGATAAATAACATAAAACGTAGATTCTACTGGCCAGGAATCGAAAATGATGTTAAGAGTTATGTTCGAAAATGTGAAAAATGTCAAAAAATGAAGTATTCTAGGTATATTAAAGAACCTATGGTTATTACAACTACTGCAAGTTATGCTTTAGAAAAAGTTTTTCTAGACGTAGTCGGACCATTAGATAGAGACATAGAAAATAATAAATATATATTAACAGTACAGTGCGAGTTAAGTAAGTTTGTCGAGGCATATCCTCTTAGAAATAAGGAAACGGTAAGTATAGCTAAGAGTTTTGTGAATAATTTCATTTTAAGGTTCGGAATTCCAAAGATCATCGCTACGGATCGTGGAACAGAATTCATTTCTGAGACAATGGAAAAGGTATGTAAATTGCTTAACATAGAAAAATTAAGTTCTACTGCATACCATCATCAGACTATTGGTTCACTTGAAAATGCACATAAACATCTAGGTTCATTTTTGCGCATACAGTGCGATAATCATCCAGAAACTTGGAGCCAATGGTTACCATTTTGGTGCTTTACATACAACAATACAATTCATTCAAGTACAAGATATCCACCATATGAGCTAGTTTTCGGGAAACCTTGTGAAATGCCTAGTAGAATTTCTGCTGACATAGAACCTTTGTACAATCCAGATAATTATAGTTTAGAATTAAAATATAGGTTACAGGTAGCTAACAGGGATGCAAAAGAAAATTTATTAAAATGTAAAGAGAAAAGGAAACAGAATTATGATAAATATGTAAATCGAATAAAATATAATCCAAACGATATGTTACTAATAAAAAATGAAACAGGAAGTAAACTTGATATTTTGTATAATGGCCCGTATGTTGTTGTTGAAGAACAAGAACCGAATGTAAAAATTTTGAGAAACGGTAAAATTGAAATTATTCATAAAAATAGAACAAAACCCTTTGTAAAAGATAAATAGTATTATTCATACTTAACTTAGAAATAAGAAAATGTATTGTATGATTAATTAGAATATAATAATTTTAAGTAGGTACCTACTGCTACTGCTACTGCTACTGCTACTCTTTGTTTTTTTTAATACATAAGAAATAAAAATATAGTAACATTATAATGTAACGAAAAAAAAAGTAAATTTATTTTTTTTTTTTCTTTTTTTCTACCCCGGTGATGTAGTGGGGTGCCTAGCATATCTAGCATATATATTACATATATAATGTATTAGTCTTGGAGTGAACGAGTAGAATAAATCAGAGCGTTATCCAGAGCGGTTGTTTCTATTAAAATCTCCCCGCACCCCACACCTCACCCATAAACTACCATTAAAAAGGACTACTATTACATATGCGAAATTTTGTGAATTTTGTGTGTTTGTTACTCCTTCGGGTTTAAACGTCTGGACGGATTTGGATGAAATTTAGTACACAAAATATAGAGTATAACCAGGAGTAATACGAGTATATAGGCTACTGTTAGGCACCTAAGGATGCATCAGAATAAAGCGTAAGTCGCTAAATATAACAAATTTCTATAATAAAAATGAAACAAATTAAACATACTTCTAATAATAGTATCATTTGGTATTGTTTGAGCTTTAAATATAAGAAAAGCTTTTTCTATAGAAAACGTAATTTTATAATACTATGATATAATTTCCCACAATCTACATCATGAGGTAACTCGGCGAAACGTTATCGCGATGACAAAATGACGTTTTGACAGTACGAAGCGTCAGCAAATGTAACCCTACTTGCTAAGTACGAGAATTTTTCTATACCGGAAATTGTTTTGCTTACGTACTTTCGTAAATTTTTTCGATTTACATCGAATGTTCAAATATTTCTGATTACTTTTAAGATATCTGTTGAAAATACTTGAATGTAGTAGACAAATATTATGTAGTTGTAGAAAAATATAAAACTAGTAGAAGCTTTACTTTTCATTAATTTTCATATTTATTTTTGACCACCTATAAAAATTCAAAAACCCACCTTTGGGTTAGAATAAATACTTCAAAGTATATTTGAAGTAGTTATACCTATTTTGGTTGAAAAGAAAGTCTTTATGAACAGTATCGATTGTAGAAAATCAACTTATCTTTTTCTCTTGACAGGCTCTTCTCTTGAAGCTTCGCTTAGGCTCGTTCGCAAGATCTTTAATAAATTCTCGAACATGTTAATAGTCTACTGAAACTTCTTGATATACTGTTACTTTCACGAGGGCAAGGTATTATTCCTTCCTAATACTAATAGATTTTTTTTTTAACAGAACTAATAGAAATCACTTTATAGATTTTGTCTCATATGTATACGCATTATGTCAAGAAGGGCGGAAAACTATAAACTTGGAAGTGTTAGAAAATTATAAATAAATAAAATAAATAAATATGTATGTTGGGACACTAACACACAGTACTATCTAGTTCCATGGTAATCTACGGGGCTTGTGTTATGGATACCAGATAGTTGATATACTACACATATGTATATAACTTTAAATACATACATATTATAAATATAAATACCCATAACTGGAGTAGAAACATTTGTGCTCATCACACATATGCATGCCCCCAGCGGGACTCGAACCCGCGACCGCTGGTACAGCAATCGGGTCTCTACAAACTGCGCCAAACGTGTCGTCATAAATGAGTATTTTCGGATTTTTTTAACGTGTTTGGATCTTTGTCACTTAATTTAAAGTATGTAGGTATGTATCGTCCCGCTGCTAGGCATGGGCCGCTAACCAAGTGCGGGTTGGCAGACTTCACATGTCTTACGAAAACTTGCTAAGATCTCTCAGACCTATAGGTTTCCTCACGATGTTTCCTTTACTGTGAAGCAAATGGTAATAATGAAAATTGAAAATAATTCGTACATGAGAATATCAGACACCCGAGATTTTAACACTTGGTTTTCAAGCAAGCGCTTTACCACTGGGCTACCACTGCATTCATCCTGTACAATTAACCTAATTATAATAATTATTGTTAAAAAATAAATATAGTATAGGACTTATTATTTTTTGCAAAAAAATCATTCATTTTTTATGCAAGAAACCCATCATGGTGTCTCTGCCAGGTCTATTGGTGCAGTGCCATTGGGCATTACAAACTACAGCAACCCTGTGGGCAACCAAAGAAAGTGCCTGAGTTAAGCGGGTCCTCTCCCTATACAATATAATATAAATATGAAACCTGATCTTGTCTGTTTGTTTTCTAATTTTTATGCTCAAACCACTAAACAGATTTCGATGTAAAATCTATACTAATATAATCGCTAATCTCAATAACTACTAATCCTTAATGAAAAATTCTTTTTGCATTAGATAGCCCATTTATTGAGGACGGCTATAGGCTATATAACATCTTGCTACTACCCGAGGGAGCGGAGAAGTAATCATAAATGTCAACAAATCGGACAGACTTCCATACATTATTGTAAAACCGAGTTTACAAGGTTTATATCGGAAGTTTGAATACGGGCGAAGCCGCGGGTATTGCTAGTATTATATAATACATTGCAACATCAGAACAGACGTAAGCCACCATTTATCCCGCTCTACACACAATGCGACTAAATCCAAGGAAAAACTGGTATAAAATAAAAGTGTAGGTCCTTAAATGTCTACTGGGAGAGTATTTATGACAGTGATTATAATTATGTTAAACAAGAACGTGAAATGCCAATGCTAATACCCAATAACTAAGCGCAAATTCAAACCAATACATCGCTATCTAAATGCCTATTATGTTACAATAAAATAGAAATGTTAAGATAACACCGTGCCTTCGAAATAATAAGTCGTCTTAACTGTCTCAATTGCCTGTCAGATGTTTGAATTGATCAATATTCAACCATATTCTCGTGGTATAGAGTTGTTATTAGTATAAATAATTTTGATCTTAGAAATCATTGCGAACGATTCAACTGAGAGAGCGATTTAAATTTCAAATACGCTGTTACCGGATCGGGGTTACCAATGAATGGAGGTACATTAAGCCTCCCCCTATCCTATAGCTTAACGTCTAGTATTTCAGAAGTTGTTATCTAATAAAACGCAAAACCTAATTTCTAGAGGGAAATAAATTCGACCCTTACAGTTTAGTTTTCCTATATTAATAAAGTGATTATAAGATTTGAGTGTGATTTAGTTGATCTTTCTTATCTTATTTGGAATTATTATTAATTTTTATGTCTATTTATGTATACTAGTGATCGCCGCGTGGTTGAAAATCAACCATAATTCATTAAGTTATATATTTATAGTCTTGCGTATATTACAATATTAATCTATTCTAAATTTGACCACAGACTTTAACAATAAACAAAAGAGTAAATATGGTAGTGTGAGTAATGCTTTTTTATTGATTTAATGTATTCTTTACGCATATTTAAAAAAAAATATTCACATTTTGCACTTCTCTATATAAACTATAAGTGTGGGAAATTTCATACTCCTCCGTCCGCGCAATTTTCGTAAAAAGGGGTACAAAGTTTTTGCTTCACGTATTAATATATAGATATTATGCTTGACTCAATCTGGTTATGTGAAAGCGAGGCATTCATCACCATCCACAACCATGCTATTATTATAAATGCGAAAGTATCTCTGTCTGTCTGTTATCTTTTCATACTTAATCCGCTAAATATTTGAGACCAAGTTAAGAACATAGGATAGTTTTCATCCCGGAAATTATCCTTATGGGGCTGAAAAGAGAAGGTGAAAGTTTGTATAGGGAATCATTCATTTCTCAAGTAAAGGATATAAAACTTGTTACACCTATGTATAATATCTATCTATCCTATACTAACCGTTACAACGTGCATAGCTAAGGACAAACCGTAACGAAGCGAGGGTGTGTCGCTAGTACATAATATTACAAACATTGATTTAATTATTATTGACAAAAGTAAACTGGTCAAAGGTCAAAACAAATCCAATAAGTCCAAATTGGAGAATTTACTGCTCTTAATCAGGAAGCAACAGTTTCCTTAAAAATATAATAATCGAATAACTTTTGAAATAAATCTTGAACCCCCATTTTACTAACTTTTATATAAAATGTTTTATTTTTGAATAACATCAAAAAGAGGAGGAGTTATTAGTAATTGTTATGTCTATTTATAGATATTACATGCTTGACTCAATCTAGTTAAGTGAAAGCGAGGTATTCGTCGCCACCCTCTTAGTATGTACATTGTACATATTACGAATATCGATTATTATTGACGATAGTAGACGGGTACAAATAAATTCAATGAGTCCAGAGAAATTTTTGCTTATAATCAGGAAGCAAAAGTCTTCTTTAAAATATATATATTAGCATAAAAATCAGTAAAATAACTTCTAAGATAAAGCTTGAAATTATATAAATTGTTTAATTTTCGAATTACAAGAAGGGAAATTCGATTCGAGTGTATTTTTAGGGTTCCGTTTTCTTCCAATTTTTTCCTGTTGTTGTTGTGCTATATATACATTTACACTTGTAATTTTGGAGTTAGGTATCACATATGATAAACCAACCCTCCTCCCTCCTTTCTAACTTTAAAGTTTGGGGTGGAAAATGCTGAAAAATACTTTCAATGAAAATTATGTTGATGAAGATACTCGTACGTTGAGTTCTTTTTGGGGTAAGATCTCATAATCCATAAATAGTATATATTTACTTCTATACACTTTGTAAGTTCAGCGAGGGCTTCGTTTTTTTATACTTTCTTTAAGCATTTCTATGATGTAACAAAAATATTTTGAGATTAATAAAACTAGCATTTAAACGAATAATTATTTTTACGTAGCAAGTTACATAATTAACACATACAACACAACATTAATCTCACAAGACAAAACCCTATGTGCGTAAGTCTGACTCGTACTTGTCCAATTTTTTGTGTGTATACCACAAAAACTACGCTAATAATTACTGTAATTTATATTTTTATGGTTCTTTTTAATAAAAGGGTGTTTTTGTATAAGTGTCAACAAAAAATACCATCGCTTAGGGTGAAATAATTACTTGTGGAGTAAATTTAAAGTTGGTCCACTTTTTTAGTTAGCAATAATTATTAGGCTACTATTATAAATATGTAAGTTTATATGTGTGTATGTTTGTCACTCCTTATTGCTAAAATGGCTGTACAGATTTGGATGAACTTTAACACGCATATATGTATATGACCTACAGTCACTCATATTCTACTGTTACGCAATTGGGTGCGCTTCAGAGTAAATATATTAAAAACAGGTCAAGTGCGAGCCGGACTCGCACACGAAGGGTTCCGTACCATCGTACAAGACATAACACTAAGTACTTGTTGTTATAGACGCAATAGAAATACACGCTCTGTGAAAACTTCAACTCTTTACCTACTACGGTTCATGAGATAAGTACAGTCCACTGACAGACAGACGATGGATAGCAGAGGATTAGTAATAAGATCCTGTTGGCACCCTTTGTGTACGGAATCCTAAAAAAACATGCATAAAGTTAGCCATATACAGCAGGTGACTGTAATAAAATATTAAGCTTTCCGTTTTATTACATTATATAAGAATAATATTTAATTTTCTCTCAGACGAAAACGGATTATTTCTTATAAATACGCTGTACGTATTTCAAGCTACGCTTCAGTTTTATACGGCCATATAAAATAAATAAGTAATTTCCTTTGTTAAAAGTTTAATTTAAAATATCGTTGCTAGTGCAGTCTTATATCTCCTCATGGGATTTGTTGTTTCTAGAACATTTATACAATATTACTTTCGCAGTGGTAATATATCTGATTCAAACTTCTGAGTAATTAAAAAGTCATAGATATAAATATAATTAAGTACAAAAATACTAGTGAAGAGACCTGACTTCACTCCCATTTTAGGGGTGGTTTCATATAGAAACAAAAAAAAACTATCCCTAAAGGCGGTTATAATTTCTTTCTTAGGTTTTTTTGGTGTAATTTTTTGATTAAATAATTAATTCATGATTAGACTATTATTATAAATATGAAAAGTTGTATGTGTTTGTATGTTTTTAACACATAGGATTCTGTTAGATACCTAGAGTTCACACCAGGGCGAAGCGAGGCTAATAATAATAGTAAAAATAAGTCGACGAGGTAGCTTATGGCGAGTTGTTAGTTAGTGGCCACACCACGGACCTGAGACTTCCCGGGGAAAACAGTATCTGTCCCTCGCCTCTGGCTTGCCTTCATTGGCCGTCCAGAGTAAAGCGCAAGAGCCAAATTGTCGACCTCTCGACACCTTTAGCCGACCACGCTGATGTTGCGCCCAAGGTACGATGCTGCTTTGTGGCGGCCCATCTAGCTTATTCGAATAATTTATTTTAACAGTGCGAGTTTCCTGGTATTTTATTTGGATTAAAAAGATTCGAAAAGCAGGCCTTTTTTAGTGATTATTTTCAGTAACATTCAGGCTATTTGTAAATTTTTTTTGGAAATAATAAAAAGAAGAATATATATATATATATATATATATATATATATATATATATATATATATATATATATATACTGTTACCACATCACGGAAAAACCACTGGACAGATTTTGATGAAATTTGGTATGATGATAGCTGGTTATCCGGGTCAACATATAGGATACTTTTTATTGCGGGAAAATATCTCATCTCTGATCTAAACGTTAAAACGTGTAACTAGGGACGAACCCGAGCGGAGCGAGGGTGAGTTGCTGGTATATATATATATATACTAGCATTTCCCGCGGCTCCGCCCGCGTTCAGACGATCAAAAACCAAATTCTTAGGTTTTACACATTAGTATACTCTTACATTATACATTACTTTCATTGCGCACCGCATGATTGGTAAATAATGGCAGAGATTGACAATGCCACAAAGGTTCCTCCGTTAAATTGAACTTTTTGTTTTAGCGATAACATTTATGTATGTCTATACTTCTGTTTTGTTTGTTTTTTTAGTTTTTCACGATAAACTCTCAAACGACGGAATTAATTTTAATCATTTTTTACTAATAGACAGCTATAGATTAATTTAATATATAGCTGATTATTTAAATTACATAATGATTACTTTTCTTAATTAGCGCTAGTTAGTAATACTTTCCAAAACGATTTTCAAAAGAAAGTGTAATAAATAAATAATTCTAAGCGAATACATTTTTTTATTTCATATGGCTCTGCTAATATGATTAAAGTCGTAAGCATTTTATTGTGTCCTTTAAGCCTTTACCTTCCAAGAAAAGGTGTCAAGTAAAAGTGAAAAAGTTGAGGTATAATAGTTCCTAAAATACTTTTTCATAGTTTTTGAGATATGAAATATTTTTAGTTACCCGCTTTGGCAGTTTAACAGCCATAAACTTGTTTTCCATAAATTTTTATAAAATAATATAAATTAAACTTATTTTTACGGTGCAAAAAATGAGTAGGTATTGTGGAAACGTAAATATTATTCGTATTTATTTTAGTGTTAACCTAACAAAACACGTAAGTAAGAAAAACAACATAGCATTTTGCTATACGAAACCTAAAATGCGCGAGTTGGATTTACATTTGCCCAATTTTTACATTAAAAGATTAAAAAACATTAACATTATTTACTAAACAATAAAAATTTACAAATATTCTCATTTGAAAATTGTTTCGGCCAACAAAATATTACTAATATGTTACTAATTTATAAAGCCAAAAAGTTTGTTTTATTAAAAATTTAAGCACGGGCAGGCCCGCGGGTAATTTAGTAGTAATTATAGTAAAGTCATAGAAAGGTTATATCTGTACATTTTTTTTTTTTGGATAAAACTACGTATTTTAAAAACACATGGCGACATCTATTGTCAAATAGCTAAATAACACATAAATAAATTTTTATTAAAATAACTATTTTAGTGAATAAAATAGCGCTGTTAATATTTCTTTTAAGATAAGTTTTTTTTAATAGTTTTAACATAATATATAAGTAAGTTACCTTGCTAAAATATTAATAGCATCATCATGCTTTTACTTTAACCAGTTTTTGTATTGTTTCTCAGAAATGAGATATTATCCTGCGGTAAAAAGAATCATAATATGTGTTGACCCGGATAACCTGCTATTACCATACAAAATTTCATAAAAATCCCTCTAGTGGTTTTTCTGTGATGCGGTCACATACAGACAGACAGAAAAAATTCTAAAAACTATAGATTCGGGCTCTATATCGCTAATAATGAATATTTCAATAAGATTTTCCGAAAAAATATTGAATTTAGGAGTTCGGCTTAGTTACAATTTTATTGCATGTATAGTTACTAATTTATGAAGCGAAAAAGTTTGCTTTACTGATAATTTAAACACGGGCGGAGCCGCGGGTGATTTAGTAGTAATTCTAATAAAATCGAAAAAAGGTCATATCTGTACATTAATTTTTTTGGGATTAAAACTATGTATTTTAAAAACACATGGCGACATCTATTGTCGAATATCTAAATAACACATAAATAAATATTAATTAAAATAACTATTTTAATGGATAAAATAGCGCTTTTGATAATTTGATTTTCAAGATAAGCTATTTTTATAGTTTTTACCATATTTTGTAAGTTACCTTGCTAAACTGTTTACAAATAGTATCGTCGTGGTTTTGTTCCTACCAGTTTTTGTATTTTTTTTCAGAAATGAGTTATTTTCTCGCGGTAAAAAGTATCCTATATGTTGACCCGGATAACCAGTTATCATCATACCAAATTTCATCAAAATCCCTCCAGTGGTTTTTCTGTGATGCGGTAACAGACAGACAGACAGACAGACAGACAGACAAAAATTCTAAAAACTATAGATTCGGCCCCTGAATCGATAATAATGTCTATTTCAATAAGATTTTCCAAAAAATATTTAATGTACAGATTCGGCTTAGTTACAATTTTATAATATGTATAGATATAGATATATATCTCTTATTACATAAAAGGCAAAAGTGATTGAGTGATGTATCAACGCACAGGCCAAACCCTTAAGAATAGAAAATTGAAATTTCCCACACGTATTCTTCATATGACGAAGGCTCCAGTAACCACTCAGGAAGGATTTTTCAAAATTCAACCCCCAAGGGGGTGAAATAAGGGATAAAAGTTTGTGTGAAACTTTTTATTCATTATTTGCATAAAATTTTGTATGAATTGAGTACGGCAAAAATAATGAGTCACGTATTTCAGCGTTTTCTAAAATTCAACCCCTAAGAGGGTAAAATAGGGGATGAAAGTTTTAAATAAACGCACAGGCCAAACCCTTAGGGCTAGAAACTTAAAATTTCGCATACGTATTTCTCTTGTGACGTAGGCATCTGCTAAGGAAGGATTTCTTAAAATTCATCCCCCAGGGAGGAGGTGATATAGGGGATGAAAGTTTGTAAGAAACCTACATTTTTAGAGTATATCTTGTAGATTTAGCGCGAGCGAAGTCGCGGGTTCTACTAGTATTTCAATATATTCGTAAAACAGGGCTACAAGCTTAAAATAGTTGTACAGTTTAGTTTCATATAAGTCGATTACTTAGATCCAATGACTCATTTTGAGTTTAATGTCGATGAATTAAAGCGGCTGGGGTAAGAAACTAACATAATATTATCCCCCGAAGAACAAAATCATAAAGTACTCATACAATTGTTTTGATATTTTATTTCACATGTTCGACACTTTACATCAGTAAGGCTTTTTCATTATATTTCTGTTAAAATGTAGTTTCATCTTGGAAATACAGCTTATTTAATAAACTTACTTACGATATTAAAATATTAAATGCGTGTTGTTGCGTTACTTTGTATTGTGATGATCTTTGCACTTCACATAAATACAACTTTTTATCTAGACTATGTATTCTAAATCATAGAATTATAAAAAAAAAAGAAAAAAAAGTATTACAATGTTGAAAATGTATAGTTGTTGTGGTCTGCTTCGGCAAACCTGCCAACAGGGCTTCGCGTCGTGGCTGAGTACGTAAGCGATTCTGCGCCACCCTATTAAGACGCAGGAATTTCCGTTCAATTTAGCGGGTAGTACTTGCTTTTCTAGCCAATGAGTTCCATATAACCACCTGTATCTATACAAGTGGTGCATATAAATGTATTTCGCAACATTAAAAATAAAAACTTTTACAAAAAAACACGACTTTACAATAAAAATAATGCTGATCGAAACTGGGTCGCTCAGATACTTTATCTAATAACTTATTTGTGTTCTTGAAAAAAATAATCATAGTTTATTACAATTACCTTTTATTCATATAGTAGTATATTTTTTATTGTATTCATTTATTCATAAATTATTAGATAATTCTAAATTAAATGTGAATAAATATAAACTGTACAACTTTTTTTATTCTACCCGTTATGTAAAAATGTACTTTTGCTAATTACGATTTTATTCTCCGGAAGTCAACCTTTGCAAATGAAGCCTCGCGAATCGAATCCACGATATTCAGTGTAGTTGCAGTATATTAAAAGAAAAATAAAAATTATTATACACAAAATATACTAAATTGTATCAAAGTTTAAAATAATAAACAATATCCGTGTACTTCATTCCGCTGTACGCCACAAACATAATTTTGCGTTTAATTCCAATTAACACTAAAACACCGCTGCTATATTTTATTATTTCAGACTCGAATTACGTCTCACTGGGTAAAGTCTACTAATTGTTGACCGGTTAATATGAAACAACAGTATTTAGTGTTTATATTTGATTTAATATACTACTGTGTTCCGTATAAGATTTCAACTTTTTTTATTTCAACTTCTTGTTTTTAATACAGAAATTAATTATCCTTTCTATCGCTTTAATTAAATTTCTTTCATCTTTAGTTAGGTTCTCTCTGCTATGAAGATTTTCTGACCATATTTTCTTTTATCATATCAGCAAGTAGTTATAATAAAACGAAAATAAAAGGTTCACTCGTGAAAACATCAGAAGTGCGAGACCCGGGGGTTGAACCCGCTTCACTTGGTGTTTTAAATTAGAGCGCTACCAATATGCTACTAAATACATATAATTATGTATATTGAAAGTAAAAATAAAATTAAGCGATTATTACTAACAGTAAAATTACTTAGGTTAACATTTTATATAATTCTTTTATAGTCCTATTACATAAAGCCGATAGAACATCACATTTTCGGAATTATCAAAGAAAATCTTACAAGTGATAAAAATAAACGATCTCACTAACCATTTTCACTTATAACAACTTTTCGAAGTATCCGTTTTGCACCATTTTACCTTTTAGGCTAAGATACGACAGTTAAATTGAATATGTTAATAGGTTTATTTTCTAAACATGCTGTTGTGATATGTACATATACAATATAAAATAATTATTTATATCTTTATTACTTTACTTTTTAAAGTGCTACGCTATTTCAACAACTATATATACAAATAGAAATACGACTTAATGTAAATATTTTAAAAAGACGCTTGCATATGGAAAAAATGCCTATTCTATATTAGCTAGGGCTCACATAATATGACAAACGAGTTTGAGTATGTAAATAATTATTTATATATTAGATCTGTTCAGATTTCTTCGCGAATTAATTTTGTTTTTGATGATGATTTCTGTATCATGTAAAGCATTCGAAATGTCGGGAACCAAAAGTAAAAATAGATCCGCGAAAAAAAAGTAAATCTAAGAAAGTAATATGAAAGAAGGTACTAAAATAATTTCCATATTACGCAAAATATTTTTATTTAGAGCTAAGCTTTATTGATATAAAGATTCGTAATATTATAGCTATTATATAGAAGAATTCTTTATTATATAAATAGACAAGACAAAACAATTTAGTACTTTTTTCTTCTCTGTTTGTCTACCGATTTTTTTTGTTTATTGACGAGATTTGGTGTTAACAATAAAAAAAAACATTAACTAAGTGAAGACCACTAAGAATTTTAACACTAGTAATATGATAAAAGTCATATCTTACATTTCAGCTCTTAGACTATGTCATATTGCTTTCAGCATCGAACTAGTAAGAACCGGTGTGAACTCCACACCAGATGTCGCGTAACAAATAGCGATGCGGTCGGAGATGATTTCGGGACTAACATAAATCTTTAAACGCTGGGAAGTTCGCATTAGATGGGACGGAATTTTCGGGTTAACGCGAACGAGTTACAATGATATGAGATTCATAACATGAATGTTACATCTTGAATAGCCTACATTTGTCTTTTTTTGCAGATCGTATGAGATTTATGAACGTTAATATTATTAAAAAGTATGTGTAAGTTTGGATGTTGGTGGTAAATTCCGAACTACTATTTTGATTCTGAAGATTCTTATAACACGAAAGGAATATAATTATTGTAGTTATGTATTGGTAAAGGAACTTTTACTGATAAATAGAAGAATTGAAATAGAGTGAGTAGAGAGGTAGAGAAGTATATGAGAAAATTACTTTTTCATAACGTATTTGTAATAAAGGTATAATAAAAGCAATAGAAAGTCCATAAAATAAAACATCGTGTAATTTTAGAATCAAACAGAAGTTAACAATGACCCCCCCACGAATTTCCATCACGCTCCGAATTACTTGAAAGCCTAACAGAGTCTGAGGCAGCGAGCGTTAAATTAACCCTTTATCGCTCCCGTCAGTGCGACGCAATTACAGAATGACCACCGTTCTAATAAATGCGAGTATTTAACATACAAAACGTAACGTTTCATTTGAAATTTGGTTAATTGCAGCGTTTAAAAATGCACTTTTTAACAGTCGTTCGTGAGTTTTTAATCTAGAAAGTTAAATTATAAAGATGGGTTAAGTAAGATAACGGTTGCTTTGTGATAGCCGTTGTTACATTGTACGTGGGAATTAATTGTTTTATCGTAAAGCCTATACAGATAACCGGATGATGATGGTTTATTGCATTAAAGTGGGAAAATAAGAGGAGAATATTTTTGATACAGTCTTCTAGAATAAAAAAGAAAATATATATTGTATGAAAATTATAGGCAAGTTTTTTAAAAAACTTTACCATTAACATAGAAGATGTAAGTTAATTAGTTCTGTATTGTTTAACGTCATTCAAATAATGTGATTTCAATTATTACTTACCTAAGCGCTCTTTGTGGATATTTCATACGTTTCAAACGAAACAATTGCGTAAAGACTATATTTTTGTAGCTTGTATTTTTGTAATCATTATTCTAAGTTATATCTAGAGAATTGTAACTCTACTCTTCTTTTTTAATGTATGACTATAAATATTTTGTTTATTTATATGAAAGAGAATTTTCTACTATATCTACGTCTACTAAGGATAACAGATATATTTATAGTGTTCTGAATTAGTGCTTGACTACGTTCCACCTGATGCTAAGTGGTGACGCATTCGTAGATGGTAAGTCGCACTAATTCAGTAGCCACCTATTCACTCTTGCCTTGAAAACACCCATATTGTAATCGGACGGAAACACCGATGCAGGCAGGTTGTTCCAATCCTTAGCCGCAATAAATTAATTAATATAAAAATCCTATGCTAAATTAGAGAAATATTATTTACAAATCTATCCTACGGGAAGCGTACATTTTTCCGGCATAAAAAGTAGCCTATTTGTTATTTTCATGTATAAATTATATTATTGTAAAGTTTTATTAAAATCCAATCAGTAGTTTTTGTGTACTAAGCTGTATAAGTTACCGTAGCTTTGTAACTATCCCACGGGAACTCTTTATTTAAGAAAAGTATCTTAGATGCTGACCGGGGATATAAGGCATCACCATACAAAATTTCATTTAAATCGGTCCAACAGTTTCGGAGATTAGCCCGTACAAACAGACAAACAAACAGAGAAACAAAAATTAAAAAAAAAAATGGGTTTGTTCTATTTCTTTTCTTACATCCCCCTGACTCGGTTTTTAGCATTTTTTTCTATGTACAGACATTCGACCTCTACAGTTTTATTATATGTATAGATTTTAAATAGATATTTTCAAACAAAATAGTATACAAAGCTAGTTTACACAGGCATAGCTGTCTACAGGCTTTAGTAATATTTATTCATATACGAAATCTTCACTGGCAAATTATGATGTACTACCAAACCCTGAGTTAATAGGCGAAAATGAAGCACTATGTTCTAATTTAGGTACACCTCCTCTTATGTCATATACGTTTAGTTTCTTGTTAATCATAGTGAGAATAACTATCATAATCAAACTTGACCGATTTCAAAAGGGGTTGTTTTATTCTTTCGGACATAATATGTATGTATGTACTTCCGCTCTGTAAATCTGTGAACTGATCTTTTTCACTTTTTAAATAATAATAATATCACTTTTTAAATAATAATAATAATACATATATCCTAACATATTTTGGCCACGGCGGCCAATTCAAGTGAGACTAGCCAACTGTGCAGAAGATATTATAGCACACAAGAGTAAGCGCAGACACAAGTGCACTTTCTATTCCTCTCACTCTCATACACTCTACACTAAACGTGCTTTTCGAGGCTCGGGGTTGAAATACCGCCAATTTTCCAACTCAGGGCTGAGACATTCTTATCAGAAAAACTCAATAATTATACTTGGCCCGACCTCGAATTCGAACCCAGAACCATCGGATCTGCAGGCGTACATACATACTAGCCACTAGACCACCGAGGCAGTTTTAGTTACATTTATAAATATTATTCTTCTATTAATGCACAGACCATATAATACTAGATTAAAGTATTCGATAATATTACTAGATATTAATAATAAATTATGTATAGCAAAATTGTATAACTGTCTGTGGTTTATGAAATCGACTTTCACAAACTTTTACTTAAGAGATTGACAGAAAAGACCATCATCAACCACCATCTATGACTCCACTTTACAATATTATTTTACTTTATTCAATTGGGTAAAATAACAAATAAAATGTGACTACTGAAAAAATTGGCTTCCTGTAAATAAAATATTTTATGTACATTTAAATGTATCAGAGTATGCTTAATGTTAATCCACTTACACTTGATTTTACAGAAATTAGCCTATATACGGAGTAAAAAAACACGAAATATCTAAAAGCTTATTTGATATATGACGATATTAGTAGTATTTAACGTTACTAAGTAATTTAGCTGACCCGAGGCAAACGACCACTTACAAAATATAAACTCCCGTTTCGCTAATTTTAAAGTTAATTTACCACTCAATTAATCAACAAAAACAGAAAACTTGTTAAAACATATATTTTATTAATTATTTTCATTCTTTTGTATGAATGATTGACCCAGATAATAAAAACCAGAGCATTATTCATATATAACTACTTGTAAATTCAAAAACAATTAATACGTTGAACAAGATATACGATATAACTCAAGGCAATTTAAAATTGCACTGCTATGTGATGACACCAATTTTCCATGCCACAAAAGGGATAGAACAAGGTCTATTGTTGATGCAACAATTGTGGGAGCTCGCATGTAATTCATAATACAAGTACGTCAGTCATGATTGAAACAACTTCCTGTATGGGACAAAAGCTTGGGTTTTGAGGAATTTTGATGGTTGTTTCCACTTTTTATAGCTATAAATAAATATATTTTTAAACTTAATTTAGCATTATGTCTTTCCGTACATCGATTCTATTGTATATGCCTTGAACTTTCATCGATTGTGTCAAATTGTCGTTCCACCGGAGTATGAGAGTGACAGAAATAGAGAGTGTACGTATATTTGCATTTTTTTGTTATAAAGACAGTGCTGTTTAATTAATAGACGTCATGGGTATTCAATTTGGACGTATATTTTTTTTAATACTGCAAGTACCATAGAAGACGAACATGTGCTGGTTATCGTACTGCGCTACCCCCAAGTAATTTGGGAAATGGGCAGAAGGATGATGATTTTTTTTAATATTACACAAGATATCTTCGTCTACTGTATTTATAATATGTATTTAAAGTTATATAGGTATGTGTAGTGTATCAACTATCTGGTATCCATAACACAAGCCTCGTAGCTTACCATGGAACTAGATGGTGCTGTGTGTTAATGTCCCGAAATATTTATTTATTTGTTGTAATGTAATTTTCATGGTACATTTTAAAAAAAAATAATAATAATTGTAATATAAGTAAAGCAGCAAAATAAAACTAGTTTATACGAATTCATATAATTTGCTTGTTACTCAATCACGACGTAACCGCTTTTTGATTTACACGATATTGGCTACAAAAGTAGGTTATATTTTTGACTACTAATTTATTCTCTCGACTTGGGAATCAATAAACTTCAGCCTTTTAAAATAATGAAATAATTTTAAATAAACGAAAAATTTTACAATTTTTAGAAGTGTACTTGTATTACAAAATATGATTTGAAATTATAATAAGCTTTGCCCGCGGTTTTGCTCGCGTGATAAGCGGGGCGAGGTTCAAGGGTAGCCTATTATCAATCCTAGGATGCAATCTATGTCCTTGCTGAATTTTATCGAAATCTGTTCAGCAATCGTGAAAAGGTAACAGACAGATACTTTCACATTCATAATATTAGTATGGACGTAATATTTTTAATTTGACGAGGGTTAAATTCCATTAATATTTTGTGGATGTATTAAGCAATATCTTCGCCGATTTTCATAATGCCTTTTTAATAAATGCCTTATAATTTCTTTCTCAGATTTAAATCTAAAAAAAGTTTCCTTTAGAATCTGTTATAGTTAAAGGGTCCTCTTTAACGATGCATTTAGGTATACCATGAAAGCTCCTAACTATACATATAAAACAAAGTTGGGTTTATCCCAACACATATAACTCGAGAACTGCTGGACCGATTTTTATGATCTTTGTTTTGTTAGATTTGTCTTCACTCCAAATAACTATTAAAACATCGGAAAAGTAAACGAAAAAAAATTGAAAAAAAAATCTATTCTATACTAAGCTTAAGCTAAGGACGAACCTGAGCGAAACGAGGGTGAGTCGCTAGTATAAAGTAAAAAAATACTGCTAACTCTGAAGGTGGAATGATTACTTTTGAAAAAGATAGGATTTTAAAAATACATAATCAGACTGATAACGTTAACCTTTTGTTCTTTGGCAAGGGAATAAATAAACAAATGAATAAAAATTCTTTAGCACGTACGATATTAATAAGGATTTACTTCGTAGAAAACCATATAATGCGAGAAATTCAAAAAACATTAATTGATTGTAAACCTCAAATAAACGAAATGAAATTAACATAGTAAATTATGATTGCTTATATTTATAATTCACTTATCATTTTATATTGCATCGTATATCATAAAGTATTTATTTAAAACTAGTGACTCATCCTCGCTTCGCTCGGGTTTGTCCCTAGCTTGGATATAGTAAAATGGATATAGCTTTTTTTTAAGCATTAAAACCTACCGTGGACCTTAAGGAACATACAAAAAAATAAATTAGCCGAATCGGTCCAGCCACTCTTGAGTTATGCGCTTATCAACATTCATTTTTATTTATATAAATAGATTAGTACTCAGTGGTCGAAATTCTAGAAAAAAATATCTCAATTTTTTTATTGATAACATTAAAGCTCGTCATTATAGCTACTAAACAAGAAAAATCGGACAAGCGCGAGTCGGGCTCGCACACGAAGGGTTCCATACCATCGTACAAGATATAACACTATGTATTTTTAATTAATTGTTATACATATTAATTGTTTTTTTTTTTAATTTGGATGGCGTCCATTTTGAAATTCGCTATCTTGGTTATTTATTATTTGTTACTATCGTGGCAATAGAAATACACACTCTGTGATAACTTCAGCTACCTATTTACGGTTCATGAAGTACAGCCATTTGACAGATAGTCCCGTTGGTACCCTTCTGATACGGAACCCTAAAAAAATAAATCGGGTGATAAGCGTAGGAGAAAAAGTACTGAACTGTTTTGTCTTTGCCTATTTATATACAGGTAATTACTAAGTATACTATTATACCCAATTCATTTAAAGGTACTTTTTCCAACCTTAGAGATAGGAATTCCCATGAAACCGGTTCACAGTTTGCAAATCGTGTAACATACACAAAATAATCGCAAATTAGAATCGAGTAGCATAGTAGGAAATAATATCGATTCCTTGATTCATCGCTACCAGAAAGGACAGACCAAGAAATACTCGTACGTTTTACAACTTAAATTTAATATAGCTATAAAATTATAATTTACGATTTTGTGGTAATAAAATTATTTGTGTAGCAGATAGGGCCTTGCTATGAGTAGCTTGGATGAATGGACTGACTTATTACGAATACTACAAACATAGTATATTATATATGATTGATACCTATTATCAGACAAGCTTTGTGCTAAGCTTTGTAATGTGCCGACTTCAAAATCACTTTGTGTGTGATGTGTCATTCAAGTATGTATTACGGTTCATTGTAACCTATTTTATCTATTCTAATATTATAAAGAGGAAGAATTTGTTTTTTTGTTTGTTTCTATCGAATAGGCTCCGAAACTACTTGACCGATTTAGATAATATTTGCTAAGAAGATAGTTTGAGATTTTGGAAAGGACATAAGATAGTTTTAATCTCAGGAATCATCCTTTAAAGGGGTGAAAATGTGGGTGAAAGTTAGTTATTACTCTCTCCAAATCTGAAGGTCTTGGGTCCGAATCTCGGGTCGGGCCAAGTTTAGTTATTGAGTATTTCTGACAAGAAATTCTCAGTAACAGCCCGGAGTTAGGAAGTGTAATAAGACTGATAACTAAAATAAAAATACAACGTTATGTTAATTAATATAATTATTTACTTTGTCGCATAACATAAAGTGAAAACTAAGTACATAAAGATGTTAAAATTTTATTTCACCTTATTTTCTTGCCAAATTTTCTGCGTTAATACACAGACTGTCCTAGCCAGGATATAAAAGCTTAAAATTTTATTACAGCAACACGCTCGGGACGTCAAAGTAATAAAAATACTGCGGAGTTTCGTCCAGGTAAAATTGGCGGTAAATTTTTAATGAGTATACTTAAATTGTTACTCAAATAGCCCACGCACTAAAACGAAATTATATTTATCTAGTCTAAATAATTTTCATGTAATTTAATTAAAGTAAATTAGCCTTGGCATTTTAAATATTTTAGAAATATTTTGCTTTCATGTAAAATATTCATTTATTTTAGAAATGTTTAAACGTAATTATATACACACACACATATATATATATATATATATATATATATATATATATATATATATATATATATATATATATATATATATATATATATATATTATATATATATATATATATATATATATATTTATATATATATATATATATATATATATATATTATATATATATATATATATATATATATATATATATATATTTATATATATATATATATATATATATATATATATATAATGAATATTGGTAATGGCTAGTCTGAAATATATCAGGGGTTCGATCTTGCGCATGGCAGTAACATTAATAATAATATACTTTATTGTACACCTAGTAAGGAAGAGAGTAAAATAAAATACAGAAAGATTGGAAAATGTACAAGAAGCGGCCTTATTGTTAAAAGAGCGATCTCTTCCAGGCAAGTTTAGGTGTAGGACATAGGCACTAAGATAGAAGGACAAAATTTAAATAAGGAGATAAAAAAAATTAAAAAATATATGCAATATAACGTCTGTTTTGATCATACAGATGCCCAAAAATATATATAATTAATTGAAATTGTATGGTGTTGAAAACCCTAACGTAAAAGATTTGTTTCATTCTATTTGATTGTTATAACAAATTATTTTTCATCACAATAATTTGATTATTTATGAGTTTAGCAGAGGTTTTTATAAGGACCTACAATAGGTACCTATTATAATACATATGATATTTTTCACTTTTGCTCGGTCAGTATCTTGGCGCTTATCTACCCTACTAATATTAAATACGAAAGTTTTTGAGGATGTATGGATGTTTGTTACACGTAAAAATTACTGAATGGATTTTAATTAAACTTTACAATAATATAGCTCATACATACAATAATATACAGAATACCACATAGTCTACTTTTTATCCCGGGAAATGTACGGTTCCTGTAGGATAGATTTGTTTTTGTTTTTTAGAGGCAAACCCGAGCGAAGCAAGGGTGAGCCGCTAGTTTATAATAAACCGACGTTTTGAATGCTTCACTGAAATCATGGTAACGGGGGAGAGAACCAAAAATCAAAATAAATCCGCGAAAAAATCCAAAAATATAGTCTTATTTAAAATGTCAAATATTTGCGTAAATCTTCTTCTCAGTCGCTCACTCTTGACAGACTGGTCGTGGTTATGTCTCGGTAGAGTCTCGCGCCACCGCTACTGTCGTGATGCGACGCCATGTAACTCTATGTTTGGTGGCTTGGGTGTTATCATTTATGCTGGAGTGTGTCACAGATTTTATGAGTTCCGTCCACCGTGTTTGACAGCACCCACGAGATCTTTTGCCCACGACTTTCCCTTGCACCACCAAACGTGCCATGGAGTCTTCGTTACGGGTGATATGCCCGAAGAACTTGAGGATTCCTATTTGCACAGACAACGATAATCGTAAATCTAAGAAATTAATAATCTATTACTAAGAATCTTAAAACTGTCAGCAGAATAATAGTGATTCTAAGACTATTAATAGTTCCACGATATTACTGATAGAGATAATGTAGTTATTCTCTTTATTCTCCACATATCGCCAACCACGTATGTATGTAGTGTGTATTAATTTTGCACTCAATAATGCAATAGTATTTATTAATTTTGGATTATCTCATTTCAGTACTAAATGAAATAAAATTATAATTTTAATGCTTCGAATTGGTTTATAATTTAAATTTTAATTTCAGGTCGAATTCTGCAAATAAATTTGAATTTACATAACATTTTTGACACCCGCGTAGTGATCAATAAGTATACTAAAGATCACTGGTTCGAAGCCCGATCGAAACAAATATATAATATAAAAGTTTTTTCTTTGTGTTATACGTTAGTGCTGTTTATTTTTAATCAGATTATAGTTTTTTCATATACTGCGCTCTTTTCATGGGATTTACTGGTATCATCATCAGCCTTTATCCGTCCACTGCTGGACATAGGCCTCTCCAAATGCACGCCACTTCGTTCTATCTTCGCCTTCTCGCATCCAGCTCCTGCCAGCCGTCTTGCGTATATCGTCACTCCACCGTGCCTGAGGACGCCCTCTATCCCGTTTGCCAGTTCGCGGTCTCCACTCCAGGACTCGTTTACCCCAGCGGTTGTCGGTCCTGCGACTGATATGGCCAGCCCACTGCCACTTCAGCTTGCTAATCCGGTGGGCTATGTCGATCACCTTGGTTCTCTGCCGGATCACCTCATTTCTGATGCGATCACGCAGAGAAACGCCGAGCATAGCCCTTTCCATAGCTCGCTGAGCGACTTTGAACTTGTGGACCAGCCGTACCGTCAGTGTCCACGTTTCGGCTCCGTAAGTCATAACGGGTAGGACGCACTGATTGAAGACTTTCGTCTTTAGGCACTTTGGGATCGACGCTGTAAAGACTCGACGTAGCTTCCCGAATGCTGCCCAACCCAACTGAATTCTTCTGATCACCTCCCCCTCGAAGTTGTTTTTACCCAGCTGCAATGTCTGCCCGAGGTAAACATATTTTTGAACAGCTTCGAGTACGTTTCCGTGCATTGCAATCGGTTCCGGTAGTACATGCTCGTTGAACATGACCTTGGTTTTGTCCAAGTTCATCCGTAGACCGATGCGTTCAGAAGAGTCAGCTAGGTCGTTCAGCATCTGTTGCAGGTCCTGCATCGTTTCCGCCATTATGACGATATCGTCAGCAAATCGCAAGTGCGAGATGTACTCGCCATTGATGTTGATGCCACGTCCTTTCCAGTTCAGCGTCTTGAACATATCCTCCATTGCATTTGTGAACAATTTCGGGGAAATAACGTCCCCTTGTCTCACTCCTCGATGCAATGGTATAGGATTTGTTTGCTGATTCTGTACTTGGACGGACATGGTGGCGGCTTCGTACAGACATCTCACCACTTGGATGTATCGCCAATCTACTTGGCAACGCTGCAGGGACTCCAGAACGGACCAGGTTTCAATCGAGTCAAAGGCCTTCTCATAGTCCACAAATGCTAGACACAGGGGCTGATTATACTCTTCGGTCTTCTGTATAATCTGCCGCACTGTGTGGATGTGGTCTATGGTGCCATATCCGCTCCTAAACCCAGCCTGCTCCGGGGGTTGAAATTCGTCGAGTCTTCGCGCAAGACGGTTCGTGATCACTCTTGAAAACAGCTTATATACGTGGCTTAAAAGAGAGATGGGTCGATAGTTCTTCAGCTGGGTCTTGTCTCCCTTTTTGAAGAACAGGACGACCACACTCTTACTCCACGCCTCCGGAGTTCTCCCTTCAAACAGGACGGCGTTAAAAAGCTTTTGGAGCTCCCTCAGTACGGGTTTACCTCCTGCCTTTATCAATTCTGTTGTAACGCCGTCCTCTCCAGGGGCTTTTCCAATTTTAATTTAATTTAATTTTACTGGTATACTGACTGCAAAATCACTTAAAAGTAAGTTTTTTTGAAAGACTTTTTGAAGTAAAACTTAAAGAAGTTTTAAACTTTAAGAAGAATCGTTGTGATTTGAAACTCGATAAAATGAAAATGCGACACTAGAAAGAGACAAATACATAAATATATAGGATTAAGCCGACGAGAGAATGAGATAGAATACATAACACAGGAAGTGAAAAATAATACTGAATAATATGTTATGTAATATATGTTAAATAAAATGTAAAATAACTTTTAAACTTGGTAAAAAAAACTATACATATACATTACTTATACAAATGAATATTTATTACAGTGGGATGAATGTGCATAAATTAAATAAAAGCTATTATGACTAATTGTTGCCATGGTAACCGTTGTTTAAAAGTTTCACTTCTACTGCGTGTGAACTGGACACGTTTTAATACTTTTTCTTAAAATATAGTACATATATGTATAAATAAATAAATATGTTGGGACATTAACACACAGCACCATCTATTTCCATGGTAAACTACGAGGCCTGTGCTATGTATACCAGATAGTTGATACACTACACATAATATATAACTTTAAATACATACATGTTATAAATATAACCACCCATGACTGGAAAACAAACATTCGTGTTCATCACACAAATGAATGCCCCCAGCGGGACTCGAACCCGCGACCGCTGTCGCAGCAAGTAGGGTCACTACAAACTGAGCCAAACGTGTCGACAAATCAAACTACCCTTAACGTAGTCTTTGAAAAAACTGCAAAAATCGGTTCACAATTTTCGCTGAAAATAACCTGAAACATGTGTACAGAAATGCACAAACTCGGACTGAGTAGTAATTCCTTTATGAAGTCGGCCTTAAAATGAAGCAACTATGATTCCAAATAGCCGACCAATATTAAGCTTATGTCTCTTTGTACGATTGTTGAACCCACCAAAATTACTTTTGGGGGTCTTTTTGTAACTGTTCATCTTCTGAACGGTTCAAACAATTTTTACGGAATTTTCACTAATAGATAGAGAATTTGGGTGAGTACCTGAGTAGAAGTATAGGTGAAAACGCTCTTTCTGCTCTTTTTTTAACGTCCCACTGCTGTGGCTTTACTCACATCGAAGAATGCGTCGGTGTTAGAGAACCTTATTAGCTTTTGAAGACGTAAAATCTATACGTACTGAATCATTTTAACGTAATTACTGCGAGTTATAATTATGTTGTAAATAATTCCCACATGATAATATTAGAGGTGCGATATCCGGGATTTGAGCTGGTTTCCCTTGATTTTCCAAGCAAGTTCATTACCACTGGGTTACTACTGCCACAACCGAGATAACCAAACCAATTACTTGTACAAACTTTTATTCCAGCCATAGATACATACATTTTAGACTTAATGCTCATAATTTACCATTAACTAACTGGCAAAGTTATTATTTCAAATAATTGCTTATATCTTTTGCAGACGAAGTCGGGTGCCGCAGTATGCTATTCATAATTAAATGTGTCAAAACCGGCTGGCGCTTTTGTAATTAAGCTGTCGACTAAGAGGATAAGACAAGTAACATTATTGTTTCTAAGCTTAACTTCAAGTTAGCGCTAACTACAATTATTTAACTTTGAGAAACCTATTACAAATAATCAAAATAAAAATCTAGTCGAACTTGTTCACTTTATACAGATAAAATTCTAATTATATAGTAATTGGACGCCATTTACTTTTATTCTGACGCACTATTGGCTTTCAATTGTATTTTTAGCTATTTTTATTAAAAGAATCTCGAGAATGGATAGCAAATTTATTATTAGATACTAGATAACAACGAAAAATTCCAAGAGAATTACAAAAATAATTTTATAAATATAATAATACTTTATTAAATTTACGCGAATATTTGACATTCTAAATAAAACTATTTTTTCGGATTATTTCGCGGATTTATTTTGATTTTTGGTTCCCGACGTTTCGAATGCTTTACAGCAATCACTCTCCCGTGACCATGATTGCTGTAAAGCATTCGAAACGTCGGGAACCAAAAATCAAAATAAATCCGCGAAATAATCCGAAAAGATAGTTTTTATTTAGAATATAATAAATTTTTCAAATTAAAACTAAATTAATAATAATTGATTACCGAATTCATATGGTTTCCCAAGCGAGCTCGTTACCATTGGACACAAACATATATATGTAGTATATTTAAAACAAAAAATAGTAAACACTGCAATGCAATCTAGAGCATATTTCTCAAACTCTTAAATAATAATCTATACAGATAAATAAAATTGAAGTGTCTGTTTGTAATGTCAAAGTAACAGCTTTATACTAAATATATATGGAATTATATGCGGTACTTATAAGAAAAACACAATTTTTAAAATGTTTGCCTATGTGTCTGTCTATTTGTTCCGGCTAATCTCCGAAACGTCTGGACCAATTTTAACGGGACTTTCACTGGCAGATAGCTGATATTATAAGGAGTAACTTAGGCTACTTTCATTTTAGAAAAAGAATTAGGGTTTCGCTCAAAAATATTAAAACGTACCTAGGGACGCACCCGAGCGAAGCGAGGTTAAGTCGCTAGTTATGATACTAATTTCTGTTTACAGTCACACTGAAAATCGATTTTTGAACTACAAATAACTGTTCATGTAATAAATTGAAGTTGTTACAGTAAGTTGAGGTAGTATTGAATTTCCACGCTGGGTTTTAGTTGGATTAAATTATTTAAGCATTCAAAATAGTCGTTTATTATGGCATAAATTCTATAGTTACCGGATTATTTGATATTCTAATAGAATTTTACAAATTTATGATATGCTGGAACTTAATACTAGTTCTTTATCATTGTATTTAAATTTTATAACTATATTAGATTAGGTTAAGGACTAAAATTATTACAATATCATTATAATACATGTTGCATTTATTCTCGAATGATGTATAGCTTGTCGTGTGTCATATATAATTACGAAAGTACCTGGCGACCGAGCTTTGCTCGGAGTTCTTTTTTGTTATATCGTTTTTTTAGATAAAAAAAAAATAAAATCTAAAAACTTGAAAAAATACAAAAAAAAAACAAAAGTTAAAACTTTGTATCCATATTTTTTTACCATGTTATGACCATATTCTGCGTGGAACAATGCGAAATAAAATCGCATGAAAACTCGAAAACACGCCTTTTTTCCAGATATAAGACTAATCTAGATCGATTTTTCGCCTCCGACAACCCCCCCACATCCCAAATTTCAGCGACATCGTTAGAGCTGTTTCCGAGGTTACCGGTATAAATAAATAAATAAATATACAAGAATTGCTCGTTTAAATATATTAGATATTGATTCATACAGTCTGCTAGGCGAAAATCCGTCACTATCAGGAAAACATTACAGGCAGACCGGAGACTTTAACGCTCTCAGATGTACGGCTGTTGCTAGCTGTTTTTAGCCCAACCTGAAACGAGGCAATTTTTCTCACTATTTCTATTAACGACACGTTTGGCTCAGTTTGTAGTGACCCTACTTGCTGTGCCAGCGGTTACGGGTTCGAGTCCCGCTAGTGGCATTTATTTGTGTGATGAGCACGAATGTTACTCCAGTAAAGGATGTTTATATATATAATATGTATGTATTTAAAAGTTATATGTGTTTAATGTATCAGCTATCTCGTATCCATAACACAGGTCTCGTAGCTTACCATGGAACTAGATGGTGCTGTGTGTTAATGTCCCAACATATTTATTTATTATTTATTAAATAAAATGTTCATTTTTAGTTTCAATTGTAACTCACTGTTCGACTTTTAATTGTTGTATTGATGAAGCTATGCCAACATATAGAATTTGGATGACAATAGTTGGACAGTAGATCTTTTTAATGGTTTCTAGTAAAACCATTAAAAAGTTCTACTGTCCAACTATTGGACTGATTTGATTATTTTTGACGAATACCGTAGGTACATTGTAGTTTATCAAAGGCCCTCTTTAAAATTTATTTTTTAGTATATTTATATAAGTTAGACTGTATGCGTATATATAAAGCAAATAATTTAATATCTTAATTTAACGAGTGTCAGTATGAAATTTTGAAAAGGTAACAAAGAGCGGACAAACAAACATACTCGCTAACTAGAAACAAGTAAAAAACAAAATTTGATACAATCATTATATATGTCACTCTTAATATAGACGCAACAAAATCTCTATCTCCTAAATTAATTAACGAAAGATAACCAAACCGAAACCAAAAACCGAAATAGCAGCACTTATAATCAAAAGTTTATCGCATAATTCCTTCATCAATCTTATTCTAACATAATCACCTTATAATTCACTACAATTAGTTGGAACAGATAAATCTGGCGACAGCAAATAAAAATACTTTGCTAATGCCCAACAGGAACTATTAACAGAAAGAAAGAAATAAAGAAATAATTTTTGTTTACATTACTTGTTTCGATTCATTCACATAAATTTTAACTCAAGATTTAGAGCAATGGATACTGAATTTACAAAGAGACGAAAATATCTGTAAGAAATGCTAATTTCTTTACTGTAAAAATGGTGGGTAGGCACGCGATTATTTTACCTAAGCAGTTGGAAATTAAACCCTATTGGAATATTAATAAAGTTTAGTTTTATTAAGCAAATTTCATTGCTTTTTTTATCTCTAGAGCGACATCTAGTTGTTATAATGATAAATGATTGTTATGTTGAGGACGCGTGAAAGTGATTCCCCGCGGGATATTTTTATTTTATCTTGTATCTGTATAATTTATCATTATTACGAATCATTATTATTTGAAATGTCAGCGAAACTTGGTTTTGATTTGATTTGTACTATTTTATCATTTCAGCTTCGTGTATTTTGTAAGCTTCCGTTATGTGATGTGTAAAATTGCTTTTGCATCAAACAGACACTTAGATCGTAGAGATAAACAATATATTTTGGAACTGTCATGACAATAAGATGAATTTATATTAAAACTTTTATGTCGGCTTACTGCTAACATACACTTAACAGTCTGAACTGAGTAAAAATTAATAATACTTATTTATATTGATAATATATAGATAGTACTCAAACTGATAATACTTAGAAGGCATCTAAAACTGATTCGGTTAATGTCATACCTGTAAAAATATTGTCTTTTATTTAATTTTCACTTTCTCCCTTCGTAAAAACAAAGAGAGCCTAATGATTTTTCATTTTGCTACATTATTCTTCTTTACTTCATTTGACACTGCACATTAAAAGGTATCTTGCCACTTTATGTCATTTAGCCAGAACGAAAAATTATATGAGACTGAGACTATAAAAGCTGTAACTGAAAAAACAAAATTGTTATTGTTAACAGTAATCAAATTGATGACCTTCATCGTAGTAGGCAAGAGCCATTCAAACGTCTTAATAGCGCTTCCATAAAAATGTGAAAAATATGTTTTAGTATGGTCAAAGCTTGTTTTATATGTAGTTGTAGTTTGTATTTGTGTTGTTGTTTGCAAAACAGCTTACGAAATGCGACTTACAGTTCTTGTTCCTTGCGATCGGCTTCACACGAAAAATATTCATCCTTACAGGGATTGATTTTCAACTAGGCCATGATGATGTGTGTTTATCTTGTCGTGATGAGGGGGCTCGTTGACGACCGGCAATCCAGCCGGGTGTGAAACCAAGAGATACACAAGGGAGTGGTGGGTTGCTCCTTGTACTTCTCTGAGAGCAGAATGGACCGTGGGTGCGTCCTGGTTGTTGTGGTCTTCCGGCCAGCTGTCAGGACGTCGTCATTGGTAGTATTGCACCTGTATGTATACGTGGTATACGTATGTTACCTGTATACATACAGTTAGCATGTATACAGTTAGCTATGTGGGACTAAGAAAGTGAAACATATAAAGGCTAATTAATTAATTATCATGTCATCTGGAGTTCAAATAGAGCTTATATACTACGTTCTACGCATGTTAGTAAACTGAGAATTCGAAAGCAGTCGCCCAAAGAATCTAGCTTGAAATGAAATATAATATGTATATCTTTATTATTTCACCATATTTTTTCATACAACATTCTTCATTAAAGCAAATTCTTACAAGAAACCAGACTATTGTTAGAGCAACAAAACGTCTAAACCTTTTGTGTAAAATAAACTACATAGAAATTGGCTTGGAACATGAATATTTGAGCATTAAATAGTAAAGAAACTACAAAGCCGTGTTGAAAATTGAAATTTGAACCTCCAAAGTAACACTGACATGAAGTTACTAAGAAAATGAGGTGTTTCAAATTATAACTTGTCTAACTAGAGTACGCTTGGTGAAGGTTTTTAACGAAGAAAAGCTTTTTTTTCCTAGGATTCAACATTTTTAATCTAAATATTAGTTTGATTGAAAAATTAAAAAAAGTGTAAGATAGATGAAAATATACTAAATGCAATCCGCACTTGGCCAGCGTGGTGGACTGTGGCCTGATCCCCCTCGTGTTGAAGGGAGGCCCATGCCCAGCTGTGGGACGTCAAAAAGGGCTAAATACACACTAAACGTAAGTGGGTTTGCTAAGGCTTTATATTATATTAGGTTTACTAATTACTTTACTTGCATATATTTGTGTTATGAGCAAAGTTTATTTTATTCTTAGATATTATACATATGAAACATGAAACATATTACAAATATCATTGTTTGTATTATCAAACAATGTTTTTTGATCACCTCGTAAAAGATTGGGTCTGTGGGTAGTTACCGTCTGTAATAACTATGACTTTTGAGACGTCTACAACCTTAGTCTCACCTGTAACCATGTTTTTTGTAAGTATTTCATGTAAACATCGAAAATAAGTACTTAATCTGTATATTAATACGTGAAGCAAAAACTTTGTACCCCTTTTTACGAAAATTGCGCGGACGGAGAAGTATGAAATTTCCCACACTTATAGTTTATATAGAGAAGGAGTGCAGAATGCTAATTTTTTTTTAATTATACATAAAAAATACATTAAACCAATAAAAAAAACATTACACACACGCATATATACTCCTTTGTTTATTGTTAAAGTCTGTGGTCAAATTAAGAATAGATTAATATTGTAATATACGCAAGATAATAAATATATAACTTAATAAATTATGGTTGATTTTCAACCACGCGGCGATCACTAGTTAAAATAAAACCGTCAATGTGAATAGAAAGTATTGCAAAAGTTAACACTTTTTACTCGACTGCAGTGAAGCCTAAAGGAGGGTTATGTATTTAACCTGTATGTTTAATCCTTGCTGGGAGATGTATATAATATGTATGTCTCCAGCTGCATAATAATGTGCCTTTGTCAATTTGTTTTTAACTTTTTAGTTTGTTTTTTACGTAATCGGGTTTTTTTTCATTTTACGATTACTGTTTAATTATAAGTGCTAAAGTTTGTGACTAGATGTTTTCTTGTTACTAATTCACGTTATAAAGGTGGAAGGACGAGATAGAGACCGTCGGAACACGTAATTGGTCAAACTTCGCAAGGAATCGCGACAAGTGGCAATCTCTGGAGGAAGCCTTCGCCCGAAGAGGGGTCCATGGTATGTATATCGGACTAACAATATACTCACCTTTAGACTATTCATACGATTGCACATGCCAGTGGAATAATAAAGGCTTTTTTATTTTTTATTCATTTATTTAATTCACGCTGTAGCAGATCAATGGATGGAAAGTGAAACTCAAAGTGGACCTAGATTATTCTAAATTAACATATATGTACATATTTTTTATCCACATACTTACATATTATGTGAATAGAGCCGCGACCTAACTTTATTTTGGATAGTATTTCCGACCAAACACTCGTGCTCAAAAATACAAAAAGAAAGTATATTTATAATATGTATTTATTTCTATACATATAATAAAATTGTAACTAAGTCTGTACATTAAATATTTTTAGGAAAATCTGATTGAAATAGACATTATTATCGATACAGAGCGCGTTTCAGAATGGGGTTCAAAGAACCTGGTCGAGTTCAATGCCAAGAAGACGCAGGTATGCGCGTTCTCGGCTAAAAAATCTCCATTCCTTTGTCTTCCCTCTCTTCAGAACACACGCCTTACGATGCAGGATGGCATCAACATCCTCGGAGTTAATATCCGTAGCAATCTGAACCAAAAAAGCCATATCGAGAGTGTCATTTCGTTAGCCTCACGTAAACTCGGGGTCCTGAACAGGGTGAAGCGGTTCTTCTCACCTGAGCAGCTATGCCTTCTGTACAAGACTCAAGTGCGCTCATACGTTGAGTACTGCTCTCACCTCTGGGATGGCTCTGCTAAGTACTTGTTAGATGTTCTTGATAGACTTCAACGCCGTGCTGTCCGAATAATTAATAAAGCTGAGGCTACTCAAAACCTTGAATCTCTGCAATTGCGTAGAGATGTTGCTTCACTAGCCGCTTTTTACCGCCTATATTACGGCGAGTGTTCTGAAGAGCTCTTCCATCTTATACCCTCCTCTCCTTTCCTCTCCAAGACCACACGTGCTGGTTAGAAATTCCATCCTCACACGGTACTACCCATACCATCTCGTACCAAAAGGTTTGGTAGCTCCTACCTGTGCCGCACTATTGGGAAATGGAATTCATTACCGTCTCACGTGTTTCCCTCCTCCTACAATCCTGGGCCTTTTAAACGGAGCGTAAAAAAGCACGTATGCGGGCCGACAAGGTGAAGTTGATCGGTGTCGAGATCATGTCCCGGAACCGATGGACTTCATTCCTGGACTCCACTGTCGCTTACCATCAGGCGTCATGGAGTCATCTTGTCGAGCGACAATAAAAAAAAAAAAAAAGAGCCCGAATCTATAATTTTTAGAATTTTTGTCTGTCTGTCTATATATCTGTCTGTCTGTTACCGTATCACGGAAAAACCAGTGAAGGGATTTTGATGAAATTCTGTACGATGATAGCTGGTTATCTGAGTTAACATATAGGATACTTTTTACCGCGAGAAAATAATCTATGAAATCTATACTAAACATTAAAACGTAAGAAGGGACGAACCCGAGCGAAGCAAAGGTGAGTCGCTAGTAAAATTATATTATTATGTGTAGTGTATCAACTATCTGGTATCTATAACATAGGCCATGTAGCTTACCATGGAACTAAATGGTGCTGTGTGTTAATGTCCCAACATATTAAAGTTACACAATTAATAATTATTAAAGTAAACAAAATACATGTAAAAGAAAATTTTATTTATTTAATTATTAAAATACTAAATCGTAAGAATAAAGTGTTTTTGCATAAAGCAGACATTTAGATCATAAAGATCTATATAATAACATACATATAATAAAATTTTAACTGAGTCGAATCTGTACATTGTATATTTTTTGGAAAATCTTATTGAAATAGTCATTATTGTCGATGCAGAGGCCGAATCTATAGTTTTTAGATTTTTTTTTTCTGTCTGCTATCTATCCTATCACGAGAAAACCACTGGACGGATTTTGATGAAATTTGGTATTATGATAGCTAATTATTCAGGTCAACATACAGAATACTTTTTACTGCGAAAAAATATGTCATTTCTGAGAAATCTATACTAAACGTTAAAACGCAACTAGGGACAAACCCGAACGAAGCGAGGGTGAATCGCTACTCGCTAGTCCTGTATATAGAACTATTCAATATTCGTATTTATGTCACCTTCGCACTCTCACGATAATCCTCGAGTGTGTTTTATACAAGGAAATGATAGCTAAATTTAATAACCGCTTCGTGACAGACAGAATGACTAAGTTATCTAAGAAACCAAAATCCAATAATATCATCCACGCAAACACTTCGTACTTAGCTTTCTTACCTTTTTAATATGCTAATGGTGACTCTTTTGAAGGGAGAGATACGTGTCAGTTATAGTGTCCCTTATTACTAAGACATTAGGTCTAAATCGGAATAAAATGATACTGGTATATCCGTCGTGTGCGTACGTACTCATATGGTCGGCAAATTAATATTACATTCATTACTCTTTTTAATTATAACACTTTTTTAGATTTACGCGAATATTTTACTTTAAATAAAGCTATCTTTTCGGATTTTTCGCGGATTTATTTTAATTCTTGGTTTTTAGGGTTCCGTGCTCAAGGGGTGCCAACAGAACCCTATTACTAAGCTTCCGCTGTCCGTCCGTCTGTCCGTGCGTCTGTCCATCCGTCCGTCCGTCCTTCAATCTGTCAGAGGGCTGTATCTCATGAACTGTAAGAGGTAGAAAGTTGAAATTTTCATTTCATTTGCCGCTATAACAACAAAATAAAAAACCAAGATGGCATTTTCAAAAAGGCTACCATGCAAATAAAAAAAATAATATTATGGCACGGAACTCTTCGTATGCCAGTCCGACTTGCAATTAAGTGATTTTTTTAACCTTTATAGCAAGCATGGTCATGGGAGGGACTAAGGTTTTAGATGTCTAATAGACAGCAATAACTATATAATGCAAAGGTCCTAATACACATATACAGGGTGGATTTTTGAAACGGGACAGTAAGGGCAGGTACCTTAAGGCTACGTCCGCACAGACAGGCGGTTTACTTAGCGCCAAGAGCTTAGTGGCTTGCACTTTGGCTTCTTGCTTAGATAAACAGTGGCCGCACTGCAGGTGGTATGCGTGGTGGGTCGTTAAATGACCTGGTCATTTGCTTGTCGGCACGTCGACGAGATGTCACTTTCAAAAATAGCTCTAAAACTGCTACTTATAGAAAATTCACATTTAAAATATACCATTTCATGGCCTTATTCATCATGTTAGGTTCATGACATAAATAAATCACGGTCACATCATGGGGAGTTTAATGTTCTGTATAAGCAATTGCGTAATTTTGACGACAAGTACTTCTCGGTAAAGTTAAAGAGAATTAACTCATTTGGATACTCATTATTACTTAAAAAAAGCATATCAGCCGAAGAACGACTAGTCGTTACATTAATCGCTATCTCTTCCCATAGTTTTTTTAAGAGAATTGCATTTTTATGGATTTAGAGCCGGATTAAACAGAGGTTTTCTTTTAAAAACTGATGCAATTAAAATTTCACCCATTTTTTATTTTAAAATGCCTCGCGCCTCGTGACAAAAAACCAACAAGTTCGTTTACTTAGATACACTCTAAGCGACTAGCTAGGCGCCAAGCGCGCAGTGCGGCCGGTCGCGAACATTCTAAAGCGTTCGTTTCACTAAGCTACTAGATGGGTGACTCGCTAGGCTCTAGGCGCTAAGCAAGCCGCCTGTCTGTGCGGACGTACCCTAACTGTTATAGTTAGCATATTCACGAGAAAACCACTGGACAGATTCTGATGAAATTTGGTATGACCGGATAACCAGCTATCAGCTGGGTATCCGGGTCCATATATAAGATATTTTTTTACTGCGGGAAAATATCTCATCTCTGAGAAATCGATCATACTAAACGTTAATAAAATATATAGTATCGTAAGAATAAATTCATTTTATTTGCATACATACATATGTCGATTTAATAGCCAATAAATATATAGTGTACTTTTCCTGTTTTTATGCTGTCTGTACGTATACGTGAGCTAATTTAGCTGAGAGCAGAATTTATAGGGATGCTGTTATCACTACGCTTTTATGTTATTCGGAGGAAAGAAACGGGTGTGTGGTATCAATTTGAATACTGCATAGCCAGTTCGGTTTGCAAAAAATGTCATCTGTACAAGTTTTCTTATACATTTTTATTATTTTAATTTAAGTGATATTATATTCATTAGCTATTTTAATATTAATTTACATTCTTGAAAATTATAAATATCTATATAATATATTTTTAATGTACATAGAAAATATTTTGATTAGTTACGTTATACTTTCTTAGATTTACGCGAATATTTGACATTTTAATTAAAACTAGTTTAGTTACGTTAGTTACGTTACAGTAAAAAGTGTTTTAGAAACTCTTGATTTAAGTAAAATATTAAGTTATTATATTTTTTTTTTATTTAATTAACCTTAAAAATCTCCACAATTAACGAATATATCATGTAACAAACATACATAAATAAAAAAAAATGAAAGATAAACACTCGGCATACGTATCTACTCTTTTTTTGAAGGCGGTAAAAACTATCTTAGAAAAACAATACACTTTCATAATATTTTAGTAGTGTTTAAGATTTGTTTCAAAAAGTTAACAAATAAAAAGCTTTCATTTTATATAAAGAACTTTCAATTTGTAAAATGTCACGTAACCTTTTAAACCGTATTTAATGCCCAAAAATCTTAGCCGACCGTGAATGCCAGGCCAGGTATATAAAAAGCTGTAGAAAATCGACATTACAAACTTGTGGATATATGTATTTCAATAAAAAACCTAACATTTTTTATGACTAGAACTAGCCGAAATGTAATGCAATACAGTATAAAAATCGTCAAGAGTGAGTAACTAGCGTTCCTAGCCCTAAGATTTTATAACATAAAAAAATAAATGTATTCAGCCCTTTTGAAGCTCTGGGCATAGGTCTCCCTTTTTTTATGTCCTCCCGACCGATTTCGGCCACGGCGGTTAGTTTCATTGAGACTAGCCATCTGCGCAGGAGGTATTATAGTGCACAAGTATGTGGGAAAGCACAGGTGCTTCTATTCCTGTCACTCTCATACTCCGGTGGGACGACTACTAGACACGACCGGTGAGAGTTAAGGCGTACGACCGACGGCTTTACGTGCTCTTCGAGACACGGGAGTGAAACACCACCCACTCTTCAACTCTAAGTTGTTACTGTGACTTCGTTAACAGAAAGACTCAATAACTTAACTTGGCCTTATCTGGAATTCGAATCCAGGACCTCCGGATGTGCAGTCGTACATGCTAGCCACTACACCACCGATGCAGTTTAGGTATCCCTTTAGTGTGAGTGGGATATGGCCATAGTCCACTACATTGGGTAAATGCGGCTTAGTGGACTTCACATCTTATTCGAAAACTATACATACATATTTTGAAGTCGGTCAAAATCCGAATGGTAATACTAATACTATAAACGCGAAAGTTTTTGAGGATTTATCGATGTTATGTTATGAGGTTTGTTACTCTTTCGTGCAAAAACTATTGAAAGGATTTAAATAAAACTATCTTTTCGGATTTTTTCGCGGATTTATTTTGATTTTTGGTTCCCGACGTTTCGATTGCTTTACAGCAATCATGGTCACGGGAGAGACTGAGGTGTTAGATGTCTCAAAGGTATTATATAGTTGTTACAGACAGCCTACCCACAAATAACAAAATGAATTCAAAGAACTTGAAAATTGGCACCAAAGTACCTTACAATATTTGTTAATTTTAATTTTAAAACATTTTTAAAACATTTTTATAATTTTAATTATATTATATAATTTTATATAATTTATTTAATTTTAGCTTTATTATTATAATTATTACAATTTTTTAGAAAATTTATTGATTAATAATCTATATTTAGTGTTGCCATTATTATATTTATAACTATAAAGAAAAAATAAATTATTAATTATTTAAGCCACATTATTATTCTATGTGTAATTTAAAAAAATTAAAATTAATTAAGAATTACTATTTGCAAATGAAAATATTAATTTGAATACTAATTTAAATTACTGTTATTTTGATCCGCACAGTAAGAACTTACTACATCTAACTGTCTGTTTTGTTTAGATATATTATTTGATTTTATTATATTAATGACAGGATCCCATGACGATGGTAGTTCCCAGCCATCTTCCCTATTGAAATTTGGATGTTTTTTAATTTCTATGGCTTCCCGAATCATTCTAGGGCGATATCTGTTTTCTTTCGCGAGGATTTGGGGTCTATCGAAGCGAATATAATGGCTTGGGCCCCAAATCCTCGCGAAAGAAAACAGATATCGCCCTAGAATGATTCGGGAAGCCATAGAAATTAAAAAACATCCAAATTTCAATAGGGAAGATGGCTGGGAACTACCATCGTCATGGGATCCTGTCATTAATATAATAAAATCAAATAATATATCTAAACAAAACAGACAGTTAGATGTAGTAAGTTCTTACTGTGCGGATCAAAATAACAGTAATTTAAATTAGTATTCAAATTAATATTTTCATTTGCAAATAGTAATTTTTAATTAATTTTAATTTTTTTAAATTACACATAGAATAATAATGTGGCTTAAATAATTAATAATTTATTTTTTCTTTATAGTTATAAATATAATAATGGCAACACTAAATATAGATTATTAATCAATAAATTTTCTAAAAAATTGTAATAATTATAATAATAAAGCTAAAATTAAATAAATTATATAAAATTATATAATATAATTAAAATTATAAAAATGTTTTAAAAATGTTTTAAAATTAAAATTAACAAATATTGTAAGGTACTTTGGTGCCAATTTTCAAGTTCTTTGAATTCATTTTGTTATTTGTGGGTAGGCTGTCTGTAACAACTATATAATACCTTTGAGACATCTAACACCTCAGTCTCTCCCGTGACCATGATTGCTGTAAAGCAATCGAAACGTCGGGAACCAAAAATCAAAATAAATCCGCGAAAAAATCCGAAAAGATAGTTTTATTTAAATGTCAAACATTCGCGTAAATCTAAGAAAGTATTATTGAAAGGATTTTGATGAAACTTTACAGTAAGATAGCTTATACATCAGAGTAACACATCTATATTAATATTATAAATGTGAAAGTATGGATGTATGGATTTATGGATGTATGTTTGTTACACTTTCACGCCAGAACGGCTGAACGGATGAAATTCGCTACAGAGATAGGTTATAGTCTGGAATAACACATAGGCTACGTTTATCCCGGAAAAATGTACGGTTCCCGTGGAATAGGTTTGTTTTTGTGTTTTCCTAAAGGCGAACCCAAGCCGTGAGCCGCTAGTAGAATATAATTTATAAAGGTATAGTAATCCGGCTACATTATTGAACTACGCGGGCAGCACCGCAGGTAAACGATAGTTCTGAAAACGTATAACTATAACAATATTACCTATAATGTTATTATTTAACACATTACATATTTCATTGATTGTTACAATATTATCTTAATGATAATTTCGCTACACCTCTCACACGTCAGGATGGCCGAGCGGTCTAAGGCGCCAGACTCAAGGTTTCCTTACCTACTCAGTAGGTGCGAGTTGTTCTGGTCCTCTCTGAGGGCGTGGGTTCGAATCCCACTTCTGACAAATTGTTTTTCTTTACTTTTTTTGTGTGTGTTTATGCACTAATTTTATTAGTAAGTTATATTGAAAATGTGATCATTTATTATTATTTTTTATTCTTAAAGTATTTGTGGCTATTGTGTAGTTATTTATTATCGTTAAGCGAAAATATCTATTTATATTCAATACTAAATTAAAATAAATATATAGTATAGTGATAAGATAATACAAATGATAATTTTGTATGTAAATATTATATAAGTTAATAAAAGGCGGAGTGCCGAGAGAATAGGTGTATTTTTAATGCCCCGTTAAAGTGTGTTATTGACAAAGAAAGGAAGTAAAAAATATTCAAAAAAATCTTTAAAATTTAAAAATGTAAAAAGTGATGATTCAAAAGTGTAAAAATCTAGTTAAATATAGTACATTTTGATTAAAAAAAAATAAACTTTTCGAAAACAAATCTCTTAATTTTTTAACTATGATGATGATAGATACGATAGACAGATGACCTTAGAAAGGCATGATGGATGCGAGCTGCCTAAAACCAGGATGGTATCCGCTCATTGGGAGAGGCTCTCGTTGAGATCATGTGATAGCCCATTAGGATAGAGGAGGTTCCGTTGGGTTTTAGTGGGTAGTACTGGTTTTGCTAGCCATAGAGTCCCAAAGGACCACCTGTATGTATGCAAATGCGTAAATGCATTTTTCAACATTAACTCTGTCTTCGTTCATTTATAATTGGTTGATTAAAGTCTGCTTAAGCTTATAAAGCATTTGATTAATATACAGTCAAAGTTCCTAAAATTACAAAATGTATTGGTAGGATTGATTTTATAACATGACATCAAATGTAGAAAAAACGTACAAATTAAAGACAGATTAGTGTATCTAAAAACTTTTCTTTATATTGCATATATACATACTTATTAATAATCTATACTAATTTTATAAAGCTGAAGAGTTTGTTTGTTTGTTTGGTTGAACGCGCTAATCTCAGGAACTACTAATCCGATTTGAAAAATTCTTTTTGCATTGGATAGCCCTGCCTTCCATAGGCTATATATCATCCCGAAAAAATGTATGGTTCCCGTGGGACAGATTTGTTTTTGTCGAAAAGAGGGCGAGTCGCTAGTTTTTAATATTTTAAAAGAAAGGTATAAAAACAATGCTACACTGTAATAATATTAAAAAAGCCGTCTAAACTGAACCGTGACCGTAAGCATAAATAATTTTAAAAGGCAAATTAGTGAAATGAAACATTGCTAAAGTACAAAAGGCCGAAGAGGATAAATTATAAAACTTTACCACGAATTCGTAAGCATCAAAAAGTTTTGGAGTCAACGAAAATTGCCGGTTATGATGGTACAAGAATGCAAATTATTTTAAGTAATTAATGTTTGTAGATACTGTTTTATTCTTAAGAATATGTTCCAGTGGTTAGAATGTATCCATATTAATATTATAAATGTGAGATATGTCTGTCTGTTTGTTACCTTTGAACGGATGAACTGATTTTGATAAAATTCAGCTAGGATTCATATTGAATCATGAGGATTTTTCTTATCATTTTTGAATTTAAATTCGCCTCCCGGAGATGCGAAGGGGTAGGGGGGTATAAATTGTTTATTATTATTATGTCTATTCCTATAGTAACAACAATGAATTTAACCCCAAAAGGAGTAAAAAGTGTTACATACTCGTACCTAATTTCATACAGAAACAATATTTTTGGATCAAATATAAAAAAAAAAGCCTAAGAAATTAAAATAGGCGATGGCTAGCAATGGATGAATAGCTAGCAAGTCTAAAGTCAAATTTGTGTTAAATAATCATTTCAATGTAGGTTTACAATACAATTTTCTCCATCTGTTGGTTTTTTTTTGGCTTATTATTGCTCAAATAATTCCTCAGGTTAAAAAAATGTGTATACTATATAGTATATTTTAAATTCTGTATTTCACAATGTAAAACTATAGATAAGACATTATCCAGGGCAGTATAAAAAGAAATTCCAAAAAATATCCCTACACAAAAAATCACATCCATCAGTTATATACGTTGCTGCGTTAAATCAGAAAAAACTAACACATAATTTTAAGTAAGAAGAAACCTTAATTTATAAAAAATAAATTATAAATGTGTTGAGATATTAACACACAGCACCATCTAATTTCATGGTAAGCTACGAGGCTTGTGTTATGAATAATAGATAGTTTTAACACTACACAATACACATATTTAACTTTAAATACATACATATTATAAATATAAACATCCATGACTGGAGTACAAACATTCGTGCTTATCACACAAATGAATGCCCCTCAGCGGGACTCAACCCGCGACCGTTGGCACAGCGAGAAGTGTCATTACAAACAGCCAAACGTGTCGTCAAAATTATATTAATGTTAGCACTAAATTGTTTTTACGATTTAACTTAATCATAAATTTAAATCAATTGGAAGCAGGTCAATTTTATGAGTTATCACACATTAAAACAATCACTATAAAATCCAAATTGAGTTAAAGATAATAAAGTAAATTATTCAATGTGTCATATTTGGTAGTGCTGCGCAAGCGCTGGCGCCATGGGAAACGATCGTCATAGTAGTAAAGAATAATATGGATATATCTATTGCGAAATAGCTTATGGCTCACATAATACTTTCTTAGATTAACATATAAAACAATAATATTGTTTTAATAAATAATTAATATTTTTGATTTTCTTTGTGGTTATACATATTATAGTAATAGCAACACTAAATAATAGTACAAGTTTTACAAAACAATAAAACTTGTATTATTAAGGAGAGACGATGCACAGCATCTGTGAGAGGGCGTTGTATACTTCCCGTTTATTAGCCAATCACTGACGACTTCCTCTTGATATTTTCGACCAATCAACGCCTTGCTTGTAATCACGTGGTCCCAGGTGGCAGGGCGCCAAAGGCGAACGTTCTTACCTCATAGAAGTCTCTCACCAGGAGAACTAGAATGGATGCTGTGCATCGTCTCTCCTTAATAATACAAGTTTTATTGTTTTGTAAAACTTGTACTATTATTTGGGATGTGACGATGCACAGCATCTGTGAGAGACGTGTTTATAACTCCTGGTGACCACAACGACGCTATGTGAGGAAAACAACTAAATTGTATGCTCAAGGGCTGTAAAATCAAAAAAGATATTATGAGTAACATTGTTTTATTATAAATCAGAATCACAGTAATTCAGCAATAATATAAATGATTCTATAACACTCGATTTCTAAGCCATAATTAGCCCAAAGAATCAAACTGGTTCAAAATTATTTGAAAAACTATCTACACATTGAGTTTTAGTTCTGCTTATGATTTGCTTACAATAATATTTAGCAAATGTATTCTTACTTCGCCAATTACCACGGGTAATAATTTCTTCTATTGGGAAATTGTTAACCCAGTTTAAGGAAGCTACAGCCGAACGCAAACTGCCCGGAGAAGCCGTAATGCCAGCGTCTTTCAAAACAGTTTTAATCCAGATACCAATAACTGTACGCGACGCACTTTGCATAGCACCTCTAATCGACACAAACAATGAATCATTACATTCGGCTGTACGCCTTGTCTTGCCTAACTCCACTACCTTTCTTAACCATCTAACTGGGCATATATTCTCATTAATATGACAAGAGAGCTTCCAACCTGATTGCCTGTATGTAGCTGTGTCTGTTTTTGACCCAAATACCGGATAAAGGATAATATGACCATCATTGTCAAAGTAACAATCATTAGATACTCTGAGTAGAGTAAGATCGTGAACGCGTCTACCAGATGCTAATAACAAAAGACATGCACAGCGACGGGAAGCTTCAAACAAACTGATATTATTCGGGGGATTCAGCTGTAGCCAGGCAAGCAGGTCACCCGGGTCCCAGATGGGTGATCTCTGTAACTTCGGACTTTGAAGAGAGATAGCTTTAAGAATATGCCGAACTAGGAAGTTAGAATTTAAATTTTCATTGTGTTTGAGTTGCCCAAAAGATAAAACTACTGACTTATGCAACAATATAGTCGGATAGGCTAATCTCTCTTCAAGGTGAAGGTATGCTAAGAATCTCGAGAGACTAACATCACAAGGAAAATTGCAATCAAAATTATTATTTTTACACCATTTCATCCATCGGGACCATGCTGGTCCATAAGTTTTTAATGTTGATTCTCTCCAGCCAGCGCGAAGAAGTGATTTTTCTGCATCTGACCAAGTTTTAGTTACCTCACCCCAGCTGCTATCTTCCAGACGTAAAGATCCATGTTCTGAACGTGAGGTGGTGGGAGGCCGGTCATCTGATCTATTAACACTTGGTCCAGCTTGGTTATTTTCATTGGCCTGGCCAACGCCCGTCGACGGAGATCTGGTAACCAATAAGCCCTCTTCCACATGGGGGTTACTAAAAGAAATGTTCCTCGAGCAGTGTTTAAGTGGTGCAGAACTCGAGGTATTAGGCTTGGTGGTGGGAACACCCATGCCAGCTGATATTGCCAGTGACGACTGAATGCGTTGCAAAATTGTGCTGAAGAGTCCAGACAATCTTTGGTAACATATTGCTCTACAACTCTCGTTTCCTTGCTCGCAAAGAGATCTATTTGCGGGATCCCAAACTTTCGGAATATATCGACGAGCGCTGGTCGTAAAAGATGCCATTCCGAAATTCTTTTCCCACGGGATAAGCTGTCCGCAATACTGTTGAACTTCCCGGGAATGTACTCCGCTGTTAATAAAATGTTTTCTTTGTCTATCAATTCCAAAAGTTGATAAATCATTTGAAGCAACGCCATCGATCGTGTTCCTCCTTCTTTTCGAACATAAGATATCACTGTTCGATTGTCTGATTGGAAATTCAAATGACGACCACGAAGCCGATTTCGAAAATGTTTGACAGCTGCTATTAAGGCAAACATCTCTTTCAGATTGGAATGCCAGTGACGTTGGGCTTGGTTCCATCCTCCTGATATGAACTGGTCATCCAATTGTGCCCCCCATCCGTAATCCGCTGCATCTGTTGTCAAAAAATGTTGAATTAACTGACAATGCAGGGTGCTCCGAAGTGTTGGACGCTCCAGAGTAGTAATCCACCACTTGAGATCTTTTATGACACCAGATGTTACTCCTACTGGTTTGCGGTTGGATGGGAGGTGCATCAGATTTCGCAAATGTATTTGAAGTTGACGGCAATGAAGACGACCTCTTGATACAACGAAACAGGCAAAGTTTAGAGTTCCTAATATTATTTGAGCTTCCTTTAAGGACATTTTCAGTCTCCGTACCATCCTCTTCAATATCAGTAATGACTTCTGTATCTTTTTGGTTGGTAAGCTTTTGTAATTGGCTTTGGTGTCCCAAACTAACCCTAAATATTCTATTTTTTGAACTGGCTTGATTTCGGATTTGTCGTAATTTATTGTCCATCCTAAGTTCTCCAAAATACTGATTGCCGATCTCACATGGCTTTGAAGTAGACTTTTCGACTGACATGCAATTAGAAAATCGTCCAAGTAAACTATGACTCGCATACCCTTGGATCGCAGGTACTGTGCTACCCAGTTCGTTAGAGCTGAGAAGACCTTGGGCGCACACGACAGCCCGAACGGGAGGCATGTCATTTGCATAATCACATTGTCGTAAACAAGCCTCAGAAACCGCCGATGACTCCTCGTGACGTTCACATGGAAATAAGCTGACGACAGGTCCAATTTCACCATCCAGTCTTCCCTTTGTAGAAAGTGAGGAACTTGAAGGTGAGATATCAGTTTGAAGGTTTTCGGAATTATGAAACAATTCAGTCGCTTTAAATTGAATATTGGTCTTTCGGATCCATTGCTCTTTTTTGTCAATAACATTGTAGAAAGAAAACTTGGACCGACATCCTGTGGCTTCACAATTTCTAGAACGCCTTGTTGTAATAGCTTCTTGATCTGAATTGACATTTCTGGCGTATAAGCGGTCTCGAACCGCTTCATCATTCTTATCGAAGGAAGAATGAGTGGTGGCTTGGAGGTAAATGGCAGACGCATTCCCGTAATCAGTCCGAGAAGGGCTTTCGGAGCCCGAAGCATCTGCCACTGTCTCAGATACGCTCTGAGACAGCCCCCGTAAAATATTTGGCGAAGTGGTTGCGAGTCATTTATCAGGTTGCCCCTTGGTTCGTCTATTGACTTTACTTTGGGATTTCTTGCTCTTAGTGTTCTGCTTGAATGAGCTTGTACTGGGGTTTCCTCGATAATTTGACTCGCTAGCTTTTTGACGAAAGGGCTGATTTGATAAATCTCGAAAATTATGCTGGGCTGGCTTGCTAGGCGCTTTACGACTGTTGTTAGCCTGGCCCTTTTCCGAAGAAAACCAGGGTTGAAGCCATTTATCTAATCCGCCCGTATTTTGGATATAGGACCGCAGTAGAGTTTCGTCAAATAAAAAGCTAGAACTCGGAGGAATCTTACGCAGACCCTCACGCAAATTCTTGTTTGAAATCTCACTAAGGATACGCTCCCTACGAGTTTCAATGTATTCCGCCCGTTTCCCGCACACTAATTGCATAATCTCCTCACTAATTTTATGAAACTTAGACGAGGGTAGGAAAAACTCAGATATTTTATCGTAAATACCTGAAGGCGACAACGTACTGTCAGGTAAAGCTGTCCAATCAATAAACTGCTGCAAACAATGATTGAGGACCTCCCGCTGAGAGATCAATGCATTGCATAAAGCAGCTATCAATCTTTCAGAACTTGCTACGTAATCTTTGCCTTTAATAAATTGTCTGAGATCATCATTAATTTGTAGCTCGACAAAGCCAGGCGCGGCGTTATGGATTTTTAACACATCATTATACCGTACATCTTTCCAAGCTGTGTCACCGAATCTTTGTAAAACCTCGAGCCGCTGTAAATGTTCTGGATTAGCTTTAGGTACTTTAGGTTCTTTAGAGGACGTATTGACAACACCCAAATTTAAACGAGGAATGTTATTAACTAAGCTCTCATGAACATTCGCAGGTCGTGTTAAATTAAAGTTTAAACATGACGTGCTAGGCCCCGGTACTGGCTCTGATACGGTTAACCCACTCGCTTGAACATCACTTATTGCCGTTACACTTTTGTTAGCAGTAATGTTTGATGCACACATATTTTGCATTAAAATATTGGTCAAAATAGATACTTGATTGACAAGATTGTTTATGTCTGAAACAGACTCACCCGTTTTCCGCCTTTTTACCTCTGAATCGCATGAGTCAGATTGCGAGGAACTCGAACTTCCACTCGAATGCAGGCGCTTGCGACCAGATGAAGGCATTTGCATGCCTACCTCCATTTCATCAGGATTATCCTGATCAAGGCTTACACGACTGCACTGATTATGATCACTCATCACTCGCTTTTTAACACTATTTAAAAATGATAATGCTTTAAGACACAACACAAAGTCACTTTTTCACTTTTATTTTAATTTTTAATGTTATATTATTATTCACTTTTTAACACTTATTAAGAAACGATGTTACTCGATCGGGAAATAACGACGCTATGAGGTAAGAACGTTCGCCTTTGGCGCCCTGCCACCTGGGACCACGTGATTACAAGCAAGGCGTTGATTGGTCGAAAATATCAAGAGGAAGTCGTCAGTGATTGGCTAATAAACGGGAAGTATACAACGCCCTCTCACAGATGCTGTGCATCGTCACATCCCAAATAATATTATATTATTAAGTTTTTAAAAAAAGTAATATTTAATAACAGCTAAAATTAGATAAATAATATTACTATATTTAATTATAATACTTATTATTATTTTTAAATGTTTAGAATTAAAATCAACAGATATTGTAAGGTACTCTGGGGACATTTTTGAATTTTTAAAATCATTTTTGCAAAATTGTGGGTAGGCACTGTCTGTAACAAGTATATGACGCCTTTGATACGTCTGAAACCATAGTCTCTCCCGTGACCATGATTGCTGTGAAGCATTCGAAACTTCGGAAACCAAAAATCAAAATAAATCCGCGAAATAATCCGAAAACATAGTTTTATTTAAAAAACTTATGATTCATTAAATTTAATGATCTACATATTTTTATCTAGCTATTAAAATACTAGCCACTTCGTCTGTGCGTTTGTTAACTTTTTACCTAACGGAGGCGAATTCCAAAGGAGGGTTGGGTTATGTGTTTTACCTGTATGTATGTATGTCCGAACTTATGTTCCCTCATATTTACGAAATGGCTTAACCAATTTTAATTATTAATTATACATCTTTTGATTCGTGTTAATAACGCGTGTTGTAGGCTATATGTATATTTATTAAGATAAAAAATTAAAATGGCGTATTTTAGGTGCCAATTACAGTGTACGTCTTGAAAAAAGTTTTTTCTTCCAACCCTATCGAATCAGAATGGGTTACCAAAATAAAGTTTTTTAAAAGGCGATCCTAAAAATATGCATAACTTACATGTTTAATAATTTAGGATAACAAATTGGTTAATAAAACTCTAAATATAAAATTGGCCAAAACTAAAAACCTATAAATTAAAAAGTAAAAAATCCGACTTTTTATTCATAGTTCGCTTTTCACGTAGTCGGTGTTTTTTTCTTTATTAATTATTATTAAAATGTACCGAAATTTGATATTAATTTTTAAATAAAACTATTTTATTAACGTTCTTTCCTGGTGTTAAAAAATATTTAATTTCTTTATGATTGACAAGGATGGAGTAAGATACAAACAAATCTTTTCTCTGTAGGATATTCGGTTAGTTTTTTTTAATAATATATTGAATAATAAATATGTTGGGATATTAACACACAGCACCATCTAGTTCCATGGTAAGCTACGAGGCTTGTGTTATGGATACTAGATAGTTGATACACTACACATATGTATATTACTTTAAATACCTATTATAAATATGAACACCCATGCCTGGAGTACAAACATTCGCTCTTATCACACAAATTAATGCCTCCAGCGGGACTCAAACCCGCGACCGCTGGCACTACAAACTGAGCCAAACGTGTCATCTTATATATTCATATGAGTACAGATATAGAATATACTGATATTTTTGTATTTCATTTTCTTAATTAAATAATGCTTATTACGTTAAGAGTATAGAAGTCACGAAATTGTTTTCTGCATGACGGGAAAGATATTTCCTTTGTTCAGGAGTAGCTATCGCTACTAGCTCGTATTTTCTTGACTCATTGGGCATACTGTTTTATATATTGCTTAATTTATGCATTTATGCATTAAATAATGTTCAAATATTTAATTAAATCCTACCTAGGATACCATACGAGTAAGTAGTTTATGTTATAATCTATATAAATAAATTGTACTTTAATGTTTGTTTGTACAAAACTACTAATTTTAAGGTATATATGTTAAATAAAAAATTTTGAAATTAAATATTTTAAGGGATAAGCTTTAATTTAAATATTTATAATTAAAATAATTATAAATAAAATTTTTAAAATTTATATTGTTTAAAAATTATAGTTTATTAAGAAAAATCTGTTCTGTTTACATATTTAAGATATTTTTGTAAATATTGCCTGAAATAAAGGATTCAAATAAAAAAAAATATCTTAAAATTCTTAACACATTGTTCGAATTTATTAGAGTTTTTAGTTTTATACATATAAACGCAGTCCATTTTTATATAGCTCGCCTCTGGATAACGCTGCAGTCCATCAACTTCTACACCGTGTTATCGATATCAACGAAAAATTGATACACTTCGTTATTTAAATACGAAGAATATTTTCTGAGTAGTCACCAAAAGTAGTTTTCTTTGAATAAATCTATACATATAATAAAATTGTAACTAAGCCGAATCTGTACATTAAATATTTTTTGGAAAATCTTATTGAAATAAACATTATTATTGATACAGAGGCCGAATCTACAGTATTTAGAATTTTTGTCGGTCTGTTACCGCATCACGGAAAAATCACTGGAGGGATTGTGATGAAATTTGGTATGATGGTAGCTGGTTATCCGGTACTTTTTACTGCGGAAAAATATCTCATCTCTGAGAAATCTATACTAAGCGATAAAACGTAAGTAGGGACGAACCCGAGTAGAGCGAGGGTGAGTCGCTAGTACTACTATAATACGTATGAATTTGAAATATACCATATATATATATATATATATATGAAAAATAAACTAAATATACTATATATACGTTTGAAATACACTCGCAATTTTTACCTTTTTCAACTTTCATTGTATGAATACAAGTATTGTATAATAAAGTTATTTTTGAGAGGAGCTCATTTATTTAGTACCTAATTTTCTTTTTCATTAATTATTTGTCAAGGCAGCTCCACTCTAATATTAACGTAGATTAGAGACTACGAAAGAACCTTGTAGAATCTGCGTAGGTGTCTTGATTTAGGCCATCTAGAGAATTACGTAAGTACCTATGTCTTCCATAAACCACTTGTTTACAGTACATAAAAGATTATATAATCTATTTACGTGAAAACGAAAGTAGTAGCCGTTGTTATTGTGACATATGGGAATTAACATAACGATTATCACAAGGTTGTAAAATTATGAAATAATGAAATCTATTTTAAGTCTCTTTTATTATATCTATTTAAATATTAATTAAATCTATTTAAATCTCTTATTACACTGTGTTATAACTAATTTCACATATGATAGTTTAATTTTTATAAAATATATGACGCATGGACATATTATTATTCGAAGTGTTTTGAAACTCTGGAACTCATATATCGACACCTGCAAGGTACAAAATTGTAACTTAGTATTGAAACATGACTTTAGACTTCAAGCTGTAAGCTTTGGGCTTAAAACATTTTAATATGGAATCTACAATTACCCACCTATTTTAATTTTTATTTTCAATATAGTGTCATAGGTCAGTGTCATGATATTTATACAAAATAAGAGGGCTTTTTTTGTTTTAATTTTTTTTTAATCCTATCCCTCTAACATGATTAGAGTCTGTTTTTGCTATTTTAATTTTTCCACTCAATCATACCAGTTCTCGCTCATATGCCTCTCACGTTTCTGAGATGTTTTTGGGAATAATCGCTTTTATGAGAATTATTTAACTATATGTAAGGGATATTAACATGTGCTAGTTTATTTTTTCAAGTGTAGCCTATATTTGTGATACATGATACTTAAGCGGACCACATTGGTATACTTTTAATTTTTGAAATTATTTTTGAAAAAAAAAATGTCAGAATGATAGCAATACCACAAAGGTTTTACTCCCGTTAGAAACAAAATAATTACTATTTTTAAATTATCTCTATACAGAAGTTACAATGCTGTTCTTGTCAAGTTTCGGATTATATCCACCCACTTTTTGTGACTCATTGCGTATATTTGTAGTGCGTCATCTCGTCGCCTTTTTTATATTTTTTTTGGGAAAGACACCTAAAAAATATCTTAAAAATTTTATTTGTATAAATATGTTACTTTTATAAGCCAGTAACTAACCGAATTATTTTATTTTATTTGTAACATATGCGAAAATCACATTAGTCTGTAATCTCCTTTGATGTGCAAAAAGAGGATTTATATTTAAAACTCTACCATTTGTGTAGACATTTTTAAATTGTATGATGATGTTACTTTTTTAGAAAAAAAATCATCTAGGTCCTTTATAATCCTGGATAAAGGTATAAATTATAATATTTTGTGGCTTTGTCGATATTTGACGGCACTTTTGGCTCAGTTTGTAGTCCTACTTGCTGTGCCAGCAGTCGCGGGTTCGAGTCCCGCTGGGGGACATTCATTTGTGTGATAAGCACTAATGCGAGTAAATACTCGAGTCATGGGTATTTTTAAATATTATGTGTAGTTTATCAACTATCTGGTATCCATAACACAAGCCTCGTAGCTTACCATGGAACTAGATGGTGCTGTGTGTTAACCCGTTGAGAATCGCGGGCACGCCGTCGTGTCAGTTAACAATTAATTAGAAATTATCCATAACTTCTTAAAAATTATCCAGGAGGTCTTAATGTCCCAACATATTTATTTATTTATTATTAATATTAGCTGTATACAATATTAAAGTGAAATGTTATTCCTTACAAATAATTTGTCAAAAATAAAACTCGCATAGTTTTACGCATTTATGTACTCGTATAATGAATCACCTCCTAAGTATCGTGTCTCTTGTTAGTGGATCTAGAGCATATTTCAATAAATAGGCTATATAATAAAAAAAAAGTTTTTTTTTTTTAATCAGACCAGAGACTAAGGCATGCAAAATAAAATAAAAATGCAAGACTTCAGCTCTATATATTAGTATGAATATAATGTGCATTCAGCCCTTTTTAACGTTCCATTGCCGGGCAAGGGCCTTCCAATACGATGGGGATCAAAGTGCGGATTGGTGGACTTACATGTCTTTCGAAAACTTGCTATGTTCTCTTAGACATACAGGTTTTATTCACGATGTTTTCCTTCACCGTAAGACATGTAGTAATCAGTTTAGAAATAATTCGCACATGAAAATATTAGAAGTGCGAGGCCCGGGATTTAAACCCGCTTCACTCGGTTTTCCAAGCGAGCGTGTTACTACTGGGCTACCACTGCTACTACTACTCTACATAACTTATCAGATATATAGTAAGTTTACTACAAATAACTAAGTTAAAAATATCTTTATATAAATACAATTTTTATCTTAACCGTAAGCTAATTTATGTTATTTATTAATAAAGTATTTAAAAAGTAACTCTAATATTTAACAAAGAAACTAATGTAAAGTAAGATATTTTATCATTTAACCTTCACAGAATTCAACGTTAAGTTTTAACAGAACTTTCGTTATCGATTCAAGTCACAGGCCAATATGAAATTGTCTGTGATATAGAGAAGGAGAAAATGTTTTTTTTTTGTATAGACACAAAAAATATTAGTTTTTTAACTAATATATAATACATCTGGTTTTAGGTTTTAGCTCTTAAGCCACTATAGTGTTTACAAAATATTTAATTCTAGTAATTTATTTTGGCCTTGCTCCAGTGTGCGTCTTAGCATCTTAAGTGTGCATAAACTCATATATAGGCAGCGCCATCTTTAGCAAATTTTATTACTAACAGTAGCCTATATATTACTTTAAGTTATATAGTCTATTTATGTACTAAATTTAATATAAATCCGTCCAGCAAACTGTTCTGTTTCAAGGAATATCTATATTACAAAGAGAAAACATTTGATTTTTTGTTTGTTTGTCAGTACTGAATAGGCTGCGAAACTACTGGACCAGTTTAGATGAAATTTTGTAAGAAGATACTTTGAGACCCTGGAAATAACATAGGATAGTTTCTATCCCGAAAATCATCCCTCAAAGGGATGAAAATGGGGATTACAATTTGTATGGGGAATCAATCTAGGGACGAATCCGAGCGAAGCTAGGGTGAGTCGCTAGTAATTAATAAACATACACATATACATACACATTTTCACATTTATAATAGTAGTGCGATCATTAGTAGAGATCTAGAAATAAACTTCTTTAACTCACATCGAGGTCATTTTTTTATTTTATACAGCAGTAAAGAATATGCTATCTCTTCTAGTTGTAACTTTATATCATGGACACTAAATTTCTCTACACCAGCAACTGAGAACTTTTCTACCGAACTCCAATTAATTATATCGTATAATGAGTTGATTTACCCCAAACTTCCCTTCCATGTGATTTACTAATGTTTTCTTTCTAGAACAAATGTTAGAAACAGAGAAAGGTAGCTTTGAATCATTTATTAAGCAGACTAAGGAAGTTAGGATTTATATTATAATTAACAAGACTATTTCCGTGGTTTTATCTGCTTTTATAGAAAATATTTTTACGTACAAGCATTGACCACTTAGTTTTTAGGGTAGAAAATAATTATTTATACATATAAGAAAATTGTAACTGATCGCTGTCTGTACATGGAAAATATTTGAGAAAAACTATTATTGGGGATCTTTATTAACGCAATAGAACCCAAAAAAATGATTTTTAGTTTTTTGTCTGTTTGCCGGTTTGTCTGTGCGTTTGTGCGCGCTAATCTTAGAAACGGCTTAACCGACTTGGGTGCGGTTTTCACTAATGTATTGTGGTAAGCTTTACTTAACATTTAGTATTTGTTTTTATTTCAATCGGTTCCTAAATAAAAAAGTTATGTAAATTTAAAGAATCATCTAGGGGTGAACCCGAGCGAAGCGAGAGTGAGCCACTAGTATATAATAGAATTCCTGATTATATCCTCTTATCAAACCTCTCTCAAAGGTATCTCATAACTATGATTAATATTATTTTTAAATTTCAAAATTATAGCTAAGTGATTCAGTAAAAAATCAATTTTATGTATCACGTCTTCTATAGGTCATAGTTCACGAGCCTGCCCAAATGCAGAACGGCATACATCACACATCTCTCGAAAACTTGGATTATATTAGACGTAAGATTTTTTTATATTTTTTTCCTTCGCCATATTAATAGGTGAATGATTTTGTTCGTTTTGAATGATTTGTACATATACATCTTAATGTATATAATAATTCTGTATGTGTGTTTGTTACCTTACTCCTCTTTAATGGCTGGACTGATTTGGATGAAATTTTGTGTGTACATTTCAATGGGTTCCTGGATGGTTTGAAAATACAATCGGACCTGGTAGGTGGCGCTGCAGTCGGTGTGTCAGTTTGTTTTTCTAGTAGTTCGAACGCGGGTTAAGCCTCGGGTACTGCTAGTATATAATATATTTGATAATCTCAGACATGAGATCTAAACCCGCTACCCTTGGTCTTTCAAGCGAGAGTGCTATCTATAAGCAACCTCTGTATTTCTATGCTGTATAAATATGACTATAATATGCCTTTGAACACTGATTTACCTTATTTTAGAAATTATTCATGGTCATATATTTAAATGTAAAAGTAACATTATCTATTTCTTTGTTACCTTCGCGTTTAAACTGCAGAACAGATTTTGATGAAATTTGTCATACATCAATGCATCATGCGGACAGACATTGGCTTCCAATACCCCACCAGGATACCATGCGATTGAATTCGCGGACACATACCACTTTTTATACAAAATATAAGAAATACATAAATTCAATGCTATTTGTCCTTGTGTCTTGTAACAAGAAAAGTACAAAAAAAATAAACAATAAAACAATTTCTTAAAAAAAAGCCTTTTCAAATCTACTTCTGCATATTCACATTTTATATTTCTTGGTAAAATAAAGCACTGTTATACTGTCTTTTAATGTAAAAACATGACCCGCCTGCGAAAGACACTCGACCTGGCGATTGTTTGAACAATGTTTATGATTCTGAGAACAATTCAAGGCCAAAGCTAACTGCATAACAGAATCGCGTACACTATTGTTTTTACAATGTTTATATAATGCGTTAGTGTGAATTAAATGGATGCGGCATATTTTTTAACAATTTATTTATTAACATAGATAGGAATGTTTCATGACTGTTATAGTATTTCAACAATTCAGACCAAGCAGATGGACGTAAAACGCTAAAATATAAAGCCATCGAAGCCAAGGCAAGCTAATGCTAATAAACTATGATCGTCCGAATGTGTGTGAGTGAAGACCGTGAGAGCAACCTCTTGGCCTTCTTACGGCTAAGTCTATTACGACGAGCAATGATCCGTAGAGTTTTAATAGGCAATACTGGCTTTTCTAGCAGGTAAATCTCCATATAACTACCTACAAATATGCAAGTGGTATGTGTAAATTTCTTAATGTTAGAAAAGACCTCTTATGTATATTATGTTTTATAAAAAAACACAAAAATATATATATATCTAATAATAAACTGTAAAATAACTTTAATACCACATCAAATATTCGTAACTTTATGAGACACACATAAATTCTTTTAAATAGGACGAGCTTCGCGCTCTGGTTGCTTCGTGGGAATATCAAAATATGCAGGAACAAAGTAGTAACAATAGATCATTTAGCACACAACTGTATTACTTGACTTTATTTTTACTCGACTTGTATAAAAATACTATATTGTTTTAACCGATTTGTAAAACGGAGATTTTATTATATAAGTGGCTATTTCTTACTCTATATTTAAAACATACGGAAAATACTGGATGTTCACTTATTATATCTATTCAGCTCTTTTTAACATTCCACTGCTGGGCACGGGCCTCTCTTCAATACGAGGGGAATCAGGCCATAGTCCACCACGCTGGCCAAGTGCGGATTAGCGGACTTCACATGTCTTTCGAAAACTTGCTAGGTTTTCTCAGACAGGTTTCCTCACAATGTTTTCCTTCACCGTAAGGCAAGTGGTAATCATGTTAGAAAAGATTCGCACATGAAAATATCAGTGGTGCGAGACTCGGGATTTGAACCCACTTCACTCGGTTTACTTATAGATCTCTAAAAAATAGTTACGTCGGTCTGTTGTACCTTTACTGCATGGAAGAAAGACAAACCAATACACATATGTTCATATATATAATATAAGTAAAGTTTTTTTTAACCGATTTTAAAGACGTAGGAAAATACGAAGGAAGAACCTAAATTAGAGTTGATGTTACGCGATGTCTTTATCAATTAATTATAGTGAGTCGATTTTCATGATTTTATTTCACAATTTTTTTCCCTTTATTTGAAGGAGCTTTATCACTCAGTGTTTATCAGACGATTTTATAAGCTTTAAGTTTAAATGTAAACTAATTTTGTATGTAAAAAATCTAGAAACTTGATTTTTATTAACTTCTAAGCGCCATGGCACCATAAACGTTTTGAAGTGTTGCAGGAAGTGAGGTGGTTGAACAAATTCAGTGGTTCTTTTAAATTTTGACTTATTTAATTTGTTTTAACCACTTTAAAAGTTTGCACTTGGTGACGAGGGTCTGATGTTAGAGGTGGGAGGAGGGTAGAGGAACTCTTTAATGGCTAGTAATAAACTTGAATTTGGGCTCATATGGTTCATTTTGATGAGATTAATTACATGAGATGACGACAGTGTTGACCAAAATTTGAGGAATTCGGATTCAAAGATTAAAGTCCTATGATTTTTAAGACCAAAAGTAAATATAAGTTATATCTATACTAATAATGTTTGTTTGTTTGGTTGAACGCGCTAATCTCAGGAACTACTAATCTGAATTGAAAAATTATTTTTTGCATTAGATAGCCCGTTAACTGAGGAAGGCTATAGGCTATATATCATCCCGGAAAAATGTACGGTTCCCGTAGGATAGATTTGTTTTTGTCTAGGGACGAACCCGAAGCGAAGCCAGGATGAGGCGCTAGGTGTCTAATAAACAAACCACGCTTTTGTCTTTAACGCACAAAAAATCAAAATAATACTTAAGTAAATTACTTAAATATTTTGTTACGTTTATCTTTGACGTGATCTATTATTTCCTTGCAATAGGTATATATCAAAATTCTCTACGCAAATTATTCCATTTCCTCTCTCGATAAAGTTGTTTAATAAAAAATAAGTAGAAAAAATTGATTTGTAGTCATTTATAAGTCCACGCAAATGCCCCATAGTTTCCTTGTAACACAAACTAAAGATCGCTCTTAGTATTTATATAGAAAATTTCTAAGTCTACACTATGTGTCAATACTCAATACTTCAGGGGTTAATGGCTCCCCGGGGGAGAGCTGACTCCTACCGGGCGCGTCCCCAGGTGGCGGATGGGGGAATGCCACCCGCTTAGAGGGGCGGGTGGTACCGGAGAAATCTGGCGCGGACCAACAGCAGGAGCGTGCCTCTAACCGTGGTTCAGACCCCCACGGTTAGAGGCACGCTCAGGGAGGGGTGCCAGTTGCGGGTCAGTGTTGGCTGTCGACTTTGTTGGCGGAGCTGTGTTGGCCCGTGACTGGCGGAGGGGTGGGCCGCGGTGTACTGCTTCGGTGGTCCCGCATTCGGAGACGGGGGCCGGTTGCGGGTCAGTGCTGGCTGTCGACTTTGTTGGCAGAGCTGTGTTGGCCCGCGACTGGCGGAGGGGTGGGCCGCGGTGTACCGCTTCGGTGGTCCCGCGGTCGGTGACGGGGGCTGGTTGCGGGTCAGTGTTGGCTGTCGACTTTGTTGGCAGAGCTGTGTTGGCTCGTGACTGGCGGAGGGGGGGGGGGGGCCGCGGTGTACTGCTTCGGTGGTCCCGTGGTCGGGTGACGGGTGCCGGTTGTGGGTCAGTGTTGGCTGTCGACTTTGTTGGCAGAGCTGTGTTGGCCCGCGACTGGCAGAGGGGTGGACTGCGGTGTACTGCTTCGGTGGTCCCGCGGTCGGAGACGGGGGCCGGTTGCGGGTCAGTGTTGGCTGTCGACTTTGTTGGCAGAGCTGTGTTGGCCCGCGACTGGCGGAGGGGTGGGCCGTGGTGTACTGCTTCGGTGGTCCCGCGGTCGGTGACGGGGGCCGGTTGCGGGTCAGTGTTGGCTGTCGACGTTGTTGGCAGAGCTGTGTTGGCTCGTGACTGGCGGAGGGGGGGGCAGCGGCGGACTGCTTCGGTGGTTCTGCAGCTGTAAGATGGGAGTGGAGCCGGTGGCGGGGCTGTGTTAATAGCCCCGCAACCGGTAGAGAGGTGGGCCGCGGCAGGAGGGGAGTCGTGGTATTTGCCAGTCTCCTTCTTCCGCGGCCTAGATGGGGCCGCGCGCCGTGGCTTCGGCTGTCGGCGTGTGGCCGCCGGTGGCGGGACCGCTTCGGTGGTCCCGCGATCGGATGGGGGGGAGCCGGTGGCGGGGCTGTGTTAATAGCCTCGCAACCGGTAGAGGGGTGGGCCGCGGCAGGAGGGGAGTCGTGGTATTTGCCAGTTTCCTCCTTCCGCGGCCCAGACGGGGCCGCCACCGTTTGATGGCGGACGCGGTGGGGCTGCAGGGGAGAGGGCCGTTGTTCGGGCCCTGACCTCTGCAGCCGCGTGGGGTTCCTACGGGGGCCTCACTGGATGGTGGCCTTCGGGCCTACCGCCGGGGCGTCGTAGTTGAATGCGCGAGCGATCCTGCGGCGTCCCACTAAGGCGGAGGGGAGGGGATCGTTGGGGTTTAGTGGGTAGTACCGGCTCTTCTAGCTGGTGAGTCCCACACACCCACCTGGGGTTGTAGGTGGACGGTGCGTAAATGCATTCCCCAACGTTAAAAAAAAAAAAAAAAAAAAAGGGGTTAATGGCTCGAAGAAATTTGGGCATAGTATAACTTCAATTACTAAGAAAAATATGTTTACTAGCGACTGAACCAACGTTTTAACAGTTAGTATGGATATCCCACGGGATCCCTACATTTTTTCGGGATAAAAGCAGGCTATGTGCTAAACCAGACTATAATCTGTCACTGTGCCAAATTTCACCTACATCCGTTGAGCCGTTCTGGCGTGATTAACAAACATCCATCCTTGCAAACTTTTGCATTAATAATATTTATGGGATATAATCCATAAATCAGGTTAATTTAAAGTATAGAGCTTAATATAATAATAAATGTACATACACCCAAAAAATTTACCCGCCTTCAAATATAAATATATACAAAAAAAATTAAATAAGAAAAGTACTCGTGATGAATTCGTAATCGAGACATGTATTTTATAAAATTTGTCTAACGTCTACACCGTCTGTAAATAAAAAACTGTTTTGCTATTACTCTGGTTATGTACATTGTACAGTTAGACGTGTTTGCGTGTGCTCGCAATATTAGCTCGCGACAGTGTAATTGAGGACAGCTCTGAGATTTTCTTATGAATGATAAAAATTATAATTGCTATTGATGGTGACTGTGTGGGTTTATAATTACAGCTTGTTTTGTCTCCAATTATCAAGAAAGTTTGTAGATTAATCTTTATATAAATTGTAGGTCGTTTGGGGTGTCCGTCAAAATTAATTAGTGTACGATATTTAGCTTTATTTGTCTTTTTCTTTTTATGGTGCCATCTTCTTTTGGAGTTTGACGATCGTTAAGCTTTAATATTAAACTTGTGTTTTAGGTGCAGCTATAAATATAATTGATCAATACTGTTGTCAAAACATTGGGGTAAGTTTTAAAGCCAAGGTATCATTCTCAAGCCCACACAACGTCTTTCTGGTATTGTACCGTATATTATTACTTTATTTGTAAAAAAAAAAACACAAAATGTTATTAAATTCTAAGCTGGTTAAATTATAAATTAAACAAAAACACTTTGGTTGATGCAAAAGACTGTTTGTTTTTGTATTTAAGTAAAGGCTAAACTAAATCAAAGAGTTTAACCCTTATTTCGACAGAGAAGTTGATTATAAAATAAGACAAATTTTATTCAATGACCTAATTATTGGTGAGGTTTGTGTTATTTGAATGGTAGTAACGTAATTTATAAAAAAACATACAGAAAAACTAGGCAACATAAACAAAAATAATATTTTTCAAGTAAATTACCTGGAAAGATTTCGTCGTGCGTGGTTTCGCCAATTTTTTTTAACAACTGTCTAACATATGGCTGTCGCACCTAAAATTTATTTTTTTACTATAGCGTGATCTACCAACAGTTTCGTAGAATTTTTTTTTATACAACGACGGTGGCAATCAAGCATACGGCCCGCCTGATGGTAAGCGGTTACCGTAGCCTATGGACGCCTGTAACACCAATGACATCACATGCGCGTTGCCGACCCTGTAAAAACCTATTTATTCCTCTTCTGAAGGACCCCATACTGTAGCCGATATTTTCGACGATGAATATAGAAACGGACACGAAGGTAGAAATTTTAGGATAAGAATTAGTAGAATCATAGGATGGACAAATTCGAAATAAGGGTTAAGATTTTAACTGAACAATTTATGCTTTACTGCAAAATTTAGATACGATAATTGAATACTATCTAGCTTATCTGATAACGAAGCTAGGTGAGTGAAAATTTTCAATCGCTAAAATCTTCATATTGGACTCATTCGATTTGATTTAACGTGTCGCAATCTTTATAGTTAACCGTATTATTCTTAGTTTTTATTATAATTATCGTTATTATCTACTATCGACATACCAACATACATCATAAAAAATATATCTTTACGAAAAACAAACAGAAAACAAAATTACTTTCATAGCATAATACAAATATACCAATTAAATCATCACTAACAAACTCGTCACGCTACAGCCAATTACTCAATCTACAAAGTTGTTTTAAAAAACGTATCATGCTTTATATGTATCTGCGAAGCTATACGATAGATTTTTTATTATATGACTTCTTAGTAGAAAGCTAATAATTGTTCTTGTTTAGTTTTAAATAATTGCAACCGTTTTTTTCAACTTTTTTGCATAGCGGCATAAGCAAAGAATTAAAATAACAGCGATTTGAGCCTGTACCTATCAGCATAATAATTTAATAGATGCGAATGTTTGTAATGTATGTTATTCTTTCACTCGGAAAGGGCTGTATGAATTTGGATAAAATTTAGTATTCAGCTAGACCATTAGACTATTATTTAGACAGATCTGAGAAAGAAAAGACTCATTTATAATTCCATTCTTTATCTAAACGAGTTTATATATTAGATATCTAAACCATATATTATAGTACCTAATGACATATTCTAACCACTTATATATAACTAGCAGAACCCACGGCTACAAAAAATATCCAAAAAGGTTTCATACAAACTTTCATCCTCTGTTTTATCCCCTTATGGGGTGAATTTCGAAAAACGCTAAAACACCTATTTATTTAATTGTATTGAAGAACATTAAACACCAAGTTTCAAGTAATTCTGACCATAAATATTTATAATATGTATAATTACCATATATATATATATATATATATATATATATATATATATATATATATATATATATATATATATATTGGATTGTATTATAACGTGTTTTCCTATGGAAATGAGATAATCTCCCGCGGTAAAAAGTAGCCTATGTCACTCTCCAGCCCTCCAACTATCTCCACACAAATCGTGCTGATCAATCACTCTGTTTTGACGTGAAATAAGAACAAACAAACAAATAAAGAAACAAAAACACTTTCAAATTTACAATATAAGTATGGATAATCATTGACTTCTCCATTCTACGAGACTAAGGCTTTCAGTCTCGTTATATTTACGAGTCCCGGGAAAAAAAATCGAGACTCGGTGTGGTCTCGAAATTACCGGGAAAAACGAGACTTTCGAGACTACTTCAAAAATAGGTTTCATATTCATAGGCTAGGCAGTTGGGCAGTCGATGCAAGGTATTTCAATAAAGTACATTATTAATCATACTGTTACAAACTCAAATACAAGTAAAATTAACAATTATTGTTAGGTCCTTACATATAAAATTGGCGATTTTATATGGAAAACGAAAAAAAAATTATAGGTATATTTAATCAGTCAAAGTATGTACCATTTTTATCGGGTTTGAGCAAGGTATGGGGAGTACGGTGGGTGTCGGAAACTTTCCAATCACAGCTCCTCTAATTTAGCGACCGTCTGTTGTGCAGTGTGTGGTCTAATGTTGTCCTGAAGCAACAGTGGGCTACTAGAGCAATTGACCAGTCTCGGTTGTTTAACGGCTAGCTTTTCCATCATGATTTGCAATTGTTGACAATGCAGATCTTGCCGTAATCGTCTGGCCAGATCTTAGATGGCTGTAGTGGATGACACCAGCACTGGTCCACCAGACACTTACCAGTATTTTTCCTGAGTTAATTTTCGTTGGTGCAGGAATTCTCCTAGATTCAACTATTGTGATTAGCGTTTACGATTATTGTATAGGAGCCGATGCGATCCAAAGTCCCCTCGTTATTGTGACGGTTGAGTAATGTAATGCAGCACTCGATGCGTGTTTGTTGATGTGCTTCACTCAATTCATGCGGTACCCATTTTTCCAACTTTTTCACTTTTCAAATTTGTTTCAAATGAATTAAAATAGCTTTATCACTCACATCGAAGCTTCCCTCTAACTCTGACGTGGTTTGCGATGGATATGTTTCCAGGATCACTTTTAATTCTTCATTGTCAATTACGGTCTTCGGCCATCCACGGGGTTTGTTTTATAGGTCAAAATTTCTAGAACAAAAACGTTGGAACCAAAACCGTGATTTCTTTTACAGTAGCTTTCCCATACAGCCCTTCAAGCTGTTTCTGCAGCGCTGGTGCCACGGTGGTATTTTAAGTTTTATTTTAAGTTTGGTATTTTAAGAACAGAGTGATTCAAAAAAAAATCAAGTGGTGCGAAAACAAATGAATCTCTAAATTCGAAAAACAAATACACAAGCCTAAAATTGAAATAAATTTGAATTTGGAATTTCTAACCAAACGCCAGATATTTGAGATCAAAGTAGCCAGTTCGACAAAACGCCAATTTCATATGAAGGAATTTATGAGTTTTTTTTTTCATTTTGACAGTGGGCACGTAAGCACAAAGAGTATTTAATGTTCTTTCAGATAGAAGGGATCTGATTTTATTACAAAATTTCTCAACTCAAAACTCAACAAACTCTCTGCTTCTACGCTAATATTAGATATGGGATTGATATTAAATAGTTATATAGCGATGGTTTAGTAGTTTCCTCTGTGGTATTATCCTAAGTTTCACTTTATAGTGCTGCCACATATTGTATGCCGCAACCGGAATAAAAAAATGTAAAAAAAGTAAAGTCTCAAAAGTCTCGTTATTCCCGAGACTGGCGGTAACAGTCTCGAGTCTCGAAAATTCGAAAAAATCGTCGAGACTCTCGAAATTTTCGAGACCGAGACTCCCGGGATGAAAGCCCTATACGAGACATTGGCGAAAATGATACTTGATTATGATTGATTAAAAATATCTGTACGAGAGAGTTTTATCGAAACTAATAATAATTAATCTTATGATATGAAAAAATATATATCTTCTTATAGCTTTCGTTATATGTGGACTACGGCTTAAAACTTAGCCCGCAGCTAAGCTTGGGTAAAAAATCTATGTAATCATATGTGAGTAAACTTAATAATGTAAAGAATTATTATTCATACAAAAACTGAAACAAAGAATATAGCATTAAATGAATTACAGATAACATTTTTCAAATTTAATTAAAAAGAAACTTATTTTACAAGATAGCGTATGTATTTTATTTTCTCTTCTGATGTAAAACCTCATATTTATGTACCTGCGTTTATTTTATTGCTCTAAAAAAATGATAATCATCATATTATACTAGCGACTCATCCTTGCTCCGCTCGGGTTCATCCCTAGTTGTATTTTAATGATTAGAATAGATTTATGAGAGAAGAGATATTTTCCCATAGTAAAAAGTATCCTATATGTTGACCTGGATAACCAGCTATCATCATACCCAAAATTTGTCCAGTGGTTTCCTCGTGATACGTTTCCAGACAGACAGACAGACAAACAAAAATTCTAAAATGTGTAGACTCGGCTTCTGTATCGATAATAACGGCTATTTCAATATGATTTTCCAAAAAAAATATGTAATGTATAAATTTGACTCATTTAGAATTTTATTATATTATGTATAGATTTCGAACGTGAATTTAAACAGTCTGTGTCCATTCACTTATAACGATTATAGTATTCATTTATAGCGGTTTTCCATCGATTCGCTCGTGTATATTCCTACGTACCTAAAAGTAGCCTACTCATTATTCCAGGTAATTCCATAGCCTGTGTATAAAATGTCATAAAAATCCGTTCAGCCGTTTCAGCGTGAAGGAGTAACAAACGTACATACTCATACAAACTTTTGCATTTATAATAGTAGTCCAAACAGTTTATTGTAGACTAGCGACTCACCCTCGCTTCGCTCCGATTCGTCCCTAGGTTGCTTCCCCATACAAACTTTGATTCCCATTTTCACCCTCTTAAAGGATGATTTCTGAAATAAAAACTGTTCTAAGTCCTTTCCAGGGTCTCAAACTTTCTTCTTTCTAAATTTCATCTAAATTAGTCTAACAGTTTCGGAGCTTATTAGGTACAAACGAACAAATTTTCTCTCTTTAAAATATTAGTATAGAGGTAAAGACTATTTAAATTTTATAAAAAACAATGTAATCACAGCAATAAATTTTACTCGTAAATTTTACTTAAACGTTACTCTTCTTCTATCCAATATCATCAATAAGTAAAAAGCTTAACTGTATTTCGTATCTACCCTAGTTTGAAAATAAAAAGCGTAGTTAATTTAAAAGCGATCGTAAAACTAAGATCTAAAGTACAAGGAATTACATGATCACTGGAAAATCAGGTTTTTTAATAGAAACAACTAAATTGTAATTGATGTATTTTATGTGAATGGTAGCAATTAGTGTAATTTCCATGCTTCGAAACTAAGTGAAGTGGGTTTAAACCCCTGATTTTGCAGCTCTGATATTCTCATGTACGAATCATTTTTACCATAATTACCACTTGTCTTACAGAAGGAAAAAATTGTGAGGAAACCTGTATGAGAAAATTTTAGTACTATTTTTCGAAAGACGTATGAAATCCGGCAGTTGCATTTGACCAGCGTAAGTCATGGTCTGATCCCTCTCTCTTTAAATGGAGGTCTGTACTGCATTAAAATATTTACTTATAGATAAATAAAAAATTTTACGTCACCCGGAAATCGATTCGTGATCTTTTCACCAACCGTTATAAGTAGCAGTCGAAAAAATATAAATAAAATAAAAGACTATCAAGTATATATCTTAATTAATCAATAAAATCGAAATTTAATAAATGTACTGGCTACTTGTGGGCGAATTCATTTTTTCTTGAGTTGACAGAGTAATGACATGTTTGATGTTAAACTCAGTCTACATCAACGGGTTGTGCCGGGTTTGTTATTAATTAATTATATTTATAATATATATGTATTTAAAGTTATATATGTATAGTATATCAACTATCTGGTATCCATAACACAGGCCTCGTAGCTTCCCATGGAACTAGACAGTGCTGTGTGTTAATGTCCCAATATATTTATTTATTTATATTACTATGTTATTCTTTTTTGAAAGGTAAGCAAAAGAGTAAAACGTAGAGGAGAGAGAGAGAGAGAGAGGGAGAGAGAGAGAGAGAGAGAGAGAGAGAGAGAGAGAGAGGAATAGAAAGATTTTCTTTTCAAACGATTAAAATCGAAAGCGAATAGTTTTCAGCAGAATCATTTTATAGGCATAGTTTTTTTTTTATAGATATGAATTTCTATTGTATTATTTTTCAAAATAATCGACTATTGACTAGGAATAAATGTTTACAAATAACTAGACAAACTGTAGCGCAGCAGCGGTATATAAATTTCAAAATGGTGAAAACTTGTTAGTCGTGTTCGATCAACGAAAACGATATTAAAATAAAGGTTAGTTTATTATGCGATTCTAGCAGCCTACACTGGCTTTGCCGGGCTACCTTTTTTATACGTATTTACCATACATTTTCCCCAATTAAGTTACGAATTTCAAACAATCCTTTCTAAGAAGGTATGTACATACATAATATGGTAGAAATAAGTCCCAAAATCTATCTAAAAAACAATTTTGTCTCATTTGTAAGGATTTTTGTCCATTTGCTTTCTCTTTTTTTTTTGTTTAGTAGCTATTGATGAGCTTTGGTGTTATCAACAAAGAATTTTTGGAAAACGTTTTTTTATATAATATGCATGATATATAGTACAGCTGATTTGATATCCTTTTTTTTAAGTCAGTCAATTATACTATGTACAGTGTACACTACCCTTTACTTATCCAAATCATCGACTAGTATCGAGATATGAAGATTACGTCAATGTTATTTTATTGTTCACATATCTAAGCTCCTGTTGATATAGAATTCGTGACAGCGATATATATCAATATTTAAATAATTTTTATTGTTAGTCATTACTAAAATTCTTATTTTATTAACCGACTTCCAAAAAGGGGAGGTTCTATGTTCGTCTGTATGTATTTTTTTTGTGTACGTTCATCGACATTTTCGCCAATTTTAACCGATTTAAAAATTCTTTCTAATTCGAAAGAGTATGCTCCCGAGGTGGTTCCATTATCATCGAGTTGGAATTTGATGATGGAATCTTAAGGAAATCGAGGAAAGACTAACAATATAATAAAATGGTAGTATTGAGCTGATCTGTTGATGGAGTCAGGAGGTGGATAGTGGAACTCCTCAATGGTGAACAGCAAAGACACACTATATGTATATACATACATACATACGTACGTACATACATACACGCTAGATCTATACTAATTATTCCGTGAAATAAAATCTTCTGGTTGACACATTGCATTTTAATACTCTGAACATTTGCTATAATATAATATGTTCTTTATTACTTCGCCCCGTGTTCGTATATTGAGCGTCAGATATTATTTTTGTTAGAATACTATGTCACCTACTTTATTGACTTTGGTATTGCTAGACCGGAAAAAGCTAGGTTTAGTAGAAACATCTATAATTTCAACTTATATTTTTAATCCTATTATTTTAATATTATAGGTAATTGAAATAAATTATTTTACAAACAAGGGAAAATGCATAGAGCCTTTTAAGTTTTAGAATTTTTAAAATAAATACTGAGGAAAATTAGATTTTTTTACTAACAATGTTAACTTTCAATGGTTTAACACTATACAATAATAAGTAAATCATAAAAAAAGATCGGCCAAGTGCGAGTCGTATTCGCACACGAAGGGTTCCGTACTATCGTACATGTACTTTTTATTAATATGACTTTTACTCTATATATGTAGTAAATTAACTTCGATGATTGATTACGAACGTTAAAAAAATGTTTCTTTTAGTTTTATTATTTGATTTTATAGCGGCAATAGAAATACATACTTTGTGAAAATTTCAACTCTTTACTACGGTTCATGAATTACAGCCTTCTGACAGACGGACGAAAGGACGGACAGCGGTGGCATGTAATAGGGTACCGTTGGTACCCTTCTGTTACAGAACCCTAAAATAGAATATACTATATAAAAGCAATGTTGAGACGTAAATCAAGCTAAGTTTTTAATACTTAAATATAAAGCTCTTTTGAATTATTTTTATGAAATACGTACACTTAGAGAAATATTTTTTAAAGGTGCAGTAAAAATAAAGGTACTAACTCAAAAAGAACACTACATTAAAAGGTCAGACAAACAAACTCTTTGTTATATTTGCCCTTTCTCTTTAAAGATACTAAAATGCGACACACGATGATGTCGCAGAGACAAAAATTACGAGTCTTATTTGTGAAGTGGCGATGTTTTAAACGTCAACAATTTGAAATATTTTTATACATATAATAAAATTGTAACTAAACCGAATCTGTACATTAGATATTTTTTTTTTATCTTATTGGAATAAACATTATTATAGATACAGAGGCTTATTCTATTGTTTTTAGAATTTTTGTCTGTCTGTGTCTGTTACCGCATCCCGGAAAATTCACTGGAAGGATTTTGATGAAATTTGGTAAGATGATAGATGGTTATCCGGGGCAACATATAGGATACTTTTTACTATGGGAAAATATCTTATCTCTGATGAACCTACACTAAATGTTAAAACGTAAACAGAGACGAATCCGAGCAGAGCGAGGGTGAGTCATTAAAATATTATATTAAAAAAAAGCTAAAAATCTAGGAAAAAAAGTAAAAAGATGTGTGTGTGTACTTATTAAACGCACGTAAAGAATTATACTTCTTAGGCGTAACAGAGCAAAAATAGCTAAAGATTTATCCCGTATGTCACAACTCTCTGTAAAAGGAATGCAGCTAACTTCATCATGTCGCTTTTTGGCTGTCAGTGTGTGCGTGCATTGTACAAATTTTACTCTCATATTTTTTTCCAAACATGTCAAAAGAAGTATAACTTCAAAAAATATAGTAAGCATTAAGAAATATCTTATGACTAGTTTATGTTAATAGTTTTACTTACATCCGTCGAATTTTTACAGCGTAAGAACACAAGTAATAATCAGTCACTCTGTATATGCACTGTATACGCCTATATACGCTGTACTGTATAGGCCTATATGTAACAGTGTAATTCGGCAGGACCATTTTGATTAATAAGATCTAAAAAGTGCACAACATGTCCTTTTTTAGACTACATAATATATTTCAAATAGATAATAAACAAACAAACTGTTATTAATTTAGATATAGATAAATTATATTACTTATAGATGATAACAATATTATTATTTAATGGATAAAATTATTACAACGAAATATTAAAAAAAATATTAAAAAAAAATTACACAATGAATGAGATAAAATAATTCATTTAGTTTAGTTTAAAGTAGAACAACATTTGCTCGTCTACGCAAATATTTGTTTTAAACGTCAGCAGTATCAAATAAACACAGTGTAGTCACTATTCTTATATTATTTTTTACTTCATTTTATTCGAAAAACGCGCTATTTGGGTAAAGTGTAAAACAAACCGTGATTCAACCGTGTATCTTTTAGTCTACACAGGAATTACTATTATTTTAAATGGAAAAGCTTTTACATCTCTATATATGTAATCTATACTAATATTATAAAAAGGTAAAGGTTGTGAATTTGTGAGGTTGTAGGGGGTAATCTCTGGTCTACTAAACCGATTGAGATGAAATTTGGTTAGGTTAGGTGGTGAGATAGTTTGACACATGGAAAGGACATAGGATATTTATTTATCCCGGAAATCATCCCTAGAGGGGGTGAAAATGGGGATGAAAGTATGTATTGAGAAGCAAGCTAGGGACGAACCCGAGCGAAGCAAGGGTGAGTTGCTAGTTGTGTATATGATTGTTACTGATTCACACTGAAACAACTAGACTCATTCGGATGAAATTTAGTATACAGATGGACTATGACCTTTTTTTACGTTGGGAAATGCATTTACGCATGCCACCTGCAAACATACAGGTGGTTATGTAGGATTCACCAAAATCAAACGGAACATCCTTCTCTTAATGGAACGTGCAGAATCGCTTACGCACTCAACATGTCGGGACAAATGACCTGAAGTAACATAAACTAGAATAATGTTAGATATGAATTAAAATTAAAAGATGACGCTGAAACGCCCGAGCGAAGCGAATGTAAGTCGCTGGTACTTTATAATATATACTCGTAATTCCAAGATATTTTCGATAATATAATCTTCCTAAAAAAAACTGGTGTGTATAATTATGAACGTACGTAAGAAGTTATACTTTTTTGGTGTAACAGAACAAAAATAGCTAAAGATTTCATCCCGTATGTCACAACTCTCTGTTTGTAAAAGGAATGCAGCTAACTTCATCATGTCGCTTTTTTGCTGTCGGTGTACGTGTGCATCGTAAAAATTTCACTCTCATATTTTTTTTTCAAACGTGCCAAAAGAAGTATAACTTCAAAAATAAGATAAAAATTCTTAGAAAACAATTTATTCTAAAAGAACTCATTTACTAAGTATCTTTAGAAAAGTAAAAAATGTTTTTAAATATAACGAATCGTTTATCTATGGGGTTGAAGTTAAAAAAGTGTCGATATCCCAAACTTGAATCAAAGTTACCCAAAACTTTAACCCGACTGGCCGCGGACGAAATCTTTGAAAAAAAAAATATAAAAGTAATTTGTCAAACTCAGCCGCCGACCTGTCTATTACTGGACGGTAACAGATGGGGTAGGAATGTGTATATTTGGATACGGTAAATCTTTACTATATCAATAAGTAAAGACAAAAAAGTTTTAGTACCTTTTTCTCCTCTGTTTGTCAAGCGTTTTTTTGTTTAGTAGCTGTTGACGAATTTTATTATGACCACTTGGGAATATAAATATTATAAAACTTTACATATAATAAAAGCGTAACTGATCGCTGCCTGTATATATAAGTTGTTTGAGAAAAACTATTATTGGGGCTCTTTATTAACGCAATAGAACCCAAAACAATGATTTTTAGAATTTTCGTTAGTTTGTCTGTGCGTTTGTGCGTGTTAATCTCAGAAAGAGCTTCACCGATTTGGGTGCGATTTTTACTAGTGTATTATGGTTAACTTCACTTAACATTTAGTATTTCTTTAATTTAAATCGCTTCATAAATAAAAAAGTTATGTCAACTTAAAGAATCATCTAGGGACGAACCCGAGCGAAGCGATGGTGAGTCGCTAGCACAAAAATATGAGTGAACATGATACACATACTGAAAATTAAAATGTTTTTGAGTTGTATTTTTTAAGTTTAGTGAGTTGGTTTAGTAGTATTTCATTTGAGTGTATGTATTTCTGATATCGCCTTACATTTAAAAATACACTTAGTCAATTGTAAGCATTTTTTTTTAAATAAATCACAAGGTTTACAATCATAAAATCTCTTCTCTAAGAAAATCAGAGTACCTTTTCGCTGTAAAATATTTATTTGTAAATAATTAACAAAAAATATATTCAAAAACTTAAGTAAAATCATGTTACTATAAACAGACAAATATTATGAATAAAATATAATATACCACATCCATATTTCCAACATCTTGCAAGTCGATAGTATCACTTCATAGTTCGTTAACGCGTATTACCCTTCGCTTGATCGATATAGTGTACAGGTTCCAGTTAAGGACCGGTTACAACACTAACTGTAATTAATAAAAGGTTAATTTTCAACAGAATCAAGTTAACACAATAAAAATGGTTCAAAATTTGTAAACGATTTAATTATACTACTAAATTCAATTTTCTATGATTTTTATTTTGATATTTTGTGAGTAGGATGTTTATTTCTGTCATGTTTTTCTTGAGTTATTAAGTTTTTATATTTTATATAGATCAATCTAAGAGTATTATTTAATCTATAGTAAGCAAACTGAATGCTTAAACTAATGTATTTCATTATAATATGAAACTCGACCGAGAATCGAACGTGTTACCCATGACACGATTTTTCTCTTGATAAGAATGTCATCATTAAATTTGTAATTTACTTGTTAACACAACTAGAAGTATTTTTTCCATGAAATTCTTAGAATGAATTGTATAAGAAATAGTAAAAAGGGTAATTGAGATCAAAGATAGATTGATATAGGCATACCTATTTGGTTGTAACGTCATCTTACATGTTGTAAGAATGTTTATACTAGTATTTTATCTATACATATAATAAAATTCTGAGTCGAATCTGTGTATTAAATATTTTTTTGGAAACCTTATCAAAATAGTCATTATTATCGATACCGAGGCATAAACTATAGTTTTTAGAATTGTTGTCTGTCTATCTGTCTGTGGCCGCATCAGGATAATGCCACTGGATAGATCTTGATGAAATTTGGTATGATGATAGCTGGTTATCCGGGTCAACATTTTGGATAGTTTTTAGGAGAGTTTAGAAAAATATATCATCTCCGAGAAATCTATATTAACCGTCAAAAGGTAGTAGTTAAATATTTTTTAAGTGTACTACCTTTTGAACCCGCTAGTAAATAAATGTTTACGGTTAAATTTTTCAATACTATACTACTAATATTTTAAGTACGGTATTTGTGTATGTATTTTTTTTCTTTTGTTTTTTTTTTCAAGAAAAAGTTTCCTCGAAGACCACCGATGGATGAAGAGATGGCTAAAGTCCAACTTGCCTTGAGTTAACAAATATAGGATTGTATGTATGTATGTCAGCCATTTTTAGCGTCTTTCTTCTGGGCACGGGCCTTCCTTCAATACGAGAGAGATCAGGTCATACGCCAAGTGCGAATTGGCGGACTATACATGTCTTTCGAAAATTTACTAGGTTCTCTCCGACATATAGGTTATCCTCACGATGCTTTCCTTCACCGTAAGGTAAGTGGTAATCATATGGAAATGATTCGAACATAAAAATATCAGAGGTGCGAGTCCCACGATTGAAATCAGCTTCACTCGATTTCCTAAGGGAGTACAATACCACTGGGCTACCACTGCAAATATAGTATATATTAATTATAGCTTTAATTTAAATACAGCATAGTTAATATTCTAGCTATAGTTAACATTGATAAGCCAACAATATTATCAATATCAGCCTAAGTGTATACGGTACAATTCAGTTGTACCTCGTTTAATTGGACTAACTCTATCGTCCTGAATTTAGATTGTACAGAATAACATAACAATCAGTCAATACTGATACATGTTTCTATATAGAATTTGATAGATAGATAGACAAATATTTTATTGCAGAGACGAAAGAAGAGTGCAGAAGATGAAAAGAAAAATAACAGAAAGGCATGCAAAGGCGGTATTATTGCTATGAGCTTGATGTTTTACAGACAACCTCTGGTGAAAAGATTAGTATAACCGTAGACCGGACGGTATAATTAATACTAAATACTCTTTTCCTGCTACACATCCATGACCTACTTTCTCCAGGTATTGTTGCGTATGCAGATGACAGCACAGTCATAGAGAGCTATGTGTCCAGTGCAAAAGACGGAAGGGTAACTATACGTACTTTGAGAGAAGCCATGGTGGAGCGTACAAATACAACCTTAAGTGTTGTCTCACAATGGGGTGATGACAATCTGGTTGATTTTAACGCCGCCAAAACGCAGGCCTGTCTGTTTTCTGCAAAAAGGAGTCCGTTCAGCCTGACTCCTACTTTCCGTGGTACATCTGTAGAGATTTCCGATAGTCTAGAGCTTCTCGGCATAAAGTTGAGTGCAAACCTTAACTTTGGCGATAACATCGAGTCGAAGGCACAGATTGCGGCCAAAAAACTGGGTATCCTCAACAAAGTTAAGCGATACTTCACGCCTGGACAGCTTCTCACATTATACAAAGCTCAAGTCCGATCATGCATGGAGTATTGCAGTCACCTTTGGGATGGCTCTGCAAAATACCAACTTGCCGCTCTTGACTCGGTGGAACGCAGGGCCATAAAGCTAATCGGCGATGAAAAGTTGGTGAAAACTAAGCTTCACAGCTTAGCACACCGTCGCGAAGTTGCTTGTCTATCGGTTTTCTACAGACTGTACTTCGGGGAGTGTGCCCAAGAGCTCCATGGTCTCATACCGCCATCGCCATTCTTCCATCGGAACACCAGACGTACTGCAGGATATCATCCTTTCCTGGTTGACATTCCGACCACTCGCACTAAACGCTATTCGTCATCTTTTATAATGCGTACAGCCAAGAAGTGGAATTCCCTGCCTGCGTCTGTTTTTCCGAGTGCGTATAACCTGAAGCTATTCAAGGTGCGTGTTAACAGGCTTCTCCTGGGCAAGCTCGCTAGATCGTAGACCTTATCTATGCCTTCAAGCTAAGATGAAGGTCATGAGTAAGCCCATTTTCAATAAAAATATATATATATATATATATATATATATATATATGTATATATATATATATATATATAAAAGTATGATAAACTGCATTTACATACATAAGACAAAAAAATAAACATATATAATATATAGGCACATAAATACATATATACATATGTGTAGCATATACATATATGTACATATATACGTATATAATAACTAAAGAGATAGACAATATTTAACCGTAGTTTTGAATAAAATAAAGTGTTTAGAACGGTCCCCGACTCCTAAAAATTAAAATAGAAGTTAGGTCTAAATTAAATAACTATTTTATAATACTTTTTTAGATTTACGCGAATATTTGATATTTTAAATAAAACTATCTTTTCGGATTATTTAGCGGATTTATTTTGATTTTTGGTTCCCAACATTTCGAATGCTTTACAGCAATCATGGTCACTGGAGAGACTAAGGTTTTAGATGACTCAAAGGCGTTATAATATATGTGTTACAGACAGTGCCTTCCCACTTTAACTTTAAATAATAGCAATCTAAATATGGGATAACCTGTGGGATAGGTTTGTTTTTGTTTTCCTAGAGGCGAACCCGAGCAAAGCGAGGGTGAGCCGCTAGTATGAAATACTTTATGGCTTAGACAAAATGCTATTCTACAATTTTTGTCATTTCTATTCAATTTTGAGGGTTTCGTACCCGAAATGTGCCAATCCGTTTGTCTGTACCTAGTACGTGGAATGTTACTAAGCCTCCGCTGTCCGTCCGTTTGTCTGACCTACCTCTTGAACTGTAATAGGTAGAGAGATGAAATTTTCACAGAGTGTATTTCTATTGCCGCTATAACAACAAATAATAAAAAAAAAACCAAAATGGCAAATTATAAAATGGCTGCCATGCAAATTAAAAAAAAAAATTAGCACCCCTCTTGTATCTTTTACAAAAGTTTTTAAAAAGTAAGTGTTATATCTTGTACGATGGTACGAAACCTTGTGTGTGTGTGTGTCCGACTCACACTTGACTGGTTTTTATCTATTCTTCAACCATTGTAGAATAAAATCTTATCTAAGACCTTATCAGCTAAGTTATTTATTTATTTATATCATTTTCTTTGAATTCACTGTGGTTTTCATTCCGTTTATTTAACTTTAAGCCAGCACTAGTTACGTAAATTTTAACATAACGCCGCGTTAAAGCAAATTTAATCATGCATCCTATTAAATATATTTAAATAAACTCTATGCAAACAAAACGTTCCATATAAACATAAAGTGGAAGTTGGGAAAGCAGTTATCATATAAAATATATGTTTCTATACGCACCGTAATTAAAACTGACTTTTTGAGACGCCTGCGGCTGTACGATTTATAACTGATGTGAACCTCACTCCATCAAAAAACATGCGCTATAGCGTATTATAAAATATAACGTAATCTATGATATGATGCTATGAAAAATTACTGAATGAATAATGATATAAAATGGTTTTTTTTTTTTATAATTCTACTTGTGTTTTTGTCTATAATCTTCAATGGCAAGTAATAGAAAAAAACGAGCTTTACTAGTTGTTGACAGAATGAAAAATCACAAAATGGTTACCCATCTTATATTGCCTTCTTCAATTGCTTAAGATCTAAACAGTCTCAAGGCTATGTATAAGTGGAAAGCTATCTTTACATTTGTATTGTTTTTGTCAGAAAACTCCTATTATAGGCACGTTTGGGCGTGCCGTAAATCAAGAACTTTGTAATTAAGCTAGTTATAACACCGGGTGCTTTCCAAAGTATTGTTTACGGTTCTAAGTTAACTGTGAACTGCAATTTAATACTAGCTTTCTTCCTTGCAAAAAAGCTTACGAGCTTTATGCTGACGAATAACAAGTGGTTATGCCTATAAAATTTGCATAGCCAGAGGGGAAAGGATGTGCTACCATGGAAATTATACATCAGATTTATTATACGTCTCGTTCATTTGATTATAATGGATTGCTATGAAGAAATACAACGTTTGTTACTTGGACAAAAATGTTTTTAGAGCAACCAATATTCATGTACATACATAATTATTATTTGAATTATTTCTATCACGATATAGCACATAAAAATGGCAGATGAAGACTATAAAGCACTTCGTTCGCTATTTTCAACGAATTTTAAAATTTCGTTTTAAGCAAAGAATCTTGAAATAGTCCCCAATGGCGCATTTTTGGTTCAAACACCCAGACTAATACAAGCGCATCTATTTTATAGTCAAACTAGTGCGTCCCGAATGACATTTCTTAATATATTAATATCCGGAGCAACCATTTAATGGACCGTCCATGTCTCGTCGTGAGATCATGTAATAAAATCCTATGACGTGTTATTCTCTTCCCTCCACAGTATCAATTAATTATGTTATCAATGCCGTTTGCTGGTCAACCAATCAAATGTATAAAGATGAAGTATATGAAACGGTACAAAGATTTTCTTCGTCGGAGAATTGAACTCCAATTCTACATGCCTGTTAGATATAGGTCGTAATCTGCCAAATGTTCTCTTCTTAAAAGTATTGATTCCTAATAATATTAATAATAATAACGGCTCAAAATCGTCATCGTCATCTCAGCCAAAACACATCTACTGCTGAACGTAGACGTCCTCCAAAAATTTCCATGACTGCCTCTCTTGTACCATCAGCATCCAGTGGGTTCGAGCAACTTTGACCAAGTCGTTGGTCCACTTTAGGAGCCTCACGCTTCGCTTTCCGGTACATGACGGCCATTCGAGAACTTTTCGTACCCAACGATCATTGATTCAACGAGCGACGTGTTCTGCCTATTGTCACTTAAGGTTGGAGATTTGATGGGCTATATTTGCGAGCTTAATCCGTTATCCGTCTGCGTATCTCCTTATTAAGCTCAAGACCGAACGGGATGGCAATGCATTATGGACGGCTGCCTCACCTTAAGGGGCATATGAAGATAGGTCTAATGATCATCTCCCCATTTTCGAAATTCAGAATACTATTTTTATTAACATTTTTACCACTAGTGACTCATCCTCGCTTCGCGTTCGTCGCTAGACCAAAACAAATCTATCCTACGCGAACCGTACATTTTCCGGGATGATATATAGCCTATAGTCTGTCTGTTTGTTCCGGCTAATCTCCGAAACGGCTGAACCAATTTTAACGGGACTTTCACTGGCAGATAGCTGATATTATAAGGAGTAATTTAGGCTTACTTTTATTTTAGAAAAAGGATTAGGGTTTCGCTCATTAAAGTTAAAACGTACCTAGGGACGAATCCGAACGAAGTGAGGGTGAGTCGCTAATTTTTATATATAAAATGTCAGAGTACATTTTTAGTTTAAAAGTAATACATTTTTATATTTGTAAATATATATAACATAACTTCAATTATTTATTACTAAACTAATATAAAATTTATATCTATCGTGAAACTAATCAAAACTAACAAATATTTACAGTTTGCTGAATATAATCAAATTTTTGATAGACTCGGGTGACTGAGTACGACGAGATTTATACATATTATATGAAAGGTTAATAAAATTATCAGAATTTAATTGTTGGTGATAAAATTTATGTCTGTATTTTTTAAAAGGTTTATAAGTATATAACCGGTTAGAAAACTTGTTACAAAGCTTACTTTCGTCTGTCCGTCTTTTTGTCCTGCCTTCAATGGCTTTTTTATTTTAAACTAGCGACTCACCCTCGTTTCGCTTCGGGTTCGTCCCTAGACAAAAACTAACTATCCCATGGGAACCGTACATTTTTCCGGGATGATATATAGCCTATAACCTTCCTCAGTTAACTTATATTAAAAGTTAAAACGTAAATAGGGTCGAACCCGAGCGCGGCGAGGGTGAATCGCTAGTTTTATATAAATTATAATTTGAAAAAAAAAAATGAAGAGGGTTGTTTTTAGAATCACCCAAAAGTAAATATGCAATTCCACACATCCCTACATAAATTTCAGTTTATAAGAGACACTACAGTCAATAACTAACCCTCGCAACCCTTGTTACTTATTTTAATGCTACCTCTGGGACGCTATATAATATTACTTGCTACATTTGAATAAAAATGTACGAATGTAAATATTATGTCGATTATGGTATCACTAAAATAGTTTTATTCATTATGATTAAACTAGTCAATGCCCGTGGCTCTGCTTACTTGGTATATCGGGTGAGATAAAGGGTAGTACCTATTTCCATGGGGAGAGACCCCATAATTAAGTCTATGTTTTATTCTTTCATCACAATGTGGTTTAAGCGTGAAAACATAACAGACAAAATACACAGGTATGTAAAAGTTATAGCTGCTATAGACAAATAACAAATTCATAACGTTAAGATATCATACTAGATTATCTAGATAAATGTAATATGATGAAACTAAAAATTTCCGTCTAAAATCGAATCTCCAACTTACGCAGTGTCAGTCAGATACGTGTCATAGAGTTATTGTTCCTGAGGTTTATAGTTGCTTAAACTAGATATTATTATCCTTTTTATCCATGACTGAACGGAGACGGTATATGCGTTTAGGGTGAGAGGATGTTTGTTTGTGCAAATCCATGTTGCCATTTTTCTCCAAAACTACTATTCCGATTTTGATGCAGTTTTCAGTTATACAGAATCTTCAACTAACATTTGTTAGTCAAACTTTCAACTAAAATTAAGGTGAATAAATTCTCAATATATGCTTTTTGTTCACCCCACAAGGGAATTAGCGTGAATGCTTAATTTAAATCGATCAAATACGAGCTTCAATTAAGAAATTAACACGTTCTTTGAATGAAAACCTCTAATTTTGTTTTTTTCTCATGATATTATTTGATAATGTTTTCATATGTAGGTATTTACGATAATCTATTCTAATATTATAAAGAGGTAAAGTTTGTAAGTTCGTGATGGTGTGAGTTTGCGACGTTGTAGGGGGTAATCTCTGGATCTACTGAACCGATTTAGATAAAATTTGGTAAGAAGATGGTTTGAGACCCTGGGAAGGACATAGGATACATTTTATCCCGGAAATCATCCCTTGAAAGGGGTGAAAATGGGGATGAAAGTTTGTATTGGGAAGCAAGCTAGGGACGAACCCGAGCGAAGGGAGGGTGAGTCGTGGCGTCAAGACTATTTAAAAGGCAGACAGCATAAACTCTGTTAGCAATAGATACAAATTTAAGTATCTCATGATAAATAATTTGAAGTCGTGAGTTAAGCTCGTATTATTAAGCTTTTTGAAATTATAAAAAAAAAATCAATTAGTTTACCGGAAGGATTATGTAATGATTAATATAGTTCACACACGAACGAATTTCTAATCAAATTAAGGATAAGACCATGTTATTGTTGTTTTTTTTTATTGTTGGCTTAATGTTTGAGCGCTTTAAATAAATAATTGAGATACGTTTCAATTTAGTTATATATTAATACAAAATCTATACAGATAAATAGAATTGAAGTGTCTGTTTGTGATGTCAAAATAACAGCTCTACACAATTTTTTTTAAACTTTTGTCTGTCTGTCTGTTTGTTCCAAATAATCTCCTATATGGCTGCACCAATTTTGACGGGATTTTCACTGTCAGATAGCTGATGTCATGAGGAGTAATTTGAGCTACTTTTATTTAAGAAAAAGGGTTATGTTTCCACGCAAAAAAATTAAAGCCCATGAAATTGTGAACAAATTCCGCCCGAGCGAAGCGAGGGTAAGTCGCTAGTATATAATAAAAATAAAGTTTCTGAAGTGCTTATTTACAACAGAAAAATAAAAAAATATAGAAAATCTGTTACTTTTTCATTTATTGTTTCATCAAAATATTCTTGCAACACACAAAGTGTGCCATATCATGTATTCAAAGTGAACCTTCCATTATAGGTCTTTTAAAATCGCTTCTCCTATGCAATGTGGACTCTTGAAAACTCGAAACATATTAACGCACTAATGTGTAACGTTTAACGAGAACATTTCTTAATGAACTTCAAATGATCTCTAGTTTTATTTGTTTGGTTTTCTTTTTGTTTTTGTTCAAAGTGTAAGGTAAATATTATGTACCTATGTATGTATATATTAAACTAAGTTTTTTTTTTAATCAAAATCTATATTAAAATTAAAAAAATATATTTGAATTTCTCCTCTTTTATTGAAATTGGTATAATAATTCATTAAACTCCAAAGAACAACATTGTAACTCAATACTAAGATGTTTTAAAAATAGAAATTAATTACGTATATAATACTAGCGAGTCACCCTCGCTCCGCTCGGGTTCGTCCCTACTTACGTTTTATACTTATAGTATAGATTTCTCAGAGATGAAATATTTTCCCGCAGTAAAAAGTATTCTATGTGTTGACCCGTATAATCAGCTATAACCATACCAAGTTTCATCAAAATCTGTCCGGTGGTTTTTTCGTGATGCGGTAACAGACAGACAGACAGACAGAAAGACAAAAAATCTAAAAACTATAGTTTCGGCTTCTGTATCGATAATAATGTCTATTTCAATAAGATTTTCTAAAAAATATTTAATGTACAGATTCGGCTTGGTTATAGCTTTATTATATGTATAGATTTAAAGTCGTAACTTGAAACTATTACAGCACTGAGTTGCAATGTTGTTCCTACTAGATGATAAATTCAGCTAAGAAATAAAATAAACCGCATCTCATTTTTATTATTTTTTCTCACGCTCGAGGATTTCTGGTAGAGATCTCTTAAAGAGATAAGTCATACTTTGTACACATGGTATCTGTTTTCTATTGAAGTAAAACTTCTTTACGCACGCTTGACTGGGGAGTAAGCCGGTGAATGCGTTACGAAAAAATGTACGTACGTTTGTTGCCATGGTAACCGTTGTGATTGTCTGACAAATGATGTATAATATTATATTTTTTCCTTATATGATATTCTATAAATATATGATTATATTATGCGTAATTTTTAGTATCTCACCTATCCTAATTATTTAAAACATAAATGAAATTTCATAAAGAGTACCGATAACCTACAGAAGTTTTACTTCTTGCGCGTGTACACATTCATACACGCATTCTTTAATTTTTTTATATGTATTTTTTTTGTACATAAAATTGGTTAAATGACATGGCAAATTAACTATTATTATCCTTTTATTGTGATATTTTTACAAATTTTCTGGATGATGAAGTCGACACGTGTTAGAGTGGAGGCGTTCAGGTAAACGATCTGTAAGAAGCCCTGAAGCCATGAAGGTTCAATCTGTTTGCATATACTATATTCAGTATATATATTGGCAGTAGGCTAAAAGCATATTTGTTCTATTGACTAGAATTGCTTAAGATTGACTATAACTATTATTAGGTACTAGCGACTTACCCTAGCTTCGCTCGGGTGCGTCCCTAGGTAAGTTTTTTTTTGAGTGAAACCCTAATTCTTTTTCTAAAATAAAGTAGCCTAAATTGCTCCTTATAATATGAGCTATCTACTAGTGAAAGCCCCGTTAAAATTGGTCCAGCCGTTTCGGAGATTAGCCGGAACAAACAGACAGACAGACAAAATTTTTAAAAACTGTGTTTTTCTTATAAATACCGTATATAATTACATATGCATTTAGTATAAAGATGTTATTTTGACATTACAAATAGACACTTCAATTTTATTTATCTGTTTAGATTGGAGCAGACCAAGTCTCTTAACTTGGCTTTGACGTGTTTTATGATGATTTTGGAATTCAGTTCATTTCTAAGTTTTGTGGTTTTAGGCCATACAATATTAATAATTTTAGGCCGTTAGGCCCATTTTACTTCGGTAATGTCGTGTAGAATGGAGAATACAGGAGATTGGATATTGATCTGTTAAAAAACTAAGTTATCCTGAACTTTAATAACTTTTTTAATCAAGAAAATGGGTAGCAAATGTTATATTTAGTGTACTAGCTAATAACATTTTTTTCCCACTCAGACTTGTACTGATAAAAATAACCGTGAATAGGAATCGAACCGGTGATCTAATTGTCTTTCCGTTCGTACTCAGCGACTATAACGATCGTTATAAGCATATTATTTATATAACAATACCTAAAAGTGAATTTTCTATTTACTAAAAACACAAGAAAATGAGGAAAATATTACATTTCCAATGCTATCAATCAGTTTAAGAAGATTGACTTCTTAATAGTTGAAATATGAAACCTCTAGACGTTCAACAGGTCCACGCCATTAGGGCTTTATTTCGTGTAAGATGTTTCGATAGCATTTCTACGTAAATACGGTAACAATTTACTTTTATGTTATACGTTAACTGAAATAAGTATATACTCAGTATTTAAGTACAATAAAATTGATTCTTATTTATTTAAAACTAGCGACTTACCCTCCCTTCGCTCGGGTGCGTCCCTGAGTACGTTTAATTTTTTTTGAGAGGAACCATAATCCTTTTTCTCAAATAAAATTAGCCTATGTTACTCCTTATAACATCAGCTATCTGCTAGTGAAAGTCCCGTCAAAATCAGTCTAGCAGTTTGGAGATTAGCTGGAACAAACAGACAGACAGACAAAAATTTTAAAGAATGTAATTTTTTCCTGTAAGTACGGTAGGCATATAATTTTATTTCATTAAAAGTAAAAAGCTGTTATTTTAACATAACAAGCAGACACTTTAGTTTTATTTATCTGTATAGATAATAAACACAACACTGCAATGGATCCAACAATAGAGAAAGAAAGAGAGAGAGAGATATGGCGAGTGAGTTCTATATATATATATATATCTGATTATTAAATACTAATTACAACAGTAATTAAGAAGTTTCTTTATTACAATCATTTAGTGAGGTGCCGAAAGCGATACATGACTATTAAAATTTCATTATGAAGGTAGATCTACAACGATAACTATGTATTTAAATTTTAGTAAGTAATAACCTATACTAATATTATAAAGAGGTAAAGTTTGTGAGTTTGTGAGTTTGTTAGGTTGTAGGGGGGTAATCTCTGGATCTACTGAACCGATTTAGATGTTTGATAAGTAGATAGTTTGAGACCCTGGGAAGAACATAGGATACTTTTTATCCCGAAAATTATCCCTTAAGGGGGTGAAAATGGGGATGAAAATTTGTATTGGGAAGCAAGCTAGGGACGAATCCGAGCGAAGCGAGGGTGAGTCGCTACTACATTATATAAAAATTACAAAATTGGTTTTTATTTGTATGAAATTATAAAAGATAATCCAATAATATCAATATCGGTCCATATTATGTTACAATGCTGCAAATAAACACACAGACACACAAATGGTTTATACTTCAAACTTATGAACTCAGGACATTATATCCATTCACTTAATAGGGCAGTATGACAGAATTTCTACTCATTTTAATTTCTTCACAGTTTTCTTTTTATGGAACTAAAAGAAATGTCTGGAATGAAGTAATTTGCTTTGCTCAGGTTTTATTTTTTTAACCATTTGGTATTTAGATAAATAGCAAATGTATTGTAATGTAGTTTACAAAATAGTATCTTTAAAATCACATTTCTTCTTCTACTACTATAAATATGTAAGTTTCTATACATAACGGCTGAACGGATTTTGATGAAATTTATTACACAGATAGATTATGACCTGGAGTGATACATAGACCTCTGTAAGTACAAAAGATTGCCTAAAGGTAGCTCTACCTTCCTATTATATTATAAATAAAGTAATTAGTACTTACTGCCTGTACACATAAATTATATTATAGGATAGCATACTTTAAGACATATTTAAAAAAGTGGTCATATACCAATAAGCTACTCGTATGTCTTCCTGACCGATTTCAGCCACGGTGGCTAATAACATTGAGACTAGCCAACTGCGCAGGAGATATTATAGTGCACAAGTGTACGCGCAGACACAAGTGCACTCTCTATTTCTTTTACCATCAAAGTCCGATGGGACGATACTTCGACACGACCGTTGAGAGTTAAGGTGTATCCCCGACGGCTTTACGTGCTCTCCGAGGCACGGCGTTGCAACACTGCCAACTTTCAACTCCTGAAAATATCTGAACAGAAAATCTCAGTAGTCAAACGTGACCCGTCCCGAGAATCGAACCCAGGACCTAGCCACTAGACTACCGAGGCAGTTAACAACAATCTATACTAATAGTCGGTATTAGTTGGACCCGATAAGTGCCACAATTGTCGTGTATAAACTATACATATAAAAAATACAAATAAAAGTTACTAACACGGCCTTTGACATATTCTAATACATAAGCAAACGTACAAAAAGAAATGATTGTTATTCAAATGTTACAATAAGCCTTTCTGTTGTACGTGATTTGTATGAAATATTAATTCGACTTGTCCCCTTTCATATAATACCAAGTCTCTTATTTTCTGAATAAAAGTTTTCAGTTGATAATAACTTAATTTTTTATACATTTAACTTATTTTGGAGGGTCATAAATAATATACCTATAAGTATTCTAAAAAAAAGATATATTTAAACCAACTTTAAAAATGGGTCGATATTTTATATACATAATAGTAATATATTATGTTACAAGCGGCTCACTTCGCTTCGCTCGGGTTCGCCTCTAGAAAAGCAAAAGCAAATCTATTCCTCGGAAACCGTATATTTTTTCGGGATAAAAAGTAGCCTATGTGTTATTCCAGACTATAATCTATCTTTGTGCCATATTTCATCCAGATCCGTTCAGCTGTTCTGGCGTGAAAGAGTAACAAGCATCCATACTCACAAACTTTCACATTAACAATATTTATACAGATGTTTTAGTATTTTCGACAATGAACCGAAAATATGATGATTATTTTTGGAAATGTACCAACATGTCTTACATAAACCTTTGTTCTCTTCATGGACTAAATTCGATCCATATCGTTATTGAAAATTTGAGGAAAACATATATAAACTTACAAATTTTTTTTTTACTGATAACACTAAAGCTCGATAATAGCTGTAAGCAAAAAAAAAAAAAGAAAATCGGTTGACAAACAAAGGAGAAAAATGTACTGAACTCTTTTGACTTTGCCATTTATCAAGGCTATATTTACATGACTATAATATTAAGTGCTAGAGTCAAACGTAATACACGCAAAATAAAACTTATCACCAGTATGTAGGTACGAGTAATCTATACTCTATACATATAATAAAATTCTAACTGATTCGAATCTGTACATTAAATATTTTTTGGAAAATCTTATTGAAATAGTCATTATTATTGATACAGAGACCGAATGTATAGTTTTTAGAATTTTTGTCTGTTTGTCTGGGAAGGCATCACGAGAAAACTACAGGACAGATTTTAATGAAATTTGATATGATGAAAACTGATTATTTGGGTCAACATATAAGATACTTTTTACTGTGGGAAAATATCTCATCTCTGATAAATCTATACTAAACGTTAAAACGTTACTAGGGACAAACCCAAGCAGAACGAGTCGCTAGTCTATACATATTATAAAATTCTAACTGAGCCGAATCTGTACATTAAATATTTTTTGGAAAAGCTTATTGAAATAGACATTATTATCGATACAGAGGCTGAATCTATAGTTTTTAGAATTTTTGTCTGTCTGTCTGTCTGTCTGTCTGTCTGTCTGTCTGTCTGTTACCGCATCACAGAAAAACCACTGGAGGGATTTTGATAAAATTTGGTATGATGATAGCTGGTTATCCGGGTCAACATATAGGATACTTTTTACCGCGGGAAAATATCTAATTTCTGAGAAAAAACACAAAAACTGGTTGAAACAAAACCACGATGATACTATTTATAAATAGTTTAGCAAGGTAATTTACTAAATATGGTAAAAGCTATTAAAAATAGCTTATCTTGAAAATCAAATTATCAATAGCGCTATTTTATTCGTTAAAATATTATTTTAATTAATATTTATTTATGTGTATTTAGATACTCGACAATAGATGTCGCCATGTGTTTTTAAAATACGTAGTTTTAATTCCAAAAAAAATGAATGTATGAATGTATGTAGAATTACCTACTACTAAATTATCCGCGGCCCCGCCCGTGTTGAAATTATCAATAAAGCAAACTTTTCTATACATATTATAAAATTGTAACTAAGCCGAATCTGTACATTAAATATTTTTTGGAAAATCTTATTGAAATAGACATTATTATCGATGCAGAGGCCGAATCTATATTTTTTAGAATTTTTGTCTGTCTGTCTGTCTGTCTGTCTGTCTGTCTGTCTGTCTGTCTGTCTGTCTGTCTGTTACCGCATCACAGAAAAACCACTGGAGGGATTTTGATGAAATTTGGTATGATGATAGCTGGTTATCTGGGTCAACATATAGGATACTTTTTACCGCAGGAAAATATCTCATTTCTGAGAAAAAATACAAAAACTGGTTGGAACAAAATCACGATGATACTATCTGTAAACAGTTTAGCAAGGTAACTTACAAAATACGGTAAAAACTATAAAAATAGCTTATCTTGAAAATTAAATTATCAATATAAAAAAATATTTTATCCATTAAAATAGTTATTTTAATTAATATTTATTTATGTGCTATTTAGATATTTGACAATAGATGTCGCCATGTGCTTATAAAAAACATAGTTTTAATCCCAAAAAAATTAATGTATAGATATGACCTTTTTACGATTTTATTAGAATTACTACTAAATTACCTACGGCCCCGTCCTTGTTTAAATTATCAGTAAAGCAAACTTTTTGGTTATATAAATTAGTAACTATTTATAGTTTTTAGATTTTTTTTCTGTCTTTGTGTATGTGACCGGATCACAGAAAAATGACTAGAGGGATTTTGATGAGGTATGGTAATAGCAGGTTACCCGGGTCAACACATAGGATTCTTTTTACCGTAGGAAAATATGTCATTTCAGAAAAAAAAAATACAAAAACTGGTTAAAGTAAAAGTACGATGATACTATTAATATTTTAGCAATGTAACTTATTTATATATGTTAAAACTATAAAAAAAACTTATCTTAAAAGAAATATTAATAGCGCTATTTTATTCATTAAAATAGTTATTTTAATGAAAATTTATTTATGTGTTATTTAGATATTTGACAATAGATGTCCCCATGATAATGTTTTTAAAATACGTAGTTTTAATACACTAAATTACCCGCGGCTCCGCCCGTGTTTAAATTTTTAATAAAACAAACTTTTTGGCTTTATAAATTAGTAATATATTAGTAATATTTTGTTGGCCGAAACAATTTTCGAATGAGAATATTTGTAAATTGTTATTGTTTAGGAAGTAATGTTAATGTTTTTTAATCTTTTAATGTAAAAATTGGGCAAATGCAAATCCAACTCGCGCATTATAGGTTTCGTATAGCAAAATACTATGTTGTTCTTCTTACTTACGTGTTTTGTTAGGTTAACACTAAAATAAATACGAATAATATTTATGTTACCACAATATCGACTCATTTTATCAATCGTGAAAATAAGTTCGATTTATATTATTTTATAACATTTTATGTAAAACAAGTTTATGGCTGTTGTACTGACAAAGCGGGTAACTAAAAATATTTCATATCTCAAAAACTATGAAAAAGTATTTTAGGAACTGCATTACCTCAGCTTTTTCACTTTTTCTTGACACCTTTTCTTGGAAGGCAAAGGCTTAAAGGACACAACAAAATGCTTACGACTTTAATCATATTAGCCGAGTCATATGAAATAATAAAAAGTATTTGCTTAGAATTATTTATTTATCACACTTTCTTTTGAAAATTGTTTTGGAAAATATTACTAACTAGCGCTAATTAAGAAAAGTTATCATTATGTAATTTAAATAATGAGCTAAATATTAAATTAATCAATAGCTGTCTATAAGTCAAAAATGATTAAAATTAATTCCGTAGTTGAAGAGTTTATCGCCCAAAACTAAAAAAATAAACAAAACAGATGTATAGACATATATAAATGTTATTGCTAAAACAAAAAGTGCAATTAAACGTAGGAACCTTTGTGGCATTGTCAATCACTGCCATTATTTATCAATCATGTGGTGTGAAATGAAAGTAATGTATAATGTAAGAGTATACTAATGTGTAAAACCTAAGAATTTGGTTTTTGATCATCTGAACGCGGGCGGAGCCGCGGGAAATGCTAGTAAAAAATAAAAATAAATCCTGTCCCACTATTTGTTACTTACTTATATTTGTGACATTTAAAGGTCATAATAATATCTTGTTATATTTCAACAACTGTTATTTTTTATTTATTAATGTATATATGGGTTTTTAATGACATAGGCAACAAACACATTTATTATTAACTTTATTTTACTGAACTAATTAATACAAAATACTATCTACTAGCGTTACATCTTGCTTAACGAACCGACACCATTATATATAAAAAGGAAGTATAAAATAATGCAAAGACAATAGGAGTGTTGCCACTTAACCTAAGCATAGATAAAAAACCAAAGAGTAAAATCCTAACACCCCCTCTCAATATTTATTTTAACGAAAATACAATATTGCCTAAACAAACAAAAAAAAAAAAACTCTTTTATAATAATTGACTATTAAGTTTATATACAAAATCAAGTCTTAACAAAAAAAGCAAATTACTTATCACACTATCTTATACAATAAAATATTTATTAGTATAAAATTTATTACATAACTAACAATTCCTATTACACTATACTTATGTTGGTAAATAAATTTTTAGGCAATTAAAATTCTAACAAATCAGGTAAGTATATTATGTATAATATGTAAATACACTATACAATTTTTAATTTGTTAATCAGATATGTATGTTTTATATTATTAAGTGATTTTGTTAATATATCTGCTATGTTGTTTTCTGATGAGACATAGGATATTATAATGGACTTATTATCAATAGCATCTTTGACAAAATGAAATTTTATGTCTATGTGTTTTGTGCGTTTACTGTTTTCACTACATTCACACATTTTTATAGCACTTTGATTATCAACTAGTAAATATGCATCAATATTTGGGTGATTAAAATTGTTTGATATACCTTTCAGATATAGTAGCTCGCTTGTAGTCATTGCTGCAGCAACATATTCTGCCTCTGATGAAGATAATGAAACTGTTGACTGCCTTTTTGAAAACCAAGAAATTAAATTATCATAATAAAAAATTGCACATCCACTTACGCTTTTTCTATCTTCCTTGTCTCCTGCCCAATCTGCATCACTGTAGGCTAACAGCTGAGCATTGTTTTTACTGCGTTCAAAACTAAGAGACTTGTGTGAAGTGTGTTTTAAATACCTTAATATGCGTTTTGCTGCTGTCCATGTCTGTTTTGTAGGCTTATCAAGATACCGGCTAAGATATGAAGTTGCATAGGTAATGTCAGGCCTTGAAATAGTAGAAATGTAGGTGAGGCATCCAATTATCTCCCTATAGGGTACATTTTGCAGAATTTCATCATCTGTAAATAGAAAATTTTGTTCCATTGGTGTAAGTATACTCTTGCAATCTTCCATACCAAATTTGGTTAACATTTTTTGTATTAATTTTTCTTGTTTTATATATAATTTATCTTCAGTTCTATATATTTCCATTCCTAAATATTCTTTTAATTTTCCCAAATTTCGAACATTAAATTCTTCTTTTAGTCTTGTTATAGTTTCGCTAGAATCTCCCATAATAACTATGTCATCCACCCATATCAATAACCAAACATTTTCTTTGAAATAAAGGCAAAAGTCATACTTTGACTGTTGAAAACCTAATTTTGACATATAGTGATGAAACCTTTCGTTCCAGCATCTAGGAGCTTCACGTAGACCATATAGAGCTTTATTAAGTTTTAACACTTTACCTTTTGTTACTTTAACACCCTCTGGTGGCCTAATATACACTTCATCTTTAAGATCCCCGTTCAGGAATGCGGTCGGCACATCAAGTTGTTTTAGTGACAAGTTATGCTGTACGGCATGGCTCATCATCATTCGTATAGTTGATATTCTTGCAACTGGTGAGTAAACATTATGCCTTGTATTTGTCTGGAAACCTTTTGCTACAAGTCTTGCCTTTTTTCTTCCATCCTGCTTAGTTTTAAAGACCCATCTGGTGTCAATAGCCTTTTTGTTCTGTGGTAAATCAGTTTCTTGCCATGTATTTAATTTATTTAATGAATTCAATTCACTGTTGATGGCATCTTGCCATTCAGCATCCTTTACTGCTTCTGTGTATGATTGAGGTTCAGTAAACAAACAAAATGCAATATTTGCTTCATTTTCATCAAGTATATAATCTTGTAGGTAAGTTGGCTTTTTCTTATTTCTTTTTGGTCTGTTTCCTGATAAATTTTGTATATTTTCTTCACTTATTTCTCTATCTCTCATGCCTTGATGTTGTTCTTCCTTATATTCCGAATCTATTATTTTATCATCTTTCTTTTTGTCTTCATCCACCTCTTCTTCAATGATATACTGTATTGGAGTCACTTCTTCTTTTATATTATATACAAAATCAGTTTCATCAAATCTTACATCTCTTGAAATAATTATGCAATCATTTTCAGGATCCCATAGGCGATAACCATTCAAACCATATCCTACCATCCTCATTTCTTTTGCTCTTTGTTCAAATTTATTACCTTTTGGCATATTAACTACCCAGACTTTACTTCCAAAAATTCTTAATTTAGATAAATCGTTTTGTCCATACATAATTTCTGCAGGTGTTCGATGACTAATTGCCGCTGAGGGACATCTATTCAGCTGATATGCTGAGCACATTATTGCTTCTCCCCATAAGTATTTAGCTAAGTTAGTTTCAATCATTTGTGTTCTCGCTTTATTGTACAAAGTGCGGTTCATTCGTTCTGCTGTTCCATTGCTTTGTGGTGAGTATGGCTGTGTGTACTGTAGTTGAATTCCTTTTTCACTGCAAAAATTTTTTAATAAATTGTTTTTAAATTCTCCACCATTATCACATCTTATATTTTTAACTTTTACACCTTTGTCTGTCTGTAGTCTATTTATGTAACTGATTAAATTATTAGTAGCTTCACTTTTGTTTTGCAATAAATAAGTGGTTACAAATTGAGAGAAATCTTCTACAATAACTTGAAAGTAAATTTCATTATTAATACCTGTGATGTTAATAGGTCCGGCAATATCTGTATGTATGAGATCACCAATTGCTTGAGATTTTGGTTGCTTCACTATAGGAAATGGTAGCCTGGTGGATTTTCCCTTCATACATGGTTCACACACCTTACCATCTACGGGTAGCTGTAATAACTGAAGTCCTCGGCGATTCAAGTGACCTAATCTGCGATGCCATAGCTGTGGATTTAAATTATTAGTATTTACATTGTAACAAGTATTGATGCATATAATGTTTGTGTTTAATATGAATAATTTTCCCTTACAATATCCTGTCATGAAATTTTTTGTGTTTAAATTGTATATAGTAACATAATCTTTGTTAAATTGTACACTACAATTATTTTGTACCATTTTTTTAACTGATAATAAATTGAAAGATAAATTTTTGACAATTAAAGCTTCTACTGTTATTGTCTGATTATTACTGATTAAAGAAATATAACCTTTTTTATAGGAGGTAATGTATTCACCATTAGCTACATATATTTTTACTTCTTCAATATTAATAATATTGTACATATATTGTTCATATTCTTCCTGTATTAGATTTTCTGTACATCCTGAATCTAGTATCCATTTAATGTGTTTACAATTTGTTTTTAAGTTATAGCATTGTTCATCACTTTTCATATTGGCAATGAACAAATATTCGGTGTCATTTGTCACAGCTGCTGCTACATTATGTTGTCCTCTATGATGTGTATATCTACCTCTGAACCTTCCCCTGAATCCTCTACTTTGTCCTGCTCTCCGAACTCGTCCTGTACCATTTTGATATTTGTAGCATTCTGTTGAGATGTGACCTGGTTTTTTACAGCGATAACATATAAAAGAATGTATTGGTTCGTTTCTATTAGTTAATTTTAATTCCTCGTCCAGTAACCTCGCTTTAACAAATTCTAGATTAATTTCGTTATTTACCGTTTCGATGGCTGTAATTACTGTATCATATTTTGAATCGAGACCGGTCAGTAAATAGCATATCTTATCTGTTTCAGCAATTTTCTCATCGGCACATTCTAAGTCGCGTAGCACGTTGTCGAATTTTTCGAAGTACATTTCTAATTTTTGTCCATCACACTTTATGTTAAGTAGTTTTCTTCGCAAATGTATTTTTGACACAATAGACTTCCTTTGGAATGTGGATTGAAGCGTATTTATCATTTCTTTCGCCGTGATACAATCTTTTATAAGATTTAAATATCTGTCTGGTAAGCATTGTACAATTATATTTTTCGTCTTCGCGTCATTTACTTTATCCTCTATTTTTATGTCTTCCAAAGTAAGAAATTTGATGAGCTGTTTTTCTTCTAAGTGCATCTTCAAACGATATAACCAATTGTCGAAATTATTGCTTTGTAATAACGGCGGTGTCGTACCATGTGAACTTTGCGCAGACGCCATTTTTTTCGAACACGATTTAATTGTATGCTTTTGTTTCTTGAATACTAATTCGCTAATAGCCCATAACCTATTAATGTATATATGGGTTTTTAATGACATAGGCAACAAACACATTTATTATTAACTTTATTTTACTGAACTAATTAATACAAAATACTATCTACTAGCGTTACATCTTGCTTAACGAACCGACACCATTATATATAAAAAGGAAGTATAAAATAATGCAAAGACAATAGGAGTGTTGCCACTTAACCTAAGCATAGATAAAAAACCAAAGAGTAAAATCCTAACAAACTACCTTCTGGTTTCATTTCAAAATAAATCCATCGACTGTTATTTAAAATTTTAGTTACAAAACTCAAAAACGCAAATATATGCGCATATTTAAAGGAAAATGTCAAAAAGCTTTATGCAATAAGCGTACGTATTATTTACACGAATGCATATGCGATGCCACTTACAAAGTATTCTAGTGTCCACAAAGCAGTCATAAAACCTATAGAACCGTCATAAAAGAGAATGGCGAGTGCCTTTAAGGTGTACTCGTACTAGGAAAAATGAAATTTTAAGAAAAATTTTATATTCCAAAAAAGTTTTTTGTTAAATACATTCAATTACAATATTTTATTGTTTTAATTTTTATGAAGAACATTAAATATTTAATTAAGGTGCGTTTTCAAATTAAATATTTCATTTAATTTATTTAGTATTTAGGATACTAATTACTTACCTATATTATGTTCTTGTGTGTATGTGTTACATAATATCATCGCCAATTATAAATGGTTTTCATTAATATGTTACACTTTATGTAATATTTTAAAGAACTGGCTAACGTGTAGGTACTGCTGCAGATCCGGAGGACCCGGGTTCTAGTCCTGGGTCGGGTCAAGTTTAATTACTGAGTTTTCTGTTAAGATATTCTCAGTAACACCCCGGAGTTGGAAATTGGCGGTGTTACAACTCTGTGCCTCGGAAAGCACGTAAAGCTGTCAGTTCTGCGCCTTAACTCTCACCGGTCATGTCGAAGTATTGTCCCATCGGACTTTGAGAGTAAAACAAATAGAAAGTGCACTTGTGTCTGTGTTGTGACTGTGTCTTCACGTACCCTTGTGCACTATAATATCTCCTGCACAGAAGGCTAGTGTCAGTGAGATTGGCCACCGTCACCGAAATCGTCTAGAAGGGCATTATTACTTACATATTAAAAAAACACACATACTAGTATAGTAAGAGAAACGACATATAACGGTTCAACAAGTCCCATGAAATTATCTAAAAATAAAGTATGAATAAAAAAAAAATTAAAAACACATTCGTTGTACGTTCAGAAGCCTTTCATTTCGTGCCGCTTATTTTTTACCGATACGTGCACAATTTATGGAAGCAGACTTTTATTTTTAATTTTTATATATTTTTATAAATAAATTTTGAAATTATATCATTGGTAATGATTGGTTAAAACACTTATTTATCAATGTATTAGGGCTTGAATGTCAGTAGAAATTGTTTTTTTTTTTTTTTTATATTAGATCACCATTTTTTAATAATAATAATGAATTATGAAACAAAGACATTGGTACCCCAGCCACAACTTGTTTGTTTGGGAAACCGAGTGAAGCGTGTTTAAATACTGGGTCTGACATCTCTGATATTTTCATGTGTAAATCATTTCCAGGATATTGATATTGTCGTCACTTGTTTTACGGTGAAGGAAAATATTGTGAGGAAACCTGCATGTCTGAGACAACTTAGTAAGTTTTCGAAAGACGTGTGAAGTCCGTCAATCCGCACTTGACCAGTATAGTGTACTATGACCTGATCCCGCTCGTATACAAGGGAGGCCCGTGTCCAGCAGTGGGGTGTTAAAAAGGACTGCATACATACATACAATAAAACAAAACTTAATACGGTATTTATGATAAGATATTAAACTTAGAAAAATAAATGGTACAGTTAGGTAGAAGATTATTTATATTAACTACTAAAATCGGTTTATTAGTTTTTTTTTTAAATTGATTCTAATTAAAATGAAAGCACATTCCATCCCAACCAACCTCTTTTCAAAACGGAAGCTCGCACTGATTTCGTAGTGTAACCAGTAATCAAGTAACGGACACGCACACTACTACCAGTCATTTGACCTCCAATAAGATGAAATTGTACATTATACATATAATAAATAATAATATAGTACCTGGACGACCCAGCTTTGCTCAGCTTTTTTTTGTAATATTGTGTTTTTTTTCTCGAAAAAATGCGTGTTTTCAGAAAACTTGTATAAAGAAACTTAAAAAGCAAAAACTTATCTAAATACAAAATTTGATTCAAATAATTACATCTGTTTACGAGATACACAAAATAATTCTATATATGTATATAAAAATGAATTGCCGTTCGGTTAGTCTCGCTAAAACTAAAAAATAGCTGAACCTATTTGATTAATTCTTTTTTTATTTTGTTGGGGGTGTGTCAGGAGTGATTTAAGTATGAAAAAAATAGGGAAAACCTAAAAAAAACAGCTGTATGTGTAATATATAGTCTATCTATTCCATACTAACCGTTAAAACGTACCTAGGGATGAAGTCGATGAGTCGCTAGTTAATATATAAATATATAAGAATTGCTCATTTAATATTATAAGATTAGGACTACAGAAACGAATTAAAAATAGTAAAGTGGTTTAGGTATATTGTGTTTCACATAAAAATCTCATACAATCAAAAAAATCTTAATTCTATTACGAATATTTAAAGGAATGACAAATCAGTCCAGCCTTTCTCAAGTAATGCGCTCACTAACAAACATCATCACGTTTATATTTTTATATATTATAAAATATATGTTAATTAAATCCTACAATCTAAACTTATTACGTATTTTATTATATGTATAGATGAAGATTGTAAATCAAAATTTAATAAACTATGAATACCTTTGTATTGTTTAATTAATTTAAACAATACTAGGTTACATTTAAATTGGATTTGTACTAAAATCTAATATTATTTTCATTAATGAAAAGTATCAAATAATAATTTATTTTAACAATCGTCGGATTTTGCTAACCATGCGAATCAATGTCGTCATATCGAAATAGCGTTTTGTAATGAATTCTTTATGTTTCTGCCAATGTATGAATACGACTGATGCTACATTATATTAGTTTGTAATAGACTTCAACAAATATTTTTAATATCAATATAAATAATGTTATCAGCTCACAGGAATTGAACCTCCGAAAAATGTTAATTTCGAGCAGCTATTTCTTATAGGTCAAAAGATACCTAATATTATAAGCTTTATAATAAAACGCCGAATTTCCTTTGGCTACATATATAAAAAAAGTGACATAGACAAAAAAAATCCTAATTTCGTATTAAAAAGTGAACTAAAAAGTTAGAAACAAAATAATGTAGAACATAGTGTTATGCAGGCGGACATACATACTTATAGATTAAACACATAACCCTTCGTTTGCGCTTCGCCGCGATTGGTTAAAAAGGTCAGACTGTAACTGTTTTACAATCAAATTAAAGGCTCTTAATAAATCGATTTCAATTTTATTTTTGATTGATCTTATTAGTGAATAGATTAATGATAAAAATTATTAAACGAGATATTGCTTTGACGGTGCCTCAGTACGACCGGAATTTGAGGTTAGAACTTTTAATTGTGTTATTGTTTTGGCATCATATCGTAGAAATGATTAATTTGACTTCTATAATAATAAATGTAAGAAACTCTCAGTTGTTTCATAGTTTGTCTTAGAATATAAAGAAGAACTTTTCAAAAACTAATTATTTAAAAAACACCTTGGATTTTGTCTGATAATTTTTTACAAACAAGAAAAAATGGTAGGTTTAGTGTTTAAAACTTTCTGACTCAATTTATTTTATAGGTAAATTTTATGCCTGATCATAAACGAAAAGAGAAGAAATATTATCTAAAAGAAAGCTTTAGGGAACTTACGAAAAAAGCTATAATTAAGAATTGCAATTCGTTATTATTTTTTGGCCACGAAACAAAACTATGAAAAATACAAAACATTAAAACAAAAATATGTTAATGGCATATTATATAATGTATAATAAAATTTTAACCACATCTCATTTTTCCAACGTTAAAAACACCGCGAACGAATTGCTCCATTTTTGCCGCTTCATAATTATATTGTTGGCATCAGCAAGTTTTTAATTAAAGGAAAAATATATCTGTTCTGATTCACGAGTGCCAGAAACTTCCGATGTAATGTACTTCATGTTATATATACGATGAGTTTATTTATTTGTAATACTAATTAATTTAATAATATAGTGCAAGGAGTTGGCATGTAACAGAGATAGAAAACATACAAAGTTGATAAAAATATCACTTTAATATCTGTATGCATTCAGCTCATTAGAGACTTCAAAGTTTCACAATTAACATTAACGTAAATATTCAGTCCTTTTTAACCCTTGTGTGCCTGGTGGGTAAAAATCACACGACGTGCCTGGTGGGTCTGTCGGACCCGTAAATAAAATTGTTTTTTTCTTGTATTTAATATTTTAAAATGTCTAGTGTTAAGTTTTCATTTATTTTCAGTATAGAAACTCGCAACTTAAGAAATGTCAGTGCTTAGGCGAGGCCCCCAAATGACTTGAGCAGTCGCTATAGGATAAGTAAGAGTATTCAAAAAACTTTTTTTAATGTGAAATCAAAGAATCATTTTTTTGTTCCGTAAATATGGCAATCTAGAAAAAAAAAGAAAATGTAAAGATCCAATATAGAGATAGGTTATAGAGACCTTAACTTTTAAATTCGGCCTACTTGCTAATCTCTAGGGTTAAAGAAGCCGTCCCCGATGTGTGTTCACCATGACATAGTGGAGTTGTCATGCGGGTTGCTTATGGTATTTTTCTAATGGTAGAATGCACTTTGGAACAAACCCATGATTGTTGTGATCTGTCTCGGCAGACTTGCCGTCGGGACGTCGTAGTTGAGTGCGGAAGACTTTAGTGGGTAGTACTGGCTTATTGATTATATTTTTATCCAAAATACATATAGATTACTCTTGCACAAAATCTGGCGAACGATTTAAATCGTAGCGATGATTAAAAGTACATTAAAATCGACTTTCAAGACATGATAATGTAAGGTGTTAAAAATATTAAAAAGACACTATAAAATAATGTGTATGTACCTATTCAATAACATTATGAAATATTACATAGGATTCAATATTGCTAGACGAAAGTCAAGCTCTGATTGTGCGTTGTCGAGTATAAGTTACACTCTATTAGATAGTAAGGATATGTGATATAAATTTAATATCTAGGCATATTTCTATATTATACATGTTTTTGTTTATATCAGCACTTTTTAAATGCTTTTGCGCTGGTTTGAATTTTATAAACTAAGTAAGTAATATTTAACCCAACAGACATTGTCCTATCAACATTTAATTTTGTTTGTGATCTTTGAGTTTATACAAAAAATCTGTAAAAAAGCACTTACAGTTTTTTCCGAAATTCCCTTTTTTACCTTGGTCGAATAGTATATATATTTGAAAAGAGAAATTAGACAAACGGACATTTTCATTTTTTTTCTATCGATTGGTGGAGAAAGGTAGACTATCTAGAAGCAAAACAACTACATCTACATAAATAAATAAGCAGGCTTAATCGCATGCGATAGCATGTTAGTAATAAGATTTTTTTTTAATAATTTTGTTAACTTAGACCACTACAATTTGTATTGTGATTTGAATGACGCATGCAATACAAATGAAGCTACCAAGGGCTTCTCAATTCAACCAACAATTCCCGCGTCATACGAAAAGGGTGCTCAAGCTACATTGGAACCATGCAATTCTTTATATTAAAGAATAAAGAAAAAACCAACATTCGAAAAATCTTAAATTTAAAATATGTAACTGAAAAATAAGACAATGCAAAATAAAAAATATTTTTTTTCATATTCCAATTATTTTGTATTATGTACTACATTCATCAATGTTTTTACGTATCTATCTAGTAAGTATTAAATTATAAGTGTTACATGCGAAATGGCATTTTTCATTTTATACTGTATCTTGTCAATAAATTAACAACTATTCAAATCAATGAAGTAAAATAAAATCAAACTTTATTTAATTAGACTTACACTAGCACTTTTGAATTGTCAATTTAATTTAAAAAGCGTCGGAGTAGTTTGTACGTGAGGAAGAGAAGAACCGAAGAGAAACTCAACAGTTGCTCTCTTAATATCGTTGAGTTACATTTTATTTATTTTACTTGCGGCTCACCCTCGCTTTGCTCGGGTTCGCCTCTAGACAAACAAAAACAAATCTATTCCACGGGAAACGTACTTTTTTCCGGGATAAAAAGTAGCCTATTTATTATTCTGATGTATGAACTATATTATTGTAAAGTTTCACTGAAATCCAATCAGTAGTTTTTGTGTTCTAAGCTATATAAGTTACTCTTTAATTTTCCGGGATGTAAAGTATCTAAAATGTTGACCGGAGATTTAGGTATCACCATGCAAAATTATATTTAAATCGGTTCAACAGTTTCGGAGGTTAGCCCGTCCAACCGACAGAGACATGTTGATGACATGACAATGTTCCATTTCTCTTCTTACATCCCTGACTCGGTTTTTAGCATTTTTTTTTCTATGTACAGACATTCGACCTCTACACTTTTATTATATGTATAGATTAACATACCATATATTTCAAACATTCAATACAATCGTAACAATAACAATTTTTCTATCTCCAAACTTCATGATCAGATCAATATTTTTCTTAAGGATCAGCAAACATCAGTAGAGGATATAACATCTGAGCGTCCCGATTTAGACTGCACATGAATGATTTACAATTTTTCTCCTGTCCCTATATCTGATATAACATAGGATGTTTTCAATAATTTCAAAAAGTTAGAAGCAATAATGGTACTTAATCTCATCAGATAGAATACAATCAAGGCTCAGATTGCAGTACAAAAATATATTTGAAGTGAGACTATTATTTACGCACTGGCTCTAACAGGCTCAACTAACATAGGAAATTGCATTCGACAAATTTCCGCTAGCGGAATCCGTACCACATATACGGACATTCTATTACTAGTACACATGTTCAAATAAATATCTACATAATTTAATGTACGAATATAACTCTTATTGTGATGCTATAGGTATCAGATTCGAATCAAACAGTTAAATGAAATATACCTATAAATAAAATTGTATGTTGTTGGAATGTAGGTTCGATCGTCAGATAAAACGTTTAAAGGCTACGTTAGATGCAAAATTAATAGATCGTAATTTTGTATTGATATAATCAACTTTAAAGCAGTGTTTGCCCATTTGTAGTGCATTTACTTAGAAATTCATTATTACCGGATTCAAACCTGAGTCCCAGAAAAAAATTACTGCCGAACTTTGAAAAAAAATGGGGACTAAACACACTTCTATTAGAGTATAGAGAAAAAATATATGTATAGTCTTAAACCTATGCAAACTTTCCTTAAATATTATATTACTCTTTTTGAAGCTTGTTTAACTAGATTGACCTATTGGAACGAAGTTCCTTAACGCGGTTTGCGGTAGGAGTTGTCAGGTAGAAATCGTCACGTAACGAAAAAGGTTATGCTTTATTATTATTATATTCACGGTTAGTATAGAATGAACTATATATGTATATGTATAGAAAAGTAAGTACCTACTTTAAAAATTTTATATATATATATATATATATATATATATATATATATATATATATATCCCTTACTTGAGAAATGATTCCCCATACAAACTTTCATCGCCCTTTTCACCCCCTTAACGGATAATTTCCGGGATGAAAACTATCCTGTGTCCTTCTCAGGGTTCTAAAGTATCTTCATACCAAATATTATCTAAATCGGTTCTGCGGATTAAGCGTGAAAAGGAAACAGACAAACAGACAGACAGACAGACAGAGTTACGCATTTATAATATTAGTATAGACTTACCAAGAGCATCCCATTTGACGTCATTACAAGTAACAGGTGAACATACGTGTTAAGGAGGTAATATGCACTCTTTAACGGGGTCCTATATATATGTATAACGAACACTCCTTGAGGTTCGTGGTCCTCTTATAGTACTTGTCACAAAAGTACCAGGCGATCGTAAGTAGAGGAGTATACGTTGTAAGAAATTCGTGTGCACTTTGTGTAGGTTTTTCTTTGATAAACTTTAATACGTGCAATGTACGTTGCTCGATATCTACAACCCTGGTACTCGAGACAATGTGTAAGAGCTCATATATGAGCCAACGGCGGACAGAGAAATGAACTTCGTTCCTATCAGATGTCCCACGGCACTGGCCAATTTTTTTGCTATTTTCACACCTCCTTGACGGGCTAGATAATCAAAATTAAAAAAAAACATTAAACTTGCTTCAAAATCAAATAAATTTTGACAATATTGGTTTAGTGTCACTTACATCAGCCTCATTATATTTGGAGAAACACTACTACTGTGCTTGAAGATTAGTAGTTGCAAATAAAATGTTAAATAAATATGTTGGAACATTAACACACATCACCATCTAGTTCCATGGTAAGCTACAAGGTCTGTGTTATAGATACCAGATAGTTGATACACTATACATATTATATAACTTTAAATACCTGAAGTACAAACATTCGTGCTCATCACACAAATGAATGCCCCCAGCGCGACTCAAACTCGCGACCGCTGGCACAGCAAGTAGGGTTACTTACAAGCCAAACATGTCGTGTTCACTAATTGAAAATTCAACCTGCACTTATTAGTATTACAACATTACGAATGAAAGTTATTACGATATGTAGTTAGTTCTATTCCAAAATGTTAATAAAGTCCTTTTTTTTAGCAAAAGAGTTATCACATTCAGCGCTTTCGAAGCCAATTTTTCCAATTCCATAAATTGATGGTACACTGGAAATTGCAAAACTAGGTCATCGTATGAAAAACAAAATGCATATTTTCAGTGGTCAACGATATATGAAGTTGGTTTATATTTGTGGAATTGAATTTTATTGATGATGACCGTGGACGATATACACTTGATTGGAACTGTCCTTTAGTATAGAGGTCATGGTTTCGATTTGCTTCGTCACTACATAGTATAAAACAAAGTCGCTTACCGTTGTCGATCCATATATATGCTTAGATCTTTAAAACTACGCAACGTATTTTGATGCGGTTTTTTTAATAGATAGAGTGATTCAAAAGGAAGGTTTATATGTATAATATATGCATAATGTAGTAGAGAAACACTGATAATTTTAGAGGTTTCTAAGGTGATGTCGTAAATAAACACATTTTTTTGCGCTTACATTGTAAACGCTGGCTGAACCCTATGAGATATATCAAAATAATGTACTACAATATTGTACACCTTAGAAAGATCTACAAAAAAGTCTGCGATGGCATATGTCTATCTCTTAAGGATAACTTACTATACCTATTTTACTACATTCAAGCTAGAGACGAATCCGAGCGAAGCGAGGGTGAGTCGCTAGTACCTATAGTATAAGACATACTAATATTATAAAAGCGGAAGTTGGTGAGTGTGTGTTTGTTGTTCACGGATTGACGTGCACATCACGTTGGAACACAACATTTTAAGGGATTTTTGTGAAATTAAGAATGGTATAGCTTATATTTTGGGTTAACATATACATTTTTCGTATCGAGTTACTATCAAAAATTGTAAAATCGTTCATAACCGAGTTCATAAATCTGTCGATCCTATGCCTAATCTTCAGACTAAAGGATCACATAAACGAGTACGCCACAAAAATAGATGCGTTACTTTTCTGTTTAAGCTATTCTCGATTTTGTCAAACAGATCGTTTACTGTCTTTTAAGGATAAGTGAAAAAAAAAAATATCAGGAACTTGCACTTTAATAACACCAGCTTAGTAAATATATTATTGAGTGTTTTATTTTCACATATAGGTACAATTAATTTTGTATTATAAAATTTACCAACTAAAAAGAAAATAATTTTTAAAAATGACTTAAATTTTCGAAAACAAATTATATAAATAGGACTAACTTTTCTAATTAAAAAAAAAAGGCAACTTTTTTATTTTATTTTTTTCATTATTACTTACACTTAAGCTCGTCAATAGATATTAAGCAAATATATATATATATATATATATATATATATATATATATATATATATATATATATATATATATATACATACATATATATATACATATAGATAATGCTTTTTTATCTTTTTAATCAATACAAATTATAAGACTTTTAACTCTAAAATATAATATAGCGCGCTAAGTTTTAATTTTAAACCAAGTTTGTTGCCGACCCCAAAGATCGAGGTAAGGAAAGCCGTAAAAAGGAAGAAACATAAAAACATACCACTGAAATATTGACACAGGAAATTCGTGAATTCGTGACAAGAGTATAAGAATGTATGGACGCACGTACACTTCAGTTTATTAAATTTTCTAGCGTGTACTTTTACTAAAAATATTTTGTTATATTTTACTTAGTGTACCTAAAATATTTTTAAAATGTTGAATCTTATATTACACTAGCGACTCACCCTCGCTCTGCTCGGGTTCGTCCCTAGTTACGTTTTAACGTTTAGTATAGATTTCTCAGAGATGAGATAATTTCCTGCAGTAAAAAGTATCCTATATGCAGTTGACCTGGCTACCCAGCTATCATCATACTAAATTTCATCAAAATCTGTCCAGTTGTTTTCTCGTGATGCGTTCCCAGACAGATAGACGAATAAACATTCTAAAAACTATAGACTCGGCCTATGATTCGACTCAGTTAGAATTTTATTATATGTATAGACAAGTGATATTTCATTGCTTTGCACACACTTGTCACATTCCTGAGTGTGTTAAAAGATTTTTTTGCTGCAGACTGCTGCTACATATCTAATAGCTTACCTACACTTTTGTTACCTGAATAAATGACCAACTATTTATTATTTTACTCAGCTATATAATATACCAATATTATTACTATATTACATAAGTATTCAGCCATTTTTAATGTCCCACTGCTGGGCACAGGCTTCCCTTCAATACGAGAGGATCAGGCCATAGTCCACCACGCTGGCCAAGTGCGGAATGGCGGACTTTACATGTTTTTCGGAAAATTTGCTAAGTTCTCATAGACATGTAAGTTTCCTCACGATGTTATCCTTCAACGTAAGACAAGTGTTAATCGTGTTGAAAATTATTCGCTCATAAAAATATCTGTGCTACAAGACCCGGGATTTGAACCCGCTTTACTCAGTTTTAAATGTGCGCGTTACCACTGGGCTGGCACACAATGTTACTACTATAGTATTTGTGTTTTTTTCATAAAACAAGTAAATTTACACGCCAAAACTAGTATGTACAGGTGTTCCAGTTTATATAACTGATAGTTAATTTTATTTAACGTCGCGCACAGCTGAATATAGGCAACGTATCGGTATACCATTATTCCGTAGAGAAGACAATATGCTGTGATGAATAGTCGATGAAATATGATTTGAATCGAGTTAATGATTTATGAACGATGTTTATAGCCCTTTTGTTCAATGTTACTTTGGTAAAATTAATATAAGGTTGGAAAGATTAAATGGAGAGAATATTATAAGTATCTACTTGTTATTGTTGAACGAAATTGTATTAATTAACTGAATTGGTTATATAATGGTTATTGAAAAAAGATTTTAGGACTATTTTGTGTTTTATTATCTATACATATAATAAAACTGTAGAGGTTGAATGTCTGTACATAGAAAAAAAATGCTAAAAACCGATTCAGGGGTGTGTAAGAAGAGAAATAGAACAAATCCAGATTTTCTGTTTCTCTGTCTGTTTGTCTGTTTGTACAGGCAAATCTCCGAAACTGTCAGACCGATTTAAATGAAATTTTGCATGGTGATATCTTATATTCACGGTCAATATTTAAAATACTTTTCATCCCGGAAAATTAAGAGTTCCCGTGAGATGGTTAAAAAACTTTAGTAACTTGTACAGCTTAGTACACAAAAACTACTGATTAGATTTTAATGGAACTTTACAATAATATAGTTCATACATCAGAATAATAAATAAGCTACTTTTTATCCCGGAAAAATGTGAGCCGCTAGCTGAAAGTAAATTTAATTATTTCAGTCTCATGAATGAGAATAAATTTTCAATAATATTGTTAATGAATATGTAACACTATAAATAAACATATAACTATTTTTTATTAATTTTGTGACCGCAACTCTGCTTGTGTAAAAATCTACTTCAAAAAAAAAAAACACAAATAAGTAAAAAATAACTGATCGATAGTTTTATCTACTATAGATACCTAATTAAATATTTTTGAAGTCGGTGTATATTATTGAATATCTTAATATTCACAGAATATTTAGTTATATATATTCACTATAAAAATAAATAATTAAATTAAAATAAAACAAATATTAAAGGGGGGCTCCCATACAACAGACATGATTTTTTTGCCGTTTTTATAGATAATTATTGTACTCGTACTTGGCCGGTTTTTACACTTTCAATACTCTTACCTGTGAGAATATCGAATTTTAATAACAGTCTTTATTTTCTTGAACATGGTATTTCAATAGTGCGCCTCTAGCAATGCAAAATCTTACGAAGAATATCGTTTATTATAAAATACATCAAACCTTCCATTTACACACAGACATAAATAAAAATTAATAAATCTATTATTAAATGCTAAGCAGAAGCCGGCTATTTTTAACCAGCCTCAAAAAAAGAGGTGCCAAATTCATATGTACTTTTTGTGGTTATATAAAGTACTATATACGATATCTAAGACTATTATTATGAATCGATTTACATATATCTTTTAATGAAAAAGTTATTATGCCACCCTTATGAGTGAAATTATTAATACTAGCGACTAACTCGTTCGGGTTAGTCACTAGATTGATTCCCCATACATACTTTCATCCCCACTTTCACCCCCTTAAGGGATGATTTCCGGAATAAATATATCCTATGGTACTTTCCAAGTTCTCAAACTATCTTCTTATCAAATTTCATTTAAATCGGTCCAGTAGTTTTTGAGTTTATTCGTTACAAACATACAAAAATACAAATATTTCCTCTTTATAATAGTAGTGTAGTTAGTGTAGATGTAGATTATATCCCAGATTATTATACCTTTGTATATATAACATTACCCTTGAGCTATTATGTAGCCTATTTATGTAACAAAACAATTATGAAAATCGATTCACTATTAGCTAAAATATCGAGTAACAAACAAAAACAAAGATAAATGAGTACTTCCCTTTGAAATAGGTCAAAGATGAACTATAAAGAAAAAATAATATACCTATATTATATGTATTATAAACCTGAAGAGTGTTTTTTCTTTGTTTGAACGCGTTAATTTCTTAAAATACCAGTCAGATGTAAATATATCGTTTTTGTATTAAATAGCATCTTTACTAGAAGGATTTGGGTTATCTAAAATCACGATACAATCCTTAGAGCGGAGAAATTAACTGTACAAATTACGCGAGCGGATCCATGATCAAAGGTTAGTTTAATTTACACTAATGTTATAAAGAGGTAAAGTTTGTAAGTTTGTGAGTTTGTTTGTAATGGATAAACTAATAAAACCGCTGATTCGATTTAGATGAGATTTGGTATGAAGATAGTTTGAGACCTTGAAAAGGACATAGGATAGTTTTTATTTCGGAAATCAATCCCTAAGAAGGTGAAAAGAGGGATGAAAATTTATATGGGGAATCAATCATTTCTTAAGTAAGCGATATAAAACTTATCATACCTATGTATATACCTACATATAATCAATCTATAATATATAATACAAGTGTTCGCACAGAGGTGTAAATTCGACCATAATATCTTTTTATTGATAACACTAAAGCTGATCAATAGCTACTAAACATAAAAATATCGAAAATCGAATGACGAATAGAAAAGAATAAAGTACTGAGCTGTTCTGTCTTTACCTACCTGTATAAAAAAATCTAGTTTCCAAAAACTTTTTATTAATAATTTTAATGTTATCAATAAAAAGCATATCATTTTTTTATGTTGGGACATTGACACACAGCACCATCTAGTTCTACTGTAAGCTACGAGGCTTGTGTTATGGATACCAGATAGTAGATACACTACACATAAAACTTTATATACATACATATTATAAATATCAATACTTACTTAACAAAAAGAAAACAAGATTCGCTTGACAAAAAAAGGAGAAAAAGTACTGAGTTTTGTTTTTGCCTTACTCGTAGGTATTATATATTTCCCTGTAACATAATTTTACTTCGTTACAATTTTGTAGTTTAATTTCTAAGCTAGCCTTAGGACGATGCATATTGATTCCCCGACTATAGTTATAATATCTATTATCCCACTTCTAGTAGATTATTTATTTTATAATCTTATCTTACTACTATATAAATGCGAAAGTTTGGATGGATGGATGTTTGTTACTCAATTACGCTAGAGCGGCTAAGGGAATCTGAATGAAATTTGGTACAAAGACAGATTATAGTTTGCAATAGCACATAGGCTACTTGTTAACCTGAAAAAATGTACGGTTTCCGTGGAATAGGTTTTGTTTTTGTTTTGCATTAGGGAGTAGGCAGGTCCCGAGCGAAGTGAGTGTGAACTGTTAGTAGTTTATAAAGCGGTCTGGCTAAGAAAATGTTTTCTACCAAATCCACTAATGTTAAGAAATGTGAAAAAAAAAAGACATTTAGAAAATAACACTAAGTATAATTTTCCTCTCTATTTTAAAGGGAAATAATAGGTACTTCACTCATTGTTGAAAGATCGATAAATTCACATCACTAACAAAGACCGCAAGTGTGGCGCTTGCGTTACGATAAAAAGGAATGTCGATAACTTTTCCAATTCAATACATATCGAGTCGTTACAACCATATCGAGTTACTCGCTTCAAACCAATGTTGGAATGCTTGTGGTTCTATGAATGTAATTTAGACGGGTTAAATACTGTTATAGTTAAATGCCGACAGCTAATATAGTGTTACGTAATATACTTATAAATATTTATATCCCCTAGGTGCGACATAAACATTGGAGTTTTACCCATCATGCTTTTTTTGAGAATATCTATTAATATTTTGGCTATGCGTGAATAAACATTTCTTAAGTAATTGGGACTTCAAATGAAATCATAAAACAAGATACTTAATACTATTCTAAATGTGAAAGTTTTTATGTCTGTATGTTTGTTGCTCTTTCACGCTACAATGTCTAGTCGAATTTGGATGAAATTTCCTACACAGATAGACTATGACCTGGAGTTACATATAGGCTACTGTAAGGTACTATTGAAAAAACGTACAAGTTGAATTTGAATTACTGAATTACCTTCGACTGACTTAAAAAAAAAAGTATATGTTTAACAATAAAAATAAATAAATAAAATAAATATGTTGGGACATTAAGACACAGCACCATCTAGTTATCTTGTTCCATGGTAAACTACGAGGACTGTGTTATGAATACCAGATGAATGCCCCCAGCGGGACTCGAACCTGCGACCGTTGGCATAACAAGTAGGGTCACTACAAACTGAGCCAAAAGAATCAAATTTTGGTGCATGTTTTCGGCATTTTCGGCAGTTATATTTTCGGCAACTGCCTTTATAATTCTATTCATACTACGAGTAATATTATCAATGTAAAAGAAACTCTACCTGTAATTTTAATTATTGAATTAAACCGCTGAATAGATTACGATAAAATTTGGGAAAGACATATTAAGTATATTGCATCCCGAGGACGCACATAAGCTACTCTTGATCCCCGCCCTGCTTACACGCGAGCGAAGCCGCGCCCAAAAACTTTTTTTTAAGACACAGCACCATCTAGTTCCATGGTAAGCTACGAGGCCCGTGTTATGGATACCAGATAGTTGATACACTACAAATATAACTTTTAAATACATACATATACATATAAATGCCCATGGCTGGAGTACAAACATTCGTGCTCATCACACAAATGAATGCCCCCAGCGGGACTCAAACCCGCGACCACTGGCACAGCAAGTAGGGTCACTACAAACTGAGCCAAAAATGTATTTTTCATAAAAAGATTTCAAATCCCATATACCTATTACAAAAGAAAATAATTTTGAAGATTATCTACCTTTTATTGTTATTATCTTACATATTACAGACAACTATTAAACTTTTTCTATACACGTTTTTTCAGTTCTTTATGTATACCCATTTCCTTCAAGAAAAGAAATTTACTTAGTTACATAGGTATCTAACAGACACTGCTATTATCTCTGAAGGTTGCAGTTTGATTTGAATAACAGATATTATTAGTATTACCCAGATGTTAGTCTATAACATATATAATATTAAGTGTACGTCCAAATACAATAATGGCAAGTGGCTTACTTCATTCTTATTGAGCTTTTGCTATCTAACTCAATAAAAAAAAAACAATTGATTATAAAAATATTACAAATATTTGAATTTTAGTAGGCACAAACGAAAAAAAAAGGTTTCCTTGAATAAAAGGAGAAAATTGTAAGTAATATCTATGAAACTCTGTCATAAGAATGTAACAAAGGACCAAGTAAGCCTTATATCACAAAGCAAATAAGGATAACCATTTAAAATACCCATTGTACGTTCTATATAGAATAAATCCCTAGTATCGAATAAAGGGAAAATACGCGAAATACGACTGCACTGATTAGAAAAGATTCTTAGAAGGATCGAAACCGTTAGAATCTTAGATTATATAATTATGGAAATGGCATATAATATAAAATATGAAGATTAAACTGTTAATTTATATTATAATAGAACCAATTTTGATATACACTAAAACTACATCGTTCGATTTTTGATCGGACCAAGACAAAATATTGTTAGTGTACATTCTGTGAAATTAAAGCGCGCCCTTTGCATTATGGATATTTTATTACATTTTATTCAGAAGAGTCACTGGTTCATAAACACACGCAGTACATACGTACTTCTGGCAAAATTCAGCCTCTTAATGATACTATTTCTCATCACTGGTGACACTTTCACTATCATTTTACTCCACTTTTCTTCATTTTTCTACTTTTGCGTATTTCTTCTCAGTCCTTTCTTCTTCGAAATTCAAATGATCTCTCGACACACTGCCGGCCTTTTTATATGCATAAACAAAGAATATTCTGTGACGAATGAAGAATATTCGTCGAAACATTTCCAGTAATTTCAGTTCCTTTCTGAGAATATTTTGTTCATCTCTTACACACGGCAATTTACAATTAACTGTCCTTGTCTGTTAATTGTCATGTGTTGACAACTGTCTTAGGACGTATAAAACATATTTTGGACGTGCCATTTTCATTTATTATTTTTGGTGTAATGACGTTACACACTCTCCACTACGCGACTATTTATTATGCCCCAGTGCAAGAAAATGTCTTATTGAATACAAGTTGTATATAGCTATTATTATAAAGTAGCTTGTCTGTTTTATGTACGAGTATTTATTGTTAGTTTTTAAAAAAAACAGGAAATTCTGAACTTTAAATATAGAAAGCCAAAAATATTGTAAAAATATTGTCACCACTCAAATTCTCCCAATTACTAAAACTCTGTCAAAACGAAAGGTATACCGTACCGTACCACAATAAATTATTCTATTTTATAATTAAAATATTTCATTTTCACTTTCTTCACTTATCTTTGGTCTTCGACGATAGATATTCGATAGTTATCCAGTTAATGATACCAAATGATTGATAAAAACTATGAAAAGCATTGTAAAAACTAAGAAGTAAGAATATTAAAAATTATACATTTACTCATACTTCATTTGAATATGGCTAATTGCTCCACTCCTAAGGATCTATGCATAATTAGGAAACTTGCACGTCTGAGAGAATCTAGTAATTTTTCGAAAGACATGTGAAGTTCGATAACCTGCACTAGGCCAGCGTGGTGGAGTATAGGCTGACTCCTCACAGTTAAAGGACACTTATACCCAGCAGTAGGATGTTAAGAAAGAGTAGAAAGGTCTTAATACGGGCTTTTGTTTGTTTGTTTGGTGATTATGATTATAAATAACTCTATTATTTTCTATTTCTATACTTATCTTATGCCCTCTTAGACAAGTTGAATTTTCACAATCGATAATCTCTATCAATACAAAACTAAACTATATATTGAAATGACATAATATGATTATGTGCTATAACGCTTAGATACGTCAATGGACGCGTCAACGCCAACGGAATCCTATTACTGAGCCTCCGCTGTCCGTCCGTCCGTTTGTCAGAGAGCTTTATCTCATGAACCGTATTCATATATAATTCCTTTATACCATAATTATATCTATACATATAATAAATCAATAGAGGTCAATTGTCTGTACATAGAAAAAAATGCTCAAAACTGAGTCAGGGGGATGTAAGAAGAGAAATAGAACAAATCCAGTTTTTTTTTCAATATTTTTGTTTTTCTGTCTGTTGATCTGTTTGTCTGTTTGTATGGGCTAATCTCTGAAACTGTTAGACCGATTTAAATGAAATTTTGCATGGTGGTACCTTATATCCCCGTTTAATTTAAGAATTCCCGTGGCATAGTTAAAAAACTATATTAACTTATACAGTTTAGTACACAAAATCTACTAATTGAATTTTAATGAAACTTTATAATAATATAATTCATGCATCAAAATAACAAATAGGCTACTTTTTATCCCGGAAAATATACGGTTCCCGTGGGATAGATTTATTATTGTTTGTGTAGAGACGAACGAATAATATTATAAATGCGAAAGTTTGGATGAATGTTTGTTACTCAATCACGCCAGAACAGCTGAACGGATCTGAATGAAACGCACCTCTGCGCGTCTATCTATCTCTATAGATTATAGTCTGGCATAGCACATAGATTACTTTTTATCCCGAAAAAATGTACGGTTCCTGTGGGATAGATTTGTCGTTGTTTTTTACTAGAGACGAACTTGAGAAAAGCAAAGGTGAGTTGCTAGTATTTCATAGTTTTTTAGCGATTATATAATAAGTCGTAAAGAAAAATCCATAAAGATAAAAAATAACAGTCTAGAAACTAGAAGCTAAGCAAATTCCATTAATTGATGGTATGGCCAGGAATATGATAAATACATCTTCATATTTTAGTACCTATTTATATTGAAAATACAGCCTCTTATAAAATCATACTCATTCGTCAACAGTTATAATCTGAGCAGTAAATCTTATTCGGAGCAATTATTTTTAATAACACTTATCTTTCGTAAGTGCTGCGTATTTATGATTTCCGTTTAGAGTTTAAAATTACTTTTGTATTTGAAATTGTCGGTTTGTTATTTTTCCAAGTATTTATGGTGTTTTATGTGCATGATAAATGTCATGTGAATATTGTTTATTTAAATGGACTGTCTTACGTATCATTACAGGCATCATACAAAAATCACATAATCGGCATTTTTTTAACAATTTTCATACACGTACATCGTTATATGTTGAGTATATAAATGAAGAACCCATAATTTATATTCATAATGGTTGTATTCAGCCCTTTTGAACGTCTGACTGCTGGGCACGGGCCCCCTTCAATACGAGGGGCTCAGGCCATAGTACACCACGTTGGCCAAGGGCGGGTTGGCGGACTTCACATGTCTTTCGAAAACTTGCCAGATTCTCTCAGACATGCAGGTTTCCTCATGATGTCTTCCTTCATCGTAAGGTAAGTGGTAATCATTTTAGAAATGATTCGCACATGAAAATATCAGAGGTGTGAGACCCGGGATTTGAACCCGCTTTACTGGTTTCCCAAGCGAGCGCGTTACCGCTGGGCTACAATTGCCTTAATATATATATCATAATGATTACCTATATATAAAGTATACACACTAGCGACTTAACCTTGCTTCGCATGGGTGCATTCCTAGGTACCTAATAGTAGCCTATGAATAACTTCAGGTCATAGTCTATTAATAAATTTCATGAAAGTCCATCAAGTAACAATCAAGTAACAAACATACGCACATACATCCAAACTTTTGTATTTATGATAGTAGTCCACGGATTTATAATATTAATAAGGATATTAATATGCTATGAACCAACTTCACATAGTAATAATAACATAACTGAAAAAAGCTAAAACAGTGAGATACAAAAATACAGTGCGCAAAAACAGCAGTGGAAGTCGAAATTACTGAAATGAACACAGAAATTCACACTTGTTTCCAACCAATGAGTAAACACTATAAATTCAACCGCAATGGGGGCTGAGCGAAATCTATATTTATGTACGGAAAAAAATAACCAAAAGCACAAAATTCCCTAATTACTCGTTCGGAACACGTACAGGGAAAGTATAGACCGTTATTTTTACAACAACCATTGCAATTTGACAGTTATTAGCGCATTAAGGCCGATTCTCGTACAGACAACCGGCCATTTTGTGCACGATGTGAATACACAAAATGGCGGCTAATAAACAGTTTAACATGAACCTAGATGACTATGCTCATGGTTGCTTGGATATTAGAGGGTATTAATATAATTGAAGATATTTAAAATATTTCACTATTTAACCCATCAAATGTCCAGTTTATACGAAGAAAATAGGGCGTAAAACGGATAGACGGACACACAATCGATTCAATGTGGAACACAAACTATAATGGTAAAAGAAATTGCCCAGAAATATTATGGTAATATTTTATTGAAAAACTCTTCCAAAATACTTATGAAATACTAAGTCAATCATAACGAGGCGTAAGCTGTAAGAATAGTTATTATGTATCTAATCTCTTAGTTTGATTATATCGGAAAAAAATGTGTAAGAATGGCTACAAATGCCAAACCATTGTTTCATTCAATTAATAAATGCCGCTTAACTCAGCGTTACTGGGATAAAGAGATTTAGGAGTGGTTTTTACTTTTATATCTCAGAAGGAGGATTATATTACTGTTTATCTATTTGTCTATTTTTACATCAAGCTACCTTGTGGGCTGGTGAGTAGAATATATGGCACGCAGATCCGGAAGTTCCGAGTTCGATTCCCGAGTCGGGCCAAATTTAATTAATGAGATTTTCTGCTAAGGAATTCTCAGTAAGAGCCCGTGTTTGACAGGTTGGTGGTTAAGCCGCCATGTCTCGGAGAGCACGTAAAACTATTGATAGGTCCTGTGCCTTAGCTCTCACTAGAGATTGCACTTCTGTCTGCACGAACACTTAAGCACTGTGCAATTAGGTAGTCCAGTAAGATTGGACGCCGTGGCCGAAATTGGTTAGGAGATGGTTTTGGATGGTTTTTTTTGGAGGAGGAGTTGATTTTTCGGAAAAGGAAGTCGCTGAAATTCGTCTATCTGTATAATCTACTACTGAACCAATTTAGATGCGATATTCGATGCTATCACTTACATATCTTGCTTAAAATTGCCTTTTTAGGATATGTTCAGTATTAGAAAAGTCTGCATCAAATTGTTATATCAACATTAACGACGATTTAGTAGCTTTTTGTTAGCTTAGAATAAATAAACGATAAGATCAATTGATTTTATGATAAGTACATTATTATCAACTTAAGACTGTTTATTTATTTAGAAAAAAACATTATAATTTAGAGTGTTGTGTAATGTCACTTCACTATCTGATAACTTGAAATGAAAAATGAAATACTATGTTTAACGATGGTTCTTTATGATTTTATTCGTTCTTTTTTTAATTTCTCGCTTTCCGCTTATCTAAATTATTTTATTCTAAGTATATTTTCTTGATAATATCATTTAAAAAGGTTATGTTGTATGTAAACATTTTTCCCATTCATTTTTTCCATTCCCAAAATTAATTATTTACGAATTTCCTTTTCAGAGCTAAAGATGTCTTCATACCAAATATATTTTAAATCAGCTAAATCATAAGAAATTCAATCTAGTACCTACGAGTTACTTTAACATTTATAAAATACTAGCAAAACCCGCACTTCGCTCACGCTAAAACTACAATAAACCTTTAAAAAAATATGTTCCATACAAACTTTCATCTCCTATTTTACCCCCTTATGGGACAAATTTCATGCTAAAAGACGTATTTATTTAATTGTATTGAAGAGCGTTTATGCCAAGTTTGGAGTAACTCTGGCCATAAATAATTTTTGGGTTGTATTATAACGTGTTTTCCCGTGGGAATGAGATAATCTCCCTCGGTAAAAAGTACTCTCCAGCCCTCCAACTATCTCCTCACAAAAAATCACGTCAATTTGTTTTGACGTGAAAGAATGTCAAACAAACAAACACACTTTAACGGCTTATCTTCTTTTCATTCGGGTGCGTCCCTAGTGATGGATTATTTTAAAACACATAGAAGACAGACATACATAGAAAAGTTCATTTATATAGACCAGCCCAATTATTCTCTTTTTTTCTCTTCATTTACCTTTTACGGGCGTACGCAGAATAACTCACCAAAATTTCATGATTATAGGATGAATGCTTTAGGAACGCATAGAGTTCAAACATATAAAGAAACATACATATTTATTAATATTGGAACAAAACTAGTACTTTTAGTTTGTTCGCTGTTAGTATGTTTTCAACCTTTTTTGATATCCCCCTGCTGGTGGGCCTCCTTTCATTATGAGGGGGATCAGGCCATAGTCCACCACGCTGGCCAAGTGCGAATTGACGGACTTCACATGTATGTATTTCGAAAATTTGCTATGCTCTCTCAGACATGCAGGTGTCCTCACGATGTTTTCCTTTACCTTAAGACAAGTGACGGCAACATGAATATGTTGGAAATGATTCGCACTTGAAAATATCAGAGGTGCAAGACTCTTTATTTAAACCCACTTCACTCAGTTTCTCAAGCAAGCACATTACCACTGGGCTACCACTGCCTACTGTTAGTACATTATTATAAATATATAATACTGTTTTTATACTTTACTATTATATATAGCTTTAGTTTCTCATAGTATGAAATAAGTTCTTATTTCAATTTCTGCTAAGATGCATTTTGTGTAACGTCAAGTTACGTGGGCACTTTTATTCTTTATGACAGAACTGTTTTTGTCAGATAGCTTTTTGCTGAGTTTTATTTAAAATGTAATATTTTTTGAAGACATTTCAGTTTCTAGTCTATGTAAAAACTAAAGGTGTTATCGGTAGGTCTTTGGTAAAGTTAAAAGTATACTCAGAAGGATCGTTGCAGTAAAATCCTAATGAAAGTGCCTATTTCTCCAAAGTTAGTGGATTCTATTCCCGTATTCCGCTATTTGTGTTAAAATGTTTCTTTCGTTGGAAAAAATAATATAAAATAAAGAAATAGTATATTATCTATACTTAATATTATAAAGCTGAAAAGTTTGTTAGTTTGGTTGAACGCGCTAATCTCAAGAACTACTAATCCGATTTGAAAAATTATTTTTGTATTAGATAGCCCGTTAACTGAGGAAGACTATAGGCTATATATCATCACGAAACAATGTATGGTTCCCGTGGGATAGATTTGTTTTTGTCTAGGGACGAACCCGAAGCGAAGTGAGAATGAGTCACTAGTTGTGTATAAAACTTGTAAAAGAAATTGCGGTAAAACATACTAATAGGCTCTTTCACGACTCCATGATGCAAAAAAAAAACTTTTTATTTGACATGAAGTTATTTATCCATACTAATATTATAAATGTGAAAGTAACTGTGTTTGTTTGTTATCTTTTCACATTTAAACCGCTGAATAGATTTTGATAAATACGTCGCACATAAATTGCATCATTGGGACAGATGTAGGCTATCTTCAATGCGAGTGAAGTTGCGGGCAAAAACTAGTATGTTACATATTAATGTATATGTTATCTTTCAGTATTTTTATATAGTTCTATTGTGTACATCAAGTTTTTAGCTCTCACAAAATAGATTTCGTACTCATTTCATTGTTTTCTAACGAGAACATTGTTTTTGTGTGCATTAGTACTAACCGTATTTTGTCTTAATAAGTGAAAATTGAATGCACTAGAATGTGTGATGGATGCAAAAGGTTTCGGACCTTTTACTAAGCTTATTTTCTCTATCGTCTACTGATATAACTCACGTCCAAAGACCAGATAGTCTCAAAATTTTCATAAAAATCCACAAATAATAATAATGTCCTTGATTTCTGCCACGGCGGTCAATCTCATTGAGAATCATCATCTGCATAGGTGATATTATAGTGCAAAAGTATGCGCGCTAACACAAGTACACTCTCTATTCCTGTCACTCTCATACTCCGGTGGGACGACTATTCGACACGACCGGTGAGAATTAAGGTGTAGGACTACTGACTGCTGGCTTTACGTGCTTTCCGTAGCACGGTGGTGAAACCATACCAACTTACCAACTGCGGGCTGTTCCTGAGAATTTCTTTACAGAAATACTCAAAACTGAATTTAGCAAGTCCCGGGACTCGAACCCAGGTCCTCTTGATATTTAGCCGTACATGTTAACCTCGAGACCACCGAGGCAGTTAAATAAATATACGAAAAAGCAATTCTGTTTAATTCTACTTATGAGAATTTACATCCCTTTATCGCGAATAAATAACCTTCATTTATTTACTGACGTATTTTTTCTTATCAGGTTTATTGACCTGATAAGTTTATTACATTTTTTGTACAATTTTTAGTAACGTCCTAATAAATATCCATATAGGAATAAAAAACAATGATTCATTTATAAACACGTAAATTTCTTTATTGTAATAAAATATCGAAATGAAGGTAAAGTATGCTTCAGCCTGAAAGCGTCATAAGGACGTCCGGTGTCAAGGGTCCGGAAGCAGATACAAAATATTTGATTTACAAAATTTGCTTCGATAATTATTGTATACCCGGCTGCATACCCGGAGGTCCTGGGTTCGAGTCCCGGGTCGAACCAAGTTTTAGTTTTTGAGTTTTTCTGTATAGTAAGCCTCAGTAACATCCCGAAGTTGGTGAGTTTGCGGTGCTTCACCGTGTCGCGTAAAGCCGTCGGTCCTGCGCCTTAACTCTCACCGGTCGTGTCGAGTAGTCGTTCCACCGGAGTATGAGAGTGACAGGAATGGAAAGTGCACGTTGTGTCTGCGCGTACACTTGCACACTATAATATCTTCAGCGCATTTGGCTAGCTCAATGAGATTGGCCGCCGTGGCCGGAATCGGTCAGGAGGACATTATATTGTATTATTAGTCTATAAAATATGGGATTCTGAAAGTAAAATGAATCATAGAGTTACATAGGATCTAAAAATTAGCAAGATATTGAGTTCATAACCAGATTATCTTCAATAATAAAGCAAACTATTTAACTAAAAAGGTAGCTAATTTATTTCAAAATTAATTAAAAAACTAAAAATAATGAATACTAGCGACTCATACTTGCTTCGCTCGGGTCCGTCCCTAGCTTGCTTTCCCATACAAACTTTCATCCCCATTCTCACCCCCTTAAGGGATGATTTCTGGGATAAAAATTATCTATATCCCTCCCAGGGTTTCAAATTATCTTCTTATAAAATTTCATCTAAATCGCTCCTGTAGTTTCGGAGCTTATTTGATACAAGCAAACGAACAAACAAAAAAATCTTTCCTCTTTAATTATAATCTACACTAATATTATAATACTAATATTACGCTACTAATTTAGACTTTGATTTTTTTTGCGATCTCCGTCTGTCTACTACGTCTTATCATTCTTTAATCTGAGTGTAACGTAAAATAAACAAATATTGAGTACCCCTAAATTATGAAGTCAGTCAAAAAATGACAGATGGACAAGAAAACAATACAAATTTTTTATTTCTATATCGTAAAGTGGGAAATAAGGTAACAACCCGTCTGACGGCGGTAATAGCATTATATGCACGCTTGTAGCTGCAGGGGCATCACTCAATTATCAATAGAGGATGATAAATGCAGGTTGGTTGGACTTCCGTCTGTATGACACTCAGGATTATAGGTATTGCTACTTTACATCAATATTAATCGAACCACTAATATTAATGTTAATGTTAGTATGTGTGTATGTTAGTTAGTCCTTTACAGCAGTAACTCATATGATACTGTAAGTTAAAATAAATATAGATATGTTGGGACATTAACACACAGCACCATCTAGTTCCATAGTAAGCTACGAGGCTTGTGCTATGGATACCAGATAGTTGATACACTATACATATTATATAACTTTGAATACATACACATTATAAATTTAAACAGACTGGAGTACAAACATTCGTGCTCATCACACAAATGGATGCCTCCAGCGGGACTCGAACCCGCAACCAAGCAAGTAGGGTATAAACTGAGCCAAGCGTGTCGTCGCAAGTTATGTTTGAGCAAAGCAAGCATACTTGCATAAAGCAAGGGTAAGTCGCGAGTATAAAATATTTTAAGATGTTAGTAGGTACTTCCCCGATTGATCCATTCCATTCAAGCTTATTCTAACAAAATCATTTTTTTTTTCTACTTCATGTATTTTTTAATAAAATAAGGGCTATGATATAAAGTGAAGATGTCTTCAGCTTTAATTTAAATTTATTAGTCACAAGCAAACTAGCCTCAAAAGATGGACTACTTAAATCAGGACTGAACTTTGGGATAAAAGTATGCAATAGAGAAGCAATAAATTATCATATTTTAACAATCGCTGTGTATTTTTAGTGGCATTACTTATTTCTTCATAGTTATAGGTTGAATCTATCTATCCCTATCTATCCCTGGGATTAATCCCATGCTAGGTAAAAGTTAAATGTATCGTAGGATTTTTAAATATGATTAATGATTTTATTTAAGGACTAGCGACTCACCCTCGCTTCGCTCGGGTTTGTCCCTAGCTTGCTCTCCCATACAAACTTTCATCCGCATTTTCACCCCCTAAGGGATGATTTCCGGGATAAAAACTATCCTATATACTTCCCACGGTCTCAAACTATCTTCTTAGCAAATTTCATCTTAATCGGTTCAGTAATTTCGGAGCCTATTCGATGCAAACAAACAAACAATCAAATCTTTCCTCTTTATAATATTAGTATAGATATGACATTTTAAACAAGCGCGTATCAACTACTTATAAACATAGTTATTATTTTGTGTTTTATCTGCAAAGAACATATACTTAATTGTTTACTCGTAACAACAAGGTACTAATGAAAGTAATTTGTATGAAGTAGATTCTAAGTCTAAAATGGAATTGTACTAAAATATTTAAATTTAAATGAAAAGGACTGGCTAAGTATGCACTGTTGATCTGAACCTCTAAAACTACAATAAAATAGATAACTTAATATCATAGACATTACTCAATATGTAATATACATCATTTCTCTTTAGATTTACAGTAAACTAGCGGCTCACTTTCGCTTCGCCCAAGTTCGCCCCTAGCAAAACAAAAACAAACCTATCCCACGGGAACCATATTTTTTTCCGGGATAAAGAGTAGCCTATGTGTTATTTCAGACTATAATCTATATCTGTGTCAAATTTCATCTAGATCCCTTCAGCCGTTCTGGCGTGAAAGAGCAACAAACATACATCCATACATACTTACAAACTTTCGCGTTTATAATATGAGTAGGATTCATTCATCATCGAATTACTAATATGCTAGCAAAATTTACAATCAAAAACTATAACTATATATAGAAGATATAAAATCGAATTGTACAAAGTTTAACAAGAATCTTGTACTAGTTTAGTAAAAATTTAAAAGAGAAAATTTCTCAAGGAAGAGTACAATAACAGTTTTAAAAAATGACGAAAAGTTTACGTTCTTCCACATTGCATAATGCGAGCGTTCATTTGCATTGAAACAATGTACTTGAAGTTGAAATCCGTTCTAAGTAAAGGATAAATTCTTAAGGCCGCGCCTAGCAAGTTGTATATGGTTTAAGATTGTTCAAGAATTACTAATAAATAGCTAAAAACCTTTTACGTGTGTAAAAAGATAGTTATTTAATTACACAATTTAAATAAGATCGTTATTATATTATGAATATATTAACAGTAAGTATGCAATAGATAGCCTATATTATATAATATATAGCCTATAGCCTTCCTCAATGAACGGGCTATCTAATGCAAAAAGAATTTTTCAAATCGGATTTGTAGTTCCTGAGATTAGTGCGTTCAAACAAATAAACTCTACCACCTCATAATTTTAGTATAAATGTTCGAAATAAACAGGTCAAGACCTGTTAAGCTGAAATTTGGAAGATGGATAATTAGTAAGTAGATAAATAGTTAAATGTGGGAGACGTTATGAGTTTTGCGAAGTGATCGAATTAACTATCGTTTTAAATAAAACAATGTTTTCGTATTTTTTCGTGGATTTATTTTAATTTATGGTTTCTGAAGTTTCAAATGCTGTGAAGAGACTGTGTCTCTCTCATGATCATGATCTAAAAAGATATTATTTAAAACTAGTGACTCACCCTCGCTTCGCTTGGATTCGTCCCTAGGTACGTTTTAACGGTTAGTATGAAATACAAATCTTTGAATTTCTCGGCTTTTCTGTACTATAATATGCATGTATTTTACATATAAATATTCCTCTTAAACCACTTTATCTATTAAAAAAACCGCATCAAAATCCGTTGCGTAGTTTTAAAGATCTAAGCACAGGTACATAGGGACAGACAGACAGCGAGAAACGACTTTGTTTTACACTATGTAGTGATGCCAAATATTCGCGTAAATCTGAGAAAGTATTATAGGACCATCGTTTATACGAAAGTCTTGTTTTTACTGCTGGCGACATAAATATGAGTTTTTATATACACACATATGAGCCACGCGGGTAGAGCCGTAGGCAACGCTAGTGCATAATATTTGTTAAGCTGAATGAATTTCATTCTACAACCATATTCTCTTTGGTACACTTGCATGTGTATTTGCCTTGTAACAATGTAGCTGAAGTCGAAATTCCTACTAAGTGAAGGGTGAATTCTTAAAGGCCGCACCGCACCTAGTCTCCTTTCATATAGGCCGAAACGTTCGAAATATGGAACTACACTATAGGACAAAATATTGATATAATATTATATAATTTAACAACTTAATATTATCGTATTTTAATAATATAACAATATAATTTTGCGAAAAATTCTTAATAAATTAAATTCAATAAAATTAACAGATTTTTTATTGTTTTTTGAAAAAAAAAAGGTTCAATAAATGTTAATTATTAATTAATTTATTAAACAAAATCATATATAATACGTATTAGCCTTTTATTTGACTTCTTATTATTTATTGCTGCCAAATCCTAAGAGCAGTCCAAATATCGTTACCCAACACGCATAGATAGACCTATAGTCATTCTAAATTTAAAGATATAAAAGATTGATCCTACCAGTTTTCTTTTAGTCATCCTTACTTAATATGCAAAACTTTATTTTGTCCATCTGTAGTAAAACATTTGAGCGACGTCGATGTAGATCGTCGTGGTATTTGCATAGATATAGCTTATAAACCTGAAATATAATTATAGGGTTATATTTATACATCAATCGCCCGTGGGTCATTCCATATAAAAATTATATACCTATTTAAAAAAAGCAAAGCAAGTAAAAAATGATTTAGCAAAAGGTCTAAACAAAGCAAGAACGAATCTAATAGTATTTTTTGCGAATATTTGATATTTTAAATAAAACTATTTTTTCGTTTTTTTTCGCGGATTTATTTCGAGTTTTTATCTGTATATATTAAATCTTTAGTTTGTCCCGTGACCATGATTGCTATAAAGCATTCAATGTTCATAAATTCAAATGCCGGGAAACAAAAAACAAAATAAATCCGTGAAAAAATCCGTAATAATATCTTTCTTCATTGGGATATTTTTCAAACGAATCTAATAAATATATATTCGGTTTTATTTAACTTTTATCTATATCCATTATTACACTTTTGGGTAAAATAAAAATTATAAATATATCTATATACTTATTATGTCTTCAGTTGTACAATACCAACGATAGCGATAATATCGCAGTGGTAGGATTTTCTAAGAGATTTTGCATACAGATATATTGCGCGTCTGATTCTAGCATTCACCTTTGGGCTCTACGCTGCATATTATTTATGTATGTATACATGTGTGTACGTATGTATATAAAAAAATATTTAATAGAAGGAGAAAACAGAGACAAGACAGAGAGGGGGCTTAGGAATGATATGGTAGAACCTCAAATTCAAAATATTTTATTAAGCAATAAATTGTTACATTTTTTTCTTCAACGTATTGAGTCTACTACCAGTTCGGAAAGAAAAGACTTCAGTCCTAAAAAAACCGGCGAAAGAAACTCAGCGGGACTTGAATTGTTTTTTTAATCTTTTTTTGTAAGTAAAATTATAAATTATAATAATTCAACAGCATTGAAGTAGCCTGGAGGCGATCACATCATTCCCGAGACATGCCATTTTCTTTATAATCCTTAACTGTAATAACCTTTAGCAAACAAACGTTCTTTAACATTTTTTTTAGTCTAGCAATAGAAGATTTTTGCAAGTTTTCTGGGATCCTATTGTAAAAAAGTGTAGGTACATTGTGTATAAAAAGAATTATTGACTGCAAACAAGTCACAGGCATTACAAGTTTTTCTTTGCTCCTAGTATTAATAGATACTATGTGAATTCATGAATATTTTTACGAACATACATAACCTATTGAGAAACAACAGTAAATATGCTTTTTTCTTTAAACTTTTCTCTTAATGATACGGTAGGACCTAAGCTATTATTTGTACGAATGGCTCTTTTTTGCAGGACAAAACTCGTACTGCTAGCGGCTGCATTTCCCCATAGTAAAATACCTTAGGATATAGTACTATGGGAATAGCTTGACATATAAAATGTACACTCAGGATATAAGAAATAATGTAAATTAGAAACAAGTAGAAGGCTCATGGACCGAAATAAACTTTTTTTATTACAACTTAAAATTATATTAAAGGCCTTTAAAATATTCTAGAAAATAGTTCAATATACAGACATTGACGTGGACGATTTCATTGTACGTACTTTTTTCTGTGGCCTTCTGAGTTTTTCCTGAAATTTTAGCAAAGGTTTTTTGGTAGACGTTTTATTTAAATTGAAATGTACCTACCAGCGAAATAGAACTAGTTAGTTCGTAAGGCTTTTATTATACATATTGCTCTATAGAGCTGCCATAAAGTTAATTAATACTTTAGTTTATGGAACTGTCTCTATGACAGTTATATTCAATGAAGGTTTCAAAAGGAAATAAAATAACTAACTCAGATTATACTATTAATTGTTCATGTCATATTTCACAATATATAAATGGTTTGAGTAGACTATATAATATATATATATATATATAGATATACATAGGTATGATGAGTTGTTGTGGGTTGTAGTATAACGTGGGAATGAGATGATCTCCGCAGTAAAAAGTAGCCTATGTAGTGACATAGGCGGATAATTGGAGGGCTGGTGAGTGCACCAGCCCTCCAATTATCTCCATACAACAAAATCACGCCAATTCATCACTCTGTTTCAACGTAAAAGAAGGACAAACAAACGAATGAACGAACGAACGGACGGATGGACGATCGAACGAACGAACAACCAAACATACTTTCACATTTATAATATTAAAGATTTTTTATCATATAAACTTTTTTTATGTCAATTTGATTTATTTATAAAAAATCATTAAATAAAAAAATAAAGTAACATCTATAATGCATGGGACTGATCATTAAACATACGGAATAGCTGGAACGAGTAGAACATTGTTAAGTCAAGCCAAATTAAGTTATTATCAGTAGGCTTACTTTCGAGGTAAATACCAGTTATAGCACTCGGCAGTACCAGGATTTCTTTAAGCTCAATTTTAATGGTATATCATATCTTATTCACAATAGTTAGCCAGTCAGTTTTCATTGAGAAAAATAATTCAAAATTTTGTCAACATACAATCTTCTTAGGTCAAATTAAAATCAAAATAATTAAATTTCATTGAAGCAATCCAAAAAAAAAAAAATCTAAAACCCACGACACGCCGTTGTCCATTCAGCCATCGTGCGTAACCTATTAAGTAGTATGTGCCAGTAGCTTTATTGTTAACTGGCGACTTACGCTCGCTTCGCTCGGGTGCGTCCCTAGGTATGTTTTAATTTTTTTGAGCGAAACCCCAATCCTTTTTCTAAAATAAAAGTAGCGTAAGTTACTCCTTATAATATCAGCTATCTGCCAGTAAAAGTCCCGTTAAAATTGGTCCAGCCGTTTCACAAATTAGCCGGAACAAACAGACAGACAGACAAACAAAAAAAAAAATTAAAATTTTGTGTTTCTTATAAGTACCGTATATAATTCCATATGCATTTAGTTATTTTGATATAACAAACAGATACTTCAATTTTATTTATCTGCATAGGTTAGTGTCTCACTCACTCACTCAGCAGGCAAAAAATAATTCAAAATGTGTCAATAACAAATGACTTTTTGAGTCAAATTAACGTCAAAATAATGAAAATTTAATTAAAGCAACCAAAAATTAAACAAGTTACCTTAAAATAATGTCGAATAATTAAGTTTGTAATAACTCTAAGTACTAAATAATAAAAGTATAACTTTATATTGACGTAATGCGATGTAGTGAATATTAACATTTTAAGAGATTTCAACTCTAAACTTTAGAGGCTTGGAGAACGCTTACGTAGAAATGAAACGGTATATTTAATAAATCCAGCTATATCAAGTTTTCACGACACGATTGGCTCAGTTTGTAGTGATTCTCTTTGCTGTGCCAGCGGTCTTAGTTTCGAGCCCTGCTGGAGCCATTCGTTTGATGAACAGGAATATTTGTACTCCAGTCATGGGTGTTTATATTTATAACTAGCGACTCACCCTCGCTTCGCTTCGGGTTTGTCCCTAGACAAAAATAACTCTATCTCACGGGAACCGTACATGTTTCCGGGATGATATATATCCCATCACCTTCCTCACTTAACGGACTATCTAATGCAAAAAGAATTTTTCAAATCGGATGAGTAGTTCCTGAGATTAGCGCGTTCAACCAAACAAACAAACAAACAAAGTCTTCAGCTTTATAATATTAGTATAGACTAGCATTTTCCGCGGCTCCGCCCGCGTTCAGATTATCAAAAACCAAATTCTTAGACTTTACACATAAGTATACTCTTACATACCTATACCCTTTAATTGCGCATCTCATGATTGGTAAATAAAGGCAGTGATTGACAATGCCACAAAGGTTCCTCCGTTAATCTCATATTTGATTTAGTAATATTGCACTTTTTGTTTTAGCAATAACATTTATGTATGTCTATACTTCTGTTTTGTTTGTTTGTTTAGTTTTGGGCGATAAACTTTCAAACTACGGAATTAATTTGAATTATTTTTTACTAATAGATAGCTATTGATTAATTTAATATTTAGCTGATTATTTAAATTACATAATGGTAACTTTTCTTAATGTTAATTTGTCGTGAAACAGGGATTGGTTAGCGTTAGTTAGTAATATTTTCCAAATTGATTTTCAAAAGAAAGTGTAATAAGTAAATAATTCTAAGCAAATGCTTTATATTATTTCATATGGCTCGGCTAATATGATTAAAGTCGTAAGAATTTTATTATGTCCTTTAAGCCTTTACCTTCCAAGAAATGGTGTCAAAAAAAACTGAAAAAGTTTAGGTATAACAGTTCCTAAAATACTTTTGAAAAGTTTTTGAGATATGGAATATTTTTAGTTACCCGCTTTGTCAGTTTAACAGCCTTTAACTTGTTTTCCACTTATTTTTACGGTTGATAAAATGAGTCGATATTTCGGAAACGTAAATATTATTTGTATTTATTTTAGTGTTAACCTAACAAAACACGTAAGTACGGAAAACAACACAGAATTTTGCTATACGAAACCTATAATGCGCGAGTTGGATTTGCATTTGCCTAATTTTTACATTAAAAGATAAAAAAAATATATTAACATTATTTACTAAACAATAAAAATTTACAAATATTTTCATTTGAAAATTGTTTCGACCAACAAAATATTACTTATATGTTACTAAATTATAGAGCCAAAAAGTTTGTTTTATTGATAATTTGAATACTGGCGGGGCCGCGGGTAACTTAGTACGTAGTAATTCTAATAAAGTCATAGAAAGGTCATATCTGTACATATTTTTTTTTGGATTAAAACTACGTATTTTAAAAACACATGGCGACATCTATTGTCAAATATCTAAATAACTATTTTAATGAATAAAATAGCGCTATTGATATTTCTTTTAAGATAAGTTTTATTTTAATAGTTTTAACATATATAAGTAAGTTACCTTGCTAAAATGTTAATAGTATCATCGTGCTATTACTTTAACCAGTTTTTCTCAGAAATGAGATATTTTCCTGCGGTAATAAGAATCCTATGTGTTGACCCCAATAACCTGCTTTTACCATCCCAAATTTCATCAAAATCCCTCCAGTGGTTTTTCTGTGATGCGGTCACATACAGACAGGCAGACAAAAATTCTAAAAACGATAGATTCGGCCTCTATATCGCTAATAATGAATATTTCAATAAGATTTTCCGAAAAATATTGAATTTACGGATTCGGATTAGTTACAATTTTATCGTATGTATAGTTACTAATTTAAAGATCCAAAAAGTTTGCTTTACTGATAATTTAAACACGGGCGGGGCCGCGGGTAATTTAGTAGTAATTTTAATAAAATCGTAGAAAGGTCACATCGGCACGTTCATTTTTTGGGAATTAAAACTATGTATTTTAAAAACACATGGCGACATCTATTGTCGAATATATAACACATAAATAAATATTAATTAAAACAACTATTTTAATGGATAAAATAGCGCTATTACTAATTTGATTTTCAAAATAAGCTATTTTTATAGTTTTTACCATATTTAGTAAGTTACCTTGCTAGACTGTTTACAAATAGTATCATTGTGGTTTTGTTCCTACCAGTTTTTGTATTTTTTTTCAGAAATGAGATATTTTCCCGCGGTAAAAAGTATTCTATATGTTAACCCGGATAACCAGCTATCATCATACCTAATTTCATCAAAATCCCTCCAGTGGTTTTTCTGTGATGCGGTAACAGACAGACAGACAGACAGACAGACAGACAGACAGACAGACAAAAATTCTAAAAACTATAGATTCGGCCTCTGCATCGATAATATTGTCTATTTCAATAATATTTTCCAAAAAATATTTAATGTACAGATTCGGCTTAGTTACAATTTTATAATATGTATAGATATGTATTTATTTAAAGTTATATATGTGTAGTGTATCAACTATCTGGTGTTCATAACACAAACCTCGTAGCTTACCATGGAACTAGATGGTGCTGTGTGTTAATGTCCCTTTTTTTTTTATGTATATACCTTCACTAGACTATTTTGAAGAAGGATAGTATTTTTTGAATATATATCAACACACATTACAAATAACGGACATTTGTTTTTTTTATTTCTTAATAGAAAGTTCTCTATATATTTTTATTAAATATTAGTAAAGATGTAAACTGTAGAGTATTAATTTTCTCAAAATGGTGCATAAGAATAAAAAAACAGAGGAGGGTTAAGTATATGTAATAAGTATTGATTTTCATCTATAGTATATAACATATGTACATACATATGTATATTACAACGTTTAATCGTGTATAAAATATACAAAACTATATAAGAAATAAGAACAACGGTTTTTCTCTTTTCATTTAATTCTTTTGGCAATTAATTTAATTTTTGGCAATTTCTCTTCACTGTTTGCTTGTTAAAGACTGGCAAAGTTAAGCTTGTTAAAGCTTAATTTTTGCCAGTTATAAAGATTCTGATTCTCGCTTGAATACATGTGAATTATTAACCGCACTTAAAAGTATTTTTCGATTGTTGAAATGATCGAGAAAAGTAAAATGTGGTAACTTTTAAAATGCTTTACATGTCTATTCTGTTTTATTTATTTTACTTCACTTGTATTCGACCCTTTTTATTTAACGTCCCACTACTGGGCACGGGCCTCCCTTCAATACCAGGGGGATCAGGCCATAGTCCACCACGCTGGCCAAGTACGGGTAGGCGGACTTCACATGTCTTTTGAAAACTTGCTAGGTTCTCTCAGACATGCAGGTTTCTTCACGATGTTTTCCTTCACCGTGAGGCAAGTGGTAATCATGTTAGAAATGATTCGCACATGAAAATATCAGAGGTGCGAGACCCGGGATTTGAACCCACTTTAGTGAAGTTCGAGTGAAGCGGGTTCAAATCCCGGGTCTTTCACCTTTGATTTTTCATGTGCAAATCATATCCAACATGATTATTTGTCTTACGGTGAAGGAAAACATCGTGAGAAAACCTGCATGTCTGAGAGAATCTAGCAAGTTTTCGAAAGACGTGCAGTTCGCCAACACGCAGTGGGCCAGTATGGTGGACTATAACCTGACCCCCCTCGTATTGAAGGGAGGCCCGTGCCCAGCAGTGGGACGTTAAAAAGGGCTGAATACAAACACTATACCTCTGTAGTATTTTAGTGAGAAGTTGAGTTTTGCAGATGCTAACGGAACGGATATAACGGAATATCAAGTTTCTAATAGATTAGATCTGTGGAAAATGTTCATATCGTTTTACCGTCTAGAAAAGAGGTGATAACCTGCAAATGGCTGAACGGATTTTCTTGATTTATAGCTAAGAATTCCCTCGATTAAGTCACCTTTTAAACCAAAAAAAAAAAATCGGTTCAACCGTTTGCGTACTACGATGCCACAGACAGATACACAGATACACATGTTAAACTTATAACTACCTTCTTTTAAATCGAGGGCTAACAAAGCCTTCCAATTATTGATAAAGGATTATTTTAAACACAAACATTAATATTTAGATTTTCTAGTTTAAGTAAATTATTAATAGGTCATGTTTTTAATGTAGACTTAAGTTTGTTACTAATATATTTTCTTTGACATCTGCGCCTACAGAAATAGTTAAGAAGCAGCGCAACTTGGACTTTGAAAATAATTATCCTTTTATGAACGCTACGTGTTAAACGACCGACAAGTCTCTAAGTTTATCTCGGGAAAAAAATAAATGACTACAATTTTATATTTCACACTATTTAAATAGTTGGAAAAAAAGCATTTACTTAATTCTGTTGATGGTTTTTGTGTGTAGCTTTAAATAAGTATATCAAGTTTTCTTAATATTTTTGATCTAGATTAGTCTATTACACTAATCATTAGTGGTTTCTGATATTTCTAAAGGGGCTGAAAATGTGGATTATATATATATATATATATATATATATATATATATATATATATATATATATATATATTTAATTTGAGACATCCAAATACAAATTCGATGGTAAATTAAAAAAAACCGAATCTGGATAACAGCGTCACCTACCTCGTCTAACTATATCTAAGAACAATCTGACTATACATAAACAAAAATTACATCAAAGTTGGCCAAGCCGTTTAGTAGGCAAAGAATTACGCTCCGCTCGGATTTGACCCTAGTTACGTTTTAGCTTTTAGTACAGATTTCTCAGAGATGAGATATTTTCCCGCAGTAAAAAGTATTCTATATGTTGACCCGGATAACCGGCTATCATCATACCACATAAAAATCTATCCAGTGGTTTTTTCGTGATGCGTTCCCAGACAGACAGACCGATAGACAGACAAAAATTCTAAAAACTATATAGATTTAGTCTCTGTATCAATAATAATAATTATTTCAATAAGATTTTCCTAAAAATATTTCGACTCAGAATTTTATTATACGTTTAAATAAGTGCTTTATATTTGTATCTAATATTATTACATTTTCGATAGATCATTAAAATGTTAAAAGAGTAATGTACAAGTTAAAGTACAAGAGGAACGTGAAAGAAAATGCTAAGCATTTACTTCATCCTCTTAAGTAATTTTGATGCATTCGCAATCCGCATAAAAGTGAAGATAAATTTTATTTTTATCCAACCGACTTGGAATCTCTTGATAGAAGGACATAAGTGGTGAGTGACTGAGATGGATATATAAAATGTAGAACCGTTAGATAAGGATAAAAAATGTCGCGTGGCAAAAAAAACCGTAAAGCTGGTTAAAGCGGTTCGTTGCAATTTGTAGTTTTTCTATGCGGCTGATTCGCTTTTTATTACAAGACAAATGGGTTTATAAGGAATGTGGTTAATTGATGACTTAACCGATTTAGAAAATGATGTTTTCTATTATTAAAGTAGCGGAAATGATTCTAAGCTTTGGGCTTTACACTAGTTTAGCTTAATTTTAATAGTTTCTTTTATATGAGTATCATATCTAAATTACGTTTACATCTATCCTAATATTATAAAGCTGAAGAGTTTGTCTGTTTGGTTGAACGCGCTAATGTCAGAACTACTGATTGAAATTGTAAAATTCTTTTTATGTTAGATAGTCCACTTATCGAGGAAGGCTTTATATTATCCCGGAAGAATGTACGGTTCCCGTGGGATAGATTTATTTTTGTCTAGGGACGAACCCGAAGCGAAGTGAGGGTGAGTCTGTAGTATAATAATATATGGAATTTCCAAAATCCAAAATTATCCCAAATTTTTGGGATATAATGTAGCGACTCGTGATTTCAGTAAGTGCTTACGCTTTCAGAACAAAATTTAAGTATATTTAGTATATAAATATAAATAAAATATATAATAAATATAGTATAACTTTATATATAAAATTTGGGTGTGCCTGTGTTTGTAATCCTTCTTCTTTTAAACAACCTAACCGATTTTGGTAGGTTTTTTTATGTATTTACTGCGGGTTACCTGGATGGTTTTTAGCTATAGTTCGATTAGTACGGGCGTTGTTGTTGAGGTTTAACGAAGTTCAATTTCCCGACGAGATGAGGAGCGTGGCAGGACGGGTCTGACTGACTGAGTCCCCTGAGTATGTACGAGTATGTAAAATGTAAATGGATCTTTAAAACATAAAATAGTATTTGAACTATGCTACATACACAGCATTATACATACATACATACATACATAATCATTTCTAACATGATTACAACTTGCCTTACGGTGAAGGAAAACATCGTGACGAAACCTGCATGTCTGAGAGAACCTAGCAAGATTTCGAAAGACATGTGAAGTCCGCCAATCCGCACTAGGCCAGCGTGGTGGACTATGATCTAATCCCCCTCGTATTGAAGGAAAGCCCGTGGCCAGCAGTGGGACGTTAAAAAGGGCTGAATACATACATATATACACAGGCTCTTTCTACCAAATCTTATATTAGCATCGTGATATTACACATTAATTGAACCCGCTACTCTACCATAGTAACATATGATACTACTATTTCCTCAAATTACACAAACATCTACGACATAGAGACCAAAGCAAGAGCTACTACATTTTGAATGAATATTCACAGGCTTAATTAAACAAAACACATCAGGCCATATGAGTATAAACAGATGGTCTTCAAAGGCAGGTTAATTCATGCAGGCTATTTTGTAATGGTGTTCAAATATATAACAGACTATTATCGGACTATTAATATGGATGTGTGTATATTTGTTACGTCTTTGTCCAGAAACGGCTACACCAATTTGGATGAAATTTAGTAGGCTATACCCTGAAATTACATTATATTACCTTTTAATAATATTAAGTACCAAAAGGAGGCGCCGCCTTTATATAATAACTATATATTATTATGTATATCTCCTATATACACTTCTTACATGTATCTCTTATATTAGGAATATAAAACCACCTAGGAATGTACCTAAGTGAAGAGGGGGTAAGTTGCTAGTATGTACATATATACACTAGCGACTCACCCTCACTTCGCTCGGGTTAGCCCCCAAATGATTCTTTAAATTGACATAACTTTTTTATTTAGGAACCGATTGAAATAAAACAAATACGAAATATTAAGTAAAGCTTACCACAATACATTAGTGAAAACCGCATCTAAATCGGTTAAGCCATTTCTAAGATTAGCGCGCACAAAGGCATAAACAAACAGACAAACCAACAAAAAAACTAAAAAATATTGTTTTGGGTTCTATTGCGTTAATAAAGATCCCCAATAATAGTTTTTCTTATATATCTTCCATGTACAGACAGCAATCAGTTACAATTTTTTTATATGTATAGATAGATTAGTACATTAGTATCGATATACATAGATGTTAAGCACGATGTATAGAAATGCGAGCTAATAAAATCTGCCCAGACAAAAATCTTAAGAACTTCATTTATACCCTGCACAATATTTTTCACAAATTATTTAATATACAATTTTATTGTATTCTCTACAAATAAAAAGAAATAATAATCATAATAAATAATCTTTATTGTACATCCACAAAAAGTAAGAAAAATTAGTACAAACAAAAATAGCATTAGGACTACGTACATTACAAGAGGCGGCCTTATCGCTAAGACAGCGATCTCTTCCAGGTAACCTGAAATAAGGAATTGGAAAACTTTAAGAGGGAAGGGGTGTAGATAATATAGTTTGTAGAAAAACAAAAATAATACAATAAGTATAACAGTTTGAAATATTTAAAGAAAATCTCCATTCTTTTCATCTATTTGACTACACATTTGACTCAGTTTGTAGCAACCCTACTTGCTGTGACAGCGGTCGCGGGTTCGAGTCCCGCTGGGCATTTATTAGTGTGATGAGCACGAATGTTTGTACTCCAGTCATGGGTGTTTATATTTATAATATGTATGTATTTAAAAGTTGTATATGTGTAGTGTATCAACTATTTGGTGTTCATAACACAGGCCTCGTTGCTTACCATGGTACTAGATGGTGCTTTGTATTAATGTCGCAAACTTATTTATTTATAGTTTTTACGTAATACAGCTTTCACAGTTTATATTTTGAGTATAATAGAAGCTTACGTACTAATTCGTTTTAATGAAGCTAACAAAACCTTTTAATAGGACATTATATCTCAATATGTGGGCGTTTTAAGAATGTCTTTGTTCTTAACCCAAATAGACTGTTATATCACAGCTAACTGTAGTAAATCCAAATTTGAATGTGTACTAATATTAAAATTGCGAAAACTATCCATCTGTGCGCTTAATACGTTTTTATATCAAATTACTGAACTTATTTTGATAAAATTGATCACCAAAATTGGGTTCATTACAGGAATGGATGTTACTACTAAACGCCTACTTTTTATGATAGTCATTTCTCAGCACTCAGCAGTTAATTTAGAACTAACATAATATCTAACATAATATAAGCTTTTAAATGAACGTATATCCCTTTCAGAACGACAAAAAATATTTTGATATCTGAAATTTTTTTGAGTAATTTTACGATTATTGGGAGGTAAAATGACCAGGAAAAATAATAAAAAAAATCCCCTCCTCTTAAATTACACTGAAACCCCCCCGCACATATGTGCGCTCTGGTTTTCATTTGTGCTAACGCACGATCGTGCATGTGGAATAAAGATGCAAATAAAAGTCTCTTTTTGATATATTTCCAAAAGATTTATTAAGGGTATTATTAATTTATTTTTATTAATTTGTATTATATGTGTATTATTAATTTATTTATTACACAGCGCTTTGAGATCAAATATTTATTATTTTTTACGTATAAAGTGACGTTACTTAAGAGAAATGCGTTTCTAAATTAATCAGTCTTCATAAAATTATCAAATAATATATATCAGAATTAAACAAAAATATTTTCCTCTGAATAACTATTTAAAGTAACATAATTTGACAATCATTTTGACTTAAGTATGGTAATAAAAAAAAACAGTTTTGGTTTCTTAAAATGCACAACTATACGTTGCATTTTGTGCATCTTACTTTCGTTGTAGAAGAGCAGCTTTCTTAACGACATTTCCTGCCCCTTGACAAGTCATGTGATATAGGTAAATGGCCAAATTGATCGAAACGCTTATCAAAGAACGGGGATAAAGCTGGTCTATATCTTCTTTTTTATAGCCTCTCAACAGATGTAGAGATTTTTCAATGTATTTCGATAACTTGCAGCAGCGCAGTTCATAAGATCATCAGCTAAATATACCCGAAACCACAGCAAACCTTGGGCGATTCTATTTAATGCACGTGCAACCTTTATTATCTATCTCCAAGCTTTTACCACCGCAAGGTCTAAGAAATGGTTCAAAACTTTTACAGTCCATTTCTTTGCCTTTTGATACTTCCTATAATATTCAAGCAACTGGCTTAGGACATCCACCCCATCCATGTTTGGTATTTGATTAGCAATCAACTCCAACCCTCATAACGGTACGCCAGTACATGTTAATTCATGGATAAGGGACACAGTTCATCAGTAGAAGTATGCTAACAATGTGCTCATCTCTTGAGCAGACGTGTTTAAAGTTGAGCCTGTTTTACGCAGATAGTCTAAGTTAGTGTATGTGGTCAGATTAGCAAAGAAATTACAATTTCAAAGTACTGCAGTGGTGTCTTTATTTCTCTGGGTACAGGAGGAGAAGGGTTGTTATAATGAATATCAGTAAAATTACCAGCTTTCCATATCCTTTTTCTTTTGTGTTGTATGACGACTTGTGCTTTCGGAGGTACAAGGATTTACAGGTAGGTGGTGGAGGTATGTTTTCTTGATTTGTGATTTGTAGTTCAGTTGAGGGCATATTTGATTCTGAGTCACTGTCACTTTAGAAGTTACCTGGATGATCATGTACTGGTAAATCTTCATCTAACAGTCGAGTAACAGAAATATCAGATTCCCTCTCATCATCCGATATCTCAAGATCCGATAGGCACCTATATTTAAGCAATTCTTCCACTACATCGAAATCTAGAGGCCGATCTAGTGAGTAGAAAATAAGACATTAGTCAGGTTTTTAGAACAATTATGAACGACAACGCACGATCGTGCATTTGAAATTTGAAGACGAGTTACTATATATAGAACTAATAATTTTTCAATATAAATTCATGGTTACAATAGCGTAACAATTAAACTATTTATGAACATAAAAAAACATAATGAAATCACTAGTTTAAAATGAAAATTTATGTACTTACTCCGACCAGTGTCATCAACGAACACAACGTCCATCCTGAACGCGTCACCACACTTTACTGCTTACTACTAGCCCAGCCCAAACATTATTACAATATAGCTAGATTAACGGACGAACGATCGAAACCGTTTGCGTTCAATGAAATAAAATTTGGCGTTTGTTAGAATTTTTTAAACCTTAACGCACGATTAGTACTGTACGTTCTGAAAGGGATATAGGCGTACATATTATACAGGATATTTTAAGAATCAATAATAATAATAATATTATGTAGAGAAAATACGTAAAAAAAAGAACAAGGAGACAGGAGTCCAGACGAGAAGTGGACGCAGGAGAAGCTTCAGGCAGAAATACATACAATGTCTGTACATAGAAAAAAAATGCTAAAAACCGAGTCAGGTAAGAAGAGAAATAGAACAAATCCAGATTTTTTTCAATTTTATTGTTTCCCTGTCTGTTTGTCTGTTTGTACGGGCTAATCTCCGAAACTGTTGAACCGATTTAAATGAAATTTTGTACAGTGATACCTTATATCCCCGGTCAATATCTTAGATACTTTTCATCACGCAAAATTAGAGAGTTCCTGTAGAATAGTTAAAAAACTATAATAACTGATACAGCTTAGTACACAAAAACTACTGATTGTATTTTAATGAAACTTTACAATAATATATTTCATACATCAGAATAATAAATAAGATACTTTTTATCCCGGAAAAATTTACGGTTCCCGTGGGATAGATTTGTTTTTGTTTGTCTAGAGGCGAACCCGAGCATAGCGAGGGTGAGCCGCTAGTTCTAAATAAAGTTACAATAATTTCGAGTTTCTTGAACATAATATAATATATGCATATTTTTAAAACATTTATTTCATTTGATATAAACAAAGCTTTATTCCTTTCAAGGCATTAATTGATACAAGGAAATTGTATAATTAGTCTTTCCTTCTTATAGTTTTCAGTATCTGTGTGAATGATTCGCTCGACGTTTTTCAGAGAAGATTTAAAAATTGCCTTGTTTTACAGAAAATCATCTGTAGATAAACTTAAAAAACAAAACCTTATCTAAGTACAAAATTTGATTCAAATCAAGAGCCGTTTCCGGGATACACGAAATAAATGTATATATCAACAAGAATTGCTCATTTAATATTATAAAATTCATAATGACGAAATGTAACTAGTTTTAGATGATAAATAGCATTAAAGTAAATATATTATGAATGTCACAATTATATTTTACGAAACCAAGTCTAATATTTGGAAAAGAAATTATAATAAAAATGTTATTAAGTTCCGGAAGTACAGAAATACTGGTCTTATTAACTCCTCAATAAACCACGACAGTTTTTAAAATACGACGCAGATTAAATATTACAACTATAAAATATTGTATTCATAACATCAAAGTAGGGTCATAAACACGTAAATTACTCGAAAAAAAAAAAAAATTAAAGTCGGGCTTAAAAATATTTAATATTCCTTTACTTCATCGACCACCAACTCCGTTATGGTTGTAAGGACATGATTAATGTTGTTTCAACGTCTTATTATTATGTAAGTTTATTTACGTTTATTCGTCTCAAAGGTTGATAGTTGATTAGAATTAGAAAAGTAGTAAGTAAGTTGTACACATACTGAATGATTTTATAGTAAGTGTGTTGCTGGCTTTATGTACGAAAACATAGAATAAGCTTAGCTGAATTGAAATTTAATTATATATTTATATATACGAGTATATAGCACACTATTACATAAATTCATCAATATCATTCTAATTATCGCTATTGTTACCATCATCAATCTTTCTCTTCAATCTTCTTCACAACTTTGTACCCAACCTCTTTTTTTATGTTGGTAAATGCATTTACACCAGTAAAGCCACCCACTACCCGCTATAACCCAACAGAACCTTCCCTGTCTTAATGGGGCGTCGTAAGATCACTTGGATACCGACCACAACAACCACAGGCTTGCTCCAACGGTCCACTCTGCCTACCGAGTTGGGCGGCCTCCTAGTGCGTTTCTTAGCTCCGTACCCGGTCGTATTGTACCCAACCTCTGTGAGTCTCTTTGCATAAAGAAAGTGGCTCACTAATCATAGTCTAACCGTAGGGTGTCCTACATGTTTGTCAAGACGTGATCTCCATTCTGGAACCTCTCTATTCCACAGTCATCGATGTATAATATTAGCCCACTCGTACTTCAGCTAGATTTTGATCTATGACAATAATTTTGTTTCTCTTGTCACCACTTCGGTCAGGAGATCATCACTTTAGAGGAGTCACCCTTCAGGATAGTAAATAAGAACTTGGTCTGGTAATAACGATAGTTGCGTTTATTCTGTACGCTTTTGGTAACGAGTGGCGTGTGTTCGTGCGGCTACACGTATTTTATAGCAAACATTGACGCACACATAGACATAGTTGTAAATCCCTACATCCTCTTTATTTAAATTCAGTTAAAAATTGTTGATATGGCTCCTATTGCACCCAAAATATCCCTTAAGAAAAAGTTTGAAAATTCAAAAAAATGTAACTTTGTTGATTCCAATACAAAACTACATGCATAGGCACAGTTTAAACTGATTTTGATGTAAAATCTTATTTCTTCAAATTCTTCTTCTTCTTCTCTTCAAAAGAAAGCTTAAAATGTATCTAAATAAAATAAATATTTAATACAATTCTACTTAAATATTCTGTAACAATTTACCTGAGACTTTAATACCTTAATAACAAGGAGGATTCAACAAAAAAGTATTTTTATTTCTACAAAGAAAATGACTTCGTTCACATCACGTCAAAGCAAGACTAACTACGTTAACATTAATAGGAGAAAGAACTAGAAAAAAAAGATATAATAAAGATACACTCATAGTGTAACTAACTTTTATACTACGGTTTTGCTTATTTTATTTTCATACTTTATCCATCTTTTAGTGATTAATGATAATTTTTTCCGCTTTCCACTAGATAATATAATAAATAAATAATAAAATAAATAAATAAATAATAATAATTTAATTTTAAGTGACAAAACAAATAACTATAAAAATCCTAATCAAAAATATTCTTACAAAGTATTTTTTTCAGCATAAACATTTAAGACACAAAAACCGACAACTAATATGTGTAAAAGAGCGCACATGCACATGAGCGCTTTTTCCTTTCACTGTCATAGCCCAGTAAGAGGACAATCCCACACGACCGGTGAGAAGTCAAGCGCATAATACATAATTTGTGTTTTCACTTCCAAGCGTCATTATCAATTTCTTAAAAGACCACATAATTATTTTAATCAGACTTGGTACTCGAACTTAAGCTTAGAATGTATATAATAGGCAAAAGATCAATAAGACAGATTAAATAAAAAAAAAAAACCATCAGGTAAGAAAATATATGCCTCAGCCCTGAGAAGAATTAGTACATGTTTAAAAAGTAACAAAACCAGTTTATAGTTTTTCTTTTATTATGCTGGGTTATTAAGTTGATGTACACTTTCCTACCTTGCAGAAATTGAACCCATAGCATCCACCTTAAACACTCAGACCTTGCATTGCGCTATCACCCATAGGTTAACAGTAAATTCAAATGAGATAACGTCTGAGGCACTTTGAAATTTCTAAAGTATTTAAGACCTATCAAATCAAATTAATATACTTTATTTAAATAAACTTTTACAATCACTTTTAAATTGTAAATTAAACATTTTTAAATTTAAATTAAATGTCAATATGTAAGTCCGTGAGGAAACACCCCCGGGCTCGGAAGGCAGACTGGCTGTACTGGCGAGTAATTCAACTATCTGGGATTTGACTCAATAATCTCTAGAAATATAGGTAAATCAACAGCAAATAACTAGTTTAATATATTAATACATTAATATTTAACATTTATTAACATAATTTATTAACATAATTTATTAACATTATGATAACTATACAGTATACATGACCTTAAAATTACTATTAATAATAACATACATTCATATGTACGTATAATACTTTAAAATTTTCTATTCTATTAATATCAAAAGCTTTAATAAAAATTACTAAGCAGTTCTGTATGACAGTTTAAAACTATCTTACTTTAATATGAACGCTATTAAAGTATGCTACACAATAATTTCTACGGTAACATTCAGATGGTAACATAAAAGTTAATTAAACAAAAGCTATGAAGCTGCTACTAATGAGCTAGACGTAGCAAGTTCGATGCTTGTACAAGGTAAATTATATTATAAGAAAAAATAACAAAACTTTTATTGAACATTATTCAACTAAAACATAGATACGTTAGTTAAACCTTCGAGTTTTGGGAGCTATCATAAAAAAACAAACGGTTTCTACGTGATATGAGTAATAATGCTACATCATGTAATATAAATGATATGTAATCGTTAGTTTTTTCCAAGCAAAGTTTATTGTGGAAAGCCATTTTTATTATTTTTCTAAAAATCTGAATCGTTTAAGCCATTAATGCTTGGTGTTAAATCATCTTTTCCATAATATATTTTAAAACTATTTATTATACTGCACATGTTTTCCAGAATCAAGCGTATTATAATTATCAACTTTATATAATAAAGATAGTTTATCAAATGAAAATTGATAAAAAACAATAATAAAGGTGTTAATTTGTTAAAACAATCATATCTACTCTGTGGCTAATATAGAAAAAATCTAATATCACCTCTACCTTGTTTTCGAAGCTCTGCAGTGGAGTGTGAAAGAGATGGAGATACAAAGCTTTATATAGAGTGAGCGATACAGATATACGATTGCACCGGTGGTAAGGAGTGAAAGAGATCAATAATGAGAGGCCCGAGGAGTTGAAAAGGGATTTCAGATTAAGGTCGTTGTCGAGTCATAGATTATTGTGTAAATGATAGATGGTTATTCATTTGTTTACTTGTGATAATGAAATTATAATGATATGATAAAAAATTCACAAGTAGTTCTATAATGTTTTATAATTATTTTATTCCACTTTGTCTATCTTAATATGGGATATAAATGTATGTATTTTATTTATCCATTAATATTATTATTATTTTTTTCCTTTATTATCATTAAAAGTTTTAAATATTTTTTTGAAAAAAAAAATATAACTACATAATAATTATAACTATATATAAATATGATTATATATTTATATTTAATTTGAACGATCTAATATTTAGGTATTGTATATTGTTATTAATATGTAAAGAAAAATTACATACAAATTGATATTACAAGTAGCAGAAAAAATCGCCTCCTAAATATTTTATTTTTAACTTCAGATTTTATTTAATAGTAAGTGTTTAGATAATCAAATACAAGAAAGAATAAATATTCAATAAAAAAAATTATTCCAAACATACATGATACTTATGCTACAATAATTTATATATAACTAAAATATAAACATATTCATATTAAAATAAACTAAATAAACAGTAAAAAAGAGAATAAACGATTAAATTAATTAAAATATGAATCTAAGAGAATTTTCCATACATTTTCTCATCACATCTACCTTGAATAGTCTTTGGCCTAGCCTGGCCGGGGCAAGCTTTATACACCCCAGTCACCGGCCGGGCGCCAACGGATACGTGCGTCATAACCCCACGGTTACTCTACGCGGTTAAAATACGATCTGTCAGTGTTTATGTGAAATTTAACTAAAAAGTGAACTAAATGTGAAAAATTAGTGACTCGTTACCATTCAAATTGTATGGTTTTGTATGGATTTTTTTTATTTTTAAGGTGAGTTTTTTTGACAGTTTTTCTTGTGGTTTTTCACTTGGTTTTTATGTGAATGCGATGTGTTTTTAATTTTAGACGTTTTATATCTGAATCTGTTAAATATTAATGATTTTTTATAAAAATATATATCGGAATTTTAAAATATAAAAACTTATATTATAACCGTTCTTATCAGATGAAAGCTGGAGGTTTCATCAATGAAAAAAACATTGGGTACCAATGTCGCAGTCTCAAAATAAGATAATTTTCATGTCACGTAATATATAGAGGATAAAAATCTTTTAGTTTTTAAATAGAAATTCATCCTTTACATTATAAAATCAAATTATCATATCATATTGACTAAATTACAGTCTCAATATTAAAAATATGATATATTTTTTGTAAATTCTAACCTCTCGTATATTTTCTTTAATATTTTGTGATTAAACCCAATTTAAATAACTAATCATTATAAAAACAAACTTCATGTCAAACGATTATAAAAAACATGTTAATAAAATTAATTAAAATCAAGTTTTTGATTACCATCAATGTCATAGCAGGTACATGCATTAAATATTCTTGTTACGAAATTTAAAAATATATGCAGAGTATAGTGTATGTGTGTATGTAGATATGATGTGTCTGTATAAACTATAAAACTTGACGTTTTTTTATCATTATTTTTATTTCTAATGAAAATCTCTTATCTCTTGAATATAATACGTCATTTTTATTCAATAATATTATATAAACGATTTTTAGATACATGTTGTTCACACAACCCATTTAAAACACTGTTGTTGGTAGATTTATATGGTAAAATTATTATTTACTCTTGTTTTTCAAATAAAATATTATAATAAAGTGTATACAGTGTTAATGCTGAAAAATATATCTATACTTAATATAATATTATAAAGCTGAAGAGTTTGTTTGTTTGTTTGGTTGAACGCGCTAATCTCAGAAACTACTAACCCGATTTGAAACATTCTTTTTGCATTAGATAGCCCGTTAACTGAGAAGGCTATAGGCTATATATTATCCCGGAAAAATGTACGGTTCCCGTGGGATAGATTTGTTTTTGTCTAGAGATGAACCCGAAGCAAAGCGAGGGTGAGTCCCTATGTAATATATAATATCACAATGAACTTTGCTATTAAACTGCTTAAAATTATGTTTTGGTATTCTAAATATAATAACAAACAATACCTTTTGAAGCTTCGAGTATGAGTAATTTTAGATATTATAAATTATTCTACTTGTGCCCTTGATTTTGTTTACTTGTTTTATCCTTTACGTTGTTATAAAAACGAGGAGAATTTTGTAATATGAAATTTCAATTATTTTATACATATATAGCACAACTACTTAAATTCTAGCGGACATTTTAATACAAATTATGTTTCATAAAGTAGAGCTGAGTAAAGTTCCGTGTCGGATACGCCTTAATTTCGATTTCCGTTTTTATTTTTAAACTTAAAAGCTCGCCAAGTTAACTGATCGTAATAATCAAATAGTTTTGTAACTATTTGTTTTCTTTCTGTTTTTCCCTATTCTTAAAGGAATGCGTTTTTTATTGATAAATTACAGTATTGTGCCTAAAAAGTTTTTAAGATAAGAATATTTAAAACTAGCGGCTCGCCCTCGCTTCGCTTGAGGTTCGCTTCTAGAAAAACGAAAACTTACATTTTTCGGAAATCGTACATTTTTTCGACATAAAAAGTAGCCTATTTATTATTCTGATGTATGAGCTATATTATTGTAAAGTTTAATTAAAATCCATTCAGTAGTTTTTGCGTGAAAGAGTAACAAATATCTATACATCCAGACACCCATATATCCTCACAAACCTTATAATATTAGTAGGATTTATTTAGTTTTTTTAAACAAAAAAAGCTTTATAAATGAATTTTACTTATATATAGATAAAATAATGAATTAGATCGTTATTGTCGACTACTCACTCAATGTGGTAGATAAGAGAATGTAATGACATTTGACGACACGTTGGCTCAGTGTGTAGTGAACCTACTTGTTGTGCTAGCGGTCGCGAGTTCGAGTCCCGCTGGGGGCATTCATTTGTGTGATTAGCACGAATGTCTGTACTCCAGTCATAGGTGTTTATATTTATAATATGTATGTATTTAAAGTTATATATGTGTGGTCTATCAACTATCTGGTATCCATAACACAAGCTTTATAGCTTACCATGGAACTAGATGGTGCTGTGTGCTAATGTCCCAACATATTTATTTATTTATTTATTTATTTATGACATTATTATTACAATAATTGCGATATTTTGTATGTACGTGTATGTTTGTTACAAGGTTGTAAGGATTTATGTGAAATTAAGTATACAGACTATGACCTAGATTTAAAAAAAATAAATGTCGGGACATTGAACACAGCACCATCTAGTTCCACCATAATAAGCTACGAGGCTTGTGTTATGGATACCAGATAGTTGATACACTACACATATATAACTTTTAATACATCCACATTATAAATATAAACACTCATGACTGGAGTACAATCATTCGTGCTCATTACACAAATGAATGTCCCAGCGGGACTCGAACCCGCGACCGCTGACATAGCAAGTAGGGTCACTACATACTGAGCCAAACGCGTCGTCAATACACATAGGCTAGTATTAGTCATTTCGCCTAAAGGTTATGTTACCTGTATATCATATTACAAATACAAAAGCTATTTAAAGACGCACCTGAGCGAGGGCATAATTTATTTCTAAGCAATAACTAATTTATGTATTAAACATTTGTATTAATGTATAATATTCAATCAGCATTACAAATATTGATCTACAACAATTGATCTACAGCAATTGAGCTACAACGATTGATCAAAAACTTTTTAGAAGTCATTCCTATCTAAGCTTTACATTTTGAGATAAACCTTTTCATTATACTTTCTTAGATTTACGCGAATATTTGACATCTATATATACATAAAATGCTTTGTCCTGACTGACTGACTGATCGATCAACGCACAGCCTAAACTGCTGGTCGTAGAAACGTGAAAGGAGGAAATATTCCTTATACGATGTAGGCATCCGCTAAGAAATAATTTTTCGAAATTCATTCCCTAAGGGGGTAAAATAGGGGATAAAAGATTGTATGAAACTCTGTCATTCTTAACGCAAAATGCACGGAAAGTAGTATTTAGCTTAAAGATGAAAAATTAGAAATATATGTATAAGATTTTTTTCAAAATTCATCCATTAAAAGAGTAAAAGGGGGTGATAAAGTTTATATGGGCAAACAATTATTTATGATCAGAATTACTTGAAACTTGGTATTAATGCTCTTCAATACAATTAAATAAATACGTATTTTAGCATTTTTTGAAATTCATCCTATAAGGCTGTCAAATAGGGGATGAAAGTTTATATGAAACTCTGTAATTGATGCACGTAAAATAGTATTTACCTATGAAATGAAGACTAAAACAAGACAAATATCATTTTTTTTCGAAATCCATCCCTTAAAAGGGTAAAAGAGGGTTATGCTGTTTATATAAGGAAAAAAAATCTTTTGATCAAAATTACTTGAAACTTGGTATTAATACACTTTAATACAATTAAACAAACATGTACCGTAGATTTTTTTTAAATTCAGCCCCTAAGTGGGTAAAACTGGGCGGTGAAGTTTGAATTGTTGAATATAATTAAATAGCGTAACATGGCTCAAGTTCTCTGTAAGTGCAAACTTACTGTGTGGGATATAAAGTAGAGAACGAAAATAATTCTTAATCCAAAGGAAAATTATGTATAGCTTTGCGGCTGGCTGTGGCCAACGACGACAACTATAACAGACCTAGAGCGCGAGAGAGAGAACCTAGCTAGAGAGTATCCTGCTATCTAATATCTATATCCTCCTTCTGAAGGTTGGCAAATCTGCAATAAAAAAGTCTCTAAAATTTAATTTGTTTTCTATATATGTTTAAGAAATAATAAAACTTATTCGAACTTAATTTTGCAAGCAATAAAGTATGTATTGCGAAAAAGTTTATTTTTTTCGTAGTTTGATCGCAGGCGAAGCCGCGAGTTCTGCTAGTTTTAAATAAAACTATCTTTTCGGATTTTTTCGGGGATTTATTTTGATTTTTGGTCTCTCCTGTGACCGTTGGGACGTCGGGAAACTTTTTAGTAAAAAAAAAAAAAATCATGAAAGTGGATTGATAATTCGAAAATATTGCTGAACATACACAAAAAAAAAAAAAGAATTATACACCTATTTTGTGAAGTCGGTCAAAAAATAATAATTTGTGAATCATTGCCTATTTTATAATAATATTTTAATTGATATTATGAATGTGTTTCGTGTAGTAAAAATAATTTGATAAGAGAAAAAAATATGTCATACGTATTATGTAGCTTCATCACGTAACCATTAAAGTTTCTAAATAAGTTATTATGTAGATAAGTATTTTAGTTTAACTGTAGCTTAATTTTTCAATAGAGATTAATCAAAAAGGATATAAGATAATCTATACTTAATATTATAAAGCTGAAGAGTTTGTTTGTTTGTTTGGTTGAACGAGCTAACCTCAGGAACTATGAAGAACTATAGAATAACTATGAAGAATAAAGAAGAACTATATATACCGATATGAAAAAATCTTTTTGCATTAGATAGCCCGTTAACTGAGGAAGGCTATAAACCATATATCATGCCGGAAAAATGTACGGTTCCCGTGGGATAGATTTGTTTTTGTCTAGGGACGAACCCGAAGCGAGGTGAGGTTGAGTCGCTAGTATAATACAGTAAGGAAACATGTGGCATTTGACATTTCAGTACAGGCCCTAAGATTTATATCCACAAAAAAAAAGGTTTGCTATCAAAACACTGGATCAAAATACATTCTCAGTTACGTGATGCCATTACTAGCGGATTGTTTTATTATATATAGCGAAAAACATGATTTTCATAACATATGGCAAATACGTGGACGTATATGAAACTATTCAGAAGTCCATAGCTTTTTCGTTTTGTTTTTCTTTCGATATTGGTTTTTATAATGGAAACTGAAATGTACGTTCAATATTTTTACTTTCTACTTGAAATATTTTATTTAGTTTCTGTTGCTGTTGGAAATCGAAGCTGTTATTGTTGAATTGTCGTGTGTGTTTGTTTATGTAGCGTTATATTACGTATTACACAGGAACTAGCAAATGCAAACTGATTAAGTATCTTGAACATATACTTGCATAATACTATTTAATTACTATAACTGATGAATTTAGTTTTTAATTATATTGAATGTAATTAGAGAAACAAAAAACCGGAATACATAAAAAGTGAACTAAAAAGGTGGTAACGGTGTATACCTCATTAAAATCGGTTAAACCGTCAAACACATAACCTTCCTTTGGAGCTTCGCCGCAACCGGAGAAAAGATACCATATAAAAGAAAAAAATGAAGTAATTAAACTATACTTGTCTCTTTTATGCATACTATGATAAGTATGTATATTAAAAGTGGTAACGCGCTCGCTTGGGAAACTGAGTGAAGCGGGTTCAAATCCCGGGTCTCGCACCTCTGATATTTTCATGAGCGAATCATTTCCAACATGATTACCACTTGTCTTACGGTAAAGGAAAATATCGTAATGAAACCTGCATGTCTGAAAGAACAAGTAAGTTGTAGAAAGACATGTGAAGTCCACCAACCCGAACTTGGCCAGCGTTGTTTCTATGGCCTGATCCCCCTCGTATTGAAGAGTCACTCTGTCTAATATCCTTTTAGTCCAATATCTATGCATAAAATAAACAAACAAACACATTTTTTATATTAGTATAGTATCTTTAATAACATTATGCATTCACAACAGTTGAATGAATAAGACTTCGCATCTCTCAAGACAATAAGCTGCTATAGCGTCAGATGGTCGTCAAATAAAATTGACTGTAACAGCAGTTTCCTTCGAACTTTAATAACATAAAAGCTCCACTTTAATATACTTTCAATACAAATTAATATTTCTTAATGTTAATTAATATTATGTAAAATGATTTAAAGGCAGTGGTAGCCCAGTGGTAACGCGCTCGCTTGGCAAACTGAGTGAAGCGGGTTCAAATCTCGGGTCTCGCACTTCTGATATTTTCACTGTTTGTCTGTGCATTTGCGCGCGCTAATCTCAGAAACGGCTTAACCGTTTTGGATGTGGTTTCCACTAACGTATTGTGATAAGTTTCAGTTAATATCTAGTATTTATTTTATTTCAATCGGTTCATAAATAAAACAGTTATGTCAATTTAAAAAATCACCTAGAGACGAATGCGAGCGAAACGATGGTGAGTCGCTAATAATAATAAGAGAATTTTTAATTTTATAATCTAATCATAGAAAATTCATGTAAGGAATTTAACATTGAATTAATCACTATAAGTGAGTTTAAATTTTAAATTATACAGATGGACCTTGGAGCATGTTCTTTTAAAGCGAAGTAGTGATCTGAACACATTATTCAAATTGCTTATTAAGTTTAATAATGTAGATCAAACGTTTTTAATATTGAGGTGCTTTATTTTTTTAAGCATAAAGTATATACATATATGTATGGCCTGATCCCCCTCGTATTAAAGGAAGGTTCGTATCCAGCAGTGGGACGTTAAAAAGGGCTAAATACATACATTAAAGCTAATTCAATAGAATATTATATTCAAATTATAATTTTATAGAGTTATTAGCGACTCACCCTCGCTTCGCTTCGGGTCCGTCCCTAGACAAAAACAAACCTATCCCACGGGAAACGTACATTTTTCCGGGATGATATATAGCGTATAGTCTTCCTCAGTTGACGGGCTATCCAATGCAAAAGGAATTTTTCAAATCGGGTTAGTAGTTTCTGAGATTAGCGCGTTCAACCAAACAAATAAACTCTTCAGCTTTATAATATTAGTATAGATTAATATATGAACATAATTTTGTTAAGTTCATTCGAATCTTGTTTCATTATATTGTATGATAGACAATTATGGAAAATACAAAATGGAATATTTATGTTATTCTCACTAGCCTACGAAACTTTTGAATCAGCGTGGTTTACCTATATCATTAAACTAAACTAAACACTGCTATTTAATTATTATAAACATATAAATACTAAAAAACTGAACTAACTGACTGTTTCACTCGGGTGCCAATCTGAGTGAAAATGAGTTATTTACTGTTATAATTTATTGGCTTACGTCTTAACGGTTAGTAAATATTTTTCAGAGATGAGATATTTTCCAGCCGTAAAAAGTATCCTATATGTTGACCCGAATAACCAGCTAACATCATACCTTACATCAAATTTTATCCAGTGGGTTTTCTTGTGTTGCGTTACCATACAGACAGAGAGACAAAAATTCTAAAAACGATACATTCGGCCTCTGTATCGATAATAATGACTATTTCAATAAGATTTTCCAAAAAACATTTAATGTACAGATTCGACTCATTTAGAATTTTATTATATGTATAGATTAAACATCCAAATAAGTCCAGCCGTTTGAACGAGAAGAAGTAAGAAATATGCACACACATATTAATTTTTCTATTTATAATATTAGTTCGTTTTATTTCTTAACATTATAGATGTTCTAACTATCACCTTATACTTAAATGTTCTATCTATCACGTTGTAGAACTTAAAACCAAAGTATACGTACATGTAATTTAAATTCAGGAGCAAAACCGCGGAAAAAGGTAGCATATTAAATATATTATTTATGTTATATAATTAAGTTGGTATGTTATTATGTTACAGTTTAAACTGGTTCCTAATCAAAACATATTTTAGTATTCAAAAGTAATATTTATCGATTACGATCTAAGGTCAAAATGATATTTAATTGAGATTAGGATTCGGATTGGTTGGAAATTGCAATAAATCTTTATATTTTTAATATAATTATGATATAAATTAATTCATATTTAATTTAAGAGTGTAATGATTCAAGGTTATATAATCTTTTTGGTATTTTAAAAAATGATGTAATACAATTTTGAGTTCAATTCTTTATTGTAGTAATATTAGAAATAAAATAAATAAATATATTTCGACATTTAACACAGCACCATCTAGTTCCATGGTAAGCTACGAGCCTTATGTTATTGATACCAGATAGTTGATATACTACACATACATATGTAACTTTCAATACATAAATATTATAAATATAAACACCTATAACTGGAGTACAAACATTTTTGTGCTCATCACACCAATGAATGCGGGACTCGAACCCGCGACCACTCGCACAGGAAGTAGCACTACAAACTGAGCCAAACGTTTCGTCATGTTAGCATTATAATAATTTAAAGTAAAATAATTTACAATATGAATATTTAAAAAAAATATTGCTATCGTTATCGCCATAATGGGTCAAGGTATTTCGGAAATAAATTATCTCTATGAAACTTTTATGTGAAAATTAAAAATATATACATAATATTTAGATAATTATACGTTTGATCCATTGACTTGCGCAACTTAACTTCATACGAGGAAGTTGTGTTATATCAATATCATCAATATGTATCTTCTAGATCTATGTATTATGGGAAAATATTACACATTAAGTACCTACTTGCCTGAACAAGTTGTAATATGTTCTAAACATTAAATAACATTTTATTACATCTATAAAAATATTTCGTATTTGTTTACGACTTTAATGTATATGTTACAGTCAAAATTATTTTTTAGTCAAAACTACTTTTGACTAAAGAGGTTGGTTTAAAGTAATTTTGACTGCAGGCTTTGGTCAATAGCAGTTTTGACTGGCATATCGGTCAGACTCTTAAAAAGTTAAGGAGGTAAGTAGCTTGAAGGTTATTCGGAAGAACCCTTTCTTTCTTTCTAGGTTAGCTTACGTTAAAACAGTGACCACAGCCATAATTTTAAGTTTTGACCGATATGCCAGTGAAAACTGCTATTGACCAAGGCCTGCAGTTAAAATTACTTTTAATTGTTTTTGTCAGTCAAAAGTAGTTTTGACCACGAAAGAATTCTGACTGTAACATATACAAATCTTGATAAAATTTCAATTTCACGCATTTGATTTATAAAATGTATTGCATGCACTTACTTTCTGCTCTATAAAATAACGTAAGCTACTATTCATCTCAATACTTCAACAGATCCTACAAAATATGATAAAAAGTAACTAAATATCAAATGAAATTAAGCAAAGTCGTTAGTAGCTTAAATTTTTTGCACAGGATATTAACGGGAAAATTTTCATATTTAAACAAAAATTATCGTGTAGGGAGCTTAATAAAACGTAACTCGAACCTAGCCTTGGGCGAACAAAATAAACAACGGTAGCACAACACCTGTTGGTCAATTATCCCAAGCCTGATCCCTACAAACTCGAACAACTTTTTAATGCCGCTACTAATGGTCTTAGTCGATCGGTTTTCGTGTTACATTGGCTTGGGATATTAAAATTTGTATTCAAGTATGCTATTTGCATATTACTATTAATTGAAAATATTTTTGAATATCTATTCTAATATCATAAAGAGGAAAAAAATTGTTTTTTTTTGTTTGATTGTATCGAATACTCTCAGAAACTACTGAACCGATTTAGATGAAAGGTAAAAAGATAGTTTGAGACCCTAGGAAGGACATAGGATAGTTTTTATCCCGGATATTATCCCTTAAGGGGGTGAAAATTTGAATGGGGAAGCAACCTAAAGACGAACTCGAGCGAAGCGAGGGTGAGTCGCTAGTTTTGAATGTTAGTATAATACATTTCACGACACGCTTAGCTTAGTTTGTAGTAACTCTTGCTTAGCCAACGATCGCGGATTCGAGTCCCGCTGGGGGCATTCGTTTGTGTGATGAGCACGAATGCTTGTACTCCAGTCATGAGTTTTTATATCTATAACATGTATGTATTTAAAGTTATATATGTGTAGTGTATCAACTATCTGGTATCCATAACACAAACCTCGTAGCTTACCGTGGAACTACATAGATGGTTCTGTGTGTTAATATCCCAACGACATATTTATTAACATATTTATTTATTTAACATACAGTTATGTATACATAACTGTATGTTTTAATATAGCTTTCTCAATAAAATTTATATATTACATAGTCCTAAGTTCAATTTCAGCTCGCCATAAATTATAACTACTTATAAGCACTAGCCTTAGATACCCTTCGCAGTTATAATAATAATTCATATCAGTATCTAGTCTTTTTCTCACAAAATGTTAATAAAATATAGCCTGTATACCGGAAAGTAGGGACTTTGTAGATAATCCTTGTTTCTATTGTTGAAAACTATATGAAAAACTGTACAATAATCTCTAAAACACAAACTCTGTCCGGTGGGACATTTGATCTATACTAATATTATAACGCTGAAGAGTTTGTTTGTCTGTTTGTTTGGTTGAACGCGCTAATCTCACGAACTACTAATCCGATTTTAAAATTCTTTTGGCATTTGGTAGCCCGTTAACTGAGAAAGGCTATAGGTTATAGGCTATAGGCTATATATTATCCCGGAAAATTGTACGGTTCCCGTGGGATAGATTTGTTTTTGTCTAGGGACGAACCCGAAGCGAAGCAAGGGTGAGTCGCTAGTTTATAATACGAGTATGTAGTGATACATTATATATGCATTTATGTATATCGCCTCAACATATCGACAACTAACTTCATATCGATATTGATAAAAATAATGAGGTATTCGATGATTTATCTCGATATTAACCTATTAAAGCTACAAAACAATAATTTCATCTATATTATAAGAGCTTTTTTAAAAGCATTATTCAATATTATACTACATGTTAAAAAGCTCACGTTAAACATTTACCGTATTATATTCCTTGAAACAATATTCCTATACATATAAAGCAATCGAGAACCGTTAGTATCACTTCAAAGGCAACTTTTTGTTGACTTGAGATCAGTATGCTCGTTATTTTTATTGTAAAAGTTCTCAGGTTACGACCGTGGCTTCATTCACAGGGCGTCGAGTGACATGATATAACAGAATACTTCAATATAACTAGATCTAGATATGGATGATGTAAATATATTGTATTGCTTATTTACTTAATACAATTTACAAGTGCGATATTCTTTGTGTTTTATATGGCTGTACCGATTTTAATAAAATTTGGTTCTAAAATACTCATGCTAGGTGAGATTTCTTATGTGTTAAATAATAATAATGACCTCCCGACAGACTTTGGCTACGGCGGCCAGTCTCATTGAGACTAGCCATCTGTGCAGGAGATATTATAGTGCACAAGTGTACGCACAGACACAAGTGCACTCTCTATTTCTGTCACTCTCATACTGCAGTGGGACGACTACTCGACACGACGGGTGAGAGTTAAGGGGCAGGACCGACGCCTTTACGTGCTCTCCGAGACACGGGGATGAAACACCGCCAACTTCCCAACTCCGGGCTGTCACTGAGACTTACTAAACGGAAAGACTCAATAATTAAACTCGGCCCGACCCGGGACTCGAACCCAGGACGTCTCGATGTGCAGCTGTACTTGCTACCCAATACACCACCGAGGCAGTTAATGGGATAAATAAGAAATAATTAGTAATAGTAATAAAATCCTGACAAGTAGCTTGCAATATATTATTTGGCTAATAGTTGTATTTAAAATATCAAATATTCGTGTACGTCTAAGAAAGTATTATTTTGTACTAGCATTTCCCGCGGCTCCGCCCGCGTTCAGATTATCAAAAACCAAATTCTTAGACTTTACACATTATTATACTCTTACATACCTATACCACTTTCATTGCGCACCGCATGATTGGTAAATAATGGCAGTGATTGAAAATGCCACAAAGGTCCTTCCATTAATCTCATATTTGATTTAGTAATATTGCACTTTTTGTTTTAGCAATAACATTTATGTGTATCTATACTTCTGTTTTGTTTGTTTAGTTTTGGCTAATAAACTCTCAAACTACGGAATTAATTTGAATTATTTTTTACTAATAGATAGCTATTGATTAATTTAATATTTAGCTGATTATTTAAATTACATAATGATAACTTTTTTTAATGTTAATTTGTCGCAAAACAGGGATTGGTTAGCGCTAGTTAGTAATATTTTCCAAATCGATTTTCAAAAGAAAGTGTAATAAGTAAATAATTCTAAGCAAATGCTTTTTATTATTTCATATGGCTCGGCTAATGTGATTAAAGTCGTAAGAATTTTATTATGCCCTTTAAGCCTTTACCTTCCAAGAAATGGTGTCAAAAAAAACTGAATAAATTGAGGTATAACAGTTCCTAAAATACTTTTGCAAAGTTTTTGAGATATGGAATATTTTTAGTTATCCACTTTGTCAGTTTAACAGGCATAAACTTTTTTTCTACTTATTTTTATGGTTGACAAAATGAGTCGATATTGCGGAAACGTAAATATTATTCGTATTTATTTTAGTGTTAACCTAACAAAACACGTAAGTACGGAAAACAACACAGAATATTGCTATACGAAAATTTTTACATTAAAAGATAAAAAATATATATATTAACATTATTTACTAAACAATAAAAATTTACAAATATTTTCATTTGAAAATTGTTTCGACCAACAAAATATTACTTATATGTTACTAAATTATAAAGCCAAAAAGTTTGTTTTATTGATAATTTGAATACTCGGGGGGCCGCGGGTAATTTAGTAGTAAATCTAATAAAGTCATAGAAAGGTCAAAAGTTTTTTTGGATTAAAACTACGTATTTTCAAAACACATGGCGACATCTATTGTCAAATATCTAAATAACACATAAATAAATTTTCATCAAAATAACTATTTTAATGAATAAAATAGCGCTATTGATATTTCTTTTAAGATAAGATTTTTTTAATAGTATTAACATATTAAGTTACCTTGCTAAAATGTTAATTGCATTGCTATGCATTGACCCGGATAACCTTCTATCACCATACAAAATTTCATCAAAATCCCTCCATTGGTTTTGCTGTGATGCGGTTACATACAGACAGACAGACAAAAATTCTAAAAACTATAGATTCGGCCTCTATATCGCTAATAATGAATATTTCAATAAGATTTTCCGAAAAATATTGAATGTACAGATTCGGCTTAGTTACAATTTTATTATGTGTATAGTTACTCATTTATAAAATCAAAAGTTTGCTTTATTGATAATTTCAACACGGGCGGGGCCGCGGGTAATTTAGTAGTAGGTAATTCTACATACATTCATACATTCATTTTTTTGGAATTAAAACTACGTATTTTAAAAACACATGGCGACATCTATTGTCGAGTATCTAAATACACATAAATAAATATTAATTAAAATAACTATTTCAATGAATAAAATAGCGCTATTGATAATTTGATCTTCAAGATAAGCTATTTTTAATAGTTTTTACCATATTTAGTAAATTACCTTGCTAAACTATTTATAAATAGTATCATCGTGGTTTTATTCCAACCAGTTTTTGTGTTTTTTCTCAGAAATTAGATATTTTCCCGCGGTAAAAAGTATCCTATATGTTGACCCGGATCACCAGCTAGCATGATACCAAATTTCATCAAAATCCCTACAGTGGTTTTTCTGTGATGCGGTAACAGACAGACAGACAGACAGACAGACAGACAGACAGACAGACAAAAATTCTAAAAACTATCGATTCGGCCTCTGCATCGATAATAATGTCTATTTCAATAAGATTTTCCAAAAAATATTTTATGTACAGATTTGACTTAGTTAGAATTTTATAATATGTATAGATTGAGTATCATCGCGAATTCAGCTATTGAGTTAAAGAAAACTTCCAATAGAATAGTATAGATAGAGCTAGCTTTCCCTATGTTATATCCTTGCTTTAGTCCTAAATCGTCTTTCACACCGACTTTTGCTCACGGCGGGTAATTTCTTTAAGACTAAGCATTTGGTAGGAAAATATAGTGCAGTAAACTCTACATTTCTTTTATTTTTATAGTATAGTGGAATGAGGACACGACACGACTTATGAGAGATTAGGTATAGGACTAAAGACTTCAAGTGTTATCGGATACCTGAAGGCCTAACACCTTCTACTAGAATTTTTTGATAGAAAATTTTTATTTAAAAATTCAATAATTATTGATTACGCAACACGAGACTCAAACCCATGATACATCCTACTATACCAATTCATATTATGATTGTCCAAATTATTTATAAGTGTACATTAAGAAATTCGAACCCGCGACAGTAGTCTAGTCGACTAACAATAAAATGTTAGTCGACTAGATTCAATAAAAATAAATAGTATAGGAACATATTCTTTAGGGAAAATATAATATAGATATGGCATAAATGTTTTTACTTCATCTACTTCGCAATATAGTAACAGTAATAATTTAAACATAATTCAACAATATACGACTCTGTGTGTTGAGATTTATGGCAGCTATCGATATACATATTATTATCTTTATTCCAGAAGGCGTGGGTTTGATTTTTATTCTAGTAGTTTTGTTTAATACACGTTACATATATATATATATATATATATATATATATATATATATATATATATATATATATATATATATATAATAATTAAGTTTTGATTCAGCTAAGCTTATTTCTATGCTTTCGTATATAAAGCCAGCAACACACGCTATAAAATCATACAACAGAACATATACAAAAGAAGAGTACAGAAGATGAAAAATGAAAAAGAAGGCAATAGCCCTCGCGAGGACATTCTAAATTTATTTCCCCACTAATATTTAGTTGTTTTACAATGAAAATAAGGGTTGAAACTACTGAGTAATGACCCAGATAAGTACGCGTTGCATTTAAAGAAACAGTTTATACCTTGATAAGGTGCGTTCCAAGCAAGTTCGCTTCAATAAAAACAATGGTTAACTAGCAAACGCTAACAGTATTGATTTATAGTTCCTTATTAGGTTTGAAGTTACTTCCGTATTTTATATTTCTAACTTTATAAGCTTATTTCTATTCAACATTGAAGTACTTGTTCTGTTATAAGTTATTATTAGAAAGATCAAAGTACATTATCTATACGAATATTATAAAGCTGAAGAGTTTGTTTGTTTATTTGTTTGTTTGGTTGAACGCGCTAATCTCAGGAACTACTAATCCGATTTGAAAAATTCTTTTTGCATTAGATATCCCATTAACTGAGAAAGGCTATAGGCTATGTATCATCCCGGAAAAATGTGCGGTTCCCGTGGGAGAAATTTGTTTTTGTCTAGGGACGAACCCGAAGCGAAGCGAGGGTGAGTCGCTGAATATAATAAATAAACTGAATATAATAAAAGTGTAGCTGATCGCTGTCTGTACATGGAAGATATTTGAGAAAAACTATTATTGGGGGTCTTTACTAACGCAATAGGCCCGAAACCCTAATCCCCTAAGGCCCCTAATCTTAAAAACGGCTTTACCGATTTGGGCGCAATTTTCACTAATATACGATATCTTTTCATCTAAACTTCACGCTCACTTCCACTTTCCTTCCAGCCGCTTCAGCGTAAAGGTGTAACAAGCATTAAGTTGGTCCTTAGCAGGGGTGGAGCTCGAATAACTTTTGAACCAATAGACTTAGCGAAAAATCATGAAAACCTTTTTTATTGAGCGCTAATTTTTTATAAGAATATGTATGTCTCATTTTTTAAATTTATTTATCTTCAACTTAGAAAACTTAAAAAAAAATCCCATGCTATTTCCATAAGAAACTTTGGTTGGAATACAAACTGTCTTAAAGTAAATATTAAAGGCTCAAATTTTCATGGTTTCTTTATCACTTTGGAAGCATTTAAGCCCCTGGGAGCGAAGATTCATACAAACTTTCATACAGATAACTAGCGACTCACCCTCACTTCGCTTCGGGTTCGTCCCTAAACAAAAACAAATCTATCCCACGGGAACCGCACATTTTTCCGGAACATATAGCCTATAGCCTTCCCCAGTTAACGGGCTATCTAATTCAAAAAGAATTTATCAAATCAGATTAGTAGTTCCTGAGATTAGCGCGTTCAACCAAACAAACAAACAAACAAACTCTTCAGCTTTATAATATTAGTATAGATAATTATAACACCATTACATACGACACAAGGTAGTGTATGAAGTTATGCTTGCCGGATATTATTGTATTATTGTAAATAGTTACAAAAGAATGTGCGAGCTGATTCCTGATATGAGACATTAGTAATTACGTTTAAATCACTTCAGTTAAGTCGACAACGTGTCATTTGCTAACACGCGATATGAAATGAGTAAATTCAAAATTTAGTAGTGAGTCACTTTGCTATTTTTGTATGTTCGTATTTATTGGTTAATTAAAGTTGGTATAAAATATATAAACAGTTAAAAATGTTTTAATATAATCTACAATCGATAAACGCCGCGTGCAAAATTATAGTTATTAGTATATGCGTATTGGTCAAAATTCGAATATAACCAAAATATTGAAAATTTTGGGAAAACACACGTGAATAGACTTTGCCTATCTATATAAAAAGACCAAGTGTTTAATTTTTTTTATTGATGACACTAAAGCTCATTAAAAGCTACTAAACATAAAAACTTAAAAAAAAAAACAACCGACTTCCAGGCACAGAAAAGTAAAAAATAACCTAACGGGGGTTTTCATTTAGAATAGATACCTAATCAGATATTTTCGAAGTCGGTTTGCTTTAATTTGTATTGGCTGGCACCGACTTCGAAAATATCTGATTAGGTATCTATTCTAAATGAAAACCCCCGTTAGGTTATTTTTTACTTTTCTGTGCCTGGAAGTCGGTTTTTATTTTTTTTTAAAGTTTTTATTTTTCCATTTTTGGTGTAGACGTAATAAGCAGGTAAATTGTAAGAAAAAAGATTTTTGAAAACATATTCGATTAAGCCATTTATTCAGACCCCTAATGACAGTCACAACCCATCTAGGTGTAAAGTTCCCATCAATACAAATTAGTCAAGCCCAGACACCAGGTAATTGCTGTAAATCGTTGAGGAGTTTCCTCGACTATCTGTCGGCTCCATTATCAGATCGACTCCAGACCTTCATTAAATAGTAGTGCTTTAAAATACTTAATGAAAAAAATTAACAAGCGCACTAGTCGCCACTACGATTTTTGAAGGTTCCCCTCGATTTCTTTGGGATGCCATCATCAGATTCTGGTCTCCTTATTATAGTACCACCCTTGAAATATCTCCTTTCAAACAAAAAAAGAATCATTGAAATCGGTTCATGAATGACGAAGCAATCCGCGAACACACATAAAATTACGTCCACGTAAACAAAAAAATTCATAATTTTTTTTCCATAAAATGAAAACTACTCGGCCAAACTATGTTAAATTTTTATGGGACCACATGGCAACTAAACCGCATCAAACAAAAAAAGAATCACGCAAATCGGATTATAAATCTCAGAGTAATCGATGTACATACATAAAAAAAAAATACCAATCGAATTGATAACCTCCTCGTTTTGGAAGTGGGTTAAAAAATCGATTGACAAACAGAGGAGAATAAGGTACTGAACAGTTTTGTCTTTGCCTATTTTTATATAGATATAAAAAAATGGCAAAGAAAAATAATAAAAAATAAAAATAAGTAATACAACTTTTAATCAAAAAACTTAAAAAAAACTGATATTCGAGTAGGTATGTAACTCAATTTCCAATTTATTCAGCGAGAACTGCTAGTTTTCTCAGTATATTAGATTTCCTAAATTTTGATCGAAGCCTAAATAAGTCTTTATTGAGTATAAAAAGTTTCTTATATTAAAATACTAGCGACTCACCCTCGCTTCACTCGGGTTCGTCCCTAGGTTGATTTTCCATACAAACTTTCATCCCCATTTTCAACCCCTCAAGGGATGATTTCAGGAATGAAAAGTATTCTATGTCCTTCCTAGGGCCTCAAACTATCTATTTACCAAATTTCATCTAAATAAGTTCAGTAGATCCAAAAATTACCCCCTACAATCTCGCAAATTCACAAACTTTACCTCTTTATAATATTAGTATAGATAAAGTGCTCCTAACCGATTTTTATCACGATTTATCTCGCTGAGACTAGTCAATGTCAAATGCGCAGGAGTTATACTGAACAAGTTATGTATGATCATATACTCATACAAGACCACACTATTTTTTTTCTCTCTCAAAATTCAACAGGTGTGACAACAATTTGACATGGCTGGTAAGAAATCAGACTGACGATTGACGGCTTTACATGCTTTTCGAAACAATATGAAGATCACAAATCGTCGCTAACTTCTCTCCCTGCTATTGAAAATGTCTTAATAGGGAAACCCAAAAATTTTAATTGTCCCTAATCAGGACTCAGATTTATGACCTACAATAGAGCTATATTTGACATTTTAAATAAAACTATATTTTCGGATTTTTCCGCGGATTTACGTTATTTTGTGGGTAGGTGCCGTTTGTAACAACTACATATTGACCTTTGAGAAGTCTAAGACCTTAGTCTCTCCCGTGACTACGATTGCTGAAAAGCATTCGAAACTTAGGGAATGAAAAATCAAAATAAATCCGCGAAAAAAATCGAAAAGATTGTTTTATTTGAAACGATATAAAATACTTGAAGTATGACTGCGGATTCAGTTGTCGAATTCCGTAAATATTACTGATACTTCCGCAAAATAATTTTAATGATGCTTTTGAGCTTTTCCGCGCTAAGAGGATTCAGCAAAACAAGCTTTATTTAGCAATAGCTTTTATCAAAGTACGTCATACGGCAAGTTGATAATTATACATTATATAACTTTTCATAATTTGAAATTAACAAAGTAAATAGCAAATTTATATTGTTTCCATATGAGAAGTTGGGATTGTTCCCAATTATCTGTGTAGTTTATTCAGCTTTTATAATAAGTTAATGAGAATTTCCTGCATTCATAATTTTAATTGTATCCACATCATAACTACAAAAGTGGGTCTGTCTGTTGGTAAATGCTATAATTAGTCAGTAGTACTCTTTTAAGATAATAACTGCTAAAATAAGGCAGATAGAAATAAGTACAAAACTCTTAAGAAATAGTGATGTCGATTTTTCTTAGAGATGGTACATTGTATCTGATAATATGGAGATTAATATTTTATTTAATCTTCTATGAAATATTATAGGGGTGGTTTTTTTTAAATGAGATCGATAATTCTAAATAATATAGTTATTTAAATCAATAGTTGGTGCCCCCTTTTTCTTATAGTGTTATAATTTCGAAGATCTAATCTGACGACACGTTTGGCTCAGCTTATAGTGCCAGCCAATACAAATCAAAGTACACCGACCTCGAAAATATCTGATTAGGTATCTGTTCTAAATAAAAACTCCCATTTAGTTATTTTTTACTTTTTAGTGTCTGGAAGATGGTTTTTATGTATTTTTTTTTAAGTTTTTATGATGAATTTTGGTATGTGATAGTTGGTTACCCGTAACAACGTATATGATACTTTTTACTGCGGGAAAATATCTCATCTCTACGAACCCAAGCGGAGTGAGGGTGAGTCACTAGTTACCATATAAAAGCGTATTGTTACATGAGATCGTAAAGTGACCCTTGCCTAATATTTTAAGTAACAAGACTGTCGGATTTGACATCGCATTCAAAACATATGCGTATAGCGTATTTTACTTATTAAATAAAAAGAAAATTTTATTACATGTATGATAGTAGAAAACCTTCCTGTTTTGTAATCTCTTATCTACACTAATATTAAAAGGTAAAGTTTGTAAGTTTGTTAGTTTGTTTGTAGACAGTAATCTCTGGAACTACTAAACCGGTGTAGATAATATTTACTACAAAAATAGTTTGAGGTCCTGGGTAGGATAGAGGAGTTTTTATCCAGGAAATCATCCGTTAAGGGGGTAAAAGGGGGATGAAAGTTTATACGGGGAATCAATCATTTCTCAAGTAAAACAGTTATGAAACTGCTTCATACCTATATATTTTATGTCACTATATATATATATATATATATATATATATATATATATATAGTCTATCTATTACATACTACCGTTAAAACGTACCTAGTTACTTCCTATAAAACAGATTTAATGTTATAAAACCATACGAAGAAAATACTTTAGAAAATTCTGGAAATTCTGAGCTATAAGGCGTTAAACAGAAGTGGAAACTTTTATAAATACCGTGTTGTACGAAATTGTAAGCTTACTAGCGACTTACCTTCTCTTCGCCCGGTACTCCCTAGATACCTTTTGAATTTATAATATTGTATACATGTAATGCTACCTTTCAGCAAACTTAATTAAATATATAGATTATGAGCTGGAGTCATAGATTTCTAATAGTAATAAAATTCGCTAAATTCACCTAGGGATGAATACAAGCTGAGAAAGGATAAATCACTAGTAATATATTAAAAATTTCAAAAATCCTATAACCTATACGAGACTCGACCAAGACATGACCACGACCACTCTGTCAAGAGTGAACGACTCAGAATAACCTATTCATTGATGCCACTTCTATGAGCCTAAACACTATAATTCTGGTGTATTTTAGTAAAAAGTTTAGTATCTTGTATATTTCAGGTGACGCTGCAGCTTTAGGTTAAGTCATTGAAGTAACGTCTGTGCAAACTGCTCATCCTTTTACTGTCTAGAAAAGAACTGATAGCATGCAAACGACAGAATTGAGTTAAGGACACTCTCGATTAAGCCACCTTTCAAACAAAAAAAAATTAAAATCGGTTCATCCGTTTCGGCGCTACGATGCCACAGACATACAGATACACAGATACGTACGTTAAACTTGTAACACCGGTCTTTTGCGTCGGGGGTTAAAAAAATAATATGTAAGAATAGGGTAGAGATAAAAAAATCTAAAAATTGGTTTTACTTTGTTTTTTAGTCCTCACAGTAAGGATATATAAGGTTAATAAGGCTGAATTAATATTACATGAAACATAATATCATGTACTAGAGACTCACCCTCGCTCCGCTCGGGTTCGTCCCTACTTACGTTTTGTAAAGATTTCTCAGAGATGAGATATTTTTCCGCAAGACAAAGTATCCTATATGTCGTCCCGGATAACCAGCTATCATCATACCACATTTTATCAAAATCCCTCCAGTGGTTTTCCCGTGATGCGCTAACAGACAGACAGACAGACAGACAGACAGACAGACAGACAAAAATTCTAAAAACTATAGATTCGGCCTGTGTATCGGTAATAAAGTCTATTTCAATAAGATTTTCCAAAAAATATTTAATGTACAGATTCGGCTTAGTTACAATTTATTATGTGTAGGTATAGATATTTTAATGTTATTCTGAAACCGTACGAAATCCTCGTTACGTACGATTGACTCGCATCGATATTTTTACTAAACGATTAAATATTTATTGGGATAAAAATATATTTTTCCGCATTTGCATATAAAATTTAAAATTTCTAACAAATCGGTTTGCTACAAAATGAAATGTATTGAATTCTTATTTATAGCACAGTTCTCTACAGTTTGTATACGTTTTTAAACTTTCTGTAAACTTATAAAGTATTGCCAATGCTCTTAGCCTGAGTGAAGTTCTATTAAGGAAAACGTACGGAATTTTGCATCCTATATATTATTTTATACTATCGAATAACCCTGGTTTTGCTGGGGTACGACTTTAGGTCTATTTCTAGGTCTAGATCTAGTCTATCTGTGTATTACATTTCATCTAGTTTCATCAATTCATTCGTGAAGAAATTACGAACATATATACATACAAACTTTTGCATTTATATTAGTAATGAAATGTATTCGTTTTTACGATAGGACCGGAGAAATGTTCAAAAAGCTTTTTTTAGCAATATATTTAGCACTATATTGTTAATTAACGTATATATGTTAATAGCTTTTACAGAAGATAACACTTCTTAAAAACGTAATTGATCGCCTCCAGATAATTTCAGAGTTATATAAAATAAAAATATAAAATTTATTTTTATTATATAATAAATAAACCGAATATTCCACTAACTTACATCAGTTTCATTTCAAATTTTAAGACATTTATTTTATGACAAGTTTGTAACAGGATGTTTATTTGTTTAATTAATACTTTGTTAGATTTACGCGAATATTTGACATCTATCTCTAATATATAAAATTCTCGTGTCACAGTTTTCGTTGCCATACTCCTCCGAAACGGCTAGACCGATTTTGATGAAATTTTTTGTGCTTATCCGGTATCTATGAGAATCGGCCAACATCTATTTTTCATCCCCCTAAATGTTAGGGGTAGTCCACCCCTAAATTTTTTTTTTATTTTTTTAGACAAAATTTTTAATTTCTATTTTTTTATGATACAACATACAAAAATACATACAATCCTCAATTTTCACCCTTCTACGATCAACCCTTATTTTTTAATAGCCATTTTAGTAATAGGAAATTATTTATATGGCAAAACAACGTTTGCCGGGTCAGCTAGTATATACATAAAATGCTTTGTCCTGACTGACTGACTGATCGATCAACGCACAGCCTCAACCGCTGATCGTAGAAACGTGTAATTTGGAGGACATATTCCTTATACAATGTAGGCATCCGCTAAGAAAGGATTTTTCGAAATTCATTCCCTAAGGGGGTAAAATAGGTGATAAAAGATTGTATGAAACTCTGTCATTCTTAACGCGAAATGCACGAAAAGTGAAATTTAGCTTTAAAATAAAAAATAAGAAATATATGTATAAGATTTTTTTCAAAATTCATCCCTTAAAAGGGTAAAAGGGGGTTATAAAGTTTATATGGGCAAACAATTATTTATGATCAGAATTACTTGAAACTTGGTATTAATGGTCTTCAATACAATTAAATAAATACGTATTTTAGCATTTTTTGAAATTCATCCCATAAGGCTGTCAAATAGGGGATGAAAGTTTGTATGAAACTCTGTAATTGATGCACGGAAAACAGTATTTACTTATAAAATGAAAAGTAAAACAATACAAATATCATTTTTTTCAAAATCCATCCCTTAAAAGGGTAAAAGGGAGTTGTGATGTTTATATGAGGAAAAAACTGTTTTTGATCAGAATTACTTGAAACTTGGTATTAATGTTTTCTAATACAATTAAACAAACATGTATTGTAGATTTTTTTAAATTCAATCCCTTATTTTTTTCGTAGTTTGATCGCGGGCGAAGCCGCGGGTTCAGCTAGTTTTAAATAAAACTATCTTTTTGGATTATATCGCGGATTTATTTTGATTTTTGGTTCGCTATATAACATAAAGTTAAAGAGTTTTTTGTTTTTGTAGATTAAACGCGGGCGTAGCTGCGGGTTCAATTCAAGACTTAGAGTTAAAAATAAAAAAAAAAATCACAGCAATTAGTTCTTTTCAAATAGATGAGGATAAATTCATATACCTATGTTTTCCTTCAATAATTTTATTATGACCGAATTTCCGACCACTGAGCGAACGTTAGCTATAACTATACATTTAATTACATATTAATGTCTTCCATTATTTGAATTTAGCCCTTATTAACGTCCCACTGCTGGGCACGGGCCTCCCTTCAATACGAGGGGGATCAGGCCATAGTCCACCACACTGGCCAAGGGGTTGGCGGACTTCACATGTCTTTCTAAAACTTGCTAGGATCTCTCAGACATGCAGGTTTCCTCACGACGTTATCCTTCACCGTAAGGCAAGTGGTAATCATGTTAGAAATGATTCGCACATGAAAATATCAGAGATGCGAGACCCGGGATTTGGACCCGCTTCACTTGGTTTCCCAAGCGAGCGCGTTACCTTTGGGCTACCAATGCCCATTTCATTATTTACAAGTGAAAAAAATAAATAAATAATAGTCTTAAAAAGAAAAATTTTCCACTCTTCCCACCTAAAAGACGGGTTTATTCCACTACAACGCTTCAGGGAATGAAGGCGTTAATATATTAGAATTTCTCATACGGTGTATATACTTCCACGCTATATTTTACATTACCGCGAACATAACATATTGCAATTAGGCGCTACAATATGATATTATTACGTTGAGACATTACGTAAATTATTATAAATATTTCAAATAGCTTCGTGTTAGCTACATGTTTTACTTGTGTATTTATTTTAAAATTGTTTATACCATGTAGTATAAACAGAGATAAACAGTACGAAGTGATTAAATACTATACTAATATTATAAATGTGAAAGTTTTTAAGTATGGATGTATAGATATATGGATGTATGGATGTATATTTGTTACTTTTTAACGCCAGAACGGCTCAACAGATCTGGATGAAATTTGGCACAGAGATAGATTAGTCTGGAATAACACATAGGCTACTTTTTATCCCGGAAAAATGTGCGGTTCCCGTGGAATAGGTTTGTTTTATTTTTCCTAGAGGCGAACCCGAGCGAAGCCAGGGTGAGCCGCTAGTTTTCCATATTTTACTCTAAGCGTTTGGTTAATTTTAATTTTAAATCGTCCAATATTAATATCGAACCCATGATCTGTGATGTGTAAGGTAGAAAAGATATAGGTCATACTATGCCATAATAATTGTCAAAGAATTTCTCACATATAAAGTGAATAGACTGCAAAAAGATGAGTCAAAAGTAGAACTATGAATCAAACATGTTAATGCTTTGCCTCTTGGTAAATGATAAATTTAAAAGCTTTTAATTTAAAAGCTGTTTTATTCATATATTTTAAGCCAAAATGACTTCAAGCCAATCTGATTCAAAATAGGTACTATATTATTATGAAACTAGCGACTCACCCTCGCTTCGCTCGAGTTCATCCCTAGCTTGATTCGCCATAAAAACTTTCATTCCCCTTATTACCCCCTTAAGGGATGATTTCCGGGATAAAAAGTATCCTATATCCTTCCCGGGATCTCAAATTATCTTCTTACGAAATTTCATGTAAATTGGTTCTGTAGATCCAGAGATTACCCCCTACAACCTCACAAATTCACAACCTCACAAACTTAACCTCTTTATAATATTAGTATAGATTAACAAGTAAAAATTAAGAATATATCTAATCCAAGCTATAAAATTTATAGAAAATATAAAAAAAGTGCATTTGCAGAGTTTTAAACGTTAAATCGTTTAATTCCGGTAAAACGATGTAAAGAAAAATTTATGATCTCATAGCGGTCTAATGAAAAACCCACGATACTACTAGTATACTCGTATATCTATCTGTTAATACTAACTCGCATTTAAAGTCAGTATGGAATGTCGGGCGATTTAAAACGTTGGCATATTTGTCTAAAAAAGATTCTTAGTGAAGCCTCAATAGCGAAACTCGGTCATCTTATTTGTAACTGGCCCACCTACGCCTAGCGTAAATACCTTTGACGCGTGGGCGTACTCATTTTGTAACGGCTTAGAAGTTAAGAGCTTTATTTCTTGCATTGACTGTTAGATATTATGTCATATGCATTTTTAATAAAAGTAATCAAGATTACTTGATTTACAACGGATTTTATTTTTTTTTTATACAATTTTATGTAGTGTAATTATCTTGTTTTTCATGTTTTTTATAGTTAACATGATATAGGAAAAGTAATAAAACTGAACTATTACTCTGGTTATAGCCAAGATAAGTTATATCACTAACTAGTGACTCACCCTTGCTTCGCTCGGGTTTGTCCTTAGGTTATTTCCCCATGCAAACTTTCATCCCCATTTTCACTCCCTTAACGGATGATTTCTGGGATGAAAACTATCCTATGTCCATTCTAAGGTTTCAAACTATCTTCTTATCAAATTTCATCTATATCGGTTTAGTAGTTTCGGAGTTTATTCGTTACAAACAAACAAACTAACAAACAAAACCTTTCCTCTGTATAATATTAGTATAGATGTAATAAATGTAAAAAAAATGAATATGTGTTTGTAACTGAAATAGCTGTACAGCTTTAAATTAAATTATTTACAAAGATAGAGTATGACGTTTTGAAGTATCACCCAGGCTATACTAGCATACCTAAAAACACAATAGGTACCTAGGAATGTACTCGAGTAAGGCCATGTTAAATCGCAAGTAAACTACAATAATATTTGGTGAAAATTTTATCCTATAACATATTTACTTACAAAAAATACAACGCTTTAAAAAGAAATCAGACGGACGGACAGTACACGCCTAACAGTATTCCAACCAAATCGAGAGTAAAACTAAAAACAATGGCTACACTTTAATAATAATTTTACTGGCCCAAATATTTTACACAATACCACAACCCAAATATAAACAATCAACAAGTATACGCGGTAATAAAAGTAATTGACGATATAGTTGCGGCTTATACCTAAATGGCGATTTAATTATACACTTCAAACTGTAGCTGTAGTTTCCCTAAGTAGGTAATGGAAGAAATAATAAAGTGGTGAAAGCCAAGTTATTTCTCACGTACAATTTGTACGAATGTAATTCTTTTATAATGAAGCTCAAGTAAAGCATTTTTTTTTATGAATGGTCTGGCCATCTGGGTAGCTTATATAAAAAATTGGGCAAGTGTAAGTTTGACATACCGAGGGTTCCGTATTATGTAGAGTTTTTTTTCGGAGTTACATTGTATGTATGCTGTACACCCCTAGTTTTTGTGTTTCGTGATTTGACTGCAGAATTGTAAAGCGGCTAGTGTATTTTAAACATCTACTTAACGAATTTTAGCCGTATAACTAGGGTTGTCAACATTTCTTTGGCAAAATATAATAGGTATTTTTCAAAATTTGGTATGAAAAATATAGTACACTTCAAAAAAATATAGTACTTTATGGAAAAAAAAACAAAAAATAAACAAAGATATATTTGTTACTTATTTTTTTTAATAAAAACAAATTTTTTATCGCACTTTTCGCATTTCTTAACATTTTATTGTCTAAAAAAAAGTGTCATCGTATGCTTTATTACATTCAATTTTAAAATTAATGTAAATCAAAAGCTCGTTTTTTATTAATGAGACACTTCTTCTGTATCTTTCTTATTTTTAAAATGAAGGATTTGTTTTTTAGATTTCAGTAATGAAAATATAGTATTTTTGCGTACTATATATATATATATATATATATATATATATATATATATATATATATATATATATATATATATATTACTTCAACAGAACCGAAATATAGTACAATACTATATATTATAGTATGGTTGGCAACCCTACCTATAACTCCAGTCTCCGAATGAAATGATTGTGGCATATGTATATATGTATGTACATTGTACCAACATACATACGTTTTATTGAGATTGCCTTGTAACAATAACAGCAGGCTAACGTACGTTTTGGAACAATATAATTTTGTTAGTCTGTCTTTAAGATTGAAATTTAAATATTCTACTACACTGTAAAACCGAAACTCCATAGTAAATCTATATCTATACATATTATAAAATTCTAACTAAGCCGAATCTGTACATTAAATATTTTTTGGAAAATCTTATTGAAATAGTCATTATTATCGATGCAGAGGCCGAATCTACAGTTTTTAGAATTTTTGTCTGTCTGTCTGTCTGTCTGTCTGTCTGTCTGTCTGTCTGTCTGTTACCGCATCACAGAAAAACCACTGGAGGGATTTTGATGAAATTTGGTATGATGATAGCTGGATATCCGGGTCAACATATAGGATACTTTTTACCGCGGGAAAATATCTCATTTCTGAGAAAAAATACAAAAACTGGTTGGAACAAAACCACAATAATACTATCTGTAAATAGTTTAGCAAGGTAACTTACTAAATATGGTAAAAACTATTAAAAATAGCTTATCTTGCAAATCAAATTATCAATAGTGCTATTTTATCCATTAAAATAGTTATTTTAATTAATATATACTTATGTGTTATTTAGATACTCGACAATAGATGTCGCCATGAGTTTTTAAAATACGTAGTTTTAATTCCCAAAAAATGAATGTACGCATATGACCTTTCTACAATTTTATTAGAATTACTACTACATTATCCGGAGCCCCCGCCCGTGTTCAAATTTTCAGTAAAGCAAACTTTTTGGCTTTATAAATTAGTAACTATACATATAATAAAATTGTCACTAAGCCGATTCAGTAAATTTAATATTTTACTTAAAATCTTATTGAAATATTCAGTATTAGCGATATAGAGCGATAGATAATGAAATTTGGTACGGTGATAGCAGGTTATCCGGCTCAACATAGAGGATACTTTTTACCGCAGGAAAATATCTCATTTCTGAGAAAAAATACAAAAACTGGTTAAAATAAAAACACGATGATATTAAGCAAGGCCACTTACTTATATATGTTAAGACTATTTAAAAAAGCTTATCGTAAAAGAAATATCAATAGCGTATTTTATTAATTAAAATAGTTATTTTAATGAAAATTTATTTATGTGTTATTTAGATATTTGACAATAGATGTCGCCATGTGTTTTTAAAAAACGTAGTTTTAATCCAAAAAAAATGTGCCTTTCTATGACTTTATTAGAATTATTACTAAATTATCCGCGGCCCCGCCTGTGTTCAAATTTTCAATAAAACAAACATTTGGCTTTATAAATTAGTAATAATTTGTTGGCCGAAACAATTTTCGAATGAAAGTATTTGTAAATTTTTATTGTTTAGTAAATAATGTTAATTTTTTAAATCTTTTAATGTAAAAATTGGGCAAATGCAAATCTAACTCGCGTATTATAGGTTTCGTATAGCAAAATACTGTTGTTTTTCTTACTTACGTGTTTTGTTAGGTTAACACTAAAATAAATACGAATAATATTTATGTTTCCACAATATCGACTCATTTTATCAACCGTAAAAATAAGTTCGATTCATATTATTTTATAACATTTTATGGAAAACAAGTTTATGTCTGTTAAACTGTCAAAGCGGGTAACTAAAAATATTCCATATCTCAAAAACTATGAAAAAGTATTTTAGGAACTGTTACACCTCAACTTTTTTAGTTGTTTTTGACACCATTTCTTGGAAGGTAAAGGTTTAAAGGACACAATAAAATACTTACGACTTTAATCATATTAACCGTGTCATATAAAATAATAAAAAGTATTTGCTTAGAATATTAAATTAATCAATAGCTGTCTGTTAGTAAAACATGAATAAAATTAATTCCGTAGTTTGAGAGTTTATCGCCCAAAACTAAACAAACAAACAAAACAAAAGTATGGAAAACAAAATGTGCAATATTACTAAATCAAATATGAGATTAACGGAGGAACCTTTGTGACATTGTCAATCACCGCCATTATTTACCAATCATAGGGTGCGCAATGAAATTGGTATATATGTAAGAGTATACTAATATGTAAAATCTAAGAATTTGGCTTTGGTCATATGAACGCGGGCGGAGCCGCGGGAAATGCTAGTCAATATATATAATAAAATTCTGAGTGAATCTGTACATTAAATATTTTATGGAGAATCTTATTGAAATAGTCATTATTTTCGATATAGAGGCTGAATCTATAGTTTTTAGAATTTTTCTCTGTCTGGATGTCTATCTGTCTGTCTGTCTATCTGTCTGTCAAAGGATCACGAGAAAACCACTGGATTGCGATGAAATTTGGTATGATGATAGCTGGTTATCCGGGTCAACATATAGGATACTTTTTACTACAGGAAAAAATGTCACCTTTGAGAAATGTATATCTGAGAATATTAACCGTTAAAACGTATCTAGGGGCGAACCCGAGCGGAGCGAGGGTGAGTCGCTAGTTTATCTGTATGAGTAGATTATAGGCACACTTCCTATGTCGATCGCAACGTATGACATTCCACTCTCTCAAATTTTGTGAGGGCATTTCATATGTCGTAAGTGGTCTGTATCGGAATATTTCTCTTCAAAGGGTCAAAAGGTACGTTTTGTATACGACTGTACGCGTTTGAAGTTTGTTAGTACGGAATTCTAATATTCTATATTTTCCACTTTGTAATTTTGTTGAAATATTTGTTATTTATTGTAAGGTATAATGTATCCTATTTTTATTTTCTAATACATGAATACCTCGTGTTACGTTGTTTGTGGTCGCACCCTTCCGAAACCGTTCGACCGATTTTATTGATTTTTTTTGTATATTTGGTAAGTATGAGAATAGATCGTAAAGTATTTTTCACCCTCCTACCCCCACCCCCTTTTTTAAATCGCGATTTTAGTATTTTTATGAACAATATTATATAAATACGTAGCTACGAACCCGAACGAAGCGAGGGTGAGTTGCGGTATAACAAAAAAGCCAAAGAGTTTTTTTTGTAGATTGAACGTGCAACTTGTTTTGATATAAAATTATAGTAATCTTATAATTCAGTATACTTAATTATATTTTTATAATATACCTAAATATTTACTACTCGCATAGCGTTATTTTTTGTGAGTAGATTTTCCTCAAATTTCAATGAAGAAACTAAAACTCTAATATCAAAAAAAAAACATGGATAGTAGATAGTTACAGAAATTAGCGCGTTTAAATAAAACAATCTCTTCATCTTTATAATATTACCTTAAAACAATGTATGCTACTTACGTTAAAAATACATTGACCTGCTGCTGTAATAAGAGCAGACAAACAAACATACATTTGCATTTATAATATTAGAAAAAAAAATGTACTTAATATACGAGTAAGTGAGAGGAATATAATCCTTCAAATTCTGGTGGGTAGATAAATATTTTAGACAGTATATTTATTGGGGCACCATTCATAAAACCTATATGTGTTTTTTATCTCAACAGATAGTTTCAAGGAAAATTTCGACATTTATTGGCAGTATAAAAGAGTTATTGCTATACCCACTATTCTCTTATAAAAATATAAAAATATATACATAATATAATACTTATAAAAATAATTTATGTTTGTTAGTTTTGCAGGTTTAGAAATCAACTTTATGGTTTGTTTCGAAAGTAATAAGCTTAATGGTATGTCATCGTTTGTGTAAGTAAGTTTTTATGGAGAGTCCTTAGTTTGATAGGATTTTTATGTAAAGACTTTGTAAATTACTTACCATAATGGTACTTATTAGGCTTAGTATAATATGATGAAATTTATAGGAATTATCATACGCTTAGATATAATACTAAAAAGAAATAGAATATTAATTCGTGTGTATGTATCAGGGTTATTGGAAAAGCTATACCTATATAGCTAACCCGTGATTGGAGTGCAAACATTCGTGCTTATCACACAAATGAATGCCCCAGCGGGACTCGAACCCGCAACCGCTGGCACAGCAAGTAGGGCAACACTACAATCTGAGCCATACGTGTCGTCGCGTTTCGCGCATCGCGTATATTGTACGGACTTTATTTTGTACTGTATTAGTTTAGATATTACTAGCGACTCACCCTCACTTCGCTCGGGTTCGTCCCTAAGTACATTTTGACGGTGAGTAAGAAATACAAATCTTTTAATTTCTCGGCTTTTCTGTCCTATAATATGCATGTATTATACATATAAACCTTTCTCTTGAATCACTCTATCTGTTAAAAAACCGCATCAAAATCCGTTGCGTAGTTTTAAAGATCTAGGCATACATAGGGACAGACAGATCACAGACAGCGGAAAGTGACTTTGTTTTATAATATGTAGTGATAAACGGCTGATTTTAATGCTATCATTAACTAGGATTGGCTAAGATCAGTCAGTCAAAAATATTATTGCTTCGAATTTTGATAAAACTACAGTAATATAGCCTATATATAGTAACACAGGCTATAAATTTTAAAGCTATGATTATACGTCATAATCAAACTACGCGTGCGGAAAAACGCAAAAACGCAAGTTCTCAATAAATCTATTTATTTTCTAACAAATTAATACAATTAAATGGCAATTATCGATATACCGTCAAAAAATTAAGTCTTTATGCATCATGGGATTTCCACTCAATTTTTTGTTGTTTAGGTAAAAGAGTTTCAAATAAAAAAAATCTTGGCGCGTGTTTCTCATCCGCTAAAAAGAGTTGCTAAATAAATATTATGTGTATATAAAAACTGATAGCGGGTTCTAGTAGCAAAAACGTACTAGTCAAGTCTTTACAATTTAAATGGTACCCATTCTTTGACAAGATTTGGTGCTATGTGGAACAAAACGTGTTTATTGTTATGTTGAGAAATCGAGTGAAGAAATTAATTGAAAAATTTTGTAATATCTCCAACGTTATTTTGAAATTCGTGTAAACTATAGAAATAGTTACGATTATTATAGTAAAGAAAATATCGAGTTTATTATTTTTTTATTGGAAATAGGCTTACATTTGACCTTCATCTTAGCTCGAAGGCATAGGTAAGGTCTGCGATCGAGTTTGCTCAAGAGAAGCCTGTTATCACGCACCTTAAAGAGTTTCAGGCTGTGCGCAATTACGCGTTAATACTTAATTTATGAGATATTTGACATTTTAAATATCTTTTCAGATTTTTCGTTGACTTATTTATTTTAAAATAAAGCAAGATAACCATGAAAATTTTAAACAAAAGTAAAGTAGTGAATAAACGAGGCAGTAGTAGCTTAGTAATAACTCACATGCTTGGGAAATCAAGTTAAGTGCGTTCAATAGTGAGTCATTAAAAAGAGCTAAATACAACAAGAACAAGTTATAAATATTTGCGACGAATTTGTGTAACAAACTCAAAAACATATACATACACTCGAATAGAATACTTCCTTTGTAAAGTTGGCCAAAAATAAACGATTTCCGCTAATTTACCGCGTGTGATTACTTTCGAGAAGAGCGGCCATAATTTTTATGACCAATGGTTCGATGGTACGCTTAAGTCTAAGTTAAATGGGATAAGCATACATATATACATTATACATATATACATTAACATAATATAATATCAATATATTTCATTTTCTATACAAATTTTGCTAAACCCTTCAACTATTTTAAGGGACGAACATCAAAAAAAACCCTATAAGGCTACCTACATATGCTATTATAAACATATTTATTTAATTTCTTTTGTTCAAACGGGCTGTTACAAATGATATGAAAAAAAAAGTTTACGTTCTAAATACAAGTTGTATACAAAGCTTTATTACAATAAATGAAGTATTTTCTACAAAGGCTTGTAAATGGTATTTCTAAAGATAATAGAAAGAGCAGATTTAGTTTTTAATCTGCTATCATCATTAACTAGAGATGTACAGCTTCTTTTCAAGGTAAATTACTTGACCTTTCAGGAAAATATTACAAAAGCGTGCGGGGATTTCATTTCTTAGAAATAATTTTTCAAGCTAAATTTTAATTTGCATTATAATTAAAATGGCACTGTCTGTGTATTCCAGTTTGTTTCGCTAGTAAATTAATTATGCTAAATGACTTCGCTTTAAAATTTGACTAAGTAATATATAGTAAATAATTTTAATTCTCAGCTCCAAATACTTATACTTGCTACTATAATATTAGTATATATATAAAATATGTTTGTTTGTTTATTCGTCTATAACGTTGGAACGAAGTCAAAAATATCGTTTTTTTTTTTATAAAACTAAAATTCTAAATATTAAAGTCGATATTTTCTATTTTTTTAAAAGAACAATGCAACCTTTTGTATGGACTGGTGGCATCATTTTTTTTTTACTTTCACCAGTAATGAAACTTACATCATTGTGTATTCAGCCCTTTTTAACGTCCCACTGCTGAGCACGGGCCTCCCTTCAATACGAGGGGGATCAGGCCATAGTCCACCATGCTGGCCAAGTGCGGCTTGGTGAACTTCACATGTCTTTCTAAAACTTGCTAGGTTCTCTAAGATATGCAGGTTTCCTCACGATATTTTCCTTCACCGTAAGGCAAGTGGTAGTCATATTAGAAATGATTCGCACATGAAAATATCAGAGGTGGGTGACCCGGGATTTGAACCAACTTCACTCGGTTTCCCAAGCGAGCGCCTTACCACTGGACTATCACTGCGTATATCATTAATAGAACGCTATGTAAGAAGTCCATTTAACAAGAGACTAACTCGCTAAACCACGAACCAGAGATATTGTGTTTGCTATTCCTTTTTATCAGGCGCATTTTTTTTATTTTTTAATAAATTTTTACATAATTGCCAAAAAATTGCATACTCATTTATAACTGATTAATATGATAGTATGGCATATTATTATGTTATTACTAGCGACTCACCCTCGCTCCGCTCGGGTTCATCCTTGGGTTACGTTTTAACAGTTAGTATAGATTTCTCAGAGATGAGATATTTTCCCGCAGCATAAAATTATCCTACATGTTAACCCGGATAACCAAATATCATCATACCAAATTTAATCCAAATCTGTTCTGTGGGTTTTTCGTGATGCGTTCCCAGACAGACAGGTAAAAATTCTAAGAACTATAAATTCGGCCTCAATCGACAATAATGACTGTTTCAATAAGATTTTCAAAAAAAAAAATATTTAATGCACAGATTCGACTCAGAATTTTAATATATGTATATTTTACTTATACTTACATTTAATTTTAAACGATAAATTAAACTCTACGCATAACATTTTTTTTAATTTAAATAAAATGACGTACGAAATGATCTTATACGAACTAAAAGTAAACGTCATTTCAAATTTTCGCTAAAGTAAAGCAAGCTGTCATCACAGATACAAAAGGCTAACGTGAATTTTCAGGGCAATACCAACTGAAAAGTACTTGAATTATCGTGACAGAATCTTAAAAAGGTTTTTCCCATTCTGGAATACGGTTTTCCGACGCATATATTTGCACCCTCATTACTGTTATACGTTTATTTGCTTATCTAGCTTTAATATCCTAGAAATATGTTTGACTAGCGAATCGTCCTAACTTCGCTCCAGTTTGCACAATATCCCACTATACTTACCAAAGACTCTTTACCTCTGTTTAAATTGATTATTTTTAAATTATTGTGTAATAATATGTAGAAAAATACCATTTGAGAGACTTTTGAGACATCAAAAACCTTAGTCTATAGGAGATACTACTATAACTATGCCTGTTGTAAAGCATTCAAACATTCTGTCTTCTATCCTATGTGCGTAGTGGTAGCTCATTTGTAATGAGCTTGTTTGTTAAACCAAATGAATCAGGTTCAAACCACGTTACTGCTAAGTAGGCCTTAATTAAGACCCGAGTTTAAAAAAAAGGAAAGTGGATTTCATTCCCGATACCACAATCTGAATTACATAATCAATATACATATTTATCATTTAGCTGCTCATATAGTAGCTGAACTTACAATTATTAGTTTTCGAAGGACGCGAAAATTCTGCCAAAGCGAATTGAGTCGAGGCCCGTATCTTGTAGTGGGATGATAAAAACCTCTCAGAAAGATTTATCCTCCAAGAACATTTTTCCACTCCGCGGGTTAAATCTAGTCTATACGATTTTCGAATAAAGCGCCTATCTTTGAATATATCGTTAAAATATAAGCTGTACTTTTGCAATCCTTTATCCTTTAGAAGACTTGTTTTCCAAAAAAGCGAATATCTTTTCCCCAAAATCCTCAACCATTAAATCGATCAATACATTTTTTTAAAAGTTAGCTGAGTAAACATACGAGATATTTCATTGATGCTTTAAATACCACAGCTATGAGTAAAGAGGCTCAAGAACTTGTACCTCGGTGAAGGTCTGATTAAAACAACCGTATAAGTTTGTGGTCACACGTAGAATTTTTGTTTTCTATTGTAAAGTAGGTATATCTAATTATTTTTATGTGATAAAGCCATTTTTTTTTAATGTTGGGCAATGCATTCACTCATACCATCTGTAGACATACAGGTGGTTATGTGTGAGTCACCGGCTAGAAAAGCCAGTACTACCTACTAAAACCCAACAAAATCCTCCTCCGTCTTAACGGGGTGTCGCAGGATCGCTTACACACTCAACTACGATGCCCCGACGGCAGGTCTGCCAAAGCAGACCACAAAAACCATGGGGTTGCTCCACAGTCCACTCTGCTATCAGAGAAGTACCAGGACCAACACGCATGGTACACCACCCACCGAAGTGGGCTACCTCCCTATACGTTTCTTGGCTTCGAACCCGGCTGAACTGCCAGACGCTGAACTGCCATGAGCCCCAAAATGAACGCACGTTGGGGGAGAACTTGGAACTCCTGTGACCCTTACATGGAACCCTAGGGTTCCGCGGACCACCATTCGTAAACCGCAGGTCTGCTCTATAACAAGAACAAAAAAATGTAATAAAATATTTTTTATTAATAAATACACAACAATTTGATTTAAAACTTCATTCATATACATTTCAAACTAAAATATGCAAGTGCAATATCCAAATTATTTTATTGCGTGCAATAAATCAAAGCTAATGTAAAATGCATGTAACGAAAAACATTATCTTTTAGCACTAAATGTTATTATTCGTTAAAAAACCAATTTAAGAGAGTGTTGTGTTGGGGTGATAATTTTTTACGTTATTTTATATTAGAGGGGTTTACGTTTTAAAACTTTATATCATTTAATTAGACTATACTGCGGAATGGAATGTGTTTCATATGTTTTTGTAAAGACGCAGCTTCGATTATTGTTCGAAGATAGATTACGTATTTGTTTCAAATGGTAATCGAATCCTATACCCTGTTATAAATTATAGACACCTTTTGTTCATTTAAATATGTAATTTATCAATATATCTCGTTAATTAACTATATGTTATTGATTTTGACATTATATTAATACTTCTTTTTGCCGCTGACGAGTATACAACCCCTACTTAATATTATAAATGTAAAATTCACTCTGTCTGTTCTTTTCACGCTTAAACCGCTGAACAGATTTCGATATAATTTGGCAAGGGCATATAAATTTAACCCGGAAGATGGGTTATTTTTGATCCCCGCCCTAACTTACCACGCAAGCGATGTTGCGGGCAATGGAAGCCATTAACAAGAGAATCGAATTAGTAATATTATAAATGAAAGAGTTTAGTGAGTTTTTACGTTACGTCTTCGCACCGTAATGTATTTGAGTGACAATTTGGAATAGAGTTTATATTTGGAAAAACAAGATGCTAATAGTAAAACCATATTAAAGAACCGTATTAAAGAATCTACCTAATAAGAGGAGTCTCGGGTAGAAACAAGTAAAGTAATATTTGTGTATTATACTAATATTATAAAGAGGTAAAGTTTGTGAGTTTGTGTGTTTGTGAGTTTATGAGTTTGTGACGTTTTAGGAGGGGGAGGGGGGGATCTCTGGATCTACCGAACCGATTTAGATGAGATTTGGTAAAAAGATAGTTTGAGACCCTGGGAAGGACATAGGATCACTTTTTATCCCGGAAATCATCAAATAAGGGGGTGAAAATGGGATGAAAGTTTGTATTGGGAAGCAAGCTCGGGAAGAATCCGAGCGAAGTGAGGGTGAATCGCTAGTAAGAAATATAATTCATTTTAAATATTTTTTTTATATATAGGTATTTAGTGACTTTTGATGTGTCCTCTCGTTCACTCTTTCAATGCTCTATATAAAAATGAAGATCAAAACTCAGCCAACGCACAGTGTAATTTAGATATTTTATTCAATCACAAAAGTATTATATATAAAGTTTTTAATTAAAATATACATGACAGTTCACTGAAATACAAGTATATCATTAAAAGAAAAGGGATCCACACTTAAAAAATATTTTTGAAATAAAAGCCAGCCATATTTATCACAATTTCACAGCAGTTTAAATTCATTTTGTCCATGTTACAAATGAAAATAAATTTATAAAAGAAACTACGGTTTTCATTCCCGTAAAGTTTAACGCACCCTAAACAAAACTGGTAACGAGTGATGGGTTAAAACGTCGCAAAACAGTACATAATTTACTACAAAATCTTAGCATAGGAAAAATTATCTTATTTCTTATAAATTTAAAGCGAGAATCGTTTGAAGAGTTTATTTTTATGACTTTTTCCATCTAAGTTGTTTTACGTTTCAGCCACGCGATAAAATGTTCGAGCTAAACTCGACTTTATTACTGTACAACATGGTATATATTCGTTCGAACAAATTACGTCGTTTGCGTCCATTACTTAAGGTGCACATGTACTTCAGCATAACAGGTTTGCATCTACCTTTTCCCAGATGTTTTAACTTTTTGCCTGATGTGACTTGTAGCGGAATAAGAAAATATTTCTTTTTACTCATAATGAATGAGTCAGCGCTATTTAAAATTTTGATGTGCAGATTGTATTGAATCTGTTCGACAGCTTCCATTAAATTGCATTGTGGGTGCATATTTTTAATGACTGTAAGGTTTTCTTTGAAAATAATATTTTCGAATTTATGTACTCGGACATGTTTTCTATAGAGTTTATAAATTCGATCAATTTTTATTATGCTTAGTTATTGGATATTAAAAATTGTAAACAATATTTATTTATTCTTATAGTAAACTAGTGACTCACCCTCACTCCGCTCGGGTTCGTCCCTACTTACGTTTTAACGTTTAGTATAGATTTCTCAGAGATGAGATATTTCCCCGCAGTAAATAGTATCCTTTATGTTGACCCGGATAATGAGCTATCATACCAAATTTCATCAAAATCTGTCCAGTGGTTTTCTCGTCATGCTTTCCCAGACAGACAGACTAAAATTAAAAAAAACTATAGATTCGGCCTCTGTATCGATAATAATGTCTATTTTAATAAGATTAAAAAATAAATTAATATAATTTAGAAAAAAAAAAACACAATATAAAAACATAATTATGTACCTCTTTTAAAGGCGGTCAAAAATACATTAAAAATTTAATAAAAGTTACACTACAAATATTGGCACCAATTACGTGTCGTTTGGTTATTTTTACTATAATTTCTGAAAAAAAAAACACTGGAATTGTATACTCGTCTTTTGTTATAACACGAAATTAGTAGCATGCAACTGTAATCACCAGGTTTGAACCGTCACTGCAGTAAACCTTATTAGGTAAGTTAGCTTTAAAACTATTGCAATCATCTTTATGAGGCATACCAAATAACTGTTAGATACAAAACTAGATTAACTTTAACTGTTCATAGAACACTAATGTGTTATTTGCACGATCCATAAAGAAAGTATTTGAGTTAATTCTGCAATAATGATCTTTATAAACTTTTTAATGATGGCTTTCTATATCTATATATCTATACTAATATAGTATTATAAAGAGGTAGAGTTTGTTTGTTTGTCTGTTTGAACGCTCTAATCTCAGGAACTACTAATCCGATTTGAAAAAATCTTTTTGCATTAGATAGCCCGTTCATTGAGGAAGGCAATAGGCTATATGTCCTCCTGACCGATTCCGGCCACGGCGGCCAATCTCATTGAGACTAGCCAACTGCGCAGGAGATATTATAGTGCACAAGTGTACGCGCAGACACAAGTGCACTCTGTATTCCTCTCACTCTCATACTCCGGTGGGACGACTACTCGTCACGACCCGTGAGAGTTAAGCAGGACCGACGGTTTCACGAGCTAATTCTTGAGGAATCTTAAACTACGTAACATCACGTTCTGAATTTTAATATCAAAACAATTATACATAAATAGACTACGCGAGTGGAGTCGCAAGAAAAGCTAGTATATAATACAGTGAGATAAATGTTGCCAAGCATTTCTCTACATGCCTATGCAAGTCACGCTCGACTACTCGTAGGTACTAGTAGAAAAAACAAACTTGAATTGCCAGTTGTCACTGATACGTGGTGTCAGGTTCGATACAGCCAATCGGCTTTCACGTACGTGAAAACAGGATACTGGTGACAATTTCTAAATATTATAGTATACATTTTTCATGGCGTAATGGGACATTGACTATGTAATATCTTATGGGACGTTGGATATCATGGGTTCGATTCGCAATGTTGGTAGTAATGAATGAAAAACGAATATCTACAATGTATTATTAAGTTTTTAAGCAATGTCGAAGTTAGGAAGTCGTATAAAAAGGCCGGTTTGTCCTTTTAACCCATATTGAGATTTTATATCAATTTGTTTCTAGTCTTGCAGGCTAAGCTAGTACTAGATTATGCTTTCTTCAAGAATGCGTTGAAGTATATTTAAGGGTCTGATCAGAGCCAGAGGGTTTCGCTAGCAAATAATAAAGCCACAAAGAGAAATAATAACTATTCACAAATAGGCGAGGCCCTTGCATATAATTATTAAAAAAATGTCTGTCTGTATAAATGCGTTTTTAAGTTATTATTATTATATAAAAAAAAATATTACTACAGACAATATAGAGCTGTTTTAGAGCTGAGCATTGTCCATAATACGAGTATTTTTTTATTCATTTTTTTTTGCATTTATAACTAATGTTAGTATGAGATAATATACCATGCATGAATCACCGTTAAAGCGTGACTATAAAGAATCAATACTTTTAAGATGCTGTATGCGGTACAGTTAACAAGAAAAAATTATTATTTCTAGCAAATAAAACATTATTTACATTATTTTTGATATTCAATAATAATTTCAATTATTTTCATAATTTAACATTAAAATGAAATAAAAAATTGAACTATATCTAATTCCACTCCTTGCCTCTTTATGTCTCTGTTCAAGTAAAACTAAAAAAAAACGTCTATTAATGAGTTAGTCAGTAATATAGCTTTTTATTATTCTCAATAGTTTCAAATTAAAATGAGTATATTAGAAACTAATGACTCACTCTCGCTTCGCTAGGGTTCGTCCCTAGGTGATTCTTTAAATTGACATATTATCTTTTTTCATTTATGAACTGATTAAAATAAAAAAGAACTAAATAATAATTGAAGCTTACTACAATATTGGTGAAAACTGCACCCAAATCGGTTAAGCCGTTTCTGACATAAGCACGCACAAATGCACAGATAAACAGCCAAACAGATAAAAATTTAAAAATCATTGTTTTAAGTTCTAATGCATTAATAAAGACCCTCAAATATAGTTTTTCTCAAATATTTTCCACGTACAGATAGCGGTCAGTTACACTTTTATTATGTATAGATTGAGTTCCCAATCACATCATATACACTATATAACGCGACATCGAGTGAACACTAGATCGTCATAATGTATATTTCCCTCTCTTTGTCTAGCTTTATTGCATATCATTTGGGAACGTATATATATATATATATATATATATATATATATATATATATATATATATATATATAGTACCTATTATAAAAGAAATGTCTCCATATTTCAATCTCCATACAAATCAAGTGCTTTAAATAACAATATTATATTTATTTCAAATAAAACGTTAAATATTCATGTAAATCTAAGAAAAAATTTCATTCATATTTATGTAAATTTATGCTTATAAATTTCTCATAAACATAATAATTTATACCCATTTTTGTTGTTGACTGTACAATTGGAAACAAAAATAGCGGAACGACAGGTGCAACGGACACACAACCTGCTTTGACTTGTCGGGAAGCTATCCAGCCAGATTGTATGTATTTATATACATACATATGTATTATGTATATAGTTATGTACAAAAGTTCATCTGGTAGACATCCGATATAAGTTTCTAATACGTTTGGTTTAAAACTTTTAGGAGACAGGATATTTTTTCTGATAATTTAAAAAGGTAGGTATAATATATGACTGGAGTATAATATATGACTGAGTTCTTAAACTTTTATTCAATTTTAATCTTTAATTTCGTGGCTTCTAGGAGTACCTTTGGGCACAATTTACTTCGCTAATGTCGCTTAGAAAGGAGAAGGCACATACATAGAATGTCCGGTAAAAAAGGAGAAAAAAAAACACTAATCTGATCTAATGAGAAAAACTAATCTGATTACATGTAGGAACAGAACAATTCGTTGTTAAATCAAGACCTACAACTATAATACATGGAGATAAAATAAAAATTACAATTGTTAGTACTAATAATCACATATTATTTTACATGTAATTACAATTTAATTTTATGACTTTTCTAAAAATTTTATCCATTTGTATATTATTTCATCATTCATTGTTAAGTATTTACCCCTTTTTTTTAATTTAATACACATATTATTATCATCAAAAAGAGTCAACCCACATATTTATTTCTAAGAAACAATTAGTTATGAATGTTGCATTCAATAGAAACAATACCCTTATTAGTTTTAGTGTTTTAAGAATTTCCTAGATACATATTTGTTGCAATCGTTCTAACTAAAATAAATAGCACAGATCTATATAGAAAAAAAGCCGAATTTTCTTATTTCATTTTATTTATTCAATACTAGGACTCACCCTTGCTTTACTTGGGTTCGTCCCTAGGTTTCTTCACCATACAAAATTTCACCCCCATTTTCACCCCCTTAAGGATTGATTTCAGGAATAAAAACTCTCCTATCTCTTTAGCAAATTTCATCTAAATCGGTTCAGTAGTTTCGGAGCATATTCGATAAAAACAAACAAACAAAACAACATTTTTTTCGTAATTATAATATTAGAATAGATAAAACAGAAAACAATGCTTTATAGTTGACTAACAGAACCTGCGGCTACTTTTTTAATTTTTTCTTAAATAGTTTTTTTTTAATAATTGTAGATCATTAGGAGGAGAAGTAGGAATGAATAATTTTAATTTATTGAAATCGGTTTTTCAAAAACTACATATTTTGCAATAATAATGTATTTTATACATAATTTTTGACGCACTAAAAATACAATTTATCACTGAAACATACAAGAAAAGGACAAACCATATCAAAATCGATTAAGCAAAGATAGGTTATAACATATAAGTACGAAGTAAAAACATATCTCATCCTTATAAAAACCTTATAGGCTTCCTGATGACTATTTGCGATGACTTTATATCTTCATCTCTCTCACACTACCAAGTTAATAGACTCAGTTCTCTAGAGAATTGCGTCTTGATGGAAAAAACTACTGTGCGCTAATATTAAGAAATATGTTTTTAACAAAAAACCTAATAATTTCTAACATTTACGCGAATATTTAATACTAACGACCCACCCTTGCTCCGCTTGGGTTCGTCCCTACTTACGTTTTAACGTATAATATAGATTTCGCAGAAATTACATATTTTTCCGCAGTAAAAAGTATCCTATATGATGACACAGATAACCAGCTATCATCATACCAAATTTCATCAAAAGCCCTCCAGTGGTTTTTCTGTGATGCGGTCACAGACATATAGACAGACAAAAATTCTAAAAACTATAGATTCAGCCCTTGTATCGATAATAATGTCTATTTCAATAAGATTTTCCAAAAAATATTTAATGTATTCAGCTTAGTTAGAATTTTATTATATGTATAGATTTTAAATGATTGATTGCTGAAAAGCATTCGAAACGTCGGGAATCAAAATGATTGCGCAAAAATATCCGAAAAGAAAACTTAATTAAAATTTTATGAGTTAATACGTGTGTGATATCTTTATTTGTATGATAAACATTCTACATTAAAATTAGCGTACATTAATTTTTAATCGGTCTGGTAGTTCCAGAGCTTAGCGTGTTCAAACAAATAGACAAACAAACAAATAAAATCAAACTGGTTAATTTATAATCCTTTTGTCCGCCATAGTAAGAGGAACGGATAAATGTAGACTGGACTTTTTATCCTGAAATATTAACTTATCCCGTGGGATAGAAATCTTTTACAAACTTAGCCGCTGAGAAGTTATCTCTGGCTTTATTATAATTATCTTCATTTTGAAATGATTGAGTTCTTTCTCTTGAGTTCTCGTTAGCAACTTAATGTAAATTTTCATATTAGCTGTTATATATAGCAAGGAACTTGTACATTCCGTTATACTAATATAAGTTTAATATGTTAGACCTCTATTCTCAGTTATGTTGAAGCTTAAGCTGCAGTTATTAATAGCTTTTCGTTTTGAAGCACAGTGAGAGAAATAGAAAGGTATTTAATTATAATACACTAGCTGTTCCTATATAAAAAAGTCGTGTTAGTAACACCATTTTAGTAGTTCTTGAGATCAGCGCATTCAGACGAACAAAGAAACAAACAAACAAAAAAACTCTGCCTCTTTATCATATACTATCTATTCAGTTCCTTTTAACGTCATGCAGGTTTCCTCATGATATTCTCCGTCACCGTAAGATAAGTGGCAATTATGTTGAAAATGATCCGCATATGAAAATATCAGAGGTGCAAGAAAGGGGATTTGAACCCACTTCACTCGGTGTTTTAAGCGAGCGCGTTACTAATGGACTACCACTGTCTATGAAAGCGCCAACAGCCAGGAGACTGTGAGGCTCTTAATCACTAAATCCCACAGAGTAACTCTATGGCCGCAATGCAATGGATCGTTGCAAGATCGCCTTCATAGCCAAAATATACTATACTAGCGAATCACCCTCACTTCACTCGGGTTCGTCCCTAGGCTGATTCCCTATACAAACTTTCATCCCCATTTTCACCCCCTTAAGGGATGATTTCCGGGATAAAAACTATCCTATTTCCTTCCCAAAGTCTCAAACTATCTTCTTACCTTTCATCTAAACTATTCGGAACTTATTCGGTACAAACAAACAAACAAAAAAATTTTTCCTCTTTATAATATTAGTATAGATGGAATTAGCATATAGAAACTTTATTTCGATAATGCGTTCCTTTGGAATAGAATTTCAATATTACAGTTAATTCAACAATACTTTAGTAAATTTTTAATAGATTGTGCTACACGTGAGTGGAGAAATCTATACATATAATGAAATTGTAACTAAGCCGAATCTGTGCATTAAATATTTCTTGGAAAATCTTATTGAAATAAACATTATCATCGATACAGAGGCCGAATCTATAGTTTTTAGAATTTTTGTCTATCTGTCTGTCTGTCACCGTATCACAGAAAAACTACTGGAGGGATTTTGATGAAATTTCTTATATTGATAGTTGGTTATCCGGGTTAACATATAGGATACTTTTTACCGCGGAAAAATATCACATTTCTGAAAAATCTATATTAAACGTAAGTAGGGACGAACCCGAGCGGATCGAGGGTGAGTCACTAGTAATAAATGAGGACGTTCACGGGCGAAGCCACAGACCTTTTTGGCCTATTTAGAACAAACCTTGTACCAAATAATTTGAAAGCCTTAGAAAACAGTATCCACTTACAAAAGAATTTATCCATAAACAACAATTTGCTCTTGACCGCATTTTCCACATCGGGCCTTTTCATATAAGAATGCAAATAAAAAAGTAACAACAAAAATACTTAAACACTGGCTAGGCCTTTGTATGATGCGAGCAGATAATTTTTTTTCCTTTGAAAGAAACTTTGTATGGTAACTTAAATTAATTTTCTAAATCTAATTACTTTATTGTTGTGTTAATTTTGCTTTAAGTGATATTTACTTGTGATTTTATAATCAAAATTATTTATACAAAGCTTAGAAAACTTGTATTTGAAAGCTTAAATTGAAAAGCTAAAATCGGGTTACTATTATAAATACGAAAGTTAAATAAATAAAATAATAAAAATACATATGTTGGGACATTAACACAGCACCACCTAGATCCATGGTAAGCTACGAGGCTTGTGTTATGGATACCAGATTGCTGATACACTACACATATATAACTGTTAATACATACATATTATAAATATAAACACCCATGACTGGAGTACAAACATTCGTGCTCATCACACAAATTAATACCCAAGTCACTATAAACTGAGCCAAACATGTCGTCAAACCTATATATGGGAATATTTGTTACTCCTCTACATTAAAACGTCTGGACGGATTTAGATGAAATTTAGTACTTAAACTAGCGACTCACCCTCGCTCCGTCGGCTATTTTCTCGCAGTAAAAAGTATCCTTTATTTTGACCCGGATAACCAGCTATCACCATACCAAATTTTATCAAAATTTCTCCGTTGGTTTTTCTGTGATGCGGTCACAGACAGACAGACAGACAAAAATTCTAAAAACTATAGATTCGGCTCTGTATCGATAATAATGTCTATTTCAATAAGATTTTCTAAAAAATATTTAATGTACAGATTCGGTTTAGTTACAATTTTATTATATGTTTAGATAAACCTGGAGTAACACATAGGCTAGTATTATTTAACTAGGGATTCACTCCAGCGAAGTGAGATTAAGTCACTAGTACTCTTATTTATAAATGTTTTTATAAAAACATATAGAAGATAGGCGACTAATTACTAGCATGTTTGAATGGTTTATCTTGCTTTTTTGTTGCGTTGACAGACTGTAGATAAAATCATGACACCATCTTGAAATATCTTATGCTAGATGTCATTTTACAATCGTTGAAGAGTAAAAATCTAAAAAATATATATGGGATTGATGTAGTTGTGTAACGATTAAATTAACAAATCCTCTTCTTACCTATTTAGTACTAGATGGATAATAAAAAAATATATCACTACATAGTATAAAACAAAATCGCTTCCCGCTGTCTGTCCCTATATATGCTTAGATATTTAAAACTACACAACGGACTTTGAGGCGGTTTAGATTAGATTTAAGAGGAAGGTTTATATGTATAATACATGCACAATATAGTGGAGAAACACTAATAATTTTAGAGGTTTCTAATGTGATATCGTAAATAAACACATTTTTTTGCGCTTACGTTGCAAACGCTGGCTGAACCCTACGAGATAGATCAAAATAATGTACTACAGTAATGTACACCTTAAAAAGGTCTACAAAAAAGTCCGCGATGGCATATATCTATCTCTTAAGGATACCATACTATATCCATTTTACTATATCCAAGCTTAGTATATTATACTAAAATTTTATTGAATTTTTATTCAAATTCTCAATTCCAAACACCATTAAATGATACATATAAAAATATGTACTATTTATAATATTTTCTTACTCTTATTTTATATTAAAGCCATATACTATTGATGTATATTAATTTATATACCAAACTTCCGAGAAATGATCAGCATCTTAAACCTGTATAAAACAAGTTTTCTAATGGCGCCAGACTAGTGGTTTGAACAATTTCCTCTTTAGCTGTGAGAAAGGTTTTTTAATGTTATTACTTTTGCTTGTCAAACACTATGTTATATGGTAATTTCAAATATATAGTAAAAAATTGCCATTTTAACGACTATTTTCATACAAAATTTATAGTTTTAAGGAATTTTATTCATGTTTACATAACATATAAAATTTTAGTGACTTAGTTATTAGTATCATAAAAATCAATATTTTTTATAACAAGTGTGTGAATTAGCGCTATGAATAACTATCAAATTTTTGCAACTTTAGCTATTAATCGGCAATTACTAATATTTTTGGCTTAATGGCTTAATAACTTATTTTGTTTGATTTGGATACTTAATTTGGCTTAATAATTACTAATAGGTATTTTTAGCCATCACATATTTTAAAGGCTATCCAAAGATGTCCTTCAAAGTTTCAGCTCAAAAGTACAAGTAGTTGTTGGGTGAACTACATTAAATTAGCTGTGTTATACAAAACTTGCCAGATCTAAAACGATGTTAGCTAATTATTGATAGCATAAAACTTCTCTATGTAAAGAAAAGACAACCGAAACATATATATATATATATATATATATATATATATGATATTTTTTTTTAATTTATTAATTTATTACGCATCTAAAGGATATAGAATAAAATTTTGTAAGGAAGTTCGTTATTCTTGAATTAATGAATACGGATGAGTCTTCTCGTTTAGTCATCATTGCAAAATATCGAACTGACCGTCTTCTATATAAATAGATTAAGACAAAACAGTTCAGTACCTTTTTCTCCTCTGTTTGTCGACCATTTTCTTTTCTTTTTTGTTTAGTAGCTATTGACGAGCCTTTAGTGTTATCAATAAAAAATAAAATGGAAACTGTTATTTTTATTATATATGTATACATAAATATTAATACGTGAAGCAAAAACTTTGTACCCCTTTTTATGAAAATTGCGCGGACAGAGGAGTATGAAATTTCCCACACTTATAGTTTATATAGAGAAGGAGTGCAGAATGCTAATATTTTTTTAAAATTATCCATAAAAAATACATTAAATCAATAAAAAAACATTACACAAACTACCATGTATTTGACACACACGCATATATACTCTTTTGTTTATTGTTAAAGTCTGTGGTCAAATTGAGAATAGATTAATCTATACATATTATAAAATTCTAACTAAGCCGAATCTGTACATTAAATATTTTTGGGAAAATCTTATTGAAATAGACATTATTATCGATGTAGAGGCCGAATCTATAGTTTTTAAAATTTTTGTCTGTCTGTCTGTCTGTCTGTCTGTCTGTCTGTCTGTCTGTCTGTCTGTCTGTTACCGCATCACAGAAAAACCACTGGAGGGATTTTGATGAAATTTGGTATGATGATAGCTGGTGATCCGGGTCAACATATAGGATACTTTTTACCACGGAAAAATATGTAATTTCTGAGAAAAAATGCAAAAACTGGTTGGAACAAACTACGATGATACTATCTGTAAACAGTTTAGCAAGGTAACTTACTAAATAATATGGTAAAAACTATTAAAAGTAGCTTATCTTGAAAATCAAATTATCAATAGCGCTATTTTGTCCATTAAAATAGTTATTTTAATTAATATATACTTATGTGTTATTTAGGTACCTATTCGACAATAGATGTCGCCATGTGTTTTTAAAATACGTAGTTTTAATTACAAAAAATATGAATGTACAGATATGACCTTTCTACGATTTTATTAGAATTACTACTAAATTACCCGTGGCCCCGCCCGTGTTCGAATTTTCGATAAAGCAAACTTTTTGGCTTTATAAATTAGTAACTACACATATAATCAAATTGTAACGAAGCCGAATCCGTAAATTCAATATTTTTCGAAAAATCTTATTGAAATATTCATTATTAGCGATATAGAGGCCGAATCTATAGTTTTTAGAATTTTTGTCTGTTTGTCTGTATCGCATCGCATCACAGAAAAACCACTGGAGGGATTTTGATGAATTTTGGGATGGTGATAGCAGGTTATCCGACTCAACATATAGGATAGTCTTTTATTTCTGAGAAAAAATACAAAAACTGGTTAAAATAAAGCACGATGGTACTATTAACATTTTAGCAAGGTAACTTAATATGTTAAAACTATTAAAAAAAGCTTATCTTAAAATAAATATCAATAGCGCTATTTTATTCATTAAAATAGTTGTTTAAATGAAAATTTATTTATGTGTTATTTAGATATTTGACAATAGATGTCGCCATGTGTTTTTAAAATGCGTAGTTTTAATCAAAAAAAAAAAGTACAGATGTGACCTTTCTATGACTTTATTAGAATTACTACTAAATTACCCGCGGCCCCGCCTGTGTTCAAATTTTCAATAAAATAAAGACAAACAAGCTTTATAAATTATAAATTAGTAACATATTAGTAATATTTTTTTGGTCGAAACAATTTTCAAATGAAAATATTTGTAAGTTTTTATTTTTTTAGTAAATAATGTTAATATTTTTTAATCTTTTAATTTAAAAAAAAAATTGGGCAACTCCAACTCGCTCATTATAGGTTTCGTATAGCAAAATACTGTGTTGTTTTTCTTACTTACGTGTTTTGTTAGGTTAACTCTAAAATAAATACAAATAACATTTACGTTTCCTCAATATCGACACTTTTTATCAACCGTAAAAATAAGTTCGATTCATAATTTTTTATAACATTTTATGGAAAACAAGGTTATGGCTGTTAAACTGACAAAGCGGGTAACAAAAAATATTCCATATCTCAAAAACTCTCAACTTTTTTAGTTTTTTTTTTTGGACATCATTTCTTGGAAGATAAAGGCTTAAAGGACACAATAAAATGCTTACGGCTTTAATCATATTAGCCGAGCCATATGAAATAATAAAAAGTATTTGCTTACAATTATTTACTTATTACACTTTCTTTTAAAATCGTTTTGGAAAATATTACTAACCAGCGCTAACCAATCCCTGTTTCGCGACAAATTAACATTAAGAAAAGTTACCATTAAGTAATTTATATAATCAGCTAAATATTAAATTAATCAATAGCCGTCTATTAGAAAAAAAATTAAAATTAATTCCGTAGTTTGAGAGCTTATCGCCTAAAACTAAATAAACAAACAAACAAACAAAACAGAAGTATAGACGTACATAAATGTTATTGCTAAAACAAAAAGTGCAATATTCCTAAATCAACTATGAGATTAACGTAACTATGAGATTAAAGGTTCCTCACCTTTGTGGTCTTGTCAATCACTGCCATTATTTACCAAGCATACGGTGCGCAATGAAAGTGGTATGTGTAAAAGTATACTAATGTGTAAAACCTAGAATTTAATTTTTGATCATCTAAACGCGGGCGGAGCCGCGGGCAATGCTAGTAAATTATAAATTAGTAACATATTAGTAATATTTTTTTGGTCGAAACAATTTTCAAATGAAAATATTTGTAAGTTTTTATTTTTTTAGTAAATAATGTTAATATTTTTTAATCTTTTAATTTAAAAAAAAAATTGGGCAACTCCAACTCGCTCATTATAGGTTTCGTATAGCAAAATACTGTGTTGTTTTTCTTACTTACGTGTTTTGTTAGGTTAACTCTAAAATAAATACAAATAACATTTACGTTTCCTCAATATCGACACTTTTTATCAACCGTAAAAATAAGTTCGATTCATAATTTTTTATAACATTTTATGGAAAACAAGGTTATGGCTGTTAAACTGACAAAGCGGGTAACAAAAAATATTCCATATCTCAAAAACTCTCAACTTTTTTAGTTTTTTTTTTTGGACATCATTTCTTGGAAGATAAAGGCTTAAAGGACACAATAAAATGCTTACGGCTTTAATCATATTAGCCGAGCCATATGAAATAATAAAAAGTATTTGCTTACAATTATTTACTTATTACACTTTCTTTTAAAATCGTTTTGGAAAATATTACTAACCAGCGCTAACCAATCCCTGTTTCGCGACAAATTAACATTAAGAAAAGTTACCATTAAGTAATTTATATAATCAGCTAAATATTAAATTAATCAATAGCCGTCTATTAGAAAAAAAATTAAAATTAATTCCGTAGTTTGAGAGCTTATCGCCTAAAACTAAATAAACAAACAAACAAACAAAACAGAAGTATAGACGTACATAAATGTTATTGCTAAAACAAAAAGTGCAATATTCCTAAATCAACTATGAGATTAACGTAACTATGAGATTAAAGGTTCCTCACCTTTGTGGTCTTGTCAATCACTGCCATTATTTACCAAGCATACGGTGCGCAATGAAAGTGGTATGTGTAAAAGTATACTAATGTGTAAAACCTAGAATTTAATTTTTGATCATCTAAACGCGGGCGGAGCCGCGGGCAATGCTAGTATTGTAATAAACGCAAGACAATAAGTATATAACTTAATGAATTATGTTTGATTTTCAACCACGCGGAGATCACTAGTATACATAAATAAGTCAATTCCATCAATATATGTATATCTTTCTCTAATTTTCAATACGGTTTATAGAATTTTGACCATTGGGGCACTGTTATGTATAGAATAATACTTAAAATATAACTATTATAGTACCTAATAACTAGCATCGATCATAACATTCATATTATTAGACAATAATATATAACCAAAACTGTTTGCACAGAAAGTAGCAGTTAGTTTCTTCAGTAAACACGATTATCTATTCGGTTGTATTCCATATGCCACAGCTTATTGGAATTAAACAGCATTATCAAACTTTAGTAATATGCCAAATTTTATAATAATGAATGAACAATTCTTATATATTGTATACTAGCTACTCAGCTTCACTTCGCTTTGGGTTGATCTCTAGATAAGAACAAATGTATCCTACGGGAACCGTACATTTTTCTGGGATAAAAAGTGATCTATATGCTATTCTAGACAATAATCTATCTCTGTGCAAAACTTTATCTAGATCCGTTCAGTCATTCTGGCGTGAAAGAGTAACAAACATCCATCCATCCTCACAAATTAACTAAACTAGAAAATATAATAATTGTAACCAAACCACGACATTTAAGAGCTATGCCACTATGACTACTATCAGATCAGCAAGATGGCATTAAATAATTTTATTATCACCCACACTTCATATAGTTCCAGAATCCAAACTTATAATATTATTAAAAAGAGACAGAGTTTGATTGTTGCTTTGTTTGTTTGTCTGAATGCGTCAATCTCCAAAACTGCATTTTTTTTAAATTGAAAAAAAAACGATTTGAAAAATTATTTTTTATTAAGTACCTCGTTTGTTGAGTAAGTCTAAGTAACAATCTATCAGAAAGGATCTGGATGAAATTATAATCTGGGGTAACATATAGGTTACTTTTATCCCGGAAAAATGTACGGTTCCCATGGGATGTATATTTTTATATTTTTAGGGAGAAGCTAAGCGAAGTGAGGGTGAGTAACTAGTCCTATATATAAGTAGCCTATATATTCAATCGTGTGAAGTAGCACAGCTGTCTATTATAAGTAGATTGTGTTGCTCGTACATTAGCATATTGATTGAAATGGTGGTCCGCTTTGTATCAAAACAAATCAATCGCTTGACATGTATGTAAGCGATGCCGTTAGATGTGCTACAATTCATTTCACTTTAAATATGGTATAAAGACAGATGTGTTATTTTTTAATGAGGTTAATTATATGGTTATTAGGATTTTTGTATATCATTGAAAGTGGTAGGTACTCCATGTCGTGGAGGGGAAGGGGGGTGGTAGGGGGGGGGGGATGAAGGGGTCTCTGTTGTGCCTGCGGGTTGCTCCCGGTACTTCTCTGATAGCAGAGTGGACCGTGGAGCAATCCCATGGTTGTTGTGGTCTGCTTCGGCAGACCTGCCGTCGGAGCGTCGTGGTTGAATGCGTAAGCGATCCTGCGATGCCCCATTCAGACGGGGGAGGTTAGGTTTTAGTGGGTAGTATTAGACACTTCGTTCCTAAATGCATTTCCCAACGTTAAAAAAAGGTACTAATCGTTTAATACTCCCATTGAAAGAACGAGGGTCCGAATTCGATTCTCATATTGTATTATATTTTATTTACACACACAATACTATTATCAATGCGTAAGTTTGCATGTATGTGTGTGTATGTATGTTAGTTACTCCTACACGCTAAAACAGCTAGATTATTAGCAGTGTTTAGTTAGTAGGTATTAATAAAAAGATTAGCTACAGTCTAAAAATTGGCAAAATGTGAGCTGCCTGTAGTATGAATATAAAAGACACTTAAGGATGCACTCGAGCAAAGTAAGGACCAACGTCCAGTACATACATACATTAATGTGTGAAACTAGCCTAAAAATTAAAATCAATACGAACTAAAACTGAGATTAATAATCAAAATCAATCGCTATTACTCTACTTCTTTTACGATAAAATTCTATTTTAACGACAAAAAATTTGTTCAAGCGATTTAAATGATCTAAAAATTGTTTGAGAAATAATAACATCCAGTGTCGGTATAGAGGATATTTAATCTCAACACTATTGTTGTTGTATTGAATGATACAACGCTGTGCCATCAATAGAAATGGACAGTACAACAAAAGTTTAGTCGTTTCACGCTCTATTGAATAAAGATACCGTCGAGTCAAGAACAAGTTAAACAAATATATGCATTGTGATGTAAACAACTACCAACTTCATTAATTCTAGTCGAGTCTTTTTTATTTTGTTGCCTTTTATATGTATTGAAAAAGATTTTTTCTGCTGATTTGCTTGAATATTAAGCATTTGATACTCGATTTGGCTGTTTTTTTGTTTGTTACGTTATATCTTGATGAGTCGTGAATGGATTTTTATTATAATTTTCGATAAATAGTGTATATAATTTCCTAAAGGGTGGTCTTAGATACATTTAAGAAAATGCCACCTGTAAGAGAGGGGGGAGGGGGGGGGGCTGTAGTTTTCGTTGATTTTGAAGTCAGTGAATTTTCTTTCGCAAAAAGGTTGTGAGTTAATTAAATACTCGATAATAGAAGTGAAACAATTTTAATTTAATTTTTTATAGGAATTCAGGGATTAATTTGTTTTTGAATTTTAAAATAATAATAATGAAAATGGAGAATATCTTATGATGAAATAAGTAAAATCTTTTAGCATAATCATGTAGTCTAAAAACAATTTGAAATTTGAGTTTTAAATACGAGATTGTACTTCATATTTCATTTTTCATAATTTGACTTATCTTGAAATTTTCATAGATGGCTCCGACAAAAATAGCTGTGACGTACGGATAGACAGATATGACGAAACACAAGAGTTCCATCTTTACCATTTCTCAACATAACCCTAAAATTATATTTAATTGTAAGTACCGTACATAAACATTTCGTTGTATGTAACGGTTAACGTATTTCCGCCGGTCCATGTCCAATTTCATCTTAGCCGAATTTTATCGTATACCCATAATTTAGCATTTAAACTCCCAATAAACTCTTTCATTTTATTTAAACATCCTGCTTTATAGTGCTATAAATAAAACTTAAGTTAATGCCATTAAGAAATAAAAAAAATCCAAAAGTCATTTGGACGAAAGCGTTCAGATTAAATAAAATGTGTTTGTTATTTGATCCCATCTATCAAAAAAAAAAACTAAATACACAATCTCATGTTCATGACAAAAGTTGTCTTAAAATTGTCACCAATTGTGTTTAGGTAATTATTCTAGTTGAAATAAATAAACAACAATGTAAATTGAACCTTAAATACATTGCTTAAAGTTGTTTTCACAAAAAAAATTGAAAGCGCGCTCAAATGTACAAATGAGCGCTCATTCGGTAAAGACATTTTTTGGCGCTGATAATGTATCTAGTTCCTTACATTTTAGTTAGACAAAAACATATTTTGATATGAAGTTAAAATGCTAACTAACTACGAGTATATAGTGAAAAACGAAGATAGTTAAAATTTCACCCTAAACAAGGACATCTAATAATCAAATTTACTGTCAGATCCTGGACTACAATCAATTGTACCGCAGGGAATAAGCAAAAGGATCAAATCTGAATAAACCAATTATCCTTTTCAAATATTATTAGTAATCAATACGGTCCAAAAGTCAGTAACAATATCTTATTAGACAATTTATATCTCTAACGCTGTGACTGCTATGTGTTTTTATGTGGAGTCTGAGTTATTTAGGGATAGGGGATAGGGAAAAATAAAGAGTGCATGTATGAATGTGTACACACGCAAGAAGTAAAACTTCTGTAGGTTAGTAGGTATATGTTTTAAATAATTAGGATCGGTGAGATACCAAAAATAACGCATATTAGGCATATTACAATCATATATTTATAGAATATCATTTAAGGAAAAAATATAATATTATATATCATTTGTCAGACAATAACAACGGTTATGGCATGGCAACAAACGTACGTACATTTTTTCGTAACGCATTCACCAGCTTACCCCCCAAGTCAAGCGTGCAAAAGAAGTTTTACTTCAAAAATATTTTGGGGATTTGTATGTTGAAACGTTTGTTTACTCCCCAAAAGTATGATTTGATGATGAATGATTTAGTAAAGTTAATTATCTATAGGTACAAATAAATAAAATTGGAGTGTCTGTTTCTAATATTAAAATAACCGCTTTTTACTAAATGCATATGGATGTATACACGGTACATATACCAAAACAACATTTTTTACAATTTTTTTCTGTCTGTCTGTCTGTCTGTCTGTCTGTTTGTTCCGGCTAATCTCTGAAACGGCTGGACCGATTTTAACGGGACTTTCACTAGCAGATAGCTGATGTAATAAGGAGTAACTTAGGCTACTTTTATTTTAGAAAAAAGAATAGGGTCCCACGAAAAAAAAAATTAGAACCAAAAAAAAATTTAAAAAAGTTTGTTTTGCGAAGCAACCTAGGGACGAACCCGAGCGAAGCGAGTGTGAGTCGCTAGTATTAATAATAAAGTATATGAGTGACTTCACTGTGAATTTCACTGCTAGCCAGTTTCACACGAGATATAGAAGTCCCTAAGTTTATGCACAGACATACCAGTATGTTAACTTTCTATAACTTTCACTCTTGAACTCCTGTGGGATGACAATTCGACACGACCGGTGACAGATTAGGTACAGGGCCAACAGATTTACATGTTTTTCTAAGCAGGTGGGTGTAACACCGACAACTTTCCAAATCCATCACATAACTGAGAATTTCTCAACAGAAAAATCCAATATATGTACTTAGTCAGACTCGAGTTTCGAATCCACGACCTCCGGGTCTGCAATGCTAACCACTATCTGGATAGTGACTAAGACCTAGTGTTTTGATAAAAGGAGAAAAAAAAAATGGATCTTATTACCGCACAAAAGAAGGACGTTGAAAGAAAATGATTAAATAAAATGATATTATGATGATAACAAAATATTAATTTTATTACGTTTGAATAGATATACAGTGTTAATTAAAAATAAATAAAGATTTAATTAGCTTCATTTGCATTTGTTGGATATGTTTAAAAGAAACTTTAATACATTTTATTATTACACTAGCGACTCACCCTCGCTTCGCTCGGGTTCGCCTCTAGACAAATCTATCCCACGGAAACCGTACATTTTTCTGGGATAAAAAAAGTCCATTTGTTATTCTGATGTAAGAACTACATTCCTGTAGTTTCATTTCAACAGTTTCGGAGATTAGCCCTTAAAAACAGACTTACAGACAGAGAAACGAAAAATTGAAAAATATCGAGATTTGTGTTATTTCTTTTCTTACATCCCCCTGACTCAAAAATTCAGGAAACAAACGACATATTATTAATAAAACATTATATATTAATTGTAATATAATTAACATTAAATTAAAAACATAAAATCGAACCCATATACCCTAAACGTAATATCTTGTACTAGTAACTAAGATAGAATTAAAAATACGAAGCAGGGAGAAAAAGTTACTTTGTACATTTTAATCACTTTGTTTCTTTTCTGCGTTTGTAGGTCACGGTTTTAATTTTCATTAGCTATAATTCTAAATGGCCTTTAAAATTTTTCTTATTTTTTTTTCTCTTTCAAAACATTTCGTATTATAGACAGGTATAAATATTTTATGACACGTTTAGTTCAGTTTGTAGTGATCCTACTTGCTGTGCCAGCGATCGCGGGTTCGAGTCCTTCTGGTATTCAGTTGTGCGATTGTTGTGCGATGAGCACGAATGTTTGTACTCTAGTCATACTACTTATATATGTATGTGTAGTGTATCAACTATATGGTATCCGTAACACAGGCCTCGTAGCTTACCATGAAACTAGATGGTGCTATGTGTTAACGTCCCAACATATTTATTTATTATTATATAGATATGTCTCAGATTTTAGTATATTTAAAACACAGCGATTGTTTTAACTTCTTAGGGATCTTACGAGGCACAACCTTAAAGTATCAAAAAATTATACAGCCAATTCACACCACTTTTGCAGTGTAAAAAAGATAACTATCGCAGTCCATTACGATAGCTGTATTAATATAAAAATACTTTTCCTGTTAAAAACAAGTAGACTTTCAACATGATTACCACTTGCCTTACGATGAAGGAAAATATCGTGACGAAACTTGCATATCTGAGAGAACCTAGTAGGTTTTCGAAAGACTAGCTAGCGTGGTGGACAATGTTCTGATCCCGAACACTGGCCCGAATGATAGGGACCTTTAAAAGGCCCGAATATAATACATAAAGGTACATTGATGTCAAAATCACTTAAAAGCTATTATTATACCTTTAGAGGTGTATTTTTTTTTTTGGTTTCTATGGAAACTAATTCAGGTATAATTCATATTCATTAAAAACAATTGAAAATCGACTCACTTTGACAGGGATGTTGAATTACTCGCACAATACACAAAATAATATACAATCGCTTTGAGTAGAACTTCTTATTGAAGCCTGTCCAGAATCGAATTCCAGACAACCATGATAACTGTCACAGTTAATTACTTCATTAGCATCAATAACGACATTTTTCTCTAAAACATACATATCTTTAACAAAATTAAAAGTAACATAATTATGTCAAGTGATATCTTTTATAATATTAAAAAGACACAAATAACCTTCCTAATTAGGTTTCATCGTCAACTAGACGCTTTACCACACCTTTATCTGACTTGTAATATTAAAATAACCGCTTTTTACTAAATGCATATAGATGTATACGCGGTACATATACCGAAACAACATTTTTTACAATTTTTGTCTGTCTGTCTGTGTGTTCCGGCTAATCTTTGAAATGGCTGGACCGATTTTGACGGGACTTTCACTGGTAGATAGCTGATGTAATAAGAAGTAACTTAGGCTACTTTTATTATAGAAAAAAATAGGGTCCCACGAAAAAAAAAAAACACATTAATTAATTTTGTTTTAGAAAGCAACCTAGGGACAAACCCGAGCGAAGCGAGAGTGAGTCGCTAGTCTTTTATAATATTAAAAAGACACAAATAACATGTCTAATTAGGATTCATCGTCAACTAGACGCTTTAACGCACCTTTATCTGACTCTACATTAAATATTGATTCAATTTGAGAGCTCTATTTTCCGTTCACAAATTGTCAAAGTTACCACTTTACGTACTCTACCTACATCCGTTCCCAGAGTGACTAAGGAACGAAAAGGTAAAAAACTATCACGATAACTGACAAGCTGTCGATTCGAATGTCGTTTTCGACTTTTTACATCAGAAGGCATGGTTAATGTAAACTAGAACGTTGGATATTTTGTTAATATATTATACTAGTGAGACAACCTCGCTTTGCTCGCGTGCGAACCTTTTTTGTGTTTTGATATAAAAACATCGACTTTTCTGTTTAACTCTGCTATTATAAAAGCAAAATGTATGGTGATATGCTACTGATAGTTATAAAATTTACCAAAATATGGCAACAATTTTTAAATAATTCGTATTAGGATTTAAATCTACATTTATAATTATTTTATTTGTTCGCTATTATTATAATTCTTAAAAAAACAATTATAAAATCAAATTGCGATATAATGCTAATATATTTGTTTTGAAAATAAGAATTATTATGTATATGTATAATCTATTTGTATGGGTCATTCAGATATTTAGTACTTATTGATAAAACAAATCAGGGTTTCTGGTGAAAACATTAGTATCTGACGTAACCATGTTTGCTGTAAGAAACGTCGTTAGTAAAAAATCAATAGAAATCCGCAAAAAAATCCGAAAAGAAAGTTTTATTTAAAACTAGCGGCTCACCCTCGCTTCGCTCGGGTTCATCCCTGGATAATTCTTTACATTGACATAACTTTTTTATTTAGGGACCGACTGAAATAAAACAAATACTAAAATATGTTAAGTGAAGCTTACCACAATACATACGTACATAAACCGCACCCAAATTGGTTAAGCCGTTCTAATATAAGCGTGCACAAACGCACAGACAAACAGACAAAAAACTAATAATCATTGTTTTGGGTTTTATTGTGTTAATAAAGATCCCCAATAATAGTTTTTCTCAAACATCTTCCATGTACAGACAGCGATCAATTACAATTTTATTATATGTATAGATATCACATATTCGCGTAAATCTAAGAAAGTATTATGACTATCCCTAAATTAATGTTCAGCGAAAGATCTAAAAAATATACTGCCTTTACTACTTCAAATGGGGGTTGCAGAGTGTTGCTTGAAAAATCTTCATGCAAGATATATTAGAGGATTTGGGGTAGCGTTTATAAATGTACAGAATATTTTATAGTGTTACCATTTTTAGGTTGCGAAATAGCTAGGTTTCAAGAGTAACTATAGAAATTTGTTAGGCTCTTCATAGTATTAAAGTGCGAATCTATTATAAACAAGGATTTTGAAGATTAACGGACAAACTGACAATTTAATATGACGTTATCTATATATACATTGATAAAAACAATATATAATTTAGTGCCTTTTTTCCTCTGTTTGTCAATCGATTTCCTTTTTTTGTTCAGTAGTTATTAAAGCTTAAGTGTTATCAATAAAGTCAGCTGGTTTAGAGTTAATATATATATATATATATATATATATATATATATATATAATATAGATTATAGTTGAAATATATTTAGTGTATGTCAAAATTACAAGGCAGCTAGATTACTCTATCAAGCGCTGTAATCGCTTGTCGACTAATTAATTGGATGTTAGTTAATTATCATTTACATAATCTGTTGACAAGACGATTTCTATCTAATGCAGTTAAATAGTAATATTTATACTATTTCTCAGTTATCTTAACCATAATCTGTAAACATTATGGTTAAGTTACTCGTACTTTTAGTTAAAAACTTGTTATAATTTTATTCAATTTTAAAATTTATGAATTAATTAGTATAGGTTTATTTATAACTACCGACTCACCGTCACTTCGTTCGACTTCGTCCTTAGGTGATTCTTTAAATTGACATAACTTTTTTATTTATAAACCGATTGAAAGTAAAAAAAAAAAAACTAAATATTAAATAAAGCTTACCACAATATATTAGTAAAAACTACACCCAAATCGGTTAAATCGTTTCTAAGATTAGCGCGCACAAACGCACAGAAAAACAGACAAATTGACAAACAGACCAAAATCATAAAAATCATTGTTTTGGGTTCTATTGCGTTAATAAAGACCCCCAATAATAGTTTTTGTCAAATATCTTCCATTGTGAGACAGCGAGCGATCAGGTCTACTTTTATTACATGTATAGATAGATTTTATACAAGTTCCAATATACCTAAGTATAATTTGTGATAAAATAAGGTATATTATTAATATTCATGAGTTATAAAAAGAAACGATTTTTTGCTCGAGGCTCCGCTCGGGATGCTGTAGTTTGCTTTTAACAAAACGTTAAAAGTCTATGAAAAGAAAAGATTATTATTTTTTTATCTATTATTGAAAAGATTATTACAATTTAGAGATTTTTATTCTTAAAAAACCCTCTTGTAACATTAACCTTATTATAACGTGTAATTTTATGTATGTACTAGCGACTCACCCTCGCTTCGCTTGGGTTCGTCGCTAGGTTACTTTCCAAAACAAAATTAATTAATTAATTTGGTTTTAATTTTTTTCGTGGGACCCTTCTTTTTCTGAAATAAAAGTAGCCTAAGTTACTTCTTATTACATCAGCCAGTGAAAGTCCCGTCAAAATCGATCCAGCCGTTTCAGAGATTAGCCGGAACAAACAGACAGACAGACAGACAGATAGACAGACAGACAAAAATTGTAAAAAAAAATGTTGTTTTGGTATATGTACCGTGTATGCATCCATATGCATTTAGTAAAAAGCGGTTATTTTAATATTACAAACAGACACTCCAATTTTATTTATCTGTATAGATAAGCAATAAGCATTGAATATACATGTACGTCTGATATTGGAAGCTTACACAGTTCTCTAGTTCAGGAGTTATGGCTGTGTGCATTTGCGACCATTGTGCTATTTGAATAAAATCTATTTTTTGTTGCATAATATTACTATAAACTATTTTACTATAAACTATTTTATTTCGTTAAAAAGCTCAACACAGATTAATAAACATTACAGATTATAAAAAGAACACTCAATGAAACCTAAAATCTGTGTCTCATTAAAACATTCCTACAATTTCAAATCTAATCTAATAATTAATTACAATATTTATTTAACTGATATTTATTAACTTTGTTATACAAAATTTAATCAGCCTAATACAGTAAACAAACTACATTTAATAAACCTATTCAGGCTCGACCCGTTTAACATTTACCTAACTTATTGGTATAGGATTATGAATTATGCTGCGAATATTTCATAAAGGTCTCTGTCCCTCAACATTTGGGTACGCGATAGAATGTAAATTTGTTAACTAACGTGTCTAATATACGAGTATGTATGTATTAATATAGCTTTAACTATATGCGTTAAGAGTTGTGGACCGATTTACAAAAAGGACGTATTTAAATAGTGTTTTTTAACAGCAGTGGAAGCTCAATGGTAATACACTCACCTAGAAAGCCAAGTGAAGCCGGTTCGAACCCGGATTTCTCACCTCTGATATTAGCGTGTGAGAATTACTATTTTATCTAACTGGATTGTAAAAGGTATTTGAACTCCGCCAACCTACATTTAACCAGGGTAGTGGACTATAGCTTTATCCCTCTATCGTATCGCTGTAAGCTCGCGACTTGCCCTCACTTCAGATGAGTGCGTGCCTTAGTGACTTTTGTGTTCATTATGTACACACAGCGCCACCTGTTGGTAAGTTTTATTACTAAAAGTTTAGCCTATTCCACATCCTAGTTTATCTGTGAACTTTGTCTAAATACATCCAGCGGTTTAAGCGTTAAAGAGCAAAAAACATACATAATAATGTCCTCCTGACCTACTTCGGTTACGGCGGTCGATTTCCCTGAGACTAGCCAGATGCGCAAGAGATATTATAGTGCACAAGTGTACGCGCAGACACAATTGCACTCTCTATTCCTATCACTCTCATAGTCCAATGGGAGGATACTCCGACACGATCGGTGGGAATGAAGGCGCAGGACCGACGGCTTTACGTGCTCTCCGACATAGTGGGTGGAGCACCGTCAACTTCCCAACCCGGGCTGTTACTGAGAATTTCTTGACAGAAAAACTTAGTAATTTAACGACCAGGACTCGAACCCAGCACCTCCGAATCTGCGGCTGTCCATGCTAGCCACTAGACCACCAAGGCAGTCAACATATATACACACACACAAATTTTCACATTTATAAAGTAGTGTGATTTTATCGACATCAGTATCTAAAATGGTTCTCAATCTATATTTAACTGCCGGTGTATTTGGTGAACGGAAACGGTTAGCATTCTGTAGCCTACATGCTTTATATTTTATAGACGCTAATGTCTCTGACTGATAGAAAGGATCAAGTTTAAGCTTTTTAAATGCCGCTTTCGTGTAACGAAAAGTAATATTAGAAATCTTTTCTAGTATAATTAACTTTATTTCTTAGAAGATAATAGATAAGCATAGAAGAATGTCACAACTTTGATTTTGCTGTTTTTTTTTAATTTATGAAGTATTCGTCTCGAGTGATAATAATGAATTTTAATTAGATATATTATATGTACATATCTGATAAATAAATACGTATAGCCAAATTATAATTTGGCCTGAGACATAATGTTACAAGACGCTTATCCCATATATAAAATATATCTCATGAAATAAAACCATGGTTCAGTTAAAAAAGTAAACGACTTGCCAGCAAGTCCGTAAACTGAGGTTTGTCTCAGTTTTAGAGTTATAATGTATATATACAGCCCTTTTTAACATCCCACTGCTGGGCACGGGCCTCCCTTTAATACGAGGGGGATCAGGCAATAGTCCACCACGCTGGCCAAGTGCGGGTTGGCGGACTTCACACGTCTTTCGAAAACTTGCTTGGTTTTTTAAGACATGCTGGTTTCTTCACGATGTTTTCCTTCACCGTAAGGCAAGTGGTAATCATGTTAGAAATGATTCGCACATGAAAATATCAGAGGTGCGAGACCCGGAATTTGAACCCGCTTCACTCGGTTTCCCAAGCGAGCGCGTTACACTGGGCTACCACTGCCTAGAGTTACAATATATTTGCAAAATTTATGGATATTTTTTTTTCACTTTACATTTTTCCTGGAATTCGCCATTAGATGAAGCATTCGTTTTAATAGAGATTCATAACTAACATTCAATCGAAATGTCTCAAACAATCTGTTACATACACTAATATAATAAAGCTAAAGACTTTGTCTTTTTTTGTTTAAACGCACTAATCTCTGAAACTACTAGTTGTTATCATTCATCATCACATATATAGAATACGCGAGAGGAGCCGCGGGAAAAGCTAGTTTAAAATAATTAACTTCCTAGCTTCCTTCCTCAATCCTATATTTAGGTCCGGAATTCAAAATAACTCAGCCATTAAGCATCGGATGTGACTCAAACTGGGGGTGGTTTAAAAATATCTACAATAGATAGTAATGCAGAGCTTGCTCAGTCGCGAGCAGCGCTTAGAAAGACTGTGCCGTAAAACAATTTGTAGTTTTTACTTGAAAGGTTTTTTTGTGTGGTTTTTTTTGGTATGTATTTTTTGTGCTTATATTTTTTTCTGCGCTAGCACCTTGTTAAGATTTAGGGTTTTTGAAGGGGTTTAAAGGGTTTTTTGATTAGGTATTTTTTTTTATTTATTTTTTATCATTTAAGTTTTCAAGGAATACTATAAGTATATACTATACAGGTTGATCTGCTTCAATACACATTTCAGTAACTTATTATAAAGTTATTTAAATTGATTATAATTAATTGGAACTAATATTTATATTGAACATTTCCACAATTTAATAAGAAGTTAATTAATATATCAAAATAAGTTAATTTAAAGATATAAGTTTGTTTAAACTCATAGAGAATTATTTTAAGTTTTTTCTAAATATCATCTAAGTTAGGGAGAAGGGAGCTAAAATACAATGAGTAAAAATGTAAGAATCACGTGATCGCGTGCCTTCCTTAGAAAAGCATGTATCATGGCATAGTTTTGATGAATCGAAGTTTGAAGCTCTTATGATATTATTAGTTTATATTTTTTGTGTAACAAGTAGATGTTTTTTAAAGAAATTTATTCGAAAAGGTAGTTTTATTTAAAGCTAGCGACTCACCCTCGCTTCGCCCGGGTTTCTCAGATATGGAATATTTTCCCGCAGTAAAAATTCCTATATGTTGATCTGGATAACTTGATATCATCATACCAAATTTCATTAAAATCTGTCCAGTGGTTTTCTCGTGGTGCGTTCCTAGACATACAGACATTCTAAAACTATAAATTCGGCCTCTGTATCGATAATAATGTCTATTTCAATAAGATTTTCCAAAAAAAAATATTTAATGTAATGTAGATTGGACTCAGAATTTTATTATATGTATAGAAAATATAAGATTATATAGATTTCTTCGTTAAGATAGTATATTATGATTAGTTCTAGATTTTAAATTAAATTGACAATAAACTTAATGACTAAATGTATTAAAGCCGACATTAATCGGTATCTTTGATCTTATTTATACCATTATCTTTGCTCAAATTTTTTATTACACCTCATACAAATTCCTTTGATCAAGTCGTGTTCTTAATAATTAAATGGCAAAAACTACCAATCAAATGTAATATAGATAATACATTTAGATTAATGATTATGTCATAATTAACTTGATCAATTAGTGGAAAAATTATTAGAATTTCATTAATTATAACGTGTACTGGCCTAGTGTGGTATGGAATATATTATTGCTTACATACTGGTTCAGTAGCTAGCAATACGGCTGCAGATCTAGAGTCCTGAGTTCGAGTCCTGGTGAATAAAAATCAAAATAAATCCGCGAAAACATCCGAAAAGATATTTTATTTAAAATCGTTCAGAATAAAACTAACATTAACATGTAAAAGTTACTATTATTAATATATTCATTATAGTAAAATTTGAACTAAAAATATTTATTACTAGAAACTCACCCTCTCTTCCCTTCAGGTTCGTCCCAGACAAAAACAAATCTATCCCACGACAACCGTAAATTTTTCCGGGATAAAAAGAAACCTATGTGCTATTCCAGACTAAAATCTATTTCTGTCTCAAATTTCATCCAGATCCATTCAGCCGTTCTGGCGTGAAACAGTAACAAAAATACATACATACATCCTCACAAACTTTCACATTTATAATATTAGTATGCATTGACAACCTACCTCATGCATCTCTAGGGAGCATTTTTATTTAATCCACAAATCCTTCACTATCTATTATTATAAGCCGATTAAATTTTCTTTAGATCGATTTAGCAGTTATTTTTCTATCTGTAATCCCTTTGAATGTTTGTATCCGGGATAGAAAGGAGTCTTGGTTCTTTTTATTTGAATCTTTTACTGAGATTATTTATATGGCATATTTATATTATACTAGTATTCACCAAGAGGTCGCAATCTATACATATAATAAAACTCTGAATCGTAACTGTACATAAAATATTTTTTTGAAAATTTTATTTAAATAATCATAATCGATACAGAGACCGAATCTATAGATTTTAAAACTTTTGTCGGCGTATCTGCCTGGGAACTCATCACGAGAAAAACACAGGACAGATTTTGATAAAATTCGATAATCATCATATTATGATGATAGCTGGTTATCCGGGTCAACATATAGGACGCTTTTTACTGTGGGAAAATATCATCTCTGAGAAATCTATACTAAACGTTATTTAAAATTTGAGAAAAACTTATAAGAATATAATTTACCTGTCTGTATAAAAAAAAAACTTTTATGCATAACACTGAAGCTTATCAATAGCTATTAAACAAAAAAAATATTCGGTTGACAAACACAGGAGAAAAAGGTACTGTATAGTTTTGTCATTGCCAATACATACATACGTGTATTATTAGCAATACCTGCGGGTTTGCTTGCGTTCGTACTTCCAATCGCTGCCAAACTTCATAGGTTCACCGCTGGTTAATCTGAAGATTGCCTGAAAATTCCATCAAAATCGCAAAGGTAATATACATACACACATGGATATTTAAATAAATAATTAAATTGGAACATTGACACACAACACCATCTAGTTCCATAATAAGCTACGAGGCCTGTGTAGTGTGTTATGGATACCAGATAGTTGATACACTACACATATTATATAACTTTAAATACATCCATGTTATAAATATAAACACCCATGACTGGAGTACAAACATTCGTGCTCATCACACAAATGATTGCCTTCAGCGGGATTCGAACCCGCGACTACTGGCACAGCAAGTACACTACAGACTGAGCCAAGCATGTCGTCGTTATTTTTATATATAAGAGGAGATATACATATGTACTGTAGTACATAAAGTGGCTATTGTTTTTAATTACTAATTGTTGATGTTTAAATTAATATGAAAAAATGTAAGACTTATGTGCTGACATCAATATCTCCTTATAATGAAGTAGTTTAAAAGGAATACCGTCTGCAGAAAGAGAGAAATCAAGTATGCAATATATAGACAGACTATAATTGGCCAAGTGTGAGTCGAATTTACGTGGAACAGGATTTAGTACATTATATAAATTAATGTTAAATTTTTTTGACATTGTGTATTCAAGCACAATTTTTCAACATAATAATCCATGAAAATACGAGTTATTATTTGCGACACCCTCATTTCCGTGCAGGTTTGTCCCTAGACAAAAACAATTCCACAGGAACCGTACATTTTTCTGAAATAAAAAGTAACTTATGTGCTATTCCAGACTATACACTATCTTTGTGAAAAATTTCATCCAGATCCGTTTAGGCGTTCTGGCGTGAAAGAGGAACAAACATTCATCCATCCATCCTCACAAACTTTCACATTTATAATTATAATATTAGTATGGATTGTAGGATATTCATATATAAAATCTTAAAAACTTGATCTTTAAAATATTATGTTAATAAGTTAAAGTTAAGTTTTAATGACGTTACAAGGGATCTCTATATGTGTTAATATCGACAAAAAACTTGCTTTATTAGAATAACTAGTTCGAAGAATCTGTTAGAGCAATAAATGTTTAATACTGTATGTAATATCTTTTAAACATGAACGTAAAATAGTATAAAAACTTAAAAAAAAAGAGATAAAAAACCGACTTCCAGGCACTGAAAAGTAAAAATTAACTAAACGGGGGTTTTCATTTAGAATCGATACCTGATGGTGTGCTTTGATTTGTATTGGCTGGTACCGACTTTGAAGATATCTGATTAGGTATCGATTCTAAATGAAAACCCCCGTTTAGTTATTTTTTACTATTCAGTGCCTGGAAGTCAGTTTCTTTTAAGTTTTTATTTTTCCATTTTTAGTGTAGACGCAATAAGCAGGTAATTTGTAAGAAGAAAGATGTTTAAAAACATATTCGATTAAGCCATTTATTCAGACCCCTACTGACATTCACAATCCATCTAGGTGTAAAGTTACCATCAATACAAATTAATCAAGCCCAAACACCAGGTATATAATTGCTGTAAATCTTTGAGGAGCTCCCTCGACTGTCTTTCGGCTCCATCATCAGATCGACTTCAGACCTTCATTAAATAGTAGTGCTTTAAAATAATTAATGAAAAAAACAACAAATGGACTAGTCACCACTACGATTTTCGAAGGTTCCCCTCGATTTCTCTGGGATGCCATCATCAGATCCTAGTTTCATTATCATGGTACCACCCTTGGGATATTTCCTTTCCAACAAAAAAGAATCATCAAAATCAGTTCATAAATGACGACGAACACACATGAAAATATATATATACATACGGTCGAATTGAGAACCTCCCCCTTTTTGGAAGTCGGTTGAAAATAAATGTTATGTAGATTTTTGAATATTTCTTAGCTTTTTTTTTATAAAATCATAATTTAAAGACAAAGCATAATACTTAAGTTAAGTTTACTTAAGTTTTTTAAAACATTAGTTATGTATAAATATTAGTAGTTTATTTGTCAGTTTATAGCAGTCTTAAAATACCATTCGTTCTTTACTACAAAAGTTTGTGTACAATTAAAGTATACTTAATAAAAGGAAACTTTGAATTCGTGAATTCGAAGTAATTCCGTAAATTACCTTACTTTTGACGCAAGTTTTTTCAAACCTTTCAAATAGAGCAAAGACCGTATAATATCTATTAAACGTAAGGTATACATAATACATCACTTACAACTTTTACGTTTTGTAGATGATTTATGTACACTAGGGAGCAGTTACAACGTTGTGTTATTATAACATATCCGTATCCGTATTAATATTATAAATGTGAAAGTTTGTGAGTATGGATGTTTGTTACTCTTTCACGCCAGAACGCTAAATGGATCTGAATGAAATTTGGCACAGAGATAGATTATAGTCTGGAATAATACATAGGCTACTTTTTATTCCGGAAAAATGTACAGTTCCCGTGGGATAGGTTTATTTTTGTTTTTCGAGCGAAGCGAAGGTGAGCCGCTAGTACAAAATATGTTACTATCGCTTTGAAAAGATAAGAAAAAAAAAAACAATTTTGGTCCCGCTGAGTTTCTTTTGCCAGTTCTTCTCAGGTCTAAGGCTTCTTCTTTTCGAACTGATTGAGACTCATGACGTTCAGTAAAAAATTGTAATAATTTAATGCTATATAAAATATTTAAAATTTAAAAATTTGAATTTGCTTAGTTGGGTCCCTAGGTGCCTAATAATAGTTTGTGTTATTCTAGGTCTTAGTGGCTTTGTACTTTTCATCCAACCGCTCATCCTTTAATAAACATACACACATACAAATATTTCCATATGTAATGGAAGTCCTCATATTGAAAATAACAATAAATAATAAAAATAAAAATACACGAAACATTTTTTTAACGTTCATAATCGATCATCGAAGTTAATATTATAAATATACTACATACATACATAGAGTAAAATTCATATTAATAAAAACTACATGTACGATGGTACGAAACCCATCGGGTGCGAAATCGCACTTGGCCGATTTTTATTTAGATTCATGATATACAACCTACTTTACTATTTTTCATGCGGTTTTCACATAGAAAGAGAGATCTAGGGAGTTCAGTTAATTTATGAACATTAAGCAAAAGCCGGAAAAAAATGCCTTCCTGAGGGCTTCCATAGTATAACAAATGCAAAGGACATCTTTACGTAGGTCACACGTAGGCATGCATAAGCCACTAGCTCTCATATTGGGCAGAATCTCTTTTATAAATATTAGAATTTACTTAAATATATCAAATCCAAAACTAATTGTGACACTCGATTAAGAAAAATAACCTGCTTTTAAAATCCGATTAACGCAATTCGTCATTGATTCTCAAGATACGGCCGGTAATATCTCAACAATCATTAAAACAGGTAATTTGTGGTAAAACTAGAACGGGAAGCTGTAATTTATATGTGAGCTAATCAAGCAGTCGTTATCATAATAAGAGGCTACACGTTGGCCCAACTGTTAGTAAGGGTCAGTTCATATAAAAGATTTTATGTATTCAAATATATATAATATATAATTGCGACGACACGTTTAGATCAGTTTGTAGTGACCCTACTTACTGTGCCAGTGGTCGCGGGTTCGAGTCCCGCCGCTTTATTTAATTATTTTTTTGTTATATGATCTAATATTATAATTGCGAAAGTATGTATGTTTGTCACTCTTTCACGCTAAAATGGCTGTACATTCGGATGAACTTTAGTATATAAATAAACTATAACCTGGAGAAACACACAGGCTACTTTTAGATACCTACGACGCACACAACCGTAGAGAGATTAACTCTCTATTATCTATACTAATATTATAAAAAGGTAAAGTTTGTGAGGTAGTGAGTTTGTGAAGTTGTAGGGGGTAATCTCTGGATCTACTGAACCGATTTAGATAAAACTTAGTTAGAAGATAGTTTGGGACCCTGGAAAAGACATAGGATACTTTTTATTCCGGAAATCATCCCTTAAGAAGGTGATAATGGGGATGAAAATCTGTCAAACCCGAGCGAAGCAAGGGTGAGTCGCTAGTTTTATATAAATGAGAAAGTTTTATAGTATTAAAAGTGTTATAGAAAATACACATGTATTAAAACTAAATGAAGCTGATTTCAGCTCCAGCCGTTTTGGAGTCCTTAGGAAACGAACATACACATATCGATTTATATATATATATATATATATATATATATATATATATATATATATATATATATATATATAACTTTTACCGTGTAAAAATATACAAATGTTATTTCTGTTCAATTTATGTACATGTGAATACTGCCTTAGTTGTCATATTGGCGTTCCCATATAGTGGAAGATATTGGTTAGACCTTACTTATTGTAAGAAGTGTGGGAAAACGACTACCGTTTATGGGATGTCATATGAAGCTATCAATTGGATTGCAGATTCTTATCTGATCTCGTGTTTAGTATTTATAGTATTATGTACAGACAGCGCTATATTTTGCCACATTTCATTCCCTAGCCTAGCCTATGTATTGTTCCAGATCATGATCTATTTGAATACTAAACTTCATCTAAATAGGTTCAGCCGTTTCAGCGTGAAGGAATAACCAACAAACACACATACAAACTTTCATATTTATAACTAGCGATAGCGTTTTAACGTTAGTATAGATTTCTCAGAGATGAGATATTTTCCCGCAGTAAAAAGTATCCTATATTTTGACCTTGATAACCAGCTATCATCGTCATATCAAATTTCATCAAAATCTGTCCAGTGGTTTTCTTGCGATGCATACCAAGACCGATAGAAAAAAAAATCTTAAAAACTATAGATTCGGCCTCTCTATCAATTATAATGACTATTTCAACAAGATTTACCAAAAAATATTTAATGTACAGATTCGAATCATTTAGAATTTTATTATTTATGTATAGATTGGTAGTCTGATTAGAGATGTAATAGGTGATAATGCTCAACACTAACATAATTAAACAGTAAAAATGATTATGCACATTTAATGTCTTCATTTAATATCTTATGGCGTTTTCTGTAAAATATCCATACACGTTATGGTGTACAGTTATAATATTTATAGTTGTTGTACATGTTCAATGTTTATCTTATGAGATTTCTATTATCGATAATGCCACCTATACATACCATTGTGTTGTTTGTTTAATGAAAGGTTTTTTTTTATAACGTGCTTAATTATAAGGTTTTAATTAATTATTTTATCAAGTACTAGCGACTCACCCTCGCTTCGCTTCGGGTTCGCCCCTAGACAAAAACAAATCTATCCCACGGGAACCGTACATTTTTCCGGGATGATATATAGCCTATAGCCTAACTCAGTTAACGGGCTATCTGATGCGAAAAGAATTTTTCAAATCGGATTAGTAGTTTCTGAGATTAGCGTGTTCAACCAAACAAACAAACAAACTCTTCAGCTTTATAATATTAGTATAGATATACACCTTAGTCAAAATTATGTTTTTATTCCATTTGCTGTAGAAACCCTTGCCCCATGGGGTCAAAGTGCTAAGCACTTCTTAAAGGACATAACATCTCGTCTTATCGCCTCTTCTGGTGACAGGAGAGCTGGCGCGTTTCGCCCAAAGAATCGGCATTGCCATTCAGCAGGGGAATGCGGTTAGCGTTATTGCCACTATTCCACGCGGACATGACTTGTCCATTAATACTTAGTGTACATTTGTATTGTATATATAATTAACAGATCTGGATGAAATTTGGTATAGAGATAGATTATAATAGCACATAGGCTACCTTTTATTCCAGAAAAAAGTACGGTTGCCGTGGGATAACTTCTTTTTTTTAGGGAAGAATCCCAAGCGAAGCGAGGGTGAGTCGCTAATATTCATAAATGCTTTCCTCAAGTCCTCAATAATGATTGTGATCGAACTTCGACCACTAGGCCAACTAAATATTTAAAAAAAATATATATAATTTCAAGCAAAGCCCTAACAACTAACTAGTGTTAAATGAACAAAAGCTCAAAATATAATGGTGGAAACCGCAGAAACCTGACATTCAAAGAAAAATCACAACAAACAATTAGTCAAACTTAAAAAGACAGCGATGCAAAACTTGGGAATTATTCCTCTCTACAAAGTTGGGCAAGAGTTATTTATTTCATTAACTCAGTTTGTTATGATTGTTACGTATAGCTAGCTATACTATAAAGTGCTAAAATATATTTTGAAACTAGCGTCAAATCGCTTTAGGTTTAATTTATATCTTGAGCCAATATTATTAAAAAAATATATTAAATGTCTTACTTTTTTACTTACGTAATATTCAATACTTATGTATTTTTTTACTTACATATTATAGTTATTTATATTATATGTATTTATTAGTTCAAATATGAAAGAAACATGAAAAAAATTTAACATTTTTACACAGTCTTGAACAAAAAGTTCTATAATATTTCAATAGAATCATCGCATCAACTTTTAGTGGCACGACGTGTTTATGGAATATTTTACAGCGAGAACTTAAAGTTATAAGCGGAAGTCTAGATTTAGTGCTTTTAAATTAAGTCTGAAAGGCTAATAGAGTATACTGTTAAGTGACATAATATACAGAAAGTTTTTTACGGCGCATATGTTTTTAATTCAACGGTTGTAAGTTTGAATCTTTCGTAAGTTAGAATCACATTTTGCTTCGTATTTTCTATATATTTTTTATTTGATGGCTCGTTTATAGTAAGAACGTACTTATATCTTTAGGAGTAATAAGATTATTTTTCACTAGCAACTCGTTTCGCTGGGGTTCGTCCCTAGGTACGTTTTGACGGTTAGTATGAAATACAAATCTTTGAATTTCTCGGCTTTTCTTTACTATAATATGCATGTATTATAGATATAAACCTTCTTCTTGAATCAATCTATCTATTAAAAAAACCGCATTAAAATCCGTTGCGTAGTTTTAGAGATCTAAGCATACATAGGGAGAGACAGACAGCGGGAAGCGACTTTGTTTTATACTATGTAGTGAAGAATAATGCACGATATTATAGAGATAGTTTTTTTAATGTATTTTATTTGATTTATATCAATAACTAGTGACCCCTGATAGGTTTTCGCACCATGCCTGGATGCCCATCATTTGTATTAAAATTATTACGGATATTCTTGGAAAGGACGGTTTTTTTCTGATTTCTTACAAATAGGTATATAAATAAATAGATATGTTGGGACATTAACACACAGCACCATCTAGTTCCATGGTAAGCTACGAGGCTTGTGTTATGGATACCAGATAGTTGATACAATACACATATATAACTTTTAAATACATACATATTATAAATATATGTATATGTAGTATATAAACATAATTTATAAATTATAGCCTTAAATCTAGATAATCCCTTATTCTATTGGCAAAAATCGTATCAAAATCCGTACAGTAGTTTATGAAATTAACCGGAATCAAACCTAGAATGATTTAAACGTCACTAGTTACATTTAACATATTAAGTGTCTGTCTTATTACGACCAAGTCAAAGTGTGACGTTAAACGATGACGTGCGAAAAATATAAATGCTTAATATACCGTATGTAGGTTAGGTTAAGTGAGCAAGAATGCCCACATATTTTACCGAATTCGAAAAGGATAAGTTACATTTTTTGTCTTTATCTTTGTGTTATTGTGGATCGATTTTCATAAATACTGTCCAGTGACCGTGCAGTGGCCGAAATTCAACCATACGATATTCATTATTTAAAATTTGAGAAAAATATATGTACAAATATGAATAGTATTTACCTATTAATATAAAAAAAAATAACTGTTTTCAATTTTTTTTATTTATTACACTAAAACTCAAAAGCTACTAAAACAAGAAAATCGATTTACAAACTGAGGAGAAGAAGGTACCGAACTGTTTTGTCTTTGCCTAATTATATATAGATTCTTTTTTTAATCTACAATTAATTATACTTCAAAAGCTCTTATATTAACTAGCAAGTCACCCTCGCTTCGCTTCGGGTTCGTCTCTGGACGAAAACAATCCCACGGGAACCGTACATTTTTCTGAGATGATATATAAGCTACAGCCTTCCTAAGTAAACGGGCTATCCAATGCAAAAAGAATTTTTCAAATCGGATTAGTAGTTCCTGAGTTTAGCGCGTTCAAACAAACAAACAAACAAACTCTTCAGCTTTATAATATTAATAATGTCCTCCTGATCGTTTCCGGCCACGGCGGCCAATCTCATTGAGACTAGCCAACTGCGCAGGAGATATTATAGTGCACAAATGTACGCGCAGACACAAGTGCACTCTCTATTCCTGTCACTCTCATACTCCGGTGGGACGACTACTCGACACGACCGGTGAGAGTTAAGGCGCAGGACCGACGGCTTTACGTGCTCTCCGAGGCACGGGGGTGAAACACCGCCAACTTCCCAACTCCGAGCTGTTACTGAGGCTTATTATACAGAAAGACTCAATAACTAAACTTGGCCCGACCCGGGACTCGAACCCAGGACCTCAGGATGTGCAGCCGTACATGCTAGCCACTACACCACCGAGGCATTTTTTTTTTATAATATTATAGTATAGATAAAAAAAATTATACCCTTAACGGTAAAATATTTACTTCTAAGCGATTTAAAAGTTTTCACAGCTTATACGTTAAAAAGTAATACCTTATACAATCACATAAATAAAAAAAACAATATTTCTTTATACATATTATGAGATGTTAGACAGATGTTTTAAAACCATGACCAATAAACATTATCCGCAGCTGCTTATATTATTTTAAGACTCTATATTTAATATCTCCGTTTCTTTTGTTACAGATCACCCTCGCGGCATTAGAGCATGGCGCCTATTACGTTTAAAAATAACCATTCACTCATCACTTAGAGGATGTTTAACTTCCTCAAGATGTAAAATAAATGTAAATAAATATAACTAATGTATAAAGAATAAAACAAAATGGTAAATTGTAAAAGACTGCGAGTGACTAGTAGATGTGTACAGCCGTTGTTTCTTTTGTTGCGGACTTGGCAGTTTGTGTTCTTGGGTGTTTTAAGTGTTTGTGAAGGGTATGTCGAACAGAAGTTCGCTATGGAGCCTCAAGATCAGGTGAGATGTTTGCTTATTTACTATTTAATACATTTTGCTTGGTTGGAAAGTATTTTTATAATATACTAGCGACTCGACCTCGCGTTGCTCGGGTTCGTCCCTAGTTACGTTTTAAGTTTTAACATAGATTTCTCAGATATGAGATATTTTCCCGCATTAAAGTATCCTATTTGTTGACCCGGATAACCAGCTATCATCACACCAAATTTCACCAAAATCTGTTTAGTGGTTTTCTCTTGATGCGTTCATAGACAGACAGGTGCCAAAAATTCTAAAAACCATAGATTCGGCCTCTGTATCGATAATTATGGCTATTCCAATAAGATTTTCCAAAAAATATTTAATGTAAAGATTCGACTCCGATTATTATTATATGTAGGTATAGATTTTTCTTAAAATATGGAATATAGAAAAGGAAGATTTTGTTGAAATTACATTCAAAATATTAGTGTATGAAATGTTTTTTACGTCCTATATCTTTCACACTAGAATGGCTAAATGGATTTGATTCAGATATGCAGATATCATCACAATGTTTACGTTCGCAAGGCAAGTGGTAGTAATGTTGAAAATCATTCGCGTATGATTATGTAGAACTCGCATAAGACCATATAATATCAGATGTGCACAACCCGGGATTGGAACCCGCTTCACTCAGTTTCCCAAGCGAGCGCGTTATCATTAGGCTGCCACAGCTTATATCGTATGAGAAAAAGATAAAAATCTTATCTATGTCCGAAGTTTCAAGACCCTTCTAAATATTTATTCATGCGTACTTTTAAACATTTTCACAAACTTTTACATTAGCCTTAATAACAGGATTAAAATGTTTTAGGAACTGTTTAGTATCGTAAATATGATTTAACATTCTAACTTTGTCGAGTATCAAGAATATATTTTAAAAAAATGGTAATAATTTCTTAGAAATACGCGAATATTTGACATTTTAAATATAACAAACTATCAAGGGAGAAATTGACCATGATTGCTGTAAAGTATTCGAAACGTAAACCAAAAATCAAAAGAAATTCGCGAAAAAGTCCGAAAAGATTGTTTTGTTTAAAATAAATGGTAAATATAATTTGATATTTCATATCAGAATAAATAATAATACAAATAATAATAGATAGCAGAGATTAAACTGTTGAAAATATTACTAAGGTAATCGGACTGTGTTGCTCTTTCACGCTAAAACGGCTTAGAATTTGATTGAAATTTAGTACATAAGCTACAATTAAACATTAAGAGCGAAGTGAGGGTAACTCGTTGGTTGCAAATATTTTCCATATGGGAGAAATAAATCTATCTACTGCTACGGTAAATAAAATAAAAAAAATATTATGTTGGGAATACACACCACCATCTAGTCCCATGGTAAGCTACGAGGCTTGTGTTATGAATACCAGATAGTTGATACACTACATATATATAAATTTAAATATATACCTATTATAAATATAAACACCCAAGACTGGAGTACAAACATCCGTGCTCTTCACACAAATGAATGACCCCAGCGGGACTTGAACCCGCGACCGCTGGCACAATAAGTAGGGTCACTAATAACTGAACCAAACATGTCGTCAAAATAATAGTCATAATATGACTTTAATAGTGAGTTAGTCATATTATGCCTATTGCATATCAAATCTTGAAATAATATCGCCAATATAAACTATAGTTTCAGCAAAAACAATGTTAATTACAATTTCCAAATTGAGCATTTTCAAAGCTATTTAGACTAACAAAATACGGTGTAACGTTGTCGAATATGTTTTTGTATGACATGGACAGGGTATATAAGTTACTAGCGACTCACCCTCGCTTCGCTCGCGTTCGTCTATAGGTTATTTCCCCATACAAACTTTGATCCCCATTTTCACTCCCTTGAAAGATGATTTCGGGGTAAAAAGTACCCTATGTCCTTTCTAGCGTCTCAAACTATCTTCTTACCAAATTTCATCTAAATCGGTTCAGAAGATCCAGATATTACACCTCAGCTCACAAACTTACAAATATACCTGGAGGCGAATCCACGTAATAATGAAAGGTCAAAAGGTTCAAAAACAAAAACAACAATAGATTATTTTATAGTAAAAATAGTATAGCGTCAAACATCTTACACGCTTGTATCAAAGGCTTCCTCTAGCTGGGAAAGAATGCACCTGTGTTTTCTTTGCTCATACCGCAAATATTTATCCTGGAATGTTTTCGTATAGATAGCCCTAAGAAACGTACATGAAACACGAAAAGGGTACAAGTTTATCTTTTTATAAGCTTATATAAACTAGCCTGAAAATTCTGTAGCAATAATGTTAATAGTGTTTTGCTTCAGTTTTAGATTTTTGTAATTTCGAAAATATTATAATTTTCTATATATATAAATCTATATATATATATATATATATATATATATATAAATCAATTGCTGTTCGTTAGTCTCGCTAAACCTCAAAAACGGCTGGACCGATTTGAATAATTCTTTTTTATTTTGTTGGGGGCGTGTCATGGTTTAATTATAAAAAATAACGAAAACAAAAAAAAAAAACAGCTGGAAAATCAAAAAGTTCTGAACTGTTTATTTTTATGGGAATCACTAACCGTTAAAGCGAACCTAGGGACGAACTCGAGCGAAGCGAGGATGAGTCGCTAGTTTATGATAATTTTGGCTGACATAAAACACTAAAATTACAAAACACTACTTTTCTTCCTTCGTAATATGATAAAGGCATTTTGATGACACGTTTGGCTCAGTTCGTGGTGACCCTACTTACTGTGTCAGCGGCCGCGGGTTCGAGTCCCGCTGGCGGCATTCATTTGTGCGATCAACACGAATGTTTGTACTCCAGCCATGCTTATAATTACAATATGTATGTATTTAAAGTTATATATGTGTACTGTGTAATATATCAACTATCAATGACACAGGCCTGGTAGTTTACCATGACTAAATGGTGCTGTGTTGTAATGTCCCGACATATTTATTTTATACCAACATGCAAGTACATTATATTTTAAAGTAGTTGAGATTTTTCTTTTCAACTCAAATACGATATAGTGAAGTAGATAAACAAAATCCAACATAAACTAAGCCAGCCATTGTTATTTATGTACATACTTATTACTATAATTTTGTTTAAAAAGTAATAAATTCATATAAAATTTCGCAGTATTGCCAACTTTATTAAACTTGTTAAGTTAGCACAATTTTCTTGAACAAATTTCCTTCACACGTTTCTTAGAAGTTGTTTTATAGTTCTCAATACTGACAGCGCTTCAGTGAAGTCATGAATAGAATATGAAGTGCCTTTAATATAAGATGACTATAACATTGTAAAAATAGTTGCGTACGAAATACGATAATGTATACGAAATGTTCTTTTTATTTGTCGCAATGTGTTACCAATAGGAAACCTGCATCTAGCAATTTTTCAGAAGACATATAAAGTCCGCCAACCCACACTTGGCCAGCGTGGTGGATTATGGCCTGATCCTCCTTGACTATGGATTGATCGTATCGAAGGAAATCCCTTGCCCAGCAGCGGGACGCTAAAAAGGGTTGAATACAATATGTCACCATGTCTATCCTATAGTAAAATACTTCATTAAATAATAAATTGCATCTTTAACGTCCCACTGCTGGGCACGGGCCTCCCTTTAATAGGAGGGGGATCAGGCCATAGTCCACCACGCTGGCCAAGTGCGGATTGGCGGACAATAATAAATTGTTAGCTTTTTAATAATAATGTCCTTCGACGATTTTGGCCACGATAGCTAACTTATCTGACAATAGCAATTGCGCAGGAGATTCTATTATAGTTCTCAAATAATATATGCGCAGACATAACTATTACACTTTATAAATTCGAAAAGATAGTAATTCGAGACGACTGGTGAGAGAAGACCAATTTTTTCCTATGCTTTCTGAAGCACGGGGATGAAACTCCGCTAACTTCCCCATTCTGGGCTATTACTTAAAATTTCTTGACAGCAGAAAACTCTAATAACTGTAATCGGGAATCCTGGATCTTGATCTGCAGCTGTGTGCCAACCACTGACCACACGAGGCATATGCCTTCTATAATAGTTTTAATAATTATGTGTATTTTTTTGCAACTTTATATCACATAGGTAAATAAACAGGAAAGTTTGTGAGGATGTATGTTTGTTAGGCTTTAACGTGAAAAATACTGAACGGATTTTGATGAAACTTTACAGTAATATAGCTTATACATCAGAGTAGCACATAGGCGATTATTTATAAAAATATAGTACGTATATAATTAAAATTCACGGGCAGGGCCGTAAGAAAGGACTAGTAGCGTCCTTTACGTTGATATTTTTATTTTCGATATGCCTCTTAGCTTTTTTTGGTACAAATAACTAAGCTATTTTGAAGGAATACAATTTTAAAAAATATTTGTACATAAAAAAAAGTTATATTTATATAGTTGTACATAAAAAAAAAAAAAATTTGTACATAAAAATAAGTTTTTTGCGTCAATATTTTTTTTAAGTTACTATGATTGAAGAAATTTTGTAATTTAAAATATTAAACTTATCGATCATGATTCTTATAAAAGAAGAGTAGATAAGTAATCAAACCTTCAAATGCATATATTATGGAAAATAAGCTTTCCGGCTAAAAGCTCGATAAGCCGTTACATATTACTCGCATCCCTATCTAGGAAATGGAAATTTTTAGATCAGAGTGACGTATCACTTTAATTTAGATACATATATTATAAAACTATATTAAATGCTTGTATTAAAAGAAAAATAGTACAATCTTTGAAATTAATACGATTGATAACTCGTTCAGATTAAAAGGCGTCCGGTTTGTATAAAAACAGTTAATTTTTATAAGTCGAGATGAGTCTTAAGATAAAACAATATTAATCTTCTATAGAGTAGCATAAGTGGAAGGCATGTGTGGTATAATAAATAGAAGTGATATTATTATAAGTTATTTAAGTATGTGAAGCTTTGAATAGTATTCTAATCGGACTACAATTGAAAATGTTAAAATGTATAAATCTTAATAGTTTGTGTAATACGTATGTAGGTGTATGTTATACGTATCTAGAGTAACTTAATAGCTAGTTAGGTATTTTTTTACACAAATGTGAATGTTAGTAAATAAGGAACAATCTCCATTTTCCAAATTTTGTTGCGGAAAACAATGGAGAAATTGTATTAAAATTAAACAAAAGGGTTCTATAAAGCACCCACAATAGAGATTTAGACTTTAAAAATTACCTTGTTTATTAAATAGCTGCCTTTTTGCTATACATTTTATTAATTTATTAAGAACTATTTAACCGATAAAGCAACTCAACGATTAGTTTTTAGTAGCTTTTCCGACTTCAGTTAAAGTTATTATAATTTTTGACAGTAAACATAATTTAATCGGAATAAAAAGTAGCTTAAAGCTATCTCCATTAATGTTACATTGGTAAAAGTATTTTTAGAATCGTATCAGTAGCTTTAGAGATAAGCCCCTACATCCAAACATATAAATTTTATCTCATCTTTATGACAACGCGTTTGGCTCAGTTTGTAATGACCCTACTTGCTATGCCAGCGGTCGCGGGTTCGAGTCCCGATGGGGGCATTCATTAATGTAATGAGCACGAATGTTTGTACTCCAGTCATGGGTACTTAAATTTATAATATGTATGTATTTAAACTTATATATGTGTAGTGTATCAATTATCTGGTATCCATAACACAGGGCTCGTAGCTTACCACGGAACTACATAGATGGTGTTGTGTGTTAATGTCCCAACATATTCATATTTATATTATTAGTGTACAAAAAATGCTAAAATTTTAAATAAATAATATTTTATATTTTCGCAGACGGCTGTAGTGGGATCGAGGGTGACTCTGCCATGTAGAGTAGAAAACAAAGCAGGTCAATTACAGTGGACGAAGGACGATTTCGGTCTTGGTCTACACAGGGAGCTTAGTGGCTACGACCGGTATAAGATGATCGGGAGCGATGAAGAAGGTAAGCTTTTAGTACTTAGCAGTTTGTTTAAGACTAGTTTCTTTCTGCGACTTAGCCTTAGAAATTCTGTTAGGATTACTTAGGTTATGTAAAATAAATTAAAATAAAATTTCAAACCTTAATATTAAAAAAATGGACATGGATATATTTAAGTTTTTTTCATATTTTTCACGCATAAACAGAAAAGAAGACAAAAAAAATTAAGAGTGCGTGTATGAATGTGTACACGCGCAAGAAGTAAAACTTCTACTTCTGTAGATTATCGGTAGGTACTCTTTATGAAATTCAATTTATGTTTTAAATAATTAGGATAGGTGAGATACTAAAATTAACGCATATAAGGCATATTACAATTATATATTTATAGAATATCATTTAAGCAAAGAATATAATATTATATATCATTTGTCACACAATAACAACGGTTACCATGGCAACAAACGTTCGCCTCGCCCGTAACGTTACACTTTTCGTAACGCATTCACCAGCTTACTCCCCAAGTCAAGCGTGCGTAATGAAGTTTTTTTTTAAAAGTTAAACAATATTTTTATAATCAAATGTACACTGACATTAATATCACTTTATACATACTTTTCGATTTTCTTCTTGAAATTCATATATGATAAGCATTGAAAACAAATAATAAAAATTAGTTCACAATATTTTTTTCTTCGATAAGAAAATAACAAACATACACATAAATAAAAATCGGTCAAGTGCGAGTTGAAATCGCACACGAAGGGTTCCGTACCATCGTACATGTACTTTTTATTAATATGACATTAATTACTCTATGTATGTAGTATATTAACTTCGATGATCGATTACGAACATTAAAAAATATTTCTTGTATTTTATTTATTTTTATTATTTTTTGTTATGGCGGCAGTAGAAGTACATATTCTGTGAAAATTTTCAACTCTCTACATATTACGGTTCATGAGATACCTTTCAGACACGGACGGACGTACGGACAGCGGGGGCATAGTAATAACATTCCGTTGGCACTCTTCTAGTACGGAACCCTAAAAAAACCAAGTTATACTCCTCTAATTTAAGTCAGTCAAAACGATTGTATTAAAAATACTTTTCCATCTTAAACTAATAATAATATAACAAGTATATAACGCCTTTGAGATGTCTAAAACCTTAGTCTCTCCCGTGACCATGTGCGCTGTAAAGCATTCGAAACGTCGGGAACCAAACATCAAAATAAATCCGCGAAATAATCCGAAAAGATAGTTTTATTTAAAATGTAAAATATTCGCGTAAATATAAGAAAGTATAATATATTTAGGTTAAAAATAACATATCTACTCTCTACCACGTTACTTAAGCATATTTTAAGAGAATATTACAGGGTTATAAGAAAATAAACACAGATTATACCTCCAAGTCGGAAGCGTGCATGTAATTTCCAAGCAACTAAGTCGATGCAAAGCACACAGCGTAATTAAATTGTAATGATGTTACAAAAGCCTTTATATACTATGTGAAAATAGATATACGTATCATCACTACATACTATAAAACAAAGTCGCTTCCCGCTGCCTGTCCCTAAATGTGCTTAGATATTTAAAAATACGCAACGGATTTTGATGCGGTTTTTTTAATAGATAGAGTGATTCAAGAGGAAGGTTTATATGTATAATACATGTATAATGTAGTAGAGAAACACTGGTAATTTTAGAGGTTTCTAAAGTGATGTCGTAAATAAACACATTTCTTTTGCGCTTACATTGCAAACGCTGGCTGAACCCTACGAGATAGATCAAAATAATGTACTACAGTATTGTACACCATAAAAAGGTCTACAAAAAAGTCGACGATGGCATATGTCTATCTCTTAAAATAACAAACTATATCCATTTTACTATATCCAAGCTAGGGACGAACCCGAGCGAAGCGAGGGTAAGTCGCTAGTTATATAATATATCACAGGTATTCTCTTAAATTTGCCTTTAGTTTCTAGTCCTATATAGTCTTATAAGAAGAACAGCATTTAAAACACTAAAATTTCATCTTTATATCTGCTTGACCAAACGTGATGAAACTTAGATATGTTTATAATTTAAACTATTAATAATAATTTAGCTTTTTTTGAACTCTTCTCTTAATGCAAGGTGGAGAGAACTATAGCCCACCATGCTGGCCAAATATGGGTTTGCAGACTTTTCACATTTATCGAAAACTAGATAAGTTCCCTCAGACATGCATCTTACAGTGATAATTATGATCAAAATAAATTACACATGAAAATCTCACTGATGCGAGATCTGAGATTTGAACTCGTATCATTTGATTTTTCAAGCGGATGCATTACCAATAGGCTACCACTGCTTTAATTTAGACTATTGCCTGAACAATAAAATACGTTCCATTAAAATCCATTGAACCGTTCTAGAGTGATGCTCGACTAAATTGGGATACAAAAAAGGTGGAATTTGTATACATATAGCTGCGATTGCGTTACCATCATCTCTTAAATACAAAATTTAAAAAAAAAGTTAATGTGAAAAATATATCCGATTTGACGATACGTTTGGCTCAGTTTGTAGTGATGCTACTTGCTGTGCCAGCGGTCGCTGGTTTGAGTCTCGCTGGAGGCATTCATTTGTGTAATGAGCACAAACTTTTGTACTCTAGTCACGTGTGTTTATATTTATAATATGTATGTACTTAAAGTTATATATATGTAGTGTATCAACTATCTGGTATCCATAACACAAGCCTCGTAGCTTACCATGGAATTAGATGGTACTGTGTGTTAATTATTTATCCTATTTTTATCATTTGTAATATATATATATTATATTTTAAAAACTCGCTTAGTTTTTGTAATAGTAATCGTTAAAACAAACATTTTCGACCACAACTATAACTGTCTACCATTTGTCAAAATATGAATAAAACAGTCATAATTTCACATTTTTTTTCATGGGAAATAACGTTTGAGCGAAACATTTGCTAACTTCCTTACAATGTTATTTATTTAAGAAATCATAATGCATAAATTTAGATATATTTATTTAAAATCTATACTAATATTATAAAGCTAAAGAGTTTGTTTGTTTGTTTGGTTGAACGCGCTAATCTCAAGAACTACTAATCTGATTTGAAAAATTCTTTTTGCATTAGATAGCCCATTAACTGAGAAAGGCTATAGGCTATATATCGTGAGTCGCTAGTACATTATAATACCTCAAAATAGGATTTATTATATAAAATAGTATCTATATAAATGCGAAAGTGAGTGAACGTGTAATAATTACTTCTTTAAGGCTAAGAGCTTAATGAAATCAAGTGCAATTAGAATAGATAGCTTAAATCCTTCTAACACATAATACTTTTTTAGATTTACGCGAATATTTGACATTTTAAATAGTTTGACATAACGTTAAGCTAACCTATCTAATATATTTAAATGAGCAATTTTTGTATATTTATTTATTTATACCGGCGATCTCGGAAATGGCTCTAACGATTTCTTTGTAAGTTGGTGTGGGAGTTTTTGGGGGCGAAAAATCGATCTAGATTAGTCATATGTCTGCGAAAACGCGTGTTTTCGAGGTTTCATGCGGTTTTATTTTGTATAATCCCACGCAAAATATGGTCGATAATTTCTTGGACTTGGGCATAAGCATCGTGGTAAAGCGGCCAAGGTGCAAGATTGACAATCACAGGTGTCCGGATCCGAATCCCAGTCGGATATAAAGTTTTTACTTTTGTTTTTTTTTGTATTTATTTAAGTTTTTAGTTTTTTTTTTTAATCTAAAAAATACGATTTAAAAAAAAAGAACTCCGAGCAAAGCTCGGTCGCCCAGGGAATTAACATAAAAAGCAATAAAATTAACTTTAAAGTTAATTTTCTTAAACATCATTTCGATATATGTATTTTTCATAAGTAATACAGAGAGGGATACAAGTCTTATAAAATAGTAGACTTAATATTATAATGATAATATAATATTTTTTTGGTACGTTAACACAGAGCACCATCTAGTTTCATGGTAAGCTACGAGGCTTGTGTTATGAATACCAGATAGTTGATATTATACATAAATAACTTTAAATACATACATATTATAAATATAAACACCCGTGACTGGAGTACAAACATTCTTTCCCTTCAGACAAATGAATGCCCCCAGCGGGATTCGAACCCGCGATCGCTGGCGCAGCAAGTAGGGTTACTACAAACCGAGTCAATCGTGTCGTCGTCAATAGTAGACTAAAAGTGATTTATGTAAGCAAATGTATGTTTTTTTGTAATTATATATCATTTTTTTAAAAATATTCGTCGTAGTACCTATCACGATGATAGGTGGTGAACGAATTGAAGAGTCTAATTTAAGTTTTACTAATACAGCAATTTCCGGCTAAAGCTAAGAAATTGTACTTTATGTTATAAATAATAGTTTCTATTCCAAAACTTTAGACTGACAGCCAAAGTTTCTGGAATAGTGGCGAATTTCAAAGCATCTATTTGATATAACACGTGTGTAAGCAATTAACTAAAGTTAACTATTCTGCGTCATTTGAGATGAGCTTACTATATATCGTCATGTTAACGTCAGCTAGAAAGATCACTTAGCAAAGCCATCTTCTAGTTAGTTAAATTTAAAATCTATACATATAATAAAACTGTAGAGGTCGAATGTCTGTACATAGAAAAAATGCTAAAAACCGAGCCAGGGGGATGTAAGAAGAGAAATAGAACAAATCCAGATTTTTTCAATTCTTTTGTTTCTCTGTCTGTTTGTACGTGCTAATTTCCAAAAGTGTTAGATCATCATTTATTTTAGAATATTTTAGTATGCCAAAAGTAGTTATTGGGATTATCTATAAAAATAATCAAGGATATTTAAGCTCTGTATAGTTTAAAAATTATAAATTGTGTTTTTTGTTATAAATAATTTATATTTTTTGTTGCAGGAGATTATTCGCTAGACATCAGGGATGTGACTCTAGAAGATGATGCAAAGTATCAATGCCAAGTCAGTTCAGGATTAAGAGGTAAAATCCACCATTGTTTTTTCTTAGTTTATACCTTATATCTCTCTGAGAGTAGCCAACTGCGCAGGAGATATTATAGTATACAAGTGTAAGCAACAACACAAGTGCATTCTCTATTTCTGTTACTCTCATAATTCGATGGAACGGCAATACGACACGACCGGTGAGAGATCAGGTGCAGGACTGATGGCTGTACGAGCTCTCAGAGTCAACGGGATGTAATATCGCTAACCGGGGTGTACAATAGAAAACCCAATAACTATAAATGGTCCGACCCAGAACTCGAACCCAGGACCTCCGGATTTGCAGCTATACATGCTAGCCATTAAACCACCGAGTTACTATAATAGTAGTACTAAACTACGTATAATCTATACAGATAAATAAAATTGTCTGTTTGTAATGTCAAAATAACAGCTTTATACTAAATGCATATGGACTTATGTATATACAGTATAAGAAAAACTCAATTTTTAAAATTTTTGTCTGCCTGTCTGTCTGTTTGTTCCGGCTAGTCTCCGAAACGACTGAACCAATTTTAACGGGACTGTCACTCTCAGATAGCTGATATTATAAGGAGTAACTTGGCTATTTTTATTTTAGAAAAAGAATAAGGGTTTCACTAAAAAAAAGTTAAATGTACCTAGGGACGTACCCAAGCGAAGCGAGGATAAGTCGCTAGTATAAAATAATATCTCCTGCGCTAGTGCGTAGTCTTGGTGAGATTGCCCGCTGCGACAACAGTCTGGTCTTTAAGACTTATATTGTTATTAACATAATTAGGTACTAGATATATCTCAAGAGTTCATCTGAGTTGAATGAGTGCTCTATTTTGACTAGAACCGTAAATAAAAACTAAATTCTTAAAATCTATACTAATATTATAAAGCTGAAGAGTTTGTTTGTTTGGTTGAACCCCTAATCTCAGGAACTATTAATCCGATTTGCAAAATTTCTTTTTGCATTTCATAGCCCGTTATTCAAGGAAGGCTAAAGGTTATATATTATCCCAGAAAAATGTACGGTTCCCGTGGGATAGATTCGTTTTTGTCTAGGAACGAACCCGAAGCGAAGCGAAGAAGAATAAAGAAGAATTTAGGAATAATAAATTAAACAAAAACCATATAAGCATGTGAAGTTACCATATTTAAATCCATTCGTGTTTCTAGTCCTTCAAAAACCAAACATATTATTACACACTACACAGTTCCATATTGAAGGCATGTAGAAATCAGCTTTATACATTTATACGTCAAAAGTTACTTAAATGCGTTCTCATAACCCGATCTCACGATACAATATGTAATTTGTACATAATTATACATGTTATTCTTCAAATAGTGGCTTGTTAATTTTATTGGTGGAGAAAAAATAGCTAGCAATTTCGAGTTAGGTTTAAAGCTACTACGAATTGACATAAATGTTTTATTGATATTTAAGGACTAGGGTACAAGGATCACAAATATAATTTGTGAGTTGCTACGTATGTATGTATATTAAATAAGCTTTTTCAAATTTAAAAATAAAAGTTATTCCTTACAACAATTTTCTACATGAAGTACTTCTTCTATGATGCGGTTTACGTATTCAGCCCTTTTTAACATCCCACTGCTGGGCACGGACCTACCCTTAATGCAAGGGATATCAGGCCATAATCCACCACGCTGGCCAAGTGCGGGGCGGACTTCACACGTCTTTCGAAAACTTGCAAGGTTCTCTTAGATATGTAGATTTTCTTACTCAGTTTTACGTCACTATGCTCTTTATATATTTATTATTATATTTTTTTTAATTTGTTTATTTATTTATTTATTTAGGATCGTTAACAGAAAATACATTATTACAAGATAATATAAAATATACTATTAGTACATTGATTAAATGCTTTTCCACTTACAGACAATCACAGCATGCACAATATTAGATAAAAGAAAAAAAAAAACAATTAAAGTTTAGTTTAGGTAATCATAAGCTTATTTGATTATTTTCTTATTACACAAAAACAAATATTACAAAAACGAAAATAATCATTTATTATTATTTGCGTGCAATACGTTAATTTATTCATTTAGAGTATACGGTCATTATAAGGTTATGTGTACACTCTTCGTATTTTTTATTTGAAAGAAGTAGGATATACGTACGTATAAATAAATAAACAACTTTAACATCGGCTATATATATATATATATATATATATATATATATATATATATATATATATATATATAAATTGATAATGATATATACACATTTATTCATACACTAGATACACTACATCTATTATAATTACTCGTAATTAATTATCATTGTATTTTGTAAACATTATTTCTTAAACACAGCATACATGTAGCAAAACTCGCTTTTATTTTTAACCGACTTCCAAAAAGGAGGAGGTTCTCAATTCGTCGGAATCTTTTTTTTTTATGTATGTTCACGGATTTCTCGAAGACGGCTGAACCGATTTGGAAAATTTTTTTTTTGTTTCAAAGAGTATTCTTCCCCGGTGGTCCCATATAAATTTTATCGAAATCGGTCAAGCGGTTTTTAAATAAATGGCTTAATCGAATATTATGTTTTTATTAAAAATCTTTCTTCTTACAAATTACTTGCTTATTACGTCTACACTAAAAATGGAAAAATAAAAACTTTAAAAAAAAAAATAAAAACCGACTTCCTGGCACTGAAAAGTAAAAAATAACTAAACAGAGGTTTTCATTTAAAATAGATACCTAATCAGATATTTTCGAAGTCGGTGCCAGCCAATACAAATCAAAGCACACCGACTTCGAAAATATCTGATTAGGTATCTATTTTAAATGAAAACGTCTGTTTAGTTATTTTTTACTTTTCAGTGCCAGGAAGTCGGTTTTTATTTTTTTTTAAAAAGTTTTTCTTTAAGTTGTTTTTTATGTCGAGTTTATTGATTTTGTAATTTAATTTTTTTTCTGTGTTATGTCTCTATAAATACACCAGTTTCACATCGTCTATGTACATAACTATAAAAATTGATAATGATAAAATCAATTACTATCATTGTATTTTGTAAACACTGCTTTTCAGGTAAATATAGCATACATATAGCAAAACTTGCTTTTAGTTTCACTTTAAGTAGCTTTTTACCCGACTGCCAAGGAAGCGTTATTACGTATCCCAGTTTATTAATTTTATAATTTATTTTTTTATTCTGCTTTGTGTTTATTACTGAAGCTGAGTCGACTAGGTTAAAATTTACATTATAAGTGAGAATATCGTAAGAAAAAAGAAAATCTCATCTTAACCCTTTAAATTGTTACGTAAAAACCGAAAATGGTTGAAATCGAACATTTTCTCCAAAGTACTAACTGAATGTAGGTCATTACTAGTATTCCTTTGCTTAAAACGTTTCGAGTTTCGCTTTTAGAGCCTAAAAAGATTGGATTGAACTGTAGGCTCTTTCGAAATGTTCCTATTCAGTAGCCCATTAAGTCACTTGTATGTTTTTTTTTTTTCACATTTTCTTAGTTTTTTTTTCTAGATTACTTTTAAGAAACCGTCCCAAGCAGTTCCTTTCCTTTGTTTTCTTTTTATTTTATCAATGAACACTTAACGCGATTCGCGTTTTATATGGCAATAAGGAGAACGATGAGCTCAAACTACATATATTGTAATATTGGCCCACCGTCATTTCTTTCACGTCCCCAAACGCCCTTTGTATTTACTCGTACAGCGTTAGGGAAACTCTCAGAAGGGGTGACTTTTTCCGACTGAATTCACCAATATCATCATATCGATAGTTTATTTTCACAAATTTCATATATAGCCTTTCTAGATAATTCCTTTTCCTGTTGGTAAAAACTGAATGAAAATCTGTTCAGTATTATCTGAAATTAGCCCGAATAAACACAAGCTTAGCATTTTAAATAAAACTATCTTTTTAGATTTTTTCGCGGATTTATTTTGATTTTTGGTTCCTGACATTTCGAATGCTTTACAGCAATCATGGTTACGGGAGAGACTAAGGTGTAAGATGTCTCACAACACTAAATATAGATTATTAATCAATAAATTTTCTATAAAAAATTCTAGACCATGGAGGCAGTCATATAATATGTAGTGATTATTGAATATGAATCAGTAAAAACTATACTGCATCATATATTAATTCATTATTATTTACTGTATATAAAGTTACACTGTACTAAAAAGTACCTTTTTGCTTGTTAAAAACAATTTTTTTTTGACAAACTGTAACGTATCCCCATCAAAACATATCCCAAGTTCGATAATTTCACTGGTAGCACTTGGAGTGTTATATACTATCCAGTTACTGGCTTTACCATCAGACCAGCTCAAGTATTATATGGTCATCTGGGTTTCATATACTTAGAAAGTTTGATACGAAGTTACTCTTACCTGTAATAGCTAAAGTCGATTTATTAGTATGAATGATAAAGTTACAAGTTGAATTTAAATTAAAAAAAGTACGTGTCTGTGCAAATTCACACAATGGTGCTTTTAGTGTTAAAAATTGGAATAAAAAAAAAATGACTTTCTTCTAACTGTTTTATTACTATACTGACACTGAATAGGTAGTGTATATAAAGTTCTTTCGATTAATGTTGGCCAATAATTTCGTTCGCGTTTGACCAAATTGATATTAATCATTTTCGTAATACCCGAAAAATGCCGCATATTTTACTTTAACAAGCATTTTCAAAACTTGTCTCGTTTCAGAAATATAACCGTTTTTGTATTCCAAATGGTAAAGTAAACATGTTGAAACAGTAACGTAGAAAGAGACGTAAAGTGTATAAAATTAACGACAGTAAAATTTTCTCTCATTCATAGATTATTCCAAAAAGTTGGAAAAGAATCAGTAAATCGAGATTTTCTCCAAACTGGAAAATTTAAGTTATTTAGGTCTCCACCTACGCCGACGAATTTATTTTAATAAAAAAAGTATCTTCTAAGATAGCAACGGAAAGAACATCTATCCATATAATAAAATTGTAACTAAGCCGAATCTGTCATTAAATATTTTTTGGACAATCTTATTAAAGTAGACAATTATCAATACAGAAGCCGAATTTTTGTTTGTCTGTCTGTGACTATAACACGAAAAAATCACTGGACAGATTTTGATGAAATTTGACATGATGATAGCTGGTTATCCGGGTCATATCCTTTCTGAGAAATCTATACTAAGTCTTAAAACATAAGAAGGGACGAACCATAGTGGAACGAGGGTGACTCGCTAGTTGTATATATCATTTTTCAGACAAAAACAACGGTTACCATGGCAACCTAATACAACCTATTTCGTTACGGTCCACTTTTCTGACCCGTATGTTTCGGTGTGATTTTAAAGACGTTTCACATCAAAAGTTATACTAAAATCTGTTTAGTCCATTTTTCAGAGATACACAATATAATAAAAACTTTTATTTCGATTCAAAAAATTCATAATTATTATAACAAAGCTGACCCTTAAAACAATAAATAATTATTAGCCTTCTTCAGAATTGTACATTACAATTTGCAGTATTACTTAAGTAAAAAGAGATTTAATACGAATTATTATTATATCTCGTTTCAACTCTAATTTATCACTTATTTATAAAATTAATTAAAAGCTTCAATGGTATTTGCGAGGGTTTCTTGACGCTTTATGAATGGAATCCGAGAATGGCCTAAATTTAACAAATAATGTTTGTCTCGTAAGGAAAATATTTTTGTGAATAAAACGGGTTGGACAGAATAAAAAATGCTAGATATAATAGTAAAAGGGAATCGTGTAATAGGGTATGAAAGTAATTTCCCTTTTACATTGCTATAAATATGTATTATTGATTATTGATTTGTTCAAAAACAATTACGACTTAGTCATTTTATCCGACTGTCAAGGAAGGGTTATGTTTTTCACGCGTATCTTGTGTGTATGTTTCTATGTAATTGATATGATAATGATGATGTTCGCCCGACCATTTCAATTTATTGAGACTGATTTTACTGGCACTAGCCTACTGTGCAGAAGATATTATAGTGCACAAGTGTACGCTCAGACACAAGTGCACTCTCTATTCCTGTCACTCTCGTACTCCGGTGGGACGAATATTCGACACAATCAATCAAGCGCAGGACCTACGGCTATATATATGTGTTCACTGAGGCACGGATGTGAAATACCGCCAACTGTCCAACTCCAGGCTGTTACTATACTGGGAATTTTTTAACAAAAATATTCAATAACTAAATTTGGCCCGACTCGGAACTCGAACCTAGTATTTTTGGATGTCCAACCGTACGTGCTAACCACTACAGCGCCGATGTAGTAATTTATATAGAGGGTTAAGGAACAATCGTAGGTTCTCAAACAATAGCTAATCAGGGAGAAAGTAGCAAATAGAGTATAAATGGAGCATTCGTGACAAGTTTTATTAATTCGTGTGTTTCAATAACTTTGTGGGGAAATAATAGCATAAGTTATTCTCCTTCAAATTATAATATCATAGTCTACATATAAATAGGCAAGAACAAAAAAGTTCAGTACTTTTTTCTCTTCTGTTTGTCAACCGATTTTCTTTTTTTGTTTAGTAGCTATTGACGAGCTTTAGCGTTATCAGTAAAAAAAAAAGTTAGAAAAAAATTGTTTTATTTTTTCTATATAGTGATTGTGGTCGAATATCAATCACTAAGTGAACACTAGTAATAATAAAACTACACCACTTTACAAACAAATTAGTATATTTACGTATAAAATTGGAAATAAACTACATATTTACACCACCCGAAAATCGAACCTGCTACTTTTGATTTATTAGAAACTAACATATTGCGCCATTTTAAATTCCATTTCACAAATTACTACTGGCTTCTACTCATCATGTACGCGTGTCATTTTTATAAGAATTCAAATCAGAGATAATAACTAGGAAGCTATATAAAGATATCATTCTATAATTTGAATGATGAAAAATGACGCTGCGACTAATTTTGTGAAGTCTATTCCGAAAAAAATAGGGACATAATAATGATAGGTTAGTTTATATATAAGCTAAATAAGATTAAAGCTTATAAAATCAAATGATCAATTGCAGATAACGGCTGTAACGATTTGGATCAAATTTTGTATTTAGATAAGTTTTTTTTGAAATTATCCTTCTTTTGGCACGTTTGGAAAAAAATATGAGAATAAAATTTTTACGATGCGCGCGCAAACCGACAGCCAAAAAGACAAACAGAGAGTTGTGACATACAGGATGAAATCTTTAGCTTTTTTGTTCTGTTACGCCAAAGAAGTATGTGCGTACATAAGTACACACACAGTTTTTTTAGTGTATCTATAAAATATACGTGTCTTTTCTGAAAATGCTATATTTTTATAATTTTTCCGGAAAATTCTCAATTTATACAAAAAAAAACATACATTGCAAATACTTCGTCATACTACTATTTTACTTTATAAATATTGCATAGTAAAGATAATCGTAATAGAACATTTGAAGATTTATTTTGTACTGGATTTTTATATCTGACATTTTATATAATATGTAAAAACGTGTATGTTTGTTCGTACCAAAAGAAAGAAACATATTATTGATGTAAATCTAAAATATATAATTTATAAACTACTCCTTAGAGATAATAAAGAAGTCAAACAGAGGAGAAAAAGGTATTGAATTGATTTACCTATGCCGTATTATTTGAATATGCATGTTTGTATGTATGTATTCAGCCCTTTTCTTTAACGTCCCACTGCTGGGCACGGGGCTTCCTTTAACTCAAGGGAGATCACCGTAAGGCAAGTGGTAATCATGTTAGAAATGATTCGCACATGAAAATATCAGAGATGCGAGACCCGGGATTTGAACCCGCTTTACTCGGTTTCCCAAGCGAGCGCGTTACCACTGAGCTATCACTGCCTATTTCTATTTGAATATAGATTAAGTCAATACATTGTCAATCACAAAGGCACAATTTAGCTAACAAAAGGCTGTATTTCTAACTCACTACTAAATACCATGTGGCATTATATTTAGGATTAATTTGATAGGCTACGTAAATTGGGGGTGCCTTCGACATTTGAGTCCTCGATCTATTTAAGCATCAAGATCTATTCAGGAAGCTTGAGAAATTAATTTACATAAGCTTTTATACGTCTTTTGATAAATTTACGTTGTAAAGTCTGCTGGAATATTCTTATCTTCGGGTACCTCTCATGGGCCCTCGGCATTGTTTGAAGATTTAAGTTAAACTCTGCATTTAAGTAATCGTTGCTCTTTCTTTCTTTAAGGCGTTAATTAATTTTCATTTTAATCGAGGTAAAGGAACGTTTTTCAAAGAACGTCTACTTTTTTTGTTCTTTGAGTGTAACGTTTTGGTTTATTTAATTTTCTATGTTGGTAATGGAGTTTTGTTTGTAATGTGTAACTTGTTGGTCTGGTGGCTAGTATGTATGCAGTTCTAGGTTCGAGTCCCGAGTCAGGTCAAAATAGTAACTAGGTTTCTCTGTCACTAACTACAAAGTAATTAGTCGTAGCAGTCCAGAATTAGGAAGTTAGTTACGTACATCTTCTGCCTTTACTTTGCCTCAGAAAAAAATAAAAGAAACAGGTATACTTGCGCTTACACTCACACTTGTGCTATATCTGTTTAGAGGACATTTTACTAATAATATTTACACTAAAATCAGCTTAATTTGATTAAAGTAATTTAAACTAACTTTAGCTAGTTACGTTTTCGAAAGACATATGCAGTCCGCCAACCTACATTTGGCCAGCGTTATGGACTATGGTCTGATCCCCTTCGTATTGCAGGGGGAGGCTAATGCCCAGCAGTGGAACGTTAAAAAAGGACTGTGTACAAAATCTAATTTATAGCTTTAATTCTTAAAACTATTATCAATATTCAACATGCATTACATAGACTATAGTGTTGTTATCCCATCCCATTAATATATAATATTGTAAATGCGAAAGTTTGAATGGATGTTTATTACTCAATCACGTCAGAACGGCTAAACAGATCTGGATGAAATTTAGCACAGAAATAGATTATAGTCTGAAATAACATGTAGGTTTTTGTTTTCACTAAGGACGAACTTGAGCGAAGCGAGGGTGAGTTGCTAGTTGTTTCCATATGTTGTTCATACAAACTTTCATCCCAATTTTCAACCCCTTAAGTAATGATTTTCGGGATAAAAACTATCGTATGTCCTTTTCAGAGTCTCAAACTATTTTCTTAATAAGTTTCATCTAAATCGGATCTGTAGTTATGGAGCTTATTCGGTACAAACAAACAAACAAGCAAACAAACAAACAAACAAATCTTTCCTCTTTATAAAATTAGTATATATAACAAAGTCATAATAACACATTTTTCCTACATTATTTTGCTATTCCATTTTTTTACTGGTAGTATAAAATAACTAATTTTATATTTAAGTATCACTAAACTACTAGCACTTGTCATATTAGGTGCTAAGAAAGACTATCGAAATCTCATTTCAGCGAGATTAATAAAGTTTTATTAAAGGAAAATCTCACCCAAGAACTTTCTGGTTAATTTAATCCAGAAAATTTAACTAGTATCAAAACTCAATCAGAACTTAATGACAGGACTTTAGCTTAACCGACTTGGATTTTATTGGAAACTTCCTTGTCATAAGCCTAAGTTTTTAAATCCTATAAACTCAGTGTTAAATGTTCTTTTTATAGTATTACTTTGAGGTTAACTTTTGATACGTAATAGTTTGAATTATTATCTTCAATTAACTGTATTTTGTTGTATTAGCTTAAACAAATAATTGTACTTTATAGTTAACCAAAACTATATATATATATATATATATATATATATATATATATATTATAGCTATATATATATATATATATATATATATATATATATATAGCTATAATATGAATATAATACGAGTAAAAGTAAAACATAATACAATTGTACAAAACTATGTGGACGTCTAAGATACTTCAACTTGGAATTAAGTACAGGCAATCAGAACAAATTAAGAGAACCACAAAGGGATTGTTGAGTCTGGAAGACCTTAACTTTGAAGAGAACTTTACAAATAGACGAACTGTTTCTATATAAAGATTTACATGAAAGTAATGAATGTAGAGCATTTTTATCTAAAGCACAATGGACAAGCTTGCGGCTAAATTGTACAACTTTGCACTATTTAACTTTGGAACTAAGTTGGTCTAGAAGTTTTGTCTATAGATATCTCAACTGCCTTTATTGTCTTTTCACCTTACGTATTGAATATACAGTTTATATGTATTAAGAAGAATACTAATTTGATATTATGCAAGATTGATTTGTATTGTATTAAATTTCTTTTTAACGTCCCACTGCTGGACACTGCAGCGTGGTGGACTGTGGTCTGATCCCCCTCGTATTGAAGGGACGCCCGTGCCCAGCAGTGGGACGTTAAAAAGGGCTGAATTCATATATACATACATACTAATATTATAAAGAGGCAGAGTTTGTTTGTTTGTTTGATTCAACACGCTAATCTTAGGGACTATTAATCCGATTTGAAACAATTTTGCATTAGATATCCTGTTTATTGAGGAAGGCTATACGCTGTATATGATATAATGTATAGTCCATCTATAGCATACTAACCTACCTAGGGACGAATCCGAACAAAGCGAGGGTGAGTCGCTAGTTTTATATAGATAGGTTATAAATCAATATTAATATTATAAAGCTGAAGAGTTTGTTTCTTTGATTGAACGCGATAATCTCAGGAAGTATTAATCCGATTTGACAAATTCTTTTCGTTATAGCCCGCTAACTGAGGAAGGTTATAGGCTATATATCATCCCGGAAAAATGTAAGGTTCCCGTGGGATAGATTTGTTTTTGTCTAGGGACGAACCCGAAGCGGAGCGAGGGTGAGTCGCTAGTGTTATTATGTAATTACTGTTCATACATATATGTTTTCGACAACTGGACGAATAATATTCTATAGGATATTTTCTATAAATAGATAAATTTATTTTGAATACTGTGCAGCTTTTAAGTTTAAAACTTATTGTTATATAAATTTTCATACACAATTAGTTCACTGACTGAGAGTTCATAAATCAGATACCTTTGAGCTACTAATCCCTTAACTTCTGTATCTCAGTAGTACAGCTCTTGTTTCGTAAAAGTTGGTAGAGCATGATTATCCACGCTCAGTTTCACATTTCAGACGTGACGAAACTTAGCATCGAGTAACATAAAGATATTGAACTTTTGATCTAATTGACAAAATTACTTATACTAACACAACCCGTGGCTTCGCTCACGGTAAAACTACAAAAAAAAATCTCTAAAAAGGTTAGGTTTCATACAAACTTTCATATCCTATTTTATCCCTTTACGGGATGAATTTCGAAAAATGCTAAAAGACATATTTATTTAATTTTACGAGCATTAATACCAAGTTTCAAGTAATTCTGATCATAAATATTTTTTTGGATTGTATTGTAACGTGTTTTCCCGAGGGAATGAAATAATCTCTCACGGTAAAAAGTATGTCTACGTCACTCTTCAGCTCTCCCACTATCTCCACACAAAAAATAACGTCAATCCATCACTCGGTTTCGACATGAAAGAAAGAAAGACAAACAAACAAACACTTTCGCATTTATAATATTAGTATGGATATGGATTATGAAATTAATACATTTCATGATCATTAATTATTCATAATAAAATATTAAATAATTTCATTATTTATGATTTGCTATTATTCTACTTCATTTGCGAAAGCAGGTTATTTTACATTGTTATTCAAAAAGATCATGAAACAACTCAAATTAACAGGAATACAATACAAGAGATAGCTCCAACATATAGAGTTGATATGCGATCAAAAATTAAAATATAGAGTAAGAAATTGTAAGAAAAAAATAGAAGTTAAGTAGTATAATAGATTCAAAAAGAAAAAAAAATATATAAATATAATTTTTAAGTTAAGAAACAAATTTTCCTAGAAGATTACAGCTTGCCAACATTTATTTAAATTAACTAAACTTACAAGCTTTGTGGTTGAAAAAGCCACACGTTAGTTATTTTAAGAGTCGAATATTTTTAGCTCAAGTGTTTAAAGCTCGCATTAGAGCTTGAAAAATATTTTCAGTATGGCAACGTAACGTAATAACAAAGTACTGGGAAATTTTTACGTGATTTTTAAAACTGATTACACACGTTACTTTTCTAAATCAAAATGTATGGTGGGTTTGAAATTCAACATAGAATGATACCGGTATAGTGCAGAGAAAATTAATTGAATTAAAAAAATTAAAACTTTAAAATATGCCCAAATAATAGCTATTTTGAATTTTTATACCATCACCTTAAATTCTACGTATATTCTTTATATTTAGTCTTATCTAAAAACAATAAAGCTTTTATTTAAAAACCTATTGTGAACTAAAAATATTTTACGTGTGCATTTGATTTATAAAAATGAATATGTTTGGAAGTTATTTTCTGGATAAAGAAAACCATATATTTGTATAATATGTTATATTTATATAAATAGCCCCATAAATATCACATTAACAATCCTATTTTAGAAAAGTCAGAAAAAAGCCACACACCATCCCCGAAATTCAACAAACGCCAGACTCTACATGCGGGATTACTAACTTAAACATATAAATTGTTCGCTGGGAAACTTAATATTTGCCGATAGCTAACCCAATTTTGTTTTCTAAATCCGTATATATTTTTAAAATAGTTTTCCGAGGCAAAGTGCTAAAAACAACACATAGAGACTCTAGCGTTAGCGCTTAAAAGTATCAATTCTCAACAACTATATGCTACTCGTATGTATACCAGCGAAATAAATTAAAACTCTTTGTGCAGGTGAACCTGCAATTAGGTCGCGCTACGCTCGCCTCACGGTGCTAGTGCCGCCAGAGCCACCAAAAATACTGCAGGGGAATTTCTACTCTACCACAGAAGACAGAATCATCAAATTGGAGTGCATATCTGTTGGTGGAAAACCACCAGCCGAGGTAAGTGATGAGTTAACTTTAAAAATGATAAGGGAAAATAACCCTTATATCTATTGGGTCAAGATAAATAATTATATATTTTTTTACTAACCGCAATTTACTGTATATGATCTTAATATAAGTTACTAGTAGGTTCGATGCTTGTTAGTGACTAATATTTAATTTTACTTGTAAATATATTATGTAATAGCAACTCACCCTCGCTTCCCTCGTTAGTTAAAAAAAATCTATCCCATGGGATTCATACATTTTTCTGGGATAAAAATAACCTATGTGCTATTCCAGACTATAATCTATCTCTGAGCCAAAAATCTAGATCGGTTCAGTTGTTCTGGCGTGATTAAGTAACAAACATCCATGCAAACTTTCGAATTTATAATATTTAGGAATATATATTTCATTTTAGTACCCTAGGTATTTTGAAATTATCACCACCTTTAGTCTTAAGATAAAACAGAAGGTTTCAAAAGATTAGTACTGATTTTTAGTGGCAGAAACGTCATAAATTCTTTTACGTATGCCTTATAACTTTCGCAAATATTGTGGGCAAAGCTCGTAAATTGTTTAGCTCTATAACGTAACTTTGCAAAATTAATTAATCTAATATATTTAAACGAGCAATTCTTGTATATTTATTTATTTATACCGGCGATCTCGAAAACGGCTCTAACGGTTTTGCTAAAATTTGGCGTGGGAGGTTCTGGGGGGCGAAAAATCGATCTAGATTAGTCTTATATCCGGGAAAACGAGTGTTTTCGAGTTTTCATGCGATTCTCTATCGGATTATTCCGCGCAGAATGTGGTCGATAAATTCTTACACTCCTTCATAAGCATCGTGATCAAGCAACCAAGGTGCAACATTACCAATCACAGATGTCCGAGTTCGAATCTCGATCGGATACAAAGTTTTCACTTTTGTTTTTTTTTTTGTATTTAAGTTGTTCAAGTTTTTAGTTTTTTTTTTTATCTAAAAAATACGATATAACAAAAAAAGAATTCCGAGCGAAGCTCGGTCGCCCAGGTACTATATTATTAAAGACGGTAGTTATCTAAGATTATTTGGAGCTTTCTCACTCATAAAATAAGCTTATATTATTATAATTTGTATTTTGCTGTATTAAAGTAACTTAATTAATGAAACAATTGTGTAGTTACTCGTTAAATTTAAACAATGCAACATTTTGGGTGGAATGCAGTTCAAAATCCGCAGTCGAAAAATGAATTATAAATGTGAGGTGACTTTGCAATTATGAAAATATATGAGGGGTGTAAATATGTTGTGGAATTTTATACTGCTATTATCAAAATAATCTTGAACAAAAATTGTATCAACATTCATCTATACATAATAATATTATAAATATGAAAGTGTGTTTGTTTATTGGTCCTTTTTTCGCAAAACAGAGTGATAGATTGGCCTGATTTTTTGTGTGGAGATAGTTAGAGGACTAGAGATTGATTTTTTTACCTTCGGAGACTGTCATTTCCACGTGAAAACACATTATAATACAACCCACGACAACTCCTTATACCTATGTATATTGTATATTATGCATGACGCGTTATCCATATACTACGAACATCATCTTTAGTGGTTACTAATCTTGTGGGCGTTATCAGAGTTCAAATAATAAAGTATTCAACGCTCAATACATGATTTAATTAGGGAAATCACAATGCTATAAACTAGAAACGATAATTCTAACAATTTAGCGGAGCAGTGGGTTCATAGTCACCAATCAGATTTTCACATTTAATATCAAAGCATAACTCTCTATGATCCACCATGATTAACCAACGTTACTAAGCCACGTATCTCCAATGAATGTCATGATGGCGTCTCCACCCCGCTCGAGACGCAGTTTCTACTCTAAATTTAAAATAATTTTAATAGCAGTAAACTAAATAACATAGTAACTTTACACAATAATAAGGTTTCATAGCAGAAAAAGGTAACTAAATCCTCCTCCACCATGTATAATATTATATTCTATCAATTCAATACTAACCATTAAAACGTACCTAGGGATGGACCCGAGCGAAGCGAGAGTGAGTCACTAGTATACAAATATATGTACATAAATATGAAAGTAACTCTACCTTTTTACGTTTAAATTGCTGAATAGGATACGATAAAATTTGACAAGCACATAGATTGAATCCTGGGATCAACATAGACTACTCTTGAATCCCGTTTCGCTTATCGCGAGTGAATATATATATATATATATATATATATATATATATATATATATATAAATTATAACGTAGTTGAATCTGTACATCAAATATTTTTTGGAAAATCTTATTGAAATGTCATTACTATCGATACAAAGGCCAAATCTATAGTATTTAAAAATTTTGTTTGTCTGGGAACGCATCCCGAGAAAACCACTAAACACTAACCAGCTGGTTATCTGGATCAACATATAGGATACTGCGGGAAAATATCTCATCTCTAAGAAATCTATACTAAACGTTAAAACGTAACATTAACATAATAATTCGAAAGTTGCTTGAGTATATAGTGTTGATATCTTTATAGAACATCTTTATTTCAAAGAAGTGTGTTCACTGTTAATTAATGTTTGTTAATTTTAACAGCACGGACTAAATGACTTGCAAACATTTTTGTTGTATAAATTAGCAAGAGTTTAAATACAAATGGCCAAACTTTTACCCTTTACGAACTTTTCTTGAGATTTATTAATTGTTATACGTTTTGTTTTCGTGCTACGACCTCTAATTTGTCGTTTTAAATATCATTCAAATATTTCGTTTTGATTCGATACCTTTGCATTTTTGACCGACTTTCGAAATTGAAGGGTTTAATTAGCTATAGGTATGTTTTTTTTTATTTTTTTTTATTTAATAGGTTATAGTTCAGAGGGAGGACCAAGAATATTCCACCCCATTAGTCAATAAGTAATTATATCTATATCGATTTATGAACATATGTCCCCTGTGAGCTATTCTTACTTCTATACTATTATTATAAATGTGAAAGTTTGTGAGTATGGATGTTTGTTACTCTTTCACGCCAGAACGGTTGAAAGAATCTGGATGATATTTGGCACAGAGATTGATTATAGTCTGGAATAACACATAGGCTACTTTTTATCCCGGAGAAATGTACGGTTCTCGTGGGATAGGTATGTCTTTGTTTTCCTAGAGGCGAACCCAAGTGAAGCGAGGGTGAGCTGCTAGTAATAATATAAATGCTTCAGTATTTGTCGGTCTGTTTATTTATATAGATAATTTAATTAATATAACGTTTAAAAGCATAAGTATTTTAATAGTTATTAATATTTTATTTGTTTATAATTTATATTTAAAATTTATCCCGTGGGAAAAATATTTAACTACGATTTAATACATTAGACACAAAACACATTTAATATTCCATCTAAAATTTTCAATCATCTTAACTATCAATAAAAAATCTTCCAACTGATTTCATTTCGTGTATACATTTTTAATTCTTGAAACAACCTCTACGTTTTATATCCTCCTGAGATTATGTTCGCAATTTACCTAAGCTGATGTAGGTGTCCAATTTACTTGCCTCGATAAGCTACATGTTTCATTTAGACTATTGAAATTAAGTGAATAGATATTCCTCGCGGGATAGACACGATTAGGAGGAAAATTGAATATGATGTCGCAAAACAAGCCCCAAAGAGAATACTGCTTTTAGAGCTTGAAATATTTACAGCAAACAATCCAGTGGACTAACGGATTTCTTTATTTTATTCAGTTGCTTAATAGACTGGGTTTTGGTTGGTAAATGAATTTTAATGAACTTAGAATTATGTAGGTTTTTTATGTTGTACGTATTTTGTTTTTGATTTAGTAAGTATTCACGTGCGTACATAAGTAAGTAAGTACACACACTTCGCGAACTTACGCAGAACAACTTACCAAAGTCTCATCACAATCGGATGAATATTTTAGTAAAGCATCTAAAAACAAACAGACAGAAACATTAATTTTTATTTATATATATATACTAATATTATAAAGCTGAAGAGTTTGTTTGTTTGATTGTTTGTTTGTTTGTTTGGTTGAACGCGCTAATCTCAGGAACTACTGGATGGAATTGAAAAATTCTTTTTGTGTTAGATAGTCCATTTATTGAGGAAGGCTTTAGGCTATATATCATCCCGGAAAAATGTACGGTTCCCGTGGGATAGAGTTGTTTTTGTCTAGAGACGAACCCGAAGCGAAGCGAGGGTGAGTCGCTAGTATATATATATACATATATAGATGGTATATTTTACGTATCAGAATATCACCTTATTATAATTATATTATGTAAATTTTGATACTTTAACCAAATATTGGGTTATAATTAATATTGTTTTATTATAGATCACGTGGGTGGACAGTAATGCTGGTGTGTTGACGCAGGGTGTAACGTATACGGTCGAGCCTTTGAGTGATGGACAGAGATTTACTGCGAGGTACGTTATTTATCTTAATAATATGGTAAGTTTGATTTTGATTTAGGTCTAAAATTGTTTAAAACTTAATACATGAGTTAATATTTTCTTTAGTAACTCACTTGGTTTTATATTTTTATAGCCTATCGAAATATAGAGATGATGAAATATTTTTTTACAGCTTACAGTATAATTTATATTCTGAAACCAGCCATTTTTATAAAAAAAAACTTAATATTTATTTAAGTTTCATACATATAATAACATCGATTTTCCAACGAATCTATGAAATTTATAAAATATTTTAGTCTTCATCTACCTATAGGTATACATGTTATGATAAAAATAAAACCTTTCGCTTTTTAACTCCTTTAATTATATTCATTCAATTTTAATTGATGAAGCGCTAAGCTTAAAATGCATACATAAATGATACTCGAAAGCTTTAAGCGCTGGACAGAGATTTACAACTAAATATTGAGGCGTAAGCACAACTGTTATTGTGAGTTGTGACGAACTTCAAATATTACATAGAACATTGCTTTAACTTATATTAATATTGAAATTGAATTTAGTTTGGAGTTAGAGTTAGAAATATAGTTAATTATTTTAGATATCTTCTAGAGTATGAACTAAATGGAATAGATAGAATTATTTCTCTTTGCACAGACGTTTAAAATTATCTCAAACAAAGGCTGTTCTTAAAAAAATTACACTAATTTGATTTTTGACACATGAAATAATTATTTTACAGTGACAATTTGTTTTTTTTTTTTTTTTTTTTTAATTTAAGTTATATTTATACCTTATACACATTTTGGCTAGATCGAGAATCGAATTTGTGATTTCCATCATATTGACCGTACTATTCGTATTATTTATTACTATAGACTTGCCCTTACTTCTCATAGCAGCACCACTTTTTGGCAATTTTTTTTTAGCTATTTAGATAAACAAACATACAAACTACATATAACATTTATTATAATGATAAGTTACAGTAAACTATTAAATAAATGAATTTCATCCACAGGTCAATTATAAGGATGACTCCAAAACAGGAGCATCATAATCAAACATTCACGTGCCAGGCGCAAAACACAGCAGACAGAGCGTATAGAGCTGCCAGCATTCAAATTGAGGTAAGTTATTAGCTTTTGTGCATATTGTACGTTGTGCTAGTCTTTATATCCAACATAATATGTTGGAAATTTTGTAGAACATTAAAAATAGAAACATATTCTTTGGAATTACATATTTTTATTTTTTTATTTATTCATATTTTTATTATAGTACCTATTTGACCGTGGTACCTCTACCCTCTACTTGGTAGTGAGTTAAAATGAATAAGCCTAGGTGTTAATCCGAGATCCCCCGATGTGTTATCACCATGTTGTGGTGGGGGAGGGGGCACATTAGCCTCCCGTAATCTAGGTGTGAAGCTGAAAGACGCACTAGCGGATGGCCCACTTTGGTGGGTGATGAGCCATGCGAGTTGCTCCTGGTGCTTCTCTGATAGCAGAGTAGACTGTGTTAGGAGCACCATGGTTGTTTTGGTCAGCCTCATCAGGCTAGCCATCAGGTGTCATAGTTGAGTGCGTAAATGATCCTGTAACACCCCAATAAGACGGGAGTTCCATTGGATTTTAGTGGGTAGTAGTATTTTTTTAGGCAATGAGTGTGGGACTCATCTGAATCTCAAAAATCTGTATGTATACATGAGTGATGAGGTGGTATGCATAAATGCATTTCTCAGCGTTAAAAAAAAAGTTTTAATACAAGATATAAAATATATCTGTTGCGGATTTCAATTTTATGAGTAGCTTTGGCTTAGAAAAGTGATAAACATACAAATAATATTAGTATATTTACATATATCACGTATATCACATACATTATACTAGAAGACATTTATAATATGACTAATAGCTGTATAGCCTAAAGTTGGTAAATAAGTGCCTCATGACAATCGCAAAACATGCGGTTACTGGGCAGGATATTGAGGGCTTTAAACCATTTTTTTTAATCTACATAATCCTCCAAAATCGTAAACATTGTATCCATCATATAAATGTAATAGACAAAAAAGCTCCTTCTTCTTGGAAAAATTTGAAGGTCGTTTAGGACCGTTGTTAACTCGCCTGAAGATTTACCGTTAATCATTAAAACCAATTATCTTCCCTTTGTTTATTATCGCTGTCCAATTAAAACTTACTTTCACGCTGTGTACAGATTTTAATACAATCATTAATTTTATCGTTGAAAGGGCACATTAACTGCTTAGTAGTTCTTATGGAAAACAGTTCAGCCTATATAAAGGTTATGGAGAGTTTTATCTTTGTTTATATAGTTCGATATAAAATTTTTGCGAGTATTTTTTTAACATGAAGATGGTAGTGAGGCCATTTACTTAATTACCAAAATAAGTAAATGACCTCACTAATAGGCCTTATAGTAAGTAACCTTGGCCTATGTATTCTTACCATGGGGTATTCGCGAATTGTCCTCTAAAATGAACTGCATGGGGTTATCACTCAAACCCATGTTTATGGGTATAGAGATGCTGGGTATTTGGACCAATTACGAGTATGTGTATTGGACATGAACATTATCAATTTTTTCCATTAATTGGTAACGAATTTTGTGTTACTGAAAAAGAAAATGAAACGGTATGTATAATATGTATACATTACTATACTCTAATATACTACTTCGAAAAAACATTGCTTAAAGAAAGCTGAATTAGATCGCACAAAATAGACCTAAACAAGTAACTTTCATTGTATTAAAATAGTTATTATAAAACTTTCCCTTTACTTCGTTAGCATTTTGTTGAACGAATATAAATATTCGGGTCTAAAATATTTTAGGGCTAGCTAGCTCGAAAATTTATCGTCTATCATTTAAACTAATTATGTTGCTTTTGTTTAGTTTAGTTTAACTAACGTTCTGGAGATATTGTAGATCATTTATCTATTTATAAGTTCATTTTAGATAGTTTCCTTACTATTAATTTTGCTTGTAAGAAATTTTGAGTCTAAGCTATATTTCTAAGATAATGAATTCTAAAATGATACCAGTGAAGATTTTTGGAACGCAGTAACTATCTATAACTGGGAGATACGTCTGAAAGAGGAAGGTATTTCGATCATATTTTTTTGTATATTTTACGCGATGATTTCAAACTGATAGTTTTCATAATTTTTAATAATAATAATAATTTATAGGCAGTCAATCAATAGGCAGTGGTAACTGAGAGTAACTAGCAAGTTTTCGAAAAACATGTGGAGTCCACCAACACGCACTTGGCCAGCGTGGTGGACTATGGCCTGATCCCCCTCGCATTGAAGAGAGGCCCGTGTCCAGCTGTGGGATTACATAGGGCTAAATACAATAATTCTGATATGAAATTCAAGAAAATATCCAACTCCTAAGAGTGAAATAATTATATTTAAAGCTTTCAAATCAGCCGATCTTTTTGGCTTAATGTTATTAATTATTAATTACGAGGTGAAATTTTCTGATAATTTCTCTATCAAGTTCCACACTTTCACATCGTCTTTATTTTCAAACTGAAGTATAAAAGCAATTTAATCTATACACTCAGTAAATACAGCCACGTATTAATCTTTAAAAATAATGTATGTTTGCCGGTTTTTCATCAAAGAAGATTTTACAATTTGTTTTTACATAAGAATAATAATTAATTAGAATATTGTAGCTTTCATATTTTTACGAATATTAATTCAAAGTAAGCTTACTAACTAACTTAACTATAACTAACAACTAAATAACTGTAACTTTTAACTATATCAGTGTTAAAAATCGCATTTAAAAAAAAAACAAATCAAATAACCCATATTAAAATTTCCATCTCTCAATTGACATACGTTATTGCATATATTTTTGCAGGGATCTCAATCTACATAATCTCAAATAGAGTTTAAAGTAGAAATGGTATCCAATGCATGCATACTACAATTTATTGTCTTTATCTATATAATATATACCCTAGTAGCTATAAATTGTATTGTATCTTTAATATACTTGCATTACTACTTACTATGAATCCAAAGCATAATACTTTCTTCGATTTACGCGAATATTTGACATTTTAAATAAAACTATCTCTTCGGATTTTTTCGCGAATTTATTTTCATTCATCACTCCCGTGACCATGATTGCTGTAAAGCATTCGAAACGTCGGGAACAAAAAATCAAAATAAATCCGCGAAAAAATCCGAAAAGATAGTTTTATTTAAAATCCAACGCATCTTAATCGTATAAATATATGCGAAGGAAAACTATTTGTTAGTATTTTAACCGATTTCAAAAATAGGAAGTACTCAATTTGATTTAGGCATCTGTACCTCAGAAGGCATGTTAATCTTACTCCGCCTGTTCTCCATCGGTCGTGTCGATTTATCGTTCCATCGGAGTTTGGGAATGAAAGAAACAGAGACGGTTGAGGACACTGATATGTCCATATAAAAATATCCACCCCTGATGCTAAAGCTTTAAAGTTTTAGTTAAAAAAAAAAAAAAAAAAACAAATTACATCTTGTATAAATTCTGAGTCGAATGTGTACATTAAATATTTTTTGGAAAATCTTCTTAAAATAATCATTATTATCGATACAGAGGCCGATTCTATAGTTTTTAGAATTTTTGTCTGTCTGTCTGTCTATCTATGAACGCATCACGAGAAAACCACTGAACAAATTTTGATAAAATTTGGTATGATGATAGCTGGTTATCCGGGTCAACATATAGGATACTTTTTACTGCGGGAAAATATCTCATATCTGAGAAATCTAAACTATCCGTTAACACGTAACTATGGACGAACCCGAGTGGAGCAAGGGTGAGTCGCTAGTTTACCTAATGCTAAATGTCTTTTAGCATTAGCACAAGTTCGTTAAATAGATTCATGCTATAATATCCGTAAGCTTAAAGCTTAGCCACGTATTGACACGTCTAGTGTACATTAAACCTAATAATATAGATTATCTCGACGTAATAACCAAGTTAGTATTGGAATTAATCTTTGCTGTATAATGTACGTATGACTTCTAGTTGACACTGAATAGTTTGGTGGAGATAACTAGTTTGATTCCTAATGAGGCAAAATATTTTTTACGCAAGTTATACATAGTTCAAACAGATCTTAAAATTGAAATTATTCTTGGTTATAGAAGAAAAAGGGAGTGCTTTACATTATACAATTTATTTTTTTAATACTTAAAAAAATATGAATTATATGGTATAATATATTTAAAAAGTATAATAAAGTTTATGATATTTTTAATTTTCGTTATTCTATGAACACTGTACATGATAGAAAAGCGAATAGTGAGAGAAAAATATAAAAATCGATATTTACCACGTATTCCATATTTTGCATTGACAGTCTTTGGACTCGGACTTTCCGGTGACTTTGAAATAACTTATTTGCATATAGAATGGATGATAAGCTTATCTATACTAATATTATAAAGCTAAAGAGCTTGTTTGTTTGTTCGTTTGTTTGTTTGGTTGGTTGATCGCGCTAATCTCAGGAACTACTAATCCGATTTGAAAAATTCTTTTTGCATTAGATAGCCCATTAACTGAGGAAGGCTATAGGCTACTTTTTATCCCGGAAAAATCTACGATTCTCGTGGGATAGATTTATTTTTATCTAGGGACGAACCCGAAGCGAAGCGAGGGTGAGTCGCTAGTTTTAGTATAAAAATACACGTTAAGTATTAAAATAATCGACTAATTACATATTGATTTCTACATTTTGCACGTGTCTCCACTCGTATAGTAAGCGAGGAAAAGAAATCTCGATTCGTCCCTATGATGCATTTTATTTCCTTGCCTTTCATCGAAATTTGTTCAGCAGATTAAGCCCTTTTTAATATCCCACGGCTGGGCATAGACCTTCGTTCAATACGAGGGGGATCAGGCCATAGTCCACCACGCTAACCAAGTGCAGGTTGTCACATGTCTTTCGAAAACTTGCTAGGTTCTCTCAGACATTCAGGTTTCCTCACGATGTTTTCCTTCACCATAAGACAAGTGGTAATGATGTTGAAAATTATTCGCACATGAATATATCAGAAGTGCGAGACTTGGGATTTGAACCCGCTCACTCGGTTTTCCAAGCGAGCGCCTTACCTCTGGGTAACCATTGCTTCTACACAGATAGTGTTACTTTTATATTAATTAATATTAGTATGAGTTATTGACAAAAAATAAAATTGTCTTCTAAGTTTACCCAAATATTTGCATCTATTGCATCTAAAGAGATTTTTCATGAAATATTTAATTTTCATATAAATATAAGATACTAGCAACTCACCCTCGCTCCGCTCGGGTTCGTCCCTAGTTACGTTTGAACGTTTAGCTCAGAGATGAGATATTTTTCCGCAGTAAAAAGTATCCTATATGTTGACCCGGATAACCAGCTATCATCATACCAAAATTCATCAAAATCTGTGACATGGTTTTCCCGTGATGCGGTAACAGACAGACAGACAGACAGACAAAAATTCTAAAAACTATAGATTTAGCTTCTGTATCGATAATAAAGTCTATTTCAATAAGATTTTCCAAAAAATATTTAATGTACAGATTCGGCTTAGTTACAATATTATTATATGTATTTATTCAGGTCACAATATATTTGATATACACCAAACCTTAACCAACCATCCTTTTCATTACTGTCATTGGCATGTTACGTTGGTCCTTATGGCATCGTTAGTGAATTGTTGTGTGCCTGCAAATTGTCCTATTTTACAATTCACTTGGCAATGAATTGATTTTATATGGTTATAAAATATTGAAATACTTTGGTTTTGAAAAATTGTAAAAATTGTACTTCTGTATCTACCGAGGCTTATACTATATACTATATACGTACTATATCTATCTGTACATATAATAAAATTCTAACTGAGCCGAATCTGTACATTAAATATTTCTTGGAAAAGCATATTGAAATAGTCATTATTATCGATAGAGAGGCCGAATCTATAGTTTTAAAATTTTTGTCTGTCTGTCTGTCAGTCTGGGAATGCATCACGAAAAAACCAATGGACAGATTTTGATGAAATTTGGTATGATAACCGGGTCAACATATAGGATGCTTTTTACTGTGGGAAAATATCTCATCTCTGAGAAATCTAAACTAAACGTTAAAACGTAACGTAACGTACATTATAAATATTCTTAAACATGGAATAGATAAATAGTAGGAAATTTTAATAAATTGCTATTTCATTTCATTCATTTGATTGTTTTTCTTGACATTTTAAGTTTCCTCCATTGCATTAGAAGAAAGCTTTTTTGATAAATGCTTTATCTCAAAAAAAAACGATAAGGTATTTTATATATATGTACATATTATATAAATATCGAGAAAATTTATATATTTTGTTGAAAATAACTTAATTTTGTTGAAAAATGCATACTTATAATATTCTTTGAGATCAAGCTGATATAAGACAGAGTTACAAATATTGAAAAACTTGAGAGCCCTCGATGAACGTGAATAAAGAAAAAGGTGACAGTAAAAAAAGTTGTTGAGATAGCTTTTGACGTCATATTCTTTTAAGGTTTCACTTTTCCTAAGGGCAGTGTGAATATTCTTACATAATTTAGAACACCACATCTGTCTGTCTGTTTATAGGATTCAAACCTAGGGCAAACGGTTATAGAAAGTATTAAGAATAAACGAAGTAAGGATATTTTTTCCATTTTCTGACTTCTTCTCTTATAGAAAGAGAAAGTGTAGATACATCTTACTCCATTCTCAAATATTTAACACTAGCGACTCACCCTCTCTTCACTCGGGTTCGTTCCTAGGTTGATTCCCCATACAAACTATCATCCCCATTTTCACCCCCTTAAGGGATTATTTCCGCGAATAAAAAATATCCTATGTCTTTTTCAGGGTCTCAAACTATCTTCTTACCAAATTTCATCTAAATCAGTTCAGTAGTTTTTGAGTTTATTCGTTACAAACATACAAAAAAAATCTTTCCTCTATATAATATTAGTGTAGATGAATAGAAAAAAAACCTGAGACTTCATTTGTGTTAGTTTTAGCTACACCGCATTACCGGACGTCGATTTTTACAAAGCACTAGTAATAAAATACGAAAAAAAATACCACTTGATCGTTTCACATGCCATCAAGCCTCGGGCGATAATTATTTTAAAAACAGCACAATTTTGTATTTTGCTTTATACTCGTAATTTATTTACTTCTATACTACCAAGCGAAGTTGTAGTTTTTAAACATAACAAGAGCGGATGTAATGAATGAATTACGCTATATTTTCAGAAATACCTACTTCCCTCCCAAAAAACGCATATACATACATACGTATGTATATTCTGATATATTGCATGCTACAGTCTTAGATTTATGCGAATATTCATTTAGATTTTCTAAATTTCATTTCGATTTTTGGTTATGGACGACGTATCGAATGCTATAAAGCAATGATTGTCAATGGAGACTAAGTTTTTAACACTTCGAAAGTTATTAATAGTGTTCACCTACTAAATTGTAGATTAATTTAAAAAAATATAATATTAAAAATATTGCAAGCTCCAAGAATCTTAAAAAGAATTCGAATCTACTACCTTACCTGGTATACCACTAAGCTGTATGGTAGCCGCATGAGCATCACGTACTTATGTAATATGATGTTTTGTGTGTCCTTATTTATTCTAACCTCGTATTATTCTTTCCGAGGCCTTTTGGAGGTAAAGCTTGGAATTCCGTCTGTATACAAAAAGGATAACGGGCTGTGTTCCTACATTATTTATCCTGTAGGGGAGTGAAGTTGAACTTTGACAGCTCTATATACATACATAGCTATTGATCGATACGGTCAAATCTGAACTCGTATTTCATTGGATGCTCTATTTTTATTTATGACAGCTTCGAGTTGGAGTATTTTATCATAGAAGACAAATTTAAAGCTCTTACTGTGTCTGGTTTGACCGAGTTTGAATATAAAAATGTAATATTTCTTATCGACTATATACTAATATCATACATGTTAAGTTTTATAGCAAAAGTAAAAATCTTTTTATTCATTACTAGCGATTCACCCTCGCTTCGCTCGCTTTCGCTAGGCTGCTTCCCCATTTAAGCTTTTATCCCCATTTTCACCCCCTTAAAGGATGCTTTCCGGCATAAAAACTATATTATGTCCTTACCAGGGTCTCAAACTATTTTCTTACGAAATGTCATCTAAATCGGTTCAGTAGTTTCGGAGCCTATTCGGTACAAACAAACAAACAAATTTTTCCTCTTTATAATATTAGTATAGATTAATTATACTAATACAATAAACGTGAATGATGTGAGTTAGTGAGTGATTGAATGTGACTGCTAAAACATATTATGTAGGCTATGTTTGACGATATGATCACATATATAAGTATTTTAAGTAAAACTATTTTTTTGGATTTTTTCGCGGATTTATTTTGATTTTTTGTTTCCGACATTTCAAATGCTTTACAGCTATCATGGTAACGGGAGAGGCTAAGGTTTTAGATGTCTTAAGAGTATTATATAGTTGTTACAGACAGGCTGCACACAAAATAACAAAATGAATTCAAAAAATAAAAAAAAAAACATTTAAAATGTTAAATATTCGCGTAAATCTAAGAAAGTAATATATGTATATGTAGGTATTTGAAACCGCATTGGCTTATTATTACTCCTAAGACAATAGATCTATGTGATTTTTGAATTAAAAACTTAAGGAATACTTGTAAAAGCTTACTAAGAGCGCAAGACATAGTTATAGCTAGAATAAAGCTAGGGCGGGCGGAATACACAAAAGCTAATCTTTATTCATATATTACAAATTGAAAGGCTAAAACATTAATATACCGTTGAATAATTCAGTCAGTTTCATTTAAAGTAAAACAGAATTCTGTATACAGACACTGTATTCACAGTGAAATGAGGTAATTAGGTTGAAAGGTCAGTTGACAGAAAGGGGTCATTTGCTGTACCGACGTACACGTACCATTCAAAATGTTACTTCAAAGAATGTATGGCATACATGTTATTAAACGCTGTTTTGCTCGCATAAAACATATTTTTTTTTTAATATATATTTCATTCGCTTTATACTTAAAAACTTATTTAATTCAGTATGATGTTTAAACGTCTACTTTGTAGCTTACGGGTTTTGAATTTCTAGGATGTGAGAATATTAAGTTGTTAAAAACTGCTTCATGATCATTATAACGCAGTATCCAACTGGTACTAGAAGCTACAAAACAAAAGAATTGAATTGAACGCAATATAAGTGTGTATGTGTATTTAACCCTTTTTTTAACGTCCCACTACTGGTCACGGGCTTCCCTTCTATACAAGGGGGATCAGGCCATAGTCCACTACCACGCTGGTCAAGTGAGGGTTGGCGGACTTCACATGTCTTTCGAAAACTTGCTAGATTCTCTCAGACATGCAGATTTCCTCACGATTTTCCTTTACCGTAAGATAAGTGATGATCAAATCAGAAATGATTCGCACATGAAAATATCAGAAACGCGACCCCGAGATTGGAACCTGCTTCACTCGGTTTTTCAAGCGAGCACTTTACCACTAGAATAAGTACGTGTTTAAATTATTATAAAATATCATAGATCAGTGATTCCATTCCTTACTGGATAGTGGGAATTCCTCATACACACATGATACTCGTTTCGATCTGTTCATGAATATCGTAATGGATGCCTCAGTCTATACTAGGAAGTAGTGCTTCTCTGTCTCTTTCTCTCTCTTTTTTTCTCCCTTTCACTCCCCACACAGTAATACAAATAAATAAAGATACAAAATTGTAACGAAATCAATATAATAAAACATAATAAGTATCGCATACAATGCCTATAAAAACACCGCCATTTCAAAATATAAGAAAACTACTTCATAAAAGTATAATACTATCAATGGACGCTGTGTAGTGTTATATTATTGTATTCACTCGCTAAAAGGATATTAGGATTCCTATCACGGAGTTATGGATGCTGGGAATGGTATTTTAAATCATTTAAATGTGTATCTATTTACTTTTGCGCTGTAAATAAAATAGAAAAACTTAGTTGGTCTACAGTTGGTTCTGTTATTTGTGTTTTAGTAGGCTTTGTTATAGAACGATCGTACGATTTCGTTTTGTTTAAAACAAAAATAACATTTAACTATCTTTATTCTTCTACACAAAGTTTCTTACAGTAATAACTTTTAATGAAATAATCACGTTTTTAGGGTTCCGTACCTCAAAAGGTAAAAAAGGAACCCTTATAAGATCACTCTCTTGTCCGTCTGTCCATCTGTCTACTCGTGTGCCACCACCGGTGTTCTCAGGAACGGGTGGACCTAGCAAGTTGAAATTTATACCAGATACTGAGGTCTATAGTCCCTATTAGCTGTAGAAAAATTAAGGTCCTGAGTCAACACAATAAAAAGATATGGGAAAATTTAATTTTCGCAAAAACTTGTAAGTATCACAATTTACCTTAATTTTCAACTTTTTTATTTTTGGAATTTTCCCTTTACTTGTGCTGTAAGACCTTGCTTTTAACTAAAATTGACAATTCTAGGTCAACCGGAAGTATCCTATAGGTTTTGGGTCGAAAATCTATATGGTAGTTCCCGTTGACCCATAATCAAGAAATTTGGCAAAAAGCAAAGTCTTACAGCACGAATAAAGGAAAAATTGCAAAAAATAAAAAGAGTTAAAAATTAAAGTTAAACAGATTTCTTACAAATTTGCACGGAACTCTCGGTGGGTGAATCCGACTCGCACTTGTCCGGATTTTTTACAAGCTTTTATTAATGTTCAATATTTGTTTGTTGGGTCAAATTTTGCAACTGTATTTTAAAGCAGTTATTCTAAGCCGATTGAGCTGAAATTTTGTATACACGTTTAGTTTAGATGATAATGAATGGTTAAATAAGTGACGTCATTCTAAATCCAACATTGCGAACTCCCAACGATGGTGGACTATGTTTTTTATACACCCCCATGATATAGATATCAAATGAAAGGGTTTGCTATAAAGTATACGAATAAATACATAAAAAGTAAAATTTAAATTAAATTAAACTGATTTATTACACAATATAAAAGCTTGTTTTTTTTTTTAATATTAATTTATTTTGAGTGTTTAAAATATATATGTTATTTTAGCTTCCTTTTCATTTTACACATTTCAATTACACTATTTTAATTTTAAATACCCTCGACCTACAACTTACCCGCGTTTCGCTTGGGTGCGTCTAGCCTTTTTTATTTATGTTATATACAGGTAGCGCTACTCTTTGGTGAATTTTATCACTAGCAGTAGCCTATGTGCTATCCAGGTCTTAGTCTTGCGTATACTAAGTTTTATCTATATCCGGGCAGTCATTTTAGGATAAAAGATTAACAAACATACATACAAACTTTTTTTTAATATAGTAAAAGTACTTACGTTTTAACGTTTAGTATAGTTTTCTCAGAGATGAGATATTTTCCCGCAGTAAAAAGTATTCTATGCTATATCTGCGCTAATGCTATATCTAATGCGGCGACAGACAGACGAAAATTCTAAAAACTATAGATTCGGTTTCTGTATCGATAATAATAACTATTTCATTACGATTTTCCAAAAAAATATTTAATGTACAGATTCCGCTTAGTTACAATTTTATTGTAAGTATAGAATATGAGTATGGTATATAATGGACTGGGCAGTGGTAGCCCAGTGGTAACGCGCTCGCTTGGGAAACCCAGTGAAGCGGGTTCAAATCCCGGGTCTCGCACCTCTGATATTTTCATGTGCGAATCATTTCTAACATGATTACCACTTGCCTTACGGTGAAGGAAAACATCGTGAGGAAACCTACATGTCTGAGAGAACCTAGCAAGTTTTCGAAAGACGTGTGAAGTCCGCCAACCCGCACTTGGCCAGCGTGGTGGACTATGGCCTGACCCCCCCCTCGTATTGAAGGGAGGCCCGTGCCCAGCAGTGGGACATTAAAAAGGGCTGATACATATAATGGACTATACATCGTATTAGCATCATATCCTATTATATGCAATTTGAATAAAAATCGAAAGCAATATTATACAATATGATACAATTTTTTGTTATTTTATTTATTGATCGCAATCTCGTTCGAGCTGTATCATTTTTACAGTTGGAATAAAATATTGTTTTTGAAGCGCAAGTGAGCGTGCACATAAATGAAACTGACTTTTTTATTTGTATGTATTCATGATTATTTACAGTTTTAATTATATAATATGATTTATATAAGAAAATATATTTTTTTTAAAATACTAGTATCTTACGGGATTTGTAGATGTTCTGGATAAAAAGAAGTCAATGCCACTTTCAGTTCTAAAAAGTATCTCTAGGTAGAACCTCGATCCTTTATACTATTATAAGGAGAAAATACACATACACGAACTACCACCTAGCAGCGGACAAAGTCTAATTTATATAAATAAATAAAATTAAAGTGTCTGTTTGTAATGTCGAAATAAAAGTTTCTTATCAAATGCATATGAAATTATGTACACATGTGAGAAAAACACAATTTTAAACATTTTTGGTTGTTTGCCTGTTTGTTCCAGCTAATCTTGACTAATTTTGACGGGATTTTCACTAGTAGATAGCTGATGTTATAAAGAGTAACTTAAGTTACTTTTATTTTAGAGAAAAAATTAGGGTTCTGCTAAAAAAATGCACGTAGAAACCCGAGCGAAGCGAGGATAAGTCGCTAGTATATAAATAGGCGAAAACAAAACAGTTCAGTACCTTTTTTCCTTTGTTTGTTAACCGATTTTCTATTTTTTTTATCTAGTAGCTATTAACAAGCTTTAGTGGTATCATTAAAAAAAATATAATCGAATTCCGACGAACACTAGTTACTATAATATTGCGAGAATAATATAAAAAGGTGTATCAATTTTCGCCATATCTTTCCCTTTAACGTCTGCGTTGTTATGGTAAAAAGAGGGGTGTTCTGCCCATCATGTGTTTTCGTTTGCCATAAAATAAGAACCCTTTTTATGGGGTACCCAATTACTTTTTATGATCAGATGGACGACGATATCGTGATACGAGATGACTTTCGATATAGCAGTTTCTTTCTAATGCCAAGCATAAATTTTCACGATGTAGCTGTTATGAATTAAATTCTATGGTATTTTAACTGATATTTACTTTATATCTCTAATAAAGTTGCGAGTAGAGTAAGGTGGAAAACGTAAGCCAGGGGTAAAAGGGGGTAAGTGGATGAATAGCTTAGTTAGATTACGTTTGGTTATTACATCCAAGTGACGCGTGTTCGAATACATGTTACTAAGTTTTTGATATGATTTTTATAAAAAAGTTTCATAAATAGTGTTCATTTATCCACACTAAATATTTATTATTACAAGAAAACGTGTAGAAGTAATCTAATAAGAAATACTTGTACCATTAACTGATTTTCCTTAAACGAGGACTCGAACCCAGGACCTGCGTAATAGCTGTAAGGCCTACGAGGTTTTATTATAATAGAATTGTTCATATAAACAAAGTTTTTCAGCACAAAGCCGTCGTTAGAATTTAATAAAACCCACTTATGTTTGCGTGCATTACACAAACAAAATCTTTTCATATTAAAAAAATAAAATATTGTCACTATCGCGTAGCGTAAAGTAAAAGGGATACGCCCTTCCCGTGCTTATGCCTCAATGAAATTTATTTACGTACTAGCTACACGTAAGTTAGTATAATTCTAGTCTAAATTACTAAACGCTGCCATCGTTTCCATTACTCATGTTTTTTATTTGACCGATTTTTTTATCTGTAGAGCAAAAAATTGATCAAGTGCGAGTCAGATTCATACATTCTAGGTTTTGTACCAATATATGTTGTTTTCTTTAATGAGTATACGAATATCAGAAACATTTTTTTCGTGCATTTTTTAGGTTTTGGCTTTATTTATTTTTTTGTTTAGTAACTTTTGAAAGACCTCGCGTTTGAGATAATTCAGGTTAGATGAGCCCTCATAAGATTTTTTAGGGATTTTTATAGTGTTATGCCATGAACTATATATTATACACAGTGGTAGCCCAGTGGTAACGCGATCGCTTAGAAAACCAAGTAAAGCAGGTTCAAACCAGGTTATCGCACCTCAATATTTTTATGTCCCAATCATTTAAAAATGAATTACCATTTATCTTACGGTTAAAGAAAACATAGAGAGGAAACCAGCATATCTGAGAAAACCCTGACCTCTCTCACATTAAGAAATCGTTCCGTGTCCCGCAATGAGACCTTGAAAATCGCTAAATGATAAATATATTATAGTACTTATACATCCACATATACATCTGTTTCGTTGGCTTAGTGGCTAACATTTATGGCAAATTGTGAAGTCCTGGGTTCGAGTATGACACTATAATATATCCTGTACAATTGACTATCTCAAGGAAAAATATGCATATTTTTTATTCTTCTTATATCTATAATTATTGTTTTTAATTGCCATTGTTGTATAATTAAAAGAAAGCATGTTTTTTTTATTTATTTAGTGTAGTCTATACATATTGTTAAATATGTAAAAATTGTTATATAACATCCAGGCGATGTAGGCACGTTGCTACTATAGATACAAACTGTACATGTAGCTTACCAATACATGTGATAAACCACGTACAAAATATATTAAAATGTATAATTGGAATTTTCATGCAACAGCTAACACGTTTATTTTTTTATTCCGATCCAAAAGCAAAAACGTCAATTACTTTATTGTCAGCGAAATAAAATAAATAACCTATCAACCGTATACGAATCGAAAGTTTCATTGAACTAAATATTTACAGTGCATTACCATTAATACTCGCTAGCGAGCGCGTAAATATTAATATGACAAACCGCATATACTGCGTTACGTAACTAGTTATGATTTAAACATGCATAAATGAATGTGCTAAAGCTTTATTGATGTTTGTCACTCCTTTGCTCTGAAAAGGCTGGATAGATTTTAATGAAATTTATTTTATTTTATTTTATTTTTATTTATTTATTACAGGGAAACAAACAGTATAGTATTTAGGCATAGTTATCCTGGAGTAATACGCATAGTTTATTTTAATTCAATATTTATTTATGTCATTCACATTAAATTTAAAACTATTGTGCAATATATTTTAGTTTAAAAAATGTTTTTTTAAAAATAATAGAAAATAGGCATCTCACCCAGACGTGTGGGTTAGTTGCCTATAGACGTCAGGGATAGATGCCCACGAGTAATTAGTGCATAATCAGACGTTACACTTTAGGCATTTCGCTGAATCTTCACTGCGGTCTTCGTGAAACCCTATGAACACTCTGTAATCAGTCGCATTTCTTCTTAGTGGCATTATAATACTCTTCACAAGTGTGAGGGCAGTTTATATTTGTACTTTACGTAGTGACGCAAATATCCTTTTTTTTATGCATTTACACATACTACCTGTAGACGCACAGGTGGTTATGTGGAACTCACCGGCTAGAAAAACCAGTACTACCCACTAAAACCCAACAAAACTTCCCTCGTCTTAATGAGACACTCCGACGGCAGGTTTGCCGAAATAGACTGCAACAACCGCGAGGTGGGCCATCTCCCGATGCTTTTCTTAGCTTCGCGCCCGGCTGAACTGTATGTATTCAGCCTTTTTTAACGTCCTATTGCCTCATCTGCCACGGGCCTCTCTACAATACGAGGGGGATTAGGTCATAATCCACCACGCTGGCCAAGTGCGGGTTGGTGGACTTCACAATATGTCTTTCGAAAACTTGCTACAACTTGAACACTGACATTAACTTTCGACTGACGTATTTTGGATGCGTTCCGGTTCACGCAAAATTAGTTAATTTAATTTTTAAATTTAGTAGGCATCGCTCCCGTATAGGCGTCTCTCCCTTATAGGCGTCTTTCCCGGACTTACCCTATAATAATATAACGCAAAAAATATTTTAATTTTTAGTAGGTACTTGCAAAATTTTCAGAGACCAACTTTATTATATCGCATTCAAGTTAGCAACTGTTCTTATCTCAGTACGTAAAATGATTCCTGAAGGGAAATTATTAAATTGTAAAGATAAAATGTTTTGCTCATTTTGTAGTGACCCTATTTGCTGTGCTAGCGGTCGCGGGTTTGAGTCCCGCTAGGGGCGTTCATTTGTGTGATGAGCATGAATGTTTGTACTCCAGTCATGGTTGTTTATATTTATAATATGTATCTATTTAAAGTTATATATATATATATATATATATATATATATATATATATATATATATATATATAGTGTATCAACTATATGGTATCCATAACACAAGCTTTGTAGCTTACCATGGAACTAGTTGGTTCTGTGTGTTAATGCCCCAACATATTTATTTATATTTATATTTTTTTTTTAAGTTTAATATACATAAAGTGAAAAGGCAGATTGTTATTATTTAGTCTCTTCTACATAACGCGTAAGTTACATTTAATTTTTATTATAATAATTGGTAAAACAAATAAAAAAATTAAGCGCTCCCTAAAATTCATTTACGCCGTTCAATAAAATACTAGCGGGTGAGCAATAAACAAAATTCATTATGGTTTGGAACGAAATAAAACCTAAAAATGCTATAAATAAAGCGTGCAGAGTAAAGCCATAAACTGTTTGAATATATCTTGGTCAGTATTTTCAATACCGACTAATCTATAGCATTTTTTATTTTATTTTTAACATTACACTGACAATAAATTTCGAAAAATCGTTCCGGAGTGAATTTTTTTATGAGAACAGATTAGGTTTTGCTTTGTACTTCAGTTACGTGTGCTATGAGTGAGTTTTTTTTTTATGTTCTTAGCTACTAATAATTGATAATATGAAGTGTGTATGTTTGTCCTTCTTATAAGTACGATCCTTTTTATAACAAAATAATAATTAAAACGTTTTCATGACCAATTTCGGTCGCGGTGGTCAATTTCTTTGAGAATAGCTGCATGGGAGAAGTTAGTATGTGTGTATGCAGACTCAAAAACACTCTGTAGACCATCTCATCTCTCATCGTCATTTTTACAAATAGATAGTTCGGCACGATAAGTGACATATTATGATATATCAAGTTGTTCCCAAGGGATACTGGAATACGCGCGAAGTAAAATAAGCGCCCAAAAAGAATGTGGGTCGCGAGCATTCGTATAAATGTGGCAAAGAATTAGTGGAAAACGCTTTAAACAAATGTAGCTTTCAGTATATATACATATAATAAAACTATAGAGGTCGAATGTCTGTACATAGAAAAGAATGCTAAAAACCGAGTCAGGCGATGTAAAAAGAGAAATAGAACAAATGCAGATTTTTTTCCCTGTCTGTTTGTCTGTTTGTACGAGCTAATCTCCGCAATTGTTGGACCGATTTAAATGATTTTTTCGTATTGGTACCTTATATCCCCGATCAATACTTTAGATACTTTTCATCCCGGAAAATTAAAGAGTTCCTGTGGGATAGTTAAAAAAACTATAGCAACTTATACAGCTTAATACACAGAAACTACTGATTGTATTTTAATGAAACTTTACAATAATAGTGTTCATACATCAGAATGACAAATAGGTTACTTTTTATCCTGGGAAAATGTACGGTTCCTGTGGGATAGATTTATTTTTGTTTGTCTAGGGCGAACCCGAGCGAAGCGAGGATGAGCCGCTAGTATTACAATAATTATTTTTTATCGATAATTCCACTGTGAGTTCCTAGTTAGAAGTTAAATGTATTGTTTACGCTTAAAGGAGATTATTTCAATCCAATTAGTATAATCTATCTAAATCTAGGTATTATTGCAATAAAGCCTTTTATGTTCAAAATAAATTAAGCTACAATAATAACTTTACCTATATCTATATTAATATAATATAAAGAGTTTGTTTGGAGTTAAAAATTTAATTAACAATATGAAAAACCACCATGTATGTATGTATATTTTACATATACCTAATTTTTTTTATTTTATTTCTTTAGGCACAGAAACAGGAAACAAAATATGTAAAGAATTACATTTATTTAAAGCTAAATATTTTAGCTTATCACTATTAACTTTATCTACGTTATAAGATCACAAGCGACTCACTCTCGCTCCGCTCGGGTTCGCCCCTACTTTCTTTTTAACCTTTACTATACTCAGAGATGAGATGTTTTCTCGCAGTAAAAATTATCCCATATGTTGACCAGGATACCCAGCTATCATAATACCAAATTTCATCAAAATCCCTACAGTGGTTTTTTCGTGATGCGGTAACAGACACATAGACAGACAGACAAAAATTCTAAAAACTATAGATTCGGGCTCTGTATCGATAACAATGTCTATTTCAATAAGATTTTCCAAATAATATTTAATGTACAGATTCGATTCAGTTACGATATTATTATATGTATTTAGGTACATTGAAAGCTTTAGAATATTTGGTATGTATTGATTTTTTTTATTTGTTCGCAGGTCAAATATGCGCCTAAAGTGAAGATTCGAATTAAAAGCGGAAGACGGATACCAGAGGGACGTGACGTTATAATAAGTAAGTTGTTATGGAATTTATTTAGTACAATTTTATACGATATTTTGAAAGCTAATATAACCATATAAACTTTCGTCTTATGACAAAATTATGCCAATAGTTTATATTACACGTATAGTATCATAAAGTTAAACTATTACTTAAATGTATAATACTACTAGCGCCTCACCTACTCACTCAGGTTCGTCCCTCATTACGTTTTAAGGTTTTGTATTGATTTCTTAAAGATGAGATATTTTCCTGTCTGTCTGTTACCGCATCATGGGAAAACCACTGGAGGGATTTTGATGAAATTTGGTATGATGATATCTGGTTATCCGGGTCAACATATAGGATACTTTTTACTGCGAGAAAATATCTCATCTCTGAGAAATCTCTATAAAACGTAAGTAGGGACGAACCCGAGCGGAGCGAGGGTGAGTCGCTAGTACATATATATGTTAGATAAAGTGATTATTTATCCTGCAAAATAAATACGTGAAAATGGGACAGACAAAACTTTAATGAGACTTCTGTCACCTGTTACATTTTTCCAACAGATTCACAAAATGAAATTTTATTTCTGGAAGTTAAGTTTCCAACTTGTAAGTAAGGGTTGGTTATAACAGGAAAAATGTCAGGGGAAAATCAGCATTTCTTGAAAGAAATTATGAAACGTCATAGCTGTCAACTAGCAGCGTAGATGTTTCTATTCCATAATATCATTCTTATTTCCCCAACACATTATAGTGACAATATCTATATCTATACAGATAAATAAAATTGAATTGTCTGTTTATGATGTCGATGTAACAGTTTTTACTTAATACGTAATATGAAAGTATATACGGTAGTTATAATAAAAAAAAAAACATTTTTTTTGTCTGTCTGTCTGTCTATCTGCCTGTCTGTTTGTTCTGGCTTATCTCCAAAACGGCTGGAACGATTTTGAGACTTTCACTGGAAGATAGCTGATGTAATAAGGTGTAACTTAGGTTACATTTATTTAAGAAAAAGGATTAGGGTTCCGCACAAAAAAATTAAAACCCATAAAATTGCGAACAAAATCCGCGTACCTACTCGTAGGGACGCATCCGAGCGAAGCAAGGTTATGTAAGTCATTAGTATTTAATACAAAAGGTATATACATTTATTATTTTTGCACATAATACTTTCATATATTTACGCAAATATTAATTGACATTTTAAATAAAACAACTTTTTCGGATTTTCCCCGGTTTTATATGAGTATACCCTACGTTTCGAATGCTTTACAGTGATCATCAGCAATCTCTTTCACGACCATGATTAGTGTAAAATTTCTCTTTGTTAAGATATAAATAAATATGTTGAAATATTAACACACAGCACCATCTAGTTCCATGGTAAGCTACGAAGCTTCTGTTATGGGTATCAGATAGTTGACACACTACACATATATAACTTTAAATACATACATATTATAAATATAAACAGTAAACACCCATGACTGGAGTACAAATATTCGTGCTTATTATAGAAATGAATGCCCCAAGCGGGACTTGAACCCACGACCGGTGGTACAGCAAGCAAGTTCAATACTAATTGGGTCAAACGTGTCGTCAAAATAATAATAAAAATAAACCATACTTTATGGTAAACATCAGGGGCGTTACTTGTGCTTCTTTTTAAAAGATAGACAGAGAACATAATTAGGCCTTTTTTATCATCTTCCATTGGCTTAAACTCTATGAATATCATAATACTTTAAGTAAATTACCTTAGCGAAGCACACAACTCGAGACCTTCCGTAAAACATAAAATTTAAACCAATACAAACAGTCGACAGTAAAAATACCATATTTTCACAGGTTGCACGGCGGATGCAAATCCAAGTAATCTCACTTTCAGATGGCTTATGAATGAATCAATTATTGGAAATACCTCTGAATTGGTAAGTGTTTTGTAAATTTTTATTAAAAACTCGTAAAAATTTGAAGTCACTCAATTATTATAGTTCAATAGAGTTACTTTGTTTGTTTTATTTTTCTTGTATTTTTTGATGGAGCTCTTTAGCTATGGTTTTAAAATTTAATATATTAAAACAAAACTGGATGATTATAATCTATATATATATATATATATATATATATATATATATATATTATACACTATGTTCGTTACATTTTTATAAAGACCAAATACAATTATTCTAACATCTAACTTTATTATTTAATTTAAAACCACGAAACTATGTAAAGAATATTTGTCTAACTTTCAATTTAGTTTTAAGCACACGTTAAAAATATTAAACAAAATTAAATTTCATTCTTATAGAAAATTATGAACGTTTCCCGCTCTTACAACGGGGCCGTTTTAAAATGCATGGTGTTCAACGAAGTTGGCAAAAGCGAAGAAACTGAGACCCTCGAGATTACTTGTGAGTATTACTTTGCAATATTCTTGTGTAATTTAGACAATACCGTGACTTGGCCAAGTTTTAGAGGATAAAATAAAATTTTAAGAAATTCCGTTGAAAGTTGCCTTTTAGTTTTCGTTTGGGTTTTATTAAACTTGACAAAATATTTGTTGAATCAATGTCGTGGTATTTGGTCATAAGTAAAATTGGTATCGCAAAAGGTATGCTGAGATTTATATAACAGCTTAGTAGCAATATACAAAGGCAGTATTAGTCCACTAGTAAGGCATTAGCTTGATAAACCAAATGAAGTAGGTTCAATTCCCGGGTCTCGCATATCTGATATTCTCATGTGCGAATTATTTTTAACATGATTACCACTTGATATAGGGTAAAGGGAAATATTGTGAGGAAACCTGCATGTTTGAGAGAACCTAGCAAGTTTTCAAGAGACAGATGAATCAACTAAATGGGCTAGCGTGGTGGTCTATGACCATTTTTTTTTATTCGAAATTAATATTTTTAATTTATTTAAAGAGGGACGTTCATAAAGGCTGAATACATATATACAATACAACATTATGATACTATGTTTTGATATAAAAAATCTAGTTTCTGAATAACTGGTACTATAGTATTAATTATTTTTTTCTCCAGTTCCTTTAATACCATGAGAGATTCACTTTCCTCCTCTGTTGATCAAACTATTTTTTTTGTCTAGTAGCTATTGACGAGCTTTACTGTAACGAATGGAAAAAGTGTGGAAACATTTAGTGTTATATATATATTTGATGAAAAAGAATTTTTTTAAATCGAATTAGTAGTTTCTGAGATTAGCGCGTTCTAACAAACAAACAAACAAATTCTGCCTCTTTATAATGTTAGTACAGATTTTTTCATCTTAATACCTACAAATGGTTTAAGCCAGAGATATGTCAATAGTTTCATATAGAGTAGATAAAAAGAAATGATGTCAACAAAATATCTTTTTTATATTATCAATGGGAAACTTTTTTTCCACGAATAACCTAATCTATTATACTAGAATATTTTTCGCAAAAAATGATTTTAGTTCCGATAAGTCTATTAGAAATACCCATTACTAATATTAAATAAGTAAATACGTGAGGGTAAAGCTATGGAATATGATGTACGAATAAAATATTTAGTCATATATTTTTTGTGTGTAGGAAAATCTTTTGTGATATGTTTTACGGATGTTTTTTTTATATTTTTTATGCCTTTCCTTAGAAATTGTTTATGGGGTGACATCTTACTAATATTATAAATGTGAAAGTTTAAATGTTTGGATGATTGGATGTTTTTTATTCACGCCATAACGGCTGATCGGATCTGGATGGAATTTGGCACAAATATACATTATAGTCTGGAATAGCACATAGGCATTTTATCCCGGAAAAATGTACGGTTCCCGTGGGATAGATTTGTTTTTTGTTTTCTAGCCGCTAGTTAAACATATTGGAGTTAGTAAATATTGTAACGCCAATTGTTAATTAGCTTTTATATAATAATAATATAAATAACGTCTTAGATAAATCATTTTACATTTATATTTCCTTAATACTTACCTTTTATTACAGAATGTTTCTAGTTTCTACGCAAGAAAAATTGTGTAAAATATTTCGATTTTTCCGTCTGGGAGATATTTTTGTTGAACTATCGCGATGGATATCGGTTCGATTCCTTATATGAAAGAAATATTTAGATGTAATCCGGTGTAATAAAAGAGTCTAAATATAAGCCAATTTTTATTCATATTTAAACTAATTATTAATACATATGTTCTTTAATACATATTTACGTAGAAGTTTAAAAACTATTTAGCTACTTTATAATTACTTCGTAATACTTATACATCTAGGTAATTATAAGAAATCTATATAGCAAAGAGTAAGGTTCATCTCGATTTTCTTTTAAAATATACAACTAAGTCTAGACAGAGACATTAGCTTTTAACGCTAACAATCTTATCACTAAAAAACATGTTTTACTGACACTATGCACTATGAAAGGTCACAGGTTAGATTCCCACGTGGTTAAAGTTGACTGAAGATTACTTTCTTTGTGTTTACGTTTTAACCCCACAACATCACAACAGATGGCTGAAAAATTTTACACATATTAATTGCATGGTATGATAATGAAAGGACATTAATTATTTAATCCTGATATCTAGGGAACCCCGTGGGATAAAGTTATAAGCAAATAATAAAAAAGATATTACGATGTTCAAGTATTCGTTTGTATTTATTCACCCTTTTTAACCCTCTACTGGTATCGTAAATTTGACACACGTAACTGGTATCGTGGGGGCCGTGCGGCCCCCAAACGAAGTTTGCTTCTAGAAAGCAAGTTTTAACTGGCTGCATGTTCAAATGTTCATAAATGATTAATAATACATTCGTTTTATATAGTCAACTAGTTTTTATTCATATTAATCTTCTTGCTCAGTTGTTACAAGAGATCACAAGAGTGCAACAAATTTTTCGTATATTTTTTGCTTACGTTAAAAGAAACCTGAAAAACCTACTCTTCTAAAAGTATTGAACAAAAATATTAATTTTTTCCTATTCTATAGAAACATGTCTAAAAAATTAAAACACTTTTACGGCCTCTAATAAATATTTCTTAAAAAACGACATGTAGTATGATCATCTCTAATCCTACGACTCAGGAAACATATAGTTTAGTATTTTCAATGACATATATATATATATATATATATATATATATATATATATATATATATATATATAATATTTTCGTCTTCACTCTCTGAAGAACAGGTTTGAATTTCGGTACCCAGATCGTCACCGTCATCCGAATCGTGAGTTGGTGACTTTTCACAGACACCAATTCCTTCACTATCACTACATTCTTCTTCTGAATGGTCACAGGCCTCTAATTCAGAATCAGAATCTTTGTTTAGTATCTATTCTATTGTTTTATTACTTAAACTTCGCGACATCTTGGCAAAATAAGTAAAAAAAAAAGAAAAACAATAAAAAGTGATATGCAAAAAAATCTTACGTAACTGGTATCGTGGGGGTCGCGCGGACCCCACCATCTACGTACCTCCGTCCTGATAAGGTCTCTAGCGCTGAAAATTTGGCACGCGCCGCGAGTCAAGATGTGATGAGATTACATAAAATGACGGTTGCGCACGATGCTTAGATTCTTAGAAAATCTTAGAAACATATCGCGTGGGGGCCGCGCGGCCCCCACCATACCAGTTAAGGGTTAACTCTCACATACGAGGAAGACCATAGACTACAAATAGTGCCGAATGCAACCTTAGCGCCGCCCTTTGGCATAGTAAAAATCGCCGCCCTATTATCGAAATTTTGCATAAAATGTGTAAAGATTCGATGAAGTTTAAATTTTTTTTATTACTGCATTTTTCAAAAAAATAATTTATAAAATAAAATCAATTTTTCGAAAAATGTAGGTATTAGTAATTTTTTTAATTATTCATTTTTTGGAAAATAAAAAAAGATAACGCGAAGAAAAAAATTTTTCCCACTCTCCGAATTTTGCCGTCCCTAAAAATATGCCGCCCTCAGCACTAGCCCTGAGTGCCCTTAGTGTAAATCCAGCGCTGACTTCAAAGATTTCAAAAGCTTGCTAAATTCTCTCAGACATATTTCCGTTCACCGCAAATGATAATCATGTTGAAAATGATTCGCAATGAGAATATCAGAAGTGCGAGACTCGGGATTTGAACCCACTTCACTTTATTTCCTAAGCTAGCACGTTACCACTGGGCTACCACTGCCTTCGTGTATGTGTATTCATTTAGTTATTAGTGGTTCCAAAAAGAGAGGACATTGTACATTATTTTTTTTATTTTTTGTATGTTACGAGTTACGCCATATCTTATGAACTCTCATTCAATGTTTGTTTTTTAATTTAAAAAAAATACCTAGAATATAATTGCATTATATATTACAGAAATAGATTATTTACTAATACATAATAGTAAAACGTTTCTTTTAAATTCTTTTTAAAATCAGTGTAAATTTTATTTAAAACGTAATATTATTATTATTTCCTCTTATCTCGACTATATATGATATAATCGGTTTTAAAATAAATATCCCGTCCTAACTCAGTTAGGAAAAGAGACATTTATTATCCTATAATTATTAATTATACAATTGTGATTTTAACTTTTTTTATTTAATTAAAAAAGAAAATGTGGTATAAACTAAGACTCTTTAATGTAAATATTATTTGTTAATACTTTGTGTACTATTGTCGAAGAGTGGATGGCGGCTTGTTTCTGCAGTATACCTATATCTATATTGGCTTCTAGTTTTTCGCAATATTTTGATATATTTTTTGCTACAACTCCTGTTGCTCCTATTACTATTGGTATAACTGTGGTCTGTGTATTCCATAATCTATCTATTTCAACTTTGAGTGAGTGGTATTTATTTAATTTTTCTATTTCTTTAGGCCCTATATTATAGTCTGATGGAACGGTAACATCTATTAAAAAGGTTTTATTTAGAGATTTATTAATATAAATTAAGTCTGGTCTGGTCTTATTATTATTATTATTATTATTATTATACAATTTATCTAAAAATTAATAAAATCCGTAGATCCGCCATCATTTCGCTACTTACCAATGGACGTTGAAGCAGAAGTAGGCAAACTAGTTACTTTGAGTTGCGATGTAGACGGGTTTCCTGCTCCTGAAATACGATGGCTGCATTTTGAAGAGGACACTAATATTGTAAGTACAGTTTCTTTACACTGTTCTAATTACTTTTTAACAGCTATTTTCTATGACTTCAGCTGCCTTTATAAGTTGTAAAATCTGTAAAGTATACTTTTTTAAATTTTTTTTCGAATAAAAAAATAATTCTGTCAGTTATGTAGCGCGCCTCTGGAAAGATTTACATTTTATTTTAATATTAATTTCAATTCGATTCAGTTCAGTTAAGTTCAATTCAGTTCAGTTCCGTTTAGATCAGTTCAATTCCATTCAATCCAATTCAATTATTTTAGTCAATGGCCGCCAAGAGTGCCATTTGGGCGCAATTTATTTCGCCTAATGTAATGTCACTTTGAACTTGATCAAAGTCAGAGCAAGTCGCTAGTTTTTATAATTTTCACACTTCGTTAAATTTCTTAGAAGTAAAAGGTTAGATCTTCAGGAATTCCTTCGTAGCGCCTTTACGTATCAAAGGATACAGTGCTACAAGGATCATTTGGCATTTAAGTAACATTGACATATGGGCGTGAGTGTGAAATTAAGGTTTTTCTTTTATAAAAAAAAACCTCCTAACCTCTCTAACACCACATCATATTTTGAGATATTTTTATTGAAATAAAAACACGAAATATCGACAATAAACATCAACTCCAACTTCTCAAAAGTGACGCTTTACAAGATGGCGGTGTTAGTTCTGATTTCGGCCACGTGCCAAATGATCCTTGTCGTACTGTAAATCTGTATAAACGTTTATTATTATTTTGCATATTTTCATTAAATTTTTTAATAACGCTAGTAACGTTAAAGAACAAAAACAAAAAACATATTTATGTTTTGTTGTTTTCTGGACAGACTTGCAGATTCTTTTATCTAAGTAACACTACTATTATACATAAAAATGTTTGTGTGTGTTTGTTTGTTTGTTCCCATTTTATGCTGAAACCGGACTTTGATAAAAAATGTATACATATAGAATAGAACCGGGAGTATTTTTTAGACTCCTGTTAGTTATCCCTAGGGACTCACCCGAGCGAAGCCAGAGAAGTTGCTAGTGAATAATAAAACAAAAATGAACAAACTTTTTCTTTCAACTTTAATATTCTTGTGGCGCAATATATTCAGTCTGAAATTTTATTTTTTTCTTCATCTCTACACAATAATTTATCATCTTGAACTAAATCCTTTCTTGTCACATCTCGTAATAGTATTTTTGTTTTCCATTGTTCTTACATTCTAACAAAATTAAGAAAAGTATCAAGATAGTGTTATATTACGCTTATAATACTCGTATATATGTATTTGTTTTTTGTTTTTACTTTAAATATTAATTGTAATTTCGCTAAAATTAGAAATGGCAACATAAAAATCTTGATATTGTATACATATAATAAAGTTTTAAGTTGAATGTTTTGGAAAATCTTATTAAAATTGTCATTGTTATCGATATAGAGGCCGAATCTAAAGTTTTTAGAATTTTTATCTGTCTGTCTGTCTGTGACGAATCGGTTTACTAATCCGATTTGAAAAATTCTTTTTGCATTAGATAGCCCGTTAACTGAGGAAGACTATAAATCATCCCGGAAAAATGTACGGTTCCCGTGGGATAGATATGTTTTTGTCTAGGGACGAACCCGAACCGAAGCGAGGGTGAGTCGCTAGTAGTATAATATACATAGTATTCATCTGATATTTTTAAATTTAGTTCTTAACAAATTATGAGAATACATAAAAATACTTTACGACATAAAAACATTATACAACTTATAAGCCTTAAGTAGTAGGTACTTGTAGATTTGATATCTGGACAGAGTAAATGAGAACATTTATCACATTATAATTTTTTTAAAAACGATGTTTTAGTTTTTTAGTTAATTAAAACCATTTCGGGTTTTCTCGAAATCTAATTTAGATTTTTTGTTCCCGTCGTTTCGAATGCTTTGCAGCAACGGTTCTTGACGTCTCCAAAGTAATACAATAATTTGGAAATAATAAAGGCACGCTTCTTCTCTATTCTAAGTGACATTGGCGAAGTAAGCTTTGCTTAGTTATCATGTTTAAAAAAAAATTAAGAGAAATGTCACACTTAGTACTTTATAATATTTTGTTAGTTTTTTAATAATTCACATTAAGGTGTAAAAAGACCATTTAAAATATAATTTTAAAGAGCTCCTATTATTATAATTCTTATTTTTTTTATAGGTTGATTGAATTATTTTTTAGGGTTGCTTTACTAATAAATTTAAAATAATAATTCAATTTCGTTTCAAATATACGTGAAAATATAAAAAAAGGATCGCTTAGTTACGATATAATTAATAATTAATCCATCTTTTGTTTCAACTTCTATAGAAAGATGTTCGCCTCAAATAAAGTTTTTGTCGACTAACTCAGAAAACAATACCATTTTCGAAATTAAATTTAAGAAACTTTTATTAATAACTGATTTAAAACGTGTCCTAAACAATATAAGGTGTCTATAAAAGAAATTTTAAGAAAACATAGGTTTCTTTTGTTTATATTGTAAACTAGCGCCTTACTCTCGCTACGCTCGGGTTCACCTATAGAAAAACAAAAACAAATCTATCCCACGGAAACCGTAATTTTTCCGGGATAAAAAGTAACCTATGTACTATTCCAGACTATAATCTATCTCCGTGCCAAATTTCATTCAAATCCGTTCAGCCGTCCTGATGTGAAAGAGTAACAAACATCCATACATACATACTCACAAACTTTCATATTTATAATATCAGTATGGATTGAGATCTACTACGACAACTATATACATGAGTGTATGTTTGTTATTCTTTCATGGTCAAACGACTGGACAGATTTTGATGAAATTTAATACACAGATAGACTATGACCTGGAGTAACATATAGGCTACTATTAGTTAGGGAGAAACCTGAGCGAAGCAAGATTAAGTCTCTAGTTTATATTTAATATTATAAAGAGGCAGAGTTTGTTTGTTTGTTGGTTTCTTTGTTTGAAGGTTTCCTGAGGAACTACTAATCCGATTTGAAACATTTTTTTGCCTTAGATAGCCTCTTTATTGAGGAACGCTACAGACTATATAATATATAGCGTACTTAGAATCGAAGCGAAGCGAAAATAATGAAATATCATTATAAAAGAAAAAAAAGTTATAAGAACTAAGTAAAAAAATATAGAAAGTGTAAAGAAATAAACACGCTCTGTTACACATCTTGACATTTCATTCGAAACCTTTCTGCTAGCCTAAAACTAATTTCTAAGACATACAATTATAAAAGCCTTTGAAAAATATTTGCTTTTTTCCTTTTTTTGTTAGTACCTACTTCTATAATAACAAACTAAAGTATTAGTGGTAAAAGTTTTGTTAAAAGTATTGTATCAAGAGCGAATTTATATAAATGTTTGTACATAATGTATTTTTCATACTAATACTGTACTCTGACTTCCAAATCATCAAATTAAATATTCTTTATTGCACACCAAAATATGAGACACACACACACACAAACACACACAAATATATATATATATATAAAAGAAGGTATAGCACAACATGCGGCCTTGTCCCTAAGTGAACGATCTATAAATCATTATAATGTACAAAAAAAACAATGTTCTTACCCTATTAAAATCAGGCAAAAGCCGTATTATATACCTAACTCGTTTTTGCTATGTTATAATATTCTTATACTAACTAACAAGTAAAACAATTGAGAAATAATTCCAACATACTTTTTGTATTACTAACTTTATGTTGCCAGTAAATTAAATTAATGTCCAAGATGAAATCACAATAGACATTCCAACAAAACTTATTAAATTTACTATTGTTAGAAAATTTAATATTATATTTTATGAACTACCAAATATTTCTTGTGACTTTAGTTATTTTCTAATTTTCTTGATTATAAAAGCCTTCGTCAAATTTTAAAAACTTTCCCAAAGTTCCTAAAGAAAACAATAAAACAATAATAATAAATAAATATGTTGGAACATTAACACACAGCACCATCTCATCTCATCAAGTTCTATGGTTAAGTTACGAGGCTTGTGTTACGGATACCAGATAGTTCTTACACTACACATATATAACTTTCAATATATACATATTATAAATATAAATACCTATGACTGGAGTATAAACATTCGTGCTCATCACACAAATGAATCCAGCGGGACTCGAACCCGCGACCGCTAGCACAGCAAGTAATGTCACTACAAACTAAGCCAAACGTGCCGTCAAACAATATCTGGGCTCTTTCAGATTAATCAAAAATGAAATATATACAAATTTTACTATTAAAATCATGTTTCACTGACTAATGTCCCTCGTGTCTTCTCCATTCTACGTGACATTGGCGAAGTAATCTATGCTCAACTAACACGCTTTAAAGCCCTGGTTCCCAAAGTGGGCGATAACGCCCCCTTGTGGGCGCTGTAGGCCTAAAGGGGGGCGGTAAGAGACCCAGAGAAAAAATGGGGGCATTGTGTAGAGGCTTAGGGGGCGATTTGTAATTTCATGTAGCTAGGAGGACTCTTAGTAGGTGAAAAAATGGGGGCGCTAAAAAATAATTTATTGTCAAAGTGGGCAGTAGACAAAATAAGTTTGGGAACCCCTGCTTTAAAGTCATTAAGCAAGAGAATTGAATACAAATTTTGCTATTCATAAATAAAAAGAACTTAGCTAATTTAACACGATCATTAACATTCACTTATAATCCTATCAAGATCTAGCCCTGCTAGTTAAAAAAAGAACTCGTATGTTAGCGTGTAAAATGTCATTTTGATGATCTGTTTGGCTCAGTCTATAGTGACGCAACTTGTTGTGCCAGCGGTCGCGGGTTAGTTTCCCGCTGGGGGCATTCATGGGTAATGAGCACAAATGTTGGTACTCCAGTCATCAAGGTGTTTATATTTATATTTTAATATTGTATTTAAAATTATATATGTGTAGTGTATCAACTATCTGGTATCCATAACACAAGCCTCGTAGCTTACCATGGTACTAGATAGTGCTGTGTGTTGATGTCCCAACATATTTATTTATTTAAATTATTTATTTTGTATCAAAATGTTTATATATATATATATATGTGTGTGTGTGTGTGTGTGTGTGTGTGTGTGTGTGTGTGTGTGTGTGTGTGTGTGTGTGTGTGTGTGTGTGTGTGTGTGTGTGTGTGTGTGTGTGTGTGTGTGTGTGTGTGTGTGTGTGTGTGTGTGTGTGTGTGTGTGTGTGTGTGTGTGTGTGTGTGTGTGTGTGTGTGTGTGTGTGTGTGTGTGTGTGTGTGTGTGTGTGTGTGTGTGTGTGTGTGTGTGTGTGTGTGTGTGTGTGTGTGTGTGTGTGTGTGTGTGTGTGTGTGTGTGTGTGTGTGTGTGTGTGTGTGTGTGTGTGTGTGTGTGTGTGTGTGTGTGTGTGTGTGTGTGTGTGTGTGTGTGTGTGTGTGTGTGTGTGTGTGTGTGTGTGTGTGTGTGTGTGTGTGTGTGTGTGTGTGTGTGTGTGTGTGTGTGTGTGTGTGTGTGTGTGTGTGTGTGTGTGTGTGTGTGTGTGTGTGTGTGTGTGTGTGTGTGTGTGTGTGTGTGTGTGTGTGTGTGTGTGTGTGTGTGTGTGTGTGTGTGTGTGTGTGTGTGTGTGTGTGTGTGTGTGTGTGTGTGTGTGTGTGTGTGTGTGTGTGTGTGTGTGTGTGTGTGTGTGTGTGTGTGTGTGTGTGTGTGTGTGTGTGTGTGTGTGTGTGTGTGTGTGTGTGTGTGTGTGTGTGTGTGTGTGTGTGTGTGTGTGTGTGTGTGTGTGTGTGTGTGTGTGTGTGTGTGTGTGTGTGTGTGTGTGTGTGTGTGTGTGTGTGTGTGTGTGTGTGTGTGTGTGTGTGTGTGTGTGTGTGTGTGTGTGTGTGTGTGTGTGTGTGTGTGTGTGTGTGTGTGTGTGTGTGTGTGTGTGTGTGTGTGTGTGTGTGTGTGTGTGTGTGTGTGTGTGTGTGTGTGTGTGTGTGTGTGTGTGTGTGTGTGTGTGTGTGTGTGTGTGTGTGTGTGTGTGTGTGTGTGTGTGTGTGTGTGTGTGTGTGTGTGTGTGTGTGTGTGTGTGTGTGTGTGTGTGTGTGTGTGTGTGTGTGTGTGTGTGTGTGTGTGTGTGTGTGTGTGTGTGTGTGTGTGTGTGTGTGTGTGTGTGTGTGTGTGTGTGTGTGTGTGTGTGTGTGTGTGTGTGTGTGTGTGTGTGTGTGTGTGTGTGTGTGTGTGTGTGTGTGTGTATAAAATATGTATAAATAAAAGAAATGCCAATTTCAATTAAACTATTAAAAACCCACAAGGGTTTAATAAATTATTAAAGTGGTTCAGTAGGCTTAACGCGTTTTTCGAGGAACACTATGTTTTGTACCACCAACCCAACTCCGGGCTGCTATTGATTATTTTAGGACAAACAAGACTAAGAAGACCCAACTCGGGACTTGAACCTTAGATCTCAGATCTCTGTAAGTTAGCTTATTGGTTCGAACGACCAATTAAACGAAAGAGTTTTAACATTGAATTAATAACTTTAAAAGTCAATTCTATTGATATCATACACACCGCTTATTTAAAAAAAAAAAAACGAAAATATGTATTCTATCTATATACGTATTAAAATCTTAGAAATAAAACTTTGTTTTTAAAATAGATGAAAAAACCTTTTTTACAGTAATAAAGAACAAAAAATATAGGTACTTCGAATAAATAAAAAGCACCACAGCGACGAATATCTATATATTGTACTAGCATTTCCCGCGGCTCCGCCCGCGTTCAGATGATCAAAAACCAAATTCTTAGGTTTTACACATTAGTATACTCTTACATTATACATTACTTTCATTGCGCACCGCAAGATTGGTAAATAATGGCAGAGGTTGACAATGCCACAAAGGTTCCTCCGTTAAATTGAACTTTTTGTTTTAGCAATAACATGTATGTATGTCTATACTTCCGTTTTGTTTGTTTTTTTAGTTTTTCACGATAAACTCTCAAACTACGTAATTAATTTTAATCATTTTTTACTAATAATATTAGTACCTAATATTAGTATTTATACTATAGATTAATTTAATATATAGCTGATTATTTCAATTACATAATGATAACTTTTCTTAATTAGCGCTAGTTAGTAATATTTTCCAAAACGATTTTCAAAAGAAAGTGTAATAAGTAAATAATTCTAAGCGAATACATTTTTTTAATTTCATATGGCTCTGCTAATATGATTAAAGTCGTAAGCATTTTATTGTGCCCTTTAAGCCTTTACCTTCCAAGAAAAGGTGTCAAGAAAAAGTGAAAAAGTTGAGGTATAACAGTTCCTAAAATACTTTTTCATAGTTTTTGAGATATGAAATATTTTTAGTTACCCGCTTTGGCAGTCTAACAGCCATAAACTTGTTTTCCATAAAATGTTATAAAATAATATAAATTGAACTTATTTTTACGGTGCAAAAAATGAGTAGGTATTGTGGAAACGTAAATATTATTCGTATTTATTTTAGTGTTAACCTAACAAAACACGTAAGTAAGAAAAACAACATAGTATTTTGCTATACGAAACCTAAAATGCGCGAGTTGGATTTACATTTGCCCAATTTTTACATTAAAAGATTAAAAAACATTAACATTATTTACTAAACAATAAAAATTTACAAATATTCTCATTTAAAAGTTGTTTCGGCCAACAAAATATTACTAATATGTTACCTACTAATTTATAAAGCCAAAAAGTTTGTTTTATTAAAAATTTAAGCACGGGCAGGGCCGCGGGTAATTTAGTAGAAATAGAAAGGTTATATCTGTACATTTTTTTTTTTGGATAAAACTACGTATTTTAAAAACACATGGCGACATCTACTGTCAAATAGCTAAATAACACATAAATAAATTTTCATTAAAATAACTATTTTAATGAATAAAATAGCGCTGTTGATATTTCTTTTAAGATAAGTTTTTTTAAATAGTTTTAAAATAATATATAAGTAAGTAACCTTGCTAAAATATTAATAGCATCATCGTGCTTTTACTTTAACCAGTTTTTGTATTTTTTCTCAGAAATGAGATATTTTCCTGCGGTAAAAAGAATCCTATGTGTTGACCCGGATAACCTGCTATTACCATACCAAATTTCATAAAAATCCCTCTAGTGGTTTTTCTGTGATGCGGTCACATACAGACAGACAGAAGAAATTCTAAAAACTATAGATTCGGGCTCTATATCGCTAATAATGAATATTTCAATAAGATTTTCCGAAAAAATATTGAATTTACGGGTTCGGCTTAGTTACAATTTTATTGTATGTATAGTTACTAATTTATGAAGCGAAAAAGTTTGCTTTACTGATAATTTAAACACGGGCGGAGCCACGGGTGATTTAGTAGTAATTGTAATAAAATCGAAAAAAGGTCATATCTGTACATTATTTTTTTGGGATTAAAACTATGTATTTTAAAAACACATGGCGACATCTATTGTCGAATATCTAAATAACACATAAATAAATATTAATTAAAATAACTATTTTAATGGATAAAATAGCGCTTTTGATAATTTGATTTTCAAGATAAGCTATTTTTATAGGTTTTACCATATTTTGTAAGTTACCTTGCTAAACTGTTTACAAATAGTATCGTCGTGGTTTTGTACCTACCAGTTTTTGTATTTTTTTTCAGAAATGAGATATTTTCTTGCGGTAAAAAGTATCCTATATGTTGACCCGGATACCCAGCTATCATCATACCAAATTTCATCAAAATCCCTCCAGTGGTTTTTCTGTGATGCGGTAACAGACAGACAGACAGACAGACAGACAGACAGACAGACAGACAGACAGACAAAAAATCTAAAAACTATAGATTCGGCCTCTGCATCGATAATAATGTCTATTTCAATAAGATTTTCCAAAAAATATTTAATGTACAGATTCGACTTAGTTAGAATTTTATAATATGTATAGACTAGCAAAGACCAACGAGGCAAATAAAGATATCAACGTTATTATAAAAATAAATTAATAAATGCAAGTGAAACCACAGGATATGTTAGTAAATATTAGTTCCAACATATTAATAAGATTTTTTGTTACAGCGTGTCGGGAGGACGGCAAATTTGACGTTGACGGTGGACACTCATACTACAGGTCGTTATTTATGCAAAGCCAGCGTTGACGGCTATCCAGAGATTGAGGCGGAAGCATCTATTTTTATTAAAGGTAATATACTCTTCTGATTCCAGGACGGTAATTTATATGAGAGATTTACTTGAGTAAAATTTTACAATCGTGTCATATAAATCTATACTAATAATAATATTATAAAGAGGAAGGATTTGATTGTTTGTTTGTTTGCACCGAATAGGCTCCGAAACTACTGAACCGATTAAAATAAATATATAGATAGATTGAGAGAGATAGATAGAAAGATAGATTGAGAGCCAGGGAAGGACATAGGATATCCCGGAAATCATCCCTTAAGGGGGTAAAAATGGGGATGAAAGTTTGTATGAAGAATCAACCTAGGGACGAACCCGAGCGAAGCGAGGGTGAGTCGCTAGTATGCAATATTTGTAAATATTTAGCCCTTTTTAAGTTTCACTGTTAGGTAAGGGCCTCTTTATGTGAGCAACATTACGTCATAGTCCACTAAGCAGGCTAAACGCAGATTGAAGCACTATACAAGTCCTTAGAAAACTACTAAAATTCTCTCAGACATGTAGTTTTTCCCACGATATTTTCCTAAACCGTATAACCAAATGGCAATTATGTTATAAATATCCCAGTAGTATAAATTTCAGGATTTAAACCCACTGCATTCGTTTCCAAAGCGAGTGTTTTCAAAATTGATACTTACGTTAATATGGACACACGTTACACAATCATAAGAATTCAATGTTTTTTTTCTTTTTTTAAATTGAGTTTCTGCAGTTTTCTTTTTATAGAACTAATTACAAGTCATTCTAAATCATTATGTACTATTTCTTTATAGTTGCCTTTATTCAAAATGGGGTATTTTAATGAAGCACTTAGCTACCTTTTACAAATTATCTTCAATAGATTCTAAACTTGCATATATCATTCCTAAAGCACAAACACACATTCGTATATAAGTTAAAGAAACGGTATCTAGAACGAAGCAAGTCATTAATTAAGCACATTCAAGCATAACAAAGATTTCCCTCGAAAATACTAAAATGGCGAAAAGAAAAACTTTCATCGAAATAAAAGGAATTCCGTCCTTGACTTACTTTCTTAAACATATCAAATTACGATTTTAGTTTTTACTTTCAATGTTTTTTTTTTTTTTGGTATTTATTATAATAATATAAATGTGAAAGTTTATGAGTATGGATGTTTGTTACTCTTTCATGCCAGAACGGCTGAACGGATCTGGATGAAATTTGCCGTCTCGAGATAGGCTCTCCCTTAATCATGATTGCTGTAAAGCATTCGAAACATCGAGAACCAAAAATCAAAACAAATCCGCCAAAAATCCCGAAAAGTTATTTTATTTAAAATTTGCGTAAATATTTGCGTAAATCTAAAAAAGTTTTATATGCCACTTTAATATAAAATCATGAATTCATTCCTGCACAGTATTTTTTTTTGTTAAATTATACAAAGTCCATACAAAGTAGTCATAGTTATTGTCTTGTAGGAAACTCAGCTAAAATCAAAGCTCTATACTATATTTCAAAGCGATATAAAAGTTTTAAATTAATACTATTAAGCTGATGCCGGCGCTTATTTATCGCAGACCGACATTTCAAAAGGAACGTTTCCATATTTATTGTAACGATAATTTTATTCACACTAATATAATGAATTTTTAATTTAGTTTAAAATGAAAATTTAATTATTAAATTTAATAGACTACTAAAGTGTATCTGTTATGATAAGGTACTATAATGAACGATTCGTTCTAAGTAATTAGGTTTGAGAGAAAATTTTATGACTGGCACTAAAAATTAAATGAAATCTTGCTTGTCTCATTTAATTAAATAATATGTAGTATTAAATGAAAACAGATTGCAAATATCCTGTTGAAATATGCATGATGTTATAATAAACTAGCGGCCCACCCTCGCTTCGCTCAGGTTCGTCTATACTCAATACTAACCGTGAAAATGTACCTAGGGACCAAACAAGGGGTCAAATAAAACTATAAAAAACCATCTATTTGATAAATAAATTAATAATTCATTAACTTTAAGTAAATTTTACACAAAAGTTCCTTCTATAATGAAGGTTAAGGTTCATCCCCTATTCATCCCCTGAAAGGGTTAAGGGGATAAAATTTGTATGTAAGTTCGTCACTTTGAAGTTAGGGAAATCCCATCGGATATAATAAACTACTACATTATTTTACAAATAATGTTACTACGTAAATTCACAAACGTAACTTTATTTGATAATTAACAATTATGTACTCGTATTCATTAAAAGAATTCAAGTCTCCTCGTACAATAACGAAGGCCAGTCTAAAGTATTGACGACACGTTTGGCTCAATTTGTAGAGACCGCACTTGCTTTGCCAGCGGTCGCGGGTTCGAGTCCCGCGGGGGGCATTAATTTGTATAATGAGCACGAATGTTTGTACTCCAGTCATAGCTGTTTATATTTATAATATGTACGAGCATTATTTAAAGTTATATATGTGTAGTGTATCGACTATCTGGTATCCATAACTCAAGCCTCGTAGCTTACCATGGAACTAGATGGTGCTGTGTGTTAATGTACCAACATATTTATATTTATAAAATATTTTATGTATATTTTTGAGCAAAAATTATTATAATTATAATAAACAAATCTTGAATAGATAAATAACAACATTTTTTCAATATTATAAAATTGTTTTAGGTCCACCAAAAATAATCTCCAACCACACGCAATTTGGCTCTCAAGGTGATACTGTAAATATTGAATGTGCCGCTTTCTCAGTTCCCAGAATTGATAATATTGTTTGGACCTTTGAAGGGAAGGAAATCGATACTGTTCACGATCAAGTAAGTTATACAATACGTACTAAGCATACAATTTATATATACATAGTTAATTCAATTCAATTAATAATTGATTAATTCATCCAATTATTTAATGAATGTTAATATAAAGTTATGTTTTTGTTTGATATTATAATAACGTTTAGTTTATAGGTAGTTCTGTTGCGGATTTATCGATTAATTTGCATATTTTAGACCATAATCAGTATTGTTACATTTATAATTATGATTTACAAAGCCTGATTGTAATTAGTGCTGTACTCATATTTTTAATGTAATGTTGTTTTAATAAGTACATATATAGTAATGAATTTTATATAAACTTTTAAATCTATACTAATATTATAAAGCTCAAGAGTTTGTTTTGTTTGTTTGGTTGAACGCGCTAATCTCAGTAACTACTAATCCGATTTGAAAAATTCTTTTTGCATTAGGTAGCCCTTTAACTGAGGAAGTCTATAGGCTATATATCATCCCGGAAAAATGTACCGTTCCCGTGGGATAGATTTGTTTTTATCTAGCGACGAACCCGAAGCAAAGCGAGGGTGAGTCGCTAGTTAGATTATAAGCCGCCATACAAGGCCAATTATCTTTAAATGGGGAAATTTTCCACATACAATCCTATAGCTTTAGATGAGTAGGTAGATACTTTATATCTTCAAAAAACCTAAAAATTTCAATTTAATTCAGGATTACGCCTTCTTAGAAGACTTACAACCGGGTGGGATTGTGAATTCCACTTTGATCATACGGGAAAGTCAATCAAAACACTTTGGCTCATACAAATGTAACGTCTCCAATGAATACGGCAGTGATACTATCGAGATCATTCTGAAGCCTAATAGTGAGTATGAAATGTATTGGGTTTTTCTATTTTTAACATATCGATGCCTGCAAAAATCAATGTTATAACTTAGTAATTTATTATTTTTAGTTTTTTATAACATATTTAGTTATTTATCTATACTAATATTTTAAAGAGGTAAAGTTTATGAGATTGTGAGTTTGTGACGCTGTAGGGGGTAATCTCTAGATCTACTGAACCGCTTTAGATGAAATTTGGTAATAAGATAGTTTGAGACCCTGGGAAGTACATAGGATACTTTTTATCCCGGAAATCATCCCTTAAGAGGGTGAAAATGGGAATAAAAGTTTGTATGGAGTATCAAGATAGGGAAGAACCCGAGCGAGGCGAGGATGAGTCGCTAGTTAGAAATATTTAGATAGAAATTAAGTATATAATATATATGTTATTATTTATTGCACAAATAAGTTATAAAAAACAAAATACACAGGAAGGCACGTGGACAAAGGTGGACTTATATCTATAAGAGATCTATTCCAGTCAACCCATGTATGTGGGAAACAGCGGACAGAAAGAGAAAGTGCACATAATATGTAGACATAAATAAATACTATCTAATAATAAGCATTTACGAAAAAGATAATTTTATTGATAATGTCAAATATTGACGTAAATCTAAGAAAATATTATTTTAAAAGTTATTCACCCAATTTGGAAGCAAGCAATGTTACTGATTAAAAACGACGACTACTCTAATTGAAACAATTTGAACACGCTAACGCACGAGTTAACGCTTGTATCCCATTAAAAACATAAATGTGAAAATGGGAGCCAAGTCCAATATTAGGAATATGCGTGGTTGTCAACATCACCAACAAAAGAATTGAGATCTAAATGGGTGCCAAGTTCTGTAGATAATCTTGAATTAATAAGAGCATATTTGAGTTCAAGATTTGACTTGGCTAGTTTTTACCAATAAAGCAAGTTTTTAGAAGAGTGAGATATGTTGACTTTACAATATAAAAACATAACTTGCGTATAGCATAAAGAATATACGAGTATAAGTGATTAGCCGTATATAAGGTAACATATACAACATATAGGATATTTTTATGAATATCTTATTTATTTATTTATGTACCAAAAATAACCTAAAATAGAAAATAGATACCATGTGTACTAAGGATGACTTATCTCTTTAAGAGATCTCTACCAGAAACCTTCAAGCGTTAGAAAAAAATAATAATAATGAGAGAATTTTATATTATATACAAACAATTTTATTTATGTTATCATAATAAAAATATGTTTTTAAAATTTGCTATTTGAGTTAAAATAATTAACAATGGTCTTAATTGAATTCGATAATACTCGTAGAGCCACATGAATTCATATTTTTCATCGCTATTTTTTGTTTAATTTTCAATAACATACTGTTATGAAACAATAACTTTATTAATGGAATACGAATCAATAGACTATGACCCTACTAACATATGTGAATAAATTATAATATTAATGTCATTGGGTTAAACGAGTAAAGTGTAAGGCTCGCTTCAGACTGGACGTTCCTTAGGGCGATATACTGTGTTCGTATTCAAGATATAGTTTGACAAAATCGTCATAATATATGCTTTTCTGTACTTTTTTTAATATCGGGAAATCCATTTATGTATACACATACAGGTGGTTATGTGGTACTCATCGGCTAGAAAAACCAGTACTATCCACTAAAACCCAACGGAACTATCCCCGTCTTAATGTGACACCGTAGGATCTGGAGGACTGTAACACTGCACATAGGTTAAATTTAAAAGAAACAGATTCATTAGTATTATGGCGATTCATTAGTATAAAAAAAAAACTATTTATATTTATATAGATACACAATTAGCATATCAAAAGTGTCCTCAGAAAGAAGCGCAGGATGCGTGCTTTTTTTCTTTTGTTCATTGCTTTTCAGATGACGAAATTCAAACGTACATTGTTTCGTTTAAAAATTACTTAATATGGTGTGCGTAAGTTTGAATTTATGTTTAGACAAATAGGACTTTTGATTTTTGTATTATTCTTTGGTTTGATGTAATGATGACTCCACTTTTTGAAGAAATATTTGTTAGGAAATGTGTATCTACGTTTTTGTATTCAATGAGGTGATGGTGTTTGTTTGTTTGTTTGTTTGTTTGTTTGGTTGAACGCGCTAATCTCAGGAACTACTAATCCGATTTGAAAAAACCTTTTTGCATTAGATAGCCCGTTCGTTAACTAAGGAAGGCTATATATATCATCACGGAAAAATGTACGGTTCCCGTGGGATAGATTTGTTATTGTCTAGGGACGAACCCGAAGCGAAGCGAGGGTGAACCTCTAGTATAAAATAAAATAAAATCAATATAAGCGAAGACGAAGGCGAACCTTGCTGCATGCCTATACTACTTCTTATTTAATTAGAATAATAAAAATTATTTTATTATGCATATTATTCTCAGATGCAGGCATCGATACTTTTAAAAAATCGTTTATTTGTTATAAACCAATAAAATATTGGTTCTCGATTATATTCGAACATTGAAATGCCCACTATGTAGATATTGCTTTTCACTGTCCAATTTTGCATACCGTCACCTGTCATAATAGCCAAATGTCAATTTAGGTTGCATTAGTCATACTGGATGTAAGAGAAGGAATAGGAAATTGTTTTGATATATTTTATCTGTTTTTAGTGTTTTTTTTTTTTTTTTTTTTTATAAATATAGACAAAGGTACACATAATCTGATACATATATTATTAGCGTAATCTTAATAAAATATGAAGAAATTGGTAGAAAGTCTAAAATAGAAATGACGTGCATACGAAACAGGTCTTGATTTGTTCGAAAATGACTTTTTCTCATTTTAATTTTAAAGATTTCCACTTAGAATTCAAACGAAATATTTTCCTTTTGAGAACTTTTTCAATCCGGCCGCGAAGACTTAAGTTGAATGTTTGAAAATCAGAATGTATTTTAGTTTTAAAATCTAAACTTTATGCCACGTTTGTGCATTACCCTCGGGGAAACCCGAGACATCTTCTTATTCTCCCATTGTATAAGTTTTATTGCGCTCAGATAAAAATCTTTCATTTTATTTTTAAGGACTCTTGCATTTATAATATTCCTTTGAATAATTTCCAGTCCTAGTTATTTGAGCAACTAAAAAAATATATTTACTTGTGATTAAACTGTGGTTACAGGAGGATGTAGGTTTTGTTGAAAAAATGAGACTCGACATCCATATATACAGTAGCTATCATTTATATAAATAATTTTATTTTATCATTAACAAATGTTTTAGCTTGTATTTAAGCTCTTTACCTTATATAACTTCTATTATGAAATGGTAAACACACGCTTAAGGAATGACTGGATTTTTAACTATTCTTTAAAATGTTCATTATAAAATAAAAAACGTGTGTGTGTACTTATGTAGGCGTGCAAGAAATTATACTTTTTTGGCGTAACAGAACAAAAATAGCTAAAGATTTCATCTCGTATGTCACAACTCTCTGTTTGTAAAAGGAATGCAGCTAACTTCATCATGTCGCTCTTTGCCTGTCGTAGTGCGCGCGCATCGTAAAAATTTTACTCTCATATTTTTTCCAAACGTCCCAAAAAAAGTATAACTTCAAATATTTGCCCGGAAAATTAGGAAATTCGGTAAAGAATTGAATGCTTATTATATGATTCTTTTATGAACACAAAGATCAAAAACAAAGCACAGGATAATTATTGTCGTGCTAGTTAATGATTGTCGTCTAGTTCTTAATAAATAAATTAATCATAACTTTAAAACAAAAACACTTAATTATTGTCTAAACACGCTCCATATAACTAAAATTGCTCTCGTCCCACTGTATAATCACAATCTCCAAAACCTAATATTCTAGACCGACGTCGTAAAAACTAAACACATCTTTTGGAATAGTTCAAACATAGGGAGACCAGTCCTATCCGAAGACATTGACTAAACCCCATTATAGCACAACGACCACACATTATCGTAAATGTATCGTCGTTTTAACTTTACGCCCGGGACATAAAAGTTGCCATCTGTCACTATGTGCCTCGAAAATATTTTAGGGCACGTTTTTGGTAAAAACTTCCCTTTTTGCTTATATTTTTTTTGAAATAGGCCCTTTTTCCATGTCAATCTTTATATTACTTTCTTTATTTATGAAGTTACATTAAACATTAAATTTCTATTAAATTCAAAATGCGTAAATATAGTTAATGCAAATTTTTGTTTTAGTTTATTAAATACAGTATGTTACAAATGTACATATATACAGAGTATTCTATATTGAGTGGTACCTATATATCATTATAGTATATGTTAGAGCCAAGATTAATCTAGATATTATATATATCTCTACTTACTAAATTATTTACATTATTACGTAAAATAATCAAATTTTAGATATTTTAAAATGCTAAGTGTTAATTAAATTATTATAATATTAGAATTTAAGTCCAAAAATTGTGCATTTTTTGACAACAAATGACTTTTTTATAATGAAACTTTTCTCTTTTTAGAAAGTTTCCCATTACTCTTGATACTATTCGGAGTGACATCAGGCACAATAATGGTAGCAGCTGTTATAATGTTGGTGATACTATGTCAAAGGAAACAGCGGAAGAACAAGCAAGCCCAGATAACTGAAAAACCAGATGTCACTGTTACGGCGGAAGAACTTTTTAAAGAAAACGATAGAAATTCAAACATAAGCGACTTGAAACTCGAGCTCAGACAAGCGAATGGCAGTTGTGAAATTGTAAGTACTGATTTTCTTACGTGCTTTTGTTTAGTTACTAGACAACTTTGATGTACCATACACTTAAAATTATATTAAAAAGAGGAATCATTCAATGTATGTATGATACATTCATTTATCTATACATAAATGAAATTGAAGTGTTTATTTGTAATATCAAAGTAACATTTTTTTACTAAATGCATATGAAACTATATACGGTACTTATAAAAGAACTATTTTTTAAATTTTTGTCTGTCTGTTTGTTCTGGTAAATTTTCGAAACGGCTGGACCGATTTTGACAGGACTTTCACTGGTACATAACTGATATTACAAGAAGTAACTTAGGCTACTTTTATTGCTTCCTAAGCAAGTGTGGAAGCCAAAGGGAATAAATATGACTCTCTTCATACATACCTACTCGTAGTCGTTCAAAGGTTTTTTGAAATTTGCTCTTATTTATCTTCTCTGTTTTTTAAGAAATCTCTTATGACTTTCACCTCTGTAACCCACATTTTAGGGTCCCGTAGCTAAATAGCTAAAACGGAACCCTTATAATTCTTTCATAAACATAATTGATATGAAAAAATGTGCCATTAAAATAGCGGCCTGTAATTAGCGGTCTAGGTTAAATTACCATAGTGTGTAAACATAAGTGTCGTATAAACTTATTAAATATAATTGTATTAATTACTTCCGCAAATAAAACCTTCGTCATATTATAGCCCTGTTATTTTTTCGATGACGATCCTATCAGCATATTAATGTTTTATGAATATTTTATGCTTTTTTGACTAATACAGTCTTTTTGAACATGACTTATTTTGTTATACGATCTAAAATTTTGTTAAATGCTTTTGAATAAGCCAAATATTCTGCCATTTTCTACTTTTTTTGCTAATATAATCTTAAATTGGCTAAACAAAACGTAATTTGCTGGAAATCTAAAGTACAGGATCTTTCCTGTTCTATAATAACAGATAACTTGTTACATAAAAACAATCGTTTTTCCTGGCGGTTTTACACGCTTATTAGCTATGTGGATATAGGAATGGCCATCTCTGTTCGGAATTTCACTCTAATCCGTAACAAATTATGAAGAAATAACTAATACGCTACTTCATCTGTCTATATTTTGTTTTCACTAGATGTTTTGCCGTGTGTCGCGTTTCAGTTTTAAATGTCCTTTCTACTATATTTGACTACTAGCGGCCCACCCTTGCTTCGCTCAGGTTCGCCTCTAGACAAACTAAAACAAATCTACCCCACGGAAATCTCACATTTTCCCAGAATGATATATAGGCTATAGTCTTCCTCAGTTAACGGGCTTTCTAAAGCAAAAAGATTTTTTTAAATCAGCTTAGTAATTCCGGAGATTTACATGTTCACTTCATTAAAAAAACAATATTACTTATTACATATATTCAATGATGTGTCCTCTTTTTATCATATCATTGCATATACTCTTTTGTTTCTGTAAACTAATAATCTTTTTTTATTTTATAAAGTGCGCTCAAAATTAAATGCTTATTATTCAATAAAAAATTGTTTCTCATATAAGTGAAGTGAACACGTTCAACCAAACAAACAAACAAACAAACTCTTCAGTCTATAATATTATGTATATTATATAGTAATAAGTTAATGGGTAATGGGCTGGGAGATGATGGTCAACATTATAAAATCCATTTTTTCAAGCTTCCTATGATATCAAGTTAACAATGATTTTCTTTACAGGACTATTCGAATACGGGCTCAGATAGTACCTTATGTTCGAACGCTAAATTAGGTAGCGGTATTCCTTTAGCCGGCACCGTACCATTGTCATCAATAAATCAAACAAGTACTTACCAGCCGTATAGATATAGCAACGATTACACAGATCCGGCATATTCAGACTGTTATAAGGTAATTATTTTATATTTATTTTTATTTGTGGCTGTCTAACTTTTGGCGTCTTTTTTCTAAGTCAAGGGTTAAGTCATCGACATGTTTGGCTCAATTTGTAGTGACCCTACTTGCTGTGGCAGAACCTTTGTACTCCAGTAATGGGTGTTTATATTTATAATATGTATGTATTTAAAGTTATATATGTGTAGTGTATCAACTATCTGGTATCCATAACACAGGCCTTGTAGCTTACCATGGAACTAGATGGTGCTGTGTGTTAATGTCCCAACATAAAAAAGTGAGCTTTTTTACAGCAATTTTATACATATAGGTATGCGCTTGCAAAGAACAATATTGTAATACAGTATTGAGATAATTTAAAAATAGAAATTAAATTTTCGTATCGTGTTTAAAGTCCAAGTTCAAAATTGCAACAAAATTGAGTTATAATTTTGTTCCTTGGTGTCTATATGTTATTACATGTAGTATGGACTCTATGGAAATAATACCAGTAAAATTTGTCGTATTTTAACAATTCATTTTGTATCTAGTTTAGTGACTAACTATTAGTTAGTTTTTATTGAAGACTAGATTTCTCAGATATGAGATATTTTCCCGCAGTAAAGAGTATGTTGATCCGGATAACCAGCTATCATCATAATATCAAAATCTGTCCAATGGTTTTCTTGTGATGCGTACTCAGACATACAGGCAGACAGACAAAATTTTTTAAAACTATAGATTCGACCTCTATATCGATAGTAATGTAAATTTCAATAATATTTTCCAAAAAAATTTAATGTACAAATTCTACTCTGTTAGAATTTTATTATGTGTATAGACAACGTGTTTAATGTGAACCGTTAGTCAAAGCTTTCCAATTAGGAGAAATAAATAAATAAGAGTGGCACTCCATACATTCAACTGATGTATGAAAAATATGATACTTACGTAACGTTAATTAATTAAAATATGACATTCAAGTGTATGGGATGTCTCCGGATCTATCTTGAGAAAATTAAGATGGATGTTTCTAAGACACTTTTGAAGTAAAACTTCTTTACGCACGTTTACGTACGTACGTTTGTTGCCATGGTAACCGTTGTTATTGTCTGACAAATGATAAAGAATATTATATTCTGTCCTTAAATGATATTCTATAAATATATGATTGTAATATGCCTAATATGCGTTACTTTTAGTATCTCACCTATCCTAATTATTTAGAACATAATTTGAATTTCATAAAGAGTATCCTACAGAAGTTTTACTTCTTGCGCGTGTATCATTCACGCTCACTTTAATTTTAATTGTTCAAGCCAATAATTAATCAGCATAGTATAGAATAACAGTTTTCAAAATCATTTAAACGGAATTTATTTTAAAGACGTTCGGTACGTTCAGTACTTTTTGAGATATAGAATATTATCAGTCCCATTGGACTTTCATAGAAATGCGTTGTGCGAGTCAAAAACGAGTTTGGCAGATTTTTAATGTTTAATTCCTCCTATAAATTTTAAATGAATTTACCAATCAACTGACACGCTTTACAGACATTAACTATAACATTGAATTAAAATATAACAACCATATTTGAATTCACCCAACTATGTTCCTTATAGTGTAATTATTTCTCCCAGGTCAATGGTTTTGCTAATGGTTACCAAACCTATGTACACTACGGTCACGACTATACTCCGGGGTCTTTACGAGTGACTTCACCAACTCTAGGCAGTGACAAACTAACACCAAACAGGTATTTATCTATATAATACATAAACGTGATAAAGCAAGTACACCGCCTACCGTTTTATGAGAATTTACTCCTCCTCCTCAAGGTTGCCTGGAAGAGATCGCTTCCAGCGATAAGGTCGCCTGATGTGCATCTTTTCTTTGTGTTTTTTTTTTCTTTGTATTTTTAGTTTTTTGGTGTGCAATAATAATATTATTATTATTTATCTTTTTTTTTATTTTTATTTATCTTGCCATATATTTTTAATTATGTAATAAAAAAAACATACTTTCTCAAGTCACAATATGTTGTCAAGATCACATGAGTAAGTATTCCTACAAAAACAAAGCTTCATACAACCGTGAGAGGATGTCAACTCACCGATGAGTTACATACACTCTGTCCGTTGAAAAAACCGGTTATAACTGGCACGGGCTGTTGACAATCTTAGACAGAGTGGCACACACTCATGTGTCAATTTTAAACATATTAAAAAAAGCAAACATAACCGCTGAAAGTAGTTAGTATTTTTCATATTTACCGACAAGATATGTCAACAGATTAAAATTCAACTCATTTTTTTAATGTTTCGAGTCTATCCTTTTATTGTCCTAATTATCTATTAATATGTGAATAATTTATAACCGATGACCCTGTGATACGATGGCCTTGCTTAGAATGCTTTACAATCGATTAATTTTTTTGTCTTTTCGATTAATAATAATGTTAAAAGCGTATGTTTGGGCTACTCACTACTTTTTGTTCGTGGTTTTGCTTTTTTGTAGATACATCGAGTAGACTATCTGTTAAGGCACTGAAAGGCACTAAATAGTAAAAAATAACTAAACGGGGGTTTTCATTTAGAATATATCGATTCGCTCGGGTTCGTCTCTAGGTGATTCGTTAAATTGACATATTTTTTTTATTTATGAACCGATTGAAATAAAACAAATAATAAATGTTAAGTGAAGCTTACCACAATACATTAGTGAAAACCGCACATAAATCGGTTAAGCCGTTTCTGAGATAAGCGCGCAAAAACGCGCAGACAATGATAGTTTTTCTCAAATATCTTCTATGTACAGACAGCGATCAGTTACAGTTTTATTATATGTATAGATTTTTGTAAGTAGGGGTATTATACTAGTGTTATAATAAACAAAATTTCATTTTTCTATAGATCTATCAATGGAAGTTTACCAAGGAGTGTTGACACGCCGTCCTCAACACAATACAATGGGAACGGATCACAAAGCAATTCCTTACAGCGCTCCAGTAAAAGACAAGACAGTAGCGCTGGTATGAATAATTTAGCGAACGAAGGTTGGTTATGTTTTATTGAAGTTTATTCCTTTAAGTCCTTAAAAAGAAAACAAACAAAAAATATAATAAATTATAACAACGTTTTGGTACAATTTTGTATTCAGCACTTTTTAACGTCCTACTGCTGGGCACGGGCCTCCCTTCATTACGAGGGGCATTAGGCTATAGTCCACCACATTGGCCAAGTGCGGGCTGACATACTTGACACGTCTTTCAAAAACTTGGGTTTTCTCAGACCTACACGTTTCCTCACGATGTTTTCCTTCATCGTAAGACAAGTGGTAATCATGTTGAAAATGATTGGCACATGAAAATATCAGAGGAGCGAGATTTGGGATTTAAACCCACTTCACTCGGTTTCCCAAGCGAGCGCGTTGCCACTGGGCTAACATTGTCTATATAATAAAATAATTTTGTCATACTTTCTGATGGTAAACTATTTAAATGAGAGCTTAACTACACAAGATTATGTTAATGTTAATATAATTTCCTATAATCAAGAGCTGGATGTGATCTCTTTGAAGAGATACACCGTCTAATGTACATAATATTCCAGGCTTATAATTTTCTTCTTTATATAACATAATACATAAATAAATAATGTAATACAAATATTGTAAAAATATTTTTATTACCTAAAGAGAAAATAAAAAGAAATTGTGTTTCTCGCCGGCTCTTCTCAGCATGACTGCCTTCCGAACCGGTCATAGATTCCTCACGGACTTACTGATATTTAATTTTAATGTTATAAAATCTAAACAATGCATAATTGCTTTTAAGTCTATTTGAATAAAGTCTAATATTTTTATTTAATTCTAGGCGCTAGAGTACCAAATGGCGGTATAATACAAGGTGTGGATGTAAGATATGCGGCTACATATGGAAATCCCCATTTAAGGACTGGCATAAGTACAGTTCACACTGCCAAGCCTGCGTCTACGCCGGCCCCACCTCCATACTCATCAGTTAGAAGTTCTGTTATACTACCATCAGGTAATACCATTATTTATCATGTAACTTATGAATATAGTGAATCTTGTGACTCAGATATAGTTCGCATTTATTAGCAAAATGTTTATAAGCCAGCTTACTTTTGGACCCGCGGCTTCGCCCGCGTTCAAATTTCCGATGGCTATCAAACTTCACAGGATTACCTGCTGGGTTAATTTATTGCTTGAAACTTTAATCAAAATCATTCCAGCCGTTTTTTTTTAAAAAAAAAAAGAACATTCATAGGGAACATATCATGTACATATGTATACACAACAATTTTTATATATGTATATAGATAGATAACTTTCCTAGATAACCTCTTTTTATCCGACTGCGGCGAAACGGTATGATGTATGTATGTATGTATGTATGTATGTAACAAACACGAGTTCACCACGGCGTAGGACTTTAATTTATCTATACATATTATAAAATTCTAACTAAGTCGAATCTGTACATTAAATATTTTTTGGAAAATCTTATTGAAATAGACATTATTATCGATGCAGAGGCCGAATCTATAGTTTTTAGAATTTTTGTCTGTCTGTCTGTCTGTCTGTCTGTCTGTCTGTCTGTTACCGCATCACAGAAAAACCACTGGAGGGATTTTGATGAAATTTGGTATGATGATAGCTGGTTATCCGGGTCAACATATAGGATACTTTTTACCGCGAGAAAATATCTCATTTCTGAAAAAAAATACAAAAACTGGTAGGAACAAAACCACGACGATACTATTTGTAAACAGTTTAGCAAGGTAACTTACAAAATATGGTAAAAACTATAAAAATAGCTTATCTTGAAAATCAAATTATCAAAAGCGCTATTTTATCCATTAAAATAGTTATTTTAATTAATATTTATTTATGTGTTATTTAGATATTCGACAATAGATGTCGCCATGTGTTTTTAAAATACATAGTTTTAATCCCAAAAAAATTAATGTACAGATATGACCTTTTTTCGATTTTATTAGAATTACTACTAAATCACCCGCGGCTCCGCCCGTGTTTAAATTATCAGTAAAGCAAACTTTTTCGCTTCATAAATTAGTAACTATACATACAATAAAATTGTAACTAAGCCGAACTCGTAAATTCAATATTTTTTCGGAAAATCTTATTAAAATATTCATTATTAGCGATATAGAGTCCGAATCTATAGTTTTTAGATTTTTTTCTGTCTGTTTGTATGTGACCGCATCACAGAAAAACCACTAGAGGGATTTTTATGAAATTTGGTATGGTAATAGCAGGTTATCCAGGTCAACACATAGGATTCTTTTTACCGCAGGAAAATATCTCATTTCTGAGAAAAAATACAAAAACTGGTTAAAGTAAAAGCACGATGATGCTATTAATATTTTAGCAAGGTAACTTACTTATATATTATGTTAAAACTATTTAAAAAAACTTATCTTAAAAGAAATATTAACAGCGCTATTTTATTCCTTAAAATAGTTATTTTAATGAAAATTTATTTATGTGTTATTTAGCTATTTGACAATAGATGTCGCAATGTGTTTTTAAAATACGTAGTTTTATCCAAAAAAAATGTACAGATATAACCTTTCTATGACTTTACTATAATTACTACTAAATTACCCGCGGCCCTGCCCGTGCTTAAATTTTTAATAAAACAAACTTTTTGCCTTTATAAATTAGTAACATATTAGTAATATTTTATTGGCCGAAACAATTTTCAAATGAGAATATTTGTAAATTTTTATTGTTTAGTAAATAATGGTAATGTTTTTTAATCTTTTAGTATAAAAATTGGGCAAATGTAAATCCAACTCGCGCATTTTAGGTTTCGTATAGCAAAATGCTATGTTGTTTTTCTTACTTACGTGTTTTGTTAGGTTAACACTAAAATAAATACGAATAATATTTACGTTTCCACAATACTTATTCATTTTTTGCACCGTAAAAATAAGTTCAATTTATATTATTTTATAACATTTTATGGAAAACAAGTTTATGGCTGTTAAACTGCCAAAGCGGGTAACTAAAAATATTTCATATCTCAAAAACTATGAAAAAGTATTTTAGGAACTGTTATACCTCAACTTTTTCACTTTTTCTTGACACCTTTTCTTGGAAGGTAAAGGCTTAAAGGACACAATAAAATGCTTACGACTTTAATCATATTAGCAGAGCCATATGAAATAAAAAAATGTATTCGCTTAGAATTATTTACTTATTACACTTTCTTTTGAAAATCGTTTTTAAAAATATTACTAACTAGCGCTAATTAAGAAAAGTTATCATTATGTAATTTAAATAATCAGCTATATATTAAATTAATCTATAGCTGTCGATTAGTAAAAAATGATTAAAATTAATTCCGTAGTTTGAGAGTTTATCGTGAAAAACTAAAAAAACAAACAAAACATAAGTATAGACATACATAAATGTTATTGCTAAAACAAAAAGTTCAATTTAACGGAGGAACCTTTGTGGCATTTTCAATCACTGCCATTATTTACCAATCATGCAGTGTGCAATGAAAGTAGTGTATAATGTAAGAGTATACTAATGTGTAAAACCTAAGAATTTGGTTTTTGATCATCTGAACGCGGGCGGAGCCGCGGGAAATGCTAGTAATATTATATAATATTCTTTATTGCACTTATGAAAAACAATACTGACATTGCATGTCTAATAACATGGCTACTAATATGTAGTGATAAAGCTTCTAAGATATCATTTACCTCTTATCAACAGGTACTTCATCACACTCTATCACGTCACCAACAAGCCTCGCGTCACCTCAGTGTGCCACGAGCCCTATAACAAACTCAACGATGTCCACTGATAGTGCACAGCCTACGGTAAGTCTATTGTATTAATGATTTTCTTCGATTTTAAATAAAAGTATCTTTTCGGATTATTTCAAGGATTTATTTTGATTTTTGGTTCCCGACGTTTCGAATGCTTTACAGCAATCATGGTCACTTTCTTAGATTTAGCAGAACCCATGGCTTTGCTCGCGCTAAAACTATAAAATAAACCCTGAGATTAGCGCGTTCAAACAAAAAAACTCTACCTCTTTATGATATAATATTAGTATAGATACAAACAGTTGACATTTAAAAGATTTTTTTTTCGGACTTTTTCGTGATTAGATTCTGATTTCGTTCCCGACGTTTCAAATATTTTTATTACATTACAAATGTTTTACTATATGAAAATGGTTGGGTTATGCTATTTGTAAGGCTGAATATTTGTAAGTTGTATTAATTAGGTATAGTGATTCTTACAGGGGTTGCATGATCACTGTTTAACCAAGACTCTTTAAAGATAAAAATTAAAAAAAAATCCTAACTTAGAGGTATTGGGTTAGAATTTCATAAATAAGGTTACAGGGCTTATTAAAACAGCGAAATCTCAATCCTATAGTAGAACTTCGAAGGATCGATAACATCCTTAAGATTACTAACTTTTACGTAGTACCTACACCTGCCTTACATAAAAATATATATCCACTCTCAAAGTTTACTCATATTAATTTAAAAATAGATGTTTTTTTATATTACTTGATCAAGAAATGGCTTCGTGACCGATCGGACACGACGTCTAATCTCACCAATACGAGCCATGAGATATGCATATGAGATATTATATTATCTAGTGCATGAGCTTATGAGCAAACATAAGTGCACTTACTACTCCTTATACAAGGACAATTAAATATGATAGGTGAAAATCTTCTACATAAGTTTGACGACACGTTTGGCTCAGTTTGCAGTGAACCTACTTGCTGTGCTAGCGGTCGCGGGTTCGAGTCCCGCTGGGGATATTCATTTGTGTGATGAACACGAATGTTTGTACTCCAGTCATGGGTGTTTATATATTTTATAATATGTATGTATTTAACGTTATATATGTGTAGTGTATCAATTATCTGGTATGCATAACACAGGCCTCGTAGCTTACCATCTAGATGGTGTTGTGTGTTAATGTCCCAACATTTTTTTTTATAAGTCGAGTAATATTGTTATTCGGTCAAATAAATCAAAAGTTACAGATTAAGCTCTATATTATATAGATTCCCATATAAAATTAGATTATTTTAATAGTCCTGGTACACCATGTGACGTCGTCTTAGTGCTTATTTGTCCAAACGACTAAACCAAAAATGTTTTTATTACAAAATTATTGACATTTAAATGTCAATTTGACAAAAAAAACCAAAAATGTATTTTAACTATATATGTACATAAATCTTAGAAAAAAAAACTTTGTTTTTAAATAAGAGGAAAAAAATATTTATTGTAAAGTACCAGTATTGGTAGATTAAAAAAAATAGAAAACCAAGGTGACATATAAAGCAGCAAGTCGCACCTAGTATGTAATAGAATGATTTGGTCATACCTTAGAACAGATTAGGCAGAGCTAGATTAGTTCATGTAACGTCATCGGCCTGACTGATTACTTCAAAGCCGATAGTAATCTCTTAAGCATCAATCTCCATGTTTGTGATAGTGTGGAATTTAGTTCGCACGAAATAACTGAAGGTTTTATTTATCTATATATGTATATAAAATCAATTGCTGTTCGTTAGTCTCGCTAAAACTCAAAAACACCTGGACCGATTTGAATAATTCTTTTTTTGTTTTGTTGGGGGTATGTCACAGGGGTGGTTTAGATATAAAAAAAAATTATCGAAAACAAAAAAAAAACAGCTGGAAAATCAAAAAGTTCTAAACTGTTTATTTTGTATGGGACTCACTAACCGTTAAAACGTACCGCTAGTTTACTATATATTATAAAAGGCTGATGTGTAAAGATGTAATTATTGGATATTACTAAAATATGGCAGGTGGTAGCCCAGTGGTAACGAGCTTGGGAAACCAAGTGAAGCAGGTTCAAATACCGGTTCTCGCGCCTCTAATATTTTCATTTGCTAATCATTTCACAAAAGAAAAGCATCTTGAGGAAATCTGTATGTCTGAGAGAATCTTGCAAGTTTTCGAAAGACATGTGAAGTCCGTCCGAAGTATTGAAAGGAGGTCTGAGCCCAGGGACGTTAAAAAGGGCTGAAGAGTAAAATATTGTTCAGTTTATAATATTATGATTACCATAGAACCACCATAGCTGATGTGTAAAGCTACATACATAATATATAGGTCATCTAACGTACGTAGATGGTACTATGTCAGACACAGATTGATCTATAGTTGATCCCAAAAAGTCAACTAATAAGCATAGTATGAACAAACAGACAAACATGATGTATGTTACAAACAGACAAACAAATATCGAAAGAATTGAACCACATACTTCAGCCATAATATACGATCAAAACAAACTAGTTTAAGTTATAAAGATTTTAAAATAGTATTATAAATTATATATAATAATATTATATTAAAAATAAAACCATAAAAACTTCTTGATTTTATTAAAAATCATTATTCCTTTAGAAAAGTCTACTTTTGTCGCAAACTAAAATAAAATTGCAGTGTCTTGAAAACATTGGCTGAACTTTTCCCAATATCCGTCTTTCCCGGATTATCTGAGAGTTCGAAACCTAAGCGTTTTACTACTTTTTGGTTGGGAATTTCACTGATTGCAATGAAAGTAAAAATTTTAAATCAATTTTTGTTAAATAAAAATATATTAATTTATTTACCTTATATATTATGAGATATGCACTAATAAGGGAATATTACAATTAAATAATTATGCAGCGTCCTTTTTAATAATTATGTCGATTAACGATAGTTTTCAAATTATATTTGCTTAAACATCTATAAGTACCTGGGCGACCGAGCTTCGCTCGGAGTTCTTTTTTATTCTATCGTATTTTTAGAAAAAAAAAAACTAAAAACTTGAATAAATATAAAAAAAACAAAAGTAAAAACATTATTCCGACCGGGACTCGATCCCGGACATATGTCTTGTCTAACTTGCGCCTCGACCGCGTGACCACGGTACTTATACTCGAGTATAAGAAATTATCGACAATATTCTGCGTGGAATAATGCGAAAGAAAACCACATGAAAACACGAAAACACGCATTTTCCCAGGCATAAGACAAATCTAGATCGATTTTTGCCCCTGAAAATCCCCACATATCAAATTTCAGCGAAATCGTTAGAGCCGTTTCCGAGATCGCTGGTATAAATAAATAAATAAATGTATAAGTAAATATACAAGAATTGCTCGTTTAAATATATTAGATAAGTCTACAAGAAGTAATAATTTTGGCATTTTTAAAAAAAGGTCAAGTACAGTTTACAGTACAGTACAGTACATTTTATAATGTTTGTATTATAGGGTATAATTTTTGTAGGTGATGTAAGAACCAAACTGATGTGAGGTTGGAACTTTAGTCAGACTATTATAGATGCGCAAGTTTTTATGTGTGTACGTTTGTCCTTCGCAGAAGAAAGCAGAAGAGAAGCAAATAAGCTACTGTTAAGCACCTAGGGACTAGGATGTTATTAAAACATAATAAGTGTATATTTTAATATATAAAACTATCTTTTCGGATTATTTCGCGGATTTATTTTGATTTTTGGTTTTCGACGTTTTTAAAATCATTTTTGTAAAACTGTGGGTAGGCACTGTCTGTAACAAGTATATAACTCCTTTGAGACGTCTAAAACCTTAGTCTCTCCCGTGACCATGATTGCTGTAAAACATTCGAAACGTTGGGAACCAAAAATCAAAATAAATCCGCGAAATAATCCAAAAAGATAATTTTATTTAAAACTAGCGACTCACCCTCGCTTCGCTCGGGTTCGTCCCTAGCTTGCATTAAATCACGATTGATCAGTTTTCGACCGGAGAGGAAAAATGATTAAATTACTAAAATGGCTATTAAAAAATAAGGGTTGATCGTAGAAGGGTGAAAATTGAGGATTGTATGTATTTTTGTATGTTGTATCATAAAAAAATAGAAATTAAAAATTTTGTCTAAAAAATAAAAAAAAAATTTTAGGGGTGGACTACCCCTAACATTTAGGGGGATGAAAAATAGATGTTGGCCGATTCTCATAGATACCGGATAAGCACAAAAAATTTCATCAAAATCGGTCAAGCCGTATCGGAGGAGTATGGCAACGAAAACTGTGACACGAGAATTTTATATATTAGATGTCAAATATTCGCGTAAATTTAAGAAAGTATTATGTGTATATTAAGTTTAAATATCTTGTTGTTAGGTGGGAGTGACCGCCTCTGCCACTCCTCAGTCGCCGAGCTCGCACTATATACTTGCGCCGTCGAATCGATCTTTAAGTAACGCTACTGTTACAAAGAAAGGTAAGATCCAATTGCATTTTATAATTTTGTCTTTGTTATAGATTGTATTATGTTGATATATGTATGTATGTTTGTTACTCGTTTACACTGAAATTTTTGGATGGATTTGAATGAAACATACCTACATATTGATTATGACCTGGAGTAATATATAGGTTACCGTTAGTAATAAAAAGACAATGCAACCTTTTGTATGGACTAGTGGCATCTTTTTTAGGGTTTCGTACCCGAAGGGTGTGAACGGAACCCTACTACTAAGCCTCCGCTGTCCGTCCGTTCGTAAGTCCGTCTGTCTGTCAAAGGGCTGTATCTCATAAACCGTAAAAGGTAGAGAGTTGAAATTTTCACAGAATATGTATTCGTATTGCCGCTATAACAACAAATAATGAAAAATCAAGATGGCGACCATGCAAATTAAAAAAAAACTATTATGGTACGGAACTTGCCAAACTTGTTCGACTTGCACTTGACCGATTTTGATTTCTTTCGCCATTAATTAAACTTAAATCATTAAAATCATAATTAGAAAACTATTTAGGAAATCTATTAAAGAAGAAACGAACTCGCTAAACCGTAACAAACCAGTGATAATGTGGTTGCTATTCGTTTCCATCAGGCGCTTTTTTAAAATAAATACTACTTTGTTCTACTTAACCAAACAATATAGGTACTATAAGTGCAAAAGACAACTATGAATGTACCCGAACAAAGCGTGGATATATTGCTAGTAAAAAAATAAAAATTTCATCTCAGACTTTTTTGCAGGTAACGGCCTACAGCAGCCCTTAGCGACACACGTATAAACGTTCCTAACTTTGTATAGTGATACAATCAAACAGTGCTACAGACTAGTGAAATAGTGTTTTCCAATATAGACATTATTAGTGAATATTTGATATGTGAGGATTATTTTGAAGTGTGGACAAAAAATCTTATAAAACTTTCGGGAACGTTAATTAAAATAATTATGTATCATATTTTACAATTTAAATGTGAATATTGTTATGTGTTTTGTCAAATTATCCATAATAATGCGTGTTTAATTATTTTTAATGATAAACTTCCTAGGATTTTTAATAGAAGGCCTATGTTTATACAATAAATATATAATATTTTCATTTTATATCGAGATAAAAATCATTTTTATTTACATAATCTATTAATATAATTTACTTTAGCTCGATATGTTTTGTAAAGATTTATAATAGTCAAATATTACTAACATTTAAATAGCAAAATTATGTTTTAAATTTATATACTCTGTCATCATCATAAAAAAAAATATTTAAATGTATTAAATTAATCGACCTGTATATCATGATTGTGAATTATCGTCAATTTCAAATCACCCCATTGAGACTGGTATTTACTATGTATTTAACTATTTAGGATATAATGTGTAAATTCTACTTTACTTTAAAAATTGTGAGGTGAAGCGACTTAAACTTCGAGTGCGAAATGGATGGGTGATTATTTTGATTAGCCAATTTGTATCACGTGCGATAGTACGTTTGGCCTTTACTTGGTTGTAAATATTGAAATTTTAAAATTGTGCGTGTTTAAAATGTGTAAGACCTAAAGAAATATGTCACTTTAAATATATATATAATTTAAATATCAAATCAATGAGCCGTGCCTCTTATAAAACATTTATTCTAAAACAACACGTTGAGTTTAGGTTTATTAAAGTATGTTGGATTAAAAGATATAAAAGATAGAATTTTATTTTTTCATTTTCTAGAAACTATCCTATTAAAATATGCTAAAACGTTATCAAATTATTATTATTTTTACTAGTTTAATTTTTTTTATTATATTTTATAAAAATAATTATTTTTATTTTATTTTCATTATAATAATAGTACATATCTTGAATTTAACATATTATATCTAAATATTAATTAATTACTATTCCATAATTTTCCTTAATTCTTAAAATTACAATACATTTGTTATAAACTTCCAATCATTAAAAATTATAAAATTGTAATACGAAAGCTTTAAATACATCAAATTATTTGTGCCATCACTCGACATATCAGTTACTTTGTTTAAATTACATAATCTATAAAATACATTGATTGATAGTTACAAAAATTCAAAGTTTTATTAAATTAAATAATTTAATTGTTGTATTGTTTTTGTTCGAGTAAATAATAAATAAAATCTTATTAGTCAGATTTGTTCTTCCATTTTAATTTAATATGCAAGAGTGAAATTTAATTGTCTCCTTAAAGATGTAAATATAGAGTAAAAATATCTGGGTTCCATGTAAAAATCTTTTCAATTTAATATCTCAATATTACCTTCCTTGTATTGGTTATTAGAAAATATTATATTTAATAATTACCAACATAAATATTTTTTCAGTGTTACCAACATTAACAACAAAAGTGGTAACGCGGTGTTACCAACATTTACATTTTTACCGAACCCGGTAACACTTAAATCCTGTCTTTTAAAAAATCATTTAGATAAAATAAAAAATCCTAGCTTGTCACTAATGCTCAATAAGGACTCGTAATATGTAGTAAAATTGTTTTTTTTTTTTTAATATTTCAATCTAAGACTGATTAGACTAACCAATGAACATTTCGTTTAAAAATCAGTAAAACAATATTATTTTGTCAATTATCTGTACATTTTACATAAAATATGTTTTGAATTGAAAACACAATCTAAAAGAACGAACGTACGTATTACCGAATGCCGCCATTTTCATTTTTTCCAACGATAACACTGATATGTTTAGAAAATAAATAAAAAATCTAAGTACCTACCATTTCACTACATGCTGCCACTTTAAAAAAAAAATTGCATCGGGTAACTAATGCCAGCTTCCAGAGAAAAATGATCAAGCCCCTTTATTACGTCTATGTAGTATAGCTTTATTTTGCTAGATAGCGTTCTTTCCTTGAATCAAAATTTAATAGACCGTTTGATGAGACTGCATACTTTCTTTAAATTCTACACTTAGAACATTGTTTACTGTAGTATTGAAACCAGCCTTTTGTACATCAATTTGCCTCTTGATAATAAACATTTTATTATATGGCTTATTCTAACAAAAGTCGAATATGGAAGTACTTAGAATTATAAATCATAATATGTAAATCAAATAGAATTGAATACAGAATAAATATCGTATTCATAAACGAAATGTCAGGTTCATAAAATGAATATAAATAAAATATCGTCATATAAAATGAATGCCATAATCTGAAAATATCCTGAAATATTTTTTTTTATATCGTTCAATAGTTATAAAAAAATTTTTGGGATAAGTAACAATCCTGTGTTGAAATTCATATTTTTTTAATTTTATAACAATAATATATTGCTACAAAAATAACATGTATACTAATATTATAAAGAGGTAAGTTCATGAGTTTGTGAGGTTGTAAGGGGTAATTTCTGGATCTACTGAACCGATTTAGATGAAATTTAGTAACATAATAGTTTAAGACCTTGGGAAGGACATAGGATACTTTTTATCCCGGAAATCATTCCTTAAGGGGGTGAAAATGGGGATGAAAGTTTGTATGGGGAATCAACCTAGTGACGAACCCAAGCGAAATGAGGGTGAGTCGCTAGTAATACATATAGCAGCTATCTAGATGACAATAAAATCAATTAGAGTTGCAATTAATTGATAAATACTGTACTTTTTAAGAAAGTATTTGTCAAAATCTTGTACAGCTCACCGAATTCTATTTCTATTTCAGAGACGACAAATCGTAATTGCTTGTTCGACCTTGTTGTATAATGTTGACAGCTTAAACATTAGGCCAAATCTAGTTGAAAATAGAAGAATAGAACTTCCTTTTCCGGATAAATCTTTACCTGAAAAAGAACACTAATAACTAAAATAGAAGTTAGGAAGAATCTGCAATTTTTTTTTAATTATATGTCACAGTGTAATTTACTAATTTGACCGACTTCAAAATGGAAGTTTTACTCAATTTGGGTGTATCTTTGATTATTTTAAACGATTTATATTGTTTTTTAATCAAGGTTAAAATTTTATATAGTTAGCCATATAAAAAAATAAAAAAAAATTTCATCCTCCTGAGTTTTCAATTGCTGTTCGTTAGTCTCGCTAAAACTCAAAACCGGCTGGACCGATTTGAATAATTCTTTTTTGTTTTGTTGGGGGTGTGTCAGGGGTAGTTTAGATATAAAAAAATGTATGGGAATCACTAAGCGTTAAAACGTACCTAGAGACGAACCCGAGCGAAGCGAGGGTGAGTCGCTGGTTACTAATATAACTTAATTTAATAATCGGCTTACCTAAAAACATTGACTTAATGATTTAAAAATTTACATTTTAAAGCTCTTTTACATATCATTTGTAAACTAACAACGTTATAAGTTTAACTAAATAACGATATAAATACACTCATATACTTATACTCATATACTTTCGATTAGTTGATTGGCCTCGAGAATATCGATCGTCTATCAATCAAGAACGTCGTTAAAATTTATGTTAGGCTCCATATCGGATAATTAGGCGCGGAACAATTACGGTGTGATCATTAAACTTTCATAGTCTCACCACAAATGACTATAGTTTTAAATACACCATGTAAAATAAATAAATATGTTGGGGCAATAACACACAGCAACATCTGATAGTTGATACACTAAACATATATAACTTTAAATACATACATATTATAAATACATATAAACACCCATGACTGGAGTACAAATATTCGTGCTCATCACACAAATGAATGCCCCCAGCAGAACTCGAACCCGCGATCGCTGGCACAGCAGTGTCTTTGTGGAATATTTTTCAGTGGAATCTTTCAGTGAAGGAAAACATTTTGAGGAAACCTGTAGGTATGTCTGAGAGAACTTTACAAGTTTTCGAAAGTCATGTGCAGTCCACCAACCCTCACTTGTCCACCATGGTGGACTATGGCCTGATCTCCTTCGTATTGAAGGGTGGTCCGTACCCAGCAGCGGGACGTTAAAAAGGGCTGAATACACTACAATACATTAAATATACAGATATTTTAACATTTGAAATATCAAAAATTTAGCTTGAAAATATAAAGGAACATTCTCATATATAAAACTAGGACTAAATTTTCAAAGAAGATAAAGTGTTTTCAATTCTACATAATTATAACAGAATGGCATATAAAATATTAGATCTTTCATACTATATTTATTTTTGTTCTAAAATAATATAACTAAGTACGTATTAAGTTATGTTTTTTAATGTTTTGTAATATATTATTTCAAAAGCACATTGAATTCAATTTAAAAATTTCTTAGAAAATTAGATATATTCATACGATTTATGAAATTTTTTTGAATCATCTCATCCGTCTTTCTATATTTTAAGTGAAAACTCAAACGTTTTGTGATTTCTTACGAAGAAAAACGATTCGGCCTTTAATATATTCATTTATCAAGTAATAGTCAAAATACTAAATACGAGAGTAAGTTAAAGATTTTTACTATAAAGAAATCACAAAATTGAGTTTATTTCATAACGTATTATAAATAGATAAAAATGCTTATACATTTGCTATAAAATTTATTAGAAAATGTTGAAATGTTAGTGTATAGTATAGTTTTTGAAAGGCATAAAACTTTTTTTTTTTATAATCAAACTAATATTTTTTTTGACTGTAACCATACTGTTTTCTATTTCAATTGAATAGTGAAAAAATTATAAAATGTACGGTTTACCTCTAAATTTCGTATAAGAAGCACTTACTAATCTAGTACTATGATGTAATAGATATCATTTACCGCTATTTACAAGTGTATAATTCAATAATTTTATAATCATGTTGATTTGTGATAAAATTAATACGTTTTTTATATACGTAAATGGCTGTAAATGATATTTGTATACAGTGTATATTTATTTTTTCTGTGATACATAGATTAAAGTGTGATTTCTTTTGTAAATAGTGGTAAAATACAGTAATGTTGATTAAATATAATGTAAAGCTTTGAATTTGATAACTAATATAGTGTATAGGATACATTTTTTTGTGGATTGATAGAAGAGAAGTGTTGAAACGCAAGAAACTTTAAGTTAGTGAAATTGTACAAATTACTTTTCTAAATAAAATGAAACTTTGGCCTATGTATACACTGTTTTATTTCCCCAGAGATCGTGAATCAAAGAGCGTGTAATTTAAGAACAGCCAAAGAATTCTTATTATAAGAGAAAATAATACAATTTTTTTATATGTTGAAGCTAAAAATATCTTATAAAGATTTATAATAAATTACATTACATTTAGGTAATGGTAGCTCAGTGGTAATGTGCTTGGGAAAGCCAGTGAAGCGGGTTCAAATCCCGGGTCTCGCACTTCTGATATTTTCAAGTGCAAACCATTTTTCAACATAATTATCACTTGTCTTACGGTGAAGGAAAGTATATCTGAAAGGACATTCCAAGTTTTCGAAAGACATGTGAAGTCTGCCCCGCACTAGGCCAGCGTGGACTATGGCCTGATCTCCCTCGTATTGAAGGAAGACCCGTGCCCAGCTGTTGGACTTTATAAAGAGCTGAATACAATACATAGAGCTACTTCATTATTTTGGAATACATAAATTACTTTATCAAATTACCTCATATTGCATATAAAAAAGATCTGTTATATGAAATTTCATATAAGTTTCATCTAGTTTCTATTGAGTAAGAAAACTAGCCTTTTGTATTTTAAATAATACTTAACAGTACTGGGACTGTAGTAGCATTGTAAAGGCAAGAAATAATCTTTCCTTTTAATCAAACTGCAATAAACATCAGTATAATCATCTCCATCTGTAAATGAAATCGAAGTGTTTGTCTGTGACTTAATAGCTCTCTTATTTTTTTATATAATAATAAAAATGTTTGTTTCGTCTGTCTATTAGTACAAAATCTAACTGGAACTAATCTAATCGCCGGTCTAATAAGAGTTTAGTTCTAGTTGAGTCTAGATTTAGAATACATTTGAAGCGAGATAATAAAAACATTTCCGTTGTATACAGCCTTGACATTTGAACTAAGTTCAAAGATACACAACTTTTTCACCCGACAAAGAGATAATAAGAGAAAGAAATAATAAAAGAAAGAGATAATAAGAGAAAGAGATTATAAGAGTATAAAGAATTATATCTTTTCTTCTTCTTTTTTTGTCCATCCCTCTTCCCAGTTTAGTTGGGGTCGGGTCTCCTTATATGATTGCACCAGAGAATTCTACTCTGGCTTTTCTGTGTACTCAGATTGTTTCTCTGGATCTCTTTGTGCATATTTGACCACCAGGTGGCACGTGGTCATCCTCTTCCTCACGGATGGTCAGGGATATTTGGGACTTTGTGTATCGGATGGTTGTCATTCCATCTGAGGATATGGCCGTACCAGCGTATTCGGTTTTCTTTTAGCTTTTCAGCTATAGGTTACATTACATGATCCACTGATATATTCATTTCGCACTTTATCTAGGCGGGTTATACCTCCCGCCCATCTGAGTATTCTAATTTCGTACGTATAAATAATTATGTATAGTTAGTTATATTTAATTTGTCTGGATATCGCTACGTTAGTTTCTAGGTCAATGTTTTAGCTCTACATCGCATACCTGGTTAAGTTGCGCCAAACGTTACAATTTTCACATAGCACTTTCATTTTGTTAACAATATGAGTCAGCATTCTTTACGAGCATGCTTGTGAGGTGAAGGATTTCAGTTTATTTACTTGCTAATTTTGCCTGTGGCTTTACACGTACGCACTGGGATGAGAATCAAAGGTAGAATCTGTCCTCAGGATGCAATTTATGTGCTTGATAAATTAAATCAAAATCTCTTCAACGACTTAGGCGTGAAAAGATAGCAGACAGATACTTTTAAATGTACAATTCTTCTTCTTAAAGTGCCATCTTCTTTCGAAGGTCGGCGATCATTAAGGCAACTTATATTTTTGATGCCGCGGCTCTGAATAAGGAACGGGTGCTTTTTCCAAACCATTGGCGTAGGTTTTTTAGCTAAGATGTTCTTCTTCGACCCACACTTCGTTTTCCTTGGATCTTTCCCTGTACTGTACCTGTACCTGTAAATGTACAATATTAGTAGTAAAAAAAGCGCCGCAGTATCTAGCATTTGGATATAGTACCTAGAGAATGTAGAGTAAATGTAGATAATATTGAAGTATCTGTTAGTAATGTCAAAATAACAGCTTTTTACTGATTACAAAATACATATGAAAGTAGATATTATGGTAAGTGGCACTTATAAGAAAAATTATTTTTTAAGTTTTTGACTTCGACGTCGGTTTGTCTGTTTTGGCTAATCTCCGAAATGACTAGACCAATTTTGACGAGACTTTCACTGGCAGATAGCTGATCTTAAAAGGAGTAACTTAGACTACTTTTATTTTAGATAAAATAAGGGTACCGCAAAAAAAATTAAAACCCATGAAATTGTTAACAAATTGCGGGTGCTAGGAACGCACCTGAGCGAAACGGGAGTAATCTTATACATAAGCTATATTTAAATGAAACGAATGTAAAATAGTATCGCCAGAACTCGAGCGAATCGAACATACTCGTAATGTACTCCTGAACGATTTCGGCCTCGGTGGCCAGTCTCACTGATATTCCTGTCACTCTCATACTCCTGTGGAACCACAATTCGACACGACCAGGCAGAGATCAGGCGTATGACTGACGGCTTCATTTGCTTTCTGAGGAACAGGGGTGAAACACCGCCAACTTTCTTATTCCGGGCTGATATTGAAAATTTCTTAACGGAAAAACTCTGTAACTAAACTTAACCCGACCAAGGATTCGAAGTCAGCATCTCCAGATCTATATACATACATACTAGCAATTAGACCAACGAAGCCAATATTGATATTCTACTGAACCTTTTTGTAGAACTAATGTTAAATAAAGTATTGGAGACATTATTTTCATTTGCTCCATTCAATACATTTTTCTTTCTATTATTAATATTTTTAAAAGAAATTTTGAATTATCTTTCTCTTTAATATCGTCTAAGGTTATGTTTTTTAAATCAATCTTTGCAATTACTATAGTGTTTTTTAAGATATTGAGTTTTTAGAAAATTGATTTAAGCATAAAATGATTTTCAGAAATTACATTTAGTGTACGTATTTCTATAAATCATTAATTAGAACTCATGTTGAGCATGGGTCAAAGCTTCTGAAACATCTGTTAATTTTGCTTGTTTTTAAAATTCCATGCTTATAAGCGATATTATTGAGAAATTGAGTAATAGATATGTACCTATGTGTTTTAAGGGTTTCGTAGCCTAAGGGCAAAAACGTAACCCTTATAAATTTATCACGTTCGTCTGTATGTATGTTATAGCTTTATCGCTTGGAGACTATGAATGAATGAATATATGGATTAAATTGGGTTTGTAGGTTTCTCATATGAACCGCTAGATAATTTTGTATAATATGTTATGTTGTGTAATTGCAGCGTGTTAAATGTTTTTATCGTCCCGCTGCCAGCCACGGGCCTTCCTTCAGTAAGAGGCCACGGACTTCACATGTCTTTCGAAACCTTGGTAGGTTCTCTCAGACATGCAGATTTTCTAACAATATTTTCCATAAGACAAGTGGTAATCGTGTTGGAAATTCTGTCTGTGTCTCTAGACAGTACTCTTTAAAATTGAGGTACATGCTTCTTAATGATTTTTTTTGTTTAAGCCAAACATACATTAGTGCACCGCCCGCGTCATTTAATTTTGTAGAATTATACTGCTCTCGTAGGTCAAAGTGTGATGATAGATAGGTAAGATAGAAGAAGAAAGAAAGAGGATAACCTATAGGTTATCTTATAAGATATATGTATCTTCCTTAATAAATGAGCTACAAAACACAAAAAGTACAAAATTCAAATCGGACCAGACACAAGCGCGTACAAACAGACAACCAAACTCTTCATTTTTATATATTAATAGAGATAATTTTATGGGCTCAATATGGTGTAGATATACGCTTCAATTGTACTTAAAACATAAGTATAGATGAAGTCGTTATGGAACAGTTATTATTCGTCCGGTATATCAATGTATCGGGATAATGTTTATACGTATCCGGTGCGAAGGGGCCACGAAAATGGCTATTCTTTAAAATTATTCTGCATATGTATATTCTATAATATATATATATATATATATATATATATATATATATATATATATATATATATATATATATATATATATATCAGTTTATTAATATAAATAATTTAACATTTTCTGCCTTATTTGAGGTAATATAGACATATTTCAGGAAACAGCTCTACTTTTAATTACCTACTCTATAGTTAGAAGAAAGTATATCTTCGATTCGATTCATTCATAATTATTAAACCTAATAATAATTATTCTTAATAGTCTGTCTATAAATAATATTTTTTATACTTTTTCAATAAGTTGTTATAATAAAATCAGCATAATAAATTTGCTCATTTTGCTATTTTTTACTCATTCATACTGCAGTTACAAAAACAAGAAAGTCGGTTAGCCAACCAAAAACCAAAATGAGTCTGCTTGAAACTTGAAGTCCTGCTTAAATCTAATAATTAAAAGACTGTTTCGCATTATATTAAAGTATTGTACTAGAACAACAATAAACATAAATATGAAACTTAAAAAGTCATTTACCTATAAAACACGCATTTTTAATAGCCACAAATATGATATCAGAATGTACGTCGCGAGTAAAAATACGCTCCGCTTCAGTTATTGGTTGTTCTTGCTTTATTTCAACGTTTTGTTCAAACCAGCCTAGTTCTGAAGTTTTATTGGAATTTATAACTCAGAATAGTCTATCTGTACTGTGTACATTGTATGTTTAAAACAATGTTTACTATGAATAAATATTATGGATCCATATTTCATTGTTCTAAAGCTTATCTTTTTGTTCGATTCTTTCATAATTAACGTAAATCCTACTTGTTTTGTAAATTTTAAGTCTTGTATACAGGAAGAATGAATAGTTCATCGTGGTCTATGAGTACATGAATATTGTGTTCCTTTGTTACGGAGAATACTGAAAGTAAAGGCAAATAAGGTTTAACTAAAATATCTGATTAATTTATTCATTTTACAAGCAACAAGCCTGCTGTGTTTTGGCTATATAAACAAGAGTTTAAACATCAACTTCTACATCATTAACATCAAAAGTTAAAAAGTTTGCCCACACTCAGTTAGGAGCATTTTAATTTTCTAAAATCATCTGTGAACAATAGCGAACCTATGTTGCATAAAGGTACGTTTACATCTATTCAACAGTAGGCGATTTTGAGGAAAGCAACATGTTGAAAGCAACTGACTGTTGCCGTTTGTTGAATAAGTCTTGCAACAGAACGTCGACCGTTCTACAAAATACGAGTTGTTGAAACGTGGTGCTTTTGTATCCACAGACGATGGGTTCATTCAACAATGTTGCTTCTAAAAATCATATTTTTTGGCCGTTTTGTAATTTTTATCGAGTTTTAAAAAAGGAGAAAATGCTCCATTTATGGGTATTTTTTCATACTAATGTTACGATTTTCACGATTCTTTATTAAAAAATGGTCCTATATTTTTTTTTTAAATTCGGTCCTTAGATGGATTTTTTTTAATTTTAAAGTGATTTAAATTACACTAATAGTATAAAACAAAGTCACTTCCCGCTGTCCTTCTGTCCCTACATATACTTAGATCTTTAAAACTACGCAACGGATTTTGATGCGGGTTTTTTTAATAGATAGAGTGATTCAAGAGGAAGGTTTACATGTAAAATATACGCATAATATAGTAGAGAAACACTGATAATTTTAGAAACTAATGTGATGTCGTAAATAAGCACATGTTTTTGCGCTTACATTGCAAACGCTGACTGAACCCTACGAGATAGATCAAAATAATGTACTATAGTATTGTACACCTCTAAAAGGTCTACAAAAAAGTCCGCGATGGCATATGTCTATCTCTTAAGGATAATATACTATATCCATTTTACTATATCCAAGCAAGTATATCCAAGCTAGTAGATATAAAGTAAGAAACTGACTGATTCAATCACTGATCAATCAACGCACAGCTGAAATCGCGGGTCTAGAAGCATGAATTTTTCACAAATGTTCCTTAAATGACTTAAGTGAGCACTAAGAAGGGATTTTTGGAAATTCATCCCCTAAGAGGTTAAAATATGGGATGAATGTTTGTATGAAACTTCGTCATTTTTGACGTAAAAATGTAAAAATTGTTATATGAGCACTTGATTAGGGAAAAAAAGTTTACAGTATCACTTTTTTATGAAAATTAATTCTTTAAGGGGGTAAAATAGGGCATGAAAGTTTCTATCAAACTTGGTATTAATGATCTTTAATTCAATTAAACAAACACGTGTATACACACAAGATAAAAAATAAGCAATACGTGTTATCATTCGGATTATTCGATATTCGTCCCCTGAGAGGGTAAAAATATTATCAGGGTCTCGAGCAGGGAGTCAACTCGTCACTCATCAAATCAGGATAATAACTTGAATAAAAAAAGGTCTAGTTTTTAAATTGATCGACCGACTGATCGACTGGTCGACCGACTGATCGACCGACTAGTCGACCGGCTAGTCAATGGACTGGTCGACCGATTGATCAATCAATGTCGACCGAGTGGTCAACCGACTAATCGTCCGACTGGTCGACCAAATGATCGACCGATTGGTTTACCGACTGGTCGACCGACTGATCGACCGACTGATCAACCGACTGATCGACCGACTGGTTTACCGACTGATCGACCAAATGATCGACCGACTGGTCTACTGACTGATCGATCGACTGATCGACCGACTGGTCGACCGACCGATCGACCGACTGATCGACCAACTGATCGACCGACTAGTCGACCGACTGGTCGACCGACTGGTCGACCGACTGGTCGACCGACTGATCGACCGACTGATCGACCGACCGATCGACCGACTGGTCGGCCGACTGATCGACTAACTGATCGATCGACTAGTCGACCAACAGGTCGACCGACTGGTCGACCGACTGGTCGACCAACTGGTCGACCGACTAGTCGACCGACTGGTCGACCGACTGACCGACCGACTGGTCGACCGACTGATCGACCAACTGATCGACCGACTAGTCGACCGACTGGTCGACCGACTGGTCGACCGACTGGTCGACCGACTGGTCGACCGACTGATCGACCGACTGGTCGACCGACTGGTCGACCGACTGATCGACCGACTGGTCGACCGACCGATCGACCAACTAATCTACCGACTGATCAACCGACTGGTCGACCGACTGATAGACCGACTGGTCTACCGACCGATCGACCGACTGGTCGACCGACTGATCGACCAACTGATCGATCGACTAGTCGGTCGACTGGTCGATCGACTGGTCGAACAACTGGTCGACCGACTGGTCGACCGACTGATCGACCAACTGATCGACCGACTAGTCGACCGACTGGTCGACCGACTGATCGACCGACTAGTCGACCGACTGGTCGACCGACTGATCGACCGACTGATCGACCGATTGGTCTACCGACTGATCGATCGACTGATCGACTGACTGGTCGACCGACTGATCGACCGACTGGTTGACCGACTGGTCGACCGACTGGTCGACCGACCGATCGACCGACTGGTCGACCGACCGATCGACCGACAGATCGACCGACTGGTCGACCGACTGATCGACCGACTGGTCGACCGACTGGTCGACCGACTGGTCGACCAACTGGTCGACCGACTAATCGACCGACTGATCGACCGATTGGTCGAGCGACAGATCGACCAACTAATCGACCGACTGATCGCCCGACTGGTCGACCGACTGATAGACCGACTGGTCTACCGACCGATCGACCGACTGGTCAACCGACTGATCGACTAACTAATCGATTGATTAGTCGACCAACTGGTCGACCGACTGGTCGACCAACTGGTCGACCGACTAGTCGACCGACTGGTCGACCGACTGACCGACCGACTGGTCGACCGACTGATCGACCGACTGATCGACCGACTAGTCGACCGACTGGTCGACCGACTGGTCGACCGACTGGTCGACCGACTGATCAACCGACTGATCGACCGACTGGTCGACCGACTGGTCGACCGACTGATCGACCGACTGGTCGACCGACCGATCGACCAACTAATCTACCGACTGATCAACCGACTGGTCGACCGACTGATAGACCGACTGGTCTACCGACCGATCGACCGACTGGTCGACCGACTGATCGACCAACTGATCGATCGACTAGTCGGTCGACTGGTCGATCGACTGGTCGAACAACTGGTCGACCGACTGGTCGACCGACTGGTCGACCGACTGATCGACCAACTGATCGACCGACTAGTCGACCGACTGGTCGACCGACTGATCGACCGACTAGTCGACCGACTGGTCGACCGACTGATCGACCGACTGATCGACCGATTGGTCTACCGACTGATCGATCGACTGATCGACTGACTGGTCGACCGACTGGTCGACCGACTGATCGATGGACTGGTCGACCCACTGGTCGATGGACTGGTCGACCGATTGATCAATCAATGTCAACCGACGTGCTAATGTCAGGAATTAGAAAAATTCTTTTTGCATTTATTTATGCTATCTGCCCGTTAACTGAGGAAGGCTATATAGGCCTGGAAAAATGTACGGTTCCCGTGGGATAGATTTGTTATATAATTTTGGATTGGAATATTTTTGGATTTTTGCTTTTTGTGTTTTTTATTTTTTGTAATTTTTATTTTTTGTGTTTTTTGTGGACGAGAACTTTGGGAAATTATCCGAAAAGATGGTTTTATTTAAAACGTCAAAATGAACATTTTAAAAGTATTCTAGTAGCAATTGAGAGTAATCTATTTATCTCATAACTCCTACATCTAGTCGTTAAAGTCGATAAATCACTCGATGGTATCAAATTGTCAACCATTCCTATACTTGTAGTCTGAAATCTAGACGATAATAAATTATTTTATAACTTTTAAGAGTTTGTTTTGGTTTGAACGCACTAATCTCTGGAATATATATATTGTTTATTATCCTAATTGAGATTAAGATAATAAACAAGACTTCGTTTACAAAAGATTTATATTTTAATAATATGACACTTGCACAGTAAGTAAACGCCTTGACAAAACCGGAAGAATGAAAAAAACATAGTGGCGCCATCAGGTGTTACATTATAAAAATAAACAGGTAAACACTCATCGCATACAGCCAAATATCAAAATATTTAATCAACACCCGTCAAATTTTAAATCTAGAATTTTGAGATTGATGAAGTGCATAGACTATCTAACATCACTCAACAACTTTTAAGTTTGAAACAGTTATAATGTCCTCATTATCGATTTCGGTCACGGTGGCCAATCTCACTGAGACTAGCTAACTGTCCATTTTTTTTTTTGTTGGGAAATGCATTTACGCATACCACCTGTAGACATACAGGTTATGTGGGACTCACCGGATAGAGAAGCCAATACTACCCACTAAGACCCAACAAAACCTCACCCGTCTTAATGGGGCGCCGCAGGATCGCTTACGTACCACCACGCTCAACGACGCTCAACCACGACGCGCCGACGGCAGGTCTGCCGAAGCAGACCACAACCACCATGGGGTTGCTCCACAGTCAACTCTGCTATCAGAGAAGTATCAGGAGAAACCCGCATGGCACACCGCCCACCGAAGTGGGCCACCTCCCTGTACGTTTCTTGGCTTCGCGCCCGACTGAACTGCCGAACGCTATTGAAAAAATTAAGTCTCTGATATTAAGCTGCTTAAGGGTTACTTATGTATGGTGATAGCTTTGAACTTGTATCTATTGTATTACTTAATTGTTCTTTTTTCTCATAATAGGTATTGTTTTTTTATTGCTTTAAGTAACTAATTATAATAGTGCCTTTGATTTTTTTTTATAATTTATAGTGTTGTTAAGTTTTTAAATGCTCCGTGTAACTCTTTATGCATGTCGTGGTTACCTATAAGTATGATAACAGTTAGATTTAGACCTCCTTTGTACAATTGTATATTTTTGTTAAGTTATTGCATATCATGTCGGCGATCTTAAATAAATAAATAAATAATTAAAAATACTCTCGAAGTCCGATGGGACGATACTTCGACACGATCGGTAAGAGCTAAGGCGCAGGGCCGACGGATTTACGTGCTCTCTGAGACACGGGGATGAACTACCGCCAACTTACCAACTCCAGGCAACTAACATGAAAATATCTTAACAGAAAAACTCAAAATAACTTGATCCGACCCGGTACTCGAACCCAGGACCTCCAAATTTGCAGCCGTACATACCACCGAGGCAATTATACATAAATATCTACGCGAGTGGAGCAACGTGAATAGCTAGTATTAAATATATTAAAGTTAAGTCACCGTATTCTATTAAAGCCCGTATGCGTCAAAAGGCGGTACGGATCATATCTTCTCTACGACGGTATTATAATACCGCCTACACACACATGTATCGTTATTTGATCTTAATTAATTATTATTATGTGATATGCTTAAGATGTAAATATTTTCGTCATTATGATATATTTACATATCTTTAACGGTTCTATTTCAATAAATTTCATTTGAACGTAAGAAGAAATTGATTTCCAAATGGCACATCAACGCCCACGAGTTCAATAACATTAGCGAAACCTTTGGTCAAATGGAGTAAATCTTAAGCAACTATATTTTATATTATAACAAGGGTACCAAAAAATATAATAATAGAATATGGTTTCCTTTTCTTCATTTGTCTTATTTTATTACTGAACTTTATTAGGTACCTGTTAACAAAATTGAAAATGACGACACGTTTGGCTCAGTTTGTAGTGACTCTACTTGCTGTGCCAGTGGTCATGGGTTCGAGTCCCGCTGTGGGCATTCATTTGCGTCATGAGCACAAATGTTTGTACTCCAGTCATGGGTGTTTATATTTATAATATACTCGTATATGTATTTCAAGTTATATATGTGTTGAGTATCAACTATCTGATATCCATAACACAGGCCTCGTAGCTTACCATGGAACTAGATGATGCTGTGTGTTAATGTCCCAACATATTTATTGTTTATATTAAAATTACTTAATCTACTTGAGTATTATCTACTATTAAAAAAATTATAGTTTTTCAATCTCAGCTTTTTGACCGATTTTGAAATATAAATATCTGTATGTGTGTATATATGCAAGGTGAAGTGTTTAAAGTTATACTTTTTTTATTACGTTTGGAAAAAATTATAAGAGTAAAATGTTTACGATGTTACGACATGTAACACACGATGTTTTCCTTCACCGTAAGGCAAGTGGTAATCATGTTAGAAAACATTGGCACATGAAAATATCAGTGGTGCGAGACTCGGGATTTGAAGCCACTTCACTCGGTTTCCCAAGCGAGCGCATTACCACTGGGTTACCAATATTATTATCGAGAGGAATATCGAAAAAAAATTCTAAAAACATTACAACAATGTTGAATCGCTCGAATGTGCCATTTAAAGAATCGCGAGCTTAGTGTTGTTTGGAACCTTTCTGTTTCAAAATAGACCACTTACATTGAATAGGATTTTTCAATTCCATTTCTATAACAATTTTACAAACAAATAAGCAGATTTTGTTCAACATTCTGACAATAATAGAAAAGTGTATGCGATTTGAAACTTTTTTTTTTTTTTACTGTGAACTTAAAGCTTCGTATGCTAAGCTCGTAGTTTTAATTTTTTTTCTTATGGAATGTAGAAATCAAAAAATCGATTGAGTATAATTTCAAAATAATGGTTGTCTTATATAAGAGTATTATTGCGGGTTTGATTCCGTCCAAAGGCAAAACTAATTATATAAACAAATGATGGAATAATTTAATTTTATGAAATTTTAAGTTTAATAACTTAAATAGGGAGTCATTAAAACAATACTTAGTCAAAAAATACTTTTTTTAAAACATAAAAGCTACAGTTGCTCTCTGTAATATCTGGTATCGCAAACGTTTTTGTATAACTGTTAGAAGTGTAAATATTTTGTATACATTGTTGTTATTTATTTGCTATCGTTTATGCAGAGCACGACGGTAAAGCTACCAAGCAGCCCTTTTTTGTCGACATGGCTCACTAATACCATCAATACTCAGCTCTTATAAGTGCTACGCTAATATTTATTGCACGAAAATCTTTCTAGAGGAACAAGACAACAAAAATCGCATCTAATCGTTCAGCAGTTTTCGATATTAGCGGACACATTCGTATGTACAAACAGACGTTTGCCAGTGACTTTTTTATACATCTACTAGCGACTCACCCTTGCTTCGCTCGGGTTCGTCCCTAGCTTGCCTCCCAATACAAACTTTCATCCCCATTTTCTAAGTTCCTGCGCAATTTTCTTAATTTTTTTTGATGTAAGAACCTTCTTCTGATAATAACAAACACAACAAAAAAAGAATTAGTGAAATCGGTCCAACCGTTCACGCGTGATGACGTGACCAAGGGAAATAGGGATTCTTTTATATATATGTATGTATATAGATTTAAAAATTAACATACTATTTTCTTTGGATTTTTCGTATTGTCCTAAAAGCTTTGGATACTTCTTATTCCATTTCATATAAGTTTCCAATCTTTTACATAATGTTAAGGCTGAGATGTTGTTGCTCGTGGATTACCTACGACACGAATTTATACCGCACTTGGCTTCCCAAGCTTCGAATTTTCGGGATCCCAAATATTTTTGCCTTGTTGATTTTTGGACAGAGTTTTTTTAGGTCCTCTCAAATGCTATGCGTGTTTTTCTATCTTACGGCGATGGTAAATCTTATTTGATCGATGGAATTCATTAAAGATATACGCCGTAGGGTTATCTTTTATCTGTATCTATACTTACTCGTATAAATAAAATTGAAATTTCTGTTTGAAATTTGGAAATAGCAAACAACTGTTAGAAAACCTTTGAAATGAGTATATTGATTTTATCCAAACAAAAGGCATCCAACTAAATAATTGTTTATACGTAAAACCAAAATGACGTATAAAATTTTTTGAGAAATAAAGTGCTATTATTATCTAATATAGAATATCTCGTGTCACGATGTTTATGGTCGTACTCCCCCGAAATTTGACCAATTTTAATGATTTTTTTTTAATATATTTGGTCAGTATGAGAATAGGTCATCAAGTATTTTTCACCCTCCTACACCTACCCCCTATTTTTGAAACGCGATTTTAGTATTTTTGTATGAACAATATTATATACATACATAGCTGTATAACATAAATCCAAATAGTTTTTTTGTAGATCAAACGCAGGCATATCCGGGGATTCTGCTAGTAATTATTATAATAATGATCTAACAGGGATGAAGGACTCAAGAATTGACAAAGACGGTTATGCGTTCTGAGAAAAAAACGAGTCCCTCAAAAGGTTTTAACAGAATCTAATAAATTAATGCCAAAATATAGAGGATTCGGCGTCAGAATGTATAAGACTATTTTCACTGCGAGTTAAAGGTGTATCTCCAAAAACTATTTTTTCGTGACGTGTAAGATGGCTTTAGCAATCTCGACTATACTGGAGGTAGTGGGTTTGACTCCTGCATGAATTAAATCTATATGTTGACCTCGAACCTCAAACTGGCTAAACGAAAGTATGAAGTCAGTATTACAAGAAAAAGGATGTCATACGTATACCTAGTACAAGTAAACGCTATTAACCTCAATGAAAATAATGATGTATTAGATTGTATTCCCTTTGTTAAATGAACACGCTTTATAAGTAATTAAAATATATACACAGGTATACTATTACGGTAGAAACAAAGTTATGTTTACATGTATAAAGAGAATGTTATGAGTTTAAACATAGGTGGTAAATTCTGAAACTGTTAATAATTCTGAAAATTAGTCAAGTTCCATGGTTAGCTACGAGGCTTGTGTTATGTATAGATAGTTGATACACTACACATATAACTTTAAATACATACATATCATAAATATAAACACCCATGACTGGAGTATAGAAATTGGTGCTCATCACATAAATGAATTTCCCCAACGGGACTCGAAGCCACGACCGCTGGCACAGCAAGTAGGTCACTACAAACTGAGCCAAATGTATATAGGTGTGTGTGTTATATATGTATGTGTTTATTAATACTTTAACCTGAAATGGCTGATTGGATTAAAATGAAATTGAGCACACAGATCGACTATGATATAAACTATTTTTGCTACTATCAAGCATCTAGGGATGTACCCGAACGAAATTAGGAGAAGTTGCTAGTTATTTTGTATCGATAAAGTTGTCAATCGAATCGATATGACGAAAACATCCCTAAACGCCTTAGGCTAGTTTCCCTTTCATTATATCTATTGGTTTTTATAAGATTTTAGTATACTGTAATAATTAATTAAAGCATCAGAAGGGACTCATTTGAACTCCAATAAAGCGAATGTAGGTCGCTACTATATGTATACCTATATGCTATAACGTTAGAGGTCATGTCTTGGGCTGCTTTTATTTCTTTAGTACAGGATGAGTAATTATTTTAACTGTCTAGTGTCTGCATGCATGCATCAATTCGACGATAATACCTTCATTGAAATAGTAACATAAGTAAAAAGCTATTACAAAAAAAGAATTTAATCTTGTACTTTGCTAATACATTGAATTTCGTAGTTATGATTAAATATGTGTTTAAGATAATCCAATTAATTAAAAAAAAAACCTTACTGAGTGAAAAGAGAACTAAAAACATGGGAACAAGTTAAAGAAGGGACCTAGTCTTATGCAGTCAGCGACATAGGCATAACAAGACTCGCAACAAGTATAAAACATGTAAATTCTTACCAATACTGATATTTTAAATAAAACTATCATTTAGGATTTTTTTCGCGGAATGCTCTTTCGAATCAAAATTATTTTGAATTAATTTTGTTATTTTGTGGGTAGGCTGTCTGTAACAACTATATAATACCTTTGAGACAACTAACGCCTTATTAGTCTCTCCCGTGACCATGATTGCTGTAAAGCATTCGAGACGTCGGGAAACAAAATTCAAATTAAATCCGCAAAAAAAAAACGAAAAGATATTTTTATTTAAAATGTCAAATATTCGCGTAAATTTAAGAAAGTATTATAATACTAATATTCTTATACTTACTAAATATTATATAGTTTTTGAAAGACATGAGAAGCCTGCTAAAATGTATTGGCCAGCGTAGTGGACTATGACCTGATCCCCCTCATATTGAAGGGTCCTGTGCCCAGCAGTGGGAAAATTACGCATTTAATTAATTTACTGCAAAATACAGTAGATTAAATAAACTTTATATTTCGTAAACTATAGAAAAAACCATAACCACAAAGGTATTTCACAACACCATCAAGGGTGCCGCGAAAATATTACTATAAAGAAAAAAAAAATCATCAAGCAAAACAGAATTGGATTTTTGTTTCGTACCTCCATTCAACATTACATACAAATCTTTAAACATTTCAAGTGAATATCGCCTTTATTTTAATGTGATTAGGGCTAATTTTCTATGTTTACAATATTTTGGTAAATATTCTAATGTTGCACTTCGTATGTCGGCATCGTATAAACTTCTTTTTATGCTCAAACGCGGCTCTCGTAAAGATAGTACGTGATATTTTTGACAACGCCTCTACGAATTTTGGGCGAAATAAAACGTTAAACAGCTGTCTGATGTTTTGTAAAAATTAAAAGATAGCCATATTTAAAATTAGGGGTTAAGGAGATGATTGCAGATTTTTCGGGTGTGTAATGATGGATGGACAGATAAATAGACGGTATGAGTTTATATTATGCAGGAGCTTTTTTTAGATATTTGTGTGAAGACGTTGACCAACTTAAAAGAAGTGAGGTTATATTAATCGTTTTTATTATTCTTTTTGTAATAAATAGGTATACAATAATTTACATATGTCGGTCGTTTCCATTAAATTTTGAAGAGAAACGTTACTCTAAGAACTATATAATTTGTGCTAAAATTATGCGTGTGATGTGTGTTTCTGATTTTTTTTTATTAGTTTTATGTAAAGTTATACTATGCCCAATGTTAGTGTATGAGATACTTATTATTTCTGAAGCTTATCCATACTATATATTTACATAAAACAAAAACTACACCCCAAATTATTTCATTGGTAAATAAAACACAAAATTTTTACATAATATAACAAAATTCTAACAGATTGTGAGTCGAATCTGTACATTGAATATTTTTAGAAAAATCTTATTGAAATAGTCATTATTATCGATAAAGGGGCCGATTCTATAGATTTTAGAATTTTTGCCTGGCTGTATGTCTGTCTGTCTGTATGTTTGTCTGTCTGTCTGTGACCACATCACGGAAAAACCACTGGAGGGATTTTGGTGAAATTTAATATGATAATAGTTGGTTATCCGAGTCAATATATAGGATACTTTTTACTGCGGGAAAATATCTCGTCTCTGAGAAATCTATACCAAAACGTTAAAGAATATATTAAAATATTATAATACAAATATTTTTTCCTTGAGCCTTCAACAATTAGAAAGAAACCTCTAAAATTTCAGCACTCCTACAATTACCTAAACTTAAGTTTGTAATGCTTCTTATATAAAAACAAAAAAAAAAAGCTTTTAAAAACTTTCAGCAGCTTGATAGAAAGAATAAATGAATTGTATTGCTAAATGTGCATTTTGTTTAGGTTATATTTTCGTAACTTTTTTATTTTTTATTAAACTAGTATTACTCTATATATGTATACTTCAAATATGTATGTATGTATTGTATGAAAGTTTTCAACCATTTTAACGTCCCACTGCTGGGTACGACTCCCTTCAATGGGAGAGGGATCAGGCCATAGTCCACCATGTTGGTCAAGTACGGGTTAGCGGACTTCAAAATTCACATGTGTTTTGAAAACTTGCTGGGATCTCTCAGATGTTTAGATTTCCTCACGATGTTTTCTGCCACCGTAAGACAAGTGGTAATCATGTTAAAAATTATTCGCACATTAAAATATCAGAGGTACGAGATCCAGGATTTGAACCCGCTTCACTTTGTTTCCCAAGCAAGCGCCCTAGCACTGGATTTTTTTTACTTTTTTTTTTTGAAGTCAGTTATTATTAATTTCTTTAAAGTTTTTATTTTTCCATTTTTCGCGTAGACATAGTAGTAGCAAAATAAGAAGAACGTATTTTAAAAAATCTGTAGGTGAAAAATAATTCGTCCCCTATTTGAAAATAGGGGACGAATTATTTTTCACCAATTTGTTGAAACACTTTCGAATAAAAAAAAGAATTTTGCAATTTATGCCCGAACATACATAAAAAAATAAACGTCCGAATTGAGAATCTCCTCGTTTTTTGAAGTCGGTTAAAAATGTAAATGCAATTATTAAATGCTTATTAAATGAAAGCATGTTAGGTTTATCGCTATTAGAGTTCGAAATAGTTGGATTCGACAACTTATGAAATCGATAACTCATAGTAATAAGTAGTATCATAGATCATATAATACTATACTAGTTTAGGTAATATACACATATACACATACATGATGATGCTGATGAGTTCTTCCCGAGTGATTATAGCTACGGCAGCCTATTTTACTGAGAATAGCCACCTGAACAGGATATTAAGTAATATAGTGTTCGCAAGTTTACTTTCTATTCCTTGTCACTCTCAAAGACCGATGAAACGATTCGCTATAACGCTACTACTGAGATTTTTTTAACAGAAAAACTCAAGAACTAAATGTAGCCCGACTCGGGACTCGAACTCAGGATCTGTAGATCTGCGACCGTACAGGCTAGTCACTAGACCCAATTGACAGTAGATATTGTTCATACAAAAACATTACCTTCCTTCTAAGGCAGTTGGATAATAATAATAAAAAAAAAATAATGTATAGAATAAATAATATAACATGTTTTGTACTTGCTGCGAGTCTTGCTACGTGTACCTGTGTCTAATTACGAGAGAACATAGGATCGAACGTACATACATACAGGTTAAACACATAACACTCCTTTAAGCTTCGCTGCAGTCGGATAATTATTGAATAAAGACTTAAAAAGGTAAAAGGCATCAACAAAACATTTTTCCAGTTAAACGGGTTAAGTTTAAACACATTTCAAACAAAAGCGCTTTCAACGGTTTTCTATTCAACTTTAGATAATATCAATAAAAACGAGAAACTCGTAAAATTTAAATACAGTTTAAAACAGCAGTAAAAGCCTTGCTTTGTAGTAGATTTTTTGGCCTAAAACATTTACTGTATAAAACAGCTGAGCTTATTCAAAGGATGTAATTGCTTTAATTTTGGGATATTTTTGGAACATTTTAAACAAAGGTAATTAAACAAAAGAGTGATGACTTTTATTTTTTTTTTAAATTATAACTAAATTTTAATCAAAATTTTCTTACGCGACGTCTTAAAATAATAAGCTTAGAACATCAGTATAATCATTATATCAATGAGTAGGTATAATAGATTAATTAATTATTTGTTACTAAAACAAAAACAAATTATCCCACGGAAACCGTACATTTTTCCGGAATAAAAGTAGCCTATGTGTTATTCTGATGTATGAGCTATGTTATTGTAAAGATTCATTAAAATTCATTCAGTAGATTTTGCGTCAAAGAGTAACAAACATCCATACATCTATACATCCAGACATTCATACATCCTCGCAAACATTCTCATTTATAATATTAGTATAAATTCTCCAACGTTTCACCATCTTACAAATGCGATGCGATGAAAACAAGGACTACCAACAATAATCAACAATAATTAATCCACACTTAGGGATGGATTTTTTTGAAATTATATTAGACAGGCATTTTTAATTTATACTAAATATGCATAGGCATCTATATATTAGGCATCTCTAAGGTATTATCTATATATTGAAAAAATATGAAAATCGATTCACAATCGGCAAAAATATCGCATAACATACAAAAAAAAACAGATGGTTTGCGTCTTTTCCATTTAAAGTAGGTTAGTTAAGCCCTATTAAACTTTTAATAGCCAGAGTAAAAGTAAGACTTATATTTGTTTGTTACGAGCTGCTTATCATGTAACGAGGGCGTATCACTAGTACCTATTCTGTAAAGTCTATATTGTTTTTTTTTTTAAATCGACTTACCTTCGCTTCGCTCGGGTGCATCCCTAGATGCCTAATAGCCTATGTGCTTCTCCAGGTCATAGTCCATACCTTACAAAATTTCATCCAAATCTCTCCAGCCTTTTATTTATTTACAGCGACTCACCCTCGCTTCGCTTCGGGTTCGTCCCTAGACAAAAATAAATCTATCCCACGAGAACCGTATACTTTTCCGGGATGATATATATCCTATAGCATTCCTCAGTTAACGGGCTATCTAATGCAAAAAGAATTTTTCAAATCGGATTAGTAGTTCCTGAGATTAACGCGTTCAACCTAACAAACAAACAAACAAACAAACAAACAAACTCTTCAGCTTTATAATATTAGTATAGATTAGTATAGATATATTTATTTATTTATTATATAGGTCACTAACAGAGCATACATTCTTACAATTGTACATCTTAATAAACAAAAGATGATGACTAAATGATGCCCTAATTATTTTTTTCAGTGAGTATTAAATATAGAAACAATATAACGTCACCTGTCACACTTGAACTCACTCAAACAACTCAATCTCCATTAAATATCAAAATAAATATATAAGCCATTACAACACATTAAATATTTAAGGTACCATCTAGTCACTTTATCTATGTTTACTTAGAACTGGAATAAAGTTCATACCATCGTTTTCCAATGATAGGCCTTTAATAAGTTGTTCTATCTCGCCTTTACATTCTTATGTAAATGAGACAGCGGTATTTCATCAAAGAGAATGTTCGCACCGAATGATTCGAACAAGAGATCTTAATTAACAGCACGATGGACGCCAATATAATAAAAGGTGTTGGGATAATGAAACATCTTACTTAAGATGAGGAAAGACAAAAACTAAAGGAAAAATAATTTAAATTCGTCACTACACCATCTGGTAACTCAGAATCAGCTACGGACTGATGACGCTCTTTTTTAATGTTATTTTTGGTAAACTGATTAAAGCATTAATTAAAGTTTGAAAGTTTAAATTTATAATATTTACTTAGACTGCGCGAATATTTGACATCTATACGTATAATAAAACTAGCGACTCACCCTCGCTTCGCTCAGGTTCGTCCCTCGGTACGTTTTCATTTTTTTAAGCGGAACCCTAATTCTTTTTCTAAAATTATAGTAGTAAGTACTCCTTATAACATCAGCTATCTGCCAGTGAAAGTCCCGTGAAAATCGGTCCAGCCGTTACGGAGATAAGCCGGAACAAACAGACAGACAGACAGACAAAAATTGTAAAAAATCTTGTTTTGGTATATGTACCGTGTATACATCCATATGCATTTAGTAAAAAGAGGTTATTTTACAGACAGACAGACAGACACTCCAATTGTATTTATCTGTATGGATTGTAACTGATCGCTGTCTGTATATGTAAGATATTTGAGAAAAATTATTATAGAGGATCTTTATTAACGTAATAGAACCCAAAACAATGATTTTTAGTTTTTTTGTCTGTTTATCTGTGCGTCTGTGCATTTGTGCGCGCTAATCTTAGAAACGGCTTAACCGCTTTGGGTGGAGTTTTCACTTATATATTGTGGTAAGCTTCACTTAACATTTAATATTTGTTTTATTTCAATTGGTTCCAAAAAAAAAATTATGTCAATTTAAAGAATCATCACGACGAACCCAAGCGAAGCGAGGGTGAGTCGCTAGTATTAAATAAAACTATATTTTTGGACTTTTTTGCGGATTTGTTTTGATTTGTGGCTCCCCGACATTTCAAATGCTTTACAGCAATCATGGTCACGAGAGACTAAGGTTTTAGACATCTCAAAGGTATAGTTGTTACAAACAGAAGTCAAATCAAAACATCCGATAATTTTATTTAAAATTTAAATTTATGTAAAATAGTTCTCGAAATTTTACTTTAGATTAACGTCTACGGATAAAAAGGTCGGTGATAATTAGAGTAATGTAGGCCGTTTCACTATCTATACATTAAAAAGGTTATTTAATTAATGTGTTTACTTACAAATTGCATTAAAGTAGATAATATGGATACAATAAGCTTAAATAAACTACTGGTTTGTTTTTATTTATTATATACACCATACACAATATTACGTATTATTCATATGATTAATAGTTACATCGTATCACATTGTTTAGTTTATCTACATAAAGTAATATTATAAAGTATTTGAATTTTATTGTGGAAAATTTGTATTTTTGTTTGTAATGGATAAATTAGGAATCCGCTAGAAATATAGTTCATACATCAGAATAACAAATAGGCTTTATAGCAGTTCAAAATTACATTAATTTTTCACTGATGCCGTATAGCAAATGAACGAAGGTACGATGTTCCTTATTTAGCACAGTTAGCATTTATAAAAGCATTTGACTTCTACTCGTAGTATTTTTGCAAAGAAACAAGTTCGTGGTTACCAAGTTATGTAAAGAAAACACAATTTCAGTCTACACACGATTTCGCTAAGTAAAAACCAACTGACTTGGAAATCGGAATTCGCTTGCTAAAAGTCCTTTTGTAACTTCTTGTTTGTCTTTCTAAAGAAAATATTTGATGCCTCTCACACTTTATGTTAATACTTACTGTTTCTTACACACTTTGATACTGTAATCAATAAAAGTTTGTGGGATTATTTCCTAAACAACGAATAAAAGTATGGTAAAACCTTATGTGGTAGCATGAGGAAGTACTACCCTATCACAAAACATGGACGTAAAGCAGTACTGATGCTTGCTTTCCTTTTAAACAGGAAGTCATGAATTCGATCCTCGTGTGAAGCAAATCATATACCGGTGTGGTTAAGATGAAGGACGACGTTGGGAACATTTAAATATAAATTATTTTCCCGCGGTAAAAGGTAGCTTATGTTCATCCCAAGGGAGCATTTGTCTTTGTTAAATTTTATCAAAATCTGTTCAGCAGCTTAAGCGTAAAAACGTAGCAACTAGAGTTACTTTCACATTTATAATATTAGTAAAAAATTTTTGTTAAAGCTACTAAGTCATAGTGTCTCATCCTTATACCTTGGAGACCACGTAAAGCATTCCAGTCTTGCACATTGTAAACACACGTTCCGTTGCCCGTCGTTACGTCCTTCTAGTTTAGTTCTCGGCATTATCATCCCATCAGACTGCTAATTAGATAAAAGAGAATGCATAATACATAATTTTACACACCTATTATACATTAAAATTTCTACCACTTAGATGGCCTTAGATAGATATAAGCCGATGTGACTTAAAAATTGGTAATAATTTATATAGAAGATTGATTAATTATCGGTCTAGTTAGGAAATAAGTATAAGGCTCGTCTCATCAGACAGTGTCAGTTGACAAAGATATTGTGGAACATATGTATATGGAAAAAACATACACATTTACTGTATAAGTCTTCCGTTTAGTGATTTTAGTCAAAAACAAAGTGCGACTGGGAAAAACGGAAGGACATCAATATGTGCGCAAATAACTAAAAAGATTTTTTACTATAGGTACACTTAAAAATTACGAAAAAAGCTTTATAGTATTTTGTAAAAAAACTTAATGTCTTTACTTACTTTGAAATGATTTGAGAAAAAAAACCAAGACCTAACATTAGCTTTTACTACGAGTAATAAGTCAACCGTATTATATGTGTAATGTTAAGTTTTAGACACAATGGTTATCATCGTCTTTAATTTCGAAGTAGAAAATTAATTGACAAATAGAGGAGATAAAGGTGCTGAACTGCTTTTCTTTATTTTTTTTTATAAATAGATATTTATAGTTTTTACTTAGTACAGTTTTTTATAAATTTTATTACTAAGTATATGAAGCTTATGTATTACTCTGTCATAGTCTATCCGTGTACCTATCCAAATCTGTGCAACAGCGTGACGGAGTAACAAACCTGCATGCTCTCACACAAACAAACTTTCATATTTATTACTAGCTACTTACCCTGGCTTCGCTCGGGTGCATCCCTGGGTACGTTTCAATTTCTTGAGCGAAACTCCAATTTCTTTTTCTAAAATTAAAGTAACCTAAGTGATTCCTCATAACATCAGCTATCTACCAGTGAAAGTCCCGTCAAAATTAGTCCGAGAGCGGAGAGTCCGGAGATTACCCGGTACAAACGGACAAACAGACAGACAAAAAATTAAAAAACTATTTTTCTTATAAGTACCTACTGTATATAATTTAATATATATTTAGTAAAAAACTGTTATTTTGATATTACAAACGAACACTTCAATTTATTTATCTGTATAGATAGTAGTGGGTTTGAAATATTACATTTCCTTACAGAATATTATTGATTCCATCATGACATGATGTGACATGACGTGTCGTGTCAATCATCAAAATCCATTCAATTTTTGCGTCATAGAGTAACAAACATATATCCATTCATCCATACTCACAAACATTCTCGCATATAATATTAGTAGGATTATACTACAAAGGAAAAGAAGCCATAATATCTCTATCTCTCGTTCTTAAAATATTTAAGTTTTACAATTTTAGAATTGAATAAAGACAAAAGATAATTTATTCTTATTTGTATTTACTATTACGGTGTTCCCCATAAATAATATCAAGTACATAATGAAACCAAAAAAAAAAAAAACGATTTATTAAAAAAAAACATACAAAAAAAAACTTAAAACAACATACAATATATTCTAATGTTTTCATAAGAAATTCCGCCAATATAAATACACCTTTAGAATCAGCGCAACGCCTACTTTATTATGCAAATGGATAAAAGCGAATTTGCCTCAACGTAACGGAACGTAAATTCAATTTTCCACCTTTTTATTGAGCGACCTTCAGAAGTGAGAAATATCTCTAAATCGGATGGTAAAATGGCATTGATAACATCTCAGACTGTGGTCATTGAGTTTTGATGCCTTTTATTTTAAATTGGTTTTACTTTATCTTAATTAGTTGTGTTTTATTCAATCAATAGATTGGAAGCGCGAAAATAAAATTTGAGAAAAAGATTTCTGTGTTAAGTCTTAAATGGGATTATGATGTCGAGGAAACTTGTCTAAGAGCCGGTCTGAACCCACTGCACTTGGTTTCCCAAACAGATGTGTTACTACTGGGCTACAACTGAACTTTCTTAAAGGAGCTAAATTTTAATTACTATTTAACAATATTCATTCAAATGTTGTACATAATTAGAAGTTAAAGCTAATGTTAGTAACAAAATTAATACAAACTCTATTTTTTTTTAATATTTTTCAATGATTCTTAGGCTATATTATTTTTTGATACGTGAAATAAGTCATGTGAGATATAAAAAAGGTACTGAAAGACGTAGAAGTAAATTAAATTAAAACCAAATAGTAAATTAAAGGAATTATTAAAGAGACAGAGAAAGGGTTTAATAAAGGCTAAAAAACTGTCTCACAGACTCTCATATCAGTTATTAGTTATATTCAGCCCTTTTTTAACGTCCCACTGCTAGGCACGAACCTCCCTTCAATACGAGGGGAATCAGGCCATAGTCCACCACGCTGGCCAAGTACGGATTGGCAAACTTCACATGTCTTTCGAAAACTTGTTAGGTTTTCTCAGACATGCAGATTTCCTCACGATGTTTTCCTTCACCGTAAGGCAAGTGGTAATCATGTTAGAAATGATTCGCACATGAAAATATCAGAGGTGCCAGACCCGGGATTTGAACTCGCTTCACTCGGTTTCCCAAGCGAGCGCATTACCACTGGGCTACCACTGCCAGCTGTTATTAGTTAACTAACATTAAAGAGATACGTTCATTAATTCAAATGTTGCAAAATTTTTGATTACTAGCATTTTAATCTTGCTTCGCTCGTCGCTTTAGGTACCTAATAGTAGCTTATATGTCACTCCAGGTCATAGTGTATCTGTCAACTAAATTTCATTCAAATACGCCCAGCCGTTTCAGCATAAACGAGTGACAAACAGACACACATAGTAAAAAATTTCGCATTTTTATTATAAGTACGATTATCTATGCTATTTTTGTTATAATTCACCTAACTTCGACATCGGCGCACTAATAGTAACAGATCTAAGTTTTAATTTAACCCCAGTCCTCTCTTTAAACGGCAGATACAAGAAATCCTAATTTCAGTCCAGACTGAACTAATTTTATAGTCGGTCGATATTGTAGGCTGACCTATTTTACCTGCATTTAGATCTGTTTGAAATGATTGAAGCTCAAAGATACTAAAAATAACATACACACTCTACATAATATATTAGCTTCATATATCTAACTAACAGAACCCGCAGCTTCGCTCGCGATCAAACTACGAAAAATACGAAATTTCATACAAATATGTCCAAGGAATAAAAAGTTTCATACAATTTTTTTCCCCCTTATTTCACCCCCTTGGGGGCTGAATTTTGAAAAATCCTTCCTTAGTGGATGCCTCGGTCATACGAGGAATACGTGTGCGAAATTTCAAGTTTCGCCTTAAGGGTTTGGTCTGTGCGTTGATACATCAATCAATAACTTTTGTCTTTTATACCTATAATAAAAATATAGATTAAACATATAAAAATTATTTATTAACATAGTATTTATTTCACTTTTATGTAACTTTTTAATTTACACATACACATGTAAGTATATTTTTAACCTGATTTCAAAAGAAGGAGAAACTCAATTCGTCTGCTTTTTTGTATATACTCGTATGTATACCATAAATGTAATGTTTTCCAACATTACTATTAAATATTTTTTGAAGTAATTTAGTGTAAGAACTCAATATTAAGAAATTATTTTGTGGTAATCGAAAGACAATTTAACTTATAAAAATACACTATCTTCATATAGTTTTAATATTATCTGATCTATTATCATCAGTCTTCATTTTACGAATAATTTTTGGTGTAGCGCTGCATGGAATTTTCTTCACATAACATCTATCAGACTTAGGCAAAATGATATTCTACACTTGCTATTCTTAATACAAAGTTCTAATGATAATGGTATGTCTAAGCACTGTGTCACGTGGTCAGCTATTTTGTTGTGCTAGTGTAAAAATCAAAGTGTAGCTATAGCAAAAGGCAATAATGCATAGCTATAAGTGTACAATGTACATACATACACAATAATAATATATGCCAAAGCTCGCTCATGCAGTATTCTTTATATTCTACCTACCTACTGCCTACCCCTGAAATTCAACTTAAGATAAGCCGATGAATATAATAGTGTTAGTGTTATCTAATATATTTAACTGAACTTTTTTACAACAGAAGCTTTTTAGTTATTTGAACTAAAAATAAATGAAATTTGATTTGCAGTCTGGCTTAATTAGATTCACGTTATGCGAATAACTGCACTAGAACGATAATCGTCAACCATCCAGACGACCTGATCGAAATCTAAAGCTAACATTTCCTATTATGACCTAAAATGGAAGTGGTAGCTAAGTGATTCTAAGTTCAGCACTTAAAGTTGCCTCGTTACTCGTTTACCATGTGTGAAATTCAGAAGTGACACTTTTGAGCGACTCAGCCCAAAGCGGTTTGTGAACTTTCTGGTACCTAATTGGACGTTTTAACTGTAGCCCCAATAATCTACTATGTAACATGAAATATGCCGAATTTTTTTTCAGTTCGAGCTTTCTATAGGTAATAAGCTTTTAGTGAAGAAGAATGTTTTTATTTATTTTAGTAAGTCGTTTTAGAAATACTAATAATTTGAAATATTTTCTTAGCAGAGTAACTTAGTAATTACTTATAATAGTTTGATATTCACATTTTCTTACTTAGAATATATAACACCAGTATTACACCAATTTTTATGCTCTACCGATGGTTCGAGTCCGAGTCGGCCAAGTTTATTTATCGAGTCTTTCTGTTAAGAAAATCCCAGTTTTTTTTATCGATAAAAATAGACTATTTCTTCATTATATTAAGATTTAAAGTGATATCAAAGAAAAAAAAAAACAAATTTTATATATAATTTTGTTTTTCTGATTTTGTTAATTTTGATAATAATTATCATAATTAATCAATGTTAATATAAAATAATGTATTTTTTATTTAAAGAATACTATACCGATTATGATTAACATTGTCGAAAATATTACATACATATTTCTATATTGTGAGTATGTATGTGTACTAATGATTCCGGAACATTGTTTTCCCTGAAGAGAGGATAGAAGTTTTATGAGATTCTGTTATTATGGGTAAATTACTCGAGATAATTAAACGTAAGTCGGCACTATTATTCTTCAGTAGCCAAATAATTATTTAACTCAACGGTAGATGTTCAAGGAACCAAAGGGTTAATGCAGAACAGATTGAAGTTTGTACAAAGTTTCTATTAGTATTTGATTAGATTTAAATGTAATTTAGTATAATTTAGCTTCTATATAGCTTGTTGAATGTTTAAGAAAAGAAAGATTATAATAAGTGAGAATTTGTACAATAAGTTAAAATAATAATGATTTTTAAAATATTTTGTTATACAATATCAGGTCATAATATACCATTAAAGATATGCATATAACATTGACATCGTTTTTTGATTCTTTGCCCATTTGCTTTTTTTGTCTGTCTGTCTGAACGCGATAAACTCAAAAACTACCAAACGGATTTTCATACTGTTATCACCAATAGATGGAATAATCATGAGAAAGGTTTAGGTGTATAATTCATTAAGGCTGATATATGATGAGGATTGTTGAAGATGTCGGAAAAAACATGCCGAGTGGAAGCATTATTGGCGTGCGCCGAGTAAACTAATAAAATTGTTTGAAAACAATGTATTACAGAATTATTCCTCTTAAAAAGATCTTCCTATTAATCTGTAGCAATGCTATATGAACGTACCTAGGGACACGCCCGAGTAAAGCAAGGGTAAGTCACTAGATGATATATAATTAATATGTTATTTTATGCTGATTCGAAGATAGAAGCGTAAAATGCAATAAAATAATCTTAATCGAAAGGAGTGTCAATAAAATAGCTGGTTTAGATCGCTTTTATTCGTAACAAACCTACAAAAATGTCAAGGAGCAGTTTGTAAAAAAGTTGATTAAAGCAAAATTCCTTTATTTTTTATTGCAAAGGACCTTCCGCCTTTAACACTCAGTACTCACTGATTTACACCCTCTTTGCTCTTAATCTATATATTAAAACGTGAAGCAAAAACTTTGTACCCCTTTTTGCGAAAATTGCGCGGACGGAGAAGTATGAAATTTCCCACACCTATAGTTTATATAGAGAAGGAGTGCAGAATGCTAATATTTTTTTTAAATTATGCATAAAAAATACATTAAATTAATAAAAAAAAAACATTACACACACTACCATGTATTTGATACACATACGCATATATACTCTTTTGTTTATTGTTAAAGTCTGTGGTCAAATTGACAATAGATTAATATTGTAATATACGCAAGATAATAAATATACAACTTAAAGAATTATGGTTAATTTTCAACCACGCGGTGATCTCTAGTTCATTCTTATTCACTCTTGCATTCATTATCTGCAGATAGATAAATAAAAGCAGTAGTAGTTATTGATAAGTGGCTTGCTTAGGCTGTGGTAGGTCAGTGGTAATGCAAACTTAGAAAACCTAGTAAAGTGAGTTTAAATCACGGGTCTCAAACCTCTGTGTGCGTATTTTCAACTCAATTATCACTCGCCTTACAGTAAAGGAAAACACCTCCTATCTATCCTATCTACATTGAAGGGATCAGTTCAGTAGTAAGATGTTAAAAGGGCTTAATTAATGTCAATTGTTTCTCTTAGAATTCTGATTTTGAAGATACCCGGTTGTTAGGTATGCTTGCCATTTTGTCTGACAAATTGTCAAAAAATTAGGCGTCCATTTTTTTTTTGATGATCACTGACTAACCCATAAGGAATCGTCAAAAAATATTCACTGTCAATGAAAAGTTTGGAAAACTATACTATTTGTTTTTACATATTTTCCATGGTTTCTATAAAACGGTGTCTGGAGAAGCTCGAAAACTGAGCAATTTAATATACTAGCGAATGTTTTCCTTTTTAACAGCCTCAGAGCATCTTTTATGTCCAGAGTAAGTCTTGCGCTTTTGTCTGGATGGTTGATGAAAACAAGCCAAAAAAGGGGTCGGATATAGTTTCTCCCTATATATTTCTGGTTCGTGTTTACAAGCTTCTCTTGCGATATATTATTAGATAAAATATAGGAGATATAGAAGATAGCAACTAAACAAAAAAAAAAAGAAGAAAATCGGTTTACGAACAGTGGAAAATAAGGTACTGAATTGTTTTTTCTTTGCCTATTTATACGTAGACTCTTTAATTTACATATCAATGCTTCATTAAAGAGGGAGAAACAGACATACACTCTTGCATAAATTATTATATTAATAGCAATTTAATAAGATCGTAGTAAGCATAATAATTAACTTTGTAGGCATACCTCACGAATGTAATGCTATTTACGAACATATTGCTTAGATGTATCGCCTTACACCGTATAATTGATTTTGTTCATAGCCCCATCGGGCCGAGGATAACACTCTATTTTCCGCTTGCCTCCCCTCACTTTACTTTATTATTTCCCTTATTCCCGAACGAAGATATTTTCGCAGAATGAAAAGCAAAAGTAAAATTATTATCATAAACTTTCTTCTCGATTGACAACACGTTTGATTTTGTTTCGAGATTTCTTCTGTCACATTAAGCGGATTGAGTTTTTTTTTTCTATTACTTTTATATTATAGACTCTTTCGCTTATAGAAAATTGCAATTATTGTTTGGTGAATTGAATCGTTTTCTACTAGATGTTTCGTTATTATCTATAGGTACATATAACAAAATTGTAACTGAGTCGAATCTGTACATTAAATATTTTTTGGAAAATCTTATTGATATAGTCATTATTATCGATACAGATGCCGAATTTATAGTTTTCAGAATTTTTGTTCGTCTGTCTATCTGGGAAACAATCACAAGAAAACCACTAGACAGATTTTGATGAAATTTAGTATGATTATAGCTGGTCATCTGGATCAAGATATAGGATACTTTTTACTACGGGGAAATATCTCATCTCTGAGAAATCTATACTAAATCTTAAAACGTAACTAATATAAGGACAATAATAATATTTTGTTTATTAAATTGATTTCAAAAATTTTAAAAATTAAATTAATAAAGTTTATTTTGAACAGTGTTTTATTTTGCGTTATATGCAAGGAATACATGAATACTTGATCTTGGTTACTTAATCATCAAACTGTGATCAAGATTTGTATGATGCATATGTAATTGTTACTATCTCGTTGATCTATTGGCTAGCATGTACGTCACAGACCTTAAAGTTCTAGGTTCAAATCCCAGATCTGGCGGAGTTCAGTTATCGGGTTTTCTCAGTAACTGCCTAGAGTTAAGAGGTTAGCGGGACTTTACCCTATGCCTCAGAGAGCACGTAAAGCTGTCGATCCTGTGCTTGATCTTTCACCTGTCGAGTCGAATAATCGTCCCACCGGAATTTAACAGTCAAAGGAATAGAGATTGCGTTTGTATTAGTGTGCATGCTTGTGCACTACATTATATCCTACTAAAATACATTTAGTAATTCCCATGAAGAATTTTACTATATACTTAATAATACTTTACCATTGACTAACATATAATGTACGGCCTCCACAACTGGGTTAAGAAGAAGGAAATTTTGCACAACAGTTCCATATTTAATAATGGTAGAATTTTTGAAAATTCTCCTAAGAGCCTTAATTAGATGGTGAATGATTGTATGGAAGTACGTCATATTTTTAATTTGAAATATAGAATTGATGCTTAAGCGTTCCGTATACATAGCCGATATGAATTTCTATCGTATTCATTACTTATTTATAACAATATAACAACATATAATAAGATTCTGAGTCGAATCTATACATTAAATATTTTTTGCAAAATCTTATTAAAATAGTCATTATTATTGACACAGAGGCCCAATATATAGTTTTAAGATTTTTTTGTCTGTACGTTTGAGAACACATCACGAGAAAACCACTGGACAGATTTTGATGTGGTATGATGATAGCTGGTTATCCGGGTTGACATGAAAGATAATTTTTACTGCGGGAAAATGTCTCATCTATAAGAAATCTATACTAACCGTTAAAACTTATCTTAATAGTAGTTTATGTATTATTCATGGTCATTATCTATCTTTGTACTAAATTTCATTTAAATCTGTCCAGCACAAACATTTAAATACCTACATGAAACTTTCGCATTTGCTATAGAAAATCGATTATGAGTGCGTCTGAGTGAAAATGGGCAAATTATTAGTATCACATCCAGCATCGTATCATGCAACATCACCGAAACAATTACAGCTTGTTTTCTTTGCCACATCAAAATACACCGGCCGTATCTCACAAACAAATAAACAATGTGAAAGGAGAAAATATTTCAGTATTGTTTCAGAGAACACTATTAACACATCAAAGGCTATCACGCGATATCGAAATATGATTTTGCTGTTTATTTAGTACTCCTTTGTCTTTGGGAAATGTCCTATAAATTGTATCAAAATGTGAAGAGTTTTTATAATTATTCAAATATAAAATAGCTTATCTGTTATAACTCGACTGCGCGGTGCAAAGGAGGGTAATGTTTTTATTAGTCTATGTATGTTTGTTCCTATATGACGATCTATACTGCATAATATTATATTCCTTTGGGAACTTGTGCTCATCTTTTTAATAAGCTTTTATGCAGTCGGGGTTTTTTTTATTTTTGTAATTTTAAGAATTTCACGAATATCCATTTTATTTTACAGTTATTATAGCGTGAAAAAGTATCGACTAAGACTATCACTCGGGTGTGTCCGTAGGTACCTAATAGTAGACTACGTGTTAAGTCATATCATACCTATATAAGAACTAAATTTCATCCAAACCTGCTCAGCCATTTCAGTGTGAAGGAGTAACAACTATAACTTTAAATAATTAATACAATTAAAATAACAGTCCCATTGTCCTGCAAATTTTCATATTTATAGTATAAACTAAACTAACTAAAACTTAATTTTTAAGGTTTAGCATAGATTTCTCAGAGATGAGATATTTTCCCGCAGTAAAAAGTATCCTATATGTTGACTCGGATAATCAGCTATCATTATACCAAATTTCATCAAAATTTGTGCAGTGATTTTCTCATGACGCGTTCCCAGACAGTCAGACAGACAGACAGACAAAAATTCTAAAAACTATAGATTCGGTCTCTGTATCGATAATAATGACTATTAAAATAAGATTTTTGAAAAAAATAATTATTGTACAGATTCAACCCAGAATTTATTATATGTATAGATGTAATTAATAAGTAAGTCTCATACAAAATCCGAAATTTCGGTCAAAAATGTCCAATTAACGGCTAAGAAGCTGACATACTTTGGGCTAAGCCGTTTAAGTGTCAGTACCGGCTCACATACGAATAATGAGGTAGCTTAATATGGTACTCAGCATAATTTTATAAAATTTCGGGCTTAAATTTTTTCATAAAAGAGAAATAATATGTAAAATTACAAGTACAAGTAGATTTATAACAGCTTTGATTTTATGGCTATAGATCACTTTATATGGTGTCTGTTTGAATTCACTAATCTCCGGAATGCTGAATCGATTTTAACTAATATTTTACTAGTGGATAATCCTTTAAATCCATCAGTTATTAAGACAATAAGGGTTTTATTAAATAAATAAAAACTACAGTAATTTTAACAATAAATTGGATATATAAGAATAATATTATAAATATTAAAAAACATATATTGATGTTCTTTTAATTAATAATGTCTAGTATAAAAAAACCTCTTTTATCTTCATACATAAGTAAAAATATTACAATTATATAATGGGCATATACAAATAACGTGTTATTAATCAAAAATAACAATATGTTGATTGTAACCAAATTTCGGTCACTATGATAAATCATACTGAAATACTTAAAGGGTGAAGACATTTTAGTATTCGCATGCATTCTCTTTACCCTTATTCTCAATTTTACAGCAAATATAAACGAATTGAAACAAATTAAGTACAGTGCAAATCGCTCTTAAAATCCGAAACACATATCCAAAACCATATTTCTAACTCCGGTAACAGAAAAACTCAATAATAATTATTATAGCTCGACCTGGGACTTGAACCCAGGACCTTCCTATCTATAGTCATATTATATTGGTAGTAGTTATATAGCACAGTATAAATCATAGTAGTAACGTTGACCTGATTCCGTTTTGCCTTTCAGGACCATTTTATTACTTCGAATAACCTTAAAATACGCATCATAACCCGCATTTCTATAAAAACGATTGCAATAAAAGCTATTGTTAGGAATACGTGGATAATATTCTAGAAAAGGTAAAATGATGTATCTAACAATACAGGAAATTACAATACAAAATTCTTATTACTTAATATATTACTAATTAAAAAAGTGAAATATCATTGAATTAAAACTATAGCTGTTAGCTATAGAAAGTAGTGACTTCTTGATGAATTTTATTACTATGACAATTATTTCCTGTGCAGGTAAAAAAATATTAGCCTTCACCTATATGCTACAGATTAATGTGCAAGTGCTTTAGAAGGACTTTATTTTAGACTAGCGACTCACCCTCGCTTCGCTTCGGGTTCGTCCTTAGACAAAAAGACATCTATCCCACGAGAACCTTACATTTTTCCGGGGTGATATAATATAGCCTATAGCCTTCCTCAGATAATGGGCTATCTAATTCAAAAAGAATGTTTCAAATCGGATTAGTAGTTCCTGAGATTAGCGCGTTCAATCAAACAAACAAACAAACAAACTCTTCAGCTTTATAATATTAGTATAGATAATTATTTAATTATGATCTTTAGTCTTATAATTATACTATAGAAAATTTTAAATAATCTTTTTTGTTTTTTTTTTTTTTTATAGTATTCTGAATTAGTGCTTGACTACGCTCCACCTGATGGTAAGTGGTAACGCAGTCGTAGATGGTAAGTCGCACTAATTCAGTAGCCACCTATTCACTCTTGCCTTGAAGACACCCATATTGTAATCGGACGGAAACACCGACTTCGACAGGAATCTTTAAAATAACCACTAACATCGGAAATATCGTTTGTTTAACTAAATAGTTACTGATACAGTGCTACACTTTGCATAATATAGAAATCGAACCTACAATTTCCAAAGTAGTTGGCGGCAATAAAATTAAAAAAATATATATTTTACTTTTTATATTATTATTTTTTCCTACATCTATCTTTGTAATAGACAAAAACGTAGATACGTCTTTATAGAAAAGGATGGTTGTTGTATGAAGAAAACAATCTTAGAATTCAAAACTTAAAGTATATCAAAAAAGAAACACCATCTATTCGACTGTGGCTTCTTTAACGTTTAGGTTAAAATTCCTTCATATAAAGCATTTATAACTGACAAAGTTGATGTTTTCATTAGCTTTTAATGATGGCACCTTAATTCAATTGTTGGTACTTTTGATGGAACAACTCTGTTGCGGTCTGACGAATGTGTGGAAAGTGTTTCTATATTTAATGTATTTTGAACATTTAAATGCAAGTTTCGTGTCGATGGAAGACTAATTATACTGTAACGTTCTGCTTTCGCATAATTTAGGTCCTAACACCCTCCCTTAATAACTGTTTAACTACGAAGAAGGTTTATATAATATATTCTTTATCATAATACCTATAGACGATGCACAATTAAAGACATTGCGTAGGCAAATCCTAGTTTTGGGAAATTCATCGATATTATTGAAATAAAATGTACCTACATAGTATATGTGAGTCATTGTGTGGTAAAATTTACGCCATATATATCCATCATGAAGAATGCAATTGCATTGTATGTTTTTTTGACGAAGAATAAGACGCCTAATTTGACTGCTATGTTATGATATATAACTGAGAGAGCCTAATAATAATAATGTTCTCCTGACCGATTCCGGCCACGGCGGCCAATCTCATTGAGACTAGCCAACTGCGCAGGAGATATTATAGTGCACAAGTGTACGCGCAGACACAAGAACACTCTCTATTCCTGTCACTCTCATACTCCGGTGGGACGACTATTCGACACGACCGGTGAGAGTTAAGGCGCAGGACCGACGGCTTTACGTGCTCTCCGAGGCACGGGGGTGAAACACCACCAACTTCCCAACTCCGGGCTGTTACTGAGGCTTACTATACAGAAAGACTCAATAACTAAACTTGGCCCGACCCGGGACTCGAACCCAGGACCTCAGGATGTGCAGCCGTACATGCTAGCCACTACACCAGGACACGAAGGACATATGAAGTCCACCAACTTGCAGTTGACCAGCATCCCCATTTCCTTGAAAGGACTCCATGATCAAGAGTGGGATGTTAAAAATGGCTGAATAGGTATAGTGTATACATACATACATACATACATATACATAACACAGATCAGAAAAGACCGACATATGGACCAACTTTAAAAAGCTTTATAATTATTTCAAACAAAAATATAACTTATGACTATCAGAACTTACGAGTACGTCAAACGATGTCTAAGAACTTCCAAAGGAATTCAATATGAAAGTGCTGCATGAGTTACTTCATAATAAAATCGTAACTTCCCCAAGTACGCTCGTGAACGAATTTTGATGACGCTTTGTTGTAGTATACTTGCAACAGTTGGCAGTTTCAGTGAACACTGTCGCCATATTGTCTTATTATTGAACTAACGACTCACCCTCGCTTCGCTCGGGTTCGTCCCTAGTTATGTCTTAACGTTTAGCTCAGAGATGAGATATTTTCCCGCAGTAAAAAGTATTATATATGTTGACCCGGGTAACCAGCTATCATCAAACCAAATTCTATCAAAATCTGTTCAGTGGTTTTCCCGTGATGCGGTAACAGATAAACAGACAGACAGACAGACAGACAGACAGACGGACGGACGGACGGACGGACGGACGGACGGACGGACGGACGGACGGACGGACGGACGGACGGACGGACGGACGGACGGACGGACGGACGGACAGACAGACAGACAGATAAAAATTCTAAAAACTATAGATTTGGCTTCTGTATCGATAATAAAGTCTATTTCAATAAGATTTTCCAAAAAATATTTTATGGACAGATTCGGCTTAGTTACAATTTTATTATATGTATAGATTAATAGTGTGATATAGAACATTTTAATGAAGAATATAAATTTAGCCTTAATTAAAAAATTAAATTATCTTATTAGAAACTCTTTTGAGTTATTAGAGAGTTCGAAAGTGCCGGAAGCCTATCCATCTACTTTATATTCTCTTCGTCGACTTCCTCGCCCTTCCCTATCCAAAGAAACTTTTAAAGTTAAAATTACTAATTTTTGATATAAAACAATGTCACATTAAGATATTTATTGAAAAACTGATTGCCTTTTTTGGTCTTGTGTTTAGCATATTCGTCTGCATCTGGTGGTCTGGTGGAGTTTATAGTATTATGGTTTTCTATCAAAAAATTCTTAGTAACAGCCCGGAGTTGGAATGTTGACATGAGTTGAACATGAGTAGTGTTTAAAAATATGGTTTTCATATCATTATTTAAAAACAATATGTAATTATTACGTTGTTTGGAACAAAAAATTATTATGCACCTTTTCCTTGATCTCTGTTACATCTCCAACTCTTTTCTAGCTCAAATTTATAATTTATAAAAATAAACTTTATGTATTATAAAGGTGACCCTATTACACTTTTATATTATATTAATAGTGACTCACACTCGCTTCGCTCTGGTTCGTTCCTAAGTGATTCTTCAAATTGACATAACTTTTTTAATTATGAACCGATTGAAATAAAATTAATACTAAATATTAAGTAAAGCTTGCCACAATTATTAGTGAAAACCGCAACCACAGAAAAACAGACAAAAATAAAATATTGTTCTGGGTTCTATTGCGTTAAGCCCCAATAATAGTTGTTCTTAATGATCTTCCATGTAAAGACAGCGATCCTTTACACTTTTTTTATAAGTATAGATATAGATTAAATAAGCTGCCAAATAAAACTTCCTAGTTCCCTCACATTTCCTGAGGCCGCATACCAACCGCATCGAAAATTTAATATCAAACGCAATTATTACGGTAGCCGACCAAGTTTTTTGTAAGCATTACTGTCTTTTTTGTTTTACACCGATCTGATTCAAATTGTAGCACTGAGTGCAATTACTTTGTCAGATCGCTTAATGTTCTTCTGTTGGTACTATTATGAACGTTTCTCTTTCGTATTATATAAGTAGTTCTATTTTTTTTGTATATGTTTATTTACTTTATGTATTATATACTTTATGTTTAGTATTTTTTTTATATAAAAGAAATTCTAAATATATGTATTTCTTTTTCTATTCTTAGGACAATTGTAATCTAGATAATTTTAATATATTTTTAACGACACGCTTGGCTTAGTTTGTAGTGATCCTGCTTGCTGTGCCAGCAGTCGCGGGTTCGAGTCCCGCTTGGGGCATTCGTTTGTGTAATACTCCAATCATGGGTGTTTATATTTATAATATGGATAATGTTTATATTTAATTATATATATGTGTAGTGTATCAACTATCTGGTATCCGTAACACAAGCCTCGTTCGTAGCTTACCATGGAACTTGATGGTGCTGTGTTAATGTCCCAAATAATTTATACTTGTAAAAACATATCCCATGCTCGATGATTTCAATGTGCCTATAGTAACTTTTACAATACAATGAGTCCTATTTTATGTATAGTGTAGAATTGTAGATATAAAGTAAAGGGTACTCCCAGTCTATATATTATTTCTATTAAAAGACGGAAATCTATTGCACTCTTGCACAAGAAAGACAAACCAAAGAACATACTTTTTTAGTATGATATATTTAATAAGTACCTACTAATAAAAGATGTACACTTAACACTACTGTACACTATAAATAGCTTCAAACAAACTTGTATTTTTAATACATTTTCTCATAACATCGCCTATTATTGAGTTAAGCCATATTTAAAGGCAATATAATTAAAGACGAAATGATAGCTTTGATCAAAATATCGTGCTAACATATACTACATAGAAGGTATATTAATAAATGTGGTATACTTCTAATCATATGTTATGCATAATGCGAATGCTACGGGAAAAATACAATAAAAGGATAATACGAGTATATTATTTTTAACTTATAAGTGACTTCTGCACATGACCCCACTCGTCTCTTATTTATGTATAATTACTCCGCCCTTAAGGGTCATATTGTGATGTAATATAGTCTGTACCGTCCTTCAATATGTATATGAATCGATGTGTGTATGTATGTTCCCTATGGACTCTAAAACAGCTGGAGCAATTTTGGTGAAATTTTCAGATTTGCAGATTAGCCCAGCGGTTGATCCTGAGAAGTCCGGTGGCGATCGTAAGTTTGAACGCGGGCGAAGCCGCGAGTGCTGCTAGTATAATACAAATATCCTTAAACATTACAGTCTAATTCCTTCACTATCAAAGTCAGATAGAACGACAAACCAAAACGATTAAGCAGCAATTAAGGCACAGGATTACAACAAGTCTCTCCCGTAACCATGATTGCTGTAAAGCATTCTAAACAACAACAAAAAATTAAAATAAATCCGCGAAAAAATCCGAAAAAAATAGTTCTATTTAAAATATCAAATATTCGCGTACATCTAAGAAAGCATTAGATATAGTCGTATTATATTACTCACCGACTTTCCTTCTCCTAGATACCACTGAGAATTCTTAACAGGACGGAAGCATCATACAATTTTTTTTTTTCATAGACACAAGATTTAAACTCCGCACCTTATGATTTGCATGTCTATTACATCCACTAACAATCAACTGCCTCGGTGGTGTAGTGGCTAGCATGTACGGCTGCACATCCTGAGGTCCTGGGTTCGAGTCCCGGGTCGGGCCAAGTTTAGTTATTGAGTCTTTCTGTATAGTAAGCCTCAGTAACAGCCCGGAGTTGGGAAGTTGGCGGTGTTTCACCCCCGTGCCTCGGAGAGCACGTAAAGCCGTCGGTCCTGCGCCTTAACTCTCACCGGTCGTGTCGAATAGTCGTCCCACCGGAGTATGAGAGTGACAGGAATAGAGAGTGCACTTGTGTCTGCGCGTACATTTGTGCACTATAATATCTCCTGCGCAGTTGGCTAGTCTCATTGAGATTGGCCGCCGTGGCCGGAATCGGTCAGGAGGACATTATTATTATTATTACATCCACTAAACCAAAAAATGGTTCATATCTAGACATACATAAAGCAAAGCTCTAACGACATGGACTAAATAATCCCCAAAAATACGTTAATCCTTGTCACTCCTGCCAAATCACATATCAATTTCACTTACAAGACACAGGAAATGCCCCGGAATTACTCGCCACCCTTCGTCGACTATATAAATCAGTCTAAACGAACTGGCCCGAAGCCAGGGTTTGCCAACTTTTAACATCAGTTAATCTAACACAGGGGCCGTTGGCGGCAATTCAAGTTTTTTTTTTAATTTTGGCACTGGCACAAAAATAAAAACCAAGCACCTTAATTGCTGTGACCCGAATTGGCGCTTCCTTCGCATGGATGCTGCTTAATTAAAAAATAAATAAAATCCCGTCAGGATGCGAATTTTAAACGAGTTTAAGGATCCTAGTTTAAAGGAATATAGGAGACTGTTACTTTTTCTAGGTGTGTTTTTGTTAGAAACTAATTTTAGAAATGTCAAATCGATACAGTTAATTAAAAATTGATTGAACTTGTTATTTTATTAAGCATAGCTTATTGTATCGGAATAAATTATTTAAAACTTATACAAAAACAATAATGAGACTGAAGTTTCTTCTTTTTATTAAAACAATAAAAAAGTCTTAACTACTTTAAAAGTTTGTAGTTTCAAGTCAATACTTTAAATACAATAATAAAAATAAATTTAACTTTGACTGACTAGGTTTGTTTTGCTTACATACATATGATTTAATGGTTTTTTTTTCTGATTGTTAACTGTACTTATATGGTTACTAGCGACTCACCCTCGCTTTGTTCGGGTTCGTCTCTACTTACGCTTTAACGTTTAGTATAGATTTCTAAGAGATGAGATATTTTCCCGCAGTAAAAAGTATTCTATATGTTGACCCGGATAACCAAACCATCTTACCAAATTTCATCAAAAGCCCTCCAGTGGGCTTTCCGTGCTGCGGTCACAAACAGACAGACAGACAAAAATCTCAAAACTCTAGATTCAGCTTTTGTATCGATAATAGTGACTATTTCAATAAGATTTTTCAAAAAAATATGTAATATACAGATTTGGCTTAGTTACAATTTTATTATATGTATAGATGAAAATATTAGTTAAAATTACACTGACGGATTGGCCATGTTATTCATGAAATCGATAATAGATAAAAAATATAAAAGTACATATTAATTTTTCATTTTTAAAGTTAGTTCAAAATAAGATATAAACTAAAACATCGATTGTTTTTGCTAATTTTAAACTTACGTTTAAACATTTCTATTTTATTAGCGTTAAGCGAAAGCTCAGAAATATATTATTCCCAGAAAAATATTCAATGAGCTTACAATAAATATAGGCTTTTACAACCCACAATACTGTTAAAACCTACTCATTACAACAGTATTGTTTAACAGATTGTTATCAAATGTAACCTAAAGCCGACAATTTCGATATGCCTTTTCATAGATTACAGATACCTTTACCCTTGTTAATATAGGTAATTTAATCCAAATATTAGACTTAAATGGTTAAGTTTCACACACTTAAAATGAACTGAAGTATAAACGATAAGCAAAAAGCTTTAAATGCTCACTTTTTTTTTTTGCTAAATATATTATGAAGTACTCGTATGTATTTAAAAACATTACTAATAGAAATAGTCATTATTATCGATACAGAGACCGAATCTATAGTTTTTAGAATTTTTGTCCGTCTGTCCGTCTGCATCACGAGAAAACGACTGGACAGATTTTGATGAAATTTGGTATGATGATAGCTAGTTATCCGGGTAAATATACAGGATACTTTTTACTGCGAGAAAATATCTCATCTCTGAAACACAATTAAGTACCTATTCGGATCTTTTCGCGAATTTATTTTGATTTTTGGTTCCCGACGTTTCGAATGCTTTACAGCAATCATGGTCACGGGACAACTCTCTATCGCGACTGACCCGTGACCAAATATTTTCGAAGTTGGCACCAGCCGATGTAAAGCAAAGTTTATACCACAAATTGATGATCTATAATATTTTAAACTATAACTAAAGTTCACATTTTGTCATATTTACCTACCTATTAGATATTCATATCTTAAAGCATTCTTTCAAGACTTCGAAAATATCCGATTACGTATCTATAATCAATAGAAAATGAAAACTCCCATTCAGATATTTACTTTTTAATGTCTTGAAGTCGATTTTTTTTTAATCTAATAGCTTAAAGATGAAAAAATGAGCCCAAGGGTAAAAATTTACTTATTTTTATTATGTACACGAATATAGTTAAAATAATAGGTTTTCTAACAAAAACTATTTTAAAATCAAAGAACAAGTTGGAACGAAAGACTTTTAAGAGCGTCATTTTCACCATATTTAAAAGATAAGACGGGCGATGTAATACCCACACAAATGATTGCAATTTCAAACAGCTGTAAAGAGTGCAAAATAGAAAGAAGCGAGTAAATGTAATGGTTGCTTCAAACGCAGGGTGCGGCGTACCGTGCCTTGAGTAAACAGTGTTCTGTACTCAACAAGATTTTAGGGTTCCTTTGATAAATAATAATGATATTTTCTTTTAACTATAGGCAATTTTTTTTGGGAAGTGCTATATGGGATCCTTACTGAACGTAATTTGTTATACAAAATATATCTAACAAATTTGTGCCATACAATTTATAATGTATACTAATATTATAAAGAGGTAAAGTTTGTGAGTTTATGAGGTTGTAGGGGGTAATCTCTAGATCTACTGAACCGATTTAGAATTAATTTGGTAAAAAGATAGTTTGAGACTCTGGGAAGGATATTGGATACTTTTTATCCCGGAAATCATCCCTTAAAGGGGGTAAAAAGCGGGTGAAAGTTTGTATGGGGAATCAACCTAGGAACGAACCCGAACGAAACGAGGGTGAGTTGCTAGTGTATTAAAAAACTTATAAAGCAACCTTTTGAATAACTTTAGTGTTAGGTCCATCAAATCGAGCAAGTTATCCCAAAATTGAGGAGTATTAAAATATTTGGTTTGCTTAACAAGTGCGATAGGTATCCTTTAAACGTACATATTTAGTGGTGTACGTTTTTTTTTGTAAAAAAGATATGTGTACAGTTCTATGTCTAGTATATACTCACTATTTATTAGATGAAATGTATAATGCAAGAAACGTGCAAAAATGTACTTCCATTATGAAATTTCTAAATAATGATTACATCTTATCTAGGATTAAAGAAAAAAGGTAGAAATATGTTAGTCACAAATTATATATATTATGTATTCAGCTCTTTTTAACCTACTATCGGTGAGCATAGGCTTTCCTTCAATGCGAGGAAGATCAGGTCATAGCCTAACACGCTGACCAAGTGCGTGTTGCCGGACTTCATATGTCACGTTAAGTCGTGGTGAGCAATTTAGCTGTGCGCGAAGCCAGGAAACGCACTGGGAGGTGTGCCATGCGGATTGCTCCTGGTGCTCCTCTGATAGCAGAATGAACCGGAACAACCCCATGTTTGTTGTGGTCTGCTTCGGCAGACGTACCGTCGGGGCGTCGTGGTTAAGTGCGTAAGCGACCCTGTGACGCCACATTAAGACGAGGGTAGTTTTGTTGGGTTTTAGTGGGTAGTACTGGTTTGTTTAGCCAGTGAGTTCCACATAACCACTTGTTTGAATGTAGGTGGTATGCGTAAATGTATTTCCCAACATAAGTGGTAATGGTTGAAAATGATTCACGCATACAAATATCAACGGTGCAAGACTGGAATTTAAACTTGCAACAAATATTAGTGGTACAACATCATATTTTACCATCCCATATATTTTGTAGGAAGGTAGCGTTGAAAATTTTCAACAAACGTTTTTATTAAGAATTGTGACCAGAGTGTTGTTATCAATTATTTAGGCTAACCGTTGAATCTCACGATTGAACGTTGCCTTGGATACACGAAGATTTCTCAAGGGAAGAAAACGTACTAAATTCTTAATACTTGTTTGGTTTCTGTTTTTTGTTTGCTAAAAGAAATTCGGAAGTTTAAAAGGAATCAGAAACGGCAAAGGTCTAATAAATTATTCAAATTAGTATTGCGTATTTTTATAGATTCCGTCAAGTAAATTTTTTTTCGAAAATCTACAGGAAAATCAATAGAAAAAAAGAATACCGCCGATTTTAGGTATTTCAAATCGTTATTTTCTAAAACTTTGCTACTTTTATTTTTGTTTTTGTGCTTCAATGATTTAATGAGAACTGTAAAATGTACGAGTATTCCGCTTAGAAAATAGAGTCAAGCGGATTCACATATTGGAGATCTTTTTATGCAAATCTCATTCCCATCTTCATTTACTACCATTTGCTAAAACAGTTTAGGAAAATATCATGAATAAACTAGATATCTAGACAATATAACTAATTTTCAAAATTAGTTATATTATTAAAAAAATAATATAACTATTCTTTTATTACATAAATTATTACTAATTTTTTTTATATTATATTTTTTCTATTTTTTTTTATATGTATGTGAAGTCCAGCAACCCGCATCAGACTATAGCCTCACCATTTTCATGGATGGAAGACTAGAGCCCAGCAGTGGGATGTTAAAATGTTTATATTCATATTATAGACTACCGATTTACTCTTGCTTTGTTCGGGTGCGTACCTACGTACGTTTTTTTTTAAACGCAACCCTATTACTTTTTTAAAAATAAAAGTAGCCTAAGTTACTCCTTATAACATCAGCTATTTGTCAGAAAAAGTTCCGTTTGAATCAGTCCAGCCATTTCAGAAATTAGCCGGAACAAACAGACAAAATGACAAACAGACAGACAAAAATTTTAAAAATTGTATTTTTCTCATAATTAGCGTATATAATTACGTATGTTTTTAATAAAAACTGTTATTTTGACATTACAAACAAACGAATCAATTTTATTTATCTTTGTAGATATTGTATTCTTAACTTAAGTTAAGTAAGATATTATTCTTTTATGAGATTATTATTAATCGCAAAAAAAATAATTATACATACACAGTCACAGAAAAATATTAGTCAAAAACCATGCTTTGCAGAACAAATGAGCTGTTTTAGTATACATATATAAATATTCAGAGCGGAAGATTATTATAAGCAACACTATTCTAATAAGGAACCTTGTACTGCATTTTCTCAAAGAAATGCCTTCACTGTTTTTAATATAAATGCTAAGTTGGCTATGATCTTGTATTCGTTTATTCCTGGTTATTTTATAACAGAATAATCGACTTTATCTTTTATATAGAAGTTATCTTTTATACATTTTTTATATATAATGTAGATAAAAATTATTATTTTTTTCTTATAGTTTAGTGGCGAAGTATCTGATAAGCTCTTTATAACAGCGGTCGTAGGTTCGACAGTTTATTGATGCTATGGAGTTAAATAACGGGGTTTCTACAGTATTCTAATAAATATATCATATTATAAGTTATTCTGTGATATTTTTATTTACAATAGAAAACATCTGGCTTCGCCTGAATTCAGTTCGCGCATTAAGTATTAAATCATTTTAATTTATATACAGAGCTTTATATGTAAAAGTCTTATTGCTTGTGCTTATATGTAAAAAATAAAGATTCAAATTCCTAGGTGATAATAATTATTAAGTTGAAAATAAAACGATAAATGTTCCGAATGGCAATCAAAAGTGGTTTGTTTGTCTGTCAGTTCAAACCAACCTTAACCGATTTTATGAGGACACTAGCGACTCACCCTCGCTTCGCTTCAGGTTTGTCCCTGGACAAAAATAAATGTATCCCAAGGGAACCATACATTTTTCCGGGATGATATATAGCCTGTAGCCTTCCTATGTTAACGGGCTATCTAATGCAAAAGGAATTTTTCAAATCGGATTAGTAGTTCCTGAGATTAGCGCGTTCATCCAAACAAACAAACACACTCTTCAGCTTTAAAATATTAGTATATATTCATTTGGGAATATATAATTTAGGCTTAATTCATACATCAATACAAAAACAATATATGACTGGATATTATGTGTTATTTTCGTGACTAACGAAACCACGAACTTAATGTAGTATTCAATAAGCCCTCCACAATATCATTGTCAAGGCTATCTATACATATAATAAAATTCTAATTGAGTACATTAAATATTTTTTAGAAAATCTTATTGAAATAGTCATTATTATCGATAAAGGAGTCAAATCTAGAGTTTTTAGAATTTATGTGTGTCTGTCTGTGACCGCATCACGAGATAAATAACCACTCGACAGATTTTGATGAAATTTGGTATGATGATAGCTGGTTATTCGGGTCAACATATAGGATACTTTTTACTGCGGGAAAATATCTCATTTCTGAAAAATCTATACTAAACGTTAAAACGTAAAAATTATTTTGCAATCGATACTTTTTAATAAATCAGAAAGTCAATCTATTAATATAGATGACTAATACAGAAGTGCATTACAATTTGCACAGTGCATAGTAAAATTCAAATTTTAGTACCCGCATGGCGAAGCCCGTGTGGGCAGTTATCAGGTTGACTTGCAACAGTTCTACTGCGTTAAGCATCTGTGGTACAAAGCATGACATTTTAGCTATATAGAATTTAGTTTTTTTAGTAAAAAAATAGTTATTGTCTGTCATTTCACTCGCTTAATTAGTAGGTTAAGTTTAAAAAAAAAACACTTTGCAAATTGTGCATGGGACTCGTTAAGATATTGAGTTTTAACGACACGTTTGGCTCAGTTCGTAGTGGTCATACTGGCTGTATCATCGGTCGCGGGTTCGAGTCCTGGTGGGGGCATTCATTTGTGTGATGAGCACTAACGTTTGGAGTCCTGTCATGGGTGTTTATATTTATAATATGTGTGTATTTAAAGTTATGTACGTGTAGTGTATCAACTATCTGGTATCCATAACACACACCTCGTAACTTACCACGGAACTAGATGGTGCTGTGTGTTAATGTACCAACATATTTAATCAAACTAGTAGTACAAGCAACTAAAGAGTTCCATTGTCTTTTCTCAGATCAACCAGGTCTGTTCAACCGTACTAATTGTTTATATTCCGATATAATCTCATTTATGTTTCAACCTCACTTTTTCCTTAACATTTCGCCGTCTCGGTGCTTATTTGTCCAAGCGAACCAATTTGCCCAAAGAGTTTTTAATACGATTATTGACTTTTACCGTCAAATAAATTGGTATGAAATACACATTTTACTTTAAAACAGCTGAAAATATGTATTTGACGACATGTTTGGCTTAGTTTGTAGTGCTACTTGCTGTGCCCGCGGTCGCGGGTTCGAGTCCCGCTGAGAGCATTCATTTGTGTGATGAACACAAATGTTTGTACTCCAATCGTGAGTGTTTATGTTTATAATATGTATGTATTTAAAAAAAAGTTGTATAAAAATAAGTTACATAACACAAGCCTCGTAGCTTACCATGGAATAGCTTACCATGGAACTAGATGGTGGTGTGTGTTAAATATAAAGCTTTATTTTTATAATAAAATAGAGAAAAAACCTCTATACCGTTAATTACAACAAGATTTAGTAGTTTGAACAAATAAGCACTAAGGCGACGATTTGGAATAAAAAAACTTATGAAAAACTAAAGTTTTTCCGCTTGTCTAACTCTTAGTATACCAATAGTCTTACTAAGTAATACTTATCTATATGAATAGATATTTAATATGAAATATGAATGAATGAATGAATAACTCTTTAATGTACACCCAAAAAGAGGAAAAAAAATATACAAAAATATAGAAGAAGGTACAAGAGGCGGCCTTATCGCTAAAAGGGCGATTTCTTCCAGGCAACCTTTAGGTGTAGGAAATAGTACTAAAATAGAAGGATATAAGAAATAGACTAATAAAAATATCATAAATTTTCAGTACTAGAGTAATAAACTGAAATCATTTCAAAATTTTTAGAGATTATTCTATATTAGCGACTCATCTTCGCTTCGCTTCGGGTTCGTCCCTATACAAAAACATATCTATCCCACGCGAACCGTACAATTTTCCGGGATGATATATAGCCTATAGCCTTCCTCATTTAACGGGCTATCTAATGCAACAAGTACTTCGCAAATCGGATTAATTTCTGAGATTTGCGCGTTCAACCAAACAAACCAACAAACAAACAAACTCTTCAGCTATATAATATTAGTATAGATAAACTTTGAGGCACTTTGTGGCAAGGGCCTTCACCGTCAATTTCCCATAGATAAATAATTCAGTTAATATGTGTATATTAGAATAACATAAATGTCTTGAAACTGAATAAACGAAAATTATTTTTTTAAATAGTTGCAGCCTACAACCGACTCGGAATGTGGTTCTGCTGAGAAGAGCTGGCAAGAAAAACAGTTGCTCTTTTTATTAAAAATTGAGATACTCATATCACACACATCTCTATGAAAAAGAAACTCTTGAAAACAGTAATAAGCTTTAATCAGTAATATTTTTTTTATTTTGAATTCAACCCTTTTTGACGTTCCACTACTGGGCACAGGTCTCCTTTTGTACAAGGCCAATCGAGTCATAGACGCTAGCCAAGAGCGGGTTGAAGGACTTCACGTGTATTTGTAAAACTTACTAAGTTCTCTCAGACTTTAGTTTCCTCATGATGTATTTCTTCATCGTAAGACAAGTGGTAATTATGTTAGAAATGATTCGCACATGAAAATATCAGAGGCGCGAGACCTGGGATTTGAATACGCTTTACTCGGCTTCCTAAGCGAGCGTGTTAACCACTAGGCTACCACTGTTTTTTATTTTAATTAAATTTATTTATTAAGTGAAGATCGAAACCGTCTATAACGTAGTCCATTTCCCACACCCTGTAGATTGCAAAGCGCACATAAACAGATAGACTATATTGAACTCGACGTACAAACAGGAGACGGCTAAATGCAATAATAACGCTACAGGTAGAGTTTGAATATCTGTAAGATGTATTGTAACTGGGAATTTCTGTTGTTAACTATTTTCATTATAGTATAGTATGAGTATATACTGCACTAGCAACTCACCCTCGCTTCGCTTCGGGTTCATCCCTAGACAAAAATAAAACTATCCTACGGGAACCGTACATTTTTTCGTGATGGTATATAGCCTATAGCCTTCCTCATTCAACGGGCTATCTAATGCAAAAAGAATTTTTCAAATCGGATTAGTAGTTCCTGAGATTAGCGCGTTCAACCACACAAACAAACAAACAAATTCTTCAGCTTTATAATATTATACATATAAGTATAAGTATAGATTCCACTATGATAGTTTTTTTTTGTTGTAATAAAGTAATATAAAACACTTTATAAATAAACATTTAGTTTTTGCGTGCATGTTTTAATGACCTTTTTGCAGATAGATATAGAAAGAGAGCTCTGTAAATCAAGTCGAGTCTTAAAGACACTATAAAAAATAAAGCCAATTTGCGGCTGCTAGTATTAAATATTATCAAATGTATGTATGTATGTATTCAGCCCTTTTTAACGTCCCTCTGCTGGGCACGGGCTTCCCTTCAATACGAGGGGGATCAGGCCATAGTCCACCACGCTGGCCAAGTGCGGGTTGGCGGACTACACATGTCTTTCGAAAACTTGCTAGGTTCTCTCAGACATGCAGGTTTCCTCACGATGTTTTCCTTCACCGTAATATTATCAAATAGTACCTACTAATAGTTATTTATATGTGCAGACAGAAGGAAGTACGTATATTATATCGGTTTTTGCTTATACAATGGAATTTAAATAAAATTCTGAATGAATATATATTTCAAAATAAAATTCAATTTCAATAAAAATTCTGGAATATCTATCATACATAAAATATTTATTAAAATATTATAGGAGGTTATTTGGAACGGAATATTTAAGCCAAATTTACTTAATATTATACACTTTTTTCAAATATTTTTCTGTCTTTATTTAAACACAAATCACTAGAGAAATGGTGGATTTCTTTTTTTTTCTCTTCTATAACATGCAGGGGTTAAGTTACAGTGATTATTAATCGAATAAAAAATTGCTCTCCTTACGGATTTCACTTTCTTAATTCCTTGAGGTTCGATACAACTGGTGAGAGATAAGGCGCAAGACCAGCTGCTCATCGTGCTCTCCGATTCCTGAGGATGTAAGCATCACCGACTTTCTAACTCCGGGCTGCTACTAAATATCACTACATAGTATTTAAAAACAAAGTAACTTCCCGCTGTCAGTCCCTATATATGCTTAGATCTTTAAAACTACGCAACGTTTTTTTAATAGATAGAATGATTCAAGAGGAAGGTTTATATGTATAATACATGCATAATATAGTAGAGAAACATTGATAATTTTAGAGGTTTCTTATGTGTTGTCGTAAATAAACATATTTTTTTACGCTTACATTGCAAACACTGTCTTAATCCTACGAGATAGATCAAAATAATCTACAGTATTGTACACCTTAAAAAGGTCTACAAAAAGTCCGTGATGGCATATGTCTATTTCTTAAGGATAACATACTATATCCATGTTACTATATCCAAGCTAGGGACGAACCCGAGCGAAACGAGGGTGAGTCGCTAGTTTCATGATAGAAAAAACCCAGTATCTATTTAGGTCTGACCCAGGACTCGAACTCTGACCCTATCAATATGTAGCTGTACATGCTAGCTTCTGGACCAATGAAGCAGGCAGCAACTTCTACTACATGTATATAAGTAGGTACTCACGTATACAAATATTTTTACGAATTCCAATAAACATAAAGTCCAAAATCCAATAAAACAAATCTAATACAATCTCAAGGGCACGCTATTGGTCGCGGCGTGCAGGTGCGCCACCTAATAAATCAGCTGATACAGGCTGTTCGAAAATATTTTTTATACCGCTACACTCGATTACGTGAGTTATTCGGTAAGCTGGACTAGTTTAGGATTTTGTGATTTATACCCTAGGATTATAACTAAATCTACGTTTAATGGGTCTAGTATATATTAAAGCGGAACGCTATTTATTATGAGTAGAGATGTAATTTGTACAGTATTTTTTCATACTTTTACATAGATTGTGTGAATTTGTTAATTATTAACTGTTTTCCTTGAGTTTGTGCCTAAAAAAACTTCGTCTATAAAATATCCAAGTAGGGCTCTGGTAGTAGGGATGTCTTCGTAGACCGTCCGTTCAACCATATGTTTAAATATTTATAGTTTTTGCATCGTCACAGGTATCCCGTTTAAATTTCCATTGAATATATTACATTAATATATGACGTAATAAGTAATACTAAAAATAAATAATTGAGAATTAGAAAGGATTAGAAAAAACGACTCGCACTTAACTAATGATTAAATTCTTTCTAATTTTTCATTAAGTTTCATTTGTCATACATAAAAATCGAACCAGTGACCCATGGAATAAGAAGTAAGAGACAAAAAAAAACATTTTAAAAGTAAAATATTTTTACAAACAAAGTCAGTAATATAGTCGCTTGACGATTCCCTATTTGTTTGCAAGTTATAATTGCAGGCGGTAGAACATTATTTTCATACTTAGCTACGGATAAGACCTTATTTATTACAGCAAGACGTTGACTAAGGTAAAATTTTCGAGATAAACTTACTAACTTAATATAAAATATTATACTCGTAACATTTTCAGTTTTACGCGTTAGAATTGTTGAATTTGAAGATTCTGACTTAATCTTAACTGGGAAATTGTGAGTAAACTTAATTACTGTATTTTATCCTTTTCATACTAATTTTTAAATAAATAATGTGAATAAAATAGTTAAGTACATATTATTAACAAGAATTACTGAGATAGTATTTATTATACTTTATGATTTTTTTTACACGATTTAATAAATTTTGTTTGATGAGCTTCGATTTTATTACCTACTCGACAGAAATTATGCCCTGTCCAAATTTTATTTTTATTGGTGATCTTTAAGTCCATAAAGATTTAATAGAAAAGAAGCACTTTTCCCGATTAATACCTTATTCATACTATTACGAACAATAAAAAAAAACTAAATCATACTACATAGGTTTTTTAAAAATATAAAAATAGCTCAAATGTAATTACACTCTAACTATCCTGCCTATAAAATTACTTGCACTATACCAAAACACTAACAACCTTCGTTCCTATTAAATGAACGAGATCAGATTCAGTCAAGACATACGAGTATTTTTAATTCACCCTTTCTCCGTTCGGGTACGATGGGACATACCTAGTTACGTTTTAAAGTTTAGTATAGATTTCTCAGAGATGAGGTATTTTCCCGCAGTAAAACGTATCCTATATATTGACCCGGATAACCAGCTATGATCATACCAAATTTAATCAAAATCTATCCAGTGGTTTTCTAGTGATGCTGTCACAGACAGACAGACAGACAGACAGACAGACAGACAGACATACAAAAATTCTAAAAACTATAGATTCGGCCTCTGTATCGATAATAATTACTATTTCAATAAGATTTTCCAAAAAATATTTAATATTGTACAGATTCGACTAAGTTAGAATTTTATTATATGTATAGAATAAGACAAATTAACTATAGATTTATTTATACATTTCAGTTATATCTATCTATACATATTATAAAATTGTAACTAAGCCGAATCTGTACATTAAATATTTTTGGGAAAATCTTATTGAAATAGACATTATTATCGATGCAGAGGCCGAATCTATAGTTTTTAAAATTTTTGTCTGTCTGTCTGTCTGTCTGTCTGTCTGTCTGTCTGTCTGTCTGTCTGTCTGTCTGTCTGTTACCGCATCACAGAAAAACCACTGGAGGGATTTTGATGAAATTTGGTATGATGATAGCTGGTGATCCGGGTCAACATATAGGATACTTTTTACCGCGGGAAAATATCTAATTCCTGAGAAAAAATACAAAAACTGGTTGGAACAAACCACGATGATACTATCTGTAAACAGTTTAGCAAGGTAACTTACTAAATATGGTAAAAACTATTAAAAGTAGCTCATCCTGAAAATCAAATTATCAATAGCGCTATTTTATCCATTAAAATAGTTATTTTAATTAATATATACCTATGTGTTATTTAGGTATCTATTCGACAATAGATGTCGCCATGTGTTTTTAAAATACGTAGTTTTAATTCCAAAAATATGAATGTACAGATATGACCTTTCTACAATTTTATTAGAATTGCTACTAAATTACCCGTGGCCCCGCCCGTGTTCAAATTTTCAATAAAGCAAACTTTTTGGCATTATAAATTAGTAACTACACATATTATAATCAAATTGTAACGAAGCCGAATCCGTAAATTCATAGTCTTTTATTTCTGAGAAAAAATACAAAAACTGGTTAAAATAAAAGCACGATGGTACTATTAACATTTTAGCAAGGTAACTTATATATGTCAAAACTATTAAAAAAAGCTTATCTTAAAAGAAATATCAATAGCGCTATTTTATTCATTAAAATAGTTGTTTAAATGAAAATTTATTTATGTGTTATTTAGATATTTGACAATAGATGTCGCCATGTGTTTTTAAAATGCGTAGTTTTAATTAAAAAAAAATGAACAGATGTGACATTTCTTATGAGTTTATTAGAATTGCTACTTAATTATCCGCGGCCCCGCCCGTGTTCAAATTTTCAATAAAATAAAGACAAACAAGCTTTATAGATTAGTAACATATTAGTAATATTTTGTTGGTCGAAACAATTTTCAAATAAAAATATTTGTAAGTTTTTATTTTTTTAGTAAATAATGTTAATATTTTTTAATCTTTTAATCTAAAAATTGGGTAACTCCAACTCGCTCATTATAGGTTTCGTATAGCAAAATACTGTGTTGTTTTTCTTACTTACGTGTTTTGTTAGTTTAACACTAAAATAAATACAAATAACATTTACGTTTCCACAATATCGACACTTTTTATCAACCGTAAAAATAAGTTCGATTCATAATTTTTTATAACATTTTATGGAAAACAAGGTTATGGCTGTTAAACTGACAAAGCTGGTAACTAAAAATATTCCATATCTCAAAAACTATGAAAAAGTATTTTAGGAACTGTTACATCTCAACTTTTTTAGTTTTTTTTTGTTTTGGACATCATTTCTTGGAAGATAAAGGCTTAAAGGACACAATAAAATGCTTACGGCTTTAATCATATTAGCCGAGCCATATGAAATAATAAAAAGTATTTGCTTAGAATTATTTACTTATTACACTTTCTCTTAAAATCGTTTTGGAAAATATTACTAACCAGCGCTAACCAATCCCTGTTTCGAGACAAATTAACATTAAGAAAAGTTACCATTAAGTAATTTATATAATCAGCTAAATATGAAATTAATCATTAGCCGTCTATTAGAAAAAATATTAAAATTAATTCCGTAGTTTGAGAGCTTATCGCCTAAAACTAAACAAACAAACAAACAAAACAGAAGTATAGACGTACATAAATGTTATTGCTAAAACAAAAAGTGCAATATTACTAAATCAACTATGAGATTAACGGAGGAACCTTTGTGGTATTGTCAATCACTGCCATTATTTACCAATCATACAGTGCGCAATGAAAATGGTGTATGTAAAAGTATACTAATGTGTAAAACCTAGAATTTAATTTTTGATCATCTAAACGCGGGCGGAGCCGCGGGCAATGCTAGTTTCAGTTATATTATTATAATATATTCCTCGTATATAGGCAAAGAGGAACCGTAATACATAAAACCGATATATTTTTAGAAACTACATGCCCTGACTTAGATATTTCAATTTCATATACAGGATCATTTTTAATTTACTGAAAAACTATTGGGAAAATATTATTTAGATCATAACACGTGTATTGTACACGTAACAAAAAATTCTTAAATTTTAATTTCATACAAAAATAAAAATATTTTTATTGCACCTTCTAAACGGTAATAGTCCTAGCATCTGGTTAAGTTTAAATGAGTAAGAGCCGCCTCTTGCAACCCTCCACCCCTCCCACTCCACCGGCTACGCGCTTTCTTTTGCTAATGCTGGACTATTACCGTTTAGAAGGTGCAATAAAAATATTTTTATTTTTGTAAAATTTAAGAATTTTTTTTTTCAGATGTTGTTGTTATGACGTAAATAGTATATTCCCTAAAGGTCTCCAGTAAATTAAAAATGACTCTGTATAATACATAAAATTTTTAGAGCGTGTAAAAATAAACTTAGTTAAGCTTCGGACATGTTACATAAAAAAATATCTTTTTTTTTTAAACAACCTGTATATTAACTATAGAAAGTACAGTAGTTTAGACGTCTGTGGTATGCATATGTTATTTTAATAAACACCGAAGTACTTCAACTTAATTTTATTTTAAGATCATTTATAATAGAATGAAATGGTAATAAATTTAGATAGAATATAATGTTCTTTAATGAATGATTACTGTATAATATTTTATGTATGGTCAAAACTTGCTTCCGCGTTTTAATTTTATTTCGTGGGAAAATTAAATAAATATTAGAAAAGAACTTGAAATATGAAAGCTAAGCTTTCCATCACGTTTGAGACAATCTATATATATATATATATATATATATATATATATATATATATATAATAAAAGTGTAACTTATCGCTATCTATACAAATAAGATATTTGAGAATAATTCTTTATATACATGTGTGTATTTAATATTTTATAATAATTTAAATACCTACTTGAATCTGTTTTTATTTTTACAACTGTCTTAATAGTCTTATTGACTCAGCTGTTTGGACTCTTTAGTTATTGTAAATATAGAGTTATCGTTCGGTGATATAACTCATCGGGGATGTAGCTCAGTGGTAGAGCGTTCGCTTTGCATGTGAAAGGCCCCGGGTTCGATCCCCGGCATCTCCAGTTTTTATTTTTTAGTATTCATAAAAAAGACTAGAAAACCCTTTTATAAGCGAAACGAGAATGTAACAAAGCTATTAACTGTTAATAAAACGTGATTTTTTATACTTGTGATTTATTCTTGTTCAGGTGTATTCCTAGTGTGTCTTATGTATTTTAATATTACATACAGACAGATTCATTTTTTGGCAAATTTTATCATTGATAGTAGTAGCCTATAAGTTACTCAACGACGTAGACAATCTATATATTAAATTTCATGCAAATCCGTCCAGCTGCTTCAGCGTCAAGAAGTAACAAACACACAAAAACACATATATAGTATTATACAAAATATATAATATAATTTGTCTGTTTGTGTGTTTATCCGCACTAACCTCAGAAACGGCTTAACCTATTTGGATGCGGTTTTCTTTAATATATTGTAGTACACTTTACGTAACATTCAGTATTTGTTTTATTTCAATCGGTTCGTAAATAAAAAAGTTCTGTCAATTTAAAGAATCATCATTTAATATAAATTTTTGCTGTGCTATTAGGAATCGAACCTGTTACTTTAGAAGAAGCTTTCCTCTTAAGGATAATTAGATATTCGTAGTTATGTTAAGAATTTAGTGTTGACATTTTTAAAAATAGTATCTCGTGTTTTATTTATGACTTAATCTTACGTAAAATCTCCAAAAGCTTATCTGAAACTAAGATTATGTCACGAGACAGCGTGATATTAGAATCTGACAACAATAATATTAACATCTAAAATAGCCTAAATAAATATTTTTTATGACATCACTTATTATTAAAATATTATTCTTCAACGGAATCGAACTGGCGACCTCCGATATATTATTGAGTACCTTAAAGATATGCCTTAGAATACGGCGTAACGGCATTTATTTTATAATATTTCATTGTACCATTACGACTACTAAAAATATACATCTATATATATTAAACAAAGTCGTGTTAGTTACACTATTTATAACTCAAGAACGTTTAGAGCAATTTTTATGATATTTGATTTTTGGGATTTCTCTTAGTCCGGAATAGGATAATAAGTATTAAAACATCAGAAAAATTAAATTTATATGGCTAACGCTGGCAAATAACTATTTTAAATATCTATGTAAAACGTACCCAGCGACGAAACCGAGCGAATCGAGGGTAAGCCGTTAGTATTTTAATATAAAAGAAATAAAAAATTCCATCTAACTATAAAAAGATATTAAAACGGAAGTTTATTCAAGGTGTCAAAATCGAAGTAGTTCGTGTAATAAAGTTTAATAGCCAATAGTGTATACCTGTTTACTACCGAAACTAATTATTTACTAAGCCGTAAAAGATAAAAGTCGGTGTGTTTGATAGATATATAAGCAGGAACCGGTTAATTTAGATGTAGGAAACAAAGTTACTGTATTACGTTTAAATATGTGCCTTCATTAAATATCCATTGGAAATGTAGTGACTGATTTAATTAAAATAATCTGATTGATAAAAGGCTTGAACGTTCTCATTTTGGTTATTAAGAGTAGTTTACACTTTAACAGAAGCGGTTCCCACACAATAATATATGTTATTTCCGATGATTATGTACGGCTTTTGTATAACTACTTGTGCTTAGTTAACTTTATTCTATTTCCTATAGTTACTATACTTCATATAGTTTTAGCCCAGTCGGGTTGTTGAAAAAGTGGTAAAGATGGAAATTTTAGAGTATGTATGTATGTATGTATTCAGCCGTTTTTAACGTCCCACTGCTGGGCACGGGCCTCCCTTCAATATGAGGGGGATCAGGCCTTAGTCCACCACGCTGGCCAAGTGCGGATTGGCGGACTGTAGAAATTTTAATTCCACACAATTTTATTTCTGCATATTTAGGCTCTAAAGTAAATAATAAATCAGATAATTCAATAATCACATTTCCCCATGTTTTACCCTCTTTACTCAAAAATATCAATCCCACGAAAAAATGAGCAATTAATAAAATGTATAAAATTGAATAATGAACAACTTTAGTACTTATGATTTTTCTCGAAAAATTGAAAATAGCCGAGATATTGAGGAAAAACGATTGCCTCTTTAAAATCAAGATGGCAAACGCATCGCTCTAATTCGGTCGCGAAGTTCGCGGGTTTTGAATTTACACATCAGTGATCCCCTAAAAGACTGGTGAAATAAAATTTTGGCCTTTCTATTCGGGGTTCAATACTATAAGTCCGACTAGGCTATTTTCTTTTTTTTAATTTCGCTAAGATGGATATTAATATTTTAATATGTTTATCTAGATAATAGCAAATCCACCCTTTTATAACTTAGAGAATTTTTTTAGATGCTTAACATGAATATTATATTTTAAGAAAGCAAAAAAAGTATTTTTCTAATGTCGTCATACGTCGTGTCGATTATAGCTTTACTTGTGATGATGTCAGTATAATAATTAAAAATACCTTTCTAAGTGTCTTAGATATTTAAGTACATTAAAATTATAAAACAAAAGTACCAAAATATTTCTTGGTTCAATTCATAATTTAACATACAACCTACTTGGTCAGCCTAGCGTAAGATATTACAAGTGTCAACGTACAATGTACATCCCGCTTTAAAATATCCTGCGTACAGATAACAGTTCATTAGACGGAAATCGTCTTGACAGAGACTAATCAGCACTGATGCATACACCCGATATATAGTGCTATGGTTACCACACTTTAAAATTTTATAATATTTATACAGATTGAATACTTATATTATAAAATATATTTTTTGTAAAAAGTAGACATATTGAGTTTATAAAACGTTGTGATTGTTTTATTTGTAGCAGCTTTTTTTTTCTTGGAACTTATGTAACACTATAATTGACTTATTAATGAAAAAAGAATAATGAAATAATAATTAATTTATAATTATAAAATAAAATATTAATAAAAAAAGGCAGTGGTAGATTAGTGGTAACGCGCTTGGGAAACCGAGTGAAGTGGGTTCACATCCCGGGTCTCGCACCCCTAATATTTTCATGTGCGAGTAATTTCCAACATGATTACCATTTGCCTTAATGGTAAAGGAAAACATCGTTATCATGTCTGAGAGAAACTAGCAAGTTTTCAAAAGACATGCGTATATCGCCAACCCGCACTTGGCCAGCGTGGTGGACTATGGTCTGATACCCCTCGCGTTGAAGGGAAGATATTTCTTTTTCAAATAAGGTTGATAAAAATTGTACCAAAGCTGGAGCAAATAAATATATAAAATTTAAATTAATATTCCTTTCAAGACTGTCTCCATTTAAGCAAAAAACGTACTCATCCTACACGTACCGCAACATGTGGCGTCTATATGTTTACACCTACAGAGGCTATCAGAGTGCATCGACGATTTATAATGCTAATCTGAAAAAAATTAGGATTCGAGATCATTAACATAATGACTCTATTCAGTTTTGTTTACATTAGATTCATTAAATGTAGAGTAACTTAACTTATGTAACTTTAACTTTATCAAACGGCTTTAATTATTTTATCAGGGAAGCTTTTTAGCTTATTTTGGAAGAAAATGTGTATTGAATGATAGAACATAACTCTTATTGTTCATATAACCTCTCAGTCCTTATACCTATGCTAAAAATTAATACATGGGTGCGAGCTTTTTTCAATATTTAATATTAGCGACTTACCCTCCTTGGCTCCAGAGCGACTTTGGGTACCTACCAAACATCCTATATTCTACTCCAAGTCATACACAAATTAAAGTTTCATCAAAATCCGTTCAGCCGTAACGTAATGGAGTAACGAGCACGTATATTACGTTATTATAATATACTAGCGACTCATCCTCGCTTCGCTCGGGTTCGTCCCTACTTACGTTTTAACGTTTAGTATAGATTTCTCAGAGATGATATATTTTCCCGGAGTAAAAAGTATCCTATATGTTGACCAGGATAGCAAGCTATCATCATATCAATTCTCATCAAAATCTGTCCAGTGGCTTCCTCAACAGACAGACAGACAAACAAAAATTCTAAAAACTATAGATTCGGCGTCTATAACGATAATAATGACTAGTTCAATAAGATTTTCCAAAAATATTTAATGTACAGATTCGACTCAATTAGAATTTTAATATATTATGTACTGTAGATGTACCAACCAGATATATCTTGTAAAATATCCATTCAATGGACATTTCTAACAATAACTGTCACTGATATTTAAATCCCAAATTATAATAGCGTCATAAGAAGATTCTTCTTCATCAATTTCATTTTAATATTTTTGGCTAATATAATCACATTGTTATCCTCAACTTTAATAATCTTACATTTAACTTTAAAGTTAAATTATAATTTTCATATTAGCGTATTTTTATACATACATACATACAATTTTTCTCCTAAATATAGTACCGTCGATGTTAAAACCATTACAACGCAGTCGTAAATAATTTAAATATATAGAAAAACCCCAAGATGCTTTTCACAATGAAGAAATATGACAAGGATTATAATATTCAATTAAACTCGCTAAGCTCGGTACAAACCACGACTGTTGTAAGACAAAATAAGTGCCTTCTTCGGAATTAGAGAAAATGCTTGCAAATACACATAAATTAAAATGTTACATTTAGACAGAAGCAAAACTTTTAGGATACTTATTTCATGTCTTCTAGTATTTATAGCATTTACTCAGTATGAAGAACTTAATGACTGTATCATATATAAATAAATAAATATGTTGGGACATTAACACACAGCACCATCTAGTTCCATGGTAAGCTACGAGGCTTGTGTTATGGATACCAGATAGTTGATACACTACACATATATATCTATATATACATAAAATGCTTTGTCCTGACTGACTGACTGATCGATCAACGCACAGCCTAAACCGCTGGTCGTAGAAACGTGAAATTTGGAGGGCATATTCCTTATACAATGTAGGCATCCGCTAAGAAAGGATTTTTCGAAATTCATCCCTTAAGGGGGTAAAATAGGGGATAAAAGATTGTATGAAACTCTGTTGTTCTTAACGCAAAATGCACGTAAAGTGGTATTTAGCTTTAAGATTAAAAATAAGAAATGTATGTTTTAGATTTTTTTCGAAATTCATGCCTTAAAAGGGTAAAAGGGGGTGATAAAGTTTATATGAGCAAACAATTTTTTATGATCAGAATTACTTGAAACTTGGTGTTAATGTTCTTCAATACAATTTAATAAATACGTGTTTTAGCATTTTTTGAAATTCATTCCATAAGGGGGTAAAATGGGGGAAGAAAGTTTGTATGAAATTCTGTAATTGATGCACGGAAAGTGGTATTTACCTTCGAAATGAAAAATAAAACAATACAAATATCTTTTCTTTTCGAAATTCATTCCTTAAAAGGGTAAAAGGGGGTTGTGCTGTTTATAAGGAAAAAATTGTTTATGATCAAAATTACTTGAAACTTAGTATTAATGCTATTCAATACAGCTAAATTGTATTTTATTATTATATGTCCTTTATATTTTTTTCAAATCCAGCCCCTAAGTGGGTAAAACTGGGTGGTGAAGTTGGAGTTGTTGAATATATTTAAACAGAGTAACATAAGTCAAGTTCTCCGTAAGTGCACACTTACTGTGTGGATATAAAGTAGAGAACGGAGATTATTCCAATCCCAAAGAAAAATTATGTATAACTTCTCGGCTGGCTACAGCAGCGACAACTATAATGGACCTAGAGCGCGAGAGAGAGAACCTAGGCTAGAGAGTATCCTGTTAACTGTAATGAAAAAGTAACTGTATTTGCTGGATGTTTTCGGGGGAATCAGAATTCATACCTCGAGTACCACTGATAACTTCTGACTACGCCCTTGAATTTAATCAATTATAATTCCTACTTAAAGTTTGCTTTGCAATGACCATTAATGTATCTCAGGGCCAGTCGTTAAAAGTAGCAGGCGTAGATTTAAGAGAGGATTGCTCCTCACATATAGATAGACAAAAAATCCATCAGTGTGGTATATTTGTGGTTGGGTTTTTAATGTAGACATAACATGTAAATTAAATGGAAATTAAAACTGAGTAAATTTTTATTCCACGCGAGTTTAGCCGCGAGGAAAAAGCTACAGCACAATTGGCACTTTATATATGTAACTTAAAAAGAAGGAGAGGCAGGGAGACTGTAAAATTCAGCTGTACTTAGCATTGGGTCTTTAAAAATAACGTATATGTTAGCGGCTAAGCGGCTAAGTTAGCCTATTAGTATGTTAGTTAAAAAACCATATTAGCCGTGTTATATGATTATAAAGTCACATTGTATGCGATTGTGTCATTGTACTCTCTTCCACTAAGTTTGGAAAGATGTAGTAGAAAAATGAGTAAAAAATACAGGTAGTGGAGCTTACTAAATACCTAATATAAAAATTTATTTACAGAATATGTAATCTATGTTTAACATCTTTTAAGATACTGGTTATATCCTTAAGAGCACGAAATATTACACGAACTTATTTTTGCAAATAATAAAGTATGCGTAGCGAAAAAGTTTATTTCTTCCTTAATTCGATCGCGGGCGAAGCCGCGGGTTCTGCTAGTGTTTAAATACATACATATTATAAATATGAACATCCATGACTGGAGTACAAACATTCGTGCTCATCACACAAATGAATGCTCCCAGCGGGACTCGAACCCGCGACCACTGGCACAGCAAGTACAAGTAGGGTCATTACAAACTGAGCCAAACGTGTCATCAATGTGTAGTCGTATATATAAATAGGCAAAGACATTTTCATATGCGAATTACTTTCAACATGATTACCTCTTGTTAACATTGTAAATGTAAAGGAAAACATCGTGAGGAAACGTGCATGTATAGAGGAACTCAACTAGTTTTTAAAAGACATGCATAGTTTGTCAACTCAGACTTGGCCAGCGTGGTAGACTATGGCCTAATCCCCCTCGTATTGAAGGCAAGCCGATGTGTAATATTTGTGTATGAGACAGCATATTGTGTGTAATGTTTGTGTATGAGACAAAAAATGTAAAACATTTTTCATCTATTCTACTTGAAAAAGTTTCAGATAATTTTTCACGAAAGTTTCAGTGCAGACATACATCTCAGCTATGAACAAAATGGTCACCAAGAACACATAAATAAAAAAACTCGCTAATATAATTTATTGAAACTGCGTAGAAAGAAAACTTTGCACTTGATACTTGTATTGGATTCTTAGAAAAATTGCCTTTCTGAAAGTGGAATGCGAGTTGACACGGGTATAGAAATTATAGTTTTACTTGCTTTTATATAATATAAAAGTTTTCCTTGAATACAATTTATATTGATATTTTGAAATTTGTTAAATTTTGTATCCACCCATGTAATAAGTTCATTCGTTTATAAAAATATAACGTAATACTTTTTTTAGATTTCGTGAACGTTTAATGTTTTAAATGAAACTATCTTGTGACTTTATCGCGATTAAACTACTACTACTACTAGCCTATTTGTTATTCTAATTTATGAACTATATTATTGTAAAGTTTCATTAAAATCCAATCAGTAGTGTCTGTGTACTAAGCTGTATAAGTTACTATAGTTTTTTAACTATCCCACGGGAACTCTTCAATTTCCCGGGATGAAAAGTATCTAAAATGTTTACCGGTGATTTAAGGTACCACCATGCAAAATTTCATTCAATTCGGTCAAACAATTTCGGAAATTAACCCGTACAAACAGACACTGAAACAAAAAATTGCAAAAATCCGGATATGTTCTATTTCTCTCCTTACATCCCCCTGGCTCGGTTTTTAGCATTTTTTTTCTATGTACAGACATTCGGCCTCTACAGTTTTATTACATGTATAGATTTTGATTCCCGACGTTTGAAATTTACAGTAAACATGGTCACGGGATAATCTCTTCCTAGAGATTAGTAATATCATAAAGAGGCAGAATTTGTTTGTTTGTTTGGACGCGCGAATCTTAGAAACTACTTATCCGATTTGAAAAATTATTTTTATATGAGATAGCCCATTTATTGAGAAAGGCTATAGGCTATATATCATTTAATAGTCTATCTAATCCATATTAACGGTAAAAAGGTACCGAGGAATGAAGCCGAGCGAAGCAAAGGTGAGTTGCTAGTACAATATAATGTAATAAAAATATGAATTCTAAAGTATTTTAAACATAAAAATACAAAATGTATTAAAGAATCAAAATAAAAAAGGCAAAATGAGATTTTTACACTTAATTAATTTAATTTTTTATTATTTTTCTAGATCTTAATTAATTGATAGACGAATCGATTTAAATAGAGCTAGCTCCCTTGAAGCACAGGTTGATATAGAGCAAATGCTATGCTACTTTGTATCACTACATAGTATAAAACAAAGTCGCTTCCCGCTATCTGTCCCTATACATGCTTAGATCTTTAAAACTACGCAACGGATTTTGATGCGGTTTTTTTTAATAGATAGAGTGATTCAAGAGAAAGGTTTATAAGTATAATACATGCATAATATAGTAGAGAAACACTGATAATTTTAGCTAGGGTGAGTCGCTAGTTAAAAATAAGAAGTAGAAATTACCTTGCATATAGAAACTTGAACTGAAGTTATTATTTTTTATCAAATGAATATACATACTCATAGTATAAGATCAGCCTTTTGAGACACATGAAAAATCAAAATTCAAAAAGCAACAATAAAGGACCTCCTTTAAATGAACTTAAAAAATGAAAACAAGATGAAAAACGTAAAGCAAATCTTGAAATATAATGAATGAAATATGTCGCTTATATCCTACATAATAGAAAGCATAATGAACCTTATGTAATAGAAAATAGAGTGTATTCGTGTATTTTATAATTCACATGGCATCAAAAGACTCATTCCGCTAAAAGTCCTTTGGGCACTATAATAAAAACTCGTCGAAAATTTAAAAAAAGGAATTTTACTCTCCCTACCCGCCTAATTACGTCCGCCGTGTCGCCTGCGAAGTCGCATTTTTCGCTATTATTTTAGGGAGTTCCGTACTACGTGTACGTACTTGGTTTACATTTGAAATTTAATGTTACAGCTTAAAAATGTATGCCTCAAGAAATATATATTATAAACAATTAAGAAAAAATAGTACAAATGCTAAGCTAGCCTTTGCCCTGCGACTCCATTCGCATATTAATGTATAAATATTCATCCTAAGACACAGCATGATGTTAGTTATAAAATAGGTAAAAATGTTTTTCAAATCAGACTTACTATTTTAGATATAAGCGCATTGAAACCAAAAATGATTGCCATCGTGTTAAGAGGCGCATACACGCCCGTGTGTATGTTAATACGTCAAAATCACGTAGAAAACATTATCTATCTATCTAATATACGAATATTTAAACGAGCAATTCTTGTATATTTATATCTTTATTTATTTATTTATTTATACCAGCGATCTCGGAAACGGCTCTAACAATTTCGCTGAAATTTGGTATGTGCCGGCTTCGGAGTCGAAAAATCGGTCTAGATTAGTCTCATGTCTGGGAAAACGCGAGTTTTTGAGTTTTCATGCGGTTTTCTGTTGCATCATTCTACGCAGATTATGGTCAATAACTTCTTACACTCAGGCATAAGCATCGTGTTCAAGTGACCAAGGTGCAAGATTAACAATCATAGGTGTATCACAGATAGAATCTCGATCTGATACAAAGTTTTACTTTCTTTTTTTGTATTTATTCAAGTTTCTAGTTTTTTTTATCTAAAAAGTACTATATAACAAAAAAGAACTCTTATATTATAACGAAACATGCAAATAACTTGATAATTTAGGTACATATTGTCTTGCGGTTTATACCAATTAAAGTTTCCAATTCTAAGCTGAGATTTTCTTGAAAAAATAACCAAATATACTTGGTACGTCCTAGTATTCGAACCCAGTATATTATTTACCAATAACTAAGAGAGCCTGCAGAATAAGTTAAATTAAAGTTAAAACATTAAAAACGTAAAATTATATGCAATTTTTCCTACTCTTGCTTTTACTTTAAAATTGTTTGTATCGACGTGATCTACATGTAATATGTACATATGTGTATATTTTCATATTTTAAATATTCATTACTAAAGTAAATTACATAAACAACTATAGCTTTATAGATATGATAGATAAAAAAACCCATGGTTTTTTTTTTAACTTGCTTTTTTTTCAAATATACCATAGTCCATATCTGTACATGCATCAAGGGATAAAGTCAGCGTGTTTTTAACGCGTTACTCCATAAAGATGTGCGTTTGCGTTTAATTATTTAGTATAATGTGGCTAATCGCGCGTTATGTTTGCACCACCCATAATAACACTGTAACAAAATATTCTTTAATAGGGTACGTAATGAAAATTTAATTCTTCACATATGTCACAGGTACTAAAAAATGTATATTTTTATTAATTGTACTCGTACCTTGAGTTTCTTTTAGTACCTAACTTTATTTTCCATTTTCACCTCCTTAAGGGATGATTTCCGGGATAAAAAGTATCCTATGTCCTTCCCAGGGTCTCAAATTATCTTCTTACGAAATTTCATCTAAATTGGTTCAGTAGATCTAGAGATTGGCCCCTACAACTTCACAAACTCACAAAATCACAAACTTTACCTCTTTATAATATTAGTATAGATGACTTACCATCTTTTCCCTTGGGTATATAACCAAGGGAATATCCCTATTTACGTTTCATTTAAAAAGTAGTAGTTATTGTAAGTGTAATTTAGGAGATAGACATATGATATTGCGGACTCTGTATAGGTCTTTTTAAGACCTACAATTTTCTAGTACATTGTTTTGGTGTACCTACATGTAATCTCTTAAGGTATAGCCAGCGTTGGCCATGTTAATTTCTGAAGACAACTCGACAGAACCAGTTCTCATTTTTTTCCCGTGGGAATGAAAGATTTTCCTTTAGTAAAAGTTATTCTAAATGTTGACCGAAGTAAAAAGTTAAAAAAAAAGGTTAAAATAGGATTAGTACTCTTGAAAGCGAAACGTGAAACTCACACAGATATACAGATGAACAAATAAAAATTTCAATAATTTTGGCGTCTACATTCTAGATACCTAATATATTTTTATGTAAAGATTTTGTTTTGCTAATATTTTATTATATGTATAGATAAAAAGTAAAGAGTAAAAGTAAAAAGGATTTTTCAAATCAGATTAGTAACGCGTTCAAACAAACAAACAAACAAACAAACAAAACAACTGCCTCTTTATAATAATAGTATAGATTTCTGTCTGGACTCTATTCAAAACCTGAAAGACTATTTCCGTCAAACAATTTTTATCGTTTTATAAAAATTGATATAAAAATATCAGCTTCCTAAGAAGAAAAAACATTTATTTTTCTTTTAAAACCATATCATAGATAACTGTAATCTATATTAGAAATTAATGTAAATATATAGTTTTGTGAAGTTCTTTCCATTTATTATGAATCTATTACTATATATTTTGAAACCGGCCCAACTATTATTAGGCTGTTGACCTCATAACAAAGTTTTTGTAGCATACAATATTATGTGACATAATGTCGCAAGTCTTACGTTTAAGATACCATTATATTTTATTTTATTGCTTTAAACGTTGATTAAAATAGAGTTACTTTACTTGTAATATTTTTTCTTGTATTGAAGAAAGGCGTAAAAAGAAAATAACCATTGAGAAAAGGGTCGTATTAATACTTTTTTAGGTTTACGCGAGTATGTGACATTTTAAATGAAACAATCTTGTGATTCCGAAATGTTTATCAATAATAAAACTAGCGACTCACCCTCGGTTTGCTCGGGTTCATTCCTAGGTTGCTTGCCCATACAAACTTGCATCCCCATTTTTACCTCCTTAAAGAATGATTTTCGGGATAAAAACTATACTATTTCCTTTCCAGGATCTCAAACTATCTTACTACCAAATATGATTTAAATCGGTTCAGTAGTTTCAGAGCTTATTTGGTACAAACAACCAAACAAAAAGAGAGCCTTTCCTCTACATAATATTAGTATAGCCAAGTAAATCATTCTCAAACTCGGGTCTCAAATCGTATCTGACACAAAAGTTATATGCGAATCTGTCTGAAATAATTTTTATATAATCTCTATATATCGATAAGAGACGGGAAAATCTTACTAGTTTTTAATAATAATAATAATAATAATAATAATAGCCTTTAATCAGAATAACTTAACCTAATAACATTTTTTTAAGCAAGCTCAAAAACTTAGGAAATTTAAAATTTAAAACTTATTCTAGTATTTGCTGCTTTTTTATATGTTGCAGATCTGTTTGCCAATCGGCAAAGGCCTCCTCCAACCTCTTCCATTCTGACCTTTCTAGAGCCACTCTGTTCCACATCACTCCTGCCACTTCTCTTATATCGTCATCCCATCTTTTTTGTGGTCTGCCTCTTTTCCTTTTGCCTTCCCTGGGATACCACCTTGTCACCTTCTTACTCCATTTGTTATGACCTCTTATTGTGTGCCCTGCCCATCTCCATTTGAGTCTTTTAATTTTCTGCACTACGTCTATGGTTCTTGTTTTATTTCTTATGACACAGTTTTTCAGTCTGTCTGATCTTTTGACATTCAACATGCTTCTTTCCATAGCATATTGGCATGTTGCTAGTCTTTTTGTCATTTCCCGAGTTAAAGTCCATGATTGGCAGCCATACGTGAGAACGGGTAGTATGCAGGTGTTAAATAGCTTACTTTTGATGTTTATATGGAGTTGTTTGTCTTTCATAGCCTCCTTTAGACTCCAGTATCTTCTCCAGCTGTTCGTAGTTCGTAGTTCAGTGTAGTTAAGTTCAGTGTTTTTTATCTGTATCGGAGTTTTCTCTCCATTTGTCATCATTCTAGTCTTTTCTGGGTTAAGTTTTAGTCCTACTCTCTCACTTTCTATCGCTAGGTCTTCTATCATTTTAGAGATAGCTTCAGGTGTTTTGGCGAATAGCACTATGTCATCAGCAAACCTTAAGTGCGTCAGTGATATGCCGTCTATATTGATCCCAAGATTTTCCCAATTGAGTTTTCTAAAAATTGATTCCAGTACAGCCGAGAATAATTTTGGAGAAAGTTACTAGTTTTTAAACCACATAAAATCCACAAACCCGCATTTAACCAGTGCGGCCTTTACATAGAAGATAGACCTGTGCCTATCAGTGAGACCTTGAATATTATAGTTATATTATTCTACATCTACCTATATATATATATATTTATGTTTATTGGTCCACAAAACAAATGACAATCAAACACATTAAATAACAATTACTTACAAAATTAATATGCATGCATTTACAAAAAAAACTCAATATTACAAAAACGAGATTTAACCTACGGTAACAATGAGGAACGGCGTTTATTTACTAATAATAACAAAAAAACTAAAAAAGTATGAATTACTAACAATAGTATATATATATATATATATATATATATATATATATATATATATATATATATATATAGGTAGATGTAGAATGAGTCAGAAGATATTATGCTATTATAAATAGTAGCGATATATATAAAGAAAAGTTTATGTTTGTGTATCAAGCCTCAAAAACTTATATGTAAAGTTACTTGTTTTGACTGTTTCATCAAAGTTTAAATTAGAGTACTTTAACTGAAGGGTTAAAGTTTTGACAGTCTATTCCCATAACGACATAATTACCCCCCAAAACAACAGTTTTTAAAATAAGCCCCCAAAGATGTTTGTATGTGAAGTGTATGAGAAGTCAAAATATTTCGGTTTTAAAAAAAAACAGTTCGACCGAAAGAGGCTGCTAGTATTTTATAAAAGTTATTTTTAAAATAAGTAATATTTGTAATAAATGTACGGACGGAATCATGCAATGAATATATTTGCAGTAAAGCATTTTCAGTATTGCTTTTATAACGTTGATTAATGAACGTATTTGATTTACTGTTGACTATCAAAATGAGGCAATTATTTGTTTGGGATATTACACTATTATATAATACTTTGGCTGTATACTTTACGATGTTCGCAAAATATCGACACATGCATGGAAAAACATTAATTTAGTGTGTAGAAATTTGAATTTGGATATTAATTATATGAGAAATTAGTATTAAATTATGTTTAATTTTTGTGAGTATGTTTACTATGCGTATGTGAAATACCTCGAAGGTCTAGCAGATAGCATGAATAGTTCCAGATCCGGAGAACCTGGGTTGTAATCTGAAGTGTGGCATCTGTTAAGAAATTCCCACTAACAGCCCAGAGTTGGGAATTTGGCGGTATCTACCCGTGCCTCGAAGAGCACAGTGACCGGGAGGTCCACTCCCCATCCCTCCTTCCTCCCTCCTCCCCTTCCCTCCTTCCTCCCTCCTCCCTTCCTCTCCCTCCCTCCCTCTCCTGAAAGGCCGGCAACGCATCTGCAAACCCTGCAGTGTTGCAGATGTCCATGGGCGGAGGTGATCACTTCCCATCAGGTGAGCCTCTTGCCCGTTTGCCCCTTTGTCCCATAAAAAAAACATATATTTTAAAATTTATAGTCCACTTAAATATTTATAGTGAAACAAATATGCGCACAAACAAACTTCAATTTTCTTCAAATTATTATTTATTATTATGTATATTATGGTCGAATTTAAAACACTCGTACGTATAATTATTCATACAAAACTTAATGTGAATTTGTTACAAAAAGCACTTAATTACTACACTAAAAAAAGTCGTACATAGAATAGCTGTTAGAAATCTTGCTTTCCCTCGCTAAATAACGATGCTTATGTTTGCGCGAAAAACGAGGCAGCTGTTCGCTCTAGCAGATTTGAAAAGATGAGGTGTGAAATTCTAGCAATGCCCCTTAACCATGGGTTTTAACTACAAAAGGGCCGAACTCCAAAGTCATATATTAGAAGCAGCTTCGATAATAACTTAATTAAGGAATCTTTATAGGTCACATAAGCATAACGACTTTGTCAGTGGCGTGTAGTTTGATAAGTAACCGCTTACTTATAAATCAATTTGTTGATCATTAAATAAAATCACTTTATCTGAGTCAGTATACATAGTTTCCTTATTATACTCGTATAATCTATACATATAATAAAATCGTAACTAAACCGAATCTGTACATTAAATATTTTTTGTAAAATCTTATTGAAATAGTCATTATTATCGATACAGAGGCTGAATCTATAGTTTTTAGAATTTTTGTCTGTCAGGAAAATGTCTCACCACTGAGAAATAGCTAGAAAATTGAAATTTCCCACACGTATTCCTCATATTAAGAAGGCATCCACCAAGGAAGGATTTTTCAAAATTCAACCCCCAAGGGGATGAAATAGGGGATAAAATTTGTATGAAATTTATTATTTCTTGCACATATTTGCATCATTTTTTGTATGAATTGAGTACGGCAAAAACAATGAGTTACGTATTTCAGTATTTTCTAAAATTCGAGCCCTAAAAGGGTAAAATAGGAGATGAAAGTTTTAAATAAACGCATAGGCCAAACACTTACGTTTTGAGACTTTAAATTCCGCACACGTATTCTTCTTGTGACTTAGACATCTACTGAGGAAGGATTTTCCTAAATTCACCCCCAAGGGGATGAAATAGGGGATAAAAGTTTATATGAAACTTTTTCTTCCTTGGCATATTTGCATGAAATTTCGTATTTTTGAAGTTTGATCGCGAGCGAAGCAACGGGTTCTGCTAGTCGATAATAAAACACGGCCATATCGTACCCCATACCATTTATTTATAAAGGGGTTTAATGGATATTCCATTTTAGTTGATTAGATCTGTTTTTGTAAAAAATTATGAGGACACAACATTAACATTTTCCTAAGGAAAATTTTAATAATCCTTAATAGTATCAGGTAAAAAGAAAACGTAAAGATTTTTTGCCGTTATGAAATGAGAATTTTCTTCGTTATTTTAGTAATTTAAATTTCCCTGTAATACGACGAAGTTGTTGCTGACTCTACTTTGTGCTATCTACATGAAAACATACGGTACTATAATTTGACAAATAATAATATCTACTTTATATTAAAAAAAAAAAAAACTATTTAATATAAATACATCTAAAGCTTACAAATATTTTAACAAAAAAGTGCGTGCTTTAGTCAAGTTCCAAACGTTCTGTACTTTTATACAATTACTAACACTTAAGTAAGACACTGTTTATATTATTTTTATTGTTTTGCTTTGATGCATAATAATCATACCAAGTTTAACGTTTGTACCAATAATAAATTTAAAAGAACTTTATCTAAGCCACTCCACATAATTTCCTTATTATATATTTCTTGAAGTATGTATATATATATATATTTGTATATAAGTATCTATGTATCTATGTACGTATATAATATGTATGTTTGTATATGGCATATGTATATATTTATATAATAATTGATATTTGTAGTTTGTACCTACACCGTACCTTATTATTATTATATCTTAAATCTTATCTCTTAAAGAGATAAGACATCTTTTGTATACATGGTATCTGTCTTCTATTTTAATTGTTTTTTGGTACATAAATAAATAAATCTAAGATAGGATAGGTATTCATTTACTTTTATAGGTATCCAACTTAATATATGTACTAGTCCAATAGGTACTAGCTAAATATACAGTCACAGTCAAGATACAGTCTTCAAAAATTAAAATAACAAGAGGTTTTTGGCCAAATTTTTGGGTCAAAAACCCTAAAAAGTAAAATTCTAAAATCCATTTTAGTTTACAAAAACACAAGTTTATATTATATATTTTTATTATACTCTGTTTTCTCTAACTGATATGTGTGCATAGTAAAATTACTCTAGTATGATTTGCGCGACAAACTTTGCTTACGAATTTGTTCAACAAAACGATCCCTCCGAGAGGCTTTATCAACGTGAATGCACAATACAATTGCATGCGTATTTCGAAATTACACCCCAAAACACGACAGCAATATTTTAGCAAATAGCTATACCATGGGGTGGAAACGAAATTATGATCTCAGCTCTTAGGAAACCTTTATGATAGTTTTTTTAGTACGTATGTTTACAATTTAAATGTTGATATGAAAATTTGTCTGGCTCATACATATTATAAAAGAACATACTTTTATTCTTCATATTGAGATCTCAAATTTAATATGTGACACATAAAGCTCATATTAAAATCTATTTTTATTCTTTTAGTACATACTCTACTAATTGAACCTTTGAACCTCTTTTATTTGGATCCTCTTTCTCTATATCTTATATACAAAGTATTATATATTCTTTTTCTCATAGATTAGTAAAATATAGCATGTGACAGACGGACAGACAGACCCTCAATTACTAATGTTATATGGATTAGGTTTTTTTTTCTGTTACAGAACCCTAAAAGTACTTAAGTGAAGGCAGGTCACTAGTATTTTAAAATGTATTTAACAACTATTCCCATTATAGTTAAAGTCTGAGTTAGTTTGATTAAAGCATAATGAATTAAAAAATAATTATACTTTTTAATTTTAGAGTAGTGAAAAGAGCGCTAGTCATTTTGCCAAGAACTTATTAAATAAAACTTTTTTTTAAAGTACCTACGTTCCTTATAATTTTACACCAGATAATGTAATTTCAAGGGTTATATTATTTGTATACCCTTAATTTATCTATGATGTGATTGCAAAAAATCTTTCCCAACACAATAAACATATCTCCGTCTTACAACCAAATCGATAGATAGCGATCGCCATTTGTCGCCACTAATATTACTTCGACGTAGTGACACTGACAAATGAAGACGCTCTAAGCTTGCAAGGCAATGTTTTCTTTATCGAGCGTACTACGTTTTGAAATTATAATGTGTATTATAATTTTGTACTCATCCATTAAGAATGTCTATTTTGATGTAAATTCATAGAATATTAGATAGCTTCGATTGGGTGCGCCCCTAGGTACGCGGATTTTGTTAAAAATTTCATGTGTTTTTATTTTTACACAGAACCCTAATTCTTTTCCTTAAATAAAAGTAGTAAGTAGTACGAAAGTCCCATTAAAATCGGTCCAGCCGTTTCTGGGATTAGCCGGGACAAGCAGACTAAAATTATAAAAATTATTCTGTTTTACAATTATCGTATATAATTTCATATGTATTTAGTATAAAGCTGTTATTTTGACATTACAAACAGACACTTCAATTTTATGTATTCGTATAGACTATTATCAATGATGGCTTATTTTAGTATTATACTAATTACCCATGGAACTCGATGTTCCCAGAAACAACTAACTTATGACATCCTTCCTGTCATAAATTTAGTCTGTTCCAAAAAATCTAATAGCAGCTTTTGCCGTATAAAAAGAAGATATGATTCTACAATCTACGAGTACAATCGCGTCCGAGTAGAAATGTAAAAAATGTATTAAAATGACGTATTAAAGCGTTATGTGAGATAATTATAATACGTCCTTTCTATATAGGTAGGTTTTTAGATTCTTAAATGATTTTAGAGTACCATATCGTCTTAGTCCTAGGTAAAAAAATTAAGAAACATTAGTAGTAACACCGGAGTTTATATCCTACAAATAAACTAGTTTATTTTGTAATGAATTAAAGATACCACTAATAAATATTAGAAAATAATAAGATTAAATTCCAAAGGTCCAAAATGATAAAACAATAATTTAAAAAACTAATCTAGACTACTATCATAAATGTGAAAGTTTGTATTTGTGTATGTTTGTTATTCTTTCACGTTGAAACGGCTGAACAGATTTGGATGAAATTTAGTACACAGATAGACTATGACCTGGAGTAACACATAGGCTACTGTTAGGTTATCTAATAATGCCCCCGAACGTAGCGAGGATATGCTAACAGGTGATAATATCAAAGAATAAAAAAAAACACCTTTTTAGATTTTTTTGCGGATTTATTTTGATATTTGGTTCGCGACGTTTCGAATGTTTTACAGCAACCATCGTCACGGAAGAAACGTTAAAAATACGATAAAATAGTGTTATATAAAATGTCAAATATTCGCATAAATCTAAGAAAGTATTTACTGATAATTATTCTCTATTTTATTCTTATTCCTGTTACTCTCTTATTTTAAGAAATCGTTTTACCCCAAACACAAAACTCAAGACACCATGTGGTAATGCCTTTGGGAATATAAACAAATTAGTTCACCCTCCAAACCATAACTTACGATATATAAGATCCCGCTTCAACCCTCTGCAAAGGGCGGTATTAAAAAAGAATATTTGTTTGCAAAAAAGTATTTTTATCTTTTTATGAGTTATCAAAATCTATGTTTTCAGTTTCCATTTTGAAATATTCTAACGTTTACGTTCAAATTATTAGTTAATGTTATTAAAATATTAACATTAAAACGTTTTTACGAAACAATTAATTCAATGTTTTTACAAGACAATATTTATTATTAGATTATTAATTATGGGATCGTCATAATTATATTTGGAAATACGTTTCAAAGCCTACATATTATATACGTTGCATCGACTTTTTGTATCTATATCAATACATAGTATAAAACAAAGTCGCTTCCCGCTGTCCTTCTGTTGCTATATATGCTTATATCTTTAAAACTACGCAACGGAATTTGATGCGGTGATGCAGTAAGAATAAAGTTTATGTGTATAAAATATCCATAATATAGTAGAGAAACACTGATAATTTTAGAGTTATCTAATGTGATGTCGTAAATAAACACATTTTTTTGCGCTTACGCAATGTAAGGCTAGCTGAACCCTAAGAGATAGATCAAAATATTGTACTACAGTATTGTACCTTAAAAAGGTCTACAAAAAAGTCCGCAAAATGGCATATCTCTATCTCTTAAGGATAACATACTATATCCACTTTACTATATCCAAGCTATTGACGAACCCGAGCGAAGCGAGGGTGAGTCGCTAGTAGTAGATAAAATACAAACAAAATTAAACTTGTCATGGTGGGGGACTCCTTAGAGTCCGGCAATCCAGCCAACTGCCAAACCAAGACGCACTGGGAGGCCGCATACTCCTTTGCTAGCAGAGTGAACCGTGGAAGCAACCCGTGCAATAGCAAGTAGTTGTGATCTGCTTTAGCAGACCTGCCATCAGGGCGTCGTGGTTGAGTGCGTAAGCGATCCTGCGACGCCCTATTAAGACGGGGAAGGTTTTAGTGGCTAGTACAAGCTTTGTTGCTAAGTCCCACATAACCACCCGTATGCATTGCAGGTGTTATGCGTAAACGCATTTCCTAGGTTTAAAAAAAAGGACATAAAATACAAAATGCGAATAAGGAACTATTTTTATTAAAAATAACACTACGTAATAATATATAACGGTCCCTTATTTGTTGATTTATGTTAAGAGTTCATCAAACACAATTTACGTACTCACATACACCCAAAATACGGTAAAAATCATGATCCATATAAATATTTTGCCTGATTGCGACTCTAACTCATGTATCTTCAGCATATCCACTACTCTGGATGTCTAAAATTTATCATACGAAAATTCCGATGATATAAAACGTTTTTATGAATAGTGGTTTATCTTGATTCCTAAGTAAAACATTATAATAATCAATATGCCCATTTCGATTATATTTTTTTTAATGACGACACGTTTGGCTCAGTTTGTAGTGACCTTACTTGCTGTGCCAATAGTCGCGAGTTTGAGTCCCGCTGAAGACATCCATTTGTGTGATGAGCACGGATGTTTGTACTCTAGTCATGTGTGTTTATATTTATAAAATGTATGTATTTAAAGTTATATATGTGTAGTATATCAACTATCTGGGATCCATACCACGAGCTAGCACTACAGGTAGTTTACCATGGAACTTGATGGTGTTGTGTGTTAATGTTCCAACAACATACATATATTAATTGGAACCATTTGCGCAGGAAATATTAAAGCATAATTAGTGTATCTGCAAATACAAGTGCACTTTTTGTTCCTTTCACTCTCAAACTCCAGTGCAACGATAATATTATTCCACTCGAATGGTAAGAGAGACAGCTTCGCAATGACATCATTGCGTGCTCTCCAAGTTACAAAGGAGACACCCAGTTATTTTACTAGCCAATTTCAACGCTCGAACCCAGCACCTCAAGATTTTTAACCGTATATAATTGGCACGAGATGAATAAGATAGTTAAAGATACTTAAATATATAAAACTAGCGACTCACCCATCGCTCTACTTGGATTCGTTCCTAGTTACGTTTTAAAGTTTAGTATAGATTTCTCAGAAATTAGATATTTTCCTGTAGTAAAAAGTATATGTTGACCCGGATACCCAGCTGTCATCATACCAAATTTCATCAAAATCTGTCCAGTGGTTTTCTCGTGAAGCATTCCCAGACAGACAAACAGACAGACAGACAAAAATTCTAAAAACTACAGACTCGGCCTCTATATCGATAAAAATGACTATTTCAATAAGATTTTCCAGAAAATATTTAATGTACAGATTGGACTCAGTTAGAATTTTATTATATGTATAGGTAAAGGCCACATTCAAATTCATTAGCTCCATGTTTTTACCGGAGGACTAATGAGGAAAATCGGGTTGTTATTATACTTTGGTGTAATCCTATAAGTTTATAAAACCGAGCTTCCCTTTCTGTTTATTTGTTGACAATATGGCTATATGTATGTACATAACATATACTGATATGACGACACGTTTGGCTCAGTTTGTGACTACTTGCTGCGCCAGCGGTCGCGGGTTCGAGTCCCGCTGGGGGCATTCATTTACGTGATAAGCTCGAATGTTTGTACTCCAGTCATTGGTGTTTATATTTATAATATTTATGTATTTTAAATTATATATGTGTGGTGTATCAACTATCTGATATCCATAACACAAGCCTCGTAGCTTAGTATGGAACTAGATGGTGCTGTGTGTTAATGTTCCAACATATTTATTTATTTGTATACTCGTATATTATTGAGCTTGCTTTCATGTGCCAGAGCGAGCATTAAAAAATATGTTAAACGTAATATATAAAATGTATTCAGCGTAATAATATAATTTAAACTTCTTATCATCCCACTAAAGGACACGGTTTTCTCCTTAAATGGAAAAACTAGGCCAAAATCGACTAATATATGCGACTTAAAAGTTACTTCCCCTATTAAGACTTTATCGAGATTCGTGCATGGAAATATCACATATACCTGACACGTTTCTTAATACCCTGTTTGATTTACTGTTCTGTTTATTTAATTTCTAACTAGTATTCTAATTAAACTAGCAAAAAAAAGCGACGTCGTATGAAGACATTCAATTATAGCTTTCTAATCAATGTATTGAAATAATATTTATCTAGCCAATATCACAAGGTCTACGCCGTAAAAAAACCTAATTAACAGAAGGATATCAGTGGAATTGATTTTTGTTGTTAAGGCTTCAGATACATGATGCAGATCGTCTCCATGCATATGAAACGTATGCCTCATATAAATACTCGTATGAAAAAAAAAAACGAATTTTTGACTAAAATTTTTTTTTCTTATAAGCCTACGAGTATAAGTGTACTTAATTTACTCGTTGGTATGTATAAATTAGCTACAAAATATCGAATTAATACCATATTTTACAGTGTGAGAGAGGGAGAGAGAGACATTTAGGTTACTCCTTATCCCAGTACACTAAGTAATATTACTCTGTTAAAATTACCATCTCACCTAATAACTTAAGATTTTGATATTTTAGTAAAATTTAACACCTCCTGGATAATTTCTAAGAAATTAATTTCTCTAAATAAGATTCTCAACGGGTTAATGACCTTTAGAAATTTAATAATCAAAAATGTAGTATGAAAAAATAATAGCTAAAGTCTAGCAAGGATGGATGGTTAATAATTTAGTTAGATATTTTATTCTCGGACTTCAAAAATTACTTTTCTAATCTATGAAACACTTTTGATCGTACATCCTTTCTACAATTTTCCCTCGAGCTTCCTATTTGAAACATTCTTAGAAGCCCTGTTAATCTTTTAATGGAATTTACCCACGACCGATGCCACTTACAAATTATTGGGAACATGGAGAAGATTGCCGTTAGAACTAACTAAGATACACAGTATTGGAAATAGCAAAATTTATTATTTTTTGATTTACTCTAGCTTCTATCTTTTGCACATATGTATATGTTCATATATATTAATGTGACATATATATTAATTAAGTTCAGAGCTTATAAGCATGTAAAAAAATGGCGAAGAAGATCCAGCGTAAGTATATAAGTATGTTTTATCAGTTCAGATTTATTATCAAGTAGATTATTTATTAATCCATACTTATATTATTATAAAATAAATGGGCTATTTCAAAATAATTGAAAATGAAACTTATTTATATGCTGTTCAGTAGGTAAGTCTAGTAGACATGAATGTGAACAAACATTTTGTTTTCTATGATGCTTAAATGTCGAGTTATGTCTGTCTGTACTTTTTGTTTGCTATTATTGGAATCAAAATGTATAAAAAAATCTTAAAAATATTGCTTCATGCATTAAACAGGTTGTTCTAGTCATTTTTTTAATTTATGATAGCAAGTTTTCGAAAGACAGGTGATGTTTGTCCGCACTTGGCCAGCGTGGTGGACTATATCTGATCGCTCCTCGATGTGAAGACCCACGCTCAGCAGTGCAAATTAAAGAGTTAAGTATAAACACTGTTCACAAGAAAAATTAAAACGTAATCTTAATAAATTAGACATACTGTATACAGTGCTACGGTGTCACGTGTACGCGATAAAAATAAATCACATTTCGAACAAAAACTTACTGAAACTAAAAGTGAAAAGTGACATCCTACATTATCTTTCTCTTTTTTCCCTCTCTTTTTAACCGACTTCCAAAAGGAGGAGGTTATCAATTCGATTGTTTTTTTAATGTATGTACATCGATTACTCTGAGATTTATAATCCAATTTACGTGATTCTTCTTTTGTTTGATGCAAAATAGTTGTTATTTAGTCCCATAAAAATTTAACATAGTTTGGCCCAGTAGTTTTCATTTTATGAAAAAAAAATTATGAAAATTTTTGTTTACGTGGATGTAATTGTATGTATGTTCGCGGATTGCTTCTTCGTTCATGAACCGATTTTAATGATTCTTTTTTTGTTTGAAAGGAGATATCTCAAGGGTAGTACCATAATAAGGAAACCAGGATCTGATGATGGCATCTTAGAGAAATCGAGGGGAACCTTCGAAAATCGTAGTGGTGACTAGTGCGCTTGTTAATTTTTTTTCATTAAGTATTTTAAAGCACTACTATTTAATGAAGGTCTGGAGTCCATCTGATGATGGAACCGAAAGACAGTCGAGGAAACTCCTCAACGATTTACAGCAATTACCTGGTGTTTGGGCTTGATTAATTTGTATTGATGAGAACTTTACACCTAGATGGGTTGTGAGTGTCATTAGGGGTCTGAATAAATGGCTTAATCGAATATGTTTTTAAAAATCTTTCTTTTTACAAATTACCTGTTTATTACGTCTACACCAAAAATGGAAAAATAAAAACTTAAAAAAATATAAAATAAAAACCGACTTCCAGGCACAGAAAAGTAAAAAATAACCAAACGGGGGTTTTCATTTAGAATAGATACCTAATCAGATATTTTCGAAGTCGGTGCCAGCCAATACAAATCAAAGCACATCGACTTCGAAAATATCTGATTAGGTATCTATTCTAAATGACAACCCCCGTTTGGTTATTTTTTATCTTCTATTTCATCCTTTTTTTTATTTTATTTATTAATAACTAGCGGCTCACCCTCACTTCACTCGGGTTCGTCGCTAGGTACGTTTTAAATAGATATTAATAGTTATTAGCCAGCGTTAGCCATCTGATTTTTTCATACTTATTATCCTATTCCGGACTAAGAGAAATCCAAAAAATCAAATATCATAAAAGCTGGTCCAGCCGTTCTTGAGTTATAAATGGTGTAACTAACACGACTTTGTTTTATATATACTATAGATATATTAGTGTTCTAAGTACATTATTCTTTTCTTTATTTAATCTGAAGGGAACGTAATAAAAATACAAAACCACTTTACATAATAATCCAACAAATCCAAAGCAAAGGCTTGTATATCCATAGAACAAATGATTTTAACACAAATTATGATAAAAGAAAACCATTTGGTAATCCAAGTGACTTCTAGATCAACTCCCTTAGGATTTAGATGAATTAATTTTCACGAAGGATCAAGGGTTAAAATATACCTTAATTAGCTCTCGTGAAAATTATTTCTGTAACAATTTTATCCTCTTTCATTATTATATACTGGTTTTTGTAATGAAAAAAATTGTATTAATATTTCTTTTGTTATATGTATGTATTTTTATATATTATATTTCACTTTAGTAATATATGGTAAATGTAACCTAATCTAATATGAACTGTAAATGAAACAAACAGATTTGACGTCTCTACATATTCGTTGTGATTCACTATTAATCATTAATGTTTCTGTATGTGTACGTGTGTGTGCGTGCGTGTGTGCATGCGCACGCGTCCGCATGTGCGCCTTTGTATGTGTGGGTTTGTGTGTGTTGGCCACATGTGCACACTTGCATGTGTGTGTGTATATATGCTTGTGCATGTCCGTGCATGTGCGGTATGCGTGTGAATTATGCAATGGCTTAGATTATTATCAAAATTGTAGTTATACATGATTACAAATGAAAGTAAATAAACGTTAATTGATTAAGTATAATGAATGAATGAATGAATGAATGGAATGGATGAATGAATGTTATCCTATGGATTGAATATGTAAAGCAAGTCAATGTAATTTTTAGTAAATCAATAACGTAATTAAAAACTACACTCTATAATGTTTATTAGATTTTAGTTATCAAACTAACGTGCTACGAAAGTTCACATAAAGGCGAATTCTCTCGGCTCTGCTAAGTTAGCGTCGTAAATTTGAGTTAAGGAAAGACGGTTACTTAGAGTTTATGACGTATATGGACACATATGGAAAATGTTTTTGATCATGTTCTATGTATAAATTTAACATGTCTGATTGAAAGACATTGCGGTTTATAGTGCATGGAACTATCCATACTAATATTATAAATGTGAAAGTAACTCTGTCTGTTTGTCTAACTGTCTGTTACCTTTTCACGCTTATTCCGCTGAACCGATTTAGATGATATTTGGTATGGAGATACTTAGAGACCCTGGGAAGGACATAGGATAGTTTATCCCGGAAATCATCTCTTAAGGGGGTGAAAAGGGCGATGAAAGTTTGTATGGGGAATCATTTCTCAAGTAAAGGATATATACATTATATATTTCTTCTGTACGTGTGTTTGTCACCTTACTTCTCCTAAAGGGCTGGACCGATTTGGATGGATTTGGATGGACGGAATCAGAGGTGCGAGACCTGGGATTTGAACCCGCTTCACTCGGTTTCCCAAGTGAGCACGTTACCACTGGGCTACCATTGCCTAGGTACCACATATTACATCTATATTATATATATATATATATATATATATATATATATATATATATATATATATATATAATATCACATAGTCGGTATAGTATAACCATCTTATCTTTTAAATTACTCGAACTCATTATCTCTGTCAAAATACTTAATTATAATACAAAATTAATTTCTAACTCCAGCTTTATTCAATGGAACAGAAATCCTACAAAAACACCACCTTAATAAATTAACGTTGTTATTCTTTTGATCTAAGGCTTTTTATGTAAAACGGAAATTGTTTTTTTTTTAACGCTTCAACAGTATTGAATATCCATTAACGTTAATTAATGCTGCCTAAAATTAATGAAGTAAGGAAATTCTCCACACAATTCTTGTTTACAAGTCGCATCTTTCCATATTCTATGGATTTTTTCACTTTTAATTATTAGAAGCCTCAAATTCCAAATATAATTATTCAAATAGCGTTTACCGAGTACTTTGAATTGAGACTTAATTAAATTTCTAATGGAGACAGTTATCAGTCTTTTAAGCTACTGCTGACTCAGATAGAAGGTTTGTTACAAAGTTAATCTACGCAGTTGTAATTTAAGAACTTAGTAATAAATAAATAAATATGTTGAGACATTAACACACAGCGCCATCTAGTTCCATGGAAAGCTACGAGGCCTGTGGTATGATACCAGACAATTGATACACTATACATATTATATAACTTTTAAATACACACATATTATAAAACATATAAACATCCATGACTGGAGTACAACGAAGGCATCCACTAAGGAAGGATTTTTTAAAATTCAATCCTCAAGGGACTGAAATAGGGGGTAAAAGTTTGTATGAAACTTTTTATTCCTTTTTGCATGAAATTTCGTATTTTTTGTAGTTTGATCGCGAGCAAAGCCACGGGTTCTACTAGTTTCCAATATTCGCAATCTGTTATTGAAGCTTATATTATATTTCTTATCTAAAGCAGATCTTAACATCACATAAACATTATATTTAATGCAGCATTGGAATGTCGACTTTCAGGAACTATCAATATTTATTTAAAACTTAGATGGCTGGGTACTATATCTTATACTAATATTATAAAGCTATGAAGAGTTTATTTGTTTGGTTGAACGCACTAATCTCAGGAACTACTAATCCGATTTGAAAAATTCTTTTTGCATTAGATAGCCTGCTGACTGAGGAAGGCTAAGGGTTAAAATATATCATCCCGGAAAAATGTACGGTTCCCGTGGGATAGTTTTGTGTCTGTCTAGAGACGATGCCTAAGCGAAGAGAGGTTGAGTCGCTAGTTTAACTATAAATTTAACAATTCATGAATTTATCTTAACGATACCCCTTACTCGGATCAAATTCATCAGATAACTTTATTATATTACACGACTCAATTAATACATAATATTATGTATTAGTGCCGTTAGTTTTTAATCCCTGACGCAATAAGAGGGGTGCTATATAACGTGTGTGTTTATGTGTATGTGTATCTGTGTGTCTGTGGCATCGTAGCCAATAAACGAATGGACAGATTTCGATGTGTTTTTTATGTGAAAGCTGACATGATCGAGTTCTCATGACTGAATGTTTTTAGCTATAATTTATAATGACTTTGATATTGTTTCTGTAGAGATTTCTAAAGAATTTTTAATTATTTAAAAGATTTCATCGTATAATAGAATCTATGTCGAGCAAAAACTGCAGTAACAAAATACAAGTGTAATTTAAAATAAATACAAAAAAAGATTTACTCGCGATACGAAGCTTAGTAAAAACATGTTAAATAAAACTATGAATGAAAAAATTTGTATACACTAACAAAAAAATGTATTCAAAAATAAACTTTATTCTCTATTTTTAAGGTACAATTTCAATTCTATACACAAAATCATTGTCCACTTCTGATAACAAAGGTTGAATTTGCATAGAAATAAACAAGGGATGATTTCAGACAATTTATGAACGTTTTGTACGGTAAGTCACAGAATAATATATTGCAGTGGTTTTAATTCATTACAATATATTACTTACCTGTGACGTATAAATGTTATTTTCTTTTGTATAGTATTACACACCATTGAGACCCCATAGTGACATGAAATTCTTAGTATTGAGCGGGAAGCTTTCTTTTTTCCCATATAAATATTGCCATGGGTAATAAATACCACTTTTAAAATAACTTATAAAGTCGATTTTACCTAAAAATAATAATTATTATATAAATAACATGAAAATTCAGTCGCAGGTCACAGTGCTTGTATTGCTGGACTTCAGCAATGCCTTTGGTACTGTAGATATTGATATTATGCTTGCTACCTTAGTTTCTCTTAACATATCTCCTAATGTAATTGACTGGTTTCGTAGTTACCTGCATGGACGTCGCCAACGTATACGAATACAAGATTCGTACTCAGACTGGCTTCCAGTCGAGGCTGGCGTTCCACAGGGTGGCGTGTTGTCTCCTCTTTTATTTTCTATTTTTATTAGCAATATCTGTCAACACATATCTTCTCTCTACCACCTTTATGCAGATGATTTGCAAATTTATAGTCAATCGAAAATTGTTGACTTACCTAATACAATTGACGATATTAATTACAATCTTTTTAAAATTACCACTTGGAGTGAGTCGTTTGGGCTGCAATTAAATCCTGCGAAAACTCAAGTTATAATTATTTGCAGTCCCAAACTCATATCTAGAATTGACTTTAACACTCTTCCACCTGTGGTGTTAAACGGCGTGAGCATACCTTATAGCAAAACCGTTAAAAATCTTGGCGTTGTTATGGATCAGAACTTATCATGGGTTCCACAGGTAAGTGAGGTAAGCAGGAAGATGTTTGCTTCGGTAGCATCCCTTCGACGTTTGCATAACTTTCTTCCATTTTCCACCAAAATTGCGTTAGCACAATCGCTCCTATTACCAATTCTTGACTATGCTGATATCAGTTACCTTGATATTAAAGAGGAGCAATTAAATAAACTTGAGAGACTCCAAAATTTTTGTATTCGGTTTATATTTGGTTTACGTAAATATGACCATGTCTCTGATCTTCGTAAAAAGCTCAAGTGGCTCCCTATCCGTCTTCGCAGAAATACTCATATACTTCATCTTCTTTACTGTATTCTGTTCGATCCGTCGACTCCACATTACCTTAAAGAGCGCTTTGAATTCCTTGGAGATTCCCATTTTCGTCCTCTGCGTTCTGCCCAAAATTTTATCCTTAAAATCCCTTCCCACTCCTCTACCTTTTATGGCAACTCCTTTAGTGTTACAGCCTGTCGCCTTTGGAACTCCCTTCCCCGAAACGTTAGGGTTGCTAAAACCCTAAAAATTTTTAAAAAACGTCTAAAAGAACACTTTTTTACTTTTTAATTTCTTCCGATTATATATATGTACTGATATGTATATATATAGCTATTATCGTTATGTTTATTAAAACACTTCTTGCCTTTATTTTATTTTATTTTATTATATATAATTATATTATTATTTTATTTTATTTATTATTTTATATATAATATTATTTTATTTTATATAGTTATATTGTCATATTATTTATATTGTTTAGGTATACCTCATTTATATATTTATATACGTATATAAAATATCCTTCCTAACTCTGTTATTTGTTCACACCCTTCCACTTCACACTTTGCTATTTCCTACACCTAAAGGTTGCCTGGAAGAAATCGCTGTTTTAGCGATAAGGCCGCCTCTTGTGCATTTTCCTTCTAATGTATTATTCTTTTGTTATTTCTACCTCTTTTGTGTGTGCAATAAAGAGTTTTTATTATTATTATTATTATATATATTTTAACATAATATAAACTTTTAACTGAAAAAATTTCGAGCTTTGCACTTTCTTTGTAATAATTTTTGTGATTTCGTAAATAAGTTAGCATTAAGCAAACAGCGGCTCCGTGAGTACAGGAATTAGTAAGTTAAGAGAAAGTTATATTTCCCTTTTATATACACTAGTGTTCGCCTAGTGGTTGAAATTCAACCGCAGTCTTTATACATAATATATATAAAAAAAAAAAATTACCTAACTATTTTGTCAACTCTATGTACTGCTATTGTTTTCATCACAATAACTAATAACTATAGATGACCGATATTGTCGTGTCTAAATTTCGTTACTATAATATGAGGGAGCTGAGGATTTATTATCCAATCATCGTGTAACGATTAATATGATACCGGTTAAAATATTAAAAAAAAACGTTAAATTATTATTCACTGGCGACTTTACAGTATAGGTGTATATGTTACACACACACATACACACACACACATACACACACACATACACACACACATACACACACACATTCGCACACTCGCACACACGCAAGCAAATGTTTGAAAATCAACGTCTTTTACAGAAAGACGCTTTAGGAAATTAAAAGCTCTAAAGTATCTTAATTTCAAGACAAAGATATAAGTTATTTTCTATTTAAGATGAATTTTAAAGCTTTATATGAAAACTGTTTGATATATTTATTTTGACGTATATTACTACAGGAGATTAATTTAACAAAAAAAAATGCGTGTGTGTGTAATTTACACACGGTAGAAGTGAAACTACAGAAAAGTAACCTACTAGAGAATGACATGAATATAGAGTATTAGGAGTAGAATAATTATAAGGTTTTTTTTTTTATATATTTTTAAAAAGTTTAAAAGTTATTTTACATTTTATTTGATATTAATATACATAACATATTTTTCAGTTATTAATTTTATTATATTTCACTTCCTATGTAATGTATTCTATCTCAAATAATTAAATAAGGCATATTAGGCGTATTAGAATAATATATTTATAGAATATCATACACGGAAAGATTCTAATATTATATTATATTTGTTAGACAATAATAACGGTGACAATAACAACATGGCAATGTATTCTATCTCATTCTCTCCCCGGCTTAATCCTATATATTTATGTGTTTGTCTCTTTTTAGTGTCGCACATCCGTTTTATCGAGTTTCAAATTACAACGATTTAAGAAGTTTCACTTCAAAAATGCATTTTGAATATACATACATATAATACAACGTAACGTGCAAGATATAATAAATAATATGATAAACTAGCGACGTTTTAACGGTTAGTGATTCCCATACAAAATAAACAGTTCAGAACTTTTTGAATTTCCAGGTGTTTTTTTTTGTTTTCGATAAAAAAAAAATTATATTTAAACCACCCCTGACGCACCCCCAACAAAACAAAAAAAGAATTATTCAAATCGGTCCAGCCGTTTTTGAGTTTTAGCGAGACTAACGAACAGCAATTATAATATATTATATATATATATATATATATATATATATATATATATATATATATATATGTAGATATATAACATTTCATATATACGAATATTATCTTCAATATTTATTTAAATCAAAAATATAATAAGTACTCTAAAGTGTTTTACGTCCAATAAAACAAACATACGTTTAAAAAGCTTTGAAGCTATCATACTGTCTTCTCCACCTTAAGCATAAACCCGTTTATTTCACGTCGTATAAGAATTTTAGCATGTCTACAATCTTCAAAATGTTTTCACATAGAGAAGGCAAGGAAATATCTTTTCGACTGTAATTCTGCCCACGTGACTTGTAATTTGGCGTACGGAAACGTTATCAACTACGCTTCTCATACGATCGTGTTTAAACTGTGCGACTTTAAAAATTTCGTTTAATTTTGTTTAAGTAAAACTATGAAATTTTAATTTCAGAAATATTATAAAGCTGAAAATTTGTGTGTGTTACGGGAATTTTTGAGTATATTCGGAATGTAGATAGCTAAAAATCTACATGAACACAATATCGCTTCGCTTCGGATTCGGCTCTAGACAAAAACAAATATATCACACGGGAACGTACATTTTTCTGGGATAAAAAGTAACCTATGTACTATTCCATACTATAATTAAATAGATTATATTCTATGCTCATCCAGATCCGTTCAGCCATTCTGGCGTGAAAGTGCAACAAACGTCCAGCCATCCTCACAAACTTTCACATTTATAATATTAACAGGATTATAATCTCACTTTCTTGTCAAATAAAGGAGAATGTGATGAAATATCAATAAATATCTTATCTTTTTTTCTGCCTTTAGTTTATATCACTATGTATTTTATTCAATCTTCGTGGTTCATAAAATCGTAGCTTTCTAATAATAAAATTTATTTTCTATATGGCAGACTCTCGCTTCACTTAAGCCCATACAGCATAATATTATACATATATTCTTACTATACGGTTATATTTAATTTATTTTATTATTCTAGTTACTGCTTACATCTAAAATAAGTTACTTCGAATTCCACTAAAACTCTGAGTGGTAGAAAAGAAATAAATTTAAATTTATTTTATTTATAGTTATATTACAGTATTTAAAGGTTAAAATTTTAATTTAAAAGTTAAAGAGAAGTTAAAAATTAGATTTAAAACGACATACACAAGTCTCCTAATACGGACCAAGTTTTTATATATATGCCGCTCACGTAAACAAGGCGTAGGCAAAAATACATCTAACTGCGATGTGGTCTGACGTTGCATCTTGACTTTAGTCTTATATTCATTGAAGACAACTTTTAAAATGTCCCTAATTATATGAGAAAGTATATAATTTCCTATTTTTTTATTAAATTTGTTAAAATCTGCTTTAATCAGATACAACTTCGGGAGTGAAAATAATTTAATTTACGAAAAAACTTGATTATTACATGGAGGGTAATATTATGTATTATAAATTAACCCAGAGTCTAATTTAAATTTTAAAGTATTTGGAAAATGTGAACATTTTTTGTAGACCTACTTGCAGGATTCAAAATTATTTCATACAAACATTTTTTTTATAAGAGGTGTACCAGTGGCTCAATATAACTAACACTAATCGAAAAAAAAAGTGAAGTAGGTTCATATCCTGGGTTGTGCAACTCAAAGTTCAATATAAATAAATAAATACACTACACATATATGTATAACTTTATATACAAATATAAACACCCATGACTGGAGTGCAAACATTCGTGCTCATCACACAAATGAATGTCCCCAGCGGGACTCGAACCCGCGACCGCTGGTACAGCAAGCAGCGTCACTACAAACTGATAATGTGACAAACTGATAACGTGTCGTCGTATAAATATTAGCGAAAAAATCAGCATATCCAGAGTATCTAATCTACATTAGTAGTTTTCAAAAGACGTGTGAATTCCACCCGCATTTGGCCTTTGAGGGCTCTTGAAAGGGTCCTTTGAAGTACAAAGATAATGAAATGGCTGAATTATAATAGAGAAGTCGATTATAAATATCGACGACACGTTTGACTCAGTTTGTAGTGACTCAACTTGCAGTGCCAGAGGTCGCGGATTCGAGTCCCGCGCGTGACTGTACTCTGTACTCCAGTTATGAGTTTTGTATTATGTCCCAACATATTTATTTATTTATTCATATGTATATAAATATAGGAGCATAAATTATACGAGTACTCTAAGGTTAAAGCAAGGTAAATTCAGTCTCTTTCCCATGATGTGTTCACCTGGTCGTGGTGGGAGGCTCATTAGCGTCCGCAAATCCAGCTGGGCATGAAGCCAGAAGGCACACTTCGGTTATGTACCATTCGAGTTGCTCCTGGCACTTCTCTGATAGCAGAGTGGACCGTGGAAGCAACCCCAAGGTTATTGTAGTCTGCTTTTGCAGGCCACCAGTCGGAGCGTTGTAGTTGCGTGGGTATTTTAATAAATAAAATTTACTCTTATTTGTTGATATTAAAACATGTTTCTAATCTAAACTAATATTATAAATGCGAAAGTAACTCTATCTGTCTGTCCGTCTGTCTGTCTGTCGGTTACCTTTTCACGCTTAATCCGCTGAACCGATTTAGATGATAATATTTGGTATGGAGATAGTTTGAGACCCAGGGAAGGACATAGGATAATTTTTATCTCGGAAATCATCTCTTAAGGGGGTGAAAAGGGCGATGAAAATTTCTCGAGTGAGGGATATATAGGTATATATAATTTTTAAACTACTTACTTTTCTATACCTACGCATGTACATATATATCGTTTATTCTATACTAACAGTGAAAACGTACCTAGGGACGAACTCGAGCGAAGCGAGCGTGAATCACTAGTAAAGTAATAAGACCGGAAGCGTAATTTTTCCGAAATTAATTCTATTTATAATTGGGAAAATTGCTAATGCCATAATTTTTCAAGTTAACGTCAAAATTATTTGAACTAAAGCTATTATAAGAATTTACCTTCTCAATATTTCCACCACTAAGATGGCTCAATAGCAAATTAAATTCGCTGAGAAAAATGCACGAAAGGCAGACTGGGAATAACCACTGTCGTGCTATTTCAAAGCGGTGAAACATAGCCCTAAGTTACGATACATACGGATGTATATTGTATATCTAGCCGTTTAAATTTTTTACAACAAAAAAAACATAATTTTTTAATTTAAATTCGTGTTTTGTTATTTACCTGCCATTACTTGTCAAGCACAATAAAGTATATTTTCTTAATTTAATTTAAAATATTTAGATTATTCGAATTCGAATGATGACATGACAAATATTATCATATACTAACAACAGTCATTTTCATGTAATACTAAAGTTTTAGTAATTATTATTGTTATCACCGCAATAAGTTAGAGAAAAAGGTCGTAAATAAAAAAAATAGAATTGACTTAAGAGTGTAGTGAACACATTAAATAAACAAATAAAATATATAGATACAAAAATGACACTATTAATAAATAAAATACGAATATCTGACCGTATGTTTTCAGCTAATACTACATCGGGCGACATTCCCCGCGTTTTCTCAACCCAGATTGACACTCTTCCAAACAATCGGAGCCTGCTTTAATCTCGGCTATAAATTCCCTTTATCTCTAAAGACGTTCCAAAAAAGAATTCTTTTGCAAAAGCTTGTTTTGCGATTATGTCTTACCCTAACGTACGTTTTAACTCTTCAATGAAAATTAGACGGTACTTTACTTGTATAAATGTTATATTCTATGTTTTTGAATAAAATTTTACTATATTATAATAGTTTTAGTAAGCTATTATTTTATTTGTTTGATTGTTTGTCTGTCTGTTTCTATTCATTTGTTATTATATTTTTCAAGGAATTTCTGGTACTTGATAGAGCCAGATTTTTCAGGCCTGTTTTTTGTTACTATGGTGAAATAGTGTTTCTAGAGACTATTCTAAGTATCGTGACTGTGGCAGCTCAGTGGTTATGTGATGGCTTGGAAGACCAAATGAAGCGGGTTCAATCCCGGGCCTCACATATCTGATATTTTCATGTGTAAATATTTTTGTAATTGATTTTATTAGGTACTTACTACCTATAATACGGTGAAAAAATTTGGGAAAGCTTCTTACCTGATAAAACATAATTAATTTTCAAAGAATATCAAAATCCGCCAGAGCCTAATAAAAAGAGGGCCCAGCAGTGGGACTCTTAAAGGCTGAATGATGTATGCTAGCCAGAAATTAGCAACAAAACCTCTACTTTACAATTAATTTAATAATTTAAGTGTGTTTAAAAAAAGTATTAGCTTCCGTGATTAAGAATCATAAATAATAATAATTCGTAACGGGATTTATTTAGCGTGTATATTAAAATATAATTTATTTTTACAAAGTAATGAGCTATTTCCTTTTTTCGTTCTTTTTCTAACGTTTCAATTATATAACATGTGTTTGTAAATTTTTTAATTTATTTAAATCTATATACATATATGTAAACTAGCGGCTCACCCTCGCTTCGCTCGGGTTCACCTCTAAAGACAAAAACAAACCTATCCCACGGGAACCATACATTTTTTCGGGATAAAAAGTAGCCATTGTGTTATTTCAGACTATAATCTATCTCTGTGCTAAATTTCATCCAGATCCGTTCAGCTGTTCTGGCGTGAAAGAGTAACAAACATCCATACTCACAAACTTTCACATTTATAATATTAGTATAGATAGACAAAGAAAAAACAGTTCAGTACCTTTTTCTCCTCTGTTTGTCAAACGATTTTCGTTTTTTTTTATTTAGTAGCTATTGACGAGCTTTAGTGTTATCAATATAAAATTTTGGAAACAGTTCTTTTTATATAAATAAGTAAATTCATTTTCTTTAGCTTTTATTCAAATTTTCAGTAATGATACGGCCGAATTTTGATCACTTAACGAACACTAGTCTACCTAAAAATATAATATTTATATAGATAATGCAGTAACGAAAACTTGAAAATTGAATACATATCCAACTTAAATAACAGCTCAAGGCACAATTTGATGATACTTCAACTCATGACGAAAGGAAAGCTCTCGTTTCGAGTGTACTCTCGAATGGGTACATAATATGACGAACGGCACATTTTATTTTTATTTAGATACTAGCGGCTCACCCTCGCTTCGCTCGGGTTCATCGCTAGGTACGTTTTACATAGATATTTAAATTGGATATGAATATATTTGTAACATATACAAAAATATGACGCCGTGGTAGCCCAGTGGTAACGTGCTCGCTTGGGAAACCGAGAGAAGCGGGTTCAAATCTCAGGTCTCGCACCTCTGATATTTTCATGTGCGAATCATTTCTAACATGATTACCACTTGTCTTACGGTGAAGGAAATCATCGTGAGGAAACCTGCATGTCTGGGAGAACCTAATAAGTTTTCGAAAGACATGTGAATTCCGCCAACCCGCACTTGACCAGCGTGGTGGACTACGGCCTGATCCCCCTCGTATTGAAGGGAGGCCCGTGCCCAGCAGTGGGAAATAGGAAAAAAGGGCTGAATACATATATGAATATCGAAAACTCAAGACCAGTCCACATTCTACCGAAAACCTATTTTTATAATAAAACAAAAACAATTCGCTTTTACGACAAAGCCGCTAATTGAAAGTATTTTTATGTAAAAATGGTTTTCACGCGTACAAAATCATTTCCATTTAAATTGAAATTTGCTTTTCGTCCATTTAAGGAGAAATGGTGAGGAAAATTCTGTAATTAACTAGTAATTTATTTTGGAACTGCTTGTCATTGACAATATTCGGTTTAAGTAGATGATTATTGAAAAGTTTCACCACAATTGGATGTAAGATTCAGAAACGTTAAGAGTACAAATATACGAATTAAGTTTATTATCTATATTATTAATACTATAAAGCTGAAGAGTTTGTTTGTTTGTTTGTTTGGTTGAACGCGCTAATCTCAGGAACTACTAATCCGATTTGAAAAATTCTTTTTGCATTAGATATCCAGTTAACTGAGGAAGGCTATAGGCTATATATCATCCCTGAAAAATGGACAGTTCCCGTGGGATAGACTTGATTTTGTCTAGGGATGAACCCGAAGCGAAGCGACGGTGAGTCACTAGTTATTTATATAGATTAAAATACAACTGCCTTGAATAAAGGAAGTGTTATAAAAGCATGTTAAATAGAACTTTATGAATGGAGTCAATATTTCTAATGTTTAATTTATAGCTAAATTACAGTGTGGCGCAAAAAGGAAACTGTCTGTTTCCTTTGTTTGTGATACATACCATAAGGCAAAAATAAACATTTGCATTGTTTATTTAGTACTGCATTAAGCTAAGTTATATAACTGAATTACATTATAACAGCTAAATAATTAATAAAATCATTAATAATAGTTGTACAATCGGAAGAGCATAAGTAAAAGCGCATATTATATAGTTATTGAAGATGGAAATACTGTTTTATAATATTATTCTTGGCTGCAATACAAGCAATAACAAGAAAAAAAGTATTGTAAAATAATCATAGCATATCTGAATAAGATTATAAATAGTATTATTTAATAAGTAATTACAATACAACATATTAGGGGTGGGGCTCATTAGTGTCCGGCAATCCAGCCGGGTGCGAAGCCAAGAAAAGCACCGGGAGGCGGCCTGCCTCGGTGAGCGGTGTGCCATGCGGGTTGCTCGTGGTACTTCTCTCTTCTCTAATAACACAGTGGACCGTTGGAATAACCGCATGGCTGTTGTGGTCTGTTTCGGCAGACCTGCCGTCGAGGCATCGTGGTTGAGTCTGTAAGTGATCTTGCGACGCCCCATTAAGACGAGGGAGGTTTTGTTGGGTTTTAGTGGGTAGTACTGGCTTTTTTGGCCGGTGAGTACCACATAATCACCTGTTGTGTATACAGGTGGTATGCGTAAATGCATTTCCCAACATTAATAAAAAAGGTTCCCTAACCTATCATACTTTATGTGCTACACCTGGTTATAGTCTATCTGTATACAAAACATCCTAGTCCGTCCAGTAATTTCGTGAAGGAGTAACAAATATATGTACGCTTATGCCTTATACACATAAACACATCTATACCGATAAATAAAATTGGAGTGTCTGTTTGCTATATTAAAATAACCGATTTTTACTAAATGCATATGGATGTATACACGGTACATATAACGAAACAACGTTTTTTTTACAATTTTTGTCTGTCTGTCTGTCTGTTTGTTCCGGCTAATCTCTGAAATAACTGAACCAATTTTGACGGGACTTTCACTGGCATCTGATGTAATAAGGAGTAACTTAGGCTACTTTTATTTTAGAAAAAAAATAGGGTCCCACGAAAAATAATTAAAACCAAATTGATTAATTTTGTTTTAGGAAGCAACCTAGGGACGAACCCGAGCGAAGCAAGGGTGAGTCGCTAGTGTAAAGAAACATTAAAACATATAAATAGGTTATACAAATCCTCCACTAGGCGGATCCACAATACATTTATTATAACAGATTAATATTCCTCGGTAAGCACTTCATGCAGTGCTATAAAGAGTACTATAACTTATCTTACTCCTCAGCATATAAACTAGTTCAATGCAAAAATCTAACATTGTGTGTGTGTGTTCGTATGTGCGTGTATGTGTGTGCGTGCGTGTTTGTGTGTGTATGCGTGCGTATGTGTGTGTCGAATATAAAAATAAAGTAGATTTATAATGAAGATATTATATATCGATACAGTTTGAACTACTTGTCTAATATTAATTATAAGTATGTATATTTTACAGTTATATATGTATAGTGTATCAACTATCTGGTATCCATAACACAAGCCTCGTAGCTTACCATGGAACTAGATGGTGCTGTGTTAATGTCCCAACATATTTATTATTTATTAATATTAAAAAAAAATTTAATAATTAAATAAAATAGTAGTAATTTTGAATAAGTAATAAAATTAATTGAGCACGAGCAAAGCCGAAAGATATATATATATAGTAATAATAAATGAAACTCCTAGATGGAAATACGTACTCTAAACATATATAACATGTAACATCGGTACAAAAGCTAGTCTATTTTATATGATACTTCAAATTGAGAGCGTATTAGGTTCTCTGCTAAGGACGTCTACTCAAGTCCTTCCTAATGACACAAAAAGAAGTTCTTACTAGCGCTAATGGGTTTGTTACTGTACACTTAATATTCTATAGCGATATTATTATTATTTATTTGTATATCTGACAGTTTGTCATTTTATCTATACTAATATTATAAAGCTGAAGAGTTTGTTTGTTTGTTTGTTTGGTTGAAGGCGCTAATCTCAGGAACTACTAATCCGATTTAAAAAAATCTTTTTGCACTAGATAACTCGTTAACTGAGGAAGGCTATAGATTATATATCATCCTGGAAAAATGTACGGTTCCCGTGGGATAGATTTGTTTTTATCTAGGGACGAACCCGAAGCGAAGCGAGGGTGAGTCGCTAGTTATACAATAAATGAAAAAAATATCTATGGTTTTTTTTAAATATTATTAAAACAGTTCAATAGTACTTTAATATTATAATAACTTAAAAGCTAATTTCTAGCTTTTACTCACTAAAAGTTAGATATAACTTAGCAATAATAAAAATAAAAAAAAATCAACGCTTACATTAAAAAAAATACTAAACAAATAATGTCCAAATTGGTTAATAAATGACGGAGTTGTGAGGTAACAAACATAAAAAAACATATAGCCGAATTGAGAACCTCCTTCGGTTCAGTCCAACCTCCCTTTTGAAGAAGTCGGTTCAAAATTAAATTGAATGAATGAATGATTCATTTGAAAATTCAATACTTATAATATTAGAGTTCACTAGGTACCATAGATCGAGATAATAAACACCTTAGACGACTACAGCACATGGTTTTTCTTACATCTTACTTTTTACCTCAACAAAAATTGTTCTCTGAAAACCAAAATTTAAGTATATTTATGTAGTGCTAAGTGAAACTCTCAATTTACTTATTTCATTAAAAAAATTAGCAATTATCTAAAAACCTAATAACGAAAACGAAAATTTAGGTAATTTCTAGAAAATCTTTGTTAAAATATCAAATATTCGTAATTTTGATTAATTTTCTAAAATGTTAAGTCGAGATTCTAATCAAATGATCCTGACACAAGTCGGATACAGTAATGAGTCCAATTTTGTCAGAATCACGAGCGGAATGTCGGCAGTTTGAAATTCACTTGCTGATCTCGCGAAATGTCTAACAAACTGATTTAGTACATTCTAAATATTATAGAGCTGAGTCAGATTTGCCATTTCTCAGTCTAAAATATGAACTGTGTTGTATAATATAATCAGTTGCATGCTTTCATTAATTTTACCATATTTTATATTTATTGCCTTATTAACTTAATTCGTCAAAGTTACTATAGCTTTAAGAAACCACACATTTACTTTGTCTTAACCAGACTAAAATAAACTTCTGTATGATCAATACAAAGATTCTTCTGGAAAAAGATGACCCTGCATAAGAAAAACTTAAATATTCAATTGATTAGCTTTTTTAATGTACCACTTTTTAAAATGAGCCTTTTTTCAATACGAGGGATATTTGCCGTAATCCACAAATATACCTAAATGCAACTTAACGAATTTCACACTTTTGAAAACCATTTAGATTCTAATAAAATTTCAGATTGTACGATATTTTCTTTGCTGCATTGTTTGTGTATTCAGCCCTTTTTAAAATCCCACTGCAGGGTACGGGCATCCCATCAATGCGAGGAGATCAGGCTATAGTCAACCAGTGCGGATTGGCGGACTTCATTGTCTTTCGAAAACTTGCTGGATTTTCTCACACATGCAGGTTTCCTCACGATGTTTTCCTTCACCGTAAGATAAATGGTAATCATAAAAATGATGATTTAAGCCGCCTTATTTGTATTCCCAAATCAATATAGAGGTAAAAATTTTGATTAAAATCGTAATATTTAAATTTTATTTCGGTAGCATCATAAATTCAATTAAAGATGGAGGACTATTAAAAAGCCTCATCATTCGCTTCATTTGTAGGCCACAAAAATATATCAACAAAACTCCTTTATAGTCAATGTTTTTCTCGATGTTATGAAGAGGGTGCTATTATGGAAATTGGTATAGGCGAATGCTACAATTTTGATGTTTGTCGTATTTTTCCAATTTCATCCGGATGTAGCCCCAATTGGATGGATTGTTGATTCAGGGAATTAGATAAGCACTTTCTGTTGACTGTACTGATGGAAGCGTTTTTCGGATTACGTTTATCGAATGATTTGTTATTAGGGTGCCATTATTTGCTCCCTTTTGAAGGCGAATCGATATCTTGTTTACGTGATTTTGGTTTTTGTTGTTATACTTAATTCCCCTGGATTTGGACATTGTGGTTCCTAATTGGAAAAATCAGAGTTCGAGGAAGTAATAGTTTTTTTGACTAGATGAGCCAATGCATTCAAGCTACAATATAACGCGGTAAATAGGATAAGATATTGTATAACATAGTAAGTATATTATGATGGTATAAATTTATTTGTATACCATAAGAATTATTTTTAACCATAATTTGGTTAATAAAATAAAATAAACCATTTACTTCAAAACGGTGAAGGAAAACATCGTGAGGAAACCTGTATGTCTGAAAAAACCTAGCAAGTTTTCGAAAGAGATGCTCAGTCCACCCGCACTTGGCCAGCGTGGTGGATTATGGCCTGATCCCCCTCGTATTGAAGGGAGGCCCGTGCCCAGCAGTGGTACGTTAAAAAGGACTGAATATAAGATTTTATGCCAGACTTTTTCAAGACATCAAGATCGTCAAGAACATCTAATATTCTGCTAGTTTCATTATAATGACTTATTCAAGGCTGCTGCTAAAAACAACTTCTTTTAATTATAAAACGCCAAGTGTGCATATGCATTAAGCTAGAGTGCTGTATTTATAGAAGGGTGGTGTTATCAAAAATGTATTTTCAGTCCTAATTATTATAAACGGTACTAGCGACTCACCCTTGCTTCGCTTCGGGTTCGTCCCTAGACCAAAACAAATCTATCCCACGAGAACCGTCCATTTTTTCGGGATGATATATAGCCTATAGCCTTCCTCATTTAACGGGCTATCTAATGCAAAAAGAATTTTTCAAATCGGATTAGTAGTTTCTGAGATCAGCGCGTTTAACCAAACAAACAAACAAACAAACTCTTCAGCTTTATAATATTAAGTATAGACATGTTTACTCTATATTAATCTAAACGCAATATATAATTATAATCTATGTATAAAAAAACATAACGCTTTTTTGTCGTTTGCTTGTTAAAACAATAATACCATTGTAGAGTATTTTATAATGGAAAAAGTCAAATTAAAAATCAAGCTAATTAGCAATTAACAATCCTAAAGTCAAAATCTTTTAAATGCCACGGTAATTTGCTAACCGACGTAATTTACTGGACAAAGCTAGCCCACAGTTTAAAATGTCACTTTGTTTTGCTCTTTTAGGACGGTTCTGATCTGTGTTTGTTTGGGTTCAACCACATGTTGAAATGTGCGGAGCTCTTTTAAACTTATTTTATTTATTCCACACACGATTTATCTATGTGTTTTGTAACGAAGTTAAGATTTAGTTATGTTTAATGAGATTTAGATAAAATATGTTATTGTTATAGATAAATAAATATGTTGGGACATTAACACACAGCACCATCTACGAGTAGTTCCATGGTAAGCTACAAGGCTTGTGTTATGGATACCAGATAGTTGATACACTACACATGTATAACTTTAAATACATACATATCATAAATTTAAACACCCATGACTGGAGTACAAACATTCGCGCTCAATCACACAAATGAATGCCCACAGCGGGATTCGAACCCGCGACCGCTGGCACAGCAAGTGGTCACTACAAATCGAGCCAAACGTGTGGTTAAAATTTATATCTAGTGAAGATAGTATTAGTAATAAGTAGGAAGAAATGTAGTGTATCGATGTTTATTCGCATTGCGTATGAGAATAGTATACATACAACTTGACTTTTGACCGTCAATATTGCTTGGAAAAAACTAAAGTTTATATGCAAATTGACCACGTGATATAGTGCTTTAATAATTAATTATACTTCATTTTTTAACTTACTAAACATGTTTTGATTTGTATTAGCGATGGCGACGAAACGTCATCTTGTCCAAGCAAGTATCGGAATAACGTAAATGACCTGGACTTGACATGTATTCAATTTTTAATTAGTTCTTTAACTACTGTCTAATTCGTAATATTAAAGTTGATTATCGTAATAAAAAAGATACTGACCAAAAGTAATTAAATAAGTTGAAGAATATAAATGTAGCTTCTTCTTCTTCTTCTTCTTCTTGTGCGGCTTTTCCGCACTTAGCAATAGTTGTCTTTTGTACGTGAACTTATTCAGTAAAAATAGCTTTTCTAAGCCTATGGCTATTACAAGAAAGAATTAATCAACCAATAGACACACTCTCGCATTTATAATGATAGTAAGTCCCAATGATGATAGTAATGCCGATGAGAATTGAGTAATAACGAATGATAGCAACTGGAATCTATGTTTGGCCAATGAGGGTTTGAAAATAGAAATTAACTGACTGACAGTCAAATGGAAGAAAAATACAATAATTTGTAAAAATATATAGTACGTTTTCACGGTAACTATAACACGAATAAACTATATATGTACATACATAGGTATGGAAAAATAAATAAACTACTTTGAAAATAAATAAAATATACATATATCCCTTACTTGAGAAATGATTCCCCATACAAAATGTTCATTTCCCTTTTCACCCCCTTAAGGGATGATTTCCGGGATAAAAACTATCCTATATCCTTCCCAGGGTTACAAACTATCTCTATACCAAATATCATCTAAATTGGTTCAGAGGATTAAGCGTGAAAAGGAGACAGACAGACAGACAGAATTACTTTCGCATTTATATATTAGTAAGGATTGGTTGTGTATACAATTAAAACCCTTACATCGTATTATCTCATATCCTTTAACCGTTATAGCGAAACAAAACAAAACGTTGTACCCTAAAGTGCTACCAACATAACATTCTAAATCCCATCCTCGGAACTCTTGCGTTGGCTTTATACAGGGTATTCAGCCGACTGAATTTGTACGAGTTGTCCGGTTGTAATCCCAGGTAAATAGAGCAGGGGATGACAGTAAAAATCGGATGGTTTTCATGTTATTAAATTAGCCTTAAGTTCGATTTTCAAATATAAAATCTAGATCAACGTAGTAACTATTCATATTTAGTAGAGTTTGAATATAAAATGTAGATTTTATCGAAAACGAATAAAGCTTTCATCTGAATGAAGTTGCATTTAATTATCAGCTTATTTAATTCTGAGCTTCTTCAGCGTATGTTTGCCAATTAATGAGAGAAATTGCATAATTTACGAGTATTTTCAATTTTTTATATTTATTATGTAAGGAACAAAAATTTAAATATTTTCAAATTGTATAATCAACAAAATAGCAAATTATTTTTTGTAGACTTCAGTGATTTTATTTAAGGCATAAAACTACTTTTTCAAGAATTTAAATCATTTTGAATTAGTCCCAAAAAGTAGATATTATATGATTTGCTGTTTTATATCATTATATCTTTAGATAAACAAAAAATTGTATACAATTGTGTATTTTCTCTGCACTTACTATATTTTGCTGTTATCTCCTACACTATACTCAGAAAACTTATCCATATTCTACAGGTGGTACTTTAAGCTCTGATCTCGGTTTCGCTCGAACTACTGGATACCTTAATATTATTTATTAGGATAAAAATAAAATGGTCAAAGTCACTAAAATTTATGACCATCTTTACGTTTTCATATTCGAATCATTTAAAATATATCTTAGGATTTATTTCGCTGTCTTTTAGTTAAATAATAAGTTTGAATTCCTAATGCAAAAGCAAGTTTATTTGACTTTGGTTGCTCGATTAGATTAATAGTGTTGGCTTGCTCTATGCCTTCTCATTATGTAGAAGCTGTAAATGAATTAGAAAAATAAAGCTAGGTGAATCTACAGAGAGATGACTCAAATACTTGTGTACTAATAAAATATAAAGAGTGCGTGTATGAATGTGTATACGCGCAAGAAGTAAAACTTCTGTAGGTTATCGGTACTCTTTATGAAGTTCAATTTATGTTTTAAGTAATTAGGATAGGTGAGATACTAAAAATAATGCATATTAGGCATATTATAATCATATATTTATAGAATATCATTTAAGGAAAGAAAGAAAGAAGAAAAAGGAAAATAACAACGGTTACCATGGCAACAAACGTACGTAGATTTTTTCGTAACGCATTCACCAGCTTACCCCCCAAGTCAAGCGTGCGTAAAAAAGTGTTACTTCAACAACTTGCCCTGATTAGTCATTACACTACAAGAATTTCCATTATATTACCCTTCCTGAAAATATTGTATGTATTTAGTGTGTTCCGAAGGAGACCTTTAATATAGTAGTAAGAACTTAACCCATCATCTATCAATGGCAATAAAACGAACACAAACCAGACCAAAAATCAAATATTATATGACAAATAACCAGGAACAGAAAGTAAAATAAATGAAAAGTAAAATTTAACTTCAAACAGTTTCAAAAGTCACCAATATTTTATAGAAAGGGGCGACTATCTTTCTCATATAACAATCGAACAAGCCGCGGGGGTGTAAACTACCCCACATATAATATTTTCTATCGCTTCTCTGTAAATTAGAACCTCGAACACTTTTGTACCTCATCACAAGGGTTTTGTGGAGTATCAGCGTTACAGCCTTTGAAAATTTTGGATTAAATTTGCCATTATAAAATGAACTTTATTGTTTATTAATAAGGTAGCAAATAAATTGTAATCTTTTTCGAAGATAAATTGTACGATGCCTTCCCTTTCAAGTTGCTGGCACGTGCAGGGAAATTGATTTATATCTTTGTGTATCTTTGCAGTAATATGTTAGTTTCTTAGTGGACGATAAAATATCGACAGCTTCTTACGATATTCTCCTATAATAAAAAGAAAATGGTTGTAAAAATATTATTTTAAAACAGATGTGTTGTTTTTCAGCTTCTATAATAGCTTAAAATTTATCTCAGACTGAAAAATTATAAAGACGGAACCCGCCAAAATAAGTGTAAAAGTAAAAAATGAAAGCGTGATTTGTTGTTTAAGCCAAAGGTTAGCGGAACCCTAATTGATCATAATTTTTTAAGGGATCCTCATTTTGGCAATAGCTTAACGCATTCTGCTGTAGTTAGAATACTTTCTTGTTTGACTTGAAAGGTCAAATCATAAATGAAAAATATTAATACTTAGTATTATAATATTTATTGTACCGAAAATATAAACTATTTAATGTGATAAATGATTTTTTTTTTCACATATTAGCACTATAATTTGGCTTCATGTCTGACAACGTTTTATTTAACTCTTGGACGGAACTCGGAACCTCCGTGACCCTTCCACGGAACCCTAGGTTTCCGCGGACCACCATTTGGGAACCGCTGGTTTAAGCTACTAGATTTTACCATACAGATTGTTTATTTTCTTTAAAGAATAAGAGAAATTTTATGTGTACATATATGTATGTATTATTTATTTAATAAATTAAATTTATTGTTTAATTTAAATTTTATCAATTAACTTATTTTTTTTTAAATTAATCTTGTACTTAGTAATTAAATTCTTTTAAAATTCAGTAATGTTACTGACGTGATATTACATATTGTTATGATAAACTAAATTAAAAGAACATTTATCTAATTGTTAACATATGAGTATCTTACTGTATTTATGTTTTTTCTTGTTGGTTATCCTTTAATAAATGAATAAAATAAATAAGTTAACTTAATTCGTTCCTGTATTTCTTCACCCTTTGTAGCCTACTACTAGCGATACTATTAAAATACGACTAGATACTGAGTGTATTTTTTTATTGTCACTAAAAAGATTCACGCAGGAATCGAAGCTATTATCTCCATAGTAGACCATCAGACAAATAAACACACAATACTCTGAAAATATTTATACATACAAAATTGATTTGCATGTAACGTAAAAATTAAATTCAAAAAATACCAAATATTGAATTATGTCAATTCGTTACGAAAATTTGTAATATCATAAAAATATCCGTAATAATTTAGTACTTAATCGTTTACATTCCCCACAAAATGTACGAGTATGTAGCAAAAAATAAGCGTCTTTACCATAATGATTGTTCCGTTAAGGGTAATGCGAGGCGTTTTGGCAAAACGACGAGTCATTTTATAAAAAAGACAAGGTATTTATTACACTGATTTATAAGGCGTGTTGGGTTAAGGATTTCAAATTAGCATTCATATTGGAATGTTTCATTGTAAAATAGTATTTAAATGGAATAAACAATGTTTATGTACTATATTAAAACTTTTAAACTACTATTCCCATAATTTAAATACATGTAGGTATGTATGTATATCTTTTGCTGATATACTTAGGCTTGATTAATTTCAACAAATTATGACGTCTCACCATATGCGTTTTAATTGTGATAATGACATACGAGTAAATAGGGCAAGAAAAAGAGGCAAAAATATTTTTGATAGTAGTTGAAATGCAAAAATATATAACGTATTAGGTATATATTATATAGGTACAACATGTAATACGTAGTGGTCACAAAATAATTTACTGTCATATTACCATATGAAATGTTCGTGATGACGGTTGAAAAAAATATTTGTAGTAAATTTGTGGTAGTTTTCTTATCTTCTATCATATCAGGGTTATCAAATCCGGGCTAATATATCCATGCTAACATATCCATGCTAACATATCCAGGCTAACATATCCAGGCTAACATATCCGGGTTAACATATCAGTGCTATGATGCTATGTTATCCGGGCTAACTCATCCAAACTAACTTCATTCGTGCGAACATATCCGGGCTAACATATCCATGCTTACATATCCGGGTTAATATACTATGCAGCCTAATATATCCAGGTTAACATATTGGTGCTACACATCCGTGTTATCTTATCAGTGCTACTATATCAAGGTAAACATATCCGTGTTAACGATTAACTCAGGTATCATTATCATTATTCATGACGAGATATTATAAAGATATGATATCATATCCGTAATTTAGGTACCTATATCATATTTATACTTCACTATCCTGGTTCCAACATGTTGTTTCTTTAGGCCATATATGGTCGTAGCGATAATATATTATATATTCCTATATATTATTTGGAGATATAAATAAAATAATTATACGCCTTGTTATGTTCAATATTTTACTCGTATGTCACAAAAATATTTATAAAAAAGAAATTAGTAAAAAGGTCTTAATAAAAAATGTACAAGCATAAAAAAGGATGTATATATATATGTATGTACATTATGTGTGTGCCTACATATTATTTGGAGATATAAATAAAATAATTATACGCCTTGTTATGTTCAATATTTTACTCGTATGTCACAAAAATATTTATAAAAAAGAAATTAGTAAAAAGGTCTTAATAAAAAATGTACAAGCATAAAAAAGGATGTATATATATATGTATGTACATTATGTGTGTGCCTACACATATCTTGACCTAGACACTAAATAAATTGGGGTGTGAGTACCAAAAATAATATTTGTTATATAAACATATACTATATTTAATGTAAACAGAAATTTGTCGTTACGTCAACATGTCAATATTATAATGGGAAAGTAAAGCCAAATTTAACCTTTGTGATCAATTATTCATTTGAGTGTAATGCAGCACTTTTTTCGTCGTCCTAACGTATATAAATTGTGGTATTAGGCCTGAGTTTCTTAGAGCCCAACTCATCTTGTTTATTACATATCTTTACACAGAAATGTATGAAAATATTTTATAATTTAGTTATAAAAGGATTTTTGTTTTTGAACTGAAGGAATCTCTCGATAGTAAAATAAGTTCAAGAGAAAATAAGATCATCATTTTGTTCTAATATTTATATTCTATCTATGGCTGCATAAACTGGTACTACTTAGTGCAAGACCCCCACTTTATATGGAAGTACGCACGGGAGTTACGCTTCCTAGGAAAATCACAGTAAGTGCTACTCCAGGCTATCTATACTTCTATACTAATATTATAAAGAGGTAAAGTTTGTGAGTTTGTGACGTTGTAGGGGGTAATCTCTGGATCTACTGAACCGATTTAGATAAAATTTAGTAAAAAAATAGTTTGAAACCCTGGGAAGGACATAGGATACTTTTATCCCGGAAATCATCCCTTAAGGGGGTGAAAATGGGGATGAAAGTTTGGATGGGCAATCAAGTTAGGGACGAACCCGAGCGAGCGAGGAGTAACAAACATACATACACATTCAAACCTTCGCATTTATAATAGTGGCCAAACTATAACTTTACTAGCACTGATACAAACTAATGGAAACCACATCAAGGTACTATAAAATACAAGAAAGAATTCTCTTCAATTGATTATTTTACAGGTGCCTAGCAGAAAATTCACATTAAGCGGGTAATTTTCATAAATACATCCATATTTATATAAAATATATACATTTGCCTCCTGAGTAGAGACGAATTTGACAAAAAAACCCATTATGAAACATTATGAAATGAAAGCTTCAATCGATATGCACTGTTATAAACCGAGTCGATGTCGTGTTATTCACGCAGTATCGATATTTTCATACTTAGCATACACTATGCATTACCCTTTTATCTTCCAACCCGTTGAATACCAGTCATACAGCATGTAGGATAGTTGCAAAGTGCGCGGATAGCTTAAATGCTTTAGTACGTGAGACTATTTCCCGATAATTTATTTGTAGAATCTTCCAAAGAGGAAAAATAACTTAGATGCAACGTAGAAAGGAAATTACATTTGAATGTGAAAAACATAAATGGCTTTTTTATTGTATCTGTTTGAATATTTTTGTACCAAGTAGTGTTATTTTGGGTGAATTTTCGTTAATATTTTGATTTTACTGAAGAACGATGTCGAATTTTATCAACTGGATGCGGTATTCTTACAAATAATCTTAACGACACGTTTGGCTCAGTTTGAAGTGACCCTATTTCCTGTGCCAGCGGTCGCGGGTTCGAGTCCCGCTGGGGGCATTCATTTGTCTGATAAGCACGAATGTATGTACTCTAGTCATGGGTGTTTATATTTATATGTATGTATTTAAAGTTATATATTATGTGGAGTGTATCAACTATCTGGTATCCATAACACAAGCCTCGTAGCTTACCATGGAACTAGATGGAGCTATGTGTTAATGTCCAAACATATTTATTTATTTATTATTTCTAATATTAGGAAGTAGCTTTTGTTCATAGTTGTGCTTGTTTTTTTAGCACAATAAATAATTAATCAGAGCTTAAGAAAACTAAAATGAACACACTGTTAATTAATTCTATAGGACTTGTTCGATATATAATATGGAAGATATGTATATACATATTAACTTCTTCATTGGTTTAGTGACTAGCATGTACGACTGCATATCCGGAGGTCCTGGGTTCGAGCCCTGGGTTGGTTGGGTATAATTAATAGATTTTTTATCAACAAAATCTGAATAACATTCCGGATTTAGGAAGTTGAAGTCCTGAACCTGATCTCCTACGGTTCTAGTCAAATTGTTATCCTGCGAGAGTTTGAGAATGAAAGGAATAGAAAATATACTTGTGTTTGCGCTTATATTTGTGTATTATATATTTACGGTGAAGGAAAATATCGTGAGGAAACCTGCATGTCTGAGAAACCCTAACAAGTTTTCGAAAGACATGTGAAGTCCGCCAATCCGCACTTGGCCAGTGTGGTGGACTATGGTCTGATTGCCCTCGTATTGAAGGGAGGCTCGTGCCCAATAGTGGGACATTAAAAAAGGCTGAATACATATTTACTGCACATACTCGTATGACAAGTCTAAATGAGATAGGATGCCATGGCTAAAATTGGTCAGGAGAACATTAATATTATGTGGAATATATCATAATATCTGTCTTCACATAGAAATCCTTCAAATAATATCGACTCAACTGAACTCTGTATTTTAAGACGTAAAAGAACGAATGTATATGAGAATATCGTTTAATTATTACTCGTATCATAGATATAGCCGAGTAATTAATTTTAAGTAGTTTCCTTATAAAGTCAATAATTAGTGAGTATATTTGATTTTACGTACAGTTTTAATCACTTTGAATGAAATTTACAACGATATTTCCTGCGTGGGTGTGTGTATGTGTGTGTGTGTGTGTGTGTGTGTGTGTGTGTGTGTGTGTGTGTGTGTGTGTGTGTGTGTGTGTGTGTGTGTGTGTGTGTGTGTATGTGTGTGTATGTGCGTGTGTGTGTGTGTGTGTGTATGAGAGAGAGAGAAAAAGAGAGGTTGCGTCTGCATGTGCGCGCGTGAGTGCATGTGGATTTAGATGACATTAAGTACACATATGTACATATAGGCTCCGAAACTACTAAACTGATCAAGATGAAATTTGGTAAGAAGACAGTTTGAGACCCTGGGAAAGACATAGAACAGTTTTTATCCCGGAAATCATCCCTTAAGGGAGTGAAAAGGGGGTAAAAGTTTGTATGGGGAAGCAACCTAGGGACGAACCCGAGAGAAACGAGGGTGATGTGTGATATGTGTTTATAAATAAATATTAATTTACAATATTAATAATATTAATTGTTTTATCTTGAATTTCCGTTGTCTGCAAAACAATAAAACAATATCGCCATAGTTCTACTTGTACTCACAATTTCACGCTTCCCATACGTGTAATGAATGCGCATAAATTTGTGCAACCAAACATTTAAACAATGCAATGCGAAGTAAAAATAAAAATATGGTGTAATTTTTAAATTTTCGCTTCCGAAATAGAAACATTAAAAAATAGTGATTGCATAATGAATTGTACGTGTGGTTTCGTGGGACGTTTGTATCACTGCTGTTTTGCACAATGGAATTCACGGGTTCGATGCCTAATAATTTCACACAATCTTACAAACTTTAGCATTTTTAATAGTATTACGATTATCGCTATATCAGGTTAAAATTAATTATGGACTTGTATACGACAGTTTAAAAAAGAAGGGATGTTTTGGCGCGTGACGCGATGTCTTCGACAATAAAAAATTGTGTATTGATTTTAATATTAATAATTCAAACGTGGTATCGAATAAAGTCCAAGTAAAGAATCCACATTATGGAGAAATAATTATTTTAACTTTAAAGTTAATTAGAAGTTGGTTAACTTTTTAACTGAACTGTTATTATTTATTTAGAATTGAAAGACATACTTTTCACGGTTAGGGATAAATAAAATTATCCCCGATGTGTTTCATTTGTCGTGTTGGGAGAGCTCATCGGCGTCTGGCAATCCAGGCGGGCGTGAAGCAAAGACACGTACTTGGGAGGAGGCCCACCTCGATGGGTAGTGGACCATGTGGGTTACTCTTGGTACTTCTCTAATATTAGTGTGGACGGTGAGATCAACCCGATGGTTGTTTTGGTTGGCTTTTCCAGGGCAGCCATCTAGGCGTCGTGGTTGAGTGCGTGAGTGATCCTACAATGTCCCATTATGATATTAGGTTCTGTTGAGTTTTAGTGGGTATTAATGGCTTTTTTGGTTGGTAAGTCCCACGTAACCACCTGCATATATACATTATATATATTCATTTTCCAACGTGAAAAAAATATCGAACGCACACTTAGCAAAATGTACCAAAAATAGATTATGAATTGCTTTCTTTTGCCAGTCTTGTCCATATGTTGACTTATCTGTATGTTTTATTTAAATGAGATATGTATATGTAAGTGTATATGCTTAAAACTAAACACCTAATGATGAACGACATTACTGTGGAACATCTACTAATATTACTAATAGAAAATAAATAATGTATGGGAGTTACATGTGGTGTCTGAGTGACATAAAGCTAGGATATATGTCATTTTCATACATATTATAGCTATAGTGATTTATACATTTCAACTTATATAAGAATTCTGGTGACGTAATTTAAGATGATATTATCTTTTGTATTTGTCGATTTTCGATCATATTTGCTGGGAAAGTTAGAAAAAAAAAAACAGTTTTTATATAGCATTTGATATGTTCGAGTACAAAGCAATTTGCCACATAATCTTTTAAGATAAAACTCACATATTGAATCTGATTTTGACAAGGGTCAATGTAGAGTCCAATAGAAAATGATTTATTGAACAAGTGACACGACTTCTTTGTCACACCTTATAGTTTTATGTTTCTTATGACTCTTACATATAATAAAATTCTAACTGAGTCGAATCCGTACATTAAATATTTTTTGGAAAATCTTATTGAAATAGTCATTTTTATCAATACAGAATTCAAATCTATAGTTTTTTGTTTTTATGTCTATCTATCTGTCTGTATAAAAACGCATCATAAGAAAACTATTGGACTGATTTTAATGAAATTTGGTATGATGATAGCTGGTTATTCAGGTCAACATATAGAAAACTTTTTATTGCGGGAAAATATTTCATCTCTAAGAAATCTATACTAACGGTTCAAACGTTCCTAGGGATCAACCTAAGTAGAGCAAGGGTGTATCGCTAGTAAATTCCAAGTTTCAAAGCCTTTCTTTTTCTTAAAGAAGTTTTTTCGCTAGACTTATTTAATACTTTAAAGAGAAATTAGAATTATTTATAATAAAGAGAAATGAGAATTATCTTTTATATAGAACATAATAAAATGTAAACAAACCGTTGTTAGAAGTTATTTCTGTTCAATACTTATTGAAATAAATAGAGAATCCTAATAAGCTACATAATTTAACAAAAACTCAACATTCCCGTTTGGTATGACTTGCAAAAAAAGCTTTTTTTTGGGACTTAACACACAGCACCATCTAATTCTATGGTAAGCTACGAGGCTTGTGTTATGGATACCAGATAGTTGATACACTACATAAATATATATTTTAAATACATACATATTATAAATATGTCTGAAGTACAAACATTCATGTTCATCACACAAATGAATGCCCCTAGGGACTCAAACCCGCGACCGCTGGCAAAGCAAGTAGGGCCACAACAAAATGAGCCAAACGTGTCGTCAAAAGTGCTTCAAGGATACTTGTTTTTACAGTAAAAACAAAGTTAATTCATTACACATTACACTGTATTAATTCAGAACTAAACAGGTAATAAACTAATATAAATATAATACATGCTGGTGAAATTTGTGAAGTTGTAAATTAACTCGCTATCAAAAAGTTTTGTGTGAGAAGAACAAACTATTACGTCCCTTTATTACACGTCGCAGAGTTGTAAAATGTTGTCATATTCACTTGCAAATGTCGCCAGGATTCATATTATATAATATCTATATATAATTATTATTTCTATTATATTATATATAGTCAGCTAGCACTGCTGGGCACGGGCCTCCCTTCAATACGAGGGGGATCAGGCCATAGTCCACCACGCTGGCCAAGTGCGGGTTGGCGGACTTCACATGTCTTTCGAAAACTTGCTAGGTTCTCTCAGACGTGCAGGTTTCCTCACGATATTTTCCTTCACCGTAAGGCAAGTGGTAATCATGTTAGAAATGATTCGCAGATGAAAATATCAGAGATGCGAGACCCGGGATTTGAACCCGCTTCACTCGGTTTCCCAAGTGAGCGCGTTACCACTGGGTTACCACTGCCTCATTATATTATATAGTTGAGTAAAAATTATTCTTGTGATACGTTTTCAAACAGACAGACAGATAAAAATTTTAATCAATTTTAGATTCGCTTTCTCTATCGATAATAATAATCATTTTAATAAGATTTTCCAAAAAATATTGAATATACAGATTCGACTCAGTTAGAATTTTATTATAGGTATAGATGAAATTATGGACTCCTACAATAAATTTACTTTCTCTTCAGCACACCTTTTTTTATTTCTATTAATTAGAACAAGGTAAGTCATGTATGTATGTACATATATTAGTAATACAATAAAAAATCGATTTTCCTTGAGCAGAAATCGATCCCATAATCTTCAATTAAAACCTAAAAGTAAATACTAAATACCTAACTAAAAGGACTAAAACATAAACGTTGCTTAAAGAGTTATACTTTAATCAATCATCGTGAGATGGAGCTTTCGAGCGCAAAAAGAAAATATTTTACATCACCCTGTCACATGTCACTACATCGTTTATTTTCTGCAGTTTGAGAAATCAATTCAAGGAATGTTAAACTACATGGTTGGATAGTTTTTTTTTCGCTAGTATCTGCCAATGGATATGCTTGCGAATATAAATGTAGTATTTTTTGTATATTTTTTTCGATATCTATAAATTACTAGCATTTCCCGCGGCTCCGCCCGCGTTCAGATGATCAAAAACCAAATTCTTAGGTTTTACACATTAGTATACTCTTACATTATACATTACTTTCATTGCGCACCGCATGATTGGTAAATAATGGCAGAGATTGTCAATGCCACAAAGGTTCCTCCGTTAAATTGAATTTTTTGTTTTAGCAATAACATTTATGTATGTCTATACCTCTGTTTTGTTTGTTTTTTTAGTTTTGGGCGATAAACTCTCAAACTACGGAATTAATTTTAATCATTTTTTACTAATAGACAGCTATAGATTAACTTAATATATAGCTGATTATTTAAATTACATAATGATAACTTTTCTTAATTAGCGCTAGTTAGTAATATTTTCCAAAACGATTTTCAAAAGAAAGTGTAATAAGTAAATAATTCTAAGCGAATACATTTCTTTATTTCATATGGCTCGGCTTATATGATTAAAGTCGTAAGCATTTTATTATGTCCTTTAAGCCTTTACCTTCCAAGAAAAGGTGTCAAGAAAAAGTGAAAAAGTTGAGGTATAACAGTTCCTAAAATACTTTTTCATAGTTTTTGAGATATGAAATATTTTTAGTTACCCGCTTTGGCAGTTTAACAGCCATAAACTTGTTTTCCATAAAATGTTATAAAATAATATAAATTGAACTTATTTTTACGGTGCAAAAAATGAGTAGGTATTGTGGGAACGTAAATATTATTCGTATTTATTTTAGTGTTAACCATACAAAACACGTAAGTAAGAAAAACAACATAGCATTTTGCTATACGAAACCTAAAATGCGCGAGTTGGATTTACATTTGCCCAATTTTTACATTAAAAGATTAAAAAACATTAACATTATTTACTAAACAATAAAAATTTACAAATATTCTCATTTGAAAATTGTTTCGGCCAACAAAATATTACTAATATGTTACTAATTTATAAAGCCAAAAAGTTTGTTTTATTAAAAATTTAAGCACGGGCAGGGCCGCGGGTAATTTAGTAGTAATTATAGTAAAGTCATAGAAAGGTTATATATGTACATTTTTTTTTTTTTTGGATAAAACTACGTATTTTCAAAACACATGGCGACATCTATTGTCAAATAGCTAAATAACACATAAATAAATTTTCATTAAAATAACTATTTTAATGAATAAAATAGCGCTGTTAATATTTCTTTTAAGATAAGTTTTTTTTAATAGTTTTAACATAATATAAAAGTAAGTTACCTTGCTAAAATATTAATAGCATCATCGTGCTTTTACTTTAACCAGTTTTTGTATTTTTTCTCAGAAATGAGATATTTTCCTGCGGTAAAAAGAATCCTATGTGTTGACCCGGATAACCTGCTATTACCATACCAAATTTCATAAAAATCCCTCTAGTGGATTTTCTGTGATGCGGTAACAGACAGACAGACAGACAGACAGACAGACAGACAAAAATTCTAAAAACTATAGATTCGGCCTCTGCATCGATAATAATGTCTATTTCAATAAGATTTTCCAAAAAATATTTAATGTACAGATTCGGCTTAGTTAGAATTTTATAATATGTATAGATTTGAACACAGGCAGGGCCGCGGATAATTTAGTAATAATTCTAATAAAGTCATAGAAAGGTACATTTTTTTTTGGAATTAAAACTACGTATTTTAAAAACACACGGCGACATCTATTGTCAAATATCTAAATAACACATAAATAAATTTTCATTAAAATAACTATTTTAATGAAAATACGCTATTCATATTTCTTTTACGATAAGCTTTTTTAAATAGTTTTAACATATATAAGTAAGTTGCCTTGCTAAAATAGTAGTATCATCGTAATTTTATTTTAACCAGTTTTAGTATTTTTTCTCAAAAATGAGATATTTTCCTGCGGTAAAAAGTATCCTCTATGTTGAGCCGGATAACCTGGTATCACCGTACCAAATTTTATTATGTATCGCTCTATATCGCTAATAATGAATATTTCAATAAGATTTTAAGTAAAATATTAAATTTACGGAATCGCCTTAGTGATATTAATTATTATAATATTAATTTATTATATGTATAGTTTATTATATGATAATTTTATTATATGTATAGTTACTAATTTATAAAGCCAAAAAGTTTGCTTTACTGAAAATTTGAACACGGGCGGGGGCTCAGGGTAATGTAGTAGTAATTCTAATAAAATTGTAGAAAGGTCATATCTGTACATTCATTTTTTGGGAATTAAAACTACGTATTTTTAAAACTCATGGCGACATCTATTGTCGAGTATCTGAATAACACATAAGTATATATTAATTAAAATAACTATTTTAATGGATAAAATAGTACTATTGATAATTTGATTTGCAAGATAAGCTATTTTTAATAGTTTTTACCATATTTAGTAAGTTACCTTGCTAAACTGTTTACAGATAGTATCATCGTGGTTTTGTTCCAACCAGTTTTTGTATTTTTTCTCAGAAATGAGATATTTTTCCGCGATAAAAAGTATCCTATATGTTGACCCGGATAACCAGCTATCATCATACCAAATTTCATCAAAATCCCTCCAGTGGTTTTTCTGTGATGCGGTAACAGACAGACAGACAGACAGACAGACAGACAGACAGACAAAAATTCTAAAAACTATAGATTCGGCCTCTGCATCGATAATAATGTCTATTTCAATAAGATTTTCCAAAAAATATTTAATGTACAGATCCGGCTTAGTTAGAATTTTATAATATGTATAGATTATTTCCTTATATCTAAAACACCACATGTAAGTCGACTTTTTGCATTTAAGGAAAGTTAAATATGATTTGGTGTTAATTCTAAATCTCAATAAACATTTTTGTTTTGGACGGTTTAGAATCTTTTATAATACTAGCGGCTCACCCTCGCTTCGCTCGGATTCGCCTCTAGACAAAAAAAACAAATCTATCTCACGGGAGCCGTTCATTTTTCCGAGATAAAAAGTAGCCTATTTGTTATTCTGATGTATGATTATATTATTGTAAAGATTCAATAAAATCAGTAGTTTTTGTGTACTAAGCTGTACAAGTTACTGTAGTTTTTAACTATTCCACGGGAACTCTTTAATTTTCCGGGATGAAAAGTATCTAATATATATAATGATCAGACAAACAGAGAAATAAAAAAATTGAAAAAAAAATCTGGATTTGTTCTATTTTTCTTCTTACATCCCCCTGACTCGATTTTTAGCATTTTTTTTCTATGTGCAGACATTTGACCTTTACAGTTTTATTATATACCAGCGACTCACGCTCGCTTCGCTCGCGTTCGTCCCTAGATACGTTTTCACGGTTAGCTATGTTTATACAAAAATAGTAGCTTGCTACTCCTAAGATATTTAAATTATATAGCATTTACCCTCGCTTTTCTCGGTTGCGTACGCCGTACGCGGATTTTGTGCACAATTTCATGTGTTTTAATTTTTTTTGCGGAACCCTGATTCTTTTTCTAAAATAAAAGTAGCCTAAGTTACTTCTTATAATATCAGCTATCTGCCAGTGAAAGTCCTGTCAAAATCAGACCAGCCGTTTCGGAGATTAGCCGGAACAAACAGACAGACAGACAGACAGACAGACAGACAGACAGACAGACAGACAAAAAATGTAAAAAATGTTGTTTTGGTATATGTACCATGTATACATTCATATGAATTAAGTAAAAAGCGGTTATTTTAATATTACAAACAGACACTCCAATTTTATTTATCTGTATAGAATAGATAGACGACGATATAGATGTAACAATAATTATAATTTGCAGTTAAGAGCAAACTATTACTACAAAATAGTAAGTACCTCGGCGACCAATTTTCGCTTGACGTTTTTTTCAGGAAATATATAAAAATTTCGTTTTTTTTCAGAAAATACACCTATATAGATAAACTTAAAAAGCAAAACCTTATATAAATAGAAAATTTGATCCAAATAATTAGAGCTATTTCGGGATACACAAAAGAAATTTTATACATATACAAGCGTTGCTCATTTAATATCATAACATGAAATAATGGATTGTTCTAAAACAGTGAATATTTTTAGAATATTACTCATAGGTGATAATTTGTAATAAGATACTTTTTTTTTTTTGGAAACTTGACATCTATTCTAAATAAAACATATAAATTCTATTTTAAAGAAAGAAACAGTAATTATTTAATTTCCAAGTTTTTATATATAATAATACTAGCGACTTACCCTCGCTTCGCTCGAGTGCTTTCCTAAGTACGTTTTAATTTTTTTACGTTGAACCCTGATTATTTTTCCAAAATTAAAGTATCCTAAGTTACTCCTTATAACATCAGCTATGTGCCAGTGAAAGTTCCGTCAAAATTGGTCCAGTCGCTTCGGAGATTAGCTAGAACAAACAGACAGACAGACAAAAATAAAAAAAAAATGTCTTTTTCTTATAACTACCGTACATACATAATTTATATATTGCTTAGTAAAAAGCTATTATTTTGACATTAAAAACAGACACTTTTTTTAGACAGACAATTTTATTTATCTGTATAGATAATATTATATTTTTGGTAGATATACATAGTATCTATCCAAAAATTAATTAAACAGGTCTATAAATTCATGCGACGCTATTAAAAGATCTATTAACTGTTACGAAACAAGAAAACAATCTAATATAAAGCTTAAAGTAATTTAACTTGAAACACTTTGGTTGATCGAAAACAAATAAGTTCGAGCATTTCTTGGTCCTAATGAGGAAGTTTTAATTACTTCACAAATAGACTGTATCGGATTTCTAGATTTACTTTCACTGGTTCGATTGTAACCATTAGTTTGAATATTTGTTATATTTAAGCAGTTTTGAAATAAAGAAGACTATGCTGTACGCTGTAATATTAAACAAAACAACGTTAAAAAACATTTCCAATAATCTATCTACCTGTAGTTTTCCTTACTAGGGATAAAAATTATTTTTATATAAGACGTTCACAAAAATTGTCTAATTAATCGCTTAAGTGCTCGCTTCCCTTTGCTCCTGGTACTTCTTTGATAGCAGAGTGGACTGTGGAACAACCCCATGACTGTTGTGACATGGCATACCTGCCGTCGGGGCGTCGTAGTTGAGTGCGTAAGCGATCCTGCGACGCCCCATTAAGACGGGAAAGGTTTTGTTGGGTTTTAGTGGGTAGTACTGGCTTTTCTAGCCGGTGAGTCCCACATAACCACCTGTATGTCTACAGATGGTTTGCGTAAATGCATTTCCCAACATTAAAAAAAGTGCTCGCTTCCCTTAGTGTCTTTTTACCAAACATTTTAATGCTTGTTTCAAATTTTTAGGCAGCATATGCTAAAAAAGCAATGCAACGGCCAGTTTTTTCTCGACTTCAATTATAGTTATTATGATTTCTGACAGTAAACATATCTTTATTGGAATAAAAAATCTATTGCATTCGGCGATAATTAAACAACCTATTAGTGACAGAATTTTCAGAATCGGGTCAGTAGTCTTAGAGATTTCTTCCTACATCCAAACTTACAAACTTAATATAAACTCTATATATGCTATGCACTATATGAGCATAGTATATCTATACTTTGTATATACATATAATAAAACTGTAACTAAGCCGAATTTGTACAGTAAATATTTTTTGGAAAATCTTATTGAAATAGACATTATTATCGATACAGAGGCCGAATCTATAGTTTTTAGAATTTATGTCTGTCTGTCTGTTACTGCATCACGGAAAAACCACTTAAGGGATTTTGATGAAATTCGGTATGATGATAGCTGGTTATCCGGGTCAACATATAGGATAGTTTTTACTGGAGGAAAATATTTCATCTCCGAGAAATCTATACAAAACGCTAAAACGTAAGTAGGGACGAAACCGAGCGGAGCGAGGGTGAGTCGCTAGTAGCTAGTGTTAATCAATCACTAGTAAGGAAATCCATATTATAAAGAGAACGTTAAAGAACATGAACTTAACTTTGCTCTTTCAGAGTTGATACGACGTAAAACGGTAGTTTCCGAAGCTTTTTTATTTTCTAAATAATAAAGCTGTTATATTCGAATGTAGAAGAGTTTCATCGAACTTTACAAACGGCTATTACAAATAGAATATTCAGCCCTCGTTATTTTAGTTGGTATCATATACAGCTGCTGAGTTGGAAGTCCTGGGTTCGAGTCCCGGTTAGGATCAGTCTAATTATATATTAGTTGTATGTTCTATTAAAAATTCGCACTGGCAGCCCAGGAAAGGGAAGTTGACGTTATTTTACCCCCGTGTCTCGGAGAGAATGTTAAGTCGTCCAATCTGCACCTTGTCTATCACTGGTCGTGTCGTATAATCGTCTCACCGAACTTTTGAGAATAAAAGGAATAGAGAGTGCATTTGTGTCTACACTCTATATTACATATTTTTGTATACTTTAACATTGGCTACTGTGGGTGATATATAAATCCTTTCTTTTAATCCATATTAATATTATGAATGCGAAAGTAACTCTGTTTGTATGTCTGTTACGTTTTCACGCCTAAATCGCTGAACCAATTTTAATGAAGTTTGGTATAGAGAGGGATGGGATATTGGAGAAGGACATAGGATACTTTTTGTTGCAAAAATGGAACTTAAAAGGGGTGAAATAGGGGTTGAAAGTTTGTATTTTGAAGAAATAATTTCTCAAGTTAAAGACAAAAAATTCATTAAATCCTATATTTTAATTAGAAATAATGAATATTTCAGCGATATTGATAATATATCAAGGTAAAATAGGAGGTGATTCTAAGTTTTTTAAAGTATTTACCTGCTTTTCTATGCCTATATATTTATATTCTACCTATTCCATCCCGAGCAAAGCGAGGGTGAGTCACTAGTTTTGCCGTATATTTTCATAGTCACGAACTAAATGTATTATGTTTATCTTTTATTAGTAAGTACAAATAAATTGTGTTTTATCCTTTTATTATTGTTAGCCTCAATGCAAAGAAAAACAAAAAAAAAATTTTGCACTATTTTGTTTTAATTTTCTTTTTTTTTTGGAATATACACAAAATTGCGTCACAAAAGTTATAATAAAAGATAACAAATCATCTTATATGCGTATCTGCTCTCACTAAGATAATTGACAGAGTTCGTAATTGACAAAAAACCATAATTAATCCCCCGACACGAGCCGAATCGTTGTTCGCGACATTGAAATAGAAAAAAGAGCCGTGCTAAAGTCATTAAGTTGGCTAACTTTTTAGGGTCTCGCTGTAAAAAGTTCCAACAAAGTTTCCTGTTTAATTAATTAATTTTACAGGCAAATTAGAATTTTGTCACAAAACTCATATAATTAACATTATATACAGTTACTGTAAGTTCATTTAATTTTTTTGATTCATATTTCTAACAATTCTTTGTATAACTTAGAAATTTTATTCGTAAGAGTGAATTATATGTTAAGATCGGTAAATTGATGAGTTTTTTTGCTGTTTTACATGTTTTCCTAACATTAGAAATATTTACAAAAAAATGTATTTGGAACCCTTAAAGATTAATTTTACTTTACCGCTTGAGTAATTACTGTATTGCGGTACTTAGCTTCACAGTAAGTAATAAGACGTAGTAAAGACAAGAAAAAGTACCTAGTATGCATCTTTTATAATGGTAATTAATTCTAACGTTTGCCAACTTTCTGTAATCTAATTATAATATTTTAGAAAAAAGTCACCTTAGGCACTGACTTTAAGAGCACTGTGTCGTCACTGATACTGACAAGTGGGGATGCGTACATAGAGAATGTATGAAAAAATATTTCGCACTGTACTGGTACTGTGTCGGAACTGTGACTTCACTGATATGTGTGAATCGACCTTTAATGTTTGAGATTAACATTTATTTATATGTAAGAAGAGCTAACTTTCTATTCAGAGCAAATAATTTACCACGCAATTTGCCTAAATAAGTTTCAAAACGAATAAAAAAGATTTACGAAGCACATGTAAACATATAAGTAAAAGTGAAAGAAAATGTGTATATATGTACCTACTTACATTTGTTGTATCAACTAAAAAAAGCAGACAATTATAAAAGCTCCTCTAAAATAAAGGACATTAAATATGTTGGGATATCAGCACACAGCACCATCCAGTTCCATGGTAAGCTACGAGGCCTGTGTTATGGATACCAGCTAGTTGTTACACTACATATATTATGTAACTTTAAATACATACATGTGGGAAAATTACTCAAAGTAAAGGCAGAATTTTCTTTAGAACTATTTATTTTAACTTCTTAAGTCGTAGCTCGCTCGCACTGTCTGCACACAATCCTCCATCTTATATCCTTTCTATTCTTCGTTCCTTTCTCTCCCATACTTCCGTCCCTTTCATTCGCTCTTACGTTCCGTTCCCCACATACATATTATAAATATAAACACCCATGACTGGAGTACAGACATACGTGCTAATCACACAAATGAATGCCCCCAGCGGGACTCGAACTCGCGACCGCTGGCACAACAAATAGGGTCACTACACACTGAGCCTAACGTGTCGTCCATATCAATACCGTCGTCCACTACAAGTATAGATAGCCTAATTTAATATCTTTATATTTTTTATACATTTATATTAACCTTCTTTTTTTCGGTCAGACCCTAACTAAATCTGGTTCGACCTTCAGATATATTAAATATCCCATGAGGACCATTTTCCGTACCGGTAGAAGTAGAAACCTATGTCATTCTCCGGCCCATACATTATCTTTATGCTAATAGTTATGATATTTTTATAGTGTATTTTGGGTAAAAGTTGGATACATCGAAATAAACAATCCATGTTTATATAAATGTAAAAGTAGGTTTGTCCGTCCATTTTTTTCTTTTTCACGATTAAATGGCTAAACAAATTGTTCAAAAAAAATACAACCCAAGTACTAACTAGAAAACAAAACAAACATTCAAGTTCGCATATTATATATGACATATTTAAATTACGTTTTTTGTTTACTAGATGGCGCTGAGTGTATTCTGAATCGCGCTATGGTCTGATTTACTCTAAAAGTATTTAAGACATTGTAAACATTTAATAGCATCTTGTTACAAGGCCCTTGCCCTTTTTAACTAAGTTCAATAAAAGCCTATCTCGCCAGCAGTACATTAGTTTGGTAGTTTTATTTATCATTAGGAGTTAGTACATAGTTCATCTCAGTGCAAGGCTACCAGCTAAACTGATTGAACACTTTAGATGAATTTTAGCAAACGTAGACTACATTATAAGGGCAAGCATTTGCTTGCCCTTATAATGTAGTCAATTATTTTTTTTTTATTAATATTTTTTAAACATAAATTTAATTGTTCAATTAAGGTTTTTAGAAAGAAACGGTTTAAAAAAAAATGGTAAAGTAAGGTAAGGAAGTGAGAGTGATTTTTCCTATAAAATTTTGATCAAAGATTTTCAAATAAAATTAAAATTTGGACAGAATAACATCTGGCAGATCAGAATATTTATAAAGAATTTTCTTTTTGTGAACACGTGTTTAAATAAAGATAAGAAGTACTTAACGTTATCAATTAATTATCAATATAAACTAAATCCTTTACCAAACTAATCGGACTATTACTACTACTACTAATACGGCTATTATATATAAATAAAAATCCGGTCAAGTGCGAGTCGGACTCGTTCACCGCGGGTTCCGTGCAAATTTGTAGGAAATCTATTTAACTTTAATTTTCAACTTTTTTATTTTTTAGAATTTTTCGCTTTACCTTGCTTTTTGCCAAATTTCGTGATTCTAGGTCATGGAGTAGTACCATATAGAGTTTCGACCCCATGACCTATAATTGTCAATTATAGTTAAACGCAAGTTCTTACATCACAAGTAAAGGGAAAATTTCGAAAAATAAAAAATGATGAAAATTATGGTAAAATTTGGTACTTACAAGTTTTTGCGAAAATCTAAATTTGCCCATATCTTTTTATCGTGTTGACGCAGGACCTTAAATTTTAAACACCTAATAGAGGCTATAGACCTCAGTATCTGGTATAAATTTCAACTTGCTTGGTCCATCCGTTCCTGAGAAAATCGGTAGTGACACACGGACAGACAGATGGACAAGAGAGTGATCTTATAAGGGTTCCTTTTTTACCATTTGAGGTACGGAATCCTAAAAGGAAAGAAAGTTTATGTGTATGTTTGTTACTCTTTCACGCTCAAATAGCTGGACAGATTTTAATAAAATTTAGCTTAAATGTAGATCATGAACTGGAATAACACATATGATTGAGAGTAAGTCGCTAGTTTTCTATCTAATATTGCAAGTAACATAATGGTCTAACACACATTTGTTTGCATCATTATAAATGATAATGAAAGAAATAATTCAGAACTTTGTATTCAATTAGAGTCAACGTTGACACATCTTAAGGAAACAATTATTTAATATTACAAGTTTATATTCGACCTCTCATTTGCATGTCACTGAAAACATACGAGAAAATATTTTGCTTGTTAATTTCATAGTATATTATATATCATAATTGTAGGGAATGTCGTAAGCTTAAGATCTAGGTATGTAGGTTTTTAGGTTAAGCATAACTATAGGGTATGTCAGGTCACTCTATTGTATCGTCGGGGCATCGTGGTTGGATTAAGCCACATTAAGACCCCCATCTTAATGGGGTCCGAGATTTCGTTGGGTTTTAGTGGGTAATACTGGCTTCTCTAGCTGGTGAGTCCCACATAACCACCTGTATTTATGCAGATGGTATGCATAAATGCATTTCCAAACTTTAAAAAAAAAAGGTCACTCTATAGTAATATATTATAGTACTATACGGTAAAAAAGTCTATAATATAGCTAGCAATTATGGCAAAAACCAATAGAAAAATACCTAAAATACATAGAAAAAAAAAATCGGATATTTTTTTGCTAGTTAGTACCTATACACAAAAAATTAATTTGTCAAATAAGTTTCTAATCTTCAATTATTATTTATTGTGTTTCTTAAAAATCTATGGTGACTTTACATATATAAATAATATGTATATAGAGTTAATAAGTAATTTTAATTTGTGTTTCCGCTCCCATAGTAAATCGGGCGGGAATAAGAGTTAGGTTAACTATCACCATGATGCTTCCTATAACCTTGACAAATTCCATAGAAATCTGTTCTACAAATAAACAGATAGACTTATTTTTTAATATCAGTATAGAAGTATGTGTAGGGCGTTTTTAAAAATAATATCATCCCCTATATTTTCAGATCCCAACCCTTGTCGGTGCGAAGGGCACGACAAATATCGATCTATCAAGTGTCACGGCCGTCTGTTGGGTTTTACATTCTAATTATATACATTATACATTTTTACTACGTACGTTTTTTCACTATAATGCTTAAAAATTTACTGTGACGCTTTTTTATATGGTGTACAAATAATACGTTATTTTTATGTGTAAGGTTTTTTTATATGTAACTTACGTATGGCTTTTTATTTCTAGCCTACTTCGAAAAGTTGTACTCAAATCGGATTTAGGTTTTCTGAGTTTGAACCGATTTGCATTATTACTTTTTTTAAATGATTTCGAACTCATTAAGAAGAGAAGAGTTTGAAATTATTTTTCAGGATAAGTTAAATATTATGGTAGGCAAAATAAAAAAAAAAATAATAACCCTTAAATCTCACACCATATGTAATTCACAGCTGTGATATAGAATAGTTAATTGATTTTTATAAAAAAACTAGCGACTCTAGTAAAGATTTCTCAGAAATTAGATTAGATTTTCTCACAAATGATATATTTTCCCGCGGTAAAAAGTATCCTCTATGTTGATCCGGATAACCAGCTATCATCATAACAAATTTAATCAAAATCTGTCCAGTGGTGCGTGATGCATTCCCAGACAGACAGACAGACAGACAAACGAAAATTATAGAAATTATAGATTCGGCCTTGACATCGGTAATTATGACTTTTTCAAAAAATATTTAATGTACAGATTCGGCTCAGTTAGAATTTTATGATATGTGTAGATGAAATGATTTCAATATCAAAGGCAATATTCCCATTGATATAACACAATGGATAAAAAAAAATATTTTTAACATTTAATAGAAAATATTTTAAGAATTTCCATAAAATATTTGCCAGAAAGCAATAATATTGAAATGTTACAAAAATTTATAACAGCGCATAAAATGTATACATTTGAGATCTTTCCCTTTGAAGTAACTTGTAACAGTCGCTGCTGACAAATGTAACTACATTTGTCGTCACATGTCAATACCTTACATAACAGCCCTAGAGATATTCTAAGAAAGGTAAGAGTAATAGATCCAATGAATATTTATTTATTAAATTAATACTAATTAAGATTAAAATAGTAAAAAAGAGCATTTACTTGCTAAAGTATAATATTTACTTGATCTAACTTATTGTATACTAGCGACTCACCCTCTCCTCGCTCGGGTTCGTCCCTAGACGTACTGCTTCCCCATACAAATTTTCATCCCCATTTTCACTCTCTGGTAACAACTATCCTATGTCCTTCCCAGGGTCTCAAACTATCTTCTTACCAAATTTCATCTAAATCGGTTCAGTACTTTCGGAGTTTATGTGGTACAAACAAACAAACAAAATCTTTCCCCTTTATAATATTAGTATAGATTTAATTTATTCGTATATATGTATGTACATACGCAATATTTATTCTCTCATACCGCGTATCGTCGCACTGACTGTAAGAGATATTTTTTTATCTGAAGTTTATTTTTGTCTATCTAATTTGATTTGAAATTTCTTTAAAGTTTCTTAAGGGCCATAAAGAATAATATGCATAGTAAGTACTCATACCTCTTTGACACTAACAGAAAAAATAATTATATGTTCTCCTATATTATTACCTTTTTGGACCTACACATATTCAATATTTTTTTATATAAATTGTACAAACTTAGGTATTTGTTACTAATTTTGTTAATTAGTTTGTTTTTTTATAGCACTCACTGCTTTATATTTAATAATTTATGAATGTCAAAGTATTAAATAAGATGTCAGCCACAAGAAAACGCTAGGCAACGAAAAACCCAAGGGTGCTCTCAATATTGTCAGTGTTTCAAAACCTTGCCAGATTCCGTGTCACGCTATCGAGTCAGAAAATATGTCTTGGGTAGTGAAGATATTGTTCATTTATGTAAAGCTTTTCTCATAGATTATTTTTGTTGGAATTATTAACAAAAATCCAATTATTTTCATTTAAAATAAGTGTGATTTTATCACTTCTATGCATAATAATGGTATACATACTAATAATAGGTAGTGGTAGCCCAGTGACAACGTGATAAGGCACTCGCTTGGGAAATCGAGTGAAGGGGGTTCAAATCCCGGGTATTGCACCTCTAATATTTTTATGTGCGAATCATTTCTAACATGATTACCACTTGCCTTACGGTGAAGGAAAACATCGTGAGGAAACCTGCATGTCTGAGAGAACCTAGCAAGTTTTCGAAAGACATATAAAGTCCGCCAACCCGGACTTGGCCAGCGTGGTGGACTATGGCCTAATCCCCTTCGTATTGAAGGGAGGCCCGTGCCTAGCAGTGGGGCGTTGAAAAGGGCTGAATACATACATACTAATATTAAAAATGTGAAAGAGCAACTGTTGAGTTTCTCGCCGGCTCTTCTCAGCAGGACTGTCTTCCGAGCCGGTGGTAGATTCCTCACGGACTGACTACACTGAAATTTATTTTAAATTTAAAAATGTAAAGTTGACGATTCAAAAGTTCATGTAAAAGTCTGTTTGAATAAAGTATATTTTTATTTGATTTTCTTTGTTTGTCCTTCTTTCACGTCAAAACAAAGTGACGGATTGGCGTGATCTTTTGTGCGGAGATAGTTTAAGGGCTGGCGAGTGACATAAGCTACTTTTTATCGCGAAAGATTATCTCAATCCCAAGGGAAAACACGATATAATATAACTCACAATAACTCATCATACCTATATACTATATCTACTATACCTATATAGTCTATCTATTCCATACTAACCCTTAAATGGTATCTAACCCGAGCGAAGCGAAGGTGAGTCGCTAGTTAGAATACATTTTTCTACAATTTATAGAATTAAATATTATGTTTTAAGTATACAATAATATGTACGAGTATTGGATTTCTCCGCGCTAAAGGAGAGCACTTAGAGCTAAGCGTAAGATAAAATAAAATAACGCTTCTAAGTAAGGTGAACATAATTGTATACAAAAATAAAGGACTTTTTAAAATACGTAAGTGTTATGATTGTGTAAAACGTAAAAAGGTTTTAAAATTGATTGATTTTATTGAAATTTTTAAAGGATTCACAATAAAAAAGGTACGGACAATATGTAACATGGATGTACATCTATACAGATAAATAAAATTGGAGTGTTTGTTTGTAATATTAAAATAACCGCTTTTTACTAAATGCATATGAATGTATACACGGTACATGTCCCAAAACAACATTTTTTACAATTTTTGTCTGTCTGTCTGTCTGTCTGTCTGTCTGTTTGTTCCGGCTAATCTCCGAAACGGCTGGACCGATTTTGACGGGACTTTCACTGGCAGTTAGCTGATGTTATAAGGAGTAACTTAGGCTACTTTTATTTTAGAAAAAGAATCAGGGTTCCGCTAAAAAATATTAAAACCCGTGAAATTGTGAACAAAATCCGCATACGGCGTACGCACCCGAGCAACGCGAGGATAAATCGGTATATAATTTAAATGAATATCTTAGGAATAGTGAGCTACTATTTATGTATAAACATAGCTAACCGTGAAAACGTACCTAGGAACGAACGCGAGCGAAGCCCGCGTGAGTCGCTAGTAATAAATAAAAACAAACAATTGATACTTTTAAATTTGATGTTAGGATCATCGTTTTATTTCTTTTAAGCATAAAATGTATAACAGCGTAGTTACTACGTTATATATTGCTAAAAGTCGTGCCTTTGAGAACACGTAAAGCCAAGATCCTGCGCCTGATTTCTCTCAGTTCATGTCGGATTTCCATCGCATCAGACAATGAGAGTGCCGGAATAGACAGTGCAACTGTATTTGCTAACGGACTTGAGCATCCCTGACATTTCTCTTACAGGGATTTACTGCCGTAATCGAAGTTAGTTACATGACTACAAGTATTGAGAGCTCTGAGTCGATTACACATTTTTTTGGAAGTAAAACTTCTTTAGGTATGACTAAGGGGCGGTAAAAAACTGAGTGTTGTGAAAGTGAAAGTCAAATTTATTATTAATAATTTAAAATACATTTATATTTTTATAATAATGATTAATTATAAAAATATATATTGATTATTAACAACTTTATAATAATTATTACTTGTAAAAATGAATATTTATTACTGTGGGATGAATGTGCATAAATTAAATAAAAGCTATTACGACTAATTGTTGCCATGGTAACCGTTATTATTGTCTAACAAATGATATATAATATCATATTCTTTCCGTATATGATATTCTACAAATATATGATTGTAATATGCCTAATATGCCATATTTAATTATTGATTTGTTTTAATTTAACTGCGTTACTTTCCAAACGAGTTTTACTTAACATCAGGCAGGCCGTTCACTTGTTTACAACTTTTACAAAATAAAAAAAAATATTTGTTTAAGCTAAATAACATGAAACTATAAAATAAACTCAACATTGAATAGCATTGAAAAAAAACTGCAAAAAAGCTTTAACACGACACAATAATTTAATAAAAGCCATTCCACGTACAGAGTATGAATTTCTTCGTTATTATGCAAACTTGCAAATTGATCAGCTGATTAATTTAAAACCTGCCAACGGGTACACATTCAAAAATCAACCTTATCCTAAACGATTAGAATTCAAAGTTCTAATAATGTTCATCTAAGATATAAGAACGCAAGATGATTTATTATTTCTAAACATTATATCGTTGGCTTCTAACTATATTCACTTCATACATATTACGTAGAAGTTTTTAGTAAACCGCAATAACATCCTAGGGTATAATATAAAATTCATACAAAATAAGTTTTATAAGCTTGGAGTAAAAGTTAGATTAATAATGTAAGACGGATATGACGAATTTTAGTCATAGCACACACATACATATATATATATATATATATATATATATACATACATATATATATATATATATATATATATATATATATATATATATATATATATATATATATATATATAAGATCTCGTGAATCTAATTGTTAACATAGACGTCTATAGATCCGGAAGTACTAACTTCGATTCACGGATAGTGCCAATATTTGGGTTTTCTCTAAAGTAATTTTCAGCAAAATTCCAAATAACAGTACCAATTTCTCAGTTCCGGGATGCAGGTGGTGTTATGCCCTCGTGCCTCGGAGAGCACGTAACGCCTTCGGTCATGCGACTTATTTTTCATTGATATATCGAATTGTCGTCGTATCATATTTGTTTACGTACTTGTTACGATACATGACGGTATATTATACATATTATCTATACTAATATGATAATGAGACAGAGTTTATTTGTTTGTTTGTTTGTCGCTAATGTCAGGAACTACTAATCCGATTTGAATTTTTTTTTTGCATTATATAGCCCGTTTATTGATAAAGGCTATAGGCTGTATATCATCCCGGGAAAATTTACGGTACCCATAGGATAGATTTTTGTTGTTTAGCAACGAACCCGAAGCAAAGTGAGGGTGAGTCGCTAGTCATATTATATTGCAAATAATTCAGTCAGTATGTTTATACTCGCTAATATCAGAAATTTTTGGGCTGATTTTAACAAGACTTTACTTACTGATAAGTAATTCCCTGTTATAGTGTATAGATGTTGTTTTTTACCCGAGATTTAGGAGGACTAAGTCCATGTGAAAGAAATCCCCAAAAATATTTCTTTTGGTGTGTGTAGCAATGAATGGTTATGATGAGTGAATGACATGAATTAGAACTACTAAGAATACACCTATTATAAATACAACTAAATTATCATTTATATCTCAAAAACAAAATATTATTTTGCTTAAAATACGATATTCGCATATGTAAGTAATAGAGTATTTATGAGAATTGAACGTTTCCTACGATTTTAGGTCAAAACCTGTTCGGCCAATCCACGTACGTAGAGTACGAGATATATTACTACAGTACAAGTACGTGTTGAAACATACTAGGCATTGGTTCCAATCAATTCCTTTGGTCAAAATGTTAAACTAGTCTCTCAAGTTTATTTTTGCTTATGAAGACTATAGTTTTGTACGTTTGGTTACATGTATTAATTACTGGCTTTAGCATACTAAGCATTATACATTGTTATGACAAAACAATTATTTGTGTGTGTGTGTATATATATATATATATATATATATATATATATATATATATATATATATATATATAAAGAAATCTTTTTCGTTAAAGTGTGAGGACCAAAGATTTTAATATTAACATTTATAAGCAGATTTTCATACTCAACATTTCCGTTAAGCTCCGCCACCACACATATGTACTCGTAAAAACAAAATTTGTATGCAATCCTGTACAGCAAATACCTTATTTAATTAATTTTTGAATAACTACAAAAAAGAGGGTGTAATCAATTGAAATATATGATTTTTTTACGTAGAGCAATATCCTCAACACACTCAAAGGCGACCCCTTAAAATTAAAGAAAAAGTCTTCCCCTAAGGGCAAAATAACTTTTCAATTATGTGAGTGAACATAAAGTTATAAACTCATCTTAATTAAAAAAGTAATTACATATATAGACTTATATAAGTTAAGCTAATCAGTTAAAATTTCATTAAGTTATTAACTCATTAAAAATTAATAACATCGTTCCGTACAATTAACATTTTTTATATCACAAAAGTAATATTCTCTTTGAAACGTTATATCTAATACTGAAATATAATTTGAAATACAATAAACAAAGACATTCTCTCAGCAAAGCTAAATCCTCGGAAGCCGGACGGTTGTCAAGAGTTATCTGCTTCGAAGTCGACTTAAAGCTCGGATGTGTTCATCGTGGTTAATATTTTTTGATATTTTTTTTATACGTTTGAAATAAAATATGAAAAATATGAAAAGGTTCTTAGAATTTTATATTAATTCTACATCATGTAATATAGTTTATATATTGAAAATATATGTTTTATACCTTCTATAATAAATATTTGATTCTCACCAAAATAAAGTTTAAATAAAAAAAAAATATTTTATTTTATTAATAATATCATTTCATTTTTTCAATTATAATATTAGTACAACAATTTAAATATATAACGTATAGGTATAGGTATTAACATAATGTAAGATATTCTCGTCATCGCCAGCTACTAATCAAGATCTATTGAAAGAGCCTATATAGAATATATCAAATCTATCAAGGAGTTGAGTAGTAGCTACGGTACTACAGATAGACATCTTAAATATATACGAGTAATATCGCTTGTTTTTACGTCCCACTGCTGAGCACGGGCCTTCCTTCAATACGAGGGGGATCAGGTCATAGTTCACCACGCTGGCCAAGTGCGGATTGGCGGACTTCACATGTCTTTCGAAAACTTGCTAGGTTTTCTCAGACGTGCAGGTTTCCTCACGATGTTTTCTTTCACCGTAAGACAAGTGGTAATCATGTTAGAAATGATTCGCACATGAAAATATCGGAGGTGCGAGACCCGGGATTTGAACCCGCTTTACTCAGTTTCCCAAGCGAGCGCATTACCAATGGGCTACCACTGCCTACAAACCTTGTAATCAAATTATATTTTTATATATTTTACTAGCGACTCACCCTCGCTCCGCTCGCTTACGTTTTAACGATTAGTATAGATTTCTTAGAGATGAGATATTTTCTCGCAGTAAAAAGTATCCTATATGTTGACCCGGATACCAGCTATCATCATACCAAATTTCATCAAAATCCTTACAGTAGTTTTTCCGTGATGCGGTCACGACAGACAGACAGACAAAAATTCTAAAAACTATAGATTCGGCCTCTGTATCTATTTCAATAAGATTTCCGAAAAAATACTTAATGTACAGATTCGGCTTAGTTACAATTTTATTATATGTATAGGTACTCGTAGATATCTGCCTTTCGTAAGAAAACAGATAGTAAAATATCAAATTAATTTCTTAATTAAATCCATTTATTGCTCTTCATCTAAATATACGATTCTATGTACAGTTAGTTGTTATGATAAAACTAGCGACTAACGCTCGCTTCGCTCGGGTACATCCGTGGGTACGTGGATGTTGTTCACAATTTTGATGGGTTTCATTTTTTTGCGCGGAACCCTAATGCTTTTTCTAAAATAAAAAAAATAAGTTGATTCTTTATAACAGCAGTTATCTGCCAGTGAAAGTCTGTTAAAATCGGTCCAGCCGTTTTGAAGATCAGCCGTAACAAAGAAACAAACAGACAGATAGACAAAAATTTTAAAAATTGTATTTTTTTTCTTACATCTAGCATAAATAATTTCATATACATTAAGTAAAAAGCTGATTTGACATTACAAACAGATACTTCAATTTTATTTATTTATATGTATAGATTAGTTTCTACCATATATTAAGGAAAGTAACGGTCACAAAGTAGTGATGGTTCATTTTTCTTTCCATTGTAAATGCATTCTTATTCGTATGACAGGCGCACACCTACGCCTGCCAGTACACATTGATTGTCGCCAGCTATGACATGATCTAATAAAAATATTTCTATAAATTCTATTTTACTTTATAAAAATAGTTTCTTAGCTTTGGATAGTATTCAATAAAGTTTTTTTCTAACAAAAATACATATATCTGAGTGGCTTGCTTATACGGCTACATTTTGAGTTTCTAAGATCTCAGGTTACGTCCAAAGTCTTGAAACTCTGAACGGACTGTAACAGCAACCTCCTGGTTGGTTTAGTTTGCCTCGGTAAGTTAGCGAATCATGGTAGAATGCGTAATTGGTCCTGCGGCAACCTATTATGACGGGCTGGTTTCGATGGGTTTTACTGGGTAATACTGACTTTTCTAGTCAGTGAATGTCAAAGTCAAAGTCAAAATATTTTATTGAATGTAAGAAATACATGATTTCGTTTATTCAACTTTTTTTTTTCAAACATTTTTCAAATTACCACTGCTCGGAAATGTAACAAAATGTATAGCGGATAACAAATAAATCGTTCGATCCTTTAAATAACTTTTCTAACGTTAGAATAATTTCGCGATATTTTAATTTTCCAAAAATACCAGTGAATTTTTGGCAATATGGAATACTGGTGTAATGTAAGTATTCTATTGAAAATGCGAACAAAACGGAAACGAACAGAATATCCCCGTATCGTTTAATTACCGACAATATCGTCTCATTTCGAATGTATTTTTATATAAAGTTCTACTTTTTGGGTGGGTTTTTTTCTGGAATATTAATGGAATCGCCTTACTTATTCAATAAACTATATATACGTAAGTTATCAAAGACAAAACTGTTCAGTACCTTTTTCTGTCATGTCTGTCTGTGTAATTGTTTTTTTAGTAGCTATTGACGATATCAATAAAAAATTGGAAACAGTTCAGTATGATTATTTTAAAGAAATCAATAATGATTATGGTCATATTTTGACCACTGGACAAACACTAGTATAATTAAAATGATACTTTCTAAGATTTACGCGAATATTTGACATTTTAAATAAAACTATCTTTTCGGATTATTTCACGGATTTATTTAGATTTTTGGTTCCCGACGTTTCGAATGCTTTACAGCAATCGTGGTTGCGAGAGAGACTAAGGTTTAAGATGTCTCAAAGGCGTTATATACTTGTTACAGACAGCGCCTACCCACTATTTTACAAAAATGATTTCAAAAATTCAAAAATGGCACCATAGTACCTTGAGAACTAAAAATCAAAATATATTCGCGAAATAATCCGAAAAGATAGTTTTATTTAAAGTAATTAAAATGGTTTAGAGTTACAGAAAATATCGTGTAACATACACACAAACTGTTTTTTTTTTATAATTGATCAAAAATATATAATCTATTACACATAATCACTCAATATCTATTACACAAATATCATACAGACATGTTTATTTATTTATTTATTTATTTCTGTTCTTGATTTTGGTATATATAATACGTAACTTCAACTCCCCTAGAACTTTATTATATAGATAAATATTCCACCCTCATATCATTTTCGTATGTTATTCTATCTAAAAATAATAAGGCCTACCAATAAATTTTAAGTAAAAGCAAAGTTATTTAGAGTCAACGTTAAAACTTTTTGAAGTGGCCACTTTAAGACTAAGTTATAAGCGATGACAGTTTTTAGCAAACATTTTTGTTATTATAAACTTTTTAAATTATACAGTTTATATTGCATAGTGATTTTTAGGGTTTCGTAGTTAACAAGGAACCCCTACAGTTTCGCCATGTCCGTCCGTCCGTTCGTCTGTCCGCAGCTTAACTCAGAACTCTTAGTATTAGAAAGCTGTAATTGGGCATGGATATACACATTAGTCACGCCGACAAAAGTGGTCAAATAAAATCTTGAAAAAAAAAATTAGGGTACCTCCACTACATGTAAAGTGAAGATGTTTTTTTTGTCGTCTTTCCCATGGTGTGAGGAGTCGTTGGATAGGTCTTTCAAAATATTGCGGGTTTGTGAAAACAATTTATCGAATACCTCCAGGATAATTTCTAAGAAATAATTATCCTCATCCATCTTCCATCCATCCATCCTCAACGGGTTAATCCATTTGTGAAATATTAAGCTTTAAATTGCAAATTTTTGTCAAGGTTGCGTGTCCGGTCGCGTACTTAACTAGTTTTTAGTTTTTAAATATGAGAATTTAAAATTTTATGCTCAACAGATTTTAGTCAAATTGATAAAATACCTTATACAATATACGAATTAACATTTTTAACTTCTTTTTATTGATATACTATGGCTTATCATTGCTTTGCTTGTATTCCTATCAGTAGCTAATATATATTATAAGTCTATCTGTGCACTAAATTTCATCCAAAATTGTCTAGCTGTTTCAGCGTGAAAGACAAACGAACATACACACATACAAACATTCGCATTTATAATAGTCTCATATGCTATGCGAGAGAAACCACGAGTAAAAAATAGTATTTTCGCATTTTGAAAAAGTATTTTAACAGCTATTACCAAATACAGCTCAAGTTTAAATATTACAGTTTGAAAGTTAACATAGTTAAAAGTTTTCGTAAAGAAACTCATCGCTCCTAAATCAGACCACATGAAAAGTGGGTCAAGTTGGCAGAAAAGGTTTAAACGTAGATTTAGCCTTCGCGAAGTCTGGAAAATAGTAGTTGAGTGTTGGGTGAGAATATTTCAGCTCGCTCTTCTTGAATGGGGACTAAATTTTGCATTTAAAAAATCAGATAGTGCTTACTTTTTGTTTACCTTTTTTATAATTTACTAGCGACTTACCTTCGCTTCTCTCGGGTTCGTGGTTTCTGTATATACGATATTATATATAGTTAAAGCTTTTTTTTTTTTCCTTTTATTACTCATACAAAACTTATTTGCTACCTATCTCGGTAGTGTAGTAGGTTAGCATGTACGTCTGAACATCCGGAGGTCCTGGGTTCGTGTCTCGAGTCGGCCCAAGTTTAGTTATTGAGTTTTTCACCGATCGTGTCGAGCAATCGTCCTACCGGAGTATGAGAGTGACAGGAAAAGAGAGTGCACTTGTGTCTGCGCGTACACTTGTGCAATAGAATATGTGAATGTATAAGAAACGTATACACACATAAAAACAAACTTTCGCATTTATAATAATGTAATAAAGAAATCCATAGTTACATATAAAATGTTTAAATAGCTACTTGTTATAAAATAATTACTTTAAAAATGTGTTTATCTCATCTTTCTGTACATATCTCGGCAAAAGAGTTTGTATTAAATACATAAAACATAAAAGTATGGAGAGAACCATTTAACTCATAATAAAACTTTTGTTAATAAGTAGAGGAGTTGATATGCCATTCGCATAGACTATATTATTTCATTGTCATACCACCCAACTAAACTAGTTGGATTATAAAATACTAGCGGCTCACCCTCGCTTCACTCGGTTTCGCCCCTAGGAAAACAAAAACAAACCTATCCCAATGGGAACCATACATTTTTCCGGGATAAAAAGTAGCCTATGTCTTATTCCAGACTATAATCTATATCTGTGCCAAATTTCATCCAGATCCGTTTAGCCGTTCTAGCGTGAAAGAGTAATAAACATCCATACATACTCACAAACTTTCACATTTATGATATTAATACAGATAGATATTCATAATGTCACTTATTATACAAATCATATCATATATACATATGTATAATAAATTTGTAACTGCTCGCTGTCTGTACAAAGAAGATATTTGAGAAAAACTATTATTGGGGGCCTTTATCGACGCGATAGAACCCAAAACAATGATTTTTAGAATATTTGTCTGTTTGTCTGTGGGTTTGTGCACGCTAATTTCAGAAACGGCTAAACCGATTTAAGTGCGGTTTTCACTAATGTATTGTGATAGCAATCACTTCAAATTTAGTGTTTGTTTCATTTAAAAAGTTATGTCAACTTAAAGAACCACCTAGGGACGAGCCCGAGCGAAGCGAGGGTGAGTCACTAGTATATTTAATAAAAATGTTATAAATATTGGAATAAAGGTTAATAATGTTAAGACATCCAGGTATTTATATTTTAAGTTCGTTTTACAATCGTCGATTGAGAATATTTGAAGTATTTTTTTAATAAGTATTTATTTTTTTATATTTATAATATTTGCTAAGAATGTGACTAGATATTAATCAGCATACCCTCATAAGGTACTAATAGTATATCATATACATACATAGTTTTCGAAAGACATGTGAAGTCCGCGAACTTGCTCTTGGCTAGCGTGGTGGACTATGGCCTGATCTCCCTCGTATTGAAGGGAGGCCCGTGCCCAGCAGTGGGACGTTAAAAAGGGCTGAATACAAGGGTATACTGTATAGATATTAATATCACAATAAATCGTTAATTTACAAATGTCCATGGTTTAATTAATGGTTTGTTTAAACGAGATCAAATTTCTAAGAAAAACAGCTTTTAACAGATGTTCAACATTAAAATGATAGTAATCAAAGATAGATAAACGTAATCGTATCGAGATTATAAAGATAATAGATAAAATGTGTTCATCGATACTCCAATAACTAACTATGACTTGAGTTGTAATCGATATCTATAGTAGAAAGAGACAAGAATAAAAACTTTGAAAAAATGAATGTAACCGACTTAAAAACACTAAAAAGTAAAAAATAACTGATTGGTAGTTTTTATTTACTATAGATGCCTAATCAGATATTTTAGAAGGCGGTGTGCTTTATCTGGCACTGACTTTTTTGAAGTCTGTTTTATTTAAAAAAAAAAATAAGTTTTTATTTTTCCATTTATAGTGCAGAGTTTCATAGCAGAAGCAAAGTAAGAAGAAAGTATTTTTTTTTAATGAGTAGGTGAAAACTATTTATTATTTTCTACACTTAGGAATGTTTTTTTTTTCAAATTGAAATGGGACCAAGTTTGAGGTAAACCCTATCCAATAAAAAAAAGAATCGTCGAAATCGGACTACACTGAAAAAAAATTACGCATGGTCAAACATAAAAAAAAAACAATATACGTGTCTAATAGAGAACGTGCTCCTTTTTTTTCGCCAGTTAAAAACTTGAGGGTCTATACCCTCAGGAGTGTATAGACCTCAATAGAGTATCGACTATAGAGTCGACAGAATAGAAAACTAAGAAAATATTTGGAAATTATAAATCTAAGCGTATATATATTTTGTTTTCTATTATAGATAACGATCGCAGAAAGTGACTTTGCTTGTATCAATAATAGAGAAAGCTACAAAACGTTTTAACATGTTTTCATAAGTACAGTCTACAAAGGCGACAATATTTAATGATACACTAGTCTTAATCGTTATCGCCTTTTACTGTATTTTTATAATAGTATCAAATATTTTAGTAGCTATTGCTATTGAAACTTCAATTTTTTTTTAAGTTTTTATTTTTCCATTTTTAGTGTAGACCTAATAAGCAGGTAATCTGTAATAAGAAAGATTTTTAAAAACATATTCGATTAAGTCATTTATATAAAAACCGCTTGACCGATTTCGATAAAATTTATATGGGACACTTTAAAAACAAAAAAAAAAATTCCAAATCGGTTCAGGCGTCTTCAAGTACCTACCTAATCGGTGAACATACATAAAAAAAGGTTCCGACGAATTCAGAACCTTCTCCTTTTTTGAAGTCGGTTAAAAATAGATTATAAAGAATTTTTACTTTTCAGGAAAAGGATGCTGGAATTAGTTTTAAGCTTAAACCTGAAAATCTCATTGGATTTGACACAAATCTTTTGCTGTTTTATAAAAAGTAATTCCAAAAAATATCTTTAATTCTTCAGTAAAATAAGCTATATAAGTAAGTAAATTAAGCTACTATGTATAGCATATTTATATTATTTCCTACTATAATATATTATATGTATAAACAAATTTATTACAAAACTCAAGAATCTCTGAACTTCCAATCAGTACATTTTATAGATATTAAGGTTATATCTATACATATAATAAAAATGTAACTAAACCGAATCTGTACAATAAATATTTTTTGGAAAATCTTATTGAAATAGACATTATTATCGATACAGAGGTTGAATCTATAGTTTTCAGTTTTTTTGTCTGTCTGTCTGTTTGTGACCGCATCACGGAAAAACCACTGGAGGGATTTAGATGAAATTTGGTATGATGATAGCTGGTTATCCGGATTCCGGGTCAACATAAAGGATACTTTTTTCTGCAGGAAAATATGTCATCTCGAAGATATCTATACTAAACTTAAAAACGTAAGTAGGGTTGAACCCAAACGATCGAAGGTGAGTCACTAGTGTTGTAATATAACATCACGTAACGATTCTTTAGTGTTTTTTTTTTTTTAAATCAAGTTGAGTTTGTGTTTGTTCTGGCTAATCTCAAAAAGTAGTCTACAAATTTTCATTTGATTTTCACCAATGGAAAGATAAATTATCAAGGAAGGCTATGCACTATAATTTATGAATATTGCGAAAATAAACTCCCGGTATGGTATTTGTAAATTAAGTCAGTATGAATTAGTTATGTTAGTTAAATAAAATTCAATGAAGAGTAATCCCATACAATTAGAACACCAAAATTATATAATATAATAAATTTTAATTATTTATTTAAGCATACTAAAATAAACAAGTTTCTTTCTTTGCTTGCACCGATGATTTTCATAAGAATTTTTGTCAAATACTTAAAATTTGAAACAATGTTGCAGACCAGCGCAAATATTTGATGTCGTTTAATGCTTAGATGCTTTACTCTCTCGAGGGTATTTCCTTTAGTTGAGTAAAATAAAATTTTACTTAAGTAATAAGACAAAGTATTGGAGTAAAATTTAGTGCTTCCTTTAAAATATATAATATATACACAAAAAACCCTTTTAAGAGACTATAAACTATAGCTTTAAAGAGCTCTTATTTGGAAAATATTTATTATATCACATTTTCTATATTTCGTGAGGACATGTTTGTCTCGGTTTGTAGTGACCCTACTTTCTGTGCCAGCGGTCGCGGGTTCGAGGCCCGTTGAGGGCATTCATTTGTATGAATGTACTTCACTGTTTGTACTTTAGTCATGGGTGTTTACATTTTTATAATATGTATGTATTTAAAGCTATATATGTGTAGTGTATCAACTATCTGGTGTTCATAACACAGGCCTCGTAGCTTACCATGGAACTAGATGGTGCTGTGTGTTAATGCCCTAACATATTTATTTATTCTATGCGATAACAGGCGGAATTCGCTTGCTTTTGTGGACCGTGGAGATACACAATGTTTGCGACTTTAGAAGCATTTAATTCTGCAATTTGAACAAAAAGTCAATAACATACGGATAGACGTACAGACGAATATAAGGACGAAAATGAAGAAATTATAAGGATTTCATTTAAGTAATTTGGTTACAGAACCCTTAAAAAGCCTAAAATTATTTTACAATTAACGAAGATATCGCGTGACATACTAAAAATAAAAAAATATATATAAAATATGGAAACGTGTATTAAAACTTTTGTTTACCTTTCAGAGCTAAACTTCTAATTTGTAGTTTGATCTCACGTAGGATAAGGAGGTAATTACTGTATTGCTATATTGTAAGCAAATATTATTTTAAAAGAGCAGCTGTTGAGTTTCTCGCCGGCTCTTCTCAGCAGAACTGCTTTCCGAGCCAATGGTAGATTCTTCATGTTCTTACGTGACATTTAAATTTTAAAAATGTAAAAAGTTCAAAATTGTTTGTATGTATGTATGTATTCAGCCCTTTTTAACGTTCCTCCTGGGCACGGGCCTCCCTTTAATACGAGGGGGATCAGGCCATAGTCCACCACGCTGGCCAAGTGCGGATTGGCGGACTTCACATGTCTTTCGAAAACTTGCTAGGTTTTCTCAGACATGCAGGTTTCGTCACGATGTTTTCCTTCACCGTACGGCAAGTGGTAATCATGTTAGAAATGATTCGCACATGAAAATATCAGAGGTGCGAGACCCGGGATTTGAACCCGCTTCGCTCGGTTTTCCAAGCAAGCGCGTTACCGCTGGGCTACCACTGCTTCAATTGTTTATTAAAACATATTTCGATAAATTATATTTTAATTTGATTGATTTGATTTGAAAACTATTGGTACTGAAATTGATCATACTGATACATTAGTACAATCATACTGTCATACCTATTACACAATTTCGATATAATAAAATATTATTTTAAATTGCCTTGTATATAACTGTTTTGCATTAAAAGGGCAAAGTCAGGTTTTGTTAGTAGTTCCGCTATGAATAACAGTCGCAAAATCTCATACACATTCAATAAAACTTGAATATGAGTCAAATATTATGGTATGTGCGGGGGCGTTTGCCTTGGGATGATTCACACTGCATACAGGATGCGATATTTTCGGCTATCTTATTTACGTATTATACAAGAACATAAAAATTGGGCAATGACTACATTAATGTAACAAAATTATAAGCCTTGTCGAGTACAATCAAAACAAATTTAAAATAATTTACTTTCCAAACGCAAGCTACATTTGGAAAGTGAATTGTTTTGAAAGCTTTAAAAAAAGCTTCTTAAAAACCTTTTTTGGTATTAAATCAAAAATTATCGAACTTACATCATATCCCCATCATACATAGATGCCGCTTATTTTAATAGAAAGGATTTTTAATTCACAATAATTTTTACTTAAGAAGTGCATCATAACATTATGTATCTATACTAATGTCATAAAGTGGCAAAGTTTGTGAGTTTGCGACGTTGTAGGGGGTAATCTCTGGATCTACTAAACCGATTTAGATGAAATTTGGTAAAAAGATAGTTTGAGACCCCGGGAAGGATATAGAATACTTATCCCGGATATCATCCCTTAAAGGGATGAAAATGGGGATGAAAGTTTGTATGGGGAATCAAGCTAGGGACGAACCCGAGCGAAATGAGGGTGAGTCGCTGGTTTTTTATAAAACTATCAAAATGGAAATTCTTATAAAATTTACTGGAGTCTAGACTTTAATGCAGCACAGGCCGTTGGAAGTATGCGCCAAAAATGATGATGACATCAAACACCCACACTTGATTTAAGTTAAATTATTTAGTGTTATGACAAAAAAAAAAAGGTTTTAAAAATTTTTGATGCAAAAGCTAAGCATTTTTACGATTATGTGTTTTGACTTTTAAAACAAACCATAGCTTTCTTAGTTTATAAGCGTTTTCTTTCGTTTTCCGAAAGAAAAGTACTATATTTTTGATTAAATCCGACAATCCAACCATTTTTTTATTAGGGATAAAAAACCTATGTATTATTCCAGACTATAATCTATCTCTGCGCCAAATTTCATCCAAATCCGTTCAGCCGTTCTGGCTTGAAAGAGTAACAAACATCCATGCATTCATACTCACAAACTTTCACGTTTATAATATTATTAGTAGAGATGGGCTTGCTCTTTACCCTCATCTTAGCTCGAAGGCATAGATAAGGTCTGTGATATAGCGAGATGTATATAAATATATGAGATTATAATAGAGAGATAAATATGCTTTAAGAATTGTTGCTACAGCAGATTGAATTTTGGATAAAGGTGTAAGTTTTTTCTATGTAAGCTCATACATACATACATCATGTAATTCCCTGGAGGTATGAATATATTGTAAAAATTCACTAGAGATGCGTGAATCGATTGCGTGTCACAAGTCGATTGTGTATTAACTAGCCTTGTGTCACATGAGATTTGTACCAACTCCAACGTTTCTGAGTTCATAAAATATGAACACCATATCCATTTAAACTTTCATCCCTTATTTTTATTGTATGCAAAAAGCTTTAGAAAAACTTTCCTTTGGAAATAAAATGTTAAGAAATATTTTCGTTAGTGTTTGCTTTCTTTTATAAGGAGCTTTTGTGTAAAATTTCAAAATTATAGAATACCAGCGGCTCACCCTCACTCCGCTCGGGTTCATCCCTAGGGTGGATCACCGTTATCACTTAGGGATATGAAAAATAGTTTACGTCTTATTCTCAGACCTACTGAATATACACACAAAATTTCATAAGAATCGGTCAAGCCGTTTCGGAGGAGTTTTGTTACAAACACTGTGACACGAGAATTTTATATATTAGAATAATAGATAGAAGTATTATAAAAAAATATTTTATTTATCCTAATCTGAATGCAACCCTAACCAGCATAAGTTTACTTTAAAGCAAGCAAAAAAGTAAACATAATATTATATATGTCTCTAACTTAAATCATTACTAGGCAAGTAAGATACATATATTGCTCATATGATATATATTTTTTTAATTAATAATGATTTGTATAATCACTAAAAATTTGTTCAAGAGATACGAGTAACTTATCCACGTTTAAATAAGGAAGGAAGGAAACAAAATATCTACTTACTGCCTTATAATACTGTAAGATAAACATTAAAATAAATTCCTACAAGTAAAACATTTCAATATAAGGTCAAATCGTTTGAATATAAAAAAAATATATGCAGTGCAAATATTTAAACACGCAGTTGGTCGACAGTGTGCAACAAAACGTACACAAATAGAGCCTCTAGAAATATACCGATTTATATGAAACGATTTATTCGATTGCTATTAAAAACCCATGAATTTTATGGTCCAGGCATTTGCCAAACCTTCCGTAAGGCCATAATATATTTGAGCTTAGTTAGTTAACCCAACGCATTAGAGTGGGTACATACGATCGACGGTTTCCACCGACTTAGTGATCGTTTCCTCTTAAAAATCCTTGGTAATAGATTAATTGTGCATATTATAATTATAAAACACTAGCGATTCACCCTCACTTCGCTCGGGTTCGTTCCTAGCTTGCTTCCCTATACAAATTTTCATCCGCATTTTTACCCCCTTAAGGGATGATTTTCGGGATAAAAACTATCCTCTATCTTTTCCAGGGTCTCAAACTATCATCTTACCAAATTTCATCTTAACTGGTTCAGTAGTTTCGGAGCCTATTCGATACAAACAAACAAACAAATAATCAAATCTTTCCTCTTCATAATATTAGTATAGATTATAAACGCGAAAATTTATGAGGATGCATGGATGTTTGTTACTCTTTCACGCAAAAACTATTGAACGAATTTTGATGTTTAATAGCTTATACACCAGAGTAACACATAAGCCTATAATTTTTAAAGATACAGTAATACATAATTGATCTACACGTGCAAAGCCACGGGAAAACGCTAGTTATAAATGAATGCTTAATTTAGGTTCATATTTATTGGTTACAAACTTAAGGTTCTTCAGACTAAAACCGCTAGACGAATTTAGATAAAATAAAATTTGTGGTGTACTAAAATCATTGATAAGACAGTCGTACCAGGAAATGTAACGTATGTCCCCAACATTATTTTAGAAGATATATGGATGATAAGATTCAATTTATTTTTGAGCATTTTCCCATCAAATTGATGCATGGGGTTAAGTGGTTTCCGATCGATTGGACCATGGAAATCCAGGGCTATGCCTTTTGGTTGATAAATAACTAGCTTAAAGGTCTTATAGCGTGGCGATAGATAGCTCACGAATGCTCTGTGGAGATATAAATGGGATAAAAACTTAAAATTTATTACTTGTACTCCTTCGTATTGTATTATTGTGTATCTCTTTATTAAAATTATCAGGTAAGTTTTTCATTTTATACGCTATGTATTATTCATTCCATTGCTACGTACAGGGATTCTGATCTTCCATCAGGATTTTAATTGTAAAATTTATGGCACACGATTTATAGCGAATAAATTAATAATATATATTAGCTTAAATATTACAGAACCAATACATAAAGGACATTGAGGCGATTCATTTACACATAACATCTACTTACATACAGGTGGTTATATGGAAACTTGCCAGTTAGAAAAACCAATACTACCCACTCAACGCGAATGGAACCTTGTACAGCATAATAGGGTAGCGCAGAATAACTAACGTCCTCAACCAAGACATCCTGACGGTTAGTCCACCTAGGTAGAAACTAACAACTAAGGGGTTGCTCTTACAACCTACTCTACTATCAGGACTTCCGGCGGGATTGGTAGACGCTACTGAAACTTCCCACTACGAAATTTTAATATACGTTGGAAAGTATAAATATGTTGGGACATTAACACACAGCTCCATCTAGTTCCATGCTAAGCTACGAGGCTTGTGTTATCCATACCAGATAGTTGATACACTACATATATAACTTTAAATACATACATATTATAAATATACCCATGACTGGAGTACAGACATTAGTGCTCATCACACAAATGGATGCCCCCAACAGGACTCGAACCCGCGAGCGCTGGCACAGCAAATAGGTTCACTACAAACTGAGCCATACGTGTCGTCAAAAGAAAGTATCAACAAACAGTTTTGTTTATGTATACACATATATATGGTTGTTATTTTCTATCTATGAATGTGAAATATTTAGAAATTTTGTTGTTAACTAGAATCTATCTATTTAAACATTTCAGTTGAATAATTCCTAGAAAATCCATTGAGTTTGCATTCATTTTGTGGTATTTTCAAATTAAGTTATACTATATCAAAAACGTTTCACATATAACATAGAATTAATGAAATTACGACGTTATACAGGTTCAGTAATGATTTATATGGATTATGTAAACGTTGCAGGTACAAGAGTTTCCCAGAAAAAAATCAAAATGTTTTTCTCGTTTTAAAAAAAAGCTTTTTGTGCTAGCTTTGTACATTACTATTGTACAAAATGTGACTTTATAGAACATAGGATTGCGAATGATGTGATAGCTTTCAGTAAATTTTTGAGAATTATTGTTATTTATAGTTTTACAAATTTTTATCTTAAAAAGTTTTTTTAGCCAGTTGTTTTCAAAACAAAATATTTTTCTAGCCTAGCTTCAGTTTTTATTACAAATTCCAAAATAATAATTCAATACTAAAAATTTTTTGGTCTGAATTATTACAAAATGAAAAAGCAGTATACCACATGAAAATATAAATCTATTCGAGAAATGTACGAAATCATAACATATAATATGTTATGATAGCGACAGTGACAAACGTTACGTCTCAGGGGATTGTTGTAGTAGCAAACACGAGGCAGTCGTTTTAATAAGAACATAGTGCGTTGGAACTAATCTACAATACATGTTTACATTAATATATTATATAATATATAAGATACATCTATACTAATATTATAAAGCTGAAGAGTTTGTTTGATTGTTTGTTTGTTCTCTCTCTTTGAATCTCAGGAACTACTAATCCGATTTGAAAAATTCTTTTTGCACTAGATAGCCCGTTAACTGAGGAAGGCTAAAGCCTATCTATCATCCCGGAAAAATGTACGGTTCCCGTGGGATAGATTTGTTTTTTTCTAGGGACGAACCCGAAGCGAAGCGAGGGTGAGTCGCTAGCGAAAGATAAAGAAGATAATTGGGTAGTTGACACCACCAGTCAATTGACATTTTTTTATGAACTATCAAAACGTGACTCCCATACATTTTGTATGGCAATAGGAAACTGTAACGTCTCTATTTTCTAACTTAACTGACTAACATTATTGATTTCAAAACAATTGAAAGTCTAATTTTACAGTTAATTAAATATTAATCGAAATTTTCAAAGCTAAAATAAAGCTTTTTTAAGAGAGGTTTTGTCGTGAAATATAATATATTTAAACGAGAAATTCTTGTATATTTATTTATTTATTCTGGTGATCTCGGAAACGGATCTAATTATATCGCTAAAATTTGGTACTTGGGGTTTTCAGGGGCGAAAAATCGATCTAGATTAGTCTTATGTCTGAGAAAACGCGTGTTTTTGAGTTTTCATGCAGTTATTTTTCGCATTATTTCACACAAAAAATGGTCGATAATTTCTTACACTCGGGCATAAGTATAGTGGTCAAGCGGCCAAGGCGCAAGATAGACAATCACATATGTCCGGGATCGAATCTCAGTTGGGATACAAAGTTTTTATTTCTACTAACAACAACCAACTACATTTTTATAAAGTAAATAGGTACTTACATACCTGCTGACAGTAAAATATATGTGTTTAAAATAGTAAATATAAATCTAATCTTTAATAAAAAGTAAATAGTACCAACAAATTACTAATAAATAATATATTTTTATACTTAATTTTCTTTTTTGCTATATGCCTGGTTTTTGGTGAGTGTAACTTTTTTGTTCATATATTATGTAATTTGGTCACCAATTATATAATGATTTGCATATTTTTCTTGAATACTTAGCAATATTAAAATAAAAGAATCGTCTCATTTAATAAAAAAAAAAAAAAAAACACTACTAAAATCGATATATAAACAGGCAAAGACAAAACAGTGCAGTATCTTTTTCCGCTCTGTTTGTCAACCGATTTTTTTTTTTTGTTTAATAGCTATTGACGAACTCTAGTGTTACCAATAAAAAATGTGTTCATATATTATGTTTTCCGTAAATTTTCAATAATACAATAATGCTTGGGGTTGAATTTTAATCACTCAACACTATTTTTAAATAATCACTTTAAAAAAAGAAATTTTGTTGTTGGATAAAACACTGCCCATGAAACATGTATAGCACACTACACACAGACGGTTTATAATACACTTCAACAATTTTACAACCAATTTACATTCACTACAAATCTCTACAAGATATTCATAAATATCTTTTTCGGTAGATAAAAACTTTAACAAAAAAAAAAAATAACTTTTCCATACATTACCCAAGTTAGTGTCATCTAACACTGAACAACCGTTATAAAACACAAGTACGTGCCTTAAAAAGCGTCCCTCTGGCATTGTGGACAAACCCTTCTCGAATTATAGCCCTAAGAGCCTTTTGAGCCCACATTTAGCAAACATGATGGCTAAGTTTTAGTATGATTCATAAAAGTTTTTGGTATAACGTTTTTTCATAATATTTCCACGTATGATTGTATGTAAATATCACAATTTTTACTTTATTTATAACACAAGTCAGCACCATATTTGTAATATTACTAGCGACTCACATTCGCTACGCTCGGGTTCTTCCCTACTTACGTTTTAACGTTTAGTACAGATTTCTCAGAGATGAGATATTTCCCTGCAATAAAAAGTATCCTATATGTTGACCCGGATAACTAGCTATCATCATACCAAATTTCATCAAAATCCCTCCTGTGGTTTTTCCGTGATGCGGTCATAGACAGACAAATAGACAGACAAAAATTCTAAAAACGATAGATTCGGCCTCTGCATATACTACCTATTTCAATAAGATTTTCCAAAAAAAATATATTCAATATACAGATTCGACTTAGTTACAATTTTATTATATGTTTAGATTATTAATTTTCTTATAACTAAAATATTCCAAAGAAATTATCTAATGTAGCGAGATTAAAAGCTATACATAAACTACCTCTATCAAAAGAATCATGTAGAACTAATCCATTGCTACATGAAAGAAAAATATATGTAACGATAAAATAATCACTTTTAAATTAACATTTTCTTTTTTACTGTCTACAAATAGTCTGTAGACTAGTATTATATAAAGTTATCTATACATATAATAAAATTGTAATTTAGCCGAATCTGTACATTAAATATTTTTTTGAAAGTCTGATTGAAATAGACATTATTATCGATGAACAAGCCGAATCTATAGTTTTTAGAATTTTTGTCTGTCTGTCTGTCTGTCTGTTACCGCATCACGGAAAAACCACTGGAGGGATTTTGATGAAATTTGGTATGATGATAGCTGATTATCCGGGTCAACATATAGGATACTTTTTACTGCGAGGAAATATCTCATCTCTGAGAAATCTATACTAAACGTTAAAACGTAAGTAGGGACGAACCCGAGTGGAGCGAGCGTGAGTCGCTAGTGTACCTACTATATAAATAAAGTTATTTATATTAATTGCCCTTGAAAAGGAAGTCTATTATTGATATGAATTTCAGTTGGTATAAAATGTCTAGGATTACCTAGCGTACTTACGCTACGATAGGTTTCCTTTTTTAAAGTAGTGACGTAAAATTATACGAGTATAAAAAATACAACATGTTTACAGAGCAAGGGGAAGCCATAGAAACTAACCAAAATTTCATTTGTGCGTATTTTCTTTTCTTAACTTTCAAATATCAGATTACTTGCCTCAGTGTCTGACTTCGCCTGCTAGTTTATCGCTCCGCTCGGGTTCGTCCCTAGTTACGTTTTACAGTTTAGTATAGATTTCTCAGAGATGAGATATTTTCCCGCATTAAGAAGTATCCTACATGTTGACCTGGATAACCAGCTATCATCATACCAAATGTCATCAAAATCTGTCCAATCGACTTCTTGTGATGTTTTCTCAGACAGACAAACAAAAATTATAAAAATTATAGATTCGGCCTCTGTATCGATAATAATGACTATTTCAATAAGATTTTCCAGAGATTCAACTTAGTTAGAATTTTATTATATGTATAGGTTTCATTTAAACCAATATTTTGTAAAGAGATTATCTTCAATCTTCCTTTTCTTTCTAATTTAGATTTCTATGAGTGCTGGCCAAATGGGCAGAGTCCATTGCACTTTACACGTCTTTTATTTAAAACCACTTAGGTTCATTATGATACTCAGATTTCCTCATAATGTTTTATAAACGCACTAATTGTTGCCCGCGGCTTCGCTCGCGTAGTAAGTGACCTAAGGTAGCCTATGTTCATCCCCAGGATTCAATCTTTATCCTTACCAAATTTTATCAAAATATTTCCATGATTTTTAGCGTGAAGAGAGAACAGACAGATTTACTTTAAAATTAATAATATTAATACGGATTTACGAGTCGCTTTAATATTAAAAAATTACTCGCACGTGAAAGTCTTAGAAGTCTGAGACTCGAGGCTTAAGCCCGCTTCACTTGTCTTCCGCTCGCTAGGAAAAATATAACATATATTTATGTGATAAACAAGATATTAAATTTCCAATTATATAGTGATTAATGATGTCATTACTCGATAACACTATATTTTTTGTAGTAAAATAATGATGTAAGGAACAAAACATAACATGTTTACTGTTAGTTTATTATATTACAGATGAAAATATTAGGTTTGTTCGTTTGGTGAATTAAAAAATACTGAGGTAATGGTAGTAGGTTTGATTTTTATATTAGGGGACTTAGACAAGATGCCATTAAAAATCGCTGAAGAATAGAGAAATAAAAAAAAAATACATGTTATGTGATGTCATGCGTTATAACAGGTGTTTTCTGTCATTTAATATAATATATAATATATCCATCAGGTATACGAGCCTGCCCTTAATTCTGGGGTCATCTGAATCATGCCGAAAATAATTTACACAGGAATACAAGAGAGGTCAAAGGTTGAACCTGTTTCACATGCTTTTTCAAGCAAGCGCGCTACCATTGAGCATCATTATATATGCTCAATGAAAGCAAAATGTTGTATAAATATTAAAAATTCTTTTACTTTACAGTTTTCTATTGAGATAGAATATAATATGATATTTTTAACAACTTTCAAACACTTCAACTATGTATTTGTCACATTTCATACCTAAACTTGAAAAGGATCCTTAAGATTTCCGATGCCTATATACAATTCAAATACACATCTACCCACATATATTTTGTACTATTATGAAAGGCGTTATTATGCTGAAAACATGAACAATGATGTCGTGTCTACATTTTTCAATATTATACTATTCAAATACCTAATAAATAAAATATTAATACGTCACATTTAGAATAGAATTTGTTTGGAAATATTTATTTAAGATTTTTTTGTAAACTTATGTAAAATTTCGGGGGGTTTTGGCACCAAAAATCATAGCAAAAGAAAAGGCAATTTGAAAAGTTTCGGAACTTACAAAATAAACAAATTAAAAATTATAGTATGTTATTTCAAAAAATCTTCAAAAAGATCAAACGTGTAAAAAAATATTCTACCTCAACCAGCTTCCACTTATATATTTTCATACATCTACATTAACCAAATTCTGTGTTTCAGAATAAATAAATAAATACATACATATTATAAATATAAACACCCATGACTGGAGTACAAACATTCGTGCTCATCACATAAACGAATACCTCCAGCGGGACTCGAACCCGCGACCGCTAGCACAACAAGTCCCTACTTCACTACATACTGAGCCAAACGTGTCGTCAAATATATAAAAATGAAATAAAAAAAAATATGATAGCTATTTTTATATCAGTTTTACTTCAATTATTTTGTCTATATTGAGCAGTCATTTAGTCGAACCCTAAATAAGACCTTATAGATCACATTTATAATAAGAGCAATTTTGAATAATATATTATATTTTTAATATAAACTTTTCTTAAAACTTTGTAATTCACAGGAAGTTCACAAAGCACAGTTTCACCTTTATAATCACAGAGAGTTACAAAGTGAAGTATAGAAGCTTCGTCTAATCTCTGGTGAGCTACTTGCTGGTTTGTTCTGAAAGGAAAATGAGGGTTTGTTCTGAAAGGAGCATAATATGTATATTGAATCATAAAATGGTTTGGCCACAGGTTTGATTCCCGTAGCGATTTAAACGTTATTTGATATCTTTATTTTTTTTATTTTTCGTGCTTTGACTACAACAATATGCTACAGCAATTCTTAGAAGATAAGTTCCAAGATACTTGTATTTCAGCTATATAGTGTCAATAGATTAGCTTCAAGTATAATACCTGTTACATATAGATATATGAGCAAGATGAAATTATAAAGTATCTGTTTTCTCTAATCTACAGTACAAAATGAAAAGTTAACTCTTCAATTCTATTAAAAACTAGCGACTCACCCTCGCTTTGCTCGAGTTTGTCCCTAGGCGACTCTTTAAATTGATTTTTTTTTTAATTTGTGAACTAATTGAAATAAAACAAATACTAAATGCTAAGTGAAGCTTACCACAACAGATTAGTGAAAACTGCACCCAAATCGGTTGAGCCATTTCTGAGATTAGCGCGCACAAACGCACAGACAATCAGCCAAATAAATAAAAATTCTAAAAATCATTGTTTTGGGTTCTATTGCGTTAATAAAAACCCTCAATAATAGTTTTTTTCAAATATCTTCCATGTACAGACAGCGATCAGTTACACTTTTATTATACGCATAGATATATTAAAATAGAGTACCTAGTAGCGCATCATCCTCGCTTCACACGGGTGCATTAAAATTCATTCAAATCGGTCCGTCCGTTTCAGTATTAAGAACTAACAAATATACACATATACGAACTTTCGCTTTTACAACAGCACTACGATGACGTAAATCCGTATTAATATTATAAATGTGGAAGTTTGTGAGGATGTATGTATGGATATTTGTTACTCTTTCACCCCAGAACGGCTGAACGGATCTGGATGAAATTTTGCACAGAGAAAGATTATAGTTTGGAATAACACATAGTCTACTTTTTATTCTGGAAAAATGCAAGGTTCCCATGGGATAGGTTTGGCTTTGTTTTTCTAGAGGCAGACCCGGGCGAAGCGAGGGTGAGCCGCTACTAATTAATTATAATTTTCTCAGTCATATATAAAACAATTCTTACCTAATAAACTATCAGACGCAAAGTTCCAACTTGTACGGTTTCAGATGTTGCCTATCTCCAGGGGAACTTCCTTTGTCGTATCACCTTGACTTTCGGACTGGAACACGGGAATTAGTTTAGACGTGATAGTAGCGTGAAGTATTGCTTTACAAATTTCATTCGCAAATTGGGCCGTAATCGACTTACATTTACTTATTTCTGCTTTTACTAAAAGACATTATGATTTCTTATCATTTTCCTAGATTTACGCTATTTACTTTCATAGATCTATACTTGATATTTTAAATATAAATATTTTTTAGGGTATCATTTTGATTTTTTTATTCCAAACGTTTTGAATCCCTTTAGATGGTCACGGGAGAGACTAAAGTTTTTGACATCTCAAAGAAATGCTAGGACAAAAAAGAACAAAATAAAACGTTTAGTTTTTTTAAGAGTTCCTAATATTTTTTTATTTGTCAAATTTGCTGAAATAGTGGAAAGTCAAAAAAGATAAAATCATGGTAAATACATACATATTTCGTAAAAAAATTATTTCAGTGACCTTAAATGCTTGAAACTTAATAGCATTTATGGAAAATACAATTTGGTTTTTAATAAATATTAATGCAAATATGCTTTAAACTTTAATTACTTAGATATTCTTAGTTTTAAAAAAAGAAAGTTTAATATGTTTGATTTTTTGAGAAACAGAATTGACTCACTTTATATGTTTAAGTAAAATTCAGATTATGCATAAAATCACTCAGTATTTTAGTCAGCGTTACTATAGTTTAGTGTCTAATACATTCACTTACCTGGCGCGATAAACAGTTTCTTTCTTAGGGGGTAGATAACCTCTGCTTGCACCAAATTTACTAAATCTGCTTTTTCTATTAAAAAAACAAGTATATTATATAATATAAAATTTGGTCTATGATCGAATTATTTAAATCAACAAACATATCCAGTGGCAATTTTCGGATGGGTGTCTATTGATGGACCCTAAATTAGTACATTGGAGTTCCCTTACATATAATTATTGGAATTCAAATGAGTTTAAAGCTTTATATAATAAAAAACTTTATAGAATAAGCTTTTTATTCTATGAAACATAATTTTTATTAATACAAAATTAAAAACAATAATGTAGAAATATTTATTGCTACCAACACATACAAAGTTCTAAGCAATTTTTATGATAAAAACAAAAAAATATTTTACGTGATAAATACAAACTTTTGTGGATAATGTATCGTCACTCCTCTGGGAGTGACTTTTTGTTTGCACGGTCCGTTGTTACCGCACGGGCATCCTTTCATAGGCTTTAGAGACGCGGGGTAGGCGGGTATAGGGGCGACTCTGGAAATTTTGTCATTTATATTAAAAACATAGCTTTGTCGGTACAAACGCATCCTTAAGTAATATTTATTTCGCAACTGCTTTATATCGCTTAAGTATAACACAAGCAGGATAAAAAAAATATGTATGTATAATATATTCAGCTCTTTTTAACGTCTCACTATTGGGCACTAGCCTCCCTTCAATATGAGGGGGATCAGGTCATAATCCACCACGCTGGCCAAGTGTGGGTTGGCGGACCTTATAATCTTAAACTTGCTAGGTTATCTCAAACATGTAGGTTTCCTCGTGATGTTTTCCCTCACCGTACGACAAGTGGTAATCATGTTAAAAAATGATTCGCACATGAAAATATCAGTGGTGAGATACTCGAGATTTGAACCCGCTTTACTTAGATTACCAAGCAAGCTAGTTAACTATAGGGCTACCACTGCCTTTATCCATCCATCCATAAACTATTTCTTTGTAAAAAATATGCTATTTTGTTATACCGTTGTTCTAAGTAATGAAGACGGATGACTTTTTAACAAAAATTCAGCTTTCCGACTTGAAAATAATTTCAAAAATTTTACACTCTCAAGGGAAGAATTTTGATTTTCAAAATATAGATGATCCTTATAGTATACCTATTCATTAAAAAAATTGGCGATGCTATAGAAGATAACATAGAACTTCCTCCTTTTTGCAAAACGGTTAAAAAGGACAAACCTACAAACTCTTAAATAATTATGCTATTAGTGAATTTGCTTGCACACAATATTTTATAATTAAGAGATAACGTATAATATTTGATTTCTTTTAACATTGTATATTAACACTAGCGACTTGCTCTCGCTCCGCTCGGGCTCGTCCCTACTTACGTTTTCACGTTTAGTATAGATTTCTCAGAGATGAGATATTTTCCCGAAGTAAAAAGTATCCTATATGTTGACCCGGATAACCAGCTATCATCATACCAAATTTCATCAAAATCCCTCCAGTGGTTTCTCCGTGATGCGGTAACAGACAGACAGACGAAAATTCTAAAAACTGTAAATTCGGCATCTGTATCGACAATAATGTCTATTCCAATAAGATTGTCCAAAAAATATTTAATGTACAGATTGGGCTTTTTTACAATTTTATTATATGTATTGGTATATTTATAGATTAGCTCATATCAAAGCTGTCATCGACTTGGCGAAACATTGTATATCATAATTGCGATTATGCAATATTTATTATGACTGTGGTTCGTCAGTGGTTGAAATTCGACAATAATTATTATTGAAAATTTCAGGAAAACAAATATATGTTTGTATATGTATAGAATTTTCACTTATGTATATAAAAAATCCCAATTTTTTTTAATTGATAACAATAGCTCGTCAATAACTACCAAACAAAAAAAAAGAAAATCGGTTGACAGAGGAGAAAGAGGTACTGAACTAGTATTTCGTCTTTACCTATTTATATATAGATATGCATTTACTAACTTTAGAGTATTTCTGAGACCCTACTAATAATTTGGTAAATTCACTAACTCATTTTATTTACTATTGACTTATTCTACGGGTAGATACATATATTTTGATTTAATTCGGATATCTAGAATCGTAAAAAGAATATAGGCTATATTTCAACAAAAACCTAAGAGCAGACACGTACTAGACGACCACATCGTGGTCGCGGAGACCAAAGTTTTTTATATAACCAAAAAATAACGTTATAAAAAAATATAGTGACCAATGTTGTCTATAAATATAATAGAAATGATTGCGAAAACTAATGTTTCCCATCATATTCACAAGCTTTGTGAACAAAAATATCATTACATGTTACGAAAATTTATAAGGGATCGCACTGAAAATATGCTCTTTCGAACGACCAGTCAGCAGATTCGGTTCATTACTTTCTGGGATATCGTGAGACCGATATATAAAAATGTGTTGATTTGAGGATTTTTACTTAGATTAAGAACATTTTCTCTTATATATTAAAACAGATTGTGGCAGTGGTAGCCCAGTGGTAACGCGCTCGGTTGGAAAACCGAGTGAAGCGGGTTCAAATCCCGGTTCTCGCACCTCTGATATTTTCATGTGCGAATCATTTCTAACATGATTACCACTTGCCGTACGGTAAAGGAAAACATCGTGAGGAAACCTGCATGTCTAAGAGAACCTAGCAAGTTTTCGAAAGACATGTGAAGTCCGCCAACCCGGACTTGGCCAGCGTGGTGGACTATGGCCTGATCCCCCTCGTATTGAAGGGAGGCCCGTGCCCAGCATTGGGACGTTAAAAAGGGCTGAATACATACATTAAAACAGTAAGCTTATCTTCAAAGTTTTATTTAGTTGGAATAAGCTTAGAAGTAAGTACGTCGATTGCAATTCTATAATCGTCGATAGCACATAAGAAAAGAAGAAAGCAACAAAACAAATTTAGATTTATAAATAAACTTATGGAATCCTTAAAATATATCTGCAATATTTTTATAAGCATGCGGACTTATATCTGCATTACCTGTCGCACCCAATTTCGTGGCTCGTATGAGAACTCTTACGAGAACTTTACTGCACATTTTATACTATCATTGCCATATTTGATTTTCTAAGTTATGAAGGATTGTGAAATATAAATAGCAGAAAACTTACTTTGAAATACTTGGAAAAAGTATACTATGAGCCAAACGTTGACGACACGTTTGGCTCAGTTTGTAGTGACCCTACTTGCTGTGCCAGCGGTCGCGGATTCGAGTCGCGCTGGGGACATTCATTTGTGTGATTAGCACGAGTTTTTGTACTCCAGTCATGGGTGTTTATATTTAAAATATATATGTATTTAAAGTTATATACGTGTAGTGTATCAACTATCTGGTATCCATAGCACAAGCCTCATAGTTTACCGTGGAACTAGATAGTGCTGTGTGTTAATGTCCCAACATATAAAAAAAAAATATTATTAGAAAAAACTAAGGATATAAATGCTACTACAACTACAAGCTAGATAAGTTCGAGACATCTAATTTTCTCTAATTCGGGTTGTTTATGGTGATGAAACACAAGTTTTTACCCTAAAATATAGTCTCATGTTAGCTCCTATAGAAATAGCCTATTATATTTATATAAACTTACTCAGGAATAGTGTAGTAGCTTAGTAATTCTATAGAATATCCCCTACATATTATGTACAAGAAAATCTTAATTTTATTATACAAATATGAAAAATTGTGTATGAGCTCCTTATCTGTTACTTGTTTACGCTATAACGGCTTACTAGATTTGAGTGAAATTCGAAGTATAGATAGCTCAAATCTTGAACAAAAACATAACTTATTTACTAACGATGCACGTAGTATGTACTTACATACCACACAAGCGAAGTCACAGGCAAAAGCTAAATACAAACATCAACTTCGACGTATGCCAATGCTTAATAATATTCACAGAAAACACCAACAATTACTACAGGATATTGTTCTAGACTTACGAGTAACTTGGGTACATGCAATATGCCGTCTCTTATTAGAGATAACTTTGTTTTAGGGCTCGTAAAATACATCTGTCTCTCGATCTCATAATAGTTTTTGTACTATTCGTCGAAGTTGTCATTTTGTATGGAATTTCCAGTGTGTTAGTAAAAGATGAACAATGTGCAATGTACATATATTGTACAGCTTTTTAGTATCGAAAATATAATAGACTAGCGACTCACACTTGCTCCGCTTGGGTTGGTCTCTAGTTACGTTTAGTATAAATATTTCATTTCTGAGATATTTTCCCGCAGTAAAAAATATCCTATATGTTGACTCGGATAACCAGCTATCATCATACCAAATTTTATCAAAATCTGTTCAGTGGTTTTCTCGTGTTGCGGTAACACACAGACAGACAAAAATTCTAAAAATTATAGATTTGGCCTCTGTATCGATAATAATGTCTATTTCAATAAGATTTTCAAAAAAAAAATAATCAATGTACAGATTCGGCTTCATTACAATTTTATTAGATGTATAGAAGAGCATCAAGAGGCATGACAATGATAGGTATTTGTTTTGTTATATCTATAGTCTATATAACATAATATAATAAAATTGTAACTAAGGAGAATCTGTACGTTAAATATTTTTTTGAAAAATCTTGTCGGAATAGTCATTTGTATCGATACAGAGGCCGAATCTACAGTTTTTAGATTTTTTGTCTGTCTGTCTGTCTGTGACCGCATCACGGAAAAACCACTGGAGAGATTTTGATGAAATTTGGTATGATGATAGCTCATTATCCAAGTCAACATATAGGACACCATTTACTGGGGCCATCACGTAATAACGGAATGGAAAAGACGAAAAAAAAATCAATAATACATACGTACACACTTATAATACTCGTATATTAATATAAATAATGGTGATAGAACTCTCAATCTAAAAAATGTCTTGTACGTTAATTGACCGAATGGCCTTCGACGTTACATTGTATGTTAGGATATAACAAATTATGCATGAAAGTAACTTACTCCCTCTTTCTGAATATCTTCCATTTGGACTTATCAGCATTGATGACGTATCGCAGGTTGGATAAACTGAAAAAAACAATAATCTATGTATAAAAGCGGAATATCACTCACAAATTAACTACCTAATCTCGAAAATAGAAATAGTACAACAACTAGATTATATTATTTAAGCTATACTATATTAACTAGTATTCGCCCAATGGTCGAAATTCAACAATAATCATTTGAAAATTTGAAGAAAACTTATATGAATTGAATTTACCTATCTATATAGAACTAATTGAGTGTTTCTAAATATTTTTTATTAACACTAAAGTTCGTTAATAGTTACTAAACAAAAAAGAAAATCGGTTGAGGTTAAACAGAGAAGAAAAAGGTACTTAACTGTATTGTTTTTGTCTACTTGGAGGCCTGAACTCAGTAGTAGGAGATAAAAGGCCCGAATTATATTAATTATGAATACATGAATTCCTAACTTTTACTTGTATTTATATTAATATGTAAGCAATATAATGTGTAATCATAATATTATATCGCTTATATTTACGAAACATGACTCCCGCTTTACAGCGTGTATTACAGAAAACCAATTTATTTTTAATGAACTGATTAAAATGAAAAGCGATGGGTTTACTTCACACCGAACTATAAACAGATATTGATAACCACAAAATTCTTAGTCTGGTTTTCATTCTACTTCCAAAAATGTATGTCGACAAAGCAACGTTTTTATTCTTTTTTTTCATTACTTTATTAAAAACTAGCAACTCACCCTCGGTCCGCTCGGGTTCGTCCCTAGTTACGTTTTAACGTTTAGCTCAGAGATGAGATATATTCCAGCAGTAAAAAGTATATATGTTGACCCGGATAACCAGCTATTATCATACCAAATTTCATCAAAATCTGTCCAGCGGTTTTCCCGTGATGCGTTAACAGACAGACAGACAAAAATTCTAAAAACTATAGTTTTGGCTTCTGTATCGATAATAAAGTCTATTTCTATAAGATTTTCAGAAAAAAAATTAATGTACAGACTCGGCTTAGTTACAATTTTGTTATATGTATGGATATCTTCATTATAAAAGATACATATCTACCTTGAATTACTTGTTGCTTCATCGATTTTCTGACGAGCGATTATCTCCTTGCTACCCGTCAACCCCATTGCCGCGTCTCATTAATTTTCTACATAAAATATGTTATTTTTTGTACATTTTTAATGATTTTTGTATGTAAGATTTACATTTTATCAAATTTACATGTGATTGATAGGTGCGGATTGTCAAAATGAAATAATAGGTTTTTATTCTTTGAAAGGAGGATATTTGCAATAAATATGCCTAAATTCACATGCTATTATATTGTATGTACTTTAAGCGTTTCTTAGTCATAAATTTCCAGTTATAATTAACTAGCGGCTAACCCTCGTTTCGTTCGGGTTCGCCTCTTCCAAAAACAAAAACAAATCTATCCCACTCGAAAGGTACATTTTTCCCTAGCCAATATGTTATTCTGATGTATTAGTTATATTATTGTAAAGTTTCATTAAAATCCATTCAGTAATTTTTGCGTGAAAAAGTAACAAACATCCATACATCTATATATCCAGACATCCATACATCCTCACCAACTTTTGCATTTATAATATTAGTAGGATTTTATCCTTATTTGTAGAAGATGTTAAAAGTCATGCCGGTATTAGCTCATGGACTGATTATACTAATTAAAGAGATTAAACTAAATTGACAATTCAAAGGTGCTTGTATAATTCTCATTTAAAAATAAAGTTTAATTGCATCTTATTTCTTTTTATTTCATAACTAGCGACTCACCCTCGCTTCGCTCGTCCCTAGGTTGATTCCCCATACAAAATTTCATCCCCATTATCACCCACTTAAGGGATGATTTTCGGCATAAAAAGTATCCTATGTCCTTTCCAGGGTCTGAAAGTATCTTTTTAAAAAATTTCATCTAAATCGGTTCAGTAGATCCAGAGGTTACCCCTTACAACCTCACAAACTCATTAACTTTACCCTCTTTGTAATATTAGTATAGATTACTAAAACTCACAGGATATAGGACAGGAATAGGACCACATGAGTTGCTTCTAGTACTTTTCTGATAGCAAAGTGCAGAGCAATCATCTGGTTATGAATTAATATGCCTTGGTCAGCCGTTGAAACGTCATGGTTAAGTGTGTGATGTCCCCCATGTAATGGAGCCATTAAGAGTTGACTTTCTGTGGATTTTAGTGGATAGTACCAACGTTTCTAGCTAGTATACTTTCCGATGCATAAACGTATACATACAATTCCACAATTCAATTTAAAAAAAAAAAAACTATTATTCTTTTTATGCAATCCCGGGATACAAATCAGGACCGATATATGGATAACTTAGCTTCTAGACCACCTAAGAAACCATTTTGGACCTATCAAATAGCTCTTAAGCTCTAATATGCTACATAAATTGTCAAAAATATCTTAAGCTATCTTATTATTCAACTAGCGACTCACTTTCTCTTCGCTCGGGTTCTTCCCTAGGATACTTCCCAAAACAAAATTAATTAATTAATTTGGTTTTAATTTTTTTTTCGTGGGACCCTATTTTTTTCTAAAATAAAATTAGCCTAAGTTACTCCTTATTACATCAGCTACCTGCCAGTGAAAGTTCCGTCAAAATCGGTCTAGCCATTTCAGAGATTAGCTGGAACAAACAGACAGACTGACAGACGGACAAAAATTGTAAAAAATGTTGTTTTAGTATATGTACCGTCTATACATCCATATGCATTTAGTAAAAAGCGGTTATTTTAATACTACAAACAGACACTCCAATTTTATTTATCTGTATAGATTATATTTTTATTTTATTTATTACTTAGATTTCGTAATAAAACTAATCGATATAAAAATGCAATAAAATGAACCCCAACGCATACATCATACGTTGATGACAAAATCTAATAAGATGTTCGACGTAATTGATTATATAGAAAAAAAAAAATTCTTACGAAAATGACAATCTACCGCAATTGACAATTTCAGAGCCTATGTGGGTCCTTTGTCGGTATTGTCACCTGCTAGAATGATTGATACGACACCCACATAAAGAGGTCGGCTCAAGTTATAATAAATAGAAAACTATGTTACAAGCGACACAAGAAAACGTTAATATAAAAAAAAATGAGAAAGAAAATTTGAAGTAATTGAGACTTTGTTACACAGAAGTCAATGAATATACCTAAATATTATACCCCACACACAATGTGGGGTGTATTTACATAAATAATACCGCATAACGCACACATGTACACACACCCACCCAAATATTGCATAAAAATTATTTTAATAATTTTTGTTTTTTTTTTTTTTTGTAGTTTTTGTGCAGTGGTAGTGCGTTGTGGGAAATCAGATGAAGTAGGTTCGAATCCAGGTATTGCACCTCTGATACTTTCGGTGAAGGAAAACATGGCGAGGAAATTTGTATGTCTGATGCAGCCTATCAAGTTTTTGAAAGATATGTGAAATTCACCAATCTGCACTTGGCTAGCATAGACTTGTGCTCATTAATGGGACATTAAATAGGACTGAATACATATGGTTTTCTTTTCCCTTTTGGCTGACTAGTATGGTCCTGTACTTTACGTTTTGAGTTTAAGTATTCGCTTCTTGCACGAATTTACGACTTACCCTCACTTCGCTTCGGTACGCTTTTTATATTTAATAAAATTGTATACAGTTAGCGTGACCTTTTGGCAAATTTTATTACTAGCGGTAGCTTATGTGTTACATTATGTCATAGTCGATCGGTGTACTAAATTTCATCTAAATCGACCCAGCCGTATCTGTCTAAAGGAGAAATAAATACACAATCCAAAATTAGAAAATCTTATTGAAATAGTTATTATTATCGATACAGATGCCAAATCTATAGTTTTTAGAGTTTTTGTCTGTCTGTCTGACTAGGAAAGCATCAGGAGAAGACCACTGAACAGATTTTGGTAATTTAGTATAACGATAGCTGGTTATCCGAGTCAATATTTAGGATACTTCTTACTGAGGGAATATATCTCATCCCTGAGAAATCTATACTAACCTTAAAACGTAGGGACGAACCCGTCCGGAGTGAGGGTGAGCTAGTTAAGATATAAAAACCTACTGACAATTCGCTATAAGCTTATCAAAAGGGACTTTATATCGTTGTGGTCCTATTTTTCATAAACACTAACAAGGAACAGAATATTTTCTTGGGTGAGATATATTATATTGCTATAGTGAATAGATTTATTTTATTACTAACGACTACCCGACCCTAGGTACGTTTTAACGGTTAGGCTAGTATACATATATATATATATATATATATATATATATATATATATATATAATTCTGCCGTGATAATTAAGAACGCAGTACTTGCAAAATGGCGGTTTCGAGAAAAACGCGGAAAACATATTTTTAGACATCTGAGCAAGATGTTCATATTTTATGACCAAAAAAATATATCAAAAAATTCAAAAATAAATCAAGCTTTTGAATCATAATTTTATTTTATTTAATTTATCAATCTATCTAAATATAATGCGTATTACTGCGTTTAGTTTTAGCATCAGGTCTTGTGAGAATCATAGGATACTAAAACTAAATGCAGCAGTTGCGTATATTACTGCATTATAGTTTAGCACATGTCGATTACTGCGTTGTTGGTTAGTATTCATTTACATTTTTTATGCTCGGGGTTAAGTGCAAGTGGTCTTAAATTATTATCTCTCATTATTATCTCTCAAACAATTACACAGTCCTTCTTAAATGTTTGCTGTGAGGTTGACGAAAACCTACTTCATGTTCTGTACGTATTATATGCATTATCAGGGTGAAATAAAAATGAAACATTTTTGTGTAAATCTACTTTTATTTAGACAATATCTGTCTTTATGAATATCTAAAGAAATAGAAATAAAAATCACAATATTCAGTCAGACTGATAATAATTAACATTAATTAAATATAACTGATTTGCTAAAACAAAACGCGGCACTGGATCGTACGGCCAAGATCTTGCAAGCCTTTACTACTCTCAAATGCAGTAATATGGAGTACTGCGTTTTGATTTAGTAACTAGTCTATTGATTTTAAAAGAAAATGCTGTAGTAGTGGCAATTACTGCACTTAGCTCTAGGGTATTCTTGTTAGTACTGCATTCTTTTTTAGCACATGTTTAATGCTGCACTCCTCCTTAGTATTGAAACTATTTTCATGCAAGTACTGCGAAAACCGTTAGATAGAAAACATACTTCTAGTGAAAATTTTTATGAAAATATATTTTTTCCATGTAGGAGAACCCTTTGGAATGCCATTTCCAGTAAAAAGTAAAAATCCCAAAAATGTTGATTACTGCATTCTTTATTATCAGGGCAGAATTATGGTCTTGAGAAATGATTGATTGGGGAATGTTAATTGTATGGGGAGACAAATGTCATCTCTCTTTTCACTCCCTTAGGAGATGATTCCCGGGATAAAAACTATTCTATATACTTCCCAAGATCTCAAACTATCTTCATACCAAATTTCATCTAAAACGATTCAGCTTATTTTTTCATTACACACAAAAATACATTTTTTTCTCTTTATATTAATATAATAATTTTATATACTAATATAGTATTTAAGGCTAAATTGTTTTATTACTAACAAATATGGATGTAATATCTTGAATTAAAATTATTATTATTATTATATTAGTATAGATACGCCTATTGCGTTTAATTTTACACATCTATCTGTACACAATTCTTTGACAATACATAACACTTTGCCTTTATGATATTACTTAGCGATCAATCATGACGATGATAACATATGTATGCTTTAAGGTATAAAATATGGATATGGTTATAAAGAAAAAATGTATAAGCCTTGTTTATTACTTTATTGTCGTATACATTAAGAACAAACATACACATAGTTTTACAATTATGATCTCAAATAAAAGGTAAAATAAATATGTTGGGACATCAATACACAGCACCATCTAGTTCCATGTTAAGCTACGAGGCTTGTGTTATGAATACCAGATAGTTGATACACTACACATATATGTATAACTTTAAATATACATATAATACATATAAACACCCACGACTGGAGTACAAACATTCGTGCTCATTACACAAATGAATGCCCCCATCAGGACTCGAACCCGCGACCGCTGCCACAAAAAGTAGGGTCACTACAAACTGAGCCAAACGTGTCGTCATAGGTATCTTCTATGTTTGAAATGTCTAGTATCTTAGAAAAGAAAATAACTTGGATTTGTAGCATTTAATTTATTTACTTCAGGTTTTGTTTGCGGCAAACGTAAGTAATTGTTTCTTAGACGTACATTATTTATTTTCGAATTAAAAGATTTATACCTTCGAAGCTTTGTTTTGTTGCTCAAAGTGATTTTAAACCTTACTAGATTCAAGATGTATTGGAAATAAGAACAAAGATTTATTTGTAGTATAGTAAATTAAATTTTCTACAAATGTACTCTAAAGTTTTTGTTAGTACTACCTAAACTATGGTAAGTAAATTTTGTATGAGCTAAGTTAAGTAATGTGCTGAACTGGCACGTTTTAAAGCCATTAACTGATAAAAAATTAAAATTAATGTGCAGTGTATTTTGTTAATTCTACGCATTTATATTTACCGTGGGCTAAGTTTTAGATTTATTTTTCTAAGTTTTTACTTTTTACCTAAAACTTACTGCCTTAGATTCGTTGAAATAATGTGTTACGTTATGACTTATGGCATATGTAATGTATACTCGTAGATATGTACAGATATTAAGATAATTGTATAAAGAACACTAAGCCCAAAATCACTTTAAATGTTAAGAAAAAGTTGGGTGAACCAAAATTATATAATATTTTCTTGAATTTTATATATAGGTACTACCCTTTAGGGTTAGTCAATTAAAAAAATATTAAAAAAAAATTTACTTATAATATGAAATAATAAAAATTATCATGAAAATTGGTTAACGGTTAGCGAAGCTTTGCATAACACACACAAACGCGACATAACCCCAAATTGAATTTTATTCTGTCCATTAAGCTTTTTAATCTGATGTTGTATCGATTTTAAGATTCGGTGTCTGGTTTTTACATAGATTTGAAACTTTTTAGGCTTGTGAAATTTGATCAACAATACAATTATTTATTAGGTATACCATTTTGTTGGTCTGATGAAGTAAGTAGTTGTTAGATAGTGGAACTCTTCAATTACTATTATCCTCGTGTAATAACTAATATCTATACATATAATAAAATTCTGAGTCGAATCTCTACATTAAGTATTTTTTGGAAAATCTTATTGAAATAAACATTATTATCGATACAGAGGCGGAATCTATAGTTTTTAGAATTTTCGTCCGTCTGTCTGTCTATGACCACATCACAGAAAAACTACTGGCGCGATTTTGATGAATTTTGTATGATGATAGCTGGTTATGCGGGTCAATATATAGGATATTTTTTTACTGCGGGAAAATATCTCATCTCTGAGATATTTATACAAAACGTTAAAACGTAAGTAGGGACGAACCCGAGCGGAGTGAGGGTAAGTTGCTAGTTTTAAATTAAAATTATCTTTTCAGATTTTTCGCGGACTTATATTGATTTTTGATTCCCAACATTTCGAATGATTCTCCCGTGATCATGATTGCTGTAAAGCATTCGAAACTTCGGGAACCAGAAATCAAAATGAATCCGCGAATAAATCTGAAAAGACAGTATTATTAAATATTGTTATAATTCTTTTTGCTCGCGGTTTCGCTCACTTTGCAGAATAAGTGGGGCGGGGATCAAAGGTAGCCAATGTCCGTCCCGAGGATACAATTTATATCCCTACCAAATTTAATCGAAATTTGTTCAGTGATATGAGCGTGAAAAGTATGGATTAAGGGGAAAAGTTGAAACATCAATTTTATTTTAATATACAGGGTCATTTTTAATTTACTGAAGACCTTTTAGGAATATACTATTTACATCATAACAACAAAATCTGTAACAAAAAAAATATTTCTTAAAATTTACAAAAATAAAAATACTTTTATTGCACTTTCTAAACGGTAATAATCCAGCATTAGCAAAAGAAAGCGCGTGGCCGGTGGAGTGGGAGGGGTGGAGGGTGCAGGAGGCGGCGCTTACTTATTTAAACTTGACCAGATGCTAGGACTATTACCGTTTAGAAGGTGCAATAACCATATTTTTATTTTTGTATGAAAATAAATTTTTTTTTTTTTTTGTTACAGATGTTGTTGTTATGATCTAAATAGTATATTCGCAAAAGGTCTTCAGTAAATTAAAAATTACTCTGTATAGTAAATTGTGCATTTGTATGTTCACACATTTAGTGAGAATACTCACGGTATCTACTACCTACAATATACCGTAAATAAGGCGTAGAGAGTGCTTCAAGTCTAACCTATGTAGAGATACCAAACGTTTCGAATGATATAAGAGATAATTTATTATTTTCAAATTTTTAATCTGCATCAATAATAATAATAAAAGAATGAAGAAAATATAATTATATTAAAGGCTTAATTATAATTTTCAAATTTTATAAAGACGTTCATATAAACTTATAATGGTACCTTATAAATATTTCTAAGAAATTATTAACATGTTATAATATTTTTTTCAGCTTAGAAGACCGTTCGATACAAATATTAAAGTAACAAGCCAAATTCCAAAATTCCGACCTTTTTAATAACAAGAAGGATCTACGTTGGGTTATGTAGTATACTAGCCAGTACCCACGGCTTCACCTTTCGACCGCTACCAAACTTCACAGGGATCACCCGCTGGGCTAATATGAAGTTTGCCTGAAAATTTCATAAAAATCGTTTCAACCGTTTTGGATGCCAAAGGAAACATACATACACATATCGATTTTTATATTATAAGTAAATATAATTATGTTTCGTGTATAAATTAAAACGTAACTTATTTAAATATTATTCACATATTTTGTAAAAGAATACAGACTGAGATATTGTTTATTACAGACAAACTTTTATTAAATAAAGTGTTTAATTTTAACTTTATGTTAAGTAACATTCACTCACGTTACTTACGTTAATACAACAAAGACTAGTTTGCTAAATTTCAAAATTATGGTAACATTTTTCAAGTCGTCTCAAAGCCCGCATCCGCAAAGTGGCCTCAAGTGATACTACTTTGTCTTTTGTCTACAACCTCTATGCTGCAAAGAAAATTTTTATTCATGATCACAAATTTTTTGTTTTTAGTATTGAGATATTAGATTACTTGATATATTTATAAATTTTTTTTTCAGCAGTTTTGCTTGCGTTATAATTGGGATACTGATGAAAGATAGCGAGTGTCTGTCCCTATAATATAATCTACGTCCTAGTAAAGTTTTATTAAAATCTATTCATTTAAGCGTGAAAATGTAAAAAAAAACTGACACAGAAAATATTACGTTCACATATTAAATATTCATATCTAAATCGTGAAATATATTTTATTTTACAAAAAATTGGTAAAAATAGAATGATATTTTACTCACAACAATTAATTCTCTTGTTTTTTTTAATACTTTTTTACTGAGTCTTATTTTGTCGAAGGTCAAGGATCTAAGGTCTAAAAGCACAATAATATATGGGGAATATACGGCCAGTTTACATATTTATCAGGGCTGAATAGAGAGAGTCAAATTACCCTTACATTATTAATTGAAATATTATTTTTTAAATATTACGCTTGCTACTATCAATATCAACTGTTTCTAAGAGCGCTATTTTATGTCAATTTGAGGAACGACTACTGAAGAAGAATGTTGGGTTTAAGCCGCTCTGCTTATCTTTCGATGTTAATATTATTGGTATTTTTCTTAAGGGAAGTTAGATAACATTCTTCACAATAGAAATACAATACATATTTTTGGACTATTTCAAACGGTTAGACAAAATTTTGTATCAGTCGACCAAGATATTTTTCTTTTCATTTGTTTCTTGAAAAATATCAATCAAATATCAAGTTCTGAGAAGCCATTTATCTATACTAATGTTATAATCTATACTAATATTTTATAATTATAAAGAGGCAGAGTTTGTTTGTTTGTTTGTTTGAACGCGCTAATCTCAGGAACTACTAATCCGATTTGAAAAATTCTTTCTGCATTAGATAGCCCGTTTGTTGAGAAAGGCTATAGGCTATATATTATATAATATATCGTCTATCTATTCTATATTAATCGTTAAAACGTACCTAGGAACAAATTCGAGCGAAGCGAGAGTGAGTCGTTAGTATAAAGATAGAAGAAATCGATTCGTAGATTGAAGTTTTGTGAGTTACTACATCTGCATATTACATAGAACAAGAGAAATCGCATGCAATTTATATGAAAACCCATCACCATGGCAATTGTAGAAAACTTGTTAGAAAAGGATAAATGGGGCAATCGGCAAGTCACAAACTTTAGATTGAGATGCCATTTATCATTCAAATACGTTGAGCAAAGTTTTCTTTGAATGCCTTTTTCGTTGTAAATTGTTAAGTTTGTCGCTGGCTTTAATGGGTGCTACGTACTACCTACGTAGCAAATGTATACATTTACGTGTAGAATAAAAAAAATATTATTATAATGGAAGAGATTGTTAGTTTGTTTGATAGCTTTAATGTTAGGACTAAAAGTCAAATTTAAAAATTTATTTGTCCATTTAGCAATAATAATTCACCTTTATGTCTATCATACTAATATTATAAAGCGGTAAAGCTAGTAAGTTTGTGAGTTTGTTTGTAAGAAGTAATATCTGGAACTGCTGAACCGATTTAGATGAAATGTTGCAAGAAGATAATTTGAGACTGGAAATGACATAAGATAGTTTTTATTCCAGAAATCATTCCTTAAGGGAGTGAAAATGAGGATAAACGTTTGTATGGAGAATCAACCTAGGGACGAACTCGAGCGAAGCAAGGGTGAGTCGCTAGTTATTAAAATGTCGATAAATCGAGTTTAAAAATTCCGCGTGTTCTTGCGTGATCGTATTTAAAGAAGCCGCGGGCAAACGCTACTCTATACTTGTAATAAAATTCTAACTGTGTCGAATCTACATTACATATTTATTGCAAAACCTTATTAAAATAGTCATTATTATCGATACAGAGGCCGAATCTGTTTTTAGAATTTTTCTCTGTCTGTCTGCCTGCCTATCTATCTGGGAACGCATCACGAGACAGTCATAGACTGGACAGATTTTCATGAAATGTGGTGTGATGATAGCTGGTTATCCGGACCAACATATAGGATACTTTTTACTGCGGGAAAATATTTCATCTCTGAGAAATCTATACTAAACTTTAAAATTTAAGTAGGGACGAACCCGAGCGGAGCGAGGGTGAGTCGCTAGTACTGAAAAAAATGTAACTTGGATCACATTTAGCTTTTTGTTGTTTTACTTTAGAGTTTACATTATAGTAACATCAAAGACGCTTGAATGCATATAATATTATTAGTCCAGTCAAATAAGGTCTGAAATCAAAATGTTGACACTCAATTTTGCATTTTTGATATAATGTAGTTTTAATGATACAAAAACAATGTGTAAAGGTTTTCGTGTCCGCAACCCCCGGCAAGGGTCCAAAATAAAGTGTCAAAAGTGTTTTTTCGCAATTACTCGAAAACGGTAAAAATTAGACAAAAAAGTTTTAATAAAAACGTATAAAGCTTAAAATTTTGCATAAAAAAGGTCTTATGACTTTTTTTCCTCCGGTCAAAATTAACCGAGTTAGGGAGGTTTTCAGACCGATGGGAATCCGTTTATTTTTAAAAGAATTTTTTTTAATTAAAACCTGAAGTTTTATGGTTTTAAAATATTAGCAGGTATATAAGGAATAGAAATTCGTAAAATGCCCCTGATGCTCAGCTACCCCCGCGAAAAGCGCTTGTGGCATAGGGCGCTCGTGGCCTAGGGCGCTCGTGGCCTAGTGCGTTGTGGCCTAGGGCGTGGTGGCCTAGGGCGCTCGTGGCCTAGTGCGTGGTGGCCTAGGGCACTCGTGGCCTAGTGCGTCGTGGCCTAGGGCACTCGTGGCCTAGTGCGTCGTGGCCTAGGGCGCTTGTGGCATAGGGCGCTCGTGGCCTAGGGCGCTTGTGGCATAGGGCGCTCGTGGCCTAGGGCGCTCGTGGCCTAGGGCGCTTGTGGCATAGGGCGCTCGTGGCCTAGGGCGCTCGTGGCCTAGGGCGCTTGTGGCCTAGGGCACTTGTGGCATAGGGAGCTCGTGGCCTAGGGCGCTTGTGGCCTAGGGTGCTTGTGGCCTAGGGCGCTTGTGGCATATGGCGCTCGTGGCCTAGGGCGCTTGTGGCCTAGGGCGCTTGTGGCATAGGGCGCTTGTGGCCTAGGGTGCTTGTGGCCTAGGGCGCTTGTGGCATATGGCGCTCGTGGCCTAGGGCGCTTGTGGCCTAGGGCGCTTGTGGCATAGGGAGCTCGTGGCCTAGGGCGCTTGTGGCCTAGGGCGCTTGTGGCCTAGGCCGCTTGTGGCCTAGGGCGCTTGTGGCATAGGGCGCTCGTGGCCTAGGGCGCTTGTGGCCTAGGGCGCTTGTGGCCTAGGGTGCTTGTGGCCTAGGGCGCTTGTGGCATAAGGCGCTCGTGGCCTAGGGCGCTTGTGGCCTAGGGCGCTTGTGGCATAGGGCGCTCGTGGCCTAGGGCGCTTGTGGCATAGGGCGCTCATGGCCTAGGGCGCTCGTGGCATAGGGCGCTCGTGGCCTAGGGCGCTCGTGGAATAGGGCGCTCGTGGCATAGGGCGCTCGTGGCATAGGGCGCTCGTGGCCTAGGGCGCTCGTGGCCTAGGGCGCTTGTGGCCTAGGGCGCTTGTGGCATAGGGAGCTCGTGGCCTAGGGCGCTTGTGGCCTAGGGCGCTTGTGGCCTAGGCCGCTTGTGGCCTAGGGCGCTTGTGGCATAGGGCGCTCGTGGCCTAGGGCGCTCGTGGCATAGGGCGCTCAGGGACTAGGGCGCTCGTGGCATAGGGCGCTCGTGGCCAAGGGCGCTCGTGGCATAGGGCGCTCGTGGCCTAGGGCGCACGTGGCATAGGGCGCTCGTGGCCTAGGGCGCTCGTGGCATAGGGCGCTCGTGGCCTAGGGCGCTCGTGGCCTAGTGCGTTGTGGCCTAGGGCGCTCGTGGCCTAGTTCGTTGTGGCCTAGTGCGTTGTGGCCTAGGGCGCTCGTGGCCTAGTGCGTTTTGGCCTAGGTCGCTCGTGGCTTAGTGCGTTGTGGCCTAGGGCGCTCGTGGCCTAGTTCGTTGTGGCCTAGTGCATTGTGGCCTAGTGCTTTCCTGGCCTAGTGCGTTCGTGGCCTAGTTCGCTCGTGGCCTAGTGCGCTCGTGGCCTAGTGCGCACGTGGCCTAGTGCGGTCGTGGCCTAGTGCTTTCCTGGCCTAGTGCGTTCGTGGCCTAGTGCGTTCGTGGCCTAGTGCTTTCCTGGCCTAGTGCATTCGTGGCCTAGTGCGTTCGTGGCTTAGTGCGGTCGTGGCCTAGTGCGTTCGTGGCCTAGTGCGCACATAGTTTAGCGCGGTCGTGGCCTAGTGCTATCGGGGCCTAGTGCGTTCGTGGCCTAGTGCGGTCGTGGCCTAGTGCTTAACAGCACTAATACACGTATACACTATGCATATTAAATGAAGTTATGCATGTAAAGTTGCTGTCAACTGTCATTGGAACAAGTCGCACTTTCGAAGCTCTGATAAACTAAATAAGAATAAAATAGTTTAAACTTCTGAAGAACAGTGAACTTTGCAAAATTGTGTTGAAATAAGTGAAAGAAAGTGAAATATACATTTGATTACTTAGAAATCTTAGGAAAACAGATATATTCTTAAATCACAGACAATCATCATGAGGCTATGAGCGATTTAAATCATATTTCTGTGACATAAACGATTTTGACTTTTTCACTTCTACCTACATAAAATTCACAAGCATTATTGCCATATAAAACAAAATAAAAACTACCATTTTAAATTGCCAGTAAGAAATATGGATACACAATTAGTTTGGCAAAGAGATAGATTATAGTCTGGAATAGCATAAAGTTTACTTTTTATCCCAGAAAAATATACGGTTCCCGTGGGATAGATTTGTTTTTGTCTAGGGACGAACCCGAAGAGAAGCGAGGGTGAGTCGCTAGTTTTAATAGTCCAGTCAAATAAGGTCTGAAATCAAAATGTTGACACTCAATTTTGCATTTTTGATATAATGTAGTTTTAATGATACAAAAACAATGTGTAAAGGTTTTCGTGTCCGCAACCCCCGGCAAGGGTCCAAAATAAAGTGTCAAAAGTGTTTTTTCGCAATTACTCGAAAACGGTAAAAATTAGACAAAAAAGTTTTAATAAAAACGTATAAAGCTTAAAATTTTGCATAAAAAAGGTCTTATGACTTTTTTTCCTCCGGTCAAAGTTAACCGAGTTAGGGAGGTTTTCAGACCGATGGGAATCCGTTTATTTTTAAAAGAATTTTTTTTAATTAAAACCTGAAGTTTTATGGTTTTAAAATATTAGCAGGTATATAAGGAATAGAAATTCGTAAAATGCCCCTGATGCTCAGCTACCCCCGCGAAAAACGGGGGGACGTTTGGAATGTTTACGTCGACATTGTATAAATAATAAGCTCAAATTAAAAACTTAAGGCCACGATTTCTTTCCTTTTTACCAAAATTTACCAAAAGTTTACCAAAATTTTTTCAATAAAGTTACAATGATAATTAAAAAAAAATGTAGTTTATAAAGTAAAAATTATCGAATTCTCAATTTTTTTTAAATTTTGGGGGTGTTTTTACAGGACTACCATACATTGTTTTTATTTCCACGAGAAGTAGAGTTCAAGACGAAAAAAATGAGCCCTATGTGAAAATTAAACGATAAAATTTAAAGGTAATTTTTAGCCTCCCGAAACCATAAAATATCAATTTCTCAGAAATGGCTAAATATTTCAATTTCATTTTTTTTGCTTATTATATGTATTTCGAAGATTACAGTCTTTTAGTTTCATGAAAATGAGAAGTTTATTGTAGAAATTAAAAATAAAAAATAAAGGAAAAATTAAAAACCGAGTTTTTTGCAAATATCTCGAAAACTTTGAGATTATTGTAAAAGTGTAATTTATAAAAGTTGTAGATTTTTAATAGACCTATAACTTTCGTCGAAAACATTTTTCGATAGAACGTCACAATAAGCCGGAAATTTAAAAAAACGATTTTTCAACGCTTTGCGTCCCCCCGCTTTTCGCGGGGGTAGCTGAGCATCGGGGGCATTTTACGAATTTCTATTCCTTATATACCTGCTAATATTTTAAAACCATAAAACTTCAGGTTTTAATTAAAAAAAATTCTTTTAAAAATAAACGGATTCCCATCGGTCTGAAAACCTCCCTAACTCGGTTAACTTTGACCGGAGGAAAAAAAGTCATAAGACCTTTTTTATGCAAAATTTTAAGCTTTACACGTTTTTATTAAAACTTTTTTGTCTAATTTTTACCGTTTTCGAGTAATTGTGAAAAAACACTTTTGATACTTTATTTTGGACCCTTGCCGGGGGTTGCGGACACGAAAACCTTTACACATTGTTTATGTATCATTAAAACTACATTATATCAAAAATGCAAAGTTGAGTGTCAACATTTTGATTTCAGACCTTATTTGACTGGACTATATGTAGGTACCATTTTAACGATTGAGCAAATAGAATCCTAAATCAAAGCTCTTCCGTCTTTTTGCTACTTTTGGTAGTTTTTTTTTATTATTTGTCATTATAATACACATTCTATGGCAACCTCGGACGAATATTAAACTTATAAAAGTGTAAAAAAAACCACAGGCGGAGACAATTTTCCTTTGCAAAAGCCCCAAACTGAATTTTCAGCTAGGATCCATAAAACCCAGTTCATTTATGAAATCCACATATGATCGACTATTCGTTAAAAATATGAAAATATTTACTTATATAAAGAAAAATGTACACAATGTAGACAAAAAAATCACATAGCACATCCTTTTTTAAATTGGTCAAAAAAACGTAAATCAATAAGGTTGTATCTAAACCCAATTTCTGTCTCCATTGCAAAAAAGCCGAACATATGGCAACGGGTGGTTCGATGCTGAGATAATAGCTATTTATTATGTTCTTCTCCACAGGAAATTAAAGTACGCTGATATTACGAACAAAAAATCCTATCGCATGCATTCGTTCTTGAATTTCGAAATTAAACGAGGGTCTAAACAAGACATGTAAAATATTGTGAATTAATTCGAACGATTTGATATGTGTGTTATGGCTGTTCTGTTAAATAATACTGTGTTTGTTTATTTGTCCTTTTTTATGTAGGTATTTCTCTTTTTTTATGTAGTTTTTATAACGTTTTCATTATTAATATGGAATGGATAGACTATATATTTTATATCCCTTACTTGAAAAATTATTGATTCCCCATACAAACTGCCACTCCCCTTTTAACTCCCTCAAAGGATGATTTCTGGGGTAAAACAATCCTATGTCCTTTTCATAGTCTCAAACTATCTCCATACAAATTTTCATCTCAATCGGTTCATACGTTTAGTTGTGAAAAGGTTACAAACAAACAAACAAAAAATCAACCAACAAACAATCAGAGTTCCTTTCGCATTTATAATATTAGTATGAATTGACGTGGTTTTTGCATAGATATTAAGTTAATGGATTGCTTTTTAGTTTATATTATTGAAGAGTTATGAAGGGAGGGACTTTTTAGGGCTGTTCTTGTTTTTCAGCCCTTTTTAAATTTCCACTGCTGAGCACTCATGCACATAAGTTTACCACTGTGTCAGTACTGCGCTAGTCAAGTGTAGGTTGGCAGACTTCACGTGTCTTTCAAAAACTTCAACATAACAAAAATTAAGTACTCTCAACATGTACATTGCATGTAACGTTGAAAATGATTCGTGATGCGAGGTCCGGGATTTGAACCAGCTTCATTTAGTTTCTTAAATATATATGTAATGTTCAAATAAAACGAACTTATGAAAATGTTTAGCTAAATACAAGAAACTAAAAAAGAGGCATGTTAAGAGTAACAACAACAAAAGAAAATGTAGAGATTGAACATCTGCTGTCCATCTCTCGTATAAATCATTGTATTCCTCAATATTTATACCTTATATCTTCGATTCTAAAACGAAAATATATAAAAATCTGGTTTTAAGAAAAAATTAAAGAAACAAAAGAAACACAAATTACAATCACAATAAAACTTTTTTATAACCTCGTAGCTTCAAAAATTACATAATTCTTATCAAATTAGTATGGAGGCTGTAATAAAAGTTTATTAGTTTAGCTTTTATTTTCCCGCCGCATAACAAAATTTAGACGAATATTTTGAAAGTTTAGCCATTCTCGTTTACTTATTATACTATTATATTTGCGTGAGTGTATGCATATCTTTACGCTGAGACCGCTGGACGCATTGATAATAAATCTATACGTATAATAAAATTCTGAATCGAATATGTACATTAAATATTTTTTGGAAAATCTTATTGAAATAGTCATTATTATCGATACAGAGGCCGAATTTATAGTTTTTAGAATTCTAGTCTGTCTATCTGTGACCACATCACGGAAAAACTACTGGAGGGATTTTGATAAAATTTGGTATCATAATAGCAGGTTATCCGGGTCAACATATAGGATACTTTTTACTGCGAAAAAACATTTCATCTTTGAGAAATCTATACTAAGTGTTAAAACATAAGTAGGGATGAACCCGAGAGGAGCGAGGGAGAGTCGCTAGTTTAATATACAAATAGACAAAGATCGCGAGATACATTGTCTACTGTTAGGTATCCAGGGATGCACTCCATCGAAACGAGAGTAAGTTAATAGTTTTTTAATAATTTCAATAAAAATCACATAATATTTAGGATGTGAAATATTGGACACCTTTTAACGTCCAAAATTATTTGTGTCCTGGTGCCAAATCGACGTAGTCAGAATATTATGGGAAGCATAACTCTCATTAAATTATTAAGTTTTTAGTTATAGCTTTAAATATAAACACTGTAGCATAATATAAAATACACACACAACCCATATTTTAGAGGCCATTTAAGGCTTCGTAACTTGAATTTTTGAAGCATAATTAGTAGCTTAATGTTTTATAAAGTGTACTCTTTATTTCTGTCACTCTCATGCTCGGATGGCACGAAACTTCGACACGACCAGTGAGAGTTAAGGCGCAGGACCGATGGCTTATCCTGCCCTCCTATATCGAAACAGTATCTATACTAATATTATAAAGCTGAAGAGTTTGTTTGTTTGTTTGGTTGAACGCGCTAATCTCAGAAACTACTAAAAGTTACATATGTAGCCTATAACTTTTTTATTAAATCTTATTACTATCATAAATGCGAAAATTTAGATAAATTTTTGTTACTCAATCAGGTCAGAAAAGTCGAACGGATCTAGACTAAATATGGCACAGAGCTAGATTATAATCTGGAATAGCACATAGGTTATCCCGGAAAAATGTACGGTTCCCGTGGGGTAGATTTGTTTTTGTTTTTCGCAGAGCAAATGATCAATTATTTATTCTATACTAACCGTTAAAACCTACCTAGGGATGAACCCGAGTGAAGTAAGAGTGAGTCGCTAGTAGGCTATAAAACAAAAAAGAATTTTCCAAATCCGACTGGTAGTTCCAGAAATTAACTCGTTTAAGCAAACCAAAAAAATATATATAAAAAAACACATTATTCACTTTATTAATATTAGTATAGATAATGAGCTATGTATAATCCAATTGCATATCCTCTCACCAAAAGAGGAATATTGTGATACTGTCTGAATTAATGATGAGAGGGCAAGGCGATAGGATCTGAACCATTTTGTTGAAATAGTTCCTGCACGATTGCCGTTTTCTGGCAAATTGGCGGAGATGGGACGAGAGATATAATTACTGATATTTAGGGTTGTATAAAAATCTGGTTATATGCTCATTTGTAGGGGTTTGATCCCAAAATTATGGTAATATCTTGAGGTAAATATTTTATGATATTAATGATCCATAGTAATATCATAAATACGAAAGTAATTCTGTCTGTCTGTCTATCTGTCTATCTGTCTATCTATCTGTCTGTTACCTTAACGCGTATTCCGCTGAACCGATTTATATGAAATTTGGCATGAAGATAGTTTGAGACCCTGGGAAGGAAATAGGATAGTTTTTATTCCGAAAATCATATGTACATTAAAAGGGCGAAAAAAAGAGAGTGGAAGTTTGTATGGGAATCAATTACTTTTCAAGTACAGGGTATAAAACTTTTCAAATAAAACTATCCTTTCGGATTTTTTCGCGGATTCATTTTGATTTTTGGTTCCCGATATTTTGAATGCTCTTCAGCAATTATCTAAAAAACTATAAAAACGAACCCGAGTGAAGCGAGGAGTGAGTTGCTAGTAATACTATATAATTGATGCAGTTAGTATTATTATGTACATTTCATTTTCCCTTGCAGTGGATATTCCGAATTTGAAGGTTTTTTTTTGTATTGATCATACAAGTATTTTAACTTGATGATAAGAATATATAGAATCTAGCTTAAAAACGAAAAAAGAACTTTTAAATAAAATAGTATATGAATAAACAGAATTTTTAAGCTACTATCGCCCCTCAAGGGATATAGCATAAGTGTATAATTTAAATATATATTCCTAATGTAATACATAAAATTTAATTACCAAACAAGTTAACTTTTCCCACGTAACTACGTAACTTTACCTGACCATATCAGAATATAATGCTCTGAACTAAGCATGCGCCTAAACTTTGTGTAATTTACGACCAAAGTGTATACAAATGCACTTGCTAATTTAACTTACTATAAGTACTAAATCTATTAACAAATTAGAGTAGCAATAACAACGTAGAATATAACCTTTCAGCATTTGCATTCCAAAATTTTCCTAAAATCCTTAATACTTATTAACTACTAGCGACTCACCCTCGCTTCGCTTAGGTTTCGTCCCTAGACAAAAACAAATCTATCCAACGGCAACCGCACATTTTTACGGAATGATAAATAGCCTACAGCCTTCAATAAACGGGTCATCTAATGCAAAAAGAATTTTTCAAATCGGATTAGTAGTTCCTAAGATTAGCGCGTTTAAACAAACAAACAAACAAACTCAGCCTCTTTATAATATTAGTATAGATAACAAACGATCAAAGCAATCAAAAAAAAATGCCATCAATTTCATAAACAAAAAAAAACATCAGATGAGCGTAAGTTCACTGAAAATTATACATATTTGCTTAAATTAATCTATACTAATATTATAAAGCTGAAGAGTTTGTTTGATTGTTTGTTTGTTTGTTTGGTTCAACGCGCTAATCTCAGGAACTACTGGATGGAATTGAAAAATTCTTTGTGTGTTGGATAGTCCATTTATCGAGGAAGGCTTTAGGCTATATATCATCCCGAAAAAATGTACGGTTCCCGTGGGATAGAGTCATTTTTGTCTAGAGACGAACCCGAAGCGAAGCGAGGGTGAGTCTCTAGTAAGAAATAATTATGTAACTCCGGTGGGATAACCTTTTACAATGTTTTAAATAACAACACAACGTATAATAAAGTATATTAGTTAGAATTACTTGAATAGTTCTTTGCTTATTTACTAAACCTCGTATCGTATTCAGCCCTTTTTAACATCCCACTGCAGGGCACGGGTCTTCTTACATTACAAGGGGGATCAGGCCATAGTCCGTCACGCTGACCAAATGCGGGTTAAAGGACTTCTTGTCTTTCAAAAACTACTTACAATAAACAAAAATATTTTACATCTTTTACATAGGGTCAGATATATCGTTAGGTAAATAAAGAAAATCTATACAGATAAATAAAATTGGAGTGTCTGGTTGTAATATTAAAATATCCGCTTTTTACTATGTGTGTGTGGATGTAAACACGGTACATATACCAAAACAACATTTTTTACAATTTTTGTCTGTCTATCTGTCTGTTTGTTCCGGCTAACCTCTGAAATGGCTGGACCAATTTTGACGGGACTTTTACTGGCAGATAACTGATGTAATAAGGAGTAACTTAGGCTACTTTTACTTTAGAAAAAAAAATAGAGTCCCACGAAAAAAAAAAAACAAATTAATTAATTAATTTTGTTCTGGGAAGCAATCTGGGGACGAACCCGAGCGAAGCGAGGATGAGTCGCTAGTATCATATAAGTATGCGGTAGCTGATATACCTCTCTATTTGATACGGAGGCAATGCTTAAGTACTCTTCAGAGACCCTTTTGTTTTAAGGATAATGCTTAAGAAATAGACACTTATCCTCAACATTTCTGCGACACAAAATCGTCGGTCGTTGGTTTTCTTTAATAGTTTAAGGCTACCGTTTCTTTCTTAAGTAGAAAATTTAAAAACAATTGACGAATTAAATAGTATTTTATGTGTGTTTAAAAAAAACTACTTCAGACAGACGCTAAAAAGTAAAATAAAAAAAAAGATATGTGTGTACTTATGTACGCACGTAAGAAGTTATACTTCTTTGGCGTAACAAAACAAAAATAGCTAAAGATTTCATCCCGTATGTCACAGCTCTCTGTTTGTAAAAGGAATGTAGCTAACTTCATCGTGTCGCTTTCTGGCTGTCTGTCTGTAAAAATTTTATTTTCATTTTTTTTTTCAAAAATGCCAAAAGAAGTATAACTTCAAAAACTGAACGGGGACTTTCATTTACTGTAGACAATTAGATATTCTCGAAGTCGGTGCCGACCGAAGATGCTTTAAGATATGAAATTTTCATTAAGAATCAATGAAAATTTTATGGGACGACCTCGGGATTTACCTTATTAGAATGCAATTTAAACTAACAAAATCGATCCAGCCGTCTCCAAGAAATCCGTGAATATACATTATACTCGTACATACATAAAAAATACATACAGGTGAACATAATACTTCTTAATTCTTGGAGTAAGGTAGGGAAACCCTGAATTATAGACAAAGCTCGACAAAAAAAATGTCATAGTCAAAAATAGTAGCGTGATTATGCTCATTATGCTACTACTAGCGACTCACCCTCGCTTCGCTTCGGGTTCGTCTCTAGACAAAAATTTATCCCACGGGAACCGTACATTTTCCAGGGATGATATATAGCCTATAGCCTTCCTCAGTTAACGGGCTATCTAACGCAAAAAGAATTTTTCAAATCGGATCAGTAGTTCCTGAGATTAGCGCGTTCAACCAAACAAACAAACAAACAAACAACAAACAAACTCTTCAGCTTTATAATATTAGTATAGATACTCGATTTTACCACACAGATCTCATTTTATATCTTATTTTCTTAAAGAATAAGAGAAATTTTATACCCATAGGTATTACACGTTAATTTACAATTTTTGAGAACAAAACATGAATAATAAAAATAATACTCTTTTGTATTTTTAAGCATCAATATTCTTCTATTTCATATATGAATACGGTTAAATGGTCTCAAACTAATGGAAATCCACAAAAAAAAAAAAACATCGTAAATCATCGATCTGTTTGACACTTAATAGCCGATCGAAGTAAGATCTTGCAGCAAACTTACATACATGAGTCGCGTCACAAGGAGGCTACAAAACATCTCCAAAGCTCCAATCTTTTGTTTTATCGTTACAGAGGCCGAGTCTATAGTTTTTTACATTTTTTGTCTGTCTGTCTGTATGAGAACGCATCACGAAAAAGCCACTTGATAAATTTTTAAGATTTTTTTTATAATGATAGCTGGTTATCCGGGTTAACATATAGGATACTTTTTACTGAGGGAAAATATCTCATCTCTGAGAAATCTATACTAAACCTTAAAACGTAACTAGGGACGAACCTGAGCGGAGCGAGGGTGAATCACTAGTAGTCATATATAAAAACAATAGATTTTGAATAGAAAATAATAATCTGATATATACATATGTATATAAAATATCCATTGTGACTGCAGGATTTAACTCAACTTTTTGACACACCGTAACCCAACTCTGAAACTACTTTTGTTAAATTAGCGGCTTTTAGCAACTTCACTTGAATTTACAACAAATTTTGCCTCTAATGGCGCTCAAATATTCACACAAAGTAGTTACGTTATAAAGATGAGAATATCTGAGGCTAATTACTGTTGTTATGTGTCGATACATAATTTGATGGAACGTGAGGCTCAGTTTGTAGTGTTTACTCGCTATGCCAGCGGTCACGGGTTCAAGTCCCGCTGGCGACATTCATTTGTGTGATGAGCACGAATGTTTGTACTCCAGTCATGGGTCTTGATATTTATAATATACATAAACTAATGTAAATAATAAATAAACTAATGTAATAATATACATAAACTAATGTGTCTAAATTCATCTTGTCATTCTATCATCTATGTTCTCTTGAAGACGGTCTTGTATCACCCAGATTGTACCTAAAAGATAGAAAAAGAAAAGAAAAGAAGATGAAGAAAATTGTGCTCCTTCTCTACAATGCTTTTTTTTCCAAGTGTTCTTTCATTTTCAATCCAATTTTCTCCTAAGTTTTATAGCATTGAATGTAAAATCATTACAGTAAATTTGTAGCACATGTTAATCTATCAGCTTTTTCTCAGTTCAGCGTTGGCTTCAGTCCAACCAAAGGCTTTTTACAGCATACGATTTTGAATTCCAATCTAAAACCGTTCAGAAAAATCAAACTTCTCTACTAACCTTTCTATTAGTTTATCAAATTTTATTTTAATCGGTCGTTTGCTAGTCGTGTAGTATAAAAAGTAGTTAACGTTCATACACTTCACTACCATAAATATCTTACGCCCGGAACAGGCAAAACTTAATCCGTACTGGAAATGCGTTTTTGCACTTATTAGATTGATGCCGTTAGCTCGAGTATCGATTGAGGAATTTTTAATAGAAGCGTATATTAAAGCGCGCATAATACAATGTTTTTACAATATACTAAAATTTATTTAATTAATCTCTTCATTTAACTATTACGAGTTAAGGACTATATCCAACTGCGCTAACTAAGGAAATCGTATTTTTAAGTTATACTTCTTTTGGCACGTTTGGAAAACAATATGAATGTAAAATTTTTAACGATACGCGCGCATACCGACAGCCAAAAAGGAACATGATGAAGTTAGCTGAAAGCGACATGATGAAGATAGCTGCTTTCCTTTTACAAACAGAGAGTTGTGACATACAGGATGAAATCTTTAGCTATTTTTGTTCTGTTAGTGTTCAAAAGCACTTGTAATAAGTCTAATTGAATAAAGTTTATTTCATTTCATTACGCCAAAGAAGTATAACTTCTTACGTGCGTACATAAGTACACACATATATATTTTTTTTCATTCTCCGTTTTTAAGGCATCACACTTATAATCTTACCGTCACTTTATATATCCATAAAAAATATATGTTCAATTAGAGCATTAACCTGTTCAGTACCTATTGCTGGCGTCATTAGCAGTAACTATTACCTACGTACAGTATATAATTGAGTATAGTGTGCATATTATAACTGCTTGCTTGTCGCTCTATAATTAGAGACCAAAATAATTATACGCTAATCAAGTTATCCTGTTCAAGCACTTGAACTACTATTTTTATATAAAACTAGTAGACTCAAACGTTGTTTTGCTACAAATTTTATTTAGTCGGAAAAAAACCTGGATTTCTATATCAGCGACACCTACTGGGTTAAATGCGATTGAATCAAAAACGGATCATCCAGGTGAATCCTATAAAGTAAAAAAAAACATGAAGTATATAAAAAAATCATCAAAATCGGTAAAGCTGGAGGAAAATGAAAACGAACACATCCATAAATATTTCTTAATTAGAGAACAGCATTACCCCGTTATGCTAATAATAAATAGATTATAAGGTTCTAGATTAGTTTCAGTATTTTATCAAAATATTTCAGTTGATATCACTCCTCCAGAGAAAAGAAGATACGGTAGTAATATAAACTGTAGAATATACATATTTATTGGTATTAGCGGCAGTGGTGGTGAATACGTGCTGAAATATGTTTTTATCTGATGATTTTAAATCAGCTTTAAACTAACCAGTAGATTAAACACGGGCAAATAATACCTTTTATATGTCTAGATGCATATACCAATCTTCAACAAACAAAACTCATTTATTCATCAAAATTAATTGGAAAAATACATTTCATCTAATTCCCATTGTACCCCCAATTTATTCTCTCCAAAAATTAGCTGGCGCATAACAAATTTAATAATTGCTCTGATTGTTTATCGTTTACTGAACGAAAATACTTTTTTTTCAGAGGTTTTCCCTTTGAATTATGGACACCGCAATTAATTTACCGTCCATTGTTTGTCCAACTGACAATGAAAACGTTTTTTCAAAGGGCGCTGTGGATTTATCGTGTTTTGTTCAGCATTATGTTTCGGTTTATTTTTTAGATTAAATAAATTATGACCCACATGGATTGTTGATCTTTCATTAACAATTATATTATTCCAGTTGGTCTAGCAGCTATCATGTACGGCTGCTGATCCAGAGGTTCTGAGTTCGAGTTCCAGATAGTGCCGAATGTAATTATTGCTTATTGCTTATGCTTATAAGAATTACATAAAGCCGTCCTAGTCCCTCATCAGTCGTGTCAAATTATCGTCCCACCGGAGTTTGATAGTAAAAGGAATAGAGAGTGCACTTGTTTTTGTGCACACACTGATGCACTATATTATCTTCTGTGCAGATGGATAGTCTCAGTGTCTCAGTGTCTCAGTCTGTGACACCTGATGTTTCACTATTTCCATTTATTGATAATTTTGAACCATTTAAACAAGAGTGACTTTTAGCAATACACTAATATTTCTATGTAACTTCACAGGTTTTAGAAAAATGAAAAATTAAATAGAATAATTATTTAGATATACATACAGTTGAAAAGTAGATCCTATATGCATGAATATCTGTACCAATATTATGAAATCAAAAATTCTTCGTTTTAGGGTTTCATACCCGAAGGGTGCTAACGGAACCGTGTAAGTAAGCCTCCGCTGTCCGTCCGCCCGTCTGTCAGAGGGCGGTATCTCATAAACCGTACTAGGTAGACAGTTGAAATTTTTACATAGTATGTATTTCCATTGCCTCTATATTTGTTTATTTGAACTCACACGTCTCTAAAGCATGTTATAGCCTATTTATCAAGAAAGGTTACGGGCTATCTATCATCATACTATAAGTTTTAGAATTGAATACGTAAGCTAAAGGTAGTATAATTAAATTTCAATATAAAACGCCTGTTAGTTACGACCTGAGTGACTTGAGTATAGGGGACTAGCGATCAATATATAAGGAGCATATGCATAAATTTATCACATAAGTTACTTCCCGAGTTACTAAGTGAGGTGCTTATTAATTACAACACTAGAATTAACAAGAATCGCTGACTATATTTCATCAGCTTTATATATTACTTCTGTAGGCACAAATATATATATATATATATATATATATATATATATATATATATATATATATATATATATATCTTTTTTATACTTGTCCATTTTATATTAAGACCTTTTTTTTATAAATCGTATCTTGTGACATTGGAAAAAAGAATAGAAAAGTATTGACATTAAAAAGGCGTACAATTGTTAAGCACGATTTTTACTTCTATCTATACTTAATATTATAAAGCTGAAGAGTTTGTTTGTTTGTTTGGTTGAACGTGCTAATCTCAGGAACTACTAATCCGATTTGAAAAATTGTTTTTGCATTAGATAGCCCGTTAACTGAGGAAGGCTATGAGCTATATATCATCCCGGAAAAATGTACGATTCCCGTGGGATAGATTTGTTTTTGTCTAGGGACGAACCCGAAGCGAAGCGAGAGTGAGTCGCCTGTTTCTAATAAAATAGATTAGAATAATCGAATATTGTCGTAACGGCCATACTTCGATCGCATTTAGTTAAATGCTATTAGGGTACAATCTACATTCAATAAAACAACAAACACACTTGTAATGCCTTTAAATCGTTTACAGAGTCAGTAATTCCTTTAATGGAAAATGTCCCATACATTTTTACAATAGGATCCCAGAAATCGTTTGAGTTTTATTGCTAAATTCAAAAAAAATGTTAAAGAACGTTTGTGTGTTGGTTTTATTAGACCAAACAAACAAACTCTTCAGCTTTATAATATTAGTATAGATTTTAAACACATTTATACATCAAGGATGTCATAGAAGCTCATTCTACCGTATTAGAGTCTAGAAAGCCCAAAGACATGACTTGATTTTATGGTTTTGTTCCCTTTATACTTACACTCTTACTCAAAGTTTTTCATTTATTAGATCTTCACACACAAACCAAAAATAGATAACATAGAAGCAAACAATAACTATTTCTGATTCACTCGAGTAATAAAATGTGTATATAAAATTATTATTGATCTTTATAGGCGGTATTCATATCATACAGTAATGTATGCACATACATTTGTAAGGGTTGTCGTGTTTCGATAACATGGGTTCTTAGATACCGAAAATGTTTACGTCGTAAACAGTTTATAAGAGTATTTTCTTTTTTCATTGCTATTGCTGCTTTTTTATAATAGTCTAAATATGTATGGTATACTATCAGAACCTGCGACTTCACTCGTGTTTAATCTGAGAAAAAAAACTCTTTTGCTTTATGTTATACTAGCGACTCACCCTCGCTTCGCTTCGGGTTCATCCCTAGACAAAAATCTATCCCACGAGAACCGTACATTTTTCCGGGATGATAAATAGCCTATAGCCTTCCTCAGTTAACGGGCTATCCAGTGCAAAAAGAACTTTTCAAATCGGATCAGTAGTTCCTAATATTAGCGCGTTCAACCAAAGAAACAAACAAACTCTTCAGCTTTATAATATTAGTATAGATAGCGACTCACCTTGCCTTGCTCGGGTATTTATATAATATTAAATTATTTGGATTGTATTGTTCATACAAAAATACTAAAATCACGATAAAAAAATGGGGGGTGGGGGTGAAAAATATTGTACAACCGATTCTCATACCTACCAAATATATAAAAAAAATATTAAAATCGGTCGAGCCGTTTCGGAGGAATGCGACCACAAACACCTTGACACGAGATATTTATATATTAGAAGATGTTCATTTTGTTAAAATAATATTATATCAAAATTGTTTGAGTTTAATATTTTTGAAGTTAAAATTAGTATTTTGTCGTCCTTGTTATTGTCTTACTATAATATTAAGTTTAAGTAAGTTCTGAACCGAAAACTTTACGTCTAGAGTCTATTAAATACTTGTCCATCCGTGAATGACTTTGAAGGGCAGTCTGTAGATTTTTTTATATTTTTTCTATAAAGTAAACTATATTAGTTGCTAACTTTAATGCAGAACCATAAACAAAAATAGTCTTCATCCTGAGATTTTCACAATTATCTATCTATATGTCATAAATTCCTTTTTATTATAAAATATTTAATACAAATATTGTTAACAGTACCTACAATATACATACTTATTTGTGGTGCTTTACTTAGTTGATGTTTTTGTCGAATTTTAATATACTAGTTACTCTCTCTTGCTTTGCTCGGGTTCGTCCCTAGTAAAAAACAAAAACAAATCTATCCCATGGAAACCGTACATTTTGTACGGGATAAAAAGTAACCTATGTGCTATTCCAGACTATAATCTATCTCTATGCCAAATTTCATCCAGATCCGTTTAGACGTTCTGGCGTGATTGAGTAACAAACATCCAACCAAACTTTCGCATTTATAATATTATTAACATTAATATACCTTTTTACTTGCTTGTCTTTGATATAGACGACTGAAATGTTAATAAACCACTTGGAAAACATTTTGTAAAATTCAGTCCCTTAGGGCATGAATAATGAAATCTGAAAAACGTATGTAACAGAAAACATTCACCGTCTTCTTCCTTATAGTCAAATCTAAAAAGACTAAACTATATTTAAGAACTCGCAGCAATTTAGGGCAAGACAGACATATTACGAAAAAAAAAATCTTATAATCTATTTCAGGAAAAAAAAAACTAAATCTCTCAATTTTCTTAAAATTCCATTTATATTAAATAAATAAATATGTTAGGACATTAACACACAGCACCATCTAGTTCCATGGTTAAATAAATAAATATGTTAGGACATTAACACACAGCACCATCTAGTTCCATGGTAAGTTACGAGGCCTGTGTTATGGATACCAGATAGTTGATACACTATACATATATAACTTTAAATACATACATATTATAAATATAAACACCCATGACTGGAGTACGAACATTCGTGCTCATCACACAAATGAATGCCCCAACGGGACTCGAACCCGCGACCGCTGGCACAGCAAGTAGAACCCTACTTTCTACAACAAACTGAGCTAAACGTGTCGTCATATATTGATAGGTATAAAGTCTATATGTATGTGGGGAACGGAACGTAAGAGCGAATGAAAGGGACGGAAGTATGGGAGAGAAAGGAACGAAGAATAGAAAGGATATAAGATGGAGGATTGTGTGCAGACAGTGCGAGCGAGCTACGACTTAAGAAGTTAAAATAAATACTTATAAAGAAAATTCTGCCTTTACTTTGAGTAATTTTCCCACAAAATTGGAGGCTCGTCCGGGATTACTCAAAGTAAAAGGGGTACGACGGAAGGAAGACGATAAACAAGGCGATCGGCGCGGGCGTCCACGAGGCGGTGCGGTGCACGTGCGAAGCGGTCTTAATCTCAATTATTACGACGCGGACGCAAGATCCAAACGACGGAGGACGGAGATTTAAGACTGGCAACGAAAGGTTTAAAGACGGAGACGATGGAAGACGGCAGTAGAAAAGACGGCGTGGCAAGTTCGCATGCGGCGGCAGCCGCCATGTTTTATAACTTTGAGGGGACCGTAGCTCCGTTCAATGGGGAGGACAAGTCCTACTCATCCACAAAATGGGCTCAGGATATTGAAGATAATGCTGAAATATTTAACTGGACACCACAGCAAAAGCTAATAATAGCAAGGCGGTCGTTGTGTGGCACGGCAGGCCTTTGGCTAAAAGCTGAAAAAGTTTTCAAGACGTATGATGAACTGAAGGCGGCATTGCAGAAGGAATTTCCCGAGGTTATCAACACTAAAGAGATGCACGAGCTGATGGCGGCGAGAAAAAAACGGAAAGACGAGAGCTATTATCAATATATGCTCGCTATGAAGGAATTAGGGAAAAGAGCGAAATTTCCTGATTACATAGCTATTCAATACATAATCGACGGCATCGAAGACCTGCAAGTAAACAAAGTTATATTATATGGCGTCACAACCTACAGCGCTCTCAAGGAGAAGCTCCTTATTTACGAAAAAATGCAGGCAGACAGGAAGAAAGAAGCGCGGGTCGAGTCGGCTGTAAAGAGAAAATCAGAGGCATCATCATTCACTCGTCGGTGTTATAATTGCGGAGATAAGCATTTAGCAAGCCAGTGTACGAGAGGAATAAAGTGTTTCCGGTGTAATCAGTTTGGGAACCATATTGCATCGCGGTGCCCTCTGATTGGTCGCGGTGAAGGCGGTGGCAGCGCCTCTGTCGGTGCAAACGCAGAGTTCGAGACTCTAAACAACAAGACGTCGGTAAAGCAGTCTACGGCGGGATCGTCACGACTTCGTGTATTTCCGGGTCGGGGAACATCGGAGACTTCACTGTCGGTAAAACAGCGTTCGGCTATGTTCGGATCATCAGCCAATCGTAGCGAGTTTGCGAGCGGCCATGACAGCGAGAATGTTATCGAGACGTCTACGTCAACTGTCAATTCGGAAGTTATGCAAATTGTAAACAAAGAACTTCAATGCGTTAAAAATGTCGGAAAACCGGTGAAAACAGTGATAGTGGCGGAAAATCATAGTTCTAATGCGTTAATAGATTCGGGCAGTGACGTAAATCTGATTTCAGCAGAGTTGTGTGCGAAATTATTTAACGTTAAGTTTGATGTTAGCGGTCTTACATTAACTGGACTTGGACGTTCGCAAGTGCGATCTTTAGGTAAAATTACAACGTTAATTACGATCGATGGACAGTGCTACGACGGTGTCACGTTCCATATTATACCTAGAGACTGTATGCCTTATGATATAATAATAGGTCATGAATTTTTGAAAGGAGTAACATTGTTAATGAATGAGGGAAGCGTGACTATATTTAGAGATGAGAATGAGTGGTTAACTAGGGTAAATTGCATTACAGGTGAATTAGAAGCTTTGGTGGAGCATGTCAAAAGCCCATTAATTAAACACGAGGTTTACCGCTATATAGGAAACTATCATCCAGTCCAAATAAAAGAAGCCCCTCTGGAGCTTAAGATTGTGTTGAAGGATGATGTGCCCTTAGCGCAGCGGCCTAGACGATTGTCTCGTATGGAGCAGGGTATTGTAGAAAAACAAATTGAGGAGTGGTTGAATGATGGAATCATAAGGGTAAGTTTCTCTGAATACTCTAGCCCTCTGGTGTTAGTAAAGAAGAAAGATGGTACCACCCGTGTTTGTGTGGATTATCGACAGCTAAATTCAAAAATTGTAAAAGATGAATATCCACTACCTCTTATCGATGATCTTATTGATAGGTTATCTCAAGCCAAAGTGTTTAGTGTGCTCGATTTAAAGAATGGATTCTTCCATTTAAAAATCAGCGAAGAATCAATCCCATATACCTCCTTTGTTACCCATCATGGGCAGTTTGAGTTTCTGCGAGCACCATTTGGGCTTTCAATCAGCCCTAAATATTTCATGAGGTTCATTAATGTGATCTTCCGGGAGCTGCTAGCCCAGAAGATAATGATGATTTTTATAGATGATATTATAATTCCAGCAGTCGACGAAGAGCAAGCATTTCAGCGCTTGAAGCAGGTTCTAGAAATAGCTTCACAGTATGGGCTGAGGATTAACTGGAAAAAGGCAAAGCTAATACAGCCAGAAATAGAATATTTGGGCCATGTAATCAAAAATGGTGAAGTACCAACTACAGAAAAGACTGATGCAGTTATGAAATTTCCAGAACCCAGTACATGTAAGCAACTTCATAGTTTCTTAGGGCTAACCTCCTACTTTAGGAAATACATAGAGCAGTATGCCGTTATTGCAAGGCCACTGCATGACTTGTTAAAGAAAGGGGTTGATTTTGTATTTAATAAGGAACAAAAAGAGGCTTTTATTACCTTAAAAGAAAAGTTGTCTATAGGTCCAGTGTTAAAAATATTTGATCCAAATCTTAAGACTGAATTACATACAGACGCTTCGAGTATGGCTATCTCAGCTATTCTTATGCAGTTTCATCCTAATACTGGCCTACATCCAGTGCACTATATGAGCCGTAAGACCAATGAAGCTCAAAGTAGGTATTCAAGTTATGAGCTTGAGGCTATGGCAATTATAGAAGGGATTAAAAAATTTCGTCATTATTTGTATGGAAAACACTAAGTTAGTAACCGATTGTAAAGCTTTTCAGCAAACCCTGATGAAGAAAGATCTGACGGCTAAAGTTGCAAGGTGGGTGCTGATGCTTAATGAATACGACTTCGAAGTGGAGCACCGAGCTGGGGAGAAAATGCGTCATGCCGATGCTCTCAGCCGATATCCATATGTGGCTACAATAACATCCTTAAAAGAGCAGATTAAGCAAGCACAAGATCAGGACGATGGCATCAGAGCAATCAAAGAGATACTCAAAGAGAAGTCATACAAGGATTACTCACAAGATGGAGATTTACTTTACAGAGGTCCAGAGAAATTGTTAGTCATACCTAAATATTTAGAGAAAGAAATTATAAGGAGAATACATAGCAATGGGCATTTTTCAAAAAGAAAAATGAAAGAATTAATAAGTCGGGATTACTATATAAAAGACATAGACAGGAAGTTAGAAGAATTTGTAATTACCTGCATACCATGTTTATTGGCTTCAAGGAAAGAGGGTAAGCAAGAAGGGTTTCTGAACCCTATAAGAAAAGAATGTTTGCCATTGGATACCCTACATATTGACCATCTAGGACCATTGACTGAAACTCGGAAGCAGTACAATTACATTCTTACCATAATTGATGCCTTCACTAAGTTTGTATGGTTGTTTCCCACTAAGAGTACATCAAGCGCAGAGACACTGAACAAATTAAGAATACACCAGCAAACATTTGGGAATGCTAATAGACTGATAACAGATAAAGGAACGGCATTTACAAGCCATGAGTTTAAAGAATATTGTGAAGAAGAAAATATTCAGCATATTACCATCACCACAGGAGTGCCTAGAGGTAATGGGCAGGTAGAGAGAGTCCACAGAATAATAGTTCCTATGCTGACCAAACTTTGTATTGAAAACCCAGGTGTGTGGTACAAACATATAAGTAGAGTCCAAAGAGCACTAAATAGCACTTATCAGAGAAGTATTAACACCACACCCTATAACTTATTAATTGGCACTAAGATGAGGTGTAAAGAAGACATTGAAATTTTGGAATTACTTCAAGAAGAAACTGCTAGGCAGTATGATAATAGTAGAGACGAGTTACGTCAAAAGGCAAAAGAGCAAATCTTGGCCATACAAGAGGAAAACAAAAAATATTTCAACAGAAAAAGAAAAATGAGTTGGAAGTATAATGTAGGTGACCTAGTGGCCATAAAGCGAACTCAGTTTGGCAAAGGTTTAAAACTAAAGGCAAAGTACCTAGGGCCTTATAGAGTTACTAAAGTTCACCTGAATGACCGTTATGATGTAGAGAAAGCTGACACTACTGCAGAAGGTCCCAACTGCACTTCCACCTCAGCGGACCATAATATGGTGAATCTTCTAAAACGAGGAAAGACACTTAATGACATTTCTGCATACTCATTGCCTAAATTAAATTGTAAAAGCAAAATTACTGAGGAGAAGAAAAAAGATCTTTTAGCAATGATACCCTATCTTAGAAATGAAGATCACCGAAAATATTATGAAAATATTTTGAACTAAACATACATCTTCGTACGAATGTTTAAATTGTTGTGGTACCTACCTAGTTTAACTTGATTTTATTTTGGTTAATAATTTGAAAGATGATTGTTTACTTTTATGTTTGTCACATCCCTAGTCTTTTTATAGATAACATACCAAAGTGCCTGTACCAAAAGAGACTTGGAACTAAGACTGTTATTAAGGATATAGCGCAAGGCACATAGAGCCTTATTTAAGTTACTTAGAATAGGACTTTAAGTTTTCTTCAGACTGATTAGAAAATGTAAGTTTATTGTTACTAATTTATAAGTGAGATACTTAATTTTTGTTAAATAAAAGCATTTTATTGTAACAACAACAATGTGAAGTTTAAAATACAAAAAATATGTTGTTTAAATGATTTATTATTTGAAACAAAAATTCCTCCACTTTTTGGTTTTGGTACTTAGAGCCTTTTTTATTTCTGGTATTCATATGAAGAAATGGCCGGAGGCGAATGATACTAACTAATAGGTAAGTATGTGTGATGCATGAGTGAGAAGAATGGTATGAGAGTTAGTGTAGTTTAAGTAGATATAATTAAGTTTAAGTTTTAATTTAAGAAAGCTTTGAGTTATATTGGGTCTTAGTATGTTTTGAGAGAATCATAAAGTTATATTTAAATTTAAGATAGCTCCAATTGATGTCACTTACTATTTTAATTAAGAAGAATAAAGTTGTATTTAAAATTTAAGAAAAAAAATAAGCTATAATTGTATTACTTATGAGTTGTTTTTGATACTTAAAATATATTTTTGTAACTAGATATAATAGGATTTAACCATAGCAATTAATGAAGATGTTTTGTATTTATTTTAAGAATTTAAAGTATTGTAATAGATAAGTAAGATAAGGGTATGGTAGGATGTATGGATGGAGAAGTGAGGAATGTCTGGGGACAGACATAGTAGCAGGATGACCGAATGTGGGGAACGGAACGTAAGAGCGAATGAAAGGGACGGAAGTATGGGAGAGAAAGGAACGAAGAATAGAAAGGATATAAGATGGAGGATTGTGTGCAGACAGTGCGAGCGAGCTACGACTTAAGAAGTTAAAATAAATACTTATAAAGAAAATTCTGCCTTTACTTTGAGTAATTTTCCCACATGTATTTTAATAAATTAAATTTTAATATTGATACAAAACCATCTAAATATCTTTCATCCAAATCCGACCTTGCCGTAATAAAAGTAAACAGCGACGTACGTTTAATTTCCTTCCAACCGTTACCCCCTTATCTGGAGCTCGGTACGAACGAAAATTTGTAAAATGAAATTATAACCAGAAGGCCAACGTATTACCATAATATAACTCTCTCAATTTACTTTATTTTATTATAAATAATTCATAATGTTAGATTCGGAAGTTTTGGTTCATAGTTAGTGCTTAATAATAGCTAGTATTTGCTATATAGGCAGTGGTATGCGAGTTCAAATTCCAGGTCTCGCACCATTGATATTATCATGTGTAATTTCTTCATTTCCAACGTGATTACCACTTGTCTTACGGTGAAGGAAAACATCGTGAGGAAACTTGCATGTATGAGAGAACTTGACAAGTTTTCGAAAGACATGTGAAGTCCGCCATCCCGCACTTGGCCAGTGTGGTGGATGTGAACTTCATCCTTTTTGAAAGTCCGAAACTAATCATGTACAATGTAGACCCATTAAAATATACGGCTACCATCTGTAGATTACTACACTAGTCTTCGTTGAAACTACTTGAAAATTCCATTTACATGTCTCTGTTCTAACCCGACTGTCCAATTGTTTGATACGGTCCTACTCGTATATGGAAAATGTTCTATTTCGCATATCTCTTTGTTTATTTAAAACTATTGGAGATGTTTTAGGCTAATTATGGCTAACTATATAATATTATAAAGAGGAAGGATTTGATTGTTTGTTTGTTTGTTATTTTGTTTGCACCGAATAGACTCCGAAACTACTGAACCGATTAAGATGAAAATTGGTAAGAAGATAGTTTGAGACCCTAGGAAGGATATAGGATAGTTTTTATCCCGGAAATCATCCCTTAAGGCAGTGAAAATGGGGATGAAAGTTTCTATTGGGAATCAACCTAGGAACGAACCCGAGCGAAGCGAGGCTGAGTCGCCAGTGGCTAATATAATTTTTGGGGTAGTTCGTAAAAACTAAATGAAAAATCGTCATGTCTACTTTTCGAAAAATGTAGTTTATGATAGGTATATGAAAGAAGAATCTTTTGTGCAATGAAAAATGTTATTACATACTAGCGCCTCGCCATCCGTTCGCTCGGGTTTGCCTCTAGAAAAACGAAAACAAAGACGAATCTATCCCACCGGAATCGTTCATTTTTCCGGGTTAAAAAGTAGCCTATGTGTTATTCTGATGTATGAGCTATATTATTGTAAAGTTTCATTAAAATCCATTCAGTAGTTTTTGCTTGAAAGAGTAACAAACATCCAGACATCCATACATCCTCACAAACTTTTGCATTTATAATATTAGTAGGATGGTTTATTAGTTACCATATTATATTATGTAATACTATGTATTTACATAAAGTGAATGAATTTGCATATAGTAGGTATATTTAAAAAAAAATATTTTTGTACTAATTTTTTGTATTAAATTTTTATCGTATCGATTTTTTGACAATACACCAAAAAAACTAACTACAATTTCATTGGCTTTCTCAATCAGATCCGAACACATCCTTTTAAAGTAAAAAAATATTTGCTATTAAATTATGATACTAGCGACTCACCCTCGCTTCGCTTCGGGTTCATCCCTAGACAAAAACAAATCTACCCACGGGAACTGTACATTTTTCTGGGATGATCTATAGTCTATAGCCTTCCTCAATTAACGGGCTATCTAATGCAAAAAGAATTTTTCAAATCGAATTAGTAGTTCCTGAGATTAGCTCGATCAACCAAACAAACAAACAAACTCTTCAGCTTTATGATATTAGTATAGATTTATCTAGTTCTACAAAATACAGTAATTTTAATTTAAAAGATGCATATTTTAAGTCATTTATTTCTTAATTACCCAGTTGTTTTCAGTAAACAACGCATTAAATGCTTTTGGCTTGGCTTCTATGTGAGCTAATTATAGCTACTTTTATCTTTTACTTCTATCTAAAGCTTAATTAGTCTTGAAATTTTTTGTTTAATTATTTTTTAGACATTCTTTTGTTTTACTTAACTTGTTGAAGTAAATGGGCTAAATAACACCAGTTAACGTTTAGTGGAATATTTTGCTACCTTCGTCTTCTACTAAAGGCTGCAGAATCGATTAATGGTTGAAGAATTCTTGTGTGGACATTTTTTCCATTAATAAAGGCATTTTGTATAAACAATATTGAAATAAATATTAAAAATCTATTTAAGCCTGAAAACTATTTAATTGTAACGAAAATGACAATGTCTAGAACGTGTAGCATAGGCAAGGCTGAAAATAAAGTCGTAGTCATTGTTACTATTTGCTCGACTGCAGCGAAGTTCAAAAGGAGGGTTGTATGTTTTTCCTATGTTTATTCATCTATTTTAATTGTGTAAATAGGAGATTTAACTGTTTTAATTATATCCGGCATATATTATTTTTACTTTTTTATTCTTCAACTTTGGTAGAATGACACTACCTGACCTGGCATATACGTAATAAGTTTTTTAATTATCTTTTTTTTTTTTAAATTTCTAAGTAAAAAGTTTACTAAAGTTTTATATGGTAAGTCCGTGAGAGTTGCCTATAGTTTTAAAAAACGATCAATATTAATTATAAGTGTAAGATACTACATAAAATAAGCATGGTTTAATTTAATTCAATATTTACTTATGCCATTCAGATTAAATTTGGAACTATTGTGCAATATATTCTAGATTAAAAAATGTTTTAAAAAAATAATAGAAAATAGGCATCTCACCAAGACATGTGGGTTAGTTGCCTATAGATGTCAGGGATAGGTATAGGATGAGTAATTAGTGCATTAGTGCATAATCAAACGTACTTTGCTTAGTGACGCAAAAATCCTTTTTTTTTTATGCATTTATACATACTACCTGTAGATGTATAGGTGGTTATGTGGGACTCACCGGCTAGAAAAGCCAGTACTACCCACTAAAACCCAACAAAATCTCCCCCGTCTTAATGGGGCACCTCGACGGCAGGTCTGTCGAAGCAGACTACAACAACCGTGAGGTTGCTTCCACGATCCACTCTGTTGTCAGAGAAGTACTAAGAGCAACCATATGGATTAGGCCATAATCCACCACGCTGGCCAAGTGCGGGTTGGCGGACTTCATAATGTCTTTCGAAAATTTGCTAGATTCTCTTAGATATGCAGGTTTCCTCGCGATGTTTTCCTTCACCGTAAGGCAAATGGTAATCATGTTTGAAATGATTCGAACATGAAAATATCACAAGTGCGAGACGCAGGATCTCCTTTCATTCGCTTTCCCAAGCGAGCGCGTTACCCACTGAGCTACCACTGCCTTAATTAGCGTCCGAATGAACTGCCTAACGCTAATGAGCTCCCCCACCACGATAAGGTAAACGCACGTTGGGGGGGAACCAATTAATATACTGGGCATCTAACCCCAAAATATCATTGGGCATCTCTCCCGATCATTAGGGAGAGAATTTTAGAAAAAGATTTTTAGAAATTAACACCAAAATATTAACTCCTCGCGGACCGCGAGCACACCGGTGTGCTAGATAACAATTGAATTCTCGGAAATTCGCACGGATTTCTTAGAATTTGTCCGGGAGGGATTAATTATAAGTAATATGTCTTTGTGTAAAAACTTCCACACTGACATTGACTGTCGACTGACGTATTATGGACGCGTTCCGAATCACGCAACATTAATTAATTTAATTTTTAAATTTATTAGGCGTCTCTCCCTTATGGGCATCTCTCCCGGACTTACCCTATATGTCGCTATCGAATCGATAGTTTATAGTCTCGCTAGATAGATTGTAATCTAGCGGTGTTTACAATTTTACGGTGACATGTCTAATATATTTAAACGCGCAATTCTTGTATATCTTTATTTATTTATTTATTTATACCAGCAATCTCGGTAATGGCTCTAACGATTTCGCTGGAGTTTGGTATGTGGGGGCATTCGGGGGCGAAAAATCGATCTAGATTAGTCTTATGTGTGGGAAAACGCGTGTTTTCGAGTTTTCATGCTGTTTTCTTCCGCATTATTCTACGCATAAGTAGCGTGGTCAAGCGACCAAGATGCAAGATTAACAATTACAGGTTTCCGAGTTCGAATCTCGAATCTTCGGATACAAAGTTTTTACTTTGTTTTTTTTTTTTGTATTTATTCAAGTTTTTACTTTTTTATCTAAAAAATACTATATAACAAAAAATAACTCCAAGCGAAGCTCGATTGCCCAGGTACTAAATTTAAAAAACAGAAAAAATAAGGAACAGCATTGTAACCACGAGCAATTTATGATGTAAACATCAATGTCAAGCGTTCCAAATACAACCTGACACGCGTTAACGTATTAATAAAACATGAAATATTAAAAATTTCGACCGAAACAACATTCTTTGATAAATATACTGAAATTATTTTCCACTCATTTCTATGTAAATTTCTTTTATCATACCCTCGCAATTTCGTGCGTGGTGTCGCGGTGTGTAAAAGAGAACCTTTACCTATAGGCATTTTATAATAAATCATATTTTATACCTTTTCTAAGAGTTTGTGAAGAAATTATTTGTTTTCTAAAGAAGTTTTTAGCCATTTTTGTCAATATTCGGTTAAGTGCGAGACGGACTGGCTCAAAAATATAGTATATCTAGTAAATACAAAAAGAATGAATTATTTGTTTTGTTTGTTAGATATTCTTATCATATTATATTCTCAGAAAGGTTTAAAAGATACGGCTTTTTACCTAAGGGATGGGACGAACAGTTAGCTTTGAATTGCTATTGGAAGAGATCTCAGTAGAAGGTTCTAACTAAACTTTTAAACGCGGAACTCTAAAAAATAAAAATGTTTTTTCTGCTTGGACTTACTTAGTTAAATGGATCTAATAACATAATATTTTTTATACTATATAAAGAAAATTTAAACTATTATGACTTGATCATAGACTTTAACAATAAACAAAAGAGTATACATATATGCGTATGTGTGTCAAATACATGGTAGTGTGTGTAATGTTTTTTTTATTGATTTAATGTATTTTTTATGCATAATTTAAAAAAAAAAATTAGCATTCTCCACTCCTTCTCTATATAATCTATAAGTGTGGCAAATTTCATACTCCTTATAAAAAGGGGCACAAAGTTTTTGCTTCACGTATTAATATATAGATAATTTATTAAGACTCAAGCGCTGGTGATGTGTCTACATTAACCTATGAGGTCAAAGCTTATCGTTGCAGTATAGATATATAGCCAAATAACTAATCCTTTATACTATCGATTGCTATAGCAAGTCATGGATAACCTATTTGTATAATCCCATTTCTATCCAAATCGGTAGCTTAGTTAAACTTGAAGTTATAGGGCGTTAGCGTTCATTAGTACAGATTACGTTTAGACGGTGATATAAGATGGTATTTTGAATATTCTACCTTATTTCATGTAACATAGAGTTGATTTTATGTTAAACAATTTAAGAAGTGGCAATACTTAATCAAATGCCAATGAATGGCTTGTTTTGAAAGTAGGGTAACTAGGTTGTCGTTGATAATAAAACAGTTTGCTTAAATAGGTTACGACGAGCTAATTTTGTGTTGATAACAGATTTCTTATTTCTTGAAATTTAAAAAATTATAACTAAGTTAACTGAAAAGAGTTAACTGAAAAGTTATCAATATATACTCGTTTTAATTAAGTTTGTGTTTGTTCGTACGTATACTGTACGGAATTTTATAGTATACTAGGTATATAATAGGTAGATAATCCTTTTTCTATTTAATTGGCTATAATTAATGAATATTGTACAAAAATAAGTCTTGGTTTGATGATTTGTGAAATAATATAAAAAAATCGTCCCTTATGAGAGGAACACTAGTCTATCTATATAAAAATATATCTATATAAATAAAAATGAATGTTCGTATGTTTGTCCTCTATGCGTTCCTAAGCCATTGATCCGATTTTGATGAAACTCTGGTGGGTTATTCAGTATACGCCTGCAAAGGTTACTCACGTATTTTTTTTTTTACATAATATTTGTCTTATCCGTTTCTGAACTATTCAAGATTTGAGATGCACCAGAGCGAAGCGAGAGTATGTCGCTACTATATTATAAATACACGTAATATGACTACAACTTTTAAGATGAATCAGGGAAAGTATTTACATCTATGGGACGTTAAAGAGAGCTAAATTATTTATAGATATATTTTTTTAAATTTTTGTATAATACTAATCAAAATCAGTCAACTTAAAATAATCCTAGCTTACAATAAACATAAACTAGATGTTTTGGGGTATTGTGGATGTTAACTGGAAGCGCATAACCTAAACAGCGAAATACATTGTTGGTAAATGAAAATGGTATTTACATCACTATGTTGCTGTAAATGTTTTATTAATTGGACTGCTAAATATAAAAGTTTGTGTGTGTAAGTTTGTTACTCCACAGTAAAACAGCTGGATGGATTTGAATGAAAAGTAGATAAGATAGATTATGACGGAGTCTAGGTGACTCCATCATAACCAGACATCATAATAGTCATACTAGTCACATTCGCGATGGAAAATCTTATTGAAATGGTCATTATTATCGATACAGAGGCCGAATCTATAGTTTTTAGAATTTATGTCTGTGACAGTATCACGGAAAAACCAATGGAAGGATTTTGATGAAATTTAGTATGGTGATAGCTGGTTATTCGGGTCAACATATAGGATACTTTTTACTGCGAAAAAATATCTCATCTCTGACAAACCTATACTAACCTTTAATCATATCTACAAACAAACCCGATGGGAGCGAGGGTGAGTCGTTAGTTGTAGAATATAATAATCTCAACTGTAGATCCGCCTAATAGAGCCGTAATTCAAGCCTATTCAAAACACTAAGTCAATACGTCAATTAATTATTATCATTAGTCACAATATATTTGTGGGTAAGTAAGTCGAGTATTGAAAGGAATGATGTATAGCTTGTTCCTCTAGTACGTCGGCAGATTGCCAAGATTAGAAATGATTTTTCACACTCAAGTACGAGTGGCTTTATAAATCTTGTGGTTGGTCGGCTTTAGCCGGTCTTTGTCTAGCAGCCTTTTAGGAAACTGAATGGGAACCTACCTTACTAGATTTTGGTGGCAGATTTTACTGGCTACTGATTTGGACACGAATTGAATACTTAAATATTTAATTTTTATAACCTATTTATACTGGATTTTACACAAAATCTTTGAGCTGTTACATCGCTAAGAATTAACATACATACACACTTTCATAATTTTTTTTCTATACAATTTGCTAAGTAAATTTGTACTAATTAGTACACCAAGGATATAAAGGAATTTAATTAAAATTTTAAATTAACTTGTTTACAAGTAACACTTGTAAATTCACTTTTAAGTCTGACACTGAATTAAAAACTTATTGTTATGGTTTATTTAATAAAAAATTCAAACGTTATAATATTAATAATGTCCTCCTGACCGAATTCGGCTATAGCGGTTAATGTCAATGAGATCAGCGCAGGAGATATTATAGTGCAGAAGACGTATGCACAGACTCAAGTGCACATTCTATTCTTCGCTCTCAAACTCCGGTAGGACGACAATTTGATAACACCGGTAGGTGTTTATGCACAGGGCTCACATGTATCCAGCATCAAGGGGCTTAAATCGCCAACATCCCAACTTCATATTTCCTTGACAGATAAACCAAATAGCTATACTTGGCCCGACTCGGGAAAAGAACCAGGACCTTCGGATCTGCTGCCATACATTTTTCACTAAACCAGCTAGGTAATTGCAACGTGCATATTTAAAGAGATTTTGTCACAAAAGATTTTTGGTGACTGTTTTTAGTCTGTCGAAAAATCTAGGCAAAGTGCATAGAACCCAAATCAATATTCTAAGTGTACGGTGAAGCGCAAACATGCACTACGAGAATTTCTAAATGTAAAAAGTTCTAAGCCGTAGTAAGTATATTTAGTTTATAATATATAAATAGCTTAGATTAACACAGTAATATTATGAATGTAAAACTTTTGAGTGTATGTTGTTGCAAATCAAAGCTGTAAAGGCTAAACCGATTTAAGTGAAAATTAAAATGGAGATAGCGATATATAGAGATAACCTTTTCGGAACAAAAATGCCGTTATAATTGTGATAAAAGTATTTTAAATTCCTTTTATGAATTACTTACAATACAATACATTTTTTTATAATAAAAACGGTTATTTTATATTAGGTACAAAAGTTATTATCCTATAATTATTGAGATAAAATAAATAACCCTTTAGGGTTATTTATGTAATAACTCATAATATTATTTATTATGTAATAATTCGTGTATAATTAAATTGAATCTTAGAAAGAGGTTTAAATTATTAATATAAAAAATATATTGTATGTTAGTATGTAATTATACTATACTAGTGTTTGTACGAGGCTTCGATCGCTTTATAAGTGAGGCGAAGATCAAGAGTAGCGTATGTCCGATCAAAAGATGCAATCTATGTCCTTGCCATATCAAAACCTGTTCTTCTATTAAATTGTATTAATACATATTTGTCGCAAGTCTACATTTTCATATAAAAATATCTCAAATAGACATTGCAACTGCTGAGGACTGATGGAAAAAGTAACCGTAAAGCAACAATTTTCTACGAGAGATTGACAAATATTGTTTTTACGTTTTTGAAATCCGCCACTGGTGTAGGATAATTGGGATTCAGAGAGATTGGTATGATAGCTGATTAGGATTCCATTTTAATTTATTTATGTACTAGTTTCGCTCTCAGATTTTGTATTCAATGTTTTTTTTTTTATTGGAATCCTTTTATTACATTTGGTTATTATGTTGTTGTGTAGCGCTCAAATGTGTAAAGTTACGTCCTTTCATCAAATAAGTTTTTAAAGCTAGAAAAGCTCATTAAAGAGTTTATTTAAAGCTTTTTAAATAATTAGATTATGAATAAACTCTATAAGGCAGTGGTAGGCCAGTGACAACGCGCTTGCTTGGGAAACCGAGTGAAGCGGATTCAAATCCCGGGTCTCGCCCCTCTGATATTTTCATGTGCGAATCATTTCCAACACGATTGCCACTTGTCTTAACAGTAAAGGAAAACATCGTGAAGAAACCTGCATGTCTGAGAAAACTAGCAAGTTTTCAAAAGACATGTGAAGTTCGCCAACCCGCATTTGGCCAGCGTGGAAAGGAAGACCCGTGTCCAGCTGAGGGACGTTAAAAAGGGCTGAATACATAAAGTCTATATATAATGTAGTGTTTGCATAGTTGTCCAAATTCGATCATTATCATTATTAATAAATAAAAAATAATACTGAACCATTTGACTTTACTATCTATATAAAAAAAAATCTGTTTCTAATTTTTTTTACTGATAACACTAAAACTCGTTAATGGCTACTCAACAAAAAATGAAGAAAATGGTTGACAAACAGAGGAGAATGTTTTATCTTAGTCTATTTATATATACTAAAAAAACTACACCGACCACTTAAAATTAATTATTCCATCCCTAAGGTTGGTCTTTTTCGAATTCATACGGGACCACCCTTGAGATGAACTTCTTCATTAAAAAAATAATTACGAAAATCGATCCATAATAATTGACGTTGATATCAATTTACCCGATGAAATAAGTGAAGAAGTAAGAAGATTGGGAAATGAAAATTTTGTTACCAAACCGTTAGGGAAATTTTGGAAAAAGGATTATAAGTTTTAATGATACGAACATGAAAGTAGCAATTGTGTTGCCAGCGCAATATATTTTATAGTATAAATCATTTACTTATTTTTGTTTTTTTTTTTTAATATTTTAAATAAAACTATTTTGTTAGATTTTTTCGCAGATTTTGATTTGTCGTTCTCGATGTTTCAAATGCTTTCCAGCAATCATGGTCACGGGAGGGACTGAGGGGATTGACGTTTCAAAAGTATCTATCCAGTATAAGCCTTAGTGTTATCGATAAAAAAATATTATAGCCAAATTTCAACCACTAGTTAATATATTAATAGGATAACATAACTAAAAAGTCACTCAAAGATTAAAAATGACACGAATTCATCACACGAATTGCTTTCAAAACTAATTAAAAGAAAAGTATAAGAGGTAGGTCATTAAATATCTCAGTAACTAACAAGTCGCATTAATTTCTAACTTTTTGAACACCACTTTAAATGATTTAGTAAAAACTATGTCGCCAGCTAGAGATTTTCTCGAATAACTTTATATTGTAGTCAAGAATAACATTTGTTCAATTATAAAATTACTCAAGTTCACAAATTGCTTTTAGATATCATGTATTGAATTAAACGAACTTTACCCGTTAACCACATGGCAATGTCATGGCAACCAAAGGAATACATATGATGATAATGTCTTCCCGACTGATTCCGGCCATGGCGGGCGATCTCATTAAGACTAGCCAACTGCGTAGGAGATATTGTAGTGACACAAATACATTCTCTATTCCTGTTTATTTATTTATTATTTATTTTTGGGAAACAAACAGTGATAAAAATCCTTACAAATAATTACAAACTTAAATATCCACACACCAGCAAAGTTTCCACTTATAAATATGTCACAGGTAGAGTAAACATGTTTGGTGTGGCAAGCACTAACCTTGGATTGTCCTTTTTAATGTTTTTGTTTTTGTTTCTGTTATTTCTATGGGACCATAATTCGGCACGATCGGTGGACCATGTCGCGAAAAGTTACCTAGGATCGCTATTTACATATAAAAGAAGAGACAGGTTTATTATTATTGACAGGCTTATTGATGACACGTTTGGCTCAGTATGTGGTGACCCTACTTGCTGCGCCAGCGGTCGCGGGTTCGAGTCCCGCTGGGGGCATTCATTTGTATGATGAACACGAATGTTTGTACTCCAGTCATGGGTGTTTATATTTATAATATGTATGTATGTAGTTAAAGTTATATATGTGTAGTGTATCAACTATCTGGTATCCATAACACAGGCCTCGTTGCTTATTATGGAACTAGAAGGTGCTGTGTGTTAATGTCCCAACATATTTATTTATTTACTAGCGACTCACGCTCGCTTTGCTCGCGTTCGTCCCTAGGTACGTTTTTACGGTTAGCTATGTTTATACATAAATAGTAGCTTGCTACTACTAAGATATTCATTTAAATGATATAGCAATTTACCCTCACTTCGCTCAGATGTGTACGCCGTATGCGGATTTTTTTCACAATTTCATGGGTTTTGATTTATTTTCGCGGAACCCTGATTCTTTTTCTACAATAAAAGTAGCCTAAGTTACTCCTTATAACAATAGCAATCTGCCAGTGAAAGTCCCGTCAAAATCGGTCCATCCGTTTCGGAGATTAGCCGGAACAAACAGACAGACAGACAGACAGACAAAAATTGTAAAAAATGTTGTTTTGGTATATGCACGTGTACGTGTAATACTACAAACAGACAATCCAATTTTATTTATCTGTATAGATTTATAGGAGCTAGAAAGTTAAACGTAAAAAAATATTTTTAAATTAATATTTCTATAGCCAGCTTCTTGGATTTAACCTTCAAAAATAACAGATTCAAAATTAGCCAATGTATCGAGTAACTTGCACAAAAAAGTACTCTTTTTTGGAACTTGGCAGAGACAAATAATGAAAATATTGAAATATAATGAATATATTACAATAAACAAAGAGAGTTAAAAAGACTTCGAATTACATATAAAATATCAAGTCGATTCTTAAATTTCCTTTTCAGTGAATTGTTTACTTTTTCTAAATTGCTTTAGCTTATTCAATTCGTTTATATCGTAACGGCACGATTATATACTTTAATCTACACTAATATTATAAAGCTGAAGAGTTTGTTTGTTTGTTTGGTTGAACGCGCTAATCTCAGGAACTACTAATACGATTTGAAAAATTCTTTTTGCGTTAGATAGTCTGAGGAAGGCAATAGGCTATATATCATCCCGGAAAATGTACGGTTCTCGTGGGATAGATTTGTTTTTGTCTAGGGATGAACCCGAAGCGAAGCGAGGGTGAGGGTGAGAGGGCGAAAAAATACTACTACTTATTTTTTCACATAATACGTGAAACCGTAAATAAGAAACAGTATACTTATGAAATTATAACACAATAATTATATCTTAACGTGTTGTTGATTAAGTTTGAACACTATTTTTAGATTTATGATAGATTTTAGCCGATTCATAAAACGAGGAATATCTTAATTCAGTTGTTTATGTATACACGATATTTTAATTAATTCTTAATCGTTTTAGTGATTACATTTTTATGAACAGGTTATATACAGGGGTCGTCCCTTAAATAGGAAGAAAGAAAGGAAGTCGCAAGCCAAAACTAATGTCGGTATATTTAATTTCACGCTCTATTCATCGTGAATTAGACATAGGGAGCGAATCTTGGGTCATACTTTCTGAAAGAAAAGTAAATTCGAATATTCAGTTTGTTAAACGATTGAACAACTCTAACCATGGTTATAGTATTCAGCCCTTTTTAGCGTCCTACTGCTGGGCACGGGCCTCCCTTCAATACGAGGGGGATCAGGCCATAGTCCACCACGCTGGCCAAGTGCGGGTTGGCGGACTTCACATGTCTTTCGAAAACTTGCTAGATTCTCTCAGACATGTAGGTTACCTCACGATGTTTTCTTTCACCGTAAGGCAAGTGGTAATCATGTTAGAAATGATTCGCACATGAAAATATTTGAGAAGCGAGACCCGGGATTTCATTCTGCTTCACTCGGTTTCGCGAGCGAGCACGTTACCACTGGGTTACCACTGCCTTATGGTTATGATACAGATAGCAAATTACGAAGATTACTGTTATTTAGTATGCATAATATTATATTTCTACTATTATAGAATATCTATATATTTATAGAAAGGCAAAGACAAAACAATTTAATACCTTTTCCTCCTGTTTTGTTAACCGATTTTTTTTTTTTGCTGTTGACGAGCTTTAGCTATGAAATATTTTTTTTAAAATTATGCTCGAGTTTCAAACTCTGGACAAGTACTGATTTTAATAATTAAAGGACATATAATATGGATTTTAATCGTTTAATAAAATATATAAAGCTGTTTAATTCAATATTTTTGTATCGTTTCAACATAGTGTAAACGGAGAAACCTAGTAATCGTAAATAAGCGATTTCACGCTTTTGTCTTTAAATTTACATTGTTTTCTAGTTCCCCTTTGTACCTACTTCATTGACGTTACCATTGTTAGGAACAATACGTTAAGTCGGTTTAACTTGGGAGTTTTAAATAAATTATCAAGAAGACTTGTTTATTTTATTATAATTTACAAAACACACATAATTTGCCCAGTTACAGGTTATATAATGAATTAAATACATTTGTTTGTTACACAAGTTTAATGAAAAATGTATGTATTATTTTAAATATATAATATCTTATTATATCCATAAAAATCAAATCTTCTATTAAGATATTTCCACATAGGAATTTATTCGGGCTATTTTGTTTTGGCTGAAGAAACGATGGAGCTTTCCCATAAGCTACCTAACTATTTTATTACAAAAATACGTACAATGAATTGTGGAAAATATAGGGAAATGCAAAAATAAAACGAAGCCTCTTTATAACACTCATAAAATGTATACAGCGCCATCTATTAATATCCAGTACAAGCTAATTACATAATCGCTGATTTTACTAGGTACTATAATCATTAGATATGCCATTTGCGGTTTATAACCGCAATACCATACAAACCTACCAAGCATAATGTGGTTACTATGGAAAGTGTGGGGAGAACTAGAGATAACTCTATGTTTCAGACATTTTTGCGAACATTCCAAAGTATGCACATTTAACATAAAGCTGAAAATATAAATTTAACTGATATATTCAAAAGCAGTTAAATTAAAAGGTTTTTTTCAACAGTTTTTATATGAAAAAAAAAATAATAAAAATAAATTGAGCACAAAAGTTATGCAAAAATGCACAACTATGAGTATATCTTCATGTATCGGTATTTGTTTCGCTATTTTTAGATTTTGACCGTTTTCAAATGAAGAGGTAGTTAATTTGGCTGGGTATTTTTTTTGGGTATACGGCATTTCTATTAATTGTTAACAGATTTTTTTAAACGTATATGTTATGCTCAAGGACCTCATGGTTTTAGTTGCTAGTACGTAGTTCTGGGTTCGAGACCTAGTTTAGGCCAATTACAGTTATTGAGTATTATCTAATAAAGAATGTCAATAGCAGCTTAAAGTTGAAAATGTTATGTTGGCAGTGTTACACTTCCGTGCCTCGAAGATCCCCTAAAGCCGTAGATTTTGCGACTGATTTTTTTCCAGCTGTCGGCCTTGTGGACATACAGACTTTGTGTTTGCACATATGTACATAAAATATCTTCTGTGCACATATACTCTCATTGAATACACATATCTCATTGAAATTGACTGCTGTGGTTAAAATTGATTATTACTATACTCGAGATTCCCATACATATTTAAAAAAAAAAACCACCTCACTCGATTAAAAAGGCATTTTTAAATATTAAATAAAAGTTTATAACAACTAGTGCGTCCTAATGCTATACATACATACACTTAAAGCCTTTTGCATAGTTCATAAGTCTTAGTTAGTGGGCATTGTAACCGAAATTCGGTCAGGAAAATGTTAATTTCGATTATATTTTATTGCATCTGTGAAGAGTAATGAGTATATTTGAGTTATATACTAATTTTTGTTTAGGCATTAATCATTTATATGTGACTTTTTATATTTTTATTTCAAAATACAATATTCATATTTCAGAAATACACTTTTTGTTAGTTAAAAACTCTACCAGCAGTTCGTCAATACCACTTAGCATTCCGCATTTGTTACATTTTTTGTATTTTTTTTTTATATCGTTGATACTTAAATTAATTATTATTATAATAATTCAAGCAAAATCAGGGACAGAAGTTAGTCTTCTTAAACAGTTGTTCAATTTGCTGGTCACAATGAAACCGGAAACATAATAAATGATATTCATTTTTTCCCCCAAGAATAAACAGGTCAATTACAAAACCTAGGTTTTCTAATTAGGAATACAATTAAACTGAGTGTTCAACTTCGATTCGAGCTCACTACTTACGTACTTACCAGCGGACCGCAAATGACTTGATTGTATGAAAGCTCTTTCAAGTAGAATTAAGCTTTAATTATAAAGTGGTACTGTTTGAATTACATTACACTAGTGTACGTTTAGGTGAAAATGTTTGGAAGTCCTTAGTTCAAACTTAAGAACTTTAATAGAGGAGACGTGAGTCAGTAAAAATTGTATATATTATGTACATAAATACTATGATATTATGTTAACGTTAGAAATTTACTGTACATTTTTTGTCTACATATTAGTTCTTTAAACTTTTCAGTACAAAAATACCATAATATCATCATAATACCATAGATCATATAATATTATACTCCATGTCCATAGGTTGACTGGAAGGATCTCTTCTAGGCATAAGTCCACCTTTACCTGCATCATTTAACATGCAATATCTGTATTCTATTTCATAAGTACAATAAAGAATATATTATATACTACTAGTGACTCATCCTCGCTTTGCTCGGGTTCGTCCATAGTCACGTTTTAACGTTTATCATAAATTTCTTGGAGATGAAACATTTTCTCGCAGTAAAAAGTATCCTATAGGTTTCACAAAAATCTGTCCAGTGGTTTCCTTATGAAGCGTTCCCAGATAGACAGTCAAAAATTCTAAAAACTATAGATTCGGCCTCTATATCGATAATAATGACTATTTCAATAAGATTTTCCAAAAAAAATATTTAATGTACAGATTCGACTCAGAATTTTATCACAATTATATACTATGGTCGTATTTTTTGTAATACTAGGACAAAAAATGCATAAATCCACAACAAGTTCATATTAAATTGTGTGAAATAATAAAAAACGTTGAAATAATTAGACTAATAAGAGATTTTATTACCTTTGTTCATAAAACGAATTCCATACCAAAATACAGTTTTAATGAGTTTACCTGAAAACAAATTTTTATGTAGTATTTTAATGAAAAGATTTTATTTATAAACTAACTAGCAGCTCACCCTTGCTTCGCTCGGGTTCGTCGCTAGGTACGTTTTAACAGTTAGTATGGAATAGATAGACTTAATATTATAGGGTAAAAGCCGGATAGTTGCCCTACTTTTTGAAAATCTTCAATTACATAAAAATTAAGTATCTACTTACAACATGCTCCGTGTATAATAAAATCTTTAATCTTTCATTGTGACCTATTTTTTTAAACACGATCAATATTGTTTTTCAGTAAATCCTGTTTTATTTGACCTCTACAAAAACGGATAGTTGCCCTCTGTGGCGGATAGTTGTCACATGTTAAAAATGCTTTCGGGGATACTTGCCTCATGCGGGGATAGAAGACTCATAATGAAATTACTTAGATTTTTTTTGGATTAAAACAAATTTATGTAATCAACCATTATTAATTATTAACATCAATTTATTAAGTGGGTAATAATCGAAATTTAAGTTATAAATAATAATTAATTTTAAAGATAAAAGTAATATGGCAATCAACTTTGGCACAAATATTAAAATTAAAATTAGTGGGTAGGCGGATATCACCAAGAAAATTTTTAAAATCAATTACGAAGCCAGAACTTACAATTTTTCACATCTCACACAATATTCTTTGAATGATGAACAAGTTTCCTGGAAACACAATCCAGTCTGATTTGGATTTAATATTATTGTAATTTTCAAAACATTTACGATAATCATCAACTGAATTTTTCTCATTCGCATTTTCTATTTTTGTATAAATGTTTTTAACTCTCTTATTGTCTTTTCAGTATCTCTTATCATCTTTAATTTCTTACTCCTTTTTTTGTACTCCTTTAGTAGCTTTTTCTTTAGCTATTTTGGTATTTATAATGCTTTTTTTACTTTCACTCTCTGAACTATAGATTGTTATTTGTCAGCCTTTAGCTCTTTCTTCATTCAGTTTAATTCAATATATGTTTTCACATTCTGTTACACTGCTAGAGAAATCGATATATTTTTTGATCTTTTACTTTCGTTTCGACCTCTTTTCTTCATATTTTTCACCTCGTTATCACCCGATTTATTTTCTATCATCTTATATAATCTTTTTTTTTTGTCTCCATTCTAGTTCTTTAGTAATGTTTGTTTCTTGTTCTTTATTCTTTTTTGGACAATTTTTTCGTTGGAATTTAAAACTTCTGCAGACTTTAGCCCTTTTAGACATGCTTAGCTCTTGCTCATATTTGCCAGGCATTTCGCCTACTTGCAACTCTAATTGACCTTAGGGCGACTATCCGCAAAATTATATGGGGCGACTATCCTTTTCGGTACGGATACTTGCCCTTATATTTTGAAAAAATAAATAAAAGCTATTTAACAGCATAAGGTAATAGGTAGTATAATTTAAACTTCACTGCATGCATAGAAGCGAAAAGTTGATTGAACCGACAACCGTAACAAAAAATATTCAATAGTAAATACTCACGAATATTATTTTAACGCTCGTCAGCGTCCTGCCGCGGAAGATTTTCGCTCACACATACAAAACACGTGTACCTAGTCCTACTACTGGCATCCAGCTAAGGTCTGTGGATGATGCACTTCAAATTACAGAAGAGCGCTAACGTCAGGGACATCTCTAATATAGCGTATTAAAAATCGGGGCAAGTATCCAACTGAGGCGAGTATCCGGGTTTTACCCTATATATTGTATTATAACGTGTTTTCCCGTGGGAATGAGATAATCCCGCGATAAAAATTAGCCTATATCACTTTCCAGCCCTCTAACTATCTCCACACAAAATATCACGCTAATCTGTCATTTAGTTTAGATGTGAAAGAAGGACAAATAAACAAACATACTTTACACTTATAATATTAGTATGGTTTATGTTACAAATTCCAACACCAGACCAATTAACTGGTGTCATGCCTTTGCTTCATTTTTATAAGATATCAGAGCGATTTTTCTTAAATCTACACATATAATAAAATTGTAATTAAGCCGAATCTGTACATTAAATATTTTTTTTGGAAAATCTTATTGAAATAGACTTTATTATCGATACGGAAGCCAAATCTATAGTTTTCAGAATTTTTGTATGTCTGTCTGTCTGTCTGTCTGTTACCGCATCACGAGAAAACCACTGGACAGATTTTGATGAAATTTGGTATGATGATAGCTGGTTATCCGGGTCAACATAGAGGATACTTTTTACTGAGGGAAAATATCTCATCTCTGAGCTAAATGTTAAAACATAACTAGGAACGAACCCGAGCGACGCGAGGGTGAGTTGCTAGTTTCGTATATAAGGTATAGGCACATCAATCTAAATAAATAAAAATGAAAGTTTCTTTATACCTTTGTGTCCTATACATTTCTGAACGATTCATCTAATTGTGGTAAAACTTTGGTGAATTCTACTTAGGTCCGCAAAGTTTTCTGGCAAAAAAAAATATATGGATGAAAAAATATTTCTATTGATCACATACACGCAAACACGTACGCACGTACTGAAATTAATAATAAAAGGATGAAATTTCCTCCGTCGTCTTTCATATTTTCATTTCAAGACGGCTTTGTAACATAATTATATTACACCAAATATAGTAGAAAAATCTGAATCTTTTCAAGTAGAATTTAGGATTCAAGTATCAAAGATGGGTTGATACAAAAGAAGACTAAGTAAAACAAAATATTTCATCAAAATAAATTCAATATTAGACAAACAGATTTGCATATGTAATAAATCTAACGATTTAGGGCGTGTCAGTGCGTCTAATCCATTGTATGGATGGAGGATAGCGTAGTGGAAATTGAAGCTAACTGCTAAACGTGCTTTTCGAAGCATACGAGGGATGAACACGTCGTTAAGGATTGCGGTAGAGTTGCATCCGTATAGCGAAATAGTGAGACTAAAAATGTTTAAAGTTATCTACATAGATTGTACTTGTAATCGATACATATAATAAAATTGTAACTTAGTCAAATCTGTAAATTAAACATTTTTTTTGGAAAATCTTATTCAAATAGACCTTATTATTGATACAGAGCCCGAATCTATAGTTTTTAAGATTTTTCTCTGTCTGTCTATCTGTTACCACATCACAGAAAAACCAATGGAGGAATTTTGATGAAATTCGGTATGGTGATAGCTGGTTATCCGGGTCAACATATAGGATACTTTTTACTGCGGAAAAATATCTCATCTCTGATAAATCTATACTAAACGTTAAAACGTAAGTAGGGACGAATCCGAACGGAGCGGGGCGTGATGCGGTAACAGACAGACAGAAAATAATTCCAAAAACTATAGATTCGGCCTCTGTATCGATAATAATGTCTATTTAAATAAGATTTTCCAAAATATATTTAATATACAGATTCGGCTTAGTTACAATTTTATTATATGTATAGATAAACGAGAGAGAATTCTGTTTCTCTAGAGGGCGTTTCTCTCAGAATATATGAAAAACTTTTATCAAATAAGCTTTTATAAGCACTTTTGATATATGAATATTATATTTTTGATAAAAATACAGATATTTATCTAATACTTAGAATACAAAGCTAACCATTGAAAATTACCTCTCAATATATATATATATATATATATATATATATATATATATACATACATATATATATATATATATATATATATATATATATATATATATATATATATATAAATATTTGTTCAAGATTGGCAAGCAGATACGTTGTATAAGGACATATCTCGACTGAGTTCGGGGAACAAGTCCCTATATTCAAACTCTAACTCTTTGTTTTTCTCTATTTCTCTATAGCTAGTAGGTATATGCCAAGTCTTAAAGTAAAGCTTGACGATAGCTTGACGTTTAGCTCAGTTGTACTTGCTGTGCTAGCGGTCGCGGATTTAAGTTCCGCTGGAGGCATTCATTTGTGTGATGAGCGCGAATGTTTGTACTCCAGTCATGGATATTTATAATATGTATGTATTTAAAATTATATATCGATACCTCGGGGCTCAAAGGGCGTAAGCACCAAAACTCGATTTTACAGGAGAGCAAAAAAACAAAAAAAATAATATTATTTTCGACATATCTTTTTTGATTTTTGGCCTAAATAAACCATTCTAAGACCAAAAGTTTAATTTTTTTTGGGTGCAGAACACTATAAAATTATATTTCGAATAGATTTAAAAGTAACAAAAATAGCTTTCCGATACGCCCCGGAAAATTGCATATTTGGGGAGTTTACGCCCCAAAAATCAATGGATGTGTGATGAGTGATGGTTGTAACCGTCAATTTGCCTACTAATTCTATCAGTTTATTGACAGCTATTTTGTTTTCTTTGACATTTAATTGCAATTTTATATGGACTTTATTAACTTAGCATACCTAAATTCAACTCAGATAACTAATTATAGAAAAAATTACACATGCTACAAAATATTACTTTCTAAACTTTTATGGTATTTTTTTTTTTTTACTTTTCCTTTAAATTAAGTTACAATAAATTTAAATTTACCAGCCGTTTCTATCTAACAGCTTTTATTTTTCGTATACAGCTTCTTGATACTTTACTATAAAGTAGATATGCATTTACGATTTCAGCACACTGTTGATATCAGAAGGATAAAATTATTGTGATATCTTCATCAAGGATACGTGTTTTACACAATCCGCAGTTATTTGCTTTATTTGTGGAGAATATGTTTTTAAAAATTATAGAAAACCAATGACTACAACTACTTATAACTTTATAGTCGGACTTCAAAGTACAATTGTGTAATTTACAAACCATGGGTGCCCAAAAATCATTGTCAAAATTGTGCTGTTGAATTTGGGACAGTGGTCAAGTGGAAAAAGAAGTTCGCTGAACTTCAAAACCCCTATGTCTGGCGAGAACCTATAAACTACCATCGTGATTGTTATTTTGACTTTGTTAATCTAAATAGTATTAACTAAAATAACCGTAAATGGATTTATACTAATTTACTATCTAAAGCTAAAGGACCCGCTTTGCTATCTAGTGCAGCTCAAGAGTCTATACCACCTTTTACCATCAACATAAGCAATTTGTTAAGGCGCTTATTACAAATGGAGACTGTTTTGAGTCTATTGCACAGAAATTCCTTTGACTAAGTACGGAAAAATTAAAAGCTGAAACATTTAATAGGTCACAATTACAACTGTTAGCTAAATTAAGTCAAAACAATAAATGAAACAGTCTAATGCATGGAAATCATTTGTGTTGGTAATCAAAAACTTTCTTAATAATACTAAAGTTTGGTACTATCAACATTTTGTCCAAAATTTATGCTTGACATTTTTTTGTTGCAACATCACCGTAGAACTTCACTATTTACACTCTCATCAGGACCGATTTCCTGAAAATCACGTCCACTTAAGTGATAAACTAGAAGAAATATTCTACCAACAATTTCAAACCATGGAGGAACGATACACATTACTACTACTGCAGGGCAGATTACTGCTTAACTTTTGAACGAGACCTACAAGAAGTGTTAAATTCATTAAAAAGATCATTTCTGGCTGCTTTCGCAAATTAAATTTATTTTTGTAATAATTTCTTTGACTTTTTTTATAAAAATACACATAAGCCATATTTGAAAAACCAAAGCTGATGGATGAAAACGACTTTCATTTTAGAGCCAGAATGCCAAATGGCTTCAGAAAAACTACTTAAACATTCGAAAAAAAAGGTTTGTAACTAACTAACCTAAAAACTATTCGATTACTCATCGTATTCATTATAAAAATCACCTAAATAAAATCATAGAAATGTCGTTTACTACCCTTACATTTATTGATTAATATGAGTGATTGCTCTTACGCCCCAAAACTACAAATATATCGATGTAAAATGTTAGGCGTAAAAACATTTGTATCATCTACGGTGTCGCTTACTACCCTCGCGTTTATGATCATTAACAGTGGTGGCTGTTACGACACAAAAACTAAAAATATCTGTTTTATTTTCTACAAAAAATAGGGTCGTAAACACCATTTTTTGGCGAATTGGAAGACTTTAAATATACAGATCGATAGAGGAGAAAAAACTAAGTAGGACTGCATTAAAAAGTCAATTTCGCCAAAATGGCGGTTACGCCCTTTGAGCCCCGAGGTATCGATATGTGTAGTGTATCAACTATCTGGTATCCATAACACAAGCCTCATAGCTTACCATGGAACTAGATGGTGCTGTGTGTTAATGTCAAAAATAAAAGCGGGAAAGAGGGTTTTTCTCTATTTTTTTGGAGAATAACGTATCAAATTTACTGTTGAATATTAGCGTTCAATATATGTATAATAATCCCATACAAATATACGATGGCACAATAATATTGAACATCTTTTTCGAAACAAAATAATGCTAAATATACATTAGAAATACATTACCTTAATCCCACGACACGTTATCATACGGCGGATAGGATATGAATTATTTACTCCATCCCAGTGTATTATTTCTTATACATTTACATATTGTTTTTCATTCAATTGCCTATGCTGTAGTAGTATATGGAAAATATTCATGATAATATTTAATATTTATCAGTTTTTTTTTCTATCATCTTTGATTTGCTTATATTTATTTTACTACTAGCAATTTACCCTCGCTTCATTCGGGTGCGTCCCTAGGTATACTTTTTTTTGAGCGGAACTCTAATTCTTTTTCTAAAATTAAAGAAGCCTAAGTTACTCCTTATAACATCATCTATCTACGAGCAAAAGTCCCGCCAAAATCAGTGTAGCCGTTTAGAAGATTAGCCAGAATAAACAAACAGATAGTCAAAAATTTTAAAAATCGTTTTCTTTTTATATGCATTTAGTAAAAAGCTGTTATTCTGAAATTACAAACAGACGCTACAATCTTATTTATCTGTATAGATTTCACATTTTTTTTCAAGTAAACTCGCAAAAGATGGTGATAAATAAATTTAGTTTTTCCTCAAACCCGTTTCTAGAACCCACTCAACATGGTATATGAGTGCTTTGTACTGTAATTGATACACTCCTTTCATTACGTATTCTTGGTACAACTCAAGATTGTCATAGAATCAGAAGTTTGTAACAACGAAGTTGGAATTCATTTTAGACTTTTGATTTACGACCTTATTTTAATTTAGATGTTTTTGTTTTCCAACTGCTTTGTTGTTTTTGGAACGAAAAGTTAATAAGCCAACTACGTATTTTGTTATTATTTTTTTAATTTTGTATATAATACTGTAGGGATTAGGGAATATATTAAACTTGCAAAACAAACAAATCTAGAAAAACAAAAACAAATCTATCCCACGGGAATCGTACATTTATCTTAGGTAAAATTTATTTATTTAATTTATTTATTTTATCATTTACTTCAGGCAATATTTACAAAAAGATCTTAAATATGTAAAAAGTAGCTTATATGTTATATTATTGTAAAGTTTCATTAAAATCCATTCAGTAGTTTTTGCGTTAAAGAGTAACAAACACCATACATCTATACATTCAGACATCCATACATCCTCTCAAGTTTTCGCATTTATAATATAGTAGGATAAGCACCTTGTATTTGAAAAACATAGCAGTGCAGGTTCAAGTCCCGGGTCTAGCACTTGTGATATTTTCATGTGCAAATCATTTACAACATATGCTAATACGGTGAAAGAAAACTTCGTGAGGAAACCTGCATGTGTAGAGAACCTAACTACTTCTTCATTTGAATGTTTATATAAATAAACAGAAACCTGTTGGAAAATTGTCAATTTTTGAAATGACTCTATAGAATCATTCTTGAATCTATATGACCATCTGTCACTCCCTATATTTCCTGAATGAACTGTTCTATTTTGGTATACACGATTATATGTATACCTATATAGAAAATAAAACAAAACACTTTAGTGATAGATTATTAGCCTAAAATACTTTATAAATATATCTAAGTTTAGTCTCGATTTGAAGGAATAATTTTAGAAAACTATTAAAATTTAAAAGTTTTATCAAATGCGTCACCTCACATATAAAATAAAATCTCTCGTTAGAGATTAATATTATACAAATATTTTTTATATTTTAAATATAATAAAAAATTAATATAATTTTAAATATAATAATAAAAAATTTGACTTAAATTGAATATTCACCGCCTTAACTCCAAAACTGCTGGGAATTAAAAAAAAAAAGAATTTAGGTCTCTATTCATTCTTCATAGAAAAAAATACGAAACTCCAAACTCTTAAAGTGCTTTTAAATATCATAATATAAATAATGCTTCTTCACGCGAATATAAAACACATTTTCATTTTTATTTGGCCAATGTTTTCAGAATGTACCAAAAAAAAAAAAAATCTAATATTTTCATAGATTTACGCAAATATTTGACAATTTTTAAAAGAATTTGTAAAATTGTGGGTAGGCACTGTCTGTAACAAGTATATGATGACCTTTGAGACGTCCAAAACCTGTCTCTTCCGTGACCATGATTGCTGTATAGCATTCGAAACGTCGAGAACAAAAAATCAAAATAAATACGCAAAAAAATATAAGTTAAAATATTAATTATAACTATAAATCTTTCTGTCCTTTTCATCTCGACCTGCATATATTACGCCTAGTGGACAAAAACTACCAAATATAATTTGAATTTATACCAAATAAGTGTTATTTAAACGTTACGACCGTTATCGCGCTATATTAATCTTCTTGGCAGATGTTTCTTTGAGTAGGGTCTGATAAAGCGATGTAGCTAGGTGCCTCGGGATTTGAACAAATAGACTTTGGGCATTAAAATGTCACTACTGTATTATGTAATACGAATTAAAATAATTGCCTGTCGCGTTGTGTTGCTTTCAATTCTATGGAAGAATTTAAATACTTCGATTTGTATAGAACTAGTGACTCACCCTCGCTCCGCTTGGGTTCGTCCCTAGTTACATTTTAACGTTTAGCATAGATAAATATATAGATATAGATGGAGAATAAGTTAAAAAAAACTGAAGAGTGCGAATCTGACTCGCACATCGAGGGTTACGGTAAGGTACTTTGGTGCCAATTTTCAAGTTTTTTGAATTCATTTTGTTATTTTATGGGTAGGCTGTCTGTAACAACCCTATAATACCTTTGTGACATTGAACACCTTAGTCTCTCCCGTGACCATGATTGCTGTAAAGCATTCGAATCATCGGGAACCAAAAATGAAAATAAAAAATACGCGAAAAAAGGTTTTATTTAAAGGAATGAGACTTAAGATTTTGATATTAATTTGAACTTGATACCTCTTCGCGTTCCTGGGAAAAAGGGTATTGACAGACAGATGGATAACAAAGTGATCCTATTCGGATTTCTTTTTTCCTTTCGAGTTGCGGAACCTTAAAAATGCCAAATATATAATATTTACAGCTTGTAATATTTTTGTTTATCGGAAATGTCTAGTAATGTATAATATTTAGTCTAAATTTCTTACTGAATACATTGATTTCTTTATTCCACCCATCCCCGTTTACTACCAACTGCCACTGGTTAATGCCATTAACGATAATCCAACTACTCGACTATCCCGATCTTGTGGAACCCGCATACAACTAAACCTACTTATTCCAAAACTAAATCATTCCCTCTGAAAACAAATCAGGGAAAATGCTCTCTAATTCCTTCGCCATATCTAAGGCGCACACGTCACTCTTCATTAAATCTATACCTGTAAATTATAACTTGTGTATTATAAATGTGTAAGTAACTCTGTCTGTTACCTTTCACGCTAAAATCGCTGAACAAATTTCGATAAAGTTTGACATAGATTGCATCCTGGTATATCACGCGAGGCAAGCCACGGAATAAACCCAGTAAATAAGTAATTTAACATTAATCAATTTAATTGGAATTCGTTTTATCAGAAGCTTATATACTTTTAAAGACTCTAGAATAAAACTAGACGTACCAGGGAGGTAAGAACCTCAGAAGAACCCTAAATAATTTATAATATCTTTTCTAATCATTTCGAAGCCATTGACAGAGCGTTATATTAATCTATACATATAATAAAATTCTAAGTCGAATCTGTACATTAAATATTTTTTTGGAAAATCTTATTAAAATAGATGTTATTATCGATATAGAGATTGAATCTATAGTTTTTAGAATTCTTGTCCGTCTGTCAGTCTGTCTGTCTATCTGTCTGTTACCGCATCACGGAAAAACAACTGGAGTGATTTTGATGAAATTTGGTATGATGATAGCTGGTTATCCGGGTCAACATATAGGATACTTTTTACTGCGGGAAAATATCTCATCTCTGAAAAATCCTATCCATATAGGTAAGGAGGGACGAAAACAAGCAGAGCGAGGGTGAGTCGCTAGTCAACTATATGATGTTAACTAGTGAATCCATGCAAAAAGTTTAACGCTAACAAAAAACTGAACTTATTTCTACTGGCTTACCAGGTCAGTAAAAACTTATATATATTAACTTTATGTCTTGCCAATTTTTATACGATATAATACTACTAATATAAACATAAAAACATAAGGAAAAAAGTTCAAATAATAATGGAAACTAAAAATAAATTACTTAATTACTACCTACAAATAATATATTGTGTGATATACAAGCGGTTATTAATATAATATTCGCACATGTTCCACACTAAATCAAAACTAGTAATACCAACCCAATAAAACAACTCGTAACGTGATAAAATATGTTTCTACCCTCCAAATAAAGGCCATTAAGAAGGGAAGTAGGTTCGATTTCCTTTATTGCCCCCATAAAGGTGCTAAGCTAGTGATTGTTATAATAAACGGGGCGTTAACGTGAGTTGCTATAGGTGCAGTATAAGATTTGTTTTATTGAAATTAAAGGTATGACAGAAAAAAAAATTATGTATGTAACTAGCGACTTACCCTCGTTCCGCTCGGGTTGGTCCCTACTTACGTTTTAACGTTTAGTATAGATTTCTCAGAGATGAGACATTTTCCCGCAGTAAAATATATCCTATATGGATAACCAGCTATCATCATACCAAATTTCATCAAAATCTGTCTAGTTTTTCTCTCGTCATGCGATCACAGACAGACAAACAGACAGACAGACAGACAAAAATTCTAATTACTGTATCGATAAAAATGACTATTTCAATAAGATTTTCCAAAAAATATTTATTGTACAGATTCGACTCAGAATTTTATTATATGTATAGATTAGATGAACTTATTCGGACTACAATTATAAATAGAATTTTTTGTGCGTCAGTGTATATGTTTGTTACTCCTCACGTCGAAACGGCTTTACTGATTTGAATGAAATTTAGTACATATTATATAGACTACTCTTAGGCACCAAATAATGAGCCCGAGCGAAGCAAGACTAAGTCGCTAGTAAATTATAAATACGAAAATTTGTAGCTTAGTATGTTCTTTGCTACTTCACGTTGCGATAGCGAAAATGATTTGAAGTAGGTTTTATACCTACATATTTTATTGTAAATTGTCAGACATTGTATCGTGTCAACGGAGTTGTGGAAAAATATTAACGTTCCAATATTTATATCCATTAAATAGCATTTCTTATGTTAAAATATAAATTATAAATCAACTTTCTATAACTTTGAAACAAAAAGGTTATACTCTCTATAATTTCAGATCTCTTAATAACCACAGAGTAAAAAATAAATTGGAAATGGTATTAAAATGAAACAACGATATTAAAGGAAGTACACGTATTTATACGTAAGTATCTAAGATACATAGAAAAATTAGAATAAAATCAAGGTCTGTATTCGAATTAGTTCAGTAAATTAATATTTTCCATCGTCAATATATAAATAAATATATAAGTTACCTCAACTCTGAATTTAATTCAATTTTTCAACTCGTTACCGTATAAAGAAAAGCAAACAATCACACGCTCATTTCGATTTTATATAGCAGTGTAAGGCAGTAGTAGCCCAGTAGTAACGTGTTTGCTCGGGAAAACGAATGAAAAGGGTTTAAAACCTCGAATTTTCCGGGAACCGTACATGCCTGAGAGAGATTAACTTATTTTCCAAGGACATAAAAGTACATCATCCCACACTTGATGAACGTGGTATACTTTGGCCTGATCCCCTCGCACTAAAAGTTTCCAGCAATGGGATGATAAGAAGATCTGAATTTTGAGAATCTTATTAAATCAAACCAACTGTGTACAACAAGCAATAGTGCACAATTGTATGCACAAATCCAAGTGCAATCTCCATTTTAGTATTACGATTGTAGTAGGTATATCAGATTGGAGGAATTATTCAGTATTAGTTTTTGCTCACTTGTGTGATAAATAGGGTAGGGTTCAAGGGTAGCTGTCTGATCCCAGGATACAATCTATATCCTTGCCTAACTTCACCAAAATCTGTTCAGCGATTTAAGCGTGAAAGGGTAACAGACAGTTACTTTCACATGTATAATATTAGTATAGAGTATAGCTTAATTTCCTAAGGAAAGTATATTTTATACTGAAACATCGACAACGTATATTTTCTTACATGACACTTCTATTTTAACCTCTCGATCTGTGATTCTAACCGATATCGGCTCATTAATTATTATTGCGTTTCTGAGAGTGCCTTCAAAATAATCCGCTTTATTTAACTGTCTGAATAATAAATCAGTCACGCTTGTACGAAATAATTTCTTTTGAGTAAAATTTACCGGGAGTTAAAGATAACTTAGGAATTACTTGCAAATAATGTGACAGTCAAAATATGACTCTCCCTCCTTTTTTCTTAGTCTACAATCTATGCTAATATCCCACCAAAAACATAAATGTGGAAGAAAACCAAGTTCGTGACATGAGAGCTAGGTACTAATTAAACATGTACATATATTTTTCTCAATTAAAAATGATAATAAAATGAGTATTTTTATAAGATTATATTTTATTATTGTTATATATTTATAAAACTTTTATTAAGACTCTGTTCTTCATTTACTAATAAGTATGTAATAATATTTTTATACATTCAATGCATAAAAGATTTTTCTTTCATAAGCTACATTTTTCGTAAAATACACATGGCAATTTTTTATTTAGTTTTTGTGAACTACCCCTACAACTATGCCATAAGGGTTACCGCGCTTAAATTCGCCGCGTAAGGCGCTAGTGTAGAGTGAGTTCCCTAGAAATGTCAAATTCCACTGAATGTTTACTCTTTGCGAGCTTTTCATCGTGGATCTTCACTAATTATTTATGAGTATTATGCCATTCCTAATTAATCATGGCAAACACGGTACGGCTCAACAAATGTTTTTGCTTAAAAAAAAAGAAAAAAAAATATGTTGGGACATTAACACACAGCACCATAGCTACGAGACTTGTGTTATGGGTACCAAATAGTTGATACACATATATAACTTTAAATGCATATATTTTATAAATACCATGACTGGAGTACACATTCGTGCTTTTCACACAAAATATGAATGCCCCCAGCGGGACTCGAACCCGCGACCGCTGGCACAGCAACTAGGTTCACTACAAACTGAGCCAAACGTGTCGTCAAAGAGTCGAGCTAAGAAAAAGTAAATATTTTATCTATTTAATTATTATAATGTATTAATTATTTAAAACAAAATCCTAAGAAACTGGTGCCGCGCTAACAATTATTTTAATTATTATATTAAATTTATGACCTACCGCAACAACATATTCTTTTTAACAACAACGATAGGACCTTACTCGCTAGTGGCGCCAACTGGTTCCACCAGAAACGATAGCCCTCATTAGTTTAAAACGCTTTAAAACAATAATATTATGTACTAGCGGCTCACCCTCGTTTCGCTCGGGTTAGCCTCTAGACAAACAAAAACAAATCTATCCCACGGGAACCGTACATTTTTCTGGGATAAAACGTAACCTATTTGTTATTTTGATGTATGAACTATATTATTGTAAAGTTTCATTAAAATCCTTTTAGTAGTTTTTGTGTACTAAACTGTATAAGTTACTATAGTTTTTTAACTATCCCACGGGAACGCTTTAATTTTCCGGGATGAAAAATATCTAAGGTGTTGACCGGGGGTAAAAGGTATCAACATGCAAAATTTCATTTAAAACGGTTCAACAATTTCGGAGATTAGCCCGTACAAACAGACAAACAGACCAACAGACAGAGAAACAAAAAAATGAAAAAAATTGGATTTGTTCTATTTCTCTTCTTACATCCCCCTGACGCGGTTTTTAGCATTTTTTTTTCTAAACACAGACTTTCGACCTCTACAGTTTTATTATATGTATAGATGTCAATACACAAACAAACAAACTTTTATTCATTTATTACTAAGATGTTCATACAAAATGTATAATCTAATGTACACGATAAATATTCATACTCTACGTAAATTGAAGCTGTGATCTCGGGTATGTCATTATTTATTCTTAAAATGACCTCTTTAGCCCCAGATTAATTAGGGTTTGCATCTATGAAAATTCGTGCTTCGAAAATTAAGTTATTACGAGGAAAGTGACAACTCTGACAGAAATCTTCTTTACTGAGGCCAAAGTCTCTACCCTTTTTAATTCTCATTTGCCTCCGGTTTCATTACGCTTTACTGTTTTAGATTCTGTGACTTGTACTTATAAGTGTTCTGTTTTTACTTTTTTTTTTCAATTTCTTTGTAACTGATTTATTCAAATGCTTCTGGTTTTATATAACTTATTCTCATCTGTATTAAGAATTAATTAATTTATCGCTGTTTTATGAAAATCTATAACTATAAAATGTCATAATAAGTTATGTTTGTGCTTTTTATTAAAAAAGGTTTATTATACAGTAAAAAATACTGTAGTAACATCATCATTGTATTGATTATTGATAGTATAAATTATAAAATACATGACTGGTTACTTGATATATCTCGAATCAAACTGATAGAATACGATGTAGAAACCATACAGTGTCTCTATACAGATGAAACACAAAATAAATTAAATAATCATGGTTTTCTTACTCAGATGGAAAATAACCAGTAGAAAAACTATTCCAAATAGTAAAAGTTGTTGTTGTAGTTGAATTATTAAAACAGATGAGATCAAAAAATTCTAAATATCTTAAGTTTGGTAAAAAATAACTTAGTTTTGTAATATTTCCAAAATAACTAAGAATTTTACCTTATTCGTACAAAAATATCTTAAAATATAAAAAAAGTGCTAACAATATAGAAAGGGTGGCTAAATGCTATATAATAGACTTTAAATTGCGAAAATGTTACTAATAGAGTCCCTCGGGTAAATATTTAAGGGCACACCGTCAAGTTTGCGTGTTAAGGGTCGATTTCGTATCAGCTTAACGTACCCTAAGATAAGATTAGAACACTGAAATTTTGCAAGTTTGTAATATTGTGTTCAATTAACGACCTTTTTGACATAAGGCACCTTTGTTACTAAGAAAGTGGTTTTCCCACTTAATGTATGTCTAAATTAGAAACTCATATTCATGTTTATATAGGATTGGCAAACTTGTCTTAGGTCAGTAAAGTAGTGGTATAACTCAAATTTTAAACTTATTTTGGATTTCTTTTTTAACCAATAGCCAGTCTAAGACAGGAAGTAATTGTATCTTAACACTTCAACAATCACTATTTGTATACAAAAAATAAACAATTTTTTTAATTTTAAAAACACAAATTATTACAGTTTGCGAATGTAAAAAATTCATTTTTTATCGAATAATTGTGTCATCTAAAAATTACTTTCATAATTACGTATACGAGTATTTCATTATACATACATAGATTATTACATATATTCAGAGATCTCTTAAAGAGATAAGTCATCCTTTGTACACATGGTCTTTGTTTTCTATTTTATATGTTTTTTTTTGGTACATAAATAAATAAATAAATATTTTATCACTTTATGCAAAATTTATAAATAACTTATGTTTAAAAGCAAAAAAAAACATTGACTTAACTCGCATGATAACTGATCCCGGGGAAAAAATCTCTATCCTTGCCAAATATTATCGAAATCTGTTTAGAGGTTTAATTGTAAAAAGATTAAATACAGAGTTATTTTCTCGTAATATTAGTATAGATAAATACGTAACTGACATTCACTGTCCTCACACTGTAGAGACATTAGACTCTGTAGTCTACAGTCTAATATGAGTACAATGCATTCACACAGCGACTCCTAAACTTAAGTGAATAATAAACAAATATATATAATTTCATTTAGATAGACATGTTTAAAAAAACCTCGATTCATATTTGAATACTTTAATTACTTTCTAGCTTTCATGGGCTTTTATTTTCACCCACCATTCGTAAAAATTAAAATTTTAAATAAATGTTTATTTTCTATATTACCTTTTATTGAATATTACTAACTAGCGACTCACCCTCGCTTCGCTCGATTTCGTCCCTAGCTTGATCCCCCATACAAATTTTTATCCCCATTTTCACCCCCCTAAAGGATTTCCGGGATAAAAAGGTATTCTATGTCCTTCCCAGGGTCTCAAACTATCTTCTTACCAAATTTAATCTAAATCGGTTCAGTATATCCAGAGATTACCCCTTACAACCTCACGAACTTACACTTACTTACTTTATTTCTTTATAATATTAGTATATGGAGTAGCAATGACATTTTTAATAGTGGATATACGAGTACCTTCCTTTTGCTGGGAGTCCCTGGGTGCCTACTACCTATAATATACACTTAATTTCATCCAAATCCATCAAGGCCTTTTAACTTTGAAGGTGTAACAAACATTCAGACACACAACTATCACACTTATAATTCAATACCTCAAATTTAACGATATAACTTTGAAAACCTCTGGGTAATAACCTAAGCTACCAGAACAATAGCATTTTGTTTGTAAGATGTATTGCAGTAATCATCATGTTTCGTATTGTATGGTCTCGTGTTTGATTTAATGGTCGCATTAAATTGAAACAGTTAATAGTATTGAGATCACAATATACTCCTAGAATAATAAAAATTGAGATTTTTTCATAAAACAGCATTATTAAATACTAGCGACTCACCCTCGCTTCGCTTCGGGTTCGTCTCTAGACAAAAACAACTCTATCCCACGGGAACCGCACATTTTTCCGGGATGATATAGCCTAAAGCCTTCCTCGATAAATGGACTATCCAACACAAAAAGAATTTTTCAATTCCATCCAGTAGTTCCTGAGATTAGCGCGTTCAACCAAACAAACAAACAAACAAACAATGAAACAAACTCTTCAGCTTTATAGTATTAGTATAGATTATTATTTCTATCAAAATGAGACCATAAAATAATTTTAAATTTTAGTATTTATGTATTTATTACTACTAGCGACTCACTCTTGCTCCGCTCGGGTTCGTATCTATATACATTTTAAGGTTTAGTATACATTTCTCAGAGATGAGATATTTTCCCGCTGTAAAAAGTATCCTATATGTTGACCCGGATAACCAGCTATCATCATACCAAATTTCATCAAAATCTGTCTAGTGGTTTTCTCGTGACGCGGTCACAGACAGACAGACAGAGGCAAAGAGACAAAAATTCTAAAAATTATAAATTCGGCTTTTGTATCGATAATAATGACTATTTCAATAAGATTTTCTAAATAATATTTAATGTACAGATTCGATTCAGTTAGAATTTTATTATATGTATAGATAACTAAATTTACATAAAGCATGAATTTAACATAATAATATATCTCTATTTTGATATAAATTTAACTTAAAAGTATGCACAGCTTTTTATAGAATTATTTTATTTAAATTTTATGTAGTTACGAGTATATAAGGAGCCATTTAAGTTGTACAACAAACAAAAAAACCTTATCGAGATATTTAAATACAATTTTTTTAAATAAATTTAGGCCGTCAGACAAAATGTCTATATCATATTGTTGAAATATACTGTTATATAATTTAAAGCTTCGTAAGTATAATAATATTTATATAACTAAAACCTATGTTTTTACCCCTTCCGAAAATAATATATGCATAACTCAGAATAGCAACATTTATTATTTATTTAATATTGACAGACAGACAGACAGACGGACAGCGAAGTCTTAGTAATAGGGTTCCGTTTTACCCTTTGGGTACGGAATCGTAAAAAAATATGAAAAATCTTTTTATTGTCTCTTTAATTTTCAACTTTTTACTACATTTAATATTATACATCTTATCACTTCCATATATCAATTAACACATATTATGTTAAAAATTTACCCTCCTTCATAAGAAGTTGGCTAAAAATATCCATACATTTACGTACATCCTTTTCTAATATCGTTAAGTCATCCCCAAGTTATTACCAAAATCTTATCATTTATTAAAGCATCAGAGTTTGACGTTCCCTAATTTTCAGTAGCGAACTTTTAACGGGGTTATGTGACAATTTAAAATTCTTTTTGACCCTTTTTCTTTATAAAATTATTCTTGAGAACTCTTAATGTACTTTGATGATGGAGATACTAAAATCTTTTAGTAACGTTTGATCTTTGACTTGTTAGTTTACGAGTAACCCACGTCATTAAGTTTAATATTTTATGGGAAACATTTAATCTATGGAAATAAAACGCTTCCACTAGCTTACTCTACATCTCTACATAACTTTCTAGCATTTTACTATGTTATATTTAAACTCTATATAAAATGTATCATATAAGTTATAATTATATATTAGTAAGAACAGTAAAATGAAATGAATCCATGAAAATATGAGCGATCTGATTTGAACAAAGTAACGACGGGACTAAAATGAGTACAAATCGTTCTCAAGAAAACTATACTGTGGTACCATAAGTAGTCAACTTCTTCAGCAAGGTGGCGAGCAGTGGATGGAGTTCTGCAAATCCAGAGGCCCTGGGTGCAAGTCTCGGGTCAGGCCAAGTTTAGTAATTGATTTTTTTTATTAAGAACATCTCAATAACAGCCTGGAATTGGGAAGTTGTCGGTGTTTCACACCCGTGTCTTGGAGAGCACGTAAAGCGCTGTCTTGCGGTTAATCTCTCACTGGTCATGTTGACTTACTGTTCCACCGAAGTATGAGAATGACAGAATTAGAGAGTACACATGTATCTGGGCATATATGTATGCACTACAATTCTGCGCAATTGGCCAGTTTCAGTGAGATTGGTTGCCTTGGTCGAAATCTGTCAGAAGAATATCGTCATCACCAGAATTTTTACAGGCTTCCTTGCAAAAGTAGACAGTCGATAGGATGATGACGTATGGTAATGATTAAAGGTAAAACTACATAGTAATATTTGAATAATTATTTTTTGTTTATTCCATTTAAACATTATAGACGTAAAAACTAGGATTTACATTTTAAATAATATTTATTATTTCTGAAAAAAAAAAATTATGTTGCATAAGTCGTTTTTGCCCCACATGCAAATATTGTAGCAAAGGGTTTTGATATAAAATTAATAGCAAGTTCTGGCTCCACACAAAAATGATATTATCATAATTTGAATTATATATCATTTAAATAATTCGTAATTAAAATTGCATAATATTACACAATTTATTATAATAACTTTTTATTACAAAAATTTTTGAAATCTAATATATTTAAACGAGCAATTCTTGTATATTTATTTATTTATACCGGCGATCTCGGAAACGGCTCTAACGATTTCGATGAGATTTGGTATGCGGGGGTTTTCAGGGGCGAAAAATCGATTTAGATTAGTCTTATGTCTGAGAAAACGCGTATTTTCGAGTTCATATGCGGTTTTCTTTTGCATTATTCCACGCAAAATATGTTAATAAATTCGCACACTCGAGTAGAAGCGTCATCGTCAAGCGGCCAAGACGCAAGATTGACTATCACAGGTTTCGAATCCCGGTCAGATACAAAGTTTTGTTTTTTTTTTTGTATTTATTCAAGTTTTTAGTCTTTTTTTTTGTTTTTAAGCCACATTAAAAAGGAACCTCGGTCGCCCAGGTACTATGTATAAAATTAGCTAAATATGTGAAAAATCTTCATCCTTTCATAAAACAATTTTATATAAATAAAAGTAGGCTAGTAGTGTTGATTTATTATCGATTAAATTATTGTTAATCGACTTCAAACAGCGATGAGATTTTCAATTCGATTGTATTTTTGTGTACACACCTCTGATATACTCGTATATAAATAATTGTTTATGCGATGTTTTCGAATGAAACCGATTATAATGGCAATTTTGTTTATTAAATGACATGAAAAGTCTTTTCGAGAATAATATCGTTCTAACCATATATAGGCAATTAACATGGAAGCCTATAAACACGCCAAGTTTATCCAAATGTGTTCTGCGGTTTACACATGAAGAATTAAAAGCATACAGACTCACAAATTAATTTATAATATTAATGTATGATATAGTAAAGCATACCTTTTTTTGATGGAGAATCTCATCATGGGATCAGGTCCCCATGATGCCCGTCAAAGGGTACTGTGAGACATCTACTCACTAAAACCCACAGCGGAATCCTTTGCGGCAACGACCCAATCGTTCCAGAATAAAGCATACCTGCCTCAAGAATAGTCTCTATACAATTTAAAAAAAAAAAACTAGTATTTGCCTAATGGTCGATCATAATTCATAATTATTATTAAAGAGGATAATATGTGATGAAAAGAATTTACCATCTATGTAAAAAATCTGTTTCCATAATATTTTTATTGATAACACTAAAACTCGTAACTAGCTACTAAATTAAAAAAAGAAAATCGGTTGAAAAACAAAGAAGAAAAAGGTACTGAACTGTTTAGCCTTTGCTTATATATTGTATGGTTAAATAATAACTTTTTAAATTATTATAATATGGCCTTAGTTTTTGTATGAACATTTTGTTATTAGTTATTTTATTTTACGTCACAATACCTCATATTTTATTCCTTTTTACTAAAATTACACAAAGGAAACACAGACAAGTTAACCTCAAACGGGGAGGAAATTTCAAACTTTGCATCCCACAGTGTCAATGTGTATAAAAGTTACTGTCGCAGTGAAGTTACAGTACACTGTGGTGTTTTAATTTTCTCAGAACGCTAGTATATTTTTAAAGCTACAATGTCACAATAAGCTTCAAAGGAGACGTCATTTGATAAAATAGTATTTGGGCGACCGTTCTTTTTCGTTATATCGTATTTTTTTGATAAAAAAACTAAAAACTTGAATAAATACAAAAAAAACTAAAGTAAAAACTTTGTATCCGACCGGGATTAGAACCCGGACATCTGTGATTGTCAATCTTACACCTTGGCCGCTTGACCACGATACTTATGCCTAAGTGTAAGAAATTATCGACCAATGCGAAAGAATACCTTATGTCCGATGTAAGAAATTATTGACCACAGTTTGCTTGGAATAATGCGAAAGAAAACCGCATGATAACTCAAAAATACGCGTTTTCCCAGACATAAGACTAATGATCGATTTTTGGCCCCCGAAAACCCCAACATACCAAACAGCGAAATCGTTAGAGCCGTTTCCGGGATCACTGGTATAAATAAATAAATATACAAGAATTGCTCGTTTAACTACATATAATAAATTAAAAAAAGGATTATTTTATTTATTTACTTATATTTCTTACAATTATCGTAAGACGTCGCTAAGCATATCAGTAAAACACTAGTATTTTCGTCATATAACTGAAATGTTGGTAGACTGCCTTTTTATTAGTGAGTTTTCTTAAACTCAGAAATCTTTAGCATCTTTACTAAATCGATATGCCTAAATATCGATGAATTGAACAATTAGAGTTGAATGATATCGCTGATGCTAGAGTAGTATTATCATTATCATTATTAACTGCCTCGGTGGTGTAGTGGCTAGCATGTACGGCTGCACACCCGGAAGTCCTGGGTTCGTGTCCCGGGTCGGATCAAACGACTTACGTGAATTTACTCCCCATCCAAACCTGCCTATAGAAGTTTTCACTTCAAAAAAAAAACATTTTTTTAATAATCAATAGCCGGACTAATAAAAATAATATGAGTCATATAATTAACAGTAGTAGACAGTTACGTTAGTTTGACGACACGTTTGTCTCAGTTTGTAGTGACCCTGCTTGCTGTGGCAGCGGTCGCGGGTTCTATTTCCGCTAGGGGCATTCATTCATTTGTGTCATGAGCACGAATGTTTGTACTTCAGTCATTAGTGTTTATATTTATAACGTGTATGTATTCAAATTTTAAAGTTACATATGTGTAGTGTATCAACTATCTGGTATCCATAACACAAGCCTCGTAGCTTACCATGGAACTATACGGTGCTGTGTATTAATGTCCCAACATATTTATTTATTTAATTACTGTATCAATAGGGTCAGCCTTTTCTAGCCCACAAATCGTCTCTATATGATGTCTCGTCAATACGTTTTTTCTTTGGTCCGTGAAATAACAAAAAACAAACACACAGCATTGTATATATTTTTAAGCGGATTTTCGCTCTCTATTCCTTTAAATAACATAACACTATTTAAATCCCTACAATCAAACCCATTCACAAAAGGCTGTATATAATTCCACCACACAAATATTGAACGAAAAAATATGAAAAAAACAATAACCGCACTCATTTTTATCGTACACGTTATTCTTTTAGCAGAATCGTATCCATACATCGAAATCGCGAACAATTATAAAAACGTTCGATATATATTTGGTCGTTATTTTCGAAATCGTGCGACATTCGAACGGATAAACAGTTGAAAAATGGGCATGTCAGAGTGACTGTGAGATATTAGCAGCTATCCTGCAATGCAGTGAACGTACACCCGTTTTCATCCTGTCTTTATTCGCGTTTCATTTAAAATTTATCGTAGTATACTGCGACGGCCATTAAGAAAAATCTATGTTCGCACTTATAATAATACTATTTTTATTTATTTTACTATTATTTTATGCTAACTTTATAGGGACTAAAACAATGGATATAAAAACGTTAGCAATAAAGCAGGTATTGGTCAGTCGGCAATTGCAATTTGTTTGCTGAAGAAAAACATGAAAATCAATATGAGATGCGGGCGATACGACTTTTTAACCGACTTCAAAACAAGAGGTAGCTCAATCTTTTTGTGTGTATGTTAGTTATATCTACGCAATTAAGGATGAAATTTCACGATTATCTTTTTAATGAATTGGTTACGTTCGAGAGTCTTTTACAGATTAAAAGAAAACAACCATTGCAAAGGAATTGTAATTGGAAACAGGTAAATGATTTAATTATATAAATAATAGTAACCTATGTAAGTTTACTATTCTAAAATAAAAATGAAAACCAGCCAAGTGTGAGTCGGCGTTGCACACGAAGGGTTCCGTACCATAACCGATTTTTTTTTAATTTGCGTGGCAGCCTTCTTAAAATTCGCCGTCTTGATTTTTATTATTTGTTGTTATACACACTCTGTGAAAATTTCAACTCTCTACCTATTACGTTTCATGAGATATAGCCCTCTAACAAACGGATGGACGGACAGCGGAGACTTAGTAATGGAGTTCCGTTGGCATCTTTCGAGTACAGAACCCTAAAAAGTAAATTCGTGTCAGATGTTTGATTAGTCGCTTGGCACATACTGAAGACCGACGTGAAGCCAGAGTGGGCCGCTAGTTCATTATACGTCTGCAAAATTTTCTCCTCATCCCCAAAAATACCAGCCAATTAGATGAGGCCATAACTTTTTGTAACTCCTTACATTGTAATAAATAGTTCCTGTGTAATCCAACAACGTTAATGGTACAGGAAATTAGCTGTGCTTAATGTATCGTAGCGGATGAATTTGGCTTATTCAGACTGTAATAAATACTTTAGTAGTTTAGCTTGTACTAAAATTTAACTAGAGCTAATTAATTTAAATATATTGCTTTAATATAGCATGCCAAAGGGTGGGTAATTTCATAGATTATTGGATTATTAAAAGTTGTGATGGAGTGGTGGTTTTTCTGGTGATCGCAAGTTCGATATTTGTGCAGAGACTATTTTCAGAGTCTAGATTTGTTCTATCGTTCTTTTATGTCAGCGATATTTTGAAATATTTTGTACTTAAATATTAGATAGTATAAAGCCAGTTTGTATATAAATATTTATATACTATTTAGTACATAAGCAAGTTTAGACGCAAGACATACGCTTTAATTAATAGATTTTTTCTATCTAAATACAAAAGTAATTGTTTCCTTGAAATTTTTAATTACACTAATGCTCGTGTACTAGCTATTAAACAAAAAAACTATTTGACAAATAGAGGAAAAAGATTTACTGAACTGTGTTATCTTTGCCTATTTATCTTTTATAGAGATTAACCACATAATACCTTAATTGGCAAACCAGCCAACTCCAAATTTCGTCAAAAAATATTTTTTTGTTTAGATTGTACGCAATAGTAATTCAGTAGGATTATTTTACTAGGATTTCACAGTATCAAAAATAACAGCTTACGATATTATCTACCAACGATATTATAGATTTTTAATATGTAGTGTACAAAAAATATTATAAAGTTTTAAGTGTCGCCTGAAAAATTTGCTCATATGGAGTTAGCTGGTTTTCCAATTAAGATATCGATATATTTCTTAAATTATAGCACATGAAATCCTTAATTTTGACGCAAAACGAAAAACCCTTCACCTACCACTTAATGTATTCCAGTAATATAATTAAGAAGAAATTCTAATAATAAATAATTAATAGCATAAAATCAACCACGAAATTATTATTTATATTGCCTTTAACGTATCGAGAAGTAAAGCATCTTGAATTTACCAAAGCTGAAGCATTTTATAGAGTATCTTGTACAAAATTTAAATTTTCCACGTCTTCCCCAAATAACCCGCACTAAGAATGAGGAACTCATTTCAAAATGCAAATGTGGAGAAATTCAAAGGTGTAAGGATGATAGCGTACAAATTGAATTGAACAACGAACTGACGGTAATATGTCAGTAGAACAAGCTCTCGATGTATCCTTCTATTATTCAGTAATGGGTTCTGTAAACAGATTTAGCTACATTCAGGGAACTATAGGTGAGAAAATTGAAAATTGTGTTTTTATTATAAGTTCCTATATAATGTTATCAAAATATAAAAAGATATTTTAGTCTGTTTGTCTGATTCAATCTCAAAAATTCTCAGAAATCTAGACCTAGTTGTGAAGACAATATAGTGGATAACATGTACGACAGTTTGAGAGGGTCCAGGTTCCAATCTCGGGTCGAGCTTAAATAGTTAATAGGTTTTTGTCATTTGCAAGCTCAGTAGCTGCACGAATTTAAAAAGTTGTCGATATTTACAATCCCATGCCTACGAGAGCACGTTAAGCTGTCGGTCAATTTGTCTGTCATAGGTTGTGTTGAGTTGTCGTTCCATCAGAAACTGACAGTTAAAGGAATAGAGAGTGCACTTGTGTCTGCTTACATACTATTGCACTGTTATATTTTCCGTGTAATTAGTTGGCTTGTCTCACAAATGAGATCGGGCGCTGTAACCAAAATTCGTTAGGAGGAAGTTGTTTGTACATTTCATTACAAGGAGAAATTGTTTCAAGAAGTAAATAAAAACGCTCATTTTTATTTTCGATATAAAAGACGATTATGCATCTTCGTTTGATAATGTGATTCAACGCTAAAATTTAATAAAACGATTAAAATTAACAAATATCATTACTTTGGTGCCAATTTTCAAGTTTTTTGAATTCATTTTGTTATTTTGTGGGTAGGCTGTCTGTAACAACTATACAATACCTTTGAGACATCTAACACCTTAGTCTCTCCCGTGACTATTTCGAAGCATTCAAAACGTCGGGAACCAAAAATCAAAATAAATCCGCGGAAAAATCCGAAAAGATAGTTTTATTTAAAAATGTCAAATATTCGCGTAAATCTAGGAAAGTATTATGTCCACGTTAAAAAATATATTACTACAATTTAAAACTTAATAAATATTCAACATATATTTCTAACTTGAAATATTTTTATCATATTGACGTTTTTAGGTTAAAAAAAATATTTCAATATTTTATTTTAATTGCGATGAAATTGTTATAGTGCGACATAAATGTTTTTAAATAAATATTCATATTTTGTAAAAGAATTGGTCAAGTTAGAGTTGGATTTAAGTATCATTTTCTGTCACACCATAATCTATACACTGAGTCGAATCTACACATTACATATTTTTTCAAAAATCTTATTGAAATAGTCATTATTATAGATACAGAGGCCGATTCTATAGTTTTTAGAATTTTTGTCTGTCTGTCTGTTTCGGAACGCATTACGAGAAACCCACTGGACAGATTTCGATGAAATTTGGAATGATGATAGCTGATTATCTAGGTCTACATATAGGATATTTTTTACTACGGGAAAATATCTCATATCTGAGAAATCTATATTATCCTAGGAATCTAATACGTACCTAGGGACGAACTCGAGCGGAGCGAGGGTAAGTCGCTTGTAAATTCAATAAAATATCATTTTAAATAGCACATGAAACCCCGTGCGCCTAATGAGTGACTCTTTGTCATATTATCATACGCATTCTCAACGTATAAGCTACGAATACATATGCTTAATTAACACAATTAAATAATAATGCTTACTTGCATTGTGACAAACTTTTATTCAAATCAACAGATTAATTGACTTCCGCATAACCTATTTAGGTTTTTATACTTTACTACTATTCTGGTTACTTCGGTTATCTCTGACTGGTAATTTTTTACTATAAGTTCTTTATACTAATACCAGCGACATACTCTCGCTTCGATCGGGTGCGTCCCTAGACAAAAACAAATTTACATTTTAAATAAATGTACATTTTAAATTAATATAAATAGTTATTAGCCAGCGTTACCCATGAATTTTATTTTTTGTGAATTTTTCCGATGTTTTAATAGTTATTCAATCCAACAAATCGAAGATCATAAAAATCGGTGCAGCCTTCTTGAGTAATAAATGGTGTAACTAAATCGATTTGTTATATAAATACATATATAGGTTAGTTGCGCTAATTCAATAGAAATTTATAGGTATTAAGTAAATTGAAATATAATTTGATTGTTGTAATTCATTTCCTTACCTCAGTCCCATTCCCGCACATACCGTCGTAGCGCGTGCGAGACACTCACCACCCGCGTAAACATAGGTAAAGAGCAGACAGTCAGACAGACTGACATGTATATGAAATAGGCTTAGCAATAAGGTCTTGTTCCAGACCCTTTAAAATTTGTAGGTATCACCACTGTAACGCAGAACATCATGTTCGCTACAGCTAAAGCAATGGAATTCATATCGATTCTCACTTGAAGTATTTGCAGCAGTTTTGTACATAGTTGATGAAAACTAGGTATTCGAAAGCCTCTAGCTCACACTTTTTCAAAAATTGCAGTGTTTTAATTTCACAATTTTCAACGAAAATCCTTTATTGAAATAAAATAAAGTTACAATACTAACAAAATATTTCGTCAAATAATATGAGTTTAACGTAAATAAGTAGGTACCATTTCTAGAATATGATACTCATGATATTGAAATATTAATATTCCACAATCCTTTATCGAAAAATGCTTTTTAGTTCCAAAAAATGACCAAAAGAAAATATTACTGTCCATTTTTAAAAGCAAATCGCTGTCGGAATCAAAACGGTAGCGTTTTAATAATACGGGCTCAAAAGATATAAATGTACCTATACATAAGCGACAGCGTGAAATGTTTCTATACGTTCATAATATTAGCAGCTTGCCTCAGATTCATCTAGATATTTTATTCACATAATATTGTTAATTCTCCCTCCCCTTTTTACGTTATTAACGGTCGAGTATACAAAATATTTCATTGATTTATAATATTGACTAGGTACGTTTTGACGTTAGTATGGGATTGATTTTTTTTTATAATATTTTTCGTGAAATATTTTTCGTGAAATTTCCGATGTTTTAATAGTTATTCTGCAGTCGAGGTGAAGACAAATTCAACAAAACAAATATCATAAAAATCATTCCAGCCTTTCTGGAGTTATAAGTGTTGTAACAAATCCGACTTATAAAGAATAATTGCATCATTATATGAAAAGATCAAAGGACTGTCCAAATTTTATCCCTATCATGCCAGCAAGTTTAATTTGGCGGATATTTATAAAATACTTGCAATTTTACCTCCGTATATTTAGGCTGGACCATAGGCTGGACCGATTTAGATGAAATTTAGTCAAGCACGTCCCTACTTGCCTGACTAAATTTGGCTAAAAACTTGAGCGAAACAAGGATTAGCAGATAATGAATAAATATGAATATTAATTTAATAGTAAATTATTATATTTTATTTTTTACTCTATTCTACCGCGTCCATACTAAAATTAAAAGAATCATTTAATAAACTCCGCTCACGCTTTCACCATAAATGTGGGCCAACACCCGGCCAAAGCCGCGTACAATGTCTACCATTACGCAGTAATTATGAATAATGACTAGGCCCAGTTTACGAGGTGGACAGTGATAAAAAAACGAACAAAAGAACAAAAATCACCCCATTACTAATTGTGACGTGAAAAATAAGCGTGAATAAGCGTGAGTAGGTTATAAATACTAATTATGCATATTGTTATCTAATAGATGTCGTGGAAATGTAATATTTGAAACATAATGATAAATATTAATAATTTGGCGATACGTTTGGATCAGTTTGTAGTGACTGTACTGACTGGTGTTTCAGCGGTTGCGGGTTCGAGTCCCGCTGGAGGTATTAATTTGTGTGATGAGCACGAATGTTTGTACTCCAGTCATGGGTGTTTATATTTTTAATATGTATGTATTTAAAGCTATATATGTGTAGTGTATCAACTATGTGGTATCTATAACAAAAGCCTCGTAGCTTACCACGGAACTAGATGGTTCTGTGTGTTATTGTCCCAACATATTTATATTTAATATGAATCTTATAATAGAAATATAGGTACTATTTTATAATTATGTTAACTCTGCATGATCTAAACCAAAGTAAACAATTTTGAAGAAAAAATTATAAATATAAAATACACGGGTAGCATACGTGGAGCTGAAAAAATTAAGCTTGTAGAAAGTCTTTGAATAAGGGTTTTAGCGCAGGAAATGAGTTACGTTACTAAAGTAGCAAAACCCCAAGATCCTCTCACAATTGACCAGATTATATCATGGCGTAATAGTGCCTAGATTTATTCTAGCTCGAGGTTTTTGACACTAAAACATAATATTATATACCCTATATGCTAGCCGACATATATATATATATATATATATATATATATATATATATATATATATATATATATATATATATATATATTAATATTAATATTAATATTAATATTATAAAGCTGGAGAGTTTGTTTGTTTGCTTGTTTGCTTGGTTGAACGCGCTAATCTCAGGAACTACTTATCCGATTTGAAAAATTCTTTTTGCATTAGATAGCCCGTTAACTGAGGAAGGCTATAGGCTCTATATCATCCCAGAAAGATGTACGGTTCCCTTGGGATAAATTTGTTTTTGTCTAGGGACGAACCCGAAGCGAAGCGAGCGTGAGTCGCTAGTTTAATTATAATCCTGAAAAATAAATAATTTACTTGATTATACAAATTATATTACCATACCAACGATTAACCCTTGCTTTGCGCATGCATTCATGAGTATCTAACAATAGACAAAGTGATACTTTAGGTCATAGTCTATTAAGCAGAAAATTTCATCAAAAACGGCTCAATTTTTCAGCGAGAAGGAGAAATAAACATACACATACAAACTTTTCCATCAATAGTAATTCGATTGAAAAACCAAACAGGCTTTAGCGTGTTTACTTTTAAACTTTTTTATTTCACCTGTTTGAATAGACTGCAAAGCGTTAATAAATCATTGAACAGCGAGAACGGACGAGCCCTCGGGTCAAAAGGCGAATTAAATTATTCTATTTCTTAGCCCATCTGCGTACTTTTGCGCAAAATTCGTAATTGAGAGCCGTATTCCTGATTTGGCACAAAGTAAGTGCTGGGGATTGGTATTTTAATTATTTCTTTATATAAAGCTTTTTTGATTATATGTTTATTATTCAAGGTTTTTTATACAGACATATATATTTTTGGAGCAATATGATATTATAGAGTATATTTTAACCCAATTCGGAAAGTACGTTCGATAAGATAGCAGCTACCACAAAAAATATGGTTTGGCAACAACCTAATACATAGCAATTCAAACAAGTAAATAATATCTACATCAATAGACAAATAGTATTATGTTGACTTCCCTAAATTATGTACGAAAAGAACACGATAAAAATATTGCATTACTGGCTATAGTATGTACATAAAATATCAACCTACGTCTTAGTGGACGAAGTATTTTCAAGTAATATTTTTACTAAGCATTCAATTCAATTCTTTTTTTTTTTTATTAGAAATGGGCTTACTCTTAACCTTCATCGTAGCTCGAACGCATAGGTAAGGTCTACGATATAACAAGTTTGTCCAAAGAGAAGCCTATTAACACGCATCTTAAAGAGTTTCAGGTTATACGCACTCGGAAAAGCAGACGCAGGAAGGACATTTCATTTCTTGACTGTGCGCACTATAAAAGATGACGTATAATACTTAGTGCGAGTAGTCGGAATGTCGACCAAGAAAGGATGGTATCCTGCAGTACGTCTGGTGTTCCGAAGGAAGAATTCAATTCAATTCAGTTCATTTCAGTTCATTTCAGTTCAGTTCAGTTCAGTCCAGCCCAGTCCATTTCGATCATATTAGATTCAATTCAATTCCATTCAATTCTATTTCATTCCATTCAGTTCAATTCTTTCGTCTCGTGGCCCTTGGGGACAACTAAGCATTATATGCACTTAAGCTTCTGTCTTTCTTGTGTCAAACTTGTCAATACAATCATTGTTTACATAAAAAATACAAATAAAAATACCTTTCTTGCGGTCATGATGGCCGATGTCAGTTGGTTATTTTTAATGTTATTTTTGAATAGATTGCGTTTCTTTTAGAATTAGTTTTTAAAAGTCTAACAATGTCTTTGAATATTTAAATTATTATCATTTCATCTTTCTATTACGTTGATTCAAATTAAAATTAACAAAAGACCGTGCTAACGTGCTAATACTGCACGAATCCACGCAAACAGTTTTGAAATTAGTAGCTACGATTGAGGATATACGCAATAAATACAGGAAATCTTCTGAATGTTAAAATTATGAATGACAGACAAACCCACAAGTGATCTCATAACACAACATATTTTACAGATAAAATTAATTGATATGTACTCTTGATATTATTTTTTTAATCATAATATATTGAAGATTTTTTTTCTATATATAGAATATATATTATGCCTTTTGAATATAAAATAATATTATTTATCATTTTATCTAATAAATAGATTAATTATATTACTAACTTTTTTTGTGGCCAAAAAAAAACGATAGCAAAAACATCTCTAGGTAATTCCACAAAATTGCGTGTGACCTAATTCAAAGGTCAGAGCGAGACTCGCAGTAAGGCAACCTTTATTTAAAAAAAAAAAGCAAATTTTCTTTTTTAAACTCTAACAAAGTTTAACATCTCTTCTGACTAATAGAATGAATTGTAAAGGATCTTGCATTTTTTATTAACTTCATATAAACGAGCCTTTGACTGTAAAATTAAGAAACCTTCAAAAGGAATTTACGTAGCGTTACCCAAAAAAATAAATAAAACTGGCGTGTAATAATTTGGTATCCTTCAAATCTGGCTTTTTCTATATATAATAAAATTCTAACTGAATCGAATCTGTACATTAAATATTTTTTAGAAAATCTTATTGAGATAGTTTTATTTTAGAATTTTTGTTCGTCTGTCTGTCTGTGACCGCATCGAGAAAACTACTGGACAGATTTTGATGAAATTTAATATGATGATAGCTGCTTATCCGGGTCAGTATAGGATACTTTCTAGTGCGGGAAAATATCTCATCTCTGAGAAATCTATACTAAACGTTAAAATGTAACTAGGGACGAACCCGAGCGGAGCGAGGATGAGTCGCTAGTATGCTATAAATTGGGATATTACCTTAATTCATAATGCATTAAATAAATAATAATGTAAGGCGAACTTTAGAACAATATTCTTTTGTAGCTGAAAAATTTGGTGAAAGATAAAATAAGAATGAAAAGTAAGTAACAGGAAAATGAAAAAAAAAGGATGCCATTCAGTTAATTAATCTTTTATTTTTCTACTTCTAATTTACTAATCCTGAAAATGTGGATGTTGAAATGAGTGAAGATGTAAATGTGTTCCTCACTTCTTATTATTATATATTATTATTAGATTATCATAGACTTTCTAGCGATATACCGATACCGCAGGTACAGTGGTGAGGTAAATATGGAAGAAGGCAATCCCTTTAACATATTTTCACGGTTACAATTATATTCTTATAACGGTCTCGGTGGTCTAGTGGCTAGCATGTACTGCCGTAGATTCAGAGGTCTCCGGTTCAAGCCCCGGGTCGGGGCAAGTTCAGTTATTGAGTATTTCTGTCAAAGAAATTCTGAGTAACAGTCCGGAGTTGGGAAGTTGGCGGTGTTTTACCTTCGTTCCTTGGAGAGCACGTAAAGTCGTCGGTCGTTAACTCTCGCCGGTCGTGTTGAAGTATCGTCCCATCCGACTTTGAGAGTAAAACGAATAGAGAGTGCACTTGTATCTGCGCGTACACTTGTGCATTATAATATCTTCTGCGCAGTTGGCTAGTCTTATTGAGACTGGCCGCCGTGGCCGGAATCGGTCAGGAGGACATTATTGTTATTATTATTTTTATCTATACATATTATAAAATTCTAACTAAGCCGAATCTGTACATTAAATATTTTTGGGAAAATCTTATTGAAATAGACATTATTATCGATGCAGAGGCCGAATCTATAGTTTTTAAAATTTTTGTCTGTCTGTCTGTCTGTCTGTCTGTCTGTCTGTCTGTCTGTCTGTCTGTTACCGCATCACAGAAAAACCACTGGAGGGATTTTGATGAAATTTGGTATGATGATAGCTGGTGATCCGGGTCAACATATAGGATACTTTTTACCGCGGGAAAATATCTAATTTCTGAGAAAAAATACAAAAACAGGTTGGAACAAACCACGATGATACTATCTGTAAACAGTTTAGCAAGGTAACTTACTAAATATGGTAAAAACTATTAAAAGTAGCTTATCTTGAAAATCAAATTATCAATAGCGCTATTTTATCCATTAAAATAGTTATTTCAATTAATATATACTTATGTGTTATTTAGGTACCTATTCTACAATAGATGTCGCCATGTGTTTTTAAAATACGTAGTTTTAATTTCAAAAATATGAATGTACAGATATGACCTTTCTACAATTTTATTAGAATTACTACTAAATTACCCGCGGCCCCGCCCGTGTTCAAATTTTCAATAAAGCAAACTTTTTGGCTTTATAAATTAGTAACTACACATATAATAAAATTGTAACTAAGCCGAATCCGTAAATTCAATATTTTTCGAAAAATCTTATTGAAATATTCATTATTAGCGATATAGAGGCCGAATCTATAGTTTTTAGAATTTTTGTCTGTTTGTCTGTATGTGACCACATCACATCGCATCGCATCACAGAAGAACCACTGGAGGGATTTTGATGAAATTTGGTATGGTGATAGCAGGTTATCCGACTCAACATATAGGATAGTCTTTTATTTCTGAGAAAAAATACAAAAACTGGTGAAAATAAAAGCACGATGATACTATTAACATTTTAGCAAGGTAACTTATAAATGTTAAAACTATTAAAAAAAGCTTATCTTAAAAGAAATATCAATAGCGCTATTTTATTCATTAAAATAGTTGTTTAAATGAAAATTTATTTATGTGTTATTTAGATATTTGACAATAGATGTCGCCATGTGTTTTTAAAATGCGTAGTTTTAATCAAAAAAAAATGTACAGATGTGACCTTTCTATGACTTTATTAGAATTACTACTAATTATCCGCAACCCCGCCCGTGTTCAAATTTTCAATAAAATAAAGACAAACAAACTTTATAAATTAGTAACATATTAGTAATATTTTGTTAATCGAAACAATTTTCAAATGAAAATATTTGTAAGTTTTTATTTTTTTAGTAAATAATGTTAATATTTTTTAATCTTTTAATCTAAAAATTGGGCAACTCCAACTCGCTCATTATAGGTTTCGTATAGCAAAATACTGTGTTGTTTTTCTTACTTACGTGTTTTGTTAGGTTAACACTAAAATAAATACAAATAACATTTACATTTCCACAATATCGACTCATTTTATCAAAAAAATAAGTTCGATTCATAATTTTTTATAACATTTTATGGAAAACAAGGTTATGGCTGTTAAGCTGACAAAGCGGGTGAGTAAAAATATTCCATATCTCAAAAACTATGAAAAAGTATTTAAGGAACTGTTATATCTCAACTTTTTTAGTTTTTTTTTTTGGACATCATTTCTTGGAAGATAAAGGCTTAAAGGACACAATAAAATGCTTACGGCTTTAATCATATTAGCCGAGCCATATGAAATAATAAAAAGTAGTTGCTTAGAATTATTTACTTATTATACTTTCTTTTAAAATCGTTTTGGAAAATATTACTAACCAGCGCTAACCAATCCCTGTTTCGCGACAAATTAACATTAAGAAATTTATATAATCAGCTAAATATTAAATTAATCAATAGCCGTCTATTAGAAAAAATATTAAAATTAATTCCGTAGTTTGAGAGCTTATCGCCCAAAACTAAACAAACAAACAAACAAAACAGAAGTATAGACGAACATAAATGTTATTGCTAAAACAAAAAGTGCAATATTTATTAACGGAGGAACCTTTGTGGCATTGTCAATCACTGCCATTATTTACCAATCATACGGTGCGCAATGAAAGTGGTGTATGTAAAAGTATACTAATGTGTAAAACCTAGAATTTAATTTTTGATCATCTAAACGCGGGCGGAGCCGCGGGCAATGCTAGTATATTATAAATATAAAGTTTTTATCAATTATTCAGCCCTTTTTATATCCTACTGCTGGGTACAGGCCTTAATGCGAGAGGGATCATGGAATAGTTTACCACGCTGACCAAGTGCGGGTTGAAAACTCAGAGGTTAGGTTTCTTTCAGATAAGCAGGTTTCTCCACGATGTTTTTCTTCGCGCATAAGAAAAGTAGTAATCATGTTGAAAATGATTCGCACATGAAAATATCTGAGATGCGAGAATGATAAATGAAATGAGAAAGATGAAAATGACTGTGATTTAAACCAGCTTCACTTGGTTCCCCAAGAAAACTGGGCTACAAGTGCGTTGTAAGTTTTGATAAATATTACATATTATATCTAGAATAATTCTTCAAATTTATCGCTCGTATGATAGTTTGAAATCTAAATATAAATATCATATAATAATATCTCTTGAGTAAGTATATACTCTATATTCAACGGCACGTTTGTCTAAGTTTGTAATGACCCTACTTGCTGTGCCAGCGGTCGCGGATTCGAGTCCCGCTGGGGGCGTTCATTTGTGTGATGAGCACGAATGTTTGTACTCCAGTCATAGGTGTTTATATTTATAATATGTATATATTTAAAGTTATATATGTAATGTATCAACTATCTGGTATCCATAACTCAAGCTTCGTAGCTTACTATATAACAAGATGGTGCTGTATGTTAATGTTCCAATATAAAAAAATATATATTAGGAAAATTATATAATAAAAAAAACATCATGTAACTAATCATGGAGTGCTACTTAATTGGATCTTTAGATAGTGTGTAGTTCTTTAATTTCTTCTTAAATATATTAAAATATATTAATAATGTATTCTAATTTTTGGATGCCATTTTCTGCAGCTTGTAACCATTTTTCATTGGAATTTTCATTAGAGTTCGTTTTAAATGCTAATTCAGGCCGATTGCTCCATTCGATGTACCGCCACATGTTTTCAAAATAACTGTAATGGCCGTCAATATTTTGGTTATTCGGTTCTGTATAAATAACATATAAGAAAATATTTTTATGGTATAAAAGCGAGGCAGTTTAGGGGCAGTGGTAGCCCAGTGGTAACGCGCTTACTTGGGAAACCGAGTAAAGCGGATTCAAATCCCGGGTTTCACACCTCTGATATTTTCATATGCGAATCATTTCCAACATGATGATGATGATTACCACTTGCCTTACGGTGAAGAAAACATGGTGAGGAAATCTGCATGTCTCAGAGAACTTTAGTAAGTTATCGAAACACATGTGCAGTCCGCCAACCCGCACTTGGCCGGCGTGGTGGACTATGGCATGATCCCCTCGTATTGAAGGGAGGCCCGTACCCAGCATTGGGAGGTTAAAAAGGGCTGAACATAAAAGCGAACTAAAAAGATGATAACAAGTTGACGAAGAAACATATACAGAGTATTATGCAATCGGAGATATATGTATATACGTGTTTTGTACTAGCCGCGAATCTTTACGTGTATACAATATATCTCATAATAATATCTATAATGAGATCAAATAAACATTATAATGTCCTTCGGGCCGATTTTAGTCACGTCATCCAATGTCAGTGAGACTAGCCAGATGCGCAGGAGATATTATAGTGCACAAGTGTACGTGCAGACACAAGTGCACTCTCTATTCTAAACCTGCATAACTATAATTTAATAATAATAATAATAATAATTTTATTGAAATACTTTTATAAAGTTATATAATAGTTATATAACTGAGAGAACCTACCAAGTTTTCGAAAGACATGTGTAGTCCGCCAACCCGCACTTGACCAGTGTGGTGGATTATGGCCAAATCAAGGCAGTTACTCAGAATTTCTTAACAGAAAAACAATATTTAAAATTGCCCAATAATATCTCAAACTAAAACCTTCGGATCTTCAGCCGTACATGCTAATAAGTAGACAGTGGCCTATATATGTGTATGAAATGTATCCACGGATTTCGCAGTTTTCCTTCTTATATATTCACATTACGGTGCCCCAAAAGCAAATAAAAATAAACATGGAATGGACGGATTTGTAAAAAAGGGCGAAAAAAACGATGAAATGGTGGAATATTCCAGATTTTAGATAACGATCTTTCTGAAACGTGTGCTTAATCACGCTGCCAGTTATTTTTTATTTGAATTTTCAGGAGCCGGTTTTACCCCTTTTAAATTCGAATGCAAAATAATTTATGAAATTACTCTCGATTCGTCGAAATGTACACAATATACGTATATACAAAATGTTCGAGTGTAATTTGTTTATATTGCATTTCAATATTAAAATATTTTTTATTTATTTGCTATTGGAACGTTTAATTAAAATTTGTAATATCTACCGTTTACGTATAAAGTAAAATGAAGAAATATCTATTTAAATATAACTTTATTTTATAGTATTTCAATATTAAATAAAGTTCCTATCTGCGTCTGTTTGTCTGTCTGTCTGAACGTCAATAAACTCAAAAACAACTCTAATCAGATTTTCATACGATTTTCCCCAGTAAACGGAGTAATTCATGAGGATTTAAGTGTATATTTGTGTAAATTCCCCTATATGACTAGTAAAATTATAATTACGCGGCTTTTACAATATCCCTGTGACATTCATCTATATGTGTATACCAATTAGGAGTACGTTAAAACATTAATATATAATATCCAAGATTAATTTATGAAATAATTACATAAGAAATTAATATAATATAAACGTTTAAAAAAATTAAATAGTTTTGCCTTAATTTAAATGAAAATTGCGAGAAAGAAGCCATCACGAACGTGAAAATTAACAATTTTCGTACTAGGTAATTAATGTTAAAATACCTGATTAAATAAAGCCATGCAGACTACACAGTTTCTTACTCAGCTTTCTTTGAGCAAAATAGAATATAAGGGGTTTCAAATTAGTTTTACGTGCGCGTAATTGCGAAATTTCGTTTTACGAACAATCTCGCCCGTTCATAATGTCCTCGTTACCAACACCCATTAAAAATTCATAGACATTATGGAAAGTGGAGTTAGAAAAGTGTGAAAGCACTATAATATACACTACATTGATGTTCTGGGCAAATTTTGCAAGATTACTTTTCCACGAGCAGGTCTCGCAACTTTTAATATTTTTATGTATAAATCATTATCAACATAATTACCATTTGCCTAACAATGAAGGAAAACATCCTGAGGAAACCTGCTTGTCTGAAAGACCCTAGCAAGAATTCAGACATGTGAAGTCCACCAACCCGCACTTTATCAGCGTGGTGGACTATGGCCTGATCCTGATCTGATGGGACTTTAAAAAGGGCTGAATATGCACATACCCAATTTGTACGTTTTATATGTTTTAGAATATCTTTTAATAGCTATCTTACGTAATACATGCTCGTTGACTAAGTTAAGAGGTTGCAAATCCAATTATCGTATAAAGTAAATGTAAGCCTTTTGACCGCTTTTCATTCACGGCAACCAGACTCACTTAGATTCCCAACCTATACTATATATTTGGGATATATACCTATAATAAAATTCTAACTGAGTCACCTACACATTAAATTTTCTTTTTAAATCTTATTGAAATATTTATTTTTATCGATACAGAGGCCGAATCTATAGTTTTTAGAATTTTCGTATGTCTGTCTGTCTGTGATTTCAACAATAGAAAACTACTGGACAGGTGTTAATGAAATTTGGTACGATGATAGCTGATTATCCGGGTCAACATATAAGATACTTTTGACTGCAAAAAATGTCTCATCTCTGAGAAATCTATACTAAACGTTAAAACGTAACTGGAGACAAACTCGAGTCGAGCGTGGGTGACTGACTATTGTATCTATATATAAGAAGAACTTTACTCTTTATTTCTTTATCCTTATAGTTCAACAAGGTAGTAATTATACACGTTCTATAAAGCGTGGGCTAGAAGTTCTTTTTCCTAATATAAGTTGTTACTAAGAATTTCTTGACAGACAAATCCTACAAATAATGGACTTGAATAAATTATTATGATGTGAGTGGCTAGCCACTACACTAAATAGTACGTAAATGAAATACATAGTTTATTTAGCCTCGCAAATGCTCGTTTCAAATGGATATTAATTTCAGTAAGTTTTTTCCATGTACATAATTGCTGTAAAGCATTCAAAATGTCGGGAATCAAAAATCACCATAAATATCAACTATTCGCAAAAATCTAAGAAAATATTATGTAGGTAAAGTTTGGACTAAAATTCATAGTTCACTTTACGTACTTAGCTAACGCTTATTACTCGATACATAAACTTCAATAAAATCTTTTAATAATACAGATAGTTTGTAAAAATTCTTCAAATTTCATATTCTTCTTCTTTTTCATATTCTTAACACTTTCACTGCAATTAGAATAGGTATATCAACAAATACAACATGTGCTTTCTATTACACAAACTTCTGTGTGAGCAGACACAAGTGCACAAACTCCATCCAATAGAGCGACAATTTGACGCGACCGGTTAAAGATCATGTACAAAAAGGATTTAAATGCTCTCCGAAGCACGGTGGTGTTACCACCATTAATATCCCAACTTCAGGCTATGACTGAGAATTTCTTGCCAAATATATACAGATAAATAAAATTGAAGTGTCTGTTTGTAATATCAAAATAACAGCTTTATACTAAATGCATATGGAATTATATACGGTATGAATGAATTGCTGCTGGCTGGATCAATTCTAACGGGACTTTCACGGACTGGTAGATAGCTGATATTATAAGGAGTAACTTAGGCTACTTTTATTTTAGAAGAAGAATTAGGATTTCGCCCAAAAAAATTAAAACGTACCTAGAGACGCACCCGAGCGAAGCGAGGGTAAGTCGTTAGTACAATATATTAACTATACATCGTCTCAGTACTTATTAGTCCAAACGACCAAGTTACCGATTGGGTATAGTTTACAGAATTATTGACCTTTAAATGTCAATTCTATTGTTATTAAATACACATTTTACTTTAGTAAAGCCGAAAAAAATTACTTTATCTATATAATATGTGTATAAACCTTAGAAATAAAACTTTGTTTTTGAAATAGATGAAAAAACTACTGTAAAGTACAACAGTTATTAGTCGTTTGAACTAATAAGCACTAAGGCGACATATACTGGGTCGACTCAGAACTCGAACCCACGACCTTTGCAGCCATACACTCTAACCACAAGACCAACAAAGTAGGTTATATTAAGTGGCTATGATCTAAAAAAATCAAAAATACACAAGCAAAACCACAGGCAGCACCTAGTAAAAAAATAAAAATAAACTATTATAAAATACAGCAGATTAGACACTATACAAAAATAATATTGTAGAAAAATTTCACTGCAATTTAAAAATGCTCACAATTTCTGTCTATGAAAAGGTCTGCGTCGTTCTTGTAAACAGCAGGAATCGAGACTCTTTTGTACAAAATTTATAACATCCGTAGCTTAAAAGGGAAGTAGTGCATGTCGAAAAGTATAAATATTTTTTATTTATATTTTTAAGCTTGATTTCACGTTAGATATTATTTAGGTGAATGAATTTAAGAATCTGCCTTTTTTAAGGACTTTCTTTTATTTTCATTTCAATAATGAGCATTCCAATGTATACTTATGATGCGATATAATATTAAATAATAAATAAATAAAAAAATGTATGTGTGTAGCTATATACAGACGTAAGAAGTTACATTTTTTTGGCGTAACAGAACAAAAATAGCTAAAGATTTCATCCCGTATGTCACAACTCTCTGTTTGTAAAAGAAATGCAACTAACATCATCATGTCACTTTTTGGCTGTCGGTGTGCGCGCGCGTAAAAATTTTACACTCATAATTTTTTCCAAACGTGCCAAAAGAATTATAACTTCAATAAATACGTTGGGACATTAACACACAGCACCATCTAGTGCCGTAAGCCACGAGATTTGTGTTATGGATATCAGATAGTTGATATACTACACATATCTAATACATTAAACGAGCAATTCTTGTATATTTATTTATTTATACTGGCGATCTCGGAAACGGCTCTAACGATTTCGCTGAAATTTGGTATGTGGGTGTTTTCGGGGGCGAAAAATCAATCTAGATTAGTCTTATGTGTGGGAAAATGCGTGTCTTCCAGTTTTCATGCGGTTTTCTTTCGTATTATTCCACGTAAAATATGGTCGCTAATTTATATATATATATATATATATATATATATATATATATATATATATATATATATATATATATATATATATATATATATATGCCTATGTCATAGATCTTTTATTCCGAGGTTCGTCCACTTTACCTTATTTAAACTGCACTATAAGCACTTTGAGAGTGATGATTGTCTAACAGCTATGATTTTAAAGAAATGCAGAACGTTTAAAATAATTTGACGTTGGCATAACCTTTTATTTAAAGAGTTAGAGTGTATTATCATTTTTTTTATGTAAATACATGCTTAGTAGTAATCTATACTAATATTATAAAGAGGAAAGATTGGATTGTTTGTTTGTATGCACCGAATAGGCTCCGAAACTACTGAACTGATTAAGATGAAATTTGTTAAGAAGATAGTTTGAGACCGTGGGAAGGATATAGGATAGTTTTTATCCTGGAAATCATCCCTTAAGTGGGTGAAAATGGGGATGTAAGTTTGTATGGGGAGTCACCCTAGGGATGAAAACAAGTGAAGTGAGGGTGAGTCGCTAGTTGTATATAAAAGTACAATTAAAAACAAATAAACTATTCCATAATAATGTATTTGTAAATTTCATTTGTAGTATATATCTATACAGATAAATAAAATAAAAATGTCTGTTTGCAATGTCAAAATAACAGATTTTTACTTAATGGATATGAATTTATGTACGGTCTGTATGTTTATACCGCCTGATCTCCGAAACGGCTAGACTGATTTTGACAGGACTATCACTGGCAGATAGCTGATGTTATAAGGAGTAATTTAGGCATATTTTATTTTAGAAAAAGAATTAGGGTTCCGCTCAAAAAAACTTACTCAGGTACGTATATGAGCGAAGCGAGGATAACTCGCTTGTCTATATACGAGTGACATCGTATACACATTTAGATCAATCTCATTAGGTATTAAATACTTTATATAAACTCTAGAACAATGTTGTAAGCGAGGCATCACGCAGGCCTATTTCTGTAGAGTACGTCAATCGAAACCTTTGATAAGTTCATTTACGTTCAAAGGTTTCCTATACAGAGGCTATAATTTTTCTTTTACGTCATAAAATCGTTTTATAAAATATTATATTATTATTCTCAGCAACATGTAACATCGTTTATATAAAATCACTAGTGACTCACCCTCGCTCCGCACGGGTTCATCCCTACTTACGTTTTAATGTTTAGTATAGATTTCTTTAACTGCCTCGGTGGTGTAGTGGCTAGCATGTACGGCTGCACATCCTGAGGTCCTGGGTTCGAGTCCCGGGTCGGGCCAAGTTTAGTTATTGAGTCTTTCTGTATAGTAAGCCTCAGTAACAGCCCGAAGTTGGGAAGTTGGCGGTGTGTCACCCCCGTGCCTCGGAGAGCACGTAAAGCCGTCGGTCCTGCGCCTTAACTCTCACCGGTCGTGTCGAGTAGTCGTCCCACCGGAGTATGAGAGTGACAGGAATAGAGAGTGCACTTGTGTCTGCGCGTACATTTGTGCACTATAATATCTCCTGCGCAGTTGGCTAGTCTCAATGAGATTGGCCGCCGTGGCCGGAATCGGTCAGGAGAACATTATTATAGATTTCTCAGAGATGAGATATTTTCCCGTAGTAAAAAGTATCCTATATATTGACCCGGATAGCCAGCTATCATCATACCAAATTTCATCAAAATCCCTTCAGTGCTTTTTCCGTGATGCGATAACAGACCGACAGACAGACAAAAATTCTAAAAACTATAGATTCGGCCTCTATATCGATAATAATATCTATTTTAATACGATTTTCCAAAAATTTTTAATGTACAGTTTCACCTTAGTTAGAATTTTATGTATAGTGTTGTAACAGGCATACAAATATTTTTTGGTCTTGTTAAAACTGAAAAAATGTAAAATATCTATGAATCTTTCGTAAAATTAAATATTTTTGTGAACTTTCAAAATAATGTATTGATAATACAAAATCGTTCAGAACAAAATGTTTTCGCATATACAAAATATTACTCTCTTATCAAAACTAACTTACAGAACACTACATATTGCATCGACACTGTTGCATAACGGCATCCGCTTAATATATCATAAGAGCACAAGAAATCGTATGAGCATTTGCACTTCATAACCTACAAAGCAATGTGTTAATGTCGTAACTAAAATCGCATAAATTATTATTGTATAGTGTAATTAAGTTATATATTCTGCTGCTTCGGTGGTCTGGTAGCTAGCATATACGGTTGCAGAAGTCCGGGGTTCGAGTCCCGGGTCGAGCCAAGTTTAGTTATTGAGTCGTTCTGTTTCGAAATCTTAGTAACAGTCCGGAGTTGGGAAATTGATGGTTTTCCACCCCCATGCTTCGGAAAGAACAAAAAGCTGTCCTGTGTGTGGTCATGTCGAAATTATCGCTCCACTAGAGTAAAACAATGATAGGATTTACTATAATAATATCTCCTGCGCAATTAGCTCATTGACATAAGGCACCGAAATCGATCAGGAGGACAACACCATATGTTCTGATAGTAATTATTGACATTTACCAATATTAAAAATGCCAAACTTTGTTTATTGATCATTTTTTACGCTAATTTATCGATATTATTAATTTAACTGCTTTAAAAATGTGTATTGAATATTTAGATGTATGCATAATTTTTGTGTGTTTCGCAATAATATCTTCTTATGTAAACTTTTTGTTTGTTTGTAAATTTCATGTTTTATTGAAAAGCTCGACCTCTTAGAATAATATTTTTGTGAAAAAGCAATAGTTTATATTATAAATTTTGGGTATGTGATATTGACAATTGTTTATCGCAAATTAGTAAGAAATTCCCTTGCGAAAGTAGGAAATTGAAATAAATATTGGAAAAAGAAGCGAAAGGTTTAGCCATCATCATATCATAATATGCTAGTGATAGTAGGTTCAATTCTCGCATAAAGACATACATATATTTTGGCCGGACTAATAATTACAAAAAGCCATTTATAACCCATCAGTCAGCTATATATTTTGTCCTTACGTATACGAAAAACAATTAACATAGATATAGGGTAAAACCCGGATACTCGCCGCAGTTGGATACTTGCCCCGATTTTCAATACGCTATATTAGAGATGTCCTTGACGTTAGCGCTCTTCTGTAATTTGAAGTGCATCATCCACAGACCTTAGCTGGATGCCAGTAGTAGGACTAGGTACACGTGTTTTGTATGTGTGAGCGAAAATCTACCGCGGCAGGACGTTGACAAGCGTTGAACTAATATTCGTGAGTATTTACTATTGAATATTTTTTGTTACGGTTGTCGGTTCAGTCAACTTTTCGCTTCTATGCATGCAGTGAAATTTAAATTATACTACCTATTACGTTATACTGTTAAATATCTCTTATTTTTTTTTTCAAAATATAAGGGCAAGTATCCGTACCGAAAAGGATAGTCGCCCCATATAATTTTGCGGATAGTCGCCCTAAGGTCAATTAGAGTTGCAAGTAGGCAAAATGCCTCGCAAATATGAGCAAGACTTTAGCATGTCTAAAAGGGCTAAACAATCTGCAGAAGTTTTAAATTCCAACGAAAAAATTGTCAAAAAAAAATAAAGAACAAGAAACAAACATTACTAAAGAATTAGAATGGAGACAAAGAAATAAAAAGATTATATAAGACGATAGAAAATAAATCAGCTGATAACGATGAAAATTATGAAGAGGTCGAAACGAAAGTAAAAGATCAAAAAATATATCGATTTCTCTAGCAGTGTAACAAAATGTGAAAACATATATTTAATTAAACTGAATGAAGAAAGAGCTAAAGGATGACAAATAACAATCTATAGTTCCGAGAGTCAAAGTAAAATAAGCATTACAAATACAAAAATAGCCGAAAAAAAAGCTACTAAAGGAGTACAAAAAAGGAGTAAGAAATTAAAGACGATAAGAGACACTGAAAAGACAATAAGAGAGTTATAAACATTTATACAAAAATAGAAAATGCGAATAAGAAAAATTCAGTTGATGATTATTGTAAATGTTGTGAAAATTACAATAATACTAAATCCAAATCAGAGTGGATTGTGTTTCCAGGAAACTTGTTCATCATTCAAAGAACATTGTGTGAGATGTGAAAAATTGTAAGTTCTGGCTTCGTAATTAATTTTAAATATTTTCTTGGTGATATCCGCCTACCCACTAATTTTAATATTTGTGCCAAAGTTGATTGCCATATTACTTTTATCTTTAAAATTAATTATTATTTATAACTTAAATTTCGATTATTACCCACTTAATTAATTGATGGTAATAATTAATAATGGTTGATTACATAAATTTGTTTTAATCCAAAAAAAAAATCGAAGTAATTTCATAATGAGTCTTCTATCCCCGCATGAGGCAAGTATCCCCGAAAGCATTTTTAACATGTGACAACTATCCGCCACAGAGGGCAACTATCCGTTTTTGTAGAGGTCAAATAAAACAGGATTTACTGAAAAACAATATTGATTGTGTTTAAAAAAATAGGTCACAATGAAAGATTAAAGACCAATGTTTTATTATACATGAAGCATGTTGTAAGTAGATACTTAATTTTTATGTAATTGAAGATTTTCAAAAGGTAGGGCAACTATCCGGCTTTTACCCTAATATAGGTGTCAAAAGAATGCAATAAAGGCGTTAAAAAAGTTGCTCGATATACGATACAAAATATATTATAACTCTAATTAGCTTTCTGTTTCATTTTATGAATGACGTAACTTCAGTGCACGTGTAGACAAATCAACTAATAAATAATGTTCACTAACGGTAGATCTTAATAACCTATCCATTCGTGGTGTTCCTTACTATCGATAGGAATTTTATATTGTTGGTGTGGAGCTTATGTCAAATTTCTATCTCTAGTTAGGAAAACTATAGATAGATAACCTAGATATAGATTAGTGCCCAGAGGGTTTAGACTGGGCAAGCGACTTACCCTCGCTTCGCTCGGGTGTGTCCCTAGGTACGTTTTAATTTTTTTAAGCGGAACCTTAAATCTTTTTCTAAAACAAAAGTAGCCTAAGTTACTCGTTATAATATCACCTATCTGCCAGTAAAAGTCTCGTCAAAATCAATCTAACCGTTTCGAAGATTAGCCGGAACAAACAGATAGACAGACAAAAATAAAAATAAAAATCTTATAAATACCGTATATAATTTCATAAGAATTTAGTAAAAAGCTGTTTTGGCATTACAAACAGACACTTCAATTTTATTTATCTGTATATATGACATTCGCTACAACTACATCGCTGCTACTATAACCGCTATGAGAAAATAAAAAATGTATGGGAATGTCGTAATTATACAAATGTTCCGTTCGATGATCGTCAACCTTAGCGATATAGACTTTTTTCTCATTGGCTTTAACTGTACGGCTGCAAACCCCAAGGTCCCGGGTTCGACTCGAGTTTGTTCGAGTCGTTCGTCGAGGTCGTTTTATATGTAGCTCTTGGAGTTTTTCATCAAAAAATTCTTACTTACTCAGCTCGTAATATCTGCAAAACCGTCAGTTGTGCAAGAGATCTCTCATCGATTGTATCAATTCTTGTACCTACCGGTATTTGACACTGAAGAACATAGAAAGTGCTTATGTTTGCGCCCATAATCTATACTAATATTATAAAGCTGAAGAGTTTGTTTGTTTGTTTGGTTGAACGCGCTAATCTCAGGAACTACTAATCCGATTTGAAAAATTATCTTTGCATTAGATAGCCCGTTAACTGCGGAAGACTATAGGTTATATATCATCCCGGAAAAATGTACGGTTCCCGTGGGATAGATTTATTTTCGTCTAGGAACGAACCCGAAGCGAAGCGAGGGTGAGTCGCTAGTGGTTTATATAGGAGACATTATATTATAGTATCACCATCATCATAGTTGTTGCCAAATTTGTTCAAGAAGACACTATTGCATATATAAAAAAATAAACATGTCAAAGCAATTATTTAGTTATATAAAAAAAATAAATCTACAACCACATATGTTCACAATATTTCAATTTCAACGAAGTCTTCACGAAATATACGCCTTACGTCTTCCCTTACATGAATAATCGAAGTTATTAGCCGATAAGCGAAAACGGAATAAATCAATTTTGTATTGAGTGACTCGTCGGGTTTCTAATTGAAACGTTTCTGGCGTTAGTTTCATAAATCATGACGGTTTTCGTGGATGTAAAGAAATATGTAGTGATATATTTTATCATCAGTCTTTGTATTTTGATTTTTAGTATATAATGTTCAGTAGAGTAACATTTTTATATTTTAACCGTTATTATTTGTTTAATGAAAGTTAGTTATTACATAATATGAAAAGAACAATGGCAGGTCTCTATACAACGATTTACCTGATATCCATTTGAGGCGTCTTGAGATGAAAAAATGCTAAAACGATAGGTATTAAATAACACAAGTTTATCCAGAAAGATTTTTTTTATTAGGAAGTCACAAAAAAAAGATATTAGCATTTTTATTTTATGATTTGCGGTTATAAACCTACCTAGTAATGACAGCTGTCACTGATTATTGTACCGAATAATATAAATTAAATATTATAAATTAAAAAAGTACGTTAGCGTTACATATAAGTTACGTTTTTAATTTCTTTATCATGGATGAAACAAGGTACTACTTTGAGTCCGTTAGGAGAAATCAGTATTAGTCGTAGGTATACACTGACGATTGTCCGAGAGAATGCACAAATCGTCGCATGGGGCAGGTAATCGGGTCCGTGAGCAAAGCGACAATTAAAACTTATAATAATCTAGAAAAATGGAACAGTAACAGCAAAATCAAACGTAGTAATCAGAGGCATACGTAAAATCATAGATGACAAATAAAATATAAAATCTAAATAATATGTCAATATCAATTATCAAGTCAATCTCATTGTCATCTGTTATGTTGCTATTACTATTATTTTAATTACTGTACTAACTATAATAGCTTCAATTAAACTTACAGCTTAACATATAATGTTTCCATCATATGTAAAGTTGTAAGATTAATGAACAAAACATAGTTCATTATTTAATTATGTACATAACACTTTTAATAAAAATATTTTAAAATAAATACGGCATTGTATTTTCTTCTGTGGCAACAATTTTTACATCATCTTTGACAAGTGGCGAAGCCGGAAGTACATAAAAACAATCACTTAGTAGCTTATTATGTAAACATTTCATCGTTCGGCTTTGTCACGTAAAACAAACGCCGTAAAAAAAAAGAGCAAATTAAATAATTCAGTTTTGTATATGTCCTAATCTTAGACGCTTAAAAAACGTTCAGGTAAAAACTTGCCATTGTTCTTTTAGCATTTTTTTTTTAATTTAAAATAGATAATTGAAGTTATTATTTATGTCTATCTTCTTAATCGCATGATTATACCGATTTTGGTGACAGTAACTATCATTGTCAGGCAGCCGATTACGCAGGAGATATTCGACAAGACTGGTGAGAGTCCTGCAGAAACGTCAGTTTAACGTGCTCTCCGAATTGTAGGAGTTTAAAAACCGCCAACATCCCAACTCTGCACTATTTCTATGATTTTTTAAAGAGAAGAATGTAATACCTCGTTGCCCGACTCGGGACTCGAATCAAGGATATCCGGATCTGCAGCTACACATGCTAGACTACGAGCACTAGACCAATGAGCAAAAATAAGTATTACCGCCAGGAATTATTTTAAGAGTATTATATTTGCCCGTGCTATAGCAACCTCACATCCAATATCAGATCTCACAGAGGGGGTATAAAATGTTTCGCGGCCATTCTCCTAAGTTTTCTGAGGACTGATATCGATATACCCTCAAGTAATTTCAAACTTTTAACTATATAGCTTATAATATTGTGCTGGAAGGTCTGACATTTAGTGCCTATATATATTTATATTATAAGAAAAAAATATTTTTCATAAAAAGCTTTAAAGAAGCTTTAAAAGAAGATCTTTAGCTAAAGCACTTTAACGCTTTAAAAGTGTTGTAAAAAATATTATATATATATATATATATATATATATATATATATATATATATATATATGTAATACGCTATACATATGAATTTAGCATTGGTAGCGCACTCGCTTGAGAAATTAAGTGATATGGGTCCAAAATCTGGGTCTCACTATTCTGAGGTTTATAAGTGCGATTCATTTTGAACATTTTCTAATACGATGAAGGAAATTTCGTGAAGCAAACTGTCTGAAAGAATCTAATTAGTTCTTCAAAGACGTGTGAAGTCCGCTAACCCGCACTTGGTCAGTGTGTAAAGTATAGCCTGACCCCTCTTGAGTTGTGGGGAGTCTCGTCCACAGTTTTGAAACATTAAATTGACATGAATTAACGTTTGAATGTACAGATGTAATTGGACGACAAATTTAAAATAATAATTTAGCTTATAATACATAGTTGTAATTTTTTTAATTTGTTTTCTGTTTCAGTACCTAAATCTATACAGATAAAAAAAATTGAAGTGACTGTTTGTAATTTCAAAATAACAGCTTTATACTAAATGCATATGGAATTATATACGGTACCCATAAGAAAAACTCAATTTTTAAAATTTTTGTCTGTCTGTCTGTCTGTTTGTTCCGGCTAATCTCCAAAACGGCAGGACTAATTTTAATGGGACTTTCACTGGCAGATAGTTGATATTATAAGGAGTAACTTAGGCTACTTTTATTTTACAAAAAGAATTAGGGTTTCGCTCAAAAAACTAAAACCTACCTAGGGAGTATCTATGTATTTAAAGTTATGTATGTGTAGTGTATCAACTATCTAGTATCCATAACACAAGCCTCGTAGCTTACCATGGAACTAGATGGTGCTGTGTGCTAATGTCCCAACATGTTTATTTTTTATTTATTTTTTACTCTTCCAGTGTATCTAAACCACTGTCCCGTTTCGCGCGCTCGTCTCTGTATGAAAGGTGAAAAATGTAGCACTTGCCAACGATTTTTCACGTCGTATTCTCTACAGCACTAATACTTGTTTGTCCCCTTTGTGGATTACGGATTGATGTACTGTACATCCATTTGCACTTTACACAATATAGATAGTATTGTAAAATATATTTTTTGTTTGTTTATTGCTATATTTTACGTTACTAAGACAAATTTGATAAGATTTTGATTTTAGAAAGGTCTGGTTATGGTCTGGATAAAATCTGGTTTAAAGGAGTAGTAACTTAGCAGAATAATTTAGATAACTAAGTCAAATATTATAGCGTTACCACTGTGGACGTAATAGTTTCTTAGATATACGCGAATATTTAAAATTTTAAATAAAACTATCTTTTCGGATTTCTTTCGCTTTATTTTGATTTTTTGTTTTTGGTTTCCGACGATTTGAATATTTACAGCAATCATGGTCACGGGCTTAGACTAAGATTTTAGAAGTCTCAAAGACACAACGGCAAAGGTTGTTACAGACAGCACCTCACAAAATTGAAATGATTTTCAAAATTACAAAAATTTCACCAAAGTACCATATAATATTTATTAATTTTAATTTTTAACAACTTTTATATTTTAAATAGGTTCTATAGTTGAATATAAAATATTATCTATTTAATTTTAATTACTGTGATTACATTTACTGCAATTTTATATTCTTTTATTCCACCAAAAATCAAAATAAATCTGCGAAAAAATCTGAAATAGTTTTATTTATAACACTATGGACGTATTATGCACGTACAATATACATACGCACATATATTATAACTGTTTAGTGAAATGGAATGATCATAATAAGAAAGAAATACCCTTAAAAATATGTAAACTACATATAATAATATAAAACTTGTTATATTGACTGGTGACTTCTTATTTAAAAACACTTTTTTAAATCAATCAATTCAATTCAATATTCATTCATTCAATTCAATTCAATATATATAAAAGTCAAAAGTGATTGACTGAGGTATATCAAAGCACAGGCCAAACCCGTAAGGCTAGAAAATTGAAATTTCACACACGTATACCTCTTATGACGTAAGCGTCCACTTAGGAAGGATTTTTCAAAATTCAACCCCCAAGGGGGTGAAATAGGGGATAAAAGTTTGTGTGAAACTTTTTATTCCTTGGACATATTCGCATGAAATTTCGTATTTCTCGTAGTGTGATCACGAGCGAAGCCGCGGGTTCTGCTATCACTAATAAGTACATAATATATTACGGGTTTTAATATTTCATTACCAAGATTACGTATAATTTTATCATCGAAACGGTCTAGCTAAGGACTTAAGCCAAGCCACAACAAAGGAGAGCAGACGTTTAATTAAAATCTATATTTTATACTTTCTTTAACACTAAACTTACTTTTTGTATTGAGTAATTTATACATATAATAAAACTGTAGAGGTCGAATGTCTGTATATAGAAAAAAAAAAATCTAAAAACCGAGTCAGGGGGATGTAAGAAGAGAAATAAAACAAATCCAGATTTATTAAATTTTTTTGTTTCTCTGTCTGTTTGTCTGTTATCTGTTTGTCTGTTTGTACGGGCTAAATAGATAGATAATGGTTAGTACAAAAAATACAAATAACCCATTCTAAACAAATAAAAGAATGCTTAGTTATTTATTTCCATACATAATTTAGCAACACAATTTTTCTATTTACATCGGTGGTAGTTGAAAGTTGTCTCGTCTAAGCCCCTTGTAGTGTATGCATTTCATATGAACGAGAAATGGAGCCGGGCCCTGTACATGTAATATCGGCTTAATATTATAAAGAAGCAAAATTTGAAGTCTGAGAGATGGGAGACAAATTGTTAAACTGTCTTATAATATAGAAAGAACCACATAACTCTATATAAGTAAAAATGAATGTTTCTTTGTATGTTTGTCTATAGTCTCACTTGAACTGACCTGAGTCGTAGAGTCGCCCTTGAGCGAAGCGAGTGTAAGCCCTAGCGGCCTACCTTCTTTTAAATAAAAAATTCAGCTCGATGATTGGATAGGTATTACATCTGTACATATAATAAAATTCTGAGTCGAATCTGTACATTAAATATTTTTTTGGAAAATCTTATTAAAATAGTCATTATTATCGATACAGAGGTCGAATCTATAGTTTTAAGAATTTTTGTCTGTCTGTCTGTCTGTGACCGCATCACGAGGAAACCACTGGACAGATTTTGATTAAATTCGGTATAATGATAGCTGGTTATCCAGGACATATAGGATACTTTTTACTGCGGGAATATATCTCATCTCTGAGAAATCTATACTAAACGTTAAACCGTAACTAGGGACGAACACGAACGGAGCGAGGCATAGGCGCTAGTTATTAATAATTAAAACCTTTAAAGTGATTTTTACGTTATTGCACATTTTTATTTAATTCAAATACAAAAAGTATTTATAAGTGTTATTTATAATTTACTAGCGACTCACCCTCGCTTCGCTCGGGTTCGTCACTAGGTTCGTTTTAACGATTAGTATGAAATACAAATCTTTGAAATTCTCGACTTTTCTGTACTATAATATGCATGTATTATTATACATATAAACCTTTCTCTTGAATCACTCTATCTTTTAAAAAAAATGCATCAAAATCCGTAGCTTACTTTTAAAGATTTAAGCATACATACGGTCAGACAGACAGTGACTTTCTTTTATACTATGTAGTAAAGAAGCAATACAAGATGTAATTTAAAGTAGTTTTGCTATATATTTTATACCGATCAATCTATCGTGTCTTGTCCGTTCTATGTGACAGTAGCGAAGTAAATTGCACTCTACTAGAACCAATAAAAACCATTAACAAAGAATAGGATATAAAGCTTTCTACAGACATTATTTGTTTCTTTGATTCAATCAAGAAAAGAACGTAAAGTATTAGTTGAAAGTCTCATCTATAAGACAAAAACAAAAATACCTAAGCTAAAGATCGTAAACTTACTAAGTTATAATAGTTTAATCTGAAACCAAAATAGGGTTTTTTTTTTATTTTAACACTGGGTTCATACACCGTACTCTTTTTAGAGTATTCTGTTTAGACGTGGAAACAGCGAGATGTTAATATATTTAAATCCGTTTAAAAACCGTACTGTCATAGTTTTATTACAGCAACTAGCGACTTACCCTCGCTTCGCTCGGGTGCCTCCCTAAATACGTTTCAATGTTTTTGAGCGGGATCCTAATTTTTACTCTAAAGTAAAAGTAGCCTTAGTTACTCCTTATAACATCAGCTATCTGTCAGTGAAAATCCCGTCAAAATCAGTCCAGCCGTTTCGGAGATTAGTCGGAATAAACAGACAGACAGACAGACAGACATACAGACAGTCAAAAAAATTAAAAATTGTGTTTTTCTTATAAGTACCGTAGATAATTTAATATGCATTAAGTATAAAGCTGTTATATTTACATTACAAACAGACGCTTCAATTTTATTTATCTGTATAGATTACGCCAAATAGACTTTACGTTGCTTGATAATTTCGATGTATATCCATTAAATATGTTCAGTGGTGTACGTTTCTTTACAGTACAAAAGACGTGTGAACTTATATAATAATATAATGTTCTCTTTACTGATTTCAGCCACAACAACAACATAATATGCACATATCATATGCGTGCATCTACAAGTATAAGTGCACTCTCTATCCACACAACCGGTGAGAGATCAGTCGCAGGGCCCTCAGCTTTACGTCCTCTCCGAGTACACGAACCCAAGACCTCTAGATCTGTAGTCGGACATGTTAACCACTGCACAAGGTAGTTTTACATGTTATTTACGATATAAGCGTCACTACTTATTCGATAAAATGTATATTTGCAATAAAACGTACAGTGTCATGTGAATTCAGACTAAAAACAAAAAATGTATAAAATCACAGTAAGAAGAGGATCAACAGATAACGAATTATTCATTAATACGTATTCTCTCTGTATATTATTTTTATTGCCAACTAGCGACTCACTCTCGCTTCACTTCGGGTTCGTTCCTGGACAAGAACAAATCTATCCCACGGGAACCGTACATTTTTCCGGGATGATATATAGCCTAAAACCTTCCTCGTTAAATGGACTATCCAACACAACATTTTTTTTTCAAATCCAACTAGTAGCTCCTGAGATTAACGCGTTCAACCAAACAAACAAACAAACAAATCCTTCAGCTTTATAATATTAATTAGTATAAATTACGATGTTAGGTTACCTAAACAAAGCGAAATAATCTAGGTTAATAAAATTTATTTGAGAAAACCATACAGTACCAGAATATGTTCAATTTCTGCTGAGCACTAGGTCTTACGTTAATTAAGTGACCTGGCATAAGTTATTATATAATATGGACTGTAATGACAGTTGGAAAGGGTCCAGGTTCAAATCTGGAAATTATGATTACCAGTTATGGACAAAGTGGTTTAAGCTAGCTTTTGTTATATTAATTGGTTGAATTTACTTATATTATTTAATATATTATATAGATATTACTTAAAAATAGTAATTCATTGGTATTTTTCTTTTAAAGAAATTGAGAGCTTCTAAAATAATTTCAACGAAAGTTATTTTAAGGAAGATTCATGAAGTAGTTTGTTTGAGATATGCGATGTTTCGTTTTTTGTGGGTTTGGCCGCAAAATTAACTTTGTTTTTCATACTAATAGTATAAAATACAAAATTAGTAATGGTGTCTACAAAATTAATATTGAAGATGGGTTAGTGTACCCGATGTGTGTTCATTTTGTCGTGGTGGAAGAGCTGATTAGCGTCCGGCAACCTAGCCGGGCGCGAAGCCAAGAGACACACGGGAGATCGCCTACTTCGGTGGTCGGTGTACCATATGAATTGCTTCTGGCACTTCTCTGCCAGCAGAGTGGAACGTGGGAGCAACACCTTAGTTGTGTGGTCTGCTTCAGAAGACCTGCCATTGGGGCGTTGTGGTGGAGTGCGTAATCGATCCTGCGACGCCCCATTAAGACGGGGGAGGTTCTCTTGGGTTTTAGTGAGTAGTTCTAGCTTTTCTAGTCAGTGAGTCCCACGTAACCACTTGTATACAGGTGGTATGCGTAAATGCATATCCCAGCAATATAAGAAAAAGTGTTTTGTATTTCTATTACCGTAACAAATTGGTTTGTCAAAACTTATCATTTATTTAATATTTCATATACCTAACCCTCATGGCACGTCTCATTGTCCAATTTTCCTTTGCACAGTATTCGAAAACTGCATTAATATTAATAAGGTATGGTTTAAATTATTACTAAGTTTGCCCTTCCCAAATAAATATGTCATGTACAGAATTCTACAGGTAATTCTCTTTTTAGGGTTCCGTAGCGAATGAAAAAAATGGAACCCTCGTAATTTCACCATGTCCGTCTGTCCGTGTGTCCATCTGTTATATTACAGCCATTTTACTTGGAGACTTTTTGACATTTGACATTTTACTTGCGACAGAAAGCAGACCGTTTTTCGTCATTGTGATGTGTTGGAAGTTACTCGTACATTCTTCAAGTCAATACTTCACTTTAACTCCCATTTGCTACATTCGATGACGACATGCCTCCGTATAATATAATGGATATCGTGGACTATGATATTTAACGCTTTGATAAATCATTCCAATCCATTTTTAACTTTATATTGCAGAAAGCGTTTCAATAATATCAATGTAGCTAAACTCTCATGTCGACGACTGCAAAGAACAACATTGTAACACAGTATTGAAACAGTTCAAACATAAAAAAATATTTGTCATAATATAATTAAAAGTCCAACTTTGAAATAGCTACCATACTGCGCTATAATACTAATCCTTACATTTGTCGATATCACGCCTATGTGTATGTACTTCAACTAAGAAAAATTAAAAATATACTCAATTAAGTACAACAGCTAAGTGCTTAGTATATATACTAATACTATCTAAGAATAATATTTTCTTAGATTTACGCGAATATTATTTAAAATATCTATACTAGTACGCTTGGCTCAGTTTGTAGTGACCCTACTTGCTGTGCCAGCGGTCGCGGGTTCGAGTCCCGCTGAAGGGCATTTATTTGTGTGATGAGCACGAATGTTTGTACTCCAGTCATGGGTGTTTATATTTATGATATGTATGTATTTAAAGTTATATGTGTATAGTGTATCAACTATCTGGTATCCATAACACAAGCCAAATAGCTTACCATGGAACTAGATAGTGCTGTGTGTAAATGTTCTAATATATTTATTTATTTAATATTAACTATTCATTTCAAATTCTAGAAATGTTAGTAGAGCTGATTAAACAATGCCTTTTCTATTTAAAACTCGATATTTCTCAATAGTATTATTTATACCATGAAACAACTATTATAAATATTTTGCTTGACTTGACGACACGTTTGGCTCAATTTGTAGTGACCCTTGCTTTGCGGTCGCGGGTTCAAATCCCGCTGGGGGCATTCGTGTGATGAGCACGAATGTTTGTACTCTAGTCATGGATGTTTATATTTATAATATGTATGTATCTAAAGTTATATATATGTAGTGTATCAACTAACTGGTATCCACAGCACAAGCCTCGTAGCTTATCATGGAACTAGATGGTGCTGTGTGTTAATATCCCAACAAATATAAAAAAAGTGAAAATTTTTATATGCTATAATTGTGAAATATCTAGCGGAGTATCCGAGCAAACCCAGGGCAAACTCACTAGTATATTATATAACATTTACTTCTACATATTCTTTGTACAACTACTACAGTATAGGTATAAACTGAACCATTGGAAATCTGTCTTATAAGTCAACTATAGCAAGTACGACTTGGAATAGTTCCAAAACGTTTCGGTTTTGTTACAACATAACAATTTTGTCTTCAAATAGTCGTACAATTTCAACTATTTCAAGACGCTGAAATAAACAAAGTGAGATTTAAAATAGAACGCCTCATTTAAATTAAGCGTATATAACAATTTGAATGTATTTAATACATGTGATAAATACGTTTTAACGGTTAGTATGAAATACAAATCTTTGAATTTCTCGGCTTTTCTGTTCTATAATATGCATGTATTATACATATAAACCTTTCCTTTGAATCACTCTATCTATTAAACAAAACCGCATCAAAATCCGTTCCGTAGTTTTAAAGATCTAAGCATACATAAGGACAGACAGACAGCGAGAAGCGACTTGTTTTATATTATGTAGTGATTAGAGAAAAATAATAACGTCCTAAACGATTTTGGTCTTAAAAGTCTTAAAATTATCTCGAATTTCTGATATTTTTATTTGCTAATCATTTTTCAACTTGATCATCATTAGCTTCACTGTAAAGAAAAACATCGAGAGACCTGGATATCCAAGAGAATGTAACTAATTTTTTAAAGACGAATTTGAAGTTCACCAACCATTGGCAAGTATTATAGTGCACTATGGCTTGATCACCATCGTATTATAGAGAGACGCGAGGTCAGTAACGAGACGTCATATAGGACTGAATGAATCAAATTAAAATAATAAATGTTTTATTCAAATAAATAAATAAATGTTGCGACATTAACACACAGCACCATCTAGTTCCATGGTAAACTACAAGGCTTATGTTATGGATACCAGATAGTTGATATACTATACATATATAACTTTAAATACATACATATTTATAAATATAAACACCCATGACTACAGTACAAACATAAATGCCCCCAGCGGGGATTGAACCCGCGACCGCTGGTACGGCATATAGGGTCACTACAAACTAAGCCAAATGTGTCGTCAATAGTCTTTTACAAGCAATTTTTACATGCTTAAACTTAAACTAAAAAACTTAAAAAATGGAATATGTATGTACGGTATTCCGTTAAGTCCGTGATGATGCTACCAAGCTTGTGAGCTATGAATAAGTATGACTGAAAATTATAAAATGAATACAATTTTGTATGCACAATTAATTTACAATGGGATAAAATAAGTCAAATAAATAATTTACAAGGAAATGGAGTCCGTGCGTCACTCCAATTAACATACCGACATGGACGCTGGACGGCTACATGCAATAAGGCTGTCATAAAATTATATTAATTTAATTAATTATTTATAAATTGCACATTCATGTTTTCAATACGAATACAAATTAATTCAGGGTTCAAGAAATTTAATTATGTTTGTTTGGTAAAATTTATTGTTTATTTATTAATGTTGTTTTACAATCGTTATTAATGATTGGACTTACGGATATATTATAATGAATAATCATTAATCTAATAATAACTTGTTATGTTTTTATGGTGACATCGATAAATAAAAAGGTATATAGACATTAAAACAACCTAAGGGGTTCACTATTTCTCATTGAAGTAAAAAATCTGAAGTTATATAATTTGATAAACTTCAAACAGGTATTGCACCTAAAATTACTTGTTTAATAGAAAAACAAATTTTTAGTTTTTAATCTGTAAAACACACAGGCATGTAGTTAAGTTTTTTTTTTGAAAAAAAACTTATTTTTTATTTATTAGAGGAGCTCTATTTTATTTATTAGAGATGTGGACATAAATAAACAAATAAAATAAAGTAAATTGATGGGAACAGTGCCCTGTACACTAAAAATACACAATTTTTTTTTTTATATATACGTTCGTATTTTAGATACTTTCTAAATAGTTACATGCTCCCCTCCAGCATAAAGCATACACAATTAACAGCGGTGTGACAAATTAATGTCGCCATTGTGCTAAGGCGTGCCGTCCCATAACACATTGCATCAAATATAGTGACCACATACATAATATGTGATACATAAATACTAAATAAGTATCTTTTTTTTTTACTCTTTTTTGAGAAGAAAACGGAGAAAATGAGACTCTCATATGTAATGTAATACAGCAGTGATATACGTAATATAAATTATCTTATTATCTGTAGGTTATCGGTACTCTTTATAAAATTCTATTTATGTTTTAAATAATTAAGATAGGTGAGATACTAAAAATAACGCATATCAGGCATATTACAATCATATATTTATAGAATATCATTTAAGGAAAGAATATAATATTATAAACACAAAAGAACAATACTAGAAACTTTATTACATAAATCTAACAATTAATTATTTATTTTTAAGCACTTGTATTAATTTCTGGTGTATGAATACAATTCTACAAAAACTATCCAGTGATGCACCGATTCATATATCGCGCTAGCCCGAGAAAAAGTAAAGTCAAAATGACCAAGCTCTTGACAGCTTGATATAATCGCAAATTAATTATCGAATATCAAAATAGAGGTTTTATGCTTATTCGGCCTCTCCTGACATTCTGACGCCCTCGTCAGGCTGAAATAAAGCATCTTCTTCATTGCAACAGTTCCGAGTTCTAGCAGTATTAAAGTCCATATCATCTGCACATCATTAACTCATCTGAGTGGTCTGCACCTAAAAAGTTATAAGCAAAAAGTTATTGTCAATTTCAATGTTACATAATATAATCTGTGAAATAGTAAACACCATATAGATAGGTTGCACATTCAAAAGGCTAGACATATCAAACACAGGGTCTAGTATTTACATAAAGTTAGACATAATACATCAATGTCTAATAAGCACATGACATAACACTTCAAGGTATAGTATACTCACAAGACTAGACATAACACATCAAGGTCTAGTATACTCACAAGACTAGACATAACACATCGAGGTCTAGTATACTCACAAGACTAGACATAACACATCAAGGTCTAGTATACTCACAAGACTAGACATAACACACCAAGGTCTAGTATACTCACAAGACTAGACATAACACATCAAGGTCTAGTATACTCACAAGACTAGACATAACACATCAAGGTCTAGTATACTCACAAGACTAGACATAACACATCAAGGTCTAGTATACTCACAAGACTAGACATAACACATCAAGGTCTAGTATACCCACAAGACTAGACATAACACATCGAGGTCTAGTATACTCACAAGACTAGACATAACACATCAAGGTCTAGTATACTCACAAGACTAGACATAACACATCAAGGTCTAGTATACTCACAAGACTAGACATAACACACCAAGGTCTAGTATACTCACAAGACTAGACATAACACATCAAGGTCTAGTATACTCACAAGACTAGACATAACACATCAAGGTCTAGTATACTCACAAGACTAGACATAACACATCAAGGTCTAGTATACTCACAAGACTAGACATAACACATCAAGGTCTAGTATACTCACAAGACTAGACATAACACATCAAGGTCTAGTATACTCACAAGACTAGACATAACACATCAAGGTCTAGTATACTCACAAGACTAGACATAACACACCAAGGTCTAGTATACTCACAAGACTAGACATAACACATCAAGGTCTAGTATACTCACAAGACTAGACATAACACATCAAGGTCTAGTATACTCAAAAGACTAGACATTACACATCAAGGTCTAGTATTCAAGGACATTTATCAGGAGTCCATTCCCCCTTTCCACGGCACCATAAACTGTGCCCCGGCATAAGTTAGCTTTCATTAGGCTCCAGCCAAAAGCTGCACTTCATAGCGCCCATTCTCAAGGACCCTTGTCACTTTATAAGGACCACGCGTACCAGGATCCAATTTTCCTTTGGATTGCACATACTCTTTAAAACGCTCGGTCGTCCTTTGCCTGGATAACTCCCTCAAGGATTGGCGATTAATTGCTGAACAATCAACTGTGACATCACGAACTAGAGCTTGAATTACAAGAGTAGCACCTTTACTACTGATCAAAAGATTTAATGGAGAAGTTTAAGTCGTCTTTTGCTTAGTGATATTAAGCATAAGCTGCAAACGCCATAACTCTTCAGACTAATCACTTTTCTTATGGTTCGCTTCTATATGCGGCATATTAAGTACCGTACGCACGTATCTCTCTACTTGGCCATTTGCGTGGTGCGTTTCAGGTGTTATATGGTGGATAATTCATCCAATTTACAAATTCAGTGTCAGTAACAATAAGTTGAGGGGTACTAAATAAGGACACTACATTTTTTCATCACACGTTGAAGCTCTTCAACGACCTAAACAATATGTGATCCTCGATTAACCGTAGAGGATACCTATCTTTTATTGTCAGCCTATTTAAGGTGCGAATGCTTTTTGATAAAAGATTTTGAATTATTTCGCGGACTTTCAGCGGAATTTCGTTAATCGATAATTTGTAAGGTCTGTAATATACAGGTGCATCACTGTTTAAGCGAATGTGAATACATGAAAATACTCGAGTGATAATATTACCAACATCTTTTAACTTACGGTATATTGGTTTCATAGCACATCATAAATGATTAATTACGGAGGATAAAAAAATAGACACGTCTAAAGCACCGCTGTCTAATAAGGATATCAATAGGTATCCCTTGAACCACTCCAACTATGACATCTCTATAATTATTTAATTTAGGCAACGAACAAAAATTAACATTACTTCCTCTTATCAGAACGCTGCTTAGCAAAACAAACGTTGATATGATGACCTAACTTTTTACAATACGCACAAGTTATTTTAGAATTCGACATTATGTCATTATTAGTCATAATAGTACAAGAAGACGGTGTTTGGTTTTCCGGACACATGGCTTGTTTATGTCCCAGTAGACCACATGAAAAGCATTTGAAAGGTACAGGTGAAACCGAACGCTTAACGACACGTGGTTTTACTACCTGCCTATGCATTGGGTCACTATGAGATAAGTAAGGCTCATTTTTAACTGCAGCTGGCTTAATGAAGGTGGATACGTAATTAACTATATCGCACGGCATAAGTTTTTCATTTGTAGCCGATGCTTTTACATGCGGATCGGTAATTCCACGTATAACAATTGCGCTTATAAGTTCCTCACTCAACCCTTTTACCATACGCAAACGCAGTAAAGATCGTCGAGCATTTTCAGCAAAAGTAGGGTAAGCATCGGAATTAGTACTCATGACGTCGTACAAAATACTAGCCATATCAATATTTTTTACACATAAGGATTTAAAATCATTCTTAAAATTACTCCACGAGCGATCCGCGGTAACCCAGTCATTTAGCCATGATTTAGCGTCACCCTTGAGGCAGTGACCTATACGCGACAAACATTCAACGTCACTCCACTTATTAATAATTTGCGCGCGATCTACCTCATCGAACCAAGAATCAATATTATGCACATTGGGATCGAAATTAGACACGTAATAATCACGGGGACAACTAGTTTTTAAGGAATGAATAGCCTCAACAATCTCCTTAGTAGAATTACTAGTTGTAGTGCTTAATTCAACATTACAATTATTATTATTAGTTGACGCCGTCACCGATGACCTATCTTCTAAAGCATTTAACCGAGTAACAATAGATCGTAAAGATTCACACAATTCCGAATTACGAGTAGAGCGACTGCGAGAACTTCGGCGTCGTTTCGAAGTATTACGCTCCCTTGAACGGATGCGCGAACGCTTTTCTTTACCCATTATCACAATTACTTACACCGCAATACGAACTTACACTTTTTCAAGAAAAATATGTAACAATAACCAGAAATTAACAAAAGGTGAAGTGGACGATCCCACTTCTGATATAAACACAAAAGAACAATACTAGAAACTTTATTACATAAATCTAACAATTAATTATTTATTTTTAAGCACTTGTATTAATTTCTGGTGTATGAATACAATTCTACAAAAACTATCCAGTGATGCACCGATTCATATATCGCGCTAGCCCGAGAAAAAGTAAAGTCAAAATGACCAAGCTCTTGACAGCTTGATATAATCGCAAATTAATTATCGAATATCAAAATAGAGGTTTTATGCTTATTATATTATATTATCATTTGTCAGACAATAACAAGGGTTACCATGGCAACAAACGTACGTACATTTTTTCATAACGCATTCACCTTTATAATACGTATATTATAATCAGGTAGCTAGACGATCGAATGATTGGTATATTTGTCTGCGGATGCTGAGGCCCTGACAAGTAGGTCCCAGATCGAGTATAGATTAGAGTTTTCTGTTAAGCAATTCTTACTAGCCAGAGTTAGGAAGTTGACGGTGTGATTCCCCATGCAAGAAGCCATAGCCAAGCCGGCCCTGTACCTAATATCTTTCCAGTTGTCATCGTATTTCACTTGAGAGTAAAGGTAATAGAGTTTATGTTGTACTAGCGCAAAAACTTGCGCATTATAATTCTTCATGAGATCGGCTGACGTGACTAAAATTCGGTCGTAGAAAGATTTTTATTATTTTAATTATAAAATTAATATAATGTTTTTTTCTCACGTCCTTCCTTGAGTATAGAGAGAATCAATTGACTTTTTACTTCGATAAGGTAATTATTGTATTACAATATTGTAAACAAATATTATTTTAAAAGAGCAACTGTTGAGTTTCTCATCGGCTTTTCTCAGGAGAACTGTCCGAGCCGGTGGTAGATTCCTCACGGACTTACATACTGACGTTTAATTTAAATATTAAAAAGTACCTGGGCGACCAAGTTTCGCTTGGAGTTTTTGGTGAAAAATACAATTTTCTTTTTAATTTGGCTTAAAAACAAAAAAAATTAAAACTTGAATAAAAACAAAAAAAAAGTAAAATCTTTGTAATCCGACCGGGATTCAAGCCCGGACTACCTGTGATGGTCAATCTTGCGCCTTGGCCGCTTAACAACGACGCTTATACACAATGGTGCGAAATTATCAACATATTTTGCGTGGAATAATGCGAAAGAAAACCGCATGAAAACTCGAAAACACGCGTTTTCCCAGACATAAGACTAATTTAGATGGATTTTTTGCCCCTGAAACACCTCACATACCAAATTTCAGCAAAATCGTTAGAGCCGTTTCCGAGATCACCGGTATAAATAAATAAATAAATAAATATACAAGAATTGCTCGTTTAAATGTATTAAATATAATAAGTATAGAATCAATAGTGTCAAGTATTTGATTTGATTTCATTTACTTTAATTTTCTATTTCGTCTCATTGTACTTGCTATCTAAGGTGAAGATTATATTATTTACCTGTGACTCTACGCCTCGACTGTCGCGGTTTACTCAACTAAATCATATAAGCATACAATGTAGAGACTTTGTAGTGGAATAAATTGGTTACTTTTATCTCTATATAAAGTAGGCAGTAAATCGTTCCTGTACGGTAGTATAAATTTAATCTATATCAATAAAAATGAATGCTTCTTTGTATGTTTGTACTATATTTGACGACACGTTTGGCTCAGTTTGTAATGCTCCTACTTGCTGTGTGCTGGTCGCGGGTTCGAGTCCTGCTGGGGGCATTCATTTGTGTGATGAACGCGAATGTTTGTACTCCAGTCATGAGTGTTTATATTTATAATATGTATGTATTTAAAGTCATATAATATGTGTAGTGTATCAATAATCTGGTATCCATAACTCAATCCTCGTAGCTTATCATGGAACTAGATGGTGCTGTGTGTTAATGTCCCAACATACATATTTATCTTTATTATTATCTTTAATTATCTATATATACGTTACTAAACTACTCATCCGATTGTGATGTAACTTTGGTGAGTTGTTCTGCATACGCCCGCTAAGTTTCCAAGTCTAAATAAAGATTTTTTTATACGTGTTCATAAATCATTCATACTTAGAGTGAAGGGGAAGCTAGGCCATTGTATCTTAAATAAGATTGTACCTTATAAAATATGTAATATAAATAATATTCAGCATAAATTTACTAAGCATATAGTTACTAAACATATAGTCTGATATTATGGATAATCTATACTAATATTATAAATGTGATAGTTTGTGAGTATGGATGTATGGATGTATGTTTGTTACTCTTTCACGCCAGAACGGCTAAACGGATCTGGATGAAATTTGGCACAGAGATAGATTATAATCTGGAATAACACATAAGCTACTTTTAATCCTGGAAAAATGTACGGTTCCCGTGGAATAGGTTTGTTTTTGTTTTCCTAGAGGCAAACCCGAGCGAAGGGAGGGTGAGCCACTAGTTTTAAATATTTTGGAGATATAAATCCAAGCTTGAACCATAGCAGTGTCACTTCGATGTGGTTAAAAGTGATTTTGTTGCAAACAAATATCAAAAACAAACAATTAAGTTTATTTTACTGTCTTATATATATCGACCACCTTTAAGTAGGTATCTATCTCCTCTCCCTAGTATCGGTACACTTTGCTTTAACTAGATTGATACCAAATATTGCCCTGTGTGAAAATCGAACCCGGAACCCTAGCGTTGATAATAAATTTATTTGCCTATTATACCATGATCAATTAAACTGATTTTTTTTAATTATAAATTATTTTTTAACTTAGTATGATAATTATAGTGATTTTTTAAGATAAAGGTAAAAATCAATACGATATTTTTTTAAAGATATTCTAATACAAAATATCCTTTGATTGTAATGGCTGTTGCTAATAAAACAAACTCATGGGAATGAGTATACTCAGATTGAAGAATCAATTTTAATTTAAGTGACGTCACAATATATTATCATTTTTAAATATTTCTAGTTCTGTATTAGCGTTACCTTTTGTAGAGAGTCGATTTGTCAATGGAGCAAAATATACTGTTTGATGTCGTTTTTAAATACTTCACAGTTTGTTTCTATTTTACAAAATTAATCACACTTCTTCTATTACATATTAGTACTTCGGCAACCAAGCTTCGCTCGGAGTTTTTGACCAAAAGTACAATTTTATCTTTTAAAAAAAAAAACAAAAAACTTGAATAAATACAAAAAAAAACAAAAGTAAAAACTTTATATCCGACCGGGATTCGTACCCAGACACCTGTGATTGTCAATCTTGCGCCTTGGCCGCTTAATCACGATGCTTATGCCTGAACGTAAGAAATTATAGACCATATTTTGCGTGGAATTATGCGAAAGAAAACGGCATGAAAACTCGGAAACAGGCATTTTCCCAGACATAAGGCTAATCTAGATCGAGTTTTCGCCCCTGAAAACCCCCACATACCAAATTTCAGTGAAATCGTTAGAGCCGTTTCCGAGATCGCCGGTATAAATAAATAAATATACAAGAATTGCTGGTTTAAATATATTGGATATATACATTTAATAAAATGATTAATATAAAAAAATCACTATGATTTAAAAATTAAACTATACTACCTTTTTTTAAGTCGGTTAAATACAAATTAAGCAATTTACCGCTTCACATACAAACAGCAATACAGCTACTTAAGTATTAATAACCGTGTAATAGGCCTAACTTTTATGCCGACGTAACGTTTACGACACGTCAATATTTTTCTATGCTTTATGGCGTACTACGTTTGATGTTACACAAAATACAGACGTATTCACAGATATTTATTTTTGGAAATGGTATATAGGAAACTAAAAAAATATTAATATGGTAGACGGAAACTTGAATCACTATATCTATACATATAATAAAAATTTAACTGATCGCTGTCTGTACATGGAAGATATTTGAGAAACCTATTATCGGGGGTATTTATTAATGCAATAGAACAATGATTTTAAATTTTTTTGTCTGTTTGTCTGTGCGTTTGTGCGCGCTAATCTCAGAAATAGCTTCACCGATTTGAGTACGGTTTTCACTAATGTATTGTGATAAACTTCACTTAACATATACTATTGTTACGTTTAATTTCAGTCGGTTCATAAATAAAAAAAAATATTTCAGTTTAAGTAACCGCTTAAAGATGCTATTACTTTTGTATTGATTTGGTAAAGAATTTTGTATTATTTGTACATTTTTATTTATTATTCTATTCTATATTTAGTTAAGTTAAAAATTAAAAAAAAATAAACGAACGCTATCTTTTTAATAATTTATGTGTAATAAACATAAAATAGTATGTCTATCAGAACAAAACTTCTTAAAATGACACTATATATAATAATAATTACAAACGATATCTTTAAACGATGTGCCAATATAATCAAAAAAATCTCTTGTTTTTTTTTTAAATAACTTCACTATACCTAAATCATAGCTAGGCTATACACTAAAATATAGAATTGCTAAATCACATTAAATATCATAGATAAGGTATTGAAAAATTATATCTACATTAGCAATAAAAAATAGTTTTGTTTTTATCACGTCTATGCCATTTCTGTAGCACTTCCATCTTTGTAGCACCGTAAGTCGGTAAAATAATACCGTATTACAGCCATAAAAACCTTGTGATACAAATATTTGTTGATACGCTGCGGCCGTCCTGCGTTATAAACGTTATAGTTCAGTATTCACTTCGTTGTTTGAAAAATATGATGTAACTAGCTATTCGCGGAACATAGACTTAGTATTTTAGGTTTTTTTGAAACAAAAACCTTTTTAGGATATTTCTTATTATTTATTGTATTTTAATATATTCGTGATAGACAGGAAAAGTAAGTAAAAGTATATTTCCTGAAGGCCTGCATACAGATTTAAACGGTTGGTTCCAAAAAAATTTAAAACGAATGTTGAATATGAAATATAATCGATATAAAATATTGTTATGTAATTATACCTATACATATATTTATATATGTACATATATATTATATATGCAAGAAAATATATAAAAAAAACGAAGAAAAAATTTAACAATTTCTTAGATTTTCGCTTAGGTAGATAAAATTGGAGGCAGTGGTAACCCAGTAGTAACGCGCTCGCTTGGGAAACTGAGTGAAGCGCCGAGTGAAGCAGGTTCAAATCCCGGGTCTCGCACTTCTGAGATAGCCACGTGCGAATCATTTCTAACATGATTACCACTTGTCTTATATATATATATATATATATATATATATATATATATATATATATATATATATATATATATATATATAATTAAATAAACAATTTCGTGCAAGTCGTCACTAATTATGAACGTTAGTATAAGCTGATGGGATGAATTAAGCAAATGTTCAAAGATCCACCAGCATTCCTTATTATCACGTTCACTGAAGGAAAAGTTAAATAGCATTATTGCATGTTTGCATTTGAAATGTTATATTAACATAATAAATAGATTTGAGATATTTACCCCTTAATGTTGACAAAAATACTCTTCTACATATATCATATTATATATGTCGAGTGACAGTGATGAGATGAGAGACGTGAATAGAATCTGCTATATTTACCACAGACGACTTACACTCGCTTCACTCGGTTTCCCAAGCGAACGCGTTACCACTGGACTACCAGTGCCTTAAAGAGAATGTACAACTAAATAACCTTACCACAAAATAGTTAAAATAAGAAAAGGCAAAGTTTATCAAAAATAAGGAAATTAAAACAATAATAAGTAAGTACACTATCAGAGACATTCTTAAGTTGCCACTTAACAGTTCTCGATATACGGTTCTTGACCACAGAACTCCATTGCGGTTTGAAGCGAAGTCCCACAGCTATGCAGACAGACTGGTTTGGCAGTCTTATAAAAAGCTCTAAAGCCTTAAATCTTAAGCTTTAAAGCTCAAGTTGTACCAATCTTAATTGAATCTCGGTAAAAGATGGATGTTCTTTAGGAAATTTCATTAGACGCCACTCTTATTGGGTATAGGATACGGTCTGATTTTGTTTGGCTTGAATAAAAGTTATTTTGTTGAGTATTTATAACGTGTATTAAATGAATGTTAAGTGGCTATCGCTCATTCGGTGTGCACTAACTGTCGCTTTCGACTTTTCTTATAATATAAGGATCCTACTTGCTGTGCCATTGGTCGCGGGTTCAAGTCCCGCTGGGGGATATTCATTTGTGTGATGAGCACGAATGCTTGTACTCCAGTCATGGGTGTTTATATTTATAATATGTATGTATTTAAAGTTATATATGTGTAGTGTATCAACTATCTGGTATCCATAACACAAGCCTTGCAGCTTACCATGGAACTAGATGGTGCTGTGTGTTAATGTCCCAAGATAAAAAAAAAATTTGCAAATATATTAAATTGCTCAAAGTTTATGACATCATCACAATCTATCTACCTTTACAACTTTGTCATAGATCGCTAAAACTATTTGATGGGAGTTCATACAAAGTAAATCTTAAAGCTATTATAAACGATAAATTATTATAGGCAGTCATATACTTTAAGAGTAAATAGCAATTCTATACTTAATATTATAAAGAGGCAGAGTTTGTTTATTTGTTTGTTTGTTTGTTTGAATGCGTTAATCTTAGGAACTACTAATACAATTTGAAAAATTCTTTTTGCATAAGATAGCCTGTTTATTGAGGAAGGCTATAGGCTATATATCATCATGCTACTACCCAAAGGAGCGGAGCAGTAATATATAATCTATGTATTCCATACTAAATATTTCAATAGAGTAGATCTTTTCCACCGATCAATTTAAAAAATAAGAATAAATAACAACTAACGTATGTAACTCAGTATTCTGAAATAAAAACATATATTACAACTTGATGTCTTAATAATGAAGTTGTCATGGAGTAAAAAGTAATAACTGAGATGTAAAACAGTTTTTATATTTTCAATCATTGGTCTACATCTGCGATATGTAATGTAAAAGTTATTGCGAAGTTCTTTAATGAAAAATTCCTAACTTATTGTATTAACATAATATGTAAAGTAATCATGACACAATTTTGAACTAAAAAATATATTTATCTAAATAAATTTATAAAAAAGTATATACTAATATTATAAAGAGGAATGATTTGTTTTTTTTTTTTGTACCGAATACTCGTAGGCTCCAAAACTACTTAACCGATTTAGATAAAATTTGGTAAGAAGATAGTTTGAGACCCTGGGAAGGACAGAATAGCTTTTATCCTGGAAATCATACCTTAAGGGAGTGAAAATGAAAATGAAAGTTTGTATGGGGAAACACCCTACGGACGAACCCGATCGAAGCGAGGATGAGTCGCTAGTGTTCTTGAATATTAATTTTATTTTCCTTATAAGGTAGACAGAGATAACATAGAGACATCTCACTCTATCATTATTGAAATTGCTATACCTGGAGGTCTGATTAAATAAAACTATATTTTCGATTTTTTTCAGTAAATATTTTTACTTTATTGGCGGCTTAATTTATTGCTTATTACTTTTTCAGCCGCTTTAACGTCCCGTTGCTGGGTACGGGTTTCCCCTTAATGCGAGGGGGTCCACCAAGCTGGCCAAGTGCGGGTTAGCGGACTTCACATGTTTTTCGAAAGCTTGCTAAGTTCTCTTAGACGTGCAGGTTTCCTCATAATATTTTCCTTCACCGTAAGGAAAATGGTAATCATGTTTAAAATCATTCACACTTGAGCATATCAGTGGTAGGACACTCAGGATTCGAACCCGTTTCACTTGGTTTCCCAAGCGAATGTGTTACCACTGGGCTACCACTGCTTTAAGTTAAATACTGACTATACTTTATCTTTAAAACAACAGTTTTGACAATATAGGTACGTACTCCTGTGTTTTACAATATTAACGATAAATTTTAGTTTCGTATATAAAATTTCTTATATGTACTTAATAGAAATTCATTTGAATGTGTATGTTTGTCACTCATTCACGGATGAAACTTAGTAAATAGATAGAGATACCGTTATTAGCGTCACTGTTAGTAATAATAATATTTTCTAAAAGGTAGCGCTGCTTATATCTATACTAATATTATAAAGTAAAGTTTGTGAGCTCGTGGGTTGTAGGGGGTAATCTCTGGATCTCCTAAACCGATTTAGATGAAATTTGGTAAGAAGATAGTTTGAGACCCTGAGAAGAATACAAGATACTTTTTATTCCAGAAATTATCCCTTAAAGGTGAAAGTGTGGATGAAAGTTTGTATACGGAATCAACCTAGGGACAAAATCAAGAGAAGTGAGGGTGAGTTGCTAGTGTAATATTATAAATACAAATGCCACCTAAGAACACAACCGAGCAAAGCGAGGATAGGTCACTAGTATTCCATCTAATTCATTTAGTAATTTTCTTTTGTTTTTTATTTTTTTCAAAATATGTTTACATTGTCAATATTTGCTCAACGCAGGAATATAAACTGCAATCAAATATCTAAGTAATGTGATACTTGTTCTAGATAATTGTAATATTATATACTACGACGTTTACTCGAAAAATATTTATAACTAGCGACTCACCCTCGGTCTGCTCGAGTTCGTCCCTTGGTAAGTTTTAACGTTTAGTATAGATTTCTCAGATATGAGATATTTTCCCGTAGTAAATAGTATCCTAAATGTTGACCCGGATAACCAGCTATCGTCATACCAAATCTCATCAAAATCTGTCCAGAGACTTTCTCGTGTTGCGTTTCCAGATGGGCAGACAGATAGACAAAAATTCTAAAAACTATATATTCGGCCTCTGTATCGATAATAATGACTATTTCAATAAGATTTTCCAAAAAATATTTAATGTACAGATTCGACTTAGAATTTTATTATATGTACGAGTATATATAGATAAAGATTCATAGTCCCTCTAAACTATATGTATATATAGATAAGGATTCATAGTCCCTCTAAACTTAATTAATTTCGTTAGCTCTTCTGAGAACTAATGATTTGTTTTATAACGGTACTAGTAGGTTTTACTTAGTTATTGTACGTTTTGTAACCTACATATAAAACAAAATTAATTATAACTATATAAATATATTGTAAATATATTGTCACACTGCACTATCTAGTTCCATGGTAAGCTACGAGACTTGTGTTATTGATACCAGATAGTTGATACACTACACGTATATAACTTTAAATACATTCGTGCTCATCACACAAATGAATGCCCCCAGCGGGACTCGAACCCGCGACCGCGGGCACAGCAAGTAGAGTCACTACAAACTGAGCCAAACGTGTCGTCGAATTATTAATTATACTTTTTAAGGTCAAAATAAATATTTATTTTAATAATAATTATTTTTTATACAATATTATTCCTGTCTTGATGTAAAGTATTTCTCTATTTGTTTCATATTTTATTTACTACTAGCATTTCCCGCGGCTCCGCCCGCGTTCAGATGATCAAAAACCAAATTCATAGGTTTTACACATTAGTATACTCTTACATTATACATTACTTTCATTGCGCACCGCATGAGTGGTAAATAATGGCAGAGGTTGACAATGCCACAAAGGTTCCTCCGTTAAATTGAACTTTTTGTTTTAGCAATAACATTTATGTATGTCTATACTTCTGTTTATTTGTTTTTTTAGTTTTTCACGATAAACTCTCAAACTACGGAATTAATTTTAATCATTTTTTACTAATAGACAGGCATAGATTAATTTAATATATAGCTGATTATTTCAATTACATAATGATAACTTTTCTTAATTAGCGCTAGCTAGTAATATTTTCCAAAACGATTTTCAAAAGAAAGTGTAATAAGTAAATAATTCTAAGCGAATACATTTTTTTATTTCATATGGCTCTGCTAATATGATTAAAGTCGTAAGCATTTTATTGTGTCCTTTAAGCCTTTACCTTCCAAGAAAAGGTGTCAAGAAAAAGTGAAAAAGTTAAGGTATATAACAGTTCCTAAAATACTTTTTCATAGTTTTTGAGATATGAAATATTTTTAGTTACACGCTTTGGCAGTTTAACAGCCATAGACTTGTTTTCCATAAAATGTTATAAAATAATATAAATTGAACTTATTTTTACGGTGCAAAAAATGAGTAGATATTGTGGAAACGTGAATATTATTCGTATTTATTTTAGTGTTAACCTAACAAAACACGTAAGTAAGAAAAACAACATAGCATTTTGCTATACGAAACCTAAAATGCGCGAGTTGGATTTGCATTTGCCCAATTTTTACATTGAAAAATTAAAAAACATTAACATTATTTACTAAACAATAAAAATTTACAAGTATTCTCATTTGAAAATTGTTTCGGCCAACAAAATATTACTAATATGTTACTAATTTATGAAGCCAAAAAGTTTGTTTTATTAAAAATTTAAGCACGGGCGGGGCCGCGGGTAATTTAGTAGTAATTATAGTAAAGTCATAGAAAGGTTATATCTGTACATTTTTTTTTTGATAAACTACGTATTTTAAAAACACATGGCGACATCTATTGTCAAATAGCCAAATAACACATAAATAAATTTTCATTAAAATAACTATTTTAATGAATAACATAGCGCTGTTAATATTTCTTTTAAGATAAGTTTTTTTTAATAGTTTTAACATAATATATAAGTAAGTTACCTTGCTAAAATATTAATAGCATCATCGTGTTTTTACTTTAACCAGTTTTTGTATTTTTTCTCAGAAATGAGATATTTTCCTGCGGTAAAAAGAATCCTATGTGTTGACCCGGATAACCTGCTATTACCATACCAAATTTCATAAAAATCCCTCGAGTGGTTTTACTGTGATGCGGTCACATAAAGACAGACAGAAAAAATTCTAAAAACTATAGATTCGGGTTCTGTATCGCTAATAATGAATATTTCAATAAGATTTTCCGAAAAAATATTGAGTTTACGGGTTCGGCTTAGTTACAATTTTATTGTATGTATAGTTACTAATTTATGAAGCGAAAATGTTTGCTTTACTGATAATTTAAACACGGGCGGAGCCGCGGGTGATTTAGTAGTAATTCTAATAAAATCGAAAAAAGGTCATATCTGTACATTATTTTTTTGGAATTTAAACTATGTATTTTAAAAACACATGGCGACATCTATTGTCGAATATCTAAATAACACATAAATAAATATTAATTAAAATAACTATTTTAATGGATAAAATAGCGCTTTTGATAATTTGATTTTCAAGATAAGCTATTTTTATAGTTTTTACCATATTTTGTAAGTTACCTTGCTAAACTGTTTACAAATAGTATCGTCGTGGTTTTGTTTCTACCAGTTTTTGTATTTTTTTTCAGAAATGAGATATTTTATCGCGGTAAAAAGTATCCTATATGTTGACCCGGATAACCAGCTATCATCATACCAAATTTCATTAAAATCCCTCCAGTGGTTTTTCTGTGATGCGGTAACAGACAGACAGACAGACAGACAGACAGACAGACAAAAATTCTAAAAACTATACATTCGGTCTCTGCATCGATAATAATGTCTATTTTAATAAGATTTTCCAAAAAATATTTAATGTACAGATTCGGCTTAGTTAGAATTTTATAATATGTATAGATAGACACCTAATCAGATATTTTCGAAGTCGTATACTCTCTGTCAAAAAAAATAAATGGGACCACCTCGAGGCCTACCTTAATACAATATCATATAAAGTGGGAAAATCAGTCAAGCTGTTTCCGAGAAATTGATGAACATATATAAAATAACATACATACAGACGAACATAGGACCTCCTCCTTTTTGAAACAAAAAGTTTAAAATTACACATAAATAGTTGAATTTTAGGAAAATAGAAATAAAATCAGATAGGAATATACATAAAAAAATATAAAACGACATATTTCACTTTGTTACGTATTTATTTGAGAACAAATAAAAAATGGCAAATGATATTCGCATGCAAACGAGAACACTATCATGCAAATATAATATTATATTACATACGTTTTCCTTTGAAATTAAACAATTTTATTGTAAAATATAAACACACAATACAATTGTAATAGAAATAAGGTATTGCAGACTTTTTAACTTATAAAAATAACTATTTACTATCAACGATTTCTAAGACTTTTTAATATGATGAGGTAAAACGTGTTTGTATTTGAGTTATAACCTCAGAAACTATTGAAGCTATTCAAATATTCTAAAAGGTTGAGCTTTTTCTGAGTAGTATTGACAATATACAGATAGATACAATAATATATATATATATATATATATATATATACACATATATATATCATATTTAATTTCTCTCTTAGAAAATCTCTGTATTTATTTTTTTAACATACTAACTTAGAAACTGTTGACAATATAAAATTATACATTCATATTGGCCCAACGTAGAACTAAAGTTTTTTACAGCTGAAATTTCAATCGTCACATATACGATAAGATAAAATACTATACATTTAAGTATTACTTGTTTGGGTTAAACAATTGAAATATTTACTTTTTAGTTTTATTCAGGTTATAATGTAGAAACTGTTATACGATGATTAAAAAATCAGTTTTTAAATTAAGTAAATCTGGTTCCAGCTTTCTTATACTATTTCTACATAATTGTGGCCAAAATGAATATTAATAGTAAATAATATGTATTATCATAAAACATTGGCACATGCATTTAAGTCTGCAAATTTAAATTGTAATAAAAAATTATAATGTAGTATACATGTTTGTCACTATCAAAATTATCACAGAATTTTTATGTAAAAGTGACACTTTACTAGTATTTTTTTTTCTATATAATTTTTTTTAATTTAATTCGTTTCGTAACATAAATAGATTCGAATTTTTATTTTTGAGTTCGATTTTCTAATAAAAAATGGCTAAAGATTTATTCGTTTTGTAATATATTTATTTTTTTAATAAAGACATAAAATATTTTAATATACATTTGTAATTTAATAATAAATCACTATTGCATTTGAGCAAAACTATACAATTTTATAATTAAAAAAATACTATTAGACTATTCGAATAAAAAAAATCGATTTTTATGATTTTAACAAGTATTACAATACACGGTGGTTCATGCAAACATTGATTACTGACGAAAGCTAACAAAAAATATTTTTTTGTTTCTTTTTTTTACACCAATTATGATATAAAAACGTCATATATTCTCTATATACACCTAACCTACGTATTTACATTCAGTCGTTATATTTTAGGAACAATATATTACAATTACAATTGTAAATCAATACAATTGTATAGAAAAAGTCCAATTTTATACAAGCTTAATAAATACACTTTCGCTATACGTGTGTCGCTTGTGACGTCCGGTTTCCACTTCCTGGCAACAAAAATATATATTTACAGTTACATATTGTAATAAATTGTAATAGGGTCGTACGTGTGGGTTTTACATTAAATATTTATTGAAAAAATTATGTTTGGGAATGAAATATGAGACAAATAAATATATTTTTTTTTACACATTTCGGTTTAGTCCCTTATAGCGTAATAACTCAAAGACAGATTTAAATGAAAGTTTTAATATGTACGTTATATATGTAATCAATTCAAGCATATAGATTTTTATACATCTGGCAGGAATTGAACCTGCAAACTGTGTTAAAATAAGAATCATCATAAGAAAATTAAGTGGTATATAAGTTGTATATGGAAAGTTTAAATGACCAAATAACTTTATGAATATGAATTGATATGAATGAATAATAACTTCTCAAAATAGCTATTATGTTACTCAAATAAAAAAAAAATGCTATCTATCATATTTTATAAGCAATAAAAACTAAACTTTATATAGCTCTAAAAGGCTTACATTTAATTTTAATAATATTCTATGTGTTATTATTAATAGTGAAGAAGTGTAGTTATTAAAAAAAAAAACAAACAATATTTCATACATTAAGGGTTAAAAATCTACTGTTAAAACACAAACTCACTGTTAGTTCGATTAAGAATTATCAGCGTAGATATCGTAAATGGCATATTTGAAACTGGAAATGAAAATAAAACCAAAAACATGCTGTTAAACATAAAATTATGTAACGAAATAAAATAAAAGAGTTTAAATATGAATTACATTCAAAATAAACATGGTTCTATATTATTATTAACTAATTGTCTATACCAATATTATAAAGAAGAAAGATTATTTCTTTTGTTTGTTTGTTTGAACCTAATAGGCTCCGTAACTACAGAACCGATTTAGATGAAATTTAGTAAGAAGATAGTTTGAGGTCCTGGGAAAGATATAGGATAGTTTTTAACCCGGATATCATTCTTTAAGGGTGTGAAAATGGGGATGAAATTTCGTATGGGGGAGCAACTTAGGGAGAGTCGCTGGTGTTAAATAAATTTAAAACTTTCTTAAAAAAATTATGATTAAACTATTAATAATAATTGCTGTCATTAATTGGGCACAAGTAAAAGTACTTGTGTTGTTCGATTTTTTAGTTCTACAGACTCGTCCCTGTACACAGAGTAAAACAGAGTAAAATTAAACATTCAATTAGATATTGGATTTGATAAATGTTAATAAATATAATATTACAGAAATTAAAATTATAAAATAAATTTAAAATTACAGTTACTGACTGAGATTTCATCTAAATATGTTACATATGTACATATTCAGTCCTTTTCAACGTCCCACTGCTGGGCACAGGCCTCCCTTCAATACTAGGGGGATCAGGCCAGGAAGTTTATATTTTATAATAATGTTTTATCTTAATATAAACTGTCTATGTATTACACGATTTTTATTTATCAAGTAACTTAATGGATAGATATATTATAAACTTTGATTTTTCAGTAACAATTACCTTATTTATTCTATTAAACAAGATTTTTGTTATAAAAATAGTTTTTCAAGAAAGATTTTTAGGACAGAGTAAGATAAAAATAGTTAAAACCTCATACCAAAAACAGGAAGCAAATCAAACGCAACATTAGAAAAAGTGGTTAAATATTCCCAAATAAATACATGCACATACACCTTAAACAAAGCCTCGCTTAACCTCTGTCTGGTAAATTCAAATACTAGCTAAAAGCGAAAAAAAAAAAAACTTTAATCAAGAAAAGCTTTTCAAATATATTTTTAAGTCAAAATAAACAAACACCGTGCGATAATTTTCTAAGTAGCGTAAAAATGACCTAACCAAAAATAGTCATGAAAACAAAAAACTAATACTGTAAATATTGAGACAAGACTAGACTCGAGAACCAAGGTTTCCATCCCACTGTATATTTTCTTGTTTTAGCCGTACATTATTAGGATGTTATTAAATAACATACGTATTGACGCCTTAATATTTGTTATATTGTATTTCATAGTATTGTTAAATGATATTATGAAAAACTAAGCCTTAGAAGATATGATTAAGATAGAATTCGAAGGTATCCCACATCTCAAAATCATCTTTTAAATAATTTTCAACTGAAAACTGAAAGTGTTTTAGAATTTCTATACTCTATTATTTTTTAAATTCTCTGTCTCATATAGAAATGTTTATAATTAAGTTAAATTATTGACTTCCCTTTAAGAAACGTCTATATTATTTTTATCTATCAACCGTTCACAAGCTGACAATTAATATCCCCCCCCCCCCTCTCCCCACTAACCCTTAATTTCCTAACCCGAAATAAGTCATTTTTACGCTAATATTACATACATGACACTACAAAAAACCACACCGTGCATACATTGTACCTAGTTACCTAAATCTACGCCTAAGTACCTGGCACTCGCGCGGAGTAAGGCGGCGGCGCGGGTGTTGATGCCGGCTTCGCAGTGTTCACTTATGGATAGATGATTGGTTTATTTTATTATTACTTTATCCTTTTTAGTTGGGACAGTATGAAGAAAATTTTGACATTTTATTATTATTTTCTATATAAATAAAGTTGATTTAATGATTAACGATTTATTTTATTCATACTGTACCAAATACACATTGTGTTAAATTATAAAATAATTAATACAGTGAATAATTAACTACATATTAGTTTGTTTTGTACATCTATGTCTAGAACTTATATTAATTACATAGAAATATAGACGACCACAAATACTTATATAAACAAAATGTTTATCTAAATGGGACTCGAACCCGTAATGTTCGTCATACAGTCTGTATAACTCAGACCGTTGTGAAAATAATTATTATAATAAGATCTTAAAGATAATTATTTTACTTCGAAATCATAAACAGGTACTTTTAATATTAATTATACGAGTAGTATGTATAGATTTTCAATTAGTTATATACTAAAAGTCGGACTTAACATGTGTTTTTTTTATTAAAACTGTTGACTTTATTGTAGAAATGTAATAAAGCCTTAAGTGTATAGGAAGCAAGAATGTTTCAATGAAATTTGGAATAGAGTACAAAAATAACATTAATTTAATTAAATTTCGTTATAATTTTAGAGCGAGGATGCATATTTCAAAAGTCAACAAATCAAAAGTGTTTCAACGCGCTTTGTGCATCTAAGTTTGAAGATAGATGAGGCAAAGTAACTTTCTAGGAATTATATTCAACTAATAAAGATATATAAACAGATATTATGTTTAGACAAATATATTGTGTCTGGTTTTGATTTAATCTAAAATAATTAATATTAATAATTAATTTTAGATAAAGATTTGAACCTATGTATGTAATTAATAATTAAATTATTCTACTTATTTCTAAAATTAATAATCATTCTGAATTTAAATTTATTCAAATCTAGTTCTTCCATCTTCTAATATTTTCTCTTACAGAGTAAATAGGAAGATCAAGAAGATACGGGAATCGAACCCCCAACCTCTATAGTACTTCTCTATTAAACATTATTTTTTTACATTAATGTATGTATATTACTAGCAGATCGAGCTATGTTGGGATGCTGACATTGTTTCCCATAACAAGTTTTAGTACTCTTTTTCACCCTTTTACGGGGTTTAACTTCAAAAATTCTTTCTTAGCAGTTACATATGTACATTATTATTGTATTGTTGATGAATAGATTAGATAAGCGACTTTATATATTTAGGTAAATAAACTTACCCGTAGAACTGTTCCTAAGGTAAGGATTCCCGTAGGTAGCGGAGTATCGCGGATCAATGGCGTTTTTCTGTTGAGGGTATACCGGTGCTTGGGGAGCTGTGTGGTAAATTAGTTAAATGGTAATTAATCGGTAATTTTTTTTGTGGTAAAAATATTATATTTCGTAATACTTCGTTTTGTTTTTTTTTTGGATCGTTTATGTAGTTTTTTTATAGAGTTTGTAAAAATATTTTAGTTTACCTTTTCTGTAGATAGTAAAATTGATAAAAATAGCGATAAAAAAAATATTGTTCGTTTTTTTTTGTTTATAAAAAAAAGTATTATAATTTCTTTGAAATGGATATATGTATAATGGTGTTGATAAACAAAAAAAAATTAAAGAGCTAATTGAATTAATTACCGCCCAGATTTTTTAATAAATAAATACATTCTTTCATTGAAAGTACATAAACATATTGCTTATCTACGAGTATGTATTATGTATGCCTTATATGCACTACATAATGTTATATACACAATAAGTTTTTTTTTTATTTTTCTATATTTTTAAATATTATATTAACGTTATTCTTTAAGTAAATTAATAATAACTCTCACCTTCTCCACCAGTAGGCAGTCCTAGATTATTTATAGCATCAGTTTCGTTTTTCGTTCGTTGTAAAGAGTTATTCTGTGAAGCGTTGCCCGCGGAGAGCGGTAGTGTCGATGCCGTGTCGATACTACGAGTTAGAGAGCCTTGGAGTGATCTGTATAATCATATAATTTAAGTAAAAAAAAATTTTTCGGGTTTTAATGCCAATTTATGTAAAAAAACTGTTTTTTTTTTTATAATTTTTTTTCTGAAGATATATTGAAAAGGTAAAACTTGAAAGGAAGGAATAGTTTAAAGCGCTCATTGTCACAGTAGAGACTAAGGTTTTTGACAAAATTCATAGTTATTACAAGCGTGTCTCACAAAATTATACAAACATTTGAAAGAAAGAGAAATCGCTAAGTACGTTATAATATTAAAAAATATTAAAATTATTCTTTTTTTAAGTGAAATTTGTATTTTATATTAATAGAACTGACATTTAAAATTCAATAATTCTGTATTAAAAACTCTTTCGGTAAATTGGTATTTTGGACAAATAACAATAATAGTGTTTTTTTTAATATTCAACATACTTTATACAGTATACACCCTATACTATACAGTATAGATTCCATAGAATATTCACCTTGTAGGCACATCAAGTGTAGGCGACTGTACCCGTAGATGCGGAGGCGGCGCGTATCCTTGCGGGTAGTCGTAGATATAAGCGTTTGGAGTCTATATTACAAAAAGATAGACAGTATTACAATTTAATTATTTATGTAAAGGCTATATATTTAATTGTTTTACAATACTATTATTTTCAAATAGTGGAGTGTATGAGAGAATTGAATAATTACTTATAATACTTAATTATTACCCGACTGTGGCGAAGCCCAAAGGTTATGTGTTTTTTTTATTAACAGGGTTTTTTTTTATTTTGACATTCAAGTTCACTTTAAAATCTAATCCAATTTTACGTGAGACCTATTATTTATAAAAATAATCATGGAAATCATCTAAAAATTATTAGCGAATATATAACATAGAGACAAAAACCGTAATAAGTACAGCCATAATTTTTGAAGTCGGTTAAACAATTATGTATGTATCTCACTCTCACTTATCGCCTCTACTGGTAACAAAAGAGCTCGCTCGTTTTTTGCTAAAGAATCAGCATTACCATTCAACAGGAATGCGGCTAGCATTCTTGCCACTATTCCACCTGGACATGACTTGTACAGAAAAAATTAAGTGTACATTTTTTTTATATATATAATTAAATATATTTGTAATTTCAATGTGTTTCCGTTATTGTAAATGAAAATAAAATGTGTAACTTACTTTAAAATAGTTATCCGAATACGCAGGATCAGAATAGTCATTGCTGTATCGGAACTGCATCATTGGCTCGTGCAATGTGACGGGACCCGCGAGGGGAAGTCCCGCTGGCTTGGAGTCTGAGTGGTCGGAGTTTGTGTATTCCTGTGGTAATATACATATTATATATAAGTTATTTACTATAAATAAAACTATGTTTTCGGTTTTTTCGTGGACTTATTTTGATTTTCAGTTACTGACTAGGGATTGCAATCCAGCAAAATGGGATCCCGCATTCCAGCGGGATCCAGCATAATTTTAGGAACTGCGGGACCCCGCAACACCTTTTGGATCCGCAATCCACGGTATTAGTGAGAAAATAAAAAAAAACTTATGGCATTATTTCATAAAGATGGTGGAAATGCGAAATGTATTATATGTTCTAATTTATTAAAAATTAGCCAACATCCTACTACTGGCTTAAAAATCCTTTTGAAAACTAAACATTGTATAATAATAGATCAATCAAATCAACAAAACACTGAGTTATTACCTAAAGCATTCACGTCATCACAAAATATTGTTGAAGAAAATATCCCTTACAAGAAAAGTAGGAAAACTATTGATGGCTATTTGTTTTTTAAGATCATATTTCCAAAAAAGAGAAGTGACTTATTATTTGATAGCTATAAATTTGTTATATTTTTTATTGATTTTTTACTTTAGTAAGAAAAATTAAGGCAATTAGTAAACTCAAATTCATATTATGATAATCTAAATAATGAAGACAGGTTAGAATTACCTCAGATAAAGATTACAAGTAATATTTTTAGTTAACTAAAAAGTACAAAGACTACATAAGTAAAAATTAGCCTATGCTTTAATCCAAGATATAAGTCTAATATTCCAAATTTTATTTATTATACATATCCATTAACTTGTTACCGAGTAACAATCGGAACCCGCGATCTACAAATAAATACAGAACGAAATAGAAAATGAATTAGCTACTACTAATCAAATTGTAAACGATTCTACATAATCTGATTTGAGCATTTGTAATTTGTCCAAAATTGTGCGTTTAATGTAGTCCCTTGAGTGACATGATACTAATCGTATAAACTTTGTATCGCATTACGTGTACATTTGAATTTACGTTTTGAGCTATGAGGGTATAAATAAAAAACGACACTTTGGTACTATTGTATAGAATCTATATACATATATAAAAAAGTCGGGTCGTTACAACAATTATAACTCGAGAACGGCTGGACCGATTTTTATGATCTTTGATTTGTCGGATTTTTCTCCGCCGCGAATAGCAGAATAACTATAAGAAAACTATAATAAACATAAGAAAAATTTACGAAATTTTTTTTTCTAAATTTTCATGGCTAACGCTGGCTAATAACCATTTATATCAATTTCAAACGTACTTAGGTACGAGTTACGCCGCTAGTAATTCAATAAATTTTCAAGTTTATGTAGGCTTCCCACGTGAATTTCATACTAAAGATAAATGTGAAAACTACCCAATAGTAAAAATTTCATCTAAATTTGTTAAGCAACTCTTTTTTTATCATCTAGGCTAGGCAATGTATCTATTCTTTTATGTTTTATTTTCCAGGTTAATAGGTAACCAATTAAGACATATCACTCTCTCCCAAATACTGCATATGCCAATAAAAGCTCTAATAAAATTATTTAAGCTAACAGATAAGCTAATAGTTTTTAATATTATCTTCACACATTTTTTACAATATGTTAATGGCAACAGGAACCCACTAAATCACGACAAATAACGAGAAAACATTATATTTCATAACTATATTTGTCATGATCAATTTTCATTGTAGTTTAAAATCATTTGGATCATTCCTTATATAGTTTTTTCCACGAGTCTATATAGAATTTCCTTCACAATACAGTCTTTTAATTGGTTTTAATTTTAAAAATCTTACATTAAGAGCGCTTTTTTTAAATTTTAGACATATATTTCAAATGTACTCACCAAATCGTAGCTCCCATCGCTTTGCGGCAGTTGCAGTTTCAAATCACTAATATTAGATGACCTATCACTCTCTTTATACATATCAGTTGTAACAGTTACGTCTGGTTTCTCACTCAAAGGCTTCCTTCTTCGTCTGTGACATAATACTAAAAGTATCACGAAAGCTGAGAACACTATTATTCCAGATGTAACTCCAATTAATATTATGAAGAGTGGCAGGGTTTCTGTAAAGAAAAGTTAATTTTAATAATAAATTCATATATTGATCTAAATAATAATAATATTGTAACCCAATATTGGGATAATTTTAAAATATCGCTTAAAATTAGAGAAGCGGATATCAAAATCCGCATATCACACCTATGGTCCCCTCGCTTTGAATTAGGCCTGTATCTAGCAGTGGGACGTTAAAAGGGCTAAATGATTAACTATATTATTAAGTTATGTTTTGTTAAAGTCTTTTATTCATTTACTAACTGACTCACAGACGATGTAACTAGTAGCTTAGATCTAAAAGCAAATTTTAAACCAGACTTCCTTATGGAAAAAGAAAGTTATGAATAAAAGTTAAGGAATGATTTTTGATTATTAAGCACCTCTTACACCAATTAAATAAATAAAGTGAAGAATTTAGCTACGGCAACCACTCTCACAGAGGCTAGCTAAGTATACGGGAGATATTATAATGCTGACGTAATTGTACTCTCTATTCCTGTCACTCTCAAACTTCGATAGGATGATAATTTGATACAACGCACGAGGGGGTAACGCCGGCAAATAGCTATACTTAGTCCCAAGACGTAACCTAACTCAATACTCGAACCCAGGACTCATCATAAGACTGAAACACAAGATCAAGAACTAAGAAGGCAGTTCTATAATTATTTAAAAAAATAGATATAATACTCACTGATAGGTTTAAGGGTGATGGCGACATTTGCATTACCATATTCGTTTGTCACACTGCAGTTGTACACGCCATAGTGCTTGGATTGACATGCACGTATCACTAAACTGGATTTGACTATTCCTCCTGGCAGTGACTCTTCTAATTTTGCATAATCCTATGTAAAATTATATTATAAGTATGTAATAACGGTACAAAAAGCAACGATTTTAGTAGTATAATATTCTATATCAAACAATTTTTTAGGGTTCCGTACCCAAAGGCTAAAACGGGATCCTATTACTAAGACTTCGCTGTCTGTCTGTCTGTCTATCACCAGGTTGTATCTCATGAACCGTGATAGCTATACAACAAATACTAAAAAACAGAATAAAATAAATATTTAAGGGGGCTCCCATACAACAAACGTGATTTTTTCCTCGTTTTTATAGATAATGGTCCGGAACCCTTCGTGCGCGAGTCCGACTTGCACTTGGCCAATTTTTTTTGTGTTACTCGTACTGTAGACGCGAAGGTTTATATGTGTAGGTATGCTTGTTACTTTTTTACGACGAAACGGCTGGACAGGTTTCGATGAAATTTAATACATAGACGATAACCTAGAATAACATAGGCTATTAGTATTAGAATCGGCCAAAAGTACCAAACCTAGGGAAGTACCTACACTAAAGTATATACATACTCATAATATAAATATGGAGATTTCCTACGCCATCTTTAAATTAACTTCATTAATGCAATTATTAAAATCAAACCTACGACCTTTAACATAGACGACAAAGTCAGTAGAACACCATACAAATATACCTTCATAAAAGCTCTAATCTATATTTTTAACGACCATCTGGTGCAACAGGCAAATTGAATATTAATTAAAGAGGTCACGAATTTGATTTTTTTATTTAAAGTTTATATGCCTCGGATTTCAATGAAACTTTTTTATTACCCATAGTCATAAAAAAGTACAGTAATTTGAATTAAATTACTACTAAATTTCTTTTTAATCGGTCCGTTTGAAAGAAACGTCTGTAGGTAATTATGTAAGTTACTTAAGAAACTAACCCTGACAATGCAAGGTAAAATCCGCTATACCTAAAAAGATGAAAGTGCTTTAAAAAGGTTTTTGAAAACATCATCCAGTAATCTATATATAAATACTAACGACTAACCCTCGCTTCGCTTCGGGTTCGTCCCTAGACAAAAAGAAATCTATCCCACGGGAACCGTACATTTTTCACGGGATGATGTATAGCCTATAGCCTTCCTCAGTTAATGGGCTATCTAATGCAAAAAGATTTTTCAAATCGGGTTAGTAGTTCCTGAGATTAGCGCGTTCAACCAAACAAACAAACTCTTCGGCTTTATAACATTAGTATAGATTCATAGAAAAACAAGTTCAGTACTTTTTTCTCTTTCTTTGACAACCGAATTTTTGTTTCTCTCTTTTTTGTATAGTAACTATTAACGAGCTTTAGTGTTTTGAAAACAGTTAGTTTTTTTTTATATAACGACACATGTGCTTCATTTATAGTGACCCTACTTGTTGTGCCAGAGGTCGCGGGTTCGAGTCCCGCTGGGGGCGTTCATTTGTGTGATGAGCACGAATGTTTGTACTCTAGTCATGAGTGTTTATATTTCTAATATGTATATATTTAAAGCTATATATGTGTAGTGTATCAACTATCTGGTATCCATAACATAAGCCTCGTAGTTTACCATGGAATTAAATAGTACTGTGTGTTGATGTTCCAAATACTATTATATAGATAAGTAAAGTTTATTCATATATTGTTTCTCTAAAACTTATAATAATGAATATGGATGAATTTTGACCATTGGGCAAACTAGCACGATTAAATATGGGATGAAACTTTTTAAATTAGGTATATAGAAGTTGACATAAAAGTATTATTTTATTACAGGAGTGTCGTATACGTATGATATTTTATTAGACGATATCCTATAAATTGATTGGGTATAAGTGACGAGTTAAGGCTTAGTATGAGGTAAATATAAACGGTCAAGTTAAAGATACTACAGTGACGATAGTAGCCGTAGGTGGTATATTACGATAGGTACTAAAGTAAAATAATATAATATTTGTTTATTTGTGTAATGTATGTACTCCAGTCCAGTCCAACTATGTACATCATTAAGCTCCTATAATAAAACTGTATTTGATTAAAGGAAAATGTTATATAATTTTTGTCTGTCTGTTTGCTTGTTGAGTTTCAAAAAAATCATTTGAAACACTCTTCGTGCTTTTATTTCATTCAAGCAACAATAAGTTTTACAAAGCTATAATAAATATAAAGAATTATTAGACAAATCCCTACTAGTAAAATAATTAATTTATAACCATTGATATAAAAAACTCAAAAGTGTCCTCAAATAAAAGTGCACAATACAAAATTGTGCGCCTTTTTCAAATCTCTTTTATTCATTGCTTTTTGGATGACAAAATTAAAACGTATCTAAAACGAATAAAACTAAAAGTGTTTTATGTGGTTTGCGTAATTTGTGCGTAATTTGCGTGTTTTGTGATTTAACGTCACATGTAGACACCATTTTTTGAAGAGTTATGTGTAAGTAAATATGTATCTATGTATACATCTATGTTTATATATAACTAACTGAATAAAAAAACTCTTACATATAAAACCATACAATAAATGTACATATTTTTTTTTAAATACCAAGTACTTACCGGTTCTTGAATAACGCTTATTTCTTTTCCTTCAAAGTACCATCTGATGTCGTCAGGTTTTGGTACTGATAGGGCTTCACATTCAACAGTCACTTTCTCTCCCTCCATACCTAATTGAGTTCTGTTTGATATGATGTTGGGAGGACCTAAACAAAAATGTTAAGTAAAAATTTGTTATTGATATTTATAAGAAATAAAATTACTTTAAATATAAAAAAAATGTTAATCTATACATAATACGTACGTCCATATAATAAAATTCTAACTGAGTCTGTACATTAAATATTTTTTTTGGAAAATCTTATTGAAATATTGGTATCGTCGATACAGAGGCCGAATCTATAGTTTTTTTTTAATTTTTTGTATGTCTGTGTTTTTCTGTCTGGAATCGCATCACGAAAAAACCACTGGACAGATTTTGATGAAATTTGGTATGATGATAGCTGGTTATCAGGGTCAACTTATAGGATGCTTTTTATTGTGGGAAAATATCTCATCTCTGAGAAATCGCTAATTATTTTACTCTACTAAATGATACTTGTCCATTCAATACAAAAAATAAATTATAATTAAAAACCAAAACGTTTTTAATTTGTAAAGCTATCGCTCGCTATACACAAAAAACACTCATATATGTTAGAAAGAAATTATTTTTATTAATTTATTTAATGTACACGCCGTTGTTACGTTATTGATAACATCTAAAAATGTAAAACAGTAATCGAGTGAAGTGGATAATCCTAAAATAGTAATTAAAAATCAAACATAAAATAAAAACTTAAGGTTTATGAATATACTAGCAACTCACCCTAGCTCCGCTTGGGTTCGTCTCTAGTTACGTTTTAATGTTTCGTATAGATTTCTCAAAAATTAGATATTTCCCCGCGGTAAAAAGTATCCTATATGTTGACTCCGATAACCAGCTATCACCGTACCAAATTTCATCGAAATCCCTCCAGTGTTTTTTTGTGTTGCGGACAGACAGACATACTGACAGACAGAGATACAGACAGAAAAAAATTCTAAAAACTATAAACTCGATGTCTGTGTCGATAGTAATGTCTATTTCAATAAGATTTTCCAAAAAATATTTAATGTAGAGATTCGGCTTAGTTACAATTTTATTATATGTATAGAAAATATTTCACTTATTCCAACTTAATATTTCGTTGTTTTGTGTTAATTTAACTGATGGATAACTTCTATTTGTTAATGAAAAAAAATGACACGGAATAAATTATTGTGCCATTAAAAAAATACGTTTTTTTTAATTATAATACTAGCAACTCAGCCCCGCTTTGCTCTGATTCGTCCCTAGGTACGTTTTAACGGTTATTATGAAATAGATAGACTATAATATGTAGTATATTTACATATGTAAGTATGATGAGTTTTATGTCTTTTCCATGGTTTCAAACTATCTCCATACTAAATTTCATCTAAATCGGTTCAGCGGATTAAGCGTCAAAAAGTAACAAACAGACAGTATTATTCTCGCATTTACAATATTATGTATGGATTACTAATTTTTGCTTCAATATGTAACATTTCATCAAAATATGTTTAGACAGACAGCGTTACTTTCATATTTAAAATATCCCTTCACTTTGAAATATAACACTTTAATGCGCCATATTCTGCGCTAATTTCGCTAAGTATCTTGTTACGTACGTAATACATACTTGTCTCTAGTTGATGAATGGAGTGCCAGAGTAATAAATTTACATCTCAACTACTATTATAGTTGTTTAGCTATGTACTTGAGTTAGTAATTTAGCCCTTGATTAATCGCGCGGTCCAATCGACCCCACACGATATTTTTAATATTATATTTCAGCAAATATTATATCTACACGCCTGTTTGCTCCAGTAGCTTCATAGCTCACTTACTCCTCTCTCCTCCGTGGTCCACTAACCGCGGCGTAGACTACGCGTGCCACAAGAAGGTGCTTGGGTCAAATGAACCCCGCGCGACTAATAGTGTGAGTATTTTGGCGCGACTAATTAAGGGTTAAGTATGAAAATAAATTAGTACCAGGGTGACCGAGCTGTGCTTGACGCTTTTTGAAATAAATATAAAAATTGGGGCTTTTTAGAAAGCACACCTATATTGGATTCAAATCGTTAGAGCCATTTCCGAGATACACAAAATAAATTTACAGGTATACAACTATTGCTCATTTAATATTAAAAGAAATATTATTATAGACAATTTTTTGACAGATGAACTAAATTTTAACCATTCTTAGGAAGAAATTGAATTCATATTTAAAAGGGAAGAGAAGCTCTAAACATAATATAGTGTAACATAAATAAATAAATAATATCATCGATAGATAATAGATATAATATGTAGGGTTGAATTTCTATTACTTACTAGCGACTTACCCTCGTATTAGAATAGCATTTTAAATAAAATACTCAATTATTACTTTCGTATATTAATGTATCTAAATAATAATAAAATATCACACTGGAACTTTACTTGCACTTTCACTCATCTGTCCATATAACAGTTGTGTCACATATTTTTTTAATAAGCAAAAAAATAATGTTGCCATCAATTATGTTGTATTTATATAAATCAAATTAATTAATAATTTTATTTAACAAATTATTATTGCCTAAGTATTTTTTTTATTAGTATTTGTATTTAGGTATTTTTAAATACTAACCTTTGATGAATATAGTGGCTTCACTCTCAATATCGTCGTAGCCATCCACACTGGCCTTACAAATGTACCGTCCCGCGCTTCTCTCGTCGACGTACACCTTTAAGTTCGGGGCTTTCCCCTTAACCTGCTGGAAGTATTGCTCGTTCACGTAATGGTATTTTATTTATTTAAACGTTTATCTGTTTGTTTGTTTGTTTTTTAGGAAAATAGAGAAAATTTGAAGCACTTTTGTAATTTTTTTGGACTGTACGTTTAGGGTTTGTCCCCAGGTATCTATTGTGTATAAATAATGCCTTTTATATAGGAAATAGCGCCAACTTTTAGCAAATTTCATTTCTAACTGTAGCATATGTTATTCCAAAACAAAGTCTATCTGTGAACTAAACATCCGAATCCATCCAGCCGTTTCTACTTGTAGGAGTAACAAACATACACACATACAAAATTTCACATTTATAATAATAACTGGCATCTCAGTCTTGCTTCGTTCGGGTTCGTCCCTAAGTACCTTTTAACGGTTTGCATGGAATAGATAGATATTATATAACGTTTTCCCGTAGGTAAAAACTCTCCCAAGACTCCACTCAGAAAAACTCCCAAAAAAGTCCTCCCCAAAGTAAAAAGCCTATATCATTCTCCAGCCCACCAACTATCTTCACACAAAAAATTACACCAATTCATCACTCTTTTTCGACGTGAAAGAAGGACAAAAAAAAACAAACAAACACACTTTTACATTCATAATATTAGTATCGATATGGATAGTGTAAGATATGATATTCAGCACAAGACTATAATATATTTCTTAGATATAACCCCTCCATGGTAATCACTTACCCCGATTCGTCCGGTCTCATGGAATAGCCAACGTATGTCGGGTTGTGGGTAACCGTCGACGTCACAGCTCAAGGTGACGGTAGAACCGACCGCGGCTTCGATGTCTTTAGGTCGAGTGCGGAAAGATGGCGGGTCTGTGTGAGATTTGTTTATTTTTCACATTAAATTCTTATTTGTAGATGAAGAAAAGCTGTATTTGGTCTGAAGATATATTGTAAGCTAAGCTATTATTTCTGTACAGTATTATTATACTTTCCAATCAAGTATATTAAAAATGTATGTAATACTATTAAAATTCGTGCTATTTTATGTGAATTATATTTATTATTAATATGATTTTATTTTAGTTGCCATTGAGCAGTATTCTCTTCATACCGTCCAGGTACAAGGATTTATTTCGTTTACTTACTTTTTTGTTACTTCGATATTTGGACCAGTAACACTCAGTTTCAAAAAATAAAATTAATGACCCTCGCTTTCGCAACAGGGTTTTAATATTAAATTTAAGGCAGATATTATTTAAAATATCTATATACAAGTACTTACAAGTCACGTTCAACGCTAGTGATGCCTCGCTCTTTCCCACAGAATTGCTAACTTCACACTTCACTATTGCCTTGTTGTGTTTACGGGACACATTGAACATGATCTATGAAGAAAAAATATAAAAGCCTTACATATGAGCCTCAAGCAAGAATCGAATACACGATCTCCATCACTTCAGGGAGGGCTATTTAGAATGTTCCCTTTGGTATTATACTTAAACAAAATCTAACTAAATGCAAGACTACAAACAAACAAAATATATACACAAGTATAATTTGTAAAAATAAAAAAATCTGTTAAGAATTATGTATTAAATGATTACGCAATAGCAAAATTTTATGAAATGAGTATTAATAAATCCAAAATAAAGCCGCAAGGGATTAAATCTTCAAAAATATCTACTTTATATATAAATTTACACGAACATACAAATTTTTACAGTATGTATTCAGCCCTTTTCAAAGTCCCACTGCTGGGTAGTGGGCACGGATCTCCCAATACGAGGGGTTCAGGCCATAGTCCACCGCGCTGGCTAAGTGCGGGTTGGCGGACTAAACATATCTTTTAAAAACTTGCTATGTTCTCTCAAACATGTAGATTTTCTCACGATATTTTCCTTTACCGTAAGAAAAGTGGTAATCCTGTTGGAAATGTGCGAAACCGGGGATTTGAACCTGCTTCACTCAGATTCCCAATCGAGCGCATTACCACTGGACTACTGCTGCCTAATTTTACCCTACTTTATAATAAATCGTTCTAAAATCTTTATAAAGCATGTTCTCACATTCACAGAAGCAAGTCTACGTATCATTTAAACAACCCTTGCATTCATTTTGAATTAATGCTGACGATCCTACATTGCTTGCTGTTCTGCATCTTTAAAGCATGTAGCACAGTGCATACTAAGAATAGATACCAAACTATAATAATATGTATAATCGTAACAATATATTTATGACGCTTCTAAGTATTTTTTTATTTCATTACTTTGACTATTTTCAAGGAAATTCTTTAGTGGCTAACATGGACGGCTGCAATTTTGGCAGTCCTGAGTTCGATTACCAGGTCGGGCCAAGTGCAGTCATTAGGTTTTTGGGTTAAGACTTAGCAGTGATTAAAAGGGCATTATTATTAATATTATATTATTACTAGCATTTCCCGCGGCTCCGCCCGCGTTCAGATTGTCAAAAACCAAATTCTTAGGCTTTACACATTAGTATACTCTTACATACCTATACCACTTTCATTGCGCACCGCATGATTGGTAAATAATGGCAGTGATTGACAATGCCACAAAGGTTCCTCCGTTAATCTCATAGTTGATTTAGTAATATTGTACTTTTTGTTTTAGTAATAACATTTATGTATGTCTATACTTCTGTTTTGTTTGTTTGTTTAGTTTTGAGCGATAAACTTTCAAACTACGGAATTAATTTGAATAATTTTTTACTAATAGATAGCTATTGATTAATTTAATACTTAGCCGATTATTTAAATTACATAATGGTAACTTTTCTTAATGTTAATTTGTCGCGAAACAGGGATTGGTTAGCGCTAGTTAGTAATATTTTCCAAATCGATTTTCAAAAGAAAGTGTAAAAAGTAAATAATTCTAAGCAAATGCTTTTTAATATTTCATATGGCTCGGCTAATATGATTAAAGTCGTAAGAATTTTATTATGTCCTGTAAGCCTTTACCTTGAAAGAAATGGTGTCAAAAAAAAACTGAAAAAGTTTAGGTATAACAGTTCCTAAAATACTTTTGCAAAGTTTTTGAGATATGGAATATTTTTAGTTACCCACTTTGTCAGTTTAACAGCCATTAACTTGTTTTCCACTTCTTTTTCGGTTGATAAAATGAGTCGATATTGCGGAAACGTAAATATTATTCGTATTTATTTTAGTGTTAACCTAACAAAACACGTAAGTACGGAAAACAACACAGAATTTTGCTATACGAAACCTATAATGCGCGAGTTGGATTTGCATTTGCCTAATTTTACATTAAAAGATAAAAAAAAATATATTAACATTGTTTACTAAACAATAAAAACTTAGAAATATTTTCATTTGAAAATTGTTTCGACCAACAAAATATTACTTATATGTTACTAAATTATAAAGCCAAAAAGTTTGTTTTATTGATAATTTGAATACTGGCGGGGCCGCGGGTAATTTAGTAGTAATACTAATAAAGTCATAGAAAGGTCATATCTGTACATTATTATTTTTTTTGATTAAAACTACGTATTTTAAAAACTCATGGCGACATCTATTGTCAAATATCTAAATAACACATAAATACATTTTCATCAAAATAACTATTTTAATGAATAAAATAGCGCTATTGATATTTCTTTTAAGATAATTTTTTTTAATAGTTTTAAGATATTAAGTTACCTTGCTAAAATGTTAATAGTATCATCTTGCTTTTATTTTAACCAGTTTTTGTATTTTTTCTCAGAAATGAGATATTTTCCTGCTGTAATAAGTATCCTATGCATTGACCCGGATAACCTGCTATCACCATACCAAATTTCATCTACATCCCTCCATTGATTTTGCTGTGATGCAGTTACATACAGACAGACAGACAAAAATTCTAAAAACTATAGATTCGGCCTCTATATCGCTAATAATGAATATTTCAATAAGATTTTCCGAAAAATATTAAATGTACGGATTCGGCTTAGTTACAATTTTATTATGTGTACAGTTACTCATTTATAAAATCAAAAGTTTGCTTTATTGATAATTTCAACACGGGCGGGGCCGCGGGTAATTTAGTAGTAGGTAATTCTACATACATTCATACATTCATTTTTTGGAATTAAGACTATGTATTTTGAAAACACATGGCGACATCTATTGTCGAGTATCTAAATACACATAAATAAATATTAATTAAAATAACTATTTTAATGAATAAAATAGCGCTTTTGATAATTTGGTTTTCAAGATAAGCTATTTTTAATAGTTTTTACCATATTTAGTAAATTACCTTGCCAAACTATTTATAATTAGTATCATCGTGGTTTTATTCCAACCAGTTTTTGTGTTTTTTCTCAGAAATTAGATATTTTTCCGCGGTAAAAAGTATCCTATATGTTGACCCGGATAACCAGCTATCATCATACCAAATTTTATCAAAATCCCTCTAGTGGTTTTTCTGTGATGCGGTAACAGACAGACAGACAGACAGACAGACAGACAGACAGACAGACAGACAGACAGACAAAAATTCTAAAAACTATAGATTCGGCCTCTGTATCGATAATAATGTCTATTTCAATAAGATTTTCCAAAAAATATTTAATGTACAGATTCGGCTTAGTTAGAATTTTATAATATGTATAGACTAGCAACTCACCCTCGCTTCGCTCGGGTTCGTCCCTAGTTACGTTTTTGAAATGAGATATTTTCCCGCCGTAGAAAGTATCCTATATGTTGACCCGGATAACCAGCTATCATCATACCAAATTTCATCAAAATCTGTCCAGTGGTTTTCCCGTGATGCGGTAACAGACAGACAGACAGACAGACAAAATTCTAAAAACTATAGATTTGGCTTCTGTATCGATAATAAAGTCTATTTCAATAAGATTTTCCAAAAAATATTTAATGTACAGATTCGGCTTAATTACAATTTTATTATATGTATAGATTTATTTTTAAACTTAGTCTTCTTAATCAGTATTATGGCTTATAAAAATATAAATGTATAACAAAATCCAACTTTATCATTCACTGAACTTCAACCGATATTATAAAAAATATTCTACAAAAATCTTCATAAAATAAACTTAAATATATAAAATTTACATTAATCATCTGTATAAATATTATATATATAAATGTGAGAGTATGTGAGTATGGATGTTTGTTACTCTCTCACGCCAAAACGACTAAACGGATCTGGATGAAATTCGGCAAAGAGATAGATTATAGTCTGGAATAATACATAGGTTACTTTTTATCCCGGAAATATATACGGTTCCCAAGGGATAGATTTGTTTTTGGTTTTAAATAAAATATTAAAGCTTTCACTGGTCTAAACACCTAAATACTGTCAACTAGTCCAGTTAAATATGTAACGCCCATATGATGACGCTTACATCTTAGCTCCAGACTATTAGCTACGTATATTACTCCAAGACTTTACTAAGTGTAGGTTTTAGTCATTTTAGCAACTGTCCTTCTTCAAAAAAGGTTAATTAAAAAAAAATGGTATTTTTTTGCATTTATGTTATAAAAATATCGTCCTAAGATATGTAAAAAAATTAACAAGTGCGAGTCGAATTCGCACACGAAGGGTTCCGTACCATCGTACGTGTACTTTTTATTAATATGACTTTTACTCTATGTATGCAGTATATTAACATCAATGATCGATTACGAACGTTAAAAAAACGTTCTTTTATTTTTAGTTTTATTTATTTTTATTTTTTGTTGTTATAGCGGCAATAGAAATACAGACTCTGTAAAAAATTCAACTCTCTACCTATTACGGTTCATGGGATACAGCCCTCTGACAGACGGACGGACGGATAGCGGAGGCTTAACAAAAGGGTTCCGTTGGCACCCTTCGGGTACGGAACCCTAAAAAGGTCAATAGATTTTAAACTAAAGATATTCTGATTTTTAACAATACAAATCATTAACTCAGATTACATACGATTTTGATACGTAGTATAAATTTATAGTCGTAGGGAGTCGGACAAGATCTTATAATAGTTGAAGATTATAAGAGAAGTCTAAATTATAAGTATGAATGATACCTACTATAACATAACGATTAAAATCATTTAAAAACTTTTAAAATCTCTTTTCAACGATTGTAGAATAACATATTGTCTAAGCCTCCTTGATCAAAAATAATGTTCAATCAATAAATATGTTACTTAGAGTATTATTACAAAAAAGAAAAAACAAATTTTCATTTGTTCTTTCGCTTAGATATATAACGAAAATATATAAAATTAGTTTAATTACTTATAACTTACCATCTCATCCGTATAATCACCTACAACGGGATAATTATTGAGATACCAAGCGTACATTTGGGCGGGTGGATTTGCATCAACCAAACATCGAACCCGCGCCTCAGAGCCTTCTGGGATCTTATTATTGGTTGCACCAGATACAACTGATAAATTTATCTTTGGGGCGTATTTAACCTGTATGAGAGAATAATTAATTGTTATATCATACTCTTCAGAAAGAAGGAGGAAAAAAGAAGAGAATAAAGTAGCTGAATGTATGTATGTATGTACTTTAGAAGCATATAACATCTAACTCTGTCACTATATGCTTTGATAAAAGTCACTCTAAAATATCCTTCTGAATTTAAAATACCTAAAAGACAGAAATATCTATCCCACATGGTTGTATGAACTCAAATTTTAACACCTTTTTTAGAAGTGCTACCCCTATTTTTATTTGTTAGAATATGAGCATATAATGTTCTAGCAGCAAATATCCACCAAATTTTTAGCAATCTATCTTCAATAGTTTTGAAGACACTCCCAATAGCATAGCAATCGAATCTGGCTTATCGTTTTTAAGTCCGCATGGATATGACATATGGCTAGACGGACAGACTGACATGATAAAACTATAAGGGTTTTAGTTTATTTTTTCCACGGAACCCTAAAAAATCAGTCAAATTCCAGTCAGACTTTACGTATTTAAAAAATAAAAAAATTCTGGTCAAGTGTGAGTCGGACTTGCGCACATATTTCCATATAAAAGAACAAGTAATGTAAAGAAAAAAGATTTGATAATAGAAACTAATTGATATAATATACCTTACTAACCTCTATTTGAACAGTGGCCATTCTATACGCCCTGTCTGCTGTATTTTGCGCTTGACACGTTATTGTTTGGTTGTGATGCTCCTTATTAGGAATTAACCGCAATACTGATCTGTTGGGACATATCTTAATATATATCTAGATACTCTATAATTAGTTATTATAGTTGTATTGTATTGTATTCAGTCCTTTTTCAGCCTCTTTTGTTACACTACAACTATCATGTGGTAAAATTTCAGCATATTAGCTTTAATAGTGTTGGACTTTGTACGTCCCACTGCTGGACACGGACCTTCTTTCAATACTAGGAGAATCAGGTAATTATAGTTACACTAAAATAATTGATTGCATCTATTACTTTTTGAGTGAAACGGTTTTAAGTGAAATTTGGAACGTTAATATCCTTTTTTTAACGTTGGCAAATTCATTTATGTGTATTACCTGCATATAAAGAGGTTATGTGGGAAGCATTGGGTAGAAAAGCCAGTACTACCCACTAAAACCCAACGGAAACTCCCCCGTTTTATTACATAACATTCATTAAAGATTGAACCAACACATATTTTTATATTTTATTATGATATTTAGGGTACGCAGTACAATATGCACCTTTCTCACATTTTCCTTTGTGAAATAGAATGAGAGTACAAAATGATAGCTCTCCTTACAATACCTTAGATATTTTTACTATAATAGCATAAGAATTTCAGTAAATTCTCAAAAAAATCAAATAAACCAATACAAATTAGATTGTTTCAACATAAATATGTACATTATTTTTTTTTAAATTAGTAAACCTATATGTTAGAATAGGAATTGAAGCATTAATTTATATACACTAACACACTATTTCATGCACTATTATATATCAGTACTAGCGATTATTCTTTAAATTGGCATAACTTTTTTTATTTAGGAACCGATTGAAATAAAACAAATACTAAATGTTAAGTGAAGCTTACCACAATACATTAGTAAAAACCGCACCCAAATCGGTTAAGATATTTCTAAGATTAGCGCGAACAAATGCACAGACAAACAGACAAACCGACAAACAGACAAAAAACTAAAAACCATTGTTTTCGGTTCTATTGCGTTAATAAATAAAGATCCCCAATAAAACTTTTTCTCAAATATCTTCCATGTACAGACAGCGATCAGTTACAATTTTATTATATGTATATATTAACTTACCTAGTTTTATATCTTTGTTCATCTGGTAACAGTTCTATTCTGCTTTCTACATTTTTCTTAATTACTACTTGGTTTCCATCTACCCACGTGATCTGTGTAAAAGAAAAATTATTTTTAGTGAATACCATTCACGAGGATTCTCTGCAATATTTGTTTGACGATAATACTCAGTTTGTAGTGACCCTACTTGCTGTGCCAGTGGTCGCGGATTCGAGTCTCGCTGGGAGCATTAAAGTTAATTTTAAAGTTATATATGTGTAGTGTATCAATTATCTGGTATCCATAACACAAGCCTCGTAGCTAACAATGGGATTAGATGGTGATGTGTGTTAATAATGTCCGTACAAAAAAAAAACTATAAAAATATGGAATTATGCCTATACGATGTTTTTTTTTTAGTATGAATAAATCAAATTATTATTTCATATACAAAATTCGTTATCCCTTCTCTATTAGAAATGGAATTTTATAAAATTATTACTAAGTAGTTAGTTTATATCTTATTATAGAAACATGCTTTTTAAATAAAACTATCTTTTCGGTGGTTTTCGCAGATTTATTTTGATTTTTAGCTCCCGACGTTTCGAATGCTTTACAGCAAACATGGTCACGGGAGAGACTTAAGGTTTTAGACGTCTCAAAAGTTATTATATAACTAACTAGCGATTCACCCTCGCTTCGCTTTGCGTTCGTCCCTAGATAAAAACAAATCTATCCCACGGGAACTGTACATTTTCCGGCATGATACATAGCCTATAGCCTTCCTCAATTAACGGGCTATCTAATGCAAAAAGAATTCTTCAAATCGGATTAGTAGTTACTGAGATTAGCGCGTTCCACCAAACAAATAAACAAACAAACAATTTCTTCAGCTTTATAATATTAGTATAGATTTATCCCATCTGATTATACCTTATTAGTAAGAATCATCTGTATTTTTATGAAATGAGGTCAAATAAAACGAAAAAAGTGAAAACGAAATAATTTTTGTTTGGAATTTTAACTAAAGTAGGATTGATCTCATTTATTTGCAAGGTACAGAAACCTTATCAACATTTAAAATTTCAAGTTTACTTAAGTAAACACATCAATCTTCAACGGTTGAAGCATTTTTCGTAGAAATTTCACGTTTAGGCTACTTTCAATGTTACGAAGAAAAAAGGGTTCCTACGAGATAGCATATAGAATACGAAAAGCTTAGCCAATACAAAAGTTACTATTATAAATAATAAATATGTTGGTACATTAACACACAGCACCGTCTAGTACCATGGTAAGGTACGAGGCTTGTGTTATGAGTACCAGATAGTCGATACACTACACATATGTGAATTTAAATACATACATATTATAAATATAAACATCCATGACTGGAGTACAAACATTCGTGCTCATCACACAAATGAATCCCATCTCCCCAGCGGGAATCGAACCCGCGACCGATGGCACAGCAAATAGGCTCACTACAAACTAAGCCAAACGTGTTGTCGCTTTTACTAATAGGTAAGTGGAATTGATCGGTAGGATATTTTAGATTGATACACAGTGGTATATAAGCTATATTATGCGAATGACGCCGACAAAAGCTAGTTATTTAAAATGTATATAGAGATTGAAATAACTAATTATTATAAAAATGACCTCCATTTGAGTTTAAATTGATAAATTTAGAAAGGAACTACGATAGAAAAACTGCTAATTTGAACTCAAAGGTGTTAATTATGAATCATAAAAAATATATTATTATTTAAATGAAACCAGTCCACATTTTAATTAAAATCTGATCGATTGTGTAATATGGAAGTTGTGTATATCAAATTAATTTGCCCGGAACATTTTAAATCATAATGCATTTTTTACTGAGTTTAAAATGAAGATTTTAAATTATGTTTTTGCCTTATCAATGTAAATTACAACGATATAAATAAACGTATGTGTGTATATAATATGTATGTATATCTCGACTGTCTTGTCTAGTGACCAGCGCAACCCAAATCGGTTAGGAGAAAAATATTGACGATACGTACTGGCTCAGTTTGTAGTGATCCTACATGCTGTGCCAGCGGTCGCGGGTTCGAGTCCTGCTGGGATCACTCATTTGTGTGATGAGCATGAATGTTTGTACTCCATTCATGGGTGTTTATATTTATAATATGTATGTATTTAAAGTTATATATGTTGAGGTGTGGGGTGCGGGGAGATTTTAATAGAAACAACCGCTCTGGATAACGCTCTGATTTATTCTGCTCGTTCACTCTAAGACTAATACATTATATATGTAATATATATGCTAGATATGCTAGGCACCCCACTACATCACCGGGGTAGAAAAAAAGAAAAAAAATAATTAAATTTACTTTTTTTTCGTTACATTATATTGTTACTATATTTTTATTTCTTATGTATTAAAAAAAAACAAAGAGTAGCAGTAGGTACCTACTTAAAATTATTATATTCTAATTAATCATACAATACATTTTCTTATTTCTAAGTTAAGTATGAATAATACTATTTATCTTTTACAAAGGGTTTAGTTCTATTTTTATGAATAATTTCAATTTTACCGTTTCTCAAAATTTTTACATTTGGTTCTTGTTCTTCAACAACTACATACGGGCCATTATACAAAATATCAAGTTTACTTCCTGTTTCATTTTTTACTAGTAACATATCGTTTGGATTATATTTTATTCGATTTACATATTTATCATAATTCTGTTTCCTTTTCTCTTTACATTTTAATAAATTTTCTTTTGCATCCCTGTTAGCTACCTGTAACCTATATTTTAATTCTAAACTATAATTATCTGGATTGTACAAAGGTTCTATGTCAGCAGAAATTCTACTAGGCATTTCACAAGGTTTCCCGAAAACTAGCTCATATGGTGGATATCTTGTACTTGAATGAATTGTATTGTTGTATGTAAAGCACCAAAATGGTAACCATTGGCTCCAAGTTTCTGGATGATTATCGCACTGTATGCGCAAAAATGAACCTAGATGTTTATGTGCATTTTCAAGTGAACCAATAGTCTGATGATGGTATGCAGTAGAATTTAATTTTTCTATGTTAAGCAATTTACATACCTCTTCCATTGTCTCAGAAATGAATTCTGTTCCACGATCCGTAGCGATGATCTTTGGAATTCCGAACCTTAAAATGAAATTATTCACAAAACTCTTAGCTATACTTACCGTTTCCTTATTTCTAAGAGGATATGCCTCGACAAACTTACTTAACTCGCACTGTACTGTTAATATATATTTATTATTTTCTATGTCTCTATCTAATGGTCCGACTACATCTAGAAAAACTTTTTCTAAAGCATAACTTGCAGTAGTTGTAATAACCATAGGTTCTTTAATATACCTAGAATACTTCATTTTTTGACATTTTTCACATTTTCGAACATAACTCTTAACATCATTTTCGATTCCTGGCCAGTAGAATCTACGTTTTATGTTATTTATCATTCTACGAATCCCAGCGTGTCCGCTTGTGGGTAGCAAATGATAGTCATTCATAATAAATTTCTTTTCTTCGTCATCATCTATTCTCTTTATACCTCTCAAAATACAAATGCGTGGTCCGGACCACTTATCAATGCTTTTTATTTCTTCTACAAGATTCTTGATAAACAATACGTTATCTTCTCTTTTAATAATGCATATTTCTTTAATTTTTAATTTTTCACATATTTTCCTCAATTTTTCCACAAAAACGTCTCGCGTATAATGTGCTTTAAAATCGAGATTAACATATAATATATTTTTATTTTTTATAAATGCGAAACATTCAGATTCGACATCAATATCTTTTTTCTCTTTAATTTTTTTTAATTCTTCTCCTTTCAGTAAACTTAATTCAACTGCTCCATTCGGTATCCTAAGTATTTCCACAACTTTTGGTTGATCAGGCCAATAATTCGGGTTAATACTTGGGATATCGTCTATTCTATCATTTCCACTTTCATTCTCTCTTTCATTCTCTGTTATTATCCTAGCTTGCGCTCTTGTTATTACTGTTACTAACCTTTCATTCATATCTTTCAAATCTTGGGACGTTATGCTTATTCGTGATAAAGCGTCTGCTATTACATTTTCTTTTCCTCTCACGTATACTATTTTAAAATCATATTCTTCTAATGCTAATCGAAATTTTAATAGTCTACTTGACGGATCTTTCATCCCAAACAAGTATATTAAGGGTTTATGATCTGTCATAATTGTAAAAGTACGTCCATATAGATATGGTCTGAAATATTTCACACTCCAAACTATGGCAAGTAATTCTTTCTGTATTGTTGGGTAATTTAACTCTGCTTTATTTAAAGGTCTACTAGTATAAGCTACGGCCTTCATGTTACTATTACAAAGTACTGCACCTATCGCTGTGCCCGAAGCATCGGTCTGTAGTATAAATTCTTTCGAAAAATCAGGGTATTCTAAAATAGGAGGAGTTGTTAAAGCGTTTTTTAAAAAATTAAATGATTTTTCACATTGCTCAGTCCATTCATACTTGACATTTTTCCTACAAAGTTTATTCAAACAATTAGTTATATCAGCAAAATTTTTAATAAACTTTCTATAGTAGTTACACATTGCAACAAAACGTCTGACTTCATCAACGTTTGTCGGTGTTGGATAATTTTGAATAGTTTTGATTTTCTCTGAGTCTGGTTGAATACCTTGAGAAGATATCGTATGGCCTAAATATAATAGTTCTGTTTTTAAGAATTGACATTTACTCGGATTTAATTTAAGATTAACTTTACGTAGGCGTTCGAAAATTTCTATTAAGTTTTTATTATGCGATTCAAGATTTCGTCCAAAAACAACACAATCGTCTAAATAAATAAAACAATTTATATAGTTAAGACCTGACATAGCTACTGACATCACTCTAGAGAAAGCGCTGGGACTGATCTTTAGTCCCATAGGTAGACGCTTCATTTGATACTGACCTGTACTAGTTGTGAAAGACGTGATTGGTCTACATTCAGGTTTTAAAGAACATTGATAATATGATTGACTAAGATCTAAATGAGAGTAATAAATTGCACCTGATAGCGAATCTAAAATTTCGGTAATATTTGGTAATGGAAATTTATCATCCTGTATTACTTCATTTAACTTTCGGTAGTCTATGACTAACCTCCACTTTTTATTATTTTTATCATCAGATTTTTTAGGTACTAATAATATGGGACTGGACCATTCACTTTGTGAAGGTTCTATGATGTCGTCGTCTAACAATTGCTTGATTTGTTTGTCTACTTCTGTTTTTAAACTGTGTGGTAACCTATATGGCTTTACATAAACTGGATTTACATTTTGTTTCAAATTAATTGACTGTTCGCATAAATTATTAGTAGTGAGTTTATCACCGGGCAAGTGGAATACGTCAGCATACTTTGAACAAATACTTTCTATACTGCTTCGTTCGCTCGTACCTAAGTGATCAAGTTTCAAAGATTGCAACAATGTTTTTGCACGTGTAGAGTTCAAAGTACACTTATCAAAGAAGCAAACATTATACTCTTTCAATGGTAACAATTGAGGTTGAAAAATTGGAATAATTATTTCCCTATCACTGGTATTCATTAATCTGATAGGTATTATGTTATCTTTAGGTTTTACTATCAAACCAGCCAAAAATAAATTTTCCTGTAATTCTTTCTGTACAATCACACTGTCTTCTTTCACATCTGAATTTAACTTTATATAATGAATAGTTTCATATCGTGCCGGTATCGTTATATATTCAGTACATAGTTTAGGCGAAGTATACAAAGGTATTTCACTTTGTTTTTCATTTGTTAACGTTAATATATTTTTCTCTAAATTGATAGTTGAATTGAAATTGTTCAGAAAATCTAACCCAATTATTCCATCTGATTTACAAGGTAAGTTCTCGAACAAGTAAAACTTGTGTTCATAAGTAGTACCGTCCGATGCGTGTAAAGTTAAATAAACATAGCCGTCTGAATAGGTCTTGCCACCTATACCGTTTATAACTATAGGGTCTCTATGTATGCGTATTTGTTCCGATAAGATATTACTACGAATTGCCGATAATGAAGCACCTGTGTCTAGCAACCATGAACATTTTTGTCTATCTAAATTTAAGTACACATATTTTACGTTATCATCGCAGGTCAAAATATAATTTTTAGGTCCGAAAAAACTGATTCAGTTCAGTAGTTTTCTCTTGCGTTGTACTTTCGACCTGTGCCGAACAAATATTTCGTTGATTGCGATTACCACTACTACTGTTACCTCGACCACGACTCGAACTCACAAAATTGTCACGATAACCTCGCGTCGACCGGCCATTGTTATATCCTCGATTATAATTATTATTTACGTACTTACCTCTCGTATCATTGTTGAAGTTATTGTAATTCCGCCTGTGATTTGAATAAAAATTACCTCTAGTATTCATTCGTCCGCCTCTACCTCTTAGCGAAGACCTGTAGTAGGGGGGTTGGTTACCTCTCCTTTGCACGTTGAAGATATTGTTGGAAGACGGAAGCTGTCCCAGCTCCTCATCCTCAGCAGCACGCACTGCGTCCTTCAGCTCTGAGTAGTTTCGAGCTGAGATAATTGTACTTAGTCGCCTGTTGCGTAACCCATCTGCAAATCTTTTAATTGCAAGGTTTTCATTTATAGGTCTCAATATCTCACAAGACTTCGGATTTCCGTCGCTCTGTGCAATAGTGAGGCCTACAAATAACTCAGACAATTTATCTCCGTACTCACGAATCGACATATTATTCTGAGATAAATTATTTAATCGACTAAGTATCGCATTTGCTGATTTTTTTGTTAATAAAAAGTCCCTAATATCTTGTATTAAGCTCATTACGTCATCATATTCACTTTTTAATTTCAATTTAGCGGTTTTAGATAACCTAGTTTTTAATACAAAAGAGATAAGTAATTTTTTCTGTGTAACATTTACAAGATATTCGTCATACATTTCAATTCCGTCAATAATTTTTTCAATAGTCTCTTCCGTATTGTCCATTACGGGAATTAAAGAAATTGCCGTCTTTATATCAAATTTATCCATTTTTGTAATATCTGATTTTGACGTTTCCATTGTACAATTAATTTTATATGTTAAAATTTTATTATATACGAACTCAATACGTTCCTTTAATACTTCGTAAACATAACCTACTAACTCTACTTGTTAAAAATAACTTTTCTGCTTCTAAAATCTTATCATTAACTTTACCTTCATATTTTAACCTTCTAGTAGGGCCCAACTTTCTTAAATCAACTTGAATTATATTTAACTTATTTAAAATAAACTCTAAATTCTGTTCCATATATCATAGTTATTCACTTACACTAAATATTATAGTCCTTAAAATAAGTTCTAAAATTTATGTATTTATTATAGTCCTTAAAACAGTTCTTAAATTTCTGTATTTACGCACAAAATAACGGCAACGAGAGATAAAATAAAAAAAAAATAATTATAATAATGGGGGGAATTTTGGTTGACACATTTTAACACTTATTTTCACTTCACTTTTCACCTTCACTCAAGTAGGTACTCTGGCCGTCTAGCACTAGACATGCGAATCAGATCTTTGCGTCATTAGGCAGCATCACTCCCAGCAGCATCTGTAGCATTGAATCTCCCTGAAAGCCTTTGTCGAATTCTCCTAATAAACTCTGTCTGCATCCTCTTTTCCATCCATTTTCTTTCCTTCTTTCTCCAAATTTTACACCCCAAGCATACTGTAGCAGCAATGAATACCACCAAAACCACTGAGATCAGGATGTTGTTGGTCAGGATATGGGTCTCTATATCCTTATCTGAAATTCCAGCACCGTTGCTGCCGGCTGCATTTTGCGTAATCATTACTTCTTTGTCTTCCGTTTTTGAGTATGATTTCCCCATTTTGTTTATAATTATTTTCCGTTTATATAAATTAATTTAATCCACTTCACAAGTTATAAAAGTTAAAGTGTTCTATAACTTACACCGAGGCACACAGGAATCCGCTGCGTTGCGAGATTCGCCGGTCACCCGACACTCGCCCACGCCACGGCATGGCAGGGTCGCCATGAGGTGTGGGGTGCGGGGAGATTTTAATAGAAACAACCGCTCTGGATAACGCTCTGATTTATTCTGCTCGTTCACTCTAAGACTAATACATTATATATGTAATATATATGCTAGATATGCTAGGCACCCCACTACAATGTGTAGTGTATCAACTATCTGGTATCCATAACACAAGCCACGTTGCTTACCATGGGACCTAGATGGTGCTGTGTGTTAATGTCCTAACATATTTATTTATTTATTACGTTACTCTTATTCTAATGTCTTATAAGCAAGTAAAAGTACTATCAAAATTGATTTAGAATTTCTGAACATTAATGTGTATGAAGTGGCTTTAGTATGAAACCGATACTACAATTTTATTAATAACTGTAGCTTAATTACCACGCTTTATCTTAATTAGACTGGTATAAGTGTATGTATATTGTGTATGTACATAAAAATTTAAACCTAGCCATAATCGAACCTACATGCAAAGGAGTACCTAGTAGAGTAGTTAGTGCCAATCAAACAAGTGTCTCGACTGGCGATTTTTTTAAAATAAATTACAAAGTTATTATATAGATTTTTTAATAACTTGATTCTTATTTTTTATTAAAAAATATTATATTAAACTCTTTAAAAATATATTCATATAATGATTTATAGTATCTATACTAATATTATAAAGCTGAAGAGTTTGTTCGTTTGGTTGAACGCGCTAATCTCAGGAACTACTTATCCGATTTGAAAAATTGTTTTTGCATTAGATAGCCCGTTAACTGAAGAACGTTATAGGCTATTTATCATCCCGGAAAAATGTGCTGTTCCCGTGGGATAGATTTGTTTTTGTCTAGGGACGAACCCGAAGCGAAGCGAGAGTGAGTCGCTATTAGAAAATAATGAGTCAAGATAATATTTCAATTTTGAACTGTTTCTGTACGAGTATGCTAAAAATGTCATGTTCATATTAAGCACTAGCGGTTCACCGTCGCTTCGCTCGGGTTCACCCCTAGATGATTCTTTAAATTGACATAACTTTTAATTTAGGAACCGATTGAAATAAAACAAATACTAAATGTTAAGTGAATCTTACCACAATACATTCGTGAAAACCGCACCCAAATCAGTTAAGTCGTTTCTAAGATTAGCGCGCACAAACGCACAGACAAACAGACAAAAAAACTAAAAATCATTGTTTTGGGTTCTATTACGTTAATAAAGAACCCTAATAAAAGTTTTTCTGAAATATCTTCCATGTACAGACAGCGATCAGTTACAATTTTTTTATACGTCTTAGAATATTTCATAAAATCTTCAACTCGATTGTCTATTTAAGCAAATATCCAGACAGACTACAGTTTATACTCAAAAGGTTAAGCGTATTTTAGTCATTTATTTCATTTTAAAATAGATAAAGACAAAACAGTTCAGTACTTTTTTCTCCTGCGTTTGTCAACCGATTTTATTACTTTTTATTTAGTAGTGATTCAAGAAGCTTTAGAAACAGTTTTTTTTTTTATAAACAGCGGTTAATTCTAGTTACTTCTACTGATTCTTTATAAATGACATTTCAATAACAAAAAACATCTTAAAATCAACCTTTTTCAAAGCGAGCTTAACCCGTGTGTTTAAATTAAAAGATAATATTGAAATATTTTTAGTATGATATACCTTATAAAACTTCAAAGTTTTCGTAAAATATATTATAATAATTCTTAAGATGGCGAGACAACATACAGACGTGTACGTCAACTTATCGATTTATTATACATATATATTAAGAGTATAAGTTACGATGCAGTAAGAAGCTTTTCGTTCGACGACCTGAGAATGTTAAAATAATCTCGATAATACATCAAAAGCATCGAATCATTTAGTAATTTGCCAAGCTTACGTAAAGTTTGATTCATGTTATACAACTAGCGACTCACCCTCACTCCGCTCTGTCTCGTCCCTTGTTACGTTTTAACGTTTAGTATAGATTTCTCATAGATAAGACATTTTCCCGCAGAAAAAGTATCCTATATGTTGACCCGGATAACCAGTTATCATTACACCAAATTTCATTAACATCCTTCCAGTTGTTTTTCTGAGATGCGGTAACAGTCAGACAGACAGAAATTCTAATAACTATAGACTAGGCCTCTGTATCGATAATAATGACTATTCAAGTAAGATTTTACAAAAAATATTTAATGTACAGATTCGACTCAGTTAGAATTTTATGTATAGACAAGTATATTCCCGTCTCGATGTTTTAAGTAACTTTTCGTTCCCGCGAGGTGGAAATGACAGGTAGCCCATATACATAATCCCCATACTGCAATCTATGTCTTGACAAAATTGTATCGTAATTTGCTCAGCATTTTACGCATTAAAATCTAACGGAAATACAATTTATTGATATATATTATAATATTAGTATGAATTTTAGGTTAAATATTGCAGTAATGATAATAGATATAAGCTCATTTGTGGGATATATATTTTGTAATCTCGGACAGACAATAACTTTATTGTAACTAAATCCATAAATCATTAATAAGTATATAATAACTTTAAAAATAACTATTGTATGGTACTTAGGTGCCTAACAGGTAGTCTATTAATCTCTCCCGTGACTATGATTGCTGTAAAGCAAAAATCAAAATAAATCCACGAAATAATCCGAAAAGATAGTTTTATTTCAAATTTCAAATATTTGCATAAATATAAGAAAGTCTATCTATGTTTTAAGATTTCATCGATATCGATCCAGCCGTTCACACGAAGAAGAACTGAGGGACCACTTGCACATCCTAAATCATTGTGTCACGTAAAGGCTGTTTAAAATTGTTTTGTAGTAAGATTTTTAAACCTAAGGTATATTATTTGTATTTACCTAAAAAAAATACTAATCTATACTAATACTACAAAGAGGAAAGTTTTCATTGTTTGTTTGTTTGCACCTAATAGGCTCCGAAACTACTGAACCGATTAAGATGCAATTTGGTAAGAAGATAGTTTGAGACCCCGGGAAGGATATAGGATTGTTTATCCCGGAAATCATCCCTTAATGGGGTGAAAATGGGTATGAAAGTTTGTATGGGGAATCAAACTAGGGACGAAACCGAGCGAAGCGAGGGGAGTCTTAGGGATCATATTTAGTTACATAATTTCAATCACTTTAATGTCCAAGCTCTTTGACACTAGCCAACTGCGCAGGAGTAGATATTATAGTGCACAAACATAAATGCACTCTCTATTTCTTTTACTCTCAAAGTCTAGTGTCATAAAATTCTACGTCATCAGTAAGAGATCAGGCGCAGGACAAAAGGCTTCAAGTACTATTTCAACAAAAAGGCTATTTCAACTGTTCAATTCTGAGATTATACTGAGAACTTTTGTAACAGAACAACCCAATAACTATAACTATATAACAATATTTGGCCCGACTCAGGGTTCGAACCCAGAACCTTTGGATCTGCGGCAGTACATGAATCCATTAGACCACCGGGGAAGTTAAACTAATTAATAATATTAGGAAATTTTTCCGATCTTCCTACGTAATGTTCGAAAAAGATTTCATTTCTCTATAGTCCGTAACGCCTACATAGAAACCATTAATCATGCTATAATTTCTTAAATCATGAGAAAATAATTTATCTAGCTTTATGGTGTTTTCTTTTTATCCACAATTGTATGATGTACAAAAATCATGGCGCCATACAACCTAAATAATTTGCTATCAGCTATTATACTCGCAATTTAGATAGATTACAAAGATTTTTCTAGACTAACGATTTTAAATGTTTTTAGGTCAAAGCCATATATTTTAATGTAAAATATTTTATGCACATATAGACTAAAAGTATACATTTATTTTCATTTATTTAGTTCAATAATATTATCGTCATATATGAGTAGTGAAGTGTTTATTTGTGATATTTTTTTAGGATGGATGATGGATGTAATGCAAGATATCTAGGATTCGATTTTACATCGGAATATTTAGAGGTATTCTTGTCCGGGCGTTTGTCTTTTATGCGTTTCTAAACCATTCAAGCTTAAAGCTTGAACTGAAAGCTTAAACAGAAACGAAGCGAGAGTAGATCGCTAATACTAGTAAACAATAAAAATACTCACTTCTGCTGCAGGTTTTCCACCTTCAGAAACACATTCTATATCTACAGGTTGATTTTCAATGGCATCTATGAAGGCACCTTGTAATATCCGTGGGGGGTCCGGGGCTACTAACACTGTGAGTTGTGCGTACCTCGAACGAATTGGCGGTTCCCCTGAAACATATGTTATATTTAAATACGATATAAATTGAATAGCTTTCTAAGAAGATGATGTGGAGTTCAATTCCTGTGTTATACTAGCGACTTATCCTTAGTGTATTTCTATGTGCCTGACAGTTGTCTATATGTTAGTTTATTTACACCGGCTAGAAAAATCATTACTACCCACTAAAACCCAACGGAACCTTCCCTGTCTTAATGGAGTGTTGCAGGATCGCTTACGCACTCAACCCACGACGCTCCGAGCGCATGTCTACCGAAGCAGACCACAACAACCATGGGGTAATTCCAACAGTCCACTCTGCTATCAGAGAAGTACCAAGAGCAACCCGCATGGGACACCACCTACCGAGGTGGGCCGCTGTCCAAGCGTTTTTTAGCTTTGTGCTCATCCCGAGCGAAACCTGGGTAACTTACTGATACATAAATAAGCTACGCTAGTTAAAATATATTTTTTTTTAAGTTTAGTTAATTTTCATTGTTATAAGCCAGAAAATTCTAGAAAGCAAAAATCTTTCTCAATAGAATAAAGTTCAAATGTCTTTAGAGCTTACAATGTAAGCAATTTTAACTACTTTTTACGCGAAAGAAACTTATTAAAGATCGATTATAGAATACATTTGTTCAATGCATAATCGTTTTATACTTAATAAAAGTTAATTTATAACTGATTTTATTACGTATTTAAGTATCATGAAGATTTTATTATTTAATTTATGGGTTATAATTGGTCTTCATACGTTTTACTTTAGTTTTGCTTTTAAAATAATATAAAAATACTATAAAATGTAATAATAGCTTGGCAACGACTACCTCTGTGAAGTATAGTGTTCCATTCCATGAAATAATCATACTAACGAAAGTTTGTATGTACCTATGTAATGAACACAAACAAAGCATGGGTAAGTCGCTAGTGTTTACTCGTATATATAAAAGTATTGACATCCAGATTTTAATGTAAGTAAAATTTTTAGTACAGATTATATTTAAAAATAGTGGCGCTTTGCATTCTATTTTATTACATATGCCACAAGAGGGATATAGCGTGAAGCTTCGAATGTATGAATGTTTGTTTGTAAAAAAATGTATGTATGTGTATGTGTATATGGATTAAAAAAAATTATAACTCACCGTTAAGACCAGAGCTAACTTGACATTGGTACTTTCCGTCGTCTTCTAAAGTAACTTCTCTTATATCTAATGAATAATCGCCTGTAACAAAGAAAAAATGTTTAATAATTATTATCAATAAATTTAGATATTAATACCACAGGTCAACTCTATCGCTGTAGTGCAATGGGACGTTGCAGGATCTCTCACGCATACAATACAAATACAACACACCAAAGGCCCTTTTGCTACTTTACAACTATCATGTGGTAAAATTTCAGGATGTTAGCTTTAATAGTTTTGGATTTTAACGTCCCACTGCTGGGCACGACCCTCCCTTCCTTAGTCCATCACGCTGGGAAAGTGCGAGTTGGCGGACTTCACATGTCTTTCGAAAACTTGCTAGGTTCTCTCAGACACGCAGGTTTTCTCACGATATTTTCCTTCACCGTAAGATAAATAGTTACTATATTGGAAATGATTCGCACATGAAAATATCAGAGGAACAAGACCACGGATTTGAACCGGTTTTACTCAGTTTCGCAACAAGCGCTTTACCACAGAAAAACGACTGCCTTTCATAGTTCGTGATGAAATAAGATAATTTAATCTCAAAAGTATATTTTTTGAACTTAATTTATATTTAGACTATATTCGATTTTATTTTCGAATAAACATTCAATAAAGTAAAAGAAATATTAATCAACTGAAGCTAAACAAAATCAATAAGAACTTATATAATTAATTTATTGGAGAACATGATCCTTTTGATAGGAACCTTTTATAGGTATAAAAAGAAAATCAATTACTTAATTAGAATTAGCTTTTCAATTACTAATGTTTGGAACACAATAAATACGTATTCATTTATTTATTATATAAGGTATATTTGAGTAATGATCCGCCCTCGCTTCGCTTCCGCCCTCACAAGAAAACCTTTTTTCTACTTCCATCATGGCTCCAATATATAGCAAATAAAAAACTCCTTAAAATAGATTATTTGTACATTTGTATATAGACATTATGAAATAATCACCTAAAATGGATTGTTTTTATCTAATTAGCTTTTATGCTTATATACATACATACATATACGTGTATGTACTTATGTATGTGAGTTTATTTTATCTGAAAATTTTTAACTTATAATTTACTAGCGACTCACCCTCACTTCGCTTCGGTTTCGAACCTAGATAAAAACAAATCTATTCCACCGGAACCAAAAATCAAACTTAATCCGCTAAAAATTATGGCTATCCGCTGGTTATCCGGGTCAACATATAGGATACTTTTTACTGCAGAAAAATATCTCATCTCTTAGCTAAACGTTAAAACATAACTATTATTATATAATTCTTTAGTCTGGCAATAAATTATTAAAATTAATAAATTTATTCATTAATATTCTATCATCAAAATTTAGTAATTTTCAATACGCTATTGACACTTGAACTATAGTATCAAATACGAACAAGGAAGGTTAAAATATGACATTGTCATTTACATAACTCGTTTTAAAATATAATAATCGATTTAGAAATGAGACAGATATCGATATTTATTCATAATAAATTAACTTGTATAACAAAAGTAATTTTCATTTTTTATTGTAATTTAAATTTTAATATCTATCTACATAATATAACTTAATTTAGAAAAGGATTTATTTAAAATGATAAAACTTTCTATAGCTTATGGAATATTTAATGAAAAGTATAATATTTTTTAATAGTTTTTATTGAACTTTTTGATATGTTAGTAAAATATTTAATACTAAATACACAAATTTTCTTATAGTATCAATTCAAAAATTACAGAATTTATCTAAACCTACATATAAACAAAATTGAAGTGTCCGTTTGTTTCAAAATAACAGCTTTTTACTAAATGCATATGAATTATGTACGGTATTTATAAGAAAAAACACAATTTTTATTTGTTTTTGTTTATCAGTCTGTTTGTTCCGGCTAATATTGAAACGACTGGACTAATATTGACGGGACTTTCACTGGCAGATAGCTGATGTTATAAGGAGTACTTTAGGCTACTTTTATTTTAGAAAATGTCTTAGTATTCCAGTCCAAAACAATAAAACGTAATTAAGGACGCACCCAAGCGAAGCAAGGGTAAGTCGCTAGTGTTATATAATTAACAAAAAAATACTCCAGGTTATAGTATTTGTGTATCAAATTTTATCTAAATCTCTCCAGCCATGGCATCATAAAGGTGTAACAAACAAACTAATATACATACATACATACATACAAGCCTTTACTTAATAGTAGTACGGTTTTAAATAAAATTGCTTCTTACAGAGAGCTCAAACGGAATCTTTACATCTTCACGACATATAAAAGGATAGTTTATGAATGTTATTAAGTCATAAAGTTCGTAATTAAACTAATAAGGCACTTCTTTCGAACCGTAAATACGCCTATCCACTTCACCGTTAATAGCGACAAATTATATATAAAAACGACAAGAGCAGAGCCGTATGCCATAACTAGTTACATTGTATACGCGTAGTGTAGTAGCCGGACTTAAATAACGTACCTATTATTTTATTATTTTCAGTTTTTTTTTTTATTCCAGCTTTTGAGTTTAATCAGTTACAAAATTTGAGAGTAATTTTACAATTTATTATCACATTTTTCCAATCGCCTTAAAAACTTTTCTTATAAAATCCACCATGTTGATTTTTTATAATTTTATAATTATGACTCTCGCAATATCAAGACGTATCTAATGAAGTATAATTCGTTAAAATCAGTTAATAACTTTAATAACTAATACGGTCAGACATACATACATACATATATATATATATATATATATATATATATATATATATATATATATATATATATATATATATATAAACAGGTAGACAAAACAAAACGACAATCTATAAAAATTATATCAATTTTCATAAAAGGATTCCGTCGATTCCGTCATCGCGTCCCTAATGCAAACTTATTTCCATTGTATATTCAATATCCAGGGCAGCTTTTACATATAATGTATATCGTTGAAAGACATCTCAAGACCTCAGATAAAAGGATTTAAATGTTATAAGCGTAGATAACAATAGGTAAAATATTATTTTATCGATGAAATGCTAAGAGTTATGTTTAATGTATTTTTAACGATCGATGCTAATAGGATTGATGGGACGTTTTATTTCAAACTAGCGAAACGTTCTGGCTTTACGTGTGGTTTTATATTATCTAACTAGCGACTCACCCTTGTCACATTTTTTTTTTAATTTTTATTTGTCTGTCTGTCTCGAAACACATATCGAGGAAACCACTCGACTGGATTTTGATGAAATTTAGTATGATGATAGCTGGTTATCCGGGTCAACATATAGGATACTTTTTACTACGGGAAAATATCTCTGAGAAATCTATACTAAACATTAAAACGTAAGAGCGGAGCGAAGGTTAATCGCTAATATTTATACCTATAATAAAACTATAGAGGTCGAATGTTTCTACATAGAAAAGAAAATGCTTAATACCGAGTCAGGGGGATGTAAGAACAAAGAAATACAACAAATCCAGAATTTTTTTTTTCAATTTTTTTTGTTTCTCTGTCTATTTGTCTGTTTGTACGGGTTAATCTCTGAAACTTTTGGACTGATTTAAATTGAATTTTGCGTGGAGGTACCTTATATCCCCGGTCAATATTTTTAATACTTTTCATTCCGGAAAATTAAAGACATCCTGTGGGATACTTAAAAAACTATAGTAGTAGTAGTTATACAGCTTAGTGCACAAAAACTACTGATTGAATTTTAATGATACTTTACAATAATATAGTTCACACATCAGAATAACAAATAGGCTACTTTTATCCCGGAAATATGTACGGTTCCCGTGGGATAGATTTGTATTATTTGTCTAAAGGAGAACCCAAGCGAAGTGAGGGTGAGCCGCTAGTGTATATATTTTTAGAAAGTTTTACTTAGACGCCTTATTTGTCTATTTAAGCTTTTAATTTAAGAATACCTTTAAGACAGAAAGAGAACTTTATGCTACTCGCTATAAAACAGTTCTGTTACTAATTCATCGTTAACAGACAATTCACAGCTTAAACTTATACTTACTAGTAAGTAATCATAGATGCCATTCGTGTTAAAATTATTATGGAACTTTCTAAAAGGGTCAATTTTTTCACTTCATTAAGAAACAAATATTGTATGATCCGCGTTACGCGGAGTAAAATATATTTTAAACTAACGCTAATAAATTATAATATAAAGTGTACCTTGTACGTGGACTTAGCCGTGGAAGCGTTGCCGGGCCCGGAATCCTTAATCCTGCGTAGGCACTGATCACTAGGGGTGTTTGTGTGTATGTGATGTATAAATATATAAGCCCATAATTAATCCGACCGAAAATACTTATTTTACTTTGTAACCGAAACAATTCAAACGAGAGGAGCACTCGTCATACCGACCGAACAATCCCGAATCCAATTGACAACTGTCATCTGTCATTTCAGACATGACTTAAGACAATAATACCATATATAAAAAATACTAAACATTCCCCCGCCCAAGCAGTCCCAAACTGCTTTAACCGAAACTAAACTAATCTTAAATTACCCTAACACCAGCCTAAATACTAATATCCTAATCTAAAGGCAAACGTGACAGCTTAGAAACTGCACGTTGCAAAATCGTACCTTTAGCAATCCGTATTTCCGCGAGCCTGACCACACCATCTGTTCCTGGGTGTAAAGCTATTATCCGACCTCGACGCCATTGAAGAGGAGGAGTATTTTCCTCCTTTAGTAAAACCAAATCTCCAACCTTAGGTGGATTTATTGAATCATTCCACTTAAAACGTTGCTGCAGGGTGTGGAGATACTCCAAATGCCATCTATGCCAAACTCTTTGTGACATTTGCTGTAGAAGTTGAAACCGAGATAATTTAGAAAATTTTATATCCTCTAGTGGATATTCGGGAACCGCATTCAACGGCTGGCCAATTAGAAAGTGACCAGGAGTTAATATTTCCAAATCATTGGGATCCGACGAAAGAGGACATAAGGGCCGTGAGTTTAACACCGCTTCAATTTTACAGAATAGAGTGCTGAGCTCTTCAAAAGTTAAGGTAGTTTCCCCAATAACACGTTTTAGATGAGTTTTCGCCGATTTAACTGCAGCTTCAAACAAGCCTCCCGACGATGGACACCCAGGTGGGTTAAAGATCCATGTAATTCCACGTCGAGATAAATCTTGACCTATGTGACCTTCACTTTTATCCAAAAAACTAATTACTTCCTTTAAATATCTATCACTTCCTTTAAAATTAGTACCACAATCCGACCGAATAACCGAAGGTAGGCCACGCCTAGAAACAAACCGAGTAAGAGTGGCAATAAAAGCCTCCGTTGATAATTCCGAAACCAATTCTAAATGAACAGATTTAGTGGTCAGACATACAAAGACGCATAAGTAAGCCTTGATGATTTTTGGATTACGATGTTTATGTGACCGTACAAAAAAGGGTCCCGCAAAATCAGTCCCAACGCCTTGAACGGGTTTAGCAGCTACAATTCGATCTCTTGGTAAGTCTCCCATTAAGGGTTGCATCGTAATTCCCTTTAACTTATAACAAGAAACACATTTAAATGTAACCTTCCGTACTGCCCTTCGAGCAGAAAGTACCCAATAATTCCGTTGCAAAATAGCTAAAAGTGCGTTTGGTCCAGCATGTGAATTTTTTAAATGTAAATCCAATATTAAAAGATTAATAAAATGTCCCGATTTAGGAAGCAACAATGGGTGTCTTGCGCTATAAGATAAATCCGAATTTTTGAGTCGTCCTCCAACACGAAAAAGACCGTCCGAATCAATAAATGGGTTAAGCCGTTTTAAATGTCCGCTCAACGTTTGTCCGTTCCGAATACGTTTCATTTCCATATGAAAACTCTCCGTTTGAATAAGCCCAATCAACCTTAATAACGCATCTTTACGTTCTTGAGGGAGTAAATAAGCCGTAAGTCTCCGATTATCTTTCCGTTTACAATTACTAAGAAATCTCCGAATCCAAGCAGTAACCGATATAAGTTTATCTAAGGAACTATAACGTTCAATAAGAAAACCGAAATTAGGAACAAATTCCGAAGTGGTAGCTACGAGGCATTTCATACCAGGCAGCTCCGAATGAGTAACTTGAGATGTAGTTAACACAGGCCAATGTGAATCTGGATATGACAGCCATTTTGGACCCCACCAGAGATTATGATGCACTAGCTCCGACGCATATAAGCCCCGTGAAGCACAATCTGCAGGGTTTAAATCTCCCGGTACATGTCGCCACGTAATTGGTACTGAAGAATTTTGTATTTGTGATATTCGATTCGCCTCAAATACTTGAAGAGTATGAGGAGAAGTTCTTAGCCAAGCTAAAACTATAGAACTATCAGTCCAACCGAACACCTCCTGGACATCAACGGTCCTTTTCAAACAAAGGCAAACGTGATGTAGAAGTTTTTGCAAGAGCACGGCTCCGCACAATTCCAGCTTTGGAATTGTTAGTCGTGATCTAATTGGGGCGACCTTGCTTTTAGCCATAACCAAATTAACTGAGGGGCTACCATTATCCGAAACCGCACGCAAGTAAACAACAGCAGCATATCCTGCTTCCGAAGCATCCGAGAAGCCGTGAACCGTAATACATTTAGCCGATTTAGGAATAATACATCGCGAAATCCGAATATCTCTAATATAAGAAAGGTCATTTCTAAAATGATTCCACTCATATTCAATATCTCCAGTTATAACCTCATCCCACTGAAAATTACCGAGCCATAAACGCTGTAATAAACATTTAGCCTTAAATATGATAGGGCATATCCACCCACTGGGATCATACATCCTAGCTACCGTTGATAGAATTTTACGCTTGCTCACTGTATCTTTGAGATCCAAATCCATCCGAAACGAAAAGATATCCTGTATAGGATTATATTGTATACCTAAAACCGAAGTTAAACTTGGCAAATCTGGGTTATCAAATATAAGAGGTAACTGTTGATGATCATATGGCAAATTCCGAAGTAAAATTGGATCGTTCGAGATCCACTTGCGCAACTCATAACCTCCCGAATTCATTAGCTTGATCAGCTCTTGTTGAAGCTCGAGCGCTTCGCTTTGTGTGTTACAACCAGTTAAAATATCATCGACGTACACATCGTGCTTCAAAATTGAAGCAGCTCTGGGGTAACGTTCGCGCTCCCGCTCAGCCAATTCCAATAAAGACCGAATCGCTATAAATGGACTAGACTTTAAACCATAGGTATTTGTGTTGAGCTCGTAAGTAAGAAGAGGTTCATCAGAAGACTCTCTCCACAGTATAAGCTGGTACCGTCTATCCGATTTATCAATAAGTGTTTGCCGAAACATCATCCTAATATCCGATATAAAAACAATTTGATGCCGTCTAAAATTAATCAAAATTTCCGTTATATCCTTATGTAGCTTTGGACCAGCGTGCAAACAGTGATTCAAAGAAACACCCGAAGTAGTAACACAGCTACCATCGAAAACAACACGTAACTTAGAGTTTTCATCCGAAACTTTAAATACCGCATGATGAGGTATGACAAAATATTCTTGGTCACTATTAAAATCAAAGTTTGATACCGACATGTGTCCGAGCTTTAAATATTCACGCATGAAATCAATATATTTTTCTCGCAATATGGGATTTTTAGTAAACCGTTTTTCTAAGGCAAAAAATCTTTTTTCCGCCGACACTCTCGAATCACCTAATAAAGGTCTATTAGACAAGAAAGGCAACTTAGTAACAAACCGACCGTTTTCTAACCGAAAAGTATTATTAATATAAAAGAGTTCACACTCCTCATCAGGTAAACCCAAACGCGATGCCATTGGTGGTTCTTCCACCTCCTAAAACCTTTGTAAGGTATCCGCAATAGAAACACCGAAATATTCCGAACTATCCATTAAACTCGATTCAATATATTCCACTGGACCTAAAATAATGTATCCGAAAACCGTACTATACGCCGTAAGACCAGAAGAATTTAATATAATTTTGTCACCTCCGACTAGTGAACCGAAAACATCCGAACCAAGTAAAAGATCCACTGGCTGTGGAATATAAAAATCTGGGTCTGCGAGACTTAAACCCGTAGTTAAATCCGTTACCGATTTATTCAAACAAATTAACGGTTGATCACCGACAATTGTATCCATACATACTACCGTTGTAGTTACTCTAGGAAATGAATTATTTAATGGAGAAAATGTAACCGAGGACCTTCCGATAATATTAATATTTTCAATACCTCCTACTCCTTTAACCCGTTCCGTACATTTTTCTAAATATAACCCCAACCTACCCAATAACTTAGAGGTGATTAATGACCCTTGAGAACCTGCGTCCAATAAAGCCCTAGCCGTAACGCCCCTTCCCGAATCCGAATTAAAATAAACCTTAACCAATGCTGTAGGTAATAAAACAGTAGCTTTAGGGCACGTCTCAAGAGGGTAGGTGGGGACCGTATCCTAGCGCCGACTTGGTGAGTAACCACGTGAGTCAGTATAAACAGCCTCACGCGTAGCGTTCCGTTCATCATAATGTTGACCATGATTTCGACCGTTAGAGTTACCACCTCGTTCCACTTCTCCCCGTTGGTGCGGCGAAGAAGGTGACGTACGAGTTGGTGAGTTCCGAGGAGATTTTCTAACTGTTCTATTATAATAGCGACCACCCCCGCCCATGCGAGGAGGTGACCGTTCCGTAGAGTTCCGATTAATATTCCGCCTTTGTTGGGTTCCCGACCGATTGAAACAAAGCATTGGATGATGCTTATTACTACCACAATGACAATGAGGAATTCGGCTGCACACTCGATAAGAATGAGGACCTAAGCAAAAGAAACAAAGACGTTTAAGGTTAACTAAATCTTTTCTCGCGAAAGGTGTCATTGCTTTAAATTGAGAGCAATGATTCAGAACATAATGTTTTGTTTCACCACAGCAAGCGCATGGAGGAGAAACTTCAACCGCAGCATAATGACCAGCCTTACGTGAAGGCTTTGTTTGCCTCGCATTGTATTCATTATACAAACCATGCGTAGATTCCGAACTTGCACATTCTAAAAGCCGACATTCCGTTTCCAAAAACTCAACCAATTCCGAATATTTTGGTATAATATCTGTTTCACATCCGAATTTCTGTTCAAACCGAGATTTTAGTGTAGTAGGCAATTTTGACAAACATATATGTAAAAGTAAAAATGACCATTCCTCGACAGGAAAACCAAGCCGCTCTAATTGATTTACCGCCATAATTAATGGATTTAAAAATTGAGTCCGAAGTCCATTAAGGCGAATAGAAATTACAGGTAATTTTAAAATCTGGTCAACCTGAACATCTGCCAGCCGTCTAGTATTTTGATAACGCTTCATCAAAAGATTCCGAGCAATACTGTAACCTTCATCCGAAATTCTAATATGTTGAACCAAACCGCGAGGTTCACCGGAAAGACATGACATTAAATATGCTAATTTCTGCGCAGGAGATAAATCCGACCGCTTATCTACAAGGCTATCAAAAAGATTATTAAATCCAACCCATTGATCCATATCACCATCAAAGGATGGGAGCCGAAGTCCTGGTAAATGTGATAACAAAGCATCCAGTTCCATCCGATCCGATTTAATATTTTCCAAAGTAGAAGCCGACGTAGGAGGAGATTGTTGCAATTTAATCGTCATTAATTTATCAAACGCTTCCAAAGCACGAGTATAGTCCGCCCGGGCCGCAACCACTATTTCTCTGTCCGCCGTAATAGTCTCATCCGCGAGTTCAAGAATACGTTGGTAAGACGTCTCAAAAGCCGTAAATTCCGAATTCACCGTTAAAAGCCGTACCGATAAACGCATAGAAAGTTCAGGCCTATCTATAAGATCAGCACTATCTAACAACCATTGCAACTTTACTCTAAATTGGGACCAATGAAACCGTACAGACATGATAAATAACTATTATTAATCAAGCCAAACCAAAAATAAAAAAAAAATAAAAATGTTTCAAATAAAATATTAAAATATTCCGAACGTTAAAATATATATAATATTTTATTACAATTATAATTTCTATAAACCGTTGATGCTAATCTTTAAACACAGTATAATATAAAGTATACAATACTTCTTAACTTTATATCATAAATTTAACTTTCAACAATGACATCTTAAACCGTATGAAACAACTCGATAATAATTATCCTATATATTTCACGAACAACCTTTTACTTCTTATTCCAAGTTTATAATATGTATATTTCAATTAATGCAATTTTAATGCTAATTTCATTGAATGAAATAATGAACCTACGATTAGTAACATATATAAATCCAAAAATCACCAAGATATAATCCGATAACCATCATAAGTTTATTATATAATTATTATATTGACAATGTACGTATAAAGGTAACGAACACAGTTCAACGCCGTATCAGCTGTCTCCGCAACGCGTGACAAAATGTTAACACAATAAGGGGTAGATATAAATTACCGATTTCTCGCAAATTAAAGATATCGTGTATTATACACGTAAAAGACCGAAAATACAACTACGCTCTGCTACCAAAATGTATGATCCGCGTTACGCGGAGTAAAATATATTTTAAACTAACGCTAATAAATTATAATATAAAGTGTACCTTGTACGTGGACTTAGCCGTGGAAGCGTTGCCGGGCCCGGAATCCTTAATCCTGCGTAGGCACTGATCACTAGGGGTGTTTGTGTGTATGTGATGTATAAATATATAAGCCCATAATTAATCCGACCGAAAATACTTATTTTACTTTGTAACCGAAACAATTCAAACGAGAGGAGCACTCGTCATACCGACCGAACAATCCCGAATCCAATTGACAATTGTCATCTGTCATTTCAGACATGACTTAAGACAATAATACCATATATAAAAAATACTAAACAAATATCTTATAGCTTATTTACGCTATATGTTTAATTGATAGCCTAAAAACGCTTTTAGATAAATGTTCTTTCTATTGGTAAAAAACGTAAGAATTCTATGCAGTAGTTTCTGAGACTACCTCGAACAAACAGGAAGCAGGGAACTTTAATTTATAATATGTAAATAAAATTACAGCGGACGGGAGAGAGAGAGAGAGAGATATCTCTCCTGTCACCATGATTACTGTGAAGCATTCGAAACGCCGGGCACCAAAAATCTAAATAAATCCTCAAAATAACCCGAATATATAGTTTTATTTAAAATGTCAAATATTCGCGTAAATCTAAGAAAGTATTATAATTGAGCGGAACCCTAAATCTTTTTCTAAAATGAAACTAGCCTAAGTTACTCCTTATAATATTAGCAACGTCAAAGTCAGTCTAGCCGTTTCAGAGACTAGCCGGAACAAACAGACAGACAGACAAAAATTTTAAAAAATGTATAATAATGTCCTCCTGACCGATCCCAGTCACGGCGTCCAATCTCATTGAGACTAGCCAACTGCGCAGGAGATATTATCATAATGCACAAGTGTGCGCGCAGATACAAGTGCACTCTATTCCTGTCACTCTCTTACTCCGGTGGGACGACTACTAGACATAACCGGTGAGAGTTAAGGTGGAGGATATACAGCCGTACATACTAGCCGCTACAACACCGAGGCAGTAATTTTTCTTATAAGTACCGTATATAATAGTATATGTATTTAATAAAAAGCTGTTATTTTAACATTACAAACAGACACTTCAATGTTATTTATCTGTATAGTTATTCTCGTATTAAAAAAGTTACCTAACTTAACTACTTAATCGACAATTCATAATTCAAAAACTACTTTAAAATTATAATAGTTAGATAGAATTTTGAAAATGTATTATTTACTAATAATAGAATAGAGAAGTAAAAGCAGTAGTATTCAATGAAAAGACAATGAAATGACATTGATACAAGCCTTTTGCAAATTCAATGCATTTCAATGAGTTGGGATTAGTTCGAAAGAGACATGTTTAAATTTTATACGTTATAAAATAATACATTATGCATAAAGGCTTATAATTCTCTATCTATACATATAACTATACATATAATAAAATTGTAACGAAGTCGAATCTGTACATTAAATATTTCTTGGAAAATCTTATTGAAATATATATTATTATCGATACAGAGGCCGAATCTATAGTTTTTAGAATTTTTGTCTGTCTGTCTGTCTGTCTGTCTGTCTGTTACCGCATCACGGAAAAACCACTGGATAGATTTTAATGAAATTTGGTATGATGATAGCTGGTTATCCGGGTCAACATATAGGATACTTTTTACTGCGGGAAAATATCTCATCTCTGAGAAATCTACACTAAACGTTAAAACGTAAGTAGGGACGAACCTGAGCGGAGCGAGGGTGAATCGCTAGTCTATTCATATTTATATAACTACAAAACTAAATATATTTGGTTTCGAAGGCTAAATTGCTTAGCTGATTTTGATGAAATTGTCTATGGAGATATACTTGTACGAAGCGGTATAAACTATTTCTATAGTACTCAATCTTTAAGAAGATGTAATGGGTTCGAATATTTTATAAGTGAAAGTTGTATAATCTAATATATTTAAACAAGTACTTTATATAATGTAGATAATTTTTTGACATTTTTATCTAAATAATTGTCTAAGATCGTATGATAGCAGACTAAAATATCTAGTTCTAATTAAAAAGAGGGATTGAATTTACTATTTACATTTCAAGTTCTCGTTAAGAAAATTATGCGCAATCAAAAGCTGCTGTTTCGACTTTATATCAGTAAAAAGCTCAGTAAAAAGCTCAATAAAAAGCTAGTCTCTACTTACCCTATAATAGAGTTAGCACGTATATGCTATACTATTATACAAGCGAGTTAGCCTGGCTTCGCTTGGGTGCAACTCTGGGTACCTATGTGTTACTCCAGGTCATAATCTATATATGTATACAAAATTTCATCCAAATAGGTCCAGCCGTTTCACCGTGAACAAACAAATATACATTTATTACAACAGACCGATTTTAGCGTTAAATTTCTATAAAACATTAGAAATAATTTTCAATACAGTTTGTGCCAAAACACCTATAACCTTGGATTGAATATTTCAAATATTGAATTCAAACAATCAAGCGTCTACAAGCCAAATTCTGAGGCCATCGACCCATTACGTATATTCTAATAATATATCTGCTTCACATGAACAACGTAATCAAAATATATAAAAGTATTTACTGTTATTACAGACTAGCGACTCGCCCTCGCGCCGCTCGGGTTTGTCGTCCTAGTTGCGTTTTAACGTTTAGTATAGATTTCTCAGAGATGAGATATTTTCCCGCAGTAACAAGTATTCTATATGTTGACCCGGATAACCAGCTATCATCATACCAAATTTTATCAAAATCTATTCACTAGTTTTCTTATGATGTACTCCCAGACAGACAGACAAACAAAAATTCTAAAAATTATATAGATTCGGCCTTGGTATCGATAATAATGACTATTTCAATAAGATTTTCCAAAAAATATTTAATGTACACATTCGACTCAGAATTTTACTATATGTATGTAATTTTTTTCTCTTATGCTCTGTGCGGTAGAGATGTAAAAATAATACGTGGGCTATTTAAATATCAAATGGATCATCATAAAGAAATCGTCTTCATGTTTACAGAATCACTAGGCTTAGACTTTGCTTTTATATATTTATTTTGCCACCAATAAACATACCATCCGGTCCATCGTAAAGTATAGCAAGCTTAAGTCTTCGAAATTAATACAATTAATTAAAGTTAATTACATACATATATAATAAAATTGCTTATTTACTGAAAAGGTATTGACTTCAAAAATATAATAAACTAGCGACTCACCCTCGCTTAGCTCGGGTTCGTCCCTAGGTTGATTCCTCATACAAACTTTCATCCCCATTTTCACTCCCTTAAGGGATGATTTCTGGGATAAAAACTATCCTATATCCTTCCTAGGATCTCAAACTATCTTCGTACCAAATTTCATCTTAATCGGTTCAGTAGTTTCGGAGCCTAGTCGGTGCAAACAAACAAACAAACAAACAATCAAATCCTTCCTCTTTATAATATTAGTATAGATAACATTGTACCTGTGTTTTTTTTGAAAATTACAAGTAGGTAAGTGATCTATTACATAAAACGTGTTAGATGACACGTTTGGCTTAGTTTGTAGTGACCCTACTTGCTGTGCCAGCGGTCGCAGGTTCGAATCCCTCTGGGGACATTTATTTGTGTAATTTATATTTATAATATTTATTTAAAATTATATATGTGTAGTGTATCAACTATCTGGTATCCACAACACAAGCCTCGTAGCTTACCATGGAACTAGATGGTGCTGTGTGTTAATATCCTAACACATTCATATACTATTCTTTATTGCATTTATATGTAAAATACTAAAATTAACAAACAATAAAATTAGCAAAGGTGGATTATATTTATAAAAAAATATCATGAACATTTTTTCATACGAACCATGTGAGGTATATTAATTCTATCTGGCTGCTTATTGATGTTTTTTTCGATTTCTTTATCTTGCTTTCTATTCTTTAAATTTATGATCTTTAAAAATGTATAAAATAAATAATAATGATAAAAATTGAACTTATATAACAAGTTAGCTTTTAAGATGTAGCTTTACTTATATCAGGATATAGGATATGCTTAAAATCTTATTAAAAACGTAAGGTTTTTCGGAGATTTAGTAGAAAACTCAGTTGGCACAGAGTAGCGACGTAAAGAAAATATTTAGGTAAATAGCGTCTTAGAATGCGTATATTATTTTCACTCTGTATCACGGTTATGTTCTGTTTTTATCTTTCAGCACCTTGATAAACATACTGTAATGGAGGCTGAAGAGGTGGCTTGTACGTATTCCTTAGTAAAGCATTGCGCAATACTGAAAGTAGAGCTCTTATTTATATGTTTATCTTTAAAAATTACTATGTGTAATCTATATATATATATATATATATATATATATATATATATATATATATATTATTTGACATTATAAACAGACACTTTAATTTTATTTATCTGTATAGATTAGTATCAACTAATAGTAATTCCACACATTTTAATTTGCAAAGTATAAATTTTATAAGTAGTGTATTTAATTTTTGTTTCGTATAACTAATTCTAAATAACTAATAATAATATAATTTTGATAATAAATATGATTTACAACATTAAATCTTAATGGAAATTATATTAAAATTACAACATATTTATAACTCAATCACAATTAATAAATTATTAGAAACAATCTAGTACAATTAACGTAGAATATAAACCTGCTTTTCCTAGATAGATATAGATTTTTTTAAAATAGCATAGAAACTAGAATGCTGACCGGTTTTCGCATTCGAGTCATGGCCACAAAAACGCTACGATAGTAAAATTTCAAACAAGTCCACGTTTAACAGTCATTGTTTTAAATTAAGACACCCAATAACGACTCTACATATCTCTTCGTTCTGGGTTCAAAATTACATAACTGTTTTAAAAAAATATGTTAGTAATCCCTGTCTTTCTGTACATTGTTGTATTTTTATAACGAAATTCGACTGAAAATTATATTTTCTCGTTTATTAAGGTTTTTTTTTAATTTTTATAATTGCAGAAGTTTCTTTTTTTAACGATTAGTATGGAATAGATAGACTAGGTATAGAAAAGAAGGTAAGCACTTTAAAAATCTTGAAATCCTAACCTATTTTATTTTTTATACCTTACTAAAATTACAGAATACTAGCGTAGGTACGTTTTGACGGTTAGTGTAGATTTCTCAGAGATAAGATATTTTTCCGCAGTAAAGATTATCCTATATGTTGACCTGGATAACCAGCTATCATCATATCAAATTTTAACAAAATCTGTGCAGTGGTTTCCTCGTGATGCGTTCCCAGACAGACAGACAGACAAAAATTCTAAAAACTCTAGCTTCGGCCTCTATATCGATAATAATGACAATTTTAATAAGATTTTCCAAAAAATATTAAATGTACAGATTCAACTCAGAAATTTATTATATGTATATAGTTTTACCACGAAGTATTTCAAATGTCACGTACATCTTTCGTCACTACTGTACGGCCGCTAAACAAAAACTTTGTGAATTAAAATTGGAAATTGGATATTTAGTTCTCACGTAGACATTGTTTGGGAAAAACTTCTTTTAATAGTTAGCAAATAATAACTGAAAACTTTAATTTGATACATTTGATGAAAAGGTAGATTTATTTTAAATAATTTTTATTTGGTTTTTTTATACTGATATTAAACAATGTAACTCTAAGAAAAACATTTGAAACTTTTAGTATTAACATTAGGTATAGGTTATAACATAAAGTTAGAGAAGTGGTAGTAATATATGACTAAGACTAATACTGCGGGTTTGATTAATATGAAACTAGCGATTCACCCTCGCTTCTCTCGCTTTCGTCCCTAGCTTGGATATAGTAAAATGGATATAGTACGCTATCCTTAAGAGATAGACATATGCCATCACGGACTTTTTTGTAGACTTTTTTAAGGTGTACAATACTGTAGTACATTATTTTGATCTATCTCATAGGGTTCAGCCAGCGTTTGCAATGTAAGCGCAAAAAATGTGTTTACATTTACGACATCACATTAGAAACCTCCAAAATTATCTCTGTGCCAAATTCCATCCAAATCCGTTCAGCCGTTCTGGCGTGAAAGAGTAACAAACATCCATACATCCATACTCACAAACTTTTACATTTATAATATTAATATAGATCTTATGAAATAAATGTATTTTTATTGGATTAACGATGTTATCGATAACAGAAATGCCGAAATGTCAAAGGTTAAGATACACCCCATTCAAAAGCTCTCTACATTGACTGAGCCCTCTTGATTCCTAATCTGAATAGTTCAGACTTTGACAAAACCATTCAAATTCTTGCTAAAGTTAGACAATATTATATTAATATCCATATAAAACAGGTATCATATAATATATATATATATATATATATAAGAATACGTGAGCGAAGCTAAGACTAAAGCTTAACTTATATATTCTCGGATTTATTTTGATTTTTGGTTCTCGACGAGTCAAATTCCCTTAAAAGTTATTACATTATTCTTACAGACAGTTGCTACCCACAAATTAAACAATATTTTAAAGAAATAGGGCTTATCTGCCGGAATAACCATAGAACTACGTTCATTCGATGTGTATTTCTTTCTTCTGTGTTTTTCTTGTATAATATACAGTGCTACAATTCATTTTTTGCACGTGGGTGAAATCAAAACTAACACCGCCATCTTGTAAAGCGTCACTTTTGAGAGAAGTTGGAGTTGATGTTTATTGTTGATATTTCGTGGTTTTATTTCAATAAAAATATCTCAAAATATGAAGTGGTGTTAGAGAGGTTAGGAGGTTTTTTTTATAAAAAAAACCTTGCTTTCACACCCACGCTCTCATGTTAATGTCACCTAAGTGCCAAATGATCCTTGTAGCACTGTATAATAAACTTTATATCTATCTTTCTTTCTATCTACTTATCTATGGATATCTATTTATATTATAGTAACTTACCCTCCTCGTCGCTTCCGATCATGGCATATCGCTCGTAACCGCTCAGGTTGCGATGCGTGCCAAGACCGAAGTCGTCTTTCGTCCATTGAAGACTCCCAACTTTGTTCTCCACTCGACAAGGTAGTGTTACACGGGAGCCCACAATGGCACTCTGCGAAAGAAAAAGATCATGAAATTCCTTCTTACATAGATCTTTGGGTTTATTTACTATATGTACAATATTATAAAGCTGAAGAGTTTGTTTGTTTGGTAGGTTGAACGCGTTAATCTTAGGAACTACTAATCGGATTTGAAAAATTCTTTTTGCATTAGATAGCCCGTTAGCTGAGAAAGGCTATAGGCTATATAATATCATCCTGAAAAATGTACGGATCCCGTGGGATAGATTTGTTTTTGTCTAGGGACGAACCCGAATATAATCGAAAAATATATGCAGGCGAAATTAAAAGGTAGATTTACCTATTCGAATATTAAAATTAATAATAGACAGACAAAATATTTATTTATCATTTTTATGTGATTAGTATACGTTTCTTAAAGATAAATGTGAATTTGAACCCTAAAGTGATACGATGGTTCCCAAAAAATAATTCTAAGCTAAATCAATAAATGTATAAAATTGTTGCTTAAATATTAATATATAATATATTATGTCATTTTGGTATAATTTTTAAAATTTCTCTTCTACGATGATTGTAGAAAAGTATCTAGTCTAAATTATCCATTTGTAGACCAAACGATAGAGAGTATGAAGCCTAATTTGTCCTTGTAGACTGTTGACCGATTCTATGACTTTCTATTCAATAATTTAAAACTTGTGCAAACCTGTACCGATGTTTTGACCGACTTCAAATGTATTCAAATAACGGATGTATGTTTGTTTTTATGTGTATGCTATTCGCTATCTTTGTCATTTCTGAACTGAATTTTATGATTCTTATTGATGAATAAGATAAAGTTTCTAATAAGTGAAAAGGTTATACTTCAAGTGTTGAAAAAGTCTGCCTCTAATTCTTTATTATTAAATTGATTTTGTAAACTTAGAATTAACTTGAGTTATATTAAGTTGCTCGTACACATTGTAGAGAGATTTTTTTTATATAATCTGTATCACGCCAATTCGTCACTTCATTTCGACGTGAAAGAAGAATAAACAAACGAACAAACAAAAAAACACTTTTACATTTATAATATTAGTATGGATTTTTATTACTTCTGATATTGCGTAGCACGTAAGTAGTCTTTTTGAGTCATATTTGCGTCCTTGATGACTTTCGTTACCAGTTTTTATTTTTACCGTTAAGTAACAGGAAGCGCACCACAGTGTTAATATTTTTAATGGTATGCTTGAACAGAAACAGGTCTTAATAATTTTGCCCTTTTTATCCGAATGCGGTGAAGGGAGTGTTATACTTGCTGTGAGATTTGCTATATGTATGTATGTCTGTCTCCGACTGAATAATACTGTGTTCCTACGACAACTGTTTTGATCTGTTTAGTTCGCCGTTATTCAGTCGAGATTATTATTTTTGTAGTATATATTTTTAATTACTTAAGCGAAATTCTGTACTGCCTTCGCCATTTTAAGTAACATGTTAAATTATGTTATTGCTTAGATTTTTAGTCGCATTTTAAGTAATTTGCACAATTTACATTTGCTAACCATAAACAATGAAATATTCGTTGACACGTTTGGCTCAGTTTGTAGTGACCCTACTTGCTACGCCAGCGGTCGCGGGTTCGAGTCCCGCTGGGGGCACTCATTTGTGTGATGAGCACGAATGTTTGTACTCCAGTCATGGGTGTTTATATTTATAATATGTATGTTTTTAAAGTTATATATGTGTAGTGTATCAACTATCTGGTATCCATAATACAAGTCTCGTAGCTTACCATGGAACTAGATGGTGATGTGTGTTAATGTCCCAACATATTTATATTTATTATTCAAGACAAAAAATAAATTAAAAATATCACACACTTAAAGTCCTTGCTAGTACTTGCTCTTACTTTAAAAAAAAAGGCTATAACTAATAACTAAGTTACAAAAAAATCGAACCTATAACATTTGATATTCATTTTCGAATTCCCTAAGTAAATTTATTTAGAATTTCTGATATTGCACAAACTCGGTCACTTGATCGTTAACCTATAATATAACACTTGAAATATTTAATTAAAACACTAGATACAAAACAGATAAGACTAATATATAATCACTATAAAATAAATACCATGTTTAAATACATGTCTATGTAAATGAACAAATAATTATAAATTCAAATTTAAACATTTCTAACGCATAATTTATAGACTATTAGCGAAAGTTTTATATATATATATATATATATATATATATATATATATACAAAAAACTGGCATGATCCTGTGATTTTGCTCGTGTAGCTTATATATGCGTTGCCAAACCAATCCATACTAATATTATAACATGTGAAAATGTGTTTGTTTTTTTTGTTTGTTTGTTTGTGCTTCTTTCACATCGAAACACAATGACGGATTGGTATGATTTTTGGAGATAGTTGGAGGGCTAGAGAGTGACATAGGCTACATTTTACCGCGGGAGATTATCTTAGTCCCACGGGAAAACACGTTATAATACAACCCACAACAACTAATAATACCTATGTATATATACATACATATATAATATATAGTCGATCTATGCCAGACTAACTGCTAAAACTTACCTAGGGACGAACCCGAGCGAATCGAGGGTGAGTCGCTAGTACATTATAAGTCTTATTCTATATTCCTTAACATGATATTGCATATTTAGATGATATTTGATCGTTTTAGAGATAAGCGAGTTCGAACAAATAAAAATTATAGCTTACTATTAGCGTGGGAATTATAAAAAAAATATATTTGAATAAAATTAAAGAATATATTGGCGATTGATGTAAACATCGTTTTTTATATCTATATATAAAAAATAAATGTTCATTTATAAAATTTATATTTATATTATATTATAATATTGTATTGCGTACCCACAAAGGTTCCTGGCCAAAAAAACGCAAGATTTTTCTTTATATGATTGTTCCTATATCATCCATTCCTAGGAATACACCGAGTGAAGTCAGGATAAGTAGCTAGTGTTATATATAAAAACAAATAAATATTTGTCAGTTTGTGACGCATCCATTTTTAAATCAGTGATCTAATTTTGATGTAATTTTGTCATGTCGTTATGTCTATTAACGTTAAGATTTTTTTCTAAAATATTTTTTAAACATGGCATAAAGCTTTTTAAGTTGCATTTTTTTGATTATATCTACTGTCAATATTGATTATATTTTTCTTCTATACATATTATAAAATTCTAACTAAGTCGAATCTGTACATTAAATATTTTTTGGAAAATCTTATTGAAATAGACATTATTATCGATGCAGAGGCCGAATCTATAGTTTTTAGAATTTTTGTCTGTCTGTCTGTCTGTCTGTCTGTCTGTCTATCTGTCTGTCTGTCTGTCTGTTACCGCATCACAGAAAAACCACTGGAGGGATTTTGATGAAATTTGGTATGATGATAGCTGGGTATCCGGGTCAACATATAGGATACTTTTTACCGCAAGAAAATATCTCATTTCTGAAAAAAAATACAAAAACTGGTAGGTACAAAACCACGACGATACTATTTGTAAACAGTTTAGCAAGGTAACTTACAAAATATGGTAAAACCTATAAAAATAGCTTATCTTGAAAATCAAATTATCAAAAGCGCTATTTTATCCATTAAAATAGTTATTTTAATTAATATTTATTTATGTGTTATTTAGATATTCGACAATAGATGTCGCCATGTGTTTTTAAAATACATAGTTTTAATCCCAAAAAAATAATGTACAGATATGACCTTTTTTCGATTTTATTAGAATTACTACTAAATCACCCGTGGCTCCGCCCGTGTTTAAATTATCAGTAAAGCAAACTTTTTCGCTTCATAAATTAGTAACTATACATACAATAAAATTGTAACTAAGCCGAACCCGTAAATTCAATATTTTTTCGGAAAATCTTATTGAAATATTCATTATTAGCGATATAGAGCCCGAATCTATAGTTTTTAGAATTTCTTCTGTCTGTCTGTATGTGACCGCATCACAGAAAAACCACTAGAGGGATTTTTATGAAATTTGGTATGGTAATAGCAGGTTATCCGGGTCAACACATAGGATTCTTTTTACCGCAGGAAAATATCTCATTTCTGAGAAAAAATACAAAAACTGGTTAAAGTAAAAGCACGATGATGCTATTAATATTTTAGCAAGGTAACTTACTTATATATTATTTTAAAACTATTTAAAAAAACTTATCTTAAAAGAAATATTAACAGCGCTATTTTATTCATTAAAATAGTTATTTTAATGAAAATTTATTTATGTGTTATTTAGCTATTTGACAGTAGATGTCGCCATGTGTTTTTAAAATACGTAGTTTTATCCAAAAAAAAAAAAATGTACAGATATAACCTTTCTATTTCTACTAAATTACCCGCGGCCCTGCCCGTGCTTAAATTTTTAATAAAACAAACTTTTTGGCTTTATAAATTAGTAGGTAACATATTAGTAATATTTTGTTGGCCGAAACAACTTTTAAATGAGAATATTTGTAAATTTTTATTGTTTAGTAAATAATGTTAATGTTTTTTAATCTTTTAATGTAAAAATTGGGCAAATGTAAATCCAACTCGCGCATTTTAGGTTTCGTATAGCAAAATACTATGTTGTTTTTCTTACTTACGTGTTTTGTTAGGTTAACACTAAAATAAATACGAATAATATTTACGTTTCCACAATACCTACTCATTTTTTGCACCGTAAAAATAAGTTCAATTTATATTATTTTATAACATTTTATGGAAAACAAGTTTATGGTTGTTAGACTGCCAAAGCGGGTAACTAAAAATATTTCATATCTCAAAAACTATGAAAAAGTATTTTAGGAACTGTTATACCTCAACTTTTTCACTTTTTCTTGACACCTTTTCTTGGAAGGTAAAGGCTTAAAGGGCACAATAAAATGCTTACGACTTTAATCATATTAGCAGAGCCATATGAAATTAAAAAAATGTATTCGCTTAGAATTATTTACTTATTACACTTTCTTTTGAAAATCGTTTTGGAAAATATTACTAACTAGCGCTAATTAAGAAAAGTTATCATTATGTAATTGAAATAATCAGCTATATATTAAATTAATCTATAGTATAAATACTAATATTAGGTACTAATACTATTAGTAAAAAATGATTAAAATTAATTACGTAGTTTGAGAGTTTATCGTGAAAAACTAAAAAAACAAACAAAACAGAAGTATAGACATACATACATGTTATTGCTAAAACAAAAAGTTCAATTTAACGGAGGAACCTTTGTGGCATTGTCAACCTCTGCCATTATTTACCAATCTTGCGGTGCGCAATGAAAGTAATGTATAATGTAAGAGTATACTAATGTGTAAAAGCTAAGAATTTGGTTTTTGATCATCTGAACGCGGGCGGAGCCGCGGGAAATGCTAGTAATCTATACATATAATAAAATTCTAACTAAGTCAAATCTGTACCGTAAATATTTTTTGGAAAATCTTATTGAAATAGTCATAATTATCGATACAGAGGCCGAATCTATAGTTTTCAGAATTTTTGTCTGTCTGTCTGTGCCCGCATCACGAGGAAACCACTGGACAGATTTTGATGAAATTAGGTATGATGATAGCTGGTTATCCGGCTCAACATATAGGATACTTTTTACTACGGGAAATATCTCATCTCTGAGAAATCTATACTAAACGTTAAAACGTAACTAGGGACGAACCCTAGTGGAGCGAGGTGAGTCTCTAGTCAAATAAAATATATATTTTTTTTATATTGAGCCAATTTTCTTAACTTTTAACATATATCTTACATAATACTACGATGAAATGAAGCAATTACACTATAATCTTTACTAATAAAGCCGCGGGTAAAAGCCAGTTTTAAAATGATCATCCTTTTTCTTAGACCACACATGAAATGTCAACGTTTATAAAAAATAACAGCAAGGTCGCTGGTTTTATTAATAAACTATATATTAAGTAGGTAACTTACACAGAGTCCTATTCCATATTTATTCAATATAATTATTCCAGACATATGATAATTTATGATAAAACTTTCGTGTGCTTTAAAAATTCACGTTTTAAAAGGATCAGCTTTTAGCACTAATTTATGCTTTTTATTTATATAAGAAGATGTTCAAAATATCCATCCTTTAGGTTAAATTAAAACTTAACATATTACGAAACAATATTTAGATATGTATACCTAATAATCTATACATATAGTAAAATTCTAACTGAATTGAATCTGTACGTTAAATATTTTTTGGAAAATCTTATTGAAATAAACATTATTATTAATACAGAGGCCGAATCTATACTTTTTAGAATTTTTGTCTGTCTGTATTTCTGTCTGTCATATGTCTGTGACCGCATCACGAGAAATCATTAGACAAATTTCGATGAAAGGTATAATGATAGCTGGTTATCCGGGTTACCATATAGAACACTTTTTACTGCGGGAAAATGTCTCATCTCTGAGAAAACTATACTAAACGTTAAAACGTAACTAGGGGCAAACCCGAGCAGAGCGAGAGTGAGTCGCTAGTCTATAATATAAATAAATAAAGCTGAAATGTTTGTTACATATAAAATTCACTAAACTCTGAAACTACTAGTTCAATTTGAAAAATTATTTTTAATACAGCCTATTTATTGAGCAATATCTATTAGGCTTTAAATAAGAGCAAATATACATTGAAAAATTACACAGACAAAGCCGCGAAGAAACGCTAGTACAAACAAATGTAATAAAATATTATAAATAAATGTAATACAGTAATGATTAAAGGAATGATAAATGTTAATTTATTATATTAATATCTAGTATTCTAATTAGTTTGAGCACAGTGAAGTAGCCGTTGCACTTCTTGCATCAATAATTTAAATTTAATTTAACGCCTATAAAACCAGCCGTTATAAAATATTTTACGAGTTACTAACGACAGCGTTTATCAATTCAGGCCAAAAGACTCGTAAATCTTTTTAGAGTACAATCCAATATATGTACATTTCTAATGATATTTTTTTTATAAATATATAGTACTAGTGGCTCGGTTAAAATCAAAAACAAATCTATCCCACGGGAACCTACATTTTTCCGCGATAAAACTTAGTTTATGTGCTATTCCAGATTATTATCTATACCTGTGTCTAATTTCATCCAGATCCGTTCAGCCGTTCTTGTGTGATTGAGTAACAAACATTCATCCTAACATCTAAACTTTCACATTTATAATATTAGTATAGATTAGTGAGAGTAGAAGTCACAATATTGTACCTACATATTTTCTAAGAAATAGTTTATACAGACAATGAAACATATTTGTATCCGATCGATTGTCGATCTTGCATCTTGGCCGCTTGACCACGATACTTATGCCCAAGTTTAAGAAGTTATCTACAATATTTTGCGTGGAATAATTCGAACGAAAACCGCATGAAAACTTGAAAACATGCGTTTTCCCAGACATAAGACTAATCTAGATCGATTTTTCGCCCTCGAAAACCCCTACATACAAAATTTCACCCAAATCGTTAGAGCCGTTTCCGAGATCGCCGATATAAATAAATATAATAGTTATAATAACAAACAAGTTATAATAACAAATATACGCCCAGTGTAGAAAGACCATAATTATTATTGAAAATTTGAGGAAAACATATTTAAATAGAATTTACCTATCTATATATGTAAAATATAACTGTTTTCAAAAAAAAATATTGATGACCCTAAAGCTCGTCAATAGCTACTAAACACAAAGAACAGAAATCGGTTGACAAAAATAGGAAAAAAAGGTACTGAACTGTTTTGTCTTCACCTATTTATATATAGATACTAGCGACTCACCTTCGCTTCGCTTCGGGTTCGTCCCTAGATAAAAACAAATCTATCCCACGGGAACCATACATTTTTCCGGGATGATACATAGTCTATAGCTTTCCTTAGTTAACGGGCTATCTAATGCAATAAGAATTTTTCAAATCGGAATAGTAGTTCCTGAGATTAGCGCGTTCAACCAAACAAACAAACAAACAAACTCTTCAGCTTTATAATATTAGTATAGATTATGTATATTAATGGACATTTTTTATTAAGATATAATTTGTACATAACTGCAGCTTAGTATCTATGTATGTTTATAAACTTTTTTTACCTAAATACTGTTCACACTTATTGAATCCTGTATTTTCGGTTACCTTTAAGAATTACTTTAAGTGATATGACTTTTGCACATCTGTTTCATAGCTATTATACGAATTTGGCCAATACAGTGTTATAAATTAAAAAAATTATAACTTATCCACTATAATAATATCCCTTTTTCATAAACGTAGCATAAAATAATAAAAAAACGTATGAATAAATACATAAAAATAGAAATAACATAAAAAATTATAACAATACGTACTTGATCCTGCGGCTCCATCGCAAATCTCTGTTCCTGGTAACCATGGCAACCGAGAGAAAAAGTCAACAGCATCCAAATGTACACATCCGGCCCGGCCCATTTCCCGTGTAATCTATTTTTGAGTTTTGAATCATCCCTACGTACGCGGTCTATATTAAATGCCATGGCTCACATATACGTTGCATGGTCAGTTCTGCACACTTGTATTATCTGTTAAGTGGCATTATCTGGAAAGAAAAAAAATGAATTTTAATTCGTCGCTTTTTGGCTTTCGGTGTGCGCGCGCTTCGTAAAAACATGACTCTTAAATTTTTTTCCAAACACGTCAAAAGAAGTACGAGTATAACTTCAATAAATAAAAGTAATTTAAAAAAAAAACAAATATAACCATAGTAAGTCAAAAATTTAATGTTATTGCATATCATTGTCATTAATGTCGCGAGATACATTTTTATCTCTTTTTTTTAAATAGAATATTTATTATATAATATCAGCATTACGAAACGTGGGAATATTCTAAGAATATACTCTAAGCGAATTAAAATATGTTGTTAATATGGTATTTTGGTATAATTTTTAAATTTTTGAAATCATATGTATAATTTTATGGGTAGGTATTATCTGTGATAACTGTATAATAAACCTTTGAGACGTCTAAAACTGTAATCTCTCCCGTGACCATGATTGTTGTAAAGCATTCGAAACAGTAAATCCGCGAAAAAATCCGAAAAGATAGTTTTATGGAAAAACTTTTATAGCATATAACAAACAGTCACAAACTTTAACATTTCTTATATAAACAAAATAAATTCTAAATAAATATGTTGGGACATATAGTTCCATGGTAAGCTACGAGGCCTGTGTTATGGATACCAGATAGCTCACAAAATGAATGCCCCAAGCGGAATTCGAACCCGCGACCGTTGAAATAGCAATTAGGGTCACTACAAACTGAGCCAAACGTGTCGTCTAAATAACTTATATGAATAAAACATAAAGAAAATTTATAGCAGGCGCTTGAAACCGACTCTACTTTAAAATTAATGTAAGACAGGCAGTCTTAGTTTAAATTAAGCTAACGGATACATAAGTCAATATATCTCAACGGGCGGTAGACGGGCAATAAAAATTTATAATAAAAATATATACTTATTAGTAGTGAAACGTTTTATTAACATTTAAATGCATATATAATTATTTTCATTTAATGTAATAAAACCTACTTGAAGAGTTAATTCTAAAAGGTAGTGGTAGGCCAGTGGTAACAAGCTCGCTTGTGAATCCAAGTGAAGCGGGATCAAATCCTGGGTTTGAAATTTGATAAACCTTAGATATTTTCATGTGTAAAACAAGTGACAAATCATGTTGGAAAATAATGCGTATTTTCCAACATGATTTGTCACTTATTTTACAGTGGAGGAAAACATCGTGAGGAAACCTGAATGTCTGAGAAAACCTAGCAAGTTTTCGAAAGACGTGTGAAGTCCGCCCGCACTTGGTGAGAATGGTAGACTATGACCTGATCCCCCTCATATTAAAGGAAGGCTGACCATGAGAGACAGCCGTGGGACGTTAAAATGTGCTGAATATAAATGCCAATTTTTAAATATCGAGTATCTACCGCTCTACTAGTTTTTAGCAAAACCTATGGTCATTCCTATTATACTATCTATAACCTTGTCAAATTTCATCGAAACCTGTTTAGCTGCTTTAGCGAGAACATAATAGATGGACAGATTTACTTTAAAACTTAATTGTAATAGTATCTTAATTTTAATATATTATTAAACTAGCTTTTACCCGCGACTTCGTCCGCGTGGAATAGTGACTTTGCTCGTAGAGCTACCGGGCGGCGGCCGGCGCCCTCGCCATGCATCGAGCTGAGAGTGCGCTCACCCATAGTCCGCGTAAAGTTGAATATTATGTATTCGTACATTTTAAAAGTATATCTCCTAAGATATTCATTGAAATCAAATGATGTCAAGGGCAATTTTGTTCAAAATTAAATACTTGTGATGAATAATGTATATATTTGGATAAGGATTAATATCATCTTTATAAAAACACCTTCGGAAGTAATGCATTATTTTAGAACAAATTTGATTACCATAAAAAGGGTTATATTGAGTCAACCTTAAAAGATAAACATATGCTGTTGTGGACTTTTTTTTAGAACTTTTAAAGGGGAACTATTTCGTCATACACGATTTTTGCGTAACTTTAACCGTTTACGCAGCGCACGCAATGGAAGCTCTCAAAAGGAATCATTTTTTCCCGTTTTTGCAACATTTTTCATTTATGCTCCGCTCCTATTGGTCGTAGCGTGATGTTATATAGCCTAAAGCCTTCCTCGATAAATGGACTATCTAATACAAAAAGAATTTTTCAATTCCAACCAGTAGTTCCTGAGATTAGCGCGTTCAACCAAACAAACAAACAAATAAACAATCAAACAAACTCTTCAGCTTTATAATATTAGTATAGATGAGCAATCCTTGTATATATGTATGTATATACAAAATTTCGTGTATCTCGGAAACTGCTTTAACAATTTGGATCAAATTTTGTATTTAGATAAGGTTTTGCTTTTTAGTTTTTAGATGATAAGTAACTATGCTTTGTTAATCATCACTATATTAATTGATAGATTGAGTATGTCATTATTGCTATTGATCTTAAAGCTCTATCATCAAAATAGAAGAGTAAGAGAATGTTCTCTCCATCTTAAACTCTAAATATTTATTTAGAGTTTAAGTTATTTTGAGTTTAAGATGAAGGAATTTTCCTTACTTAGTAAGTATACATATATAATCTTTTGTACTACAGACTAAATACAGTACATCAATGAAAAATATAAAGCTAATATTATTTTGAAACAACTATGAAATTTAACTAAAACTTTACTTTTTGTTTACATCAATTAATTCGTTATGCACGTTTATAGCAATTTACTAACGATCATATCTAATAAATGTATTCATCATATCAATATATTTGACCTTAGGTTATGTTTTGATGTGTAATCAAAAAATATATATTATCAAGTTCAAAAAAGGAAGAGATTTGAGACAGTTTGAGTGTTTTATGCTACTCAATAATACGGAAGTCGTTAGTTATTAATAATAAAAAATACGTTTAGAACGTTTATACGTTGAAAATACGTTTTAACGTTTAGTATAGATTTCTCAGAGATGAGACATTTTCCCGCAGTAAAAAGTATTCTATATGTTGATCCGGATAACAAGCTATCATCATACCACATCAAAATCTGTCCAGTGGTTTTCTCATGATGCTGTCATAGACAGACAAAAATCCTAAAAACCATAGATTCAGCCTCTGTACCAATAATAATGACTATTTCAATAAAAATGTACAGATTCGACTCAGAATTTTATTATATGTATAGATAAATCTTCATAGAAATGAATATATCTTATAAAGAATATCTCATACAAATTAGAAAAATCCAATCAATGAGAAACGGACAGACTTTGAAAGTGATTTTCTATTCCGTGTAACTTGACGTTGAAAACAAACAATTTAAAAACAGTTTTCGTTTCCACGACTATAATATAAACGGCTGTTTTCTACAACGGTGGCGAGTGATTTCTGTCGCCTAGTGGGTGGGCCTGTTACAACTTATCCTGATTCTACCAGACTAAAATTTTGGCAGTGTGTTTCCATAAACATACTTAATATTTAAAATTCAAATAGTTTCACTATTGTAATATAAAATACTATTTTATGCAAATGTTTTAATTTGAGAACAAACATTGTATTTATTATTCATTTTATTTTAATTTCTATGTTAATTTTTATGTTATTTTTAGTTTATACTAATATAATATTTTATTCTTGTAAGGACATTAAGACACTGAATATTTTTTCAATTGAAATTTCCTAAGGGATGAAAATGGGTAAAAAGCCATGTTACTTATAATTTAAGAGCACCAGACTGTATTATCATTGAATTGTAAACAAATTTAATAAATCATTATTTCCATTTATCTACTATTCGTCACTTTTATCTGGAGTACGCTATCGCCATATTTCACAAATAGATCGACCACAATAATATGTCCCGCATCTGTCATAGCCATGTGGTTTCAAAGGAAGTTGTTATTAGTGGATGCGGCAATACTGTAATGAAAAATTTTTAATTTAACACTTAATTTTAATTTTTATAAGGAAATCTCATATAATCTCATACACTTTACGTTTACTTCATTTATGTATACGTATATATCTAAACGATATATAGAAATATCTAAACGAATAAAATAAAAATATATTAGAAAAGACATATTAATATGACAGTGTATATTTTTCAAAACTCATTAGTAATGAATACACTTCTTATGACTTTATTGATAATTAAGTTAAAAAAAGTTTAAATATTTTAAAATAGTACACTTAAATTTTTTATTTGACACCTTTAACGATACAAAAACACCAATTCACTTAAGTGTTTTAAAGTATAACTTTATCTAAAGGACATCTATCTATCACAAATCTTCTGTATTATTGGTAATACACCTAAGACATGTGGTTTTGTATCAAAGATATAGTCCAGACTGGATGTGACAATAACAATTTCGATCAATAAAAATTTTCGACGTATTTAAATTTAATTCATATAATCCTAAAAAATATAGGGCGCTGTTAAAAAACTTTGAAATTAAAAAAAAAAAACATTTCACTCAGACAAATCCGTGGTCAAAAAACAGTTTAAAAAAATCTTTTTCATTCAAAAATACGCTCAGGTCTCTTCCATAAACTTTACTACACACATGTGGTATCAACAAATATTATTTTAACGCTAACTTTTTATGATTTTTTTGTAATTGTGTACTTTAGTTAATTATCGTCTGTGGGCAAGATGGTGCCGCTTCCCATGAAGTTATGGTTTATATCTATTATATGAACTCATAGGGGTCCCCTTGTTTATTGTGGGTTTCATGGTAAGATGGAGCCATACTGCCAAATAGAAATGATGAACCGACAGATTTACATTTAAATATATTTGAGTTAACTTAAGTATATAATATTAGAGGTTTAGCAATACACAATACTTTCTTAAATTTTCGCAAATGTTTAATATCTATGCTACGAGTAATATTATAAAGAGGTAAATTTTGTGAATTTGTGAGTTTGTGAGGTTATAACGGGTAATCTCTGGATTTACTGAACCGATTTAGATAAAATTTGATAAGACGACAGTTTCAGACCCTGGGAAGGACATAGGATACTTCTTATCCCGGATATCATCCCTTAAAGGGGGTGAAAATGGGGATGAAAATTTGTATTGGGAAGCAAGCTAGGCACGAACCCGACAGAAGCAAGGGTGAGTCGCTAGTTTTAAATAAAGCTATCTCTGTGTATATGATTTTGTTAAGGTTTTATATTGGTTCGTTTGTTCCTGATGTTTCCAATGCTTCATAGTTAACATGTTCACAGGAGAGACTAAGGTTTTCAACGTCTCATAAGTCATAGTTACGACAAATTATCATGTCTACCTACAAAATTATACAATAATTTAATGAAAAAAAATTTTAAATTATAGCAAAGTATAGAAATCATATTATATTATGTAAATAAATGTTAAAATTTTCCTTCCTATTGTTTAACTATGTAGAAACATACCTACATGACTACCTGGAAGACCGGACTTTGCTTAAGGTTTTTTTTGTTTGTAAAATCGTGTTTTTTCGCAAAAGATATAAAAATTGCGTTTTTTTAGAAAATATCTATATAGATTAATCCCTCCCGGACAAATTCTAAGAAATCCGTGCGAATTTCCGAGAATTCAATTGTTATCTAGCACACCGGTGTGCTCGCGGTCCTCGAGGTGTTAACTTAAAAAGCAAACCCATATCTAAATAAAACTAAAATATCCGATTTGGATCAGATAGAGCTATTTTCGAGATACACGAAATAATTTATGTATACACTAACGACTCACCCTCGCTTTGGTCGGGTTCGTCCCTAGCTTGCTTCCCAATACAAACTTTCATCCCTATTTTCACTCCTTCAAGGAATGATTTTCGGAAAAAAAAGTATCCTATGTCCTTCCCAGGGTTTCAAACTATCTTCTTACCAAATTTCATCTAAATCGGTAGATCCAGAGATAGCCCCTACAACGTCACAAACTCATAAACTTTACCTCTTTATAATATTGTAGTATAGATACATAAATACAAGAATTGTTAATTGAATATTATAAAATACTAGCGACTCCATACTTACGTTTTAAGGTTTAGTATAGATTTCTCAGAGATGAGATATTTTCTCGAAGTAAAAATTATCCTATATATTGACCCGGATTACTAGTTATCATCATACCAAATTTCATCAAAATCCCTCCAGTAGTTTTCCCGTGATACGGTAACAGACAGACAGACAGACAAAAATTCTAAATACTATAGATTCGGCCTCTGTATCGATAATAATGACTATTTCAATAAGATTTTCCAAAAAATATTTAATGTATAGATTCGGTTTAGTTACAATTTCATTATATGTATAGATATATGTATAATATACATGTTCAATTAGTTTATACCTTAAGGTTTTCACGTCATTGAATGTACAAACAATAGTTAGCGAAGTCATGAATAAAACTCGCACAGTACCGATACCACATTAATTAACTATCAAAATTTCACAACCGAATGGTGCTCTATCATCGCCAATTAATTATTGCCTACAATTTGTTTTACGCCCCCGAATATTTGTACTAGCAATTTGTGGGCTATCACAAAAAGTGTCAAACGACACTGTCCCAAATAAGCTGTAAGCATTAACGTATGACTATAAAAAGTTTTAGCAATATTTTCGGTTCGATTTTAAGGATTTTGTATAAAAAATGTAAAAAAACATCATACAATTTATCATTCCTCGACATATTTTTCATCTATATTAATATTATAAAGAGGCTGAGTTTGTTTGTTTAAACGTGCTAATCTCAGGAATTACAAATTCGATTTGAAAAATTCTTTTTGCATTAGATAGCCCGTTTATTGAGGAAGGCTGTAGGGTAAATATTATGATATAATATATAGTCTGTTCATTCCATACTAACAGTTAAAACGTACCTATCCTTGCTAACCTAGCTTATCCTTACTTCGCCCGGGTTCGCCTCTACACAAACAAAAACAAATCTATCACACGGGAACCGTACATTTTTCCGAGATAAAAAGTAACCTATTTGTTATTCTGATGTATGAACTATATTACTGTAAAGTTTCATTAAAATCCAATCAGTAGCTTTTGTGTACTAAGCTGTATAATTTACCATAGTTTTTTAACTATCCCACGGGAACTCTTGAATTTTCCGGGATGAAAAGTATCTAAAATGTCGACCGAGGATATAAGGAATCACCATGCAAAATTTCCTTTAAATCGATCCAACAGTTTCGTACATTAGCCGGTAGAAATAGACAAGCAGACAGAGAAACAAAAAAATTGAAAAAAATCTGGATTTGTTCTATTAGTTTTTAGCATTTTTTTCTATGTACAGACATTCGACCTCTACAATTTTATTATATGTATAGATAAATAAAAATTTGGAAATGTTAGTGGAAGAAGTGTTTCTGATACTTAAAGAAGGTTAGGACAATATGAGGACCACCCAACGAGCGTGTATAAAGAGAACGATAGTAAAAACGATAAGGCACTATCTTCTGTCAGCTTAACCCGCAAGGAAAAAAAACGTGAAATTATATACGTATGTAAAATGTAAGTTACTTTGAAAACATATAGAAACAAGTGACTCACCCTTGCTTCGCTTCGGCTCCATCCCTAGACAAAAACAAATTTACCCCACGGGAACCGTACATTTTTCCGGGATGATATACATATATAGCCTATAGCCTATAGCCTTCCTCAGTTAACGGGCTATTTAATGCAAAAATATTTTTTTTAAATCGGATTAGTAGTTCCTAAGATAAGCGCGTTCAACCAAACAAACAAACAAACAAACTCTTCAGCTTTATAATATTAGTAGGTATATGTATGTAAAATGTAAGTTACTTTAAAAATATATAAAAATTGTATAAAAATATTTTAAGGGATTCTATTTAGGACATTTCTATCGTTAATTGCCTTTCTTTTCAATACTTTGAAGACATTAGGGCTTCAAGACGGCGGCATCTCGCTACGTTTTAGTTTTGTTTCCCATTCTCATCTATATTTGTAAGATCATTGAACTCAGCTCTCACAAATTCGACCACATGCGTATGTAATTTTTTTCATAATTTTTTTATTTGTTGTATTGAAATATTTTATGTACAAAGTAAACTGCTGTCATTTATTAATTAAAATTAGGAAAAAATATTATTTACTGATGATTATTATTTAACTGTTATATAGCTTGAAATATTTTTTAACCCTTTATATCGCCAGTCTTATGTGCGTATTCAGCCGTTTTTATCGTCCCACTGCTGGGCACGGGCCTCCCTTCAATACGAGGGGAATCAGGCCATAGTCCACCATGCTGGCCAAGTGCGGATTGGCGGACTTCACATGTCTTTCGAAAACTTCGTAGGTTCTTATAATTACAATCTTATAATCAAGCCAGTCTTATAATAACATTAAAATAAATATATAAACATAAAAATATAATAAGTTTGTTCCAAATACATATATCAATCAATCATTTTCCTCACCAAAATTTAAATTAAATATTTATTTTGCTTTAAAAGTCTAAATCGAGCAACAGAAGTGTCTTTGACCTAAGAAATGCATCATTACAGGTACTTGGCTAAATTAAACAATGTAACAGATTGCTTCACTTAACTCGCTGTTTTCGTAAGAGCTAAGTGAAATAAACTTTTGATAGAAATATTTATTTTTAAAGCGTACATTCTTGTACAATTGAGAAGTATGTTTAGACATACTCCTCAATTTCCTTTTAGCAGTGAGATGATTCTATATGAATACATGTACATGTACTTGCAATCCACCCTGTCTTCCCTTAAGCCCTCCGATACTCCTAATAATTTTGCTTTCGATATTATTTTAAATTCGTACTGCTAATGTTATACGTTACTTATATAAACTCAATTTTCTGCTTAATGCGAGAAAGAACAATCCAAAGCCCACCACGCTGGCTGGCAAGTTCGTGTTGGTAGACTTAACTCGTCTTTCAAAACTAGTAAGCGTATGCAGGTTTACTTACAATATTTTTTATTAGTATAAACGGTAATCATTAGAAATGACATTCACACATTGAAAGCTTAAAAGCTCAAAACACGGAATCTGAATGAGCTTTACTTGGTTTTCAAAGCAAATTCATTAATACCACTGCTTAGAAGATATGGTAGTAACAAGGTAAAATGTACTCTAATATGAAAAATTGTTCAATATTAACTGTTATGTATACATATAATAAAATTCTAAGTCGAATCTGTACATTAAATATTTTTTGGAAAATCTTATTGAAATAGTCATTATTATCGATCCAGCGGGCGAATTTGGAATTCTTGTCTGTCTGTCTGTCTGGGAACGCATGACGGGAAAACCATTGGACAGATTTTGATGAAATTTGGTATGATGATAGCTGGTTATCCGGGTCAACGTATAGAATACTTTTTACTACGGGTAAATATCTCATCTCTGAGAAATCTATACTAAATGGTAAAACGTAACGAGGAGCGAACCCAAGCGGTGCAAGAGTGAGTTGCTAGTCTGAAAGTATAATTTTTTAAATGCTCTAGTCTATTACGTTATAACTTTGCAAGAGTTTATAAGGTGCTCCTTTCTGGAATACACTTGAACTTTATTGCTTCTATTTGCGTACCAAATAACTAAGCAGCTTATACATTTAAAATTTAAATAAAATATATTATAAAATTCTAACTAAGTCAAATCTGTACATAAAATATTTTTTGGAAAATCTTATTGAAATAGACATTATTATCGATGCAGAGGCCGAATCGATAGTTTTTAGAATTTTTGTCTGTCTGTCTGTCTGTCTGTCTGTCTGTCTGTCTGTCTGTCTGTTACCGCATCACAGAAAAACCACTGTAGGGATTTTGATGAAATTTGGTATCATGCTAGCTGGTGATCCGGGTCAACATATAGGATACTTTTTACCGCGGGAAAATATCTAATTTCTGAGAAAAAACACAAAAACTGGTTGGAATAAAACCACGATGATACTATTTATAAATAGTTTAGCAAGGTAATTTACTAAATATGGTAAAAACTATTAAAAATAGCTTATCTTGAAGATCAAATTATCAATAGCGCTATTTTATTCATTGAAATAGTTATTTTAATTAATATTTATTTATGTGTATTTAGATACTCGACAATAGATGTCGCCATGTGTTTTTAAAATACGTAGTTTTAATTCCAAAAAAATGAATGTATGAATGTATGTAGAATTACCTACTACTAAATTACCCGCGGCCCCGCCCGTGTTGAAATTATCAATAAAGCAAACTTTTGATTTTATAAATGAGTAACTATACACATAATAAAATTGTAACTAAGCCGAATCTGTACATTCAATATTCTTCGGAAAATCTTATTGAAATATTCATTATTAGCGATATAGAGGCCGAATCTATAGTTTTTAGAATTTTTGTCTGTCTGTCTGTATGTAACCGCATCACAGCAAAACCAATGGAGGGATTTTGATGAAATTTTGTATGGTGATAGAAGGTTATCCGGGTCAATGCATAGCAATGCAATTAACATTTTAGCAAGGTAACTTAATATGTTAATACTATTAAAAAAATCTTATCTTAAAAGAAATATCAATAGCGCTATTTTATTCATTAAAATAGTTATTTTGATGAAAATTTATTTATGTGTTATTTAGATATTTGACAATAGATGTCGCCATGTGTTTTGAAAATACGTAGTTTTAATCCAAAAAAACTTTTGACCTTTCTATGACTTTATTAGATTTACTACTAAATTACCCGCGGCCCCCCGAGTATTCAAATTATCAATAAAACAAACTTTTTGGCTTTATAATTTAGTAACATATAAGTAATATTTTGTTGGTCGAAACAATTTTCAAATGAAAATATTTGTAAATTTTTATTGTTTAGTAAATAATGTTAATATATATATTTTTTATCTTTTAATGTAAAAATTTTCGTATAGCAATATTCTGTGTTGTTTTCCGTACTTACGTGTTTTGTTAGGTTAACACTAAAATAAATACATATAATATCATTTTGTCATCATATAATATCATTTTGTCAACCATAAAAATAAGTAGAAAAAAAGTTTATGCCTGTTAAACTGACAAAGTGGATAACTAAAAATATTCCATATCTCAAAAACTTTGCAAAAGTATTTTAGGAACTGTTATACCTCAATTTATTCAGTTTTTTTTTTGACACCATTTCTTGGAAGGTAAAGGCTTAAAGGGCATAATAAAATTCTTACGACTTTAATCACATTAGCCGAGCCATATGAAATAATAAAAAGCATTTGCTTAGAATTATTTACTTATTACACTTTCTTTTGAAAATCGATTTGGAAAATATTACTAACTAGCGCTAACCAATCCCTGTTTTGCGACAAATTAACATTAAGAAAAGTTATCATTATGTAATTTAAATAATCAGCTAAATATTAAATTAATCAATAGCTATCTATTAGTAAAAAATAATTCAAATTAATTCCGTAGTTTGAGAGTTTATTAGCCAAAACTAAACAAACAAAACAGAAGTATAGATACACATAAATGTTATTGCTAAAACAAAAAGTGCAATATTACTAAATCAAATATGAGATTAACGGAAGGACCTTTGTGGCATTTTCAATCACTGCCATTATTTACCAATCATGCGGTGCGCAATGAAAGTGGTATAGGTATGTAAGAGTATAATAATGTGTAAAGTCTAAGAATTTGGTTTTTGATAATCTGAACGCGGGCGGAGCCGCGGGAAATGCTAGTTTAAAATATTTATGAAATAGTTTAGTGAAGTATTATGAAACTAATGTACGTACAGCACAATGTTTTAATTTTTTATATAAATTTTTCTATGTGTCTGCTCTACAGGAAGGAGATTCGATTATAGGTTAAGGTAATTTTTTTATCTTTTAATGATTTTTTCATATAAGTCGGACCTTTAATATCGTCATTCAATTTAATTCATACTAATATTATAAATGCGTTTGTCTGTTACCTTTTTTACCTTTTGATTTAAATGAAATTTGGTATGTATTTAAATGAAGTTTGAGACGAAACTCGACGAAACGACTTTGAAGAGAAGAGAGAGAAAGGATATAGGATAGTTTTTATCCCGGAAATCATCCTTTAAGGGGATGAAAAGAGGGATGGAATTTTGTATGGGGATTCGATCATTTCTCAGGTAAGGGATATAAAACTCATCAAACCTATATATATATATATATATATATATATATATATATATATATATATATATATATATATATATATATATATAGCATATCTATACCATACTAAGCATCAAAATGTACCTAGTATAGCAAAAACCAAGTGAAAAAAGGAGAGTCTCTATCTAGAGTGAGTAGTTACTCTATGGAATCTTTATTCCATTTCGCGAGGCAAAAATAGAAGAACACCTAATTACTTATAGCTAAATTGTAATAAATACAAAAAATAGTTCAAATGTAATGTTTGAATTCACTCAAGATTACATGTTGGCTATATGTAGAGAAAAATAATTACTTTTAGTTTGCTTACAGTTTTATTTGCGGATGTATCTCGCGTGTGTTATTTTGAATTTTTGACTCATCCTTCTTTTAAATACAACGCTTTATGTACTGAGGCCTCATATTTTTGTGACGTGATCTATGAAATCACAACCGAATTAAGAATAAAAAAAAATATTTCTAAACAATATGAAATAATATAAATAAAAACTTACCCAATTCTAAGATCGTACGTAAAAATATCACACAAAGAAGTTATTAAGATATCATAGCGTATTAGGCACGGGCCGGCGTCGCGACGTGACTGGTTCAACTGGACGCACATTCAGATGAATACTGTTGCGTATATTTTTAGAATACGCCCCCTGTGCATCAAGAATAGAGGGTTAACACGTGGTTTTTGAGGGTGAAAAATCATACGACAAATGTAGAAATAGTCCCGGTATAGTTGACTTTTTACAGCGGAAGCGGAAATAATCTTTGAAAAATTGTATTTTGTTTTATATAAAGCATTATAATTTAAAACTGTACATTAGTCTGATTGGTTTCATTTAAATAAATATACATATAATTAAAAATAATATATAAATTAATTATTTATCATTTAGAAAGTATAAAATTCGTCTAGAATGACTCACGTCTACATATACATAGAAAACGTGGTATCTAAATATACCGTGTTTAAAAATGTAAACAAAATCTCCGAATACTTTTTAATTTAATGATAGTATATCTTGATAGTACATTTAATTTTATTATGAAAGCTTCGAGAAAAAGCTCAAAAGCTTTTTAAAGAAAGATATTTCGTATTTGGTATTCTTTTGAAATATAGGACATTGTCACTCATCGTTTTGTTTTAAAAGTTATTTTAGTATAACTCAACGTTATGTTAATTTAAAATATTTAACTCGTGTATCTATTTAAATATTTAATTAGCACATTAAAGTTATATGGATCGAATCGCTGATAAATTGCCTTAAATTCGAATTAAATTTAGTTTTTTATAATGAGATGGATACAGTTATAGACGAGAACTATCGGAACTTATAAAAATACTAATAATAGAGGGCAGTGGGACACATTCGAAAATATTCGAGACGGTAGAGAATAAAACTTTTATTACATTGTTTCAATGAAACTACGTTGTTTTGTTTACTTATGTACCGCGGTTAGAATAATTAACCAGGATGTAATACTATTAACCATTGGCATAACCAGTTTTCATAAAGAGTAACCGATATCTATACATATAAAAAAATTCTAACTAAGTCAAATCTGTACATTAAATATTTTTTGGAAAATCTTATTGAAATAGTCACTATTATCGATACAGAGGCCGAATTTATAATTTTTAGAATTTTTGTCTGTCTGTCTGTATGTCTGTTACCGCATCACGAGTAAACTACCTACTGGACAGATTTTGATGGGTATGATGATGGCTGGTTATTCGGGTCAACATATAGGATACTTTTACTATTAGAAAACATCTCATTTCTGAGAAATCTATACTAAACGTTAAAACGTATTTAGGGACGAACCTGAGCAAAGCAAGTTTAAGTCGCTAGTGTTATTATAAAAACCAAAACAAATATTATTTTTATAAAATAAGCCTGATTGAGATTTGTATAAACAAAAACAGAAGCTTAATCATTTATTTTCTTATTTATATTATCTTAATTAATTGATGAATCTCCATACATACTTTCATCTCCCATTTTTACCATTTATAAATTCTTCCTTATAAGTTATTTTAAATTCAATTATGCAAGGTTTCATGATTTTTAATCCAATAGTTAAATTTGTGCCTAAATACGAGTACTAATGTTTTATTTAATAAGAGTCAACAATTAATTGTAGTGTTTTATGAAATTATTTTAAGAGATTTGAATATAACAATAATTTGGATATTATAGATATTGGTAAGATATTAGACTTATTTCTAGCATTTTAACGCAAAATATAATGACAAGTGAAATATTAAATTATAAAGCTTACCAGCCAATTTAAGGAGTCTGCCAGGTAAATAAAACTATCTGCATAACCCATACAAATATTTAACTTTTTGTAATCATAAGCGGGTTTGAACAATTAATCATCGAGTACTGCATCATTTCTTGGCTACTGAGCTAACGCGGTCATATATTATTAACAAAAAAATAAAAATAACAGACTAAAATAATCAATTAGAAATAAAGGGAACTGCTAAAAAACTATACCACATAATAAAAACTACATCCGATAAAATATAAACGGGATACAGTCGTTAATTTACATACGTTCCCATGGTAATGAGTCATTGTAAAAAATTTCAGCAACTAATGATTCATTCAAAACATGTCCTCACATGCTTGAAAAGTTGTGAAATAGCAATTATGAAACAAACATATATAAGAACTTTATAATTAGTATTTATAAAATTAACGAATGTATTCAAATAGATTTTATAAAGAATTTTATTCTGAATTTTGTATAAATAACTAACAACTCAAGGTCCCCATACAAACTTTCATCCCCATTTCCACCCCCTTAAGGGATGTTTTCCGGGATAAAAACTATCCTATGTCCTTTCCATGGTCTTAAACTATCTTCTTACCAAATTTCATCTATTTTCAATTTCGGAGCTTATTCGGTACAAACAAACAAACAAAAAAATCTTTCCTCTTTATAATATTAGTATAGATAAATAATGTAACATCATTTTGTTGAAACAAATAAAATACGTTGAAAATGCAATATCATAATATATTTTTTGCGGATGAAAACAAGAAAGAGATTTCTCAAAGTCCATATACTATTTCATTTCAAGAATAATTAACATCGCAATAAGAATGTGAGTTTTTAGTTAAAAATTACATATTACATAGTCTACACATACCAAGTTTGAGTCCTTATTTATATGTATGTGAATATATTGCCTTTGGGAGTAAATTATAATGTACACTAGCGCCTCACCCTCGTTTCGCTCGGGTTCACCTCTAGACAAACAAAAACAAATCTATCCCACGGGAACTTAATTTGCTAATAATATATTGTTTTCTATTACAGTCCCACTGCTGGGCACAAGCCTATTCTCAATGCGTGGGAGATTACGCTATGGTCCACCACAGGCTTAATTAGGGTTGGCAGAATTCACTTTTGTATACTAGTTAAGTTTTCTCAGATATGTGAGCTTCCTCACTATTTATTCATAGCATTGACACCATGTTGAAAAAAATTAACACATGAAAATATCGAAGGTAAGAGGACCCGGATTTGAACCCACTACACTTGATTATTCAAATGAAAGCGTTACCATTTGGCTTTTTAATTATTTAACTACTAGCGACTCACCCTAGCTTCGCTTCGGGTTCGTCTCTAGACAAAAAGAAATCTATTCCACGGAAACCGTACAGTTTTCTGGGATGATATATAGCCTATAGCCTTCCTCAGTTAACGGGCTATCCAATGCAAAAGGAATTTTCAAATCGGATTAGTAGTTCCTGAGATTGGCGCGTTCAACCAAACAAACAAATAAACAAACAAACAAACAAACTTTTCAGCTTTATAATATTAGTGTAGATTTAGTCTTAATGTTAAACAAGATTAAAATAATAACATAAATAGCCATCTATTTTAAATCTTGATATACTTGGAAAATTAAAAAACATACAAAACTGTAATGTCTGCTCTCACTTTTTGCATGCTTTCGTCTCGCTAAATTTGCACATAATTTTTTTTTCTCTTCGCCGAGGTTTTAAACAAAAAGTGACTTTATAAACCGACAATATGGTGCAAATTTAATTTCCGTTATGATTTCCAGTGAAAATTCAACTCTATGCTATGTAGAGTAGTTATAAGATTTCGTTGGTGCGAAGATGTTAAGTAAAGTATTTTGTTAGTTCTTTTTAAAGTATTTAATTCAGTATCCGGATATAGAAAGAAAAATAACTTTTTAGTTTATAATTATTGTGGCATTTATAGCTATCGTGTTACTTTGAGATATTTCAATGTAACTGGTAGTATTTACTGTGCTGGAGTTAGCGGATTCGATTTTCGAATAGAAAGAATTTTTATATTAACCAAACAAATGATTAAGCCGATATTTTTAATATCAATTATATGAGATGATAATACAGAGAAAGGATAAATTAATAGAATTGTTTCAAGATTCTGTCTTCTTCCTACCCATAAAGAAAGGTGTAACTACACTTTACTTTTCCTATGGAATAACATACTTTTTAGGGTTCCGTACCCGAAAGTTGCCAACGAAACCCTATTACTAAGGCTCCGCTGTCCATCCGTCCGTCTGTCAGAGGACTGTATCTCATGAACCGTAATAGATAAAGAGTTGAAATTTTCACAGAGTATGTATTCCTATTGCTGCTATAATAACAAATAATGAAATAAATAAAAATAGAAGAAACATTTTTTTTAACGTTCGTGATCGATTATCGAAGTTCATATACGAGTACTACATACATAGAGTAAAAGTCATATTAATAAAAAGTGCTTGTACGATGGTACGGAACCCTCCGTGTGCGAATTCAACTCGCACATAGCCGATTTTTTATTCATTTCAATTCTCAAATATACCTAATATGTGAACGGATAAAATATTACATAACTAAATGACTACTTTACCAAAAATTTTCCATGATTTTTACCATAAGAATATAATAATATAAACTTTTAGCTTAATACTTTCTTAGATTTACGCGAATATTTGACATTTTAAATAAAACTATCTTTTCGGATTATTTCGCGGATTTATTTTGATTTTTGGTTCCCGACGTTTCGATTGCTTTACAGCAATCATGGTCACGGGAGAGACTAAGGTGTTAGATGTCTCAAAGGTATTATATAGTTGTTACAGACAGCCTACCCACAAATAACAAAATGAATTCAAAAAACTTGAAAATTGGCACCAAAGTACCTTACAATATTTGTTAATTTTAATTTTAAAACATTTTTATAATTTTAATTACTTTTATATTTATATAATTTCATATTATTTATATAATTATAGTTTTATTATTATAATTATTACAATTTTTTAGAAAATTTTTATTGATTAATAATCTATATTTAGTGTTGCCATTATTATATTTATAACTATAAAGAAAAAATAAATTATTAATTATTTAAGCCACATTATTATTCTGTGTAATTTAAATTACACAGAATAATAATGTGGCTTAAATAATTAATAATTTATTTTTTCTTTATAGTTATAAATATAATAATGGCAACACTAAATATAGATTATTAATCAATAAAAATTTTCTAAAAAATTGTAATAATTATAATAATAAAACTATAATTATATAAATAATATGAAATTATATAAATATAAAAGTAATTAAAATTATAAAAATGTTTTAAAATTAAAATTAACAAATATTGTAAGGTACTTTGGTGCCAATTTTCAAGTTTTTTGAATTCATTTTGTTATTTGTGGGTAGGCTGTCTGTAACAACTATATAATACCTTTGAGACATCTAACACCTTAGTCTCTCCCGTGACCATGATTGCTGTAAAGCAATCGAAACGTCGGGAACCAAAAATCAAAATAAATCCGCGAAATAATCCGAAAAGATAGTTTTATTTAAAACTTTTAGCTTTTTATTCAATCCTTTTATAAAAGCAAATCTAATAAGTAAATCTCTATTTCTAAAAATCTCAATTGAGTTCTTAAAAAGTACTTTGAAATTTAGGTAGAGTATGTTGGTTTTGACGCTATATATAATGAAACCTGCATGTCTGAGAAAACCTAGCAAGTTTTCGAAAGACATGTGAAGTCTGCCAGCCCGCACTTGGCCAGCGTGGTGGACTATGGCCTGATCTCCCTCGTATTGAAGGGAGGCCCGTGCCCAGCAGTGGGATGTTAAAAAGGGCTGAATACATACATAAACATATAATGACAAAATGAATTTCGATGAAATTTATAATGAACTAGTCCATCCAAGATTAAAGTAGGCTGCTATCTATTGATATATATGTATACGTAAGTACAAGGAGTCTAGTGTATTTATAAATAATATATTATTCCTAAGTGAAACCACAGGTAAAAGCTAGTCTCGTAAATCTTAGAAAGTACAAATTAAACTCCAAAGTAAGATATATATTTGAACAGCTGTAGGACTTAGGGTGCTAAAAATAACGCAGACAGTTATGCTGTTTAGATGCATCCGAATGTACGAACTTGGGTTCATGCTAACGTCCTGTTCAAAATTTATTTATTAACTAATATTTACCCGTGATTCTACTCACATGGTAGATATGTGGATAAAATAATCTATATGTTAATTATAGTTACACTCAAATCCGTTAAGTTCTTACAATGTAAAGAAGTAAAATCCATGACGAAACAAGTAACTTAGCCCCGCTTCGTTTTAGTGTGTCCCTATATGCCTAAACTGTTAAAGTAAACGGCTAGCATGTACGGCTGCACATCCGGAAGTTCTGAATTCGTGTTCTGGGTCGGGCCAAGTTTAGTTATTGAATCTTTCTGTATCTATATCTTAGTCTCAGTAACAGCCCGGAGTTGGGAAGTTGGCGGTGCTTCACCCCCGTGCCTCGGATAGCACGTAAAGCCGCCGGTCCTGCACCTTAAATCTCACCGGTCGTGTTTAGTAGTTGTCCCATCAGAATATGAGAGTGACAGGAATAGAGAGTGCACTTGTGTCACATTTGTATAATATCTCCTGCGCAGTTGGTTAGCCTCAATGAGATTGGCCGCCGTGGCCGGAATCGATCAAGAACACATTACATTATATGCCTAAACATAGCCTATGTGTTACTTTAGACTATAGTCTATCTGTACTAAATTTCATCGAAATCTGTCCAGCTCTTTCTAGTTCGAAGAAGTAACAAACGTTCATCTATCCTGGAGTAATTCATAGGCTATTATTAGGGATGCACCCGAGCGGAGCCAGGGTAAATCACTAGTATTTGTAAAATATATGTAAGAAGCTAGCAGTAAATAAATGAAAGCTAAACATAAATATATTTTAGGAAACGGTAGCCCACTGGTAACATGCTTGCTTGACAAACCATGTGAAGAACGTTCAAATCACGCGTCTCTCACCTCTGATATTTTCATATGTGAGTCCTTGTCCGTCCATTTTCCGAAAGAAAACATCGTGAGGGAACCTGCATATTTGTGATAACCTAGCAAGTTCAAAAGACGTGTAAATTCCGCCAAACAGCACTTACTCAGTATGGTGGGTTACGTCTCGTACTGAAGGGTGGCCTATGTCCAGCAGTGGGACGTTAAAAAGGTTAAATATAAAGATATTAAAAAAAAGGCAAAAAAATACTTAGTGGTATAGACGTCTCTAAAATGAACATTTGCTGAATAAACTATTTTATAGCATTTATTTGATACGAATATTATATTTTTCGCATTGCATTAAGTTTTCATAAAGCTTTCGCGTAAAAAGTTTTTATTGTATCCGACGAAAGTTTGCACGTAAATCTTATTATTATATAAAAATAATGAATGGATTTTGATATAATTTTGCTTTGATAAATCACACTGCTATTATAAATATGATATTTGTATAATAATGTGTATGTATAATACTCCTGCCAGCTTAAATGGATGTGCAGAATTTGATGAAATTTTATTCACAGATAGTCTATAATATAAACACAAAGGGCTTACAGATATGCACCCAAGTCTAGTATTAATATTATAATAGCACACACAATTCTCATGAGATAATATTTTTGGAATTTTCTTTTTAAGATGCTATCGCGAAACAAAGTAGTACTTAAAAAATCCAAACACGCTACAACTGTATGAACAATCAGATATATTCTGATTATTGTATTATATTGATAGTTAGTGTTTTTCCGCAGCTTCAATCGAACTATATATTTCTCTATATCTCTACTAGCGACTCACCCTCGCTTCGCTCGGGTTCGTCCCTAGCTTGGATATAGTATGTTATTCTTAAGAGATAGACATATGCCATCGTGGACTTTTTTGTAGACCTATTTAAGGTTTACAATACTATAGTACATTATTTCAATCTATCTCGTAGGGTTCAGCCAGCATTTGTAGTGTAAGCACAAAAAAATGTGTTTATTTACGACATCACATTAGAAACCTCTAAAATTATCAGTGTTTCTCTACTATATTATGCATACTAGCATTTCCCGCGGCTCCGCCCGCGTTCAGATGATCAAAAACCAAATTCTTAGGTTTTACACATTAGTATACTCTTACATTATACATTACTTTCATTGCGCACCGCAAGATTGGTAAATAATGGCAGAGGTTGACAATGCCACAAAGGTTCCTCCGTTAAATTGAACTTTTTGTTTTAGCAATAACATTTATGTATGTCTATACTTCTGTTTTGTTTGTTTTTTTAGTTTTTCACGATAAACTCTCAAACTACGTAATTAATTTTAATCATTTTTTACTAATAGTATTAGTACCTAATATTAGTATTTATACTATAGATTAATTTAATATATAGCTGATTATTTCAATTACATAATGATAACTTTTCTTAATTAGCGCTAGTTAGTAATATTTTCCAAAACGATTTTCAAAAGAAAGTGTAATAAGTAAATAATTCTAAGCGAATACATTTTTTTAATTTCATATGGCTCTGCTAATATGATTAAAGTCGTAAGCATTTTATTGTGCCCTTTAAGCCTTTACCTTCCAAGAAAAGGTGTCAAGAAAAAGTGAAAAAGTTGAGGTATAACAGTTCCTAAAATACTTTTTCATAGTTTTTGAGATATGAAATATTTTTAGTTACCCGCTTTGGCAGTCTAACAGCCATAAACTTGTTTTCCATAAAATGTTATAAAATAATATAAATTGAACTTATTTTTACGGTGCAAAAAATGAGTAGGTATTGTGGAAACGTAAATATTATTCGTATTTGTTTTAGTGTTAACCTAACAAAACACGTAAGTAAGAAAAACAACATAGTATTTTGCTATACGAAACCTAAAATGCGCGAGTTGGATTTACATTTGCCCAAATTTTACATTAAAAGATTAAAAAACATTAACATTATTTACTAAACAATAAAAATTTCCAAATATTCTCATTTAAAAGTTGTTTCGGCCAACAAAATATTACTAATATGTTACCTACTAATTTATAAAGCCAAAAAGTTTGTTTTATTAAAAATTTAAGCACGGGCAGGGCCGCGGGTAATTTAGTAGAAATAGAAAGGTTATATCTGTACATTTTTTTTTTTTTTGGATAAAACTACGTATTTTAAAAACACATGGCGACATCTATTGTCGAATATCTAAATAACACATAAATAAATATTAATTAAAATAACTATTTTAATTGATAAAATAGCGCTTTTGATAATTTGATTTTCAAGATAAGCTATTTTTATAGGTTTTACCATATTTTGTAAGTTACCTTGCTAAACTGTTTACAAATAGTATCGTCGTGGTTTTGTACCTACCAGTTTTTGTATTTTTTTTTCAGAAATGAGATATTTTCTTGCGGTAAAAAGTATCCTATATGTTGACCCGGATACCCAGCTATCATCATACCAAATTTCATCAAAATCCCTCCAGTGGTTTTTCTGTGATGCGGTAACAGACAGACAGACAGACAGACAGACAGACAGACAGACAGACAGACAGACAAAAATTCTAAAAACTATAGATTCGGCCTCTGCATCGATAATAATGTCTATTTCAATAAGATTTTCCAAAAAATATTTAATGTACAGATTCGACTTAGTTAGAATTTTATAATATGTATAGATAGATAAACCTTCCTCTTGAATCACTCTATCTATTAAAGAAAACCGCATCAAAATCCGTTGCATAGTTTTAAAGATCTAAGCATATATGGGAACAGAAAGACAGCGTTAAGCGACTTTGTTTTATACTATGTATTGATAAAGCTTCATCAAAATCCGTTCAGTAATTTTTGCGTTAAATAGTAACAAACATACATCCATCCTCACAAACTTTTGCGGTTATAATATTAGTAGGATAAAGAATAGGCCATCAAAATTAATATTCATTATAATTAGTAAAATCTCGCTTCAAATGAAAAGATAACATCTTATACAAATACACCGCTATAAAAGTGACATGACATATAAAATCTATTGCAGTTAAAAAGATATTTATTATCTTACATTATGTATGTTTAAGCAATTATAGCTCTGGTTTATTGTGTTTTTGTCACTAAGAAAAGTGAATATCTAAATATGGCATCTTCGTTTTTAGAATGTACGTAGGAATAACGGATTTCAATTTTTATCCTTATGACGACATGTTTGGTTTAGTTTGTAGTGACCCTACTTGCTGTGCCAGCGGTCGCGAGTTCGAGTCCCGCTGGGGGCATTCATTTGTGTGATGAACACGAATGTTTGTATTCCAGTCATTGATGTTTATATTTATAATATGTATGTATTTAACGTTATATATGTGTAGTGTATCAACTATCTGGTATCCATAAGATAAGCCTCGTAGCTTACCATGGAACTAGATGGTGCTGTGTTAATGTCCCAATATATTTATTTATTTAAGATAAATAAATAAATAAATATGTTGCTATGTAGAATTACGAAATCCACACTAATATATAAATGTAAATGTAACTCTATCTGTTATCTATTTACGCTTAAAGCACTGAACAGATTTCGATGAAATTTGGCAAAAACATAAATTGGGGAATGCCGTAGATTACCTTTGATCCCCGTCCACCACCAGACGTACGAAGTAGCGGGCAACAACTAGATATATGAAATTTTATGCTAAATTATGTTTTAAGTAGAATAAGAGAAGAGTGTTACAATTATTATCGCTATAATCATTAAAATTATTATTGTTTTTTTATATTAATAGTGGATAATTTTACAAAATAAAATTGATTTGTCCGTTTGTATACCTTACAAATGAAAAATACACAATTTACTTACACTTTTTTGTATACTAATAATATCTGAAAATTCTTTCACTAATAACAAGGACAATTTTTTCCAAAAAAAAAATTGAGTTTATTGTCAGTAATCATAATAACTTTAATTGAAGTCCGAAGAAACTAGCCGCTGAGTTGGGCGTGCGATTTCTAAACGTAGAAACGCGGTCGATTGAATTGAATTGAATAAATATTATTAATCAACGCTAAAGTATGAATGTAGATAGAAAAGGCATCTATACTAATATTGTAAAGAATTTGTTAGTTTGTTTGAACGCACTAATCTTAGGAACTACTAATCCGATTTTAAAAATTCTTTTTGCTTTAGATAGCCCTTTTTTTGAGAAAAGCTATAGCCTATATATCATATAATATATAGTCTTATCTGTTCCATACTTACCGTTAAAACGTACTTACGTAGTATTAAATAACAACATAACTGCATAAAATACTGTTTAAGCCACTTCCATTTTTGAAATAGTTATGTGAAATTTAACTAACCTGTTGACATATTCGTATAATTTATTGTACACGGTCGTACACATATTTAATTTTCTTAATAGAAAAAGTAATAAAAACCCTTTTTACTTGAATAAGTATTATAATTGTATACCTATAGAGCTAGAAAGAGCTATAACTGTTTGTAGATCGCAGGTTTGATTCCCGTTTAGGATATTTCGGATATCTTAAGTAAAATAATTATGTTTGTTCTTTACACCTTCCTTCATACAACAAAACTACATATCAAAGTGATTTTTGTATATATATATATATATATATATATATATATATATATATATATATATGTATATATATATACATAGCTTATGAGACGCCAACCAATGAAAACTTTTAATTCACGTAGATTTATTCTCAAACTTGAGCGAAGTAAGGTGGAGTCCCTAGTCTATACAGATAAATAAAATTGAAGTGTCTCTTTGTAATGTCAAAATAACAGCTTTTCACTAAATGCATATGGAATTATATACGGTATTTTAAAGAAAAATACAATTTTTGAAATTTTTGTCTGTCTGTCTGTCTGTTTGTTCCGGCTAATCTCCGAAACGGCTGGGCGGATTTTGACGTAACTTTCACTGGCAGATAGTCGATGTTATAAGGAGTAACTTAGGCTACTTACGAGTATATATACTCGTATATATTTTATATATAGGTATTTCATAAAACGCCGGTACTTCACACGTTGACGGTAACATTATAAAAATAAAATCAGTTTGCTTTAAACATATTTTTTCTCAGACAATAAAATGTTATGAGAATAATTTACCCGCAGGAAACAGGTTGATTCCTTATCGATATCTGTATACATACTTGTACATGTTTTTGTTCTACGAGATATGTAATAAAGATATGTTTGTAAGACTTTTTGATGATAGCTGGCAGAATATATCTGACTGGCATAACGATGCTGGATGTCCCTGGTTCGATTTTCGTGTGAGATAATTTGTCTTGACCTAAAGCGCTGTGTCATTTTAAAGATTTGTCATTTTTTCTCTCTGTATAATAAATGGGTCCCTTAGGGTATTACTCGTTAGTTATTTTCTCAATTTATATTTTGTCTTTAAAACTATTTAGTATCCACTTTACGTATATTACAAGTAACGCCGCCGGCAGCACTTGTTTTTGAGTAAATAAAAAAAAATAACCCAAGTTATACCAGACGTGTGAAAAAATAAAAAAAATATATAACATTTTGCACAATATTCTTAACAAATTATACTGTTTCGTTAAATACGGTAGTTATATTTAAAATACTTAAGTAGTTAAGTTAAAATTTTAGTAAAGCAATAATTTATGGTATTATTGGCAATATGTAATTATTATATGAAGGACTCTTAAATGTGAAGATTGAGGGTTTGGCAACGGAATGTGGCAAAATGTAGGTACAAATTAATTTTGTAGGATTTTACAGTAAAAAAAGAAATTTTGAAGAAAAATGCTCTTTTAACTAAGTGCGGTGCGGCACAAGTGTACTCTATTCCTCTGAAAGTTAGGTTTTACGAATATTCGATATAACCGATGAGAGATAAGGCATATGACCTACAGCTTAACGTGTCCAGTGTAGCATAGGGTGTACAATTACATACTGATAACTTTCTCACTTCGGACAAGTACTGAGTAGGTATTTCAAGAAGGAAAAAGTCTGTACTTATTTTGGCTTAACCCGAGATTTGAACTGAAAACTATACAATCAGTAGCTGTAACACCGACTGGGTATCCAGGCAGAGCGTCACGCTGTTATCCTATATTTGATGTCTAACCTGTCATGACGAACTGTCATCCCATCAGAGTGAAATAAATAAGAAGTTTGTAATATATACATAGTTACAGTCAGAACTCTTTCGTGGTCAAAACTACTTTTGACTGTAAAAACAGTTAAAAGTAGTTTTGACTGCAGGCCTAACAGCAATTTTTACTGGCATATCGGCCAAAACTCTTAAAATTATGGCTGTGGTCACTGTTCTAACCTAACCTAACCTAGAAAGAAAGAATGGGTTCTTCCGAGTAACCGTAACCGAGTAGTCCCGAGTTAACTTTTTAAGAGTTTTGACCGATATGCCAGTCAAAACTGCTATTGACCAAAACCTGCAGTCAAAATTACTTTTGACCAACCTCTTTAGTTAAAAGTAGTTTTGACTGTAACATATATAAGTAGGTAAATATGTATGTTTCTTACTTTCATTCCGCAAATCAACGACAGATCGTCGTAAATTTACATAGATAATTAATGAACCGGTGAGTGGTAACGCCTACTCCATGAGATATCTCTAACGCAAAAAATAGACTCATATCACGTCATGATTATATTCTAATTATCCCATAAATATTATAAATGCGAAAGTTTGGATGGATGTTTGTTACTCAATCACGCCTGGACGGCTAAACGGATCTGTATAAAATTTAACACAGAGATAGATTACAATCTGGAATAGTATACATACCTTACATATTTTATCCCGGAAAAAATTAAGATTTCCGATGAATAGATTTGTTTTTGTTTTTTACAGATCGAGGGATTGACTATCTTTTCCGTACTAACCATTAAAACGTATCTAAGGACGAACCCGAGTGAAGCAAGGGTGAGTCGCTAGTAATTAAAATATTCGAAAAAGTAGTCAAATAGAATCATTGAATAAACACTTTTAATTACATTTCTTCAAAATGACATATAAAAGTATAATAAAATATCGATATAATCAAGATAAATTATAATTAGGCATCAAAATTCAAACAGTACATTCGCATGATGAAGAAAGTTTCTTGAATTTATTTAATAGGTCTTACATCAAAGAGCCACTCTATTACAGAATGAGATCCGAATACAAAGATGCCAGACCAATTCACTATGAGATTCTTCAAAATAATGAACAAAATCCTAAAGTAGCGTAGACTCTGTGCATATTTTCTTGGATTGAGTATAAAAATAAGATTAAATATTAGTTGAAAATATTTCTTATTGTTATGGTGCAGTGAAATATTTTTAAATGCACTATCTACTACTTCGTAGGTACAGATGCAATGAAAAGATTTCGTAATAAAAATATTTGGGTCACTTATTTTTTTAAGTATACTAGCGACTCGCCCTCGCTTCGCTCGGGTTCGTTCCTAGCTCGCTTCCGAATACAAACTTTCATCCCCATTTTCTAAGTTCCTGCTCAATTTTCTTCATTTTTTTTAATGTTACAACCTTCTTCTGACAATCTGACAATAACAAACAACGAAAAAGAATTAGTGAAATCGGTCCAGCCGTTCACGCGTGATGGCGTGACCAAGGGAAATAGGGATTCATTTTTATATATATAGACTATTGTACCATGTAGAAGCTTACTCTAAAAGGCAATATAAGCTGTGAAATTCAAAATATCTAATGCCAGTAAAATATATGACGAGACACTAATAGATCCTGAATAGATTTCGATTAAATTGGACAAGAAACTTACATCGTGGGTACGGACATAAGTCGCGGGCAAGAACGAGTTGAATATAAGAATGAAAAAAATTAAGTAATTCTTCAAACGATAGCTATTTATAAATAGTTTAAAATATTTTTATATCCTGCTAGTGACTTACAGTTGCTTCACTCAGGTGCGTCCCTAAGTTTGTATGGTTTAGGAACGCATAGAGGACAAAACTACAAAGATTTTTTTTGTGCATCATATTCCTTTTCAGACGTATACAGAATAACCCAGCAGAGTTTCATCACAATTGGATCAATGGTTTAGAAACGTATAGACAACATACAAAAAATAATTTTTATTTATATATATAAACTAGCGACTCGCCCTAGTTCGTCCCCACGTTTTAACGTTTAGTATAGATTTCTCAGAGATGAGACATTTTTCCGCAGTAAAATATATCCTTTAAATTGACCTGGATAACCAGCTATCGTCAAACTAAATTTCATCAAAATCGCTCTAGTGGTTTTTTATGATGTCACAGGCAGACAAACAGACAAAAATTCTAAAAACTATAGATTCGGCCTCTATATCGATAATAATGTCTGCGTCATTAAGATTTTCCAAAAAATATTTAGTGTACAGATTCGGCTTAGTTACAGTTTTATTATATGTACCTATAGATAAGTTTTATCTGATACAAAAATCAGATGTTAAATAAATTTTATAAATCTTCTATACAATAAATAATATCGTACGTTATTATCATAAATTATAGTATACTATACAAGACCAATAGCAAGAAAACCTGCTCTGCAAAAGATTCCCCGCATGATGCGAATACGTATTACCAATTATGAACTAATGGTAATAAATATAAACCTGTTTACCCAACTCCGGTAAAATGTGCTAACTTTATTTAGATTTGTTTTTGTAATCAACGAATTGAAGGTACATGAGTATTGAGTAGTAATTGTATTTAAATTTTTTTATCTATACTTATATAATAATATTATAAAGAGGTAGAGTTTGTTTGTTTGTTTGTTTGTTTGTTTGTTTGTTTGTTTGTTTGTTTGTTTGTTTGTTTGAACGCGCTAATCTTAGGAGCTACTAATCCGATTTGAAAAACACTTCTTGCATTAGATAGCACGTTTATTGAGGAAGGCTATAGTCTATATATCATCATGCTACTACTGAAGGGAGCGCAGCAGTTATTATAAATGTCAACAAATCGGGCAGACTTCCATACATTATTATAAAACTGTATACGAGTATAATAGGGACGAACCCTAGCAAAGCGAGGGTCAGTCGTTAGCTTACAATAAAATAAATTAGAAATATACTTAATTATATATAAAAACAAATATACACTTAATTATTACTGTAAGTCATGTCCACGTGGAATTTTTATTTATTTTTTCACTTTGAGCGAAAAACGAACCAGCACTCCTGTTACCAATAGAGGCGTTAAGCTGTTATGTGTTTTAAGAAGTGTTTAGCACGTTGACTCTATAGGCTAAGAGTTTACTAGCGGTTTAGTACTGCCTAAATTAGCCTTTGTGTTACCAAGCCTCCAGGTCATAGTCTATCAGAATGCTTAATTTCATTTAAATTGGTTCAGCCGTTTCAACATGAAGGAGTAACAAACATAGTCATTACAATACAATTTCTCGAATTTATAATAGTAGGCCGATTAAAGTTTTAAAAATTAAGCTCATCATTCATTATTATAATCAACTTAATCAAATTAACTTTGAAAAGCTTTTTTAATATGTAGTTAGTATTAGCTGTAGCTCGCACTTATGTGTTTTATCATAATATTAAGCATGATGTATTCCTTCGATTCAACTTATATGTAATGAATCTCCTTCAAGAAGCTTAGACATGATGCATTCTATATACAATCTTCTACGCTTCTAAGAAATTAAAAAATATATGAGAAATTAAAAAAAATAATAACTCGACTCGACTATGAAAGTCTAGTCGAGTTATTAATTTTCCATATCTACCTATACATATAATAAAATTGTAACTAAGCCGAATCAGTACATTAAATATTTTTTTGGAAAATCTTATTGAAATAGACATTATTATCAATACAGAGGCAGAATCTATAGATTTTAGAATTTTTGTCTGCCTGTCCGTCCGATTTGCGCTGGCACCCTTCGGGTATGGAACCCTAAAAAAGAAACTCTGTTCACAAACAGAGTAAAAGGTACTGAACTGTTTTTCTTTGCCTATTTATATAAAGACTTTTTTTTTGCAACGTATATAAAACGTTCTACAGATATATTATTAATGCCAAAAACTTACGTAGAAACACAGTTTTTTTTTTTAATATCAAACACGTCAAATATATAATATTTGTGAGAAATTTTAATTATGGTCATAAAATAAATATTCATATGAATTTTACCTACTGGCACCAAATAAAACTTGGCAGATAAATATAATATACTTTTAGGGTTCAAGAAAGTTAAAGAAATCGTTCAAGGATAACTTTTTTTTTTAAGAAATTATTTTTATTTATGAAAAAGGTACCTAACATATAATTTACCTAGTTTGTTAGCCAAATTGAATATGTACTAAAAATGAACTATAGACGCGTTATAATCTAGATAGTTTATCAATTGAAAAGTGTTGTTGATTTGTATACAAATATATATTTTTTTTAAATCTTTTTAATATTATAAATGGGAAAGTTCGTGAGGATGTATGGATGCCTGGATGTTTGTTACTTGTTCAAGCAAAAACTACTGAATGGATTTTAATGAAACTTTACAATAATATAGCTCATACATTAGAATAACACATAGGCTACTTTTTATCCCGGAAAATGTACGGTTCCCATGGGACAGATTTTTTTTTCTAGAAGCGAAACCGAGCGAAGCGAGGGTAAGTCGCTAGTAACTAAAGAGACATGTTATACAAACATCAAATTTTTGAAAATACAAAATACTAGTTTTCGCCTGCGGTTTCGCGTAGGTGGAGCGGGGATCAAAAATAGCCTATGTCCTATCCCAGGGTGCAATCTATATTCTACCCAAACTTTGTCAAAATCTGTTCATTGGTTCAAGCATGAAAAGTTACTTTCACATTTCTCATATCAGTAAGTATGGATAAGCTGCTAACCCGTAAAGCGAAATTACAACAAAAATCGCTTTTCAAGCCCTCATAATGTGCAGAACTCTACACGTACTTCGCACATTTTTATTATATATACGGCTCGACAGAAGATAATTTTAGTAGATATTTTAAATACCATTGCAAAAACCTGCTTATAAATTAGTTCGAACTAATTATGAAACGTGTTTGAGGAATCTGATCGACTTTTTATTACTAAACTACTCTAACAGAATATCTGCGTGAGATTGAGTATTAGATTTACTACATAATAAATTAATAACTACTTGTTCTCATCATTACTAATATTACTAATACAAAAATATGTTTAAGAAATAATTTTTGGCCAAATCTAAAAGGAAAATATATTCAAATACAGATTTACCGTTCAAGAACCTATGTAAATATTTTATTTTCACGTTTTTTAATGATCTTGTTATACTTTGAAGATGTCACCATATTAATCTATACAGATAAATAAAATTGAAATGTCTGTTTGTAATGTCAAAATAACAGCTTACTAAATGCATATGAAATCATATACTTAAAAGAAAAACATAATTTTTAAAATTTTTGTCTTTCTCTATGTCTGTTTGTTCCGGCTAATCTCCGAAACGGCTGAACTGATTTTGATAGTACTTTCACTGGCAGATAGCTAACATTATAAGAAGTAACATAGGGAACTTTTATTTTAGAAAAAGAATTACGGTTTCGCTGAAAAATAAATAAACGTATCAAGTATGTCCTAAGAAACGCACCCGAGCGAAGCAAGGGCAAATCCCTAGTTATAAGATATATTACAATTTATTATATACTAATACCCATAAATATGTTTGTACATAAGTTCAGACAAATTTCTTAAAATTATTGACATGCCAGTATATTAAACACTTGTAATTGCTATCTTTCGAATCAAAGTATCTATTAAAGATAAAAAAGAGGTTCGTCTTGCCTCATAGCGGATGTCCATTTAAGGAGGTATTGATTGCAAACGTGTATCGATATGTGCCCTGATTGAGATTTGAAGAATTTAAAAGATTTTTCCTATACAAAAAGGTATATTGGAAAAATTGGCTAATGCTCTGTAAAACTTTATAATTTGATATTTTTATTCAAAAAGCTAATATTTATATATAAATAAATAAATAATTAATATGTTGGGACATTAACACACAGCAACATCTAGTTAGATGGTAAGCTAAGAGGCCTGTGTTATGGATACCAGATAGTTGGTTAATAAACTACACATATATAACTTTTAAATACATACATATTATAAATATAAACACCCATGACTGGAGTACAACAATCATGTTCATCACACATTTTAATGCCCCAGCGGGACTCGAACCCGCGACTCCTGGCACAGCAAGTCGGGTTACTACAAACTGAGCCAAACGTATCGTCAACAGTTTATTTGTTTAATTTTTGTTTTTATTATTAGCTTATTAAAATTAGTTAATTTATCTTTAATTATAATGTTTCTTTTGACTAAAAATTGTAACAAAATCAGGACTTCTCCAGAATCTAATCAGAATCAAGAATCCTTAATCCTTAGTCTCTCCCGTGACCATGATTGCTGTAAAACATTCGAAAAGACGAACGAAAAATCCATATAAGTCCGCAAAAATATCCAAAAAGATTTATTTGAACGTCAAATATTCGCGTAAATCTAAGAAAATATTAGAGCAAAATTATTATTGCTCAATTAAGGTAAAGAACTAAATATCCCGTAATCAAAACATAAAAATAAATTACGTAGCTTAACTGCACTCAGAACTTCGGGATTCATAAAAATGCACTATTAAAAAAGTTACAATTTTTCTCACACCTGTTAGAAACTTCCTCCTTTAACGTTGAAACTTTATTAAAATATTTGAAAATGGTCATAACAACTGCGACAACTTTGTAAATATGACTTTATTGGGTTTACTATGAAAAATAGAAATAAGAGCATCTGGCTTAGTGGTGGAGTATCTCATTGACATTGTCCTTGCATTGGTATTCAGTTCCTTTTACATGGCCACTGCTGGGAACAAACCTCCGTTCAATATGTGGGGGATTAGGCCATAGTCCACCATGCTGGCCAAATGCGGGTTGGCGGACTTCACATGTCTTTCGAAAACTTGCTAGGCTCTCTCAGACATGCAGATTTTCTCAAGATCTTTCACCGTGTTCTTGTATAATAAGTACGTTATATAAACCAATTACATAGTTTGCATGAAAAGTTTGCAAGAAAAATAAGTAGCAAATATATACTGCAAATGCAAAAGAATTTTATTATATTAGTAGATACGAGTTAGAACAAAAAGTATCCTCACACACTAATCTTGTATGGATAAAATATTGAAACTAAAGCCTTTATTTTCTGATTCTGTATTATTTGCTTAGGTATCAGAACTTGTAGGAATATTAGAAAAAAATTATTAAAATTACTCTATATATATGCTATATTCGATCTTGTTTTAATGAAACAATTTTATTTAAAATATCACAAGCAGGCTTTCTTCAATATTGCTTGAACATATAAAAGGTATTACGAAAACGTAAATTGTGTACGTGTGTAGCACTTTACACGTTGTATGAGAATGTGAAAGGCAAATAGCAGGTCGTGATGAGAGCACACGGGGCTATTTCACGTTGAGCAGGTTGACAGATTGAAGTAAATTAAGTTAAACCATGAATTGTTTGAAAGAAAGCAATTTCGTAACCTATTTTCGTTAATTTATACACGAATGCTTTTAAAGTTGTAGTGTTTTTTTTTTTTTTGCTTATATTAAGAAATGATTCACTCACTCCTATTCCTTTACTAACATCGCGCTTTAATTTCTTCTTACATAACCTCAAATAGTAACTACCCATACCTTTTTTTAATCTTTTTTATTCATTGCTTTTTAAATGACAAAATTAAAACGTATGTGGTTTGCGTAAGGTCGAATTTGTGTTTAAACAATTAAAACTTTCAATTTTTTAATTTTATTCTTTGGTTTGACTTAATGGCACACATTGACGCCACTTTTTGAAGAGATATTTGATGTATAATATTAGAAAATAAAGTTAGATTACAATTGGACCATTTTATTAATATTAATATATTCAACAACAATATTGTATAAAATATTGAAGTTTATCTATACATATAATAAAATTGTAACTAAGCCGAATCCGTACATTAAATATTTTTTGGAAAATCTTATTGAAATAGACTTTATTATCGATACAGAATCCAAATCTATAGTTTTTAGAATTTTTGTCTGTCTGTCTGTTACCGCATCACGGGAAAACCACTGGACAAATCTTGATAAAATTTGGTATGATGATAGCTGGTTATCCGGGTCAACATATAGGATACTTTTTACCGCGGGAAGATATCTCATCTCTGAGATAACAATTAAAACGAACTAGGGACGAACCCGAGCGGAGCGAGGGTGAGTTGCTAGTAAGTTATAATAACATATAATTATACAAAATATGACTTGTATTTTAGTCTAATTCTATAAGCTAACTTTAGAACTTATTGAGAGGATTCGTTGTGATTTTAAATATAAATACGCTCATATTCATAATTCAGTATAAAACCCCATTTAAATTGCATTAAGCTTGGCAACATTTTCCGCCATATATTCCATCATTATGTTTTTCTTGAAGCCGCAACGTACGTATCTATGCAAATTGTATTACAAAGACCGTCGCCATTTTGTTTTTACCATGGCAAAACCTACCGTTAACAAGTAAGAAAAAAATTAAGGTATTTATTCTCTTTGATCTTTTATTCTGTTTAGAAAAATCGTAAGACACGCAATCTGTCACTGATGAGTTTAAGCGTTTGTTTCTTCTTTCTAATATCTAAAGTAGTCGAATTTAGGCTAAAAAGTATGAAATTATATGCTGAAAAAGAATATACGAGTTATTTGTTTATTTTATACTAGCGGCTCACCCTCACTTCGCTCGGGTTCGCTTCTAGAATACAATAATAAATCTATCCCGCAGAAACCGTATATTTTTCCGGGATAAAAAGTAGCCTATGTGTTATTTCAAACTATAATCTATCTCTGTGCCAAATTTCATTCAGATCCATTAAGCCGTTCTGACATGATTGAGTAATAAACATCCATACAAATTCAAAGACCCAAACATTTATACTTTTACATTTATAATATTAGTAAGATAGGTTATAATATTGAGCAATTATACATTTTTTTTTTAAGTTATAAAATTAGTTTCAAAGGCGAAGACCATCACATATCATGCACGCAAATAACATATGCATAATAAAATAATATCCCTCTATTTTAAAAGTCGGTCAATGAATACTAAGTGACAGACAGACACACATTTAACCTATAATTTTCTGTAATATGTACTATTTAGCTTAAACATAAGTAATAATAATTGTTTTTAATAATGTCAGCTATGAAGCCTTTGTACTAAAATCTTATTAAGTGAAAAAGTAAGAAGCCCTAAGAATTTCTTAGCTGAGCACGTTGTTTTCTTGCTTACTCAAATTAATTGTACATAATATCCAATTAATATAAAGTGCCTACAACAATGACAATGTAATCTCTTTATTTTATTATATGTTAATATTGCTCGATATACCTAACTTAACTTGTGGGTTTTCTAATGAAATCAAACAGCTGATACTTACGTATTCGGTATGAAAAGACTTTAAAACGATTATTATTTAAATATTTTAATTATTATTATATTATTTTAAACTGTTAATTTTGATACTAGGGACTTATCCTTGCATCGCTTGAGTCCTTAGGTGGCATTTATTTATACACTAACGACTTACCCCCACTTCGCTCGGGTATGTCCTTATCAATTTGAATTTTAAAAGATTTTCGCGCTGGAGCCCTAAATATTTCCGGATGAAATCTATGTAGCCTTACAAATTGCTCTATCTATTGGGCTTTCTTTTATTTCATCTAATAGTATACGCAAGAGTACATTTCCTTTCATCTCCTAGTGTTTTTTTTATAAAAAAAACTAGTCTCGCACAAGAAACAACGAAATTTGTAGTATTTTATGGATTACTCCAGATCATGGTCTATACATACACCATGATTCATTCAAATTTGCTCAACGCTTGGTGGGTTAATGAGTAACAAACGCCCTCACAACTTAACAAGTTTACAAATTCAAAATTTACATCACACGATGATTGAACCTTTGACCTTCAAGGTAGAAATCAGTACTAGTGATATATAAATCCTATTGCGCTTCATTCATCATATTTTCATGCGACCGCTTTAATATAAACACGCAAAATCACATTATAATAATTATGTTCTATAATTAAGCCTTAGTATGTAATTGAATAAGGCAGTGGTAGCCCAGTGGTAAGGCGCTCGCTTTGGAAACCGAGTGAAGCGGGTTCAAATCCCGGGTCTCGCACCTCTGATATTTTCATGTGCGAATCATGTCTAACATGATTACCACTTGCCTTACGATGAAGGAAAACATCGCGAGGAAACCTGCATGTCTGAGAGAACCTTGCAAGTTTTCGACAGACGTGTGAAGTCCGCCAACCCGCACTTGGCCAGCGTGGTGGACTATAGCCTGATCTCCCTCGTATTGAAAGAAGGCCCGTGCACAGCAGGGGGACGTGAAAAAGGGCTAAATACACATATTACATAAAGGCAGTACCGTAAACCGTTTTATCAAATTATGTTATTAGCACTAGCCTATGATCCAAACCCGTCCAAATCCGTCCAGCTGTTTCATCGTGAAAGCGTAACAAACATACAAACATACAAATTTTCGCATTAATAATAGAAACGTCATTAATACAAATTTCCTTAAACTTTGTACAAATAATATTGTAGAATTAAAAAGCGTGAAGCGAGTGAGACAACAGTTAAAAGAGTAATCGATTTGTACACGCCCGTGGGAAACAATACCGGATGAGCCTCACGCCACATTTTGCTGTACCATCTGCTTTTATATAAAATACATACTTAGTTTATTTTTATATTCACTTGCTCTCGCCAATGGATTCGCATGAGGCGACTATGCCTATGTCACTCTGACCCCTATATCTCGGAATCCCATATCTACCAGTTAAATTGTTGTTGAAATTAAGTCGTTTTTCGTCTTTTTTCTACATTAAAGAAACTTTCTAGTACGAGTGAGGGTAAATCTCTATCACCCGAATCCTCAATCGTATATATATAAATATAACAAAGTGGAGTTTGTTACACCATTCACAACTCAAGAACGGCTGGACCTATTTCTGTGGTCTTTGATTTGTTGGATTTGTCTCTGCCCCGAATAGCAGAATAACTATCAAAATATCAAAAAAAAATAACGAAAAAAAACTAACGGCTAACACTAACTAATAACTATTTATATCTATTTAAAACGTACATACGTAAGTTGATATTTGGTTTAAGTTAACTTATTTAACCTAAATAATGTTCCCCTAGTAGTCAAAATTCAACCATAGTAGAATTTACTCATCCATTATATAATAAACAAAGACAAAGAAAATCGGTTGACAGACACAGAGAAGGTACTAAACTTTTATATAGATGACTAGCGATTCGCCCTTGGTCCGCTCGGGTTCGTCCCTACTTACGTTTTAACGTTAAGTATAGATTTCTCAGAAATTAGATATTTTTCCGCAGTAAAAAGAATCCTATATATTGACCCGGATAACTAGCTATCATCATACCAAATATTATCGAAATCCCTCCACTGGGTTTTCTGTGACGCGTTCACAGACAGACAAACAGACAGATAAAAATTCTAAAAACTATACGGCCTCTGTATAGATAATAATGCCTATTTCAACAAGATTTTCCAAAAAAATATTTAACGTACATTTTCGACTTAGAATTTTATCATACGTATAGAAAAGGAGTTTCAAATTCTTCAATCTTCATAAAACCTAACCAACACACTTAATAAATTAATTTTATAGCTTGCATTTAAGAATCGCATGAAACGCCTCACGTACCAACTATCGTAAACGATACGTGTAGATAATGTGAATAGTAGTCATAACTCTTCAACCTAGCAAGCACTATTCACTTGTTTATGAACGAACATATTAATACCGAGTAACTCACCCTCGCTTCGCTCAGCTTCTTCCCTAGTTAATTATTTAAATTGACATAACTTTTTTATTTATGAACCAATTGAAATCAAACAAATACTAAATGTTAAGTGAAGCTTACCACTATATATCACTGAAAACCGCACCCAAATCGGTTACGCCGTTTTCGAGATTAGCGCGCACAAACGCACAGACAAACAGACAAAAATTCTAAAAATCTATATTTTGGATTCTATTGCGTTAATAAAGACCTCCACTAATAATCTTTCTTAAATATATTCCATGTACAAACAGCGATCAGTTACAATTTTGTTATATGTATAGACTAGCGACATGCCCTCGCTTTGCTCGGGTACGTCCTTTGATGTCTAACAATAGCTCATATCCAAGTCATAGTCTCATACTAAATTTTATCCAAATTCATCCAGCTATTTTAGTGGGACGGAGAACACTAGGGAACATTAGGGATATTAGGAAACACTAACACACATACAAGCATTCACATTTCAATAATTATACCCCAATAATTTTAATTTTGTGATTTGCTTTTGCCTCACTAGACCAATATAGTATATTAGGAATATAACATCAATTGATGAACTGATTTAGAATTACATGATTATTAACAGACGCACCATCGATCTTTTTTCAAATTTTCATCTTCTCCTCTTATCACAATGCAGGATTTGAACCTGTACCCAGCATCCAGCATCCTCTTAAGATCGATCGTTAAAAATTATTAAAACGCTGATACCATCAGTAACTTTATATCATATCTGTAGATGTTCTATAAAACACTAGTAAAACTGAAAATAGCTCATAAAACGTAATAGATGAAGAAAATTACTGAACGTGTTGTTTATAGTGTTATAAAATTCATCTATTATTTTATTTTAAGTTCAAATAGACTTATTATCGTCCATCAAAATTGTGGTGATATTGATAGTTAGGTCATTGAACCTGCTATGCCTGTTTGAAACTGGCTGAGTAAGTTTGCGGTTAGATTACTTCTAATGTAGTATAATCAAAATGATTCATTTCATTTGATTGAATGTGTTACTTTTTATTAGAAGGCTTGCAATAACGTAGGACAGTCACCTCTGTGCCTGACTTGCGCTAATACGTCGAAGATCTTGGAATCTATTCCTGGTCAGGACAAAAATTTGCATGATTATTATTATCATATTATCCAGGCTACTTCAACTTTATAGAAATATTGTAAATTATAATTTAACTTTATAAAAAAATATACGAAATAATATTAGTCCCGCTGAGTCCCTTTCGCCAGTTCTTCTCAGGTCTGAGGCTTCTTCTTTCCTAACTGGTAATAGACTCATGACGTTCAGTGAAAAATTGTAATAATTTAGTGCTGAATAAAATATTTTGAATTTGAATTTGAATTTCAATTATTAATACCTAATTTTTTTCTTAAATCGAAGATAGTCTTATTTATTTTTCACTGAAAGTACACACCAAGTCCTAATACAGCTAATTCAGAAAAATAAATAGTTTTTCATAGGACTTCGCTAGTTTGGTATCGGCGTTTCAAATTTCACTATTATCTATCACAAATCTATATAAATAGGCAAATACAAGTTCAGTACCTTTTTCTTCTCTGTTTGTCAACCGATTTTAAAACAAATTGGAAACTACTACTTTTTTATATATAGACTAGTGACTGAGCCTCGCTCCGCTCGGGTTCGTCCCTAGGGTGGCCCACCCTTGTCACTTAGGATTATGAAAAATAGTTTACGTCCTATTCTCAGACCTACTGAATATATACACAAAATTTCATAATGATTGGTCAAGCCGTTTCGTAGGAGTTTTGTTACAAACAGAGTGACATAAGAATTTTATATATTAGATATAATTATTATTTTATATGACACTAGTAATAATCACTACACAAAATTTAGTCAAAAACGGTTCAGCGCTTTTTGCGTGAAACGTGTACATTGATTTCGCTAAGTTATTAGGTATATTATGTATATATATACAGATAGGAGGAATCTATTCATAATATAATATCCTCTTTAATAATGATAATGGTCGAATTTCGACCCCTAGGCGATCATTAATCAACCAATTCAATCAATTCTCTTGTTAATGGCTTCAAAGCGAACACTAGTATACATAATACAAATACTAAAAATCTATACTAATGTTATAAGGAGGTAAAGTTTGTGAGTTTGTGAGATTGTAGGGGGTAATCTCTGGATCTACTGAACCAATTTAGATTAAAATTTTGTAAGAAGATGGTTTGAGACCCTGAGGAGAACATAGGTTACTTTTCATCCCGGAAATCATCCCTTAAGGGGGTGAAAATGTGGATGAAAGTTTGTATGGGAAATCAACCTAGGGACGAACCCGAGCGAAGCGAGGGTGAGTCGCTAGTTAATTATAAAAATACAATAGATATAAATTGTAATTTTTTGCTTTTATTAATAATCTTATTGAGGATATCCTCTTGTCTTTATAATTGAACATTCAATAATCATTTATACTTGCAAGTTAAATGTGGGTGTGGCCTTTACCCTATAATCAACGTACAGCATGCGTCTTAAACACGATAAGGTAATTACTTCGATTAGCGAATGACTCATAGGTATTATGTAATTTAATTGTCAGTTATAAGTGACTTGATATTAACTGAAAACTGAAAACTGATCGATTTCAAGTTCACTTTACCACCCTATGGGTGGAATATTAGTTCATTTTTCTTGGAGTTTTCAATAAAACTATTATACCTTCTCAGAGTTTCCAGGGACGTATTTTGATTTTTGTTTTCCGACGTTTCGAATACTTTAGGCCTTAGTCTCTCTTCATTTGAAACGTCGGAGACCAAAAATCAAAATAAATCCACCAAAACATGAAAATAAAATCAAATAGGGCTAGTTAAGGTTTATTACTTAACTATTTTCATCCGCTTTATGGATTAAACAAACTATTTGTTATAGAAAAGAAGAGAAAAAGAAGATAGAAGAAGATTTCATAATACGTAGATGGGAGTTCGATGTCCGTTGCAAAGTGTTATTTTTATGTACTTTACGTCTTATCCTTATAACAAGGCAATTTGGTAGTGAGAATATCCTACTGTGACTAGTAATAAACTCCTATACTTGTATTTATTGTTTAATCGAAGTATATGATCTGTTGATGACTTATGACGCAGTGTTTAAATAGCATTGCCGTTAGGCATTTAGGAGAGGTCAGGAGTTCGAAGTTCGTGATTAAATAAATATCACACATTGACTTATATAAGTTACTTCTAAAAAAAAGTAGCTCTTTGCAATGTAATAATAATGTCGTCCTGACCGATTCGGGCCACGGCGGCCAATCTCATTGAGACTAGCCAACTGCGCAGGAGTGCACAAGTATACGCGCAGACACAAGTGCACTCTCTATTCCTGTCACTCTCATACTCCGGTGGGACGACTATTCGACACGACCGGTGAGAGTTAAGGCGCAGGACCGACGGCTTTACGTGCTCTCCGAGGCACGGGGGTGAAACACCGCCAACTTCCCAACTCCGGGCTGTTACTGAGGTTTACTATACAGAAAGACTCAATAACTAAACTTGGCCCGACCCGGGACTCGAACCCAGGACCTCTGGGTGTGCAGCCGTACATGCTAGCCACTACACCACCGAGGCAATTCTTTGCAATGTACTGTTACTCCATATAACGAATCTTTTTGGAAGTAAAAAGTAACCTATGTCCTTCGACTCCGATGTATCCCTTAGCATAAAGTGTTGATCTCTCCCAAAACTAAGATAGATCATTACATCAAATAGTATTTATAATATTAATGAAGCTTTGAAAGCTAAAAATTTAAAGTATAAGTTATGGTAATAATAATAATAAACACTTTTTATTGCACACACAAAAGAAGATAAAAACAATACAATAATAGGAAAATGTATAAGAGGCGACCTTATCGCTAAAACAGCGACTTCTTCCAGGCAACCTTTAGGTGTAGGAAATAGCAAAGTGTGAAGTGGAAGGGGTGTGAACACAGAGTTATAAATAAAATTTTATGTACATACATATATACATATGTACATATATACATACATATGATACTATATATACGTATATACAAAAAAAAAACTAAATATAAATACGTAATTTTTATAAAAAAAATATCTATAGATGACTATAGATGAGTAAATATGATCTGTATGAGAATATAAAATTTAAAAAAGTGTTAAAATCTCAATTTATTATGTTGCATTCTTTCAAGCAAAAAGCGCATCAAATTCACAATATTTATCTACGGATCTTTTGGTCACGCTCTTGACCATTGTTTTTGTTTGCGCCCCATTCGCAATTAAAAATCAATCAAAGTTTACTCTGATTTAGCCGATTAATTTTAACGGATGTTTTAGTGAAAACATTGTATTCAATAGTATCGTTTATGTTGAAATTTCTCGTTAGCTTAGTGACTGGCTATGTACATCAGAAGGTCCTGGGTTTGAGTCCCGGATCAGGTCAAGTATGATCATATATAGTATAACATTCCAGAATTGGCAAGCACATAAAATCATCGGTCCTGCGCGTCTCTCTCCGGTCGTGTCAAATCGCCATCCCAAATCATACTATGTTCCTACGTCTACTTGTTCCCATGTTTTTAGCTGGCTTTTAACGTAGTTAGGAGATTTTGGTTTTGTAATTAATTTTTTTTATTAAATTATCTGAAAGCTGAGTCACGTTATTGTTCTTTGTAGATGTTCATATATTAAATGGTATTTTGATCAAGTGACAAACCCTTACAAATGTCAATTACATAATATCTATATATATTTATGAAAATCCATGTATCTATGTATGTTCCCTATGAACTCCAAAACTTCTGGAGCAATTTTGATGAAATTTTCAGGCAATGTTCAGATTATTCCAGGGGATGTTTCTGTGAAGTTTGATAGCGATTGGAAGTTTAAACGCGAGCGAAGCTACAGGTACTCCTAGTATGCTATAGTTTTCCATTACCGACTGTAGAATCTCATCTTGTTAATGTATTTTAACTATTTTAAAATGAAATAAAATTAAACTTTACTCAATTAAACTTAAAAGCATTTTTAAATCGTCAATTTTGAACTATATCATTAAACCCGAGCAAGAACGCAGGCCAAAACTAGTCTTAATAACAATTCACTCTTTTCAACGACACTCGTACGACTGAACTTGTCTCACGTAATGGTAATAGCTGTAAGTACACTATGTATCTCTCAAGGGACAGACGGAGAAAGTTATGACGTTGGCATACCTTTTTCATGTATCTTGTAACTTGCAATGTCAAATTTGTGTTATCCAAATACATAAAAAGTCGCCTGCGAATGTCTGTCTATATGTGTTTCTATGCTCATTTCGAAACCTAAACAAATTTGGATGCGATTATTGTTGCTAGCTGTATTTCTGCAGAAGCGACGACATTAGTGGTTCAGTTTGTTATAGTGACCCTACTTGCGATGCCTGCGGTCGCGGGTTCGAGTCCCGTTGGAGGCATTCATTTGTGTGATGAGCTCGAATGAAATGAAATGAAATGAAATGAAATAAACTTTATTCAATTAGACTTATTACAAGTGCTTTTGAATCGTCAATTTAATGTAGGTATAGAATGTTTGTACTCCAGTCATGGGTGTTTATATTTATGATATATATGTATTTAAAGTTATATGTGTGTAGCGTATCAACTATCTGGTATCCATAACGCAAGCCTCGTAGCTTACCATGGAACTAGATGGTGCTGTGTGCACCAAGCACCAAGCACCAAGCTTGAGTAACAAGCACGTATAGGAAGTGAGCTGAATTAGTTCCTTTCTAGACGTAAACTACATGTTTTGTCACAAATTAACGCAAAAATTAGTTCTGAAAATTTTGATCAAATTTTAAAATAATATAACTTACACATCAGAACAAAAATCTAACTATATAAAGAGTGCTATACCATATACATAAAATACCTGAACAGAGCCGCAGGAAAACGCTAGCTATGAATAAACCCTGAATACATAAATTCGAATTGCATTTTTTATCCCATAATATAACATTGTGTACAGGAATCTGTTAACGATTTTTTATTAAAATGTCTTCCATTTGGACACTGAGAAGCAATGAAACAATTGTCACAGTTAAATTTTGTGACAACGTTTAATTACTATGTCCATATGGACTTCGTTTATTTCACAGTCCCTAAGCACAGTGCAATAGAAATACTCGTAGTTTAGTTTGTAGCCTTATAAATTAATAATAAGTCCTTAACGAGTGCAGGTTCGATGCTTGGTTGGTTTAATCTCATTTCAGAAGAATATTTTTTTAGGAAGTATGTTTAATTAGGCTTGGAATATTTATTGTACAGTTTTATTATTTTATCTATACACAATATGAGTAAATAAATCTTGAACATGTAACAGCTGCTTTTGCCCTTATAATAATTTTGCCATTGAGTTACAAAAAAATTGTATAATTTACAAAATATATTGACTTTTTTGATGAAATTCATAATTTTGGTACATAGTCTAATATATTTTAATATTATGCGCTATAAGTTTATTCATTGTATTACATTTAATTGAAGAACTGACGAGACAAAGACAAACAGACTACAAATTTACTAATCCATATTAATTCATACTAATATTATAAATGTTAAAGTAACTCTGTCTGTCTATATATATATATATATATATATATATATATATATATATATATATATATATATGTATTCCATACTAACCGTCATAAGGTACTTAGGGACGACCCGAGCGAAGCGAGGGTAACTCACTAGTAAATAAATAAGCTTGAGTTAAAAAAATATTCAAAACAGATATTTTAGATATTATCTAGTGTGTACAAATGTTAGAGTACAACTTGTTAGGTATTCCAATCACATTCCTACAGCATATCCTAGACATGAAACCTGTTTTCTGAATTTTAAGTGCCATAGAGTCAATGTACTTTTGAATAAATATGCGAAATAATAAAGGATTTCCCGTTTTTTAGGTAAAAAGCTTCAATCGACATAATTATTGAATAATAAATGTGTCCGGCTTACGATGTTTAAAATGAAAGCCAAATGTGAACAAAGTTTGAGAGTTGGGTTCCGATAAAGTTTTATTTAATAGTACCTACTTAGTTTGGAAGTAGATAATTATAGTGTAGGACTAGTTTAACGGTATTGCTGGGAAAGGAAGTAAAAATTCTGGAATTTCTAAGTTTTAAAGACTTCAAAGATTTTTTTAATGAAAAATTCATGTAATTCTATTTGTCCGACTCGAACCCAAAACTTAAAACTTACAGCTATATAATCTAGTATCGAAAATATCTTAAGAAATAAAGTTAAGATGATTTACCACTAACATTTACACTAAGTCAATAAATACTAAGCCACTTTGCACAGCCTTGCCACATACTACTAATATTATAAATGCGAAAGTTTGTGAGTATGTATGGATGTCTGGATGTATAAATAAATGTATGGATGTTTGATACTCTTTCACGCAAAAACTACTGAATGGATTTAAAAAACTTTACAATAATATAGCTCATACATCAGAATAACACAAGGTTACTTTTTATCCCAGAATTTCAAAAAATGGGCGAACAATATAAAAATATTTGTATAATATTTTCCTGAGAAACCCTAATTTTATATTTGCAGCGGAAGATTATCCCGACGTATACACGACATAATAAATTGATGTTTGCATTTTAATTATGCATTATAATTGGCGTGTCTGTCCGTGTCGTTTTAAAAGCATATTTTTGGAAACTTGGTTTATATATATATATATATATATATATATATATATATATATATATATATATATATATATAATTCGACGATAGTTTTATGTATGAGTACTTGGCGTCACCTGGATAGTTAAATACTAGACCTAGACCTAGATTGGTGGTGCTGTTGTAGAGATCCAGGAACACTTTTCACAGATAACAAATAAAATAGAATTTTGGACATCAATGTGTGAAATTAATGTCTTGTTGGATCTCACGTAGGATAAATATATAATAATTATTATATTACAATATTGTACACTAATATGATTTTAAAAGAGCTACTGTTGAGTTTCTCGCCGGCACTTCTCAGCAGAACTGCGTTCAGAGCCGGTGGTAGATTCCTCCCGGACTGACTACACTGACATTTAATTTAAATTTAAAATGTAAAATGATGATTCAAAAGTGCTTGTAAAAGTCTATTTGAATAAAGTATATTTTGATTTGATTTGACAGATCTATTAAAAAAGCTAAAGAGATTATTTTTTTTTGTTTTGTATATTTGAATACCTAAATTCCTCAGATTTAACTATCAGTAAGATTTGAAAAATTCTTTTTACAGTTTATAGCGTATGTATTCGAGGTAGCTTTTAAACGAATATATAAATGGTCAAGTTTGTATGTGTGTATTTTTGTTACTCCTTCATACTTAAACGGCTGAACGGATTTGTATGAAACTTAGTTCAAAAATAGAGTATGTGGCTATGGCTGCACAAAGGTTTTAAGCTATACAACATCGCGCTTGGAACAGTTATAAATAAATTATACGAGCGGAGACACGGCAATATCTAGTTTATGGGTCATAATCAAATTTTACATTGAATATGACAAAAAATTAGTCTAAAAATAGAATAAACTTTAGCCATAGCAAAAGTGTTTTGAAAATAACTAAAAAAAAAAACGAAAAAGAAGACCGCCTTATTGTTTGAAAGACGTGTGTTTTTGAAGCTACACTTCTTTTGGCAAAAATATGAGAGTAAAATTTTTACGATGCGCGCGCACACCGACAGCCAAAAAGCGACATGATGAAGTTATCTGAAAGCGACATGATGAAGTTAACTGCATTACTTTTACAAACAGATTGTGTTATACGGGATGAAATCTTTAGTTATTTTTGTTCTGTTACGCCAAAAAAAGATAACTTCTTACGTACGTACATAAGTACACACACACATCTTTTTTAATATTATATGGGTATATCTAACAACCTTGTCGTGTTAGTTAACGATTTTTCTTATGGCAAGGAATTCTTTCGTTACGCGTAGGCGAATATTAGCTATAAGGCTACGTACGTGCCAATGAAGTATGAAACGAAATGCATGGTAAATAAAGTCTATTGTTAAAAAACCTGCATATTTTTTTTTTTGGTATAACAACATATTCTTATTTACAACTAATTCGTAATAGCGGATTGATAAAACACAAAGATCCGGATTCTTAAACGTAAATGGAAGATGCGATATAACCGTTTATAAATGTTGCCTTTTGCGAGTATATATAAAGTATTGTTTTAAATTTTAGACTAGCCTTAGTCTTAGCTTCGCTCACGTATTCTTATATATTATACTAGCGACTCACCCTCGCTTCGCTTCGGGTTCGTCTCTAGATAAAAACAACTCTATCCCACGGGAACCGTATATTTTTCCGGGATAATATATAGCCTAAAGCCTTCCTCGATAAATGAACTATCTTACACAAAAAGAATTATTCAATCCCATCCAGTAGTTCCTTAGATTAGCGCGTTAAACCAAACAAACAAACAAACAAACAACCAAACAAACAAACAAACAAACAAACAAACAAACAAACACACAAACAAACAAACTCTTCAGCTTTATAATATTAAGTATAGATTCTTCGTAGCTAAATTCCCATGTAGAAGTTGATTGCTGTGCCATCTAGTGGCGAGTTATAGTAAAATTAATAACATAAAGACTTTCCCCATGTAGTAGTTTCCCCATATAGTAACTTATACATATTATGTGTTAAAATTTCTAAGTAATCGAATACTCAGAAATTTGCGATTTTGTACAAACAAATATTCATTTTTTATTTAGATAGACGAGCTTAAAAGTAAAATTAAAAGCTTTTGTCACTCGCTCATTGCTCTATCCTTCACTGGTTAGTGAAGATCGTGATAAAATCAGTGCAGCTATAAATTATATTTAAAACAACAACCTGTATAGACAAAAGCTATGACACTAAGTAGTAATTTTAAGACTAAACTTAGTTTCGATATAAAAGGTTAATAATGGATTTTTTTATATGTTATGTAATATACACTATATATACACTATTGTACTGTTTTCTAATAAGTTAGCTTTTATTCACAGTAGCACTTGCTCTATATTAATATAGGTATAACTAGCGGTTCGTCCCTGGATACGTTTTAAATAGATATAAATAGTTATTATACAGAGTTAGCCGTGTATTTTTTTCTTGAATTTTTCCGATGTTTTAATATGATAGGTATTCTGTTATTCGGGGCGAAGATAAATCCAACAAAACAAAGATCATAAAAATCGGTCCAGCCATTCTCGAGTTATAAGTGTTGTAACAAACCCGTAAATATATATATATATATATATATATATATATATATATATATATATATATATATATATATATATAACTGATAGTTAAAAAAAAGAAACTCTTAATTTTTTAATATCAATTTTTACTTAAATAGTATAAAATTTAGTACTAAATCATTAAGCTAATAACGAAAATTTTGAACTACATTTCAATATCGCGTCATAGATTTAAAATTAATATTTAATTACTATAATTAATTAGTTTGTTAAAATACCACACTGAAATTAGAACTGTATCACATTAAATTAATGTCAAAAGCGCATAAAACTTTTAACTAGCAACGCTTACAGTTTGGAGCGGCAAAGTGCTAAAAGCTGTCATATCTGACTGATACATCAGATCCACATTAAAAGTCCACCGAAGAACTCGTATTAAAAATAAAGGAGATAAAATTATAAAAAAAAAAAGAGCTCGATACTGAACACCTGCCCTAATTACGTAGGGAAACTTAACCTGTTATACAAAAACCGTAGCAAAATTGATTTGCATTTGAAATATCGTAAACAAAAACCATATTTCTTATGTATTTATGATCTATTTTCGTATACACTTAATTTATTAGACTGCAAAACTTGTTGTCCAAACACATATTTAGACGGACATCCAATAAAATGTTTATAGATCTTAGGTTTATTGAAATAAGGTTTATTTTGCGATGTTTTAGTCGATCTAACTCTATATCAACGTATACTCATCTCAGCGTAAATCTACTTTTTGTTGCAACTACCTACTTGTTAATATATTTTTTATAGATTTGTTTAAGGCTTGAGACAGCCTTGGAGTTATGTGATTTCAAAGGCTTCTGATTATTTTTTGTGTGAATCGTAAACTTTATTAGGTAAAGTGCATATTTTACTATGTATAGAAACTTGGATAAATTGTCTTTTTTTTAAAGTAACTTATAAAGAGTAACTTGACTAACTAAAATAAGAAGTCAGAAAATATACGATTAAATAGTGAGTGGGTGGGACTTCTATTTAAAGTTCTTAAAGCTTTTTATGAGTAGCATCAATAATGTCTATTTGATATTCTGTGAGCTTTTGAACTTTTAATTGATATTACTTTAACAGGAACTTTAGGAATGTATTAAAAATAGGTTTAATATGTCTGTCAGTATTTTTTTATTTTTCTTTCTCTAAAATAATATTTTTTGGACTATACAGTTTAGTTATAATGTTGGACTAAAAGTTTAGTTATTATGTATTATTTTATACACATATAATATACACTATATATTATATGGCTTTCTAGCAAAGTAGCTTTTAAAAATATTTATTTTTATATTTAAATTTATTAACGGCCTAGTTAAGTAATGCGTTAAAAAAATATATAATAACAATAAGATAATTTCAACATCTTTTTTTTTCTATAATATCAATAGAGTAAAATAATTTTTAAGTAAATATAAGAAATGATTTTTAGCAAAATAGTAAATTTTAAAATAGATATGGTAATAGTATTTTTTTAAGATTTAGTATTCAATACAAAAATTAAAAGAGAGTGGAGGTAAGTGTCTGTTTGTAATGTCAAAATAACAGCTTTTTACTATTATGAATATGAAATTATATACGGTACTTATAAGAAAAACACAATTTTAAAATTTTTTATCTGTCTGTCTGTCTGTTTGTTCCGTCTAATCTCCCAAACGGCTGGACTGATTTTGAGGGGGATTTCACTGACACATAGCTGATGTTATAAGGAGTAACTTAGGCTAATTTTATTTTAGAAAAAGAACTAGGATCCCGCTCAAAAAAATTGAAACGTATCTAGGAACGCACCCAAGTGATGCGAGGGTAAGTCGCTAGTTGAAAATGAAATAATCTCTAAGCAATGAGACCTGGCCTAGTCTTAGTAAAATGGGTCACATATACTTGTTAATTTAACTGCACAACATGACTCAGTAATAAAATACAAATAGTAACTATTGTAGAAACTACGATGGAAATTAAACATAGAAGTCAAAAGTTTACTGTACGGATGAGTTCTGAATTTTAAGTCAGTCTACAGTTAAAATCATTTTAGTAAAACATTGCATTCAAAATTATATGAAAATTTGTAAAATTTGTCTGTGATTTTGAAGCAAAGTAATAGTATTATATATAATTGAATATAATTGTCGCATATATTTCTAAAAAATTCTATTATACATTGCGATTTTTACTTGCTTCTTTGATATGAATTCTTCATCTAGGTCTTGATTGAGATAAACATTGTATTTTAGATCAAAACGTTAAGTTATAATATAATTAATAAAACTTGAAAGTGTAGCAGCAACTTTCTTTTTTTTTTATTTAAAATTTAAAATATGTTTAAAATACATAAAATTACTATTTAGCTATTTAAAGTCTGTTTGTTCAAATGTGTGGGAGTCGGAAAAAAGCTTCTGGAATTACGAAAGAAATTATTCTATAATTCATCGATATACCATGTGAAGCCGCGAATATAAAGTAGTATAAAATACATTGATATATAAATTTGACAAATACAAATATAAAGCTTATTAAACGGACTACTACAAAGAGAGTTTAGAGCTTTTTTCAGATAGACTGTAGCGCCATCTCTTAATTATACTCAAAACTTATTAATAATAAAATGATGGAAAACTTTTATTAGTACTGTATCAATATAATAATTTTATCAAACACTCTAAAAGTACTTGAAATAAGGTATTTTTCGATAAAAATATAACAAAATATTAATTAATTCTAAAACATTTTTATAACTTTAATTTTATAACTTTATTTAATATTTTCATGCCCATTTTATTATTCATTAATTAAAACATAACAATAAATATTGTTACTATTTTGTTTATCGCCATAATAACAAATACAAATATAAGAAAATAACTCACAATCGAAAACTTTCAAACAAAAGCGCGCTAAATTTTCGAGATACAAACAAAACAATATCAATACAAATATTTACTTACAAATAAAACAAACACTTACCATAAAACAATAAAAATCCAAACAAATCCAATAAAACAAACTAAAATCCAAACACGTAACACGTACACCACACTGCGTGACGCGACCGACGTCGCGGCAGTTTGATACCGTACTGACATGCAACTTGCACTACGACTTTGATAAGCTTTCCAACACTTTGTAAATATTTTCATACTGAATTTCTAATATTTAGAGCTTAATTTGATAAAGTCTTACGTATTGTGTTATGAAATAAGCTTTTAACCGACTTAGAAGCTTAGAAGATGAGTGATGTGTTTGTATACCTATATTATTATTTACATTCAACACACATTCAATAATATCGTAAAAATAATACTTTCTAAGATTTTTGCGAATATTTGTTATTTTAAAACTATGTTTTCGGATTTTTTCGGAGACTCATTTTGATTTTTGTTTCCCGACGTTTTGAATCCTTTACTGGAGGGACACGGGATGAAAAAAATCGGAAAAGATAATTTTATTTTAAATGTTCAGAGAAATACTTACGTAATGAGGTTATTCAAGTTTTTAATATTAGTTGGTTAAGATGACGGTTGTTATTGGACTATTTATTCTACTCGTATATAATTATATAGAATAAATAGTAGACATAATATTATAATTGATTGTAAAAATATTGCAGTTAAATCAAAATATATCTACATATTAATATGATAAATTTATTAAACCCTTTGTAGAAATCAATTCAAATTATGAAGTTACGTTCACGTATAAAAATATATAATAACCATAGTAAGTTGGTACTCTTCAAGCATTTATAGTTTTGTGAACTTTAAATAAATTGAGCTTTGAAATAAATGTAAAAGTGACGTTACGTTTAAGTAAAGTTTCAAACATTTAATAGAAATACGATGTTTCACGAGCTTCATAATATTTGACTTACTAGGAAGATGGTAGATACAAAATTATATATATTTTTTATATAAATAAAATCGGGATAGATCCCTTTGTCTCTTTCTAACCTATAAACTATCTCTTTTTTTCTTTAAAAAATCCACGTCACAAATAAAATCAATAAATCTAAAATATACAAAAATAATCATATTTTTGCATTTATAATATTAGCAAAAATAACTTTGGACGTATATTAAAGGTACATTATATGTATGTATGTATACATATGTATGTACAAGATATGCGACTCATGTCCACAATCAGGCTATATCACACATACTGAAAAGTACAGAGGCATAACTTAGCGTATAAATATATTATTATCACAAATTTGCCCTCAATGAGAAACCAAGTCAGGCAGTTCTGAGAGTTAATAAAGACAAGCTTCCACTGAATTCAATATTCAGTTAAACAATTAACGAATTTTCAATAGCCTTCATATATTGAAAAAAATGCCAATTCTCCTCCTAAATATTTCTTATCAAAATAAAAAAAAATATTGGTGAATTCCATACATTGCTAATTACGAGTATTATAATAGCTGTAATTCTTGGACAATGGAACTCCACGCGTATTTTGCCTATTGCATATTTCATATGTTACAGTTAGAACTCTTTCGTGATCAAAACTATTTTTGACTGAAAAAAAAAGTTAAAAGTAGTTTTTACTGCAGGCCTTGGTCAATAGCAGTTTTTACTGGCATCAGTATCAGTGAAATTTAGGATATTCTAAAATTTTCATTTAGACTGGATTAGTTTTTGCGATTAGATTTTTGTGTGAATTCAAAGATAACAATCAAATTATTAGACTTGACAACGTCTATCCGCTTAGATGGTTATAAATTTTGATTATATAATGCAAAATATAAGAAAGATATATAGCGCTATAAACGCAGTGGACTCCAACACTCCCAAGCGACATGTCCCGCAAACAGATCGACCTTTGTCGGTCTCAATCGAAGTTTGGAACCTTTCCATTCATTTATTTTATTCATGAAGTACGAAGAAGTCGATGTGAACTGTTCAATACATTTGGGAATAATGGCAGCAAAAAATTTGCCTTTGTTCGTCCCGATGTGTTAAGTGAAAACAGACGTATTTGGTTTATTCGGAAAAAGTAGTCTTTGTTTGTATACTTTTTAGGTTGAGAAAATTATGTAAGATGCTGGTTTGCTTTTCCACTTAAGGGAAAATGTATAAGGTGTGATTTAAATTATGTAAAATAGCCCACCTCACAAACAGGTGACACTAGATTGCTGTAGTGACAGCAAGACAAGTGTGTCAGACTGTCTGCTACCATCTCGTCTGACACATGTTTAGAATGTTTCCTAAAACAAAATCTTAAAAATATCACAAGAAAACAGTGAAATTGTAGTTGTGGCTGATTTAAATATTTTTTTAATTCAAGTATAGCTTATATAAAATAGCTATAGTATTATAGTATGAGCTATAGGATGGTGTAATAAAATCTTAAAGAAAAATAACCACCCTTGAATGGAATAATTAGTGATTTTGAAGTCGGTGTACTTTTTTAGTTAAAGTAATACGTGCCTTTGCCGCATTGATATTTACACAGTTTTAAAAGAATCATATATACTTTGGACTAGCAACTCATCCTTGCTCCGCTCGGGTTCATCCCTAGATACGTTTTAACGGTTAGTATAGATTTCTCAGAGATGAGATAGTTTCCCGCACTAAAAAGAGTCCTATATGTTGACCCGGATAACTAACTATCATCATACCAAATTTCATCAAAGTCCCTCCAGTGGTTTTTCCAAGATCCGGTAACAGACAAACAGACAAAAATTCTAAAAAGTATAGATTCGACCTCTGTATCGATAATAATGTCTATTTCAATAAGATTTCCAAAAAAATTAAGTTAATTAGTTACAATTTTATTATATGTATAGATTAGTGATTGTTAACCTACAACTGTACAAACGAACATATATACTGAGAGATATAACATTTCGTAATATACATAATATAAGGATAATTCCAAAAACTTTAAACTTCGTTCATTAGCGAAATCACGATACCTTATAATGTCGTATTGAACCGTTTGCGTAAACTTTAAATGTCAGTCGGTGCAAATAAAGTTTTATTTTGTAACTGTCTATAGATACATCTCATGAAACGATAAATAATGCATAGTTAGAAGACTTGTGTTACTATTTATACGAACGAGTATCGATTGAAAAGAGACTACCATAGTTATCTTACTGTAATGGCTATCGAACGCAAATATTCTGATGGAACAGTATTTACTATCCGCCTACGCAATAATACGGTAGGATCTGTAGTTAACTAATCTAGTTATAACACGCGAATGAACTAATAGTAAATTCAGTTTCTAGTTTAGTTTTTTTTTTACTACTCGTCACATCAAGCTGGTTAAAGAAAAACACTGGGTGATGGAAAACGTGCAATTCTTTTAAAACTTTAATGTTTTTCTTTTATTTTCTATCTACTGTTATATTATCAGTGTATAATGAGATAGGAAAGGATTAAATTATAGGATTTATAAATGGATGGATGGATGTTTGTTACTCAATCACGCCAGAACGGCTGAACGGATTTCCATGAATTTTGGTACAAAGACAGATTATAATCTGGAATAGCACATAGGTTACTTTTTATCCTGGAAAAATGTACGGTTCCCGTGGGATAGATTCGTTTTTGTCTAGGGACGACTCCGAAGCGAAGTGAGGGTGAGTCGCTAGTAATATAAATATTATAAACGCGAAAGTTCGGATAGATGGATGTTTGTTACTCAATGATGCCAGAACGGCTGAACGGATCTGGATGAAATTGGCACAGAGATAGATTATAGTTTGGAATAGCTCATAGGATACTTTTTACGCCGGGAAATATAAAGTTCCCGTGGGACAGATTTGTATTTGTTTTTCACATAGCAAGGCATCAACTATCTATTCCATACTAATCGTTAAAACGTACCCAGGGACGAACCCGAGCGAAGCGAGGTTGAGTCGCGAGTACTAATATAAATGTGAAACTTTATATGAGTATGTAGGTTTGTTAATTCTCCACGCTAAAATGGCTGGGCGGTTTTGATGAAAATTTTATAGTGTATGTACTTAATTTAATTAAGTACACACACTATGACCTAGAGTAACTCATATTCTGTTTAGCACCTAGATATACTAGTTTATAATATTTTTTGTTATAATACTATTGCATAGTTGAGAGTGTACAAAGTCTTTACATTAAAATATAGCTATGCATATTTTACAAAAATACCCGACAGCTTTTGGAATCTAGATCACTTCTTACTCGAAGTGATCTTGTTTTAGAACAACACAAGCGTTAATAAAGTATTTATTTGAAGTTTTAACAAACATATAGGTACAGTACATATATACATTTACAAACCCTTTTACATACATTTACAAAAACTTTATAAGAATAGTATTTCTATTTCTTTGTAAGCGTTAATCTTAAAAGTAGTAGGTAAGAGTAACTAGGGTCATTATTATATTCGACTATAATTATTTAAAAATTTCAGGAAAACATATATGAATAGAATTTGTCTATCTATTTAAAAAAAAAAAAAAAAAAAAAAACATTTTTTTTTATTGATAACACTTAAACTCATCAATAGCCACCTAACAAAAAAAAAGAAAATCGGTTGACAAATAGAGGAGAACAAGGTACTGAACTGTTTTATCTTTGCCTATTTATATACTAGCGACTCATCCTCGCTTTGCTCGGGTTCGTCCCTAGCTTGCTTCCCAATACAAACTTTCATCCCCATTTTCACCCTTTTAAGGGATGATTTCCGGAATAGAAAGTATCCTATGTCCTTTCCAGGGTCTCAAACTATCTTCTTAACAAATTTCATCTAAATCGGTTCAGTAGATCCAGAGATTACCCCCTACAACCTCACAAACTCACAAACTTTACCTCTTTATAATATTAGTATAGATAGGTGTATTGTATAGATGCGGACTTTCAGTAGTAAGTGGAGGATTTGAATTAGACTTATATATGTACCTAGAACTATTCTTATCTAGAGAAATAAAAAGGGTTTGACCAAGGACAAAAGAAAACATCTTAAACCGATTTTAACGAGATTTTTAATGGCGGGATTGAAGTAAGAGCGACATAGCCTATTTCTATCGTCGTAATACACAAGTGTAGCGTTAGACAAGGGCTAACTTACATTAAAAATATAACCTTAAAAAAAAATTAAAACCAATTTCCAGACACTAAAACGTAAAAACTTTTTAAAAATCCGACATCTATACACTAAAAAGTACTAGTATAGTATTATGTGATTTGTGCTAAAAAGTAAAAAATAACTAAAAAGGGAAAAATACTACATATACCTACTTAATCAGATATTTTCGCGGAACGACGAACATAGAACCTCTTTTTTGGAAGTCGGTTAAAAATAAAACCATCTGTCGGCTTATAACACAAATAAAAAGAAATTTTAAACAATAACAAATTTAAATAAATTTAATGGAGTTAAATAAGAAGTATAAAATATTCGTATATTTAAAAGTTATAGTTCTCAGGGCACTAAAAGCTTATCTGATAAGGTGTAAATTATACATAATATAAATTAAAACGTAATCTAGATACTTTTGATGGGAGCCATGAAAAGTAAAACAATAGTTTTTAAAACTTAATTTTTAATTCATTTTACGCACACATGTAGTAAAAATAGGGCACCACCATATTTTAATAAATCTCAGATTATCATCATTTATCGTCTTAGGCCTTAGGGTATAAAATTATCTAATAAAGGCGGAGATAAAAGCTAGTCTTTATTAGTACCCGTATGCAATCTATTTTGTGGGCAAATTTTATCGAAATATGTTCAGCTGATAAGCGTTAAAATGTAACACACGGACAGAGTTAATTACCCATGACGTATTACATAATAGAATAAAATTAGTAATATAGTATCAAAAGGGTACCTCCTCTACAGAGTAGGGGAGAGACGCACTTAAGAGGTGGTTCATGCAGGTTGTGTCATGCACCCCCCAAATCCGTTCAACTTGTCGTTTGGGGGCTCAGTAGAGTCCTTCAGTCCAGCTGGGGGCGAAGCCAAGAAACGCACTGGAATGTGGCCTACTCCGATGGGCAGTGTACCATAGTTGTGGTCTGCTTCGGCAGACCTGCCGTCGAGGCGTCGTGGTTGAGTGCGTAAGCGATCCTGCGACGCCCCATTAAGATGAGGGAGATTCTCTTAGGTCTTAATGGGTAGTACTGGCTTTTCTAGCCGGTGAGTTCCACAAAACCACCTATATGTGTATGCAGGTGATATGTGTATGCAGGTGATATGCGTAAATACGAAATGTATTAAAAAAACTAACATTAAAAAAAAGTGTGCCATACGGATTGCTTACTTCTCTAACTAATTCTAAATTTCTCTGATAGCATATCCAAAAAAAAACTAAATATATATTATTCAAATAGACTTTTACAAGCACTTTTGATCGTCAATTAATAGTGGACCTTGAGATCAACCCCCTGGTTATTGCGGTTTGCCTCGAAAAGCCAGCCAGGTTGAGTGCGTAATTGATCTTGCACGACTAAGGGAAGGTTTTTACTTACTAGTACTGGTTTTTTTAGAAGGTAAGTTAACACATAACCGCTTCTTGTATGAGTGATGTGTGTAAATACATTCTCCAACATTAAAAATATTCAAAAATATCTTATTGAATACTTTTGACCGACTTTACAAAATAGAAATTACCCAATTAAGATATCTGTATACATTATATATATGTATAACAAATATTGCAGTGTCTTGCTGTATAAGGATAAGTATATAAGCTACATCCTAAGCTGAAAAAGGGATGGAATAAAAATGATTCAAAGATTTTTTTTTTTTGTAGGATACGAGTACAGAGCTTTATGAGTATTAGCACGAACACTAAGGTCATAAATTGAGTCTATAATTTGTGACGGAATCATTATATTATAATAATATCCATCATTTTCATGATTACATTGATACTGTATACAGCAATCGATCATTACGTAATGCTTGTAACTTTTTACTCTGTGACATTAATAATGCGTTAGTGTTGAGTTAAATATTTTTTATCTTTATTTTAAACTAGATATTTACGCGTCAATAAATGTTATTTTGCTGATATGTAATAAGTAATAGCCTAAGTTATATTGAAAGCTATCATTATCGTTAATTTTTTTTAATAACACAGGTTCTGCCCGCAGTTTCATGAGGTAAAGGATTTAAAAAAGCCTATAAGTTCAAAAATAATTATTTAATCCTTGGCAATGGAATTTATTCTAGAAAATTTAGGACCACCCATGTAGCTTAGCCCTAGTTAAAAAAATAGTGAAAAACAGCTTGAAATGGGCTAATATTATCGATATTGTATAACATACTTTTTTTTAATGTCATACTATCCATACTAATATTATAAATGTGTACTCTGTCTGTTACCTTTTCACGCTTAAATTGCTGAGCAGATTTTGATAAAATTTGACAAGGGCATAGATTGCATCCTGGAGGCGGACAGAGGCTACCTTTTATCCCCGCCCCGCTTACAACACGTGCGAAACCACATGTAAGAACTAGCCAATTAAAACAAATAAAAATAAAAAACTGTACATTGCATATAATATTGCATAAAATCTTCAAATTCAAGAGGTAATTTTAAATTATAACCAGCAATTAAGTTATACATCCATTGTTCTAAAACACAGGTTTCTTATCTCTAGCAAACCTATTTTCACATCCTACTTTCCTTCATAGTAACTTACTCAATGGGCAAAGAATGATTGTACACATAATATTTGCCAATGAAAGTTAGATTTTATTATAAAGATATAAGTAACAAATTTCATTGAAAAGTTTTATTACATTTTAGTAACCGTTAATCATATTAGCAACAATAGGTGTTTGATCTAATTGAGTTGAGGAACTAGATTTTTGTTATTTATCTTGATTAAAGTATTAATACGTAGAAAGGTTATTTTATAATTGCTATACCTTTGTACATAAAACGACTCGCCCTCCCTTCGCTCGGGTTCGTCCCTGGGAACGTTTCAATGGTTAGTACAGATTTCTCAGAGATGAGATATTTTCGCGCAGTAAAAGGTATCCTATATGTTGACCCGGATACTCAACTATCATCATAGCAAATTTCATCAAAATCTATCTAGTTGTTTTCTCGTGATGCATTCCCAAATAGACAGACAGAATGACGGACAAAAATTCTAAGAACTATAGATTCGGCCTCTGTATCGATAATAATGATTATTTCAATAATATTTTTTAAAAAATATTTAATTTACATATTCAACTCACAACAGACTTTTATTATATACATCTTTTAAAGAAATTTCTTTTAAATTACAATGACAAAGGCTAATAAAAAGAAATATCGACACCGAAATAACTTTGAAATTAATTATTACACATTCGGAATGGTGAAATTATTCATGAAGTTTATATAGGATCACCCTAGAGGTAAACCTATTACACTATTATATATCCTGTATAAATAAGGTTTATAAATATGTTGGTACATTAACACAGCACCATCTAATTCCATGGTAAGCTACGAGGCCTGTGTTATGGATACCAGATAGTTAATACACTACACATATATAACTTTAAATACGTACATATTATAAATATAAACACCCATGACTGGAGTACAATCATTCGTGCCACACAAATGAATGCCCCCAGCGGGACTCGAACCCGCGACCGCTGGTACAGCAAGTAGGGTCACTACAAACTGAGCCAAACGTGTCGTCAAATTGAATTTATATTTAAAAATCAATTATTTTGTATTAAATACTCTTATAATAAATTGTCATTTGGACAAAAAAGCACTGAGACGACGTATTGTTAATAATTAAAAAAATTACAATGCCTGATATTATACCTACAAAAGGCTATGAGAACACGAGCAAAATAAGGATGAATCTCTAGCTCACATTTACATACAAGAATAATAATATATAATAAAAAAATGAGATATCTCGTAACAACACACAAAAAGATACATACATTCAAATTGTGCAGGACTTAAAATTTGGTAAAAATATTTTTAAATTCCAGCTTTTTGGTAGTTCGCTTCCATTTGAGGACCGATGGGTCGACTACCTGCTTTTTGGGCCTAAAACAGATGTTATATGGCAAAGGATGCCATAATATGGTAATATATAGATACAGATCTCTAACCGAAATGGTCCATCCTACAGAATATTTTATTGCTTATAATTTTTTTTGATTATATCATCTCAATATATTATTAGCGATCTATCTGTACGCTGCGATTTAGTATCTATACATAATAGTGACGACACGTTTGGCTCAGTTTGTAGTGACCCTACTTGCTGTGCCAGCGATCGCGGGTTCGAGTCCCGCTGGAGGGATTCATTTGTGTGATGAGCACGAATATTTGTACTCCAGTCATGGGTGCTTATCATGTGTAGTGTATCAACTATCTGGAATCCATAACACAAGCCAAAAAGGTTACCATGGAACTAGATAGTGCTGTGTGTAAATGTTCCAACATATTTATTATTTATTTATTTAATATAAATACCAGTCCCAAATTAGTCATGATGTCCCAGAAAATACAAATACTACAAACTTGATAGAAAGTAGATTGTCATCAGGAGTAGGTATCCGCTAAGGAAGGATTTTTAGAAATTCAATCCCTTAAAGGGTAAAAAAGGTGGAAATTTGTATGAATTTCCATTACATATTTTTAAAGTTACAGTGACCAAAATTGGAATTCCGAGTATCTTTCTAATTATCTATACATTTAATAAAATTGTAACTGATCGCTGCCTGTACATGGAAAATATTTGAGAAAAACAATGATTTTTAGTTTTTTTGTCTGTTTTTCTGTACGTTAACACGTTCACTGCGTTAAGATTTTTAGACGACTTTCAGCTAGTGCTATATAAGGTCCCTAAGACCTGAAGCGTGATGATCTTGGAGTGCGTTGTCGGGTCGAAAATATCTGTTCGGTATACATGTATTTAGAAGTGGATTTTGAAGCAATTATAATGATTTTTTTAAATTTTCTTTATGAAACATATTTTTTAATAATCATTTCGTATATTTATACGTTCGTAACAAAATCCGGCTATTGTAACTTATGTTAACGATTTGTCAAAATTTTCGGGTCGTTTTCACCCGATATCCGCACTGCTTGTAAAGTGTATCGATAAAAGATTAGTGTTGTATAAGTAAAACAACGATGAGATGAATAGTAAGTTTTGTTGAAATAAAAGGTACTTATCGACAATTAAAAAGATTAGAAATATGTTTTTCATTCATTTCATATATTACAAATGGTTTTTTTTCATACTTCGCAAAAAGATTTAACCTTTTTCACTTCGCGTGTGACTAGTAAATATTCCGGGACTTACAGTTTCATTTCGGGTTCTATTATTCCTTTCAATTTCACCTTCACACGTCAAAAGCATTTTTCTACATCTCGACCTCTTCATTTTGTCAAAACTGCTTACCACTTGTAACAATAATTACAATACGTCGATAACGACTTAGACGTTGCTAACTTATGTGCAACACTAGTGTTACGAACACGAAATCTGGTGCTGCTATCGGGTCATCGGGTCATCAGGTCTGAAAGACCCGATAACCGCACCTAGCGAAAAATGTTTACTGCTAGTCGTTATAAGGTCGAATAGATCTGATATATTTTTGTATCTACGTCAAATATTTGAAGAGGTAAAATTAAAACTTTAAAAGTCCCTTTTTTATTTCATAAAACGGAAGAGATATCTATCCCGCACCAGCGGTAAGACACAGATTTTTCGTGCCGCACCACGGGGAAGTCTCGTATCGGGTTGATTCGACCTATTGCCGCAGTGAACGTGTTAAAAGTTATGTTAATTTAAAGAATCATCTAGGGCGAGCCCGAGCGAAGCGAGTTATATATTATAATTATAATTTTAATTTCTATTTCAAAACATTAGACAGTAGGTCCTTTAAGGCTCAAAAATAAATGCCTTTTAGTTGTTTAAACGCACTTATAGTACATATTATATACATCAGTCCAATTTGAGACAACTCAAATTTAAATCAAATCGTATAATAAATAAGTCGGCGGAGTCGCGGGAAAACGCTAATATTTATTATAAAGCATTCACACATTATGTGTCTTGTTAAGCGTGAGTGACACAACAAAAAAACTTAAAACAAAACAATATAGTCTTATAATAACACTTCAATACGTTTTTCTTAAAACATTGAATTACAAAACCTCTTTTTGAAAATATAATTTAATTGATACTTAAAAGATACGAAATCCCGACAAGTGGCGAGTACAATACCATATTAGGTCATCGTCGCATTGTTTACCCCTTGTCCACCGTAAAGATCAACTTAAGAAGCCTTTCTTGTAACAGGATTATTATAAACATGGCACCGATCTTTTGTCCTTGTCTCGCGCCACGCGACGCTATATCTATCAATTTCGCACTTATATAAATTCAATAGAATTGTCTCACTCTTACGGCACGCTTATATGCCATCCCTCTCTAGCTGGGTGAACGCACGGAACATCCGCTAAGAACTAGTTAGACCAAGACAGGTGCAAAGGAATACATTCTTTGACCAGTTTTTAACGGCCGCCCTCGCCAGATGGCTTTTTGAATATCGCGAATTGGCTTTCAATCTTTTTGGTACAGATGCTGCGTGGAATTATAATTTAACTTGATAGTTTATCTCAGTTGTTACTTGTGACTTCTCATGCGTTATAAATAATGATTAATTTTACGCCGCTTTTTTTAAAACTAAGTATATTCCCTATTTTAATTAACTTACTTGATTTAAATTAAATCTAACATTTTTTCTGAAGAGCATTTGAGTGATAAAAATCCTTTGACTTTGCCTCAATTTTCACACGATACCCACCATGTAGACGAACAGATAAAAAATATTCTTCCTCTTCTTAGTCGTTCACTCTTGACAGAGTGTCCTGGTCATGTCTCGGTCGAGTCTTGCGCCATCGCTTCTCTCGTGATGCGACGCCATGTATATCTATGTTTGGCGGCTTCGATGTTATCATTTATGCTGGAGTGTGTCACAGATTTTATGAGGTCTGTCCACTGTGTTTGACAGATCCACGAGATCTTTTGCCCTCGAATTTCCCTTGCACCACCAAACGTTCCATGAAGTTCTCGTTACGGGTGATATGCCCGAAGAACTTGAGAATTCGTATTCGATAAAAATTATAAAAAACATTAAAATCTACTAGTTCTTTCTAATAATATACTAGAATGTACCTGTAATATACGTAGTATTGTAACAACTGATATTGAATCTTATTTAATAAGCTCATAGTCTATCTGTGTACAAAAATTGCATCCAAATCCGTTCAGCCGTTTCAGCCTAAATCTGTAACATACATACATATATGTATAGCAAAAAAAAATTTCACATTACAGTATTTAATAATCTGATAAAAATAATGTATACAGAATCGACGATCGATGTTCTTAATTTTACTATGTATGAGCCAATACAAAATCAATGTAAACTTATTTTGATAAATTATCTGTCATCTTTTATTTATCAGCGAAACAACTTGCTTAAAAACTGGTTGATTAATGTTGACATTTGTATGAACTACGCAAAAATACTAGAAAATACGTACCCAACCACTTCATACATGTTAATTTAAATTTAAAATATACACGCATACTTGAATCATCGTTACATATGCGTTTTTTTATTCATACACTAGCGACTCACGCTTGCTTCGCTTGCGTTTGTAGGAACAAACGTACCTAGTGAGGTACTTTTTCACGTTTAGTTCAGAATAAACTATATATATGTACATACATAAGTATAGAAAAGTAAGTACCTACTTTAAAAATTAAAAATATATATACGAGTATCTCTTACTTGAGAAAAGATTCTCCATACAAACTTTCATCGCCCTTTTCTCCCCCTTAACGGATGATTTCTGGGATAAAAACTATCCTATGTCCTTCCCAGGGTCTCAAACTATTTCCATACCAAATATCATCTAAATCAGTTCAGCGGATTAAGCGTAAAAAGGTGACAGACAGACAGAGTTACTTTCGCATTTATAATATTAGTATGTATTACATATGTATATGATAGCATTATATATCAAACAACCTGTTTAAAATGTTTATCTCTCTATCTATCGACACAGATTAATAGTTGAACAGCTGTATTGATTTTAGTAGAGCTTTCACTAGCGGATAGAGCTGACAGACGGGAAGGATACAGGTTTTTTACGAGATAGAAAAAAGGATTGCGTGAAAAAAAGAAAGAATTTTCACATGATTAGTTTTACCTTTGCGTGATAGATATATAAATTTTATTCCATTGAATTGGGCGTAAGAAAGGGAAAATCAAAATAAATCACATAACATTTATATATTAATCGAGAGATGTTATCCTGCGTTTCGTTTAGATAGCATAATTGATTTCGACAATGAAAAAAATACTGAGAAAAATACACAAAAAATCCATTAAAATCGGCTCAGCTTTTAGGAGGAGTTCAGTGATATACCATTTACCATTACCATAAGACAACCATTCCCCCACATTTTCACATTTGTATTCAGCCCTTTTTAACGTCCCACTGCTGGGCACGGGCCTCCCTTCAATACGAGGGGGATCAGGCCATAGTCCACCACGCTGGCCAAGTGCGGGTTGGCGGACTTCACATGTCTTTCCAAAACTTGCTAGGTTCTCTCAGACATGCAGGTTTCCTCGCGATGTTTTCCTTCACCGTAAGACATGTGGTAATCATGTTAGAAATGATTCGCGCATGAAAATATCAGAGGTGCGAGACCCGGGATTTGAACCCACTTCACTCGGTTTCCCAAACGAGCGCGTTACCACTGGGCTACCACAAGCCATTTTCACATATTTATCCAATAAACAAGCACCAAACATAAATAACTTTAATAAATGCGGTTAATAACATGTAATGAGAGAGAAGAAACACACCGACAAATAGAAAGGAGTTACTGCATTGCTCGTAGTTTGTATCGGATCTCAGGTGTACTTGTGATTTGTAATACTGCTTCGTGAATAGTTTCTTAGTATACTGTCTCTATGTTTGAGCATATTCATTAAGGTCTGATGTGTGATCTTCACAGGTATAAAGATGATCGCGAGTTCGAATCCTGTTGAGGTTTAATTTAAACAAGCTTCTAGTTGGGTTAAATAAATCATTGGTTGTAAACTTTGCCAAAATTGATTTAGCCAAAGTACGTTTGTAAATATATAATTATGATAATAATATTATAATGCGATGATATTTTTTGTAGATAATCTAAATTAAAATCATCAATACTATCTTAGATTTACGCGAATATTCGACATTTTAATTAAAACTATAGACTGTCTCTCCCGTGACCATGATTGCTGTAAAGCATTCAAAACGTTGGGAACCAAAAATCAAAATAAATTCACAAAAAAATCTGAATCGTCATTTAAGTTAGATTTTAAATAAAACTATCTTTTCGGATTATTTCGCGGATTTATTTTGATTTTTGGTTAGCAATCGAAACGTCGGGAACCTAAAATAAAAATAAATCCGCGAAGTAATCCAAAAAGATAGTTTTATTTAAAATGTCAAAATATATTCGCGTAAATCTAAGAAAGTATTAAGTTAGATTTTTAAGGATTTTTCAAATTTTAAAATCAAGCATACTATTATCATAAACGCGAAAGTTTGTATGTATGTAAGTAGTTAGTCTTTTACACTGTAGTCTGAACGAATTTAGATATTTGTTACACGAAAAGATCTGGACGAATACACACGCCGTTAATAATAATTTACCAACAGGTGGCGTTAACGGTATAAAATTACATCTTATCTTATAATATTAAATGAGCAATTCTTGTATGTACATATATATACATTTATTTCGTGTATCTCAGAAACGGCTGCAACAATTTGGACCAAATCTTGCATTTTGATAAGGTTTTGCTTTTTAATTTTATCTATATACTAGCGATTCACCCTCGCTTCGCCTGGGTTGGTCCCTAGGTACGTTTTACCGGTTAGTATGGAATAGATAGACTATATGTTATATGACATACAGCATATAGCCTGCCTCAATAAGCAGGCTATCTAATGTAAAAAGAATTTTTCAAATCAGATTAGTAGTTCCTGAGATTAGCGCGTTCAAACAAATTAACAAACGAACGGACGAACTAACGAACGAACTCTGCCGTTTTATAATATTAGTATAAGTTATGTAGGTGTATTTTCTGAAAAAAAAAACGCAATTATTTAAAAAAAACGAAAAAAGCGCCAAGCGAAGTTCGGTCGCCAAAGCACTATAATAATAAATTCAAAAGGCATCGAGTTATATAGATAAAACTTCTAAAAATACGTTAAGAGAAAGAAAAACTTTCTTTACAGACAAAACGGTAATGCAGTTGCGCAATAACACATCGTCCGGACGCGTCCCAGGTGCACTCGTGATTTGTAACTGAATAAGAAACTGGAATACTTTCTTAATTTACTACTACACTATGTGCTTTTAATATTTATAAAACAAGCTTTCTCTTTTAAATAGCTTATTAATCTTCTTATTTTTTTAAGTTATTTATATGTACTTCTTTTGGCACGTTGGGAAAAAATTATGAGAGTAAAATTTTTACGATGCGCGCGCACACTGACGCGACTGATCTAAACAATCCAAACTGATCTGACTGATCCAAAAAGCGACGTGATGAAGTTAGCTGCATTCCTTTTACAAACAGAAACTTGTGACATACGGGATGAAATTTTTAGCTATTTTTGTTCTGTTACGCCAAAGAAGTATAACTTCTTACGTGCGTACATAATTACACACACTTTTTTTTTTTAATTTAAATTATCCATTCTCAATAAAAAATATAAATACTAAAGACCTACCTCACTAAGAAAGTGGGTCTCCCTTTAACGTTGCTCTGCAGTGGGATATTAAAAAGGGTTGCATAGTACTACTTTAGTTGAACCTGTGACCTCCGAAATAAATTTTCACGTATCAACCACCAAACCCACTCGTAAGAAATCACTACATACACATATAAATCGTTTATCAAAACATAGAATATTACCAGCACTTAGCAGTAGTTTCTTAAGTCAGTACTGTTCAAAGAGTCCCCAAACTATCTAACGCGATCTAGAGGCATCGAAACTTTATTGTAAATATGGTTAAGCCGCTCCATGAAAGGCTTAAAACTGAAATTAGTGGCATGCTTGTGGTACACTTAGCGTTATATATGTATACTATCGTTACTTACGTTTTAAGGTATAAAAAGTATCATATATGTCGACTCGGACCAGCTATCATCATGCCAAATTTCATTAAAATCCCTCCACTGACACACTATTACAGGTAGCCCACATCATCCCACTGCTGGGCAAAGGCCTCCCCTCTACATTTCCAGGTTTCGCGGTCTTGCGCAAAAGATTATGTCAATTTATTTTTAATACAATTAACTATATTTATAATTTCAATATATTTTCCTTTCAAGTAAATACATCTGTATGTACAGATAAATTAAAGTGAAATCCTTGTTTGTAATGTCAAAAAACAGCTTTATAATAAATGCATATAAAATTACATATTATATTCTTTACTAGCATTGCCCGCGGCTCCGCCCGCGTTTAGATGATCAAAAATTAAATTCTAGGTTTTACACATTAGTATACTTTTACATACACCACTTTCATTGCGCACCGTATGATTGGTAAATAATGGCAGTGATTGACAATGCCACAAAGGTTCCTCCGTTAATAAATATTGCACTTTTTGTTTTAGCAATAACATTTATGTTCGTCTATACTTCTGTTTTGTTTGTTTGTTTGTTTAGTTTTGGGCGATAAGCTCTCAAACTACGGAATTAATTTTAATATTTTTTCTAATAGACGGCTATTGATTAATTTAATATTTAGCTGATTATATAAATTTCTTAATGTTAATTTGTCGCGAAACAGGGATTGGTTAGCGCTGGTTAGTAATATTTTCCAAAACGATTTTAAAAGAAAGTATAATAAGTAAATAATTCTAAGCAACTACTTTTTATTATTTCATATGGCTCGGCTAATATGATTAAAGCCGTAAGCATTTTATTGTGTCCTTTAAGCCTTTATCTTCCAAGAAATGATGTCCAAAAAAAAAACTAAAAAAGTTGAGATATAACAGTTCCTTAAATACTTTTTCATAGTTTTTGAGATATGGAATATTTTTACTCACCCGCTTTGTCAGCTTAACAGCCATAACCTTGTTTTCCATAAAATGTTATAAAAAATTATGAATCGAACTTATTTTTTTGATAAAATGAGTCGATATTGTGGAAATGTAAATGTTATTTGTATTTATTTTAGTGTTAACCTAACAAAACACGTAAGTAAGAAAAACAACACAGTATTTTGCTATACGAAACCTATAATGAGCGAGTTGGAGTTGCCCAATTTTTAGATTAAAAGATTAAAAAATATTAACATTATTTACTAAAAAAATAAAAACTTACAAATATTTTCATTTGAAAATTGTTTCGATCAACAAAATATTACTAATATGTTACTAATTTATAAAGTTTGTTTGTCTTTATTTTATTGAAAATTTGAACACGGGCGGGGTTGCGGATAATTAGTAGTAATTCTAATAAAGTCATAGAAAGGTCACATCTGTACATTTTTTTTTGATTAAAACTACGCATTTTAAAAACACATGGCGACATCTATTGTCAAATATCTAAATAACACATAAATAAATTTTCATTTAAACAACTATTTTAATGAATAAAATAGCGCTATTGATATTTCTTTTAAGATAAGCTTTTTTTAATAGTTTTAACATTTATAAGTTACCTTGCTAAAATGTTAATAGTATCATCGTGCTTTTATTTTCACCAGTTTTTGTATTTTTTCTCAGAAATAAAAGACTATCCTATATGTTGAGTCGGATAACCTGCTATCACCATACCAAATTTCATCAAAATCCCTCCAGTGGTTCTTCTGTGATGCGATGCGATGTGATGTGGTCACATACAGACAAACAGACAAAAATTCTAAAAACTATAGATTCGGCCTCTATATCGCTAATAATGAATATTTCAATAAGATTTTTCGAAAAATATTGAATTTACGGATTCGGCTTAGTTACAATTTTATTATATGTGTAGTTACTAATTTATAAAGCCAAAAAGTTTGCTTTATTGAAAATTTGAACACGGGCGGGGCCGCGGGTAATTTAGTAGTAATTCTAATAAAATTGTAGAAAGGTCATATCTGTACATTCATATTTTTGAAATTAAAACTACGTATTTTAAAAACACATGGCGACATCTATTGTAGAATAGGTACATAAATAACACATAAGTATATATTAATTGAAATAACTATTTTAATGGATAAAATAGCGCTATTGATAATTTGATTTTCAAGATAAGCTACTTTTAATAGTTTTTACCATATTTAGTAAGTTACCTTGCTAAACTGTTTACAGATAGTATCATCGTGGTTTGTTCCAACCTGTTTTTGTATTTTTTCTCAGAAATTAGATATTTCCCCGCGGTAAAAAGTATCCTATATGTTGACCCGGATCACCAGCTATCATCATACCAAATTTCATCAAAATCCCTCCAGTGGTTTTTCTGTGATGCGGTAACAGACAGACAGACAGACAGACAGACAGACAGACAGACAGACAGACAGACAGACAGACAGACAGACAAAAATTTTAAAAACTATAGATTCGGCCTCTGCATCGATAATAATGTCTATTTCAATAAGATTTTCCCAAAAATATTTAATGTACAGATTCGGCTTAGTTAGAATTTTATAATATGTATAGATTACACTTTAAATGTGATATAGGAAAAAAAATCAACAATAAACTTAGTTCACAAAGGTGGACTTATCTCGAAAAGAGATATCTTCCAAACTACCCCTGGATGTGGAAGAAGATATCAGCGGGCAATATAGTGCAAAAAAAACTATATACATACTAGAAATAAATATATGGTACTTATAAGAAAAAACACAATTTTTATAATGTCTGTCTCTCTGTCTGTTTGATTCGGCTAACCTCTGAAACGGCTGGATTGATTTTGACGGAATTTTTACTGGCAGATAGCTGATGTTATAAGGAGTAACTTAGGCTAGGCTTTTAGAAAAATACTTAGAGTTCCGCTCCCGAGCGCAACGAGGGTAATTCTCTAATCTATATTTATTATATAAAACAAAGTCGTGTTAGTTTTATAACACAAGAACGGCTGGACCAATTTTTATGATATTTGATTTTTTTGGATTTCTCTTAGTCCGGAATAGGATAATAAGTATTAAAAGATCAGAAAAATAAAAAAAAATAATAAAATTTATATGGCTAACGCTGGCAAATAACTATTTTAAATATCTATGTAAAACCGTACCTAGCTACGAAACCGAGTGAAGTGAGGGGAGCCGCTAGTATTAAAAATATTCAGCGAGCTTAGTGTGTTTCAATCTTTGCACTCTGACCCATCGCGCTACAGGCTTACACGACTAAATACAATACCGGTTCACAAATATATGGAAATTATTCTCAACACGCAGGCTGAGCCTGATCTAGGATTATGAAGGATTACACTTGCTTTCTCTGCTTCGGTAATATTCGCTAAATATGTCACGTGAACGAGATATTCTAACATCGTACGGTTTAGTTCGCAAATTTCTTCATTCAATTTGTATGTGTAGGCACACATAAATGTACATACTTATATATATACATCCTTTTTTATACATGTACATTTTTATAAAGACCTTTTTGTTAACCTTTTTTAAAAATATTTTTTTGTGACATATGAGTAAAATATTGAACATAACAAGGCGTATAATTATTTTATTTATATTCCAAAATAAAAAATAAAAATATAACAATATATCGCCGCTACGACCATATTGGTGACCCCGACGTTCCTGTATTACAAAATGCAGAACGAAAATTTTCAAGACGCCGAACTAGGGCATTCGTCTGGAGATGCATCGACGTCTGAAATTCATAAGGTTGGAATCCGTGTACCACCATTTTATCCTGATGACCCAGAGATATGGTTTGCTCAACTGGAAGGTCAGTTTGCTCTCGCTAATATTACAAACGATGTCACTAAATTTTATTATGTAATTGGTCATATCGAACATATGTATGCTAAAGAGGTTAAAGACATAATTGTCAACCCTCCAGCAACGCAGAAATACATAAAACTCAAGTCTGAATTAATAAATAGACTTAGTGCATCAAAAGCATCAAAAATTAAACAATTGCTTACTCTGGAGGAACTAGGCGATAGAAAGCCAACACAATTTCATCGACATTTACGTAATCTAGCTGGCCCTGATTTTTCTGATGAATACTTACAGACTATCTGGATTAGTAGACTACCCTTAAATGTTCAAACTGTCTTAGCCGCACAAGCCTCAACATCTTTAGATAACCAAGCAGAGCTTGCAGATCGAATAATGGAAGTTACAGCGCCAACAACACAGACGAACCACCGCATACCATCCAGCTTGCAATGGGCTAATAGAACGTTTCCACAGACAACTTAAAGCGTCCATCGTGTGCCATGCGCATCAGAAGTGGACCGAGGTGCTGCCTTGGGTTCTCCTCGGAATAAGAAGCGCCTTTAAGGAAGATTTACAAGCGTCTTCGGCTGAGCTGCTGTATGGCGAACCACTACGTCTTCCAGGAGAATTTTTTGACTCTAGTGATTGCGGTACAACAGACGTAATTGATTTTACCGCTAGGTTACGTTCGTTTGCTCAAAAATTACAGCCTGTACCAGCCTCGCGTCATGGTGAGAACAAAATATTTGTTTTTAAAGATCTTAAGACTACCGATCATGTCTTTCTCAGAGAAGACTCGTCGCGTGGTTCGCTAAAACCTGCCTACACTGGCCCTCATAAAGTGCTCTCCAGAAACGACAAAGTCTTCAAATTACTAATAAATGGAAGAGAAGTCACAACCTCAATAGATCGTCTGAAGCCTGCATATTTACTGACTGATAAACCTCAACCTGTCCCTATCCATGACAGTGATGTAAAACATTATAGGACACGTTCAGGACGTCACGTTAGATTCACTGATTTCTATCGCTCTTGACAGACGCTGGAGGGGGGGTGATGTAGGCACACATAAATGTACATACTTATATATATACATCCTTTTTTATACATGTACATTTTTATAAAGACCTTTTTGTTAACCTTTTTTAAAAATATTTTTTTGTGACATATGAGTAAAATATTGAACATAACAAGGCGTATAATTATTTTATTTATATTCCAAAATAAAAAATAAAAATATAACAATATATCGCCGCTACGACCATATATGTATGCTTGGTACTGTTTCTTATGGCAGAGGTTATGAGGTCGATTCTTGTATGGGGCAAATATTTGTATTAATCATACAAAATTACATGATCTGGTTAAAAAAGGGGATGGGGGATGATAATTGATAAAGCAGGTGGTACAGGGAAATTACAGTAAAATTGTGTTTAAACTTTATATTATCTACATAGGTATACATATAATAAAATTCTAACCAAGCCGAATCTGTACATTAAATATTTTTTGGAAAATCTTATTGAAATAGATATTAATTTTCGATATAGAGGCCGAATCTATAGTTTTTAGAATTTTTGTCTATCTGTCTGTCTGTTAAAGCATCACAGAAAAACCACTGGAGGGATTTTGATGACATTTGGTATGATGATAACTGGTTATCCGAGTCAACATATAGAATACTTTTTACTGTGGGAAAATATCTCATCTCTGAGAAATCTATACTAAATCTTAAAACTTAAGTAGGGGCGAACCGGAGCGGAGCGTGGGTGAGTCGCTAGTTTAACTTATAAATTTCATCAAATCTGTATTTACATAATTATATATCTTAATATTGTATAAAACTATATACTTATACATAGCTCATTGTATACGGCAAGGCATATTAATGTAAAAAAGTAAATAACGATTTACTCAGTCCTTGTTCTTAAAGCAAATTAAAAAAAAGTTATTATGTGACTGTTTCCAACGTTCATTTAGGCTAAGGCCAATCTAAGACAAACGTCTTTATGAGCAAAAAAAAAAACATTTACTCAATTATTCTGGCAGTTTGCTCATATATTTCTGTCTCACATAATTAGAGAGTACAAGAAAGAGAAAGACACAAGTGTATATATAAAAATTAAATAATTATAGGTACTGTCTGTGGCATCCGTTCCTATAATATTCATCGAAATATGACGTAATTTTAGTATTGTTGCGTGCACGCCTGTAAAGGTTTCTGATATGGAACAATTAAATTACAATATAAAACGCACGAGTTATATCGGATATTTTTATCTATCTATACATATAATAAAACTTTTGAGGTCGAATGTCTCTATATAGAAAAAAATGCTAAAAACCGAGTCAGGGGTATGTAAGAAGAGATATAGAACAAATCCAGATTTTTTTTTAGTTTTTGTTTTTCTGTCTGTTTGTATGTTTGTACGGGCTAATCTCCGAAACTGATGGATTGATTTAAATAAAATTTTGTATGGTGGTACCTTATATCCCCGATCAACATCTAAAATACTTTTCATCCCAGAAAATTAAAGAGTTCCCGTGGGATAGTTAAAAAACTATTGTAACTTATACAGCTTAGTACACAAAAACTACTGATTGGATTTTAATGAAACTTTACAATAATATATGTATGTATGTATATATTTCACTTTACCTGAACGAAATGGATTTCGGGTTCTAATTTAAAAAAAAATACATTTTACTAAAAAAGATAGGTACTACATCCCCTCTAAAATCAATTAAATTTAATGTTTTTTTTTTAATAAAATACATGGGTTCATTCATAAAAAAAAAGAGTAAGCAAATCTATTTAAAATATGTCAAAATATCGCTCAGCATAAAAAATAGTCAAATCGAGTACCTCCTGTTTTATGAAATTGGTCAATAAAAATTACATTAACAGGTATAATAACGTATTGAATATGTATGTGTAGATAATATATGTATATAAAACTATTCACTTTCAAGACTATTACAGATCACAAGCGCACCTGCTCTGTTCTCGAGAGATACATAGAACTTGGTTTTTGTCGGTCTGCATATTCTGTTTTATTTTCATTGTGCTCTTTATAGCTTTTATTAACTGCTATTGTAGTCGGTGTAATTCAACTAGCCTTGATTACTTATAGTATCTTATTTTAATTATACAATTTATTTTTATTCAATCGTAGCTATATAAAAAAGTCGGCCATTACGGCAGATGTGAGACATCTATGTTAATATTAGAATCCATAATTGATTAAAACCTATAACGAAATATGGAATGAAATAAAGAAAAAATAGTTTCGTTAATAAAATCAATTTATTTTTCATATTATTTTATTTATTATAATAATTATATGTATATTCATAAATAGAATAGAAAATATGTAAGTATTTTTAATAGAATGTTTTACAATGGAGCGTGTAGAGTAACCGCGCGCGCACACAAGGGAGTCGAGAGCGGTGGCGTAGAAAGGGCATAATGGCATGATAGCGTCATGCCGTTTGCCGTCACGGCGTACGAGCCAGGCAGGGTCGGACTGGGCCGGAAGGGCCCGGGTGGCTCCACAAGCCCGGGGCCCGAGACTAGATAATAGATTTTATCATACCTAATTAATTTTTAACTTCTCGCTATAGTCCAAGCGAAATGCAGTTATTTTTAAGAGAAAATAAAATATTGAAAACCTGAAGTTTTATGATTTTAAAATATTAGCAGATATATAAGGAATAGAAATTCATAAAATGCCCCCGATGCCCAGCCACCCCCGAGAAATGGGGCGCGAAGCGTTGAAAAATAGGTTTTTTCAATTTCCGGCTTACTGTGACGTTTTATCGAAAAATGTTTTCAACAAAAGTTGTAGGTCTAGTAAAAATCTACAACTTTTATTCATAACACTTTTTACAATAACCTCAAAGTTTTCGAGATATTTGCAAAAAAGTCGGTTTTTTATTTTTTCTTGGTTTTTATTTTTAATTTCTAGAATAATCTTTTGATTTTCATGAAACTAAGGTAATGTAATCTACGATATATATAGAATAAATAATATAAGCAAAAAAAACCAAAGTTTCCAAAAATTTTTTGACGACATTTTTTATGATTACGCAATGACTGTACATTGAAAAAAAATATATATCTAAATACCTTAAAACTAGAAAGTTGAAGCAATAAAATACTTTTTTTCAACTCGATACAGTTATTTTCCGCTGAGATACAGCCATTCAAAAATCTTTAAAAATTTAGGTTTTTTTTCGATCCTTTGATTTTTTATAGTAGTGTATCAAGAAAATGCAGATTTATGCGGAAAAACTTGAACTTGAAAATATAAAAACTAATCGATAACGCTAAAGCCTCATATTTATCAATTATTTAGGATATTTATCAGTATATATTGTCAATTATGCCATACTTTCTTTATTGATAAAGATTTAAAATTTAAATTTAACTCCAAAATCAAATAGAAATTAATAAAATATCGATAAACTCGAAAAAAATAACAAAAATAGATTTTAATGGAAAAAATACAAAAGAAACGGTATATACGTTTAGTATTTCTCTTCTTCATTCAACGAACTATCTGATCTAGTTTACATGTAGGTTGCAAGAGCTGGGCCCCCTATCCTACCTACTCTCTGCCTTGCGGGGTTTATCACTTGCCCGTGGGGGGCCCGCGGAGGCTGGGGCCCGGCTGGCAAATGCCAAATCGACTGTATGGCCAGTCCGACCCTGGAGCCAGGTATACTACCAAAGCGAGCCAATAGATGTCTCACATCAAAAATTCCTTAAATTTACTTTCAAAAGCAAAAATCTCAAAATATAAATCTTCAGTGATTATAATTTCGCCCCAATTTTTATTGACGATAACACACGATTCATTCTGAAGTGACCAAGAAGTTTTTTTCATTCACAAATATTATTTTCTTCATTTACCGTTTGAAATATAAGTATCTTATAAAATAAAAAAAAAACATGCTTTACCTATTTAATTAAATTATTAAATTACCGTATTATTAAATTACCATATTATATAGAATAGAACTAGTGATGTAATTATAATTTAAAAAAATATATATGAGGGTGGATCATGGTATCAAAAGATAAATAACCTATTTTTACACTACTCACTAAAAGGATAATGATACCGTTTAATTAAACGACGAATAAAGTTCTTATTATATTCATTTCGCTGAATGATGTTTTCATTATAGTACAAGTACTGAGTAGTGCATTGTCATTATTTTAAATAACATTTGTATTTATCTGTACATATAATAAAACTGTAGAGGTCGAGTGTCTGTACATAGAAAAAAAATGCTAAACAGCGAGTCAGGAAGATGTAAGAAGAGAAAAAGAACAAATCCAGATTTTTTCAAATTTTTTGTTTCGCTATCTGTCTGTTTGTACGGGCTAATCTCCGAAACTGTTAGACCGATTTAAATGAAATTTTGTATGGTGGCACCTTATACCCCCGGTCAACATTTAAGATACTTTTCATCCTGAAAAATTAAAGAGTCCCTATGGGATAGTTAGGAAAAAACTATAGTAACTTATACAGCTTAGTACACAACAACTTATGCACCTAATTTAGTAAAATTTGGTATGCTGATACTTTATACCGGAAAAAATGTATACGGTTCCCGTGGAATAGATTTGTTTTTGTTCGTCTAGAGGCGAACCCGAGCGAAGCGAGGGGGAGCCGCTAGTCTATATATATATAAAAAGGCAAAGACCAAATAGTTCAGCATCTTTTCTCCTCTGTTTGTCAACCGATTATCCTTTTTTTTTATTTAGTATGTGTAGTATTATTGACGAGCTTTAGTGTTATTAATAAAAACTTTATGGAAACGGTTAGTTTTTTTTTATATTGATAAATCAATTCCATTGAAATATGTTTCCCTCTTTTCAATAATGATTATGATCGAATTTCGACTACTGGGTGAACACTAGTTTAATGATAACACATAAGAGCCTAGGGACGTGCCTGACCGAAGCGATGGTAAGTCGTTAATTAACTTCTAAACGGCCTTACCGATTTAGAACAATTAATTATTTTGTTTCTTATAGTGTGACCTGGATAGCTATAAATAAATATGTTGGGACAATGAAACACAGCACCATTTAGTTCTATGGTAAGCTACGAGGCTTGTGTTATGGATACCAGATAGTTGATACACTACACATGTATAACTTTAAATACATAGATATTATAAATATAAACACCCATAACTGGAGTACAAACATTCGTGCTCATCACACAAATGAATGCCCCCAGCGGGACTCGAACCCGCGACCGCTGACACAGCATGTAGAGTCACTACAAACTGAGCCAAACGTCAATGTTATAATCCATAGTTGAACAGGTGGCGCTGTTATCGTTTTCCAGCTTTTTTTTTAATTTTCTGATCACTGACACTAGTAATATAAGAACAACCCAAATACTGTCAAAACAATATTTATTTATACTTTTCTCCATTATGTATAATAGTGCCTAGGCGACCGAGCTTCACTCGGCGTTTTTCTTATAAGATAAACAAACTGCCTTTTTTCAGAAAATACAACTATGTAGATAAGCTTATCAAGCAAAACCTTATCTTAAAACATAATTTCATCCAAATTGTTAAAGCCGTTTCCGAGATAAACGAAATAAATTTATATTTATGTACAAGAATTGCTCATCTATACATACAGATAAATAAAATTGCAGTGTCTGTTTGTAATATTAAAATAACCGCTTTTTACTAAATGCATATGGATGTATACACGGTACATATACCAAAACAACATTTTTTACAATTTTTGTTTGTCTGTCTGTTTGTTCCGGCTAATCTCTGAAACGGATGGACCAATTTTGAAAGGACTTTCACTGGCAGATATCTGATGTTATAAGGAGTAACTTAGGCTACTTTTATTTTAGAAAAAAAAAATAGAGTCCCACGAAAAAAATTAAAAGCAAATTAATAAATTAATTTTGTTTTGCGAAGCAACCTAGGGACGAAAACGAGCGAAGCGAGGTTGAGTCGCTAGTTTATTATAAAATAAACTATAGGCTCATGGAAACTTCATTCTTCAATCTTTAACAGACATTAAGAGGTGCTTAACCTAAAAAACATATCCGACTGTTCCAATGAAACATTAAACAATCCTTATTTTTATCTCTCAACAATAAATAACGAGTAAACATATTGACTTAACTGTCTATACCCCGTGGGAAGAGAGCACGCGTGATGGCAGGTAATTATTGGCCTTTTTGTTACCGTTGAAATACTCATATAATTGTATATCTTTAAAGATCTTGTTTTAAAGTAAATAAATGACATTTAGAAAATCCTTTAGCCTTTAGAAAATCTGTTCAAAGTACATTTTAGTACTTTTTTTTAGTTTAAAATAGCACTTGTTAGTTACATAATGATGTAAGAGGCATTTACCTTTGGGGTTCTCAAATAAAAACTGTAAAAATAAAAGCACTGTAAAAATATTAGAAATTTATAGGGTTTTTTGATATTATTTTTGTTTTACTTTATTAAACATGGTTTTATTCATTCGTTATGGGTAGGATAATCTTTCAAACTTCTGATCTGGTTGTGTAAATAGTGTTTAAAATTAGAAAATCAGTAAATTAAGAAGTACCTAACTTAGAAGTAGACACCTTAAGACAACATTCGTTTATACTATTGGAAAACAAAAAAATTAGGAAAATAAGCGATTTACAGGTGATATCACGGTTAAAATAAAGGACTTTAGTGCCTTTACAAATACATAGGCTACAGAAAAGTAAGTTTCTAACTCTGATAATATGAATTACTTTTAAAGTTTTTTATTATTTTTGTTGTTTACGTTTTGTTGATACGTTTTAACGATTACTATAGAATAGACTATACATATGTACATGCGTTTGTAGAGAAAAGTAGGTAAGTACAGTTTAAAATAAAGTAAAACATACCTTACCTGAGAAATGATGGATTCCCTATAAAAACTTCCACCCCCCCTTTCCACCCCCTTTAGGGATGATTTTCGGGATAAAATCTATCCTATGTCCTTCTCAGGTTCTCAAAATATTTCCATACTAAATTTCATCTTAACCGATTAAGCGGATCAAGCGTGAAAAGGTAACAGACAGACAAACAGACAGAGTTATTTTCGGATTTATAATATTATTAATCCATACAGATTTCTTTCATAAATAATCAAAATGAATGTAATAAATCGTTTTTGGTTTAAAGTTACAAATTCACAATATTATAAATGGGTGAGTTAATTAATATATTGGATCGCGGTGTGGTTAAAATATCAGAGTGAACGTGAAATTAGACTAATTTTAGTATAATTTACAGTTAAATTACAACTGATGTTTTTTTCATAAAGCAGCAATATCTAATTTAGTACTACTGCTGCTGAAGACATGTGAACATTTGTAGTTTTAAAAGAAAATAGAAGAAAAATGGCTTTAACAAAACTTTCATTGATGAATAGATAATTCACTCGGATGGCAAAAGAGTTTCCACGAGATGTAAAATTCTTATATTTTTTACGTTTATTGACATGGGCTATCGCTATATATGCTAAAACATAATATATTATAATACATATCACTAGCGACTCACCCTCGCTTCGCTTGGGTTCGTTCCTAGGTACGTTTTAATGGTTAGTCTATACATATTATAAAATTCTAACTAAGCCGAATCTGTACATTAAATATTTTTTGGAAAATCTTATTGAAATAGACATTATTATCGATGCAGAGGCCGAATCTATAGTTTTTAGAATTTTTGTCTGTCTGTCTGTCTGTCTGTCTGTCTGTCTGTTACCGCATCACAGAAAAACCACTGGAGGGATTTTGATGAAATTTGGTATGATGATAGCTGGTTATCCGGGTCAACATATAGGATACTTTTTACCGCGAGAAAATATCTCATTTCTGAAAAAAAATACAAAAACTGGTAGGAACAAAACCACGACGATACTATTTGTAAACAGTTTAGCAAGGTAACTTACAAAATATGGTAAAAACTATAAAAATAGCTTATTTTGAAAATCAAATTATCAAAAGCGCTATTTTATCCATTAAAATAGTTATTTTAATTAATATTTATTTATGTGTTATTTAGATATTTGACAATAGATGTCGCCATGTGTTTCTAAAATACATAGTTTTAATCCCAAAAAAAAATTAATGTACAGATATGAACTTTTTTCGATTTTATTAGAATTACTACTAAATCACCCGCGGCTCCGCCCGTGTTTAAATTATCAGTAAAGCAAACTTTTTCGCTTCATAAATTAGTAACTATACATACAATAAAATTGTAACTAAGCCGAACCCGTAAACTCAATATTTTTTCGGAAAATCTTATTGAAATATTCATTATTAGTGATATAGAGCCCGAATCTATAGTTTTTAGAATTTTTTCTATCTGTCTGTATGTGACCGCATCACAGAAAAACCACTAGAGGGATTTCTATGAAATTTGGTATGTTAATAGCAGGTTATCCGGGTCAACACATAGGATTCTTTTTACCGCAGGAAAATATCTCATTTCTGAGAAAAAATACAAAAACTGGTTAAAGTAAAAGCACGATGATGCTATTAATATTTTAGCAAGGTAAGTTACTTATATATTATGTTAAAACTATTAAAAAAACTTATCTTAAAAGAAATATTAACAGCGCTATTTTATTCATTAAAATAGTTATTTTAATGAAAATTTATTTATGTGTTATTTAGCTATTTGACAATAGATGTCGCCATGTGTTTTTGAAGTACGTAGTTTTATCCAAAAAAAATGTACAGATATAACCTTTCTATGACTTTACTATAATTACTACTAAATTACCCGCGGCCCTGCCCGTACTTAAATTTTTAATAAAACAAACTTTTTAGCTTTATAAATTAGTAACATATTAGTAATATTTTGTTGGCCGAAACAATTTTCAAATGAGAATATTTGTAAATTTTTATTGTTTAGTAAATAATGTTAATGTTTTTTAATCTTTTAATGTAAAAATTGGGCAAATGTAAATCCCACTCGCGCATTTTAGGTTTCGTATAGCAAAATGCTATTTTGTTTTTCTTACTTACGTGTTTTGTATGGTTAACACTAAAATAAATACAAATAATATTTACGTTTCCACAATACCTACTCATTTTTTGCACCTTAAAAATAAGTTCAATTTATATTATTTTATAATATTTTATGGAAAACATGTTTATGGCTGTTAAACTGCCAAAGCGGGTAACTAATAATATTTCATATCTCAAAAACTATGAAAAAGTATTTTAGGAACTGTTATATCTCAACTTTTTCACTTTTTCTTGACACCTTTTCTTGGAAGGTAAAGGCTTAAAGGACACAATAAAATGCTTACGACTTTAATCATATTAGCAGAGCCATATGAAATAAAAAAATGTATTCGCTTAGAATTATTTACTTATTACACTTTCTTTTAAAAATCGTTTTGGAAAATATTACTAACTAGCATTTCCCGCGGCTCCGCCCGCGTTCAGATGATCAAAAACCAAATTCTTAGGTTTTACACATTAGTATACTCTTACATTATACATTACTTTCATTGCGCACCGCAAGATTGGTAAATAATGGCAGAGGTTGACAATGCCACAAAGGTTCCTCCGTTAAATTGAACTTTTTGTTTTAGCAATAACATGTATGTATGTCTATACTTCTGTTTTGTTTGTTTTTTTAGTTTTTCACGATAAACTCTCAAACTACGTAATTAATTTTAATCATTTTTTACTAATAGTATTAGTACCTAATATTAGTATTTATACTATAGATTAATTTAATATATAGCTGATTATTTCAATTACATAATGATAACTTTTCTTAATTAGCGCTAGTTAGTAATATTTTCCAAAACGATTTTCAAAAGAAAGTGTAATAAGTAAATAATTCTAAGCGAATACATTTTTTTAATTTCATATGGCTCTGCTAATATGATTAAAGTCGTAAGCATTTTATTGTGCCCTTTAAGCCTTTACCTTCCAAGAAAAGGTGTCAAGAAAAAGTGAAAAAGTTGAGGTATAACAGTTCCTAAAATACTTTTTCATAGTTTTTGAGATATGAAATATTTTTAGTTACCCGCTTTGGCAGTCTAACAGCCATAAACTTGTTTTCCATAAAATGTTATAAAATAATATAAATTGAACTTATTTTTACGGTGCAAAAAATGAGTAGGTATTGTGGAAACGTAAATATTATTCGTATTTATTTTAGTGTTAACCTAACAAAACACGTAAGTAAGAAAAACAACATAGTATTTTGCTATACGAAACCTAAAATGCGCGAGTTGGATTTACATTTGCCCAATTTTTACATTAAAAGATTAAAAAACATTAACATTGTTTACTAAACAATAAAAATTTACAAATATTCTCATTTAAAAGTTGTTTCGGCCAACAAAATATTACTAATATGTTACCTACTAATTTATAAAGCCAAAAAGTTTGTTTTATTAAAAATTTAAGCACGGGCAGGGCCGCGGGTAATTTAGTAGAAATAGAAAGGTTATATCTGTACATTTTTTTTTTTTGGATAAAACTACGTATTTTAAAAACACATGGCGACATCTACTGTCAAATAGCTAAATAACACATAAATAAATTTTCATTAAAATAACTATTTTAATGAATAAAATAGCGCTGTTAATATTTCTTTTAAGATAAGTTTTTTTAAATAGTTTTAAAATAATATATAAGTAAGTTACCTTGCTAAAATATTAATAGCATCATCGTGCTTTTACTTTAACCAGTTTTTGTATTTTTTCTCAGAAATGAGATATTTTCCTGCGGTAAAAAGAATCCTATGTGTTGACCCGGATAACCTGCTATTACCATACCCATAAAAATCCCTCTAGTGGTTTTTCTGTGATGCGGTCACATACAGACAGACAGAAGAAATTCTAAAAACTATAGATTCGGGCTCTATATCGCTAATAATGAATATTTCAATAAGATTTTCCGAAAAAATATTGAATTTACGGGTTCGGCTTAGTTACAATTTTATTGTATGTATAGTTACTAATTTATGAAGCGAAAAAGTTTGCTTTACTGATAATTTAAACACGGGCGGAGCCACGGGTGATTTAGTAGTAATTCTAATAAAATCGAAAAAAGTTCATATCTGTACATTAATTTTTTTTTGGGATTAAAACTATGTATTTTAGAAACACATGGCGACATCTATTGTCAAATATCTAAATAACACATAAATAAATATTAATTAAAATAACTATTTTAATGGATAAAATAGCGCTTTTGACAATTTGATTTTCAAGATAAGCTATTTTTATAGGTTTTACCATATTTTGTAAGTTACCTTGCTAAACTGTTTACAAATAGTATCGTCGTGGTTTTGTACCTACCAGTTTTTGTATTTTTTTTTCAGAAATGAGATATTTTCTTGCGGTAAAAAGTATCCTATATGTTGACCCGGATACCCAGCTATCATCATACCATATTTCATCAAAATCCCTCCAGTGGTTTTTCTGTGATGCGGTAACAGACAGACAGACAGACAGACAGACAGACAGACAAAAATTCTAAAAACTATAGATTCAGCCTCTGCATCGATAATAATGTCTATTTCAATAAGATTTTCCAAAAAATATTTAATGTACAGATTCGACTTAGTTAGAATTTTATAATATGTATAGACTAGCGCTAATTAAGAAAAGTTATCATTATGTAATTTAAATAATCAGCTATATATTAAAATAATCTATAGCTGTCTATTAGTAAAAAATGATTAAAATTAATTCCGTAGTTTGAGAGTTTATCGTGAAAAACTAAAAAAACAAACAAAACAGAAGTATAGACATACATAAATGTTATTGCTAAAACAAAAAGTTCAATTTAACGGAGGAACCTTTGTGGCATTGTCAATCTCTGCCATTATTTACCAATCATGCTGTGCGCAATGAAAGTAATGTATAATGTAAGAGTACTATACTAATGTGTAAAACCTAAGAATTTGGTTTTTGATCATCTGAACGCGGGCGGAGCCGCGGGAAATGCTAGTATGAAATACAAATCTTTGAATTTCTCGGCTTTTCTGTACTATAATATGCATGAGTTGTATTGTACATATAAACCTTCCTCTTGAATTACTCTATCTATTAAATAAACCGCATCAAAATCCGTTGCGTAGTTTTAAAAATCTAAGCATACATAGGAACAGACAGACAGACATACAGCGGGAAGCGACTTTGTTTTATACTATGTAGTGACGAGTAACTAGCGACTTACCCTCACCTCACTCTAATGTATCTCTACACTTGAATGGTTTAGGAACGTATAAAAGACAAATGTTCGAAGAAAAAAATCTTTTTTTGCGCCAGAAATCTTCACAGACAAAAATTTCATTACAAATGGATCAATGGCTTAGAATCGCAAACAGGAAAAACACATGAACATATATTCTATGTATATATAGAAATAATAAAGATAACAAGTTAAGCGTTCACTGTTATATGAAGACTTTATTAATAACATATATGAGAATTCCATAACCCATAAATAATGCGGTACAAATTCCCTCTAAATCTTCGAAAAATCAGATAACTCCTTATATTAATATTTAGTCAACGTCTCACAAATACGGCACTACTATTGTGCTGGGTCTACACATTCCGCAGTCTAAATAAAAATCATTACTTGCTTATTTGCTGTAAAAGACCTGTGTCTTTCATGACATTAAGTCAAGCAAACATAGCCAAAGATTCTGGGAACAAAGTGGGTTACTTCTATTTATAGTAGCTTTGAGATTTTATGGAAGAGTAGGTATCTATACTAATATTATAAAGCTGAAGAGTTTCTTTGTTTGTTTATTTGGCTAAACGCGCTAATATCAGAAACTACTAATCCAATTTGAAAAATTCTTTTTTCATTCAATAGACCGTTAATTGAGGAAGGCTATAGGCTATATGATATATATCATCCCGGAAAAAAATGTACGGTTCCCGTGGGATAGCTTAGAGTTGCTAGTTGTATTTATAAAAAGACAAAAGGATGGCGTAAATGCTAAATAAGTTTTAAAAAAAATTCTTTTAGCGTTTTAATTTGATTTAATTTCATATTAAAATGGTTGGATTTTGATGCGATTTAAGCAACGCTGAAATTATCGATAGATAAATAGTGGCATGGCATGGCAAATAGATGGCATGGAATTGTGGTAGATGCCTCACGGACTGGCTACACTGATGCTCTTTAAATTAAATTGACGATTCAAAAGTGCTTGTAATAAACCTATTTGTATAAAGTTTTATTTCATGTCAGATGCCAATAACGTTAATATATAAAAAAGTTCTATAATCACGTATGAAGTCGCGGAGATAAACTAGTAAAATTCTGAAACAAAAAAAAATCTAACACAAAATTTTAGAATCGAATCGTGTAGAATTGGCTTAGAAAAGTAGGGGAATTCACTTTTCCGCGTACCGGAAATTATGACAGCATGAGTCGGGGAGATGCTGAATGCGACGTATTTGACAAGAATTGGTATATTTAACTCGTCTAAATATAAGTAAAGGACGTTTTAGTGAAAATTCTCAGTAGAATAAAAGTTTTACGGCTTTCACAGCTTTATACTAGTAAAATTATACGGTTTTGCACAAGTATTTGTTATACCATTGTAAGAATTCCAAATATTTGTTTTGGATTTAAGCTCTCTCATAAAATATTTTTTTAATATTTCTTTTACGTTTAGGTAGTGCCTAGTTCTTTTTCGCAATAGACTGAAATTAAAATTGGTCAAGTGCGAATTTAAATCGCCCACCGAGAGCTCCGTACCAATAAAAAATTAACATATAATTTGGTTAGACAAATACAAATAAAGAAATCATACTAATTTAATAATGTAAATGCTTGTGTGTGTGCACGTATGTTGGTTACGCCTTCACGCAGAAACCACTGGTCTTTGGATGAAATTTAGAATGTTATTAAAAAATACCAAAAGGTGGCTCTGCCTGTATATACTCTTATATTACAAAAAGAACTCAGGGATATACTCATGTGAAGCGAGGGTAAGTTACTTATAACATATACTGTATGCTACCATAGCGAGAGGCCACTAGTATGTCATTTAAAGACGGGACGCGTAATGGCGTAGTTAATGTACGTCGTCAATATGTTCTTATAATAACTTACTATCTTGAGAAAAGACTTTTTCTATTAAGTGAGTAATTTCGGTAAATAACTTTGACGTATGTCTATGTATATGTATGTGTATGTATTTCTCAAAAGAAAGATAAAATATTTAGATGTTCACACTTTTCATTTAGTATGTAGCTAATTATTAAAAAAAAAAGTTACTTTTGCGTAAGCAAAGCGTAAAACATGCGTATTATCAAAATATCTAGTATCTCAATAACTACACTGAATTTTCGAGAAATATTTGGGTTCTGTATTATCTCCGTACTTTTGAGATTTATGATGTTAAACATCCATTGGCGCGCCTTAGTAGTAAAACTGAGTCGTATGCCGTGACGGCAAACTCTCAATATGTTGTTTATAATTATGTCATATTTTCTACCTCAAAAATCATCCTGTCATGCATATATTCTATTTTTCTTTAAAAAAATCTAAATATTTTGTTTTTAATTACGTCATAATTACTCTCTTTAAAAACCATATTATTATGTATATATATATTTTCTATACAAAATAGTTTCGATGTTTCAAATCTGCCAGGCGTCCCGTTATAGCTTTGTTTTTTTTTTTATTCTACCCATACTTTATAAGTTCAATTGGATACACTGGTTACGCCATACTATAAAGACAACCTGTAAAACCCACATCTAATAAAAAAATCTCGCTTCTCGATTAAAACAAAAAAAAGACCTACTTTCACTATCAAATAAAAAAAATAACCAACGCACTTTCATATTAATTCATATAAATTGCTATTAACGAAGACTTATTTAGTGCCAATCTGGTGTGCCTTTACTGGTATATTAATTAATTTCTTCCTAATCCTTTTCCACTACTAGCAAAGTCGACTGACTCATTTAACATAATAGTATACTAATAATAAACTACTTTTTACTTAGGTACCCTCTAAAAACTTTTTAAATAAAAAACAGACTAACAAACATATCACAATTAACAAAGATATCATGTGCAAATTATTTACAAAAATACGACTGAATACGTCACTAAGGCACTTAACGTCCTTCTTTTTGAAGTCAACCAGAAATCAATCAATACTAGTATTATAAAATACAAAATCAACAATAGTATTAAAAACTTGAGGAGTGAGAAAGTATTTATTTAAACGTTTAGCTCAGTTTGTAGTGACCCTACTTGCTGTGCTAGTGGTCGCGTGTTCGAGCTCCGCTAGTTCATTTGTGTGATGAGCACGAATGTTTGTACGAATACGAATGTACTTAAAAGTTGTATATGTATGTGTAGTGCTAACTATGGAACTAGATGGTGCTGTATGTTAATGTCTCAACATATGTGTTTATATTTATATACGCTATAATATATATGTAGCTTTAAGAATTAGAATAAAATTCTTGGCGGAAATAAATTATTTTGGCTAACAGAGATTTTACTTTTCTTTAACGTACATATGTATCTACCATACAAGAGCAACCAAGGGTAAAATCTAGTTAAATATAAGTATATACAAACACTTATCCTTTTACAAACCTAACGCCTCTATATAAGAGTAGACAACAAAAACCTCTTAATATATTGTCCAAAAAGTAAAAATAATAAACATAAACATTAAAAGTGCACCGAGAGTGAGAGAAACAGTACTAAGGGCTTACGAGGTTATGAACAAAATTATTATTTCAACATGAAAATGTTCATAGTCTTAAATGAGTGCTCTGTAGTGCTCTAACTTGCGCTAAGTACCTAAGTAAAACTCATGTGTACATACGAGTGAATAATGGTTACGAATTGAAAAGTTTTCCTCATTTGTTAAGAAAGACTTTGGTCTTTCTTAACTTCACGTACTTTGGTACGTGTAAGAAAATGTAAGTTAATAATAATTAGTATAATAAATAAAAAATAATCATAAATCACCCTTAAATAATTAGTTATTTGTATAACATCACCAATCAGGCATAATAATTGCCAATGCAGCATAAAGTAAAGCAAATCTATTTCGGTATGTATAATTACATCACAAATTGATGTACTTTATATAGAAATGTTAAATATTAATATCTAATATCTGATTAGGTATCTACAGTAAATTAAAACTCCCGTTCAGCTATTTTCTACATTTCAGTCTCTGAAAGTCGATTTTTATTTTTTTGGTGAATCACTGTAAGGCCGTTTATATTGCATATATTATGTGGTTATGCTTCATGTGCTTATTTTATTTTTATATATTAATATCAATACATACATTAATGTATATAAAATAAATTTAAAAATAATAACATTCAGAAACCACGAAATTTTTAATGGTTAAATGATATAAAAGAGATTTTTTTACAATGGTTAAAGCTATTTTCCACGGGAGCCTTGCAGTACATACGCAAAGGATGTTACAGCGTCCCAATTGCACGATGATAGGGTTCCGCTGTGGTTTTAGTAAGTGAGTGAGTGAAACTTATAGTCGCATAATCTCATCTTATGATGGTTTTTCCAAGCAATATTAAAAAAATTGCAATTTGCTAATAATTAATCGCAGCGTTCCCTTCCATAATATATGCCTGTATGTTTTCACCCGTAAATGTGAACGTACAGCGCTAACTTTATGAACGTTAACCTGTTAGGCGACGTCAAAGTTCGTACTATGCTACTAGAACAATGCATGTTTCAACCGACTGTGAAGAGTACAGTACTGAGATTAACTAACTCAACTAAAAGTTCCTTTACTTTATTTGTGGAACGGTTTTATGCGTGTGATGACATAAAGTTTTTAGGCAGTGGTAACCCAGTAGTAAAGCGATCGCTTGGGAAACCGAGTGAAGCAGGTTCAAATCCCAGGTCTCACACCTCTGATATTTTCATGTGCATCAACATGATTACCACTTGTCTTAACGGTAAAATAAAACATCGTGAGGAACCCTGTATGTCTGTAAGAACCTAGCAAGTTTTCGAAAGACATATTGTGAAGTCCACCAACCCGCACTTGGCTAGTGTGGTGGACTATGGTCTGATCCCCCTCTGATAGCATGAAGATATGTTTTAGATAGACTGGACATAATTTTTAGTTAGGAGTAGTCTCAGCACTATTTAATTATATTACCATTAACACTTTTTCTATATATCAAGATAATTAGAATGACACTAGTCACTTATTATTGCTTAGCTCGGGTCTGTTTTTGGGTGCATTTTGTGCCTTGATACAAAAATATCAACTTTAATTATTTTGATTTTCTTATTTAAAATAGCCTATGTTTTAGTCTAGCTTTTTGTACACTAAATGGCTGTGTGGGCAAAAAGTACTGAACCAATTTTAACTAAATTTTATGTAGTGATAACATATTACTCAAAAATCATTATTTAGGATACCTTTTACATTACAATCACAATAACTTATTCTATCAAGTCGTCCTTAGTACATTACTAACGCTAGCTAAACCTTAAGAGATACATTAAGACAATGTCCTAGAAAACTGTAAGTCTTAAAAAAGCCTACAGAAATAATATATAAGTTTTTTAATCACCCTTATTACGTACCACTACTAATCTAGGACCTGCCCGAAGCTCGAATAAAGCTAGAGGTACTTCGGTATCCGATAATGAGGAACGCTAAAGTAAGAGCTTTCATTTTGTACTTAATTGACCATCTTAATTGTTTCGTAAGATAAGAAAATTAACCTAAATACAGTTCATCTTACACTATAAAGCAGTAAAACTTGTTAGTTTATTTAGATCAAATAGAAAGTAAACTCTTGAAACACAAATTGAAATATTTACTAATAAAATAGCACATATTTTTTTTAGTTTAAGTCTATAGAAATCACGATCACGGAAGAGTTCCGGGTCTCTCCCTTAACCATGACAACTGTAAAGCATTCGAAACGTTAGAAACCAAAAATCAAAATAAATATGCAAAAAAAATCCAAAAAGGTTGTCTAATTTAAAATATCAAATATTTACGTTAATCTAAGAAAGTATTAAGACTATAGCATAAATACTAAAGTAGTCACAAATTCGATTTTTCAAATAATCAAACTATATTATAATATGATTTCCCATAATTACTTATCCTTGTCGAAAAACGAAGCCGTTTTTCTAAAAAAGATACCAATAGCATAGTTTAGAGGGACCAAATCCTTAAGAGCCCCACCCACTTGAATTATTCATCCTGTATAGTAAATACGTGTTTTCTAAAAAGGAAAAGGTAAAGCCACAAAATTGGTATGGTTATGAATAATACTTTTTCTGAGAGAGTTTAGTTAAAATATTTTCAAAAAGGTGAAAATTAAATCTTTTTCTAAGTTGCATTGAAATTACATATTTAATTTTTATTGCATTTAAATTATATATCGGCAGTGGTAGCCCAGCGGTAACGCGCTCGCTTGGGAAACTCAGTGATGCGTGTTCAAATCACGAGTCTGAGTTGCTCCTCTAATATTTTCATACGCGAATCATTTCCAACATGATTACTATTTGACTTATGGTGAATTAAAACATCATGGGGAAATCTGCATATCTGAGAGAACCTAGTACGAAAGATAATGTGAAGTCCGCCTATCCACACTTAGTCAACTTGTGGACAATGCCCAGATCCCTCTTATAGTAAATTAAAGTCCGTGCCCAGCAGTGGGACGTTGACAAAAAATAAAAATGCCTGAATACTGAATACATACACATAGGTATAAACATTTTTCCAAAAGGACTTTAATGTTTTGCAAAATTAGGACCTTTAAATTCATGTTATGATCTTATTTCAAAAATTGTGGTTAACCGTGACAAGAGGCACGGATTTTTTTAATGAACGTATAATTTTTTGTAATCTAACTAATTAACTTTTAAATTTAATTTTATACAACGCATAGATAGATGCCTGTTTTCGACGACACATTTGGCTCAGTTTGTAGTGATCTTACTTGCTGTGCCAGCGTTCTTGGGTTCGAGTCCCGCTGGGGGCATTCATTTGTGTGATGAGCACGAATGTTTTTACTCTAGTCATGGGTGTTTATATTTATAATATGTGTGTATTTAAAGTTATATATGTGTAGTGTATCAAGTATCTGGCATCCATAACACAAGCCTCAAAGCTTACCATGAAACTAGATGGTGCTGTGTGTTAATGTCCCAACATATTTATTTATTTATTTATATTTATTATACCTACTAAAATATTTCGTAAACAAAAGACGATTATCGCAATAATATCACACTAATATTACAAATGCTTAAGTTTGTGAATGTGTTTGTTGCTTTTTCACGCTTTAATAGCTCAATGGACTTCATTGAAGCAAAATGGCTTTAAGTTAGAACGTTCTAGAAAGATTGATGAATGAACTTGAAACCACAGCGGTTTATTTTAATGCGCGTTTAACCCTTTTACATTCCATTGCTGGGAACAAAACTGCCCAAGGCGAAGCGAAGGCTATCAGACCATAGTCGACCACGCTGACCAATCGGTGCAGTTTTCACGTCTTTAGGTATGGTAAACAAGGTAGGTTCTTTCAGTCAGTCTGTACAGGTTTCCTCACGAGATTTTCTTTAAGCCTAAGTGTATTTTATTATAGTAGTAATGTTTAATTATAGCAAAATTTAAAGTAAGTATAAACTCTCCAATGAATTTTATAAGCTGATTATTTCTCAAATATTATATATTTCCCCAAAAGCCTATAAACCTGGCAATTTGTACATAATTAAAAGAGTAGCGTGCTAGAAACAAAGGGTAGCGTGCCAACTTGTGTGTTTTTAGCTCTATGTGATAAATTTTAAATGCTTATAACATTTTAAGGAACAATGGTATGAATTAAAATTAAATTGAGTTAGATTTTTTAGTTTTACGATATTTCCCTGTGGAATATAAAGAGAAATTGAAAATTGTGTAAGATATTTTGTACAAAAGGGATTGTAAAAGATTTTTTATAATCTATACGTCATATATTAAAATTGTAACTGAGTCGAATCTGTAAAATTAAATATTTTTTGGAAAATCATATTGAAATAGTCATTATTATCGATACAGAGGCCGAATCTATAGTTCTTAGAATTTTTGTCTTTGTGTCTGGGAACGCATCAAGAGAAAACCACTGAACCGATTTTGATGAAATTTGGTAAGAAAGATTTAAGATGAATTTTGGCTGGTTATCAGGGTCAACATATAGGGTACTATTTACTGCGTGAAATATCTCATTTCTGAGAAATCTATACTAACCGTTAAAACGATTTAAGGGACGAGACGAACCAGAGCGCAGCGAGGTTGAGTCACTAGGAGTTAATAAATACTAGTTAGTTACTGCGAGAAAACATCTCATCTCTGAAAAATCTATACAAATCGTTAAAATGTAACTAGGGACGAAGCCATGCGGAGCGACGGTGAGTCGCTAGTAAATAAATAAAGTAAATCATTCAACGGCCCTTACTAGATTCCTCTCTTAAGTGATTCATGAAGAATACAAAGAAATTTTTGATATATTTTAAGGAACATTTGTTAAGGAAAACATACAGCTTTTATATTATGTATGAATAGAATTAATTACTTAGCCAAAACAGCTTTCACAAGTACTAAAAAATACAATATAACGGTAAGTTTTAAAGATGGTACATAAAATAAAAATAGAAAAAAAAATCTAAAACCTAACCCTATATGTACCGCAATTAATACGATATAGCAGTTATCCTGCTTTATTGGTCTAGAAACTAACATGTACGGCTATAGATACAGAGGTCCTGGATACGAATTCTGGGTCGAGCCAAATATAGTTATAGGGCTTTTTCCAAAAGAAATTCTTGGGAATTGGTGGTGTTACACCCCACATGTTTATTTTTTCCTTTTTTGTTTACATTAACTTACCTTATTGTAACGTGTAATTTCATGCATTGAATATGTACGCCTGATATGGGAAGGTACTAACTCCTGAAACACAGTTTTCTAGTTCAGGAGTTAGGGCTGTGTGCATTTGTTACTATTATGTATGTTATTTGAATAAATTCTGTTTTTTCATATAAATAGTAATATATAGTATAACTAGCGACTCACCCTCGCTCCGCTCGGGTTCGTCCATATTTAAGTTTCTCAGAGATGAGATATCTTTTCGCGATAAAAAGTATCCTATATGTTGACCCGGATAACCAGTTATCATCATACCAAATTTCACCAAAATTCTTCCTGTGAATTTTCCGTGATGCGGTAACAGGCAGACGGAGAGACAGATAGATTCGGTCTCTTTATCGATAATAATGTCTATTTCAAGAAGATTTTCCAAAAAATATTTAATAACCAAATTCGGCTAAAGTACAATTTTATTATACGTATAGATATAGATTATTACTAAATACATAAACCAATAAACAGTAATATACATATAGTATAATTTGATAGGCCAAACCCTCGATTTACGAGACCCAAATTTACCGAATAGGCTTGGTCACAAAGCACAAGAAAACACCTTTTTTTCTATACACTAAAGACTTTCTTCCCCTTTATTTAAGTTTCCTCTAACGCTGTAAAAATTGTAGAAGTCCAGATGAATGAACTATCCATCAAAAGTCAGCTGAAATTACATTTTCGCATGCGATATTTAAAATATAAACTAACACATCATTAGCGCCAAACACTAGAAACGGCACTTGCAAACTCAATTCGAGCAATTTAAAATATTCTTTTGAAATATAAATTCTCGCTAAATATAAGGTACGACTTGTTTAGGGTGTCATCACATGGAGCGCGTTTAAATAAACGCTATGTAGTTTTTTTACATTTGTATGAATGAAGGGTTACAATTTCGGAAATCTAGATGGGATGCCTCGGATTCAATGATTTCTAAACACGGTTAATTTTTAAATTTAAGTTTACTTCAGAGTGATTTAACTTCGGTCTGGTGCGTCCCTAGTTCCTTTATTTTGGTAAAAGATCAGCGCCACCTTTTGGAAAATTTTATTACTAATAACAGCCTATGTGTTAGTAGAAATCCCTTCAAATGTTTCAAAGTGAAAGAGTAATTACAATACACAGACATAACATTCGCATTTATAACTTCAAAATTAACAATACAATTTTATTCACTATTGATACATATGGAAAAATATATGAAAAGAAAATATGTTAAATCAAAAAAAATAATGACACAAACTAATTAATTAGGACGACACGTTTGGCTCAGTTTGTCACTACAACCCCACTTGCTTTACCCACGGTCGCGGGTTCGAGTCCCGCTAGGGGCATTCATTTGTATGATGAGCACGAATGTTTGTACTCCAGTCATGGGTGTTTATATTTATAATATGTATGTATTTAAAGTTATATATGTGAAGTGTATCAACTATCTGGTATCCATAACACAGGCCTCGTAGCTTACCATGGAACTAGATGGTGCTGTGTGCAGTTATTGTCCCAACATATTTATATTTATTAATTAACTAGCATTTCCCGCGGCTCCGCCCGCGTTCAGATGATCAAAAACCAAATTCTTAGGTTTTACACATTAGTATAGTACTCTTACATTATACATTACTTTCATTGCGCACAGCATGATTGGTAAATAATGGCAGAGATTGACAATGCCACAAAGGTTCCTCCGTTAAATTGAACTTTTTGTTTTAGCAATAACATTTATGTATGTCTATACTTCTGTTTTGTTTGTTTTTTTAGTTTTTCACGATAAACTCTCAAACTACGGAATTAATTTTAATCATTTTTTACTAATAGACAGCTATAGATTATTTTAATATATAGCTGATTATTTAAATTACATAATGATAACTTTTCTTAATTAGCGCTAGTTAGTAATATTTTCCAAAACGATTTTTAAAAGAAAGTGTAATAAGTAAATAATTCTAAGCGAATACATTTTTTTATTTCATATGGCTCTGCTAATATGATTAAAGTCGTAAGCATTTTATTGTGTCCTTTAAGCCTTTACCTTCCAAGAAAAGGTGTCAAGAAAAAGTAAAAAGTTGAGATATAACAGTTCCTAAAATACTTTTTCATAGTTTTTGAGATATGAAATATTATTAGTTACCCGCTTTGGCAGTTTAACAGCCATAAACATGTTTTCCATAAAATATTATAAAATAATATAAATTGAACTTATTTTTAAGGTGCAAAAAATGAGTAGGTATTGTGGAAACGTAAATATTATTTGTATTTATTTTAGTGTTAACCATACAAAACACGTAAGTAAGAAAAACAAAATAGCATTTTGCTATACGAAACCTAAAATGCGCGAGTGGGATTTACATTTGCCCAATTTTTACATTAAAAGATTAAAAAACATTAACATTATTTACTAAACAATAAAAATTTACAAATATTCTCATTTGAAAATTGTTTCGGCCAACAAAATATTACTAATATGTTACTAATTTATAAAGCTAAAAAGTTTGTTTTATTAAAAATTTAAGCACGGGCAGGGCCGCGGGTAATTTAGTAGTAATTATAGTAAAGTCATAGAAAGGTTATATCTGTACATTTTTTTTGGATAAAACTACGTACTTCAAAAACACATGGCGACATCTATTGTCAAATAGCTAAATAACACATAAATAAATTTTCATTAAAATAACTATTTTAATGAATAAAATAGCGCTGTTAATATTTCTTTTAAGATAAGTTTTTTTAATAGTTTTAACATAATATATAAGTAACTTACCTTGCTAAAATATTAATAGCATCATCGTGCTTTTACTTTAACCAGTTTTTGTATTTTTTCTCAGAAATGAGATATTTTCCTGCGGTAAAAAGAATCCTATGTGTTGACCCGGATAACCTGCTATTAACATACCAAATTTCATAGAAATCCCTCTAGTGGTTTTTCTGTGATGCGGTCACATACAGACAGATAGAAAAAATTCTAAAAACTATAGATTCGGGCTCTATATCACTAATAATGAATATTTCAATAAGATTTTCCGAAAAAATATTGAGTTTACGGGTTCGGCTTAGTTACAATTTTATTGTATGTATAGTTACTAATTTATGAAGCGAAAAAGTTTGCTTTACTGATAATTTAAACACGGGCGGAGCCGCGGGTGATTTAGTAGTAATTCTAATAAAATCGAAAAAAGTTCATATCTGTACATTAATTTTTTTTTGGGATTAAAACTATGTATTTTAGAAACACATGGCGACATCTATTGTCAAATATCTAAATAACACATAAATAAATATTAATTAAAATAACTATTTTAATGGATAAAATAGCGCTTTTGATAATTTGATTTTCAAAATAAGCTATTTTTATAGTTTTTACCATATTTTGTAAGTTACCTTGCTAAACTGTTTACAAATAGTATCGTCGTGGTTTTGTTCCTACCAGTTTTTGTATTTTTTTTCAGAAATGAGATATTTTCTCGCGGTAAAAAGTATCCTATATGTTGACCCGGATAACCAGCTATCATCATACCAAATTTCATCAAAATCCCTCCAGTGGTTTTTCTGTGATGCGGTAACAGACAGACAGACAGACAGACAGACAGACAGACAGACAGACAGACAGACAAAAATTCTAAAAACTATAGATTCGGCCTCTGCATCGATAATAATGTCTATTTCAATAAGATTTTCCAAAAAATATTTAATGTACAGATTCGGCTTAGTTAGAATTTTATAATATGTATAGATTATTATTAAACGCTGTGAATCTGAAACATTTTTATACCACTCTAACTACGGAAGTGTTACTACGCTTGGCATATTGCATGGCTTTTTAAACCAATGATTTTTTTTTAATTTCTAACACCTGCTATTAGTAATGAAAATTTATATTTATTAACATTTTTTATTTATAAATTATTATATATGATGTGTCAATGTTGGATTGGAGATCGTTTCGAAATGAATATATCAACTCTTAAAATGTAAGCTGGCTAATTAATTTAAACTTTTAAATTAACTACAGATTTGGATGAAATTTAGGACATAGACTATGAGTATGGAAGAACGTATAGGCTACTGTCAAGGGATAACACCGAACCTCCCAGATGTGTTGTTGTCCACCATGTTGTGGTAGGGGGCTCATTAGCGTCTGGCAACCCAACCGGGCGCGAAGCTAAAAGACACACTGGGAGGTGGCCCACTTCGATGGGTATACCATGTGGGTTGCTCCTGATACTTCTCGGATAATAGAGTGAAGCATGGGAGCAACCCCTTGGTTGTGTGGTCTGCCTCGACCCCATTAAGACGAGGGGAGGTTCTGTTCGGTGTTAGTGGGTATTACTAGCTTTGCTAGCTAGTGAGATCCACATAACCACCATGTATACAGGTGGTATGCGTAAATGCAGTCATTTTTCAACGTTAAAAAAAAACAAAAAGGGATACACAGAAACGAAGCCAGGGTAAAGTTGCTAATTTATAATTTTAGTAAGAATTAACTAATCTTTTTTTCTAAAGCTCAAGTAAACGTTACACGTCTGAAGTAGTCTCATAAACTTGAGAGTGCATCGCAGCGGAATCGTCGCGAAGCAAGACGTATTGGAAGGCCGTGCCTTGTGTAAAAGAAATTTTATTTCCCAACAACCCTTATATGCCATATATGGAATGAATATACTTCAAATTCAAATATATCAGTCATCGCAGATTCGATTCTGCTTCGGAACATTTGTTGCATAAGTGAGTTCCAATTCTTAATTTATAACTATTGGGTTACGTCCCTAGACGTAAAATTCATTTCCTACTTTTTGAAGTCATACTTCTTTTGGGACGTTTGAAAAAAAACATGATGAAGTTAGCTGATAACTGTTTGTTGCCATGGTAACCGTTGTTATTGTCTAACAAATGATATATAATATTATATTATTCTTTACTTAAATGATATTCTATAAATATATGATTGTAACATGCCTAATTTTTCTTATGTATTTTATTAATTTATCATTCCTTTTACAAACAGAGAGTTGTGACATACGGGATGAAATCTATAGCTATTTTTGTTCTGTTACGCCAAAGAAGTAATAGTAATAAGTAGGTAGTAATAGTCTATGTACAAAATATCTTCCAAACCGTTTCAATGTTTCACACAAACAAACTTTCTCATAATAGTGTGATATAAGAAATTGTCAAATACTATTTAGTACACTTGAAGCAGATTTTAATTGAATGAAGCCTGTATTTTTAGCCAATTCGAAATTTTCTCTCCAGAAGCTTCAAAGATGAGGTAGAAGGAATGTCCAAGTTTTTTGTATTTTCCATATCTATACTCATATTATAAAGAGGTAAAGTTTGTGAGTTTGTGGAGTTGAAGAGGGTAATCTCTGGATCTACTGAACCAATTTAGATGGGTAAGAAGATAGTTTGAGACCCTGGAAAGGACATAGGATACTTTTTATCCCGGAAATCATCTCATCGGGGGTGAAAATAGGGATAAAAGTTTGAATGGGGAATCAACCTAGGAACGAACCCAAGCGAAGCGAGGGTGAGTCGCTAGTTTTAAAATAATATTGAAATTACAAAAAAATAAACATATGAATTTTTATTATATATTAGTATTATTATGTGACCCATACCTACTTGATTTTTTTTGTATCTAGGGTCTACCATTAGACGATGCTACTTTTCAACTATGCTTTCAAATGATCAAAAGGATATCTAAATCAGTTAAGTAATTACAGAGTTTAACCATTAGACACAAACTAACAAAACTCCTCTTTGTTATATTAGTAGGTATAGTTTCAACTGCCTCGGTGGTGTAGTGGCTAGCATGTACGGCTGCACATCCTGAGGTCCTGGGTTCGAGTCCCGGGTCGGGCCAAGTTTAGTAAATGAGTCTTTCTGTATAGTAAGCCTCAGTAACAGCCCGGAGTTGGGAAGTTGGCGGTGTTTCACCCCCGTGCCTCGGAGAGCACGTAAAGCCGTCGGTCCTGCGCCTTAACTCTCACCGGTCGTGTCGAATAGTCGTCCCACCGGAGTATGAGAGTGACAGGAATAGAGAGTGCTCTTGTGTCTGCGCGTACACTTGTGCACTATAATATCTCCTGCGTAGTTGGCTAGTCTCAATGAGATTGGCCGCCGTGACCGAAATCGGTCAGGAGAACATTATTATTATTATTATTAGGTATAGTTTCAACTTACATATAAAGAACATTTTCTATAAAAAAGATTTTGAATATTTTTATGAAATATTTTTTTATATTTATGTTTTCATTTAATTAATTTTTCTAACAACATTTATATAAAGATGAAGATTATATATTACCTATAATTCATCGCCTACGTTCTAAAAGAAAATTTTAATTCAAGGTTTTTCTTATAAAGATCAAAGGAGAATGTCTAGACAATTTATCTATCAGTAACTAAGTTCTTTTTTTTGTAACATTTAAAAAATATTAGAAAATACGGATAAATTAAAAACTTTTATAGGTAAATTAGTTAAATTAGTTAAATATTAAATAACTAGCATTTTTCTTGACAGAGAAATCTAAAACAACTGTAATTAACCCAACCCGGGACTTGAACCCAGAATCTCCAAATCTAAAACCGTACTTGCTAGCTTCTAGACCACCAAACCGCACATATGTATAATCTATTTACAAAGTTTGCCGAAGATATCTCGTAACATACATAAAAACAAACATATATTTTAATTGACTACCTTCTCTTCGGAGTTGGTTAAAAACGTACGTTTTAATACTAAAGGTAAATTTGAAAATTCAACATGCCTAAAGCCTTCGTGTAATCCTTGAAAGAGATTTAGAAAATTAATATGTACACTAACACCGTCTCAAATGAAGATATTCTAAATGGCTTAAGATACTTAGGACTTAGTCTTTAAATTTTCTATTAAAGGAGAATACAATATAAATAAAACGTAAGTCAGTATGTGCTCAATTTTATTGTTTTGTACGTATATTTTACTCATATACATATATTAGTAAAATATCATATAATATATGAAAATCATATGTATCACTAGCGACTCACCCTCGCTCCGCTCGGGTTCGCCCCTAGATACGTTTTAAGGTTTAGTACAGATTTCTCAGAGATGAGATATTCTCCCGCAGTAAAAAGTATCCTATATGTTAACCCGGATAACAAGCTATCATACATAACAAATTTCATCAAAAGCTGTTCAGTGTTTTTCTCATGATGCGTTCCCAGACAGATTGACAGCGACAAAAAGACAAAATTATAAAAACAATAGATTCGACCTCTGTATCAATAATAATGACTATTTCAATAAGATTATCCATAAAATATTTAATGTATAGATTCAACTCAGAATTTTATTATATATAGTTTACGGGTTCAGGATATTTCGTATTAGCTAAACACAGATTTATGCCAGTGTGGCTGTATTCGTCAGAAATGAAATATTTTTCTGCAGTAAAAATACCACCCGGATAACCAGCTATCATCATACCAAACTTCATCAAAATCTGTCTTATGGTTTTCTCGTGATGCGTTCCCAGACTGACAGATAGACAGACAGACAGACAATAATTCTAAAAACTATAAATTCGTCCTCTGTGTCTTTAATGACGTTATCCTTTTCCCGTTTTCTGTTATTTAATAAGAATGTTGTAATTAATACTTTCCCATCAAGTTGACAAGTAAAAAAAATATTTATTAGCCTGGGAATCGAATTAATGACCTCATGGTCAGTACCAATTAGTTGTATTTATTTATATATTATGTTAGTGTTATTCCAGTTTTCTTATTGTTTCACTAAAGTTAGTTACATAGGTTTTTTAATCGAATTACTAACTTTGCGCATATTCATTAACAGTACCTGAGCGACCGAGCTTCGCTCAGAGTTCTTTTTTGTTATATAGTATTTTTTAGATAAAAACAAAAAGCTTAAATAAATACAAAAAAAAACAAAAGTGAAAACTTTATGTCCGATCGAGATTCGAACTCGGACACCTGTGTTTGTTAATTTTGCACCTTGGTCGCTTTACAATGCTTATGTCTAAGTATAAGAAATTATCGACCGTATTGTGCGTGGAATAATACAAAAAAAACCGCGTGAAAACTCGAAAACACGCGTTTTCCCAGACATAAAACTAATCTAGATCGATTTTTCGCCCCCGAAAATCCCCACATACCAGATTTCAGCAAAATCGTTAGAGCCGTTTCCGAGATCGCTGGTATAAATAAATAAATATACAAGAATTGCTCGTTTAAATATATTAGATCATAAACAATAATTAATATCAATATCAATAACCTTGGTGGTCTAGTAACTAGCATGTACGGCCGCAGATCCCGTGTTCGGTTCCAGATTGAATCAAGTTTAGTTATTGAGTTTTTCTATAAAGGAATTCTCATTAGCAGCCCGGAGTTGGGCTGTCGATAGTGTTACATCCCGTGCTTCGGAGAGCACGTAAAGCCGTCGGTCCTTAACTTTCACTGGTCACGTCTAAGTATCATTTGGGACTTTGGGAGTGAAAAAGAATAGAATCTTAATTTTTTTTTGTTAATACAAAATTATACTTATAATTAAAAAAAAACATAAGGAAAGTCATATATATGCGTAGTATAAATTGTCTCCGCGTCGCCCTTTATATTGCTACGTGCTTAAAGCTTAGAGCATTTGAAATTTAAATCCACGTTTTGGCAAATTGAGAAATCTTTGCCGAACATCTCTCAAACAGGGGAAAACCATGATATTTATGTTATTGGGACAATTTATTATTTATTACCATTTTAACAAAAAAAGGTACATTGACTCTAATTATTAGTTTAAAAAAACACTTGTGCCCTTAGGAATGGATATTTTTTTTTAAATTTATTTAGCACCCCCTGTATATCTCTGCTATTCATTATGAAACTCTAACAACAAAAATCTAACATAAGCATACAAAAATTTAGAGAAATTGAGTAATTCCTCTGTTTAAAGTCGCTCAAAAAACACATGCATAAAATTAAAACATATATTTTTAATTTCAGGAATGAATGTTTTTCTTGAAAAGCTATCTATCAAAAATAATCATGAAGAGATATCCCTTAACAAATACAAATGAAATTAAATATTTTCGTAAGCACACTAATAATTTTATCGACCGCAAAAACTTCTTAAACATATTATTAAGAAGAGTTTAATGCTGCAATCGCTATTTTGATAAATCAACTGAAAACCCTCCATATCTCAAGAACTTTTTCATCTATTTCTTTCAAAATATTCTCAATTTTCAATATTTTATTATGTATTTTTGTCGCATCTGTTACACGTATACAAAGAATAACATCTCAATTATTTTTTTCCTAATTATCATATAATAATGTAATGTGTTTAAAACCTGTTTTCTAAATTACAGCTCTAAGAAAGCATATAGAATCAATAGTCTCTGAGTAACACAGTTGTAACAAACAAACGGACAAAGTGACAGGAGTAAAGACGAAATAATAAAAACTAGTGATCGCCGCGTGGTTAAAAATCAACCATAACTCATTAAGTTATATATCTATTGTCTTGCGTAAATTACAATATTAATCTATTCTCAATTTGACCACAGACTTTAACAATATACAAAAGAGTATAATATATGTGTGTGTGTGTCAAATACATGGTAGTGTGTGTAATGTTTTTTTTATAGATTTAATGTATTTTTTATGCATAATTAAAAAAAATATTAGCATTCTGGACTCCTTCTCAATATAAACTATAAGTGTGGGAAATTTCATACTCCTCCGTCCGCGCAATTTTCGTAAAAAGAGGTACAAAGTTTTTGCTTCACGTATTAATATAATATAGATTCTGATTTTACTTTTTGCCTTATGTCTACAAAACCGTACAAAATTCACAGAAACTAGAGTAGAAACGAAAGAAAATAGTTAAAAATTAAACTTTTTTCCTTTTTTAGTTTCACCTAGATTTCCTTATCACGCTTCTCAGTTAAAATAAAAACAAAATCTCGTTGACTTTAGCTTTTGCTTCATTTAATGTATTTTGCTAATAAACCTTAGACTTAAATATAAGATAACGAAGCTTGGAATAAGTTAGTTTTCAGGGCTACTTTTCACAGCTGTTTGATATTGGTATATTTATGATTTGACGACACGTTTTGTTCAGTTTGTAGTGCTCGCTGTGCCAGCGGTCGCGGGTTCTAGTCTCACTGGGGGCATTCATTTGTGTGAAAATACAAATGTTTATATTCCAGTCATGGATGTTTATATTTATAATATGTATGCATTTAAAATTAAATATGTGTAGTGTATCAACTATGTGGTATCCATAAAACAAACCTCGTAGCTTACCATAGAACTAGATAGTACTGTGTATTAATGTCTCAATCTATTTATATTTATTTATTTATGACAAAACTGCGAACAAAATACAGGCTATGGCGATTTTGAGATAAAATAGTAATTAATTTCAAATCTGTATTTTTCCTATTAAAATCCTTATACTGAGTGACTGAAAGATAAAGCATAGTATGAACCGATAGGTCTGAAAACGTGAAAATTTGCACAATAGTTCCATATAAAAAGAAAAGAAGGTTTTTTTAAAAATCATCTACTAAACGAGTTTGATAGAGGATATAGATTTGTATTGCAATTCTTCGTCGTTTTTGAAGTAGGAAAATACCTCTTTCATCACCAATAGTAAATTTCATTAATCTCACTACTTACCAAATTTACTCAACCCATACTAATTTATCTATACTATAATAAAGCAGTAACTAAGCGAAATCTGTACATTAAATATTTTTAAAAAAACAATGAATGTAACGTATTATGTATACAATATAGACCCCAAAACAATAGTTATTAAATTTTTTGTCTGTTTGTCTTTATGTCTGTTTGTGTGTGCGCGTTTCACGCAAAAAGTAATGAACCGATTACAACGAAATTTGATGAGGTGATAACTTATTACCCGGGTCAACATTTAGGATACTTTTTATTTCAGAAAAATCTTTCTTTCCCACGGGAAATCGCAATAATTGGTTTTATCGAGTCCTCCTTATAAACCTTCCGCTGGCTAAATCTTAAGACATACATCAAAACAATGTACTAAAAAATTGTAGGTCTTGAAAAGGTCAATAGAAAAATCTGCAACAGTATATGTCTATCTCTTAATGTACACTCGCAATACCTATTCTTATCTATACCTATAATAAAGCTGACTTAGTCAAATCGATGTGCGCGTTTCACGCAAAAAGTACTGCACTGAATTTAACTAAATTTTGTATAATGATAGCTTATCACTCGGTTCAACATTTGGGATACCTTTTACTGCAGGTACATTTTTCGTTCCCGCGGATACAGGGAAGTTCGGAATATTATTTGTCTGTCACCTAAGGTACATTCGCAATTACTATTTTTATTCACTACTCGCGACTCACTGACTGACTTATCAACGTTCAGCTCGGTTCAACAGTAAAACGTACCTAGAGACGAACCCGAGCGAAGCGAGGGTGAGTCGCTAGTATTATATATATGAGAAAGTAACTCTGTCTGTCACCTATTCACGCTTTAACTACAGAACAGATCTGCAGGACATAAATTTGATCTCGGGGACGGACATAGAAATTTCCCATGTGTGCAAAGTGAGGCAAAAATTACTAATTTATATAATAAATTCAAGAAACACAAATCTGTGAAAGTTTTTACCTGTAGCTTTAAAATTTGGCGCATTTTAACACATTTTTAAAAGGCTTTTTATGCTATCCATTTTGTCGTGAGTCGCCATTAGAAGGCTCTGCATCTACTTCTACACTATTCAATCAATCATCATAAAAACAGGTATATTTTTTTAATAGTATAGAGAATATTTTCGCGTTAACCATTTACACAGGCGAAATCACGGACATAAACTAGTCTTATAATCTTATAATAAAATCAGTAACAGAACACAAAGAATGTAACTCATGGCAACCCTAATCGAACAGATACCACCATTTAACTAGATTGCTATTTGCGATGACACCTTATCTCAAAATTACTTTATTAAAACGTTTATAGGATTTTGGTATTTATTCTTACAGGTGGGAATGGTAAAATATCTAAAGGGACAATTTAAAGATGATCAAAATATTATTTAAGTTTAAGCTTCTATACATGAGTTCGCACATACTTATATTTTTATATCTATACTAATATTATAAAGCTGAAGAGTTTGTTTGTTTGTTTGTTTGGTTGAATGCGCTAATCTCAGGAACTACTGATCCGATTTGAAAAATTCTTTTTGCATTAGATAGCCCGTGAACTGAGGAAGGCTATAGGCTATATATTAACCCGGAAAAATGTACGGTTCACGTGAGACAGATTTTTGTCTAGGGACGAACCCGAAGCGAAGCGAGGGTGAGTCGCTAGTAGTTTATATAAACTGCAATTAAATTAGAATAATAGAAGCTGTGAAGACCAACTCAAGGTCTTTAAATATACTGAATAGAGGAAATTAGGAATAATTTACGATTAGAAAGAAATAAAATGGTCATTTTCATAATCAAAATTGTTTTGATATTCGTTAACTTATTTGATAATCATAGTTTTGACAAACTAAGAAAACAAGATTTTGACTAATAAGATTTTAAAGAATAAGACTTTATTAAAGACAAAAAAAAATAGAAAACATTGTCAAAAATACAAAAATCTTATGCAGCTAACTTATCTAATGTAAACGTATGTATCACACATACCATCTCTACGATTAGACAGCCAATTAGAAATGGGATCAAATAAGTCCAAACTCAAAAAACACAGTTAGAAGAAGTTTAAAATGGGTAAAGGGTAAAGGGTTTTATATAAAATACATTAATCAACTATAAGTAAAGCTATTAAGTCTTAAAATTCCACCTACTTTTCGTGGCGGGAATCGAACTCGCAATATTGAGCGTAGTAGTACTCACACAAAATAACATAGTACTGACTTTGTTCTAAAATAAAGCATTTTCACTTTACGTATCTAACAAAATGAAGCATATTTCAACTCGCTTCCTTAACTACTACACACAGTAATAATTAGCATCTGCATAAGAAGATTTACGTACTCTGAACTCGCTGTTATATGCGGGAGGTAAATATAAATTTTATTTGTATTATATAAAACTAGCGACTCACCCTCGCTTCGCTTCGGGTTCGTCCTTAGATAAAAACAAATATATCCCCCGGGAACCGTATATTTTCCGGGATGATATATAGCCTATAGCCTTCCTTAGTTAACGGGCTATCTAATGCAAATGAGATTAGCGTGTTCAACTAAACAAACAAATAAACAAACTTATAATATTAGTATAGATTCAAAAGCTTATTAATTTTTTAATTAACGTTAAGTTAAAATAATGTGAAAAACGAAAGAAGCTTAGATCGTAGCTCTTGGATCTTTAATCAGTCTTTTCAAATTGAGAAGAAAATTAAAATTAAATTACTTAATATTATTTTAATTAAGGCAGTGATAGCCCAGTGGTAACGCGCTCGCTTTAAAACCGAGTGAAGCAGGTTCAAATCCCGGGTCTCGCACCTCTGATATTTTCATGTGCGAATCATTTCTAACATGATTACCACGTGCCTTACGGTGAAAGAAAACATCGTGAGGAAACCTGCATGTCTAAGAGAACCTAGCAAGTTTTCGAAAGACATGTGAAGTCCGCCAACCCGCACTTGGCCGGCGTAGTGGACTATGGCCCCCTCGTATTGAAGGGAGGCCCGTGCCCAGCAGTGGGACGTTGAAAAGGGCTGAATACATACATACTTTTTTTTAATCTTCTTTATTTTTTTTTAATCTACTACTATAGTATTTACTAATAAATTTTCTTATATACTAACTTTTTTTTACTAAGCGCTTTTTATTTTTTTAACCTAAGGTATATTAAATAGAGGAAATGAGATGAGGATTGAGATTGAGTCAGGTTTAACTTGTACTGTTAAAACGATTAAAATGGACCTCATGTTGAAATCATATTATAAGGCTATATTATAATACTAACAACTCACCCTCGCTTCGCTCGGGTTCGTCCCTAGATACGTTTTAACGTTTAGTATAGATTTCTCAGAAATTAGATATTTTCCCACAGTAAAAAGTATCCTATATGTTGACCCGGATAACCAGCTAGCATCATACCGAATTTCATCAAACCCTTTATCTCATTCTAAAAATGTAAACATTTTTAATTAAATTTAATACACAAAATTGACCTTAAAAGATAAAACTCAATTTAAAGAAACAAAGTGCGCTAAAACTAAAATGTTAGCGGAAGCCAATTAAAAAATACCTCTTTCGTATAACTTTTTAACAAAAATGAGCAGTATTTGTGAGGGGTGTAGGAATCCCGATAAACGCTTGACCGCAGGAATTTTATACGCTATATATAGAATTCCTGTGCAAGTCTGCTTGAAACCACCCTTGCATCTAAATATTGACCAAAATATTCCATGTTATGATTTAATATTATTTATTATATTTAAAACTAGTTTTTACATTTGACTCCTCTTGTGTGGTAGGTAAGTCAATAGTAAATTGATTGATCTTAATCTATTAATATTTTTAATTAAATTATTATTAATATTTTTAAGTTAGTATTACTCTTACCCTTATACTTTGTAGTTTATGGGATATAGTTAATAGCATGCTTATGTTTTGCCATCAGTTTTAACCCCTAAATGGTGAATTTAAAGAGTTCTGTTGTTATAGGTTAATTATGAGTTAACCTATTGTATAGAAAAATGAAGAAAACGCAGTATGACTCTACATAAAAATACGTATACACACGCAATGAAATGATAACCTCTTTCTTTTATATGACGTTTCAAAGGCGGCCTTTTGACATAATTATATTTACTTGCCTCACTCAGGTGACCTGAGTCCAACTGTCATATGTATGCGTTTTGTATATCTATAGGTATACATATATAAAAAAATATAGCGGGATAAATTTGTGCGTTAGATAATTTTTGACCGACTTCTGAAAAAAAGGTATATGTTTTTTTTTTGTGCATGTCATATTATCGCTAATTTTGAACCATTTTTCATGAAATCTTTTTATAAGGATTAATTTTATATTACACCTAATATAAATTCTATTTCTAAAGAAGGATCAATAACTTTATTTTTGACTAGCTTTTGCCCTAGGTTTGCTTGCACCGTGTTTGATTTTGATTGATAAGTTTTATTTTTAACCGTTAAGTTTTAGCAATTTTTGAATTGATACATCTCTCTTATTCATACAAAAAAACCCCGTTTCATCCCTCTAGGGGTTGAATTTTAAAAATCTTATTCAAGCTTATAATCAAATAGTGCTAATCGAGAACAGTATATTTACTTTTTTTTTTGTACTTTCATGACTATTAAGTAATTTGATATATTCATATTAAAGGACCCTAAACACAAATGGTTTTAGCACGTAACAATTTATCAGATAATGACATCAGTTAGTCCAGCTGTAGAATGTTAGACTTAGATTAGATTATTTTGACGTTACGTTTGGCTCAGTTTGTAGTGACCCTACTTCCTGTGCCAACGGTCGCGGGCTCGAGTCCCGCTGGGGGCATTCATTTGTTCGATGAGCACAAATGTTTGTACACCAGTCATGGGTGTTTATATTTATAATATGTATGTATTTAAAAGTTATATATGTGTAGTGTATCAACTATCTGGTATCCATAACACAGGCCTCGTAGCTTACCATGGAACCAGATGGTGCTGTGTGTTAATATCCCTACATATGTATTAGGTCCTAGATTCGAAAGCATTTATAGCGAAAATCCAAAAACAGTACGAAGACATTTATTAGGCTCTTTAATTCTTTTAACAAGAAATTCTCAGTAGGTACCTCTTAAGTTAGGTAATTGGCGGTGTTACACCCCATGCCTCGAAGTACACGTAATCTATCTATTCTGCGGTTGGCTTGACCTGATACCTCTAAGGTTGCATTGGATTGCATCGGATTTAAGATTAAGAGATAGAAAAGCTTTGAAAGTTACACCATTTTCAAAATCACTTAGAAGGTATAAATAATATTGGTGGTATTTTTATTTTAATCTTGAAATTGAATTTAGGACAGTCTTAAAATAAAACTTACTATTATTATACAATATTATATTATATTATACAATACTATTATACAATAAATATTAATATTGTATAACTTCTCTTTTTATGAAGTCGGTTATAAATACCTATACTATGCCAGGGTGCAATACTTCTGCACACACTTGCGATTATATCTCTTGAATAACGTAATAATTTCAACGAGATCCATCATAACTAAATTCATTAATTTAAACATTACTAGCGACTCGTACTCGCTTTGCTCGAGTTCGTCCCTAGTAAAAAAAAATCTATTCCACGAGAACCGTACATTTTTCCAGGATAAAAAGTAACCTATGTGCTATTCCAAACTATAATCTATCTCTGTGCCAAATTTCATCCAGATCTGTTTTACCGTTCTGGCATGATTGAGTAACAAACATCCATCCCAACTTTCCCATCTGTTCAGATAAATAAAATTGAAGTGTCTGTTTGTAATGTCAAAATAACAGCTTTATACTAAGTGCATATGGAATTATATACCGTACTTATAAGAAAAACACTATTATGAAAATTTTTTGTCTGTCTGTTTGTTCCGGCTAATCTCCGAAACGGCTGGACCAATTTTAACGGGACTTTCACTGGCAGATAGCTGATAATATATCGAGTAACCTAGGCTACTTTTATTTTATTAAAAAAAAATTAAAACGTACCTAGGGACGAACCCGAGCGAAGCGAGAGTGAGTCGCTATTTTACAAAATTAATAGAATTATTCAAAATTGCTTCTATACATGTAATTGAAGTTAATTTTCATAACATTCTTGATTTTATTTCAATAGAAACTCTATTGAACTCTAGTCAACTCACGTCTACATACCCTTATATCCAAAAACAAGCTTCAAACAGAATTCAGAATTCGATTTTTACGTAAAACCAACCAATTTACTTTTCCGAAGAACCATTTTAATTCCTCATCTGACCCTTATCTCAAGTGAAGTGATTTCGGTCCTCCGTCCAACCGTGAAAGCCAACTATTCTGATATTTTTTCTATTTGTTCTTCTTATTTTACTTCCTAGTATTGCAATTTTCAGATTAATCACCCTCGCCTCGCTAGGGTCTAGACAAACAAAAGCAAATCTATCCCACGGGAGCCGTACATTTTTCCGGGATAAAAAGTAATCTAAGTGCTATTCCAGACTATTATCTCTGTGACAAATTTCATCCAGATCCAATCAGCAGTTCTGGCGTGATTGAATAACAAACATCCATTCATCCAAACTTTCGCATTTGTAATACTAGCGACTCACCCTCGCTTCGCTTCGGGTTCGTCCCTAGATGAAAACAAATCTTTTTCACGGGAACAGTACATTTTTCCAGGATAAAAGTAACCTATATGCTATTCCAGACTATAATATATGTATATCTGTGTGCCAAATTGTATCCTGATTTGTTTAGCCGTTCTGGCGTGAAAGAGTAACAACAATGGGATTAAACATTTCAAATATCCATAATCATTTTAAACCCTAAAAATACGATACAATAAATTAATCCTTTGATGTTCATAAAGGCACAGGAAGTGAATAGAAATGACGTTATCGAAATTAACAGACAGTATTCTACAACAAGATATTGATCTACACGAGTGTCATCGTAATTAACCACATATGATCCCTGAGCGTTCATATCTTACAGGTGTATACTGCATTGACAGGTATATGCCACTAATCTCGACAAATTGACTGGCCAATACACTGTAGGCCAAAATAAATATACAATTTAAATAATAGAAGTAATTTACAAAAAAAAAAAAAGGATAATATTTGTTTTATCTATTTGATTTGCACTCTCTAAATATCACCTCCATTTTATATGGAAGAAACATATATTATGTAGAATGAAATGTTGATTTGCATTTATTGTTGTCAATAGAGAGTTAAAAAAGACTGTTAGCTTAGACACGCCTTACTAGATATGATACAATCGAGAAGTTACAGTGTGAACAAGTAATAAGCACTCATAAGCAATACAACCCAAGAGTATCGTACTCGAAATTAACGAAGAACGAAATTAGGAAACTATAATCTATCTCTATCTCTCTCTTTCCCAATCTCTCTCTCTCTCTCTCTCTCTCTCTCTCTCTCTCTCTCTCTCTCTCTCTCTCTCTCTCTCTCTCTCTCTCTCTCTCTCTCTCTCTCTTGTCGTTCCTAAATATAATTTGACTAAAGCTATTTTGTAATATAATTACAATATAATAAAATAACTAACACATACTATATAAATATAAAACAAATGAACTGCAAGATTGTAGCAATGTAATATTTCCAAAGTAACCGATAAACCAAATTCTAATCGACAAAGTGGTAATGGATTGGAAGGAAATGCATTTGGAGCATTGAAATGTGCATCAGTCCCTACTTGAATAGTTCAGCGGAGGAATACAAATTTATTACTGCCACTATTCAAGGAATAATGTTATGAATATCTATAGATACAAAGACCATTATTGATTGAAGTTGTTGTTATCAATTTGATGCGACTATTCACAATGTAAACATTGTATTTTGCAGTTTGGAAGAAAATTAGAAATGATGAAATGATGAAATGAGATTTTTATTGACTTTGAAATAAAATTTTAAAAACTGAAATACTAGTAGTACTTTGTAACGGTTTTCCTTTTCATTTAAAATTACTAATTTGTGACCTTCGTTTTCTTGTAATGGCTTTGTTATCTTATAATATGTAATAAAAAAATGCTTAAAACTCTTCATAAAATAAGTTTGTGAATTATAATTTGTTAAAAGGCAATATTCATAGTCGAGATAATGGTAAGAAACCTGATGATCAGTCGCTGGTTCATTGGGAAAAGGGGACGGGCCCTATTGTGGGACACTACATGCGTTAACACATTGGCTCCGTCCCATGTCAGGGAGATGGCGTCTAAAGTAGGAGTTGTGGCAGAGATGGCTGAACTACTCTAGTTACGTAAATACACCTCCCTGAGTCAAAATTATGTTTTTGTTCCATTTGCTGTAGAAACCCTTGGCCCATGGTGTCAAGCACTTCTTAAAAGACATAACACATCCTCTTATCGCCTCTACTGGTGACAGGAGAGCTGGCGCATTTTTCGCCCAAACAATCGGCATTGCCATTCAACGGGGGAATGCGGCTAGCATTCTTGCCAGTAACAGTTACTTGTACAGTAATAAATAAGCGTACATTTGTTTTGTATATATACCTAATTAAGTATATTTGTAATTTTCTTTATTGTAAATATAGATTTATATATGCATGTATTATCCACAAAATTTTAGAGTAAGTACTTACTGTTATTTGCTAATACCGAGTATGCAAAATTTAATCCATATTTATACTAATATTATAAATGTAAAAATTTGTGAGGATGGATGGATGGATGGATGTTTGTTATTCAATCATGCCAGAGCGGCTGAACGGATCTGTATGACATTTGGCACAGAGATAGATTATAGTCTGGAATAACACATAGTTTCCGTGGAATAGATTTGTTTTTGTTTTTCACTAAGGACGAACCCGAAACGAAGCGAGGTTGAGTCGTAAATAAATAAACGAGCAAAAAAACTACGTTTCTTGTATGGGAGCCCCCTTAAATATTTATTTTATTCGGTTTTTTAGTATTTGTTGTTATAGCGGCAACAGAAATACATCATCTGTGAAAATTTCAACTGTCTGATTATCACGGTTCATGAGATACAGCCTGGTGACAAACAGACAGACAGACGGACGGACGGACAGCGAAGTCTTAGTAATAAGGTCTCCCGTTTTACCCTTTGCGTACGGAACCCTAAAAACGAAAATCTGATGATGAAACTCTTTAAGTATAAAGAGAAGCTACTCGTACCTATAACCAAAGAATAAATATATCTTACAAAAATAAGAAATAAACCACATACATGATCCCAATTTATATTTTAGCTATAAATAATTAAATAAACTGTACATACATAGGTTGTAGTTAAAGTATTGAAAATTTAAGGAAAGCTACCTGTATATCGAGCTACAATAATATTAATAGTGTGTGTATGTGTGTGTACGTGTATATATGTGTGCTTGTATGTGTGTATTTGTTACTCCTACACACTGAGATTGTTAGACGGATTTGAATGAATAGCAGACTGGCACTGACTGACTGACATGACATAAGCTACTGTTAAGTATTTCGGAACGCCCAGCAGTCAGCAAGGGTAAGTCAGTAGTAAAAAAATCAAATATATAACGGTATACGTACGTGTATATGTGTGCTTTTACGAGTACGTGTTTGTTACTCTTACACACTGAGATGGTTAGACAGATTTGAATGAATAGCAGACTGGCACAGACTGACTGACATGACATAAACTACTTCGGAACGCCCAAACGAAGCAAGGGTACCTACCACTAGTAAAAAAAACATATTATATATAACTGTATACACTTTTTCTGGCATACATTGTTTGATAGAACAATAGCACTCAATGCCTTGGTCGCTACGTCAGTCTCTGTAGTGCAGTGTGTCAGTCATTATCATCATTAACTGAGATCGATACGCTCCGTGAATACGTAAAATGTCATCCAGCCACAAATTTGTCATGTTACCGTTAGAGTGCTAATTAGTGGAATTCTCTGAAGGTCTTTTTATTATTTTCTTTGTTCGATTTAAAATTTTCTCGTTTCTATTAATTATGTGGTACTTATATACGATAAATGTTAAAAAATACACACATCATTCCATCTCGGTCTTACGTTTAAGTAGAATATGGATATGTCGAATACCAAGGTTGATATTTTATACATTTTTTTTAATTGTATTTGTTGTATATTCTATTATGGGAAAATATAAGGGTTTATAGTTATCTATATAAATAAAAATCAATGTTGGTAAGCACAAAACTCGAGAACGGCTCGACCAAGTCAGGTAATTTTTTTTTTCGTATGTTCCTTAAGGTCCACGGGAGGTTTTAATAAAGAGAAAAAAATGAAAAAATAACGAAAAAAAAATTATATGGCTAACGATGGCTAATAACTATTTACATCTATGTAAAACGTACCTAGCGACGAACCCGAGTGAAGCGAGGGGGAGCCGCTAGTTTAAAATATAAATAACAAGTTTCACACACAATTGACTGTACACAAATCACTTCAAACTCAATGACTTGTGGCCATTTGAGGGACTAATATCCACCTGTCGAATCCATTATCAAATCAACGTGATTCCTGATACCTACAACGTAGTTAAGTGGCATTCGATTGTTTCTCGAAGTGTCCAAGAATAGATTAAGATGCAAAATTAAGATACTAATATCAATTTAGAGAAGATTTTCATATACAATATATATCTTTTTCATTTAATAAAATTTTAAAGTCAGATTCGTTTTATTTTATTCTGTATAGTTGAGAAAGATGCTACCTGTGTCCTTAAAATGACTAGCTAAAGTAGTTACTTTAAGTATTTAAAAAAGTATATACACTAAATTTAGTTATATAGTTTTTTAAATAGTAAACTTATGTAACTATAGTTATTGTATTCAGCCCTTTTTAACGTCCCACTGTTGGGCACGGGCCTCCCTTCAATAGGAGGGGGATCAGGCCATAGTCCACCATGCTGGCCAAGTGCGGATTGGCAGACTTCACATGTCTTTCAAAAATTTACTAGGTTCTCACAGACATGCAGATTTCCTCACGATGTTTTCCATTACCGTAAGGCAAGTGGTAATCATATTAAAAATGATTCCCACATGAAAAAATTAGAGGTCCGAGACCCGGGATTTAGACCCGCTTACTCGGTTACCCAAGCGAGCGCGTTACCATTGGGCTACTACTGCAATATAACTATAGCTATATTTTTAATTTTTAAATATAAAGTACTAGCGACTCACCCTCGCTTCGCTCGCGTTCGTCCCTAGCTTGCTTCCCCATACAAACTTTCATCCGCATTTTCACCCCCTTAAGGGATGATTTCCGGGATAAAAACTATCCTATATCCTTCCCAGGGTCTCAAACTATCTTCTTACCAAATTTCATCTTAATCGGCTCAGTAGTTTCGGAGTCTAGTCTTCGATGCAAACAAACAAACAAACAATCAAATCTTTCCTCTTTATAATATTAGTATAGATTATACTATTTTTTTATAATTAAATTAGCCTACACGCGATCATATTATTGCGAAGCTATTGCTAAGTTTTTAAGGTATATTCAAAAGTAAGCAAAAATAGGTGAAATATTACAAAAGAAATAGAATAAATAAAAAAACTTTAGTGGACTTGGTTTACTTTAACTTATTAATTGCATATTTGATCAACATAATAATAAATAATAATTTTATTGAAATACTTTTACAAATCTATATAATATTTACAAAATAAATGACCAAAGACACAATACAATTTGGAACCTACCTGAACTAGGTTAACAACCTGTGTTTCAGGTTATGGTTTTAACATGCAGTTCTAACTGTGACAAAGGTTTAGAACAAAGCAAATTTTGGAACTTACATATAAGCGCAGACTATATATAAAATTACAAGTATAAAAACTTATATAACTAACTAGATTTACATATATATATATATATATATATATATATATATATATATATATATATATATATATATATATATATATAAATCCAAAACTCTATTAAGTTTGTTGTAAAAAGTTCCTAAAACTACATAAAACCTATTAGCAAAGGCATGTTTGGTTCGTGGCTTAGTACAGACCAAATCTTTTCTTCTCTTGTCTGTAGGAAGTGGGTAAAAAGGGAGTTAAGTATGCTGTTTTATTGATACATGCAGTATAAATAATTGGCGGACCGTTAGTACCTTGCATTCCAAGTAAAGCATGTTTGTGGGAAAGGAATAAGGGCGATAGGTTACTTTTAGGATTGCCCTTTGAGCACGTTCAAGTGGTAGTAGAATAGTTTTAGCAGCACCACCCCAGGCAGTTATTCAATAGGTAAGGATGGATTCACACAAAGTTTGATAAACTTGTTTGATTAATTTATAATATATATATATATATATATATATATATATATATATATAATATTAGCATAATAATTCAATATGATGTCGAAAATTCAGATTTGAGTCAAGGGTACAATACCTAGATATTTAATATACTTTTTAATTAGTACTTCCTTACTGTTGTAATAAGTAATAGATAATAATGACCAGCCGATCAACTTCGGCCACGGCGCCCCGTCTCATTGAGACTAGCCAACTGCGCAGGAGATATTATAGTGCACAAGTGTACGCGCAGACACAAGTGCACTCTCTATTCCTGTCACTCTCATACTCCGGTGGGACGATTACTCTACACGACCATTGAGAGTTAAGGCGCAGGATCGACGGATTTACGTGCTTTCCGAGGCATGGAGGTGAAACACCGCCTTCCCAACTCCAGGCTGTTACTGAAACTGACTAAAACAGAAAAACTCAATATCTAAACTAGGCCCGACCTGGGACTCGAACCTAATAACTTAATCGATACTAATAACTTAATCAATTATGCTCTTTTTAGGCTAAGTGTTAATCACAAAACATGCTACCTTCATGCCGGTAGACTGTCAGAACCATCGTCATCCTAGATCGTTGTCGAGAATTACATTACAAAATAAATAATTAACTTATTAAATATCTTGAAAAATACAATTTGCAAAAAATGTATGAACTATACAAAAACCCTGTATATCCTCGTTTTAGGATATTTTAAATTTTAACTGAATCACAAAATCAACTGCAACACACATAACAAGACGTCAAATCCGTAGCTAAGATAGATAATACTGTAAATAGATTTGTGGATTATATTATTGACTTGGGGATTAAGTTCCTTTGCGAAAATAATTAGCTCGACTGTGTATACATGCTTTAGTTTGTATTAGTTTGATCAAAATTAACATAAATAATGAATAGATCTATGGATGTAATTACTTTATTTAAAAGTTTATTTACACTGTGGTAGCCCAGTGGTAACTCGCTTGCTTGGGAAACCAAGTGAAGCGGCTTTAAATCCCGGGTCACGCACCTCTGATATTTTCATGTGCGAATTATTTTCAATATGATTAGTCACTTTTTTTTACGATGAAAGAAAACAGCGTGAGGAAATCTGCATGTCACAGCGATCTTAGCAAGTTTTTCACGCTGGCCAACTTCGCCAACCAGCCAACAGTAGTGGAACGTTAAAACAGGCTGAATACATATAATGTTTGTAAATATACTATATCTATATTAATATTATAAAGGATACTTTTTATTCCGGAAATCATCCCTTAAAGGGGTGAAATTGGGGATGAAAGTTTGTATGGGGAATCAACGTAGGGACGAACCCGAGTAAAGCGAGGGTGAGTCGCTAGTTGTAAATAAAATCGTATGATAAAATCTATATATATATATATATATATATATTATATATATATATATATAGAGAGAGAGAGAGAGAGAGAGAGAGAGAGAGAGAGAGAGAGAGAAAGAGGAGAAAAGTTTTGTCTTTGCCTATTTATATAGAGATATTGTATTAGAGAAGAATTTTCGAGGATTATAACCATGGTCATACCGTACGTAGAGCACACGCTGGGGTGTGATAGTCTTTTATGTGACCTATACGACGATGCTGATTACTGTAACACTAGCTTTAACTACACTTAAGGACAAAATAAGTGTATACTATTATTTTGAAGCATTTGGAAATAATCCGTATATAAAATTAAAATTAAATAAATAAAAAAGAGACTGTTTCATCCATACTAATATTATAAATGCAAAAGTAACTCTGTATGTCTGTCTGTCTGTCACTTTTGCCGTTTAATGATTAATGGAGATAGCTTGGGACTCTGGGAAGGACAAAGGATAGTCTTTATACCAGAAATCATCCCTTAAAAATAAATCATTTCTCAAGTAAGGCATATAAAATTCATCATACCTTTGTATATAGTCTACCTATTCTATGTTAACCGTTAAAACGTACCTGGGGATAAACCCGAGCGAAGCGAGGGTGAATCGCTAGTTGTTGACATAAATAAAAATAAGAGTTGAAAATTTACAAATAAATTTATTCTACAGCTATCAATATAAATTATATTTAAAATATTATATTCAAAATCCCCACGGGCCTCTATTTAATATTAAATTATAAGTAAAATGTGCTATTTTCGTGTCCGCCGTTGTAATTTAGCTAACTGCATGTTTACGCCTGCTTAAAGGCCATTTACCTAAGTGTATTAGGCCTTATGAAAACATTTTCCATTGTTTCAGTGAACATTTGACTTTTGTAGTTTTCTTAACCATTTCGAAAAATATATACAATAAATAAAATGTATATTACATGCCATATAATAACATTACTAGACAAGGATAATAATGTTATGCTTTCAGACTCGAATTTTATCTTAAACTAGCGACTCACCCTCGTTCCGTTCGGTTTCGTTTCTAGTTACGTTTTAACGTTTAGTATAGATTTCTCAGAGATGAGATATTTTCCCGCAGTAAAAAGTATCCTATATGTTGACCCGGATAAACAGCTATCATTATACAAAATTTCATCAAAATCTGTCCAGCGGTTTTCTTGTAATGCGTTCCCAGACAGACAGACAGACAAAAAATCTAAAAACTATAGATTATTCCTCTGTATAATAATGACTATTTCAATAAGATTTTCCAAAAAATATTTAATGTAGGTACAGATTCGGCCTAGTTACAATTGAAGGAAAGTCCATGCCCAGCAGTAGGCATTTAAAGTGGGCTGAAAACAATAATAATGTATTAGTTATATTTTTATTAGTCTCTTAAAATCCAGAACTTAAGAGTAACAAAAATTTAATACAATGACAGTGATTTCAGAATCGGGAGTTGAGATTTCTTTAACTTAAAATAGAAAAGAAAAAGTACAATAAAAAATAGAAATAAGTATAACTTTTCATACTTTACCAATAAAAATGTGTTTCGCTTTAAATTGTCGCAGCAAACTTATACTTGAAGAAACGTAGAAAAGCTATCTTAAATTCTTCTTATATAGCAAGTATAGATGGTGGATGGTAAGTGGATAAACATAGGAACGCAATTTGCCCGTCACTTGTTATGCTGAATGCCTAGGCAGTAGCGTGGTGGAAGGTAGCGATAACAAAAAAAAATTAATCTATTAATTTGGGGCTGACTTAAATAAATTATTTATATTAGTTTAATACTATACAAAAAAACTTTATTTTATTTTCCATTTTTAAGTTTCTTTCTCCATCTTCTTATATTATAAAAAAAGTAAACTTTTTTCAACTTCTCTCAAAACTTGATGACTTCGCGCCTTAGTATCAATTAAAAATGTATCAGAAAATTGGATCACTCTGTGAAAAATTCTGCGTTCTCATACTAGATATAGAAAAATACACGTCATCTTGAGAACCTTCTTTATTTACGTATCTTTTAGCAAATTTTATTAACAATTGGAGTCTATGTCTTACTCCAAGCATAAGTTTAGTATAGGTACTAACCAAATCCGTCAAATAACAAACATACGTACATACAAAAATTTCGCATTTATAATAATAGTAGTATGGAACGGAGTATATTAAAGATTTTTTTTGCCGTCAGTACACTCATAACGTGAGTGTGATGAAAAACTGGCGCTAGGCAATGGGTACGTAATCATTCGTATTTGAATTCGTAATATTTGAACTATGTTTTACATATTGCTTGCTTAACATTTTTCTTTTGTTTATACGAAATGAATTTGCCCATTGCATCAAACAAAAATACGGCCTTCTGATGAAAGTAGAGCTGGTTATTTTGTATTGAAACTAAGTTGATATAAATATTTTATTTATTCTATACGATAAGAAGAACTCTTGTGGAGAATGATTTTTTTTTGTATAGAGCTTTTTGGAAAAATTAAAATCTGATTAAGATATTATTATTACTTAATGAGATATATATTTTTTGAAGTTATACTTCTTTTGGTACGGTTGGAAAAAAATATGAGAGTAAAATTTTTTACGATAAGCGCGCACACCGAGAGCCAAAAAGCGACATGATGAAGTTAGCTGCATTCCTTTTACAAACAGAGACTTGTGATATACGGCATAAAATCTTTAGCTATTTTTGTTCTGTTACACCAAAGAAGTATAACTTCTTACGTTTTAACATAAGTACACACACACGTTTTTATTTTTCATTTTTATACTTTTTTTTTTTCATTTTTCATTTTTTTTTTTTGCATACGCCTAATTTTAATATTATAAGATCATGTGATCCACACAATTAAGACGATCTTCTATGTTAAAATTGATCATGTCAAAACGACATTCGACACATAAGTCATTAAACAAATTGATGTTCTACAAACGATATTGTTAGTGAAAGCTTAAAAATATAAGGGAATGACATATTCGGAGCATGTGACATAAAGCTTCACATATGTCAGTTCTCGACCGCCGCATTAAGTTAAAGTTTATATGAGACGTACAGCTCTTATTTCAGTCTGCTTATAATGAAAAGCGGCCTTGGAAGCCCTCCGCTGTTCTATATTTGGAAACTAGCGAGGAAAAAGATAGTATTAAAATGTAGAATTTAAGATCTACTTTCTTTTACATCGAAATAAGTTAGTTTTTTAGCCCCCGACACAAAGATGGATGTTATAACTTTAACGTGTGTATCCGTGTGTCTGTCTGTGGTATCCAAGCGGATAAACCGGTTTTAGTTAAATTTGTTTTTTTTTTTTTTAAAGATAATTTAATCGAGAGTGTTCTTAGCTATAAATCAAGATCATTTGTTCAGCCGTTTGCATGCTGTCAACTCTTTTCTATACGAAAAAATTATATAAAAAACTTCCATAGATCTACTTCATTCGAAACTTAGCATTCCCTTACTTCAATAATATTGCAACGATATGGTAACTTTGGCCTGATGCTGCAGCGTCACCTGGAGTCTGCAAGATATTCAACTCTCCACTAAAATACTGCAGAGGTATCGTGTTTAGGCTCATTGAAATGGCCTCAATGAATAGATTATTGTATTGTTTTTTTTTTATTTATATTATTTATATCTATTAACATATTGTTATGAGCTCGGAACTAGGGTTCGGGGATCGGAAATTAAAGTGACCCAATTATACTATGGATGTTTTCATATTATTTAAACACGACAATCCCTTTCGTAGATCACGCACACTCGCCGTCTTAACAGACTGCTATTTTCAACCACTAATTTCACTTGCACTATCACTTTATTCCACTTTACTTAACTTTTTAACTTTGCGTATTTCTTCTTGATATTCACTTAACGTCATTCAACCAATAACGCGACACATTTCCACTTTAAAAAAAAACTTAAAAATTCATGACCACCCTTAACATAGTATACCCTTATAAAGATTCATTAAAAAACGAATTATAAAAATTGGTTTAAGAATAATAAAGATGTTTACGTAATAAATGAAATATAAAACCCCTCACCCTTTTTTAAGTTGGTTAAAATTAACGGCGATTTCACAAAATGAGATATTTCTTTTACTTTTGTTTACTTTCATCGATTTCTTATTAATTATCTAATTTTTAAAGTAAGTTAATTGAAAATTTTGTAACAGTTAAACAAATAGTTAAAAATAATTAACACTTCGTTAAATACCGTTGCATTCTTAGAGATAATCAATTTGCTTAGTAAGCTTCAATGGGTTTCACAGCTTCGCTTCACTAACCGTCGTTCATGCAAAGTAGATTCTACTTTTTGATGTAGAAATAACTATTCATAATATAATTGACTGATAGTTAATATACTGATGTGACTGCAAATGAAATTTTAATTTTGTATTCAACTCATTTTTATCATCCCACTGCTGGGCACGGGACTCCCTTCAATACGAGGGGGATCAGGCAATAGTCCACCATGTTGATCAAGTACAGGTTGGCGGACTTCCCAACTCTTACGAAAACTTGCCAGGTTCTCTCAGATATGCATGTTGCAGATGCAGATGCAGATGTTGCAGATTGATGTTTTCCTTCAAGGTTAGACAAGTGGTAATCATATTGAAAAAAAAGGAATTTTATTCGTTTTTATTTTTTTATAGCCAAATGCCTTCCTGCCAAATGCTATTATGGGAATCCTGCCGGTCGTTATAGGGCAAGGTTCTGTAAGACTCCTACTTATTGAAACCATCACAGAACTTTGATGTAAGAACAAATATGTATTATGTATACTATTTATTTTTTATTAAGAACTTCTTTGACATACCATTTATTGACATCAATTATATTACTTTTTGGCAATAGGCGCAAAAATATTTAACAAAAAGTGAGATAGCAAAAAGTGAAGATAATTTACTTTAAAAAAAATTATTTTTATCCCAAATAGAATAAAATAATCATTCTTTTATTTTGCTGCAACGGTCATACTCTGATTAATATTTCTTTTTTTTAACGTTGAGAAGTATTTATGCATACCACTATGGAAATGCTTGGGAAAGTTGCAGTTGGGTTTTAGGGGGTAGTACTGGTTTTTCTAACAAGTGATTGTATTCATAACTACCTGTACATACATACATATGAAGCTTATATGTGTAAATGCATTTCCCAACGTAAAAAGTAGCATAAAATTATCTCCATTCATTGAGCCGTCCTAGGGTGGAAAGTAAGAAACATAGTCGACACGTTTGGCTCAGTTTGTAGTGACCCTACTTCCTGCGCCAGCGGTCGCAGGGTCGAGTCCCGCTGGGCGCATTCATTTGTGTGATAAGCACGAATGTTTGTACTCCAGTCATGGGTGTCTATATTTATAATATGTATTTATTTAAAGTTATATATGTGTAGTGTATCAACTATCTGATATCCATAACACAGGCCTCATAGCTTACCATGAAACTAGATGGCGCTGTGTGCTAATGTCCCAACATATTTATTTATATTCACTTACAAAATTTTCAGCGCCCTTCATAGCCCTTTGTATGTCCTAATGACAGACACTAACTTTTTCTCTGCGCATGAAATTTGGTTATAACCCAATGAGCTACCGAATGTATCAAGTAACGTATTAATTGAAAGGGTTCATTTTGATAAACCTAAGTCTTTTTGTTCAAATGCGATTTTTCGCTCTTCTTTTGAAGAGGTACTCAATTTAATTATATTTTATTTTCGTTTATATTAAATGATAACTTTGCCAATCGTGAACAGATTTTCATATTATTTTTTAATTAATAGATAACGAAAGGGTTTATGAAATTAAAAAAAATCTATGTGGATTATTCATAACTTACTTCAAAGAGATTTTTAAGACAATGTAGTGACAGTTTTAAGTAAAAAGTAATAATTTATACAATGGACAAACTTCTATTAGCAAGCCCGATTCCCACTTGACCAATTTTATTTAGTAGTTAACCCAACATTGTCTCTAGTAAGGTCGGCTAATTTACAAACAGTCGTTTATCCCGCAAATTAACGAATCCCTTTAGTTTTAAAAGTATTTCAGTGTAATTTGTGTTAACGTGAATTTCTCAACTGAATTACTGCTGAATACAATTAAGCTAACTTCAGTATGCACCGTGAAATAAAGGAATAATTTTTGCATTATGACTAAATAAAACAGTTTAAATAAAACTATCTTTGAGAATTATTTAGCGGATTTATTTTGATTTTTGCCTATCCACTATTTTACAAAAATGATTTCAAGAAATTCTAAAATGGCACCAAAGTACCTTACAATATTTGTTGATTTTAATTCTAAAAATTAAAAATAACAGTGTTAAATTCGATATTATATTTGTCTTACGAACGTATTCTTAAATAGTAATCCGTCCTTATAACACTTTTATTAAGAAACTAGCGACTCACCCTTGCTTCGTTCGGGTTCGTCCCTAGAAGTCTGCCCGATTTGTTGACATTTATGATTACTGCTCCGCTCTCTTGGGTAGTGGCATAATGATATATAGCGGAATACGTATATTAGTACAAATGCATAAACTTGCGGATGCATTAGTGCACGCACTTGCCGCTTTTTTGATTTGTGCGTAAGAACCGACACAATCGGAACAGCCACGAGTGCTTATAAATCACACAAGTCAAGCCAAATGCCCTCTCCAGATGTTTGCATTGCTTCTCGGGACTTAGCTGTCATGTGAGACCGAGAACGCAAAAGAAAGAAAGAAGAGTGAAAGATATACTAACCAATAAATATACTTTTCTACCTGTTCTACATACAATTACGTATTCATTTAATATATTTAAACGAGAAATTCCTGTATATTTATTTATTTATACCAGCGATCTCGGAAACGGCTCTAACGATTTCGCTGAAATTTGTTATGTGGAGGTTTTCGGGAGCGAAAAATCGATCTAGATTAGTCTTATGTCTGGGAAAACGCGTGTTTTCGAGTTTTTATGCGGTTTTCTTTCGCATTATTCCACGCAAAATATGGTCGATAATTTTTTGTACTCTGGCATAACACGGTGCTTATGCTCAAACGGCCAAGGTGCAAGATTGATAATCACAGGTGTCCGGGTTCGAATCCCGGTTGGATACAAAGTTTTTACTTTTGTTTTTTTTTTGTATTTATTCAAGTTTTTAGTTTTTGTTTTGTTTTAATCTAAAAAATACGATATAACAAAAAAGAACTTCGAGCGAAACTCGGTCGCCCAGGTACTTTAATTTATAAGACGAAGACAGGCTATATTCATAATTAATTTATTATTAGTAAGCCTTAACTTTAAAAAGTCAACCAGAAATAATATAATTTATTCAACTCATTAAAAACAATTTTTCACACATAATATTTTGAAATTCTTGCAAAATAACAATTTTAAAATAATAAAATTTGTACTCTTCTCTTAGAGTGGTTTCGTCATGTATTACATGGTCACCATGACGCTGTGGCATTTAAATATAATAATCATTAATATAATGTGATTATATAAAGAAATGAATCTGAAAGTTTCTAGTCTGTTTTTATGTATGTGAGTTTGTATATCTTTGTTGCTCCTTTACGCTTAAACATCTGGATGGATAACGGATTGGATGAAGTTTAATGTCACAGTAGCACTGTTTATAAGTAATATTATAAATATAATAGGTACCTAGGATGGATAAGTCGCTAGTTTAAATAAAATGTCCTCCCGACCGATTTCGGCCATGGCGGCCAATCTCATTAAGACTAGCCAACTGCGCAGGAGATATTATAGTGCACAAGTGTACGCGCAGACATAAGTGCACTCTCATTTCCTGTCACTTTAATAATCCGGTGTGGCGACTACTCAACACGACCGGTGAGAGTTAAGGCGCAGGACCGACGGCTTTACGTGCTCTCCAAGGCAAGGGGGTTTAACATTACCAACTTCCTAACTTCGGACCATTACTAAGGCTTACTAAACAGAAAGACTCAATAACTGAACTTGGCCCGATTCAGGCCTCGAAACTAAGACCTCCGAATGTGCAGCCGTACATGCTAGCCCCTACACTATCGAGGCAATAAATATAATCATGATAAACATTGTTCTAAAGTGGGTTTATATAGGATACCAGTATAAGTTACTAAGGAAATATGAAGTTTGATTTTATTTTAATGTAGCAAGAGTTTATTTCTTTGTTTGTTTGAAGGCGCTCATCTCAAGATCTTCTGATACGATTTGAAATATTTCTGTATACGTTTTATTGCCCCAGCCTATTTATTGTGTAGACTATATATTAAAATTACTAGATAGCCTATAGGCTATCTAACGTTACACTAAAATAGGTCGTAGGCAAGAGCGACGTAATTTTATAAAATTTATCCATGCGGTCAAAGCCGTAAGAAAACGCTAGTCATCTAAAACTATCGGCGGTCTTCAGACGACACATATGAGAGGTAGAGCTTAACGTTCACTTAGCAACTCAAACTGTAAGTTAAAGTTTGGCTATAATTACAGTTCATATTGACCAAGCAAAATCTACATATTGAAACTCTTGTGAAACTAACGTAGAATTATAAATTGGAAGGATTTACTATCGACTTACCCTCGCTTTACTCGGATTTTGTTCACAATTTCATGGGTTTTAATGTTTTCTCGTGAAACCCTTTTTCTTTTTTCAAAATAAAAGTAGCTTAAGTTACTCCTTATAATATCAGCTATCTACAAGGGAAAGTCCCGTCAAAATCGCTACAGCCGTTTTGGAGATTAGCCGGAACAAACGGACAGACAATAATAAAAAAAATGTATTTTTCTTGTAAGATCCGTATATAATTTCAATTTTAAATTTTATTTATCTGTATAGGTGATAGATAGTAATATTATTAAACATATTTTTCAACATTTTAGAATATTTGTTTCAATTATAATTTAACACATAGTCGATAAGTGGGCTCAGATGAAAACGCACCCTTTACTCCCTAAAGACACAACGAGAAGATTTTAATATATTCCGAAAAGCTTTTAATTTGTAAACCCCTAAATAACCGTAAAACCCTTAACTCGCTAAATATATGAAAGTTGATCGTACATTAACTTTCATAGGAATTTAATTGATTGAGGATTTCTACCCTCTCATTGCTTATTTTAGGGTTGAAAGTTTGAGTTTTATGACGTAGTTAAAACATTTTATCGGGTTTTACTTAACCAATGAAAATTTGATGGGAAATCATAAGGTTATAGTGATAGAATTGGTAGATCTGGAGGTGGTTCTGATGATCAATATCCTATATTGATCATCAGAACCATCTTCCAGTAGTGGAGTTTTTTTTTAATTTTTATGGTAAACGAACACTGCGTAAAATGCTAACTATAAAGATTTTATAAACAAAATGACAGTATGCATTCGGGGATATATATTTACTATATGTACTGCGGGTCTTGCTAGATTGTATGTCTTCCTAATAGGCTCGTCTCAGGTTGGCTGCCATGGATGAATTTGTTCCGGACGATATTATTAAGGGGTCCCGTGCCCAAAGGATGCCAACGGAACACTATTACTATGCCTCCGCTATTCGTCCATCCGTCTGTCTGAGGGCTGTATCTCATGAACCGTAATAGGTATAGAGTTGAAATTTTGTGTGTTTATTTCTATTGCCGCTATAATACAAATAATAAAAACCAAGATGACGAATTTCAAAAAGGCTGCCATGCAAATTAAAAAAATCGATTATGATACGGAACCCTTCGTGTGCGAGTCCGACTCGCACTTGAGCTATTTTCATTGTAATTATTACTTGAAAAAAAAGTATGAGACATGAAAGTCTATTTGTGTAAGAGTGCATATCATTCCGACTAAGCCTCATATTCTTAGGTAAATAACCCCCATGAAAGAATTTCTGTAAGCAATAGAAATAGAAAATTGTATCAAAATGCAAGCATAGTTAGCAAATATGCACAAAAACATACGTGTAATCCTTGTTCCATAGCATTCAAAGATATTGACTATTGCAGAGTAATTTCTGATTGATACTATGAAGATTACTATTCAAAAAATTGAATATACTTGTATATATACATATATAAATAAATAATAAATAAATATGTAGGGACATTAGCACACAGCACCATCTAGTTCCATGGTGAGCTACGAGGCCTGTGTTATGGATACTAGATAGTTGATACACTACATATATATAACTTTAAATACATACTTATTATAAATATAAACACCCATGACTGGAGTACAAACATTCGTGCTAATCACACAAATGAATGACCCCAGCGGGACTCGAACCCGCGACCACTGGTACAACAAGTAGGGTCACTACACACTTTAATAAATATTTTAGAAAACAATCGTTTGTTTCAATTAAAGTAACACGTCACCAATGAATAGAGTAGAGTTTAGAAATAAGTTTATTAAGAAATAATATCCAAGTTAAAAAAAAATATGTATGAGAAATGAAAGTCAATGTGTATAACAATAGCAGCTTGTCGTTCTCACACGACCTAATACACTTAGGTAAATAGGCCATAAGAAGGAATAAACAGGCAGTTTGCAACATTACACTTGCGGACACGGAAATGGTACATTTTGATTAGAAATGAATAGAAATAAGGTGTTGAATATTAAATATTTGTTATGGTTATGTGAGTATGAGATTGCATTTTTTCATAGTTATTTTAATGTTGTACAAAGCGAGCTCAGTGTAGTGGCTTATTCTGTTATAAAAAAGAATACATACATAGTTACATATTGTATATATTTTTACTAGTATTTGTTCCTTGGTTTGTTTTTAAATGGCATTTTTTGCATTAAGATACTTTAAAGTAAATGATCAAGGCTACTTTTTAATCCAATCTAAATGTTTGGTATAGCAAAAATATAATAAAAGACAAGCGAGTATTATAAAAAAATATATTTTGTATTAATATTTATAAATGTTTGATACGAGATTTGTATTTAAATAGGATTGCTGTAAAATAATACATAGAAGAACGTTATAATATTTTATTTTTTACAATATATCTATTATCTAGTATTCAATTTTAAAATCAATTTTATGTATACAAAACGTTGAATTCTTTTTAAGCAGAAAAAAGTCTGTAGTCATCGACTTTAACAATTCGAAATGACGACAGCTAACAAATAACACAATTAACCTGCTAAATATTATTAATTATAAAAAACCTTGCCTCAGAGTTATCTATACTAATATTATAAAGAGGAAAGTTTGTTTGTTTGCATCGAAAAGGCTCCGAAACTACTGAACCAATTAAGACGAAATTTGGTAATATAGTTTGAGACCCTGGGAAGGATATAGGATAGTTTTTATCCAGGAAATAATCCCTTAATGGGATGAAAATGCCGATGAATGTTTGTATGAGGAAGCAAGCTAGGGACGAACCCGAGCGAAGCGAAGGTGAGTCGCTAGTGACTTATAAAATAATACTACAATTGACTATGGATAAATAAGTGTTAATTTTTTAACTTGCAATTAACTGTTATTCAAGGAAAACTAACAAATGCGTATTATAATTAAAAATATTTATTTTTTAAGTTTAAACATTTATCTGACATAATATAATAATATATTTAATACGATACGTTTGGCTCAGTTTGTAGTGACCTTGCTTGCTGTGCCAGCGGTCGCGGGTTCGAGTCCCGCTGGGGGCATTCATATGTGCGATAAGCGAATATTGTATTCCAGTCATGAATGTTTATATTTATTAGATGTATGTATTTAAAGTTATATATGTGTAGTGTATCAACTATCTGGTATCCATAACACAAGCCTCGTAGCTTACCATGGAACTAGATGGTGCTGTGTGTTAATGTACCAACATATTTATTTATTTATATTTAATTTGGCCGCAAGTGTAGAGCTAGTGTTATAGTAATCGGTACCGGCGTGTAGCTCGCATAAAAGACTATCGCCCCCCAGCGCTCGGCCCTGCCCGGTACAATCACGGTTATAATCCTTGAGAACTCTCCTGCGTTATGAATGTTAGTAGCAGGAATGAAAACATTCATTTTATATGAATTTGCCTGCGGTTTCGTCTGGTTTGCTACTTTCCTATTACAGCCAAAGCCACGAGTGCAATTTTATTTACATACTAGTGACTGCAAGCGGGTTTCCACAGTTCTGACATTGAAAACCAAGTTTAAATATATTTTATTATAATAGGCTTTTATAATCACTTTTAACTCAATTTTTACATTTAAATTAAATGTCAGTATTGTAAGGCTATGAGGAAGTCGAGAAACTCAAATGGATGCTATTTTAAAAATTATGTATTTGTTTTTTAAATTAGAATGTATGTATGTATGTATTCATCCTTTTTTAACGTCCCACTGCTAGCACGGGTCTCCCTTTTAATACTTGGCGGACTTCACATGTGTTTAAAAAACTTGCTAGATTCTCTCAAACATGCAGGTTTCCTCACAATGTGTTCCTTCACCATAAGACAAATGGTAATCAAGTTGGAAACGATTCACACATGAAAATATCAGAGGTATGAGAGCTGGGATTTGAATCCGCTTCACTTGGTTTTCCAAGCGAGCGCGTTACCATAGGCTATCACTGTCAATATTAGAATACAATATATTTTTTAATTATCCTTTTGTATCAGATACATATAATCAATCCCACACATTTATATAAAAATATGCCGTCATCGATTAATATTAATGCTAGTGTATTCTTAATGTAAGATTTGAATTCTTCATATTATAGCTAATGTACAGAAATTCTAATTCTTAGATACATTTGCCTCATAAAAGACCTACCTGTCCAACATCAAACGGCGAAAGTTTAGTTTTTCAATTTTTCTTATTTCTAGTATTTATATCTGTCACTGTTTCTTAAGATGCTACTTAACATCAACATTAGATTGTTTTTTTTTTTTTTTTAGATTTATATCATTCTAAGGTCTACAGTAAAAAACTAAATATTATTTAATCAAAACAAACAAAATATTCCTTAAATACAAATTATTGTTTATGTTAAATAACGGTTCTGAATACGTTGCTACATCTTCATTTCTATTGAGAACACAACGTTATAGCACAGATCATATAATACTATACTAGGCTACAGTAGTGTACTCGTATGATGACTATATAAGATCACGTAGTAGAGCTTGGCATGAATGTGTAGTACCATCAAGTTATTAATTCTGTGATACCACTGATATTTTGTAAAGAAAAACACTCAATTCTCAGTTAAAATCTGCAGCTGTAAAGCCAAAGAGTATTTTAAAGTACCCACTATTTCAAGGCACGTTTAGTAATAAGCCACATTGTGCTACGACGATAAACGAACTGCCTGTAGGCAGTAAGTTTGTAAGTTTGTATTCAGCCCTTTTTAACGTCCCACTGCTGGGCACGGGCCTCCCTTCGATACGAGGGGGATCAGGCCATAGTCCACCACGCTGGCCAAGTGCGAGTTGGCGGACTTCACACGTCTTTCGAAAACTTACTAGGTTCTCTCAGACATGCAGGTTTCCTTACGATGTTTTCCTTCACCGTAAGGCAAGTGGTAATCATGTTAGAAATTATTCGCACGTGAAAATATCAGAGGTGCGAGACCCGGGATTTGAACCCGCTTCACTCGGTTACCCAAGCAAGCGCGTTACCACTGGGCTACCACTGCATTTTACAAAACAAACTAACTAACTTAACTTTGTTTTGTAAACTGCCTACAGTTTACAAAACAAAAAAAATATTTGTTACTATTATTATTTTTATACAATATAAAAATCAAGCAGAACTTTTATGTACATATATACAATATTTTTTTGGCAATCGTTGCTTTTCACGATACGAAATGAAGTTTTACAATTTGACTCGCAAACATTTATCGAAAAATAACAAGGGACCGAATCAAAAAATGTTTTTATTTTTGTTGAATATAAAATTTTTATTTTTTACAACAAAGTATGAATAGGATAAAAAATGTAACACTTATTCGTACTACTAATACTAATGTACACTAATATTATAAAGAGGGAAGATTTGTATTTTAGTATGTTTGTAACAAATAGACTCAAAAACTACTGGACCGATTTAGATGAAGTTTAGTAAGAAGATAGTTTGAGACCCTGGAAAGGACATAGGATATTTTTTATTCCGGGAATCAGCCCTTAAGAGGGTAAAAATGGTGATGAAAGTTTGTATGGCGAATCAACCTGGGGATGAACCAGAGCGAAGCGAGGATGAGTCGCTAGTTACTAATACTTATTTAAAAAATCCTGGGTATATGAAGTATTTACAATTCTTCTACTTTGGAACAGCTAGACAGATTTTCATGATTATTTTATGTATTTATGGAGTCACCTGAAGGGTTCTTGGCTACAGTTGGACTTGGCTTTCCGACAAAACCAGGTTCGTCTGATTTTTATTACCACCAGTATTATATAAAGTGGTAAAAGCCTGAGTTCACACGATTGTCATTCGCCGCAAACTTCAAATCTCTTCAAACGCATAAACGTGTGGATGCATTACAGGCACCTGCTGTAAATTTCCTTTGATTTGTCCATAAAAACCGACATGATCAGAAAAACCACAATTGCTTATAAACCTTACAAACACAAACCATCTCCACATACTTTTTATGATGGCTTGTCGTGGCTTGGCAATCGTGTGGATCCGACGTAACAATAATCAGTACATTAAATCTACTAGAATCTATACATATAATAAAATTGTAACTAAGCCGAATCTGTACATTAAATATTTTTTGGAAAATCTTATTGAAATAGACATTAGTATCGATATAGAGGCCGAATCTATAGTTTTTAGAATTTTTGTCTGGCTGTCTGTCTGTTACCGCATCACAAAAAAAGAACTGGAGGGATTTTGATGGAATTTGGTATGATGATAGCTGTTTATCCGGGTCAACATATAGGATACTTTTTACTGCAGGAAAATATCTCATCTCTGAGAAATCTATACTGAACGTTAAAACGTAAGTAGGGGCGAACCCGAGCGGAGCGAGGGGGAGTCGCTAGTCTACATATACTAGTATTATAGCTTAAAACAATTTCAAAACAAAGTCGGGAACAAAACCTAGGTGTAAAACGTAATATGCATATTCAAATACCGTTGATCCTATGACCTAAGTTACACGTTAGCGTTCAGTCTCTAGGTGGAGATAGTTGGCGGGCGCCCAGGATAATCCAAGCTGGATTATTATACACATATGATCCCCCTATATATACTAGCGCGTTTGTGTTAATATACATGGTGTTTTGGAATGAATATATTATAAATTCTCTTAAGGTGAAACAGAATTTTGACGATACCTTTGGCTCAGTTTGTAGGGCTTGCTGTGCCAGCGGTCGCGGGTTTGAGTTCCGCTGGGCACTCATTTGTGCGATGAGCACGCATGTTTGTACTCCAGTCATGAGTGTTTATATTTATAATATGTATGTATTTAAGGTGTTATATGTGTAGTGTATCAACTATCTGGTATCCATAACATTGGCCTCGTAGCTTACCATGGAACTAGATGGTTCTTTGTGTTAATGTTCCAACATATATTATTTATCTTATTTATTTATTATAGAATAGTCTATTTTTTATCTATTGTTTTAGTATCGTTGATATTATAGATGGTTGAGGTTGATTCATATGAACTTTAACTATGTCAAAGCTCTTACTCCTCCGTACTTGCAATATGAGGTACAAGATGTAATAAAAGTCCTTTCTACAGTTTTTAGAATTTCGATTTCTAACACACTTTACTCGATAACGTCTGGACAAAAAATAGAACTTCGTATAAATAACTAGAATCTCGATCTAACATAAGTTTCCATTTAACCAAAAACAAAATGCTGATCTACTTATCAATGTACCCAATTCATCGTTACGTAAGTTTAAAACATATTATAGACTAGCGACTCACCCCTGCTTCGCTCGGGTTCGTCCCTAGGTAGGTACGTTTTAACGGTTAGTATGAAATACAAATCTTTGAATTTCTTGGCTTTTCTGTGCTATAATATGCATATATTATACATATAAATCTCCCTCTTGAATCACTCTATCTATTAAAAAAACTCATCAAAATCCGTGGCGTAGTTTTCAAGATCTAAGCATACATAGGGACAGACACACAGCGGGAAGCAACTTTGTGATATTTTTGGGGCTTAGATAATAAACGATATCTACAATCGTTGAATAATAGAAATTCTAAATATTGTATTGAAATAACAAATTAAATCGATAATTCTATAATATATGTTAATTCCATATATTTTTAGTTTTCTATTTTTCTACGATTGTAGAAAGACATATTGTCTAAATATCCCCTGATTAGGAATATAATGTCAAAAAACAAATTGTGTAACATCGTTAAAAATTACGCAAGTAATAAATTACCGCCCAAGCTCAAGATTGAATTAGTATTAAAAAAACAACTGACAGGTCCAAAACGAAAGGGGTTATTAAAGATATGGTGAAAGTCATAGACGGTTATAGTATTTTAATACAAGACCTCTAGAATTTTATATTCAAGTTTCTTTGTATAATTTTTTTTTATTTGTATATGTTTTTAAAGTTTGTGTAAACTTGGAAATTTACTAATTCTATACTAGCGACTCACCCTTGCTTCGCGTCGGGTTCGTCCCTAGAGTAAAACAAATCTATCCCACGGGAACCGTACATTTTTCCGGGATAATATATAGCCTATAGCCTTCCTTATTTAACGGGCTATCCAATGCAAAAAGAATTTTTCAAAGCGAAATAGTAGTTCCTGAGATTAGCGCGTTTAACCAAACAAACAAACAAACTTTTCAGCTTTATGATATTAGTATAGATTACATTTATATTATAAAATTCTAAAAATTGTATCAATTTATTATATGTAATCAGTATGTATGTTTATTGCTTCTTGACGCTGTTCAATGAATTTAACTAGAATTCTGAACACAGAAGGTAATAAAAATCAAATTAATACATACGGTTACCTCTTTTCGTATTATTTTAATTTTTGTTCCCAAAATGAAATGTTCACGTTCAAGGAAAATATTACCGTTACTTATATTAAATAAGCAATTTAACTACCTTTAGCATAACCCAGAACCTCAAGATTTGCAGCCGAAATTGCTAGCCTTACATTATATGGCGACCAACATCAACCATTCATTAATTCCTTATGAGATACTAGCGACTCACCCTCGCTTCGCTTCGGGTTCGTCCCTAGAGAAAATCAAATCTATACCACGGGAAATGTACATTTTTCCGGGATTATATATAGCCTATAGCCTTTCTGAGTTAACGGACTATCTAATGCAAAAAGAACTTTTCAAATCGGATCAGTAGTTTCTGAGATTATCACGTTCAACCAAACAAACAAACAAACTCTTCAGCTTTATAATATTATAGTATAGAAGTACAGATTGACAATTTTAGTGTCAAAATTTAATGAAAATTTAAAGAATGATGCCATTAAATGGTCACCCATCAGTTAAATCCATAACAGTTACTTAACCTGAATCTACTAAGACCTCTCTAAGATAAGTTCCAAGCACTTTGCTTGGACCACGCATAATTCTAACAAACATTACCGATCATATTGACCGGATATCAATAGGTAATAATCCTATCTAGTAGCGCTAGCCAACCAATTACTTTGTCTAATATTGCATCCAATATATCGAAATCATTGGTACATTGTACGTAATATGATACGATTGATAGGACTTACGCAATGCTTCAATCTTGTTATATTATTTTGAAGTGTTCTTTGATAATTATAATTTAACATTGAAACATACTCGTATGTATGTATATAAGTTCTAAAATTGTCACTACACAAGCAAATTCAAAGGATTTGGTAGTCATTATGAATTTGCACGATCTCTTTTCTAGGTTCATGTCGTAGTTTTTTCAACCAAATTTTCATATACTTGCAAAATTTCAAAGTAATATGACATTTTCTTATGAAAAAAAATCAACAACTAGCACCACTATATTAAGTCCATATTTAGTTGTAACTTTATTTTATTTATACATACTTACTTATTTATATAATAACTAGCAGAACCCGCGGCTTCGTTCGCGCTAAAATTCATCCCCTATTTTACCTCCTTATGGGATGAATTTTGAAAAATGCTAAAACACGTATTTATTTAATTGTATTGAAGAGCATCAATACCAAGTTTCAAGTAATTCTGTTAATAAATATTTTTTGGGTTGTATTACAACATGTTTTCCCGTGGGAATGAGATAATTGTCATTTTCCAGCTTTCCAACTGTCTCCACACAAAAAATCACGTAAATCCGTCACTCCGTGTTGACGTGAAAGAAGGACAAACAAACAAACACACTTTCACATTTATTATATTAGTAAGGATATATCCAATGTCTTCTAATTATTATTATTATTTTTTTCACGATTCTTAAACATTTTAAATATTATTACTTTTTCGGGTTCCGTACCCGAAAGGTGTCAACGGGACTCTAGTACTAAGCGTCCGTTTCTGTCAGCAGACTGTATCTCATAAACCGTAATAGATAAAGAGTTGAAATTTTTACCTGATTTAACTTGGTTACAGGATAAGTAATAAATTTATTCGAACAAAAGAAATTCCAAAAACCCCAGATTAAAAATCAAAAATCAAAAACATACGTCACTTTCCATCAATGACCGTACGAATGATACAAAAACAAGTTACATCTATAAAGTAGTCCTTTAAAAAGAAATCCCAATACAATACATAATGATACGATATCAGCAGTCTGATCACGTACAGGCCGCATCTCACATAAGCCATCTGTATCGTCTTATTTCAATCGACGGCTACTTTATTTGTTTTGTGTTCATCGATAAGTCCTTCCTTACCCCTTATCACTAAATTGAATTGGTGCGGGACAAAAGGATGACGGAACTGCCGAAAATATAGGGGTGTGGGAAAGTTTCTTTTAGTTATTTTTTAAATTTATTCGTTTAATGTCAATTGAAGAGATGAGATAACCACAGGACAATTTAACGAGATATTTTCTCTACAGTTGATACATCATAGGTTTTGAATAATGATATTATATTGTCTAGGTCGTTTTGATAAAAAATCACTCAACGAGCATCGAACCTACATGCATAGAAGTAAATAGTTGTATTTCTTTAAAATTTGTAACAACCCTAACAGTCGCTTATCTAGCGCATGATTAAACTCTCGTGCAAGTTCTTGCAGAAAATACAGGAAAGCACCCACTTTTCTTCCTGCACTACTTTTTTATTCCATATTACTGTAGGTAGCGTCAGAATATACGAGTACATATTAATTATAATATGTAATTCTCCTTTATATGTCTTATTTAATAGCGACCTTTTTTAATGTTGGGAAATGCATTGACGCATACCACCTAGAGACATACAGGTGGTTATATGGGACTCACCAGCTAGAAAAACCAGTACTACTCACTAAAACCTAACAAAACCTCCCCCGTCTTAATGGGGCGTCGCAGGATCGCTTACTACTCAACTACGATGCCCCGACGGCAGGTCTGACGAATTAGAACACTTGTTACACCGCTCACCGAAGTGGGCCACCTCCCTGTGCATTTTTTGGCTTCGCGCTCGGCTGAACTGCTGGACGCTACGGAGCCCCCCCCCCCCCGTCCCCTCCCCCACAACGGTGAACGCACGTATTTAATAGCGACCCGCTTTAACTCGACCCTTTAGTAATTTTTAATGGTAAGATCTCATCATTTTTGGCCCCGTAAACTATTTCTTCCCAAATAGTCATATCTAATTTATTTCCATTTCTGTCAAATATAAACAAACCGGAAAACAAGGAAACGTCTTTTAATTTTTACAATACCATATACTTCTATTCAAGACCATTTAACTTTTCAACAACATTTTTAGAACTTACTGTTGCATAGTAAACCAACATACTCGTCGTCTTTCTATAAAAAAAAATTCTATAAATATATTGTATGAAACCTTTTAAATTATCGATTATCATTTTAAAAATATAAATATGTTGGGATATTAATACACAGCACAATGTAGTTCCTTGGTAAGCTACGAGGCATGTGTTATGGATACCAGATAGTTGATACACTACACATACAAAACGATAACTAATATATACATATTATAAAATATATTATAAAACATACATATTATAAATATAAAATGAATGCCCCCAGCGGTACTCGAACAGGCGACCCCTGGTACAACAAGTAGGGTCACTACAAACTAAATCAAAAGTGTCGTTGACAAATTCCTTTTAAAAATGATAATCGATATCATCATAATCCAAAACAGTGAGCCGATTTCAAAATCACATTACTTCACACACAAAAAACACGTACCTATAAAATTTTCTTCCCTTTGAATTCTGTCAAAAAATCAAGGAATAGTAAAAAAATAATATTTTGGATTCTTTCAATTTTCAAAAGTAAATTGCGTATTATTTTTATTTTTCTTAAATAATTCATATACATACATATACCCACGTATATATATATATATATATATATATATATATATATATATATATATATATATATAAAAATAATACAAAATATATTTTTTGTCACAGTGTTTAATTTGTTCTTTTTTGAAGTTGTACTTCTTTTGGCACGTTTGGATAAAAATATGAGAGTAAAATTTTTACGATGCGCGCGCACACCGACAGCCAAAAAGCGACATGATGAAGTTAGCTGGAAGCGACATGATGAAGTTAGCTGCATTACTTTTACAAACAGAGAGTTGTAACATACGGAATGAAACCTTTAGCTATTTTTGTTCTGTCACACCAAAGGAGTATAACTTCTTACGTGCGTACATCCACACGTTTTTTAAATTGAATATATCGTATATATATATATATATATATATATATATATATATATATATATATATATATATATATATATATATGTATATATATATATACGATATATTCAATTTTCATTCATCATCAATTCATCATGTCGCTTCCAGCTAACTTCATCATGTCGCTTTTTGGCTGTCGGTGTGCGCGCGCATCGTAAAAATTTTACTCTCATATTTTTATCCAAACGTGCCAAAAGAAGTACAACTTCAAAAAAGAACAAATTAAACACTGTGACAAAAAATATATTTTGTACTAGCGTTGCCCGCGGCTCCGCCCGCGTTCAGATGATCAAAAAGCAAATTCTTAGATTTTACATACATATCAGTACACTCTTACATATACCACTTTCATTGCGCACCGCATGATTGGTAAATACTGGCAGTGATTGACAATGCCACAAAGGTTCCCCCGTTAATCTCATATTTGATTTAGTAATTTTTGTTTTAGTAATAACATTTATGTACATATGTCTATACTTCTGTTTTGTTTGCTTATTTATTTTCGGGTGATAAACTCTCAAACTACGGAATGATTTTAATCATTTTTTACTAATATATAAGCTATTAATTAATTTAAGATTTAGCTAATTATTTAAATTACATAATGACAACTTTTCTTAACGTTAATCTGTCGCGCAACATGGATTGGTTAGCGCTAGTTAGTAATATTGTCTAAAACGAATTTCAAAAGAAAGTGTAATCTATACATATTATAAAATTCTAACTGAGCCGAATCTGTACATTAAATATTTTTTGGAAAATCTTATTGAAATAGACATTATTATCGATACAGAGGCCGAATTTATAGTTTTTAGAATTTTTGTCTGTCTGTCTGTCTGTCTGTCTGTCTGTCTGTCTGTCTGTCTGTCTGTCTGTCTGTCTGTCTGTCTGTCTGTCTGTCTGTCTGTCTGTCTGTCTGTCTGTCTGTCTGTCTGTCTGTCTGTCTGTTACCGCATCACGCGAAAACCACTGGACAGATTTCGATGAAATTTGGCATGATGATAACTGGTTATCCGGGTCAACATATAGGATACTTTTTACTGCGGGAAAATATCTCATCTCTGAGCTAAACGTTGAAACGTATCTAGGGACGAACCCGAGCGGAGCGAGGGTGAGTTGCTAGTAAGTAAATAATTTTAAGCAAATACTTTTTATTATTTCATATGGCTCGGCTAATATGATTAAAGTCGCAAGCATTTTATTGTTTCCTCTAAGCCTTTACCTTCCAAGAAATGGCGTCAAAAAAACTGAAAAATTTGAGGTATAACAGTTCCTATAACACTATTTCATAGTTTTTGAGATATGAAATATTTTTAGTTACCCGCATTGTCAGTTTAACAGCCATAAACTTGTTTCCCATAAAATGTTATAAAATAATATGAATCGACTTATTTTTACGGTTGATAAAATGAGCCGATATTGTGGAAACGTAAATATTATTTGTATTTATTTTAGGTTTAACCTAACAAAACACGTAAGTTAAAAAAACAACACAGTATTTTGCTATACGAAACCATAATGCGCAAGTTGGATTTGCATTTGCCCATTTTTTACATTAAAAGATTAAAAAATATACACATTATTTACTAAACAATAAAAATTTACAAATATTCCTAATATGTTACTAATTTATAAAGCCAAAAAGTTTGTTTTATTGAAAATTTGAACACAGGCGGGGCCGCGAGTAATTTAGTAGTAATTCTAATAGTCATGGAAAGGTTTATATCTGTACATTATTTTTTTTTGGATTAAAACTACGTATTTTAAAAACACATGGCGACATCTATTGTCAAATATCTAAATAACACATAAATAAATTTTCATTAAAATAACTATTTAAATGAATAAAATAGGGCTATTGATATTTCCTTTAAGATAAGCTTTTTTTAATAGTTTTAACATACAGAATTAAGTTACCTTGCTAAAATGTTAATAGTATCATCGTGCTTTTATTTTAACCAGTTTTTGTATTTTTTTCCCAAAAATGAGATATTTTCCTGCGGTAAAAAGTATCCTATGTGTTGACCCGGATAACCAGCTATCATCATACCAAATTTCATCAAAATCCCTCGAGTGATTTTTCTGTGATGCGGTCATATACAGACAGACAGACAAAAATTCTAAAAACTATAGATTCAGCCTCTATATCGCTAATAATGAATATAAGTAAGATTCAGTAAGATTTTCCGAAAAATATTGAATTTACGGATTCGGCTTAGTTACAATTTTATTATTTGTATAGTTACTAATTTATAAAGCCAAAAAGTTTGCTTTACGTATAATAATTTGAACACAGGCGGGGCCGCGGGTAATTTAGTAGTAATTCTAATAAAATTGTAGAAAGGTCATATCTATACATTCGTTATTTTGGAATTAAAACTACGTATTTTAAAGACACATGGCGACATCTATTGTCGAATAACTAAATAACATATAAATGTATATTAATTAAAATAACTATTTTAATGGATAAAATAGCGCTATTGATAATTTGATTTTCAAGATAAGCTATTTTTAATTGTTTTTACCATATTTAGTAAGTTACCTTGCTAAACTGTTTACAGATAGTATCGTCGTGATTTTGTTCCAACCAGTTTTTGTATGTTTTCTCAGAAATGAGATATTTTCCCGCGGTAAAAAGTATCCTATATGTTGACCCGGATAACCAGCTATCATCATACCAAATTTCATCCAAATCCCTCCAGTGGTTTTTCTGTGATGCGGTAACAGACAGACAGACAGACAGACAGACAGACAGACAGACAGACAAAAATTCTAAAAACTGTAGATTGGGCATCTGCATCGATAATAATGTCTATTTCAATAAGATTTTCCAAAAAATATTTAATGTACAGATTCGGCTTAGTTACAATTTTATAATATGTATAGATTATTTTTATATATTATTATACTTATTTGCTGTCTCTACCACTACATTTTGATGCCAGGAAAATAGCGTCTAGATAGGCGTTCTATTACAATAGCCCGATTCTTCACCCACCTGCATGCACCAAATTTTATTCAATACACCGTCAAGATTCAAACAAAGCATAAAAGATAGATGGGACGATCATTAGGGGTACATTTTTTATCTTCTTAAAAAAAATTGTTTAAAAAATTCCATTTTCAGTGATAATTAATTATTAACCCCGCAATTTTAATAATGTAGAGTAAATAAATAGATACCTTGGGACATTAACACACAGCACCATCTAGTTCCATGGTAAGCTACGAGGCTTGTGTTATGGGTACCAGATAGTTAATAAATACATGTACATCTTCTTCTTATTATATAAAAGGCAAAGGTGATTGACTGATGTATCAACGCACAGGCCAAACCCTTAAGGCTAGCAAATTGAAATTTCGCACACGTATTTCTCATATGACGGAGGCATCCACTAAGGAAGGATTTTTCAAAATTCAACCCCCAAGGGGGTGAAATAAGGGTTAAAAGTTTGTATGAAACTTCTTATTCCTTGGACATATTTGCATTAAATTTCGTATGAATTGAGTACGACATAAATAATGAGTTACGTGTATCAGCCTTGTCTAAAATTCAACCCCTAAGAGGGTGAAATGGGGGATAAAAGTTTGTATGAAACTTTTTATTTCTTGGACATATTTGCATGAAATTTCGTAAGAATTGAGTACGGTAAAAATAATGAGTTATGTATTTTAGCGTTATCCAAAATTCAACCCCAAAGAGGGTAAAATAGGGGATGAAAGTTTTAAATAAACGCACAGGCTAAACCCTTAGGGCTAGAAACCTAAAATTTCGCACACGTATTTCTTTTATGACGTAGGCATTCACTAAGACAGGATTTTTAGAAATTCCACCCCTAAACGGATAAAATAAGGGATGATCGGTTGTATGGAAATCCATCATTTTCGAAGTTAGAAACGTGAAATTTCATATACAAGCTTCTGATTAGAAATAAATAAATAAGTATTTCAGAGTTTTTGAAAATCTATCCCCTAAGAGGGTGAAATAGGGGTTTAAAGTTTATATGGGAGGTCCGTCATTTTTGAAATAAGAAGCATGAAATTTCTTATACAAGCTTTTGGTTAGATATAAATAAGTACGTATTTCAGAGCTGTTGAAAATCTATCCCCTAAGAGGGTCAATAGGGGATGATGAAATTTTATATGAGGAGTCCGTCATTTTTGAAGTAAGAAGAATGAAATTTAATATTAAAGCTTCTCAATAAAAATAAATACATACTTATTTCATCGTTTTTGGAAATTCAACCCCAAACGTGAGAAATAGGGTGAAAACATTAGTATAAAAATGAAAAAAAAATGGTCTGATTTGCTTGAAATTTACTATTTTCCTTTCTTGATTGAACTGATAAGCAAACTATAAACATGTATTTTAAAGTTTTTCAAAATTCCATCTCTTAGACGAGAGAAGAGGTGAGAATTAATTTATGTTTTTTTCGAAGGGTTAGCATGTTTGTATGGACATATTCCCAAAAAAACTTGATGTACATACTTCTAAATACAAAAAAACTTAAAAAAATAATAAAAACTGACTTTAAAATACATAAATGTAATAAATTTAATTAAAAAAACACGACTGCGTAAAAAGCGAACTAAAAGGTGAGAACAAGTTGATAAAGGATCTTTAAAAATAACGTAGATTTAAGCCTGTTTATAATATGTTAGCCGAGTTACTTGATTTTTAAGTCGTAAACATATGCGAGTTATATATCATGGTAGTCTCTTCCTCTAACTTTGAAAAGATGAAGTAGGAAATGTGCAAAAAATAGAAGTAGTGGAGCGTGCTAAATACTTTAAATAAAAATGAATTTACAGAATATACGTAAAATGTCTTTTCAGATACTGGATATTTTGAGTTACGATCACTTAAGTTTTGTTTTCTATAATGTCTTCAAAAAATAGTATGAAACGCGAACTTATATTTGCAATTAATAAAGTATGTATGGCGAAAACAAATGTATATATATATATATATATATATATATATATATAAATGTATATATATATATATATATATATATATGTGTGTGTGTGTGTGTGTGTGTGTGTGTGTGTGTAAATGTGTAAGTAACAACAACACAATATTCGGCGGTACGGAGCTCTCGATGCGCGAGCCACAATCATATATATTTTGCAAATCATTACAGTCATCAAATTATTACTAATAGCAAAAAGCCAAAGAGGTTTTTGTAGTACATATTTGCTTGAAATTTTGTATGAAATGAGTACGGCAAAAATAATAAGTTACGTATTTCAGCGTTTTCCAATATTCAACCCCTAAAAGAGGATGAAAATAGGGGATGAAAGTTTTAAATAAACACACAAGCCAAACCCTTAGGGCTAGAAACTTAAAATTTCGCACACGTATTTCTCTTATGACGTAGGTATCCACTAAGGAAGGATTTTTCAAAATTCAACCCCCAAGGGGGTGAAATAGGGGATAAAAGTTTATATGAAACTTTTTATTCCTTGGACATATTTGCATGAAATTTCGTATTTTTCGTAGTTTGATCGCGAGCGAAGCCGCAGGTTCTGCTAGTATTAATATAAATATAAATACCAAATTCCCATGTCTCGAACCCGCGACCGCCTGCACAGCAAGTAGGGTCAATAGAACCAAACGTGTCGTTAAAGTCGTAAAAGTAGATCGGTATATGATACTTTTATTAGAACTGTTTATATCCTTTGCCTCATTCTATTTAGACTTTTCTATGAAGAATGATCCATACTTTTTTTTAAATTATACTAATATTAAATTGCGACAACCTTTTAGTTTTATTTCTATTATATTATTGTTTATTCGAGGAGTACTTATGTTTTGGGAGGTTTATTCATTACGTAGGTAAGAAAAATTGAGAAAAAGCCCAACGTTCGTTTGGAAAGCCAAGTGGAGCGAGTTAAAACCCTGGGTATAACTCCAATATTTTCATATATAAATTGCTTTTAACGTGATCATCTATTACTTAATGGTGAAAAAAATACATCATGAGTAAACTGCATGTCTAAAAGAAATTAATTAATTTTTGAAAGACATGTGAAATCCGCCAACCCGAAGTTGGCGTGGTGGATTATAACCTGTTCCCATACGCATTTAAGAGACATCCTTGCCCAGCAGTGGGACATTAAAGGACTAAAATATTATTATTACTAGAAATTCATACAAAAATTTTTACAAAACTTTTATCTTGTATTTGAATAATGTAGTAAACTGTAAAGATCATCTTGATTTTATAAATATTTAGTTTTGTTCTTTTGGTAAAAGTGTTACTTTTAAAGCAAAGATTTACTAACATTTAAAAAAAAATACATTCAAATGTTTATTTTTTACACCTCCTCTTTTGTGTATGAATCCCCATGTAAAGTCTAGTTAAACAACCTAATACTTGTACTTTACCGCAAAAATACAAATAAAACTGATACAAGCTTTTATTTGGATTAAAAGATTGCGAATGCGTAAATCTGATACAATATTGACAGTATTACGTATCGTTTATTCTGATGTAGATTTTCCTTTTACTAACACTGTACTTTAACCATTTAAGTAAAACAGTAATAGTCTATATAAAATGTATGTATGTTTATATATTTTTATGTGCACTGTTATAAATGGAAAAGTTTGTCTGTATGTACTCCTTCAAAATGAAATTGCTTTGGATGAAATGTAGTACACAGTTAGACTATGACCTTTGTTTTACGCATATCACCTGCATGCATACAGGTGGTTATGTGGGACTCACCGGCTAAGCCAGTACTACCCACTAAAACCCAACCGAACCTCCCCTGTGTTAATGGGGCATCGCTGGATCACTTACACGCTCAACCACGACGCCCCGATGGTAGGTCTGCTGAAGAAGACCACAATAAGGGTTCCTCCAACGGTCCACTCTGCTATCAGAGAAGTATCAGGAGCAACCCGCATGGCACACTGTCCACCGAGATTGGCCGCCTACCAAAGCGTTTCTTGGCTTCGCTCCCGGCTGCATTGCCAGACACTAATGAACCCCCAACACCATGACAAAGTAAACGCACATTGAGGAGGAGGGGGGAGATTAGACTATGAACTGAAGTAACACATAGATCATACTAAATAAAAAAATGAAACTTAAGAGGGGTGAAATAGGGGCTTAAAGTTTATAATGGGAACAAATCTTTTCTCAAGTTAAGGATATAAAAATTCGTTATGTCATAGGATTTTGGTATGAACTAATTTTTCAGCATTTTTGATTAATCAAGGTAAATAGGGGATGATTTCAATTTTTTTTTAAGTAGGTACTTAGCTACTATTCTATTAGTATTTAAAGTGTGCAATATTTTATTTTCCAATTTTTTTGTTTAGCGTCCACCTTAAATTAATATTAAATTTTGTCATTAATAGTAAATTAAATTAAAGTTGACACATTAGCGCACGGCACCATCTAGATCCATGGCAAGTAATTAATGTACGAGGCTTGAATTATGAATACTTGACAGTTGATACACTACACCTATTATATAACTTTAAATACATACATATTATAAATATAAACACCCATGACTGGAATACAAACATTCGTGCTCATCACACAAATGAATGCCCCCAGTGGGACTCGAACCTGCGACCGCTGGCACAGCAAGTAGGGTCACTACAAACTGAACCACACTTTTGTACTATTTCTTTGAAATACTACAAAATACAAACAAATTTAGGGTAGAAATAAAATAACGAAGTTGAGAGAATACTTTATCAAATATTTTATTAAACTAACTACATAGGTTGAAACCAAACAACGATTTTGTAATACATCGCCATGTGATATGACACGATCATTCTATTTTAATTGTTTCCAGCTGAAAATGTAAAAAAAAATATTGTCTAGAAATAGCATTTTAATTATAATTAAAAAAATGTACTTTCTTTAAGAATAATATCTACAACTATTACTTATTTACTCAAACTTACGTTCCTAGGTTATATGTCATATATATATATATATATATATATATATATATATATATATATATATATATATATATACTAGCGACTCACCCTCGCTTCGCTCGAGTTCATCCCTGGGTACGTTTTAACGGTCAGTGATTCCCATACAAAATAAACAGTTCAGAACTTTTTGATTTTCCAGTTGTTTTTTTTTTTGTTTTCGCAAAAAAAAAATTTATACTTAAACCACCCCTGACACACCCCCAACAAAACAAAAAAAAGAATTATTTAAATCGGTCCAGCTGTTTTTGAGTTTTAGCGAGACTAACGAACAGCCATTGATTTATATATATATATATATATATATATATATATATATATATATAAATATAAAGAAAGAAAATAAAGATTTGGATCAAATTTTGCATTTAGATAAGGTTTTTTTTTTTTAAGTTTATCTACATGTAATGTAGATGTATGCTCGGTAATATATATTTAATTGGACTAAATAGACACTTAACTGAACATAATTTTAAATGAAACGACATTGCCATTCAGCGGGGGAAGGCGGATAGTATTCTTATCATATTTTCAAATTTTAAATGTATTGAAGTTAAACTTACTAGAACATTCGTCAACAGGTATACAGACGTCATCTTCATTACGTGCGTAACCCGAATCGCAGTAACAGGCATCACTGCATATAGCATTAATTACTGGGCAAGTTTTGCCGTAATTTTCACAAGTAGTTTGGCAAGCAGATCCACATTGGTAATGTTCATTTGGAGCATTACAATTTATAGTACCTGTTAAGAAATTTAAAAATAATAATAGTCTGATAGTTTTAATTACCATCCGTTTTTAAACAACCCTATTATAGAAGTTTCATCTATACATCTATACTCTATAGTCTATACAGATAAATAAAATTGATGTGTCTGTTTGTAATGTCAAAATAACAGCTTTATACTAAATGCATATGGAATTATATACGATACTTATAAGAAAAACACAATTTTAAAATTTTTGTCTGTCTGTCTGTTTCTTCCGGCTAATCTCCGAAACGGCTGGACCGATTTTGACGGGAGTTTCACTGGCAGATAGCTGATGTTATAAGGAGTAACTTAAGCTACTTTTATTTTAAAAAAAGAATCAGGGCTCCGTGAAAAAAATTAAAACCCATGAAATTGTGAGCAAAATCCGTGTACGGCGTACGCACTCGAGCGAAGCGAGGGTAAATCGCTATATAATTTAAATAAATATCTTAGGAGTAGCAAGCTACTGTTGATGAATAAACGTAGCTAACCGTGAAAACGTACCTAGGTACGAACGCGAGCGAAGCGATCGTGAGTCGCTAGTTATACATAGAGTCGCATTAAATGGTTTTAGTAATAAAAATGTCTTTTTGAACTATTTTTTAACGGTTAGTATGGAATACATAGACAATATTGTATTATATACAGATATGTACATAGGTATCATGAGTTGTTGTGGGTTGTATTATAAGATGTTTTCCCGTGGGAATGAGATAATCTTCTGTAGTAGCCTATGTCATTCTCCAGCCCTTTAGCTATATACATATAAAATTACGCCTATCCGTCACTCAGTTTCGACGTGAAAGAAGGACGAGAAAACTTCCGCCGCGTCGGTTATAGAGAAAAATGACTTTATCCAAAAAAAAAAAACAAATTTTACAAGCATTTGAAGTTTTTAATTTCATTAAAGTAAATTTTTCTTTTCAAGTATTATCTATACATATAATAAAATTGTAACTAAGCCGAATCTGTACATTAAATGTTTTTTGGAAAATCTTATTGAAATAAACATTATTATCGATACAGAGGCCGAATCTATAGTTTTTAGAATTATTGTCTCTCTGTCTGTCTGTCTGTCTGTCTGTCTGTTACCGCATCATGGAAAAATCACTGGAGAAATTTTGATGAAATTTGATATGATGACAGCTGGTTATCCGGGTCAACATATAGGATACCTTTTATTGCTGGAAAATATCTCATCTCTGAGAAATCTATACTACACGTTAAAACGTAAGTAGGGACGAACCCGAGCGGAGCGGGGGTGAGTTGCTAGTATTTAGATATAAGTGTCATATATCTTTTTAAAGATGGCGATTAAGGCGGTGTGTTATTTTAATTATTTTTTTAATAAATGGAGGCATTTCTAGCAAGAAATGTCTTTTTTCTACATAAATAAATTTTACAAGTACGGATCTTCTTGTAATTTCTGAAAGTGTCATTTATACATATAAAATATGTTATCAAAAATTTTTGGAAAATTACGTTATTCCATTTAATCAACCGTAGAAAGAGTTTACATTAATTTTAAGGTTGCGTTCATAATTATAAAGTGGTAGTAAGGAAAAAGAAAAAATGTGATTTTTACGTTTTTTTTTTCGTGAAAATGTTCCCATTATTATCTTTTTAAGAACCTTTCTCGGACTTCAACGAATATTTGAAAAAAAAACTAGTCAAATTGGTTGTTCTCGAGTTTTGCGCTTAGCGACACATTTAGCTATTCATTTTTTTTATGTAGATAAATTGTTATTGAACTGAGCAATAGCTAATCAATTTTCAAACTTAATTTGATTTTTTTAATACATAGTTTAGACCATGTATGATATAGTACCTTTATCATATTACTAGCGACTCACTCTCACTTCGCTTCGGGTTCGTCCCTAGACAAAAACAAATCTATCCCACGGGAACCGTACATTTTTCCGGGATGAGATATAGCCTATAGCCTTCTTCAGTTAATAGGCTATCTAATGCAAAAATAATTTTACAAATCGGATTAGTAGTTCCTTAGATTAGCTCGTTCAACCAAACAAACAAACTCTTCAGTTTTATAATATTAGTATAGATTTTCTCAATACATTGAGCAAATAATACAATATAATTTTTACAATAAAATTACATTTTCAGCAAGAAAGAAAATAAAATAAAATTTAATTACCCTGAGACAACACATAAGTTATATATATAACAAATATTAAAACAAGTATTGATTTAAACATTTTGAGCAATTTTTACTTTCTACTGAGCTCAGTGAAAATCGAATCCACTTATGGCAATTATTTGTATGCAAGATACATTAACCTGTTTTTTATCAATAATTTATTATTCAAAAAGAATTTGTTCCAAACGATACTAAGTCCTTAATCTATAACAATATTATAAAGCTGAAGAGTTTGTTTGTTTGGTTGAACGCGATAATCTCAGGAACTACTAATCCGATTTGAAAAATTCTTTTTGCATTGGATAGCCCGTTAACTTAGGAAGGCTATAGACTATATATCATCCCAGAAAAATATACGGTTCCCATGGGATAGGTTTGTTTTTGTCTAGAGACGCACCCGAAGCGAAGCGAGGGTGAGTCGCTAGTACTATTATATTATGATTGCAGTCGTAATCATGCATAAACAAGTAGGGTATAAATGCTTACTTAAGTTGACAATATTTGTGTATATCGCAGGGAACTTGTAAAAACCGTTAAATTATAATTTCGCTAGTGAAATTATATCCCAGAGTTTTGTCAATCGTTTCATTTTCTTACAATATCACGGTACATTTTAGGTATATTATAATTACACTGAGCACATTCAGTTAGGTATATTGTGATTCAATGAGATTTTGACAGTTTCACTAAAGAATAAAAGCCGTTAAACTGTGAAACAGTCATTGATTGGTCAGATTTAGACATCTTTTTTGACGCGCAGCATGAACCATAGATTTAGTAAGATAAAGGAATAGAAATTTCATATTTTTAATTCAAACTTATACAAAATCTAATAATATATTTAAACGAGCAGTTTTTCTATATCTATATTTATTTATTTATTTATTTATACCGGCGATCTTGGAAACGGCTCACAGATTTCGCTGAAATTTGGTATGTGGGGGCTTTCGGGGGCGAAAAATATCTAAATTAGTCTTATGTCTAGGAAAACGCGTGTTTTTGAGTTTTCACGCGGTTTTCTTTTTCATTATTCTACGCAGAATATGCTCGATAAAATCTTACACTCAGGCATAAGTAGGTATCGTGGTCAAGCGACCAAGGTGCAAAATTAAAAATCATAGGTGTATCCGAGTTCGAACCTCGATCGGATACAAAATTTTACTTTTTTTTGTATTTATACAAGTTTTTAGTTTTTTTTTATCTAAAAAATATGAAATAACAAAAAAGAACTCCGAGCGAAGCTCGGTCGCCAGGTAATAAGGTAATACATACATATATGCAATGGAAATGTATGTACACTTACTAATTAATTAAAGTTGCTGTTTAAATTTGACTAAATTAGTAGCAAGTACGTTTGTAGTTGCATTTCTCCACTGTGTCGCAAACATGTTTATATAACATCCATTATGGCGTCATGGTGTTTATGTGACTGAATACTATATAGGGTATAATCGCTTTGTTTAGGCACTTGTCTAAATTAATCCTTTAGAAACATGCCATATCCATATATATACGTAAATCTTTATAATACTTTTTATTTATAAAATCTAAGAACTTCTTTGCTAGATATAAATACATATGTACATATATATGTATAAATAAATAATAATAAATGTGTTGGGACATTAACACACAGCACCATCTAGTTCCATGGTAATCTACGAGGCTTGTGTTATGGATACCAGATAGTTGATACACTACACATATATAATTTTAAATACATAAATATTATAAATATAAATACCAATGACTAGATTACAAACATTCGTGCTCATTACACAAATGAATGCCCCCCAGCGGGACTGGAATCCGCCACCGCTGGCACAGCAAGTAGTGTCACTACAAACTGTACTACTTTCCGACTCATAATCTATGAATAATCACGCTAACGTATTCTAACGAACGATGCACAAACAAATATTTTTTCATATTATAAAAGTAACATAGAGTATAGTAAGCGTAAGTAATTTCATTTAGAAACAGCACATTTAGAAGTTTCAACCTAACTCAAAGCATATCAGGCAAATAAGAATTTCCATGCATCGACTATGTACCACTGCACCGCTTCAATTCGCTATTGATTTTGCAAATCTCTTTATATCTATTGAGAACTATTCAGATGCACTATAATTGTTCAACTCTAGTGATAATGTACTATAAATGCGTATGTTACGTTTGGAAAATGGTTTTCCTAAAATTATTAACACAATTTCTTTATTGTTCTGAATTGAATGTTTTAAAAGGTTATTTTGGTAATAATACTATGTTATATATTATGAAAGCATAAGACAAGTGGTACAATGGTATCGCACTTGTTTGGGAAACCGAGTGAAGTAGGTTCAAATCCCGAGTCTCGCGCTTCCGATATTTTCATGTGCGAATCATTTCCAACATGATTACCGCTTGTCTTACGATGAAGGAAAACTATCACTAGCTATCTAAGATAATGCTACGACGTATAAGAGCGAAGCAATTACATATATATATTTTTATACATTATATTTAACGGCACGTTTAGCTCAGTTTGTAGTGGCCCTACTTGATGTGCCAGCGGTCGCGGGTTCGAGTCCCGCTGGGGGCATTCATTTGTATGATAAGTACGAATGTTTGTACTCCAGTCATGGGTGTTTATATTTATAATATGTACCTATGTATTTAAAGTTATATATTATGTATATTGTATTAACTATCTTGTATCCATAACACCAACCTCGTAGCTTACCATGGAACTAGACGGTGCTGTGTGTTAATGTCCTAACATATTTATGATATATTTATATATAATTGACTCACTAACTACGCGAGCGGAGACGCAGAAACAAGCTAGTTTAATACGTTTATTTAGGCCTCTTTCGTCTTATATTCTTCACTTCAATCAACTTTATTCTACACGCCAAGGAATTGTCTAATATTAAAAGAAAAACGTGTGTGTGTACTTATGTACGTACGTAAAAAGTTATACTTCTTTGGCATAACAGAACAAAAATAGCTAAAGATTTCATCCCGTATGTCACAACTCCCTGTTTATAAAAGGAATGCAGCTAACTTCATCATGTCGCTTTTTGGCTGTCGGTATGCCCGCGCATCGTAAAAATTTTACTCTCATATTTTTTTCCAAACGTGCCAAAAGAAGTATAACTTCAAAACACAATAAATATCATTAACATGAAAAAAATAATATTATTCATAAACTGACAAAGCACATTCAATAATATGAAAACTAATTTATCTAGAATCTAATAGAATTTTGCAGAACGTACAACTGCAGGTAATAAGGAGCTCGAACAGAGAACACGTAATGGCTAACGTACGAGCATGTACCTACTCGTAGAACAATATTTGTTTCCACTTTTAAATGCGGACCGTATTTTAGCACCGGTTCTCTGCTGTACGTACCGACTATGGAATGAAAGATTAAAATTTAATGATTCAAAGATTAAATTCTTTATTTAATATACAATAATCTATACAGATAAATAAAATTGAAGTGTCTGTTTGTAATGTCAAAATAACAGCTTTATACTAAATCTATATGGAATTATATACGGTACTTATAAGAAAAACACAATTTTTTAAATTTTTCTCTGTGTGTCTGTTTGTTCCGGCTAATCTCCGAAACGGCTGGACCAATTTTAATGGGACTTTCAATGCTAGATAGCTGATATTATAAGGAGTAACTTAGGCTACTTTTATTTTAGAAAAAGAATTAGGAGTTCGCTCAAAAAAATAAAAACGTATCTAGGGACGAATCCGAGCGAAGCGAGGGTGAGTCGCCAGTCTATTTATATAACAACAAATTATCGTAATTGCCTTACATTTTGCCACTATTTAGAATTATGCCTAAGAAGAACTGACAAAAGAAACTTATAAAATTGTCTAATTGTAATATTTATTTTTAGATTGCCTCATGATAAGCTTTTAGCGATTGTAAGTTACTTGCAAGAATTCTGGTTTAGGATTAAAGAGTATTTGTTATATATAGGTTTTTGTCAGCAATGAATAGTCAAGGTAACTTAATGGTGTCCAACCTCCATCCTCCTAGTGTTAAAGCTCCAAAAAATGGCCATGAAAGCTCATCTAACCAGAATTATGTAATCTTTTTAATTCTCAATTTGAACGCGAAATTATAACATTTATAAAGGAAAAAAAACAAAACCTCATAAAAAGGCTATCCCATCATATTAGAGTGAAAAGAACAGAGAGCGCACCTATGTATGTATGTTTGCGCATACACTTCAGTGTTGTAATATCTCCTAGTAGAAAGATAATGCCAGGGAGATTAGAAATTGTGATCAAAAATCGGTCAATGGTATATTATTATATTATTTTGTGCTAGAGGTCGCATATTCGAGATTTTTGAAGTTATACTTCTTTTGGAACGTTTGGAATAAATTATGGAAGCAAAAATTTTACGATACTCGCGCACACCGACAGCCAAAAGCGACATGATGAAGCTAGTTGAAAGCGACATGAAGTTAGCTGATAACTGTTTGTTGTCATGGTAACCGTTGTTATTGTTTATTTATTTATTACATAGATCGCTAACAGAGCATACATTCTTACAATTGTACATGTTAATAAACAAAAGACGATCTAGACTAAATGATGCCCTAATTATAGGCAACACTGCATTCTAATAAGACAACAACATGATAACTTAGTAATAAAAGTTTACATTACTGAGTAAAAATAATTAAAATAAAAGATAACAGTAAGTATATGTACTCATAGAAAAACATAAAAAAGTGTTTTTTAGTTATTATAATAATTAATTAACCATTGATAGAAGAATGAAGCAACTTAAGTTTTATGGTTTTCTTAAATTTATAAAGAAAATCAGAAAAAATTATCTGACAAATGGTATATAATTTTATAGGTATTCTTTCTTTAAATGATATTCTATAAATATATGATTTTAATATGCCTAATATGTCTTATTTAATTATTAATATGTTTTAATTTAATTGCGATATTTGCCAAAGAAGTTTTACTTCAACCGCGTCTAAAGGTTACACGCATCCTTTTTTTTAATCAATAAATAAATATAGATGATATATAAATATAAGTATTATATTTATGTATCATCGTTAAATATTCATTTTAATGTAACAATTTCAAGGACTTTTTTGTGTTCAGTGAGGGAAATTATTATAATTAAATCGTAGTGATAAAGAAAAATTACTGAAAAGCGTGGATATGACAATAATGGATTCGTTATGTCGGAAAAAACATGTTTGAATGGAAAAGGTTAGTATATTAATTATTTGTTATTTTTACAAGCTTCATTTTGATAAGTTTACGTTCTTTTGCTTTGACAATATCGCAATTCACACTTTTTTTTCGTTCTGTTACGCCAAAGAAGTATAACTTCTTAGTTACGTTAAGTACATACACACGTTTTATTTAATATATATAGTAGTTTTCACCAGCGTCTTTGTTCGCGTAGTATGTCGATAAATAGCATAATTCAGGATTTAGGTTTTTATGAGCGAATTTCACTTAAACCTGTTGAGCTGTTGCAACGTGAAAAAGAACAAACACACAAACATACTCACTAACTTTTGCTAATTTCTTTATTACCCATATACGTTTAAACATTATATCAATTGTGATGAAAAACACGAAAATCTATGACCAGTATTGGGTTTCCCGTGGGAAAGAAAGATTTTTCTGAAATAAAAGGTATCCTAAATGTTGACCCGGGTAATAAGTTATCACTTCACCAAATTTCGTTGTAATGGGGTCATTACTTTTTGCGTGAAACGCGCACACACAAACAGACATACAGACAAACAGACAAAATTTTTAATAACTATTGTTTTGGGGTCTATATTGTATACATAATACGTTACAGTCATTGTTTTTAAAAAATATTTCATGTACAGATTTCGCTAAGTGACTCCCGTACAACAAATAAATCTATTTTTACTTTTTTTTCCATTACTAACTGACAGTTTATACTTTATTGTAGTAGATGGTTCACTAGCAGACTTATCTGTCTCCATCAATGACTATTCCACAACGTTTGTATCAATATATTGTTGTAAACTTGCAAGTGTAGAATGCCTTTACATCAAAATAGCACGCCTGTACTATGCTTTAGAATAACTGTCAACATATTGTACAAGTTGTCAATGTATGATAATACATGACTAAAACAGTAAATGGGAAACTATAGTATGGGGGAATATGTCAGCACTTTCCATAAACAAATTAATATTACCAAAATTTCTTGTTTTTTTTTTAATTATATTATTAGAATGTTGATCCATACAGAGTTGGAGTTAAGTGAAGATTAAGAAGTAATAAAGAGGTATTGAATGTTAAACTAGTGTGGAAAACAGTAATCCGTTTAGCCGTTTTGACCTGAAAGAGTAACAAACATCCATCCATCCTCACAAACTTTTAGTATAGATTACTCAGAGATGAGATATTTTCCCACAGTAAAATGTATCCTATATGTTGACCCGGATAACCAGCTAGCATCATACCAAATGTCATCAACATCTGTGTTGTAAAAAGTCCAGTGGTTTTTTCGTGATGGGTTCCCTGACAGACAGAAAGACAAAAATTCTAAAAGCTATAGATTCGACCTGTGTATCGATAATAATGATTATTTCAATAAGATTTTCCAAAAAATGTTCAATGTACAGATTCGACTCAGTTACAATTTTATATGTATAGTTATAGCCTGAGAAAACTTTATTAAGTCTACTTTGACGACACGTTTGGTTCAGTTTGCAGTGACTCTACTTGCTGTGCCAGCGGTCGCGGGTTCGAGTCCCGCTGGTGGCAGTCATTTCTGTGATGAGCACAAATGTTTGTACTCCAGCCATGGGTGTTTATATTTATAATATGTACGTATTTAAAGTTATATATGTGTAGTGTATCAACTATCTGGTATCCATAACACAGGCCTCGTAGCTTACAATGGAACTAGATGGTGTTGTGTGTTAATGTCTCAACATATTTATTTATTTAAATCATTCACCTTTTTCTTTGACTGGTTGGATTTTTAATTAAATACAAATGCCAAATACACTCTACTATGAACGAGTAGCAATACCAACCCGGTCAGTATAGCTCTCGTAAATTTTGATGTACATACGTGGAAATGAAGAGCGTATTTATCAATACGCAAACTTAACTATTGAATTAAACCAGAAGTTTAATCAACAGTTTGAATCTTAATTGTAGTAAAAATGTTTGTATTGGTACATTGGCAACTTATTTGATTAAATAGAGAATTTATTCGATATCCATTAGTAGGAAATATTATATTATAGTGAAAATATCTTAAATGCCATATAGGATCATTGAGCTCTTTTGAAGTCCCACTGCTGGGCACTGGCATACTCATACAAGAGGGATCAGGCCATAGTTCACCACGCTGGCCAGGTACTTTCGAAAACTTGCTAAGTTCTATCAGAAATATCCCTAGTAGCCAATATTTTAGGGTTCTAGGATAGTCGATTGGGCTTAAAAAAATCCAACAGTTTTTTTAATGAATATTTAAAAATAGTTCTTGTGTTTGTTTATTGTGTCCCAGGACACATATTATACATTTATTTTTATTATTCTATTTAATAAGGAACTCCAATAGAAGTATATATAGAAATCCAAAAAAAATACAAGTTTTGTGGGCCATGTTTAAAACAGCCCTCAATTACTGGAGAATACGACGCGCTAGAATAGTGTTAATACTTAATAGCAATATTTAAAATTAATTAATAAAACTAAATTTAACTAAACTAATTAACAATTAGATGGAATTTAAGAATAATTTATATAAATAAATAAAATTGAAGTGTCTGTTTATAATATCAAAACAACAAGCTTTTTACTAAATGCATATGAAAGTATATAATAGGTACTAATAAGAAAAAAATCATTTTAAAATATTTGCCTGTCTGTCTGTCTGTCAATCTATTATCTGTCTGTTTGTTCCGGCTAATCTCCTAAACGTCTGGACCGATTTTGACGTGACTTTCACTGGCAGGTAGCTGATGTTATAAAGATTGACTTATGCTACTTTTTATTTAGAAAAAGAATTAAAAAATCAAAAAAAATTAAAACCCATGAAATTGTGAACAAAATCCGCGTACTAGAGACTCACCCGAGCGAAGCTAGGGTAAGTCGCTAGTTGTGAAAGTAATAAAATAATCAATTGTAGAATATTATATATAGAATATAATTACTATCCATTCGACTATAGAATAGAATAGTATAAGCATTATATAAACGTTTACGCATACAGTATACACTTGAGAACTACGAGTATAATATCTCACGTGTAATTAACTACTCTTAGTGAACGACCAAAATCGGCATAGAAGACGATATTTGTTTAGCAATGTTTACTTAGAAATACTATATTAGTGTTATATCCACTTTCTTCAAGTTCATGGTACATCGTAAAGCTTTATTTGAAGCTAAACTGTTTGAAGTAAAAACACTATTTCATTAGTTTTATGCTACTAACATGTGTACGAGATGTGAAACTGCTTTAAAGCTCTCCACAATCTAAGCAAAGTTTTATTTCCTAAAATGTAAGGAATTCCTGAAGTTTTAAATAAGTTAATTTTCTTTACAAATTAGCAAAACAATATAATACTAATATTTTTATTGTGAAAAGTGAAAATAAAATTTAAATGGAAAGATGATTTTTTTATTACTAGATTTAATTATAACTAGTGATTCACCCTCGCTCCGCTCGGGATGAGATATTTTCCCGCAGTAAAAAGTATCCTATATGTTGAGACGGATAGACGGACGGACGGACGGACGGAAGGATGGATGGACAGTAAGACAGACGGACAAAAAGACAGACGAACAGACAGACAGACAAAAATTCTAAAAACTATAGATTTGGGCTCTGTATCGATAATAATGAATACTTCAATAAGATTTTCCTAAAAAATAATATTTAATGTACAGACTCAGAATTTTATTACATGTATACATAAATTGAATGAAGTATGTACGTATGTATGTTTTATTTTTATTTAGGTACAAAACAGAAAACAAATTAAAACATTACAATTACGTATTAAAAGCTAAAATATAATTTTTTTGCTGTCTAATGATACCTGTACACAACAAGTAAATATAATTATATAAAAAAAACCTAACCAAAAATTGAATATTATAGTATGTGCAGTTAAAAAGATACATAAAAATATTAAAAACAAAAAAATATGTTTACATTTTATTAAAAAAAAAATTTACTTAGACATAAAGGTCACATTCTCAAAAACTAGTTAGGTAATAGTTTTATTTTAGAGACAATGCTTCTCAAAGGTCCGTATTTGTTAACGGCAGATGCATTTAATGGCCGGATGCTGCGCCGAATCTCGAGTCGTTAGTTACACTAGATTAGTTGCTATGGAGACGGCTTTATATTTTTTTACTACCACTTACTAAATACCACACATGAGGTATATAAACTTAAACTCAGTTTCTATGGAATCACATAAAAAAAGCTCAAGTTTAGATCTTAGATCATGTTTAGATCGCAGTAGATTTTAGCAATTTTATTGTATAGTAGTGTCCGGCTGTTCTATTCATTTTGTCCCTTAATTCCAAAAAACGTACAAATCTAGCGTCAATCAAGAAAAACAATTCTTTTTTCAGAAGATATAAAGTAACTATTTTCAATAAAAATCCGACTAGAATGTATTACTACATTACTATTATAAAAAAACTTCCCCGCCGCGTCTGTCTGTCTGTTTAAACGCGATAAACTCAAAAACTACCGAACGGATTTTCGTACAGTTTTACCAATAGATGGAGTAATTCACGAGGAAGGTTTAAGTATATAATTCATTATGGTTTTGTGTAAATTGACTGAAATATGACGATATTGTTGAAGACGTCGGAAAAAAACATGTCGACTGGGAGCTTTATTGGCGTGCGCCGCATAAATTAATAAAGTAAAATGAAATCAATGTATTACAAAATTATTAAATTGACAGAGATAGATTACAATCTGGAATAGTACATAGGCTACTTTATATCCCGGAAAAACGTACGATTCCCGTGGGATAGATTTGTTTTTGTTTTGAAAGTTAGGGTGTACCGCTAGTAGCCAATATTTGTAAATCATATTTCGTAGTTCCTTCAATAACGAAAGAAGGGTGGGTGTTTTGTATTTTTTTTTTATTTAAGTAGTTTAAATTAACCCTACGGGCCTAGTACTAGTACATTTATTTAATATGTGTTTAAGTTACTTTTTGATATTTATACGTGGACATATGTAAAACCAAAAAAGCTGAATATATATTATTATGTGTTTTTATCAAAACGTTTCGGTCATACTGCTATATCACTTAGTTTCCTTACCACCAACATAACTTTTACTTAATCAAGAAAAAAAATAAAAAAAGCGGTATCCATATCGTTGAGCCACTTTATATACGTAATTATGGGGCTAAATTTAAAAACAGTAGAGCAAAAACATCAAAAATGAGAGGCTCCGTACACGTCCGGTTGTTACGTTTGAATAATTCAACCAAATTTTAGACTCGCGTTTACAACTTGATAAGGCACGTATATGACCAACAATTTATAAGCATTGAAAAAGGGATCTAAGTATATTTAATTTATGTACTCTGATATCGTATGGTAAGACTCCACTGCTCATTTAAAATTTGAGGTCACAAGTTCGAATCTCACGAAGGGTACATTTTTTATTAACTATTTGTATGATTGATCTGATCTAGTTATGATAAAATTTAGTGAGAACCATCGTATAGAATAACTTTTTTTAGAACTTACTGCAGTACCTCTCTGATAGCAGAGTGTACCATTGGAGCAACCCCATGGTGTTGTGGCAGACCAGCCGACGCGTCGTGGTTGAATGCGAAAGCGATCCTGCGACGCCCCATTAAGAGGGGGGATGTTCTGATGGGTTTTAATGGGTATTACTGGCTTTCTATCCGATGATATACATAGAGAGATAGTATGCGTAAATACATTTCCCAACATAAAAAAGGGTTTATATTATAGGAATCTCGTCGGAAACAAAAAAATCTATATATGGTAAGTCCGGGAGAGTTGCCTATAGTTTTAAAAAACGATAAGTATTAATTATATGTGTAAGATACTACATAAAATAAGCATAGTTTATTTTAATTCAATATTTACTTATGCCATTCAGATTAAATTTGGAACTATTGTGCAATATATTCTAGATTAAAAAATGTTTTTTAAAAATAATAGAAAATAGCCATTTCACCCAGATGTGTGGGTTAGTTGCCTATAGATACAAGGGATAGGTTCCCACGAATAATTAGTGCATAATCAGACGTACTTTGCGTAGTGACGCAAAAATCCTTTTTTTATGCATTTATACATACTACCTGTAGATGTACAGGTGGTTATGTGGGACTCACCGGCTAGAAAAGCCAGTACTATCCACTAAATCCTAACAATACCTCCCCCGTCTTAATGGGGCAGACTACAACAGCCGTGAGGTTACTCCCACGGTCCACTCTGCCGTCAGAGAAGTACCAAGAGCAACAATATGGATTAGGTCATAATTAATTAATTTAATTTTTAAATTTATTAGGCGTCTCTCCCTTATAGGCATCTCTCCCGGACTTACCCTATATAAAAATCAATTGCTGTTCGTTAGTCTCGCTAAAACTCAAAAACGGCTAGACCGATTTGAATAATTCTTTTTTTGTTTTGTTGGGGGTATGTCAGGGGTAGTTTAAATATAAAAAAGAGCTGAAAAATCAAAATGTTCTGAACTGTTTATTTTGTATGGGAATCACTAACCGTTAAAACGTACCTAGGGACGAACTCGAGCGAAGCGAGGATGAGTCGCTAGTAGTTTATATAAATGTCAATAAATGACATTATATGCATCGATTTGTTATGGAAGTTTGTGTAAAATTATCAAAACTAATATAATAGATCCCAAAAAAAATCTATAATAAAATAAAAACCAAATAATTACGCTTGTAAATCAAAGTTGCGTAATTATACTGATTAGTAAAAAGTCAGCAATTGGGTAATGTGGTTTGTAGTTCACAACAGTTGAACTGCCTCGGTGATGTAGTGGCTAGCATGTACGGCTGCACATCCGGAGGTCCTGGGTTCGAATTCCGGGTCGGGCCAAGTTAAGTTATTGAGTCTTTCTATCTAGTAACCCTAGCAGCCCGGAGTTGGGAAGTTGGCGGTGTTTCACCTCCTTGCCTCGGAGAGCACGTAAAGCCGTCGATCGTACGCCTTAACTCTCAACGGTCGTGTCGAGTAGTCGCCCCACCGGAATATGAGAGTGACAGGAATAGAGAGTGCACTTGTGTCTGCGCGTACATTTGTGCACTATAATATCTCCTGCGCAGTTGGCTAGTCTCAATGAGATTGGCCGTCGTGGCCGGAATCGGTCACGAGGACATCATCAGTGGATATTCGCAGATGGCGCTTTTATTTTTTATAAGTCAAAACTGTTAAAATCACTGAAAGTTTTATTGAATTAAGAATACATTTTGCAATATTTAATATAATAGTTTAGTTACTATATATTAAAAAAATAAAACTGTTCGACAGTTTACGGATTAACGACATCTATTATCTAGTCAAACAAACAAAAGTAGCCCGAAGAATAGCCCGAATGACTGCTGGCCAATTTTTTTATATAGGACTAGCGATTCACCCTCGCTTCGTTTCGGGTTCGTCCCTAGACAAAAATAAATCTATCCCACGGAAACCGTACATTCCCGGGATGATTATAGCCTATATCCCTTATCAGTTAACGGGCTATCTAATTCGAAAAGAATTTTTCAGATCGGATTAATAGTTTCTGAGATTAGCGCGTTCAACCAAACAAACAAACAAATTCTTCAGCTTTATAATATTAGTATAGATGGGGCATGTATACTAATATAGTTAATGAATTAACTCTGTCAATAATAAAACCATAAACATCAAAAATGTTACCACCCATATTATCAATAATATACTATATTCGAGTACACTACATTTCCGATGCATAGTAATTATAATTTCCATAAAGACCGCCATAAGCTTTTATGAAAACGAAGGCCAGTTAATTAATTAAATTAATATATTAATGGAAGCAATGTAATTAAGCCCTCTCTTCAATATAGCTTTTTAATAATACACTATCCCCTGCCTCTTTTAGTCTGGGAGGTCTAGAGCTTCACTAGCTTTATGATCTTAAATACAGAAAGGCTTTACTTGTTAAAAGTTATAGCAAAAATTGTCTAGTAAATTAAAAATAAAGCACCCAGATTTTTTATAGGAAATGTCGAATAATTTAAGTACTAATGTACTAGTGTACTAATATTATATAGCTGAAATTTCTTTTTTTGTTTGTTTCAAGGCACTTGTCTCTGAAACAACGTGTACGATTTGAATAATTGTTTTTGTTTTAGTATAGCTCACTAGCTCACCTTCGCTTCGCTCGGATTCGTCCCTAGGTTGCTTCCCCATATAATCTTTCATCCACATTTTGACCCCCTTAAGGGATGATTTCCGGGAATAAAACTATCCTATGTCCTTCCAAAATATTTTCTTACCAAATTTCATATAAATCGGTTCAGTAGTTTCGGAGCCTATTAGGTACAAACAAACAAACAAAAAATAAACAAACAAAAAAATAAATCTTTCCTCTTTTTAATATTAGAATAGATTAGTGAAGAAGTTTATAGGCTATCTAACACACGTTACGATACTTAAAAGTAGAGCATATATACATAAAAAAAATACGCCAGTGGTGTCACGGCCAAAATCTACACAGTGTGTACATTGTACATATATGTATTTCCGTCAACATCCAACAAAGTTGTTGTAAGAAATTTTATTCACCCACTAATTGTATTCAGCCTGTTCTTTAACGTCCCACTGCTGAGCACGGACCTCCCTTCAATGCGAGGGGGGTCAGGCCATAGTCCACCACGCTGCCATCTGCGAGTTGGCGAATTTCACATGTCTTTCGAAAACTTGCTAAGTTCTCTTAGACATGCAGGTTTCCTCACGATGTTTTCCTTCTCCAAAATACAAGAAGTAATGTCCCAACATATTTACTAAGCTACCACTGCCATTATCAGTCATAAAAATAACCATAATTTCGTCTTTTTTGTATACATAGTCAATATATAATTAATACAACAAATTATCAGGACAATATAAAATCAATCGACACCTTTATCATAATTTATTAGTTCATAATTTAAAAATCAAATATTTATGAAAACCGGGGGAATTACCGCAAACAAACAATAATAAGGTAATCAACAAAATACCGCCGTGTTGGCAATTAATTTGACTAATACGAATAAACCAACCGATGCTAACAATCATAGGTAAAATCAGTGGAAAATATTAAACCCCATTACTGCAAACACTCGTCAATTAGCCGAATTGGCTTCTAATGAGGGATGTACATATCTTATAATATTAAATGAGCAATTTTATTATATGTATTTTAAATAAAACTATCTTTTCGGATTTTTTCGCGGATTTATTTTGATTTTTGATTCCCGACGTTCCGAATGCTTTACAGCAATCATGGTCACGGGAGAGACTCTCAGTCGTCGGGAACCAAAAATCAAAATAAATTCTCGAAAAAATCCGAAAAGATAGTTTTATTTAAAATGTCAAATATTAGCGTAAATCTAAGAAAGTATTATTTATTTATTATATGTATATAAATTTATTGGCCCTAACGATTTGGATCAAATTTTGGAAATAGATAAGGTTTTGCTTTTTTAAGTCTATCTATATGTCTTTTCTGAAAAATGCAAATTTTCACAAAAAAGTTACATTATAATTAATTATTAGAGCCTTTTTCTATCTGGTCTCATGCTGACAATGTTTAGTGCAAAAGCGCGTAAATTTATTTGGTACGCGTATTGTCACCAATAGACGTTGACCTTACTGACCGAGCGCCTACACCGAGCGAAGCTTCGTCGCCCAGATACTAGATATTTCAATGAAATAATGCTTATCTATACTTTATTATAATATATTATATCTATATTATTATATACTAGTTTACCTTCGCTTAGCTCTGGTATGTTCTTAGATGTCTAGCAGTAGTATGTATACTAAATATCATCCAAATCCCTCCATTGTAGACATGTATATTAAATGAAGGAATTTTTCAATACTAACATTTCCAAAATATCAAAAATCAGTGTTAATTTTTTTCTTAAATTAGAAAATGATTAATTACTAGCGACTCGTCATCGCTTCGCTCTGGTTCGTCCCTAGGTTGATTCCCCATACAAACTTTCATCCCCATTTTCACCCCCCTAAGGAATGATTTCCGGAATAAAAAATATCCTATGTCCTTCCCAGGGTATCAAACTATCTTCTTACGAAAGGGTATAGCCGGATAAGTATGACGATCCGGCCCCCAAATGGGAACCTATATCGAAACTTATGTTCTAATATCGCCTTGATGTACAAACACAATTTATGTACTTTTCGCGGCCAGCTTTCGCTTTGACCTTGAGATATGGGAAAAAATAATCGCACGCATGACTTTTATTCAAAGTCATATATCTCAAAAATTAATTACGCTAAAGAGTTGAGACCAACGCGAGTTTTTAGATTACATTGCAGAGTATATCATATATTTTTTTCAAATTTTTAGAGTATATTTATATATAAAAAAAATTAAAAAATAAATAAATCATATTTTTTTTTCGTGTTCCCTGAGACTTACAGTCACGAAAATAATATATGTTATGCTCCTTTACGTGCTCTATTACTCATAAAAATTTGGTAAAAAAAAAGTTGGTGCAACACTTTGAAAAAAAATTAAAAAGTGTTTCGCACCTTGTAACTTATAGATATAAACATGACTCAACACGCACAAAATTTTATCGCTCGTGGAAGGAATTGTACATAAACAAGTTTAGACTTGTTTTCACGTTGTTTATTATATTTTATGACTTACTAACATCGCTGGTCATGCGTTGGTATCGCTCTTGGACATTGTTATTGCTCTAAAGGGAAGCTTTTGACTTGGGATTTTTACGGTATTTTGTTCCAAGATTTTAAAATTAGTCATTGTTAAACCAACTTATTATTTTTATAAGGTCATAATGTCTGACAAGTGCAAAAACTGTAACAAATATTTTCGTAAGATGGTTGGTTATAAAAAAGTTGTAAAAACTGAAGAAGAAGTTAAAGTGTTCAGTGATTGTTTAAATAAAACAGTAACAGTTAATGATATATTCTGTAACAAGTGTCGTCTTTTCCCATATATTAAGAAAAAACCTTCTATTTCTAAATGTACAGCATCTGACGAGGTGTCTTCAAGCCTGGAAGTATGCGATGAAGTATCAACAGCTACAGGTGAACCATAAGAAGCTTATGTACATGTGACATACTTCCAGGCTTGAAGACACCTCGTCAGATGCTGTACATTTAGAAATAGAAGGTTTTTTCTTAATATATGGGAAAAGACGACACTTGTTACAGAATATATCATTAACTGTTACTGTTTTATTTAAACAATCACTGAACACTTTAACTTCTTCTTCAGTTTTTACAACTTTTTTATAACCAACCATCTTACGAAAATATTTGTTACAGTTTTTGCACTTGTCAGACATTATGACCTTATAAAAATAATAAGTTGGTTTAACAATGACTAATTTTAAAATCTTGGAACAAAATACCATAAAAATCCCAAGTCAAAAGCTTCCTTTTAGAGCAATAACAATGTCCAAGAGCGATACCAACGCATGACCAGCGATGTTAGTAAGTCATAAAATATAATAAACAACGTGAAAACAAGTCTAAACTTGTTTATGTACAATTCCTTCCACGAGCGATAAAATTTTGTGCGTGTTGAGTCATGTTTATATCTATAAGTTACAAGGTGCGAAACACTTTTTAATTTTTTTTCAAAGTGTTGCACCAACTTTTTTTTTACCAAATTTTTATGAGTAATAGAGCACGTAAAGGAGCATAACATATATTATTTTCGTGACTGTAAGTCTCAGGGAACACGAAAAAAAAATTATGATTTATTTATTTTTTAATTTTTTTTATATATAAATATACTCTAAAAATTTGAAAAAAATATATGATATACGCTGCAATGTAATCTAAAAACTCGCGTTGGTCTCAACTCTTTAGCGTAATTAATTTTTGAGATATATGACTTTGAATAAAAGTCATGCGTGCGATTATTTTTTCCCATATCTCAAGGTCAAAGCGAAAGCTGGCCGCGAAAAGTACATAAATTGTGTTTGTACATCAAGGCGATATTAGAACATAAGTTTCGATATAGGTTCCCATTTGGGGGCCGGATCGTCATACTTATCCGGCTATACCCTTTCATCTAAATAGGTCTTTATAATAGAATCTATCTTCCCTCTTTATAATAGTAGTGTTGTTTGACATAGATTTTAACATTATCGTATGATATATCCGGATCTATTGTCTAGATAATACCACAGATCAGTTAGATCTAAATAATTTAACCATCTGGTAACCCTAACCGCGATATGTACGTACTTAATAATTTTGCAAACTAAAGCACCGCTACATAATGACGGCCCGAAATAAGTCCGCTTTAATTACTGAATGTTATCACAATACTATTTTCATTTACTAAAAGTGTTTTCATCGTTAATGTAAATATAACTTTAACTGATATAGTTAATTTAAATATGTATAGTAATATTTTAAAGCGAAAAATTTTATTTTTATAATTTTGTTTGATTAATAATAATTACCGTAATTTCTGATTCTGCTATCGACTGACAGATTTCAGATTTGATTATTTTTCATTTTCTAGCCCACAGCGACATCGCTTCGCTCGGGCGTGTTCTTAGCTATCATGACTTTTCTATATACGAGTCTGTGTGTGAGACGGTGTAGTGGACAGACATCTTCAATTTAATTAAATAGTGCCTATCTAAATAGTTGGTTAATTTTATTTTTATTTCCAAGTTTGTATGTGTCAAAATTATGAACAAAAAAGATTGCCTTGATTGTTAAAAGTGTATAATTTATTCTAACGTAAATTATGATAAGCAAGTAATCAAATACCAATACCTACACAAGGATTGCTAAGTTTATATCTGTTTGATAATTATCTTGATAATTATCGCGACAATTACATTAATGAACCAACTTGAATTTTGACTTTGATAAGAGAGTATGAAATTTCGATAGATTTATCGATAAGTTAGACAAAAAAATGTATTAATATAAAAAAATATATATTTTTTTCTTCAAACATGATAACTCAAGAAAAAGGATTTACCTATTATCACAACTACCACAAAAACAAATTTTGTAAGGAATATGGGTATTTATTCTTTATTTTAAATCAAAATGAATAGAAAAATCATAAAATAAATTTTACAACAAAGACAATTTCTTTTCTTGTAGAGTTGTGTTATCAATAGATATATTTATTTTAATAACTTTATCCCCTGCTTTTATATCCGTTACTTTAGAAATGATTGATTGCCCATACAAGCTTCCACCCACATTTTCATTTCCTTAAGGGATAAATTCCGGGATAAAAATATCCCTGTCCTCCCTAAGGTCTCAAACTATCTTCATAGCAAATTTCATCGAAATCGGTTTAGCGGATTAAGTTTGAAAATAAAGGGACAGACAGACAGACTTTTGCATATATAATATTAGTATGAATTACTTGTTTCACCAGTTATTATTACAATAATATTATAATTGCTAGTTATAATTCAGAAATCTAGACAGAAAACACATTAAGTCTAATCAATGGCCAATTTAAGAAATATATAAGGCAAATGACTGTATTTAAATCAATTTTCTTAATACATTGTGATTTGTAGACTTACACCTTAATAACAATATTATTAAAGGTGCTTTAAAGCTTTGATGAAATTCTTGACCGTATTTGGTGACTCCTACGCAGATTTTTGTGAATGCAAGAGATATGAGAGAATAACGTGGATATACTCTTTCTTGTGCTTTATTACAATTTTTCTATTTATATGTACTTTAGAACTATTATATACGTACAATAATTAAAGTCGTATTTCAAAGGGTTTTTATGTTAATTAAAAAAAAAATTCAAACTGTAAATGTACAGACTTATAGGTTTTTTTAAAGGAGTACAGACTAACAGTCTTTTCAAATATTACAATTTTCACTTAGCCATATAAATTAGGGTCTAATATTTATACACTTAAATATTTGAGGCATCGCATCACGATTATTCTTCTATGAAGTGTTAGTAAATATACAATAATTTCACTACGGGACTTAAACTTAAATTATGAAACGCAAACATTTAAAAAGTTAAATAGCTAGTAAGTTAAGAAATCTATCGTAGCCAAAAAATATTATAAAAAATATTTTTTTTAAATTGGACCAATTAAAAGAAAGAGTGACTGTGTTTTATAGTATTATATATCCCCATATCCGGGTATCCCCGAAACCATAACATCTACTTCCATATTAATTACAACTTTAAAAATGACGGACTTCCATACAGACTTTTATACCCTCTTGAGATATACCATTTTAAGTGCCCTCAGTGTTTCCCTTTGTCATTATGTGAAGAAAACGAATAAGCAAAATTTCATGCTCCTTAATCCAGCAATTAAACTATGCATCTGTCTATCAGTCAGTTAGTTTTAGAGCTAAAATTAAATAAATAATATTTAATTATAGCACTTATCAATTTTTCTTTAAATATGTTGTACCATTTTGTGGTAATAAGTATAAGTAAATGTGGTACCATTTTTGAATTTCTTTAAATCATTTTTGTAAATTGTGGGTAGGCACTGTCTGTAACAAGTATATAACGCCTTTGAGATATCTAACACCTTAGTCTCTCCCGTCACCATGATTGCTGTAAAGCATTCGAAACATCGGGAACCAAAAATCAAAATGAATCCGAAAAATAATCCGAAATGATTTATTTAAAATAGTTTTAGAGTTTTATATAAATACGACATTAATACATAATTATAGATGTATCATAATTTGTCATATCCATATTAATCTATCTCCAGGTGAAACTGTGTCGGCGCCATCTAGTCGCCAGCCAGGTTTGCGCCGAAACCGTTATATTTGAACATGTGTACATACTCGTATTTATGTCAAGAATACATTGAATAAATTGTTTTTACTACAAAATGACAGTGCTCTACTACCAATTAGTGAGATGTAAAAGTTATAAAAATTTAAATGATTGCTTTACAATTTACATAAATAACTAGCAGAACTCACAGACTACGAAAAATACGAAATTTCATGCAAATAATATGTCCAAGGAATAAAAAGTTTCATAGAAACTTTTATTAACTGTTTCACCCCCTTGGGGGTTGAATTTTGAAAAATCCTTCCTTAGTGGATGCCTTCGTCATATGAGGAATACATGTGCGAAATTTCAATTTGCTAACCTTAAGGGTTTGACCTTTGCGTTGATACATCAGTCAATCACTTTTGCCTTTTTAACCGACTTCAAAAAAAGAGGAAGTTCTCAATTCGTCGGAACCTTTTCATATAATAAGTCGGTCGGTCCAGTCGTGTTCAAGTTATGTATTTAAGAACGCATTTCATTTTTATATATATTCACTCTCTGCTACTGTACAATTCATTAAGTTTTTTTCCAATCCATTTATCATAAAAGATAAAAACTATAACATCTGTAGATATTACCTATATTTTCTCATTTAGGAATCAAACTCAAAAAAACAGAATATCCTACATATAATACTAACTTTACAATAATTATCAAATTTACTTAATACCTACTTTGGTGATTAAAAAAATCTGTTTAGTTCAATTCAACAGTAAAGTTAAAACAAAGTTTCTTCATTTCGCCAGACTTCGACACCGAATCGCTCGAACTACTCCAAGAAAAAAACCGGTCAAGTGATCGAGGGCCATTTACAATTGCAAATTAATCTAGTTTACCGTTAAAACTTTTAAAGCTCTTATTAAAAAAGTTCGTACTTTCTATTTTGGTGAATTTCATTTATTAAAATTTTAGATTATGATTATACTAGATCTTACTCTCGGCTTTACGTGATCAGTGATAATCGGACTACCATTATAAATACGTCAGCATGTATGTACGTATGTGTATGTTTATATGTTGTTAGTCTTTCACGCTGACGGCTAGACGAATTTTGATGAAATTCAGCAAACAGATAGATTATGACCTGGAATAGCGCATAGGTTACTGTGGGTATGCTACGATTCGGTACCATACCATAGGTTCGTATTCGAGCAAAACGGGGATAAGTCAAGTAAAGGTATTATTCTAAATATGCTGCTTGCTATTAGGGAAAAAAATTGTCTGATTGATTCTGCAGGCTTCAGGATGTACATTGTACATACCTACAAATGAATAAATTTTACATATTTCTAGTATATATACATATATAAAAAAATCGTATGTGTTTAGTGTGTGTTGTGTACGCACGCAAGAAGTTATACTTCTTTGACGTAACAGAACAAAAATAGGTAAAGATTTTATCCCGTATGTTAAAACTCTCTGTTTGTAAAAGGAATGATAAATTAATAAAATAATTAAATAACGCATATTAGGCATATTACAATAATATATTTATAGAACATCATTTAAGGAAAGAATATAATAATATATAATTTTTCAGACAATAACAACAGTTACTTCTTCATCATGTCTCAATTTGGCTGTCGGTGTGCGCGCGCATCGTAAAAATGTTACTCTTATAATTTTTACCAAAAGTCCTAAAAGAAGTATAACTTCAAAATGTTTAATTCTTTTTTAAATATAAGTGTTTTTCTATAATGAGATTACAGAAAGATACCTATGTGTTTTACTGCGTATTAGTGTTAGGCAATCCAGCCGGGCAAGAAGCCATGAGATGTAAGTAGGAGGTGGCCCACTTTGGTGGGCGGTATATCAAACGGGTTGCTCTTGCTCTCTAACAGCAGAGTAGACTGACGGAGCAACCCCTTTATTTTGTTGTTGTTTGTTTGGTTGTGTGGTCTGCTTTGGCAGACCTTTGGCCATCAGAGTGTATTTGTTTTATGCGTAAGCGATCCTGCGATTTCCCATTAGGAAGGGAGAGGATCCGTTGGGTTTTAGTGGGTACTGGCTTGTCTAGCCGGTGAGTCCCACATAACCACCTGCATGTATGTAGTATGCGTAAATGCATTTTGTGATTTTGTAACGTTAAAAAAAAAGCTTAGACCAATGTTTGGAATTGAACAGTGTTTCAATAAGCAAAAACTACGAACACATAGAATTGCATAAAACACGCAAGCTAAGCCGAAGGTGTGATCAATAACAAAAATCTCTCAATGCAGAATCGAACCTACAACTTCGTGTAGGCTCTATATCCAGTCTGAATCAAATTCCACTGTCCCAATAAGGTCGTCTTCATAAAGTATATTGCAAAGAAAAGTTAAAAAAAATTCCCTCTTGATCAAAACGACAATCTCTCAAATTAGTAAGACGATTTATAAAAAAGGATTAAAATCTTTCTCGAGTTGGAAAATTGCAACTATCCTTCGACCGCTTCAACTTACCTTCTAAGAAATTTCCATAATAGTCAAATTGAGGCAGCCAGTGTAACTTGAGCTTCCTTACGCCTTTTATCTTATCTATTTACATGAATAACCAAGCTCAGGTTAATTTAGGCGTCTTACAAATTTTTGCCAGCTTTGTTTTGCGGGTATTAGGATCAAAATGAACTTTATTGCAACGTTGTAAGTTATATTTTGGTTTTGTGATAGTTAATTTTGGATTTAAAGGATAAGGCAGTTTCATTCATTACGTACAGTGACGCAGGTCTATGAAAAATGATGTCTTTCGACCTTACTCAAACTGTGAATAGAGTTGTGTTAAATATAGACGCTTGGAGATAAAACTTTTCTAATATCAGGTAAACTCATGTCATTAATGCATTTTTTAAAATGACTTAAGAAGCAATTCCTTCTGGGTTATATAATTCAGGTGTAAAATGGTACAGATATACACACATACATAATATGTATGTTTATACATATTATAAGAAAATTAATTAATTTATTTATTTCTGACGATGGCATGTTTATCGTATGGAGGGCGTGCAATGTGCATACAGCATAAAAATAAGACACATTCATATGCGTAGCTATTTTAAGTATAATCTATATAGATAAATATAATTGGAGTGTTTGTTTGTAATAGTAAAGTTACCGCTTTTTAATAAATGCATATGGATGTATACACGGTACACATACCTAAACAACATTTTTTACAATTTTTATCTGTCTGTCTGTTTGTTCCGGCTAATCTCTGAAATGGCTGGACCGATTTTGACGGGACTTTCACTGGCAGATAGCTGATATAATAAAGAGTAACTTAGGCTACTTTTATTTAAAAAAAAAATTAGGGTCCCACGAGAAAAAATTAAAACCAAATTAATTAATTAATTAATTTTGTTTTAGGAACCAACCTAGGGACGAACCCGAGCGAAGCGAGGGTGAGTCGCTAGTATTAAATATAATATGTAATTAAAAAACCTCCCTAAAACATAGAGCGATACGATGTTATTCCATGTATCACTAAGTTTTTAATATTATTACTTTATTATTTCATAAATACCCTACATACATGGTACACGTTACTAAAATTTCTATACTCATCATATCTACCTATCTTACTATGTATATATTATTACTAGCGGCTCACCCTTCGCTGGGTTTCATCCCTAATGAAAAAAAAAACAAATCTATCCCACGGAAACCGTACATTTTTCCGGGATACAAAGTAGACTATGTGCTATTCCAAACTATAATTTATCGTTGCGCCAAATCTCGTCCAGATCCGTTCAGCCGTTCTAGCGTGATTGAGTAACAAACATCCATCCATCCAAACTTTCACATTTATATAGTATTGTATTCAGCCCTTTTTAACGTCCCCCTACTGGGTCTCCCTTCAATACGAGGGGGATCAGTCTACAGTCCCCCACGCTGGCTTAGCGGGTTGGCGGACTACACATGTCTTTCGAAAACTTATTAAGATCTCTCAGACATGCATGTTTCCTCAGCATTTTTTCCTTCACCGTAAGGCTAGTGGTAATCATGTTGGAAATGATTCGCATATGAAAATATCAGAGGTGCGAGACCCGGGATTTGAACCCTCTTCACTCGGTTTCCCAAGTTAAGGCGTTACCACAGGGCTATCACTGCCTTACACTGCCCACAGATGACATATAGATTTTTTAAGTATTCAATACACAACTTTGACCCCATAACAAGTTGATTATATTATGTTTATATTAGCTCCGTACCCTCACTTTGGTCGAGTGCGTTTTATCAGTAACAACAGCCTATGTCTTACCCCAGGCCATAGTCTATTTGTGTACTAAATTTCATCCAAATCTGTCCAGCGGTATCATAATGAAGGAATAACATGTGAACATTTGCTACCCCTTTATACATACATAGCGACTCAGCCTAGCTTTGCTCGGGTTTATCCCTAGGTTGCTTCCCCATCCAAACTTTCACCCCCATTTTCATCCTCTTAAAGGATGATTTCTGGTTTAAAAACTATCCTATGTCCTTCCCAGGGTCTCAAACTATCTTCTTACCAAATTTCATCTAAATCGGTTCAGTAGATCTAGAGATTACCCCCTACAACCTCACATACTCACAAACTTTACTTCTTTATAATATTAGTATAGATAGACATACAAACTTTCGCAATTTCTAGTCGTCCGATAAATACTAAGATTATTGATAGAGAATTCAATGAGCTTTTGGCTTTCCGCTCGCCACTAGCGAAAGCTAACGTCACATAAATCGATTCTGTCCTTTAAAAATAATATATTGATCTTAATAAAAATGTAGTAAAGTGCAGAAAATCTTACAGTTTGGTGAAATTTTCAACTAGAGTAATAGATTTGAAACGGTTGAATTTACGACATAATACTCTTTCTATGAGCTCATATAACATTTTTATGGTTGTCATAGACGTATCGTTTTTTACACTAGAATCGAATTGAAATTGACACTATAAATTTGAATTTTACTAGCATTTACTTAGTTTTCAAATTGTACGTTCAATACTGAGTACCAGTTTTATTATGAATTTTTATGAAAAATTATCTGCTAAGGAAGTTTATCATCTCGCAAAATTTGTTTGCAAATGAGGCAGGTAGGGGGGAGTCTTAATTTTGTTTTATATTCCACTAGCGATTTTCTCTTCACGGTCATAGTCTGTCCTAAATTTTATCTTAATTCATCCAGTCATTTCGGCGTGGAAGAATAACAAATATGCAAACTTTAGTAATTTAGGTTCTAGGGTAAACACTAAATACTATCTAAAGCTTTACTCGTTTTAAAGAGCTTAGAAAAGATGACAAAATGATTTTTGTTTAAAAAGTTTCTATAACCAGCTTTTAGTTCCATCAACAGACTATTAATTTAAATGCGAAAGTTTATATGTATAACGGCTGCACGGATTTGGATGACATTACGCGAGAAATGCGTGGGCGAATAATAAAAATAAATTGATTGCCTGTATCCTAAGAATATCATTGGGAAAGCTATACCTATTAATATAAAGCGCTATCTAAAATATGTTGGGACATTAACACACAACATCATCATCATCATCATCATCATCACAGGCAGTAGTAGCCCAGTGGTAACGCCCTCGCTTGGGAAACCGAGTGAAGCGGGTTCAAATCCCAGGTCTCGCACCTCTGATATTTTCATGTGCTAATCATTACTAACACGATTACCACCTGCCTTACGGTAAAGGAAAACATTCTGAGGAAACCTGCATGTCTAAGAAAACCTAGCAGATTTTCGAAAGATATGTGAAGTCCGCCAAACCGCACTTGGCCAGCGTGGTGGACTATGACCTGATTCCCCTCGTATTAAAGGGAGGCCCGTGCCCAGCAGTGGAACGTTAAAAAGGGCTGAATACATCATCTAATTCCATGGCTACCTACGAGGCTTGTGTTATGGATACCAGATAGTTGATACACTACACGTAGATAACTTCAAATACATACATATTATAAATACTATAAATTGTTATTATTTCATTGAAATGTATGAATCATTCATAATAATATCAATATTTATACATTTTGTTTACGATATTTATAAGAATCGATTGTAATTTGTAAATAGCGTTGCCAATTCAAACAAATAGAAACAATTAGGTACATACGGCTACATATTAGGTCATTTTTTATTTGAGTATTTCTTAATATTTATTCAAAATTTTCTTAAAAAATATTAGGTAATGTTATTTTTACGAGCAAAACATTTGTCACATTAGAGATGTAAATATAAAAATATTTATTATTAACGTTTATAGTATTAGTTTATAATTTTATTTTATTGTTTAATTTTTTTCCATGGTTTCATTCCATACATCATGGTATATCATGGTATACAAAGAGATATAGACAAAACTATAATAAACAAAATTATAATGTATTTTACCGGCCATTCTCCTTTTGTCATTCTACGTGACATAAGCGAAATACGTTTAAAATTTATAACAAAAAATTACACTGTACAATTGCTAAGCTTCGTTTATTTTATAAACTAGCGACTCACCCTCGCTTCGCTCGGGTTCGTCCCTAGGTTGCTTCCCAAAACAAAATTAATTAATTAATTTGGTTTTCATTTTTTTTCATGGGACCTAATTTTTTTTCTAAAATAAAATTAGCCTAAGTTACTCCTTATTACATCGGCTATCTACCAGTGAAAGTCCCGTCAAAATCGGTCCTGCGATTTCAGAGATTAGCCGGAACAAACAGACAGACAGACAAAAATTGTAAAAAATGTTGTTTTGGTATATGTACCGTGTATACATCCACAAGCATTTAGTAAAAAGCGGTTATTTTAATATTACAAACAGACACTCCAAATTTATTTATCTGTATAGATTAAACATAAATTTTTCCTATACTCTCTTTCTCGCCCTCTCTTATTTATAGATACTCTGCAAATATTAAAAAAAAAATCTACAACTTAAGACTTACAACTGTTATTTTGTGTCCCACTGTACATTCATGTATTTAAATGATACGTTACAATAAACAATGTCATTAGGGAATCACAAATGAACAAGTGATAATGTGCTGTGAGTTAAGTTTTAGAGAAAGTTTGTAATTGTTAACATTAAGCATTCAGTTATAAACTACTGTACATTTAAATTTATTAAACATGGTATGTATACTCGTGTAGTAATAATATAAAGATAGAAAGATTACTTTTATTTTGTTTGTTTGTACGCGTTTTTCTCTGGTCCGATTTGAAAAAATCTAAAAAGACAAACATCCTAAGAAAAAAAAAAACTTTTTTTTCGCGCTAGTAAACTTCGCAGGCATATACAGAATAAACCATCAGGATTTTATCACAATCGGATCAATAGTTTAGCATTACATAAAGGACAAACGTACGGACATTCATTTTTATTTTTATATATTAAAAGAAATTTATAGACTATCTGGCATCACGCTACGGCTCTTAGGAGTGGGCCAATCTATATTCTATATCTATACGTATAATAAATTTTGAGTTGAATCTGTACATAAAATGTTTTTTGGAAAATCTTTAGAAATCTTTAGAAAACTTGCTAGGTCCTCTCAGACATGCAGGTTTCCTCACGATGTTTTCTTCACCGTTAAGACAAGTGGCAATCACGTTGGAAATGATTCGCACATGATAATATCGGAGGTGTGAGACCCGGGATTTGAACCCGTTTCCCTCGGTTTCCCAAGTTCCCGCGTTACCACTGGGCTACCCCTGCCTAGAATACTAAAAACACTTTTCACTGCTGGAAAATATCTCATCTCTGAGAAATCTATACTAAGTGTTAAAACGCACCTAAGGACAAACCCGTGCGAAGCGAGAGTGAGTCTCTATTACATAAATAAATTAAGCAAGCTAAGATGCGGGCAAAAGAAATATGCATTAGCAGAAACTGATAACAATTTGCTTTGTTTTGGTTAAAAACAAACTCGGTGTCATTCTGTTATCAGGTGTAATCATTAAGATTTTGATCCAAAATATATAAGTGTTATTTTAAATAAATATCTTTCAATTTCAGATGCTAAACGCCGTGTTGATTACCTTATCCCTAGTCACATACACTCTAACCAGTCCTGTTATGACTCGCGAGTACTTACTAAAGCAAGCACATCAAGCTCAATTCTGCTCCAATTTAATACATTTCAACAATTTCTTCTATTCAATAGACGAACCCAAAAATGTTTCTGGCATACCAGCAGATATGAGTATTCATTGGAAAACTGGAAATATATTTTACACTCTTATAAACGACGAAATGAAAATGAGCTTACAAGTTTTACATCCTAGTGGTGAAATTGAAACTCTAAAAGTGTCTGGCTTGGGTCAATCAACGACCGTTGATAACCTTAATGATATAGTATATCTCGCCACTGATAATGGCGTATATAAATACAAAGAGGACGGCTCAATCGAACTGTATACAGCTTTAGGAGAAGACGTTATGTACTTAACAGTTTCAAATGATGGCAACACTATGTATATTGCTACATGGCCACAAAATCGTGTCCAAAAAATTACTAATGACGGTCAAAAACAAGAAACTTTTCCATCCATCCCAAACGGACACGGTATCACTGTAGATACTAGGAATAACATATTTTTCGCAGCAACAAAAACATCGTATGTACTAAAGAATGGTCAAAATGTTGCAATAAAAATAAAAGGGTTGCCCAGTGAAAGGATGACTAATGTTTTTGTTAGTCGTTCAGATGAGATATATGCGATGGATGAAAATAGTAATTTATATAGCATTGATGCTGAAAACGCTAGTGCAAAACATTTAGGAACTTTCAATGTGACTGGAGTAAATACATTTGGTATGGATTCAGCTGATAATATTCTCATTGGAGTGAAAGGCCGTATTATGAAATTCAATGCGTACGAACAAAATCCGTGCAGCAATCACGAAAAGTAACTCTTTCTGCTTTTAGTAGTTTAATTCATATTTATTTTATGTTAACTAAATATATTTGTGTAGAATAGTTTGTGTGAGTTATTTAACTTTTATGTCATGTGAATGTTCTATTTTATGTTGGATTATCCCGAGATTAAATTGTAAAACAACCTGTTAGTAATAAATTTCAGTCAATTACCGTTTTGACATGTTCCGTTCACACTACTAACACATTTTCGTAGAAAGAAAAGATTGGCGGTTTCGTCAAAGCGAAGCTACTCATGAAGTTTCAACTTGTTTTTAAACATTAAGCAAAATACATTTAATATATCTAATGCTTATAATATATATGTAATTTATTTGTTTATTATCTTACTAACATTATAATGTGAAAGTGTGTTTGTTTGTCTAAGTGTTACCTGATACAAAAAAATTAGGAAGAACAATCCTAAAAGGGTACAATTTCTATCGTATATTTTGCACTATTTGCCTTTTTTAATGAAAATGCTAAAGATGATACCTACTGGCAAGAGAAGTAATAAAACTATATTTTTTTTTAAAACTTACATTTAAAAATATTTCTTTCATGTCATTTGACTCTTATATAATACGAGTATGTATAGTATTCAACATATAACGTTGCGTATTTATATTTTACTAGCGGCTCACCTTCGCTTCGCTCGGGTTCGTCCCTAGATTGACATAATTTTTTTATTTAGGAAACGATTGAAAATTGTTAAGATTAGCGTGCACAAACGCACAGACAAACAGACAAAAAAAAACTAAAAGTAATTGTCTTGGGTTCTATTGCATTGATAAAGATGTCCAATAATAGTTTTTCTCAAATATCTTCCATGTACGGACAGCGATCAGTTACAATTTTATTATATGTACAGATGTATAGATAAAAGTTAATTTACGGTAGTCGATATTTAATAGTAACCGTAACATTTCTTCACAATATATATTTAAAGCAGTAGACCCGGTAGATAATTGTCCTTTCAGACCTAGGTGGAAGAAAATTAAAAAAAAAAATATCTCAACAACAGCGCCATCTATAGGGTCCAATTATAGCTAAGAATCATCCAGGTGATCCAAAAAAAATCATTCAAATCGGTCAAACCGTTTAGCAAGAGAAGTTTAGAAGAATTACAAACAAACGCTAACCTCAATTTTACATACATACGTACATATAAACACTTACTGTCGCCCGCTTTGCAGAATATACGTACGTTTCTTTTGGTCTTCAGAGATCTTAATGTATATTTAGGTTTTTTGCTTATAAATTAAATGTTTATCCCGGGTCGGTTGGTTAAAAGTCCCATAGCGATACGTTCATGAATTTTTACGTGATGGCGTGACAAAGGGAAAATCATTTTCATCTATACATGTAATATAATTCTAGCTAAGTCGAATCTGTAGGTACATTAAATTTTTTTGTCTGTATGTCTGTCTGAAAACGTATCACAAGAAAACCACTGGACAAATTTTGATGAAATATGTTACGATGTTAGCCGGTTATCCGGGTCAACATATAGGTTAATTTTACTGTGGGACAATATCTAATTTCTGAGAAATTATACTAACCGTTGAAACGTATCTAATGGCGAACCCGAGCGGAGCGGAGGTCAGTCGCTAGTTATTAAATATAAGAAGATTTTAAGTAACTACTTATACCGGAATGGTGCATTTTTTACACATACCTATTGTTTGATCTACTACAATTAGTTTGAACTTGAAAGAAGCCATGCCATATATTTATCTCATTCTTAAGTACTTAGGCTACAAACAGTGGTTTATTATTATTATAAGTTGAACTTTTTAAATTACCTTCTTAGTAAACTCGTAGCAAGGCTTTCACGAGCAAATATTTGAACTGTTTGTTAAATGCTAAAATATCACTATTATTTAGAATTAAGCACCTGTGTACATACATAAGTTTTGAATATAAATGAAATACGATCATTTTATTCAACCACAGGCAACAAAAGCGGAATAAAGTTGGAAAACGACACAGCAGACGTCGCAAGCATCGACGTACCACATCGACAACTACCACTGAATCAAACGATGAATATGAGGAATAAATACAAATGATTAAATGCAATTTATAACTATTTAAAGATTGTTTTTATTTAATTTTTGTTATTTTATAAACTATTTAATGTGTATACTTATTTTTAAATTTGTTTAGTTGTTGCCATCTAGTAGCATTTATAAAAATTAAGTGCTTATTTGATACATTTTGTTTTGTTTATCGCCATCTGTTGTATATTAATGGAACTTTCAAGTAACGTAGGTACACACTATTATAAAGTAACATGGACGTGTTAAAGTAATGATTTATATAAGTTAAAGTTAATATAAATGAAAATATAATAAAAATATATGTATGCAATATTTTCGATATGTTAATATTCATCAAATATTTATTAAAATACTGAATTTGGTTAATATAACTAGATGGTAGACAAATCACTTATGTGAGTTTATTTTTTGCAAAATAAATATATAAAATTAAAAACTTTACATTTTAATTACTTAATTATTAAATTATTTACTTTTACTTTCTTTTAATATAAATAAACGTAAATTTGTTTCTCTATATGTTTATTATTCATCCATGCTCTGTTTTTAAACAGAACTATTTTTATTATCTGTGCCTATAGTGTTACCGACTACATTATTTTTTCTATGACAACACCAAATATAATGTCGAATTCCAAGCTCAAGCCAATTGTCATTCCATAAAATTGTCAAACAAACTTGTCATACGCGTCCGAGATGTGTCAGTGAGCGATCGTTTGCCGCTTGTGTAGTATATTTGTATCGTAAATGTGGTGCGTTTATGTGATAATGAGAAAACACTCATTAGGTTACTTAATTATAAAGTGATGACAGTGTTATAAGTCCAGTGTTTTGTTATAAAATTTAGTTTCTTTTGTATGTCATCGGACTCTTCAATATGGCGGCTCCCCGTCACAAATCACAACAGAAAAATATATCTTCGATATTTTCGAAGTTGCACGGTGCTTTTTCGGATGCCGTGTGCCAAACAAAGCTGGCTACGGACAAACGGACTCTAGATAAAACTTGGAAATTAATGGACAAAGTTGTAAAATTATGTCAGCATCATAAAATGAACCTGAAGAACAGTCCGCCGTTTATTCTAGATATTTTGCCAGATACATATCAGAGATTGCGTATTATTTACTCCAAGTATGAGGATAATATGCAAGAGTTGAATAATAATGAACATTTTAACATATTTATAATAAATTTGATAAGAAAGTGTAAACAGGCTATAAAGTTGTTCAAGGATGGTAAAGAGAAGATGTTTGATGAAAACTCGCATTACAGACGCAATTTGACGAAGCTTAGCCTCGTTTTTAGTCATATGCTAAGTGAGTTGAAAGCAATGTTCCCAAATGGAACTTTTGCAGGTGATCAGTTTCGTATAACCAAGAGTGACGCCGCGGAATTTTGGAGAGCCAACTTTGGTAACAGGTAAGGTTATAAATATTTTTTTGAAAACAACATACTCTCTTAGTAAATATTTTGCAATCAAATAATCTTATATCCTTAAAAAACACTACAAATCAAAATAACACATTTAAAAAGGTTTGTCAGCATTGCATATTTATATTTCAGAAAAAAAAATGTTTTTTTTTTTATAATAACTAGAAAAAAAAATGCTATGTTCGGATTAGTTTTAAGTGTTCCATTTATAGGTCATCTGAAATTTATGAAAAGACTCTAAACACATTTATTCTAATATAAAGTAATTACAATGTAATAAACATGAATAAATATGAATTGTAGCTAATATATTCATTTATTCATTTTTATGCACACTAACAATACACATGCTAAAACAATTCAATACAATTATGGTAGACAAAAAAAAACAGACATGCATATCAATTACAAGTGTACATAGTATTGATAATAATAATATTACAGTAAGAATGTATGTAGTAGTTAATAAAAAATACACTTAACAAGATTTAAAAAGAACTAATTTTAAATAAAATAAAGTAAAAGTAAAAATTATTCAATTTTATTTAATTAACAATTGTATAAAATTATTATATATTTATATCACAGTTTTGGAAAACTATGTAGAAAGTATAATAGTGGTAATATCCTCATAATCTTCTCCATCCTTAAAAATTCTGTAAGTTTTGTATACTAAACTAGTAAACCGAAACCTTATAAATGAGAGAAAAAATGTAACACCATACATAAATAGAAAAAAAAAAAAACTATTTGCTTCTAAAATATCTGATAGTTATAATTTATATCTAAATATAAATAACTAGCGGCTCTCCCTTGCTATGCTCAGGGTCGCCTCTAGAACAACAAAAACAAATCTATTCTATGGGAACCATACATTTTACCATGATAAAAAGTAGCCTATATTATCGTATAGTTTTTGCATGAAAGAGTAACAAACATCCATACATCTATACATCCAGGCATCCTCACAAACTTTCGCATTTATATTAGTAGGAATATAGCGTTATTATTATGAATAAAAAAACAATGTTTTTGCAAAAAGTGTAAAATACTTCCCCATGATTTTTCTCACAATCATTTTATTGCTTCCTTTATGAGTAAATAATATCTGATATACATACAATGTATTGACTTTTCACACAGTATAATGTTCTCACATAACTTTACTTCCTATTTAAAAAGTTTAAATATGTCTGTACTAGAAATGCATGAGTAAATATTAGTGTTCATTATTGATTAATATTTTGTATTGTATTTTAGTTTGATTTATATAGAAATTTATTTTTTGTCTCTAGTACAATTATTAAGGCCAATCATGTTTTAAACTATGCTAAAAAATATTAATACACACTTGAAAAATGTCTTCCAGGTATATAAATTTTATACAGGTGGATAAAAATAAAAAAAAATGGCTATATTATATTTACCTAGTGACTCAACCTGGCTTCGGGTTTGTCCATAGACAAAAATAAATCTATTCCACGGAAACCGTTCATGTTTTCAGGATGATATTATAGCCTATAGCCTTCCTCAATAAACGGGCAAACAGAATTTTTCAAATCGGATTAGTAGTTCCTGAGATAAGCGCGTTCAAACAAACAAACTTTGTCTCTTTATAATATTAGTATAGATATTTATTTATCATTGGGAAACATACGGCATATAATTAATAAAGTTTAGTTAAACACTTCTAAACAAAAATCTTAATATAGTTTCCACTAAAAACATAAAAGTACTTAATTAAGTGGTATGTAGAAATTGTCCTGTTATTTCTATATGATTTAGAAGTTTTACACAAGGTCCTACTTTATGTTTCAGCAAAAATATACATTTTACAATATTACCTCTATTATTGTAAAATATTGTACAGTTATAATAATAACACTTTACAAGTAACTACAAAACACCCACATATTCATATGAAATAAGCTGAACTCGAGAAATTCTATTCAAAAAATCACCTACTGGTGTTGCTTTTCACATTAACTAAGTATTATAAGGTTTTCAGGAAAATGTCAAAAATAGTTTTATTTTTAATCTTTTACTTCTAGATAGTACTTGAAGTGTTATTGTAGGGTCAACCCATAAAAATGTAACAAAGATTATATTAACTATTGTTATAGTTAATATTTAATAGAGATAAGAAATTACTTTAAAAATGCACTCGAATAGCAGGATTTTGATTATTTTGATTTTTATACATATATGACTTGAACATATGTTATGAGATACTTATGGATGAATTATAAACATTCCTTTTAATCGTATACTTATTGTATTGAAAGGGTTTAGACTTTAGAACCTTTGTGGTATTGCCAGCGTTACACAATATCTTTTTTCAACATATGAACAACACACTATGAATGAGTGTATATAAATATTTATATTTATATATTTGCCGTTGGTTAGTCTAGCTAAAACTCAAAAAATGGCTGGACTGATTTGGATAATTCTTTTTTGTTTTGTTGTGGATGTGTTAGGGGTGGTTTGAGTATAAAAAAAATAGGGAAGACCTTAAAAAAAGAAACAGCTGGAAAATCGAAAAGTTTAGAACTGTGTATTTTGTACCTAATACCTATGTATATTGTATATTTAATAACAAAAAATATATTCATTATACGTTCTCTCTCCTCTTGTTATATTTTTACCTCAAAATACCTCGGAAAAGTGACTCTGACACATATTGCTAATATTTGTTTATCTGTCCTCTATTTATTTATACCGGAAGTACTATCTATTTTAGAAATAAAATTAAAATGGCGGCGGAGCACTAAAGCAGCCAACTATCTTCTATAAAAAAAATTCAAACACCATATATAATATATTTGTAATTCTAATTGCGTGGGTTGATTCATAAGTCTCATAAACCCAATCTTATCTGCTTATACAAGATATTAGGTACATTGCTGACTGCTGATTATCGTACGTTATCACACTCTGACACTGGCTTGTTTCATTCATAAGCACTGGAGATCCCGAAAAATATAAGTAATTCTAAAACTATGCTTTATATAATACTAGCAAAGCCCTCAACTTCGCTCGCGTTAAACGTACAAAATAAAATCTCTGAAAAAATAGGCTTCATACAAACTTTCATCCCCTATTTTACTATCTTATAGGATGAATTTCGAAAAATGCTAAGACACGTATTTAATTGTAGTGAAGAGTATGAATACCAAGTTTCAAGTAATTCTGATCATAAATATTTTTTTGGATTGTATTATAACGTGTTTTTCCGCGGGAATGAGATAATTTCCGCGGTAAAAAGTAGCCTGTGTCAATCTCCAGCCTTCCAACTGTCTCCACACAAAAATTCACGACAATCCGTCACTCTGTTTTAATGTGAAAGAAGGACAGACATACAAACAAACACTGTCATATTTATAATTGTTTAGGCTACTTTTGCTATTTGCGTCGGTAGGCGGAAAACTTATGACGAGGGGGAGGGGTGCACTGCTTAGTTTAAAGAGTATAAAAACTCTTGAGCATAACCGCCGCAACCGGCAGTGTATGCGACTGGCGTATACAATAATGTTAATTAAAAGTGTGGATGTATAATTTAAGTATTGTGACACGTGTTTTTGTTTGCGGTTTCTTTTGTTTTATTTTCCTTTTATAAGCTTTATTTTAGAATGATTAACTTGTAAAAAGAACTGATTGGTTATTTTCTCACTTTAAATTTGGCTCATAGGGATATTTCAATGATGCCAAAATGTTTTACAAAGGACTCGATGATAATTAGAAAATTCATGTGAAAAGAATCTTCTTTCAGTCATTAGCAGAATATTGAGTAACCTATCTAGGTTACTCAATATTCTGCTAATGAAGGTTTTCTATGGGAATTAGCAAAAAGTTCCATAATAAGCATGATTCCTCGATAGAGACTAAGCGAAGGCGAAGGGCTCGTTTAGTATATGCAGGGCCGAATTAACCATGTCATAGGCCCTTGGGCAATGCAACTCTCGGGGCCCCTTCACTCTTTTCTAACACGATGAAACATTTAAAAAAAATCTCGGTGCGTGGGGCCCCTTTCCGATGCGGGGCCCCTAGGCAGTTGCCTTATGGATAATACGGCCCTCTGTATATGTATATGGGTAAAATAGGCTATGTATTTTTGATATATAATATGTATAACTTGAATGTAAGTACACCTGAGCTTTATTATTAGGTGAAACTATCAATTCGCAGAATAATCTATGAGTCTGTTTCTATGAGTTTCACAAAGAGTTAGTAATAATTATTGTGAATGAATTTAAACAGGAAATATATAAATAATATCCAATTTAAAATATATTTTAGGTTCCCATCACGTTAAAAGAACGCTAGCCGTTTAACTGCACACTGAGCGATTTATCGATAAAATTGGTGTTATGATGGGGGCGCGACGGGGGAGTACCTATTGTGATTCTACAATAAAACTATTAGGTACACTTATCTATTCTTTTATTCTAATATAATAAAGAGGAGAAATGTTTTTTTTTGTTTGTATGGAATAGGCTTCGAAACTACTGAACCGATTTAGATGAAATTTGGTAAGAAAATAGTTTGAGATCCTGGGAAGGATATAGGATAGTTTTTATCCCTGAAATCATCCCTTAAGGGGGTGAAAGTTTGTATGGGAATGCAACCTAGGGACGAATCCGAGCGAAGCGAGGGTGAGCCGCTAGTATATTAAAAAACTATATCTTAGTACTTTAGAACGAGACTGCACCCGTGTGCAGACACATTCCCTCCACTTTCATTCAGCGTTCTTCTTACATGACGGGACCTATACTATTATTGAATTGAGTTTGTATTGACTTCACTTGTCTGGGGTTACTCTATATGTTTGATATTAAAATAACATTATAATATGATGTATATAAAAAGAACAAGTATTGCTTACTAATGTTTTGCGCGGTTTAGTTCACGTGGGAGTTAAATAGAAAAAAGTAGCCTATTTAGAATAAAGCCTGCACTAAAATTGAGTACCACCTCTTTTTTGAATTTGTTCGAACATAGAAATATATATCTGGAAAAAGCTGTAGCAGATTAACACACCAATGAATTTACGGAACTTCATAAATAGAAAAAAAAAGTTCTTAAACAGGAAGTTGATAATCGAGTTCACTACAATCTTATCGCGCACCTCAATTACATGACGTTTATAATATTGGAGCAAGTTTGAAAGCACTTCACACTTGATAAGATAGTGTTGTTTCATTCACAAAACGTTACACTATGAAATGAATTCTAATAGTGAAATGGACGTACAAATGATGTTGCAGATTTTACGCCCATCACTAGGTCATCCTATATGGAGCCGTACTGAATTATACTTTCTAACGGTTTAGCCTTAACTTTTTTGACGCTTTAACACTTTTGCCTAAAACAAGATTCGAATCTGCGATTATGACTTAGATAACTAATGTATTATTATTTATTACCTATACATGAATAAGTATTTTTGATCGATCGACTTTAAAAAGTCGGTACTCATTTCAACTAGGTATATGTTTTCTGTATGATACGCGATATCTATAAATTTTTGTTTCATTTTTTTAAATGTAGCTATGTGAGGTTGCATTACTATTAAAAAAAATGTTTATAAAACATTAACCTACAGTTTCATAATAATACTTCAGCCCTTTTTAACGTCCCATTGCAAATGCCCATCTTTGCAATATCGAGTAGTATCAGACCATTATAGCACGCTGGCCAAATGTGGATGGACACACCATGTCTACAGTTTTAAATACCCGAAATAATAATAGAAACTTAATATTAGAATTTAACCGTTCAATACGGTTAGTTTAATCAAAATTAACTGTCAAAAGTAATCAGCGGTAATAACACAAAGGCAATGGGTAGCGGAAACACTGTAGGGCTATGATTAGTTTGATCGCTCGACCGATGCGCTTCCACAACAGATGAATGTAAGTCCATAATTCACTTCAATGATCATTTTATGTTGGTATATCCCGTTAAATCTCCACTAAATTGTAATATTTCATATCCGGTTTTGTAGATAAATGTATAAGCTTTTTGATTTATAGTTATAGCTGGTTCGATTTTAATTTTACTGTGGGTTTAAATAGGCTAGTTTTTGCCAGCGGCTTTACTTGCGTAGTTCATGAGTAATTGCCAAGCGCCAAAGGGCGTGATGTTAGATAACCTATAACGTTTCTCAACAAATAGGTTATAAATATGCAATTTTTTTTTATCGGACTGCAAAAACGTTCAAAGTAAAAAAAAAATATCTCCTCATCTTTATGGAAAAAAAACTGCACAAAAATTATTATTAAAATGTATGAGATTGTACATTACATTATAATTATTTTTTTATTCATTTTAAATGGTCGTTGAGCAACTCTTAAGACACGGCGTGAGATCTTTGTAATATGCAATCATCTATATTATACAGATAAATAAAATTGAAGTGTCTATTTGTAATGTCGCAATAACAGTTTTTTACTAAATGTATAATCCGGCTAATCTCCGAAACAGCTGGATTGATTTTGACGGGACTTTCACTGGGAAAGAGCTAATGTTATAAGGAGTAACTGAGGTTGTTTTTATTTTAGAAAAAGACTTCAAAAGATTTAAAACATACCCAGGGTAAGTCGCTAGTTACATACAAATTAAATACATGCAAAATTTGTTCGTTCGGGATAATATCAGAAACTACTGTAGGGGTTTTAATGCGGTTCATATACGGTTCATATAAGATTCACCGATATAAAGAGGGATTACCTTAGAAAAATTGTAAATATATTAAGTAAATAATCTACCGATTTAATGATATTTTTGTATGAAGTCGAAAAAATGGGCTTTTTTGAGAATTTCCGTAATTAATACAAATGCGAAGGGCATCTAGGGACGCCCTCACTGAGAGGCGAGTCATTAGTTCAAAATAAAGCAGAGATCAAATCAAGAGGTTACTAGGTAGTAGGTACGTACTCGTAGTTAACATTACATGACATTTCATTCTATGTTAGTAAATATGTATGTATTATGTATATTGGGAGTGAATGTGCATCTATGTCTGAGTCATGACGGATGCAAATTAAAACGAGCTCGGGCACATGTTAGTTTCCTTCCTGTTATTGAATAGTGTGACAGATGGTGTATGAAGGGAGCGGGTTAAACTAACAGATAAATCGTCTTTATATTGGATTATGCCGATTTTATATTTGACTAGCGACTTACCCTCGCTCCGCTTGGGTTCGTTAGTTATGAGATATTTTCCCGCAGTAAAAAGTATCCTATATGTTGAACCGGATAACTAGCTATCATAATACCCATCAAAATCCCTCCAGTGGTTTTTCCGTGATGTGTTCTCATACAGACAGACAGACAAAAATTTTAAAAACTAGATTCGGCTTCTGTATCTATAATAAGGACTATTGCAATAATGTCCTCCTGACCGATTCCGGCCACGGCGGCCAATCTCATTGAGACTAGCCAACTGCGCAGGAGATATTATAGTGCACAAATGTACGCGCAGACACAAGTGCACTCTCTATTCCTGTCATTCTCATACTCCGGTGGGACGACTACTCGACACGACCGGTGAGAGTTAAGGCGCAGGACCGACGGCTTTACGTGCTCTCCGAGGCACGGGGGTGAAACACCGCCAACTTCCCAACTCCGGGCTGTTACTGAGGCTTACTATACAGAAAGACTCAATAACTAAACTTGGCCCGACCCGGGACTCGAACCCAGGACCTCAGGATGTGCAGCCGTACATGCTAGCCACTACACCACCGAGGCAGTTAAGGACTATTGCAATAAGATATAAAGAAAAAAATAATGTACCTACAGATTCGACTCAGTTAGAATTTTATTATATGTATAGAAAATGGATAATACTTTTCCTCCTTATGCCAATTCAATTTAATGAAAATGTGACACATTTCTTAACTTTGAAACCAAACTTCTTCGTTCAAATAAACAATTTAATACAATTTCACAAATAAGAATACAGTACCGAAAATTTCTTTTCACAAACATTAAAGTTCTGGCAACATAATTAAACTGGTATATTGTTTATTTCCCCAAAGGACGAAGGTCGCAATCTTTCTAGTGGAACAATTCATTCTAGCATTTTTACGTTTCACTTCAAATTTGACAAGTTTTTAGAGGAAATTTAATTGTTTTCAATTCTACTCTTTCTCTTGTAGTGTAAATGAAAGCCAAAATATACAATTAAAATGAAATATTTAATATCAAAAATGCAACAAGTACCTTGTGATAAGGTTGCAAGGTCTGACACTGGCATCATTAGCCTTTGAATGTAGCAATCTCGCGAAGATTCTCACAAAGGCTTCTCTTTAAAGCACGTAGACGAACGTTTCACTAAGTAGGTAAAGCATTTCCCTTAGCAAAGGTATATGTGCAAATACCACATACATATTTAAATTTTGGATTTTCTAAACTATCAAAGCTTTTTGAGTTTTTGGAGCTTTCACAAGTCATTTAGTTGAAAAAAATATTATAAATCAATATTGAGAACTTTAATATAAAGCTAAATTACGATATTTTTAAATCTTTTTAGGCAAAGTTGGTAAAAGAAACTTAAGCGTGACCTGTTTTTGATTATAAAGACTTTGATTTCTATCTAACATTCAAGCAGATTTTCCTCTTGAAGAAATAGATAGTTGTGACTTGACTTTATTTATTAACGATTTCCCACGGCTCCACCCACCTAGTTTATTTTTACTTACTCTTACACTTACAAGGGTCGTAGCATAATATCAGATAGCTTATAATCTTCCTCATTAAATAGTTTATTTAAACCAGACTGGTGCTTCCAGTAATTAATGCACTCAAAAAAAAAAAACAGCTTTGTGTATTAGTATGGAATATAGATTTAGTACTGTGCAACCGTTCGACGACTTAAAAATTTGGTCCTATATTCTTTTTTTCTTTAACATTGGGAAATGCTTTAACGTACAGCCTGCGTGCAACGTCAGGCCTGCCGAAGCAGACCACAACAACCAAGTGGTTTCTCTCACGGTCCACTCTGCTATCAGAGAAGTACCAGGAGCAACCCGCATGGTACACCGCCCACCGAAATAGGCCTTTCACTATGTGACTTGGCTTCACCACCACAATCCACGACAAGGTGAAAACAATCAATGGGAGATCCTATATTCCTATAACAAATCCGCAATGAATTTTTGACATTCAATGTCTAAGAGACGCGGTGCCAAAGTTTGTATTAAGTAATATTTTTCGAATGTCAAAAAAGCGGCCGAGAAAGCAAAACAAGATGTTATTATTAATATAATAAATGCAAGGATTTGTTTACTGCTTTCTTGGTTTACCCTGCTTTGTAGTAACATCAAATTTGTTTTTTTTTATTATTTCATTTGTGTACACAAAAATTTGCCATAAAATTTGTTATAATTTTGTGCCTCCGTCACTAGTTTAGACTACGTAGTACAACGACTTTCGTCGATAGTGTAATTCGTAAGTCTACATATACTTTCTTGCTGGTATGTCACTTTATATGTGGATTATATATAAAGTTCATTTCAAGTTCAATAACGTTCGTGTCCTTCAGTCTAGTGTTTTCCAGTAATAATGAAATATGTCTCTAAATGGTAACATTAACGTCACCATCACGCTACAACTTTTGTGATAGATGAGATTCTTAATCTTCTTTACTGGTTTTTGAACGCGAATAGCTTTCTGAAAGTACATTACCTATTTTCATTTATTGAGTTGTAAACTTTTACAAATTTATTATAGACTAGCGACTCACGCTCGCTTCGCTCGCGTTCGTCCCTAGCTATGTTTATACATAAATAGTAGCTTGCTACTCCTAAGATATTCATTTAAATTATATAGCGATTTACCCTCGCTTCGCTCGGGTGCGTACGCCGTACGCGGATTTTGTTCACAATTTCATGGTTTTATTTTTTTTCGCGGAACCCAGATCCTTTTTCTATAATAAAAGTAGCCTAAGTTACTCCTTATAACATCAGCTATCTGCCAGTGAAAGTCCCGTTAAAATCGGTCCAGCTGTTTCGCAGATTAGCCGGAACAAACAGACAGACAGACAGACAAAAATTGTAAAAAATGTTGTTTTGGTATATGTACCGTCTATACATCCATATGCATTTAGTAAAAAGCGGTTATCTTAATATTACAGACAGACACTTCAATTTTATTTATCTGTATAGATAATTAGAATATGTTGTGTTTTGTAATAGAATATATTATACAGAAATGCTTTACGTATGCATTAGTATTAATTGAAAACTGGATTGCTTTATGAATAGTTCACGTAGCAAATTCGATTTATGTCATACTAGCGACTCAACATCGCTTCGTTTCAGGTTCGTCTCTAGACAAAAACGAATCTATCCCTCGGGAACCGTACATTTTTACACCTTCAATAAACGGGCTATCTAATGCAAAAAGAATTGTTCAAATCGGATAAGTAGTTTCTGAGATTAGCGCGTTATATATTTTATAACATTAGTACAGATTATTCTGTATTTATCTATTGCTGAGTGATGAATTTAAATACGATTTTATAATGATTTTATAATGTCTAATATAAATTTTTCTGATCTGGTTGATTTTCCTGGTCTTTTATTTTAATCTTTTATAATTTTCATTTTCCGTTTTATAATACATATTTTTGCTATCTATACTAATATTATAAAGAGAGATTTGTTTGTTTATTTGAACGCGCTAGTCTTAGGAACTACTAATCCGAGCGAAGCGAGGGTGACTCGCTAGTATACAATATACATAATATTATCTTTTATTTAAAGTTATTGCACGTGTAAAAATTGTCAAACCAGATTTGAGATCAACACCAGTAACATTTATTAACGTTGGAATACGTAGCAATGACGTCAGTACATATGGGGTCGTTAAGTCTGCCGGATGTTTAGAGCGGCGGATGGAGTTCCCGATAGTTAGGTTAGTCGTTTTTAGATTTTTGTCCCCATTGTGTCTGATTAGTGATGACAATACTACACTTACGCCATGAGTATCTACTTCCTACTTTATGATGGTAAAAATTAGGGAAAATAATGTGTGTGTAAAAAGTTTATAAATAGCTACATCAATGTATCATTGATCCAGTAGCACTGTCAGAGTTCCCAAAACGTTGGCATTGATTGGATAAAAAACCTAGCTAATTTGCTATCTGATCCTGCACGACCTCTAGTTACCTGTAGAATAAATGGAGCAAAAAGCTACGCTTAACTTTACGATTTAAATTGAATGATTCTGAAAATTATATATAGAATCTTCGAGTTAAATGGCTTGTGTGTTCCAACCATTAAAGATTGTTATCGCTCTGCATCGTATTTTGTGGTACAAAAACTTTGGCTAAAATTAATATTTTTTTACTCCACACAGCTTTGTTTTATATAATATTTTATTAGCGACTCACCCTCGCTTCGCTTCGGGTTCGTCCCTAGACAAAAACAAAACTATCCCACGGGAACCGTACATTTTTCCGGGATGATATATAGCCTAAAGCCTTCCTCGATAAATGGACTATCCAACACAAAAAGAATTTTTCAATTCCATCCAGTAGATCCTGAGATTAGCGCGTTCAACCAATCAAACAAACAGACAAACTCTTCAGCTTTATAATATTAGTATAGATAATTATCCAGTTTAGATTTTTTTACTTGTCGTATGTATGAAGTCTTACAAGTTTTAAATAAGTAATAAGAAGTCATTTAGACGACAACATTTCTAAGCTATTGCAACTTGTAACATAAATAGGAAAACATTCAACGATAAAAAAGTGTTATATTCAATGCTGAATTTTATTACGTTGTAAAATCTAATGGAATTTTCGTATGGCTTATATATTTTCATAGTTGTGTAGGATTTTTTGTTATTAAGATTTATTATGTTTTTCTTACGGAATAAATAATAGGAAGTTGTTATCTTTTTTTCGTAGAATGAATGATAAAATGTCTGGAGTTGGTGTATTTACATTTTAAGATTGATCACCTTATTCAACTAAACATTTTGTAGAACTTAATTTTTAATTGAACTGTCAGACATTTCTTTAGTTAAAATAATACGTACTTTAATAAAATAAAAACATGCTTTTGGCGTGCTAGTATTCACTAAGAAGTTCCACTATCTATCTCATCTGCTGGCTCCATCATCAGACTCTTTACACCAAGTGCAATATATTGGACTCATGCAAACAAATCGTTGTGCCCAAAGACGAGGGGTTTTGTAGTAGCCACTAAAGAGTTACTATTCACCTGGCTCCCATCATCAGATCAGCTTCAAGGTATCAAATTATGTAGTATTATAATATTATGTGTGTGTGTTCAGCCCTTTTTAACGTCCCACTGCTGGGCACGGGCCTCCTTTCAATACGACAGTAACAGTAAGGCAAGTGGTAATCATGTTGGAAATGATTCGCACATGATAATGTCAGAGGTGCAAGACCCTGGATTTGAAACCGCTTCACTCGGTTTTCCAAGTAAGCGCGTTACTACTGGGCTACCACTGTACCTCATCTAATCTAATTATTTACAGTAAAGTGTAAGTGTAGGGCATTTTACGAATTTCTATTCCTTATATACCTGCTAATGTTTTAAAACCATAAAACTTTAGGTTTAATTAATTTTTTTTTCTTTTAAAAATAAACGGATTCCGATCGGTCTAAAAACCTCCCTAACTCTGTTAATTTTGACCGTAGGAAAAAAAATCATGAAACCTTTTTTATGCAAAATTTTAAGCTTTACACATTTTTATTAAAACTTTTTTGTCTAATTTTTACCGTTTTCGAGTAATTGCGAAAAAACATTTTTGACAGTTTATTTTGGACCCTTGCCGGGGGTTGCGGACACGAAAACTTTTACACATTGTTTTTGTATCATTAAAACTACATTATATCAAAAATGCAAAGTTGAGTGTCAATATTTTGATTTCAGACCTTATTTGACTGGACTAAAATTAAAATGTCTCGCTTCACAACATTTCAAGTCTATGTCGTTAAAGTTGAAAGCAATTTTTCAACTACTTTGATTAGACATTTTCATCATAGCACATTGATCTATTTGGGAATTATGTTCTGCAAATTCTGAGACTGATCAGATCTAAATACATGAGAAGTGGGATCAAACCAATTTCCAGTTTGGTACATTAATCCTTCAAGCTTTAACACTTGACAGAATTATGTGTTTACAATATTTTAGATATATCATTGGGAAATTTATTAAACTTTTATGATATGATAAAATAATAATTAGTACTAAAGATTAGGTACTCAAAAATGAATCAAAACCAATCAATAAAGGACAAAATTGATCGTGTTGCATCTAACAATGACAATCCCTGCAATAAATAAACCTGTTTAAGGCTAAGAATTAGATTTCTGTTTCGTGATCGGTTAAATGTCAGTTGTGCAGCTGACATTTGAATTGAGCGCCCAGTCAAATGGAATATGAATAAGGTAGCTCTAAGGGAGTATATTCTGAATCATAATAACAGTGGAGATTTGTGTCACTGTAGTGATAGGCCGGATTTATGGTTCATCATAAAGAACTGGTGTGATAATAGTTTCTTATCAATTAGAATTTGGGTCTTTTTTTTTTGTTAAAACCTTAATCCGAAGCGTTTTATGGCAACTTTATCGTTAAATATATTTTTTTTTTACGAAATTATCTTTGGTGAGGACAGATAACCAGTGAACCTCTTTTGTTATATAATATAATTAAATATATTTTACCTATACTAATATTATAAAGAAGCAGAGTTTGT